>JAPJYX010000014.1:2965833-5931666 GCA_030503985.1 Himalopsyche tibetana
TCATTGAAATATTAACCATTTTCCTATCTTTGAGCTACAACTGTATGTTTTTACGATATCGAAATAACGTATTCATGTTGATTGAGGAGATCTTTTCTACATCGGTCAACATGTATCAGTAAATACCGATCCATCTTGCAAACTCTTACAGTATTCAAAACACAAAGTTGAATGATAAACTTGTATGCACAGTTATCTCCCTTTTGAAATATTACTGTGCACCCCAATCAAAGCACAATTTTAAAAACATACCTAATGTATAAACAACTCAAAGCTAAGTTAAATATCTTTTCATATTTCTTTACTTTCGTTTTTACGTCCTTTTGCCTAGATTGTAGAAATAAAATGGCCTCTTAAAATTATTATTGCCGCTGCTGCCCTTTTATTGGTAGCGTACATTCATTTTTTTTATTAGATTTGATGAAAGCAGGCTTCATCTTTATGAAGGTATGTAAAGAAATAAATTAAACTGCGTTATCAAACGATATTTTTTTGAGGAAAGTTGTTAGCAGCGCGGCAATTTTCGCTGAGAAAACCGTGACTTAAAAAAATATATTCTACACGTTGCCAAACTTACTCTTAGGTTAAAAACGTGCGTGTAAGTGAGTCGAGAATATTACCATAAAATGTCAACACTTAAGCGACGTATACGAAAAATATTATTTATTTTGCGATGAGAAAAATGTAGATGACTTCAGTTCTATTTTTTTTAGTAGCATACCTAAATGCCATTTAAAAAATATAAAACAAGGAACAAATTAGAGAGCTTTTTTCGAGAAAATTTTCTCATATCAAATCGGATAAAACAATTTAAATAGTCCAATGAAATTATTTTAATACTTTCGATGGGCTTGGCGGTAACTTTGTGGAAGTTCATTTTGATATAAAATAACTTTAAGTATTTCGACTGAGGGTGCTTTCAATATCAAATTTGAATTGTTTGAATTTTGTACTTTTCCATGAGTTTTGTCGCTAACGACCCGGGTTAGGTCAAGTACATCCGTGCACTTGGAATGCCTGAAGATGCCAAAAGGCGAAACCCGGGTCGTTAGCGACAAAATTCATGGAAAAGTACAAAATTCAAACAATTCAAACTTAAAATAAAATAACTTTGATTATTCCACGTATTGTGCTACAAACTGTAACACGTGTTTCGCCTCTTTCAGAGGCATCTTCGGACAGATCCTTTCACAAATGCTTAGTTAAGTACGAATGATTTTAATTTTACTATTCTGATATATTTTAATAAAAATGGGAGGCAAGGAGGGGATGATAGAAAAACAAACAAACGATAATGGTAATACCAGTGGCGGATTATCCCATAAGCGCAAGACGCGCACAAAGCTTCCAAATCTTTGGGGCCTCAAAAATAGCTTATATTATATGAAACCTCACATTTTAATTTCAGTTTTCAATATTCATTATTATTCTACGAAGAGTTTTGTAGCACTTTTATGTTATTTGAAAAGCAGAGCCTCCAAAATTTATTGCGCCTGGGGCCTCCAAAGTTCTTAATCCGCCGCTGGGTAATTAATACAAATGACTTTTACATTAAGAAATAATTAACTAATGAGTTGCATAAATTAGGACGGTTTAAGCCGCTAGAAAATAAATTTAACAGTGGCGAACCACCTGTTTTATTAAAGATATTATTTGATAATATTTCTTTATTGTTAATATTTATATTTATTTATAAAAATATTTTTTGATTGTCACAGTTTGTAGCACAAATACATGGAATAATCCAAGTTATATTATATTGAAATTATTTTCATTCAATTACGTTTCACAATATTTTCTAATTGCTTGTAATAATATTATTGTATTTAACGTAATCGTGTACAGTTCTAATATCATGTAATTATTATCGATATATTCTAGACCTACTATGTTTGAAATTTAATTAATTTTGGTGTAGAGGAAGGCAACCAGATTAATTAATACACTATTTACATACAATATACTAGATTCAAATACAAATATCGACCGTCTGATTAATATTAAAATTTAGTGATAAGATTGATAAAATAAAAACGTTTAAATACCCTCAAAATAAGCTTAAAATAGTCCACAAACAATATATTACTCATTGATAACTTTTTCAGCTTCACGCCATCGTCAGATCTATTGTATGTTTAAGTCTAATATACTTTTACAATTGTTTGGTAAACGCCAAAAAACAAAATTGATGTTATATATATTTTTTTGTTATTTATTTTACAAATTGTATAATATTTTAAATTCTCAAATAAATATCTCAGTTCTGACAGTCAAATCAAATTTTTGAAATGAAACTATTTTCTAATTTTTATTTATTAGTAAGTTACTAGTGAAGTTTGGAATTTTTACAATTAAAAGGCCACCATTAACATTTTTTGGCGTTTCCCGATTTTTTTAAAATTATTATTAAATAATTTCATTATTAAATGCCAGTTCAATCGATAGATTATCTTATCTACGTAGTATGACACTGACTTGAAGAGTTTAACCAACTAACGTTATAATCAAAATTCAAAGACGTTTAATTATATACATATTTAATTACCATAAAGTGTAAACAATTTTGTTATCTTCAGTAATGGTCCTTTCCCGCGATACTGTTTACATTCCAAAAATAATAAATTATCTGGTTACTGATTCAACTGAAATCTTAACTGACGTGTGAAACAATACACGATGTTAAATTTTCTTAGAATTATTCCGGCACTCTAATGCGTTTCGAGAAGCATTTCCTTCGAGAGCGTTGTTTTTCTTCCAGCGCTTTCGTTTATGTGAAGTTTATTATTAATATTTCCCTGATGAGTTTTCCAGTCAAAGTTCGACTTTCCGTTCGACGGCCGGCCTGGGAAACTTTCAATGAAGGCGTTTGTATGCGGAGGAAATTGAACAAAAACAAAAAAAAAACCTCCTTTCATACGGCGTCGAAATCTACATACTGCGACGTTAGCTTTATGCCTTTACTAAGTGAGAAATTTCATTTAAATAAAGAATTTCAAATAACGTTAAATCAAAGTAATTAGGTGTTTTATTAAAGTACGTAGTTCTAAGATAACTAGTAGTAAGATAACTCACAGAACTAAGCTTAAAAGAGGAATAATTTTTCGCTAGTCACGTTCTCCAACGCGTGGTATGTGACGCATTAAATAATATGCGACATGAATTTCAATACGAAATGTATGAAAATGTATATTTGAAAACTCTTCATCGCAAAGTGAATTAGACCGTTACCACTCGCCCACGGTGATCGGCTTGAGGTTTTTATCATTTCCTTTCCATCTGAGAAAATATACCATATTTGAGAAGCAAACATTCAAAAAGTGATTTGTCACAAAAAAGAGCTTGTGAAACGATGATTTGAGCAACGTTCCTTCTAATTTTTATATTGTGTGTGCGGACCATCAACTTCTGTGAGCAGTAAATTTTCAGCAACAAAAAAATGTGCGCAAATATAAAGAAATGTTGAAACATACTTATGTTTACAATATTTCTGTATGCGGCCTTGTGCGGGGATGGAAAAATGTGTGCGGGCACATTTTGAAAGGTGAAAAACAAATACATATAATTCTTAAAACCACTCACTGCTCAAATCTGTGGGAATTCTCATGGGCTTTTTGGCTTTAAGCTCGTTGATACGTTTATTTATTATATAAACACGAAACATTCATTTACTAAGCGCCAGTTCAAGTTTATCCGTGCACTTGAACGCCTGAAGATGCCGAAAGGCGAAACCCGGGTCGTTAGTGACAAAATCTGTGAGGATGTACATAGTTTGAACGATTCAAATTTAATTGAAAAATCAATTTTTGAAACTGTCCGTACTTTGATTTGAACCCGGGAACTAGCCTAACCAAAACCAACGACGGAAATCACTTGACCACATACCTAACAAAGAAGATTATAAGTATAACAGCCAATTTCGCTGTCTCACGATGTAATAAAAATCTCAGTAAATAACAGATTGGTGCGTCCTGTTTCATTATTAAGAGAATTAATTCAGATATTCATCAGGCAGTTAGTTAGTAGAAGGGTAGAAATGTAGAATTTTTTGTGTGCGGCTTTAATTTAATTGCTATCCTTAAAACGTTTCTGCATTCCTTTATACATGAAAATGCATGAAATTAAAAGGGTCAAACGAGAGATAACCGAAATATCTGTCAAGATTCCACTGCGCCCACATCACAAAAATCCCGCACATTTTTCCTGTGGGAAAACAATTTTATAAGTAATTTTTACGCGCTGGAACGCCTTGGGAACCAAAGATTATTGCGGGCTTTTCAATTACAAAATATTTATTAAAATAGAACACCGATTTAATTCAAATTATTGAAATTTAACGATTTCTTTGCGATGTCTAACTAACTTTAATATAAAACTGAAAAAGATTCAATTTTCAAGTTTAGTAACGCATAATTAAACGAGGTAGTATACAAGATTTCTCGCTTGACATGTTTTGTCAGAAATAACAGTTTTGAGCGAATCTATGTATGTATTATATATCGACTGTGGAAAGGAAAAAGGACGTAACCCACACATATCAAATTTTACAGGAGGCGCAAAAAACGTTTTTTTATGATTTTGTGCCATATGCAAATTATGAATTATACACAACCTTGAAGTGCACGAATACTTCTAAACTGGTGTTTGATTGACAGAATCTAATATTAATTAACGAAATTGTCTAGGAAAAACCTTGATTTAAGTCTTTATTCTTGGTTTTAATTTTTTACAAGGTCATCTTTTTCAAACATAAAAGCTAAATTTAGATACTAATTCGGCATTTGCAGCTTGCATCCTTTTGATAGAACGTGTATCAAGTTTGATAAATTGTGATTATCGAAAAAAACCTGTTTTGAAAAAGTGTGGGTTACGTCCTTTTTCCTTTCCACAGTCGATATATAAATGAAATTAAAACCACACTTGAATTAATTGCGAAACTGTAATTAATGAGAGCTGACGTGAAAAATCAACAGTTTTTTACAGTAATGCATACACATAAAATTGAAATTGATCATTATTTCTCTGCTTATGAAACTAATAATTGTGGTGTTATAATGCAAAACGTACTATTTCCAAAAATTGAACTGCTCAGTAGAGTCAAATTCTATTATGACGAATAACACAAACAAAATAACATTTTCATAAAAATATGATTTCCAATTTGAAGTCGACAGTGTTTTAGACATTTTATATTAAAACTTATAGGGCCAGTCGATTCATTAGGTTTGAATTACCCTATCTGCATATCTAACTCAACATCGCTCATTTTGGAAATACATAGTACGTTTTGTATTATAGCCCCACAATTGTGACACGCGTTTCGCCTCTTTGAAAAACATCATCAAAGTATGTAGATTCTGGCATGACCAACGGTTGACAGATCCGACTGATAGGTGATAGTCGTATTGTTGACGGAGTTTTTCCTGTTCGTTATCCTGTGTGAAAATTCCCTTAAAGTTTTGATCAGGTTACTGAATAATATTCCCGCATTTAGAATGTGGACTATTTAAATTAAATCAAATAACCTCATATCAAATTCTTCGATAATTTATAAATATCATTTTACTGGTGGTGCTTAAAAAAACACGAGCTGCGCAATCTCCGTGTAGCAAACGACCGTGTAGTATTTTATATACATAATAATAAAGAGCAAATCGATTAGAAAATGCATCAGTTTACAAAACCTTCGTAAAATATGCAATGAAAAAAATACGCCCAAAACATTGAATTAATAAAAATAAGTTTATTTAAAACTATTCTAGGAATTATAAGTATCTTTAGCGATTTTGTAGTATTAATCTAAATGAAAAGGTGTCAGGCCGGCTGGAAAATCGCAATGTCATTGCGATTTTCCACAACCTGGTATCTCAAAAAGTACACGTTTTCATGAGAAACATAAATTTAATTTATTCTACCAGCTTAAAAAACGCACATCCATCGATATTAAGCACTAATGGAATGGTTTTCTCCTCAATATATGTGAGGAAGTTGGTAAGCTAGGAAGCAAAGAAGTTTCCATCCATGCACATGACAATGAAAGGATGTAATTCTTAATTATCGAATCAGGTCAGAAATAATACCAAGACTTATAATCATTTCAAAAGGTCAATTAGTTACTTTGTATGACAGATTTCCTAATTTATTCATATCATCGACAGAACTGTCTTCTGGGTTACTTGTATTAAAAACATTTCGATTTGGTTTTTGCATGAAAAATAATCACGGATTACAGTATTTCAAAATTATTTATTTGACAAGAGTAAATATGAATGAACGTGATCGGGAATCAAAATATATTTCATAGAATGAAAATACTCCAAAAACCCGTTTTGATTAAATTACTGATATCCGCCGTTTCTTGAATCTTCCTTCGATTTGGAACTGTCATGATTTTCAGTACCTTTGCATATTGATAGATACCCCTCTTTTTTGCAATCACTACTAAATTTTAACCTTGTTTGCTCTCGAAGTAAAACTTACGTAGTATTTTAACAGTGTGTTCAAATACAACAATAGTTGTTTTCGAAATTCTGAAAACGAATCTTTTTTTATTGTGTAAATATAATACAAAAAATCTTTGACTTTTTAAATGCGTAAATCAGTTTTGTGCTGTTAACACTGTTAACAGTCAATACTTTGTGAAGAGAATAATTTAAATAAAATAGAAACACAATTTTAATGTACTGGTTTCACATATTTTTTAGAGATTATTATCGCTTCTCTCATGGCGATCTTTGAAGAAAAACAATATGAATTCTTACAAACAAAATAATAATAATTATATATCATTTCAATAAATAATGTCCATAATGTCGATAAATATGCATAGATTAATGAAGCTGATATAATAATGGCAATGAAGCTTTTTTTTTATTCAATAAATTTAGGCAAGAATTTTTATGTATTAATTTCTTATATTTTTTGTTTATCTATTTTTGAGATTTATTTTTTATGTGAAGGATTTGAAAATTTTTAGTGATGTAAAATGAATAAAATTTAGAAAAAAATGGTTCTCAAAGAAAGACGATTCATCTCCATTTTTGGCAGAAGCCAAAAATGTTCTATAATTGTAATTTTAAATGATCTTTACAAGCATCACAGTTAAATATGTTTTTTAAGCAGGAAGCAACAGGACATAGGTCTGCTCCTAATTTGTAGCATATGACCTCCTATTGAAGGTATCCCTATAATAATTGCTTGTTACTCAGTTGCTCAAGAGCTTTTATTTCAAATATAATAGGGATATAAAAGATAGGGCTTAGATATAACTAGTGATTGGCTAACCACTCTCGCTGCGCCCCATTATGTTAGCATTGGAATTGTGGGAAATATTTTATAGCCATAACACACATCCATGATTTTGAACAGAAACCGATTGTAAAAATGCTGTTCGCACTGGGATTCGAGCCCGTGAGATCCGGCTTGGAAGTCAACGACGCTGGGCACTATGCCACGGGCCTGACAAATAATGCGTCGATTAATACATAAAAACCTAATTAATGTCTTGAAAATACTATTTGTAAAAATAACTAATATTCGACTCAAGTCATGTGTATTATAAAAAGTTACACTGTAGATTTTTTTTAATCAAATTGTTCTCAAATATTTTATATATTAATTTTAACATTACATGTAAGTTTGTAATGCTTTTAAGTTATGCGGAAAACAGGGCCTCCAAATCTTACTGCGCCGGAGCCTTTCAAGGCAATTTCATTATATTAATAAAAAACACAATATTCTTTTGTACTTTATTGCACTTTATTTAAAAGGTCAGGACCGGTTTCGCTCATTGCGAGCATTTTAAACTGATAAATTTCATTACATAATCCAATATGTCAAGTGAAAAATATAAATTGTATGGAGTTTTTTTTGTTGTGAAAAATTAATAAATATTAATGACAAATTCATTTGAAAACTGTTTAAGAAGCGATGTGAATTTAACGGTTAAATATTTTTCATTACTAAGCATGAAATTTTGGACAGACCTTTTTAATTCTCATATTAATGAGCATATTTTCATCGAGTGTCAATTTTTCCCACGAGACTATTTCGAAGTTTTATATCGAGCTATTTTTCAATTTGCGTCTATGGCCGTCCGGACCGAATTTGTTATTTGTGATGCGGCATTTATTATGCTGACTTCATAATGTATTTAAGGACCCGCCGCCAAAAAGATATCTCTCTGTCGGCGCCTGTGCAATCCCTTTGAAGTCCTCCGATATCAATATTTCACCATACTTGCGACGATTTCTACGGGACGCGATCCTTGACACTCTTTTTGGTTAATAACAGTAAACATCCACATAAAGAAGGGATTCTCCGTGTACAATTTA
The DNA here is from genome assembly GCA_030503985.1 of Himalopsyche tibetana. Lineage (NCBI taxonomy): Eukaryota > Metazoa > Arthropoda > Insecta > Trichoptera > Rhyacophilidae > Himalopsyche > Himalopsyche tibetana. The sequence goes on from JAPJYX010000014.1 coordinate 2,974,164, forward strand.
TGTCAGTCTAAAATTTAATATAATAACTGCAAAAGTAATTGTTTGCTTTGCTTATAATTTGATACGCCATTATATAAAAAAGGCAGAAACTGTTAAATCAATTATTCCTTTTTAAGCCGGCAGGGTTCGGTAAAAGAATATTTCAAAGAAATAAATTACGAGTAAACCCCTTTAGGTTATTTTCGAGTACCATAACTAATCGTCTAAAATACGATGTATTGGCATAAATAAATAAGTTCTCAACTGAGTAAAAAATATTTTTTCGTTGTTTAGAATGATATTATTCCATTGAGGTTATTTTTATGTGCATAAAGATCTAGTCACATCTAGTTTTTGTGTTATATTTTGACGGTTAGTATAAAGGCAACTGTATTAACAGGGGCTGCGTTTTTTTGTTGTTTTTATAGAGTAGGTACCTAATATACTTTATTAGGTACCTATTAAAGTATATTGTTGATCGGTTTGTCAAACTCGTACGATGCCGTTGTCTACAGCAGTGCTTCCTAATCTGGGGTCCGCAGGTTTTTTCGCGTTGGTCCGCAAAAATTTCCAGTAGAAAGTACAAATATTTATTTGTGAAAAATTTTCCTTGACGACTAAATTATATTTTTTTCGGGGGTACGCAAATTATTTTTTCATATTTAGGGAGCCGTGGCAAGGTTAAGAAGCGCTGGTCTACAGCCCGGTTCCTCAACCGGAGGTGACATCATGTTCCAAGGGGGTAACAGAGAAAACAAAATGTTAGGGGAGCCACAGCACAGTTTTGTGGGATCAAGGGCAAATTCATAAACTTTCAGGTTTTTAAAATCGGGCATCGAAAAAAATGTTTGAACTCCGCGAGAAAAAAAGGTCTTGCGTCTTTTCGTTTTGGAAATTCCGTAAATTCCCGAGTTTTTCAAAATTGAGCAGTGACAAAATATTTTAAATTCCGGGAGGAGCTAAACAAATTAAATACGTACAATTTTATCATTTTATGATATAATGATGCTATTGGAGAGGTGCCTGGTGTTAAGCCGTATTCGAATATTTATGCCATATTAAATCATAAACTTTCAGCTTGTCAATGAGTGAAATAACGTTATACTGACCTATTAAATATTCAGCTTTCATTAAGTCTTGGTAAGCAAAATATTTCTGGTTCCTCGTAAAATCCTTTCTGTTATGTCGAGTAAAAATACGGTGACATCGGTTCTTGCACATCCCTCCAACCTCCGAGCTCCGTGTCCTGCCGCTGATGAAACGAGAATAATAATTAATCAGCTGTCTGTGGGTCTGCGTCCTTAATTTGTCGTTTGAGAAGTGTTTTTTGGAAACCACCAAATTATAATTTTCAATGCCGCAACCTGCTGTGTACCGTTTCTTTTATTCAAAGGTTTTTAATTTTTCTGCGGTAATTTATTTAATTTTGAAACCTTTTTTTCATGTATAATTAATGGCATGCGTTGGAACTTTCCAGTTTTATTTTATCTCAGCATTTTATTCACAGAATGCGAACAGTATATACGTTATCTGAAATGTTTTTTTACATGGTTTTATAAAACTGTCTTATAAGGTTTATCGCCTGCTGTGGTCCAGCTAGTTAGAACTTGCTCTACCGATCACGCAGGTCTGGGTTCGATTTCCGTTTACATCGCAGTGAATTTGAGAAATTTTCAATTCAAAGATGTGATCGAAGACTGGGTGTTTGTGATGTCAATTCACATTATTTCCTCTCCTCCTCCCATCCTTCTGATACTTTAATAACTGGGTGTAGCAATAGCGACTAGTTAACCACTAGTCCTGTTCTAGCCTTATCATTCTACAAATAAAATACCTAGATTTAAAGTTAACAAAGTTTTTTTATATTTTTCATCAATAATGAGTAAATGGTATTTTTTTAAACCGTGATAGAGCTCCATTATGTATCTGTCTGCTTCATATTGAAAGCAGAACATTAATTTAAAAAATACACTAGTTTTTTTTAACATTCAATAAATAAGTTTTGTCAGTCAAAGCCAATTTTAAAAGAACTCCAGACTAAGACACCACAACCAACCAATACCAAGACTACAAATTTGAAATTTAAAAAAAAAAACAAAATGTTATAGTATTGCCAGGAATTATTGTACGTGACCTTTCTGATCGCAAAGCGGTGCTGTACTTCAAGGGTAGGCCACAGATGCCTATTAACTTTATGATTAATGAGCTGGTGATAGTCTATATATATATATTATTAGATCCCGCTACTGATTTCTGTAGGTATCTAATTATTTTTTAGGTAAACCTTATCCGCTCGTTAATGTGTTTTAATTATTGTAACTAAAAAATAATACATCATATATTCAGATCAACCTTTTTCGGGTGCATTGTGTTTATGACATAATCTTGGACCGGCTTCACCGCGGGTAGGTTGCTAATGAATTTATATTCATGTTGGTCAAGCAATAGTCACCACGGGCAGGTGTCTACTATCCGACGCAATGAATAACATTAAAATTGCATTTTTCGTGAAGGTCACGAATGCTATTTTAAAATTCGTAAGCACATGTTCGATGGATTTGATGGTAGCTTTGTGAAAATTCATTTTGATATAAAATAATATTTTGCCCTATAAATTGTGACACATGTCGCCTCTTTGAGAAACCTTACAGAATACCTATTGCAAAGTTATTATTTTATTTATTCATTTTTAATTACTTATTCGTGAACACTAACTTAATCGACTGAGGGTGGTTCATTTAAATCGTTCAAATTCTCCCTTCCTTAATTGATTCGGGTTACGCATTTTGACATCCTCATGCTTTTTAAAACCATTGTGTTGACAAAATGATGAATGTATAAATTCGTGTAATTAAATACTTTACATTAATATAATAAAGTTGAACCAAGTAAATGACATTTCAACTAATAAATAAATTCGTGTTTTTCAAAGACGAAAGATTTCAAATAGTAAAACTATTACTATTTTATCAATCCTTATGATATAAAATATTTGTATAATTCTAGCCTTTCTTTTCCCGTACTTTTTATCCTTAATTATAATTTTTCAAATTATGAAACAAATCAAATTATTATTAAATGTAACGGTAATCAACAACCAAAACCAATACTGATCTGAAACAAAAATATTTGAAGTTTTTTATTTTAAAATCCGTAACCGAGTGGTAACGCTCTAAATAAATCGAATCTCTCAATGGACGTATAAATCTATTGATTTTTCAATCGATTTATAAATTTGCATCAAAGGCACGGTAAATTCATGCATCCCTGATTCTCTATCTAGTATAGCCAATATTTAATAGAAATCTTGAGAAAGGCGATCTTTATACAAACTAATTGACTAGTACTTCTTTCTAGTAGTACTTTTGAAAGCTTAATGTTTATTTTTTAAATGTAAAATAAATTATATTGAAATCTGATGAATATTTATTTAAAACTCTAGTCATCTTATCGTAACTTTGTTTTTTGACAAACCTTAAATTAAATATTGATAATATATTGCCGAATATAATTGGATCCATAAACCTTAAAGTTTCGAGGCATGGGAAAGCCTACGTTCATTATATTATTATATTACGTTAATTGCGTACGTATTGTAGTTATAAACACTGAGACAAGTATGATCGAATATCGCTAATGTTGTTAGACTGGATTGTAAAATAATATCTTATTTTCTAAATAGATACACAATATACGACCGTATCATTTTTGATTTTTGGATTCTATTAATTGCGATATTACTGTATGGTATATGCGTGCGTGCGACCGTGAGAATATCTATAACTTCGCTCGTCTGCTTATTCGAATTTCAGTTTCCTCATGTAAAGGCACATCTACATACATTTATAATATAATAACACAATATTATTCTCTATGAATTCTTAGTATCAAAAGTTAACGAACATAAAGCGTCAGATTCTTTTTTAAACTAACTTCAACTTGAATGAATGAGAAAATCAGACTACAGGAATCGAACCAGTGAGTGAGAGATGAATTGTTTGTATTTCGTTTTGATTTTGACTTATCTTGTAAAGATTTTTAATACACATAATTTATTGATTATTTTTCCTTCAAACAACCGAAAGTTTTTCATCTGAACTGGACTTTTTGGCATCTTAATTTTTAAATGTATAATAAACATTGCCTGTTTAGTCGAGTGGTCAACGTCGTTGGCTTCGGTTATTGAGGTCACGGGTTCGAATCCCATTACGGACAGTTTTATAAATTGATTTTTCAATCGATTTATAAATTTCTGTTCGAAGGCATGGATGTATGTGATGTCTTGAATTCCCCCCTCCCACCTATCCTATCCTATGAACGAGACATATTGAAAGCGATTAGATAACCACTAGTCCTGTCCTAGCCCTATCCTTATATAACTACTCTCTTTGGAAAAAGACAGGTTGAGCAACTGAGTAACAAGTAGTTATTGTAAAAACACTTCTGTTGAGATGAAATCCATTAGCAGTCTAAATGCTCAACATTGGTAGTGGACATGGTAAAAAAAATCTTTAAAAAAGATAATTTTTAACAATGCATTGAATGACAAACCGCCAGATGATAAAAAAATCGCATGGGTTTGCCATTTTGTAGTTTTTTAAGTTCTTTGATATGTAGTACATACGAAGAATCTGTAATGCAAATGTACCTTTATGCACGCACTGGCCGCACCAGGTCTTAGTTCCCAGGCCGGGGGCGAGGCCGCTCGTGATGACCGTTCACCGCTGACCGATGACCTCTGCACCGTAGAGCAGCCTTTTATTTTTCTCCAAGCTCTGCGCTTCTTCGTCGTCGCCGTTCCTCCGACTCGATCGACGAGGGAATCCCGCGCCGTCTGCAAGCCTAATCACGTGGGAAACCGCGCCACGTTTGGCGGGAAACGGTGGGAATTATAATTTTTGAGAATCGAACGCAGATGCCTACCTACGGCTGGCGCCTCAAAAAATATTTGGTTTGAAAATGTATATTGAAAATTCAAATGATATTTAAAATAAAGCATAAAACATCATTAATAAACAATAGACAAAATAATATTATAATGGGATTCAATCATAGACACAATGGTACTATTACAGTAATTAGGAATACGGTAAACCACCCTGCATAATACATTATAATCTGCTGCAATTGCAATTTTACTTACTATACTGGCTTAAATAGTATGTATCATGTCTAGTTTAGTAAAAAAAATCTCTGCTTATATTTGTATTACATAGCAACGTGCGTATGTAATATAGAAGTTGTAATGGAATGATACCGTTTCATGTCTTTTAAAATATTATTGTTATGATGCAATTATTGTGATGATATAAATATTATAAGAACATTAACGTGTAAATCAAGTAAATGTATATTTGCGCAAACAATTGAACTATAAACTACAGTCAAATATGTATTATAATGAATATTAACTGCGTTTTTATCCCAGATTCATAAAGATGACTTTTTAATTATATGTTAGATGTGTTGAACATTTTAATTTTGTGTTATTTTAGAATCACTTTAATGTAATTGGCAATTTCTTTTCAATGCCAACTGTTGTGTATAACTTTTCAATTTTGTATAAATAGCACTGTTAAATTATATTTCTTATCAGTTGACAATGCTCGCAATGAGCGAAACCGGTCCTGACATATTAAATAAAGTGGAATGAAGTACAAAGGATTATTGTTTTTATTAATATAATGCCTTTCCACCAAGTATTGACAGTGAACACCCTAAAAGTGATATTTGTAATATTACTGTTTGTCGCATGTCATAAATTGAATCTCGCACATATACACAAATATAATACGTTTGTTATTATAATATGACATTAGGCGAACCAGTTTTATCATCTCAATAAGACAGAATAAGTGATTGAATATAGTTTGGAATGATAAAAGTCAGTCGTGACATCCGACTGTCGTTTTAGGAAACGAAAAAGATCAAGGCTCTTTTAAAATTAACTCATTTATAAAAACGTGCCGCAGATAATGCCATAATTAATAAATGTTGCCCACTTCAAACCAGTGGAGATTCTTTAAGCACTCTATGATAATCAAAGTATATTGTCTATTATGAATCATTCTACATTTGAAATAGTTTTCTTACGTCAGTGACAGACTCATTTGTTTATTATTTATGTTCTGAGAACCAAACAAGAAAATCGCCATACGAGAAAGAAATTATTGGAGAGTGTTATTGATGGGAACTAAATCTCACCCATGGCTTTTTGATGTATTTCAATGATTACAACAATCTCTAAAAAAACTCTTGAACCTTTTAGTTAAAAATGTCAAACTTTCTCATACGTCGATGTACAGACATTTCACAGTTGAATAACCATACTATTATAATGCAGATATGCATTTATAAGTTGAATAAGTAAAAATACGTATTATTGATATTTGAACACCAATGAAAAGTTTCACACGAATATTTAAAAGATTAATAAATCACAGCATTCCAGCTTTCTCGCGTATAATTTGCCGAAACTACATTGGTAACATGACAGTATCACATTATTTTAATGTTTCCTTCTAGTCGTGATCGGTAAACCGAGGGTTCGTGGAAGTAATATTTGAGGAAAAAACTCATCATTATTATTAAACGCAGTGTGGATCTATTTTTTGTTCACAAAAACAAATTGTTCACCTACGATTTAACGTGTAATCATGATTTTTCTCACAATGCTGTGGGCACGAGATGATTGTTGGGATAATCGACGGTTTCGGTGAAATCATGCACACCTTTGTTTAAACAAGCAAACAATAATTTACCTTGTATCCATATTAACTATATGCACATACGAGACCTATCTCATATAATAAAATATGCCGTAGGTTTTTTTTTATCATGATAATTTTGTTATTTATATAAAAAGTAAACAACGATATTATCTTTCAAATATGATGTTGTAGATATTATAAGAACACGATATCACTCTTGTTTGTGTGACACATCATTAGCTTTAAACAAAAAAATACTTTAAATTTATGCTCAAATACTTTTATCAAATTTAAAATCGATTTGTTGTCAATAATTGTTGATTCTCATTTTTAATTTTACAATTAAAATTACTCTTTTTTTCACTACAAAATGTATTCAGTCTGTAAAAAACAATACCTGGTTGACATTGTACATAATTAATAATTTGAAAATATTTTTTTTATTTCACTAACCGTATCCGTCCCTTATACAAGGCATATGGACTAAAACTGGGGCAACGTAACATAAGTTTTTAAGCAAGATAAATTATATATATTATTATTTTTACCATGTCCGCTCCAAATATGGAGCATATGGACTCCTAATGGAGTTTATCTTAACAGAGGTGTTTCTACGAGAACTGCTTGTTACCCAGTTGCTCAACCTCTCTTTTTCCAAAGAGAGTAGGAATAGAAGGTAAGTGCTAGGGCAGGACTAGTGGTTAGCTAATCGCTCTCAATACGCCCCGTTCATAGGTTAGGAATTTATTCAAGACATCACATACATCCATGTCTTCGAACAGAAATTCATAAATCGATTGAAAAATCAATTTATAAAACTGCCCGTACAGGGATTCGAACCCGTGCCCTCCGTAGCGGTAACCAACGACGTTGACCACTCGACCACATAGGCGGAAAATATAAATGGAACCACAATAAAAAAACAACTTAATAAATAAATATTCTTCTGGAAGTAATTGAATATTGTGTTATACATGTTAAAACAATAAATTTTCAAATTTTACTTTTGTGATCGAATCCAGTTAGTATAAAAAAAAGTGTCCCATATTATTGGTATTATTTTGAATAACTTTACGAACATCGAACGCCAACACCAAGCTGTGCTCGAAAATTGATTCGATCGTTTATTTGGGAACAGGTTTCGAGTGACATTTAATCAGCTTTTATTTCGCTGACGAAGTTTCCACAATTCCACTTTCCAGTTCGCCGCTCACACTTACTCCGACACCAACTCCAAAAGCATACTCACGTTTAATTCAATCGCGCTTATCAAATACCTACTCTGAAATTTGTTCCACAGGCGTTTGGCCTTGATGGGGCTGCCATGCATTTGATTTCCACGGGGACTTCTGTATATACCGATGTAAATTTGAATGACAACCATGTGCTATAAAATAAATGCGTAATATGTTAACAATCGTAGAATATTTATAAAAAAAGAAGTTAATTCCCAACAAAGAATCTTAATTAAATAGATTTTCACCTAATATAATAAAGATTAATATAATATTCCTTTTCACTTTTCACAGAACTTTTCGCATTGTTAAATTTTATTTCTTATCTTTTAATGGTGCTTGCCATGAGCGAAACTGGTCCTGATCTTGATAAATAAATGTGTAAACTAATTACAAAGGAATATTGTGTTTTATATATATTGCCTTTAAACAAAGTATTGACATTAAACACCCTAAAAATAGAGACTCAGTTAGGTTGCTGTAACATAAGAATAACCAATCACTTCGTATGCCATTAAGAAAAACACAATACTCCTTTGTACTAGAAATAGAATTTAACAGTGTTATTTATACAAAAACAAACTGAAATAAAAAGGTGTTATAAACAATTGGCATTGAAAATAATTTACAATTTATTTTTTTAATGAATTTATTTTGTATACCAGTTAAATTTACTTCAATCTGTAATAAATAAAAACGTAAAAGACGTTCAGTGCGGACTAAAAACGAACTGCTTATTTATATAAGTATTAATAGTTTCGTTTGAGCACTTTACGATTACGTCAAATGTCTTTTCATGCAGAGATAGCCATAACCTAACCTAAGCCACGTAGCAAAATGACTTTTAACTTTAAGTAAAAATCGCATAAGAATAAATTGCTCGAAAATGAAACGTTGTTCTTGGTCCCCCTCTCTCGTAAAGGAATCCTTTTCCTACCCCCATAATAAACATTTAAAATGATTTAAATACACTCTCAAGTGAATTGGTCCATTTTATTATGGATATCCTATTGTAATCCTACAAATTGGTATTATTCTGCTGGCGCGACTGCCATTGCAAGAAACTGAATTAAGGCGAGAGCTTAATTGGATATTTTAAAAGTGAAGTGAAACGGGAGCCTTTCTCGTTTGTTTTCACTCTTCGGTTCCATATAGGCTGCGAACTCGCTCATAAAGAAAATTTCTTCCGAAATACTCGCTGGCATTTGGGAAATGTTTATTTGAGTTAATTTTAAGTAATTATTATATAATGGTTACCCGAGTATATTTTTATATTGAAAATGAAGAATGGTGTACTCGCCAATTCTAATGAATACATAATTATTACAATCTTAAGAAAACTGATTTCATTATCCGTGTTTTTTTTTATCATTACTTAGTTTCCGTTTTTTTTTTCTTTTACAACATTATATATTTTTTTAAACCCTTTTCGCTCCCAATGTGGAGTTTATCTCAACAGAAGTATTTTTACGAGAACTGCTTGATACTCAGTTGCTCAACCTCTTTTCCAAAAAGAATATGAATAGAAGGATTGGGCTAGGACAGGACAAGTGATTACCTAATCGCTCTCGCTACGCCTCGTTCATCGGGTAGGATGGTTAGGATGAGGGAATTTAAAACATGACATACATCCATGCCTTCGAACAGAAATTCATAAATCAATTTATAAAACTGTCCGTACAGGGATTCGAACCCGTGACCTCTTGAACGACGTTGACCAATCAACCACGCAGGCGACAAAATTTAGTCATTGCTAAACATCTTCTGCTAGAATCGTCAATTAAAACTTTTGTTTAGTTAGATTGGGCATGAGTAAAAAAAATCAGCTTATAATATTACATTATATGTAGTTCTTTAATACAACACCATTAATGATAATTTCATTTATCTGCACGAATAAATAAGAAATATTAGCCGTCTTATCGTGATTTGCAATACATACTTGTTCAGAAAAGAGTTGAATAATGGCATCGCTCGATGTTAAATTTCCAATAAAAGTTATTGGCATCCATGTTTACATGTTTTCGTAGAAGAGATACAAAAATATTGCTAGCTTTTCGAGTGTTTACACTTTGCACATTAACTAAACAAATTTATTGACATATAAGTCACGCTGAACGAGACCTATTTATGTGGATTTATCTTATTTGTTTGTCGTGTTCTCCTATCAAGTATTTTGAATAAATTTATTTGGAGCGATAAACACAAGTTCAGGACATTGAAATTCTTGCAGTATACAGATTATATCGAAATTATTGTCCGTTTTACCCGAATGGAATAAACTTAACATGATTAAAAATAGTTTCTGAGAGTTGCGTTCCATTGAATCTAAGTTGTTCAATCGCCGTTAAAAATGTTCTGGTCACGTTAGATTACATGAATAATTTTACCAGTGAATGAATAAATATTGATTTTTGCTTATTTGGCAGGTATTAGTTTTTATTTCGGTAATATAAGTATATTTATGGTTTTTAAATAAACAACGCTACAAAATTTTTCATTTGACAGGTGGTGTAATTAATGTAGTTCTATTACACGTTATCACAAACTATTGGCGCTAGTTGCAACAGAATATCTGCACCACACTTCACGCTTATTTACTGTTCAACTTGATGAAAATGACTTCTTGTAGAACGGTTAGAAGTTAATGTTTCGATTCTGAACATGCAACTTTGAATGCAATCTATTGGATAATTCAGCAACTACTCTAAGTAGATATTCCGTATACCTGTACGACCACTGAGAACCAACTTAGAAGTTTACAGCGTAAACTCACTCGAAGGAAATAACTTGAATATACCTTGAAACATAAGTTACTAACAACTATCTTCTTGAGAGAATTGCGGCAAGGATTCTTTGGGAATAGAGAAGACAAAGAATTTCCAGCATAGTGTAGGTACTTTCAATAGAGATTGTTAACTACACGAACCCTATAATACAGTTTATAATATAAATTAATAAAAACACAATAATCCTTTGTACTTCAATCCACTTTATTTAATATGTCAGGACCGGTTTCGCTCATTGCGAGCATTGTCAACTGATAAGAAATATAATTTAACCATGCTATTTATACAAAATTGAAAAGTTATACACAATAATTGGCATTGAAAAGAAGTTGCCAATTACATTTAAGTGATTCTAAAATAACACAAAATTAAAATGTTCAACACATCTAACATACAATTAAAAAGTCATCCCAGATTAATAAATTCAGAATGGCGATTGAAAGTAATTACAAACATAATTAAAATTTGGGAAATTTTTAACAAAGTGATAAAATGCTACATTAATAAAGTGAATATGCTTAATGATATGAATGTAATATAATATAAATGTGTAAATGTATGTATAATATTTAATTATATTCACAACTTTATTGCAGCAATTCCGTCGTAAATTAGCCCACAGAAAAGTTATATTAAATTTGCGACTAAATCAAAAGATGTTCTTATACAATACACCTATTTATAAACAGTGGACTGTATACTTGGTATTTTCGTTTAGACTTGGAACTTAAAGAGTCAGCGTGTCATTAGTTTTTATTGGAAAAATCATTTGCATCGTTAGGAGTGTTAGTCGGGAGTTGAGAGGCAATCAGAGCTGTCGATGTAATTGGAAATTGACATGGGAAAAAGCGTTCATTTGTCAGGCGATGGAGTGGGTAGTTAGTTACGCGAGCAGTGGCGGTCTATGCGACTCACAAAGTTCTTCGCCGAATTTTGGAAGCCTCATTAAAATACAAATTGAAAAATTCTAGACAATTAGTTTAAATTCTTTTAGATTTGTTCACGCCTTTGTAATAAAGAGGTATACCACCGCATAGAAAATATACTTTAAATATATCGCTTCAAATTCTACATTTTGCGGGAAAATATTCAGGGTGTGCGGCACACACCTAGCACGTCCTGAATATACGCCTCTGGTTGAGATTCTAAACTAAATGCTACTAAAGTTAATAGACATAATCAAGCCAATGGCATCCTTAATGACCTAACAAATATCAATCTATCACCGTTGCCAAAACTCTTACAAGGCGCTTATGTAACTAACTATAATAATTACTTAACATACTATTGCAATGAGTATTTACTAAGCTTACATTACTTTTATAGTTTAAGATATCAAGAATATTATCTAACGTAGTATTTCCTAAAATACCACTAGGCTCACTTAACTTCTCAAAAGCTCGTATGCTTAAAAACATACGTCCTATACTATACCTTGACTTTATTAGATTCAAAACCGAGATAAAAAGCATTATTTTTGATCATATTAATAAAAGGTAATAGCATCGAATTGAAAGTAGAAGTTACGGTGGTCGAGGTAGTAAAATATCTTGTAATTCCCCGGATTAAATCTTGAACTGACCCTCGGCAGTTTGGTGCTTCGATTCGGAGATAAAATTTGAACTTCCAAGTAAATATAAATTGTAAATAGATTATAATATTTTTTTCAAATCTCCTGGAAGACTATTGTTAGGATGTTTCCCATCCTATCGATCGACAGGGGAGCGATAGTGGCACTTGAAATCCAGTGACGTTCTGTTCACTTTAATAATAACCGTTCACCAATTTAAGTGAATCAATAAAGATACCCACCCTACACCCGCATCATATTATTTAAATGTGAACATTTTGCAGCATAAATGATTTTACTGCACATTGTATGATCGCTGTTGTTTTATAATTACACCCACCCCAAATTTATCCAATGAAGCATACGGCCAAGCTTTTGCTGTAACGCAGGCACATGCGATGCAGATATGTGTCTGACTTGCTCTGCGGTCCGTTGTAGTGCCAGCACAGATTCTTACGTGACGCGTGCTCGTTTGGATATGTAATTTTGATTTTACCGTGAAAATGAATGAGAAACTTTTAAACTTTATTTAAACGATTTTTCGTATGTTGGCTACTCTTAAAAGAGTGAATGTGGATCATTATCTGTTATTCATATAGGTCAGTTGCATGACGCAGCTGTCATAGCATACGCTTGTGCACTGTTCAGAGTGCACCTGCATCCCACCATACGATTAGCCTAATATTGGATTGCCATGTTGCATTTCAAATGAATGTGATTTAAGAAAACTTGTTAACATCAATCTTTAAAATATTATTCATACATATGTATTTTATTAAAGAAATAAGATAATATACTATTCACCGATACTTTATAACATACATTTGACCAGGTAAATCTGCCAAATTACCCACTCTTGTATCTTATATGTTACTTATGTAAGTAAATATAATTATAAATCTTCCATCAAACAAAATACTTATAATTCTTGAAAATACTCATCGTTCAAATCTTTAGGCATTCCCATGAGTTAATCTATTTCGCCAGCAATGGCTTTAAACTTAATGATACATTTATTTATTGTATAAACACGATACATTTATTTAATTAAAGTCAGTTCAAATTCATCGTTGCACTCGAACGCTTGAAGATACCAAAATACAAAACCCAGGTCGTTGGTGACAGGTGACAAAACTTGTATGAATGTACATAATTTGAACGATTCAAATTTAGACTTCTTACGTTTATTGCTTACGAGGTATGGTTCTAAGCGAAAAAATACAATTATTCACAAATTTACAATTGATACACAGTCAACTCTTAATAGCTGTCCACTTTCGAGAATCACACTACATTGTGTGGGCCAAGAAATGCAGGCTGGATCGAGAATCACACGCACGGTTCAGGCCGAAGATGTTCCAATCACACGACTTAGTTCCCACGCGCATCAACGCTGTGGGAACTAAACTCGCTTTTGTCGCCGCTGCACCAACGATAATGTTCCAAATAAAGTTTTGAATTGGTATTATCAGTTAATTCGATATTCAAATTTAGAAAAATGCTTTAATGACCCTTAAGGTATGTCATAAGAATCTGTACTAAAAAAACAATGTAAAACAAATAGATTAATTAAATGTAAAAATCAGATTATCAATTGTGTTTAATTTTTAAGTTCAACATAATATCTAAAATACCGTTGATTTTTCTACTCCTAATTTTTCACTTTAATCACTTTTCGGGTGTTCACTGTCAATACTTGGTGGAAAGGCATTACTTTATTCCACTTTATTTAAAAGGTCAGGACCAGAACCATCAGTTGAAAATGCTCGCAATGAGCGAAACCGATTCTGACCTTTTAAATAAAGTGGAATAAAGTACAAAGGAATATTGTGTTTTTATTAATATAATGCCTTTCCACCAAGTATTGAAAGTGAAAACCCTACAAACGTTTCAATATTGTATATTTATTTCTATTTTAGTATCGTGTTATGCTTGTTGATGATCACACAACTTTCGAAAACCATTGAAAATAATGTTATTTTGTCATAATTTGTCATTGATAATTAAAACTGCATTAAAACGAACTCAGTAATCAAAATCGAATTATTTTTCCAGATTAATATAATAATTTTTTAGAAACAAATACAGTTAGCAGTTATTTTATTTATACATTGTGCCATGAAGCTCCCAAAACAAGTGACCTTTAAATTTTTCAAATAGATAACGAGAGATAAGTTCTCTTCGGATAAAATTGATATTGAGATATGATGATATGAGAGATACTCTCATTTTATTAAATCCGAATGTACAAAAGCTATTATAAAAGATTTCATCTCGCTTGTGTCTCGAAATCGTCAAAATTGAACACAGTAAATATGTACGCGTTTCAAGTATTGTCTAAAATTTGACATTTTTCAAACGAAATGATTACATTTATATTGACTGTAACACGAAATTATCAATTATGAAATACATAAGCCAAAAACAGGACTGACTGATGTGCGTGGCCGAAATAAGTAAAGGGCGGACATAAATTATTGAGAACGCAAAGTTCAGCAATAACAATAATTATGCATTAATTATTTTGTTTTTGTGTGTTTCCGATGTAAAATTCATATTTGATCTCGAAGGCACCTTTTGTAATATTTTTCTGGTCTGATGTTTCTCATGGCTGTCAATAAATGTAATTAATTGTATGTGTTCAGTTAAATTAAAGGGTATAAAATATCAAAGTAAATATGTCGGACTGGGATTTTAAAATTGTACGACATTGGTCGGCAAGGCACGCCGTCAAAGCCAAGAACTTGTCATGCAGAAGAAGTCATTGATAAAATATTGATTGCAAGTCTTTTTGACATATGTATGTACACATATTAATATAAAAATATATTATCCATGTCCATTTTTTTGACATATTTACAAAATAACGTGTAGTGAATCATTATAATGACAAAAAACCATACTTACTTAAATCAAATTGAAGAATATATGAGCCCTCGAGAGGTGAAGTAAGGCAACTAGTTAAGTGGTCAAACTTTTTTTTTGGACTTTTAAGTACACTCACGTCTTTACTTGATGTTTTGGTGGATTGCATATTTTTATTTTACGGAGATAACACTATTGCAATGTGTGTTAAGTGAGGTGACGATACTTTAAAACGTGTAGGATATTAAAATGCATCTAAAACATTTTTTTTTCTAAATTACCACTTGGCTCACTTCACCTCTAATGGGCCCTAATATTATTTATTTTTATTTGATTCACTAAAATATGGCTATTTTTTAAATATAGAGCACGGTTTCCCAACCTATGGGTCGCCAACTTTTTTTTGATTTTGGATTTGAACAACAAAACTAAAACTAGTCAACTAATATTAATTACTTTATTGAAAAAAAATGCCCTTTTCAATTGCACCGGGGCCGCGGGTCACATGAGTTTTATAAAATAGGGACGCCACTCGCCACCCGAAAAAGGTTGGAAACCTATGATATAGAGGGTTCCCTATTCGTTATTTTGTAAGTGTTTCCAAAATATTGAAAATGGACAAAGTGAATTTGTAAATGGGAGACTCAATATATATAATAATCAAGATATTTGAATAATTTTGAAAGCTTTAAGATAAATACTATAAGTAATGTAACAAGGTATTCATTATTTGAAAAGGTTTCTCATAAATTCAATAATGTTGGTTTTGAATCTTTTATGGCCTATTTATTCCACACTTTCATTTGGAAAATGGAAAAGTAAAACTTGAAAGAAATAAAATTTCTAACATCCAATAAATTTCGCTGGGTAATTCTGTAGATCGATCGTTAAGAAAAACTTTAACACGTATAGAAAATATTTCATCCTTAAACAACAACTCACATAATTTTGAAGACACTGCTGTAGCAGTTTCTTCAGACATGTTAAATTTATTTTTATGTTTCAATTCAATGAAACTACTGACAACACAATGACTTATGAGGGTAATTTATAATGAAACCCCTATTGTTTAAGAACCCGCCATCAATGAAATTTAAGTGAATGAAGAGGATAGTAATCTTCGGGTTGACTGTATCATAAATAATAAAACTACTTATTCAATCAATTTTATTTAATAACTTCCTTTGTCCTGGCAAGTTCCATCAAAGCTTTTTGTCAAAAGGCATTTATAAAATGCTTTATATTGTCTACAAGTCGCTTTGTTTTGAATGGTTTCACAATTATTATTACGTGAAACAATGTAGATATATATCGACTTTGGAAAAGAAAAAGGACGTTACCCTCAACTTTCAAAAACAGCTTTTTTTCGATAATCACGATGTAAACAACTTGACACACATTCTATCAAAAGGATGGAAGCTTAAAATGCCGAATAATTATCTATATTTAGCTTTTAAGTTTGAAAAAGATGACCTTGTTAAAAATTAAAACCAAGAAAAAAGACTGAAATAAAGGTTTTTCATGAAGAATTTCTTAAATAAATATTAGATTATGTCAATAAAACACCAGTTTAGAAATCTCCGTACACTTAAAGGTTGTGTATAATTCATAATTTTCATATGGCCCAAAATCATCAAAACACGTTTTTTGCGCCTCCTGTACAATTTGATATGTGTGGGTTACGTCCTTTTTCCTTTCCACAGTCGATATATATATACCAATATTTTTCAACCTTAAAGATACATCTAAGAAAATATTTTATCGGTTCTTCAATTAAATTTCTGTATATTGTTGTAATTTTTAAAGTGAATTAAATTTGAAATCGTTATATCACTTTCAGTTGAAAATGGTCGTGATAAGCGAAACCGATCCTGATCGTATTAAATAAAAGTGGAATTAGTACAAAAGAGTGTTTTATTTTTCAAACGTTATATCATTGTTTGAAAGTGTGTTTTTTTCTTTTAATTTAAACTAAATGTGGTGAATTAATTTGATGGTTCTCAAATTATTACACAATAAATAAGAAATTAAATAATAACCAATGATTCATTGATTATGATTTAAAAAAAGAACGATTTGGGCATGCTATGAACATTATTTTTATTGTTTTTTATGGCTGTATATTCATACAATGAATATCGCCATTACTGGCCGAATATTAATTGGGCTTTATTTTACGGCCACGCAATCATGTTATAAATCCCTTACATTGTCGGGCATATAGTCTATTAATGGCGTAATAATGAATGACGTATAATAATGTTATACTGCCATGGTGGTAAAAATACTTCCAAACAAGCTTTGAAATTTACAGCGCTGAATAATGAAACTGTCTGTATCAGGCTCCAACTATTTGCAATAGATATTTATAAATTGAACTGACACACTAAGCCTGGTGAGCTTTGCGTTCAAACGGGGTTAATGCATTACAATCGATAATGCGCCACTAAAGAAAAGACCGGGAAATTATTAAAACTAGCGATAAATTAAAATCATCATTGACATCACAAAACAGTTATTGTGTGTAAAATTAAAAATCTCTGATAAAATAATGTTTTATAAACGTTAATATTAAAATAATATTATTTCACTCCCGAGGCAACAAAAAAATAAATTATTGTTAATGATTAGAGTTAACGCGCAGATACAGATATTTACAGACATCTGGCGATTTAATTTAAAGCATTTTCTTTTGTTAGATATGTCGCTACTTCGAAGATTGTTGATTTGTACATATTATAGATAGCCTCGACTAATAAATAGTAGATTATTTAAAAAATATAAAAAGTTTAAGAAGTCTGATTCTGAATTATTTAAACATAAATCGAAACGACTAGCGACAGCTGGAATTTGATTGACATTGGCGACCATTCTATGATTTATAAATTTGAAAAAAGAACAACATAGAAAAAGTGACAAAATGGATTCCATATTAGCAGTGTTTTCTTTAATGGGTATCTATATTTTTTAACCGGAAATTTAAGATTTAAGAGTTGGTTGATACATTGTAAATCAATTGTATTCAATATTATTAAAAAAACGAATTTTAAATTAAAATAAATAACGGCTAATAGAGAACATGGGTTAGTATGAATATACACCGAGCTTTTTAAATTGTGCAGATATCTTTTACATTTTCAAGCATTTCCCGCTGGGTTTTGAAATCTGTTTTCTATGCAAATGAGATAGCAGAGAATCTTATTAAAGTTAAAAAATTTCAGTTCACATAAAACATTTTACGAGTTTATTATAGTCGACGATAATATAAACCATGAATAAGTACATCAGACGTGAGATAAAAATTTCAATCTTGATAAACCATGACGTTATTATCAAACAATGCACGCTAAACGCGAGAGCGTTTAATATTTTGATTATTAAAACCGTAAAAAAATAGTGTGGTTAATGAAGGAAAATAACAGGTCTACTATTATAATTTTTAAATTTGATTGGATTCATTGGAGAAATAATGTAAACAAACCAATTTGAGAAAATTAATCATCTTTGAAGGATTCAGATCTACAGCAACAAAACGTCAAACGCACACTTATAACTACGTCGATGGAAAATCAATTATTTAACATTGCGTCATATAATATAATGGGCTGAATTTTAGTTCATACCGCCTGCGTGGTCGAATTGTCAACAACATTTTTGGCTTCGATTACGGAGGTCACGGACTTAAATCTCAGTACGGACATGTTTTATAAATTGATTTATGGATTTCTGTCCGAAAATATGGATTTATGTGATGTCTTAGATTCCCTGTCGCCTATTCTATCTTAAAAACGTAGTGAGAGCAGTCAGCTAATCACTATTCATATCCTACATCCCTACTCTCTTTGAATATTGAACAACTGAATAACATTCAGAAACTGTAGAGATACACTCCACTAGGAGTCCATATGCTTCACAGTAGGAGCTGGCATGGGTAAAAATTATATATATTTTCAAATCACAAAGTAATGTTTTGTATTTTGTTCTTTCAGGGTGACGGTGCCTGGGTATCAAGGAAGCCTGCAAGCAGGTCTCTCACCGCCCGCTGCCCAGCTCGCAGCATGGGAACGCTTTGGACTGGAGTTTGTGTTGACTTTCATCGTGGTGTTCACTCACTGTGTGTGCGCTGATAGGCCGCCGCCCTCGTCATCTCCCTCGGAGTCAGCGCCCCCCGCATCCCTTGCAGTGGGCGCCGCGTATAGCGCATGTAGTTTAGTATCGGTGAGTTTCGTTTGAAGATAATATAATATATTTTATCTTGTATGTTACGGATTTAGTCTGTAACCTAAGCTCTGGACCTTTTTTACAGAACATGTCAGCTGTAAATATTAGATGAGTATTTTAGAAAATATATAAAACTGAACTAAACATAATATAATAAATTTTTAATCAAGATGTGTACGGAAGAGTAATTCTTTCACAAACTGAATTTAGTACTCTTACAGTAAATAAATGGAGTTTGTGGCACAAATTTACGTTTTTTTTTTACCTAGCTTCTTGGAATATTCTTCTCATTGGTATTGAACACGGTAAACAAATACTTATTAATAATGTCGTCGCTTTAGAGAGCACATACGTAATTATAATTTCCAGCGTCGGCGCGAGACATTTGGCCGCCCCATTTAAGATTGTATTTTTCCACTCTGTTTCCTAAAATTCCCTTAGGCGATTAGGCATTTGTCCACCTTTTCAGATTTACCGCTACAGGTGGTCGACTGCTCCGCTTGCACGTGGTGCCAGCACCAGTGGTGTAGTGGTAAATAAATAAGTACCTGGTTGGTCATTGATTTCTTCCCTATTTTTTTTTTATATCCGTTCGAAGTTAAAAAACCACAAGTTTTAACAATTAAATCAATAAAAAAAACGCGCATTTTTTTTTTCAAAATTGATCAACGCTTATATCCTAGAAAGAGGAGTGGTACTTCTTCACGTTACGTGTGTACATTTTTTTTTTGTAAAATCCGTCGGGTAGATCAATTTCGGTAGAATGCTTTTAAATTTTATGAATAATATATTTTCTTGAAAATTAAGTTACAAGTCAAAAAGGTGCCAGGGACCTGGCCCCAATACACCACTGGCCAGCACTGATTATTGCACTATGGCCCAATATCAAAATTATTTGTGTGTTAAAGGTTAGTTTTTTTTAACTAGCCAAAATTTATATTTTCTCTTTTACATCTTTGAGAACATTCAAATCGTTTATTGAACTGTGTCAGTTTTAATCAAATTCCCAGATTTTTTTAAACGATATAATTAAACCAATACGCATAAAAACGATGCAGTAAAGTTTAAAAGAACGTGTCTTGCTCGAAACACTTTGTTTGCCCGTGTTGTGTAATGTTAAGTTTTTATTATTCAATGTTTAAAAGGCATGACATTGAACCTTAGCATTGGATACAGAGTCCCATCCTACAATCGCCTCACAGCGCTGCGTCCATCTCCATAATTTGCGTCCTTTGTATTGGTAACTTGTAAAGGAAAAGACTGACTACCTTTTGGTATCAGCTTTGCTTTGTTATAATCACGTGCCGCCGCAGGAAATGCGATCACCTGGATTTTTTTATTATTTCTTTTGTGTAAAAAAAATACAAACTACCTTCGAAGATCTGTTGGAAATAACAGTCGTGTAGTGTATTATGATGCTGTAAGGCTACCACAATACGCCATATTACATTTATTAATAGCGGGTCGATCTCTCACGTATTCGCGATTTATTTTTAATTTAGGCGGTATTATACTTTTGTAGGGTGTTCAATTTAGGCGGTATTTTTTACTACATCAATCTTAATTAGACATCAGTAAAATACCGTATTGTTGTTGTCAGTGTAAGTGACGCGTTTAATCGTTGGTCTATCTGTCAGTGTATTTGAAATGGCTGATTTTAATATTCAGCAGAAACAAAGCAAATACAAATTTCAGATTAGTTCTTTTTGTAAGATCAAATACATTTTTGCGTGCTTGCTTTATCATTCATAAAATAAACTATCTACTCCGTGAACCTATCAGTTATTTTGTGGGAATACATTTGTATAAGACCAATTAAAATTTGAAAACCTTTTTAATAAAACGTCGTAAAGTCGTGTATGATTTTAAATGAATGAATATTTTAAATTAAAATAATAGCTGCCAAATATTGTCGTGTCAATTGAAAATTTGTGTTCTTCCAATATACCAATATCTTTCGAATAACTTATTTTATGGAATTGTGAAAAAAGTATTTGTAGATTATCTTTATAACAATTCATAAGGTCTAGAAAATTTACGTGTATCACACATGCACTTTCTTTTTTATTAAACGCTATAAAGTATCGTTCTCGTTTTGAAATTCAGAAAAGACTATCATGCTCCCATTTTTACGGCATTTATCTCAATTGACAAACAAATACATTTATCTTTTTGCATCACGCACACTTGATTTTGAAAAAAAAATGGTTTCAAGTAAAGATTGCTGTGTTGCTTGAAAAACTAATTCCAGTCACAATTTCAATGGCGAAAAATCGCTTAAGCAAATACATTTTAAAATGCGATAGAGAGAAAGAGAATCCCGGAAGTTTCGGCGAAGTAACTTGCAGCTGCCTTTTTGGAATTAATTTATTAAAATCTTTCAGCAAAGGAATAAACAAAAAGGGTTGCGGTCAGCGGGCGAGCACCTGGCTATCTGTTGTGCAGGATGGTACTAGGTTATTATTAATTTAATTTGCAAAAAAAATGTTGTAATATGATTGATATTAGTTATTTTTACAGCCGCTCTCAATTATTAAATGTTCATTTTAGAATACATAGATCATAATGCCCACGCTCTAATGGCCCTTATATTAGGTTGTTATATTAAATTTGAAGGGTACATAGTCTTTAAGCATACCTCGAGTGGTCATGGTATGCAAAATTGATAGGGATGTGGATGTGAGTAACTTCTGAAATAATGTTTACGCTAAACGGCTTAAGCCCGGAGCCATAGTTTTTGGAAATGATACACTTACCTTTTCATAAACAATTTTTTTTTCCATTTTTCAACATGCTTTGTGAATAATATTTATTTAACAGAGGAAGAATTTTATTCAATAAAAACTATTGTATTAATTCTACCCTTACATTTTGATTAACCCTATTATGAGTAATCGCAATAATTAAGATTATTGTAACAGCTTGTAAAATAGTAGACACATCAAGTAATGATTTATTTATCTTGATTTAACAATTCTTCGCTCGAATATTGTATATTTTTACACATAACAATTTTACAATATATATTGTCAAAGCTGATCGTTTAATATTGTCCAACCGAGGGGTATGCCATGTATATTTCATTTAATTCACGAATCCAGTCCTGATATAAGTCAGATCATCATACGAGATGCAGTTTTGTGCAGCCTTTCCTTTTGGCAGCCACATAATAAACGCAGTCTCCCTTCATCGTGCATTGATGCATTTAGGGTCATCGCAAATTCGAAGCCAGCTTGTAATAAAAAAAATGTATTTAACAATATTTCTAAATGAAAATAATATTAACAATCATATTGTGTACATAATATAAAGCTTAGTTAATATAAGTTTATACATAGTTCTGGTGAAAGCATAAGCCGAAATAACGGTTTTTTCGCCTTATTACAATTGGGGGTTAACCAAGTAAATGTCTATTCAATCAATAAACTTCTTTTTAGTTTCTTTTTTTAAATATCTTCTGTTTTTATCGTTTTTTACTGGTCTCAGTAAGCCGGTTTTTCCGTTTTCATTCAGGGTGAATTAAAAAAAATGTATATACGACAGCATTGAATTTTTGGTCGCTATGGTGAGAATGGACAACCCTAATCGATTACCGTCTCGCGGGGTCTTCAATCTGTCCTGTCCTTACTGCGAGTGTGTTCGTATCATAATAATTGGGAGCGAATTTGTGTCCGCATACCTGGACGGCAGGTGCTAGGTGTTGCCGGGTTCTTCCACCAGGTGACTTGTACATTGTATACCTCACCTAATTTCAGTGATGAATCACCTTATAGCATATGTTCAGAGTAAAGAACACACGAAAGTTAAACAAAATATGGCTGGAGTATTGCAACAACTATCATTCCATGAAAAATTGACAATACTTCGACAAAAGCAATGTTTCATAAAATACTGCTGGCCTAGTTTGATATTTAAAAAAATCTCCTTTGTAAAAATTGATAACGAAATGTCTCCACAGTTGAATACTAAACAGTGTTTTAAGCAGCGGTGGGCTGCCAATACATTAACAAGGAGCTCGCTTAATCTCAAAGCAATTATCGGTGTTCTGGGGTAGGAGTGAATTTGTTTATCACTCCTATCCAATTACATGCGATACTTAAATAAGCAATCGATTGTTACTTAATACGCTTTTATATGTAACAATATGCAATTTACCGTAAACTTATCAATGTAAATGGCTAAAAGTGTACTACTGCGTATAATGAAGCTGTCGTAGATAATATAGAAGTCAGAAATTGCAGTTATATACTAAATTGGATCTGAGAATATTGTTTTCTCTTAAACTAACAAGGGGTTCGCCGGCCTTAGTAAAATTAACAAAGGGCTCGCGTGAGCCCCCTCCAGCCCACCCCTGGTTTCAAGACAGGACTCAAGAAAGGACAGATCTATTAAAAATTACAAATTCTACAATATATGTACAACATTTTTGTCTCTAAAATTGTGCACTTTTTAATAGACATTTTTAGTTGATTACTCATGTTGCCAAATGACAAAATATTGCCTTCAATATTGACAGAGTTTCTATCGACTCAAAAATGTACAGAAAAATGACATTGCCGGTATACCGTGTAATATTATACTATACCACAATTCTTCTTGGTCAAACTGAATCTATTTTTGTTAATTTACGTAATATTCTGCATAAGTTTTTTAATAAATGTTTAATATACAATTTAAAATAACTTTTATTATTCCACGTTTTGTGTTACTAGCTGTGACACGTGTTTCGCCTCTTTCAGAGGCATCTTCAGACTTACTATCGCAAAGTTTGCTTAAGTAATGAAGCAAGATTGATTCTAACATTTTAAAATTATGAAATTACAAAATGGAGTTTGGGTTTTTTTTCCTTTTAAGGGAAACATAGAGGGGGGTGATGGAATCGAAATAAAGCAAAACAATAATGATACTAATTAGCTGCAATCAATCAGATTGGGATTTTTCCCTTTTAATGGAAGCAAAGAGGGGGTTATAGAATCGAAACAAACCAAAGCAACACGTGTCACAGTTAATAACACAATACGTGGAATAATCAAAGTTATTTTAAATTGTATATTAAAATGAACTTCCACAAAATTACCGCCGAAACCATCGAAAGTAATAAATGTTTAGTTTTTTTTTTAACAATCTTAATGCATTCATGACAAACCAAATACAGAATTGGAGATTGATAGTTTCGATGGATTCGGAAGTAACTTTGTGGAACTAAGTTCATTATTAATATAACATTAAATTTGACAACTTTGTTCTTTCACTTGCTGTGTTACTCTTTGTGAAGCATCATCAGACATAATATCTCAAGGTTTACGAATAATTGGAAATTGATACGTTAACCTGTTGTGCGCCGCTGCAAAATATTCATAAATAAGAAGCGATTTGTACGAGAATACGAATTTGGTTGGCTCGTTTATTTTAATTACCGGTCGGGGTTGCGATGTTGCTGCATTGTACATTTTGCCAACTGAATAATTTACTCGTATTAATTGATACCCGTATCGTATTTTAGAATGAAAATACTATTAACTAGGCATTAATGTATCAAAAGCTTTTTTCATGACGAGATTTTTTTTTTTTTTTTATATCCTTGAGAATAGGTTGATTGTTGTACGTGTCCGCCACGATACTGATGGAATATAATAACAGCAATGCTATTTTTTGTTCAATTTTAAAAAAAATGTTTTTTTTTGTATTTCAGTTGCCATATTTAAACCCGGCTCGCGCCCTCGGCCCAGCCTTTGTGCTGAACCGCTGGGACGGACACTGGGTGCAGTGGGCTGGTCCGTTGGCGGGCGGGGTCGCCGCTGCACTCCTCCACGAGGTCGTGTTCAGCGGGCGACGGCGAATGCGGGGCTCCGGGTCAGCCGATGGAGACTCCTCCAGTGTGCAATCTGACGAAGACGCCTACGACGATCTGGACAAGCCTCAGCAGCCGCACCACGGAACCGTCGGCGTCAAATTCCCTGCTGCAGCCTACTCTGCATACAGACCAACACCTTCGCATTTGCCTAATCCTGTCGGTGAGTGTGTAAACAGAATTAGGTTGTTCTTTGATTATTGTGAAATAATTACGCTGAAGACGTGATAAAACCGATAAATATATTTTTTGTTGATTGACTGACTCCATCACTTTTGTGGTGTTCACTGTTAAATCTTGGACAAACATAATTAGGGTTGCCAGGCGTCCCGATTAACCGTAACTGTCACCGGTTTTGAGTCTCGTGTCCCGGTGTCCCGAACAAACCTCTCGGGACACCCAAATGTCCCGGTTTACGACTCACGCTGATTATTTGGGGAAACTGGTATCGAAAGTCTTGGAAGAGCTAAAAAAAAAAACGAGTCACGCTGGTATTTTGGGCAAATCGGTAAATTCCTGGGTTTTTGGATTCGAAAGACTTGAACAAATTTGGCAAATCAGACAAATGTCCCGGTTTGACTTGCAAGAAATCTGGCAACCCTAAATATAATACAATATTATTTTGTGATGTTCACTGTCATTTATCATTGATAAACCTCGCGATGAGTAGAACCGGAAATATAATATAATAATGTAGAAACAGTACAAAAAGTGTTTTATTTTTCAATTTGATACATTGTTCACATTCTTTTTCTTCATTATTTAAAAACATTATTGATACAATTCTAGAATACTTTAAAGTAGAAACAGAAGTCGTCAATGATTTTTTGACCATCTGAACATTATACCATCAGCTTATGCAATATTTAAAAATGATTGTTTTCTATAATTTTCAGGTCTTGGCGGATACTGTCCAACTTTGGCATCGGGTGCAGGATTATACCCTGGCGGCAGTGCGTCTGCAGCTAAATTAGAGCGTGTCGAATCACTTTACGGAGGCACTCGTTCTCTATACTGCAAGTCTCCAACTTTGACCCGTGCAAACCTCCATCGCTCGCAATCAGTATACAGCAAACCGCCCAGAGCAAACGCCGCACCTGCTCCCGGTCCTCTCTTACCAGCCAGAGATCTTTACCGTCTGGACCACCAAGTCGTCAACCAGAACGCCCACAACCAGATCCAAGCCAGGGAGTCAGCCTACGCCACGAGACCCCTGAACCCTGGAACGCGAGAAGTTTCTCCGGCTACGTACGGCCAGAGGCAAAATCCCACAGGCGGTCCTGTGGGTAATCACAATAATCCAGACGCTAGAGAAGACGTGCCAAAAATGTCGAGACGGCCTGACAGTATGTACGGTATGGTCGTTTCTCAACCCCGCAGAAACCAGTCTGCACAATCCGACGACTCATCCTATGGATCTTACCGCGGGGGACCCGGCAGCGGGGCACCCGTTGGAGCTCCCTACCACTTGCCTCCTCCTGCGACACATCAATATTGAATCGTGAATTGATTTTTTAATAAATAATTATAATACTGGTAACCACTGTCTTACCTGTCAAGACACTGGACGGTTGTGTCAGTTTTGGGTGAGATTTAAGCGTGCCTGACAGAGACATTAATTGTTCCACTTCTCTAATTTGTATACTTAAATTTTATTCTTTAATTTTCAAATTGTAATATCGGAGAGTGTAGCGTTTATGGCATGTGAATAATAGACTGATGTCCTAATTAATTAGGAAAAATAATTTTATATTTTGTTTCTTTTTCATTGTAACATTAAAATTAAGTAAAGAAAAAACAAAGTAACCTATTACAGTGAA
This sequence comes from Himalopsyche tibetana, assembly GCA_030503985.1. Lineage (NCBI taxonomy): Eukaryota > Metazoa > Arthropoda > Insecta > Trichoptera > Rhyacophilidae > Himalopsyche > Himalopsyche tibetana. The sequence goes on from JAPJYX010000014.1 coordinate 3,001,204, forward strand.
ACCTTAATCAATTTTCTCTCTCAATTTCTACAATATTTTCATTTATAATATCATGGATTGTCTTAAATCAAATCGTCCCTGCTCTGGCAAAAGTTTGTAATTAACAGATTGATAGTTCTGAGTAAACAATGAATGAAAAATTTCAACTTTTAGGATAAAGCCTCTAGCATTGATACAAAGATAATTATAATATCAAAATATAGATGCATTAACGCCTATCTGACACGAATAAGAGTTCAAAATTAATAGACATCGGCAACTGCTTGTACAAATAAAAGCTTTTTTGGCAAACCGGTATAAATAAATGCACCAACTGCTCCAGATAACTCCAGACAAAGAATTGATATCAATGCATCTCTGTATCGATATCAATGAAACCCTATGAAATACAAAGGTTCTACGTTATCCAAGTCCGCACAGTTACGAAGTTTCAAAAAAATAAAGAAACCCACGTGCAACAAGGCAGTCACCAACTGTATCTTTAAATCCCATACCACCACGCTTTTTAAATATTTTTATTCTCATCTCGCTTGCACGTCTTCTACTCTGTCAAATCTTTGTAGTGCGCAGACCGTTTGTGGAAATATTTTTCAACCCTTTGCTATGAGTTCACAAAGTAATAATATATCCACTGAGAGAAATTTGTACACCCTATTTTCAATTTTGGTCCGCGTTTTAAGTTGATTCACATAACAAGGTATTTTTTGAAACCAATTATTCTCGGATAACGGGGACCCTCTGTACTTGTTATTTCATTTTGGAAATATTCATAGTCAGCTGTGGAACTTAACCCTATTATTATTTATGTTCATTTTAGTAAGAAAAACTCAGGAGCAAAATGCAGTCTTTATAAAAACTTTATGAAGATAACGTGCAATAGAACCGTTTATCTAATGATCCCATTTTTTCACACTTATCAATTGAAACACCGGACAACACATGCACTCCAAGATCCACGAGCAGAGATCATCAAAGCGCGCATGTTATTATTAAAGCATTTCTACTAATCACCATAACTGCTAAAGATAATTTAGTGACAATTTTATTTTCCTACTTACTGTTAAGGACTTCTGAAGTTATGCAACTAATGAATATTTTATCAACCAACATCAACCTTTTGGCTTGAGAAAAATTAAATGGGAAATATTTATATTTCACAATATATAAGAACTTCAGATAATGTAAGTAAATGGAGCTTCTAAAAGGTTTTTTTTTATATTTAAGGTGACCGTTCAAATTTAAAACCGGGAAATAAAATAGACGATGTCCAATAGTTGCCATCATGGAATATATTCTAAACAAATATTGCAGCATATGCTTTCCTTTTAAGATCTTTCAGTGGAAGACTAAAATGTAGTTCTTTTACTTGTATCATTGTGAAAGTAATTTTGGAAAAAAATTGTCAAATATCACTCATGATAAAATAATAGCTTGTATTTCACACAACACAAATTTGACAAAAGAGGAAAAAAGCTCCATCTTTACAGATATTGCCTCCAATCCATATTTTTTCATATCATTAACCAAATATTTTAATACTATAATCATATTTGCTGTTTATGTGGAATAAGAGATATTGATTGCTACTATAGAAGTAACAATAAAGGCAATTTATTGCATTGCATTTTTGTGGTGAAAGATTTTGCTAGATCGTGTTTCATCATGACCGATATTTGATATGGTTACATTAGTACATAGGTTCCCAACATTTTTCGGGTGTCGACCCCTTTTTAATAAAGCCGTGTGACTAGCGACCCCCCCCCCCAGGAATTTGAAATCCTCGATTTACTTTTTGCCCGGATTGTCTCCAAAGCTCCTTTTTGTTTTAGCTCACCGAGGAATTTGCAATCCTCGATTTACTTTTTGCCCGGATTGTCTCCGAAGCTCCTTTTTGTTTTAGCTCACCGAGGAATTTGAAATCCTCGATTTGCTATATTATTAAAGTCTAAAAAAAATTGGCAAACCCCAGGAAACCCTTAGCGACCCCCAGGTTGGGAACCCGTGCATTAGTAGATACATATTCTCGATGGAAATTTCATTTTATAGTAGATGCATAATCATATACTTAGTTTTTTTGGATCCGAGTAATAAACTACAACAATCCAGCCACCGAGACAGTGTTAGCAGCAAAACCGCGATCCTCCTTTTGATTTTGTAGTCCTAACTGTACTGGTTTACATTTTCTCACAACTTACCAGACCAACGTTCGGAAAACCTATACTGTACGGGTAAAATCACTACGAATGGTCACCTTAATTTTATTACAAATATAATATGTTGTCCTTAACCTGAATCGCTTGCAACAATACTATTAAAGATTGTAGAGGACTCGGCACTTGAATAAAGATGTAATATATTGACTTAAATGATATTAAAATATCCTGTACAAGTACATGAAATGACATCCAACTGACGGCATTTAAAATAGACTTCATCTATGCTTGCTTGCACGCTATGAAGACAATCAACAAACTTTGAATATGATCTGTATTAGAAACATTTAAATTACAGACCACTTTACCTTCACTGGTATTCATCCACAAATTATAAAGAAGCACACAAATTTCTTTTAGCTATTGAAGTTTTTGTGTATGGTATATTTTATAATTATAAACTCTTTGAAATTCACTGTAACTCATCCATAGACTTAGTGAAATTTCTGATTTATTTCTTACTATCTGTAAATGTATTTTTTGCATCTTTAATCTAACTTTTCATATTGTATATTCCATTGTTTTTAAATAATTATAAATACGATTACCAACCTCGAATTTTACACCTACCTCTAATGTTAAGATAAAATTAGTTTAATTATTGGAGTCAAAACTCGAAGGATGATGGATATTGAGAGTAAACAAGGCGAGAAATTCAAATGTTAATATTCATAGTGTTTTTATAAATGGTCAGTTTTCTTAGCAATAAATGAATAAGAAATTTTATTATAAAAACTTCTCCGAGGTGAAATTGTCTTAATTTTTTAAAACTATCTACTTACTATTAATTGCTAATTGAAAGCTATTTTGTAATGTTTTAATAGAACACAGAAAAAAGTGGATCGATTGATTGATGATTTGATTGAGTGAGAAGTTTAAAATTAGACAGATTCAGATGCTGTCAAACTATTCTTATTTAAGGCGAATAAGATTCTCGTTATGTTATATGAATGGTACTTACCAGTAAAAAACAAAATAAAGCTTGATATAAATAGAACATATAATTGAAGCGACGAATCTATCTAAAAATCAAAGAACTTTTGAAATGTTTGTATGTTTTAGATTTCAGAATAAGCTACAAGTATCATTTGAGTCTTGGAATTTTAGAACGTAAGGATAGTTTTAAAATGTAATTGACTTAAATAATTTGTATTACTCACCTGTTTTCAGTAAAAAATTGTATTACTCAACTGCATTACTAACTGTTTTAAGTCTCATACAGAACAAGTAAAAGAGCTTCTGTGTGCTTTTTGATGTTAGATTTTTGAAAAGAAAGATCTTTCAATTTTACAGTATTCACATTCTCCCTGAGATTTTCATAATTATTTAGTAGCAAAAGGGATTTAAAAAAATACTTTTATGACATTAAATATATGTCCATGAAAGGATTTCCTCAAGTGTAATCCTCGTTTTGATTTAAATTTATGATCGTAACACATTTTACACTTGAAATTAATATTACTGATGACTGCGTAGAGGTTTATATAATATATCAAATTATTCAATAAATTTGTACATATAAATAAATTTACTGTAAAAATTGTTTAGAACTTAAGTGTTTTTTTACATTATATTGTAATAAATTTCATCGACAAATACGATACAAATATTTATAAACACGAATATTAATTGTCACAATATCAAAAAGGTTATTAAAAAAATAAAACACATTTTAAAGGCAACACACGTATTTTATTTGTAAAGCATAATTGTTTTGCTAACGTATCCCCGTAACACAATATAATGATTGCCCATTTTAGAAATGCAATTGTCATGCAAAACAGTGGCACAATTATCTCTTGTAATGTTTCTTGTATTTTGTACAAAATTGCTAAAAACTTTATAAGCTTACAATAATAATAATTGATGCATTTATACATATATCTCTTGTGTCCGTTCACTGAAAGAAATGTCCGTCGTATCGATAACATTTGCTGTCCTATTCTGTTTTTGTTAAAAGTCACTCGTCAAAGTAAATCACAGCAACTACAATTACAACGCTGCAGATAAAAATAAAAGCGAATGGAAATTTATTACTAATGACCTAAATGACAACCGGGTGAATATCGCATGCAAAACACAATAATAATACATACATTGACCGCGGTTTTCATACCCGTTTAGGTAACATATTATAATAATAACATAAAATCAAAAAAAATCTTATCTTTCCTTCACGAAAACAATATTACAACAACGGTTATGTCAGTTTTCATTTACATATGGAATACCTATAGGTACACGCCTGGATGGTCTTACTTTTCAGCTGCCGCAAAACAATGTGTTGAAATTAAAATTAAACTATTATAATCCGATATCATTATAATTAAATGTACTTAACTGCCGAGACCCGTTTCGTCTAATTTAGACTCTACGATTAGTCAAACGATAATACTTAAGATTCACGACAAACTTCAAAGCTGGTTTTAGCTACATGAATAGATTGTACCATTATTTCAATAACTGTTTTATAGATATGTAAGAATACATATAAAAAGGTACAAATAAAAAAACCAAGCTACTGATCAATTACACAGATAAGCTTATTGTAAGATTGTTTTTTATTATTTTTTATTTAATTTTGATCTTCAGACAAGAAACCTAACTAGCGACATTGTAAGCACGGATGCAAAAAAATTCACAGATTTTTTTGTGAATCTATATCAAATAGTTGATTGAATTGGGTCTTATGCTTTATAATTTAACAGTTGTACTGCGCGAACAGAAGAAGCGAGCGGTGTTATAAAAATGAGCGAGTAAGGTAGATAAGTGTAATATTTTTTTCTCCGTTATTCTCATATCTGTAGTTTCTGAAAAAAACTAGGTTATCGAGGAAAAACTGTGTTCCATTGGTCCAATGTAATATTTAATAATATGTGATCACACTTCACAAACCCTTATATGCTAGATGCACTTTTTTCGACCGAATGATGTCATTTAATACTTTTTCTCTACATGAAATAATGATTAACGTCGCATGCACTTAATAAGTTTTTTCAAAATACAATTATTATTAGTTAAATATTAATATTATTAATGATATTTTACCGAAAACTAGTATTTATATTTAGTGTAAATTATTATTTCGTGCCGTTGTATTTGTCGCTAACGATTTAAAAGGCGTGAGTATTAATTATTACTAGCTATTTTTCATTTTAAACGGTGAAAATACAGTCCTACGCGTGGAATATTAAATGCGAGAACAATATATTTATCGACTGGTGTCACTACATCATGCGAATGCGGCAACAGACAAAGGACAACAAAAAATAGACCGAGGCGTACGATTCGCGGGAGACAGACTTATCGATAGAAGACCATTCGAGGAATCGATTTTTACGAGAAGGACAATCAACGCGATACATGAAGCGGTTTGAAAAAATTCTGCATTCTATTTCGTCAGTGAAAAAATATAAAACACAGTTCGTCCGACGTGAAAAACTGCAAATTTCTCAGTCGACGTCTCAAAAGTTTTCACAATTTTGTTTACAATTTATCCATAAAAGGAAATATAAATAAATTAACTGATAATTTTATTTATTATACAAACAAATATTTTCTTCTAATCCTATTTATTGAAACGATATTATAAAAAATAACTTTCATAACCAAAATGAGATACATTCAGACTTTTTCTCATTATTTGCACACTCCATACATCCAATCTTGTATTCGGTTTTAAAAGTTTTAATCAATTCTTTGAAGCGTTTTTATAATTAACATGTAGACAGAACAATGAGCGGTGAAAAGAAACAACCTCGTTCATTACATTTCAATTAAATTAAATAAAATAATACTACTGCAGTTCGGAAATGTGTATTGCACTGAGTAATTAATTATGAATGATTGCCTCACAAAAAGCAAACAAATTATTTGCCTATCGACGGGGACAGATTGAAAAACTGATTTAGCCCTGAAAACAGATGTTTATAACATTCCATATACTGTTCAATAAGAATGGCAATGTTTAGTATTCTCACAAATCAATATTACAGATAGTCCTCGATTTACGACCGAGATACGTTCCTAAACTTTGATTGCAAGCCGAATTTCATATCGCCGTTGATTTTCCACTACCTGGTGTCTCGAAAAGCACAAGGTTCCAAGAGACACATAAATGTACTTTATTCCACCAGTTTACCGCTCAGATATTTTTTTCTTCTATGTACTGTCCACTTCGTATAGTTTAATTTATTTTAGCAATAATTTATCTTTTTCTCCTTTAGACAGATACTTTAAAGGCATTTTTATTGAGATACGAGCTTACAGTTTTTTAATTTGATCAAAAATTCAAAGTTATGAGATAATTCCAGAAGAAAGTGAGTGCAACAATATTTCACAAATGAGCTTGTGTCTGTAAAATAAATATATATATGTATGTATATACATATAGGTGAATAAAAGCACTAGTTCTGACGATGGCGCAAGCCGAAATAGCTATCAACACATAAAATTATTAAAAACTGTAGAACTAAAATACTTTGTTATTTTTAATCTGTTGGAATAAAAGCAGACTTATGCAATGATGGAGCTTCCTAAATGACCGTCAAGCCATCCTTGACAATAATTTGAGTACTTCCAGAATCTTTTAAATAGTGATAAGGACATCAACAACAAGCAACGAACATCCTTCACATGGGTCGGAGACCTGAGGCTTAGTAGGAGGGGGGAGGATCGAGTTGAGTGGAGGAGAAAATACTATTTTTTTCCGGCAAATGTGAATTGTCGTAAGTCGAGGACTACCTGTACAGATATTTTTTTATCAAATTGCATGGAATGATAATATTCTCAATGCGCATGTTCATAAGACACAGATAATGAACTGATTTACATATCAAATTATCGTAATATATTTCGACTACACTTAAATCGAGATATAGATTATATTGCCATCTGATTCTGCAACTTTGAAAGGTTGGAATGCATAATTACATAACTTAGAGAAATTTAACAACAAACATACAATAATATGAATCTGTTGTCATTCGACAGGGTAAACTTATAAGAAATCTGGTCCATCTGCCCCCGTCCGTTGATGTTTGTTTTGATCTGATATTAAAATATTTCATGCATACATGTAAACCTAGCAAAAAATCTCACAGTCCTTGAGTATAAACAACAATGCCTCGGATATAATTTCAGGTATTCGAGTGGGTATTATGCAAAATCTTTTAAAAAGCATCATCAGCAAATAAATTTAATATATTGCAGTATTCAAACGGATCCATAGACACTATAGAATGAAGCGACTACATATTGATATTCAAAATAACACAATGGCAACACTACTGTTGTACCGTGTGATGTGGTATCGAAACGATCAATGCCATTCGAATGTGCGATTTGTTACTTTGCTGTCTTGTAAAAATTGTAGAATCGATTATAAAACATGTCGGTTTTTGCATGTCACTATTTTGACACGAGATGCTGGTAGCGATGGCAGTGATGTGAAAGTTATCCATCAGCATTGTCATTTAGGAAATTGAAGTTTTCGTAATAAACCGTTTAGCAGGCGCACCCGCCTTCTCCGTCCTGTTGGTCCACTCCGAGAGATTGTTGGGTTTGCAAGTCCACAGCTGCGCTCTGGTTAAGGATCACACTTATTTGCACCAATTTCAAACACATATCAGTAAATATGACACGAATTGTACATGAATACGACATTCACAAATACAACACTATACATTTAATGATATCTTAAATGAAAATAAAAAATCAAATTTTCAAAATCATTAATCAAAAAACTGAAAATAGCTGACGTTTCCATTGAAACAAGTTTGACAAAAGTTGCAGATTCCAAAATGTTCTTCTTAATTCTTACAACTCAATTTTACTGAATGAATTGGCATTCACTTGATAGAACTTTATTATAATAAGGCAGCAATAATTATGAATTTAGTCCCACGACAAATATATTAGTGGATATCTATTTCAGCTTCACGCCATCGGCAGAACTATATTTAAACCAGGCCTGTGGAGTCATTAAGAAAAAAGACAAATCCGACTCCGACTCCGACCGTAGCTTAAAACACTACATTAATTATGTTTTGAACTTAGTAGCTTGCAGTGGCGCCACTTTTAACCCTAGCAATTTGAATACCCATTTTTTTTTAACGAGTCAAAGTTATTTGATTTTTTTGAGTACTACTCCAGTTAAAACAGTCTTAACACTTCTTAGTCGGGCGCTTCAAAAAATAGACTCAAGCCTGTAGCGGGCGTTTTTTAGTGATTAGCGCACAAATATATTACATTCTTAAAATCAACACAACTTCTAAACCAAACGATATTTTCGATTGAAATTTAAAAACAAATCATACGTGACATCTAATCATTAAAAATAAAATTAGAACATTTCGATATCATCATAATTTCACTATGTTTCAAAGCTGAATATAAAACCTGTTATCAATTTAGTAGATAGCACTCCGCATGTTATAAATATTAAACATTCAAAACATTCTATATAACAAAATAGCATATTTATCAATATTTTATAATTATATGAATAATTATAATATATAATCGCCATTCCTACAACTTGACTACCACTGGAAGTGTAAAATCTAATACCGTAAAAATTACAGCGTAATTACACCCTTATAATCTAGCAAAGAATTAGGACTAATGTTAATTAGTTGCGGCATTTTATTTAACGCCGACAAACAAATCCGTGATATTATGTGTCCCGCAAACAAGCGACGATATAAAAAAACATATTATGCCGTGATCCGCATTCTACCGACAATACGCTAAAAACGACTTTTGCCGTGATCCGCATTCTACGTACAATCAGCTAAAAACGACTTTGGTCGTGGCCCGCCTAAGAAGTGTTAACTGCATAACTCCACTGCCGTGGTTTAATCTTAATTGCGCTTAGCTGTGATATACTTAGAAGCGATACACAGTATATCTACTCTGATGACGTAAAATATTCAAAAATAAAATAAAAATTTGGTTTTGTGTTGTATTAAGAAACAAAACATATTTAATTTACTGTATATTTTTTTGTATATTAGAATAACACAGAGGGAAAGTATCACAGTTATACTTTATTTTTCAACCAATTCTTAGTCAAGAATGCGTAGTTGAGGTTTTGTTGCCGGACGGAAAAAAGGTTAATATTGCATGAAGAAACACCTAAGATGGAAAAAATCTCATCGACATTTCTAATAAAATTTTAAACTAAAAATAGTCTAAAGAAAGCATTGTGCACTGCAGAGCATGTGAAAAGCATTATTTTTCTAAAATTATTAAAATATATATACCTACCTTTAATTAGGTGTCCCGATCGATTCCTTAAAATTCCCTGCCATAGTAACAATCTCCTACAATAAATACAACCTATCATTTCTTATATTACTGCTTTACTAGCATAATTTGATTTAATTATATATCACAAAAGCACAATGAACAACAATATTAAAAGATTCCAACAAACTCATTCTGCTAGGTTATTAATACTTCTGAAATGGTAAAATAATTATACTGCCAAGGTAAATAAATTTACTATTTGCGGTTATTGAAATATGGATGAACTAGTAATTACAGTAAAATAATATATTACTTAGAATGTGCGAGTTAATGTCAAAATTCATGTCTGGCAGTGTTTCATCTAAAATTTACGGTAAAAATACAGTTCAAAGATATAAATTAAACTATTTCAAGCTCACAATTACCATAATAAATTGTATAAACACAGATCTGCTACGGAATCGGTCTAATAAAAATGTGTTGAAGAAAAAAAATCAATAAAAAAACCAAATTAGAAATGAACAGCTATATCCAATAGCCTGCCTTTTATTAATAATAATCATAAATACAATTAAAATATTATCTTAATAAGTAATAAAACTAGTGCTTTAAGCCTACACTAGTTTCGAATGGAGGCTGTTTAAAAATTCATCACCAGCTGAGAGTATGACGGTCAATGACATAAAATGCAAATTCTCCCCGCTGTGTCGCGACACGACGCGTTCCGAACATATGCTCGTCAGTACACATAGCGGCAAACTTAAATTTAATTAGTATTTACATGAATAGTTTAGTAGAATCGAAAGTCTACTAAATTCTTACTATTACAAATAAATAATATGATTTTACAATGGGTTATGGCAACGGCAATAAAGGTTTAAATTAAAATATCCGGATATTGATAATTTTAGATGAATTTTCTTAATAACCAAAGATTTAAGTTTCACTTAAAATTATTGCTTCAAAAGGCTTTAAGACTTTTATATAAGTAGTTATTCTACATTAATTATTCCACTGGTGCGTGGTTATAATACAGTTTTATAATCTATCAACTGTCTGATTTACTGTGGATTTGAAAGTCGTCACTTCACGTAGGCGATTGATTATTCAAATTGATTACAAGAAAATAGGATCGATAATATTATACGATTATGTCACAACCCGATAAAATATGTGAAATTCTCTCTCCCAAGTTGAGAGGTGAAAACTATAAATTACTCATTACAAAACTTCAAAATAATACGAGACATTTTGATATGCTATCATCGGATGGAATATATTACTGTGAGATACAAGAAAAAAATGAACGGCGATAGTTTTGCAATTGTCATTCACACTAGTATTTATTATTCAATAGACACAGATAAGAAATCACTCTAAAAATCACATATAAGGCACCTTGTGTAAAATCAAAACTCAAAGTGAAGAGTTGAAAAATAATACACACTGCAAAAAATAAATTGGTCGCTAAAAAGAGAATCGAAATTAAAATGAGACATCACAATTCTCATCATTTTTTTTTTTTTGCATATTTTTAAACAATAATTTTATACCAAAGCCCTCCATTTGCTACAGTTCCTACAATTTATCTAATTCAAATAAAACATCGGCCGACTAAATCATATAATTGTACTCAACGAGTGTATGCTATACTATTATAGATGACAGTAATTAGATATACTAGCGGATAGTAACGGTGCATCTTAACCCTTTGATTACTGCAGTTTTCTTTTGAAAAAAAAGAAGATATTTATCACTTTTAAAGCTCACTTTTTATGAGTGCGCGTAGTAGAGGATGATAGTATACATCAATTAGCTCACAAAAGCTATCGTCATCAAAGGGTTAAAAGACTATCACTTAAAAAATGATAGATACAGTGTTACTTATTTAAAAATAAATACTTTATTAATTATTTAAAGAACTTAAGAGCTGCCTTCCGAAAAGGAATGACTTTGTACTGAGACAAGACAACTTTGAAAAGTGACTAGTCGCACTTAAAAAATTAACGTTGTTCTGACTTATTACTATTTCAGTACACCGATAGCCAAGTCATTCTTAATTTGAATGATAATAATTATGCAATATGGATATTTTTAGCAAAAGACTTTGTGACAACATCGGTTGTGGTAAAAAAAAATCAGATTAGATATATTTTAATATAAATTAATAAGAAGTAACATGTATTCACATCACTACGAATTGAACCCGAGTTCAACATCACACCGAGACTCCAAAAGAGGACTCTATAATAGTGAAAACATACACATTTCATAAAAACAGTTGACCGATGCGAATAGTTTTACATAATGACGAAATTAATAAAATATAAAAAAATGTACATACATACACTACTTCCATACTCGTAATATAATAAACAGTTTAAAAATCACATTATACATACGATAATTATTTATTTAGAAGCTTTATATTAGTTTTAAGCACATCAAGCACGCTTAATTTAACCCTAGAATTGTTGCGGTTTGTCTTTTTTAATATTGATGTGATTAAATTAACAATATTACTTATACACCATTAAAGCCTAAATTTTTACTCAGTAAGGGTGCCAAATTAGTGCATATTCAGAGATTTATAATTGCAGAAATATTTTTTCATAAAATGCCTCCATCAAGCGGGGGTTATAATAGATTAATATTGCACTTCTTGAGCGAATTCGATGACGCTCTCGTTTTGCGAATGAAATAGTTGAGAAAAATTAAGCATGCGATACAATCGAACAGAAAGATACATAAATCAGTTGTAATTTCACTCGGCATACGGCAAAAATGAATCAAAACCTGTAACACTCATTTCATTGATAATAAATTTAGACTTTCCCAGTTTTAATTATGAAGCATTGTCGATAGTGCTTCGGATGAACTCGACGATGATTCAACTTTAGTTTTGAATAAGTATCAATGAGAGACCGAAACAAATGTAAGTTTATTCGGTATCTATCTACGGCGGAGGGTGTATGTTTACATTGAACGAGTTCACTCAAAATTTCGGCAACGCTTCATAATTTGAATTGCCGTTCTCACTATACTTAAAATACTTTTAAGAGTTTTTAGGGCCGGTTCACAGGACATAGTTAAGAAGATACCGGAGGAGTCATCAGCAGGCGCACCCGCCTTCTTGGTCTTTTACTTCGTTGGGCTTATCCTGAAGTATCACTTCTTGCACTACGAGTTGCAAATTATTATTTCAATTAAGGAAAATAATCAAAAGAAAGTAATGCAAAGCAACAAAAATAAAGAAGAAGTCTGGGACCATTCAATGACTAATAAAAGTTTTCAACGACGCCTTTGAAATCAATGTTATTTAATTTTGATTTACATACCATAATAGCCTTATATAATTAAATATAATGCTGTCGAATTGTAAATTTTAAAGGTTACGGTAAGATGTTGCGTGATCGTCCACCACTAGCAACGAATCAGTAATATCATGACAACCTTACGTAGCAAAATAACCAGTCGCAGAATACCTACAGAAGGCCATTTAAAAATAATTAATTATTGATGATGCAAAATTTCTGTTTCAGAGAAATATTCATCGGCAAAGAGAAGCATGTCTGTGTTCAATTATAGATTTTTAGCCACAGTTCTGTTTCATTGAATGGACCCAGATGTATATAAGAAGAACGAAAATAATATTCATAAAATATAAAAGCTTTGAAAAGTGATACAAGCTGAATGTCATGCAGATTTGAAAGAAAACATACTTTACTTACAACACTCTTCCCAGCCTCGATAGTACATAATCTAAAAGAACTACGGCTAAAAAGTTGTTTCAAATTAAACAATATCAATAAAACAAATGCTTTAAACTTTAGTCATAGAAAATCAATCTAACTCATTACGACGCCAACCTATGATCGACATAAAATAATTGCTGACAACACTTATAGTAAAATTATAATGAAGCATTGAAGAACTGAATTGTCAGACAAACCTATTTATTGGTAAATTTAATCTTAGATTTACAGTGAACATCATTGAATATATTATAAGTATGTAAAAAGTCAATGCAAACTATGTATTAAAGAATATTTCTCACAATGGCCAGGTTTTACTAAAAATTGTACGGTGAGACATACACCATCAGTTAAATTCGAGTATTACAACATACCATTTCAAAATAAATCTTCGTTCAAAATAATTCTATAAAGAAAAAAAAAATGTCTGAAAATAGAAAATGTCTTTGTAATATTGATTTATTGAAAATAATCTGCGGTTAAGGTACTTCAATTTGATAATCAATTCATCAACCGAACATGTGTTAATTTAATATGCTGTACATCGACATTGGATAGAAGAACTTGTCAAAAGTAATTTCTTGCTAAAGCATTAATATTCAAACTTGTTTCTGGTGTTTTCTGCAGACACCAAAGATAGATAAAATTGAAATTGTAAAAATAAAGTAAATATACATTCATGAATAGGTAGCTGATGGCAATCATAAAAGAGTACTCTGTTTAACATCTCTCGCACTAATTTTGTAAACAATAGCTGCTGGGAATCGCATGCAAGACATTTTGAGTAACAGTGAAGTCTCGCACAAAGAAAGCACTATATGTGAAAATAGCTGTTCTGTAATTTAGTTTTATTAGTATCCATTAAAAACATTTTCCCAACAAATACGTGCGGTGTATTTTTTAATATGAACCTTTTAAGTGTTTGATGACCACGGTATTGTAGTATATCATATCTATCACATAGAATAATTGTAAACAAAGAGCTAATCATCAAAAACTGATTAAGTGGAGTGACGTAATTGACCAATTTATGTGTAATAAAAAAATCTCCAATCCACCTATTAACAATGAAAAAGCTCTGAAAAAGTGCAATGTTTCGTTTGATATATCAGGTACAAATACTTAGGTACCATACTGTTTGTTAAATTTTCACGAGATAAAATCAGCACTATAAACAAAGTATAATCTATACTCAGTCATTTATTCCAGTTACTGTGTTAAATGTTAAGTTTTAACATAGCGCATGTTAGTGCTTTTTAATAATGTTCAGCCAAGTGTCATTTTAACACCGAACGCAAATATTTTGAATAAAATATACTCTTTCAATGATATTGATTTAAAAAGGATACTGTCTTCTCGGGGTTTATTCTCTGTTGAATCCATACCGGGCAGAGCTGCCGCTACTCGTCGGAAGAGCTGTAATCAATTCAAGCAATGTGAGCTTACACAGTTGAATTAAAGCACTTGAATCAAATTCTTGGTTATTTTGCTGAAAGTTTAATTGACATTGTATCGATGGCCTAGTTCCGTGGAACAATGTCAAATATTTGAGTTATATTACCCATTATTACATAAAAACTACTAGTTTCCTCTCGGTAGACCGATGTTTGCATATGGAAATATAGATATGTAAACAATCTTCTCTCAGTTCCATAAAGATACAACTCAAAATATTGTTTTATAGTTTTGTCAACGTTGCAATAGATTTGAATTCAATTGAGATAAATGACTAAATGGTTTACTAAAAAGATGAAACAAATAATAATATTGACTCAGTTTAGACGTGTCAAAACTTTGGTCAGCCATATTTCAATCTACCAATTTGTAGTTGTAGCATTATTTCAGACATTATTAAGACATTGATATAATGTCTAGTTTGGTTCGTAAATAATGTATTTCAAAAAGAACAATCTAGAATAGAAAATATTTTACTAAATTTGAAATAAAATAATTACGAATTGAGTCAATTCATTCATATTTTTTTTGAATTACTAGGTTAACCCTTTCCGGTCCACAAAAAAAAATCAAAACATTCCATCAGGTCCATAATTGATTTACAGTATTACAAGAGGATTACTAATATTTTTTTTTTTAGACTAACAATATTTTTTTTTATTTCGAAATATGTATATACAATAATGACCTTATTATTTATAATTTAAAAACTTCTAAAGTGTGATAACAGTGAAAACATTCATAGTCCAGGCATTCTCTCACATTTCATACAATAAATGTATCAAATTTCTTTTTTTCAAGATTTTAGGCATTTTCGCAAAGTTAGAATTATTTGAACAAGAGCAAATTTAGGTAATAGTTTTCGAGTGCACGTGGCAAGCGAAACTGTCGGAGAAAAAATGCAGAACGCCCGTGCTACGCGGGCCGAGCCAGCCCCTAAAACGACCCTTTTGTATCCATTGCAGGAAGACAGTTACAGATTTAAATGTTCTTAAAAACTATTTAATTCTATGCTCAGAATACCGTTGTAATAGATAGAGTGAAGAAAAAAAATATTCAATACATTTTACCTAATTTTAACTCAATACTAATAATGAAAAAAAATGTCGAATGACATTCGACATAGGACCCACCAGAATAAAATTGCTGTCGAATGTGATTCGACATAGGACCGGAAAGGGTTAACTCTTCAAACCTGCATGATGTGCATGGCACGCCAAAAACATACTTTGTTTTGATGTTCATTTTAACAGCAAAAGTTCATTTTAATATAAAAATAACTTTGATTATTTCACGTATTGTGCTACAAACTGTGACACGTGTTTCACCTCTTTCAGAGCCATCCTCAGACAGTCTTACAAATTTAGCAATGGCGAACAACCTATCTTATTTAAGATATTATTTAATAATATTTCTTTATTGTTAATACTCAAATTTTCTAGGAGAAAAACGCTGAAGGTAGAAAGCTCATTTTTCTACTATTAGTTTGATTTGAATCCATACCTGCTTAACGTTATAGCCTGCTTTAGCACTGGTTTCAATAAACATAACATTGAGGTCCTTAGCCTTGCGGTCGCCTTCTTCGGCCGAGACTTGCCGCTTATCAGATAGATCTGTCTTGTTGCCGACCAGCATAATTATTACATCGCCCCCGCGCTCCGTGCGAACATCGTCGATCCATTTTGAAGTTTGGTGAAAGGAGTTAGCGTCTGTAAATAATCAACATTACATTCAAATGTATTACAATATGTTATTTCCAGGGCTGTGGGGTCGCGTGAAAAAAAGATGACGACGACTCCGACTCCAGCTTTAAAATAATTAATGACTCCGAGGAAATTTTTAATAATTTCATATTAACTTATATATTTGTCTACCATCAGATCATCATTAAATATCTTTTTCAAAAAAAAATCAAGCCACTCACTTTTCATGACTCCGACTCTGGCCAAAATACCATGACTCCGCAACTCCGACTCCACAGCCCTGGTTATTTCACCAAAAATGAGAACTGAATACGATTCAGCCAGTCAAACAACCATGCCAGAAAGCTTAAAGTGGTCTTGACTGCAGTTCTGCAATCCAAGGCTTGAAGTTTCTTATTTCAAATGTTGAAATTTGAAAGTATGGATGTCTGTAACTTTCAAACTCTATTTCCAGGGCTTTGGAGTCTGAGTCGTGGAGTGGAACTATTTTAACTGGAGTCGTGCTCGAAAAAAACTAATAACTTTGAATTTTTCTTAAAAAATTGTGTATTGAAATCGCTAGGGTAAAAAGTGGGGCCACTGCATTCTACTAAGAGTAAAAAAATAATGAATGTTATGTTTTAAGCTATGGTCGGAGTCATCTTATTTCTTCACGGTTCCACAGCCCTGCCCATTTCACCACCCAATTTCAGATGGTGAAGGAAGGTTTGAAGTTACAATTCTTTCAAGACTTCAGCCAATATGAAAATTAGAGTCATAAGTATGAGATAACTCACATACAACTGGATATTTGTCAATCTTATGCAATGTTAAATAAATAAACATTGTTTTACAATAATTGCTTTGCTTGTTTTGTTTAATCACCAATATAGGTATGAATTCTACAGTTCACAAAATCAATTGCCGGAAAATATCACCGGGATTGCCATCTATGACAATTTTGATGTAATGTTCATACATTATGTCGACAGACGTGAACTTCAAATGCATTTTACACTAAACTCCATTTTGGTGGATAACTGTTTATTGCATATCAACATCAAACTGGTCGTCAGTTACATACTAAACAGTTGAAACACTCCCTTGATAATACATGAACTCCACATTAGTAGTGGACAGAATAAAAAAAAAAGAGAATGAGGTTAGAAGACAACAATATATTACGCAATTTTATCACAGAGAATAATGATTGTACAATCAATTGGCAATGGCTATCAGTGATATGATACTAATCAATGAGATAATTCATACATAAAAACAGTAAAGCGTAATTTCTCATGCGAATTTGGCCATACCTGTGATGTGAATCACCAAGGTAAATTATCAATGGATGACTGTACAAAAACAAATATTCAAAACAGGTATTTAACTGTCACATAATTTTTTATTTACATGAAGAAATATTTAAAATCAATGTAGGTCGACAAATGAAATGTTTATCCTAATCAGCATTTGCTTAATACGCTTTTATGAAGCAAATAAAATTTATCTTATGCTGCGTTTCACAATAATAATAAAAAAAAACATACAATAACTGCAGTTCATTAAAAATGTATTGTATTTGAATAAAGGCAAATTATTGCAGCAATCGATAATTATTGTTCAGTGGTATTTTTTAAATTAGTAATAAAATATAAAAAGAAAAGTAATTTTATCGTGTTTAGAAAAACAAATGCTTCACAACTATTAAAACAACCGGTAGAATAACAATGTTATAAATTATAATTTCACATGGAAAATATATAAGAACCATTAGGCTACTCATTGCCTCTCTGTCTTCAATATAAAAGGATTTTAGAAAGCAAAATAACAATCTTAAATTCTATAACAACCCAACCAAAATGACGGCTGTGTATGAAATCTTGAGTTGAAGAAATGAGCAAATATCATCAGCAAACTGCCAGAAGGCATTAAGTTAAAAAGCCTTGTTTCAATAATCATGTAATTTAAACATTTCTATTTATGCACTGTAACTATTGCTTATCATTTCAACAATTAACGAATTAGATTCACATATTCAAGAGTGTTAAGTTATTTTAGCTGGAATTAATTTGATGGATATTATGTTATTATTTGAAAATATACAGAATATGGCTGTACATGTTTTTTTAGAAGATACAGCTTGTTAAAATCTGTCTATCTTCATTCATAACTCAAAACAGCCAATTTTTACCAGTATATCAGCGATATCTTATATGTCAATGGATACTGCAGATTCAAAAAAGAAATCTTCAGGAGAATGAATATATGTACATTAAAAAAATAAATACATATTTCAATAGAGAAATGTAGATGATTCAAAGCAATTATTGTTTGGGTTGTGTTCGGTACCTAAATCAATTCAATCAATCAAAATAGTCACGGTTATACTGTGCTTTCGAAATTGATTCGCGCTTTATAATTTGATTGATACATTTAATGTATATTAAACAGTAGAGAATGATGTGGTTCATACTTGTGATATCGTAGACGACAACGGCGACAGTAGAATCACGAATATAAGAAGGAATGAGTGATCGAAAACGCTCCTGACCGGCAGTGTCCCATAATTGCAACCGCACTGTTCGATCTTCCAGATACATTGTCTTTGATAGGAAATCGATACCTATTGTTGCCTGAAAGAATAAAAATATTAGTTAAATAACAAAAAAAACTCTTTTACAGAGGACTTTAAATTCTCACAACCTTAATAGAAAATTTATTTATAGTGTGTGAAAGGTAGTGAGTATCAATGTTCCCGCTGAGTTGTGCACGCGCACACCTCCAAAAATGTGCCCGCACACATTTTCCCACCCTCGCACAGGCCGCACTCAGATATATTGTAAAAAGAAGTTTGTTTCACCAAATTTTATTTTTGCTTACATACTTTTACTAAGCTCACCAAACCTTCCAAATTTTTCTTCAGTGAGTATATTCCTACATATTTGTGCACATTTTCTTATTTTGCCGAAAATTTACTGCTTACAGAAGTTGATGGCCCGCGCCCGCGCACACAATGGAAAAATTAGAGGGAACGTCGGTGACTATTTTTAAGTTAAATTCTTTCAATATTAATAACATTTTTTCAAATCATCACTAAAACTAAAATCTTTGCATTTTAATTATTTGTAATCACACTTTGAAAAAGGTGAGATTTTACATTTAACTTCTTCCATTCACACACACAAATTAAATATTCAAAAGATGAGAGCCTAACAGATGCGAGTAATATCATTAATAAAATCAACTTTTCAGATTAAATCAAATATTTATTAAGCTAATTGGTACAAGTCTTCTGGTATGTTTGTACACATAGGCAGGGTATTTAATATAATCTCATAAAATTCACAGATTGTGGGCTTCATTTACTTAAAATACTAATGCACTAGTTTTTTTTGGCTTCTCAGATCCTCAATTACTGATCTTCAGCAAGCATCTTATAAAAAGAATATACATATCTTGCAATGTACCCAGTATATTTATTGAAAGCAGTTAAAATATATTTTCTGGGAGACATTTAAAACCTCTTAAGTATTCCCTGTTCACCTTCCCCGGGGAGATGTATAACTCCACCGAGAAATGTGTGTTTCTAATCTTTCTATCGGATGTTACAACAATACTATGATATATTTTGTTTTACTGATACTTTTGTTGCTAATGTTTTATGATGTAAAGAAAATATGTAGGGAATAGGTTCGTGATGAACAATTGATGTAAAATTAAGATGAACATAATCAAACAATATTGAATTTATGAATTGAATGAAAAAACATTATATGGTAAAACAGACAACTCATAATCAAATTTTCTTTGGGTCAAGAAAAACATGGACTTTATGATAAGTTGCAAATTCGATAATAATCCATTAACCCTGACTAGATGTTTTAATAAGATATTGTTAGGTTTCGGTAGAAGGTTGCTAAGAACTGAGAAAAAAGAGAAATAGCACCAAGGCAATAAAAAACATAATTTATATAATTTAATATTTATCTTGCTACTTTCCCTTATAAGGATGAAGCTTTTATTTCAATTTTGCTTGGCAAGTACCAGACATCCTGTTTACTATCAAGGTTTTATGTTACTGACATGACTTCATCTAGAATAACAACAACATTTGATAGTGGAACACAATTACATTACATATTATAATATGATATGTCTAAAGATTATTAATATATTGCAAATTTGCATTGCACAATTATTTAAATATTCAATTTCTTTATATTAAATATAAATTTGGATACTTTAACAAAAAAAAATTATAAAGACACAAATATATGCAAAATTTGCATGACACCATAATGCGATATCTCTTTTTAATGGTAATGAAATTTTGCAACTGTTAAAATTCCATCGGAGAAGTATAAGTTCAGTGTTATGTAATTTTTAGGGCTACAACACTTTTATTCACATAGTTTATTATTAACTACTGTAATAACAGAATCGCTAACACATTCCGTTTCAATAGAAATAAAAGAACCATTTTAAAGAGGTATTTGGTCATAAAGTCATACTGTAATAAGATTGATGCATTTCCTCTACATATACAGTTGATTTAAGTAACTAAGGATATAGTATGCTGTACTCATATTGCAGGTAAATAAGACTGAAACGAATTCACATACGGTATATATGTGTACACGGGCAATATGTGACCTAGTAAAAGCATTTTATTGCCAGCACAGAATTTTATAGATGGACACCTCCACACGGGGTATTTCCATAGTTGATAAATACAACTTAAATTCATGATCAAAGCTAAAATTCTCAACGCAATTTAGCAACGGATATCAATTTATGTCAGAATAAGTCTTACGTTGACATTATCATTTGTTTACTGCTGTAAAAAAACACTTGTTCACACAGGAAACAAGATATCAAGATTTTAATGTTAGGCACACAAAAAATTGACATTTTTACTTAATTATAAACACAAGTGAACCATAATATCGTCCCCGTAATGGCAGAAGTTGGTGAGTAACAAAAATGAGTTAGACACACAAAGAGGTTCTTGGTATCAATTCTTTGCTTAGAATATCTCAGTTGGTGCATTTATCCCTATAATTGTCCCTGCATATAAATTCCTATTTTTATTTGCGTCAGATTAGCATAAATCTATCTATATTATGATATAAAGACTAATTAAAAAAAAACCTCAACTTCTTCTTTTGTTGCTTTCTTAACCCATTGAGGAGTATGACCACATATGTGCGGCAGAATGTTGTGTTGTAAAATATTTATTGCCATTCTCATGCTTTTAATTGAATTGTCATTATTTCTTCACATATAGATAAAAAATATATATTTGTGATTTTTGACAGTCGCAGTATTTTTTTCAAATAAACGAAACAATTTTGTAAAAAAATTGAAATTTTTACAAAAATCGAGAGCTGTATTGAGCATAAAATTACATTCTGGTGCGATTCCCTTCCTGGAATCAATGTCAGTAGAGCAGGGCATGTCTACAGATGGAAGCAAAAAGATCTAGGCCCAAATTAGAAGTAATAGCTTCTTGAAAATTATTGAAAAGTAAAAATGAGTTTGTATATTTAGATTTTTAATTATGCTAATAAAAACACAATATTCCTTTGTACTTCATTCCACTTTATTTAATAGCTCAGGACCGGTTTTGCTCATTGCGAGCATTGTCAAGTGATGTTTTTCAAACAAAATGTTTTTGATTATGCATTGTAAAAAAATATTTAAAATATTTAATTTGTTGTGTGTATCAGTGGTTTAAAAATAATCAAATTACACAAAAAATCCTAATTTAGTAAAAATTAACCCACTATGTACTCAAAGGGTTAAAAGTGATCAATTTCAGTTTGAGAAAAGCAATTTATATTTTCGGTAATTATTATTAATACAGATTTTTTTAAACCATATCCGCTCCCAATGTGGAACATATGGACTCCTAATGGAGTTTATCTCAACAGAAGTGTTTCTACGAGATCTGCTTGTTACTCAGTTGCTCAACCTCTCTTTTTCCAAAGAGAGTAGAGATAGAAGGATAGGGCTAGGACAGGATTAGTGGTAAGCTAATCGCTTTCGGTACGCCCCGTTCATAGGATAGGATGGATGAGAGGGGGGAATTCAAGACATCACATACACCCATGCCTTTGAACAGAAATTCATAAATCGATTGACAAATCAATTTATAAAACTGTCCGTACCGGGATTTGAACCCGGGCCCTCCGTAGCCGAAGCCAACAATGTGACCACTCAACCACACAGGCGGTAAGAAAATTTTACAAGACTAATAATTCCTTACTTTATTGAGTCAGATTGGCATAAATCCGTCTATATTTTAATATCATAATTATCTATGTTACATAAAATATTTAGATTAGAGGCCTTAAGCTTAACCTTCAAAATTTTCATTTGCTGTTTACTCAGAGCTATCAAATTATTACTTACCAGCATCTGCCAGTAGAATGACAATATACCCATTTATATATATTTAATTTTATAATCCAATCCAGTATGAAAAGCATACAGATTTATTTTCTTGCAAATTAAAAAATAAATTTGCAGTTATTCATTTATAAAATGATAGCAAATAGTGTTATTAACATAATTGTATAATTACCTGGTAAGTGTTATCAAAGCTGTCATACATAAACCTTGTAATGAGAGACGTTTTTCCAACTGTAAAAAAATGTAAGATTGATTAATATTTTTTTTTATTTTATCCATGTCCACTCCCAATGTGAAGCATATGGCCTCCTTATGGAGGTATCTCAACAGGAGTCTTTCTAATGACTAATCGCTATTGCTACACCCAGTTATTAAAGGATCAGAAGGATGGGAGGAGAGGAAATAATGTGAATTGACATCACAAACACCCGGTCTTCGATCACAACTTTTAATTGAATAATTCTCAAATTCACTGTGATCTGACCGGGAATCGAACCCAGACCTGCGTGATCAGCAGAATAATCTCTAACCGACTGGACCACAGCAGGCGACAACAATAACCAATGTTATTAAATATAATATCATTTACATTGCCCAGTTAAGGGAAGCTCGAGTAATTGACAAATCGTCGTTGCGCTTTTAAAATCTGCCGTTTTTTCAAGACATTACTGTGTCTCAAAACATGTTAAAATATACCATGAATTAAAATGTCTGTCTTCTTTATATCATAATCGTTATTTTTTCTTCGCGGGTGCGGTGAATTATTATAATTTTTTATAATACAACAATCCGATGTCGTGAAAATATGCACATAGCGAATTTTAAAAAAGCAACGACGAAATAAGTGTATATTGAAATATAATCAAATTCTTCATCATTTTCCCTTGAAATTGGTTAAAAAAATCAAAGTTTCTAGGTTACTTTCATATAAAAAATAAATATTAGTTGAATGTCTAAAAAGGCAGATACCCTAATTGTGTTTATTAAAGTTACTCATATGCACCAGATACATCAATTGTTCTATAGGATTTAATAAGCACTCAATATGATAAAATTAATAAAAATAATATTAAACTTGTTTCTGTACTGTATGAAAGTATTGAGCATATCTACCTATGACTAATATTGTGTTCATAGGTTAGGTACTTGTGTATTGATCTACTTTCAAATGGATTGGGGAATATAATAAATATGGGACAGTAACACAATTACGGATATAAAATTGAATCAATTTATCAAACAGTAAATATTATCGAAAATAATAATAATAATGAAAGTGATGAAAATTTAAACGTTTACGTGTAGCTGTAATTGCGTGAAATTACGATTATTTTAAAAACAAAATAAAATATATTATCAGTTTTGGTAACAATAGCGTGAGATTTTCATAACCTCATCAATTAAGTACAGTAAAACTTCTTTCCGGGTTGAGTTGAGTACACTTTTGTATGATACATGAACGTATCCATATATCGACATAGATGTGTGGGAATGACATCAAAGGTTCGTACACGCAGACTTCAATACTACGAATAATTTAGTGAAATTTATGTAATTTAGAATCAATCCGGCAAATAACAACATAATTAAACGCCTTTTCACCAATTCAATACGTCTGGATTAGCTGATCTCAATAATTAAATTTTAAATGACAGCAGACAACTACTTACCACTTTGCTCTCCTAAGAAAACTAGCTTAAATTTTCTTAAGGGATTGCCGAAATCACCAGACGACGACATTTTTCTAACAATTCTATAAAACCTAAACACCTATTACACTTTTTTTAAGTTAAATAGTATCACATAGAATTCATTAAACGGTAAAAATGACAGCTACAGCCACTCCTCAGCCATGAAAATACAAAACCCACTAGCACCGCCACGTTAACTGACGGACTAAGCATATACTACGCCAACTCAGCATTTTGGGGAACGAAATTAGGAAATATTTGAGATCAAAAATTGTATGTATATTTGACATTGCGTTATTAAAAAATCTTTAACATTAAAAGTATTATTTCTTTTTTTCAAAAATCATTGAAGTGTACAAAAACTGATTTTTATTTGTAATAATTTTAATTTACATCATTTATTACCAAATGTTGAAATCGTTACATAACTAATAAATTAGTTATTTTTAAAAGCATGTTCTTCAAGATTTACTTCTACATAGGTGGTAATAATTTTATTATTGAATTGTAATACCAAGTATCCAATACCTTGTCTGTATGGTGTTAACCGCATTTAAAACAAAAACATTTTTGTTTTTTCAAAGAGTGGCTCACTACTAGCAACACTTTTTATAAGTGATTGGCGTTTTGCTATATTCACTGCACTTTGATTCGTGTGATTCGGTTTGAAGTTTTTTGTTATACGGTGCTCGGATTTTAACAGCTTGCTATGCACTTAAATCATTCTAACTCATTTTCTTCAAACCAGCTCACGCCCATTAACACATTAAATGCGGGAAAGGTATTAATACCCGTTATCTCAACTGATGGTTAAATGCGGGAAGGGTATTTTTACCTTTTATGTTATCTGATGTTTAACGTCGGGTAGGGTATTTATAATCATTCTTTTCCACAAGCATTTGACTTTGTCTTTCTTTTGAGGTTCGATTGAACAATTTTACAAAAGTAAACACATATTTAAGAAATAGAGTTACCACAAACTACCTTCATTTTTTAGAATAAATAATGTTTATTTATTTTGCAAAATCCACATAAATTTGCAATTATATTGCATATTCGCTAGCATATAAGGTTTGATATGACCTAGATTTATAAAAATGAACACATTCAAGAAACAGGAAATTTTTTAATTTAAATAACGTATGTGTAATTGTTTTAATGTGTATTTTTAAGTGTTAGACATAATTAAAAATTAGTGTAAGAAGTTCTAAAACTTTTCGATGATTTTACTGGTGGTGCTATACTTGGTGAGTACCATATCGAAAAAAATATATATATATGTTGGATATTTTGAAAGTTATGCCATTTTATGTAAATACGTGTTTTTTACGCGCGACCTCGATTTTTTGCCCGCATTAGGGTATCAGCGGTGTGCGAATCTCGCCCGAAATTAATGTGTTAATAGTATCGCTTCCAAGTTTTTTTTTTTGATTTATAGAATAAGTACCCTTCATGGTATAGGAATTTTATATATTCATTTCTATATTTCACACTGTGGTATACTTACTATGTCGCTAACTAACCCTGGCTTAAAAGTTTTTTGTTTAGTAGATGATTTTTTTCTTTTTGCCCCTGCTTACAAATCTTATACGATAGGCTACTGACGAATCCATTAACAAATTTTTGCCGTTGAAAGAAGTTAATAAATATATTACTCGTAATTTTTGAATGTAATGACAAGTAAATATCAATCTTATAATAATCTAATGTAATAATTATGTCAGAGGTGGAGGGGATGTGAGTTAGATAATTTGGGTGTATTTTACAGAGCGATACTCAAACATTTTTTCGTTTGGGCCGCATGCCAGTATTTGATGTGACGTGGGCCGCAACATATCAATAGTAATACATAAATATGTCACATAATATAGTGATATGACATAAATGTAAATACACCAAAATATAAATGTATTCATTCCTTTACGTAAAGTTTTGCAAACAATACCAGACAAAGCATCTGGTGATTGTGATTGATTTGGAAAGCACATAAAATCTGATTTATTATGCATACGGAAGAGCAGAGTTGTAGGGTATATTAAAAGTTTAAATAACTGAAGCAAATAATATACCTATTGCTTTTTATAGCCATTATGTGACATCAATCTTTATAATTATTATTTTTTATAATCTATGACAGGCGTAGGGAACCTGCGATCTTTTGGCTACTCTGGTGCGGCCTTCTGGCCAATTCTCTAATTCTGTAAATTTTTGTAATTTCTTTAATTCTTGGGATTTTCAATGTCAAAATCCTTGATGGACCAAACAAAAAAGGTCCCACGCTGGTAATTTTGGGAAATCCGCAAACTTCTGGGCTTTAGAAATTGGTATGAAATTGTTTCCGGCCAAAAATTCCCATGTTAATATTTACTGCGGCCTTCATGACGAATCAGAAAAATGAATGCGGCCTTTAGAGAAGAAAAGGTTCTCCACCCCTGATCTATGACCTCTCTTAATCAAAGGAATACAGCATTCTTTCAATGATATTTAAAAATCTTTTTTCAAATATTCTTCAACAAATAAAAAAATATCAAACCACAAATCCAGCTATCATTTTTTTCAATAAGACAGAATTATAATCAAATGCTATTATTTCTTCTTTCTTCTTCTTCTTTGGCCATGTTCGCTCCCTATGTGGAGCATATGGCCGCCACGCGGCACCTCCATGTTTCCCTGTCTCCCGCCAATAGCTTTGCTTCCTCCCATGACATGCCAGCATCCCTCAGTTCCGCCGAGTACATCCTATGGATAGTACCCGACGGACGTCCAGGACGCCGGAATCCCACCGGTCGAAAGAAGAGGCAGGCAGGATTGAGGCATCCGCAGCACATGACCCAGCCAGTTCCAACGTCTCTCCATAACCACTGACGTGACGGGACGCTGTCTTGCACGCTCCCTTATCTCTGAATTCCTCAAAAAATCAAACCACCTCACCCCCATTATCCGACGCAAGCATCTGTTCTCGAAGCTCAGTATACGGTTTTTCTGAGTCTTCGTCAGGTGTCATGATTCGCAACCATAAAGCATTACCGGCAGAATGCAAGCGTTGAACAAGTGGCATTTGGTTTTAATCGAGTACAGCTGTGTGTCCCAGACAGTCCGCATTGAGTTGAATGTGGCTCCAGCCATTCCTAAACGAATGGCGAGCTCGTTTTTTGTACTACCGTCTTCGGGGATATGTACGCTATTATTTACTATATAAAAAAACTACTGCCATTATAGTGATATGCAAACTTGTATTTAAAGAAGAGAATTTAAAACTGTGCAGTGTACAAGGCTTTGACTAACCTGACTGCGTGGAACAGTTGGTGTGGTCTTTAGACCAAATATTTTGTAGACCCCTGGTATAAATGGGAATTGAGCTTCATAATAAAATTCAACATTTAAACAGGTTCCATTTATTTGCCATTTGAGTTACACGACCCATTTTATACATTATTTTGTGCTAAACATGTAAAATGATAAGAAAAACTTAACCAGCTAATAAATAAATGCCATCATGAATCAAACCAACAAGACCAAGACTAAAGAAATTTATTGAAAGGTAACCATTACACAGATGGTTTGTTGATTAATTGACTAAACCAAAACTACAATTGCTTAACTGAAATTTAAGAAAATGAAAAATTTCCCAAATCAATGCAAGTAAAACACAAACGTCTTGGCACTTTAAAATTTATTTTTTTACACTAGTATCCAAAGGAGTATTATTAGACACATTTTAAGGGTTATAAATACAATTCTTTCAAATTTTCAATCCAGATATTAATTTCTATATAGACGAACAATGAAGACTTCCGGCTGTGGATTAAAAAAAGGATTACAACCAAATACACTTAATTTATCTAACATTTTATTGGAAATCGAGTGCAGCCATTTTTTGGAATATTATCGTATTGCTAAAAACAAAGATATTTTCAAATAAATACGGATGCAAATCTACATGTATTCGTAGAAAATAATATTATGTACAAGTAATATAGTATAATAAAACTGATAAACGATCATCAACGAAAATGCAACTAAAATTATTCCAAGAATATTACTGTTAAAATTTAACAAAGGCATTTAAAGGATCTTTACGTGAACCGAAAACTAAATATTCAAACTCATTTATTAACGAGATGGTATAAATCATAGTGACCACATTCATTATAAAGATATTATGATATTCTAAGCCTATAAGTTATTGATTTATTTCTTTGTAAATCTTAGCTGTTTCTTTCTATATGATTAATTATTGGTAAACAGATGAAAATTCTTTGATTTAATAATGGCCTGAAATATTGCCGTGAACACTATTTGCTTGTCGCTTTTATTTCTCAGGTATTTTTTTACCTGTCACCGGTCTTGACACGTAGAAGAAAAAGAAAAGATTACAATTGAATTATTTTTCAACAGTCAACCAACACTTACTTATGTATTACTAGGTTAAAGCATGCATTCAATCATAAGATTCTTACAGGCGCAAAATAAGCTCGACACTGGTAAAAAAACATACTTCATTGGTTTTAGCTAAATATTTCCATTTATACAAAGTATACCGTATATAATTTTCATTGTTCCTATGCTTTAAAAATCTACACAATAAGATATGCCAACATATAATTGAAATGAAAAAGAAAAAAAAAACACAATATGAAAATATGCAGTAGCTTTATTTTCATCATTATATGCAACCCGTTGAGATATATCATCCAGAGATGAAACAAAGAATGAATTAAAAAATTTTGACTACTCAGTGTATCTGACGTTTATTTTAATAAATTTTGTCTTGTATATTATCGTATTTTGTCTTGTATGTACGTGATTCAATAACCAAAACGTTAAGAAGACTATTATCCAATAACACTGGTACAGGACAGACAGCAGACATAATAAATTTGTTGGTATCATTTAATACTAATCAGTATGCCTACTTTTGATATCAACTTGATCGATTTAACCTGCATAGTATAGCTCGATGAATTTTGACAATATGTGATAGTAGGTCAATGGAGTTCGGCTTACTGGTTTGACTTTACGCGAACATAATTTATGGGCACATTCTTACGATGAAAATTTCAGATTATCTTAAATGTGCCTACAGCAAAAAATATCTCCGATACTACTTTCAAAACAATGATTAAAAATTATTATAAACGGGACTGAAGTTAACATAATCATATATCTATTTTTAAATAAATTATGTTAAATTTTGAGCTTCGGAGATTTGATTTAAAATACAAAACTTTAAAGGTTTCGAAATAATAGCGATAAAAGATAAATATTGAAAAAAAATGAATACTTACTACGTATGTGCAATTTACAAGGAAAAAATATCGTTCGCTGATTGATTTCACTACTGAATAAAAAAAAATGTCTTTCAAATGCAATAAAAAAAATGTCTAAAGCGAACTGTAAAAAAAAAAAATATAAAAGTACAACAGAATACATTAACTTATTTTAGACAGCCTTAATTTACAAAAAAAACATAAGTGCTGTTTTAGAAATAAATGTTCAGGTATTAATGAACTATGACAATATTAAATTATTACATAGTATTGATCGTCTGCATTTTTAAAAGCAGAACGCGGACATCAATATTATAATAAAATACATTTCTATTTTTGTGCTTTGGCATGTGGTATGAGGTTAGAAAAGAATTACTGTATTTTGCCTCTAGGAAACTTGATCGAGACATACATTTCACTTTGCTACTAAATTTCTAGCATTATCATTAAAATATTTGAGTAATAAGTATATACATATATTATTAAATATTTTTTTTACATACAAGTAACTCATCTGGCCTCTTTTACCCTCGAAAATATATACTTTTAAAAAATAAATGAATTTTTCATAAAATAAGTTACGTTAAACGAAAATAATTTATGCTTTCTTGTGCAATAATAAAAAGAAGCGAGGCCTTTCTCTGTATCTTCATGTGCAGTTGAAGTTAAAATCAATCATTCCATCAATAAATATTTTTTAAAATTGTGCAAAATCTTTTCAATAAAAACAGTTTTAAATTCAAATTAAAATTGATTTTTAATATGTGAAATGACAGATGTCAAATTACATAATGAATCAAATTACAAAAACAGTAGTCATATCTTGACTATTGTTTGACATAAAGATGACTTCTCAATAAAAAAATCTGATACACTTTTTTAAAACTTTGTAGGATATAATAAATATATCTGATAATACTTTTAAAAAATGCAAATACAAAAGCATGCAATCATAGTAATGTAAAAATGCTTAAAAAGAATACAGATAGGAAAGATAAAATAAACATTTAAAACTTTTCACTTACTGTATCGCTTTGAATGTTGCCATAGTTGGTTCAAAATTTTCAGTATAGATTAAACAAAATACGTTGAATTGAAGTGTGTTTATAATATCAAGTAATATTATCACATAATCTAATGCAAAAAGAGCAAATCTGAAAACACGGCGATTGTTAATGAATCGTTAGAGCGACAGTTATTAAATCCAATATGGACGACATATTTCCGTTTCGCAATACAAACATACCGGAACGGCGAAGTCCGCCGCGACCTCGTTCTTTAGCCCGTATAAAGTTTAAAACGAGACTATACAAATAATTTTTCAGATATTACTTATATCCCTATCAATATCACAAGAGAATTATATGGAATAAAATATGTATAAAACAATCCGTAATTTATAAAACAATTTATATACAAAATTAATTCCAAGTATAAACGCATAGATAGATCGCAGATAAAAAAATTGACAGTCCTGTTAGAAAAGAAGTCGAGTCAGGCCGCTCGGCGAGAGGCCCCGCGTGGGGTTTGCAAATTCCATACGGAGAGCTCTCCGAGAGCTGCTCCGCGGACGATAGAACACTTGAGACGGTCGCTTTACTCATTGTATTCTGTGAGAGTTTCAGAAGATGGCGGGCGGTCGGACTGGCCCTCTCGGAATCCTAACCGGATTTGATTGATACGTGTTGGAAAATAGCTCAAGCTTCTGGCTCTCCTCCTTTCAACCGCAGTCGTGCAAAATCTTCAAAGATGATATCGTCGTCGTGGTCTTGACCATTGAAAGACTCATCTCTACAAAACAAACAAATACAAAAAAAATATATTAAATCACTTACAAATGCATTCATATTTTTATTTATCAATCTATAAATGGCTCTAACGATTCTTACAAAAATTTAATCAGAATTGGTTTTGAATCTGGTATAATAAATATTAGGCGGTTTCCAAATGCATCATGATATAATTTATAATGGAAAAGAGTTCTTTAATACATATTATTGAAATTGATTCTATGTATGAGGAGCATTAAAAGATTAAACAGTATAAAGAAGACAGTGGAAAACATACGCATCCAATTGAATGAGGTTGGTGTCGACGGCAACCTCGGGTGCTGGACGATCAGTGGCCACCACAGAGCGAGCGGGAGGTGCCTCCTCTTCCGGTTTGGGGTGCATCAAAATAAATGGCAGCTCAGCTACCAGATCACTGTTACCAAATAACACATTATTATTATAAAAGACTAATATGTAAAACCAATTTTGTCATCGCCATTCAAAAACCAACAACAAATATGATGACATCTATATTTCTTTTGTATAAATATTTTTCAAATTATCAAACGTTTTAATTTAATATTTACCTTTCTAATTATAAATAATTTTAAAATATGCTGTTATGGTGGCTCAATTAAAGGAAAAATCAGTTTTTTTCCAAGAATTTTGATTTATATTCAAAGTAAAAAATTTCCATAGCGCGTTTTGAAATCTTTCAGGTTTAATTATTTGTTCCATGTTCTGAATGTGTGATATAATCAATACCAAATATCGAAAGGAGAATGTATAAGGAGCATTGTTCCATTTAATAAATGACGATCAACAGTCGCAACTTACCCGCCTAATGCTCCTAAGCAAAGTTTTACTTTTACTTTGTACTGGACAATGATGCCAAGATTTTCCCTCTGTGAAGGATCAGCAACTCTATAAGATGCCAAAATAATCATCAGAAGATATCTTCAAACATACCCAACACGTAAGACTTGTCCTTTGCATAATTGTAAGCGATAATAAAGTGTGTATTATACATTTATTTTGGAAAAATATATCAGAATACATGGATATTTTGTGAAAAGAGGTGACAATTTTTTTATATCAAAGAGCAATGGAAGATGAAATTGTTTAGTGAAGAAGTGTAACATGGATTATAAAAGATTATAACCATTGACGGATCCAAGGGGATGAACATGGCGATCATGGCAAACACGTTGAGAAAAATTTTGAGGCATCCAATTATGATCAACTTATCTGTATATCTGTATTAACAATAATTGATAAATTACATTTTTTTATGTTTGTATAATTAATTTTAAATCTCTCACAGTATAATGTAGGATCTATATTTTCAAAAAGAGTGCCAATCCCCTGAATCCGCCAGTGATTACAACTAACCTAGAAGAGCATTGTATCTTACTTAATTCAAAACTTGCACGAGTTAGCATTATAGGTTATATATTAAATATAAATTCTAAAGTTGTAACATTTTCAACTGCATTTTTTTGCCATTTCTGCTACCTATTTGGAGTTTGTGGCCACCACACTATGTCTTCAAGATTATCTGTACCCCCCCAGCCTCTTTCATTTCTTTCAAGTCATCTCAGCGAGTCGTAGCTCTACTCGGTACATTCTACACTAAAACTAAACATATGGCACTAATCTTCCATTGATGAGGCACTGCCATCAAACACCACCATCTGAATCGAACGGAAGTGGTACTTGGTACCAACAGAGGTTTCCACAATCGCTTTAGGATCTCTTATTCAGTGAAAGGCAAGAAAAAAATCTGCTTAAGCGCAGTCCTGACTGGAGTTAAGATGGTAGGATCTCGAAAAAGCTATCGCAAATATTTGCCATTCTTTATAGAGCTAAGCAATTTTTGTACCTTATAAAATTTGAGTTACAAGCCGATACAATCGATATATAATAGTCAGTTTCCCTATAGTAATTATAGATTATAAAAATAAACATAAACTTTTGTTTATGCCGAGTATTTAATTTACAAAATAATTTACCACAGAAAAATGCTGACATATATTTTTTTAAGCTTAGAGATTCTTTCCGAATCTTATGTAATGTAATAACAAATGATATTTCTTCATGATATGAGATGTGTGAGGAAAAAAGGAAAAATTATTCAACCAGAGATTTGTAGTGAAATAATCCGATTTATAAAAATAATTGTACACAACTAAAATGGAGCAAAACATGTATACGAAGAAAAGTAGATCATGCGCAATTATGGTGAAGGGGCATTAATCATTTTAATGATAGCCAGTTCTAAGAAATTTAGTTAATGAATTAATAAATAAAATAATCTCAACTAACACTGCTAACTACAAAGCAAATAAAACTAATTTATAACCAATTTTTACAAATACCTTTTATTAGTCCGCTGAAAACATACTAGACCAAACGGAGGGATGAAAATTTGTCAATCTGTCCGTCGCCACATCTGGTCTTAAAAAGACAGCCGACGCAAACCAAATATGTTTTTGGATTGTATTGATTTGGATATCATAGATCCACTGTATAGGCTGAACTCGTCATAGCTATCTATTGCCAGGTTTGGTCTACTATAATTTCAACTTAATATATATTTTATGACCTAAGTCAGCTATAGCGACAACACTAATTTATCGTAGAGCCATGACTAATACATTCACATTTTATTTTTCATTCTACTGAACTGCACTTGTTTTAAGGTTCTTATGGATTTCCGATTATTCAACAGAAGATGGGCTATATATTTGATTCGCTGAATTTATGATAATTTGAGATGTCGTCAATCAAATATGGCTATAGAAATACAAAGAGATTTTTTGTTGCTTTACAATGATATACAAACAGAAATAGTTTAATCATGATGGATGTTCTATCTTCGAATGCATCTTAATTCAACGGATTGATTTTCAGCACCTCATTAAAAAAATCTACTTGTTAAATATACATCTAAATAAACATATTCAAATAATATAATGATAAAATGATAAGTGTATTTATTCCTAGATGCAAAAAAAGTATTAAGAGCTATACTCGACAGGTCACAATGAAGCTCTTATATTGATTGCTGCAATATGAATATTATTTGTGATATGTCATATCTTATCATTCCGCAAAATATGACAGTGTGTTAAATATTTGGTATCACCCAAAATACTCTGCCGTGAATAGTAAACTAAATATTTAGTAAAGCATCTTTGCAGACTTCTAAGCAGGGTGATGTGACACATAATATTGTCACCCCCAATTCTATCTAGTTGCAAGATCAATATATAAATTTTGAGTTATGGTGATATTCAATGAGTTCAAGAACAAATTCAACTACAATGTATCGATTAAAATATAAGATTTTTCTTAAAACTTTAACCTGTTCACTCCCCAACCCATATATATACAGGATCGAGAGTTGGACTAGACACACCCACTCTGTATACGCATTACATAATATTAGGCATATAATTGAATACGATGGATAATTGGTTAACAGTTTAAACTGTGAACACGTCGAACAATAAAGATGTTTTTGTTTGAATCACGAATACCTTACAAGACATGTATACATTTTTAAAAAACTGGTAACATTATGAGCCCTAAAAAGACTGGTGTGTCAAGAACTGTCCCCACCATAGAAACTAAGCCCAAAGATAAAAGTCAAGGTAGGGAGTAGGTAGAAAATATCTGATATTGTTCAACAGTATGGCATGAACAAATCTACAGTTGGCACAATTTAAGCTAAAAATGAAATCTCAGGCAGCTAAAAGAGTATTTTTTTCGATCCCCAAAACGAGTTGATTAAATTCCCACAAAAATCTACAGCAAATAGATGACTAGCAAACGAGCAATTCAAGTAGCCAAAAGCGTATTTGAATGTATTATATTTTTTAACCAATCACCCGCTATATTTTTTTTTCAAGTTATAACTATAGAATTCTATTATATGTTATCACTGCCTTTTTGAAATTTTGGGTTTGGGAGGATAAATCGTTTTTGACGACTGGGCAGGGAAAGGGTTAATTATTCTGTTATTAATGTTGCCAGCTGTTTATAGAAATAAATGGCAACTGTTTAGGACTGAAATGATTCCATATTTTTAGGCACAAATATGATTTTTTAAATAATAAATTAACAACACATTAAAAGATGGATAAAGAATTTTGCATGCAGGTTTTATATTATCTTAAATGGAAAGATTTTCAATAAATTTAATTTTAAGACTTTTAGAAGAATCAATGATTACACTGTGCTCCTTCTATTATTATTTATATGTATTGACAAGACAGAAAAATGTTGCTTAAATTTTGGTATTCTAAATACATTTATGCAAGCAATACTGAAGCTCAATTCAAATATCTATGAAAATAAAAAAAAATGCAATTTATGCTTCAACGTTACTCAGTTTCCTCCAAAAAATTATTATGGATTAGTACCTATATTCTCCATCGATCAGAGAGCGAGACCTATGAAAAACAAAAGCGTTAATTTAGAAAAGTAAAATAACGCAATTTAAAAATTTGGAGATATTTATGTATTCAATAATAGTGACAAAAAACCAATGATTGTCTTCTCTCAATTGCAAAAACACATTCATTTTTTTGCATGCATTTTTTTTGCTTATTTAAACGGGGACACATTTATGCTTTATAACACAGATAGGCAACGTTTCGAAAAACGATATTGTATCTAATTTCCTGTGCGACGGTTGATTGCTATCAATTGCAAAAAAAATATTTTACAAAATAGATTATTACAATCAATTTACAAATTTAATATCAAATCGATCAAACTTAAATAAAAATGGATAAAAAAACATTCTTTTTGCATTTGATCTGGCAAAAAATGACTATTTTGCTCATCGTTGTTTAACAGTAACAAACAAAACATACACAAATAAATTTCACCATCACGAAACCTACACGGTAACCTTTGACAATAAATGAAAATGGATGTTAGATTATGCCAAGAAATAAAATCGAAATATGGATATAATGATAATGAAAAATATGCATTACTACACGTAGACAGATTCAATTGAAAGAGAATTGTTATTTTAATCAATCATTTTACTGCAATATTGGGATTGTCCGTAAATGCAATATAAAGTTATTCACATCCCCCATGTCAATTTATGGCTCTACCAGACTTAAATGCACCATTAAAGTGTGCAGAGTAAAAGTACGATTTTAAATATGGTTGAATCATTAATAAAGTAAAAAACTAATAACGCCACCCTTAAATTGATTATTTTTAAAGTGCAGATGGTAAAATCGTCATGTATTTTCATATACAAGAAAGATGTAACCATTCAATCAATTGCATCATCAGTTTCTCCCAAATTTCAACAGCAGAATGGCCTATGTTTATAAACTCAATTTGTTTTATGAAACAAATGAAACTAATATTCAGGAGGCTATCCTGTGCCAGAGATGCATTCGGTGTGGACAGATCGAAGTGAGTGTGCGAGTGTATATTGTATTATTTATGATGTATTCATTAGAAATAAAACATAGAATAATTCGATTATAAAGTAAGGTTAAATGGATTTTGATATTTTACCAGGCACATTTTCACAGTGTGTTATATGTGTGATAATCTAAGAATGAAATTTTCATGATGATCTAAGAAAAGTGGGGATTTAAAGAATGGTACTACAGTATACTACCGCTTACGTTTAGGAAGAGGTGACTCTAGAGCCGTCGCTAATACACCAATGAAATGATAACCACATTCAAACAATAAAATGGGAAAGGATATTTGTGCAGCAGTGAGTAGAAATGTTGAGAGCAAATAATTAAAAAGCAGGATGAACAAAGTGATGACAATGTAAGGAAACGGCTATGAATAGTGAACGATTTTCAACACTAGGTACTCTATTTTGAATTCAACGCATGAGAGAAACTAATTTTATTCTTCGATAAACAGAGAATACATAGAAGTTACTGATAACTATACTAGATAAGCTTAAGATATTTAAAGCTGGGCAATAAAAAATTAAAAGACTGTCTCTCTGACGAATCATTTATTTTTATATTTGAAATCAGCGATATATTGAAATTTTATTATAATACGCTAATCCTAAATGCTGGTATTATAATTGTTAAAGAAATTTAAAATTTTTGCAAGTCTAATGTTAGCAGTACGGTCGCTTACAATACTTTTTCCTTTTGTAGACCAAAGTAAAAGTGTCACTGTGCCGTGCCGTCTTGGAGCTGGAGAAGAGAGGTCGAGGAGTTGAGGGCGTGAGGCGAGTGATGAGTGAAAGTGGGCGGGGTGGACTTACAGCGTGCTGGAGGCGAGGTTGGTGTCCTCGTGCTTGAGCTGTCCGTCAAGAGCCAACCCCCACTTGTCCTTGTTGTTGGCCAGCAGGGGGGTGACACTGAATATTTTGCTGAGCGTGAAGCCCGGCCCGATGGGGCACCCTTCCCTTCGCGTTCCCGTCCGGCGTCCCGCCGACACCACCACCACAATCACGCAACAACGCAAACCAAAACCAAAAAAAGAAACAAGCCGATACTTTAGTTTCTACGGTATGAGGGAGAGATAGATTGCTGGAAAAGCGACAACTTCCGAGAGATGCGAGCGCTGCCCGGCTACCGGAGGGACACTACGGGATATCGGGGTAAAACAAGAAACAAAACACCGTCACCGCTGCGCCACTGTACCGACAGCCTTTCGCTTGCGACCCTGCCTCCATTCTTATCGTTCACTTTTCTAGCGTGTGTTCATGAACTGTGCATCAATTCATGCAATGTAAATGTTAATTTAGAAATGTTTGGTTTCTAACAGCAATAAATGTAAATAGGAATATCAAATAAAACAAATTATAGTTCTTTATGATACTGAATTTTCAGTTTGAAAGTATAGTTTATGCGTTACGCTGAGGAGATAGAAGAGTGCAACGAGAAACATGTAGGCGGCCACGGGGGCATACAGGCGTTCGGATGGTGGTGCATGTATCGCTCACACTGTGGAAGACGCGAGGTTGGTGTCTTCGTGTTTGAGCTGTCCGTCGAGGGCGAGTCCTCGCTTGTCCTTGTTGTCGGCCAGCTGCGGTCGGAGGGCGAAGACTTTACTGAGCGTGAAGCCCGGAGCCACCGGACACCCAACACTGTAATTATCACAATAACGCTCATATCCCGTGTGGTCATCGTTAATTATCCCCTGCCAGCACCGACCCTTGTCGCTCTCAGCTTACTGAACATGATTTCACTCTAAATAGATTATGACGCTTCTTTCACGACAGAATAAATAGTCCCGCTTGTCGATTATTCGACCGACTTACATTCGAATCATTTTTTCTTAATCAATAACGCTCATATTTTTTAACTGGATGGCTGCCACAAACGAGATATCTTGTTAAATTTGCAATTAAATTAACAATTGCAAATTATAACTGGCGTGCCAGGTACGAAAAATTTTCTACGGCAGCCAAAAGGTTAAGGTTCAAAAATATCAAAGCCTTTATCTTACATCAGTTATATCATTCTTTAACAGACTGTCATAGATTTAAAAATCAGGACAACTTACTCTGATTACGTGTTTTCTATGAGAGCGGTATGTGTTTATAAATCAGATACAGTAAACTCCTGTTTAACCATAAAGGATGATATAAAACAAATCCCGGTTGATCATAATAGATAATAGTATTCAATAATACCAAATTAATGATAAAGATATGAGGAAATGTTATTTTTTTTCTATTTGAGCTACAGATTTTAAAGATAGTTCATCCATTAACATAAGGTAGTCTAGAGCAGGGTTTCTCAACAGGGGGCAACAGAGAATTATTTTTTTTAGAGGGGCCACAAGAAAATTTTGCGAAACCCGTAAATTGTTGTCTTTAAGTAATTAGAATGTCTAAGACCTAAAAAAAAAACGAAATTCCTAGGTTTTTGAAATTAGAAATTCTCGCGTCTTTTCGTTTTGGGTCCCCAAAATTCCTTATAACACTTATACTTCAATAGTACAAAACAGGTATGGGGGCCACAGAAAAATAAGACACTCAAAAAGGGCCACAGGCCTAAAAAGCTTGAGAAACACTGGTCTAGAGCTTGTAAAAAATGAACTAATGCATAAACTTGATAACTAACACAAAATATTGATATTTATTTATTGAATTAACTTGAAATAAAACAGAATTAATATTATAATTTGTAACTATGTATTAAAAAGAAAAATATCAATCTATATATTAATAGCCGATAAGGTCCGTATGTAAGGTGTCCTCGACCTTCCAGTCTCCACTTTTTTAAATAAAATAAAATAAAATAATATAATATAAAATAAAATAAAATGAAATTAAGTTAAATTAAATAAAATAAATTAAAATAAAATAAAATAAATTAAAATTAAATTAAATTAAATTAAATTAAATAAAATAAAATAAATTAAAATAAAATTAAATAAAATTAAATTAAATAAAATAAAATTAAATTAAATTAAACTAAATAAAATCAAACACAATGCAACAAAAATCTCCCGTTGCTGAGCGTCCATTTCACACCTTCCAGTCTCCACTTTTTTATTCATACTAAATTTATATATTAAAAGTCGATAAAATAATCACTCGCTTTTCACTTTTCACAAATGTGTGCGTACTGATGATGTCCTCGAGACATCTTCTTCTTCTACGAAATGTATTTTGTTTGCGTACATTTTCAAATTAGTAGATAATGAAATGAAATAAAATAAAATAAAATAAAATAAAATAAAATAAAATAAAATAAATTGAAATAAATTGAAATAAAATAAAATAAAATAAAATAAAATAAAATGAAATAAAATAAAATAAAATAAAATAAAATAAATTAAAATAAAATAAAATAAACTAAATTAAAATAAAATAAAATAAAATAAAATAAAATAAACTGAAATAAAATAAAATGAATTAAAATAAAATAAAATAAAATAAAATAAAATAAAATAAAATAAATTGAAATAAAATAAATTAAAATAAAATAAAATAAAATAAAATAAAATGAAATAAAATAAAATAAAATAAATTAAATTAAAATAAAATAAAATAAATTAAAATAAAATAAAATAAAATAAAATAAAATAAATTGAAATAAATTGAAATAAATTAAAATAAAATAAAATAAAATAAAATAAATTAAAATAAATTAAAATAAAATAAAATAAACTGAAATAAAATAAAATGAATTAAAATAAAATAAAATAAAATAAAATAAATTAAAATAAAATAAAATAAAATAAAATGAAATAAAATAAAATAAAATAAAATAAAATAAAATAAAATAAAATAAATTAAAATAAATTAAAATAAAATAAAATAAAATAAACTGAAATAAACTAAAATAAAATAAAATAAAATAAAATAAAATAAAGAAATTAAAATAAAATAAAATAAAATAAAATAAAATAAATTGAAATAAATTGAAATAAATTAAAATAAAATAAAATTAAATTAAATTAAATAAAATAAATTAAAATAAATTTAAATTAAATTAAATTAAATTAAATTAAATTAAATAAAATGAATTAAAATAAAATAAATTAAACTAAATAAAATCAAACACAATGCAGCAAAAATCTCCCGTTGCTGGGCAACGGGCTTACAGCTAGTACCTTATTAATTTAGGTAAATTAATGACTATTTAATTGTATTTGAACATCTACCATTAGTTTAAGTTTAAAAAAGAACAAATATATTGCATAAAATATCCACCTGTAAATAAAGATTAGATTTATACAAACAGTAATAATTAGACAGTGAAAATGTACAGCAAAAAATGTTCATACCCATGCAACAAATATAATAGGATTTAATAGCCATTGTTGAGAAAAAAATTAGGCTAAAGAGGTCTAAAAAATTCAATAAAGCTTAAATAGGATATAATTTCAAATAAATTGAAATTTTTGACTACTATCAATTGAATCTGTTCTAATTATCTTACCAGGTATTTGATATAATCATGTCAATTCAAGGTAAATAGAGGCTCTTTCAAACACCCAGTTCAGTTATTCAAAGTCTTCGACAAACTTCTTCTTCACAACTTAAAACTTTATGATATAGGAATTCGACTGAATGTGCTTGATTTTATTTGAATGAATTAAATTTCATCTTTATTTTAGTACGTGCACCACCAGCTTAAAGAATTTATTAATATAAGAAATATCTATAGTTTTCTAAATACTAGA
Source organism: Himalopsyche tibetana (assembly GCA_030503985.1). Lineage (NCBI taxonomy): Eukaryota > Metazoa > Arthropoda > Insecta > Trichoptera > Rhyacophilidae > Himalopsyche > Himalopsyche tibetana. The sequence continues at coordinate 3,042,868 of JAPJYX010000014.1, forward strand.
AGCTATTACTTTGAAACCTTTTTGAAAAAAAATATTTCGTTCATTTGCAATGAATTCAAAAAATATCGTTAATGCCAAAAATCACTGATTGATGTGTGCAGTATCCATATCTGAAGAAATAATAATAAATAAACAAAAAAAATGAGAATGGCAATAGAAAATAGCTGACAAAATTCTTCGCCAAACCGGTGCGGCGATACTGGTCAATGGGTTAAGATATAGAAATAAAATATAGCTACAGAAGAGTAGACGATAACTGAACTGGCAATAAAGAAAACCATGATACACAGAATTTCGAAGAATCAAAGAAAATGTTTTATAATTCACTAATAATGTGTGTGAAAGATTCAATTAGAAAGTCTTTGTGTAAGTTTTTAAAAGAAAAAAAATATATTATCAATCTTCTTTAAATTTATGTAAGTATAGTTGGTTTAGTAACAAAATATTAAACTTAAACACATACACATACACACTCTCACACTGAATTAAAATTGAGAAATTCGAAAAATAAATGTAAAATCACATCTCGAAATGTACAAATTTATCAGCCAAAGTGGGAGAGGGGTTTGTATTATTGTCATGGTGAAAGATTATTAAAATTGAGATGCGGTCAGTACGGGTTAGATTGGGCAAACATTCTGAGCAAGTAGGTACTCACGTTTCACGATTCCGTGAGCCCCCAAATAGTCCCGCAAAAGGATTTCTATATTTTCGAATCTCTCGCGTCACTATTTCCCTATCACACACAACATTACAAAAACTATGAACATACTTTTTCAAATATCCATCAACAAAATGAAACAATCATCAGCATGGATAAAAGAGATCTGAATTTATTGGACCACCATATCGATGACAATATTATCTTTAACGCTGAACATTTAAAAAAATAAATATCAATTTAGATAACAATCAATTTGTTGACCAATACTAATCTATTGCCATTAAAAAAAGATGGATTACTGCCATCGAATTATTTCTTAAAATTTATCACGCTTAAAACATTCCCATACACAACAAAAGCGTTAAAATAGGAGAGTGATCAAATCTCGCTCTCAAATTATTGTAGTGTTTGAGTATTATTAAGACTAAATAGTGTCTATGGGAATTTTACTACTTACTGTGTCTACAATATGAAAAAAAATTTAGAAGATTGAATAATATAACAAAATATTCGATTGTATATAAATTGTAGTGGAATTAATAATTATGTAAATGATTTATTTTGTTTTATATATAATATGGTTAAAGTGAAGTTTCTTTGTGTGATATATTTGAAAAATGATCAGTTTGTAAGACTCACTCGCTTTCTGCTTCGGCGACTGTGCATTTGTACTGAGCCGTTGAAAACAGGCAGATGTCCGCGAATTGCCTTACTGAAACCTTAATCCTCTTCACTGTTCTGTTACTATTGTTGGCAATGTGCACGTTTACAGCGATATTTTCTCCATGATGGTACAACTGAAACACACAATGTATGCATCAAAAGACTGATATTTATCAATCATGTCATCTTGATTTCATCTCAACGAAAAAGCCATAATATCGCCGTTTAACAAAAATTGTGCAGGTAGCTGTATTGTCAACAAAATTAATTTTATATTTATTCAAAATCGGTATTGTGATATAATAATTAAAAAAATATGATAAAAGACAGCATTCAAATTAGTAAATACTTCCTACATTTTTAAATTTCACCAGAACAGTTTATCATACCACACGTTAAAAAAATATCAAATTATTTTATGTATGGTTGATAGCCATTTCGACATATGCCTTCCTTATGTCAGTGGTTCCTATCCTTTTTCAACTCACAGTGCACTTTTGATCAGAAGAAAAATAGCAAAGCACAAAAATCAAACGGTCAGAAAACAAAGAAAAATATGCGGACGTAACTTTTCCAGATTTCACTACTTTGCGAATTTTTCTGCTTTCATATTTTTTTCACGATGCACTTGCAACAAACTAATGGACCGGTTAAAGCCCACTGCCTTATATGAATACTTGTATTTTTCCACCCCATTAGTTTTGAAACTACTTATTACATCGATGTCACAGTAAATTGTATATACTTAAAATATATAATAAATGGATGCCTTTATAATAGTAATTTACCTCTTTATCGAGAGAAGCCTCCAGATACAGTTTGTTGGGACTCATCATAAATTCTTTGGAAACCTCCACTGATGGCTGCTCTCCTTGTTTGCTAGGGGCGTACATTATCTTTCGAATTGCTAGACGAACGGAATTTCTAAAAAACAAAAATTGTTATACTGTTATACAATTTTTGGAAAAAAGAATAAATAATAATATCATACATCATAAAAACGATCGCTCACAAATTGCGGATGATGATAACTTTCATAGCAATAGTATACTTTCTCAAATTAACTAACCTTTTATGAGGTTTATCATCCTGGGATTCTGCCACAAAAGCCTTCAATTCATAATCCACACCGCAAGGTTTTCCCGTGTCTCCTGGAGCAGGCTGAAGAGTGACGCTGGCCGGACAGTGCGGAGGTAGTTCAAAGTAAAATGGAAAAGCGCACGGGCCGAGTTTCCGCACCAGTCTCTCTTGGAGGCGAGTGAGAGGACGTCTGACCCCGCCGCCTCCGATCGCCGCAGCCCCACCTCCGCCGCCAGGAGGAACCGGAAAGATTTGCTCCGCTGCCAAATAGAGATCTTTACGGAAAGTGAGTCCCAGCACGTCCAGGTCTTCTCGGCCATATCGAAACGCGGCGAGTACATGACCAAAGACTTTGCGCTCTTTCACATACTCCGGATCGATCAAGACAACGCCGTCTGAAAAAGGTTGGTATTCTTATAATATATTAGATTTTCAAGCACAAATTACATTAAAATAAAAAAAGGACATTCAATCCAAATGTCGAACGGTGCAAGATTTGTATCGCACTATAAACTTTGCTAAACTTATACATAATTAATGACGGTGCCAGAAAGATTTGAAAAAATATTTTAACTACTACTATTCTCCAAAACTGATTTAAGTGAAGCAATGCTTAACGGTAACTATCATTCGATAAAATTTGAACCATTGATTTGTTTGGATTCTGGTTTGACATTGATTATTTGTTTTTATGTTTATTATTATTTGTTTAAATTGCTATCCTCTTATTTATGTTCAACTAGTATTTTACCAGAATAACTTATACCTACGTAATTCCTACTTATTTTTCCATCAACAAATGTATAACAAACTTTTTCTTTTATTGTACTGTAAAGAAATCAAAGCTATAATCATATGTAGTTATATCAATTTTTTTTTTTTTTTCTAGTGTAATTTAACATTCAACCTAAGGAACTCAATAATTGGATCTAAAGGAAATGAATATTCTTACAAGTATAAAAATTGTCTTACCTATAGGATCAACATGTGTGATGTGATCCACAAAGTCTCTTTTCCCCAGGTAGACTGTAATCTGAAATAAAAAAAAAATGTTTTAATAACACGGAGAAACATTTCATGAGTTGGTATATTATTATGGTATTATAAATAAATTCAACCAAGATGTGATGTATAGGAAATCTATGCAACAGATACTTAAAAGCGCATGAAGAAGAAGACATTGCATTATGACAAACCTTCCCGTTGGGCGAGCTCTTCTTGAAGACCCTGGTGGCCTGTCGCTTGCTGCTGGCGTCGTCCATGTCCGGGCTGCCGGCGGGCGCCCCCACCACACCCGCCACTGCCCCCTCCGCCACCACCGCGGCTCACCTATTCAAACAAATTTAATTGTATACGAAGTGATAAACTTTTAGGATAGGAGTAATGTCTTTGATGGGTTATAAATCACAACGGAATTGATAGGCAATAAAACATTAGTTCAGTTTTTCCAAGCTTTTGCATGACGCTGAAACATTATTGGACACATAAAATAGAAAACGCTGTAAAGACCAGGTGGGAGGTTTGATTTGAAAAACTTCACTAGAAATATTCAGAAAATATAGGAAACATTCTTAAACCTATCAACCTAGTTGGAGTGAAAAGAAAACTCTGTCGTATGAGTCACTGGTTACAAGGGTAGCTGATGAATGCATTGCCTAGAGAGGTGGACATATTCAGCAGCGAACTTTATAAGCTTTATAAACTTATTTTATAAGCTTTTTTCTGATTCTGTAAGCTGTTAATTTTTTGTTTTATGAGAATAAATTCCTGGGAAATCAACGCCTTTTGTCAGTCTCGGTTCTCGTTTATATATTTTATATATAATAAAATATAGTTTTAGAATTTCTTTACTTTGAGAATTTTTATACATTTCGAAAGGCATTGGAAAAAGTAAGAGACTTTTAAAATCTTCCATTTATTTAATTTAATTGAATATGACCATTGCATTCTACGTGCTACAGATACTTGTTAGAAATAATAAACATAAAATTACCGACCCAATGTATTATGTTTCGAAGGAAACGGTTTCATAGGCAAAATCAAACAAATCCCTCGAATGATGTGTAACAAAAAGCTATACATATAAATATCATTTTCAAGATAATGTATTTCGAAATTGGCTAAATCCAGAAACACTAGCAGAGGATAAACTTAATTTTTTAATTTCTTAAAATCTAAAATTTTTAGTTTGTAAAGGAATTTTGATCAATAACCATTGCTCAAACCTCATTGGTAAATGGAAAACATGATTATAAAGTAGCGCAATATAATTGCAATGATTTAATTAGCCTGACAATGAAAAAATGTGATTTACCCAGTTTCATTTATGTTGCCACGTTTGTTTTGTAACGTCACATATTATAGAAAATTTAAATTAACTTTGATTATTCCATGTATTGTGTTACTAACTGTGACACGTGTTTCGCCTCTTTCAGAGGCATCTTCAGACTTACTATCGCAAAGTTTGCTTAAGTAATGAAGCAAGATTGATTCTAAAAGGAAAAAAACCCAAACTTTATTTTGTAATTTCATAATTTTAGTTAGAATCAATTTTGCTTAAAATTACACCCCCCTCCTTGCTCCTCTTAAAAGGAAAAAAAAACCCAAAAACTCCATTTTGTAATTTCATAATTTTAAAATGTTAGAATCAATCTTGCTTCATTACTTAAGCAAACTTTGCGATAGTAAGTCTGAAGATGCCTCTGAAAGAGGCGAAACACGTGTCACAGTTAGTAACACAATACGTGGAATAATCAAAGTTAATTTAAATTTTCTATTAAAATGAACTTCCACAAAGTTACCGCCGAAACCATCGAAAGTGTCACATATTATGTTCATAATTACGTGAAATTAGTTTGTGTATGTACATATTACACGCCATTTTCTAATATTTTTTTTTTTAATTCAATACTATCACCTTCTAATTAGGACTCATCTGCTTCACTTAAGGGTGGGAATTGCTAAATAAACAATATGTAATAAATATTTAACGTACCTGAATTTCCTGGGATGAATAGTGTCTGAGCACAGTAGAGCTGTTCTGTAATGAAAAGAAAGAAGCAATTAATTATTAAGTCTGAAAAGAGAAACATGATCAAACATCATATAATTCTAAGTAATTCCCATTTTATACTTAAAGCGAAAAATATGGTTTTTACTATTTAATTTTATTTGAGAGTATTAAAAGATTGAATTTTTCTTTTTCACTAAATAGAAAGGGAACATGTAAAACAGTATTTAAATAAGTTATTAGCCGCGCAGATGTTCGCCGAACTAAAAGAAAATGTTAATAGGAAATGATTTTCCAGAACTGCTTGGAAATTGTTTTCCAATCGATCTCAAAGCGATCCGTCAGAAGCATATTTTTTCTTTGATGTCTCGAGCTGAAAGAGATTTAAATGGCCACAAAACAGGAAGGAAATAAAAGTCGATATTAAAACATCTCACAGTTTATTTACATGTAAATATATTTAAAATAGTTCTCGTAGCTTTACATCAAAGGATGAATAATAATCTGTTATCAAAAACCTTAAGATCGTGTAAATTGAAAAGTATACATAAGAAAGGAAACATATTGAGTGGGTAAAGTGATTCAATTTTTTTTTTTGAATGTCCGCTCACAATGTGGAGTGAACTCCTAATGAAGTTTATCTCAACAGAAGTTGAACTGCTTCTTACACAGTTTCTCAACCTTTCTTTTTTTAAAGAGAATAGAAATAAACGGATAGGGCTAGGACAGGATTAGTGGTTAACTAATCGCTCTAAGATTTTTAGGATAGGATGGGTGTGAGGGGGGAATTCAAGACATCAAAAACATACATGCCTTCGAACATAAATTCATAAATCGATTGACATAAATAAATAAATTTAATGTAATAAATTTACAAAACTGTCCGTACTGTGATTCGAAGCCGTGACCTCCGAGGCCGACGCCAACGACGTTGGCCATTATATGCAAATAAATCACAGTGACGTTTTTTGTATTTTGTACTTAAGCAGTTTAAAATTGCTATCATTCTGCTAAATCAGCAAGTTATTTAAATTGATTTATAAAAAATAAAATTTACCGCCAACAAAAATAATTAGTGTATCGTTTGAGGTTTTTTTATTTGTGAAGTCACTTTTAAAACAATCACATTTCATGAAAACAAAACAAAGTAGAAGATTATACCGTCTCCATCGGTGATGAAATGGGCGGGATTTTTTTCTCGAGAAATTTCCGTTCTACTGTTTCTTAAGTTATTCTGTATTTTTAATCAGATTTATTAAAAAAAAAGGAAAAGAATTCTACGATAAATTTTTCCACATAGTTAAACATCTAACGACCCATTAAAGAGAAAAATCTCAAATGATGTTACGCAGAATACGGGATTCGGCCAACTTTGAATATCTTCAGGTCTTGCTGTATTTACATCTAATATGCTTTTCTCACTCAGTGTTTATAAATTGAGTTTATTTGATTTCAGCTTTTTTAGCTTTTCATATCAAGTATAAAATAAATAAACGTTTCATCGAATTCTTGGTTGGTTTCCTGTATGGATAATCTTTTTTTGTTGTTGTTAAGTATTTTTATTTCTTCGCAATGGCGTTGTTGATATATAAATGGAAAATTCATTTAATTGTAAAGAATGGTAGTACAGAATGAAGATTTTCGTATTTAAAAACGAAAGTGAAGAATGCTTATAGAGAAAACCATTATCGATAGCATTTACATTTTGACATATGTATATAAATCGGATAACGAAAATGAATTGTTTTATAAATACTTGCATTTAAAACAATGTAAATAATAAGGTCAAGATAAACCGTGTGCAATTGTTGAGTATCAAGTCTTCGTCTCTGCTGAACAGTTAACCATAAAACAGTTTAAGGGGTGATTTTTTTTATTTCAATCTGCTAGAAGCTAGAGGGCTGCACGGGTCGATTTTTTTTTTAAATTGTCCGACCCGAGAACGTAAATTGACAAGTGCATAAAAATTGGCGAATAACTTGACAAATACTTATTCGACATAAACGGAAAGTTATGGTTAAAAAATATTATTATATTCGTAAATAAAATAACTATTTCAAATTGATTATTTCGATACCATACCATCGTGTCGGTTTGTGTAACGAGTCAAAATACCGACCAATCCTAATTTTTAACCATGTTCACTCCTAATGAAGCTTATCTCAACAGAAGTTTCTCTACAATAACTTCTTAGCTCAAACTCTCTTTGAGAGTAAATACAGAACGATAGAGCAAGATAATCACAGACATTCGTGTCTTAAATAAAAAATCCTTACTTCGATTGAAAAACCAATTTATGAAACATTCCGTACCGAGATTTGAACCCATGAGCACCGCAACCGAAGTTAACAACGTAAACAACTCTACTAAAGGTCCAGTTTATTTTTACAACAAACGTTGTACGTATTATTTTGCATAAATGAATATTGACAATAGAATTTCGATATTAATCTAATATATCAATAATATACCTCACAAAATTTTGTGAGGACCTTAATACACACAGACGGCCCGTGCAGACCTCTACTCTACTATAAGCGACTTGTACGTTTTAGTGCTCTACGGTCATAAAGGCGGCCTCTACGCGGGTCGTAGAAGCGACGGTCATGAAAATCCCCGCCGACGCCGTACTGTTTAATGGAAAATGCATACAGCGAACCCAGGTCATTTATTCGCTATGTAGTTAAGTAACAGTGGAGAATCGCAGAACGAGAGAAATGCATTTGAAAAACTATACGTGATTATGTGATTATGCTTTCATTGAATGCTCGCATTGTTGAGACCTCTATAGGGAGCGGTCGAACAAAGCGCAGAAATAAAAGGTAAACGCGCATGATTGCTTTGTCGTGCGCATAGTCAAGCTATATTATGTATATCATATAAAAAAATATATAATGCCTTTACACCAACAATAATTGACAGTGAAAACCTTAAAAGTGAAAAGATGCAGAAATAAATTACTCAACGATTCTAATTTTGCCAAATGCAACATTTATTCATGAATGTAATTATTTAATTCGCCATGTGAATTGCATTGATTGGAATGTTATGGCGATGGAAACCAGTTCTATTGTTGATAATCACAGCCAGCTAGCAAATTTAATATATTGAATAATTTCAAAACTATATTATATGAATAAAAAACAGCGAAGTATACTTGTAAGAACACGGAAGTAGACAAAATGTAATTGAAAACCGTAGGGTCTTAAAGACACCAAATATACCGAAAACGATGCGACAAGGCGATAAAAACAAAATCCTCAATTAAGCTTACACCTTAGTATTGTAAAGCAGCTGTCGGAAAACTTTCAAACCTCACGGACCAATGAATTCATAATTTCAAATCTCGCAGACCACCTATAATATTTTCTACACAGAAAACACAATTAATATATTTTATATAGAACAAAACTCACGAGATATAGATGAACTCATACACCTTGCATCGTTTGTTTGTGTAAGTCATATATTGTTGTGGTAATTTGCTGTAAAATAAACAAATGTTAAAAAAAACACATTTCTCGGCGGACCACCGAAATTCTTTGACGGACCACTAATAAGTCGACCGCTGTTCTAAAGTATTGATATACACAAAATTATACCGTAGTTGGTTACTAAAAAAATCATTATATAATACTTACGCATATTATTTTTAAAAAGTAATTTTTATAATATAAATTTATTTATTTATAAGATTGATTAATATTGCAATACTGAATCGATTCACTTCGAAGAATTCATCATGTTAATTTATATAATAATATATCTACGATCGTCTTGCATTGCGTTATTTTATATTAAAATGAACTTCCACTTCAAGTTACCGTCGAATCCATCGGAGGTATTAAATCTTAGTAGTTAATTTAGAATTATTTTCATTTTGTACACTTATTAGTACCGGAAGATGCCGAGAGGCGAAACCCGGGTCGTGTTAGACCAAGAATTTTATGGAAGTGTACAAAATGAAAATAATTCTAAATTAACATTCAATTTCCATCAAGCACCTTCAGTCGAAATTTTAAATTAAATCTAAGTATGTAGACTAAAATAGCAAAATGTATCCAAATAATTCATTCGTTTACGTTAAATTTTGCAAACAATACCTGATGGTCGAAAAAGTTTCTGGTGAATATGATTGTTTTAGGCAGCACATAAAATCTTAATTGACCGCAGGTTGGGTATGGCTGAGTAGTAGATACAAAATCTAACCTCAATTTAGTAAATTATAATAAAAGAATAAGAATCCACTTTTACGCTATAAATGTGTCACCTTACGATAGTTAGTCTGAAGATGCTTCTCAATGAGGCAAAACAACAAAGTTATCAACATATATTTAATATTAATTATAACAGAGTTTCCACTAAATTACCGCCGAATACATAAAAAAACCTTCAACTATGTTAAAATATCATTATTAACAGTAAAATTCAGTATAGAATATATATATTAATTTAAAAAAAAAATCATAAATAGCCCTTGGTCAACTCGTTGGCTATTAGTTTAAGTAATATTAATTTGTAAAACACAGATTCACATTCCAATACCAAGAATGAATATATTAAATATATTTGGAGTATAAAATCTCAATCCTCTACAATGGCGGAACAGGTATGTTTACTGTTGTTGTACAATACCCTTGATAGTTTTACACAGAATTCAGAATTCAAAAATAATTATCATAACGAAAGTTCTATAGCACTAATTCCAACAAATAAAGTAAAGTGGGTGGCATGATGGAGAGGCAAACTTAAATACGATAAGCGTTCAAATCAGAAAGGCGCGCATATACAATCGTTTAGTCGTTAATATATAGGATTTCCTAACAATAATAAATTCAACAACACAAGACGGAAATAACAAACAAAAAGCTTCATTAGATCTTAACGTGTCAGATAGTTCTAGCGACGAAAGCGATTTTTTTCCAGTCCCTCATAAAAGTCCCCGTATATAATCAAGTAGCGATGAAAAGTATTATTTTTTCTTAATTAAAATACATATTATAAATAATATTTTGTGTAATTTACTTATCGAGTCTTCATTATTACCCCTTTTAGCATGATTTTCAGCATCAAAATGTTGTTCTTTTTCCAAGCAGCTCGGTTTTTTTTTAATTCAGGTAACCAATTTTCAATTTGTCTATATGACAGGAACTGCATTTAACAACAAAATGGCTGACGGCGATATGATGATTGTTAATATTATGTCGATTATTAATTACTCAACGAAGACATATTTTTAAATAAATTTATTAATTTAAAACTAAAATTAATCAGTAAGTTTCCCCTTTTTGACACTTGGTGCATTATTCATTGTCCGTATTCACATGGGTTTTCTGTACAACCTCAAGTGAAAGTTGAGTAATAAATTGCAATTATTTTTCAATAGAAATAAATAAATTCCATGAACTAAACAAGTGGCAACCTTAATTATGATTCCTTGCATTTAAAACGCCACTGGAGTACCAGTCGAGTGCCGTTGGCTTGTAGTATCAACAAAGAATATGGAAAATTACAAATGTAAACTTCTTGTAGAGACAAAAATATTATAAGCGAATTTCCCAGCAATTTCAATTCCGTTCATGCTTCCAAGTTTTTCCAGTACCTGGGGCGAAAAAGCTCTGGAGATGAAAAAAAAAACCTAGTACGTACTGGAATGAATTGTTAGCAAAGCGAGCCGAGCAGAATTTATTTATTTTCAGGTTGAGAAAGTAAACGTTTAAAATGTATTTGTTTTTCCTAAATTCGTGAAGAGTAAGCTAAATTAAAGCAAATTTATTCATAAGTCCCGAAAGAAATACGTTTAAGAACACATTTGGATTTATGTTTGTATTAGTACCGTGTGATCAGTATTGCATTACATCGTCAATTGACGACAATGTCTTCACGTAACGCGAAGCCAGTATTTACATTAAAACAAGGGCATCCAATCCTGGAACATTTATCTAATCCCGGGATTCACAATGTTTCCAATATCGGGATTGACCATTCACCATAAAATCGTGGAGAAACTCGGGATTCGAGATTGTAGGTCGCTGACAGATTTCAAAAAGTTTTACTCGCTAGCCGATTTCAAAACCCAAGGAATTTATGGATTCCCTAAAATCAACAAAGTTAGGACCTTCTTTAGGTCGCTGGTGTGTTTCTAAAACTTTGACTGATTGGCTGTTTTCAAAAACTTTTCACTTCTTATCCTCAATCCCGGGATTAGTACTATCAAAATCTCGGGATTTCGGGATTGCAGGACCTAATTAAAATGTACTTAAAGATATGAAAATGTTATTTTTATCATGTCCGCTTACAATGTGAATCACATGGATGTTAATGGAGTTTAAATCAGCATAAATTTTCTCGAAAATTTAAATTAACTTTGATTATTCCACGTATTGTGTTACTAACTGTGACACGTGTTTCGCCTCTTTCAGAGGCATCTTCAGACTTACTATCACAAAGTTTGCTTAAGTAATGAAGCAAGATTGATTCTAACATTTTAAAATTATGAAATTACAAAATGTAGTTTTTGGGTTTTTTTCCTTTTAAGAGGAGCAAGGAGGGGGGTGTAGAATCGAAATAAAGCAAACAAATTTAATCATACTACTAATGACGTTAAACATTACAAACTATTAAACTAATGAGCTGCGATCAATCAGCTAGGTTGGTGATTACTCTATTAATTGGGAACAATTTAAGTAATAGGGAACCACCTGTGCTATTAAGAATATTATTTAATAATATTTCTTTTTTGTTAAGAGTTTTATTAATTTCTAAAAATTCTAAACTATTCATCTTTAAACCCTTTTTATTTACTCGGTGGAGTATTTCTAAATTACAAATCTGATTAAAATTATGATTATTTTCTATTAAATGATTGGCAAACTCAGAAAAATTGTTACTTTTTAGACATCTTATATGTTCTTAAATTCTAATATTAAAGTTTCTACCTGTCTGTCCAACATAAGACGCTTGACAGTCTCCACAAGAGAGTCGATAGATACCACTCTGTGACGATGAATCTACGCGATCTTTACTGTTCAATAAAATTTTACCTTAATTATTTTCTATTAGAATGAACTTCCACAAAGTTACCGCCGAAACCATCGAAAGTAATAAATGTTCTCTACAAAAAATGTCAGTTACTAAAGAGAATATGGAAAGAAGGATAAGACCAGCAGAAGTCAGCTAAAAGGTCTCGCGTCTACGGCCTCGGTTTTTAGGATTGGATGCTTTAGAAAAAAATGTAGAAAATAATAATGCGATTAAAATATAAATTTATAAAACTGTTCGTACTAGGATTTAATCCCATGAGGGCCGCAACTGAAATCAACGACTTCGACTACTCGACCACGGACCTGCACCATAAGTTATTATACAGCTAACGACAATCTAGAAATAAAACAATTAAGTCTGTTTAAACAGTCATTGTACCTATACATTATTATATTTTATACATTTTTTTTATCAATTGAATTGGTTAATTGAATCGCGAATAATATGACTAAAAAAGCACACGAAATATCATGTTTGATTATTCAGAATATTAAGTGGGTTGCCGGTAGCTGTCTATTTATATATGACGGAAAATAAACAAGTCACTCATCACGTGTTTAGGAATGTTCGAATAATATATACACATTTCCTCAAATTAACGATATTAATTATAAATCTTTGTTTATTATATTTATTTGACGTATAACAGAGTGACGATAGCAAAACAAATTCGAAGTTGTGAATTTGATATCTAGGACATGAATGCAAGTGTCGATGCAAACATTAATTACATTAATATCTGAGATTTGCTTGAAAGGACGTGCCGCGAACCATTAGAGAAATATCAATACAAATGTACTTTCGATGGTTTCGGCGGTAACTTTGTGGAAGTTCATTTTAATAGAAAATTTAAATTAACTTTGATTATTCCACGTATTGTGTAACTAACTGTGACACGTGTTTCGCCTCTTTCAGAGGCATCTTCAGACTTACTATCGCAAAGTTTGCTTAAGTAATGAAGCAAGATTGATTCTAACATTTTAAAATTATAAAATTACAAAATGGATTGGGTTTTTTTTTTCCTTTTAAGAGGAGCAAGGAGGGGGGTGTAGAATCGAAATAAAGCAAACAGATAATGATACTAATTTTACTAATGAGTTGTAAACAATCAGAATGGGATTTTTCCTTTTTAATGGAAGCAAAGAGGGGATTATAAAATGCAAACAAATTTAATCATACTACTAATGACGTTAAACATTACAAACTATTAAAACTAATGAGCTACAATCAATCATCTAGGTTTGTGATTACTCTATTAATTGGAAACAATTTGAGTAACGGGGAACCGCCTGTGCTATTAAGAATATTATTTAATAATATTTCTTTTTTGTTAAGAGTTTTATTAATTTCTAAAAATTCTAAGCTATTCATCTTTAAACCCTTTTTATTTACTCGGTGGAGTATTTCTAAATTACAAATCTGATTAAAATTATGATTATTTTCTATTAAATGATTGGCAAACTCAGAGAAACACGTGTCACAGTTAGTTACACAATACGTGGAATAATCAAAGTTAATTTAAATTTTCTATTAATACAAATGTAATACACAAAATCACCCAATTAATATTTTTGCAGCCTACGTGAAAACATATCTCCGTGTTTTATTCCAAAATAAATCTAATGGAATTGAATACATTGGTATTTAACGTATACGAAAAACTTTGAATCATGATTACAGTAGCAAGCAAATGTTATCCACAATTTGTACATGGATATGTCCGATTTTGTTCTTCTAATTCTTTTGTCTGTGTTACGATGGTGATATTTTCAATTGAGACCGGGAAAATGATGCGAGACTCATGAGATGGGAGAACATTTACATATGAATCATAGTAAAAATGACGACAGGGAAAACCTTTTATGTAGAAAACAAACGGGGAAAACATACACGTATTTTAGTCTCCGCTATGCTATGTTAACATTTCATATGGCTATGTTTTTCGCCTTTCGTAATTTATTATTATTATACGCAAAACATCTCTGTATGACATTAATTTTTGTGACGTCCAATGATGAAAGATAAGCGTGTTATCGAGGCTGTGGCATTATACTGTGGTTTTCTTTCAACTATTTATCAATTGTAAGATTACCACAATAATGCGTATTGAATAGCAATTTAAAAACAAGAAGAGCAGAGTTGATACTAGGGCATCCAATCACGAAATTGACAATTTACATTCACCATTAAATCGTGCAGAAATTCGGGATTGACAATTTTTTTCTCGCCGATTTTGAAAACGCATTAATTTACGAAATTGCCAAAATGAAAAAAAATGGAACCTTTTTTAGCTCTCGCAAAGAATTTTTAAATTTTCCTCTAGTTGCCTATTTTCAAGGACTTTTTTAGAATTTCAGTTATTGTTCTCAATCCAGCAATCCCGGGATTTCGGGATCACAAAGCTGGACGGGATCCCAATATGGGAGGCCCTAGTATCAGGAAAAAGTGGCAATTATAATACAAAACTATCATAAACGGTCTTAAAAAAGGAAACATCTGAATTGACGTGGAGCTATTGATTTCTAAAAGAGTAATTTACAGACGTTGTTCACAACAACTATTTTTTTATTTATACTTCTAACTGTTAATATAAACTCTATTATAAATAAATATAACTATAAATCATATCGTTGGTTAAATGCGCTGTTAAGGTTGAAAGATAAATGTATTAAATCACGTTGCCTGTATTTGTGAAAGACACGTAAGATGCGCGCAACTCATGAGAGATAGATGAAGTGAAACTTTTCGCGAATGCCAGAAACAAAACCCTCAGCGAGAGTTAGCCAACTCGGCAGTTTCAATTAAAACTTGTTTAATTTTAACGAGAATCTTCAGAAAACTCGAAAAGCCAATACAAGATTTCTTTTTCAAACATTATACTATAAAATTTGAATCGTTCAAATTACGTACATTCACACAAGTTTTGTCACTTACGACCTGGGTTACGCCCTTCGGCATCTTCGGGCGTTTGAGTGCACGGATGAACTTGAACTGACGCTCAGTAATTAAATGTATCGTATCCTATAGCCAACCATTGTCAATTGTCATATATTTAAACGTATTATGGCAAACCTATATTAACTTATTTTGAAGAGATAGACAATATATTATTATTAAAAATACCTTTATTTTCATTTTTACCTATTGTTATCTTGTGAGAAATTTTCCTGGCTGTATATATAATATAACTTATCGAGTTGATCAATGTCCAAGGCGATGGTGATAAATACGAGAGAGATGTATCAATTCGGTCGCCAATCTTCGATAGGTTATGACGTCAAGTAAAGCAGAAGAATTTCCACGACCCGTGTAAAAAAAGCTCATCATAAATAGGTGAATTATTGAAACAGTAGCATTGTAATAGTATCTTGCCAAACCGTTAGGAGCAATCACGTTAGAAACATCTATGTAAATTTCAGTCAACTTACGCCACATTCTAGCCGCATAATGCGAGTTAATATTAGGTCCCAATGTTTAATTGCCCGATGCAAAGAGCTATAAAAGCACAACACGTAGAATACTTTGAAAGCGACGGGACAATACGTAGTCGGCGAAATCGCAACTTTTAGTTGTTCCTGCGTGCCAAGAATTTTAATAGGAGAGTTATTCCAAATCTATTGGATTGTTCCAGACATAAGACATTTCGCAAAACTATGAAGAAAATTTACCGCATTATTTCGAATTCTGTTAGTATAAATACGTAGTGAGTTTTCATTTAAAATTAAACTAATGTAGAAGTCTGAAGATATATTTTAATCTAATCATTTACTCTTGACAATCAAACATTCGGCAATGAAGGAAAATAAGGAATAATGCATTTGACAATATTAAATAGTAGCGGTGCTTTTGCATTCATGGAGGAGAATTATACATCAAAGAGACCAGCGATAAAATTTACAGGATAATTATATGTAATATTTAAAAAAAATAAACAAAGTAATTTAGAGTAATAAGAAAGTCGTTATAGACTAAGTTATTAATCAAGACTTGAATCTGATAGATTATGAAACGCGAAAAGCTAGGGAAAAGTTTATGTTTAATAAACATTGAAAATCAAAATATTCTTCTTTTGGTTTTACAAATGTAGGCAGAACTAGGTTTTTTTTAAACCATGCCCAATGCTAAATCATAATGTAGTGTTTTCATAATATTGTAGTAAGTAGAAGCGGGACACAGGGTGTCAATTAATTGGAATCTCTACGCTTCGTTATTACGAACTGATAGGATTTGCATGGACAGGTATGAAAATGATAAAAACGGGCATGTAAGTTTAATATCGACTGTGGAAAGGAAAAAGTACGTAACCCACAGTTTATTCAAAACAGCCTTTTTTTCCATAATCACAATGTATCAAACTTGATACACGTTCCATCAAAAAGATGCAAGCTAAAAATGCCGAATTAGTATCTAAATTTAGCTTTTAAGTTTGAAAAAGATGACCTTGTAAAATATCAAAACCAAGAAAAAAGACTGAAATAAAGGTTTTTCCTGGACAATTTCTTTGATTTATATTGGATTATGTCAATTAAACACCAGTTCATAAGTCTACGTGCACTTTAAGGTTGTGTATTTGCATATGGCCCAAAGTCATCAAAACACGTTTTTTGCGCCTCCTGTAAAATTTGATATGTGTGGGTTACGTCCTTCTTTCTTTCGACAGTCGATATGAATCGATATAAAAAACAGAAAAATTAATGAACGTAAGATTACACTCGGAGGTGGATAAAATTCCAACAACATTGGTTGACCGCGCTGCTAAGGGTATTTATTACAGTACTAATACCAAAACATTTTTTTTGTTATTCGATTCAGTCAAAAAATTTCCGCATGTACACGTCGTGGTTAAATAACGAATCAGAAATAAGTAACATAAATAAATCAGATACGTTTTTTGGTTGAAAATAATCATCAGTCGGCGGGTGGATTTATAGCGCTAAGCCCATATGAAAAGTTCGCGTCCGACCGAGCTTTGTTTTATACGATAAAATATGACGGACATTATTTCGCATTACCGCGCGCCTGGAGACCTCTGCAGCTGATCGTAATAAACTAATAAAATTCAAACACACATATTTCTAAATTACGCGCGAGCTTCGCATTATTACCTAGAGCTAGGCGGATAGAAGAAACGGGGCTGGGTGGAAACGCCCGCTTTCATTAAATATTTAAAACATTGTTTTCCAATTTAGGTAAATTAAAACCGCCAATCTTTCGGCGGGAAAATTATGCGCAAATGTTACTTAATGTTGCGTGATTCCAAATATGAATGTATGGTAGTATATAACAAAAAAAAAAAAAAAAGCATTTTTTAAATTAGGCACGTGGAACACACAAACACTAAAAAAATATATATTTATAAAACATCTAATATATATATTGGTATAAAATATTGATAACTGTTAAAAGCATTAAAACATAGAATTAATTAAGTGAATCAAAAGTTAAAATGTTAAGACGAAGTGGCATTCATTTTTTTTTTGTGATGTAGTTTAATGTGCTCTTTTTTTATGTTGCAGCTAGCGTGTTTCGTCCTTTTGTCTCTGAAGTTTTGTTTGTTATACATATTTTTTTGTGTAAAAAAAAAATATGTCTGAATAAATTCAATATGTAGCATTTTTTCATTAAATACCATTAATTACATTTTAAGAATCGTATCTGTATTATTTATCTGGTTTGATTTATCGTTAATTTTGATTTGATATCTTTGTTTTGTTATTTTACTGATTGTGTTCTCAATGTTAACAGGCGTTTCGTCGATTTCAGAAGCATCTTCAGACTGTAAGTATGATAATGTTTCTCAGGCAAAACACGTGTTGACATTGGTAACACAATCAGTGAAAACAAAGGTACTAAATTATTTTAGGAATGTTATCATTTCACTCACTTGAAGCTCGAAGATCGTTTTCAAGCTTAAAGCATTTTTCTCTTCTTCTTCGGGGCCGAGTTAATAATCCTGAAATTCTCATGACTATTAATTTACATGCTCCCAATTTATTCTTACGTGGGCGAAACAATAAGCAAAAACTTTTATTTCTAAAAACTTATACCTTGCTTAGGAGGTATGAGTCACCAGTTCCAAGGGCCGTTCGATTAATCAACGCATTGCTTAGAGAAGTGGACATTTTTAGTGATGGTATTGTGAACTGTTTGATAAATTTTTCTATTGTATTTCTTGATTTTTTATGTTGAATTTGATGTACTGTGTATTTTTATTTTATATTTAGTCTTATTATATTTTTCAAGTGCATGGCGAATTGGCGTCAGCTGTTATGTCATGTACTGTAATTTTAATTTTTAACAATATTTTTTTTAACAATAAATTAAATTTTATTAGAAATGAATTTCCCCAAAGTCACCACCGAGTCGAATCGATCATAAATATACGTGTCTGGGTAGGAAACTTTTGGGGTCTTGCTACGTAAATCAAAATAAGAGGCAAACCATGCATATTTAGCAGCGTTGTTTGACCTTTTTGATTGCAATTTTTCCTACAGTTTAATTTTTAAAGAACGCCGAAAAAGCACGATATAAGTACATATATATTTGAATATCGCATACGAGAAACAAAAACTACACCTAGGTTTTTTATGTGGAGCATATGGACTACTAGTGGAATTAATCTCAACAGGAGAGTTTCAACAATAACTAATTGTTAATCAGTTGCCTCTATTAGAGAGTAGAGCAGGGTTTCCCAAACTATGTTCCGCAGAACAATGGTGTTCCACAGAACCTGAATAGATGTTCCGCGAACACTCAACATAGATTTAAAACAACTCTTACAAAATATTTTCCGAAAACTAACAATTACGATTGCTGTAGTTATATAGTTATAACAAAACTAGCATGCTTAATTCAACGCAAGTGATGAGTGATTCTGATATGAATGTCTTTAAATTTTTTCTTGACTTAACTTCTGTTTTATACAACGTATTTATGCGGAGAGAGATTTTCTTTTCAATGCTGCAACGAAGTCAAAGCGCAGAAACAGACTCGACGCCACACCATTTAAAAATAATGAGTGTTTTATTAACATACATTTTTTTGTATTTATTCTATAATGAATTACCAGGACTAAAAAAGAAGTCAAGTATTCCGTTCGAATTTCTGGATTTGCAAAGTGTTCCATTACAGAAAAAGTTTGGGAAACCCTGGAGTAGAGTATGAAGAATAGGGCAGGGACATGACAAGTTGCTAGCTTATCGCTCTCGCTACACCCCGTTATATTAGTATTGGAAGAGTGGGAGGGAATTTTAAGACATCACAAACATCCACACCTTCGAAAAGAAGTTTAAAAATCGATTGAAAAATCAATCTGTAAGAACTTTCCGTACTGGGATTCGAACCCGTGACCTCCGTGTTTTAAGCCAACCATGTCGAAACACGCTTTATAGAATATATATTTCGTATACCCAATACTTCAAACATTCATCAGTTGATAATGCTCGCCATGAGCGAAACCGATCCTGAACATATTGAATAAAAAATGAAATATAAAATGAAATTAGTACAAAATAATGAATATTTTAGTTTTTGAATATATGTAATGTCTTTCCACTAAGTATTGTCGGTGAACACCCTAAAAGTGACCGTATTAGACAAAAAAAAATATTCGTTAAATAAATTCATAAAAAATGACAATTGTCGTTATCGGCCCAGTAACCCAGCAGATAAGTTAGTGTTATTGTTTCATGTGCACCTCGACCGTTGCCGAGAGTTTATTTTAAAATTTATTTGTAATTTCAAATTTTGTCAGTTCTACAATTATAATTAACGAAATACATAAAATGTATAATAAAATATAAAAAAATAAAATATATAATATCGTGTGAATAGTAGATTGCTGTATATACCATGCCAAGATTTCGACTGCAGCGCTGCTATAACTAATAACTTCTCAAAAAAGTCCCATTCTTGAGTGATTTATTCCTAATACGCGTAGGAAAATCAATGATAAAGCTTTCACATTACATTTTCATTGTTTCACCAAGGAGCTTTTAGACGCTACGCTAGAGCAATATTGCTTTGCGTTAAGTAGCTATATATCAACGTTCCACGAACAAACTCGCTGGCTGAAGTGTTTTTTTCATTCGGAACGTGTGTCAAAAAGCGACGCGGGTCACTGGATAATAAATATAAAACCGGGAAAAACGTACAATCATCCCTCGGTACACGCGGTAGATGGGTTCAATGAAATATCGCGTAGAATCAGAACGCGTACGTCGCGAAATATAAATACTTATAGTCATTATGAAACAGTAGATGTGCACCAAAATCAGGTATTTTCAGTTTTCTGTCGGCTGCTTAAGAACTCGCGTAGAAGTTAAAGAGCTATAAAAAATATATAATCGGCAATAAAATAAAACAAAAATTACTATTAACAAAATTAAAAATGTCAAGTACGACTAGAACTAGCTCCGAAAATGGTGTGAAATCCCAAATAGCTAGCTGTAGGCAAGGGATGGCGAACCTATGGCACGCGCGCCCGAGGTGGCACGTTTGAGAATTTGGATGGCACGCGAACGATTTCCAAGTTTAAAAAAATCATTAATTGAAAAATTATTTTATAATTCAAATTTTGATTAAATAATCCGTGAATTATTAATTTATTCCGTTTTATTAATTTTCAACTGTTTCCCAAGATAAGCGACAATCGTTTAAAAAATCATTTTTTATTTTTTCTATTTTGTTAAAAATACTGCTTGGGCACGCCACAAAATCGAGAAATACTAGTTGAGGATTTTTGGCACGTGAACCCAAAAAGGTTCGCCATCCCTGCTTTAGGCTGTATCATATAATTCATTCAACTTAAAACAAAAAAATTCTGCTTTCAATATGGAGTATATGGGCTCCTAATAGAGATACAAGTTGGTTGTTGAGTATCCCACCACCAATCTATGCAATGCGATCAAGAAAAGGAAAGAATTTATTCCTCATATTATTGGCCCGGTACTGAGCTGCACGGGTATCTTTTAACCATGCACCGTTGTGATAGAGATAGAAAGAAAAAAGAGAATGTGACTTGCTCAGTCATTTTGCTTAAGTGATATTAAGTATCCTGTGTATCCGTATACTGAGAATTCGCCATGGCCTAATAGAGATATCTAAAACGCACTTTTTCGTTACGAGAATTGATTGTTACTCATTCGCTCAACCTATGGATTTGGGAAGAGAGTAGGTATACGATAGGGCCAAGACAGGACAAGTGGTTAACTAATCGCTCTCGCTACTTCCCGTTCATTTTTAGACATCGTCGAGCCCGCGGCGCAGCGGTCGACGTGGTTTGATTGCCGTGACGGATCTTGCGAGTGCCAATACGAACAGCATTTTTACAATCGATGTATGTTCGAAGACATGGGTGGCTGTATCTAAACACTGACATTTGCACACTATTTCGATAGAGTTCTACGTAAGCATTTAATTGCCAATGCAGTCAATGTAATAATACTTTTAGTTTAAATCTAAATGTTAAGTTTCTTCAAATTATACAGAAAAATAACAAAATCTGCAGTGTCACGGGTGCATTTAGATGCGCGACTCAGTGCACACTAGGTGACTAGGGTATCCAATCCCGGAGCCTTTTTCCAATCCCGGGATTAAGATAAGCTCACCGAGGAATTTGAAATCCTTGATTTGGTATACTTTTTACCCAGATTATCTCCGAAAGTCATTTTTTTTTAGCTCACCGAGGAATTTGAAATCTTCGATTTGCTATGCGCTTTTTCCAAAGCTTATCTCCAAAAGTCGATTATTTTTACAAAATTCTATCAATTTTCGGGATTTGCTCAAGACTTCGGGATCAGAAAATTGGATCGGATGCCCTAGTGCACACTGCAAATGTGGTGTAAGGGAGTAAAGCGCAAACACTGAATATAAGGCGATGATCCCAAAACGTTTGTGAAATCTATATATATGTTTGAATTGGCGTATTTCAAATATTAATTAATGTTGACCGCGTACAAGAAAGTTCGTGTAAAACGAATACAGCTCAGATCGAGGGATGAGCGTACTGCACACGGTAAGAAAGGTCCCATCTAAAACAATTTGGAGAAGGCGAGTAAGTATTGCGGTAAAAAAGCTTCGAGACAAGATAAATTACTTGACGCGATCTTATACGCTCCATCAAACACATACTAGAGGTCTCTCATATGGTTGTAATGAAATTTATGTCCCAGCGAAACTTTAATACCGTAATATCTAAACAATATATCGGAAGATATTGTGTAGAGTTGTATTATATCAATTCAAACTAATACAATATATAGGATTGCATAAAATAAATTGTTAAATTTGAATCGTTCAAACTATGTACATTCTCACAGATTTTGTCACTAACGACCCGGGTTTTGCCTTTCGGTATCTTCAGGCGTTCAAGTGCACGGATGAACTTGAACTGACGCTTAGTAAATGAATGTTTCGTGTTTATATAAGAAATAAATGTATCATTGAGTTTAAAGCCATTGCTGGCAAAAAGGATGATGCTTATGGAAATGCCCACAGATTTGAGAAGTAAGTAGTTTCAAGAATTATATTTATTTGTTTGTCGGCGAAGGTTTTATAATAATATTTATATAGGGTATAGAAGTGGAGATTCCGGTAGGTTTAATATTTCATTTACAATCGGAAGGCTATGCAATTGTGCTCTATTTATTTGCAAAATTTCCTTGGAAAAGAGCTTATGACTGTCTGTATTTGGGTGTAACATTTTTATCCCTTGTTCCTGATTGAACACGTGTCCTTCCGAAATTAAGTGATTAGCAAAAGTAGACGTGTCTTTTTTCAATCTAAAGGCTGCCATATCTATATCTATAAAAACTAATTGTTAAAATGAATTAATAAAATGAATATGAATGAATTTCATTAATTATAAAATTGTGAATAATTCACACGTATAATTGTAATATAATCAATAATGATTGTATAAAAAATATTCTGTAAACATTACATACAGTAGCCACATTAATTGAACAAGATATGGATACAATTTGCTTATTTTTTATTGCTTTATAACTAAATTGATGTACGCAAAAGCCTTTTTTCAGCACGGCCCACTGACAAATAAATAATAAATTCATATTACACAAGTATGCAGTCTGAAAAATGTGTAATAATATTTACATAATGTGTATTTATTTGATAAAGTCAATATATAAAATGCTGAGTATCATAAAAGCTTGTTAAAATTTTATGTTTTAACGACGTTGGTCAAAATTAAAAAAATATTTATTTACACATGGATTATTAAGTACATTTTATGAACACAGACTTTATTTTGGTTTCATACAAAAACTGTTTCAACGTTTATCTATCAATTGATCGCGTTTCTCCGAATGTATTCAAGAACAACCGACACAAACAGATAAATAAACAATGTTCACTTTCGTACAAAGCTTTCAACAATGAAGTGTTTTTCGATGAGTACCATGGCTTTTACAGAGAACAAAAAATCAACTACCTCGTAGAATTAAAGATAACTGATTATTTACCGGAAATGTTTATACAACGCACAAAGTGTACGTATGAATATTCACATCATTGCTGAAAGCTGAAGGCGAAGATAAAAGAATGATCGATGCCCGTGTAAAATAATAACGGAGAATGGTATATATCAGATAGCTTTTAATATAAGTGCTTGAAAAATATACGCGATTCTTCTGGAATAGTGACAGTGCGTTGATTAATGGCAACGGCAGAGCTCACTTGTATCAGTTTTTTCTTGATGAATTATGAATCGTGCTTTCATAACGAAAGTGTATTGTGCTATTATTGTATTACAATATCAATAAATCATATACATAGTCAGACTAGACTGGAAACCTTTTAACAATATATTTTATAAGACTTTGATTGTTTTTATGTAAAAATATAAACGGTATTTTTTTGACAAAACAACCATTAATACTAAAGTATTTAGTCCTACGATTTTTCGATAGTTTACACTATGATGTGAAGTCGAAATATCTATAGTATAATTCATGTAATTATTTAAGATTTCGACTGAAGGTGCTCGGTGGAATTTCCATATTAAATTTGAATCGTTAAAATTATGTACATTCACACAAATTTTGTCACTAACGACCCGGGTTTCGCCTTTTGACATCTTCAGGCGTTCATGTGCTCGGATGAACTTGAACTGACGCTTAGTAAATGAATGTATCGTGTTTATATAATAAATAAATGTATCACTAAGTTTAAAGACAGTGCTGGCGAAAAGGATTAACCCATGGGAATGCCCACAAAGCAGTATAAATACATAATTTGAAATATTTAATTTCATGTAATTATTTTAGAACAAAATACATTATATTTGTAACATAATTTAATTGAGTGCTAATAAGATGACAATAAATAAAATTTTACTCAGGGAAATAATGTTTTCCTCGTTACAGTGCAAATCATACAATTGAACGTAAATATAAGAACTTAAGTTTTGCGATGAATACATTCTTAAAAGAATCTAACGCGGGTAAATTTCTAGGGGTTGAAAGCCAAAAAAGCATCGGACGCAATTAGTTTCTTTTCAAGAGAGCGCAGTGAAAGAAAAAACCTTCTTCATAGCTATGTTTTATTTTCTGGACGACTCCCATCACGTTTTATTTCATGTTGAAGATGAAGACTTGCTGTAGAATAATTTTGCTTGTTCAAAAATTATGTGAAATACATACATTTAATTAAACTTACTTCCTACATATAAAATAGCACAACTCTTGCTGGTGTATTTTAAAGTTGAAAAGAATAATCCAATGAAATAATCTGATAACAATATTAACGTAAAAAAAATATAATAAGAAGAATTCGCTACGACAGTTTGATATCGGATTTTGATGTTAAACAAGATTTGAAAACATTTCAAGAAATGTCAAAATAAGTTTGCAAAGAACGAGCTGAAGATTAAGTGACCGGCAGAAAATCCTTCAAATATATAATACAAATTACAGCCTTAAACAAAAGAAAAAAGTTCGAAAGAAAGTTCCTGAAACTAGAGTAGTTTTGTTTTAAAACATATTATTACGACGTATTTTATCGGACTTCATCTGAAGCACTCGGTCACCGGATCAGGTATTTATTTACAGAAAACACTACAATGTTCTCCGCAGTTGGATTAGAAAGTTTTACTAATATTCTAGCAAATTATGTGACAAAATCAACTTTGCTTTCAATACGCCACAATGTTGTATTGTGGTAAGTAAGACAAAGTTGAGATTGTTCCGTCGTACATATTGTTATATAATAAGCTGTGAGCATTTCAAGTACAAACTTTGCAATTAAAGGTAATATTAACATAATTAGTTCGTATAGTTGGTTAGTGGTAATGTTAGAAACAAACTTTTCGCTGCAAAATATAACATGTTGTTCAATTTTGTTATCACAGCCTTAATGTTTTATTGTTTACATACTATTTTCAGGCGATATGTGGACTATTTGATATCCGCGTTACGTACTGCTGTGGTTTGGGTCGATTTCAAGGATTAGCCAATGAAATTGGATATAATAATTGTTATTGTAAATATCGTTTCATCACCTTAAAAGGAGTATTAAAAATATCTCTGCCACCAAGCAAGATCAAATTTTTTCACCCTAGTTGTACAATTCCATAGACTTTTGCCGCATCTCTATATCTCTCCAGATTTAACGATACAGGCGGTCGGTCGCCTGCTCCACTTGCACGTTGCGCCGGTAATGAATATAATTATACTAAATTTTATTCTGGGGCCAAAAACCCCATTAACATTTGCTCAACCAATGCGATCAGCAGATATTTTTGAATGTATATAAAAAAAAAGTCTATGAAATTAATAATGAATTGAATAAGGCTTTTCATAAAACTGTATACGGTATAGAATTGAATAATAAATTGATGTATGAATTTCCTTAATTATGAATTTAAAATAATTTATAAATAAAAATTATGATAATTCAAAATATAATCCAGAGTCTGTTTAATCATTTTTTATATAACGAACCTAATATATTTCGTAAATTCGTTATGAGAAAATACGAATTTATTGTTCGAGGTAAAAAAAAATATCACGTCCGAGAGATCTTTTTAGATGCAGTAAATATGCGCAAATGATAATAAAATTGTAAATAATTCAAAGGAACGTCTCTCGGGACACGGGACGGCGGAAAGAAGAATTTCAGACGCTGAAAAATTACTTTATCACTTTTCAATAGACGAGAATTCCTGTGAAGCCCCGATGTTGTATATTTAATATAAAAACAGGAATATACATAAAATATATACACCTCGCGAGCGTGATACTATAAATGACATATTCAGCGGAAAATCTAAGCACAAGAACGTCGTTTATAAGAATACTATAAATTCTTTGAAAATAAATTGAACGTGAATAAGCTGAGTGTATTTTTTCATACCTCCAGGGAGACGTAGACACGTGTAGAAGCACGGCAAAATATTAAAACTTATGAATATTATAATGAAAGAAAAATAAAAGTATAGTGTGTAAACTTTTGAATTTGAAATTAATTAAGTTGTCACCAGACCACATTTAACCCGCTGTTAATAAAATTAACAACTTAGGGAAACTTTTATTAGCAAAGCTAAGTAAGAATCTTTTTCTCAGACCGGCATCTATCACCTAACCTTTCAAGACTAAAAATACTTATGTTGGCCAGACAGGTAGAAACTTAAATGTAAGAATTAAAGAAAACGGAAGATGTATAAAAAGCCATAGTATTTCATACTCCATAAAGTAAATATCAAGGGTTAAAAATGAATACCTTACAGTTTTAAAAAAATAATAAAGCCATTAATAGAAAAGAAAAATTAATAAATAACAGTTTAAATAAGATCACCATTTTTGAATTTATTTCCACTATCATTTACCACACCTAATGAAAGTAATTAGTTTATAATTAGTATTATCAAAGTCTGTATCTCGCCCGCTCCCTGCGTTCAGTAAGTAGAAAAGGACAAACCCCGACATGTATTTTGTAATTACAAACATAAGAATCCGAATAAATTTTTAGTTTATTGCGATGGTCTGATAGTGCTTGTCAAAAAGGCGAAACACGAGTCAAATTTTGTATCACAACAAGTGGAATAACAAAGTTGTCAAATTTAATTTTATAATTTATTACTTTTATCGATGGAATGGCTATTACTTCAAGAATAATAAACTATTTTTGTAATACACATGTGCTTTGATATTGTATCATTATTTTAGTAGATGTTGTTATAACTCTAGATTCACTTTCAAGTAATCAAGCAGTACGATAGAAAAGAGAATTTCAAGACCGACAATATAGATTAAAATGAAGATTGCAAAATTTAATAAAAAAAAAAAGAAAACGCCAGTCTAGCTGGGATGATCTAGCGCCGGTGAGAGATCTACGAACTAATATTGAACGAAAGCCGACCAACCGTTAAATGCACGGAGAAGATTGAAAATCTACGAACCAGGGACGCGATGTAGATACATCTGCAATCTACATACATAGCGGATGTATGGACTTCACCGGAAGAACATTTGTGTTCGGGAAGGATCAAAAAAGGTTCGTGTCCGTAAAGAGGTCTTGTAAATTGCAAGCATTTCAGAAATGTCGATACCTATATCTTTTTCTGATACACTACTCTAATGAGAATCTTTATCATAGCACTACTATTCTCTTCGTATTTGAATATAACAAATTATGTAAACGAAGTTGTTGGCTTTGTTTGCGATATTCACAGGTTGGAATCCCAGTATGGACAGTTTCATAAGTTAATTTTTCATAGAGGAATTGAGCACTTATAGAGTGTTCACTGTCAATACTTGGTGGAAAGGCATTACAGTGAAACCCCGATTCTACATTTTCCAAGGGACCGAAATAAAACGACGAATAATGCGGGAAACCGATAATACGGGAAATCTTCAGGTAATATCAAAACATGTTTTATTTTCAACTAATTTCTTATTTCTTTCACTTTTTTATTGAAGAATACATGCATTTACTTTTTTATTGATTAATACATTCCAAGTTGCCTATTTGTAGTTTGGCACTTAAATTTTGACAGACACCCTTCAAACTCGCGTACTTTTCTAGCATATTTTTTTTCACTGTTGACTCGTTTTTTTCCTAGATTTTTTTGAACGCCTTGAATTGTTTTCAGTTTTTTAGCTAGAGTTTTATCAGTTGACAATGCTCGCCATAAGCGAAACCGGTTCTGACCTTTTAAAATATGGTGGAAATAAATTACAAATGAATGTTGTGTTTTTATTAACAAGAGGGATTGAGCAATTGAGTAACGACCAGTTCTCTTTTAAAACTTATGTTGAGATAAACTCCATTAGTAATCTAAATGCTGCACATTGGAAGCGGGCATGTTGAAGAAATGAACCAATAATTACCATAAAAAAAATAATTTTAATGATATTATATTCGACAGATTCGGCAGTAACTTTGTAAATTTTCAGTATACAACTTAGTTAGTCCACAGACTGAGTAATGAATTATGAATGGACTTACTGATAATATTACTCAAACGAAACACGTGTAACACTAAGCAACAACAAGAATAGCAAAGTTATAAATAATTTTAATATATGTGTACTTATATGGTTTATTCAGAACTGATTAACTACGACAAGAAACGCGAACAGGTGAATATTATAAGGTTAAAAAAAATGTTTTGCGAAATTGGCTAGAAATAATACAATTACTACGCATGCATTTTTATTGGATGTATTTTTTTAAAAAACAATGTAAATTAGGTAACAACCATATCGTAGATGTCAAACTCGAATATGTATTATTCAAGATAAAAAGAAATCGATTATTAAAAAAACATAACGAAAACGTTGATTGTGTATTTTTATTTCCGTAAAAAAGCACAACACAAGAAGGTCGTGAAAATATTTCAAAATTAGCGGACCCCCGATGGAGCTTCGTGGAAATAAAAATATATTCAAAATTATTCCCGTGGATAATTTTTCTACATTGAAATTTTCCAGACTGGTAATATCTATTTCAAAATTCAGACTTTTTTATTCCAGTGAATACGTAACTTGAAGGATTCCCTCTCGGCCTCGCGTTGTATTGAGAAATTCTTACATGAAATATTATATTACGTTTAGATACAGATGTCGCAACGAAAGGTGGTAACACGCTATACACACTGAGTCAAAAGCTAGATGGTATTGTATAATAACTATTCTGTTTAATTTGAAATAATATATGTTGATTACGACCATGGAAGAAGAAGTGACAAGTTTTTTTTGAACAGTGAAATGAAAACATGAACAGTAATCACGGTGAATTTTATAACTTTGACAACTAAGCGAATAAGAGAAAACGTTTTAAAAATAGGAAGACAAAATTGCATTAATATATTTGAGTAACTTTCATTTATTTCCAAACAAGAATTTGAGCCGTTTTTTTTCGACAATGGCCAGATTATAAGGAACGTATTTGACTATTGTAAAATTGAATGTTTCGCTATTTTACTCCCCTAAACTTATGTTGGTTTTACTGCCAGTGATTAACGTTCTTGGGCATTCGTCATATTTGGTTTCGGTGTCCACAAGTTCGAAACACCATATCGTCGTCGCGCTTTCAAAATCCGTTATGTTTTTTGTTCTTCAAAACATTGCTGTAGTCTCAAAACATGTTAAAATACGGTACGAATTACAATGTCTGTCCTCGACAAAATTTACTTACTTGTAAAGCAATTCTAGAACGCCTTATATCATCTTTTTTTTCTTTGCGGGTGCGGTAAATTTATATATATATATATTTTAATGTGACAATCCTATTTCGTGAAAATATGCACACAGCTGATTTGAAAGCGCAAAAAAGTGAATTATTAATCGACTTATAGATTTGTGTACAAAAGCATAGATCAGAGTATGTTACAATGTTTGTTTGAACACAAAAGCCCATCACATCTAAAAAACGGTGAATAGCGAAAACTATAAGCCATTTCCTGACACAATCCTTCATCTCCAACAAATATATAATATGTTAAGCTACAGAATAACAATCAGTTATCATAAATAACTTTTGCTGTGCTGCTTCATTAGAACTCTTTATGTGGAAAAGAACATATTTTTTTCATTCCTTAAATTTATAATAATATACATATGCAAATATTTATGGATATTCATAGCGTCATATTATATTTATTGATCTATATCAATTTTCCGTATTTAGCAGACTATTTTTTGTCGGTATATGAATTTAGTTTTAGAAGCGAAATGCGGTAGATCACCCAAAACAAAAATGATATAGCAATGCCCACCTTTCGTTGCGTATAGTGTAATCCATATATCGACAAACAAATACGAGGTAGGTATCTGCGACGAATAAGTGAGGCATGATTTAATTTTGCTTTACTCAGAAATAACAGTTATGGTTTTTCTTTCAAAGGAATTCGAACAAATGGAACACAAACTTAACGAAAGATTGCCAAATAAGCAATATTCAGAAGGTTACCTTGGATTGTGTAAAAAAAAAAACAATTTATATGAAGCCGAGGCATTCATTCAATTTAATTGACAACACGTCTTTCTAAGATTGTTCGGTAGTCATCAGTGAGAAAGTTTATTGATAAGTGAACTTTAAGCATGCCCGCTCCCAATGTGGAGCACATGGACTTTTAATTGAGACGTATATCAACATAAGTTGTTTCTACAATAACTGTTTATTACTCAGATTTTCAACATCTCTTCATTCGAAGACAGTCATAATAGAAGGATAAGGTAGGAATATTGGTAAGCTCATCGTAATCACTGTGCCACGTTTTCGGGATCGCACGGGAGAAAAGAAATTTAAGACTTCATAGACATGCCTTCGAACACAGATTGATAAATCGTATTAAAAATCAATTTCGAAAACGGAACTCACAACATAACTCGGATTCGAGCCCGTTAATACCATAACCGAAGCAAACGAAGTTGACTAAAGACCTTCCACTTGACAAGTATCTAATTTAAAAGTTTGCTCATTTACGTTATTATGTTGATTATAAAAAGCAAGTATTTTACAACAAAATCGCTGAATTTTTACTTTTATATTATTTTTACAATATATCTGCCAAATTAAATGTAATGAGAACATATCTAGTAACTATTCGTCTCCATCACGAGATCCCTCTAACTTGTGCTTTGTGATGTATATAATGTAAACATGTTTTTACCTGTTGAGATATTAAAAACAATGACGAGCTACTACTAACCGTTTAGTTTAATTTATTCGACACAAATTTAATCTAGAAAAAACATTTTTAATACGTCTAACGATTTATGAAATAGAACCTAAAGTATAATACTGTTATCGAAACGGAAGGGTTAAAAGTTTTTGTAAAACAATGAAACCTGATATAGATGGAGTATAGAGGACACGACAACATAGAAACTAATAAAATCTGATTTTACGAGACAAAGAATCTGTCCCTGAGAGACAACAAGAGAATAACTTCTCATATCTACCATCATAAGGATAACCTCCCTAAGGTGAATCTATCAATATCGCTTTTCATACTTTCATCGTATAATATAACATAGAATGACCTTATCTGCCGTATTACTCTGGATATACGAGTATATAATATGTGAGTTTGACTTATTTGTATTCCAGGCGAGTAAATGGTTTTGTCTGAGGGGGTCGAATCCTGACTAACCGTAAAGATCATTTCAATTTTAAATGAGGTTTTTATGAAATTAAACGACTACAGACGATGAAAATACCAAGATACGACACATACATATGAGGGCTCTGGAAACAAAGACGGCAGTTTTGGATAGATATGTCATCTTGCAATGCTGGCAATTCCGCAACCATGTACATTTTCGAAAAATTAAAATGTAGTTTGTAACAAAACTAGCAGTTTACATAGTTCTGTAAAGCAAACACGGCAGTTATTAAACGGATTTCGCAAAACAGTGTAAGTTATATAAAAAAGTAACGTAGTAAATACTACGAAGAATATTTCACATTACATTTTTCAAACGTTTTATCAATAAAAGAAAAAAAAAGGTTTAATTATTTTGAAAATATTTTAGGATTATGAAAACTGTCGTCATTATTTCCGAGACCTATTATGTAATGAATGATTTGTCATTAGATAAAAAAATACATATGCTTTTTATACATAGTTTTTTTTAAAAGGATTTATTTTATTCGTCAATTATATTGTTCATCGTCCATAACCTTTATCCTTATTTTTTTAGTTGTCTTTCTGGTATACGTTTTCGTGTGTGTATAAACGTAAACATTTATTTTAAAGTGAAAAAAACGGAATGTTTTCAAGTTTTCCCGGTTTTTAAATAAAGTATTTTAAAAGGTATACAGCGCGTTATGATTGATAGTAATCGCCTGATGAGAGGTGTTTCAATGCACAATATTTATTATGACTGGTTGTAGGACAGTCGTTTCTATCTTTATAAAAATATGCTTCGAATCACGAAGGCAGGTGTAGGAATCTCTACGATGCATTTCTAAGGAATGAATAGAGCGGTGGGCTGCCAATAACTTAACAAGGTGCTCAGTTAATCTCATCTATAATGCGTTCAAGTCATGAAATACAGATGATGCATAAACCGTGGCCCGCGGGCCACATGCGGTCAGCTAGGGTCTCTTTTATTATGCAACCGAAGTTAATGTATTTTTTTTTAAATAAATGAAAGGGCAACCAAGTCTTGTTAAATAATAAAATTTAATCATCCATAGAAATTGCAGTTAGGTGCTGATTTTATTTGAGACAAATGATTTCCCTATCTTAACAAGGGGCTCGCGCGAGACCCCTCCAGCCCACTCCTGAATGAATGAATACGTATGACGATATAAAATCTTCGCTATCATGCAGGTGTGCGCAAAAAAAACATAAATCTAATATTTAACAAAAAAAAACAACGTATCAATATACACATTCGAGGATTCATACATTAGCGTCTTACAAAGGGTTTTAGCAATGGTGATTGATTGATATTTGTGTGTTCATTGGGGATTTCATTGGCTTAAATTATGTCTATTAATTGTTAGTTGTTCTAGTGCTATTATTTAAGGGCTTTCCTTTAATACAAGGATTTTTATTTTTTCACATAAATATTACAGTTAATATACGATAATTCTTGACCGCAAAAAACAATTTTCAATTTCAGATACGCTCCGTTATTAACAAAATCATATAAATTCTCAATAGAAAGAATGTGTTAAAACTGTTAGAATTAAATAAAAAAAGAAGCTCTCATATAAATATTATATTATGCAAAGCGAAATGTGAGGTTCTTGAGAATGTGATCCACGCACAATTCGTTCGCTGGACTTTACGAAGAAATTTAATTAAATCCGTCGGGTAAAAAGAAAGGGTCTTTCCCTCAAAACAAAAACTGGTGAAAGGACTTTTAGGAAAAATAGCTCTTTTGTTTTTTACGTCTTTGTTACATATTACACGACACAGGAAAATGTTGGGTATATTAGATTTTACATTTGATGACACTGAATGTGTGTTTTAATCATTTATATATATATATTATTCATCAAATTAAATGACAGCGAATAGAAGGGACATCGATAAAAAAAATGTGTACGTAAAAATACCGCATGAATAGTATATTACTATTTAAGGATTTAATTTAAAAACAAATAATCTTTGCTTTACGGTATTTTCCATTTCAGTATTTTCATTGTTTGTAGTTTGGATTTTGTCTGTTTTTATGATCCCATGGGATTTGACACATTCTGAATCCAACAAGCAGCTTTTTAGCCATAACATAGCTAATGCGGGATATTTAATAATTAAATCGACAAACTTCACTGTTCGGGGTAAAGGATATAAGCCTACTACATGTTAGATATTTGCACAAAGTTCACCCATTGGTTTGAAATGGGTAATTGAAATATTAATGTATATGTTGATCATAACAAAATATGAGAGCAGTTTTACTACCCTAACTAACAGTTGCCACAGTGTGAGTAATATGACATATTATAAAGAATCATCTAACAGAGAATGGGAAGGTGTTGGATGTTGTATGTGGTTTGAAACCCGAGGTAAAAATATGCTATTTAACAATTTTCTCAGTTAGGCCTTTTCAAATTCACCTTTACTCCGAATTCGATCTGAGATGAAAGGTCAACTGTCGACAAAAAGTAATATTTCATTGATTGAATTTGTATTAACTTGAGACACTCCATTGTAATAAGATGAAAAAATAAGTTATACACTATAAATAAAATAATATTTGCAGAACACTTTGTTTTTTTTTTCGCCTTGTTAATCTCTCATCCTAAAAAAAATATTTTTGATACTTTAAAAATATATATCAACGACTTGAACGAAATTTCTTGAAACATTTGTAATACGCGAAATATTTCAAAGTATTTTATGATTGTTTCACTGGATCGTAGATTGTAATTAGAACAATTACTGACTAACTAATACAAACTTCGCTCTTGATTATTTAAGTTGCCAAGGGAATTTCTTTGTTTGACACTGTAGCATATTGACAATGGAAACTCGACGCCATTTTTCTTTTCGATAAAGTAACCGTTGCCTGAGACAAAAATATTTCATCTCGAGGGATTATATCAATCAATAAGCGTCGAATTATTGTATATTGACCTTTCTCATTTAGCGTCGTTTGAAACCTGTTACTTGTAAACCTTTATCAAGGTACAGTTATAAAAAAAGGCCGAGAGGAATGCTACCGGGAATAATGTGAAATTAGCGACAGTGTGTACTTTGGGACACGTCAAATAAATATCAATAATAATTTTAAAAAAGTACCAATGCGTCAGTTAAGATTATAGAGGAATTTCTGCTTTCTTTTGTACGAATTCGGTCTAGGCTGAAATATGAACATAGTTTCTTTTAAATTAGTGTAAAAGAATTCAACGATAAATGAAGCAATCGCATTGATTGCACTCGAAAGAAAACGATTTATATTAGGTGTTAATTGTGAAAAATTGAACACAAAACCTATCATAAAATTATATATATATTTTTTTATATTGGTTATAACTCTTACATTGTACAACAAGTTGAGCGTCTGCTTTTGGTGCACACTTGTACATACTGTAAATGATGCATTATTATTATACTTAGAACTATTATTATGTACAAAGAAATATGATTGCGTCGGGCATATCAATCAATAATATTACTCAGTAATGGGATCGTAGATATCTATAATAACTATTAGTCATTTCAGATGATTTGACAGCTGCTCCTTACTTTGATATAATATCTATGCTGGATTCCTCGTGTTTACTTCACAATCACTATGAATAGTATCTTCTATTTACTGAGATACCTGGCAACGGTCTTCGAAACGGATGCAACTAGTACATTTTGTAAAAAACAAATCATTATAGTTCCACAAATATTATTTAATAAAGAAATTCAATCAATAAATTATGTATAAAATAATATTTGTAGAACTATAATACTTTGTTATTTTTTTATCTTAATACAATGGAGTAAATAATAAATCAAAACAACAGAATTAGTTTTATAAAATATAAATTATATACTGTTAATTCTTGCTGGAAAAACGTGAATAATGATGAAGAAAAAACTATTTTGTAAAATATCGACAATATTAAAATAAACATTAAAAAATCAGTTTTCAGTTGATTGCTTCGTACTTTTTTTGCGTCTAAGAACAAAAAACCGATATTTTCACTCTGCAATGTTTAGTTTTTGTGTCAATTATTTGAATAATTAGTATGACTAGCTGTAAGCCCGTTGCCCAGCAACGTGAGATTTTTGTTGCATAGTATTTAATTTAATTTAATTTTATGTTATTTTATTTTATGGTATTTTATTTTATTTTATTTCATTTCATTTCATTTCATTTTATTTTATTTTATTTTATTTTATTTTATTTTATTTTATTTTATTTTATTTTATTTTATTTTAGTTTATTTTATTGAATTTAATTTAATTTAATTATATTTTATTTTAATATATTTTATTTTTATAGTTAGCAGATATTTCGTAAATTATTTAATATTTGGAATAATGTTTAAGTTTGCTAACAACAATTTTTCGTATTAGCAGAAACTTCGTAAATTACTTAATTTTTAGAATAATGTTCAAGTTTGCTGACAACTATTTTTCGTAGTAGCAGAAATTTCGTGAATTATTGAATTTTTGGAAAAAAAAAGTTTGATAACAACCATTTTTCGTAGTAGCCGAAATTTCGTAAATGATTTAATATTTGGAATAATGTTCAAGTTTGCTAACAACCATTTTTCGTAGTAGCATAAATTTCGTAAAATATTGATTTTTTGGAATAAAGTTTAAGTTTGCTAACAACCATTTTTCGTAGTAGCAGAAATTTCGTAAATTATTTAATATTTGGAATAATGTTCAAGTTTGCTAACAACCATTTTTCGCAGTAGCATAAATTTCGTGAAATATTTAATTTTTGGAATAAAGTTAAAGTTTGCTAACAACCAATTTTCGTAGTAGCCGAAATTTCGTAAATTATTGAATTTTTGGAATAAAGTTTAAGTTTGCTAACAACCATTTTTCGTAGTAGCAGAAATTTCGTAAATTATTGAATTTTTGGAATAATGTTCAAGTTTGCTAACAGCCATTTTTCGTAGTAGCAGAAATTTCGTAAATTATTTAATATTTGGAATAATGTTTAAGTTTGCTAACAACCATTTTTCGTAGTAGCAGAAATTTCGTAAAATATTTAATTTTTAGAATAATGTTTAAGTTTGCTAACAACCATTTTTCGTAGGAGCAGAAATTTCGTAAATTATTTAATATTTGGAATAATGTCCAAGTTTGCTAACAACCATTTTTCGTAGGAGCAGAAATTTCGTAAATTATTTAATTTTTGGAATAATGTTGAAGTTTGCTAACAACCATTTTTCGTAGTAACAGAAATTTAGTAAATTATTCAATTTTTGGAATAAAGTTTAAGTTTGCTAACAACCATTTTTCGTAGTAGCAGAAATTTCGTAAATTATTGAATTTTTGGAATAATGTTCAAGTTTGCTAACAACCATTTTTCGTTGGAGCAGAAATTTCGTAAATTATTTAATATTTGGAATAATGTCCAAGTTTGCTAACAACCATTTTTCGTAGTAGCAGAAATTTCGTAAATTATTGAATTTTTGGAATAATGTTTAAATTTGCTAACAACCATTTTTCGTAGTAGCAGAAATTTCCTAAATTACTTAATTTTTGGAATAATGTTTAAGTTTGCTAACAACCATTTTTCGTAGAAGCAGAAATTTCGTAAATTATTGAATTTTTGGAATAATGTTTAAATTTGCTAACAACCATTTTTCGTAGTAGCAGAAATTTCCTAAATTACTTAATTTTTGGAATAATGTTTAAGTTTGCTAACAACCATTTTTCGTAGAAGCAGAAATTTCGTAAATTATTGATTTTTTAGAATAATGTTTAAGTTTGCTAACAACCATTTTTCGTAGTAGCAGAAATTTCGTAAATTATTGAAATTATTGAATTTTTGGAATAATGTTTAAGTTTGCTAACAACCATTTTTCGTAGAAGCAGAAATTTCGTAAATTAGTGATTTTTTAGAATAATGTTTAAGTTTGCTAACAACCATTTTTCGTAGTAGCAGAAATTTCGTAAATTATTGATTTTTTGGAATAATGTTTAAGTTTGCTAACAACCATTTTTCGTAGTAGCAGAAATTTCGTAAATTATTGAATTTTTGGAATAAAGTTTATGTTTGCTAACAACCATTTTTCGTAGTAGCAGAAATTACGTAAATTATTTAATTGTTGGAATAATGATTAAGTTTGCTAACAACCATTTTTCGTAGTAGCAGAAATTTCGTAAATTATTTAATTTTTGGAATAATGTTAAAGTTTGCTAACAATCATCTTTCGTAGTAGCAGAAATTTTGTAAATTACTTAATTTTTGGAATAATGTTTAAGTTTGCCAACAATTATTTTTCGGATTTTAAATTATTTAACAATTATTTCCAATAAAAATCAAAAGATCAAATCCAATTTTTCAATAAAAAATCAGTTGCACATTTTGTCCAAGTGTATGAAAAAAGCAAAATATTATTCTATCATATATCCATATCATAATTTGAATATTCTTAATGTATTAAAGAATTCTAACAGATTTTCAAGGTCAGACGTGAAAAGATTCATCATTATGATTCAATTGATCAAATCCGCTCCAAAAAATATTAGTCTCACATCGACTCACACGATCAGACGATTCATTTCGATAGCCCTATAATCATAGTTTGCAATAGTCGAATTAAAGTCTTTGATTATTCGAATATTATGATGTATGGTGATACAATACTTTAGCTCTACACCAAGAAATATCAAATTTTCAAACGTGGCGATATCAGAACATTCACGCCCGGTTTAAAATAAGCCGCTCCCATTGGATAGAACAACATTTCAAAAATGTGCTGTTCAGAATAAATCGAAATCATTGGTCTGTACCTTACTGCGGACGTCCTTACAGACAGACCTTATCGGCTATTAATGTTAAGATATTTTCAATCGTATTGTATTCTGAATTGACTATGTACAGCAAAATGATATTGGAAAAAAACAAGTCTTTCTTTAAGACAAAAAAGTTTCAACATTTTTTTTGAGTATGTCTTTGTCGAGTTTTGCGAGTTACTCGTCATTAAAAATTATATAAAATTACTTGGATAGATCTTTAAAAAAATGTGGATTTATCACAGCTTGTAAATTGGTCTCCCCATTAGAATATGAATTTCTGTATTGTTAAATTAAAATTCTGGAATACGTACGATAAAGTATTTTCAATATTTATTATTTATTTTTTGGAGTGTGTCGCATTTAGACTATTTGTCAAACATGACCTGCCATTCACAAGAGTGTCGCGGGGTCTCCCGAGTAACACACACAACTTATCGAATAGAATGTGTCGAGTTCGCGATATCGCAATATATATATTTGCAAAGTATAAATCTTTGGGGTGAAATTTTTAAAAGTCAGTCATTTTAAA
Source organism: Himalopsyche tibetana (assembly GCA_030503985.1). Classification (NCBI taxonomy): domain Eukaryota; kingdom Metazoa; phylum Arthropoda; class Insecta; order Trichoptera; family Rhyacophilidae; genus Himalopsyche; species Himalopsyche tibetana. The sequence continues at coordinate 3,082,262 of JAPJYX010000014.1, forward strand.
AGAATTTCAGCTGACATTGAGTAAATGAGAGGGCAACAGAAAGATTATGCCTGTTATATACGACAGTGTGGCGTGATATAGATAGCGTCATGGTTTATTAAATTAAAAAAAAAATGGAGCAATTATTATCAGAATATTACAAAATTATATACCTACAACATTGAATAATCAATATTTGAAATATAACCAAAAAAAAAGCAAAAGAAATCAAAAATATTAAATTATTTTGGTTTATATGAACATATTAAGGCAGCGATTTCCAACCTGGGAGGCGAAGACTATTGCAAAGGGAGGCGCGAACAGTCCAAAATATTTGTTTACTCTTTAAAACGTGTTTTTATTACTATATGAAATAATACGATATTTTTTCTTCAAGGGAGGTACAGTATCACAAAAGTTGGCAACCACTGTATTAAGGTATTAATATATTCATAAAAAAACTGAATTATGTACAATAAAATGGCTAATTTTTAAGGATTGTAATATCTACCGGTATTCATAGCGTTTTTATAAATCTCAAAATAACGGTATATCAGTATTTAAAATAAACCACAATCGAGTTTTGAGTGTATCGCAACTAGGGTATCTAATCCCGGAGCCTTTTTCCAATCCCGGGATTTCGGGATTGATAAATTAGCTCACTGAGGAATTTGAAATCCTCAATTTACCAATTTCGTGTCAAATTTCGAGATTTGCTCAAAATTTCTCAATCCCGAAATCCCGGGATCGCGGCCATGTCAATTCCGGGATTTCGGGATCAGAAAATTGAACGGGATCCCGAATCCCGGGATTGGATGCCCTAATCGCAACTATCACATGTTTTAATAAAACTGTTCGTGATTAATTGAAATATTTTTAATATGCTGAAAGCTGTATCAATATTGACATGTTTTTAAATTGATGAGCCTTTAAATGGTGTATTAATATTTGAAGAGTAAGTTTTTTTTTTTATAAAAATCACCCGTTTATGATAATGATAGATTTCTAATGGTATTGATGTATTCGTCCGGCAATGCAATATCCCTACTCACAATAGTAAACTCGTACTACAATAATAGCTTTACGGTTTTGAATTAGCACTGTCTATTTTTTTTTTTTAAATTTATATCGGTCGCATCGGCCTTCGGTCTATGCAGTGACGTTCCTAAGCTATTGCCGCCCCTATGCAGAGTTTAAAATAGCGCCCTTACAATTTTTTGAAATAAAAAATAAGAAATGTTTTAAGCCATAAGAGTGTAGGTGTCAGTACTGTCATTATTTCTCATTATTCTAAAAATACATATGCAAATCTATAAATCTGAATCCCCTACTCATCTACGTTATCAATTTTTTAATTTGTCCCTTAAGTGCTTTTATGAACTAGGCCATTTCCACTCGCCTTTATTTATTTACGCCAAAACTGCTGAATAGAATAGTGCCGCCATAACGTCACATTTAAAGTAGATTTTTGCTATAAATTTAACTCCATTGGTCATAATAATATTACCAGGGCTTCGAACCGGAACTGAATCGAAAACAAAAACCGTTATTTTTGCCGGAACGAAAACCGGAACCGTTTAAGAAATAAAACCAAGTTTTTTTTCGGTTCACGCTAGTATTTTGGGCAAATCGGTAAATTCCTGGGTTTTTGGATTCGAGCTGAACCGAAAACCGAAAAAACCGTTATTTTTTCCGAAACGAAAACCGGAACGAAAAAAATAGCGGTTCGAAGCCCTGATTATAACTATTGAAAAAATAGGTTTCCGTTTTTTTTAAATTTATATCGGTGGCATCGGTCTTTCTTTGCTAATATCTATTCCCACTTAATATATCTGTTTAAAAAAGTTCGTTATCCAGTTTAATGTGAACGCGATTTTTTTTTTGAAATTTATCGTAATGCTGTTGGAAACGTATTGAAAGAAAATAAGAGTGACTTTTCGAATATGCATTATACGAACGGAAAAGGTAAGATCAAAGATATACATAAAATATCCACACAGTAGGCAGCCCTACTGATGCATATCATTTGAATACGTAATGAATTTGAATACGACGCGATGCGTCAATCTAATAATGACTAGTAATAATAACACATGCTTGTTTCTCTTCCAAGAACACCGAAGAACACTTCTTGGAATCAAATCGACATAATAGTATTTTTTTCTAAAGAAATATGTAGGTATGCACATTTCTGTAAATTAAACACGATTCTGATATCCTGTGCATTCCTGGAAGTTTTGCCGTGAACAAAATGGCGTTTTTTAAGAAAAAGAAAACATGTATTTCAACAATCAAATATATATATATTTTCCAGGGCTGTGGAGTCAGAGTCGCAGTATTTTAGCCGGAGTCGGAGTCTTGAAAAATGAACGACTCTAAATGTTTTTGAAAAATATTTTTAATGATGTGTACTCAAACAAAAAGTGTTGACATTTCATGCTTGGCTGACTAAAGATGATCTGGTGGAATACATATCGACTGTGGAAAGGAAAAAGGACGTCAAATTTTACAGGAGGCGCTAAAAACGTGTTTTGATGATTTTGTGACATATGCAAATTATGAATTATACACAACCTTGAAGTGCACGGATACTTCTAAACTGGTGTTAAAATTGACATAACCTAATATTAATTAAAGAAATTTTCTCGGAAAAACCTTTATTTCAGTGTTTTTTCTTGGTTTTAATTTTGTAAAAGGTCATCTTTTTCAAACTTAAAAGCCAAATTTAAAAACTTATTCGGCATTTTCAGCTTCCATCCTTTTGATAGAATGTGTGTCAAGTTGTATACATTGTGATTATTGAAAAGCTATTTTGGAAAATTGAGGGTTAAGTCCTTTTTCCTTTCCACAGTCGATATATATAAGCTGAAATGAATTTTTTGAAAAATTTCCACGGAGTCGAAGTCGTAAATTATCTTAAAGCTGGAGTCGGAGTCGTCTTTTTTTACACGACTCCGCAGCCCTGATTTTTTCACTGTGGATACTTTATGGAAAGGCATTATATTAAAAAAATAAAATATAAATTTGTACAAATTCCCAATTTTATTTTTTAATATCAGGACGATTTCGCTCATGAAGAGCATTATCAACAAATTTTACAGTGCTATTCATACAAATCAAAATAAAATAAAAAAGGTGTAATTAATAATTGGTATTGAAAAGAATTTACAAATAAAAGTAAAATGAATAAATTTTCCAAAATTAAATTGTATAAAACCTCTAAAGTGTATTTTCAAAATAAGTAAGCTGGAGTGGAGACTAATGAAAAAATCAGACATAATTTGTATAAATATCACTGTAAAACTTTATTTTCTTATCAGTTGATAATGCTCGTCATGAGCGAAACCGGTCATGATCTTAATAAATAAAAGTGGGAATGGGTTCAAATTAATATTTTATTTTTTGAATGAAAGATATATTTGAAAAGATTATTGACACATCACGTGTGCGTCGAGAACTGACAATAAAATGATTGAGATAAATTATATATATGTTAAAGTAAACCATTGGTAACTATTGTTTTTCTTTAGAAAATACATTCACACAAATATCTAATCAATCATTGAAACTATTATACCTTCGTATGTTAATTTCTCTACTCAACTTGCAAACAATTTTTAGATTGCAACCAATAACTACGATAGTATAATATAAATTTCCATTAGAGTATCCAATCCCGGAGCCCTTTTCCAATCCCGGGATTGAGGTTTTCTCACCGAGGAATTTGAAATCCTCAATGAGCTATACTTTTTCCCCGATTCTCACAGAACCTCGTTTGTTTTTTTTTTAGCTCAACGAGGAATTTGAAATCCACGATTTGGTGTACTTTTCCCCCGATTCTCGCAGAACCTCGTTTTTATTTTATTTTTTAGATCACCGAGGAATTTGAAATCCCCGATTTGCTATACTTTTTCCCAGATTGTCGCAGAACATTTACACAGAATTTGAAATCTCGAATTTGCCAATTTCGTTTCAATTTTCGGGATTTGCTCAAAATTTCTCAATCCCGGGATCGCGGCCGTGTCAATCCCGGGATTTCGGGATCAGAAAATTGAACGGGATTGGATGCCCTAGTTGCCATAGCATACTTTCGATTCGTAAACAAACTAAAAAGAACCCATAATACAAGAAGAAAAGTTTCTCTTGATAAAATAACCAGAAAAAACTTTTACTGAGTCTAGGGAGAAGTAAGTGCTGATTGAGAGTTCGTTAAAACGAAAGGAAAAAAAAACAACAGGAGGGGAAATCACAACAGGTGTTTTCCGAACAGGAAAGACGTAATCATTGAGAAAAAATAGATACATATAACAAGTCCTCTGTTTTAATTAACCGATACAGCTGCCTGCGCAAAGCTTTTAATGGAATAGAGGGGATAGCCTGTAGGAACACTTAGCTGGTAATACTTATTTGAATTAACATTTATACAAATAATAAGCTACTTGAGACGAGACAGAAGACCGTTCCGGTTGGTGGATAACGATGGACTAAAGAGAGGCAAACGTGAAGTCATCAGTCGAGAACTATGTACTATGAAAGTAAGAAGGGAAAATAAGCCTTATGATTTATATGAGAATAAATTTACCTTGAAATGGCAATGACAATATGTTCATAAATGATCATCGTTATGTTCATAAATGTCATTGTCTTGATATAATCAAGCCAATTAAATTCTTAATGGGCAAACAAGTATTAATTTATTACCGTTACTTAGACCGTTAAAAGAAGTAAATGTACTTTATACATATTCATTTAACATTGAATTAATTTGCTATCTGACATAAAAGTTCAACATGAATAAAAAATGATTACCTTTTACAATTAAAGGTGATCGCAGGCTAGTTGATGAATTGCTACTGGAAAATCTGCAAGAAAAAAGATAAAACATATTAATGAATTATTACAACAATTGGTAACATAATAATGTAAACCCCAAAATCCGCCTGAAATAAAGAATTTGTATGAGTTTACTCAACGAAATTTAGAGTAACAGATTTGATTTCGAATCATTCACTTTTGCCTTGTTTAACGAAATGGGTGTATGTAATTGATCAATTCAGGGAAAAGTGAGTTGTTAATAAATTCAGATTACACACGCGTTACTGGATGACTTATATATACTATAGGTACAAATATATCGAACAATATATCTAAAAGGGATTTGTTGAATACTTTATACAATATTTCTTAATTATACATGGCAAAGGAAAGTAAAAATTGTATACGGATCGTTGTGTTTATGACAATCAGAGAACAAACTCTTGTAATAAATAAATTTAGCTTTGCCTGTGATTAGAGCTGAAAGGCAAAAAGCAATGACATATAACTCTAATAGTGATAATTTACTTTGACTATGTTATCTACGTTTTACGTTATTTCGAGACAAATTTAAGTTAAGCTAAAGTAAAAACATTACTCAAAAAGTGCCGCATGTCAAAAATGTAATGTGTTTACTTTAGCTTGCAAGATCTCACACTTGAATGGGAGAATTGACTTAGCACTAAGTAAACAAAATCAAAAGTAACATATAAATCAACATCATCTAAGTCTACGAGATTAAGCCCGTACTAGGGCATCCGATCCCGGAATTCCGTCCAATTTCGGAATTGGGGATAAGTGAAAAATTCTCGAAAATTTATAAAAACAGGCAACTAAACAAATTTTTGAAATCCGCGTGAAACCTAAAAAAAGATTCCAATTATTATTTTGTCATTTTGGGAAATCCGCAAATTATTGGGTTTTTGATATCGTCATGCAGACAAAATGTTTGAAATCTGCGCTACGGCTAAAAAACGTCTTTTTTTTAAAATTTTAGGAATTTCATAAGTTCTTGGCACTTCGAAATGTTACTGAGAATTTTTTTTGAAATTTACTTTAATACTAATTAATTTTGAAAGAACTAAGAAAAAAAAAAGGTTTTTTGGAAATTCGGTAAATTTCTGGCTATTTGAAATTGGTCACTGAGATTTTTTAAGAGTTAAAAAAACGTTTAAATGATGAATGTTCATTCCCAGAATTCCGGGATCCCGAGACTACAAAAAAGGCCCGGGAATGGATCCCTTAGTTCGTACATCATACAGAAGGACGCCCGACGTGAAAATTATTTTAAGAGACACAAACACGAAGAAAATGAAAGCCCGTTAGAAGAAACAGCAGCGGCTTAAATTTTGGAGACGTTCAGAATATTTAAGTCAGTATTTAACGGGGTGCTTCACTCTGGGATAAATAACGGAGGGTGGGTGAAGCCTCCCTGCGAAACCTAACAAACCACGCCTACATTTTCATCGACTTGATTTATTTTGCTCAAATAAATGATTTCGTTCGGAATTTAGCAGAAAATTGTAAATGAACGAGAGTAAATATAAATTAAAAGTGGTTTAAATACTTAGTAATAATAATAATAGTACTATAGTACAAAAGCCTACAAAGATAATCTAAAGATTGGAGAATTGAAATGTATATTAAAATTAAATATTTAATTAATCAGGCTAAAATGAGAGACTGCCTTAGATAAACATATACCAGAGTATACTTTGCCACCTCTCTGGCAGAAAATGTCAAGTAACAGAACTGAAAAAAATGTATACAAAGTATACAAATAAAATTCCTTGATATAAATTCTTTGTCTGGAATAACCGAGTTAGTGCATCGTTTATACCAGTGTCTGCCAAACTGTGTGCCGCAAGAAGTCTCAGGTGTGCCGCGGAGGAACTCTTCAAAATTTTTCATTTTAAATAATGCCTTTTCATTTAAATTTTCTTAAATTTTAAATTAATTCAACATCTACGTATTCAAATAAATATTTGTCGCGTTCGCATATAGATACAAATATAGTGGTCGACTTGACACAGTTTCCACATTTCCGTTTTTTAAAGCTTTTTTTTAAAGTTTATTTGGTGTGCCGCGGAATAAATCCCATTCACCAGTGTGCCGCAAAGTAAAAAAGTTTGGCAGACACTGTGTTTATACCAATGCTTATTTAAAGGCAGACAATTTTCTGTCTATAAATTTTAAGCCCAAATTACAATTATCAATCTGTTATTTACCAATTTCTGCCAGGAAAGTGTGTAAATAAAGACTATTTTTTGACTTTTTTCCGGTCTGAAATGTATCACTGTTCAGTCTTCCGATTTTCAATGAAATGCGTAACATGCCTGTCTCGCCGCTTTTATACCCTATAAAAATATAATCATAAAACCTTTTCCGACAAACAAAATAAATATAATTCTTAAAACTACTCACTACTCAAATCTGTGGGCATTCTCATAGGCTTATCCTTTTCGCCAGCAATTGCTTTAAGCTCAATGATACATTTATTTCTTATATAAACACGAGGCATTCATTTGCTGAGCGTCAGTTTAAGTTCATCCGTGCACTTGGACGCCTGAAGATTCCGAAAGGCGAAACCCGGGTCGTTAGTGAGAAAATCTAAGTGAATGTACATAATTTGAACGATTCAAATTTAATATTGAAATTCCACCAAGCACCTTCAATCGAAATATTAAATTATAAGCATAAATTTTATTTATCGCTGTGTAAGTTTTCTTTGAACATATTGCATTGCAAAATACCATTAAATGCTACGTCCGATCTCATAAATTGTAATTTAACAAGCATACGTCACAAAATGTGCAAGTCTTATTTTTCCTTGTTGATTGAATTGACATTTACTTGGTAGAAAGAACTCCATTGAAATACGGTAAAAATATCAAAGTATTTAGTTTTTTATCGTTATTAGAAACACTAAAATTATGTTTAATAAATGTAATTAAAAATAGGATTTTAGAGTAAATAACAAGATTTATTGTGTATCTCTTCTAAGCCAGTAAGTATATAGCGAAGTAAATGCAGGTTTAAGCATAGTTCTGACGATGGCGCACGCCGAAAGAGCTATAAACTAATTTTATAAAAAAAATGTAGAACACTTAACCTGTTTTATTTTTCCATTCTAAAACAACAGAACGAAACGAAAACTTTACTTTTGTAAAGACTTATTTATGAAACAACTTATAAATGAATAAAAAAAAACTTTTGCTTTCACGGAGAATTTACAACGACGTTAGGAGCCCGCAATATGACACCGAAATTTCCATAGCATTATAAAAAAGGAGTTTACAGAAAAAAGAGAAATGTAGCCGAACGGTGTCCCGGCTTTGAAAAGTGAAACCGGTAATTCAAAAAGTTTTTCGTTCAAAAAACTATTCGCTGCCTTTAAAGGAATAACGAAAGCTCCGGTAGGCCTTTACTCGCTTACTCCACTTGGCACAGTGCCAAACACACAATTTTGTTGTTTCCCATTTGAGCGCGAGGAACTTATGATAAAGTTTCAGACACTGTGGCCCGGATAATTCGCCGCATAACATACGTTACACGTCAGCACTTTTTTACGGTCGGTATTAACGGACTCTGCACTAGACGATCACACTGACGATGGTCATCTAATACTTCATTATACGTACGATTCAATTTACTCAACATATCGCGCAAGTAAATTTACATTGACCCTTTCTGCGATTCCGGGATTTCGGAAATTATAATCTTTCAATCCTGGGATTTTTATTTGTCATGTTTTCATTTGTTTACATATCCATAATTTCAATAAAAAAAATAACTGACATTACATACAGCTAACGGCCTAGTCGACAGCTTTGTCATTCTTGAATCGCAGTTCCTTGAGATCGATAGTAATATAAAATATACCGCTAACACCAGTGTACATGTAATGCTCGTCGTGAGCGAAACCGGTCCTAATCATATTAACATGAAAGCACGGCAATATGATCAGGTGCTGACCATCTTAAATAAAAGAAATATTAGTACAAATGAGTATTTTATTTTATGAATACTAGTAATTGGTTAAAGCGACGACATTAACAAACTTCCGTGTCATACAAAAGTCGGTTGTTGTGATTGTCATTCGGAATAATGTGCTGAACTGCACTATAAAAAAGATTTCGTTTGTATTATATTGCATAACCGATAATGTTTTGTATGAAATAAAAAAAATGTCAAGTGAAGATAATAAGCGGAAAATTTATTGCACATATAACGAATTTATATTATAAAAGCGCATAAAAGAACCTCTAAATATAATTGCAACGCCATTTTATCAGATTTTATTTTTATTTCTTGGAATCAAGAAGTTTCCAAGCCACGCCAGATTGTACGAATTCATTAAATGGTTTTTAAACAACGGGAAACCAAACTAAGAAGAAAAGCCGTACATCTATGAAAGCCAGATAAATTTGAAATAAAGCAGTACATGGCGGAAGATAAACTTCCAAGTATTATATTACTGAGAAAATAAAATCGTAATAATAATTCATGGGGCAAATTCTAAAAACAAAAATACGAATTATGTACCATTTTATTTAAAATTTGTGGATTGCGTATTTTTATTTTACACAGCAAAAACTATTGCCGCGCAATGTGTATATTTTACTCAGCTCATTTTACTTTTAAGATACTTTAAGACAAATAGAATACGGTGAAAAAATATGAAATATTTTAGTTCTACAATTAATATATTGTATATTATGATTCATAGTTATTTCGGTTTATGTCCTCGTCAGAACTATCTTTAAACTTATATTAACTTCCTAATTTCAAAATATAGTGATATATTTAATACTTATATATCAATAAATTTACTTTAGTGTTTTTCGGAACGATAACAAAATGGAATTATTAAAAGGAAATTAGTTTAAATTTTACTGATTATTCATAATTAATTACGTTAACATCTTGTGAGGGTCTTAAAAATGGCGATTGATTGGTTTTTGTTAATTAAGGATGTCACTGGCTTGATTATGTCTAGATATAACTAAAATACTACATCAATAATAACAGTGCTCCGCAACCGGTGTGCCGCGGCGTATCTCTGTATCTCAAATAAACGAAAAAAAAAAACAAATAGTTTGGTCTATACTACAAAATATTTCTGAAGATACTATCACAGAGAAGCAGAAATAATTATTTTATGGTTGGAAGAATATGTTATATGTACATACATAGTATACCCAAAACGATAGAATTTGTATTTGTTAGTATAATTTTAAACACTAAATGTAAGAAACATTTTAATAAACGATGCTGAAAATTTAACTGAAATGTGAAACATACGGACTTTTCGCTACTTTGGTGCTGCCTTTTGACTGATTCTCTTTTTTTAAATAAATCTGAATAATCTGAAACTTTTCTTCTAAGATAATCTCCATAAGAATTACGTGTGCTGCAGTGGACATGGTTATAAAATATCAATATGGTTCTGTTGCGGTTTGTATCATATATGAACACAATTTAATGTAATTTCTGTATATTATGCACATTTTTACTTGTGGTGTGCCGCGAAATTTTGGAGAACACGTCGGTGTGCCTTGGAAGATAAAAGATTGCAGAACACTGAATTATAACAAAGCTAACTTATTTTTTCCCTAGAATACCACTTGGCTTCCGTCGCTTCTCATGGGCTTTTATATTTAAAGACCAATGATTTTCAGACATCCTAAAAGTTTTGCAAGAAAATAATCAATATGTGAAGTTTTCATTTAAGTACCTCTCACAGGAGCCATAAATCTTTTAGTTTAGTGGCCGGTTAGTAGCCGAAAGCTACCAAACAAAGAAGCCATTGATACGATACGGTCCTTTGGCATGATTTGTACTTGCATTTCCTTATACGGTTGTTAGCAAAGCTTGATAGGTATAATGAGGAAGAGAGAAAGACTAATCACATCATTTTTTCGATTATTCAAGGTCAAATGGACAAAGTCGCCAATGTAACCAAATATTAAGAATTTCGCAATCCGCGGGCCTTGCCGCGGATTATTGAGTGCAAAGACAAACCCACTGCTTTGTAAGTGAGTACGTGGGAGCACAGAGCCAAATAGAAATACCGTCTCTCGCTCGCGAGCGGTACTCGACCGAAATAGCGGTCGAGTGCGGCGAGAGAGGGAAATGGAAACGCTTGCCGTTTTCCTCCTCCTCAACGGAGGCTCCCCATAATTTACAGGTACACCTAGCATAGGCTGTTCTAGCCCCTGAAGAAATTTCGCTGAATTCTATCGACGCAATTTCCAATTGCGATCGAACAAATGAATCCCGCGGCGACCTCGACCAGGGTCGTCAGGGACAAAATTCGTTTGAGAATTTTTGTTTTTACGACACTAGCCATGTCCTAGTATGCACTGCATAAACTAATATTAAAATCATGTTCGCGGTTTGGACTCCACCAAGCCCTCACCTGCGCCAATTAAAATCGTGCGGAACCGGCGCCCGAGCCGAGCTTCGGCGCCGAATTTTTTTCGAGCCGTAAAGGACGATGGTCCGAAACGGTGTTGTAAATTAAATTGCAATCGGATAACAGGTTTATTAGTAATTCAATAAACTGTGATTTCCCCATACATTTTGGCGAGACGAAATTTCGAAACGCGTTCGGCGCGTAGCGTTTGCCGTTCGATACTAAAATAAGCCCCGCCCAGTCCGACCAATCGTAGCGGTTCGCGTGGTCATACGTGCGATCGCAGGCGGCCTCCCCTCCACCGCGGTCAATCAAAATTTCAATCTGATATGAAGCGCGAACACACGAAGGGAAGGTGGGAAATTTTAGTTTCATGGAAGCGAACGACTATCACGGACGTTCCTTCGAATTTTCAGCCAAATCCCTTCAGGAACTTTCACCATAGAAAATATTTAGCATAAATTTGCACTTAAATCGATTTCAGGCTTTTATAAAAATCAGACTCAATTCAGTAATTACTTTTTCGCGGACGATGACATCTCCGCTTTGATTAACCGGTACACCTGACTCGCTCAGGTGGAAAATTTTTCTTCTTTTTCTCATAACTCGCTTCAGCAACGAGTTATGAGATCGCTTGTAAGAGCAATATTTCGCGGAAAACTGATTCTGACACGACAGTGATTTTTCTGATTTTCTATCTGTCATATTAAGATCACTAGAGACGATTTTCGCTCAGCGGAATCGTTGTTCTAGAAAAATCTCAGTTGCCGCCATCTTGAGATATTTCGGCAGAGCCACGGGAGGTCAGCATCTTAGCCAATCGGCGTGAGACGCAGATGCTGAGGTTAGCAGATTTGCTCGGGTCAACCGTTTTTTTTGACCCTGGCCGAGGACGCAGCTGGACCAAATCCTTTACAAAAAGGCAGGTCAGTTTTGCAAAAGTTACCAAATCTTCACCGACTTCTACGCGTTACTCTGCTCCCGTGCTCTCTTCCGCCGATATTATCCGCCGCGACATCTTTAATTAAAAAAACCAGCCAGAAATTCTCTCAGCTTGACCAATTCATTCGAATAGTTGACATTGTGCAAAGCTGAGTTGAATTCCGTGCTACCTCCTTGTGTTATCGCTTGCCGCCAGCCGTTTTGTTTGCTGAAATTGTTCCTGATAAGCTGTCTCCGGTTCCTGAGAACTTCCAAAGGTTCGTCTACTATTATACGTTGCATAAATATGTCGCGGCCTATTGTTGCTGAGTCAATACTCTTTAACCTAAGGTCCGCGGCCAGAACTGTAGCTTCCTGCTCGATCTCGACACTGAGAATCGAAATAAAGACGCGTGTAAAATCGCGGTCATATCTTTGCTCCTAGCCGCACTTTATTAAGTGTCGACAGGACCCCTTCATGTATTAAATGTTGTTTCTTCTAAACTCAGCCTAGTAAAATCGTGTGTCACTTCTTGTTCGAAATGGCAATAACAGCGGCCGGAGGAGAGTACGGGAACGCTAATTTTGATTTAAATTCATTATCTTATTTTATTGTGTGTTGTACCCTGTCTAACTGTATACTGTAAATATTTTGTCGACCGATTTCGCACGGAGGATGCTCTCCGTTCGGTCCAGTGTAACACTCAGCGGCGCTTGGTCTTCGGAAAAATCGTGAAATATATAATCATAATTAATCTTGTTTTTGCGACGCCGAAGCGTCTTACGTTTGTTCTCAATTCAGTATCGGCCAACGGGAATAAAAAAATGTTTTGCGATGATTCAGTAATTAATCTTGTTTTTGCAACGCCGAAGCGTTCCACGTCTGTTTTCAAGTCCGTACCGGAAACCAGGAATAATAAAGTATACTACGATTGTGCAATAAGTAATCTTTGTTTTGCGGCATCTAAATCTTGCTGGTGATTGGTGTCAAGTCAGTTACAAGACAACCAGTATAATCACGAGTTGCAAAGAGTCGATATTTACTTTTATTATTATGTCGGAATTTTCTTTTGGTTGGTTTCAAATCGAGAAACCAATATTCCATTTTTTTTTCATGTCTAAATTTTATGTTTGTTTGCAATCCGCTTACAAACCAAGAGATGTAACCATGATTAACGAAATCAATATTCAATTCTTTCCATGTCAAAATTTTATGTTTGTTTCAATATTTAATTATATTTACAAAGTCCGATTTTTTTTTATGTTTGTTTAAATATTTAATTATATTTGCAAAGTCCGATTTTTTTGTCTGTTTCAATATTTAATTATATTTGCAAAGTCCGATTTTTTTTTGTCTGCTTCAATAATTAATTATATTTGCCAAGTCCGATTTTTTTTATGTTTGTTTAAATATTTAATTATATTTGCAAGTCCGATTTTGTTTATGTTTGTTTCAATATTCAATTCTATCTGCGAGGTCTGAATTTTGTTTGTTGCAATATTTAATTATATTTGCAAAGTCCGATTTTTTTTTGTTGTTTAAATATTTAATTATATTCGCAAGTCCGATTTTTTTTTATGTTTGTTTCAATATCCAATTCTATCTGCGAGGTCTGAATTCTGTTTGTTGCAATATTTAATTATATTTGCAAGAGCTGAATTGTTTTGTTTGTTTCAATAGGTGATGATATTGCAAGGTCCGAATGTTTGTTTGTTTCAATATTTAACTATATTGGCAAGGCCTGAATTTTAGTATGTTTGTTTCAATGCGGTGACGAGACCACGGGTATAACTAGAATTCGCAAAAACAATGCGATATTCACTGTTGTTTTGCAACGTCTCAATTAGTTTGAGTTTAGTAATCAACTACGAATTATTAGGCAAATTGGCCGCTTCATTGGGCGCAGTACCCCGGCCGAGCGAAACTACGTGCGTTTGCGCCGCGGTACGTCGCGGGCCCCACGCATCAATAATTAGCTACCCTGAGTTGCAATAGAAAAAGAAAGGTCCGTCACCTAATGATGATAATTGTAAATTCAATAATGTATGCCTATCTGAGGGCGAAGTATCTGAATAACACAAATAGCAAACGACACCAAGCGACGCTGAGGACTTGTATAAAATTGTATGTTATTTTATGTTAGGTATTTTCTTTTGTTTCGAAATTGATTGTGTATTTTGTTCTTCCTGTGTCATCGATAATCGTCGATCACCGCCGTCATAACGGCAAATGTTAGTTATAAGGGTGAACTATGGGAGGTGTGATAAGTCGAGTCATTTTTGAATAGAACGTAATATCAGACAAAATTTTGTCACGTGTTAACTTTGAGAGGTTGCGGGGTCAAGTCTGCGGGACACTTAGTCTCGAGACGTCAGGAAGAGCTGTCATCACGCCTTCCATAGATTCACGATGCAAGGTCGGCGGAGCTAAGTAACAAAGGATCAGACAGCCCCGAGGACTTGTGCGAAAAAGGGCCTCAGGTTTCGCCGGCCTCGCACTAGTTTAATTTTAGCTAGGTCGACGTCGGAGGGTGTTTTTTTGTATTGAGTACTAGGGAGGCACTATCATTGCGGATTCACGGGAATCCGAGTGATACGGCGCGGTGGACGTATAATTCCGGGGGCAGATAGCCCGCCTAGACAAGCGCACTTGTCTGGGACCCATGTCTGTCGAAGTTTCGGCAGACACTCAATAGTAAAACCTAAAATCCAATTCGTCCAGTTGGATTACGTCACTCGATAGCGACGCCTTCAAGCGGTCTGACACCGTGCCTGGAGCCGACCTCGGACGGAGGTCTGGTCTCCACCAATCCTCCCTAATACTCGAACAAATCTAAACACGTAGTGTAAGTAACTTCATAGGAGATTTCGCTAATGCGATTGACCAACGGGCGGTTGGACGGACTCGTATTCAGAGTGCCGTCGATAAAATGCGCTCCGGCCTAAACGGCTTGCGGTCACTGGAAGTGAACGCACACAGTAAGGGAGGACGGATATGGAAATCCTCCTCACGTACAGACCTCGGTTCCTTGCTGTGGGAGTCCCGCAAAACGTTGCGAAGTCGTATTAGCAAATCCAATAAGAATTGAGTTAGAAGCGTTAAACTAAGAAATCATAACTTTGTATGTAAATTTTCACCGAATATTATAAATTGAATTAAATGTATGACACGACTTAGCGTACATACTGATTAATAATAAATCCAAACAATCATTAGTCATGAGGACTGTGACGGTGCTAGTTAAAAATTAATTTTGTTCTGCACCCCTAAGTTAGAAATATGGTACGGCTTGACGGCCATATTAACTCATAAGATTTAGCGTAGGGATTAATCTTAAGCAGATCGGTACACGCGTAGTGAGTGTGCAGATCTTAACTTCAAAACAAGACTAAATAAAATTTGCCCACTACTAAATCAATAACTGTTATAAGAAACCGCCGAGTGCGAAATTAGTTTTAAGAAAATGGTATGATGAATGTTGTTTTGTTTCTCTCTCTTGTAAAAATATAAAATCATAGATGTCTCCCCGTAAGGGAACATAAATATTGTAATACTAGGGACCCTCAGTCCAGGCGAAGGACCTACTGAAAGGCCCGGTCTGCAAGTCGACTGTCATTCGGTACTAGGAGGCTCGGCTCGCGAGCTTCACGCCGAATGACAAATTTATTAACATGTATTTAGAGCGCACTCCTGTGTGGCTAGCCGAATTATCGAAATTTACTGTAAACCCTTTTTGATTATAAATAAACCGGTGGATTTCCACCTTTTACTGTTCACGAGCGTTGTTTAATTGAATTTGATTGTTCCCATATTTAATTCCTAAAAATTGTCACAGACTGACTGCGTCACACCAAACCGAGACGTTATGGGGAGAGACGGATTTCTCTGTCTCTCGTCTAACTGCTCGGGACTCAGTCGTGTCACCATCCATAAATCTCACAACCGGGAAGGATGTTTAGATTATCAATACAGATACACTAAACTCAGATGAGTATCGCTCGATACAAGCGGC
Organism: Himalopsyche tibetana; assembly: GCA_030503985.1. NCBI lineage: Eukaryota > Metazoa > Arthropoda > Insecta > Trichoptera > Rhyacophilidae > Himalopsyche > Himalopsyche tibetana. The sequence goes on from JAPJYX010000014.1 coordinate 3,098,408, forward strand.
CATTGGCCTGTGCTCTATCGATAACACGAATAAATTATACAATTCGATCTTTTATTTGTATTCAGTTCGTTCTTTAAGTGGTGGCAGTCATTAAATAGGTTTACGCAAAGTGATAGCCGCATGACGTTAGATGTAAAATGCGTCATAGTAAATCCAGAAATAAGATAGAAGAGTAAACACAAAGAATATAAATCTCTATCATCAAAGCTTAAAACGTTACAAAATCTTAACATCTTAAGGTGCCGGCAATGTTAAACGACCACGATTTTTAGCTACGCATATTGTAAAATATACTTTCGCTAAATATATTATTTTGTTGTTGTCAAGTACCAATACCGGCATTACAAAGCGGGTTGAAACTGGGATCGCAATACCGAGCTAGTAAATAAAAATCATTACCTATTTCCACATTTCATATAAAATACTGCCACTAAAAAATATATCACAATCATAAACGGATGATTTTCACAAATAATTTACGGTTTCGTAAAATAATTTATTATATTAATAAAAACGCAATATTCCTTTGTACTTTATTCCACTTTATTTAAAAGGTCAGGACCGGTTTCGTTCATTGCGCGCATTATCAACTAATGAGGAAAATATATAAACAGTACATTTATACAAAAATAAAATGAAATAAAAAAGTGTTAACAACAATTGACATCGAAAAGAGTTTACAAATTACAGTTTAAGTGACTCTATAATTACACAGAATTAAAATGTTAAGCACCTCTAACATATAATTAAAAAATCATCATTAATTAATCAACGAAAAAGAGAGGTTGAGCGACTGAGTAACAAGTAGAAAAACTTGTGTTAGATACCTCCATTAGGAGGCCATATACTCCACATGGCCACATAGCGAACATGGATAAAACGTATATTTAAGTGTCGAAATAACCAAAACGAATTGCATGCGAGTATAAAGTCTAAAATGTTTTATGATAGAAAAGCGAAAGACATACATTATGTTGAAAATTTGAATCGGAAATTTTGATGAAGAAGTAATAATTAAAACTATGTTCAGAATTTTGGCTAGGGAAAATGTAGACGAATAATGATACTTCACACGACAAACATAATAATTAATTACATATAACGTGGGAACCAAGTTAGTGTAACATTTACCTATGATGAATGACAACGATTAGTGAAATAGTAAAATATTGACGGCCTTAAAAGGTTTTTCGAATTAATGTAGTTGATCGAAACACGCTGATGGATTTGTATTTCAATAAATGATATAAATATACATTATGGATCACATAAAAGACATTATAAATTAAATCAAAATCAATTTAGAGGTAAGTGCTATCCAATTCAATGAACATATTTATTCAATATATACAAATAATACGTTTAATGAGTCCACTCTCAATTCTTGGGGGAAAGTTATATTAATAAAAACACAATATTTCTCTGTACTTTATTCCACTTTATTAAAAAGGTCAGGACCGGTTTCGCTCATTGCGAGCATTGTCAACTGATAAGAAAAATATATAAAAGTGCTATTTATATAAAAAATATTGAAATAAAAAGGTGTAAACAACAATTGACATTGAAAGGAATTTACTAATTACAGTATTATAAAAATAATAAAACATTTTTAGTACTTTTTCCACATAAAATTTATTAGATCAGGACCGGTTTCGCTCATCGCGAGCATTATCAACTGATAAGAAAAATACATAATCAGTGATATTTATACAAATTTAAATTGAAATAAAAAGGTGTAAGCAACTATTAACAATTTAAAGGATTAGCAAATTACATTATAATTACACAAAATTAAAATGCTTAACACCCATAACAATTAAAAAATCATCATCAAAGAATAATAAATCTAAGTGGCAAACGATATCAATTATAAACACAATTAAAATTTGGGAAATTTTTACACAAAGTGAAACACTACACTACTAAAGTAAATATCCTAATGATGATTTGGTGTTTTTCCCGTTTTCAAGCAATGATGTACTTCAACAAAATCAGCAGTAATGAAGATTCTGAAAAAGACATTTTTAAAAACCATATCAATTCTTACAAAAGGAATAAATTTTGAAAAACATATAAATAATATAGAAGAGCAGTTAACATAGGCTAGAATTATGTTAATGAAACGGATATAACAAGGGTGATGATGAAAATACAAGCTGTTCATTTAATAAATTAGAGTCCGGCAAGAATTTATGTCTATTTATTTCTAAGATCTCTTGTTTATCAAGTTTTAAAGATTTATTGTTTACATGCATACATACAGTATTAGTGACTATAATTATACAAAATCCTCTATCATGTAATTACAAACATAATTAAATTTAACATAAAACAAAAAGAAAACAATTGGGATCGGTCAAGTAAATCGAAATCGGCATTTCGACATTTCACATAAAATACTGTCATTTAAAAATATATCATAATGATAAACGGGTGGTTTATTTTTTAAGTTATTGAAAGGATCATCAATCCTTGTTAATATTGATAAAACTCTTTATCAGATTAAAAACATTAAAATTCATCGCGAACAATTTCTTTATAAAATGTTTCTAAATATTTTAAATTCGATTTTGATTAATTTTATATACCGGTTTTCGGATATTCGAAACCGGTATTTCGGTATAAAAAATACACCATAAATATTGAGATCCCTGATCAGGAAATTTCCAAATAGTTTAATTAAATGGTAACAAATAAAACAAGCCAAAAAACTTTTCGTGAAGTGTCTCTACAATGTATTTTGTAATTCTAAAAACCAATAATCTTGCGTCACAGTGATGGTAACAAAGTGAATTTTAATTTAGAATTATCTTCAAGGTTACCGAACATAACGCTCTCAGAAGAACCGAAGCAACACAGAAACTTGGAAATTCATAAAGTATATTCCGTTTCTACGAAAGGAAAGTGTGAAAACTTAGTAGGTGACATGCAAAGGTCACCGGTGGTAACGCTTTGATGAGGGTCATAACCTTCACACATCTTTCTTAAATCGCATGAGATCTGGAAAGAATAATATTACGAATATCACATACTTCGGTCACGACCCGACAAGAGAGTGGATTCTATTTCTGTGCAACTATTCCATCTACGAGAGCATTAGCCTCTTTTCATCGGAATTTTAAATATTAAATGTGTTGTTATGTTTCGCTTTTATGCAGCTTAGATACATACATATTGAGAAATCTATCAGAACAATCCCGACAATAATCAGTCAGTTAGGTAAATAAATAAACCAAATAACATTGGCAACTAACTGTTTCGTTTTTGGATGGATGCTGAGGAGTGAAAACATACATTTATTCTGTAGACGTAAGTCATCCGTAAAGACATAACAACGTAAAACCGTAGATATTTGATTAGCAATATTTATAAGCAGTTTAAAATACTGACTAATTAACACGGCTGCATGGTTATTAAGTTTTGGCGAGACAATCGGATTTAATGATTAAACATCGATGACCCCCTTCACGAGCCACGTGTTACCGGGGTGAAGGATCCCGTCGACTCCTCGAGAAGGCGGCGGTCGCCAGGTGAGCGAGCGAAAGAGTGCAGTCAGCGGCAGGAAGCCAGACCGGAAGCGGCAATTAAACCTCACCGAGATTATTAACGCGCGCGGTATTGTTTCCGCTTAGCCGACCATGCTTGCCAACAAAAGACGCGCGACTGAGATAGACAGGTACACGCCGGTCAGCAGTTTGGCGAGTCTGCTTCGTTCAGAGGTGGTACATCACGCGTGACAGATAAATAAGTTTACATGCACTTTAAACGCAGCCAGGTACAATGAGCGCATACCTAATATATAAAAATGAATGTTTGTTTGTTCGTACTTCATGCGTTGCCACACCGCTCATATGATCGCAATAAAACTTTGACAAAAATTTTGCTTGCACTTCCGGGAAGGTTATAGGCATAGTAAAATTAACTTACAGTAGGTCTTATATATAAAAATCATTTTTTGTATGTCTACCATAGAGTTAATTTTGACAAGGCTTGCTTGCGCTTGCGCGAAGATTATAGTACAATTAACTTCATTCCGTACCATAGAAAATCGGCAGCAAACGTCAAACAGACAGAAAAAGAAAACATGCACTTCAATAAACACAATTAAAACACTAACACATTCTTTGAGTGGCATTGCAACGCTTGCCGGGAGCCGGCTAGTTAAATATATTCAACGAGAATTTTTTTGCAATGTATTTTTTTTAAGCAAGACATCAGGATTACTTAATTGACTTATAGCAGTTAGTATCCGAACAATCATAAATAATAGAAGCAAGGAAGTGGAAAATTTACTGATGTGTTATTATGATATTCACCAAACCGCGAAGCAATCAATCTGCAAGATATATCACTAAAGAGTTAATTAATAGTTAAACAGAAAGATATTTTCAATAAATCTTATTTGAATTTTTGCAAATAACAAAACAATGAAAAACGCAGATAATTCTGATGCTGCATATGAACACAGGCAATGCAATAAAAATTGGCATGCAAATTTAACTTTATTTAATCATAATAAAATATTGTAATCACAATGTTTCGTTAATCAATATTAACATTTTTTATCCTTAAAAATGTGAAAAAAAAACTTTGATATTCAACACAGAGATCTTTTACGGTGTAATTAATACAATACCCTCCAATTATTTTTCGTGCATTTTGTTTTATTAGTTAGGAAACATGTAATAATAGCATTTAATGAACTTTAAAACTGCTATTCTCGCGTACTCGTTTTGAACGATCTGAAATATACAACACAATCACGTGTATGCGCGCTAGAATAGCACTGTGACCACTCAAGAGTGCAAGTGGCATTCATAATATTGACTGTGGACGACGTAACCCACACACAGCAAATTATGAAATAAACACAACCTTAAATTGCACGGAGAATTCTAAACTGGTGTTCAATTGACAAAATCTCATATTAATTAAAGAAATTGTCTAGGAAAAACCTTTTTTTCAGTCTTTTTCTTGGTTTCAATTTTTAAAAGTTCATCTTTTTTCAAACTTAAAAAGTTAAATTTAGATACTAATTTAGCATTTGCAGCTTACATCCTTTTGATAGAACATGTATATAGATGGATGCATTGTGATTATCGAAAAAATCTGTTTTGAAAAAGCTGTGGGTTACGTTACTTTTTCCTTTCCAGAGTCGATATGTTATAATAATCAAATGCGTATTTACCGAGTAAACGGATCTTGTATAGAAAAAAAAGCCCTGGTAAATAAATCTCACTGCTTTAAGATGTTAAGTGTCAAATGGCAATGTAAATAAATATTTTGTATGCATGTAGTAAATAGCGATACTCAGTATTTCATTTTTCGCCGGCGTTGCACATTGCTTGCTCGTCAGATGAGGTTAAAATTCATTTCGAAAGTTCAAATGTGGATATTGAAAAATCTTTTGTTATCGTTATTATTTTCGTCTAGTCGTTTCAGCTCTCCGCAAAGAGTTTAAAAAAAACTACAAGCAGTGTTTGCAGTAATAATAATGCGCGCAGTGATTGCAGGCATTTTCACGATCACGGTCGGTGAACCATTTTATGCCATGAGCCGCAAACAGAGCGAGAAATATCCTGTGAATACACAACGTTAAAATAAATAAAAACACACACATATCAACATGCCTTAGCATTTATATATTTTTCCTATTTATTATTTACATGCCAGTAACTATCGTTATAATTTATGCGGTAAAATATTCGTACAGAATATTAGACTAAAGTTAAACTAAACTGCAGGCATTGTATTTTTGATTTTATTTGAATAGGAAAACCTGCCATTGGAACAAGGTTAAATGTTTGGTGATAGAACAAAACAAGGGACAAATATTATTTTTTTCAATAATAATAGTTTTGCCGTATCTTTTTATGAATCGAATACAGCAAAATGTATAGATTACAAATTGAATTATAACTGTACATATTAAACGTAAAAACGCGTGAAGATCTTAGTATTCCATATATTTATTTTGTAACTGACATAATATATCACTTTTAGGGTGTTCACTGTAAATATTTGGTGAAAAAGCATTATATTAAGAAAAAAAACGCAATATTCCTTTGTACTTATTACCACCGTTATTTACCAAGATTAAGTCACCATTATCAACTGAGTTTAATCTGAGAATCAGTTGTTAATGCTCGCCATGAGCAAAACCGGTCCTAATCTTGGTGAATAAAAGTGGAAATAAGTACAAATTAATATTGCGTTTTTTTAGACATATTAAATACTTAAATTAACTTGTATATAAAAAGTAAGTATTGAAAGACGCACATAAAATATTATGTACAAAAAACATGATAATAAAATACATCAAAAACAATAAAAATAATAAAACATTTTTAGTACTTTTTCCACATAAAATTTATTAGATCAGGACCGGTTTCGCTCATCGCGAGCATTATCAACTGATGACCTTAAAAGACATCAAAAACAATTTATAATAGATAAAAAATAAATATTTCCACTGCAGGTAGGCCCATTTGGCGTAATTTTATTTGGCAAGATGTACATACAACAGCAGTTTTATGTATAATATATATTTAAATGTATGAATATATATTTTTTAGTTCGCTTATATTCATAAATATTGGCGATACGGTAAGACATTCAAATTCAGATCAGAATCTATGGAGCCGTCCATGAGTTTTAAGACAATTAAATAACTCACCGTGAAAATGAATTTCCAATTATGAAAATTACATTCACGAATTCAGTCGGATAAAAACTTCGTTGATGTTTCTTTCACAATCCACTAACATTTTTTAAGTCTTCAAAAATTGAATTCAAGATACAATCAGTACAAGAGTTATTAAGTCAATAACGCCGACGACCTCAACCAAACTTTTATAAATATATAGTCAACATTTACAATGCCACTTTTAAGACACCTCTACCTCAAAACTATCATAGTACTAGATTTACTTTTTGAATATGTTGCTTTCAACTGCACGTATCACTTCCGACTAGGGATTCTGTGTCGAGACTTCCCGGGACAAAAGTCCCTGGACTTGTCAGGTTTTTTGCTGTCTTAAGTCCCGGGACATTGGTGTCTACTCTCGGGATCAGTTTTGAAAAAAAATGAGTTATATTCAGGCTAAAAGATTAAAACCCGGGGTTTTAAACAAAATTATTTATGCCTGTATAAAAGAGATCTGATAAAAAAAAAACAGATGTTTGGGATTTAATATATTTAATATAATTTCGTAGAAGTTTCAAATACCATGTGTTTATAATATATTAAAATATAACTGTAGCAAAATCAAATTCAAAATATTAAAATTAAATGTTCACACCTCATGTGCAAATGTTTTTTCACTATGATACAAAAGTACCAATGTCTCGATCGGACAAAAAAGGTCTAAAAGCTGTATTGTGAAGTTACGGTCATAATTTAATTTAATTCTTTGATATTTTTTCATTACATTTACCGTTGTCATCCCTTGTTAGTAATAATTAACCGTAAGCATTGCACATATCCATTACATAAGAAAAATAATAATTAATAATAATTGTATAGAAAAACACGATTTTTACTAGTGCGTTCTCTCAAAAGGCGTGTAAGGCATGTATGTATGTATTACATACATACATTAAAATGTTTAATTTGAATAAAATTATAATTTTATTGAAGAGGAAATTAAATTCTCGAGTCCCGGGACTTTAAAAACCCCGAGACTTCAGTATCCCTACTTCCGACTAACATAGGCGTAAAAACGTGGAAAATTCTCTATAACCAACAGATATCGCGATTTCAATTATTCCGTATCCACGTGCTGCTGCGTCCCGGTTAGGTGGATTATGACGTCACGGCTGCCTAAATACCGACTTTCAATGCAAACTGTGGATGCTTAACGGATCGGATTAAGGCCGCTAATGTCACATCATTAAAATATGAAAAACAAGCCAGCGAGTAGAAAACAGGAAAAGCCTTCTGTTTGCGTCGAAATTAAAAAATAAACAAAATCGCATTCAGTTAATTACGCAGGTTCGGATTACAAAGTCGAAGCGCTAACGATGTAACGAAAGATTAGATAAATTTAATCGTCACAGTCTATTAAATTAAACTGTTAATGGATAATTATAATATCTTACGAGATATTTACACCCTCTTCATAATTGTTCCCAAGAAGATTACGTGTACACGATCAGTCGATTTGCATATTAATGCGAGGGAATAAATTTAATTCGTCGAGGCATGAACAATAAATAATACATTTAAAATTCATATTATATAATATTCTTGTGAGCAAACACGAAACAAAGGGTTTATAGCAACGGACGATTATTCATGAAATAATAAGAAGCGATACTAAACTTCGAAAACCAACGTACCTCTGGTGTAACGATCAGCAACCTTTACCGTGAACTAATTAGTACAAATGAGTGTGTTATTTGTTGAATATAATACAATTACACCAAGTATTGACGGTGAATACCATATAAAAGAGCACATGCGATTATATTATTAAAATTTTGTCCGGTTAACCCTTTATGCCCGGATGATGTGCACAGCATGCCAATGACATGCTCTGTGTTGATGTATATTTATAGCGGTAAAAGTTCACCGATTTCATTCAAATAACTTTTAATCTAAAAAAAAATATGTTTTGAAAGGTAGTAAAATTATGGAATTTGACAAATTAAAAAAAAAGCTATACACCCAATCCATATTTAAAAAGGTGAAACAAATATATTCGGAATGAGAGTTGTTAGTGTTTCAATATAGCATCAATAAATCACCGGTCTGTGAGCAATAACTTTAAATAAAATAATTGACAACCACTGGTTTCAAACTTATTTGTCCAGAATGTTATGAAAAATGTTTTTCAAAACGAAAAATCAGTTTTGAAAATATATAGTACATAATATATCTACTAAATACATGGTTGCACTTTTCACGAATTCAGCACATTTTTGCCGAATCCATGAAAAGTTATTTCACGAATTCGGCCAAACTTAATACATTTTTCGATATTTAAATAGCGGAATTTATGCAATGATAGTGAGAGTTTTTTTGTAAATTGTAAAAATTTTGTCGTGTGGAATATGATGTATTATTTTATCATGAGCGATCGATATCTATGATGTATTTACATAATATATTAGGAACAGGTATGATTTTAAAACAATGCTTTATAAACATTTCACAGTATATATTCATGGTGAAACTTGTGCTCGAAGGTTTATTTATCTTAAAAATAAATTACGCCCTGAAGTGAAAATTCGAGAGACGCTCTCGATTACTATTTAAATCATAACTCTGAAAATGAAATACTTGAGTAACGCGCAAAAACACAATCAACAAGTTTGGGCACAAGAAAGAAACTTTTAGGCGGCAAACATTTGCATTTTAATACCTGACTTATACAGCGGAACGCAAGCGGAGAAAGATACCTGTCAAAATTCAGACACCGAGTCAATTTTACATAAATTATATTTGCCAGAATGTGTGTAGGTACATGTTTGTGGTTGGTACGACTTGCCGAAGTAACATGAAGGTTTCAGGTTTCCAGTGCCGCGATCTTCATCAAGAGCAGAACAACCAGCAGTGTGACAGGATTTGGTTTCTTAAAACAAACCACACTATTCTATAGATGCAGTGGCGGATTAAACACACGAGAGGCCCCAGGCGCAATAAAATTTGGAGATCCTGTTTTTCGGATAACAAAAAAAACATCAAAAAATTCCATGTAAAATAAAAATTAAACATGCATCAAAATCTGAACAAAAAGTATATGCGTTATATTGTATAAGCTATTTTTGGCCCCCCAAAACTCGGAGGCCCCAAGCGCGCGCCTCGTTCGCTTATATGGTAATCCGCCACTGCATATATATATATATATGCCTAAGTATGATTAAATTTAAATGTAACCAGAAGTGAAACGTGTTTCGATTTTTTACGAAGAGCACACTTCGACTTAACTCATTCGCATCGGGGCATTTTTTGCGAAATTTTGCAAATCATTAGGTAATTACGAAAAAAGGTGCAACTTTAAAACTATTTGACATTTAAAAAAATAATTTGGACACCAGTTGTACAACACTTTGTTGCATAATACATCATATATTTTAGCCTGCTTTTTTTAGCGATACTCACCTTTTGTATTTTTTTATATAGAAAATCGGGTATTTGACAAAGAATTATATACTTCATCGAAAACGTAATAAATAACAAGCCAAATATACATTTGCTCCTGTTTATTTTATTTCAACATAAAATTAAAAAACATAAAAGTTTATTTTTAGCCTACAATTGCTTATATTTTGGAGGCCTATTTTTTTAAGTTATACTTTAACTGTCTGCTGATTTTTCATCGCCGAAATCACCGAATAAAAAAAATATTTGTGCATATATTTTAATTTTTTTAATTTTTTAAATGATGTATCAAACATTTGTTACGCCATCTCTGTAGAGAATCTAAAACATTTGTCGCATTGGATGTATATATTTCAACGCGTCAGTCAGACCGGCGAAAAGACTAGTTAGTATACGAGTCATCCGTAGCCGATGTGTTTGTATCGTAAAAAATATCTTCATCGTAAAAATTGATTTAAATACCTCAATTGTAAAACTTAAAATAAAATTAGGCGTAGTTTTGCCAAAACACTAAGACTGCATTAAAATCTCACCTTCCAACACATCCGAGTAGTAAAACTGGCAAAGTTCGTGATATGTATTGTATAATAAAAATTTCTGTTGAAACAATATTTTACAACTTATGGTATAAAATTTAATAGCGGTATAATATTTGATAAGACACCATAATTATTAAATATGATTCTCTATGTTTTTATTGGATCGGTATACAATTTATTTGTAAAGCTTTTCATCTAGTCATATTGAGTAAGCAGTAAGTACTTTCAAGCTACCCTACTTACCACCTAATTGTATAATATAAGATATGGGTGTGGGTCGTCGATTTTCAGTCGAATGCTATTGAATTAAGCAGTCATTGTCTTCAATTAATTAAATGTACGAAATGTGAAATAATTTTCAAATCAAAACGTCTCGAGATTATTTCTATAGACGAAAGGTACTGGGATTCAAAGGAATGAGAATATCGAACATTTCTAGGTGGGATGAGTTTACCCTTCGAGTAAACTAATACACAGCCTAGATGTAAAATAAGTGAATACATTTTCAATATGGGAGACTTCAAAGTTTAATTGCGTTTGACTTCTAGCGTTAATTTAACGTTTCAAACAGTGTTAATAATGTTAATATATCAAAGGAACTAATTTGGCTGTCTCACAGTACTAGTCAATATGCAAAATATGTCACACACTAATAGACAACGAATTTGTTCCTTCGCTGTATATTAAATGTCACACGTGGGATAAATTGTCTACTGCCATAGAGAAATAGGTATTTCCTACTTATAAAATACTGAACTGAAACTGAAAACAATTCATATTCTAGAATAGATTGTATGTTAAAATAAAAAAAAATTACTCACATATTACAGCGGTTACCAAATTGTTTAATCAGAATTTTTCCGCGGCGCCCCATGTCAAAACATTGGTCCAATATATTTTTTAAGAAAAATTTCGCTGCGCACAGTTTGAGAATCAATGATATTACATATTTAGTAGTTTACTATATTGACACATGGTATCGACAGCGGCAAAACCTCCCATACCTGGTTATTTATATATATTTTTTATGCATAAATAACAATGTTTCTATTCATCCGTATAACTCAAATTATATTTCTAATCAGTTGATAATGCTCGCCATTAGCGAAACCAGTCCTAATCTCGGTAAATAAAAGTGGAAATAAGTACAAAGGAATATTGTGTTTATCTTAACCCTCCAAGGACGAGCGTGACCATATGGTAACAGTAAACACCGTTGTCTATTGATCTCACTATTCATCCTTTTTCTACCTGAATATCGTTGCTTTTACTCTTATTTGGTTAAGAAGGGTACAGACTTCAGTTGGTTATCAGCCGCGGGGACAGAAACGGCCACCAAAAGCACATGCAATTTTTTGAATTTCCGTTTTTTTACTGGACTATTTGAAACGGTTAGTTATTTTTTTATCAAAATATCAAATTATTTTGCTAATATATTTGTATTGAAATTATGTTGATCTTAGGAGGTCAAATTGTAAATATTTACAATTTGACCTCCTTAGAAAAAATCACATTTAGCTATATTTCGACCCCGAACGTTTGCGAGCCCATACGGTCACTTTTGTCCTTACAACTGTCCGTACACAATATTACTTACACGGTAATAAAAGGATGAGCATGATCATATAGTCATGCGGGGTTTTTTTTACAATGAATTGGCGTTTTTTTTTTGTTTTTAAATTTTATTAGGAATACAAGTTATCCGTGACTTCAATATGGCTAAACAAATATTTTTTTATCGAAAAAAAGCTCTCGTCTCTGGAGGGTAAATATAATGCCTTTCCATCAAGTATTGACAGTGAACACCGTAAAAGTAATATAATACGTATGTGAAATAAAAGAATCGTGTACATATCTGGACGATCTGAATTGGGAAAGACGATAGAGGAAATATCTTTTTCAACACATATTTATCGATTAGAATCGCGCCCTGTAGCGAATAACGGTGCGAAAATGTACATAATCATAGTAATAGCCTTCAGGCATCAAAAAGCAGCCCCAGTTGGCTTATGCCAATAATAAAATATGCAAGCCTATTGGAAAAGTCAAGAGAAGCTTTCCGGGGGAAGGTTGCCAAATACCCACGCGCAGGCTGAAAAATTTATATATTCATGACATACAAATTATTATATTGAATTGCAGCACCGGAGATCTGCAACATTATAGTGTATTATCGGCTGTCAGACCAATTTTTAAATTGTGATCAATTGTGATATATCTAAACGTGGTAATAATTTATGTTGCAGAGTTTCATCCAAGAATTATGGTAAGTGGCACTGCCACCTGGCAATTAATATAATGATATTATACATTACGGTTACGCCTGACATAAAAAATAAAAGAACGATCCATTCATCGAAGTGACAAACAATCTATGTATATTATAAAATAATAACATTAAGTTATCACCAAAACCAATACAACAAAAAGGTGATATATTAAAATGGATTATGATTAAAATTATACTAAGAGAAAAGCTACCATGGAACTAGAACATCCAATCCCGGGATTCCGACCAATTTAGCGATCCCATACTCTCGGGATTTTCTGATTACCGATCCTGGGATTTTGGAACACACTAAGAAATGTAAAAAAATCTTAATTCTCCCTGATTTACTACCACATAATTTTATAGTAAAATTATTTGCGATAGAGTACCGCAATTTGTTTGTATAATTCTTACATACAAAATAAATTAATTGTACTCAGAATCGCTCTCATATATTTATCAGTTGTAGACAGGAAGACAGTTTTTTTTGTTCATAATTTTGTACAAAATTCAGTTGCTATCATTGCTTGTCGACGCATTTTTTTGCGTCAACCTTCATACCAACGTAAGATGCGTTCTGTCAGTGATCGAATGTAGTACACGCTAATTATTAATAATTCGCACACAATTTAAACAGCGTTAATCGAGGGAACGTGATCAATTAAAGAAGAAATCAATTGACCAGATAATAACAAAACTAGACGCATAGCCTAACCCTTTGATTGTTTTGGATTACTTTTCAGTGGGACACGTAGCATTGTTTCAATATGAAAGTTAAAATTATTTAAATAATAATAAATTAAATTTGAATTGTTTGAATTTTGTACTTTTCCATGAGTTTTGTCGCTAACGACCCGGGTTTCGCCTTTCGGCATCTTCAGGCATTCCAAGTGCACGGATGTACTTGAACTGACGCGTAGTAAACAGTTTGTATCGTTTATAAACAAAAATATAAGTAGATCACTAAGTTAAAAGGATATTAAAATGTAAATTAGCGAAAATTGAATGTATACAATTTTCAATGGATTAAGTGGGTTTGTTATAATTATGGGGATTTTTTGAAAATATTAATGACCAGACAATAACATAGGAATGTTTAAAATAAATCTAGGGTTTATCCGACCTATTATTAATGAGTTGATTTGTTTTTAAGCCTTTGAATTAATATTTAATGATAGTAAGTGCTTGAATTATTAATAAAATGACAATTATTTAAAAGGGGTACAACAATGGACAATTCAAATTTGATATTGAAATTCTATCAAGCACAGTCGAAATACTTAATAATAAATTAGCTGATTTAAGTATCCTGTTATCTGATAGTTAGCCTATACGGTTTCCACTATTAACAGAATGTATATTATCAAATGAAAAAAATTGACAATTTACGCATGTTATTAATGTATTTATGGATAACGAATCAAATGTTCCCAGAACTCCTTTGAAACTTTCACCTTGCAAAATTTTGTACAGTGGTGAATATTACTTTCATTTTATATTGCCTTTTTTTACGGGAATAAACAACATCGAAAGAATTCAAATAAACCTTTTTCATATCCAATTTTAAATATATATTTCAAAGAAAGTATATATACCCTTTCTTTACTGAAAGTTCAAAAAAAAAACTACTATGAATGGCATGCAAAGGTAGTCGACTATATTATCAATGCTGATATTTATGAGAATACGAACAAATATTGCTTTTTTACATTTACGTTAAAATCGTATTGATCTAAAGACAATAAAACGTTCTTCGTGTTATCACGTATTTTCTTATGAGTGAGGATTATCGTTTCAAAATAGAACGTCTGCATTGGCCATAATTTCGGTAAAAATCGCTCATTTATATATAATACGGCGAGTTTACCAGTAAGCCGACATGAGGAGATTGCCAATAATTCTCGCGATTCTCGATAAGAATGTCAAACGATCGAGCGACAGCAACGTATCCTGGCTCTATGAAATTATTACTTCGAGATATTATATTCCTATCAAGTATGCACACAGTGAAAAAAAGTGTGAACTTCCGAAAAAAATATTTTTTCTCGGTTTCGATATGTTTCAATCCGTCACAAATATTAAAATACATATAAGTTTTTATCAATAGATTAAGAAAATACGCCATTTTTTCTCACCGATGTATAACCAACATAAATACAAAATTTTGTTTACGTCAACTCTTGTTTCTTATTTTATATAATATTTTCAGTAATCTTCACCCTCAACGGTATGATTTAATAAATATAATACTCGTTTGGCTTTTCTTTATTTTTTTTACCTTTTCAGCTATTGGTATTCCTTGAGATTATATGTATATATATACATCTAGTGAAGAAGTAAATTATTGAATGTTAGTTACTACATTCACGTCACGACGCGGGACAAGAATTTGACTAACCCTTGTCCGACCCTGATAGCCTAGGGGTGAAATATTACATATTGTTTCATTTTGGAGAATCACAGTGGGTAGCTACAATGTTTTTAATATGTATACATAATATTCATATATAATAGTCTCTCGGTCACATATTCGCAATTTCCCGTTTGTGGTGTGTGACGAGATGGTGACGGTTTATTTATACATACAAACAAACAAATAAATCGATATATAATATATTCATTTCGTTTCGTGGTCTATACACGTTCAGTCCATTGTATAATAATTATAAAACGAAATAAAAAAAATCAGACTACGTTTCATACAATTATTTTTCATACGATAAATATTGATTTTAAAAGCAACAGTAAAACTATTTTTTTAATATTTGGCAGTACAGTTAGAATACATAAGAACCATCGATATCCAAAAAATCTATATTGTTTGATTTTAAAATTATCGATTGTCACGCGGTGTGGTCTAGTTGGCAAAGGCTTGGCTCTTCCGATTAGGCGGGTCTAGGTTCAATTCTCGGCAAGGTCAATGTCAAATTTAGATTTTTTAAATTTATTTTCGAGATCTTAAGCTTGGATGTTAGTAATGTTAATTCTTTTCAAGTAGATCTCGAGTGACTTGCATGAAATTCTCATCGAGTTTATCTCGTATTATCTTTCATTTTCAACATATCATATGCATTAGCTGTTGTACCAAATATATTTTTTTTAATTGAAAACAAAGGTAATAACCTTACCGGGACTTGAACTCGGACCCCTCTGATCGCTTAGGTAAAGCTTATCAATGATATATAAAATACACCCAAATTAAAATTGATAACTTTCTTATTCCATTAGTTGTGTAAGGGGGTATAATACAATAAAAAAAGAAGCTTACCTACCGTTCTCGAGTATTCAGGGCTGTGGAGTCGGAGTCGGAGTCGAAGTCGTGGAGTCGCGGTGTTTTGGCTGGAGTCGGAGTCGGAGTCGTGAAAAACGAGCGACTCCGACTACTTGATTACTGAAAAATATCTTGACGAACAAGAGAAAATAAAACGACCTCGTTTGAGTCCCAATGTAGTAGACGAAGGAGACTCTATTTCAAAATTTAGAAATGAATTTTACGACGCATTGAAAATAGTAGAAAAAATTGACCGATCGTGTAATTTAAATGTGAAAATGGCAATACAGCGGTTTCCAGAAATTATAAAAGATTCAGCATTGACCGTTACAGCATTGCCGCCAACCCAAGTATCAGTAGAGCGGTTATTTTCTGCTCTTAAAATACTTAAAACTGATTTAAGAGCTTCTACAAATGCAGATTTGATAGAAGCGATGTTATTTTTAAGAATAAATTCAAACCAATAAAGTTTAAACTTATATTTATTATGTTTTATTTATGCCTATAACATGTATAATATGAAAAATTAGGCTATTTTCCGGATTAACTAGTTGATCTGTAATTTAATACACATAAATAGGAAAGGTAGGAAAAAAACTTGACAAAATTAAACTTTTTTTTAGTCAAGTCATAGTCGGAGTCGGAGTCGGAGTCGTGTTTTTTTTCAACGACTCCACAGCCCTGCGAGTATTTGTTAACTATTTATTATTTTGATGGTGTTTCCGGATTTGTATAATTTTATTTAGTACATTATTATTATTACACACGCTAAAAGAAAGCATTATTACATCGTTATAACTTATTAGAAATGTCTTAAACTTTCGATTAAAAATTATATATTTACTTTTACTTGGCTGTTACAAAACGGAAAAAAGTTCGCTCATTAAAACTATTCCCTGCAAAGAGCTAAGTAAGTTACTAACTATAAGATATTGTAGCAGAGAAATGAAAACCTTTTACGATTTTTAATTAATTCAATATTTTTAAGTGATAAGATAAGTGATGATGTTTTTTTTCTACGAGAACTGTTTATTACTCGGATGCTCAACCTCTCTTTTTCTAAAAGAGTAGTAAAGATAAAAGGGTACCGCTAGCACAGGACTAGTAGTCAAATAATCGCTCTCGCTATGCCCCCCTATTTAAATATATTATTTATTATTATTAATTTCTAAAAATTCTAAACTATTCATCTTTAAATCCTTTTTATTTACTCGGTGGGGTATTTCTAAATTACTAATCTGATTAAAATTATGATTATTTTCTATTAAATGATTGGCAAACTCTTAACAAAAAATACATATTATTAAATAATATTCTTAATAGGACAGATGGTTCGCCATTACTTACATTGTTTCCAATTAATAGAGTAATCATCAACCTATCTATCTGATTGATTGCAGCTCATTAGTTTAATAGTTTGTAATGTTTAACGTCATTAGTAGTATGATTATGTTTGTTTGCTTTGTTTCGATTCTATAATCCCCTCCTTGCTTCCCTTAAAAAGGAAAAATCCCAATCTGATTGATTGTAACTCATTAGTAGCATTATTTGTTTGCTTTATTTCGATTCTATCACCCCCCTCCTTGGTTCCCTTAAAAGGAAAAAAACCCAAACGCCATTTTGTAATTTCATAATTTTAAAATGTTAGAATCACTCTTGCTTCATTACTTAAGCAAACTTTGCGATAGTAAGTCTGAAGATGCCTCTGAAAGAGGCGAAACACGTGTCACAGTTAGTAACACAATACGTGGTATAATCAAAGTTAATTTAAATTTTCTATTAATTTGAGAATTATTTAATTTCAAGTTGTGATCGAAGACTGGGTGTTTGTGATGTGAATTCACATTATTTTCCTCTCCTCCCATCCTTCTGATACTTTAACAACTGGGTGTAGCAATGGCGATTAGTTGACCACTAATCCTGTTCTAGCCTTATCCTTCTTTCCCCACTACTCACTTTGAAAAAAAGTGCGGTTGAGCGACTAAGTAACAAACAGTTCTCGTAGAAAAAAAACTTCTGTTGAGATACCTCTATTAGAAAGCTATATGCTCCACATTGGGAGCGGAAATGTGTTTTTGTTCTCAATACCAGGTGTCCATTGTGACAATATTGTAAATTTATAAAAAACAAATAAATTAAGTGGTCTCCTTCCAGTGGACGCAAGTTTGTCGATCCTGTGAAAGGACGCCGGGGTGGTGTATGAATGTACATAAACATATATCGTCGTATCTGGTAACACAACACACAAACGCTATGGACGAAATAAACGCATATAAAATAGTACAGAGAATATATTATTACGTCTGTTGTTTATTTGAATTCTTATTCGTAATCTCGAATTTTTTTGTAGTGCGAAAGCAGTGCCTTAGTGGACTATTCTTCTTTAGTGGTAGTAAATGATCTTGGTATTAGGCAAAAGTCGTGGGACACATGTAGCGGCTTCTCCGGACGCGGTTTTTTATATGAAGGATTTTCTCTAATGCCCGCCCCCATTGATGGACAACAATATTTACTGCCACGCCTCTCACTGTGCTTTTATTAAAGGAAGCAACATTATTAAAACGCGTCGGTCAAATTGCGGTTTCATTAAGCCAGGCGACATGATGGGCGTCTTTATCTTGTAATGTAATGTAATGTAAATGATAAGCGTACATTAATTTACTCAGAATCTTCATTGTAATAACAAAATAATTATAAAAACAAACGGGACAATGGTGTTTTGGTTTTCATTATTTCTGACTATCTCCGTTCGGTGTGTTTAAAACTTTCCATACGGTGCTAAAAAATTACTTCCAATATTTTACCTTTAAAGAACCAAATGAAAAACATTTTTTAACACTTACCGCCCTTTGATGGACGATAAAAACGCGGGACGAATATTAAAAAAAAAACATATTTTTCACTTTGGAAGTGTTAAGATATTGACACTAGGGTCTCCAATCCCAGGATCCTGGATCCAATTTTGTGTTCCCAATATCCCGGGATCGTGATAGTTCTATTCCCGGGATTTAGGGATCCAGGATAAGAAGAGAAAGTCTCAAATATTTTTTGAAAAAACGGCAACCACGAACAATTGCGAAAACAGGCAAGGTACCAAATTTTTTCGCTGTCGGAATTCCGTAAATTCTTGGCTTATTGAAATAGGCCCAGTGACTAATAATTTTTGAAATCTGCGAATTTAGGGAGACGAAAACTTGGTTAAAGTCGAGTTTTTTTTTTATCCTTTTGCGCCTAATTACTCCTAACTAGTCTCTTTAAACCAGTCTCCTGAAAAGTATCAATTTTGTAGTTTAAATACTTGACGTAGGAGATGTCGATATTTTGATTGTAAATAAAAAATATATAAACAGACAGATTTTAAAAATATTGTAAATATTTTGTAATTATTGTCGACAAAATTTAATGACATTAAAAATACACACATCATGTAATAGTGAAAAGGGTAGAATACTTAGTTCAACGAGAATTATTATAATATACAATTAAATTTTATTCACGCTGATTCTTCTAAAAGAGGCGAAACACGCGTCACAATTTTTAGCCCAAAAAGTGTTATAATAATGCTATCAAATTGAATTTTATGATACAAATAAACTTCCACAAATTTACCACCGAATATATCAAACATAATAAAAAAAAATATTTTTAATCTTAATATTTTATAACGGAGTCCTAAAAAATGAAAATTCAATCAATAAAGCGTTTGGTGTTACGAAATTATTCGTTTTTTTTTAATAAAGATAATATATAATTTAGAATTATTTTTATTTTGTACACTTCCATTAAATCTTTGGTCGAACACGACCCGGGTTTCGCCTCTCGGCATCTTCCGGTGTTGATCGGTGTGCGAATGCACTTGAACCAAGTTCGTAACACCGGGAGATGCCGAGAGGCGAAACCCGGGTCGTGTTCGACCAAAGATTTAATGGAAGTGTACAAAATGAAAATAATTCTAAAAAAGAAAAAGATAATATTTTTTGTTTCCGAAATTATTTCATGACAAATAACTGTAACAAAATAAAACGAATTGTTTGATTATGTATTGATATTAATTAAGAGGGATGGGATTATTGTAAGACATATTATGTCGCTCGAGGTTAAGCTGAATACAAACTTACTAAGACTTAATAAAAACAGTATATTATTCATTATGTTTCCATTGAAGTAATTACTCTAATTAATCTTTTACGAAACCAACAACATATCGTCCAACAGGCATGCGAATGGGGGAATATTTTTCAATTAATATAAAATGTGTTCGCTGTAAAAATACTGTGTTTTTATTCGGAATAGATAGATAACCCGAACGTGAACGGCCATGTAACGGCTGTATCGGTTACTACATAGGCAATTGGTCATTAATCCCACGTTCGGAAAAACAAATAGGCTCGGGAAATTGTTTCCGTGACATAATTATCATTGTTATGAACAGAGACGGGTGCCTTGGACGGACAGAGAGGTCGTAGAGTGACACGTGCTCGGGGCTTTATTACTATATTTAGCTACTGAAGCAATGTAGAGCTCGTGTAGTAGGATCTCAGTTACAGAGCAAATCCAAGTACAGTGGAACCCTCCAATTACGCGTACTCGAATTATGCGCTGAATAGAAATATTCGCCGCAAACCCCCAAATTGCGCGGTCGCATTACATTGTCGGGCAGCTTTCTGTGTGGCGCATACAGTCAAACGTTGGCGAGCGCCTGTGTATTCGGCACGTGCTACGCTTCAACACAGCCAGGCGGCTGTCTGTGTAGTGCATACAGTCAAACGTTGGCAAGCGCTATGCATTTTACCACTAAGTTACTAAGTATTTCGTCCATATATTTTTTTCATTTATTCTTAGTTTTAGCAGTTTTGCATTTTTCGATAAAAAAAAAATGTAACTCCTAATTTTGTATGAAATTCACTCCCCCAATCACGCGACTCCTAATCACGCGGTCCCAACTTATTTGTATTCATTTCTTGCTTGTATTCTACCTACGTGTACAGATATAGTTGACGTTCATCAAGTTCTGAGGTACTGCCCCGAGTTGAAATCCAAGCTAGTAGAAATGTTCAATGCTGTCCGTCCTCACACAGGTTTAATGCGTGGACGGGCAATGAGTTGATTGTAACCAAGCCTAAATTCACGAGTTTATTTGAAGATTATCCCAACCGTGATATTCCTCGCTAGTCAATTAATTCGTCTACAACGACTGGTTCTCAGTATACGTATTATACACAGGATATTTTTTTATATCAAGTAGATTTAAGTGGCTGAGCTAGTTACTCGCACTCTTTTTAATTACTAATATTTTTTTTACATTTTCTTTCAAGCACACAAGTGGATCAGTCCCGTGCAGCTTCGGACGATTAATGTGATGGGTAGACTAATTATCTCTGTCAACAGCGTTGTTGGAGGCGTCTAAAGAACGATGACTGCATATACACAACAGGTGTTACTGGGAAACCGACTGAAAAAGGTATTGAATGAACAATTAAGGAAAACTCTTTACAAGTACTGATTGTGGATGTGCAGTATTAATCACTTGAGAAAGCTGAGTCCCAGGGCGAGGCGAGTTGTTATCAAATAACCTCTATTGTCCTTCGTGTCTATATCACTCTTTTTCTATATCGATTAAACAATTTATTGATTGAATTGGTAGAACTTCATTGACATTTGTATGGTATTTAAAGATATCATTGAATGCCAATTTAAGTTTTCACACAGTTCTGATACGAGCAAAGGCCGAAATAACTATCAGCCTCATGTAAAGTAGTGTGTTTAGAACTAAAATACTCGTCATTTTTTCACCTTATTATAATTATTAAACAATAGTAAAAAAAACCACTACAAAATCGAATATATTTCTAAGCAGTGTGTTGAATGCAGGGATTTTTTTAATTTACAAACGGTCCGACTCAGCCTTTTACAAATACATTTATCCGACTTAATTTTTTTTTCAAATTACATACAATCATTATTTTTTTATATACTAACATTCCTATTTTTCGTTTTATAAATAACTTAATACCGAGTACCCGGCATGCGTTGCAATGCCACTCAAAGAAAGAAAGTGTTCTTGTTTTAATTGTGTTTATTGAAGTGCTTTTGGATACACAATATAGTATTGCATAAAATTGCAAAGGAGTGATAAAACAAACTCACTGCTTACACAGAACACCGAGAATTGCTTTGATATAAAGCGAGCCCTGTTGTTAACGCATTGGAGCCCACCACTCGCTACTAATTCAGAAACCTTCGCGGGCATCCGCACAACGACTCACCGAAATTTTATCGCAATCGGATGAACGGTATAGAAACGCATACGGGACAAACAAACAAACATTCATTCTTATATATATAGAAGAAGTCGACCTAAATTTATACACTATCAATGTACCCTAATTTATATACTGTATATAAAAATATTTTAAGCGTAAACGCGATCAACTTTTAAACATATAATCATACAGATGATGCATCGTATAATAATTAAAGTTTACAAACATATAAAAAGTTTAAATGAATGTTCGGAATTCTTGGCCGTAACTTATTATCGATTGTGCACATTCGTAATATTCCAGACGATTCGATATCGTCGCATGGTGATCACAGGATATGGGCAATACGGCCGGATATCAGCAGAGGGAGGAACGTGACATCTATAAAGTAATGTCATTACCTGCGAAACCTTCGTAGCAGAGTAATGCCTTCTGTAGCGCAGTACAGTAGCGCACGTAATCTACAATTTTGAGTAATTGTTGTCAACTCTTGGCGGAAAAGCATTATAATCATAAAAACAAAACACAATTTTTAAGATAAGCATTCTTCTATTTTTCATTCTTCATTCTTTGATTCAAGTGTCAACGTCGTTGGTTTAAAACACGGAGGTCACGGGTTCGAGTCCCAGTACGGACAGTTTTTAAAGATTGTTTTTTCAATCGATTTATGGATTTCTGTTCGAAGGCATATGGATGTATATGTATTGGTAAAATCCTACCCCACCCATCATATCCGAAAAAAACAGGGCGTAGCGAGAGCGATTAACTAAACACAAGTCCTCTCCTATCGATATTCTTTCAAGGGTGAGCAACTGAGTGACAATCAGTTCTCGTAGAAAATTATCTGTTGAAATACCTCCATTACGAGGTTATATGCTCCACATTGGGAGTGGACATGGATATATATATATATATATGTAGAATTTTAATATAACAAAAAAAAAACATTATGATAGTCACATTGATGAAGAACTGTAATGATTTTTTAGCCATATACGCTCTCATGTGTAACATACATATTGAGTCTCGGAGAGCTATTTTAACTGAGTGTATTAACAAAGAAAATATGTACATCAGTAGTACAATATCCCATTTTAAAGAAGATGGCGATGAGATTATAAGAATAGTTTCGAGCAAAATTTATAATTTTATACTTTGAAAGAGGCAAAATCATGGCTTCGGATAAAGATTTATAAATCACGGTAGCACTGGTTCTCAACCTTTTACAAGTCACGAGCCGATTTCATAAATAAAAAAAATACCAAAACGATACGCCAATGCGAGCATTATCGACTTTTGAAAATGTCATGAGCATGTACACCGGTGCATGATTATATTAAATTTAAGATGCTATGGATGTGTTAGTACGTGCCGAACGGAATGGCATACTCAAAGAAATTGCATCACCCTGATAAGATCATGCTCCGCGAGAGAGACATTCTGGCGATTGGCGTATGAATATATCGTATTTAAATTCAAAACACGCTGTATCACAAAGTATACGAGTACATACTGTGTTTATAACGGTCATATTTTGCAAATGATAATTTTTAGATACATTCATAAATAACTCTAAGAAATTTGTGTATTGTAAATAATGTCCTATTGAGGACATGTATGTTATTCTGACAATCAAAATATTGAGAGTTTTTCATTATTTAACAGCATTTATTAAAAATAGTCCCGGAGATTTTCGATACCGGCATACCGGAAAGTTTCGGATTATTTAGGGATGTAGGCTTTCGGAATCCCGGAATTGATCACTGGGATAATGTCAGAAATTGAGAGATTCTAAAATAATCTCAATAAATAAAGTCGAAAAACTTTTTTTTAGCTCGCTTCTCTAAAAAAATTACGCCGGGGCAAAATATTTATTTTAACGGATTTAACGGATTTTTCACTCGTTATCCTGAATCCCGAAATCCGGGATTAGTACAAACACAATATCGAGATTAGGGGCCTTACCAGGAACCACTTGATTCATTATTTATGCAACCTAATTTTATCATGGTTAAAAAATCAAAACATAAACAATATAAAAACATTCCGTAACAAAGCTACGTAATAACAGAGTTCGTTGGCGTTTTAAATTTACTTTTTCATAACCGTCTGAATTTACTTTACTAGAACAAGTTTTCATAAACAATTTACACCAGTCAAGTCAAGCAGTCTGTCAAAAAAATACATATCTGACAAAATAAACACATACATTGGCAACACCGCCAATTACCCACGTCAGAAAAACTTACGTGTTTTTTTTTAATAATTTGAATTAGAGAAATTCGTCTAAGAAAAAAAGCAGAATTGACAGAATAATAATATCAGGGTTTTGTTTTATACATTTACATATTTATTTATGTGTACAGTTTATGATATTAATTCGATGGGCGTGGTTGTTTATTAGCACAAATTTTATCAATTATTGTGGAAAATGTAGAGCAGCGGTCGGGGAACCGGGGTAAATTACCCCAAATGGGGTAAAAATGAAATTTTTCTAATTTGCTATTTTATAAACGTGTTATATTTTTTACAGACCATTCGTTAAGCTTAAACAATTTTCAAAATGAGAAGGTAATATCGACTTACGCAAAAATATTTTGGGGTAATGGTTGAAAAAGTTCCCCGACCGCTGATGTAGAGGGAGACACTAATAACTCTCTTTCTCATAACCTGGCCAGGCCAATAGCAAGCAGCCAGTGAGAAGCCCATTTCGTAAAAATATTAAGTTACGAACGGTAAAGGTACTTCCATTACTTTCCATAAAAAGTTTCATATTATTCAGGATTCAACCAACATTGAATTACGGTTGCATTTCTAAACTTTTGTTTCAATAAACTATCGCATGACAATTCTATCATGATATCTATCTGTAACTTTTCGATATGGGAGTATATTTATTTATTAATATTATGTTATGAAAATTACACATGTAAAAAAATTCGCGCCCCCTTTTAGAATGATCCCCCAGTTTGGAAATCGCTGATTTATACAATACTTTGTTGTCCCACCAACTGTAAAGCCTGCAGAATAAAGAATTTATATACTTAACCAGTAAATAAAAAAATATTTAAATCGAGAAGGTTAAATGTGAATACAATGCCCCAAGTTGGTTGAATTTGTATGACTTATATTATATATAACATGCGTCTATAATACTGGTTATTTATTAACTGTACAAATGAAATATTATTTTTATAGCAAAGATATTGCATTGGTGTCGAAGATCCCGATCAAGGATTCCAACTCGGATATCCGGATATATCCGGCCCTTTTTAACTATTCGATATCCGGATATTTGGGAAAATATCCGGATAGTATTCGTTATAATTTTTAATGAAATATTTTACAAAATCGACGAAAGATGATATGAATACTGGGGTATTTACTACCTGGGAGAAACCATTACTAAGGAGTAGTGTTTTTTATTACCTTCCCCAAACTCGGTTATTATGAATATCTTATCTTGTTATCTTAATACTTAAAAGTTCAACGAATCGGCGCGGACTCGAGTAAAAAAAAAACCTTTAATGCCGAAATTTCATTCATTGAAGAAATGCCGTTGCAGTAATCTAATGCAGCTGCAAATTTTCAATACATTAATATGATGGAATAGTATTGAAATGTGTATTGTCTCTATCTAAGGCATTACAGAAGGGGGAAAGGATTTAGTCAGGATCAGTTGACCGTGAAACTTTGATCGTGAAACATCGTCATTTGCGTGCGAGTTCTACAATTCATCACTGATAACCAAGCAATCAAGACCACTGTCTACATATTAAAATTTTAATAATTTTGTATAAAATTTTAGCTATGTCAAGACGCTCGGAAGTATGGACTCATTTTATGAGAAAAGATAATAAATGCAACTTGCAACATGAAATGCGTAATTCTATTTTATCTCTCGCGGAAACTGACAATACAGATAATCTGAAAAAAAAGATTTTAAATACTTAGATCAATTTAAAAAAAGGACAGAAAAGTTGGATGTGTTTTTTAAAACACTTCTAACAATAAAACCAACATCAACAGCAACGGAACGAGTATTTTCAACAGCAGGACAAATTAAAACTAAATTGAGATGAAATTTAAAATAAGATACATTCAATGCTCTATTATTTTAAAAATATGAATTGTTAAAATCTGAATAAATGACTTATTTTACAGATGAACTCGTTTGTAATGTATTATTTCAGTACATAAATTTATATATGTAGTAATGTTTAATTATTTTCATACTAACTGAAACTATCCGGATATATCCGGATAGTTTCAGTTTTACTATTAGATATCCAGATAGTTGAAAATAACGAATAGTTGGAATCTCTAATCCCGATGTAATCATTAAGTTAGGAAAACTTCTGAATATAGCTTACAAAGGGCTGAAGAGTCGGAGTCGTCATGTTTTTGATGGAGTTAGACAGTTTTTATTAGTTGATCCAGTAGATATTAATTATATATATAATATGAAGATCCCGAAAGGCGAAATCCGGGTCGTTAGTGACAAAATCTGTGAGAATGTACATAGTTTGAACGATTCAAATTTAATATTGAAATTCCACCAAGCACCTTCAGTCGAAATCTTAAATTAAATATTAAGCTTTTGCTTTTTTTTTTTTAATTTGAGTAAGAAACGGACCATTTGTGAACACCGAAGAAAGTAGAATACGCCGAGAAAGTAAAATAAATGTAGATTTGATTCATTATAATAAAAATACAGAATAATTAATAATTATAAACTTCCTTTAATTTATTAATTGAATTTTTTTAAGAAGCAAATCAAAGCTCTGCCTAATTAAAAATTTATTTGAAAAAATATACTTGAATTGTTAAACATAAAATTTCGTAACAGCATTGTTTTTTCAATGAAATAAAAAGTCCGCGTACAAAAAATTCGACAAACAGAACCAGATGAATATTCTATTATTGTTTAATGTTATTTTTTAATGCGATAGTAAACATATGAAACCATAATGATCACATTCGTACGTAAATTCAAAATACCGATCAGAAATAGAGTAAATAATAGAACACGCAGTATACATATGGAAAATACGCGAAACCTGAGTTTGTATTTATTATTTATGAATACACGAAGAATATTGAGTCTAATCTGATTTTAAAGAGTTTACTGCCGTACATTTAATATGCAAGAGCATTTATGTTTACATTTCTACAATTACACTACGACGAATGACGGTATTAAACTCGACGATGCGTTTTTGATTTGACTCTTTCGGCAGATGCGTATCTTAAAGGATTAAAAATAATATAATATAATAGTATATGTCTAATGTATACTTAAAGCTGATATTCACTTGGGAACAGATGTCTCGGGACATGATTCTCAATATCTACGTTCATGTCCCGGGAACAATTTCCCAAAACCATTTTCCTGAACACACGAGGGGTCATATTGGTTCTGTGTTGCATTCGAACGAACATTATATGATTTCATTGGATGCAAACAATGCGATAGTAGTTAAAATATAATGTTTAATAGCTACCTAATAGCTGCTTTAGAGTAATAATAGACTCATTAAATTACCGCGATGACAGTTAATATACTAGATTTGATTTGTATACATTACAAATATTCTCATATCAATTGATAATTCTTGTCATGAACGAAACCGGTCCTGATATTTAAAAAAAAGTGGAAATAGTACATATGGATATTTTATTTTTTGAATACTATCAATTTCATAGAATTTTTCTAAATGACGCATTAAGTTTTCTGATTCGACATAAGGCAAAGAATTTTTGGCCGGAAAAAATTTCATACCAATTTGTAAAGCCCAGAAATTTGCGGATTTCCCAAAATTATCAGCGTGGGACTTTTTTTATTTAGGTCTTTCAAGGATTTTCAAATTCAAAATGTGAAGAATTTTAGAATTGGTCAGAAGGCCGCAGGTCCCCCATGCCTGTCATAGACTAATCTAATTTATACAAAGCCATATTTTTGACACCTGTCATCAAAAAAGAAGATTTTGTATAGATACGAGTAGAAAATTTGATATAAGAAAGATTTACAATTGCAATCATTAGCTTTTGAAAATAAAAACATGCTCTGCATAAAAATTAAAATAAATATTACTCACGGATAAAATACCTACAGTGTGCAACGTTGCAGCATCACGTAGATTCTATGTTACGGGTCATGTTGTGGAACAATTTTTTAGCTTAGTGAATGCGTCATTTGAGACTCACAAGTTGATTTGTTCCGTAGTTGTACTACTTACTAAACGAATTAAATTTACGCTCTGATTTGAAACGAACATTACGTTAAATGTCACAACAAGCGAAACAGGATCATTTAGTTCAAATAATTAAAAGCAATGCGGTTTGTTTGACGCCAACATGAATCACGTATAATTTAAGCTCCACCGTTCTTTAAAAAATAGCACGTTGAATTTATTTTCATGTCTTGTTCATGTCGACAACAGAATTCATATATATTTTAGTAAAGTTTTTCTCTAAGCGCATAGGTTGAAAAAGTAGGAAACAAATATTTGAAATTGAAACCGAACATATTTTTTATCAATCTGAATATATATAGGTAAATTCGTTGTGAGACACCTAGTATAATAATGCACCTGGAATAACAAAAATATCAATTGAAATTCTATTCTGAAAACCAATATCCACAAAATATTCCATCGACAATATACATTGTTTGTTTGGTTGTTATTGTCGAATTATTTTTTCCTACTTCATATTTTTTCCTGAACGAAAAAGATATAAATGCCAATGAAGAAACATAAAAAAACAATACACAATTTACGAATAAATAAATAATACAAACGTAGCCGTTATAATTCAAAAAAAATCTTGTAGCCGGCCGATGTATAGTGGTTAAAAGCACCTACTTCACTTCGACAGAAGCTATCGAACACAATCTCGGGCAAATGGCATTTGCCATAACGGAGATGTGTTGTGTTTGTGACAGTGGCGTTCGCGTATCTTTTAAAGATAATTAAAATCAAGTTAGTTTATTTTATAGAAAATTTAAATTAACTTTGATTATTCCACGTATTGTGTTACTAGTAAACTGTGACACGTGTTTCGCCTCTTTCAGAGGCATCTTCAGACTTACTACCGCAAAGTTTGCTTAAGTAATGAAGCAAGATTGATTCTAAAAGGAAAAAAACCCAAACTCCATTTTGTAATTTCATAATTTTAAAATATTAGAATCAATCTTGCTTCATTACTTAAGCAAACTTTGCGATAATAAGTCTGAAGATGCCTCTGAACGAGGCGAAACACGTGTCACAGTAAGTAACACAATACGTGGAATAATCAAAGTTAATTTGAATTTTCTATTAAAATGAACTTCCACAAAGTTACCGCCGAAACCATCGAAAGTATTAGTTTATTTAACGCTAACGATAACTAAATTACACCTGTAGGGGTTTGGGGGAGTACTAATTTATGTGTTTTTAAACCATATGTCCGAATTAGTAACGCAATAATCATGTGTAATTATGAATGACAAAATCGAAAGGCTTTTCACAAAAAAAATCAATAGCATATTACGAAATTAATTTTATTTATATTTTTTACATCTTATATAATATACCTGAATTTCAAAACCTACCTAGACTATTTTTGTTCTTTTTTAAAATTTTGATAAATAACAATCATTAAATTTTCAATTTTAAAACCTCTTTAATTAAAGAGAAAACTCATTTTAAAAAACGTGTTTAATCTCAAAACCTACTCAAATCCAAAAAGCCCACAGCAGTTTTTTTTCAATTTGCCAACGATTTTGGTTTTTGGAGTTAGGTAGTTTTTGAAACTAAGGTGCTAAACTAATTGAACTTTTGGTTGTATTTATTTACTTTATTGCGACTTTTTATTGCTCCTAATTGACCGTGTTATAAGCATGGAAGATATACAAAATGCTACCTTTATTCAACTCGAAAATTTACTAAACACCACAAAAAACAATGCAATTCATAGGGAAATTTTATTGTGAAGAGGAAAGCATACAAAAAAATCTAACATGAGAATCAAGAACACCGATTATTTATGAGAATTATGAAATATGAGCACAAAAATTTGTAGTCATATTTGAAATTTGTTCTTTGTTTAATATAATATTTGTTAGGTTTTACTTTTTTATTTCTTGATTTTGTATTTTCATGTATTATGGACTGTTTTTTTTATATTTCATTATATTTGTCAAGTGCATGACGAATTGGCGTCAGCTGTAATGTCATGTACATACTGTACTTATGATTGTTAAGCAATATATAAATAAATAATAGTATTATTATTGTAAAATTTTCAAACATATATTATAAGTGTGTATATGTTTTTCGTCTAAATTTACCTGTTTTTATTAAATTATAATTGACATTTTTCTATTAGAAATTGATTTTTCGACATAACAACATTTTTATTGGCGGAATATTAGTAAATTTTCGGGTAGAAAAGAATACCATGTTGTAAAGCATATTTACTATATTTTTTAACGGTGCGGCAGTTCAATATACTCTAAACAAAAAAATATTATCCTTCGCCTAAGTAAAAGTGAAAAAACCTACTTTTTAAGCCGCCACTAGATAAAATAAATATGATATAAAATATATCGCAAATACAAAAGTGCATTAGCAATTGAAATGGAGGATCGACGCGCGATACGTCACTCAGCCTCTCGATAAGGACCACAGCCCCCTTAAGCCCCCAAGGAGCGAGCGGGCTACACTGAGAACGTTGAAATATGTACATACAATCGACATCATTTACTAGAAAGAAAATAATGCTGGACCAATATACACTCATCCAAGTTGAATGAAGGCTTACTTAGTATTCATTGCTTAATGTTATGTCAAAAGTAGATGTTTGTTATTTCTTTCACAGAAACACTAAACTTAGAAAAACGATTCACGTCTTCATTTCGTAATATTTTCAAGATTGTCACACAGAAAACAATAAAGGGCTGTTGAAGATATGACTTGGGCTTCCAACACGGTTTAAACTGAAACCGGTAAACCGATTTATTGCCTGTTTTAAAAAAAACCGACACCAGGTTTTATTTAACGGTTAACCGGGGATATTGAAAACCTATTTTGGTCCTTAGTACAATGTGCATTGATATCTATTCATATGTCAGGTCCGTGAAGCAGTGGTCAAATTAAGTTTCAGTGCAGACATGTTTTTTTCATTCGAAGGCATGCTTGAAAATTCTCTTCTTCCATTCCACTCCTAAAATAAAAGGGTGCAGCGAAAGCGATTAGTTAAACACTAGTCCCTTTCGCGCCCTATTCTACAATAATATACCTATTCTACAATAATATAAGTTAAGCAACTGAGTATCAAGCAGTTCTCTTAGAAAAAATCTTTTGTTTAAATAAACTTCAATAGTACTCAAAAAGCTTCACATGGTTGACAAAATAAAAATAAAATATTATATTTTATGCACCCATTAGTTCATATTTAAGTAAGCAAATTGCCTTATATTTTGGAATATTGGTTTATGTAGTACTATAATTAGTTTTTTGAAACTAGTTCCGGTTAGTTGTATAGTACGGTCAATTTTATTACTTAAATATTTGACCGTTGAAAGACAAAGTTGCAAAATTATAAATGTCTGTTTGGCAGGAATTACAAAGTGTTTGCTTTATTTGAAATAGCCAACTGTCTAAAACTTTGTAGCAGACTGAAAATAAGCAACTTCGTCAAAAAATGAAAAAATTAACTGTGTCGGTGATATAATTATTTATTAAACTAATGAGCTGAATATTCCTTTCCGGCGTGATTCCAAAAAACATACTGTCCCTTCTTTAAAAGTTATTTTCTTTACAATTCGATAGCGATCAATTAATTTGTTCCTCGACTGATAATAAAATTCATTCAGTTATTTATAATAGGATTATAAAAATATTATTCACGATGTAAATACGAAGTTTTTGATTATTTAATACATTTACCCGATTACAATGTGATAAAAACTTATAAATTACTTGGCAAACGGTAACCGATATTTATACCAGCAGACCCACTTACTAACTAAACAACTAACAACCCAGGCTTGACTAATAAGTGGTTATATCATCAATCTTTTCAAGACGTCGACGTAACGATTTTTGATGGAGATATCGACCAAGAAGAAGAAGATAATTAAGAGTCATACTATACATGGCGGAATTCAACAGCGAATCGCGACGGATTACACTGACTGGTTGCATCTTGGAATCCCATATAAGGTCAGATAAACATATGAGACGTCAACTGCAGTCATATAGTTATTGTGAAAACACGCCGCCGTATTCCTATTGACACGAAGTGTGTCTCGCCCAGACGCGTGGGAAAGACGCATACCATCTGAGACGCAGATAACTTTACAATGAATATCATAAATATTATTTTGAATTCTTATCAAATGTTTACTCATCGGTATTTGAAAAGAAATCTAGTCGATGGTAAATATTTTATACGGCTATATTTGTACTCTACATAAATAGTACATGCTGAGTTTATTATAAATATTTCCAAGCGAGTACAGTAAAAACTTCTTTAGCATGTTTTTGTTTGCAATATGAGAGCAGTAAGCGCGACCTAAACTAAAAAATAAATAAAAAGCAAGTAGGAAACGTGTGTAACATCGTTTTCAATAAAAATACGTCAATATTGATATTTTTTCGACAAAGTTATCAGTTTAATTTAAGATTTCGACTGAAGGTGCTCGGCGGAATTTCAATATTAAATTTGAAACGTTCAAACTATGTACATGCCACGAATTTTGTCACTAACGACCCGGGTTTCGCCTTTCGGCATCTTTAGGCGTTCAGGCGCACGGATGAACTCGAACTGACAAGATTCAAATTTAAAGTTATCAGTATTTTTTAAGATTTCGACTGAAGGTGCTCGACTGAATTTCAATATTAAATTTGAAACGTTCAAACTATGTACACATTGTCACTAACGGCATGCCGAAAGGCGAAACCCGGGTCGTTAGTGACAAAATTTGTGTGAATGTACAGTTTGAACGATTCAAATTTATCAGTGCATATTTGCAATGAAGTAAAAATTATGTGGCGAAAATTTTAGTTGTATTACTAAATTTTGTATTATTTTAATAAATAAATTTAAAAAAAAAACATAATGGCATTTTTTATGAGACTGTCGTGTAACTGGTATGTTTAATTTAATAAGAAAAATGTTGTTTTGTTCTCAAGTGAAACAAAATTATTTTATAAAATCGATACTCACATACTAGAGGTCTGCACGGTCCCGGGTCGGGTTCGGGCGGGTGGGCGCAATTGAGGTTCGGGCTCGGGCCGGACCCGGGTGAGGAATTTATTTCTTCAAAAAAATATTTCAGACTATGTTCGTGTCATAAGTCAGCCATGATGATTTTTAATTATTACCAGTTCTATAGAGAATCGTTAATTGTTGTAAATTTGTAAAAAACGGGTTTTTTTCGGGCCGATGAGTATAAATCTGGGCTTCGGGTCGAGTTCTGGTAACCAGTGTGGTATTAGACTCGGGCCCGGGCCGGGTCGGGCCTGAGTCTTTCGAGCTCGGACCGAGTAATTTTGTAAAATTTCGGCCCGTTCAGACCTCTATCACATACGCACAGAATGGCATTATATTTTTTAATACGTGAATTTTACAGGTATTCAATTATTAATTACATTTAATTGTGTAGTAAATACTTCATGATGTGTAATCAATTGTCTGGCCGGACCGAATTCGTCCGCAGACAGAACGTTTTTAGTTCAGTGGCATTTCCCCTTGACCTGCCTTATCGGCGTCATCAGCTCTATTCCATATAAAAAGCTACTCGAGTCGGTGTTAACATCGCTGAATAAAAAAGTCACTAGTGACATTTCGCAAAAAAACTATCAATACAGAAATATTATATTCAAGTATTACGAAAAATACGCGAATTCAATTTAAGCTAATCAATTATCAAGAAATCAAAATATAAATAAATTTAAGCACTACGGAATGAAAAAAATGAATAAATACAGTGGAACCCCGATCTACTATTCTCGCATTGTTCGTTTTCCCGCATGGATCGTTTATTCGATAGTCCCGGCCAAACACCCATAAGAACAATGTAAAAGAATCCCGCATTAGTCGTTCCCCGATTTACCGTTTTCCTCGATCTATTGTTTAATATTTCTGTCCCGTCACGAATATTATCCCGATTGAAAGTTTTCGTTGAATATTTTTCATAAATAGTTTTGCCTCGCATTTCGTTTCGCGTTTTTTTCAGTGGAACCCCGATATATCGTTCTCGCTATCTTCGATTTTTTGCATGGATCGTTTATTTTTTATTCGACCAAGACCCCGTCATAACAATATTTAATAATTCCACGTTTATCATTCTCTGATTTAATGATGTCCTCGATCTATCATTTAAATATTATCGTCCTGTCCCAATTATTATCCCGATTGACCGTTTTTGTAGAATATTTTTTTTTTCTCTCAAATAGTTTTACATCGCATTTAGTTATATAAATATTTTTTTTTGAAAAATAAACATTTTTTGGTAATATTTGAAGATTTCCCGCATTATCGGTTTCCCGCATTATTCGTTCATTTATTACGGTCCCTTGAAAAACGTAAAATCGAGGTTCCACTGTATAACAAAAGTAAAGGTCCAATCAAATCTACACCTTTAAATTTGCGTTCGTGGAATGATTTTTTTCACCATAGGAGCAGAACATTGTAGTTGAAGTGCATTTTGACTCCAAATGGAGCATTTCAATCGATGCCGTCTACTAGAATAAGTTGTGATTTAGTCAATCAATCAACGCATCGTTAAGGTTAAGTTTAACAGGAAAAGGTAAGAAAATGCGAGAATTAATTAACATTTCACTTTTAAGGTGTTCACTGTCAATGCTTGGTGGAAAGGCATTATAATAAAAATAATAAAAGATTTTTAGTACTTTTTCCACATATTTTTTTTATTAGATCAGGACCGGTTTCGCTCGTCGCAAACATTATCAACTGATCAGTTGATAATGCTCACGATGAGCGAAACCGGTCCTGATCAAATAAAAAAATATGTGGAAAAAGTACTAAAAATCTTTTATTATTTTTATTTTAATTAACAATTGTTTCTTCCATCTAGCCCGTTTTTAAAAACGAGAAAGGGGTATGTGAGAAAGATTGAATATTTAAAATAGACAACGATCGATTCACAAGTACATAGAAGAAAATCATGAGAACGACATTTTTTCATGTTATTTTTTTAGACTGATAATAACATTTTTAAAAAGATTTTGTCAAGTTTATAAACCGATGTTCAGCATAAACTGTGAAATATTCAGAAAAAAATTAAATTAATGCCTGAATGACAAAAACATAAATTGGTTTCAAAATTATAAAAAAAATCTGTGTTTAGTTTATATAGTTTTAATTGGTGAGATACAATAATCAAAATTTGTATTAAAATACCAGTGTGAATATGTGAAGCGTAGTAACTCTTACGTTTTTCCTTCGGATAATCCTAAGCAATAGTATCACAAGAGGCGAGGTTTCAAATAAAAATGTCGGCCCACATCATATTATGTACAATACATACCCACTTCCCAGTGAACGTGCGGCGTAGATACTAAGATAAGACGTCGGCAGAAGTCTACGAAAAAATCGTAGAGGCGCGTTGGGCTTTCAAGAAGCTAACGAAAATCTACAATTTGGACTAGGGTTCGTCGGTTTTCAAAAGCCGGTTTTTTCAAATCGGTAATTGAGATTTAAATATGATTCATATTATTTAAAACAATATAACAAACTTTTGTACTATCGTCAATGAGAATGCTCGTCATTAATGTGGGATTAGTAAAAAAGGTGTCCTATTTTTTATTATATTTTTTAGACAACACAAACATGAACAGAAAACGATAAATCCATCGAAAAAATGCTGTTCGTACTGGGACTCGAGCCCGTGAGATCCAGCACGAAAGCCACACCGCTAACCGCTGCGCCATAAGATCCGACAAACCGACTTGGTTAAAAAAAACCGTGGTGGAAAATGTATGTAGGTCAGTTGAATGCGTTGAAATTACATACATTTTAAAATATGTTTAAAATTTTCCTGGACACTAATGTTTTGAAGGTAGCTACAACAAAAAGAATTATTCAGAACGGACTTTTCACATTTCCGGTGCATTTTCTCTGTTCCTGACCTAGATTCATATGACCATGATTTATCGCAAAACGTATAAAGCGGTCCATATTTTATTTCGAATTTTTATCTAGCGCAACATTATGTAAACGAAATACATCCGAGGCGGCGTAACTAGGTATGAACAATGAATATTCAAAGAAGACTTGGGAAAATGGAAAAGCTAACTTGGCCATTTTGCTTATTTATGAGTTACGGTTGTTGGAAATGGTCTACGAATAAATCATTCGAACATTGTAGGTAGCTTCACCCACATCATACACCCCCAACAGAAAAACAGAACATTATCAAAAAAAAAAAAAAATATTCTAACTACCGCATAATTACAAATAATAAATACAGCAACATCCACGTAAGACAATAAAAGAGTTTGGGTTTTGACTGTACAAATGCTGTTTATGTAGAAAAGAAAGACAAGATAACAAATCGAATAATAATTCTAAGCTTTTTTTAGTATTCCAATTTTGGACCGGATTCGACAATATTTATAGAAAATTATTAGTAAAGACAAAATACATGCGGGTTTTCTGTATTTTATTTTTTAAGATTTCTGTTAAGAGGTACGGAAAAATATTATAATAAGCTAAGTCGAATGAATTCTTCGCTATAAGACGAGAGTTGCAAAAACAATTGTATACTGTGATTATTATTCCCAATTTGTAGCATATGGCCATCTACTAAAATGATCTCAACAATTTTTTTTTCGACGACAACTGTTTGTTACTCAGTCTCACAATCGCTCTTTTTCGAAGAGGGTAGTAGGGATAGAAGGATAGTACTAGAAAAGGGGTAGTGGTTAAGTTATCGCACTCGCTACGCCCCGTTATTTTAAGATTGGAAGGGCAGGACGGAATTTTTAGGCATCGTGTCTTTCGATTAATCGGGACTCGTGAGATCCATCACCAACGAACATGGAGGCCAACGACGTTGACCAATGCGCCACGCACCCGATAATATCTTAAATAGAAAAATCAGAACACGGCGTTTAACATTTACGAGAATTTATATTAAAACTTTATTAACATGCTATACTGCCAAGAGTAAATTTGAAAACGTTTACGGTGCTATAAACAATATTATAATGCCACCACACAGCGCTCTTGGGAATGCAAAGAGAAGATTCCAGATAACTTATGCCGACAATTCAACGTATGTTGTGTTTGATGACCTACTTCAAATTAGCTTATACAGGTTCATACATATTGTATTGTTCATACATCACACATTGTGGGTAGTATTAAATGAAAACAATTTTTTATACGTTGCGTATACAAAAAGAGCTTATTTATATTGGCCCGTTGTGAGAAAATCTCACATTTATATAATTTCCATACTGGTTCCAAAAATTTAAAAAAACTCGTAAAAAAGTATAAAAAAAACTAAAATTCGCGCAAAAAAATACATGGTTACAATTAATTACTTTATTTAATATAAAAATACAATGAGAAACAGATACGTAAATTATGTAAATAAACATGCATAATTGTACGTATAGAATTTTGTCCTAACCCGTTTGATGAAATGCTTTTGATCTGAATCGATTATTATTATAAAATTGGATTTGTTTTGTCTGAGAAAAAATATTTCTCTTGACGATAAATTACGTTGCAAGTTTTTGGATTTATTTCTGCATTTCCAGTAACAATGAGTGATCGCGTAAAAAAAGGAATAGTGTCGTCAAAAAAAAATCGCGTGAAAAGAGGACCGGGTGTATTATAAACACCGAAGTAATTAGTGCCCCGACCGAGTGTCTCCTATAGATAGCAAAATTCAAAAAACGACAATTTAATATAATATATGAGACCAAAAGACAGGACGTCGATATTTTTCGAAACTAATATGAACCGAGAAACCCGCACACAACACAAAGGAATCACACAAAAGTTAATACCAAAGTTGATTTGATCGATTTCCCAGCGGGATTTATCGAGGGGAAATATTGTATTTATTTATTCTCTTATTTTTCGTGGAATTTCATTTTCAATCCGACATCATATTTGACAATGACGATCAACAAAGACCTCTATTACGAGACGAAGAAGCAATATAATGTTCTACGTTTCACAAAAACCTTATTAAGTTTATGTTGTTTATGTCACTCGAGTATAGTTCATCGCTTGAAGGCAACCGAGCAAAAAACACTTAAGAAAAGCAATTAATTGACAGTATTACTTGGAGGATAACATACAACGATAAATGTCGACGGCGATACACTAGAAATTGATGTATATGTGTTATTTTTATTTTTGAGTCCGTTCCCACTCCCAATGCGGAGCGTATGGCCTCCTAATGGAGGTACCTCAAGATAATACTTTCTACTCATCATCGAAGAGAGAAGGACTAAGGCTAGGACAGAGCTAATGGTTTAATAATCCCGTTGATTTTAGGATTAAAATGGTGGTAAGGTATTTTTTAAACATCGCAAACACTTAAATCACAAAAACAGACTCGAAGCCGTGAGATCCGTCGTTGACCACTTCGCCACGAACCCGTCATTATATATATACATACTCTTATTTAATAAACATCGGTCATATTGTCAGATAGATAAGTGCCCGGACAATATCAGAGCCAGGTTAGCGTAACAAATTCACGGCGAACGTTATAAGTTTGTATTTCATCTATATATTTACTTCATTTGGGTTGGTAGAATTCAAAATGACGTATTGATTGTGATATTTTCACTGCTGTTATTAATCGTGTCGCGTCCAGGGTCCACGACGTGCGTGCATTTAAACACTCTCCGGGGACCCAGGACGCCTGTATTCGCAGATC
Organism: Himalopsyche tibetana; assembly: GCA_030503985.1. Classification (NCBI taxonomy): domain Eukaryota; kingdom Metazoa; phylum Arthropoda; class Insecta; order Trichoptera; family Rhyacophilidae; genus Himalopsyche; species Himalopsyche tibetana. Next base: position 3,137,770 of record JAPJYX010000014.1, read on the forward strand.
ATGTGTTTGATATGCACGCTCCACGTCGACGCCCCGCAGAGCCCGACCCGTACAGCCATATATATAATATATTTTTTTAAATAGAACCAGCACAGTATGATTTTAAATAATAATTCCACATGTGTGTAATTAGTTATTATGGAAACTAACATTTATGCATGTTTCGATCATCGTAGCCTTGTGTAAGTATTGAAAGTATAATATACGACGTGAAAAGCATTACCGACGTATTGATTAGCTCAAATTTTGCTTGTTCGCGACACGGCGGATTACTTTGTATGGGTATATTGCAGCTAGGGATTCTGTGGCGGGACGTCCCGGGACAAAATTCCCGGGACTTGTCGGGTTTTTTGCTGTTTTGAGTCCCGGCAATTTGTTGTCAAGTGTCCCGGGAATCGAGACTGTGATTTACAATGTGCTAATAAATTGTACATTTAAATTTAACAAAAAAAATTGTGGCTAAGAAACCCTCAAAAGGATTGATGTGTATTGAATGAAAAAAGGCATAAGAAGGGAGCCCCAAGAAAAACGTAACTGTATACAAAATATAGCTGTACCAAAATCAAATTACAAAATGTTAAAATTAATTGTTTATATCTGATGTTGTTTTATTTACAAATATTTTTTCACTATTATACAAAAGTACTAATGTGTCAATAATAGGACAAAAAAGGACTAAAAGCTGTATTGTGAAGCTACAGTCATAAATTTACTCCTGACTGCGGCCGAACTCATTGATATTTTTTCAATACATGTACCGTTATCATTCCTTCATAAGCATTTCATATACATTACATAAGAAAAATAATAATTATTAAACATTGTATTCAAAAACGCGATTTACCATCGAGTGTATGTAATACATACATACATACAAATATTTAATTTGAATAAATTTATAATTTTATTGAAGGGGAAGTAAGTCTCGAGTCCCGGGACTTTGAAAACCTCGAGACTTCAGAATCCCTATGCAGCGTTGGCGCAAAGGCACGTTTCCATCATACAGGGTTTTCAATCTGACGAGACCGAATTTATGTTTACTGCCTCAATTAAACGAGGAGCATTAAAGCAGTTATATGATCAGGCAGGTAAATAAAAACACGACCTTTAGGATACGCCAGTACACGTGAGTTCACGTAAATCTCTCGCCGTAGTAAGTATATTATTTTATAGGACTCTTAAGTCTTAACGAATTGAAGCATATTTAAAGTTATACTTTCGTCGGAAGCGAATGTTGTAATTAGATATTTATTGGTTACTCTACACACCACATATTAACTTTCGTACGCGAAACACGTGTTACTAATTTTAATATTAGTAATTTAGTGTACACATAACAATAGCATTCATCGGTAAACCTACAGGGTAAAAGCTCATGGGCCTGATAAAAGTGATGAGACGGCTGCTACTCAACGGTGTTTTTTTTTTAATAACACGATTTTCAATTTGAATCGTTAAAATTTTGAAAAACTCCCACACGTTTTATCACTGACGACTTGGGTTTCGCCTTTCGGCATTATCAGGCGTTCAAGTGCACGAATTAACTTGAACTGACCCGGATCGTACAGCAGAACAATATCATTTGAGATTTACAACTGACCTTCAATAATAAATTTGAATCGTTTAAATTCTGTACATTCACACAAGTTCAAGTCCATCTGTGCATTTGAACGCCTGACGATGCCGAAAGGCGAAATCCGGGTCGTGAGTGACAAAACTTCTGTGAATGTACACAATTTAAACGATTCAAATTTAATATCGAAGATAAGTTGTAAATCTATATAATAGTATATTAATTAAATACCGAAATGTTGTCAGCAACACACGTCACCAGTATACAGCAATCGATTGTCCATTTGGTACAGTGCGTCTCGTAGATTCCGATTCTTTGATAACATACGCTGGATAGCGGCAGTAAAAAAAACACAAATCTAGAACGTTACAGAGAAAAACGAAGTACACACAAAATTCAGACGATTCGGCTTTTCTACGGTGACGGTCGAAAGGGGACACCAGGTAAACAAAACAGGGGGGAAAAGAAAATCGACGAATTGATGACAGCAGCGCAACGAAGCCGCTCGCCCGACGCCATAAAATGAAGCCAGCCCCAGATTGTATGTAATAACATAAACGTACAGTGGTGACTAGGGAATCCAATCCCGAGCCAAAATGTTGATCCCGGGATTTCGGGATTCAAATTTTTCCTGGTCCCGGGATCAGTACATTTTTTTTTTTTGTGAAAAATAAATTAAACAATTTATTCTATATTATATCACCAGCTGTGGGCTGCCGATACGTTACCAAAAAGCTCTCTTAATCTCAGTTATTCGCGATGTACAGGTGAATGAGTGGATTTTTAAACTACTCTTTAAAAATTATGCGCCATAATTATTAAACGAACTTAATATGCATACATTATGTAAAAATACGCAATATAACTTAAAATAATTAATGTCGACAGCTGATAAAATTATCTACCTACTTCAGACTGCAAGAGCAAAGATTTCTGAAATTGTCGTGTATTTTTAATGATCCAGCGTCAATTTTATTTATAGAAAAATCAATTTAGTTATCGTCGCACTGGATTTGACAGATAATATTAATGATAACAAACAACATAAAATTTCTTCATAGAGGAAAGCCGAAGTGGCATTAAAATAAATAACAAGTCAATTAACATTGCAATATGCACTACGTATGTAGATAAAGAAACAAAAAACATTTCATACTAAAAAATAACGTCTTATCGCCAAACGTGTCCTTTTACAGTAATCTATAATATGTTGTAGAATTTAATATTTTTTGGATTCATTAAAACATAATTAATTTATTACCATATATGACTTCTAGTATATCATTTTATTGATTTCGTCGGCAGAATTTATTTTCGAATATGATATCTTGATTGTGCATTGTAAAATAATGAACAATGGAACATTGTTTATTATATTTGAAGATAAGACAGTCTGTCTATCGGTTGCGTTTTATTTTACGATGCCAAGACAATTCTGTTCTACACGAAAATCAATCTCGAAAATTTCGGGATCATGCCTTTTAATCCCGGGATTGAAATGTATAGAAAATTGTACGGGATCCCGGGATAGGATTCCCTAGTGGTGACTGAAAAACTACACTGACTTTGTTACCTGAATGCAGACATTACACCGTTTTTTATATCAAATTTATGGAGCTTTAGGGTCTCCATTCATGATCATTCCGAAATTCAAAACTGTTGGGTAATAAACCGATTAAATGTGACGTTAATCGTTTGCGTAATGGTAGGACTTTTAAAGTTCATTGACGAGAGAAACCCATTATTCCAACGCGTAACCAAATAAAAACACTCTTAATAAGTAAACTGCCGTAGTCTGCATTTTGGCTAATTTTAGTTATGAATGAAGCTTAAACAATTTTATGTTTTCCATCGTCGGAGAAAACTGCGGTTTTATTTGAAATATATTTCACGACACATCCAAAACTTCATTATAGTTTTAAATACAATGACTAGAAATTGCAAATATAGCACTCCAGTAACTACAATATCCGGAATAAGTACAAAAGTGTTCCATTGATTATTTCAAAATGTCATGATTATTATTTCCAATTGCAAACAAACAGCAATGATGACCTCGGAAATACAAATTATATTAAATTCGCAGAAATCTTTGGAAAAATACATTCTTGTTACTAAATCCTCTTGAAATTCATACATTTGAGCTCCCGTTTCATTTGAAATCGATATTGATATACATAATTAAACATTATGTTACAGATTTCTGTTTTTATGATTTTATTTAAGTCAAATGTGAAACTACTCTGATCGATGAGGTATATAATTTTTTGTTCAATGAAAAATTAAGAAATATTACATACGGCAGTCGACCTAAATATTAGCGAAAATGCAGCAAGCATCTAATTATATGTCAAGGTCAACACACTTTGGTGACTTGATGAATAGCCCATTGTTTAGCGCCATCGATTTTACCTACAGGGGTGTACTTAAATAAAATTGGTTATATTAAATATTTAGAAATATATGTGTCGAGTCAAATTTGTTTTAATATTTTTTATAGACAAAAAATCTTTTTATTTTAAGACTATTTATCTAGCTTGTAGTGTAAATGCGCTGTATTTGTTTTTGCGAAGTAGCACATAAGACATTATTATTGGTTTATATTATGTATGAGTTTAATAAATACTCTAAAAAATGATGAATCTCTCTTTTGTTCTTATTCTACGCTTAATTTATCACAATCAGAACTGGTTTCGACATTTCACCACGAGCATTTTCAACTGAAAAAAATATATACCATATTCCTGGTCTTGATGACAATAAATTAATTGTATAAAAAAATAATTGTTCTATTATTTTTCAATATAATTGAGACATTGAACACTTAAAAATTCATAATTACTCAGTGTATCGTTTTTTGAAATATGTATTTGTTTTTCAGTTTACATATAAATATGTAAGTACGAAATATAAAAATTTCACATTCCAAGAACTTCATCCGTCCCTGGATAATATTATTTTTTTGCAAACTCGTAAAAATACATTTTTATTATACTGACTAATTCACTTTGACTAATTTATTACCATAAGCTGTGAACAATGTCGAAGTACAAAACAAAAATAGGTAAGTATATTTTTAACCCTTTGAGGAGTATTGCCGCTTCGTACGGACAAATATTTTAGTGCTTAATGCTTATTGCTATTCTCTTGCTTTTAATTGAATTGTCATTATTTTTTCACATATTGGTAAAAAACATTTGTATCTGTGAATTTTGACGATCTCGTTATTTTTATTATTTGTTGCAAATGAACAAAACAAATTTGTAAAAAGGTCAATACATATTTGCACAAAATCGGTAGCCGTAAAAAGCAAAAAAAGATCTAGGCCCAAATTGGAAGTAATAGGTTCTTGAAAATTGTTGAAAAATAATATGTTTGTATACATTTACATTTTTAATTTTGCATTGTAAAATTATAAAAGAAATATTATTCCATATTCTTACCAGACTGATCAATGAACAATTTGTTTTATATATTTTTGTGTGTATCAATGGTAAATGAATCAAAAAATCTTAATTTAGTAAAAATAAACTTACTACCCAAAGGGTTAAAATCAAAAGGATAAAAAGATATCTGCCGATTCTGAAGCAATGTTAATAATTTCTTTATTTGATAGGTAATAATGAAAATGTTTTATATATTTATGGGGAATTTTTACATGCGGAATCTATGGATATAAAATTACATATTTTTTAAGAGTTGATCAACTGATTAACAAAGTGTCGTAGAAAAAAATTGTTAAAATAAACTTCATTACGAGTCTACATAATCGTACAGAGATTTTGCTAAGACAGAACTACCGGTAAGCTAATCGCTCTCCTTGTACGTTGCTTTATAGATCGGATAGGGGGATGAAATTTTAGATATTGAAAAATATTTCTCTTATGTACTAATTTTACATTATTTGAATAACAATTGTGACCGGCTTCGTTTATCGCAGACGTTATAAACTGATGACAATATAAATCAATACTGTAACACAATATAATGTTCAGTATTATTTTAAGATTAACTAACTGTTGAACCTTCAAATGATTGAGAGATAGTATCTTTTTGCATAATATATACGTCCAATTCTAATGGAGTAGATTTACTAGAACTTGATTATAGAGTACTAGAATTGCATAATTAATATTGTTTTATAATGTACTTGCAATGCAAACTACTTATTATTGGATTTGAATTAAAAAATATATACATATACGGTATAAGTGATATACCTACATTTCCAGTTGAACTTCCAACCTATTGGATATCCTTTCGTTCCGCAAATGTTTGCAAAGATGTTATGTTTTGTTTTGAAATTTAAACATTTTTACTGTTGTTTATGGGTCATTAAGTTTGAATGTTGCAATTTAGTGCATTTATGTGACAGTTTGCCTGTTTGAATATCAGGTAATCACTCGGCAACGAACATAATTCACTCGATTTTGACTTTAATGGTCTTGATTTATAGCATGAGCTGAACTTTTAATGGGAAAATTTGATTTTTCGGGCTCGTCAGTGTCCAGGCTTAAGTACTAGGGCGCGTTATCGTCAAAGTTCTCCGAGGCACTTTCATCGCTAATTTTTTAGTTATTTTCATTCCATTATCATCGTTGCCGACGGAAGGGCGTGATCGCTACAGAGGCTAGCAATCCTTGGTGAAGCCAGTTCACGGAGACACCATAGGCATTAATTTGCAGTCACATTATATTTACCTCCCCACTTACTACATCCATACATAAACACACACATGCGCATACAAAAATATACGCAGTGCTTTTTTTGAAAAAAAATATATTCGTACTGGGACTCGAATTTTTGAAATCCGTCACGGAAGCCTTGTTGTATCTACTGATACTACAATGTGTTTTTAAGGATAGAAAAGTGTGTATGGTACACACAAAGGTACACTGACGAGTATGATGAACAAAAGTGACACAACTAATGCAGGCGAAATCCACGTGATAAAACAGCCAATTTCGTTTTTATAAATATATATTTTTTCGAAGATTGATTTGAAACATTAAAAATGCCAAGAAAAGTGGTGCCGGAACGCCGCCCCGCCGCGTTAGATGGAAAAAAGCACTGCATATACACAAATAATACACAAGAAAGTCAGCCAAAGAAAATCATTTTCATGTTGCTAAGGGTCGTGTTTACACGTTTTATTAGTTTTAGACGAAAAATAAAATCAGTGTCGGGTCGTCGAGCAGAACTACTCTCGGCTTAAATCGATTCGTAGGCACTGTCTCGTCATATGTGTGAAGATAGCAGCCATAATAAGAAGTAATGGACCGATTTAAGGGAATTTCTGTTTTAACAAATGGAAACATACGTAGGCGTTTTCACAAACGCGAGCCGATACGTAGAATTACGTCATACGCCCGCAATTATAATGTCCATCAAATAAAAAAAAAACACAATTTTCCTTTTGTTGCTATGAGCATGAAAGAATTTCGAAATAAAGCTACGGCATTAAAAAGGTTAACACATGCATTTGGGCTTGAAATGCACTCACTAACTTGAAATGGAACAATATAAATCACAAGCATTTTAATGAAATTTATAGTTGATGCACGATACGTCTTTTTCATGTCATTAATTTTTACGTCGGTGTTAACATACCTAACATACATCAAGTAATGAGCACCATTGTCTATACGTCGAAAAACTAAAACTATTTAAAGATAAATTATAAGACTTAAATTTTGCGTAGATCCTATATAAAAACGAATTGTGCATGTAAATTATCACATAATCAATAGTAACGTAAAAATAAGTGTTTTTGGTGTTTTTAATTAGTTTATGTAAGTAAGATATAGTAAAATAAAATCTGAAGTTTCGTCAATGTCAATTCGAGTTGGAACGACTTGAATTCGACTAACCCGTTCAGTGTCAAACGGTCCTTTTAACTTACGTTTACAAATTGCAGAAAGAGCAGACGTAGACTTGCTAAAAAGCATTTATTATGTGCGAGTTGTAAATTATTTCATTAGTAACGTGCAAAAAAACGTGACACGGTGAAAACTTTTTTGAGCTTTGTAAACTAACTATAAATTATTTGAAAAAATATGAAATGTTTTTCCAATTGGACGTTACACCTTTCCCGCTTTTCAATTAAATTATTGTTGCCGATTGTGATTATGAAAGGTTGAATAGGGGTGACTAGAGGTAATATTGCACGTTGCTTAAATTACTGGTTATGTAAAGGAAACAATTGAAGGTCACTATAACAAATAATCATATCAAGACAACCCATAAAAAATGAGACAATTTGAAATTATTCTATTATATTCACATTATTTTTTTATATTTGACTCCTGTTATGGTATCTAAAAATTGTTTCGCGTGTATCTTTGATTATCCAATAACAACATAATCCAACATTGTTAAGTATTCATTTAAAATTTAGACGAAGTAAGAATATATTATTGCATGTCATAATGAATATTATACAGTGGAACTCGTAATTTACAGAAAAAACATATTAACTGTCGAAATATATTCAAATTCAATATATTATATTTGAACGATTCAAACCAAATCTTAAATTATATCAATACATAATATTATGTTACCATGAAAGAGATATAAATTATAAACTTTGTCTAGAAGAAAACCATTAACAAAACACGAGAGAGCACCACTACTATTTTATATGGATTCGGCGGTAACTTTTTGGAAGTTCATTTCCGACATACTTAAATTTAGTTACTTAATCCACATGTTAAACGATCTGTGACGCGTGTTTTGCCACGTTAAGAAGTATCATCAAAAATAATCATCACAAGGTTTACGAATAAGTTATAAATTGATTTTAATTTAAAAATTACAAACCCCCATTTTTCTGTGCAGTAGAAAGGGAAAAAATAACCTTAAACTTGATATTGTATTTAGGTTATTCCAATGTATCCCAATTGTTAGGTTATTCGTAAACCTTTTAAATATGCAAAAGTAATAAAAATGTCAAATTTAATTTTACATTAGAAAACACCAAATTCAATTCAGCGTTCTTCGCTTAATACGTAATTATTGTCATTCATTTAATTCGTAATAACTCATTTAAAATTATAAAACAACTTTGAAACCAATAATGATTTTTCCTAACATTATTTAAACGAAACTCCTACAATAAAATCACTAGACACGCTGGCGAATTAGGCGTCTGTTATAAAAAAAGCTTTTAAGTTATACATTATGGAAGTTTATTCAATACGTTCAGTAAATCGAAGTTAAAAATAATTTCAGTCGTGGAAACACTTCACTAAGGAATTTTAAAATATTGTAAAAGCAATTTCGCGTAATTTATTATAATCTGATTTTACATAGATGAATAATGAATATACAATCAATCCTAACTACGTATATTATTATTCAGAGCGGCTTTATTTTATTATTAATTATCTTCCCATAATACATGAGAATATTGTTAAATAAGATTAGGCATTAAAGGTTGACGTGTGTTAATGTTGTAGCCCCTGACAAAAATAAATACGAAAATATTTTGGATGGATTCGGTGGTTACTAAATATTTTAAAAAATATATATATCTCCCTCTTTGAGAAGTTAGTATATACTGTAAATATATTTGCGAATAAACTACACATCGATACTAATTATTGTTTTATAAATAATACAATACAGATTACATCAACAGCAAAAGGTCATGTCCAAAATTGTAGAATTTATTTGAATGAACACTTTTAGAGTGTTCACTGTCAATACTTGGTAGAAAGACATTATATGAATAAAAACACAATATTACTTTGTACTTTATTCTACTTTATTTTAAAAAAAGGTCCAGGCCGGTTTGACTCATTGCGAGCATTATCAACTGACCGCCAGGTTGACAAAGCTCGCAATGAGCTTTTCTTTAAATAAAGTGCAAAAGAATATTGTGTTTTTATTATCATTTATATTTGACATTGAACATGCCGGGATTTGACCCCAGATCCATCTTATCTGTGTAACGCCAGTAAAGTAATTACCACTATACTTCAGAGGTTGAGGTGAGTAAGTTAGTAGGAGATTATTAATTCGTATTAGTTTACGGTTTCCAGGTAAATTTAAATATAATACTCGCAATCATATACTAAAACAAATACCGAATTGAATAAATACATTATTATGAATGTGTTGGGCGTAATTTACTCCGAATTCTGCCATTACGTAATACGTTACGGCCGTGGAGATATGGATGGTGACACGACTCGATCTTCGGTAATAAAAAAACAGAAAGAGAAAACCTTCCATTATCATAACCTCCGAATTTAGAAGGATCGAATCAGTGTTACAAGTTAGGAAAATATTGGGAAACAATTCAAACAAATTAAACATCTCGGGTGCAGTTTTAAAAAGTGGGATTCCACTCGTTTATTTATAAAAGAACATATGTTAATGGAATTTTGAAAATAGTGCACAGACTAACTCACAGAGGTGAGAAAAAAAACAACATACAAAATACAGTAAATAATTCGCCTGATATCGAGCCTACGATTTAAATGGGCTTCGATTGCGTAATCATAAATTTCTTTGCGCTTCGGGGTTATTATAGGATATAACGGTATGAAATAGTAAAATTTATAACAATAGGTATTTATTTAGAGTCCCTTAATTTATATCCTAACTAAGTATCGACAATTTATAAGAGTAATAAGTCTACTTGCTACACGTAGGGGGCGGAAGGCTTGATATTCAGAACAGTGTCGGTCCGGTGACACAACGTTAATTTTACCAGTTATTTCGGCGGCGAAGCGCGAATTCCATTTTATCATCATCATCAGCTGTTCTCAATTCACAATCATGTCCGTTCCCTATGCGTGCCATATTTTAGTAACAAAATTCTTATTCGGCCCAGCCATGATAGCAGGAGGACGTCTCCCGGGACCCTCGGATCGGCGAGCACGGTGCCTAAGCGTGAGGAGGGCTGTTAGACCCTCCGCCTCCCAATCCGTGTGTCAACGTCCAGTTAACACAAACCAATGTGGTTAGAGCTCACAACTAGTGCTCAGAGTCAGTGCCGAATGACACTGATTTCTTCCCGGACGTTGCCCCCGCTCCATGCGTTGGGCTTCCTAGTATCTAAAAGTATCGAGCTCGTTTTTGTTTGGATAACCGGGAAGCGTGGGTGAGGGATGAAATTCCGTTCAAATTTCTCCGTCGACATGGTAGTCCGCCTGTGAAAAAGAAACATCATCCGATGTCCTGCCCGTTGTAACGAAACGGGTTTGGTTTACTATAGAATAGCTCTGCCAATTATGGCAGAGATGAACGTCGTCCAACAGTGTTCGCCTGCTGGACGACCACCGCCCACGGCGGTATCGGTCTTATGCATCTGCCCATGTCAAAACGACCCGGTCACCTTGAGACCGGCGTCGCTGTCGCTTTCCGGTTATCCGGCACAATGAGCACCCACCTAGTCCTGTCCTAGCTACCTTATTTTAGGGGCAGAGCGCCAGGCCTGGTGGCATCGGCGACACAATCCGCCTAGGCTGTCCAAGATTTCATTACTAACCTGGCGCTCCGGCACCTCATGACTCGATAGACGGCGTGACGACAGCTCTATATCGTCGGGAGACCAGATCGTCTCCCTAAGCAAACAGTCTCGGCAGACTACACACGGCTTCTCCAGCCGACTCCTCAACTTTTACACGCCTTCTATCGTCAAGTTATGCTATTTGTCACGTCGCCTAAAGATCACCTCTTACAATAACAAAATTTATTTCAGTTCCCGCACACATAATTTCAATACGTTTCTGGTTGTGTCATTGTTAAATTACATAACGTTACTAGAAAAAGGTTTCTATTTCTACAGTTAGAATAAATTTGCATTACGCGTATATTATCAGATTAACATTCAGCGAAGGATTATCCTCCTACAACTTTCGATTCGATATATCGACCACATTCGATAGTGACTTTATGAGCATTTGCGTGTAATAAAATTATCGTGTGATAGAAAATAATATAATAGAACCTCGTGTATCTAGAATTAAATTTTCTGACACCTAGTTATGGGCGCCGTTCAGGGCGTATTGTAAATGCGATAGCGATAAATTAGAGAATTGTTTGTGCTCGACAAGGCTTGATTTTACTGGATTAAAATGACACACGAAGAGGCTTTCGAAGACCTTCATCGGTCCCGCCGAAGCGTGGTCGCACTCGACTGAATTAATATGGTTCATCATTATAATGAGAATTTCGTTTATAGAATATAGACACTTAACCGGAAACGTATTGCTTTTAACACACATTAGGCTTCCCGGTGACTTTCGTCACGTACAGAGGCTACCGACATATTAACACCCACAATAAAATACATATTTATACAGGTCCTGAAATAATACAGTAGAAATTATAATAACAATTTAAATTGGCTTTGGTTTCAATACAATATCTTTACCGGGGTTGCTCCCTTGCTTCCCCTCGCCTGCCAACGCGCATTCCTGTTTCGTACCTTGAATTTATTAATTTCCATGCTTTGAGACTATAGTCTTTTATGAAGACAACATTTAAATAGGCTTTTAATACATTCGGCGAGCATCTCGGTGCTCCGCCAGGTGTTAATAATTTATACCCGGGGTTCGAGTAATTTATATAAAATCCGCTGTCGGATCTTACGCACGCTTTTACTTTGCAAATCGCCGCTCACATATCACAAAACACAATGTTTAATAATAGAGAGGCGGCGACACCTCATCAACGATATTGAATGCCACAAACCTTGAGGTGTCGACAGGAACTTGAAGACGAGAGACGGCTGGTGCGACAGGCGGAGAACTCTTAATTTGAATGCGAAAGTGCAAGTTGTTAAATTTTGAAAGTTATTGATAAGCTGCTAGTATAATTATTCAAGTTCGAAGTGAGTATAACAAAATGGCGGCAGCCATAAGTGTGAATTTTAACAGGCGAGGTCAGGGGAGCAACCCTTCGAACAACTTTACTTGGCGAGCGCTAACAGAGAAGAGACTTTGTTTCTTTTGTTACTATCCCTCCCTTCCTGCAAAATGTACAGATCTCGGCGCGAAAAAAAAATGCATGGTTGCCGTTAGCGATGTTGCCCTGGCGTCAAGTTGGCTACCGCAAACATATCTTTCGAATGATTGTATATTTGTATTCTCATAATATGCCTATCTCTCTCTGGTTTCTTTCGTACTAACTTCATGCCAGCGACATTCTATGAAAATGCTATGGAATAATCGGGTCCCAAAAAACCGAGTCGTGACAATCCCCAATACCCCAGAGGAATCGATTTACCCTTTGAGCATTTTTAGTCGATTGCATGCTAGAAAAAAAAATCGGGCCTTAGTACAAGAGAGAGAAAGTCAGGCGAGATTGCACTCAGCTAATCCCGCAAAAGAGCAAACCAGGCACGGCAGCTTAACAGCAGACATTCCGGTGCCTGTGCGCGCAGCGCGGGTTTATCAACTTAGTCCTGGCCTCAGGTTGAATTTCCACTTGGGAGCAAAACATAAAAATTATATGCACTACTTATCAGTAGCGCTGAACACAGTTACACATGGTTATTTAACAATCGAAAAACTATATATATAATTTTTTTTTTTTTTGCATATTACGCGATCTCTTAACCTAGTACCTTAAGATTAGACAGATTAATTATTTTTTTAAAAGTTTTTTTTCAAGTGTCAAATTTTCTCTAAATCAGGTGAAATTATTTTTTCATATACAATCTGCCTTCAGGGCCCTCTCATTAAAACTTTCTCCTTGTCCGCACCCTTAACGGTGTGAGCGACAGGTTTTGCTTAACTCAGAATCCAAAGTTACAAGTTATAAATACTTAGTCTGAGGTCATGAATAACAATATATATTCTTAGTAGAACCTTCGGGACATGTTTGTTTCGATTTGCTATTTTTTTTTTTTTTTAAATTGACTAAGGCTGGTTTGAAATTAGTGAATAAATTTATAATTTACTAAAAGTACAATTTACAATTTTTTTAATTTGCTTTTATGAATGGTTAATCATTCCTTGAAGAGGAATATACTCATAGTTTGTACTATACTTGTAATCTTCGTTGGAGAGCTTCATCAGGCACGAGGTGAGGCCTGACCTCCTGCAGCTGGCGCGTCATCCACCGGCTGGTGGAAACGTCCGCCGCATCCACTTCTGGTGGTGCGGGCTCGTCTTCTGGCAGACTTGTGGTTGACGTCTTCCGGGCCCCTCTGCAAGTCTCGTTTCCACGAGGCTCACGTCCATCGAGGTTTGGGTGGCCCGGTATCCTCGATGATCGGCGGTTGGAGACGATATCTCTCGTCCTCTGTTGATCACAGCCGGTTGAAGTATCGCGCACTTATTTCCGACACCTTTCGTTATTAGGGCGTTTGCCTGACACTTGCCTACTTTATTTGTTGACATTCTATGTAACCAGCACACAAAGAGAAAAATTTTCATCAAGTTCAATTAATAAAAGTTTGCTGATATTAATATTTGATAACGTTCATAGAGATTACAATCCTGGTTTCTTTACACTAAGCATCGTGTTATTTATTATTATTATGTTTTTATAATTATACTGCTGACACTTAATTATCCCTTTATAATTTCACTTAGCTTATTTGATTTCACTAATCGTCGAACACAGATGATGGGCGCCGTTACCTGGCCGCCCTAATTACTTTTAAATAGTTTTATACGTTATCGCCTATGTCTCTTTTCGCTGATTTAACTTAATATTCGTTTGCCGACACTTAGTTTCTTTGTATTTTTATTCTAATCCCAATATTTATGTTCTTTTAAATTGCGGTTTGTTTTATTTTATATTCGGTAAACAGAAAGTCGTTAGTTAAAATTGTTTCTTGTTAATTAGTCATTTATTCGACCCCACAAGTTTTACTTTCATCACACTTTGATTACACTTAACATTTATAATTTTATGACCCGTTGTTAGAGATCCTTTCCAACAATTAATTTTTTTCTTACTTTTATTTTATCTTTATTTTTATTTTTAATTCCGCACCGTTTATTCTTGGTGTAGTTAAACGTTTCTAAAGGCGATTTTACTATTCGTTTCGACACAGGTGTATATTTTTTTTTATACACTTTCTACTTAATTTACTGACCGTTGTTTACGCTCTTTTATCATTACTAACAATTTTCAGGATTTTTATGCGCACTTTTTCCACACACTACATTTCGCCAAACGTTCAGTATTTCAATAGCGGTGCGTTTCACGGGGACTCGTTATCTCAGCGCGGTGATTCGCGCCTATCCCATTGTTGACGTCTTGTCAACTTTTCGCCGTGGCCGGATGGTTTCCTCCTGTCTAGGCGAAGCTCCAGCGCGCGTCTCTTAGAGGTTTGGACATTGGGAGACTTGGGTGGTGAAAGTGGAGGAAGGTGTGATACTTCACGGTAATGGATATGAAATGTGGTTAGGGGTTGAGTCCCGCACCTTGGCATTGATATTCGTACGCCGGTACGTCGTCAGTTTCCGGCGGTGCGGATCCTGTAGTCTTCTTTTTTGGAGTCGAGTGAGAGCGTCCTCCCATCGACTCCCCCGCGGCTTCAGCTTGCAGCCGGCCTCGATTAGCTACTCGAGGTTTGGCCACTGGAGACGGTCTGTTCTTTTTAAAACCACCTATTCTACCATCACAAATGCCAAGCTTTCACTTGGTGATTATTACATGTTTAAAAAAAAATTGCATAACATTTTTATAATATAACAACGTTACCTACAACCCTTATCGCTTACATTTTTTATATTCTTGAAGGTATCGTGTTAAATACGATCCCTTACATTCCCAGGCGCCACTACATGGTACGTCATGCAGAACGTACTGCTCCCGAGCCACTCTTGACATTTCCCTTTGTCTAAAAGAGTTAATTTTCTATTAGCAGCGGCGGAGACACGAAACTTTTCCTCTCAGGGTCGCAGGTGATGATTTAATTGTTTCAATCATTCATCTCCGCATACTTTTACTGAAGTTAATTTTAAAGAGTCTACTCCGACTATTATTTATCCTACTTTACTCGGTTCTTCGGTGATCAGTCGATTCACTCCGTATCGTACGGTTAAAAATTCGAGCGTACTGCGCCCGGTCGGTTTTCTAATTTCGCTTTCCAGTGGTCGATATTACTCGGGCCACCGGTCCGCGGGCGCATGACTCTAATGAATTTACATTTAACTTGAATACAAAGTCTACGTTACTTGATCTGCGCTTTGATCAGATGAATTCATGAATCTAAATCAGCCTATGAGTTGGGGGCCAAGATGACACGACTCGATCTTCGGTAATAAAAAAACAGAAAGAGAAAACCTTCCATTATCATAACCTCCGAATTTAGAAGGATCGAATCAGTGTTACAAGTTAGGAAAATATTGGGAAACAATTCAAACAAATTAAACATCTCGGGTGCAGTTTTAAAAAGTGGGATTCCACTCGTTTATTTATAAAAGAACATATGTTAATGGAATTTTGAAAATAGTGCACAGACTAACTCACAGAGGTGAGAAAAAAAACAACATACAAAATACAGTAAATAATTCGCCTGATATCGAGCCTACGATTTAAATGGGCTTCGATTGCGTAATCATAAATTTCTTTGCGCTTCGGGGTTATTATAGGATATAACGGTATGAAATAGTAAAATTTATAACAATAGGTATTTATTTAGAGTCCCTTAATTTATATCCTAACTAAGTATCGACAATTTATAAGAGTAATAAGTCTACTTGCTACACGTAGGGGGCGGAAGGCTTGATATTCAGAACAGTGTCGGTCCGGTGACACAACGTTAATTTTACCAGTTATTTCGGCGGCGAAGCGCGAATTCCATTTTATCATCATCATCAGCTGTTCTCAATTCACAATCATGTCCGTTCCCTATGCGTGCCATATTTTAGTAACAAAATTCTTATTCGGCCCAGCCATGATAGCAGGAGGACGTCTCCCGGGACCCTCGGATCGGCGAGCACGGTGCCTAAGCGTGAGGAGGGCTGTTAGACCCTCCGCCTCCCAATCCGTGTGTCAACGTCCAGTTAACACAAACCAATGTGGTTAGAGCTCACAACTAGTGCTCAGAGTCAGTGCCGAATGACACTGATTTCTTCCCGGACGTTGCCCCCGCTCCATGCGTTGGGCTTCCTAGTATCTAAAAGTATCGAGCTCGTTTTTGTTTGGATAACCGGGAAGCGTGGGTGAGGGATGAAATTCCGTTCAAATTTCTCCGTCGACATGGTAGTCCGCCTGTGAAAAAGAAACATCATCCGATGTCCTGCCCGTTGTAACGAAACGGGTTTGGTTTACTATAGAATAGCTCTGCCAATTATGGCAGAGATGAACGTCGTCCAACAGTGTTCGCCTGCTGGACGACCACCGCCCACGGCGGTATCGGTCTTATGCATCTGCCCATGTCAAAACGACCCGGTCACCTTGAGACCGGCGTCGCTGTCGCTTTCCGGTTATCCGGCACAATGAGCACCCACCTAGTCCTGTCCTAGCTACCTTATTTTAGGGGCAGAGCGCCAGGCCTGGTGGCATCGGCGACACAATCCGCCTAGGCTGTCCAAGATTTCATTACTAACCTGGCGCTCCGGCACCTCATGACTCGATAGACGGCGTGACGACAGCTCTATATCGTCGGGAGACCAGATCGTCTCCCTAAGCAAACAGTCTCGGCAGACTACACACGGCTTCTCCAGCCGACTCCTCAACTTTTACACGCCTTCTATCGTCAAGTTATGCTATTTGTCACGTCGCCTAAAGATCACCTCTTACAATAACAAAATTTATTTCAGTTCCCGCACACATAATTTCAATACGTTTCTGGTTGTGTCATTGTTAAATTACATAACGTTACTAGAAAAAGGTTTCTATTTCTACAGTTAGAATAAATTTGCATTACGCGTATATTATCAGATTAACATTCAGCGAAGGATTATCCTCCTACAACTTTCGATTCGATATATCGACCACATTCGATAGTGACTTTATGAGCATTTGCGTGTAATAAAATTATCGTGTGATAGAAAATAATATAATAGAACCTCGTGTATCTAGAATTAAATTTTCTGACACCTAGTTATGGGCGCCGTTCAGGGCGTATTGTAAATGCGATAGCGATAAATTAGAGAATTGTTTGTGCTCGACAAGGCTTGATTTTACTGGATTAAAATGACACACGAAGAGGCTTTCGAAGACCTTCATCGGTCCCGCCGAAGCGTGGTCGCACTCGACTGAATTAATATGGTTCATCATTATAATGAGAATTTCGTTTATAGAATATAGACACTTAACCGGAAACGTATTGCTTTTAACACACATTAGGCTTCCCGGTGACTTTCGTCACGTACAGAGGCTACCGACATATTAACACCCACAATAAAATACATATTTATACAGGTCCTGAAATAATACAGTAGAAATTATAATAACAATTTAAATTGGCTTTGGTTTCAATACAATATCTTTACCGGGGTTGCTCCCTTGCTTCCCCTCGCCTGCCAACGCGCATTCCTGTTTCGTACCTTGAATTTATTAATTTCCATGCTTTGAGACTATAGTCTTTTATGAAGACAACATTTAAATAGGCTTTTAATACATTCGGCGAGCATCTCGGTGCTCCGCCAGGTGTTAATAATTTATACCCGGGGTTCGAGTAATTTATATAAAATCCGCTGTCGGATCTTACGCACGCTTTTACTTTGCAAATCGCCGCTCACATATCACCAAACACAATGTTTAATAATAGAGAGGCGGCGACACCTCATCAACGATATTGAATGCCACAAACCTTGAGGTGTCGACAGGAACTTGAAGACGAGAGACGGCTGGTGCGACAGGCGGAGAACTCTTAATTTGAATGCGAAAGTGCAAGTTGTTAAATTTTGAAAGTTATTGATAAGCTGCTAGTATAATTATTCAAGTTCGAAGTGAGTATAACAAAATGGCGGCAGCCATAAGTGTGAATTTTAACAGGCGAGGTCAGGGGAGCAACCCTTCGAACAACTTTACTTGGCGAGCGCTAACAGAGAAGAGACTTTGTTTCTTTTGTTACTATCCCTCCCTTCCTGCAAAATGTACAGATCTCGGCGCGAAAAAAAAATGCATGGTTGCCGTTAGCGATGTTGCCCTGGCGTCAAGTTGGCTACCGCAAACATATCTTTCGAATGATTGTATATTTGTATTCTCATAATATGCCTATCTCTCTCTGGTTTCTTTCGTACTAACTTCATGCCAGCGACATTCTATGAAAATGCTATGGAATAATCGGGTCCCAAAAAACCGAGTCGTGACAATGGCTGGGTTTCACCCCGCCGGTAAAGTTTCAAACATATTCACGACAAAGTTTTATCAGCCGTAGACGAGCATCGGCGACTAAAAAAAAGCTCGTTAACTTGGGAAACGACCGCCAGACGAAAGGGCGGGAGGACTAAAAAGAACCAACACGGAGTACGCAAAACGAGAGATAACAACAACATGGACAACTGTGTGGGGGGGGGGGGCGCAGAGGAAACTAACGGCGGAAAACGTCACTCAGAGGAAATCCCATAAGCTCGGAAGGTTCTGAAGAAGGTTTAAGAAGACGTCGTCTAATATTGCATTACGTAGTAACACAAGATGACAGTTCGTAAAGTTTAACCTTTTGGACATCGATGTAAGTATAACAATATAATAGTATATTTATGTATCCATTGAGTGTTGCGATCAATGTATACCACTGATGACTAGTTGTTAGGTTTACTCTAACAATCAGGTGGTCTCGAATTCAAGATCAAGATACTGATATTTCAAATTGAACATTTGGTATCATGGGCATGGCTGTTAGTGATATATTTTCTCCTCGAGTTGATGTCGAGGTACTTAAATACAACAGCTGTAATGTAAAACACTTAGAACTAACCCTCCAAGGACGAGCGTGAACATATGGTCACAGTAAACACCGTTGTCTATTGATCCCACTATTCATCCTTTTTCTACCTGAGTATCGTTGCTTTGACTTATATTTGGGTACAGACTCCAGTAAGTCATCAGCCGCAGGGACAGAAACGGCCACCAAAAGCACATGCTATTTTTTGAATTTCTGCTTTTTTTAATGGACTTTTTGAAGCTACTATTTTTTTTATCAAAACATCAAATTATTTACAGTTCTTTTGCTAATATATTTGAATTGAAATTATGTTGATCTAAAGAGGTCAAATTTTAAATATTTTTCAAAATTTCAAAAAAGCTCTCTGGGGGTTAAGATATTAAAAATACGAGTAATTTTTCCCGAATCAGCAAAATGTCACTGTTTTTTGATTCCTTTCATTTAATACTTCCTCTAAGAATTTGTTTGAACACTGTAAAATATTTGTCCTACGTAATTTTATATTGAACGATATCGCATGAAGCCCTTGGTCGTAAAATATTATGGTAGGGTTTAGTCAAAATTATTCTCTATCATACTTAACGACAGTTTTCCTCACATTAAAAATCAATTACATATATTATTATGTACAAATTAATTATTTAATTAATTACAAGACATCTCGGTAAAACAGAGAGGTATATTTATTTATAGAATAGTAATGTTAGTTTACCATTTAGAAGGATCGAGAAAATAAATACATTATTTTAAGCCACACGGGTGTTTTCGATATCAATATTTATTATCAACATCAGAATGTACACGAGACCAATTCTTTACAATTATTATGAAAACATCTGTTTGAAAATTGTGTCAATGAAACAAACAACACTTGTTCAGCTGTGTAATTATTTTTTATAAGAAAATAATTAGCCACCAATTAGCAAGATTAAACCGGTCGACAAACGAAAAAAAAAAAAGGATTTTATAAATGTAATATTTTTTTAAACAAACAAGACGAATAATGTTTTCATGCCTAGTGTGTAATAATCTCATGGGTTAATCCAGCCATTTCGCCAGCGATTGCGTTAAACTAGGTGATACATTTACTTACTAAACGTCAGTTCAAGTTCATCCGTGCACTTGAACGTCTGAAGATGCCGAAAGTTCATAATTTTAATGATTCAAATTTAGAACGTATAATAAATACAATACATCATACTAACAGAATACGATTTAAGCTATACAGAGCAGATTTTTTAAACAAAAATAAAATAGCAGTTAGAACAGTTCCAACTAAGACTTCTATGCATCCATGACTAGTTAACAATTCAATTATTTTGACCACAGTGTCTCGCATCGTATGTAACAATTGAAGGAGAAAAATCCTTAACGATCCCACTCAGTTTGATTATGTTGGGTATGTCAATGCCCTTCAACGAGATTCTTACGAATTAGATCGTGTTACGGTTTTTTTTTCCCAAGTAAGTACATTCCATGCAAACTTTTGCGAGAGAATCGTGAATACTTCAGACGCTGATTGATGAAGGTGATTTTATTTATTTAAGCGTTGTATTGTTCTCACCAAAAGGTGTATATCTATTAGTTCGGATCAAATTCTGATGAAGCTAAGACAGAGTTTTGAGCATAAAAAAAATATTTTATTAAATTGCTGGTAATATTGATAAACCACTTGAAATCTAAAAAGTAGTGAAAATTCTCGGAAAAGACGAGCAATCGCCATTTAACATAACACGGTGTTTTCCAAATATAAAAAATGTATACACCAAATAACGACTATTAATAAATGAAAATCAAAGAGTATTATTAAAAATAATAAAACATTTTTAGTACTTTTTCCACATAAAATTTATTAGATCAGGACCGGTTTCGCTCATGATGAGCATTGTCAACTGATAAGAAAAACAATAAAACAGTGATATTTATACAAAATTTAAGTGGTAAAAATAAGGTATGACAAACAATTGGTATTACAACCTAGCAAAAGAATTGAAGTAAAATACAAGGAAAATAAACTATAAATAAAAAGTTGAAGACCACTTAGCAATGAAACTATTATGACAAAAACCAATTAGGTATGAATTATCATTACCAAAGTAAAAACCAACAATAAGTGTATATAATAAATAAATTTTAATGTCTGTCAACCAAATTGAGTTTGGAAAATCCAGTAGAGTACAATCCAGCAAAACCGGTCCCGATCTAATAAATTTTATGTGGAAAAAGTACTAAAAATGTTTTATTATTTTTATTATAATGCCATTCCACCAAGTATTGACAGTGAACACCTTAAAAGTGATCAAAGAGTATTTGCAGTTCATTCCTATCAGAGGCTAAAATATAATCTTTTTAGTACAAAATTCTACGTCATTCGTAATAAAAGTCATTTCGTATTAAGAATATTCAGGAAGAAGACAAAGAGTAGCATGTTTGTAAAGCGTTTTCACCCAGTATCGATTATAAAGTCATATTTTGAATCAATGCTATTTATATTAGTCATCGCGTTAACTTGATTACTCTTTGATGATCTTTTTATTACATGTTAGAGGTGTTGAACATTTCAATTTGTGTTATTTTAGAGTAAATTATTCATAATTTCTACTGTAATTTGTAAATATTTTTCAATGCCAATTTTTCATTACACCTTTTTATTTCAATTCGCTTTTGTATAAAAAGCACTGCTGACAATGCTCGCGCTTGCTATGAGCGAAACCGGATCTGATCTTGATAAATAAAAGTGGAAATAAGGACAAAGAAATATTGTGTTTTTCTTAATAAAATATGAAGTGTTTAGGCGACGTTAAAAATTAAATCATGTTCTTTTTAATCGATACTCTAATACTTACTATAGCGACAAAACATGTTTCCTCAAAACTAAATTTGGGCGTGTTTGATCCCAAACTACTCAATTGTGAACGACGATAAGGGCGTGGTGTTATGAGTAGTAAAACAATTAATGTGAAAACAGCGGTGATTCAAGGAAAGTCCCAGCAATAAAACCTCGATCGATATGCGCTGGTCGGTGAATTCGTAGAGTGGCTGCACTACACTGTACGAAGGCCCTCTACGGCAGGTAAATTTTGCTACGAGCTACGATCCGAGCTTTTAGAAACACACCGGATACATCATTCTAACAATTGTTTGTTTCTTGACGCAATAAAAATCAATCGTTAATAACGAATAAGCCTAATTAAATTTATACAATATGGTCTGTTTGATTCTTAAATAATAAAAGTCGCCATTACTGTATTATCTTGCGAAATAGTTTGTTGAAAAACACGTTGCTATGTGGTGAGGATATTTGTCTATTTTTAGGATAGCAGCTGGTTTTTTAAAATAATTATTTTACAAAAGAGCACGCGGTTAGACAACGCTATCGTTTCATAACTATTATTTCAGCATAATATTATGTATTTTTTTCAAATATTGCAAGATTTGTGTTAAAGCGGAAAGCCCGTTATATAATAAACAAGGCTGGTTTAACTAATATGTTTTTATTTTCATTTCACTTATTTATTATATACATATTTGTTATTTTAGTCTCAAGAGAGACTGAAACCTGCCTGTCTCTTCTACCAACCAGATCGATCCGGGCATCGTGGAAAGCCACTGATGACCATTCACAGGATGTATTCAGCGGAGCTATGGGACATTGGGATGACCTGGGAGGAAGCAAAAAGACTGGCGGGGGATAGAGAATCTTAGAGGAACTATGTGGTGACCATATGCTCTGTATATTGAGCGGATATGGAAAAAAAATATATTTTTGTACCAATAGTGTATACATACACATATCACAAAAATTAAAGTAAATTCCTTTTGCAATCTAAACAAAACGATAAAAATATATGCATACTATAAATTGCAAATTGCAAATTGCAAATGGCGGAATACTTAATTGGTCTTGTGTATAAGTTATACGTAGCCAGGTACATTTCTGTAGCTTTTGTGTTAGAGTTTTTAAATATTTTTTGTTGAAAATGAGATATCAGCATTTAAAACATATTACACATTTCAACCTGTTATAACATGAGTATTTAAACGTATTTTTTGTGTTATACCTTTCATTTACAATAGTGTTATTATTGAATGGATTTTTAAATGTGCATTCTTATATTTTTAAAAATATAGCTGCTAGGGCCATAATTAATTATTATTACTCTAAATTTAACATCATGATTTAAACATACGGCCATTTGTTTACCCGCTATAACATTGTTGGTGGTTGAAAATGGAGTAAGCACTTATGCCCACACGTAGAGTAGATTGTATATATAATGACGTTAACATCTCATTTTCAACAAAATATGATGTGTACTTTTAATCTACAGTCACAGATGTCTCTTAATAAAATATATACAGTCTGCGCAAGAATGTTTCGCGTACCTTACGAAAATTCAGTTTTGTATTATAAAATGTCGTTCAAAAGTACATATGAATTATATCTTTACAAATATCATTACAAATTTGTTTAAGCACGTACCCACATCTTAAATATAAGTGTTTTTACCGTTTTTTACATTTAGAACAGCTAATAATGAACTTATGATAACCAGGGTGGTAGAATTAACAATTCGTTGTATTCATTAAATAGTTTTTAATTAAAATTTGCGATTATTTTTTTATCAATTTTTAATTATTGATAACTTTTAACATCCAGGGAATATTAAAATGCATTGAAAAAAATCCATATTTTCTTGAAAGATTTTTATTTCAATTAATATCTAATTTCCCACTCTTATTCAAGATGTGGGTACATGCTTAGACAATTTTTGAATGATATTTATAGATATATAGAAACATTCGTGCGCAAACTGTATATATAAAATACCAGCGATGTTTCTATTTAATTTCTGTAGTCAGCTGTTTTTGTCATCTATAATTACCACCCTATAGCTACGAAAATATGTTATATACATTTAAATATCATTAAGTGCTAGCCAATAATGTTATTAGGTCATGAATTTGATTTTGGGCATGATTTTTTTTAACCTTCACTTCCGTCCTCATTTTCGTAGAAAAGCCGAGCAGAGGTTAGTTTTATCGCCGTTGTGTCTTTGATTAAAATGTGTAGAATTAACCAAATGTTTAAGAATACTTTATAATTCAAAATTGTATTCTACGCGACCAAATCAGCCCCGCTTCACGTATGCTAAGTAAAAAATCCCCTTAAAACATACTGCAGCTTTTGTGACCCGGTTGAAGTGCGACGGCGCGCGTAATAATAATTGAGGACGCCTTCAACAAGTGGCACTGGTGACGTGATTGAGGCGCCGAGTGCTCTTTTCCCGCGCGAAGTGCTCCACGGTAACAAATGGACGCGTAATTGGCGCCAAAACGCTCAAGACGGCAGTCGCAGATGAACCCATGAGTTTTTACCCATTCGAGAGAATGTTATATCATTTGCAACAACAGTGGTAATATATTTAATCGTACAAACCTAAACCTGCACAACGAGACACAGTTATCGGAGGATAACGGAGTTTATGTCGAAGAAAATCAAACACAACATAAAACATCATTTTTACTTCATACGTCATCATTACATGTTTAAAATGATTTGTTATGTATATAACGACTGTGGAGTGGAAAATGGACGTAACCCAAGCATAACAAAATTTTACAGGAGACACAAAATCATTTTTTGATGATTTTGGGCCAAAGTCAAATTATGAAATATGCACAATCTTGAAGTGCACGGAGACTCATAAATTGGGTTTTTATTGACATTACCTAATATTAAATTAATATATGTTTTAGGAAAAAACATTTTTAATTCATTTTTCCTGATCGCAATTTTCGCAGACCCTCCTTTTTTCAAACATAAAAGATGTATCTATTTAGATACTAGTTCGGCATTTTCAGCTTATATATTATTACTTTGATAGAACGTGTATCAAGTTGTAAACATTGTGATTGTCGAAAAAAAGCTGTTTTGAAAAAACTGTGGGTTACGTCTTTTTTCCTTTCCAAAGTCGATATATATGTATTTGTTTTTTTTTAGATATTTTGCAGTGCTTCATTCCCAATTCCAACGCCGTTTTGCACAACCAATGAAGATTTCGTTCGTACGCTTCCACCGTATATTGTAAAGTTCGGCTGTTCACACCTGATACCTGATACAATAATGGGCGTAGGCGAAATAATACCCTTATGCAAATTGAAACGGGTCAAATATTTACGAGCGCACCTTTATGGCGATGTATACGACGCACGCCGGCTTATAATCTAACGAGAATATTTACACAGCATTAGTACGAAAGAGAAACAAAAAGGCACAGGCGACACGATTAACTAATTGTTACTAATGGGAACAGAATTAATTTACCGTCATCATCGTTAAACGGTTCCAGTAATGAATGACGTGAACACAATAATTCAATAAAAGAAACAATTAAAGAGTTGAAATATTCATTCATATCGATTTTAGTTGATTTTCAATACCGAAATACTGGTATTTTCAAAAGATATATTTCAGTATTGAAAAACACCAAGAATGCTGGGTTCCAGTTTCGAAACATACCGTTATAGCAATCCCTAGTTTATGCACATGCCACTAGACTACGGAGACTGTGATGAAGAACCCATGCCTTCGAACAGAAATCGATACATCAGATCGAAAAAATGCTGTTCGTACTGGGACTCGAACCCGGGAGGTCTGGCATGGTAGCCCAGAACGCTAACCGCTGCGCTATAGGAGTTTACGAGACTTTAATAATTATAACAAACACATGTTTTAAACAAACTGTTTGGTAGTTGTTTCCCTAATTTATAATATAAAGTTTAAGTCTCCCATGAAACGTATTTTCATTTTCTGGAAACATCTTCCAATTTCGCATGCTATCTATGCGGAACCTTTTGTAATAAAAAAAGTTTTGTTTTAAATAGTAATCAACTTTATGGATACCGTAAATCTAAATACGTTATTTACACTGCCGTATGGAAGAAAAACACATTGATATGTTTATTTGACAAACCCAAGCGATCGCTACCAAGCTGGTAATAAAACGCGAGTCGTAACAGTGCTAATAAAATTGGAAAACAAACACCACGGAAAAGAAAACTTCCTACGTTTAGAAAATGGATTACGGTATCGGTCATGATTGCGGTCTGCGATGCCAGCCCGAGAAATGGTATGACATGCTTTTTCCCCGGTTTTACAACACACTAAATATTCTTTTAAAGTATGGCGAAAGGTCGCTGACAATTTGGTATAAGAGGGAAGTAGCGATTCAAAAAACGATTAAATCCCGTGAAATATAGTTAAACTTAACCTAGACAATGACACCGAAACCTATACCAGATCCGAATAATGTGAGCCGCATGGGAATCTATTATACAGTCGGGCTTGCTTATTACGAGGAAGATGGGATCGGCTGAATTTGCTCGTTATGAGCATTATTTGTTGTATCAGAGAATAGGTATTTATTTTTAAATGCTTAAAAACATACCATCGCACGAAAACATTAAGTATCTGGATCGGTCACATAGCACAAAAAGTCGCAATTTAAACAAAAATACATAATATTAATAAAAACACAATATTCCTTTGTACTTTATTCCACTTTATTTAATATTTCAGGACCGGTTTTGCTCATTGCGATCATTGTCAACTGAATCAGTCATCAGAATCAACAGTCATCAGTTGACAATGCTCGCAATGAGCGAAACCGGTCCTGACCTATTAAATAAAGTGGAATAAAGTACAAAGGAATATTGTGTTTTTATTAATATAATGCTTTCCACCAAGTAAGGACAATGAACACCCAGACTAAATCTACAGGGCAGGATATGTCAATTCTTTATCAAGATATTAAGATAAAATACTGAGGAATTCACAATAATAAAGTATAAGTATATTTTAAGGCAAATATATTTTAAAATAAGCCTAATCATCATATTGATTGGTGAAATAAAACCTGTATTAATAAAAGACAGGGAAATTATTTTATACATGATACAGCATTTCAAGTGAGGAAAAATCGTCGGAGTTATGTTTTAATTTGAACGCGGATTCGGGTCGTGTTTTAATTTAAGGTTGAAGTCGTTTAATTTTTAAACGACTTCAACCTTAATTTTTTTTTCAGATTTGAGGAGCCACAACACAGTTTAGGGGGGCCACGGGCAAATTTCGCAAAATCCGAAAATTTCTGCAATCACGCAAATTTTCAGGATTCGAAATGCTTGGCAGAACTAAAAAAAGTTCGATGCTGGTTTTCTGGGCGAATCAGCGAATTCATCATTTCACATACGATTCAAAAGGGGCTACGGGCCCAAAAAAGTTGAGAAACACTGTTCTACACTCTTAAAATATCATAAAAGTGAAGTAGCCTCAGTTAATACAAATTTCAATAGTGTTATATCCGTAAAATAAAAATATGCATCAACCAAAACACCAAAAAAAGACGTGATTGTATTAAAAAACCCATGAAAAAAGTTTTAACATTTTACTAGCTGGCTCACTTCACCTCTCAATGGCCCAAATGATTGTCTAATTTTTGATAAATTAAAAAATAAATTGATACTAGAAAAGTATAATATTAGATTTAAGTCATACATAATTAGAATTTATTTACACGCCCGTAAACACACATGTTACATTTTTCTGTCAATCCACTTTTCATATAAAATTTAAAATAGATGTTCGATTCATTGTTTTTAATTTCCCCTCAAAGCACTCAACAAATTAAAAGACTCCTGAGTGGTCTCAGTGATCTGTGCGAAAAATTTGACTAGTTCGTCCAATATATCATGAGCTCTGGAGGTCGTGAAAAGTTATGACGATATTTTTGCTCGGTGCGCCCGATAAGTAGCTCGTTATAAAAGTGAATAAATGTATGGAGCCATGAGCTCCTGAGCTGAGAACGAATGTTTCCTCATTTCATCCGAAATCATTTCCGTGATCGTAATAACCGAGTTTGACTGTATTTACGAAATGAAATGTTATTTATCTTATGTGATATATATAGCGTCGTAGAAAAAGTAGAATAAATTTCAAACAAACCGAAAAAACTTAAGTAATTTAAATATTTATAAAAAAGCTTCTATGAAAAGTAAAGTTTGGATAAATTATTCTCAGGTATACGGAATCAATTAATATACACAGTAACGTAACTACACGTATTAGTACGTATTGCTTTTCGGAGGGTTTTTTTTTATTCACGGGATCTATAAATCAGCTAAAAGCACAGCACACACACTTGTGAGGCGAGAATACATTGGCACGTTAGGCATTTTATAATTTATTACCACCAAATACACTTTATAAGCTGGTAAAAAAAAGCGAATGGAAATTAGTTACGTTTTAAAATCTGATCCGATTAAAGAGTAAACAAATTGGGAAGTATATATATGTACTTTTTTTAAACCATCATTTTTCCAATTTAGAGTTTATAAACACTTAGTTAAAAATGGACTGACTTCGACATCAAATCTTTTCTGATTGAACGAATTCTAATCAGTGGAATATGACTGGGGATTAACAAGTTGTATTGTTATCTTAAAGATTTTTCCCACAAACTGAAAAAGAAGCCCAGTCCAAAAATTCATTTTTCGGGATAATTTTTTTAAGCAAAAATTTGAAACTGCGAGAAAATGTGTAGATGCATGTACTCATCAAAAGATCTTGAAATTTCTTTACAAAGATTAATGACTTTTTAGACGCCTGCTTTATCATCTGATCAAATGCTTCAGATGAAGGTGACCTTATTACCTGAAGACGATGCGGAACATTCAAAGGATTTTGTAATTGTAGTATTTTTTTAGATTAAACGTCGTAAATTTTAAAGTATATAATATACAGCGAAAAATACAGAAATATAAAATCACTTATCATACAGAGATTTTCATTCACACTTTCGACGTAAAAAAATAGCATTATTTAAAAAAAAATATATATATGTTTAACATTAAACTTACTACAAATATAAATATTGTTGTGTCTTCTGCTGGATGTATGGCATGTGTTTCATTGATTTGAAAAACATCACCAGACTTACTTTTATCGGACGATTTTAAACTAAATAAAATCATACGTGGAAAATCTAGTTACGCAGGTAGTGAAATAACGAAGATTTAAAATATAATTTAACGTTCAACTAAATGCAAAGAGAAAAATACTCAAATGATTCTGTTGCGAACTTACATTTATGTAGATTCAATGAGGGCAGGACCTGAAACAAAACAAAAATAAATATTACTTAAAATATATCGCATTCAAAATTTCTGTATTATAATTCAAATTAAGTTTAAGCCCATATGCCACGTAAATGTACATTATCGGTATTTAAACATCATTGGATGAGCGTGTAAGTTTTGCTTCAAAATAGTTTCACTCTAATAGAACACGACAAAAAGTCAGATTCCAAGGGTGCAATACCAACGATATCATCAATCACCAATAAATTCACGTCGCTTTACCTATTTCGGTTTGATTGATTGCTCGACAAACCTTTTGACAGTCGAAATCTGACGATTAGTCGAAGTGAAGCAACCAAGTGGTTAATTCAATTTACGCGTTTACGCAAAAGCTATTATAATCTCTCATCGCCGCTATCGCAAATTACCGTCACTGGGACCATAAAATGGAAACAAATGCAAACACTGTGTGTCGAGATACAGAATTAGTGTTATTGGATATGCGTAATATAATATATTGGCGTCACAAACCCAGTACAGGAATGTACCAAAACAAGCATATCCTCACTATACGCAATCAATAGTTGCCATGCCGCCGGGATTACCCAAACCACTTTTTTTTTGCATTACATAATTATTTAATCAAACACTAGGTTTGCTACGACGGCAGATATTTTTAACCATTTGTATTCCATACACATAACACGCACACGACATTGCAGGACAGTTTTAAATTAAATTCAAATTAATAAAATTGGCAGTCTTTGCTTATATGTAGTAAGAATGATTCGTATACTGTCGACTGACATTTATTTATTCGTGATGATATCATCATTTCCGTTAAACATAAAAAAATATTCAAATATCACAACGCTTTTTTATCGTTATGTCGAACCTAATAAAAATCCCATATTTAAAAAAAAATATACTTGACAACTTGAGATGTGAAAACAATCAACAAAGATTTTCATTTATTCATTTTTTTAAGAGAAAATTAGTGATAATTATTTTTATATTCTTTTGATTGTAAGAATCAATGTGGGTTTTCATTAAAACATTTCAGATATACTTCGGTGGATGGGTTGGGAAAAAATAGTCATCCTATCATTACTTGAGAGCTGTATAGAAACATTTATTTTGGGATTACACTTATTGTTGATATTACAACTACTGATGACAATTATTGTATTGTTCAACTATGGATTACAATTATTGTTGATATCACTTTTAAGGTGTTCACTGTCAATACTTGGTGGAATGGCATTATAATAAAAATAATAAAACATTTTTAGTACTTTTTCCACATAAAATTTATTAGATCAAGACCGGTTTCGCTCATCGCGAGCATTATCAACTTGAGCGAAACCGGTCCTGATCTAATAAATTTCCACCAAGTATTGACAGTGAACACCTTAAAAGTGATATTGTTGATATTATAAAATAACTTTTGAAATCATTATAGGTACTTTTTCTACTTAATTAAATTGTTATAAGGTTTTATTTTTTTTTGCAAATTAGTTAGTGCATATTTCTAAGAGTCATAAATATTTCAATTATAGATTCTTTAGAAAGATTATTTTTCTTCACAATTTTTTTCAATCAATTGATTGTCAATTTAGGGTATCCAATCCCGGAGCCGTTTTCCAATCCCGGGATTGGGATTTGCTCACCGAGGAATTTGAAATCCTCAATTCGCTATACTTTTTCCCCGGATTATCTCCAAACCTCGTTTTTTTTTAACTCACCGAGGAATCTGAAATCCTCGATTTGCCAATTTCGTGTCAATTTTCGGGATTTGCTCAAAATTTCTCAATCCCGAAATCCCGGGATCGCAGCCGTGTCAATCCCGGAAGTTTGGAATCAGAAAATTAAACGGGATCCCGGGATTGGATGCCCTAGTTGTCATACCTTGTTATGAGATTAACTTAATTTTATATACCATGTTGACAATGCTCGCGATAAGCGATAACGGTCCGGTTCTATAATAAATAATTTATTATAGTATTAGTACTAGGGTATCCAATCCCGGAGCCTTTTTCCATTTTATATTCCTTTCCATTGATTAATTTTGAATCCCGGAATCCCGGGATTTAGATTTTCTCACCGAGGAATTTGAAATCCTCAATTCGCTATACTTTTCCCCCGATTCTCACAGAACCTCGTTTTTTTTAGCACACCGAGGAATTTGAGATCCCCGATTTGGTATACTTTTTCCCAGATTCTCACAAAACCTCGTTTTTTTTCGGGATCAGAAAATTGAACGGGATCCCGGATCCCGGGATTGGATGCCCTAATTAGTACAAAAGGTATCATAATGCTTGCCTTTTCACCAAAAATCTACATTCAAAACTCTAAAATTGAAAAATACAATAGCTAAAAGTTCAAATAATATTGATAAAAGTACATATATTTTTTTAATCATATTTCAAGGAAAAACTATTTAAAAATTGTCAACGGATGCAAACGAGTTTTTGGGAATGCCCATCGTTTTATTTATAGTTTGCTAAAAAATATTATTATTAATTCATTGTATCATATTTTGAAATCCTAGCGATAAGAGGTTCGCTTGGTAATCAGAAGGACCGTGTTGATATTAGGGCATCCAATCCCGGGATCCGGGATCCCGTTCAATTTTCTGATCCCGAAATCCCGGGATTGAGATGGCCGCGATCCCGGGATTTCGGGATTGATTTTTGAGCAAATTCGCGAAATTTACACGAATTTGGCAAATTGAAGATTTCAAATTCCTCGGTGAGCTAAAAAAAAAAAACGAGTTTTGCGATATTCTGGGAAAAAGTATAACGAATTGAGAATTTCAAATTTCTCGGTAAAAAAATCACAAGCCCGGGATCCCGAAAAAAAGGGGATCAATCCCGAAATCCCGGGATTGGAAAAAGATATCAATGTCAATATTTTCGGTTTAACATTTTAATCCCAAGTTATTGAATGGGTGATTGTGACTATGGCCTCCAATCCCGGGATCCCGTCCTAACACCTATTCAGAATATGACCTTTATATCATATAGTCACATTTGCAGTCTTCAAATATATCGGCTTTCCGAGTTCTTACATAAGTTAGCAAATATTTATATTCAACATACGTTTACATTATTATACCGTACACAAATGGCAACTATCAGCGCTATGGTCTTTTGATTTCAATTAATCTTCTAAAGTTATACTGTTTTATCAACAGTAATACAACTCAGAGCGATACCAGTAACAAGTCAGTATTATTACCACTTGACGATACTTAGGAGTAAACAGTGTGTCCACTAGAAGAATTTTCAACACTTCTCGTTGCAAGGAAACACGTGTTTTTGCGGTTTCAACCGGATTTCGACGGTTGAATAGGAGTGGTTGACTGTCGGTAAGTAAAGAAACATACGACGGCATACAATCAATTCGACGTTATTGCGCAAAAACGCGACAAACCACTAATTTAAAATACTGATGTATGGTATAACATTTTTTTTCAAATAGTAAAACTTGTTTAGCATTCTCGTTTGGGCGATATGATTAAATCAACCATCTTTTTGTGCGACCGCCACCCATTGTAATTAAAGCCGTTGTTTCACGGTCATAGAGCAATAATTAACAGGATAGGAAACGAATGAACTCATCGTGTTCTTGAGCCGATGCAAAGCTGCACGGGGCTGATCTTAAAACCACGTGCGATTGTTTTTAAAGAAATATAAATAGAGAGAAAATAAAATTCGGTTTGCTTGGCCATTTTGTTTAAGTGATGATTATATTACAACGACAATTTTTTTTTCTTAAAAAAATTGAAATTTTTAAATATTAAATAAAAAATAAAATAAATGAACTCTTACAAGCCGCAGAATACGTAGTATATGTCCACTTATTGTTTAATTATTGCAAACATATATATTTTTTTTACTTTGCCAAGGTTGTGTTGGATGATAATAATTATTGGTTTTTATTTAATCCACTATGACATAATATATTTAAAATAAATGAAAATATCCAAAGATAAAGGGATGGAAAATTTCTGACTACGTCTAATCTTAAGAATACACGGAATAAATGAACTGCGTGTTTTTTTTTTAATTAAAAAAAAGGAAAATATTCTAAGCCGCCACGCAAATGAGTTCGCGTGAGTAGCAAATGTGATTTGCATAAAATGCAGGTGAATTTCCCAAAGTCAAAAGCAAGGGTAAATTGCAGAGTCAAGGGCGAGCGATAATTTTCACCTAGACAATATATCATTAACTGAACGAACATTAAGACTGAAATAATGCGCAAGGGCTGAAAAGATTTAAGAGGTGCTTATATTTCACGCACACACAGCGAAAAAAAACAGCTCTCAGCAAAACATTTTAAATATGTGCAGCAAGTAACTTTTGAAAAAAGATTAGTGGCATTTGAAAACTCAGCATGTTTTAAATATTAAAACAGAAAACATAATACAAACAATGATGCCGTGTATGTCAGTGGTTTCAAAACTTTAAGCTTCTACGCCTCCCTTTGAATAAGAATAGTATTCGCGCCTTCTGACCCTTTCTTTAATATATGTACATACATAACAATAAAGTCACATTCTACATGGTATATTTAAAAAAAAACCCCCAGTGACAATAATAACAAGGTTTTGCTTTATACTTATATATTTATTTTAGTGTACATTTTTAGATATTAATGCGATGGGCGTGATTGTTTGCTAGGAGAAAGTTTATCAATTCTTGGGGGCCACGTGGAGTACCACTAGTAACTATTCTTCTTCTAACCTGGCTAATATCGGCCAGCCAAAAAGGCCGTTTCGTAATCATATTAATTTACGAACGTTATAAGTACCAAGCATTGCTTTGTAATAAAAAGTTGAATACTATCCGGGATTTAGCAAACTCGATGTTTTGTTGAGGTGTCATTTCGATTTTTTTGTTTTAGACTATTTGCAAATTTATCTTTTCAGTTCAGATTCATCATCATAATTATCGACGAATGGATTCTATATGCATTCTTACTGTTAGGTTTCAATATCAACTGTGGAAAGGGAAAAGGACGTTACCCAATATTTTTTCAAAACAGCTTTTTTCGATAATCACAATGTATAAACTTGATACACGTTCTATCAAAAGGATCTAAGTTGCAAATTCCGAATTACTATCTAAATTTAGCTTTTGAGTTTAAAAAAAGATGAGCTTGTGAAAATTGAAACCAAGAGATAAGACTGAAAAAAAGGTTTTTCCAAGACAATTTCTTTAATTAATATAAGATTATGTCAACTCAACACCAGTTTAGACGTCTTCGTGCACTTCAAGGTTTTGTATATTTCATAATTTTCATATGGCCTAAAATCATCAAAACACGTTTTTTGCGCCTGTAAAATTTGATATGTGTGGGTTACGTCCTCTTTCCTTTCCACAGTCGATATGTGAATTTGTCTTTTCAGTTCAAATTCATCATCTTGATTATCGACGAATGGATTCTGTATGCATTCGTACTGTTATGTTTCAATAATATTCATATTATGAAAGTATATTTATTTATTTATATATTATGTATTGAAAATTACATTTGCTAAATTGTTCGCGCCTTCTTTACAACAGTCCGTGCCTCCCCGAGACGACGCGCCCCCCGGTTTAAAAATTGCTGGTGTATGTAGTATATTATTAATGCATTCCTTGTTTACACAGCATCATTATAAATAATTCTCTACTGCGACTAATTTCGTCTGACAATACTCATCAATGGGAGCGTCAGTTACACGTGTCAATATGTAAATAACTCAAGGCCGAATGACAATAACGTTTCATTTTTTATTTAAAATTATATGTATACAACAGCTGAGTAATATAACTTGAACTACGGGTCTCTTCTGCCGACATTGGTCACAGTGAAATTATCGTCGCTATCATGTTTTAAATATGTAAATTTTGATATGTACAATCGCGGCTTGTGGAATGAAAGCAGACAAACACAATATTTTCAACGCTAAAGTAATCATAATTAAATTAATAACGCAGACGTTAATATGTTGTTGTACATCTGCTGTGCTATTCCCGCGTACATACAACTTATTTTGAACAGTCTGAAATACTCAACACAATCACGCTTTAAGTATGCATACCGTTCAACATAATCATGTCTTGAGTATTTTAGACAGTCCAAAATAATTTGCGATTAAAAGCGGGATTGGAAAAATGTGAATCCCGGAATTATAATAAGCGTCCGGGATTAGATGCGCTAATTTCTGCAAAACGTAATGCAAAAAACATTGAACTAGAATAAATTGGAACTCATTTTACCTAAAACGATTGCAGTTTGTTTTCTTATGTGTCATATCCAAACAGACGTTTTACGAACGAACAGAAATGTCACATTCAGATTATCGTAAAAATATTAAAACGGATGTCTTTTATCAAACTATAAAATATGTGAGAATAAAACCCACTTTATTTAAGCACACAATTAGTGTTTTTTATAATGATCCGGATCGGTTTCGCGCACCGCTTCCATTCTCAACTGAAAATGTATACTAGTCATTAGCGATGCTTTTGTAAATTATTGTAGATAGCCCTGACTTCAATTATGCTTCAATAGTTAGTTTATAATGCTCGCCTCAATTACAATAAAACTGGGAAATTCATACAAAAAAAAATCCGTTTTATTTTTATAAATACGATGCCTTTCCAAAAATAATGAGCAGTTAACACGACATAATGGGCCAAATGCAATATTCTGAATTTAGCACTCATTTCTATACATAAAATGAGACACGGTGAACAGCTTTCGTCCTCTTTCCTTTCACACACACAGAACAAAGTCATTAGATTTTAGCGATAAAATATTCATACATAATGGAAGCAATTTCACTTTTCGTTGCGCCAGTCAAAAATAATTACGAATGTTTAAATGAAATGTCATTTTTTTAAGCAGAGGTCGTCACACTTTGTTGTTTTTTGAATTAGAAAATTGAATGCTGTAGGGAAATTCCATCCCCGAGGGCTGACGGGGTCGTTCCGGTGGACTGTTATGGTAATAGAGTTTTTACTCGAAATGCAATTACACTAAAACGGCGGGTTCGTCGGATAAAAAAGCAGTATTTTTAATTTTAAAAATGAAATAAACAAAAAATCCCCGAACAAACATAATGTGTAGGGAAACAGTTTGTTAAAAGAACGTCATATTTGTTATGAGAGAATTGGATCACTTCGATTACAATTCTTTCCACTTCTAAGGTGTTCGCTGTCAATGCTTGGTCGAAAAAAAGTAGGGCTTGTCTATTATCAAAAACCGATTTTTAAAACCAGGTTTCCAGGAAAGGCAGTATTTAAAAAAATAAAATACGTATTTTTGTGCTCGTTCTACATTTATTTGACCGGTTTCGCTTATCACGAGAATTTCCGACACATTATTCTCCGCTTTACCCGAGAGCAGTTTAGAATAGTTTTTGCTATTCTGTTATATATTTTAAGATTCTTAGTTGGTATCGGGTAAAGCGAGGAAGAATCAGTTAAAAATGCTCGTGATGATCAAATATATTACAATGCATAAAATTTGGGGGTTACGTCTTTTTGACTTTTAAAAGTCGATATAGTATAGTAACAATCCGAAACATATCTTAATAAATAAATGTGCAATTAGTACAAGTTTTTTTTTAACCTACTTGTCCTGTACTTATTCTATTTTTATACCGTTTTTTTACCATTTCCGATCCCAATGTGGAGTATATGGACTTCTTATGGACTTTATCTCAACATAATTGTTTCTACGAGAACTGCTTGTTACTCAGTTGCTCAACGTATTACTTGAGAGTAGGAATATAAGGATAGGACTAGTGGTTAGCTAATCGCTCTCGATATACGTTGATAGGATATTTTGAATTCAAAACATCACCTACATTCATGCCTTCGAACAGTAATTCATAAATCGATTGAAAAATCAATTTATAAAACTGTCCGTACTGGGATTCGAGCCCGTGACATGCGTAACCGTTCCCAACGACGTCGACCACAGAAGCAGCAACTACTATTTAAAAAATGAGGTTGAGCGATGGAATAATAACCATTTCTCATAGAAACACAGTGTATGTTGTTAATATGCTAATATGGTTCGCATTAGTATAGCGGGCATGTAAATAAAAATCAAGCGATATTTTTTAACGCTTTAAATGAAATGATAGAATTTTCTCAGACACAAAGAGGAGAGAATAAAATTGATTGTAAAATGGAAGCGAAAGCTAACTGAAGGAATTTGATGAAAATTATTATTTGCTTTGGCATTCTAATACGCCTTTGAAACATCGATGTCTATAACATGAAAAGGATGATTAAATAACTGAAAGATTTTTTTAATGGAAAATTCCATTTCGAGTTTCATTTAAGAGCAATAGACCTTGACGTCGTCGGCGGATATGAAGGGTGTATAAAAAAGGTATTCTAAACATCCAATTTCCATCTATGAGAGAAAACATCATATTAATATACATATATATATTAAATATTTTTTACAACATTATCTATCAACTGGTTAACATTGATTGAGGGTGGGTTGCGACTAGGGCATCCAATCTCGGGATTTCGCGATTCGCAATTATTTCGGGATTCCTGGATTGATCACTGGCGAAAAAACTGACGAATTGAGAGAATTAAAAATGATTGTCAACTCGAAGACCTTTTTTTAAGCTGTACTTACGGATTTTCACGTGCTGCAGTGCATCCCGAAATCCCGGGATTAGAATTCGCAAAATTGAACGTTATCCCGAATCCCGGTATTGAATGCCCTAGTTGAGAGGAATTAAAACAACACCGATATTCATGCAAACCCATAAGTATACATCGGTTAAAAAACTATTGTGTAAAGTGCATTTTCTGTGATGTTAACCCTAGATTAGAACATAATCACTTTTAAGGTTTTCACTGTCAATACTTGGTGGAAAAGCACAATATTCTTTGCATTGTCAACTGATTCCTAGTCATAGTTGACAATGCTCGCAATGAGCGAAACAGGTCCTGACCTTTTTTAAATAAAGTGGAATGAAGTACAAATGAATGTTGTGTTGTTTTTAATAGAACATATCCCATAGTATATGTGTTACCACGGCCTACTGGACAAGAGAAATTTATTAAAAACGAAATAATTGCAAACAATTTTCTCAAAGGATTCTCAATTCCCATAACAGGTATTATCGTCTACTTTTAACAAAAAAACGGCGAGAATATTTTCAAAAAGAAACGCATAAAAACGTGTATATTTTTTACCGAAGTAGATGAAGTCAACATTTATTCTACAATGGAGGCAGACAGGCCAACCGCTGTGGTATATTGTTAACAAGACGTGCGCTCTGGGGAGTTGTCATATTAATTAATGTAATTAAAGAAAACTCGTACAGCGCAAATGGAAGCGAAATAATATACGACACACAGCGTACGACACCCAGGGCGGAAACGTCAGCCTTGGGCGGCAAGACGATCTTTGTTATACTCAACAAAAGGTTTTCTTTGTAAAAGATACCTTATATTTACGTTCGCGACAAACGTAAATTGAAATGAAACATTCAACGTAAAAAAAACAACAGGCTAGTTAGAAACTATTACACATTTCATAAACGAGTGATTCGAGATATATAATACAGTACGAAAAGATGGTGATTTTTTCTTCGTAGCATTAATATTTTTCGCATCTCTTGTATTTTCTTGAGCAGGAGCGGGGAACCTTTTCTTCTATAAGGGCTCAATTTTAAATCTAATCAATTTCACTACTAATAAAATGAGGGCATTTTTTCATCAGTTAAAAATGACAACAATCAAAGTAAAACGATATTGTATTTTGAATAATATTTTATTTTTCTCAGTATTACCAATGAAAACAAAAATTCACAATACTTTGGATATTCATTACAGTGCGTTAAAATTTTTAGCAATTCAATGAATATATCCAAGTGATTACAATATAAAAAATAAATATGTATTCAATTCATTTTCTCAATAACATTTTGTTTGCGTCAAAGCAACACAAACATTTGAGTATATAATAAATAAATCCCAAATGTCAATAGAAAAAAAGATGTCTTCCGATCTCCTAATTCGTTGTTTCGTACAGTATATTATTAATTCACTCTATTAAATGCGACCGCCTTCTACAGACAAACAGAATTACAACCTTAAACTAAATAGCAAATAGTAGACAAGCCATTGAGTAAATATTGCGAATATAATAAATAGCATCTCGTTTACAGGCCTCTATTTATATAAATTCATTTCCATGAATTTACTGAAATTTCATCTCTGGATAGAGAGCATACATACATTTTTAAAAATATAATAATTATTAATAATTTGATGGAAAGATAAACCAATACATTCTATGAATTCCGTGCACCGAAATGATATAAGACCGGGTAATATTTCATCAACTCATTAACATTTAATACAAACGTAACGATAACAAAAACATAATAAAGTGCACATTTAAATCGTTCAAGTGTTGTATATTTTCATACGTTTTGTCACTAAAAACCTTAGTTTCACCTGTCAGCATCTAGGTTGAACTAGAACTAACGATTAGTAAATATTTTTTATCGTGTAAAATAAAAATAGTTGAGAAAAATGTTATCATCAATTTTAATATTTATGACGTTCAACATTACTTAGGAAAATAATCGTATAAACCAGTGCTTCCCAACCTGGGGTCTGCAGGTTTTTCGCAGTGGTCCGTGAAAATTTTCAGTGGAAAGTACAAATATTTATTTGTGAACATTTGTAGTGATAAAATATAAACATGTGAAATAAGCAATTTTTCGGGGGTCCGCAGATTATTTTTTTCAGATATAGGGGGCCGTGGCATGAAAAAGTTTGGGAAGCACTGGTATAAAAAATTACAAATTCCGTAATGAAAATAATCAAATGAAAGATTTTGATCGTTAAAAAGATTTTCGAAAGGACGTAGCATAGACGTGTGGAAAAGTACAACATATGAACGATTTCAATTTTATATTGAAATTATATCAAGCACCTTCAGTTGAAATTCTAAATTACACAATAAGATGCTGCGAAATTCTCAATTAAAATGAATTTTTACTGTCTGTGTTACATGAAAATTTTATTGTATGTATTATATGAAGAATATATTCAGTAGCCAAAGAATCGATTATAACTTTCAGTCATGCTTACAACTAGAGACGACAGGTGAATCAAAATCATTCTTTAATAACTCCGGTCCATAAATATCATGAGGGCCCGTTAAATGAAAAGGGACTAGAGTTACCACTGATTGAATATAAAATTGATATTGTGTAACTGTTCTATTGTGTAACTGTTCTATACGGCGTGGTAAACATTAAACATAATAATTATTTCAAACAAGAAGGCCCGAGGGAAAGCTGAAAACAATATTTTACCTTCTCATACAACATTAATAATAGCATCGTAATATAGTTAAAGCGTTTAATTAAATGAAAGCTTTTGCCGCAGGTGACTTTTTGTCGAATGTTCACTTACTCAGTAAACATGGAATTTTCAACTAAACAGTTGAAAATTTTCACGATGAACGAAACCAGTCTAAATTGTTATATATTGTGTAAGTAGTGAACAATTTAGATTTAATGATAAAATACCAGTTTAAAGATGATTTGCTATGGTACTCAACGTTGTGCACACCACCGCCTACTAGGATTTATACTATTCTTAGGTGTGATATACATGGGAGGGTGTCTGTATGTAAAATGTCTGAGGCAAGACTACTCGAGAAAGTCGCATGTACTTTGGTGTTCAGAATATTTTAAATCTATCTATGGAAACTTTACTGGATTATATCGTTCATTTAATTAATAAAAAACGCAATCGGAAAACTTGCTTTTATACAAGAGACTTTCAGCTATTACAGACACCCCCAGTGCATAACATCGAAATTCGATTGTAAATAGAAACTGAATGCACCACAAAATGAATTGACAACAGAAAACTGATAATTTAACTATCGAAAAAATCTATACTCCAATAGTACGATCGTCGCTCATATTCCTGTTGGAAGCGAGGTTACCGAAAAATATAAATTTGTATTAAAGTTAATCGTTTCTACATCGCACGTAATCGAGTTCATCGAGGTGGATAAGTTATTTATTGACTAAAAGTTATTCGGCATATGTGTAAGTTATTTCTTAAGTAAGAATCTGCTGTAAAAGTTCAAGTGATTTGAAAAAGAACTTATATTGCTGAAAAAGTGTAGTGAATATTTGGCCTATAATACTTTGGTATGGTTCGGTGATTCTTCCGAACATGATTCTCCCGAACACGAACACTCCGTACAAGAATGCTCCGATCACCGATTCTTCCGAACACGGAATCTTCCCCACACAGAACCTTTCGCACATAGAATACTCCGGACATTTAAATATGAAAATCATTGATCACTTTTAAGGTGTTTACTGTCAATACTTGGTGGAAAGGCATTATAATAAAAATAATAAAACGTTTTTAGTACTTTTTCCACATAAAATTTATTAGATCGGGACCGGTTTCGCTCATCGCGAGCATTATCAACTGATAAGAAAAATATATAAACAATGATATTTATACAAATTTAAATTGAAATAAAAAGGTGTAAGCAACTATTAACAATTTAAAGGATTAACAAATTACATTATAATTACACAAAATTAAAATGCTAAACACCCATAACAATTAAAAAATCATCATCAAAGAATAATAAATCTAAGTGGCAAACGATGTCAATTATAAACACAATTAAAATTTGGGAATTTTTTAAACAAAGTGAAACACTACATTACTAAAGTAAATATCCTAATGATGATTTGGTGTTTTTCCGGCTTCCAAGTAATAATGTACTTCAACAAAATCAGCAGTAATGAAGATTCTGAAAAAGACATTTTTAAAAACCATATCAATTCTTACAAAAGAAATAAATTTTAAAAACATATAAATAATATAGAAGAGCAGTTAACATAGGTTAGAATTAGATTAATGAAACGGATATAATAATTCTTTTAACTTGCAACGCATTTTAGTAAATTCTAAAGATTTACTAGATAAACTTAATATTCTTAACCAAAGTGGCATTTATTATTATGCCAAATATTTTTCAGAATTGCAACAAGCAAAATATTTAATTATGATGTTTGTATATATTGCGTTTGAAAAGTTTATCATTTAATACGTATTTTGGCTTTTTTATTTAGAAAAATTGTGCTGTATCCTTATAGGGCCGATATCTTTGATTGTATTGAAAAAAAATATCATTCATATAGGTATTTAATATTGAAAATTCACATACACAGTATTTTTACATGATTTTTATTTGTAAAACTAAGGGAAATCTTAGTTTTGCGTTTTCCACAGAAAAAAACCAAATCCCTAATTTTGTATGAGATTCACACCCCCAATTACACTACCCCCAATTACACGGTCCCGACTAGTGTAAATGGGGGTTTTACTGTACTCGAATGCCCGAATACGTAACAATTGTGAAGGTTAGTATCAAAATAGAACTTCCATAGATAAGATAGGTAAGATAAGCATATTACGTAGATGAAATGTAAAGCACGAACATTTCAAAGGAGTTTATCTGCAGCAGCGTAAGAATCAGATGGAAACCAGAGATTTATAGAATTTTTATAGAAGATTTATAAAGAAGTCAGTTTACCTACACGAAACATATACGGTTAACTAAATGCGGATATGTTGGATCCGTGGTCGAGTGGTCAACATCGTTGGCTTCAGTCGCGGAACTTGCGAGTTCTAATTCCAATAATGACAGTTTTATTTTTTTAATCGATGAATAGATTTCTGTTCAAAGGCATGTATTTTTGCGATGCATACAAATTATCTACCGCCAATCCGATCCCTAAAACGGAGAGCGATTAACTAAGCTACAAGCCCTGACTCTAGTCCAAGCCCTATCCTTCTATTGCTGTTAAATCTCAGTTATACTATCCAACCGAAATATGACTTCTTGATGTAGATCATGGTAAATTAATTGGATTTCGTTAGTTTTGACGCATATGTCTAAACGTTAGCAAAAGTGAAACAATAAAGCCATAGTTAATAAATTTTATGTAATGTCATTAATAATAAATATCATTTTAATTTTATCCTAATTAATATTTTAAGAAATAAACCCAGATTGTTAATCGTTCTTTGAAAAACTAGAATCACATTTGATAAGTGTAATATTGTAATTATAATTAGGATGTTAGAGTGAATAACTTGATGCATTGTGTATCTCTTCAGAGCCAGTATATATAGCTGAGCAAAAGATTAGTTTAAACATAGTTCTGACGATGGCGCAAGCCGAAATAGCTATCAACGAATAAAATTATTAAAAACTGTAGAGCTAAAATACTTTGTTATTTTAATCTGTTATAAAAGTGAAGCCCATTAGTGGCTTAATGTCGAAGACATCCTATTCCAAATCGTTCAAAAAATGTGGCGGGAACTTCCATTTTGATAAAAACCGCTTTTATCAAAATGGAAGCAATCTATTGATAACGTTTTAAAATCACACGAGAATAAAATACAACAAAGAAAGTCAAAAAGCGAAGAACGCGACAAAACGAGGGAACGTGTAAAAACAGCTAGGCGAATAATGAAAAAAATGAAAGATTGAGTGAAAATTTAAAAGTAAATAAGTACACAGTATCACACCAAAGTGGAAAAAGTATCGCGATATCTTTTTACCAAAAGAAGAATATACTTTCAATTTACTAAAAACACTAAGTCAAACAGTGAAAATGATTGTTAGTATTGTTAATTCAATCAAATATTTTTAGAATTCCAATACATCATAGTTCTAGCAAAATATCTGCCCATCGGTATATTGATGATGGCGAAAAGGTGATGTTTTTTTTAATTTCTCCAACTCAAAAGTTGATTTAAAACATTGTGTCCAGCGATTGGTATGACAAAGGTCAACTTAAAATCACCTGACTATCGTTTATGTACCTGAAGGGTAATTTATAGGCGGGTTATCATGAAAAAAATACTAAGTACTAGAGGTCT
Source organism: Himalopsyche tibetana (assembly GCA_030503985.1). Lineage (NCBI taxonomy): Eukaryota > Metazoa > Arthropoda > Insecta > Trichoptera > Rhyacophilidae > Himalopsyche > Himalopsyche tibetana. Next base: position 3,182,270 of record JAPJYX010000014.1, read on the forward strand.
GCACGGGCCGAAATTTTACAAATTTACCCGGTCCGAGCCCGAAAGACTCAGGCCCGGACCGGGCCCGTGTCTAATACCACACTTGTTATCCGAACCCAACCCAAAGCCCGGATTTATACTCCACAGCCCGAAAAAAACCCGTTTTTTACAAATTTACAACAATTTACGATTCTCTATAGAACTGGTAATAATTAAAATCATCATGGCTGACTTATGACACGAACATATTCTGAAATATTTTTCTGAAGAAATAATTTCCTTACCCGGGCCCGGCCCGAGCCCGAATCTCTATTGCGCTTACCCGCCCGAACCCGGCCCGTGCAGACCTCTACTAAGTACACACAGAATTACTCCATATTATCGACTTATTGGGCCGAAACGATTAAAAATGTCAGAGGTGATTTGCTTGATATTACAATACAAAAGAATTAAATAATTTAAATATAATAAAACGGCAATTACTTTTTTTTAAAGCTGTCGCGCCTGTCTTTATGATGGATTGTATGATAAGTCGGTTCGTTTTCTGTCGACACGTGAACAATACCGCTGTCATATAACATATTTCACACGAATAACTCAATCGCTTCGTAGTACAAAACAATACTGAGCTGAGGATGTATAATATTAAATTACATTGAGATTTGAAATAACACGGTCCACTAAATAGATCTAATACAATTAATAATATTTGTACTAACACGATTCCCAGATACAAAATCACAGAAGCGGATAACGGATTTTCTTATAACAAGAATTTCGACAGTTACTACAAACAGTAGTCTTCGTTAGATCCTAACACAACACATTAGACGTGTCAGACATTTAAAGCGATGAAAGTGATTTATGTATAAAATTATTTTTTCGCGATGAAAATTCATATTGTATGAAGAAAGTTTTGTGTAATTTGCACGATTTTCTATACCAAAATGACGTAATTTTTTATAAAACACGGTTATTTAAATTCATCTTCAGTTTTCCCTTTTTTTGTGGAGCGTATCTACCGTTTAAAAGAAGGTTAAGTCTCAACATTATATATGTCATTTTATTATAAACTTTAAAGGATGTATGTAAATGGTAACGTTTCAGAAAAAAAAAAGAAATCTAACGAATATGTTTTACAAACGAATGATTTGATTTTCAAAAAATCAAAGAGATTTTTGTGACAAAGCGATATGCATGCGAGAAAGGATATTAATTCACGAATAATAATTTTCATCTCTTTTAAAGGGAAATTCGTATGAATATTCGATTGCGCCGATCTGAACAAAAACGGAGCAATTCACCCGCGATTCGATTGTTTCAGAGCGGGGAAAATGTTCAAGAGCAAAAGAAATATGGACCATTTAAATTGAAAAAGTCAATTATCGCCTTTCACTGAGGTTTCATTAAAATTAAAGGGTAAAAAGCAAAAATTTACTTTCAAACGTGATAAAAGCTTTCTCGGCATTACACAGTCCATTAGCCTGTAAATAATTCTGTGAATTGCAATTGATTTTCTTTCGTTTAAATTTACGATTATGATTTTTTTCATCCAAAAACGTTTTTTAAAATTCAATTCTTTAATTATTTTTTATTTATCCTTGGAAAGATATACAACCTTTTATATTTTCAAAAGGTACATTTTTTCACGCGGTAAGAATTAATAATTATATTATATATACATACATACACCAATGGTTTATGTCCTAATGTCCATTAGAAATATAAAAAGTGTTTCTTGCAACGCTTTATTGTGTTAATAGTAATTTTAGGTTACGAACGGGATGAGTCTTGTAATGTTCTTATACTTGATAGAAAATTTAAAATAACTTTGATTATTCCACGTATTGATATCCGAATCATCAAAGTTATTTTAAATTTTCTTTTAAAATGAACTTCCACAAAGTTACCGCCGAAACCGACGAAAGTATTCTAATACTTTAATTGATATATTATGAAACGAAACCAGTCATAATTATATAAAATGATATCATGATGACTTTAAACTGTATTCAATTATTATATACAATATGAAAATATTTTTCTTTCATTAACGAAAATAGAGTTACTTCGCCGAGCATTCTCAATATTGGAACATAGATGTGTGAAAAAACTTAATTGGAGGGAAAGAAATTATCCTCCCGCTCCGACATGGCGGCGCACGTGTTGTCTTTGCATTATCGGCGTTGTTTTTCCGCATCGCCAAACGATGTTAGCCGTAATGAGCCAGCTATTGAGTTTTTGCATCTAGGCAGGCCATCAAAACAACACACCGCAAGCGATCCTCGGCCCCGCAAATTGAATTACAGCACTCAGCGACGTTAAAAAGCGCTTCCGCCATTTGCGGTGAAACGGAGAGGATGGGCTCGAAAATAGAGAGCACTCGAGTATTGTTGTGACGTAAGGAAAAATGAGCAGCCCTTCTGACTATAATCGATGTATGTACATAATATAAACACAGTGAATCCTTGATTTGAGATGCCCGAAATTCACGTTTATCCGTTGATTTCTGCAGTCCCATCACATTTTTCAAAACATAATATTCGCTTTTAATAATTTTTATTTTTGATAAATAATAGTGAAAAAAAAAGAAAAATAATATTAGGTACAAAAGGCATAAAAAGCTATTTGATGTGGCAAAGTCTTCAAATAAATGCGAAGTATTATGCCCAAAAAGATATAGCCTATAAATTTGAGCATACTTTTCTAATTTATCAATATCAATGCTCTCAATTTACGTTACGTTTTAATTCTATTTTTTTCGTTTTTCGGTTTTCGGACCTTTAAGAAACACACTTTACAATTGGAAACTAATTGTACAGATAGAAAATTTAAATTAACTTTGATTATTCCACGTATTGAACTGTGACACGTGTTTCGCCTCTTTTAGAGGCATCTTCAGACTTACTATTGCAAAGTTTGCTTAAGTAATGAAGCAAGATTGATTAAAAAATGGAGTTTGGGTTTTTTTCCCTTTTAAGGGGAGCAAGGAGGGGGGTGATAGAATCTAAACAAAGCAAACAAATAATGATATTAATGAGTTGCAATCAATCAATTGTACAGATCTTATCTTTGTTTAGACTACGTAGCGAATCTGAGTACACTTTTTCAAATTGATTTCAATTTATGGATATGTGATCAGAGGCATGGATTTCCGTGATGTCTGCTATTCCTGTCATATTACCACCATCTTTCTATCTTAACTCCCACCAACAAGGAAGTTCAGCGATTGAATAACAAACGGTCATATTAAAAACAACTTTTGGTATATCCACGTAATCTGCACGTAATCGGGAACAGGCATAATGATAAAATAATGTACTTTTCAATGCTTGAAACATACGAGACCAAAGTTACTTTGAAAAGACGGGAAAAATCGTAAAATCAATGTTTGATAGATTCTGTGGTAGATTTATGGTGATTGAATTGTAATTAAATTCAACTTCATGAAACACCGTCAGATTAACACTTATGATATATATGAATAGCAGAAGATTACTTTTCAGAAGAAGAATTAGTTATGTTATGTTTTTTTCTGTACAGATAAAACAAAATATAAATATTTAAATTAATTGTAATTCAATCAAATTTTTAACCATGGATTTTTCGTTACTTTACGGATAAAGCTTTCTTCAACTTGTTGCCAATGTTACAGACTCTAATTTAAAATAGAATAAGAATTTAAGGGGTGTCTTCTGGCGAAGCCGAAAGAAAGATGGCCGGGGGTTGTAATGACACTAATGTATGTGTCTAGGCCTATGCGGGGATGATAAAACATTGTATCTGCATATACTCCTTGCGGAATGGTATATTATTATTATAGTGCTACAAAATTTGCGAGCGTTTATATACACGACATAATCGTTTTACGACTTTTACAAAGTACAGTCACATTTCTTGAAAATTGAACACTTTAACATGTATACTATCAATTATCTCTTTTATTCGAGTATGGAAAGCTATGCAATTCGGCTACCCGTTTAAATTGAAAAGCAGATGGAAATTAAACCTTATCATACCGAGGACACCCGGCAAACGAAATAGATTTTCCATCTAAAATAGTGCTTTTTTGTCTACAGTTTAGTTCGACTTTGTACTATTTTCAAACAATAACAAGCCTTCCATTAATTAATGTAAAAATGTCTTCATATAATCACAGTCCGTGGAAATCTCAAATATTTGCCGGTAAGATTATTAAGATATTTGAAGTAATTTTAAATTAAAACAAACTGGCTAAGCTGTCACGGTTCCGTAAGTTTATTATCCGTCGAAAATTTAGTATGTAGGTATTGTATGTATGAACGATATATAAATTAATTTGTATATTGATACACTGAATTACATTACAATTCATTTGGTGACATTAGATACGCAAGCAATCTGCCACAACCCAGAATTGAATATATAACAGACAATGAATGTCCGACAAAACGTAATGAAATTTTGCCGATAACTAACCAATGACAGATGTTGGTGCGGTTTGAAAACATGACGTAAACAATTAGTAAATTCTACGAACAAACTGATATTCAGCGCAGCATTAGGGTCTCCATTCATGATCATTCCGAAATTCAAAACTGTTGGGTAATAAACCGATTAAATGTGACGTTAATCGTTTGCGTAATGGTAAGATTTTTAAAGTTCATTGACGAGAGAAACCCATTATTCCAACGCGTAACCAAATAAAAACACTCTTAATAAGTAAACTGCCGTAGTCTGCATTTTGGCTAATTTTAGTTATGAATGAAGCTTAAACAATTTTATGTTTTCCATCGTCGGAGAAAACTGCGGTTTTATTTGAAATATATTTCACGAGACATCCAAAACTTCATTATAGTTTTAAATACAATGACTAGAAATTGCAAATATAGCACTCCAGTAACTACAATATCCGGAATAAGTACAAAAGTGTTCCATTGATTGTTTCAAAATGTCATGATTATTATTTCCAATTGCAAACAAACAGCAATGATGACCTCGGAAATACAAATTATATTAAATTCGCAGAAATCTTTGGAAAAATACATTCTTGTTACTAAATCCTCTTGAAATTCATACATTTGAGCTCCCGTTTCATTTGAAATCGATATTGATATACATAATTAAACATTATGTTACAGATTTCTGTTTTTATGATTTTATTTAAGTCAAATGTGAAACTACTCTGATCGATGAGGTATATAATTTTTTGTTCAATGAAAAATTAAGAAATATTACATACGGCAGTCGACCTAAATATTAGCGAAAATGCAGCAAGCATCTAATTATATGTCAAGGTCAACACACTTTGGTGACTTGATGAATAGCCTATTGTTTAGCGCCATCGATTTTACCTACAGGGGTGTACTTAAATAAAATTGGTTATATTAAATATTAAGAAATATATGTGTCGAGTCAAATTTGTTTTAATATTTTTTATAGACAAAAAATCTTTTTATTTTAAGACTATTTATCTAGCTTGTAGTGTAAATGCGCTGTATTTGTTTTTGCGAAGTAGCACATAAGACATTATTATTGGTTTATATTATGTATGAGTTTAATAAATACCCTAAAAAATGATGAATCTCTCTTTTGTTCTTATTCTACGCTTAATTTATCACAATCAGAACTGGTTTCAACATTTCACCACGAGCATTTTCAACTGAAAAAAATATATACCATATTCCTGGTCTTGATGACAATAAATTAATTGTATAAAAAAAATAATTGTTCTATTATTTTTCAATATAATTGAGACATTGAACACTTAAAAATTCATAATTACTCAGTGTATCGTTTTTTGAAATATGTATTTGTTTTTCAGTTTACATATAAATATGTAAGTACGAAATATAAAAATTTCACATTCCAAGAACTTCATCCGTCCCTGGATAATATTATTCTTTTGCAAACTCGTAAAATACATTTTTATTATACTGACTAATTCACTTTGACTAATTTATTACCATAAGCTGTGAACAATGTCGAAGTACAAAACAAAAATAGGTAAGTATATTTTTAACCCTTTGAGGAGTATTGCCGCTTCGTACGGACAAATATTTTAGTGCTTAATGCTTATTGCTATTCTCTTGCTTTTAATTGAATTGTCATTATTTTTTCACATATTGGTAAAAAACATTTGTATCTGTGAATTTTGACGATCTCGTTATTTTTATTATTTGTTGCAAATGAACAAAACAAATTTGTAAAAAGGTCAATACATATTTGCACAAAATCGGTAGCCGTAAAAAGCAAAAAAAGATCTAGGCCCAAATTGGAAGTAATAGGTTCTTGAAAATTGTTGAAAAATAATAATATGTTTCTATACATTTACATTTTTAATTTTGCATTGTAAAATTATAAAAGAAATATTATTCCATATTCTTACCAGACTGATCAATGAACAATTTGTTTTATATATTTTTGTGTGTATCAATGGTAAATGAATCAAAAAATCTTAATTTAGTAAAAATAAACTTACTACCCAAAGGGTTAAAATCAAAAGGATAAAAAGATATCTGCCGATTCTGAAGCAATGTTAATAATTTCTTTATTTGATAGGTAATAATGAAAATGTTTTATATATTTATGGGGAATTTTTACATGCGGAATCTATGGATATAAAATTACATATTTTTTAAGAGTTGATCAACTGATTAACAAAGTGTCGTAGAAAAAAATTGTTAAAATAAACTTCATTACGAGTCTACATAATCGTACAGAGATTTTGCTAAGACAGAACTACCGGTAAGCTAATCGCTCTCCTTGTACGTTGCTTTATAGATCGGATAGGGGGATGAAATTTTAGATATTGAAAAATATTTCTCTTATGTACTAATTTTACATTATTTGAATAACAATTGTGACCGGCTTCGTTTATCGCAGACGTTATAAACTGATGACAATATAAATCAATACTGTAACACAATATAATGTTCAGTATTATTTTAAGATTAACTAACTGTTGAACCTTCAAATGATTGAGAGATAGTATCTTTTTGCATAATATATACGTCCAATTCTAATGGAGTAGATTTACTAGAACTTGATTATAGAGTACTAGAATTGCATAATTAATATTGTTTTATAATGTACTTGCAATGCAAACTACTTATTATTGGATTTGAATTAAAAAATATATACATATACGGTATAAGTGATATACCTACATTTCCAGTTGAACTTCCAACCTATTGGATATCCTTTCGTTCCGCAAATGTTTGCAAAGATGTTATGTTTTGTTTTGAAATTTAAACATTTTTACTGTTGTTTATGGGTCATTAAGTTTGAATGTTGCAATTTAGTCCATTTATGTGACAGTTTGCCTGTTTGAATATCAGGTAATCACTCGGCAACGAACATAATTCACTCGATTTTGACTTTAATGGTCTTGATTTATAGCATGAGCTGAACTTTTAATGGGAAAATTTGATTTTTCGGGCTCGTCAGTGTCCAGGCTTAAGTAGAGTTAAATAAAAACACCAGAGAAATAAATGATTTTTTCAGATGAGCGTATTTACTAAGCAATTACATTATAAATATTATTTTCGGCCGACACCGTGACACGATACGTTATAAATAAATATTGACGTTCACAATAACTAACAAAATAATACAACGGTTATTTCTGAGTGTACTGGAGAGTTACAAAAAGTGGTATAACCACATTTTATCAAAATCAAATTTGTAAACAATACACAAAAAGTGATAAAATTTATATAATCCAAAACTCAACATAAGCCTGTGAAAAAAAATTCAAATCTCATGGATCCGATCCATATTTCAAATCTGATTAATTTTGGTATCTGTACAATTTTATTTGCTTATATTTATTTAATTGTATTTTTAATCACCTTATTAGTGCTTTTCTATTGTTGTTTATTTAAGAATTTAATACAATACGAAAAATAGTCTTAACTAAAAAAAATAACAGTTTTTACTTGAAAACTAAAAACATGCTCGCCGCAAATACTGACATGCGTACATATCGCTAATTGTAACTGAAACTTCATGTATCTATCATCCAAGGTAAATAGACGTTTAGTTTACAATTCGTGACGTAATCCAACGGCCCAATTTGACTTTTCAGAAAGAATAAATGATCATAAAATTAAGTTTTACGTGGAAATCCGCTGGCATGAGAAAAAAATAGTTTTAAATAGACTGATGAGTAAAAATAGATTATACAATACATACCGATTTCAATATAAGATTATTAAAGTTGAAGCCAGAATAATCAATTGAATGTTTTCCTTTGTGTGGGCATACGATGTACTTCTTTGGAAACCATCGTTAAGCTGAATTTATCGTACAACTTCAATCATTACGGTATTCTTCTTCTTGACTGATTTTAATCCACTACTGGAGTATAGAGCAACCACAAGGTCGAGCTTACGAGATTCATAGAGAATGCAGATAGATAGTGATTCGTGGACAACCACAAATGCGAAAGGAGTGTCGCGCTCAAAGCGACAACCCCGAACACATCGCTAAGCCACGCCACGTACCCCTTTGTTATATAATAGTTGGGTCGATTATTACTAGTATTAACTCGATTCCCAGACTAAAAAAAAACACAGAAGAGGATAACGGATTTCGTATTAAAAAAAATTCAACCACACAGTAACAAAAAACAAAAGACTTCATTAGATCCTAACACATTAGTCGTGTCGTTGACATTCCTAACGATGAATTTCCCCGTATAGAAAAACTGTCTAAATGTGTTTGTTAAATAATCTACAAAATGAGCAATCCATAAACGATTCGCCAATTTTATAAAGATACATTAAAATAGACTTTGTAATGTAACAGTTTTTCATGCGCTGTCCCGCACTGAAAATTAATATCTCCCTGAGAAGCTGTGGGTGTTCAGATAAGAACGCTCAATTTCACCTGTCACTTGTTTTCTACTCTATTTAAGAGGTTATTTCGAACGCAGTAAGTACTCTAGTCTCACAGCGCCCTTGCAAAAGATGAAACATAGACAACAATATTGCTTCATTTGCGAACAATCAACATTAACGACAGTATGCTAACGGATTAATTAATCGTAGCTGACTAATGTATACAATTATCTTACATCATGGGCTGAAATGGGAGTAAATAAATTAAAAGAGTATTATAGTACGGAATGTGGAAGTTGGCTCTCAAACATACGATACAAAGAAAGAGGATTTATATACGTATATTGGTATACATACATCCATGAGAGACATGTTGAGTTTTAAGTTTTGTTTGTTAGAATCATTGTGTACTTGCATTAACATTGAATTGAGGGTAAGGTAGCATGCAAACACTCGGTTAATGTGAAAGAAGAAATCTTTAAATATTGATAATATACGTTTCTAGTTATCAGCCTAAAATAAGTTATTTTAAGGAAACGATTATTTTAACTAGAACGCTTCGAATGCCATAATATGTTAACTAACTTTAATACCGAAAACGGGATATAGCACATTATTACAGTGGAGAGTCAATTAAGTCCCATCTGAAGAATGGGTGTTTGAGTTATAGGCTGGCCTGGTCGGTTTCCTTTATAATCGAACACTTTTCCTTTAATATCGGCCGCTGCAAAATATTTTTATATCATAAATGCGAGAAGAAATATTACAAAGCGAAAGAAAAGCTATTACTTAATACGACCGCTTTTAAAGTCTTTACGTCATCCCTTTGACAATACCAACAAATCGACTCCTGGATACTTTTCTGAAGAAAAAAGAATATTCTGAGGGTGCTGCCCATATATTCGGTGAGGTCTTTCCACGGAGAACTTTTCCCATTCCATGTAGTTAAAAAACTTTATAAGCCTTCCCTTATATACAACTTTCCTGGCATCTTTGAGGTCAATATTCGTGGGAAGTACACATATATTATCTGCGATTGTGTGCACGTAGGCGAAGTACGAACTTTATTGAGTAAAAATGTTCAGGAATTACATGGTAGTCATAATATGATAAACTACACTAATAACTAAACTAAACTACAATTAATGTATAGTAAGATGATTAACTTCTCGATGTTTCCGCTTATTTCTTAATACAGTCACTATCTTAGAAGACTATCATTTCAGCAGATAGAAAGAGTACTTTTTTAAAGTTTGGTCTAAATGACAAGTTTTCAGACTCAAGTTCATCCATGCACTTGAACTCCTGAAGACGCCGAGTCGTTAGTGTCAAAACTTGTGTGAATGTACATAATTTGAACGATTAAAATTTGTTATGGTTAGGAAAGCATGGGTCATGTTATTCCTTTTTCGCCAGCAGATGGTGCGGGATATTTTTTGCTTTCCAGACGGTCTACATACGCGACACTATTTTTCGTTATTGTTAGGTGTTCCTTAGCCTGCAGGACCTTAGTGATCTTGATATAAAATATGGGATAATCTATGCATCAAAAACATTTTTCCGAACCACCGGGTACTCGTGATGATATGATAACTCCGATATAATTCACTTTAAAGCTAAGAAGCATCTCATTTCTTCGATTGTTTCCATGAGGTGAGTTGGAGAAAAACTCATGCTCAAAATATAGATATGAAAAAAACATACACATCAGCAAAATAATGTTTTTGAAATGAGTTTATTTTATTGACAATGTGTTCTTCTAGCGACCTTTTTTTGTTTCACAATGATCCTATTCCTTTGCAATTGCCTTTTACATAATACACAAATTATGCTCCGATAAATCTGCACTCTGAGTTCCAACGGGTTAAGTATACTAGTAAATATAGGTCGGTAAAGATGAATAATTAAATTAAATTTTTGAAATATATCACCTTTGATATGTCCAGCCAATAATTCGCGGTCGTTTTTATGTACCGCTATCTTTATCAAAATTCCTGTGTAATTTAATATATAAAACGAAAACCGAGAGCGAATTCTTCTCCTTCCTCAAGTAGTCGATACATTTGATCAATCGGATTCCGAACGGTCAAGCAAATCAATCAGCCCTAGGCTGTAACAATTGACAATCGGATGAGGGCGGTAGGAGTAAAGCTTCCTCTCGCCCGAATCGCTTCGAATTCCATCATCGCTGGGCGATTGACATGCCCGACTTACTGAAAATAAATTCACCACACGTGATGAATTTTTCAGGGGTGTGAGTGGACCCACAGACAGTTTAATATATTTCGACAAGAGATGCTTACATCGCCTACGACGAACAACGAAATTCGTGAGCTACTCACCAAAAACAAAAAAAGGAGGAAGGGTAAATTGAATCAATCTATCTATACGAAATAAAACTTAAACAATATTATCTATTCTCTTATTGATACAATATTTTGCGCAGTATATATCATTTTACCATTAGAATTAGTAAAATAATAGTTCAAGTGTATTATTATTTGGGATTGTCGGTTTTCAAAAACTGGGTTTGAGAACCCGATTATTTAGGTAAAATTTGTGACACACAAAAGCAGGTATTTTAACAAAAACGTTAATATTTTGACATGAAAATGCCTTTGTTACAAGTAAAATGTGTTTGAGATATTTTATTTAGATTAATTTTGAACATATTTTTCTTAGCAGTATGCATATCGACTGTGGAAAGGAAAAAGGACGTAACCCACACATATAAAATTTTACAGGAGGCGCAAAAAACGTGTTCTGATGATTTTGGGCCATATGTAAATAATGAATTATACACAACCTCGAAGTGCACGGAGACTTCTAAGCTGGTGTTTAATCGAAAATAAAGAAATTGTTTAGGAAAAACCATTATTTCAGACTTTTTTCTTGGTTTTAATTTTTTACAAGGTCATCTTTTTCAAACTTAAAAGCTAAATTTAGATATTAAATTGGCAATTGCAACTTGCATCCGTTTGATAGAATTTGTATCAAGTTTGATACATTGTAATTATCTAAAAAAAGCTCTTTTGGAAAAACTGTGGGTTACGTCTTTTTTCTTTTCCACAGTCGATATAATAAATAAAGGAAGTTAAAAAAACATTTTAGTTTTGGGTGAATTTTCGAAAACCGGGTTTAACCGAGTTTTAGAAAATATGCTAATTCGAAAACCGAGTCGGATTTGGACAAGGCCCAATTGTTATATGTAATCTAATATTCGAAGATAAAATGCGAAACTTTGTTGAAATATACAAAGTTTGAACGACTCAAGTCTTCAATTATAGCTCCATTGAATCTAAAGTGTCAGTATTAAGAAACAGTCGAGTGTATCTGTTATATATTTTTTTCAAATTAAGTATAAGCTGCCTACTTTTGAACTTTTTCTTTTGTTAATTACTTTTTATACCCAGATCCTTCGTAGTAATTAATTAATCAATTGTTAATAATAGCGTGGCGAAACACAAAGCACAATTTTATTTATTTATTTCAATACAGTTTTAACTCTTACAGAGTATTCGTATGTATAAATAAGTAAGTTGTACATATATATTAATATAATCACATCAATCTGTTTTAATGTGTTCACTATCAATTCTCGGTAGAAAGATTATTTTATAAATTATATAAAGAACAATACTAAAGACAAGTTAATAAAGATAACCATTTTGTTGATATTTACTATTTGGAATCAAAACAGTTTTCTTTTAAAATGTCAATCTATGTTTTCAAAATAACATCGAATTCACTTCAACGATGATCACTGACAATACTTGGCGGAAAGGCTTTACATATATTCAAAAAATAAAACACTATTTTGTAATAATTCCACTTTTATTTTATATGATCAAGACCGGTTTAGCTCAGGACGAGAATTATCAAATGATAAAAAAAATACATTATATATTAGATATTTATACAGAACGAAATAAAAGTATTAGAACGTAACAAAAAATTGGTAATAGAAATATAAAAAAAAATTACAGATCGATTATTAGAATTCATTGAAATCGTTATGGAACAAAATTAAAGAAAATTCTCCACAAATGATTCGTTGTTTTAAAATTATTTTCTATGTGATTCCTCCCTTCCGTACACAAGTCATGAGCAATGTTCCCTCTAATTTTCTGAAGGTTATGTGCGCAAAATACATTGGTTGTGCAACTTTGAAAGGAAATTTAATTTTTTGTGCGCCACATAACGGTATTAAGACCTACTTAACGAAATGGCTATTTTTTTATAATGACAATGATTGACAACACTATATAATGACAATTAATTTATTCTGGTGGTGGTAAAGCTGGTGTAACTTTGTAACAGTTGCTCGCGCAAACAACTCGCCGACAGCGCGCACAAACGCGCACAGCATAGAGGGAACACTGGTCATGGGTAATAAAAATAATTTATCTCCCCCCCCTCACCCTTCTAAGCCGGTTCGACGGTTAAACGGTTATTCTAACAATATAATTCGTCAGAAAATGCTTTTCGAGGAAGTGAAACACGGGTCACATCTAATGACTCAACTAGTGGAATAGAATAAATTTCCACAAAGTAACTGCCGAATCTATTGAAAGAATTGTGTTATCGCAATAAAAATCACCCGAAATCTGTTCTTCGTATAAAACAAAGAGTTCATCGCAACTCTGTCGTCCGCTTTGACGGCATATGATCGGATTATGTCAGGTTACATACATTCAAACCCGCCCCTGTATAGATGCATTCATAACAAGCCAGCGGGAAAGTCCCAATCACGAGGCATCGCGTCCCACATACCCCGCTAACAGTGATCTGAAATTATGATGATGTGAGAGTATTCGCTCTCACCGGAAAATCGTTAGCTGGGAACTCCCGCGAGCCGGAAACAGGGACGCGATAAAAATTTGATAGATGTGTTACGCTGCCATATCGCCGTTTCACGGCACAGCATTAACAAGCCACCTAGCCGCGTAGTGGAATTAATATATTCTAGTCAGATCATTTTTTAGAGTCAGTTTGAATATATTCATACGAACACTGACAAAATTAAACGTTTTTTTAAAACGCAAATGATTAAGTGCAGCCAAAAATAAACATTGTACATATTATTAAGAAAGTTAAACAAATTTGAATGATAATTCGTTGCGACTACAAAGTTTTTTTTTTATAAAATTTCTAAGCGGTTCAATTTGTTTTAAAAAAACCTAACATTGAACAAAACTACGTAAGAAAAACACCAGTTCGTTTATCAAAAGACTCAAGGTGGCATATCGTTCAAAAAAATCGAACTCTCCTGGACCGACTACGGTTATCTCCGGTCAATGCGGTATATCTTGTATGGATATTTTTGCTTAAAATTCGCGTTACCTTTTTTACAACAATGTAACCGAGAAGAGCTGTTATTCTTCATTCAATATCCTAATAAGCACGCCCCTAGGCAGGATCGGTCCCGAAAAGAATTTGAGGAAGTGAGAGCCAAGTCAACTGGGTCACGGTGATCCATATCACTTCCCGTCACAGTGACATGGTGGCGAAGGGGGTCGGCAGGTAGATCCCCACACTCCGAAATCGGATGAGATAACGTCTTTGTTCCGGCATTCGCACATATTTAAAAACACCCCACATTAGCATATTTAATCTCCGCTGTTGGTTTATAGTCTTTCATAACGTGCTGGATCAGTCGAGGAGGTGTTTGCTGTTACGAAGATTAATCGATGTCGAAGTATTTTGGTTGAGCATACGTAAATGGTATACGAGTCTGAGAAAAAAATTGTTTTTTACAAAGATTACCACAAAATGTTTGCGAGTCAAACCAAGGTACTAAAAAATTAGCGCGAAACCGCTTCTATATTATCTATTATTCTATAACACATCAGAGTTAAGCAATTACAAATAATTGCGAAAAGTGTCTTAGGAGTAGTTACTTAAGCAAATGGATGCCGAAGAAGTTACAGTTTGATATTGCCTGCGAGTGATTTAAGCCCCAATGCTATAAATTCAGAAATTATAAAAACGAAGATTTATCAAGACCAGTTAACTATCTCCTGGAGAAGGTAGATCCGAAAACAGAATCAATTATGTACTGCGATAATGAAAAATCAATGTTTACACAAAACGATTCGAAGCATGGACATATGGAATTTGAACTAAAGGAATACAGCGACGGTTTTTGTTTTACATGAGATGTTGTATAAGATTTCGTAAAATTTAAGGAATATCAAAAAGATTAATATTGATTAACGTGTCATTATTTTTCAATGATCTATGAATTAAAAATGAATATTATATATTAATACGAGTGGGTAATGATAAATGCACAGACCATATCAGAGAAATTGTGAATTTAGTATCTCAATTTTTAACTTTAAAATTGTAAAAATACATCATGAATATGATGTTATTTGAAAGAAAATAAATATTATTACACAAATAAAAAGTATCACTCTATATTTTCTTTCGTGAAGTTGTAAATTTTCTCCGAAAAGCAAAAATCATAAAAGACGGATAAGTGACAGCCAATAATTTAATTTAAAGCAAATAAAACTTACATTGAATTATAATTAAATATATATATATAAATAAATCAGGCACCAAAATCATTTTTATACGTGTACGAATAGCGGGAGTTTGACTGTAAAAATTAAGGATTTATTCTAACATACCAATTACAAATATTTCTGCAGCAAGTTCAAGCCCCTGGCGGTGTCTCCCTACCTAAACGTATGAACTAGCAGTAATGAAGGTTTACGTGACCAGACAGCTTGCAGCGGAAAGTTTTCCGATGAGTATCGTCACTGCTGAAACTATCATCGTTAGATAAGTGGAGCTTACGACTTACATCACGTCTATGTTCCTTAACAATTCAAGCATCGTACATCGACTAAAATGTTAACCCTAGTAAACTTAACAAACCTAGTAAAACGACGTTTCATGTTGAAAATTTGCACACTGTATTGAAACCGGTCCTGATATATTTTTTTAAAAACTTGGAAATACTACAAAACGGTGTTTTATTTTTAATATTGCCTTTTAGTCAAGAATTGACGGTGAACAACTAAAAAGTGACTAATGCCATCATAAAGTCATTTTTTTTCTTTTCCGACGCTACAATCCGAGGTGAACCTATGCCGTTTCAATAAGTATCCAGTAGAGTAGTCTGCACGGGCCGACATTTTACAAAATTACCCGGTCCGAGTCCGAAACACTCAGGCCCGACCCCGAGTCTAATACCACAAGTGTTACCCGAACCTGACCCGGATCCCAGAAGCCCGGATTTATACTGAACAGACCTAAAAAATCCGTTTTTTACAAATTTACAACAATTTACGATTCTCTATAGAACTGGTAATAATTAAAATCATCATGGTTGACTTATAACACGAACATAGTCGAAAATATTTTTCTGAAGAATAAATTTCTTGCCCGGGCCCGGCCCGAGCCCGGATCTCAATTGCGCTTACCCGCCCGAACCCGGCCCGCGGGCCGGGTCGGGTAACAGCGAGGGTATCAGCGATCCAATCGGTCCTTTGTCGTTGTGCATGTCATGCGACACCCCATAGAATTTCATTATTTTTGGTCAAATATTACATATTTATTTGAGCAGTGACGGAATCTGCATTTTTTTACGTATCAACTGCGGTCGTTTGAATGAATACAAAACTCTTATTTTCATTGTTTTCATTTATTTACAAAATAATGAATACGCATATCTGATTGAGCCATTAGCTTGTTGAATGTGGATTTAATAATTATTTATCATACGGTTAAAATACTTAATTTCAATTACATTAATAGGCAAATAAGTGAGATTAGATCAAAGAAGAAATGCAGAGATATGCACATAAAATAAACCTAATTAAAATTACCAAAGCAAAATTCAGCCCGAGTTGCATCAACACGGGTGAATTTTGAAAGCGATGAGTAATGGATTCAAACAAGTATGAAAGAAAGTACGGCAATGAAAATACGTTCTCTCGCTATGGACCAATGAAAACTTTCAGGTGGACATTAGAGCAAGTTACTGCTGAAACTTTACCGGTGCGAGATCGCCGAAGAGGAAACTATTTA
Source organism: Himalopsyche tibetana (assembly GCA_030503985.1). Lineage (NCBI taxonomy): Eukaryota > Metazoa > Arthropoda > Insecta > Trichoptera > Rhyacophilidae > Himalopsyche > Himalopsyche tibetana. The sequence goes on from JAPJYX010000014.1 coordinate 3,199,114, forward strand.
CAGCAAGCAGGCTCCTAATGGCGGCTGCACCATTACCAACTCTCATACATATAAAGCAGCAAGAGCTTATACATAGGTAATAAATAATAAAAGTTCGGTATCTTAACGATCCAAGTAATCAGGAACACTGCGAGGAAAGATCCAGTATACCAGTTCAACTACAAATAGATACGTAATAGAAGAAAAATTCGCTCAGTATTGTTTTCAATTATTTGGGGAGACCAAAATCGATAAATAATATTATATAAGATCACTTTTGAGATGTTAACTGTCAAGGTGGCAAAGTATTACTAGAAGATGCAGTGAACCGTGACGTTGTTGATGAGACCGCAAAAAATGCAAATAAATATTTTAAATTTGAATCGTTCAAACTATGTACATTCTCACAAATTTTGTCACTAACGACCCGGGTTTCGCCTTTCGGCATCTTCAGGCATTCAAGTGCACGGATGAACTTGAACTGACGCTTAGCAAATAAAAGTTTCGTGCTTATATAAGATACAAATGCATCACTGAGTCCAAAGCCATTGCTGGCGAAAAGGATGAGCTCATGGGAATGCCAACAGATTTGTGTAGTGAGCAGTTTCAAGAATTATATAATCTGTTTGTCGGCAAAGGTTTTATGATTATATGATTTTATGGTTATATAGGGTATAGAAGAGGAGATGTGGGAAAATTTGTTATTTCGTTTAAAATCGGAAGACTTTGCAACTGTGCTTTATTGATTTCTAAGATTTCTTGGAAAAAGAGCTTATTAAAGTAATGTATTTTATCTTTATTATTAATTAATAATTTGCCTAAAGAGTTTTTACAGTAAAAAGCAGGTCTAACACTATCAGCTAGCTGTTTTTTAATTTTGAGACTTGTATTTCCTAAAAAAATGATTCTACGCCAATACCTAGTATGATCTATGTCCTTTGACACTATACCTTTAAATAACATTTTTTCTGCAAGTTTAGCTTGTTTTTTTGATAAAAGATTGTCTATAAGAGACATATCGTATCCATTGTTTATGGCGATTTGTTTGATGATTTTCAATTCAATATTAAAGTTTATTTCGTTCATTAACTTTAGAAAAGTTCATTAACTTTAGAAAAAGACGAGCAAAATCTCTTATCAAAAGGTCTTAAATACTGCCCACCTTTACCGAATAGAAAATCTGACTATGAAAACCTTGCGATAGACTTAGAAATTGCACTACATAAAAATCTAACTAGTAAGCATATATGTTCTCGCATTCTTAAAAAGGATTATTTGTCGAGTGTTAAAAATAGAAGTAAACTTTAATATTGAATTGAAAATCATCAAACAAATCGCCATAAACAATGGATACGATATGTCTCTTATAGACAATCTTTTATCAAAAAAACAAGCTAAACTTGCAGAAAAAATGTTATTTAAAGGTATAGTGTCAAAGGACATAGATCATACTAGGTATTGGCGTAGAATCATTTTTTTAGGAAATACAAGTCTCAAAATTAAAAAACAGCTAGCTGATAGTGTTAGACCTGCTTTTTACTGTAAAAACTCTTTAGGCAAATTATTAATTAATAATAAAGATAAAATACATTACTTAAATAAATCCGGGATTTATAGATTGCAATGCTCTTGTTGTACAAAGTTTTATATCGGCAAAACAGAAAGAACATTGAACATCCGAGTTTTAGAACATATGGCAGCCTTTAGATTGAAAAAAGACACGTCTACTTTTGCTAATCACTTAATTTCGGAAGGACACGTGTTCAATCAGGAACAAGGGATAAAAATGTTACACCCAAATACGGACAGTCATAAGCTCTTTTTCCAAGAAATTTTAGAAATCAATAAAGCACAGTTGCAAAGTCTTCCGATTTTAAACGAAATAACAAATTTTCCCACATCTCCTCTTCTATACCCTATATAACCATAAAATCATATAATCATAAAACCTTTGCCGACAAACAGATTATATAATTCTTGAAACTGCTCACTACACAAATCTGTTGGCATTCCCATGAGCTCATCCTTTTCGCCAGCAATGGCTTTGGACTCAGTGATGCATTTGTATCTTATATAAGCACGAAACTTTTATTTGCTAAGCGTCAGTTCAAGTTCATCCGTGCACTTGAATGCCTGAAGATGCCGAAAGGCGAAACCCGGGTCGTTAGTGACAAAATTTGTGAGAATGTACATAGTTTGAACGATTCAAATTTAATATTGAAATTCCACCAAGCACCTTCAGTCGAAATCTTAAAATATTTTAAAAATCACACCTCTTCAAAGTTAGTAAAACAGCTAAGGGCTTTTAATTTACCATTGTTGTATATAATGTTAGATGATTTTTTAATAAAAAGTATAAGTTGATATTTTGTGTACTTAAATGAAATGGCACTTCATAAATTTCACTTAAATAGCGGGCAAACGTGAATTACTGTTACGTGTGTTAATCGAGGTTTTATTGAACATGATATTAATATCAAACCTTAAAATAATGTGAAATCAAATTGGTGTTGTCGCATTCCTAAAATAAAACTGTTTATATTTTCAGAATTAAATAGTGTAATATTTATATGAAATCAAATGCTTCCAAATGGATTTCGTCGTAGCTGAAGAAACAAAAAGGGGTTTTATAAATGACATTGATTAGTTAGTATAAAACTTACATGTTTCATTTTTCATAAAAAAATATTTTTTCAATAGATTTAAGGATTTCTGTTCGAAGGCAGTGGTTGTGAATTTAGGGCATCCAATCCCGGGATTTGGGATCCCATTCAATTTTCTGATCCCGAAACTCCGGGATTGATACGGCTGCGATCCCGGGATTTCAGGATTGAGAAATTTTGAGCAAATCCCGAAATTGGCAAATCGAGAATTTCAGATTCTTCGGTGAGCTAAAAAAACAAAAAAACGAGTTTGTGTGAGAATCTGGGGAAAAGTATACTAAATCGGGGATTTCAAATTCCTCGGTGAGCTAAAAAAAAAAAAACGAGGTTTTGTGATAATCTGGGAAAAGTATACTAAATCGAGGTTTTCAAATTCCTCGGTGAGCTAAAAAAAAAAAAAACGAGGTTTGGAGATAACCCGGGGGAAAAGTATAGCGAATTGAGGATTTCAAATTCCTGTGAGAAAATCCCAATCCCAGGATTGAAAATTAATGAATCCCGAAATCTCGGTATCGGAAAAAGGCTTCGGGATTGGATACCCTAGTTGTGATGTTTAAAAATACCATCCACCTATCCAGTTATTAACTAAACACTGGTGCTGTCCCGCCCTATTCTAACATCTTTAGTCATTACTCTCTCCAAAAATGAGAGTAACAAGCAGTTTTTGTCGAAAAACTTATGTTGGGATAACCTCCAGTATAAATCTATATGCTCCACATTTGGAACGATCATGGTAAAAAATATGCCTTTAAATATAAATTTATTTTATCTAAATTGCCATGACATTATAAAAACATCTGGAGCATTGGCAATTTTTATTTCTAAATCAAAATCATTCCCAGTTTTCAAAGCCACAAAACAAACATTTTTTAACCATTAGACCACTGCGATACCTGTTTATTAATATATTTTTTAAAAAAAAATACGATAAACGCGAAAACCCGCGTTACTTTATATGAGATAGTTATGTATTGATTAATCCTTTCCTTAATTGTGTTTTCAAAAAATCGCGAATAAAAAAATTCTTGTTAACAATAAGTAATAATAAAAAATACGGCGACCCACTTTTAACTAACCGGAATTAATTACGCAAGTTTAGAACTTTTTAATTAGCAATTAAAGCTTTCGAAAAAACTCACATTTTTTTTTCAAAGACCTAAATTAAATAAGCAATTCAATTTACAACACCGATGAAAATTGAAACCGATTTGCGCCGTCTAACAATTTTCGGATTGGATTGAAAGAAAAATATTAAATCTGTGAAATCAGATAAAGTGAAATTTAGGTTTCTAAATATTATTAAAATGTTTTAATTGGGGTAAAAGTTTTTGAATGAAAAACTTCCAACTAGATATTATTTAATATAATTGAAATTTTACTTGTCATCAGTTGAAGTTTGCTAACGTTATACAATTTATTTTATGACTATCGTCGATTTTATTAGATAACAAGAAAAAAATGCCTGGCTACGGATCAAATTGCAATGAATATATTTCTAAATATTATAAAAATAAAATTAATGGTTTTTTCTTCAAAAAAACTCAACATCATGTATTATATATATTTCGTATAACGCTTCGTAACACAAACAGTGGAATAACAAAGTAAAAGATTGTATTTATTTTTTTAAATAAGTATCAACCGAATTCATTGAAAATGTTAGATAATTATCAACAACAAACATGAAGCATTTAAAAACACTTATATAACTAAAATACTTTGATAATTTTTCACTTTATTTGCAATGAAGTTCTACCAAATAAATGGCAATCCCATCAATACATTTTTATATAATTTTTAAGACAAAACTTTGGATCTTAAAAAAACTAAGCAAAAGACATTTAAAAATAGCTTATATATAATTAAGAAAAGGGGTATAAAAAGCAGCTTATCGAGTATTCGAATCGGGAAAAACAAAAAGACGTAAACCCTTAAATGTCAACACGCGGACACGGCGATTAACTTTGAAATTACCAACAAAGTTTTACAATGAAATCCTAATTTCTTGCGTGAAGTGGAGCTCACTGAATCTGTTTACAATTAATTCCGGTGTTAAATAATTAACCAACCGCATGAAATAAACTAGCTTAAATTGTATAAATGAAGAGTCCCAGCATTACGTTGCCGGCGAGCAGGTAGGTAAAAATCTCAGATTAAAGTGAAAAAGGAAGTGGGGGTTATTTATCACCCGCAGAATTATCAGCCCCGCCCACACCATTTCCCTTTCAGGCTCAAATTCAATTAGAAAACGTCGGACAATAACCAAGGTAACGGGATTGCGGGCCGGAGAGCTTTGGAGTCGGCCCTGGGCTTTTCAGCGGCGCAAGTTCGCGTTCAAAAGAAATCACGTTATACGCGCGTACTCATTAATTTCAATAAAGCAATCTGCAACGTGAGAATTGACGAATAAATAAATCTCCCGGGTTGTCTATAGATAAGTATGTTTTTCGAATGCGAAGACTAAGCCTAAATAATTCATTGCCAGTGGTATTAATCAATTAATTACCAGCTTGACAAGTAAAAAGCTTCTTATTCTTCCGCTTTGTGTTCTTTAAGCTCAGATTATCTTTTTATCTAGCCTCTTGGGGTTTGTATCATCAGATTTGTTTAATATTATACATCAACTGAATCAGTAATAAGTGAAGGCTGATTTTATTTAATGCTTAACGGCCGTGGACGCGTATTTGAGTCTTTGGAAAACAAAGGTTGCTGGCCGGCGGACACATATATGCGTATAGGTGAAGTATCTGGAAGCTAAGAAAATTAAATTTTGTAAATATATCTCAATTTGCTTACAAATTATAGAGAATTTAGTAAAATTATAATTTTTGCGACTTTATCGCAAAATTTTATAAAAAAAAAACGCGCGGTCGCTAAGCTGTTTTAACATCAAATTTAAATCGATGAAACCATATCAAAATTAAATTTGAATCGTTCAAATTATGTACATTCACACAAGTTTTGTCACTAACGACCCGGGTTTCACCTTTTGGCATCTTCATGCGTTCAAGTGCGCAGATAAACTTGATAAGATAATAATTCTTTTCGCTAGCAATGGCTTTAAGCTAAGTGATGCATTTATTTATTATTTAAAAACGATACATTCATTTACTAAGCGTCAGTTCAAGTTCATCCATGCACTTGAACGCCTGAAGGTGCCGAAAGGCGAATCCCGGGTCGTTAGTGACAAAACTTGTGTGAATGAACATAATTTGAACGTTTTAAATTTAATATTGAAATTCCACCAAGCACCTTCAGTCGAAATCTTAAATTGTACCAATGCAATTGCTTGTGTCCCGCGTTCATTTTTAAGACGCATTTTAATACTGAATTTATCTCAATATAAGGAGACCTGGATTTTTTTTTCGGATTGAAGGTTGAAGGAGCACAAAAAGAATCCGAAAATGAACGGTGGGCCTAATAAAAATACTATTTTACTGACTGACATGGCATTCACATTTATTAAGACAATTTGTTACTAACTAACATAATTACTAAAGTTATTGAAGCATATTTTAATGAACAAAAACTTCAGTTGAATGACAGGGTATTCAAAAATGTCGTACATGCGCATGCGAAGTAAGTTTATGAAAAATAATTAATGAACATGTCATGTAGTATTTAAAGTGCAATAAAAACCGTGTAAAAAAATGTACAAGGAGAAATTAAAGATACGTCCCATTACATTAGACCGCGCAATTTTTAAACCTTGTAAAAAAAAGCCCTGTAAAAAAGAATCAGGTGGACACATAAAAAAAAGTTTGAGGTTGTGGAATTCACCAATTGTGGAATTCATCAATTTTAATTATATGTTCATGTATATAACTTTGAGAAAATACTGTCTCCCGAACAGCTTGTGGAATCTCATCATACAATATTACAGAATTTATCTCGAGACATTTTTTTAATCCACAGGTATTTTACGTAGAAAGGTGTGACCTAAATACCAGACGAACATTACATTTAAAAATCCACCCCTGGAAACGAGAGCCGGCTTAAGCAGGGCGACGCGGAGGTGGTGCTTTGTAATAATTTTAAGGGGGCGGCGGCGGCGCTTGGCAACAATACCGTCGTCGCCATTTCGCGACGCCGTAACACAATGAAAAGAATCAAATAACATCGTCCACCTTTAAAATAAACACAATTCATTCGGTTCGGAAAGAAAACTCGCGAAAGCCAGGTGAAGGCCGAACGGGGGCTCACGCGAACATTTACGCACTTTTCATTTTTCACTTGTTGAGCTTTCCGCGACCCGTCAAAGGAATTGCTTGAATTTTAACAAACACACTTTATAACACTAATCGAAACAAAAAGACGGCATTTTCAAAGTAAAAACGCAAATAATTTTGCCAGATATTAATTTTTTCAATTGAAACGACGAAATAAAGAATATTATACAAACTTTACAATGTCATTGAAAATCAAAAGGATGCAAGCTCCAAATGAAGAATTAGTATCTAAATCTAGCTTTTATGTTTGAAAAAGATGACCTTGTAAAAAAATAAAACCAAGAAAAATGACTGAAATAAAGGTTTTTTCTAGACAATTTCTTTAATCAATATTAGATTATGTCAATTATTTAACACCAGTTTAGAAGTCTCCGTGTACTTCAAGGTTGTGTATAATTCATAATTTGCATATGGCCCAAAATCATCAAAACACGTTTTTTGCGCCTCCTGTAAAATTTAATATGTGTGGGTTACGTCCTTTTTCATTTTCACAGTCGATATTTTACATATCTGAACGTATCGTAAAAGTTAAGTGAGCTCAGTAAATACACACTGCAATAGTGTTAGGTATCTCCCTAAAATAAAAATATGCAATCCACCAAAACACCAAGTTAAGTCGTGATTGTACTTAAGTCCAATTGAAAAGTTGATAAGTTTTACCATGTTATTACATGGCTCACTTCACCTCTTGAAGGCTCATATGTATACGACAGTTTTAGCGTTTTCGCGACATTTTCATTAAAACAATGTCAATGTCATAACACGTTTACATGTTTCTGGGAATCATAAAAATTGCAATAACATAAAAATCATTATTTTTGATGAAATAAAAACAGTTATGAAGATTAATGAAGTTGCATTGTACGGCACGTTACGTAATGGAAAATAAATTAATTGAATATGTGGCAAAAGGAAGTAATTAAAATAATATTTACGCCTACTGGTTTCATAAACACAAATATCAGCAAAGGATTTTAATTAAATATAAATTAATAATGTATTCCAGTCCGGTTGCCGAATTTGTTTCAGTAAAAAAATATTATTTCTTTATCGTCAACTGTGTGGGTAAAATATGCTGATTAATTTTTTTACGTATTGCAACCGTACGCCAAGTTAATGTAATAATGAAAAATGTATACGTCGTTACGTAAATTAATAATGTTTCATGATCATTTCATTAGAGAAAACGCCCAATGCCGTACATTAATTATTTTAATGCCACGTTATTATCGGCTTCCCTGGAGAAGCGTAAAATCGCTCATCCTCCGATATAACTTGTGGAAAACTAATACACTTTCTGGGAACATCCTTCACGGACGACCCAATTAAGTGAATTAACAATATTGGTAGTTGGTGTCTCGTTTTATCGACACGAATAAGGGAAGTCAGAAGTGGACAACGGTACGATGAACCCTTCAATGGCCTGATCCTTTTCGGAGTTGGTTGTATTAAGTTGTTTAAATTTAGGGCGGAGTTAAAACTCCCAAAGAAGAGTGATTATGGCCAGGAGCACCGCAAGGCAACATCACAGTCGATCCGTGGTCCAGAGGAAGAGTATAATTGCATAAGGGAATTTCAATGCCAACGGTTAGAAATGCATCCCTAATCATTATCAATATCGGTAAAAAATCATGCAAATTAATTGAATTATTTATCCTAACAAAAATTTTGATGACACAGATCGTATGTTTATTTCTCCAAGGTTCGATTTTATAATCCCCTTCATGCTTCCTTTAAAAAGGAAAAATCCCAATCTGATTGATTGCAATTCATTAGTATCATTATTGGTTTGCTTTATTTCGATTCTACACCCCCCCTCCTAGCTCCCCTTAAAAGGAAAAAAAAACTCTAACACCATTTTGTAATTTCATAATTTTAAAACGTTAGAATCAATCTTGCTTCATTACTTAAGCAAACTTTGCGATAGTAAGTCTGAAGATGCCTCTGAAAGAGGCGAAACACGTGTCACAGTTAGTAACACAATACGTGGAATAATCAAAGTTAATTTAAATTTTCTATTGGGTTGGATCTATTTGCTTTTCCAGAATCGATATGAATGTAGGTATCCAATAAAATTAAAAATTAATATAAATTTAAGAATTTTAAATAGAAATACAGCATTTGATATCTTGTCTCCATTGACGCAGTCAGGACTCAGTGGGTTTTGATAAACCGTGAAATGAGTACTACATACTCGAGTTATAATTTAAAAACGTTTAGTTTTGTCACGTTAGAAACTTTTTTTGTTTTCAAATAAAGGTATTTTAACCGACAGGCAGAAAACAGGGTTAGACCCCGCCCCCCTGGGTCGGCAAACATTGTTTACGGCTGTTTCTGTGGGTGGAAATTGTAAACAAATTTACAAAACGTGTCAATTAATATGTAAATTATGACCTTTAGGCACAATTAGTTAGGTAGGAGGTATTACTTTCATAATATCAAACAATTTGTGCTTGCATGACAAGGCAGCAGCAATGGTAAAGTAATGAATCAGACTGAGGTGAAAAACGCTTTTGATGCGTTTCTCAAATCGACATTTCGTATGTGGAAAAGGGTCATATCAAACGAAGGAACTATTTTCAAAAAATAAAACACCTCTTTTACTAATTCCACACTATCAGGATCGGTTTCTGTCATCTTCAGGGTTATTCATACAAAATTAAGATAGACTTATTAACAGGGCTGCGAAGTCGTACTCGGAAAAAAAACTAATAACTTAATAAAAAAAAAGTGTATTCAAATCGCTAGGGTCAAAAGTGGTGCCAATTAGGACATCCGATACCGGGATCCCATTCAATTTTCTGATCCCGATATCCCGGGATTGACATGGTCGCGATCCCGGGATTTCGGGATTGAGAAATTTTGAGCAAATTCCGAAAATGTATACGATATTGGAATTGCGAGAGCTAAAAAAATCTTGTGGATTAGTATAGCAAATTGAGGATTTCAAATTCCTCGGTGAGCTAAAAAAAAAAGAAACCGAGTTTCTGAGACAATCCGGCGAAAAAGTATAGCGAGTTGAGGATTTAAAATTCCTCGGTGAAATAGTCCCAATCCCGGGATTGGATACCCTAGTGCCAATGCATGCTACTAAGTCTAAAAAAATAATTAAAGTCGCGTTTTAAGCTATGGTCGGAGCAGTCTTACTTATTGACGACTCCACATTCTTGCTCATGACAAGGTGTGACATACAATTGGTATAAAAAATATGTTTTTGCGTAATTTTACAATTTTATTGTATTACATCTCTTTAAATTTGTACTTTGTTTATCTTTTATTTATGATGACTATTGGTATGGACGACCTCTTTCAAATAAACTAACAGAGTTCCTTTACTTATTGGTGCAATAACAAACCATTGAAATTGTTCATATGCCCGCTACATCTATATAGAATGTGTGTACATAACACATGCATGCACTCGAAAAACAGACCTTTTCGTAGTTCGTGACGTAAATTAAATCCAATTAAAAATAACTTAGATTATTCCACAATAAGTGGAATAATCTAAGTTATTTCTAATTTTATATTAAAATGAACCTACACAAAGTAACCGCCGAATCCAACGAAAGTATTAAATTAAATCCGCTTGTCATTAATTGATAATGAACATATTAAGTGTAAGGATACAAAACTTGAAAAAAAATCTGGTAAATACGTAAAAAAATCTCAAACGAAACTAAGTATAACTACAATGAGCTGTGCGATTAGTCTTATGAGCTAGAAGCTTTTAAATACATAAAAAAAGGTTACGACATAAAACTTAGCATTTAAAGAAAAGCGGACATAATTCACAACATAAAGACGCCGTGCCAAATGGAGTGGAGAGACTGTACAAGGGGGGAAAGGCTGAAGACGTAAAAATAAAAAAGCCACCCAATTTCCGTCGTAAAATTTTCAAAGACTTCCTTTTCGGGTGCAGCAATCTCGGCGATGTTAAATAGACTAGAAGCAAGAATAAACACGGAGAAGAACAAACCTGTTAAAGAGTCATTTCCATTGGAAACGATCACAATATTGAATCCAATACAGCGCGGCGGAATTATTGTAACAATGACCCCACTGAACCGACAACCACTTTATGCATGGTTATTAAATTGGATAGAATAAGGTTGTCGTTATAGGGTCATATTTTTCATTACCAAAAAAAAAAAAAACATTCGGAAACTTAATTTGAATTGTTCAAATTATGTACATTCACACAGATCTTCAGGCGTTCAAGTGCACGGATGAACTCGAAATGACGCTTAGTAAATGAATGTTTCGTGTTTATATAATAAATAAATGTATCACCAAGATTAAAGCCATTGCTGGCGAAAGGATAACCCCATGGGAATGCCCACAGATTTCTTGAACGCCTGAAGATGCCGAAAGGCGAAACCCGGGTCGTTAGTGACAAAATCTGTGTGGATGTACATAATTTGAACGATTCAAATTTAATATTGAAATTCTACCAAGCACCTTCAGTCGAAATCTTAAATTATTCGGAAAATAGACAAAATAAAGACTGATTGATTGTATTGATCACATAAGTGATATTCGAGGGGAGTATTTCCAAAGAAAATTTATTCCACTGTGACGAAAAAAATGCCGACGGTGTTGATGTTGAAAATTTGTTTTTATTTCTGTACCAAATTGGACTTAAAGCTAATTAGCTAAGCTCTACAATGTTTTTTATAAAATTAGTTTATAGCTATTTCGGCGTATGCCATCGTCAAAACTATGTGATATATGTTAGGTTTAAAACTTACCCCAACCCGTCCGATTTTTAAAAAATAAGTCGTGGTAAGAATGATAAGCAAACCACTTCTCCTTTCCTAGCCCTATCCTTAAATAGCCTCATTAGGAATCCACATACTCCACATTGAGAGCAAACATATTTTTTTTGTAAATAATCAATATTTCGACATCACGCCATCAGAACGATTTCGTGACAGGTCACGACACGATTTCTAAATGTAACATTGATTATTTAGATCTAAGTACACTGGACTACCTTCTACAAGGGCATCCCATATCGAACCCTTATGTAATCCCGGGATTTCGGGATTCACAATTTCCCAAATTCCGGGATTGAACATAAAATTGTGGAGAAATTCGGGATTGTAGGTTTACTGGCAGACTTAGACAAATTTTATTCGTCGATTTTCAAATCCTGGGAATTTCCGGATTTCTTAAAATATAGCGTGGTCTTCAAAAACTTTTCGAGAATTTTGCACTACTCATCCTCGATCCCGAAATCCCGGGATTAGAACTATCGCAATCCCGGAATTTTGGGATCACAATATTGGACGGGATCCCAGGATTACTACTCAGTATTATGCGCAGAGGTTTATATTTTTTACACGGTATTGCGTGGAGTGTTTCAAATGCGTAAAAAAGGGAAACCACTGTAAAACATAAGGCAACACTAGATAATAATTTACGTTACCAGGTAAGATCATATACATTGTAGAGCAATACTCAACACCAAAAGATAGATCAAGTTTTTTGTGGCGCATCGCAAGCCGTGGTTATTCGCAGGTGAGCATTTCGAGAATCGAAGTGTTAATAAAAATCTTTATTTCTACTTATGTGTCGCTATTTTTTGATGGTGGATTAATGCGTAAATTTCTTGGCACATTGAATTTGATTGCGAGAAACGGTTATGGACTTTTTAAGGGTGCCTGCCTGCCGCATACGAATATTTAAATTCGCGATGGCGTGGAAATGATTTGTATTGATTTCGGTAATAACGTGAAAAATTTATTACGTTGCAAGCTTCTATATGATCGAAATATATTATACAATAAACGTATATTTGTCAATGTATTACTGCATTGCAGATAGAGCTAATAAATTATTAACTTTTAGTATAATTATTTCTACATTTTGTCAGAAGTTATAATTTGTAAAAATTCACAGCATTTATTTTAATTCTTAACTGAATGTCTGCTACAGACGAGATATCTTGTCAAATTGTTCGTGCTCAACACGCCAGAATCGAGTTTCTTCAATGACTAATTAAATTAATAATTGCAGATTATAGCCGGCGCGCTAGGTACAAATTAGGGTATCCAATCCCGGGATTTCGGGATTCATTAATTTTCAATCCCGGGATTGGGATTTTCTCACCGAGAAATTTGAAATCCTCAATTCGCTATACTTTTTCCCCGGATTATCACCGAGGAATATGAAATTCTCAATTTACCAATTTCGTGTCAATTTTCGGGATTTGCTTAAAATTTCTCAATCCCGAATCCCGGGATTGGATGCCCTAGTACAAATGTGCTTTTTTCTACGGCAGCCAAAAGACCAACAATAAATAACATTAAATTTTAAGATTATTTTTAAGAATATATTTTTTTAAATAATGTTTTTAGTAAATTATTGGTGGAAGGGTGTTTTTTGTTTTGTAATTTTCTAGTGAATTGTGGACGTAAAATGTTTTTCTTCTTAATCAGGCTAGTGTTAGAATGAGCTTTTAATGTCGACATTGACTGCGTAAACGTGAATGAGTTTCAGAGAAATTTTCATAATAATGGTAAAAAATTAAAGTATTGAAGTAGATTGCATTGAAACTTAACGGATTAGCTTTCATATTTTACTCGTCGCATCATTATATTTATATATGAGGAGTTTGGGATCAAACACGCCAAATCCAATTTGAGAAAAAATGAGACATAACTATAATATTGGATTACTGATTCAAAAGAACAGAATAAACATTTTAACAACGCTAAAAACGTCGAAGTGTCCATGCAATTAAGGGTCAAAGTATGATAATAACTGTGTTTTTCTCTCTTCGAGAAAAAGTGAATCTGGTATTTTTTTATCCCAAACTTCTCATATATTAGAAACGTAGTTATAGAATAATGTATCAGCGTTGAGTCTTACTTTAGACTGATATTGTAAAACGTAACACTATTTAAATTATGTGTGATATACCATGATATTAAGTAGGCAACACGAATCGGTTCGGATTACGAATTATTGCGAAAAACCACCAGTTGCAGAAATAAATAAACAAAAATTGACATATGTATATAATACAAATGTGTAAACAATGATAATGCTTTAAACGGCCAGCCCGCGATGAAACCGGAAGTAACTATTATCGCATGAGCTACAAATAATATCATGTTACCAACCGGGGCGATTGCACGTACGAAATAATTCAAATGAAATCAATTCAAGCAAACATGCCAAATTATCGGAAAATTGCATCAGCGGCTATGCGATCGATAAACATCTTCGGTGGATAATACAAACATAATATGCATTGCACCATTGTTTCCGTTTGGTAAACCTCCATCATCAAGTCGATACTATAATAGCGGATTCAAAATGTGTTTCGGTAGTTGTATTCCAAAAACATTTTACTACGGACGTAACACAAACGTCAGATAATTTCGCAATGGAATTATGTGTATGAATTATAAATTTATTGAGGTTTATAAATCACATCAAAATTATAACATAGGTAATATAAATAAAAAATATAAAAGGAAAACTGAGCTACCTAGTTATGGATTCTCTCGTCACATTTTCCGAAATCGAGAATGAGTGTAAAAACATTAAATTTCGGGCGGCGAAAAAAGAATTTAATATATAAAGAAAACCGACATTACAAAACATTACGGAGCATAAAATAATATCTGAATATTATCATGAATACAACCTTCTGTCTGATTTTAGGCGGAGAATTATTCTAACGCTTGGCGTAGAGCCTATGTAATACAAATAGATTTTTTACATATTATCATTTCATATCAATGTTATATTATTTCATACTTTATTTATTATGTATTCAGGGAATAATTTATTTCAAAATTTTCGTTTTAATCAAAGAGAAGATTTAAGCGGACGAGGAAAAATAACAAGACGAAAAAAGAACGGTATAAGAATTTAATAAAAAATAGTCGACCACAAATAGCCTTGATAAATAATGATTTTCATTTATAAGCCTACGAAGCGTTGTAAACAGAATAGCAAGTTAAGTTGAGAGAGGCTTCAGGTTGAAAAAAATCGAGTCTAAAACGAATTATCAAATGGGGTTTATATTCATGACTCGCGCATTGAGTAGATTTGGCGTAATACTAATCCTAATTAACTGTTCCTCTCTTAATGACAAACATCATTTATGTAAAAAAAAACCCCCCACACAGTAAAATTAACGAAATGAAACAACATTTTCCTAAAATGACGAAGAAATTATTGCTACAGTAAATACAACGTGATATTTTCCCAATAGTGCTTACGTATTAAATTTTAAATAAATCGCCGTTCATGGTGTAAGCAAAAATTGATAGCGTTGTGAAAATATGAAATTGAAAATCTTAACGGCGAAATTTATTTTACGGCGCAACGTTTACTGCGAATGTATGATTTTCAATCGGGTCGACGAGCACCATTCATAATAAAAATTGTTTGGATAATATTTTTGTTGCTATGGGTGAATTATTTGCTATTAGACAAAAAAGAAAATGACGATTATACAATTTTTATTAAGCGGCCCGGTTTTGCTTGGAGCTAATAACAAAACGAAATCAAACAAGGGTAATTAATGAGATAAAAAAAGTATTTAGGTCTTTGATCTCATTTAGAGTGTTCACTGTCATTACTTGGAGGCATAACATTGAGAAAAAACATAATATTCCTTTGTACTTAATTTCCACCTTTTATTTATCAAGATCAGTTTTAAAAAATATCCAATGAAAAATCAACACTCATTGATTCGCAAATGTTCGCCTAATGATGCGAGCCAATGAACGGCTACAGGAGAGTACTAGGTTACTCGGACGCGGCGTTTTGAATAATAATTAACGCCATCATACTGTTATCTTGAACGTCCATACTCCTTAATAACTAAAGCTTCTGCGTTATCCTGGCAATCGAGGGCGGCAATACTGTTCGATAGCAATCGGCAAAAAATGGCGTTAATTAATTAGAAAAGTTACAACGCTGTCACTTCGTGGTTTACCATGTCGCCAAAAGTAATAAAATTATTGTTAAAAAAGGAGAAGTTATGACAATGTGTCGGCGTGTCACGCGATCGTTGGGGCAAATTTATCGGGAAAATAATTATTTACCATCTACTCGACAACGCAAATAAACACGGCCATAAAGAGTCGATTAATTAAGTAGTCAACTATAATCCATTATTTACTTGCAGAAATAAAAAGAAATTTGTAAGGCTCATGTTACGCAATAAAATATATTTATTATAGTAAACTGTTAATCCTTGGTAAGCTATACAAACACAACAATTGACTTAGACTTAAGACCAGCGGTCGCGGATTCATATTCGCATTCATTTATCCGTACAATCTAATAAGCTGCTTTCAAAAAAATATTAATTAGACATATTATGACATCAGGGGTCGAATGATCAACGTCGTTGTCTTCGATACCTAGTTCGGACAGCTTTATAAACTGTTGTTTCAATCGATGTATTGTTTTTTAGGCGAAGGCATAGATAATACATACGTAATATCTTAAATACTTAAATTACGTATCATCCATCCAATCACAATAACGGATGGGACGTTGCGAATAAAAAAAATTCAGTCAAAAATAACGCATTAACAGCTTAACGACCGTGGACGCGTATTTGAGTCTTTGAAAAACAAAGGTTGCTGGCCGGCGGACACATATATGCGTATAGGCGAAGTATCTGGAAGCTAAGAAAGTTGAATTTTGTAAAGATATCTCAATTTGCTTACAAATAATAGTGAATTTAGTAAAATTATAATGTTTGCGAATTTTTCGCAAAATTTTATAAAAAAAACGTGTGGTCGTTAAGCTGTTTTAACATAATTCTACGTGAACATGAGCATTAAAATGAAAATTTACAACAGTCAACGTGTAGGACAAATTAAAAACCTTAATTCTGTTATTTATTTTTATATAAATGACCAACCCTCACTAATTATTTTTAAATTTCCCATGTTAAAATAAAACAATGAAAATTAGTGCCGATAATTGATCCGGCGAACGCTCAAAGCACAACCCCTGTGCTAGAATTCTCTGTACGGTAGAGGGCTGTAAAATTCAATAGACTTCCGGGTCTTTGTGTATAATCATTGGTTCCTTGCCAATGAATCTATCATTAAAAAAACGAATTATATAATTTTAAATTCTGTGATAAGAAACGATCGAACGCATTAGCATTATTCTTTTAATGTATAAATATATATATATTTTAAATAAATTTAATTGTGTGAGATTTAATGCTCATTCGAAATTGCTTTTTTTTAATTTTTCGTAATTATTTTACTGCTACTGACGCGATTTTTTGCACCTAACAATTGGTATTATGGTAAATTAAACTAAGTGATATAAATTGAATACATTTTTGTATCTTAAACTTTGTTTTTATCATTGTTATGTAAGGTTGTTTATAGTTCATCATTGCAAAATACCTCATTAATATTTATAAAAAACCAATATAATAATTATTGGAACTCCTATTTCTCAACCGAATTTATTTTTGAGTTTATCAAAAACAAGCCTGCTCACAATTTTTAATTTGTTTAGAACTGGTTGTAATTCACATAAAGCGAATAGCTATTCAACCGATCTCTCTGTGACCCTTTTTACAATATCATCTCAAATCAGACACCCTTTCAGTATGATTGAATATTTTTAACCGTAAAACAAGGATGGCGAACCAAGGGCACGCATGCCCGAGTTGACACATTAAAAAGTATCGCTTATTATTTTTTTTTTGCATAAAAAACAATTTTGAAGCAGGATTTTTATTGGATAAATAGTTAGCTTCCTTGAAGATAAAAAAAAAAACAATTCATGACTATCACATGATGTCACTGTTATATTATTGAACTGAGTAAATATGGTCAACTTACTAACTAACCACTAGTTCTGTCTTAGTCCTATCATTTCAATCCCTACTCTTTTCAAAATTAAGATATGTTGAGCAACTGAGTAACAAGCAGTTCTCGTGGAAAAACTTCTGTTGAGATACCTCCATTAGGAGGCCATATGCTCCACATTGGGAGCAGGACACGGATTAAAAAACAATGCTAAATTTATTTTTTGCTCAGCACGTTGAAAAGTTGATAAATAATATTCATAATATTTGTTGGCACGCGCACGTAAAAATGTACGCCACCACTGCCGCAACCGATTGGCTGAGCCCAAGAGCATTCATTGACTACTCGGCTACGTTACCAAAAAAATAAAGTTTAATATTGCCTACGTATTTTCACAATGATGGAAGAATAAGTCGTTAGTGTTTCTAATATGATGGCCAGGCACTGTAAACAAATTCGTAAATCGGATGAAACGTACTACAGTTGTGAAAATATTTTCTGAATATGATAACAATACGTAATAACACAATGTAGACATATATACAATAGATCACGAAATAACGATGTATCAAAAATTAAAGACGAAGTTGCTGCGGATTAACTTACCCGATATGTAAATGAAGCAAACTTTGGCGCCGTGAAAGTTGGAAGTTTATCTGAAAAAAAAGAAAGAAATTCGATATTTAGTAAAAGAAGTAACAATTTCAATGGAAAAAATATTATTTGTATTTCACCTCGAAGTTTGCCGTCTCGAATATGAAGTTGGGTGTATTGCGTGTTCCAGTCGAAAATCGTGATTTAAAGTTGAGTGAAAAGTTGAAATCAATAACTTTGTGATGACATTGGTTGTGACTAGGGTATCCAAACCGGGATCCCGTCCCATTCTGTGATTCCGACATCTCGGAATTTCAGGATTGAGAAAACTACAGGAAATAAAACTTGGAAGAGCTTTTAAATAAAAGGTCTCGTGTTGTTCATTTTGAGAAATCCGTAAATTCATGGGATTTTGGATTCGAAAATTCTTGGAAAAGCTAAAAAAAAAAAAGCTCTCGCGCTAGTAGTTTTGGGAAGTTTGCAAATTTTAAATTGACATGAAATTATTTGAAAAATCCCAGGATCGCCGAGCAACAATTTTCTCTAATCCCAAATCCCAATTTATACACGATTTTATGTTGAATTTTCAATCCCGAAATCCCGGGATCACAAAAAGGATCCGTGATTGGATTCTCTAGTTATGACTTGTGTGTGTTACTAGAAGCGACACGTGTTTCGCTATCTTAAGACTAATATCGTTTATAGGATATGTGATTTACAGCCATTCAACATATTTCAGATGAATAATTCCACTCAAAACACATGTAGAGAATATTTGTTTTGTCGTAATCGTTCAGTAAAAAAAAATCCCATTTTTTTCATTTTGTAATTGACGAATGAGAATCTAAGTATATATTTTAAATTTAAATCTGACGTTAGTCAGTCTGAAGATGCTTAACAGCGAGTTGAAACACGTGTCACACCTCGTTTCACAGTCTGCCTGTACTTCAATGATGACAACAATTACCGTGGAAGAACAGACAGGCTGTGAAAAAATGTTGTCAAACTGGAAGCTAATAGATAAATTACACTTGCCCCAACGACTCGAAAAAATAACTGAACGCATTTATTAAACGAAATACGTTTAACAAAATGAACCGGTGGAGAAGAAGCATACGGCGGAAACATTAATATCCAGAAAAATCTTTTAATAACATCCAATTAAGTCAATTGGAGCAGTTACGATCAATTAGAAGAGACGCATGGTATCACGTTGCATGCATCTTGTATCGGAACAAAAAAAAACATACGGACAAGTTAAACCATGTTTCGGCTTCAAACCGATAATAAATTGACGTCAGTGATACTGACAAGGTTGAAGAAAAATTGTACCTCTTTATATAAATGATATTTGAATTATGAAAAATGCGCGAGACGAGTTTTTGTTGTCTACACTGCGAGAAACAATAGTTTTCTACCAAATATACGAATTATTTGTATCAAATACATGAGTGATTTATGATGCGTCAAATATGCCAAACGTATGACTTAATAATACTGTTCATTTTTTTTTTTTTAAATATATTTAGAATTCTAAGAACGTTGTCAGAGTATGTTATAAAGAGGAACGTGCATAATATCGTAGTATGGAGAGGAAAATTGAAGGATGATTTCAATGCATAATGTTCATATCAAAAATTGTTATATTCAAATGAAAATTTAGAAAACAGATGCTTTTGTGAATAGATTACGTTATTTTTTCACAACAAAAAGTTATCTTTCGACTCGGTGTGATGCTTTACATTATATGATTTTTTTTAATATCACCCAGAAGCAAGTAATGTAGCATTTACTAGTACAGTAGTTTTTTTCAACAAAAGAACAAAGCTCAAAACTAACGAACTCGGGCTTTTTTGTAGTAGAATAATCTGAACTTTAATTATTAATGTTGGCAACACAGAGGTTGTATTTTAACTTTCCGTAACTTTACTAAAGATTTGTTTTTAAGACGTGTCAAATGCTTTCTCTCATTTCTATGAAAACAAATCCTCTAAAGTTTTTCATGTAGCGTAGCGAAATAAGTATGTGCAACTAAACTGCAAAACATTCTTTGGAATATGACAGTTTAAAGTAAATTGAATCTTACATCTTACCACTGTTAACTTTTCATGAAGATGGCAGAAACATTATAAACAAAAAATGTCGATATATTCAATCAGTTTTAATGTGATATTTTATTATAGAGTTACAAAAATAATGTTTAGTAAATATTTATTGATACTTAATGTAAATTTTACATAACAATATTTTTTATTTTTACAGAAGATCCTCGATATAACTGTCAAAATTATGTATTAGAAAACAGAGTGGTTGAAAAAAAACTGTTACAATTTGTACTGTTACACAAGTTATACTGTTGTAGGATATCAATAAAAACAAAATAAGGAAATCTGCGTGAAAATGTGATGCTGGTAATGGGTATCCAATCCAGGAGCCTTATTGTGATCCTGGGATTTCAGGCTTGACTAATTTTTAATCCCGGGATTGGGCACTCAACATGAAATCGTGTATAATTTGAGAAAAGCTTTGGTGTCGGAATTCTTCATTAACCATTTCCAATTTCAAAAACCCAGGATCTGAGGTCAATTTGCAAAAAATACCAGCGTGACGCGTTTTTTTTAGCTCTTCCAAATCCAAAATCCTATAAATTTTCGGGATTTGCTTAAGATTTCTCAATCCCGGAATTTCGGGATCACAGAATTGGGCGGGAATTGAAAAGCCTAGCTGGTACGAGCATAAACCGCAAAAAAGTATGCAATTGGCTCAAAACCCATAATGTTACATATCGAACTTTCAGATCTAAGTCTTTAACGGATAGTCTCGTACCTGCCTAGGTCCGTTATATCGAGGTTCCACTGTATTTACATTGATATGATAAGCCTATTTTGAACTAACCCATATTAGAATACCGCTCTTCTTTAGCAATGTTAATCTAGTTACGTTACGGCTATAATTATACAATAATTACAATCGATTGAATGAGTGTATATTTAAGCCATTGATTTCTTTACTACTAATCAATTTTCAACTACAGGTCATACATTGTCGCCTTCTGTGGTCTGTTTGGTAAGAGCTTTGCCTTATCTAAGGCTAACTCTAAAGTCTAAGATTTTTTTTTAAATATCAACGTATTTTATAGTAAAAATAATAAAAGATTTTTAGTACTTTTTCCACATAAAATTTATTAGATCAGGACCGGTTTCGCTCATCGCGAGCATTATCAACTGATAAGAAAAATATATAAACAGTGATATATATACAAATTTAAATTGAAATAAAAAGGTGTAAGCAACTATTAACAATTTAAAGGATTAGCAAATTACATTATAATTACACAAAATTAAAATGCTTAACAACCATAACAATTTTAAAAAATTGTGGAAAAAGTACTAAAAATCTTTTATTATTTTTATTATAATGCCTTTCCACCAAGTTAACACCGTAAAAGTATTTTATAGGATGAGTTCATAGCTATTTCGGCGTGCGCCATCGCCAAAACTATGAATATACTTAGCTATATATACTGCCTTAGAAGAGATACACAATACATCTTGGTATTTGCTCCTAATTTATATTACAATTATTAAACTTGACTTTAGTGTTTCTATGAACGATAACAAGTATGGGGTTATTGAAGGTAAATTAAAAGTGTTTTTGTAATATCTCTTCTCACCGAGTATATCTCGCATGATTTTTTCATTTCAAAATATTCGGCGCATTGTCATTAGCTTTTATGTTAAATATTTTGTATTAAGACATAAAACATTCCGTAAAGCAGGCATGGGCAACCTTTCCTAGGTCTGGGGCCAAATTATCATTCTGTCTCCGAGTCAAGGGCCGGAACACATTATTAAACATAATAAAATAACCACTTTTAAGGTGTTCACTGTCAATACTTGGTGGAATGGCATTATAATAAAAATAATAAAACATTTTTAGTACTTTTTCCACATAAAATTTTGGTTTTTACTTTGGTAATGATAATTCATACCTAATTGGTTTTTGTCATAATAGTTTCATTGCTAAGTGGTCTTCAACATTTTATTTATTGTTTATTTTCCTTGTATTTTACTTCAATTCTTTTGCTAGGTTGTAATACCAATTGTTTGTCATACCTTGTTTTTATCACTTAACTTTTGTATAAATATCACTGTTTTATTGCTTTTCTTATCAGTTGACAATGCTCATCATGAGCGAAACCGGTCCTGATCTAATAAATTTTATGTGGAAAAAGTACTAAAAATGTTTTATTATTTTTATTGTAATAAAATAATATTAAATTAAATAAAAACGTTGCTATTTCTTATGTGGCGGTGATCATGAACTAGTAGAGTGGAGCCACTGCAACCGCCCGTGTCATCTCCATTATTTAATCCCTCTCTGGAACTATTAATTTCTTTCTCTAATATTTACTTCGCCGAGATGAATCAGGGCCGGACAAAATAGCTCGGCGGGCCGGTGGTTGCCCATATATGCCGTAAAGCTATGATGAAGCATACTGTTGATTTTTATAATCTTCGTTTTCATCAACAATGAATGAGAAGGAAAATATTTCGATCCCATACTCTGACGGAAATTTATAAATTTTAATACCGATTGAATTTTATAAAAACACGTTTGCGTCTGATCGAATTTGCGTCGACTGATTACTGTGACGTCACTGCCGCTACAACCACAGCACTCAAATGACGAAATTGAATATCTGGCGAAGGGACATTGATAGGGCGGAAAGGCAATCTAGTTCTTGATTAACGTCGGTCTCCCGTCCCCCCAACAAAGACGCTGCACTTAGGCTAATGCACATCGCTCGGAAGAGATTAGGGTCGATTGCGTTTACACTTGGGTTTAAAACGCAGATCTCTATCGGAATGACAAGCACGGGAAGTAGGACGTTTCGGATTACCGTAAGTAAATATATCACTGGGTATTATCCAATATAGAAAAGTAGTACAAATGGTGTAAATATTGTCGGGGTTTGATAAGAAAGGCCGAATGAACCAAAATTCTGTTACGCTGTTTTACTTATTTTTTTAAACATTTCACATTAGTTTACAAATACTTCAGAACTATAAATCAACAAATTTGAAAAAAAAAAAAAACCTAGAAATTATACATTTTCCGTTTTCACAGAACAATACTAGTGGAATGATTGCTTCGGATATGTTAATACCGATTTTGTTAAATTGGTTGATTTTTTTGAAACTACTCACCATTAAAATCTGTGGGCATTCCCATGGGCTAATACTTTTCGCCAGCAATGGCTTTAAACTTAATGAGACATTTTTTTATTATATAAACACGATACATTAATTTACTAAGCGTCAGTTCAAGTTCATCCGTGCACTTGGACGCCTGAAGATACCGAAAGGCGAAACCCAGGTCGTTAGTGACGAAATTCGTGAATGTACATAATTTGAACTATTCAAATTTGTTTGATTTGTACTTTTTACAAATCAACGAAGGTGTAATAGACAGAAAGAAGAACTGAATACATTATTGTGTCAACATATTCATACTTTCCACGGAGCCACAATAATTATTTTAATTCAACAATTACTTGTATAATATAACCAGCACCAGTTGGACTCAATGTGAGATCAATTTCAACATACATCATTATATAGTTTAAAAATGAGCCCTCGAGAGGTGAAGTGAGCCAAAGAAATGTAGAAATATAAAAGAAAAAGAATAGTGAATTAGTAGAACTTTTCTGTCGTACTTGTAAGTACAATAACGTCTTTACTTGGTGTTTTGGTGGATTGCATATTTTTAATCAAAGGAGATATATCACTAAAGTGTGTATTTACTACGCTCACTTTACTTTTGCGACTACTTTAAGACATGTACAATATTATAACGCATCTTACTATTTTTCTTCCTAAAATACCGCTTACCCTCTCTCAAATATCATCCCACAAAATCGATCCAGATCATATTGTTAATTTGTAAAATGATGTAGTATACATACATGTATTGCGAAACTCCATTGGGATATATATAACGTATACAAATTATTATATTTTTTGAATAAAAGAAGTTACATTCCAGATTATCATGAATTTTGTTTGAATGATCACTTAATCCGTAATGCTTGACTTCCTCTTATCTTTAAGGACTACTGAAAAGCAGCGAATTCTTTTCTTCGAGATTTTATCTCTTTCTTTGGGAGTTATTCCATTTTCCGTTCGTAAACAGAAAGTAGTCTCGTTGTTTTGTTATCTTAAAAGTGTACAAAAAAAGGTTCGTTTACTTGTTTTACAGTACGTTTGTTAATGATTACTAATAACGAGTCAATTAGTTGACAGTGTCGATACCTGTTATTTGAGGTAGTATGAGTTTACATAATTTAAGAATGGTGGTTGGAGTTTTAATTTTTCTAATTAACGAAAGAAGGGAGCTAGGCACAAACAATAATAATTTAATTTAGGAATTATAATTAACTGCTTGATGAAATTTCAATAATAAATTTTGCACACTCATAAATGTATTTAAACACATTAATATTGGTCTTTGTAATAATATATACATTAAGAATTAGAATCAATGTTTATTTCAATTAACCTTACGTTAGTTAGTCTGAAAATGCTTATCAAAGATCGGTGTAACAATTTGTAGTACAAATAAATGGAATAACAAATTGATCAAATTGCATTTCATATTATCAATATATTACTTGCCTTCTATATTTCGATATGATATTTCAATGAGATGTTGTTTACACAGTACCAAAAATACGACAATAGTAAAATTATTTCAAAGATAAATACATTGTTTATATTTGTACTATGTACGTATCCGCCAAATACTTGTGTTTACATCAAAGTCCTCACAAGTTTCTGCAGGAATAAGTTATCCGTAGTGTTAGTGTCAGGTGCCTGCAAACCGCTTCTCCCATTGTAGACCGAAAACCAAAGGACTCAGGACTCGGCGTCAATTTGCATACATACCTTCTGAAACCCCAGGTGAATACGCAATCGACATGTCGGTATTGACATAAATAATTGGGTAATCCGTCTCACGTTATAATACAATACGTTCAATTCAGAACCGCGCGATACATTCTCCTCAATTCAGAACACCGACAACAGAATATTGAAGGTTAGTGTAAAATGAAATGCGTTTCATTTTATAAATTATATACTGAAGAATAACAATGAATTTGTTAGCAAACCTTACAGCGTTCTGTCTGATGATTCTTCTTAACCCTTTTAATGCCGGACGATTTTTCTATGCGTATGCTAAAATTTGCCTAGCGTTTTTTATAGAAAAATCGTCTTTTACAAATTTTCAAAAAAAGTATTAAAAAGTATTTTTTTGGAACTTAAAAAAAATACTAGCATTCTCTATGATCTATGGAAATAATATTCTGAGATATTATCTGCATTTTACAAACATGATACAACAAAAAAAAATATTAACGTTGATTAAAGAAAATTTAAAACAAACAAAACTAAGTTCCCCTTTAAAAAACAGTTTAAAACATATTAATTTTGAAACACTTTTTATGTCACCATGTAGTGAAATCTATTAGTAGTATTGAATGAAAAAAAATAGACATATTTTATTGCATTTGAATCGTTCAAATTTAATATTGGAATTCCACCAAGCAGTAAGCACCTCCGTCGAAATCTTAAAAAGACATATTTTATTGTTTTACAAAGCACCAATTTTTTCGCATATTTGCACGCAAGTGAAAAAGGTGAGTTTATTAATAATGTCAAGTTACATTGCGAAAAGATTGATATGGGCCGATGGGATAGATTGATAAGCCGGGCTAAAAAATCGGTCCGGCGCATTTTACGCATCTGTTAAATAACTCGCATAATACAAATAAAAATTGAATAGGTATAAATTTGGTATCTGAAGCGCCGGGCCGAAAAATCGGCCCGGCGCGTATTTCGCATAGGTAGGGAGGGCCGATATTTCGGCCTGCCGGCATTAAAAGGGTTAAGGAAGCAAAACACGTGTCACAGTTGATAGCACAACCAGTGGAGTAACAATGTCAATAATACATTTATATTGAGAATAGCGCGGTTCGAAGGTACTATCATGCTGTAATTATCTGGCCCGATCCGAATATAAACAAAGATAAGCTGTTTTTTGTTTTAATTGACACAAACAATGTACATTTTCTTTTAAATAATTTATTTAATTAACACATATAGGTCCGCAGATTTGCATACTAAAACATGCGCGGGAGCCGGCCGAATTTTGGGGAAATGGAACTTTTTTAGCGCTCACGTTTAAATTGCGATAACTATTTAACCGATTGATGTATATTTTTTTTTCTTTCAGAAAAGCATTCGTATGGTTTTATACATATAAAAATATGATAAAATCAGTGTTTCTCAACCGAGGGTTTCATATAAAGAGTCTTAACAACTTAAAAATAAAGTTATTTAGTAAGAAATGGCTATAAAGAGTTGCAATAATATACACTAATTTAAAATAAAGTTACTGGTTCCTAACCCCCCCCCCATCTCCTTCTTCTCAGCAACGACAACTATTTTAGTTTTTTCTAGATATTGTAAAACCGAAAATAAACATCTGTTCTATATCGTAAGGTTTTATTCGCAACTCTCAGATATTTTTAAATAATTCTTGTTATATTTCAATTACTTAAATATTTTAAATCTTTGAGAATCGTTTGTTTTTGTTAGAATGGTGCAGGTATATGCTATTAATGAATGGTGGCCATTCATATGTGTAATAATTATGAAGCATTAGGGTCACATTTTTTTCACAGCAGAGCCATAAACTTTACAGAAAAAATAGCTCCTTGTCAACAGCGTCTCGAAAAGGGCAATAAGAATTACATAATTTATTGCTATTGGCAAGCCAAACATATATTCAGTAAAAGCGGTGCTTTGTTCAAAGTAAAATAATGATTTCATTTCTTTGAATTTAGGGTTGACTTTCCAACAAGAATTAGTTGCAAAATGTCTACAAAAGAAAAAAAGGATACAGATGTAAAATGAATCTGAGACAATGGATCTGTGTTATATAATTATTGTCATGACTAATTTCACTTTCGTAAAAATCCCATAGAACAAACACTTATTTTTTTGTAAAGAATTGTGAAGCGGCCAAAGTAGCAATAAATAAACTTATCCGAAAATTTAGCCCATATTTATATACGTAAACGAAGCAAAAGATCTAACAAAAAAAGATGCATTTTTCCATGAAAATAATATTACACCAAACGTTAAACGTTATACAAAAAATATTATTTACTAGGTGATACTGTGGAATTACTTCTATATTTACGATTAAAAAAAAATATTTTTAATATATTTGTTTGACATTATCAATTTCAATATCACTGGCAACCTTGATGTTAAAT
Source organism: Himalopsyche tibetana (assembly GCA_030503985.1). Lineage (NCBI taxonomy): Eukaryota > Metazoa > Arthropoda > Insecta > Trichoptera > Rhyacophilidae > Himalopsyche > Himalopsyche tibetana. The sequence continues at coordinate 3,226,736 of JAPJYX010000014.1, forward strand.
GTGAAGAAAAAAAATCATCACACAAAGTACCTTTTTTTTGTGTAAACTTACACTCGGCAAAACGAACAGATATGTTCGCGCGGACTCCTGCGCACTGAAAGTGAGATGCACACATATGTTCGCCCGGACTCCTAAGTGTTAATGTGTGTGTTGCCATTTGGTAACAAAGTAACTAAACATTTTATTCCAATTTTAAATATTGAAAAAACTGTTTTTCATGCGTCAACCGTCAAATAGTGATGGGAAGGATAGGTGTTCGTTTATAAAAAATAGTTTTACATTTTTTATGATTAGAACAGAATTAGCTCAACGTTCGCGACCGAAAACCATTAACAATCATGATAATAAATAAGAAAAACTGAGTTGTATAAAATGACAAAGATTGCCTAGTACAGGGGTTGGCAATTTTTTGAGAGACTGGGTAAAAACAAAAACAATTTTGAAATGAAATATTTAATAAAAATAATAAAACATTTTTAGTACTTTTTCCACATAAAATTTATTAGATCAGGACCGGTTTCGCTCATCGCGAGCATTATCAACTGATAAGAAAAATACAAAAACAGTGATATTTATACAAATTTAAATTGAAATAAAAATTGTATAAATATCACTGTTTTTGTATTTTTCTTATCAGTTGATAATGCTCGCGATGAGCGAAACCGGTCCTGATCTAATAAATTTTATGTGGAAAAAGTACTAAAAATGTTTTATTATTTTTATTATAATGCCATTCCACCAAGTATTGACAGTGAACACCTTAAAAATGAAATATTTGGTAAGTGGGTAAAAGATTAAAACAATTTTATTTTATGAATATATATATAATACGTATATATTTGCATATGTTTTTGTAAATACGAATTTAAATTTATTATTTTATTAGCGGTTTTCTTTTTGAAAGTTTTTCAAAATTAATTGGCAAATGTAGTCGATTAAAGTTTTCGGGTAACCACTGGCCTAGTATATCTTTTAAAAACCAATATAAATTTTATTTGATACATCAAAATATTTCAATCTTATCAAAACCTTCGACAATACATTTTTTTTACATTCTATGACACCCAAAATAAAAATAGATTCTGCCATACATATTATTGTTATAGTACGGGCTAATCTCTAGTGCGTCGTCAGCCCTGTGTTAATAATGTTCAAGCCAACATTCACCTTACAACATTTTACACAAATGTAACGTAATATTTTTTATTTAATCTCATTTGAATTGCTAGTGGTGAAAAAAGAGATTGCAGGCAAAACCATCTATAATTTGTCAACAATTACCCAAATAGCTAATTGCTTCATGCAAATATCATAACTAGGGATCGCATTATCGGTATTATTGAAATCGGGTTCCGGTATTCATGGTGTTTTTTCAATACCGAAATACCGGTTTTGTAAATACATTAATACCAGTATATCGGTATTGAAAATGAGCCAAAACTGAATATTCAATGTAAAGAAACGATCACATATTTTTATAAAATTGTTCGTGATGCATTAAAATATTTTTGATCTATTGTAGAGTTGTATCAATATTAAGGATCCTTGAAGGCAGCGGTTCTTAGCCTGGGGTGCGTTAAATCATTGCCGGTGGTTTTTTGTTTTAACATGTACAAAAAAAGTATATTAAATTTACTAAAAAACAACCTAGTCGTTAAAATTATAAATTATGTTTTGTATTTAAATATATGTACATATTTTTCAATAAAACAAATATCGTGCAATAACTTTCGAAATTAAAAATCGGAATGAATTATCAAAAGCCTGCGAGAACATGTTTTCAGGGGCGTAAGATCACTAAAAAGGTTTAGAAGCATTAATTAAAGGTGTATTCATATTTCAAAATACCGCAAGTTATTTACAAAATCATCCGTTTATGATTATCATACATAATGTTTTTAAGACGATTTTAAGATCCTAATTCAGTGTCTGCCAAACTTTTTTACTTCACGGCAGACTGGTGAATGGGAATAGTACCGCGGCACACCCAAAAAAAATGCTTTAAAAAAGGAAACGTACCTTTAAAAAAGAAAACGTGGAATATGTGGCGCGTTGACCACTATGTATGAATGTGACAAATATTTGTTTGAATGTGTAGGATGTTGAATTTATTTAAAATTGAAGAAAATTTAAATGAATAAGCATTATTTAAAATAAACATTGTTAAGGCTTCTTCCACCGCGGCACACCTGAGATTTCTTGCGGCACACAGTTTGGCAGCCACTGTCCTAATTGGTCGTATTTTTACCGGTATTTCACATGAAATACCAAAATACCGGCATTGATATATGAGACCAGTATTGCCATCACTTATCATAACCCCTTGAGAGACAATAGACTTGACCTTTTTGCTGACACGGTAATAATTATCTTTGTATTTCGGAAACACGGAAAGCAAATTATTTCACTACGCAATATATTGAGAAATATTTTTTAATGAATGCATGATAAAAAGTCCAATGTGTAATTCGTGCAGGTGTAAATTTTTCAATGAATAAGTACTTCGTATATTACATGTATTTTATTAATTGATTTGGCATTTACTTGGTAGAACTCCATAAGTATTTTAGTTCTACAGTTTTTAATAAGCTATTTCGGCTTGATATTTTTAATCTGTTACATGTATTTTGTTTAATTTGTTGGCCCCAAAGGCTCAACGACATATCGTTTGTAATTTTCTACAACCTCGTATCTCAAAAAGTACAAATTTTCAGGAGACACGTAAATTTACTCTATTCTACAGCTATCGCTATAAAACACCACTGGAATTATACTTATTAGCATGGGTAAGGGGGTCACGGAAAACATAAGACTCAAAAGGAGACCGCGGACTCAAAAAGGTTGAAATACTATGCACTAAAGTGAAAAATAATTTTACACTTTATTGTCATTTACTAAATCATCGAATTTGAATCGTTCAAATTATGTATATTCACACAAGTTTTGTCACTAACGTTCCGGTTTTCAACTAAAGATGCCGAAGGCGAATACCGGGTCGTTATAGACGAAACTTGTGTGAATGTATATAATTTACAAGATTCAAATTTAATATTGAAATTCCACCAAGCACCTTCAGTCAAAATCTTAAATAAAATCATTGATTCGATGTTTTACCACCCTGCATGCCCTGAAAGGTTTTTCATGTTTCTTGAAAAAAGAAAAATATTATAAACTTACACTATATTTATACCACGATAGATAATATATCGGACGTGAGCACTATAATATGCATATTAATTGAAAATTGGGATTTCCCATCTCAGTTAACAAAGTGCTCTACTCGGGATAACACGAGTCCACTAAGCGAGATTAACCCCATCCACAATAGCAGTAAACCTATTTCGAATACCAACTGCATCCATAGCACACAATTGACACGGGAGCGTTCCAAATCAAAGCCATGTTCGTAAACGATGAAAGCGATTACCAAAGAACGGTGACCCAGTATATAATATTATTGTGTTTCAATTGCCTAAAGACATTATCACATAATTTAATATTTTTTTAAGGATATGAACATTAACATTATAATCAACTGTAATGCTTTATCGCTCCCTAGTTAAGAATCAATTTATTAAAAAGCCTTTCTCCTTTGTAACTGTATAAGTATATCTGTTTATTTAAAAATTGAAAATTTCGCAATAAACGCAACCCGCTCATGTCATTTCATAAATTACGTAAAGAGTACAGTCAAGTAAGTGGTAAACGTAAGTAGACGTCTCAGTCAAAATATAACGTTTTTACATGAATTATAATTAAGTAAAGTTAAATATAGTTTAATAACAAAACCACAACAGCAACAAAAAAATTCACGCATATGAGCACTTTTTAAACATTCCGAGAAAAATACTCTATGGAATGGTTGTCCAGCAATGGTGGATTTACATAATTCTGGAATACAATAATGCAGAAACGATCTCCACCACAATAGACGCTGATTAAATTGGATTCAAAACGTTTAGCAATTATCTAGCCACAATTAAATATTATTAATACGTAAATATGGCAATGTGTGAAAATATCTCAACAAGTAAGCCAAATAAGACATTTTAAATTGCTTTCTGTTAACCCTTATGGAATGGAAATACAACAAAGGATAAGTGAAGTAACCCAAAAAATAATAACCCAGTAAACATAATTCACAGCTTCATATTGTCGGCATATTATGGTACAGTGATCTTTGTTAAGACCCAGGCCAAGGTTAATTAATATCTTGGAGACGGGCGACTTCATTATATTCAATCCTCATTGAGTTTATCCCATCTCATGCTATTGAAAAGAAAACATACATAGCTTTTAAATGCAATGTCAGTTATTTTTTTATTAAAATCATGAAAGATATTGATTACTTTTTAATTATATGCTAGAGGTGTTAAACATTTTAATTTTGTGTAATTATAGAATCACTTCTACTGTAATTTGTAAATTCTTTTCAATGTCAATTGTTGTTTACACCTTTTCATTTCATTTTGTTTTTGTATAAATAGCACTGTTTAATTATATTTCTTATCAGTTGACAATGTTCGCAATGAGCGAAATCGGTCTTGACCTTTTTAAAATAAAGTGGAATAAAGTACAAAGGAATATTGTGTTTTTATAAATATAATGCCTTTCCACCAAGTATTGACAGTCACGCCCTTTTAGTGTTTAATCCCTTAAAGTACAATCACGTATTTACTTGGTGTTTTTGTGGATTACATATTTTTATTGTACGGATATAACATTACTGCAACGTGTATTAACTGAGGTTACTTCACTTTTACGATATTTTAAGACGTGTAGAATATTACAACGCATCTAACATATTTTTTTCCTAAAATACCACTCGGCTCACTTCACCTCTAATGGACCGATATATTTCGACTATTAGTAAAATGATTTGTAATATTATGATATCAGGATTTTTTTTTCGGCACCTTAATTTTATTATATACTAGCCGGTTCTCGGCAACCGTTGCAATGCCACTCAAAGAAAGTGATTGTGTTTATTGAAGTGCATGTTTTCTTTTTGCCTGTTTGACGTTTGCTGCCGAATGTCTATGATACGACACACGCGCCACCTACTGTAAGTTAATTGTACTACAACCTTCGCGCAAGTGCAAGCACACGTTGTCAAAATGAACTGTATGGCCGACATACAAGCATTGATTTTAATATATAATATAAGACCTACTTTAAGTTAACTTTACTATGCCTATATATAACCTTCCCGGAAGTGCAAGCAAAAAGTTTGTCAAAGTTTTATTGCAATCGTATGAGCGGTGTGTCAACGCATAAAATACGAACAAACAAACATTCATTTTTATATATTAGGTAAAGACCGCTTATATAATAAATGACCATGTATAATGGGTCGTTATAAATGATATTACGACACACAAATTGGCTACTGGCTACTACTAACAAGCGATATATTCTCGGCTTGAAAATGTATTTTAAACTGTATCGCCGAGCTTTAAATGCGTCGCGAAGGAGCATTTACCGAGACACGAACCGGAGGGGTCAACATTAATTAGATAATGAATATTACATTAATCTGGCAGGGGCTTAATGGGAGTGGCAAGAGACATCGGGGTCACTGAGGTTACTCGCTTGAATAACGGTATGGGCATGATTATGCAGCAATCTATCCATGGCGGACATACTGTCACATCTACATGGCAGTAGATTGGTCAATATACGTAATTTAAAGTTTGGTATTAATTACTATAATTTGCGATTGCAAATCGCAATATCTTTCTCGACTTTAATTTTCATGAATTTTTCTAATACACATAATTCGTAGTGCCTTATCACATATATATAAAAAAGTAATTCATCGCCTTGGTGTTTTTGGAAATTAATAAAGTCATTAATAGAAGGGAAGCATTAGTACATACCATTTTGAATAAGATAGGTATCACACATAATGAAAGTAATTAGTTGTCAATACTTGGTGGAAAGGCATTATATTAATAAAAATACAATATTCCTTTGTACTTTATTCCACTTTATTAAGTGGAATAAAGTACAGAATAAATAAATTGGAATAAAGAACAAACGAATATTGTGTTTTTATTCATACAATTGGTTTATAATTAGTACTATCAAATTTGTATCTTACACTCTCCCTGCGTCCAGTATAAAATGAAAAACCCCGACTTTTATTTTGTAATTTAGTTTAGTTGCGATATCCTGATGTTGCTTCTCAAAGAGGCGAAACACATGTCACAAGTTGTAGCAACACAGCAAGTGGAACAACAAGGTTATCAAATAAAATTTTATATTAAAAATGTTTTTTTACAAAAGTATCGCCGAATCTATCAAAGATAAAATTTTGCTAAATTATTACTATAGAATTACATTTAAACATCTCAAAGTATGCGACGGATAAAAATACTATTATTTAAAAATAACTGAAGCTTGTTAATAATAATACATATTTTTTTCTACAGCGATATATGTAAAATAGATATATACACATGATGGATTTAAAACAAAAACAATGTAATACCGCAGAATTCACCGAGATTAAGATAACTTACGATTCTTTGATCAAATAGTTAAAGTCAGCGTGGTCCAAACGCTTTTTTGACATTCTGACAGTGGTAAAAAAATAATGAATAGAGGAATCTAGTACACGAGAAGTATTTTCAGTTTTGTGTCAATAATTTTATCGACAAGGTTATAAACGAGATGCTAGAGAAACACAATCTGTCACATTGAAAATATCGCAACGCTGTTGTGAGATGGGAAACTCTCCAGAAGCGTCAAAGTTTTTTTTGCGAAACTTCCAGCGGACGATATTCTTGGGCTGTCTCGGACCTTCCAGTCGAGTGATCGATTGAACTTGTTTAATACATTTAAGTCTAGCAGAACGCCTTCAAGTTCCGAAACAAAAGAAAAAAGTTTTTCAAAATATAAATTGAAAAGAATAACCGATAAAGTAATAAGCTTCGAATTTAACAACTTTATCATCTCAAAAATAAAAAATAAATGTATTCCAGTACATACTATTTTCGTCAGATATAAAATTCAAGATTCCCAACATACAACAATCATCAGACACATTATAGGCTTAAAAAGAAATTTTAAGATTTTGACTGAAGGTGCTTGGTGGAATTTCAATATTAAATTTGAATCGTTCAAACTATGTAAATTCTCACAGATTTTGTCACTAACGACCCGGGTTTCGCCTTTCGGCATCTTCAGGCATTCAAGTTCATCCGTGCACTTGAATGCCTGAAGATGCCGAAAGGCGAAACCCGGGTCGTTAGTGACAAAATCTGTGAGATTGTACATAGTTTGAACGATTCAAACTTAAAAAGAAAGTTGTCAACAAAAAAAACAGCATTTTTACAATCTCTGTTCGAAGGCATACGTGTTTGTGATGTCTAAAAATTTCTTACCACCATTTCAATCCTAAAACTACGGGGCGCAGCGAGAGTGATTAGTTGACCACTAGCCTACTGAAAAAGAGATGTCGAGTAACAAACAGTTTTCGTAGAAAAAACTTCTATTGAAATACCTCAATATATACAATTTACACACGAAGTCTTAATAAAAGTTCACGTAGGTAAGTAAGCTCTTATTTCTGTAACGCCTAAAAATAATAGAAAACAATAAATTGCTGGTACTTTATCAAGTGTAATTTTATGAAGAAAACGATAATATGGTTCATTGTTGACTGCAATAATATATTTTTTAAATGCAGTAGAGAATTTTTATTCGAAGAAAATTCGAATAACACCGCTAACAATGTCACAAAACAAAAACCATGCTATCAGTGCAGTAAAACAAAAACAAAAGGTGTTGCAAGAGATTTCAACACAACAATTTATTCCAACGATGGATAATACTGGCAAGACTAGCAAACATAAGCTTTGAAATGCCATGCGCTGGAAAATATGCCGGGAGTTCGTTATTTCACCATACGGATATCGTTTTCTTGTGCTTTTGCAAAACGAGGCTTTTACGTTTGTTTTCGCTTTGAAAAATCCATTCGATTTGATGTGGACGTTTGGTAAAAACGTACGTATGTTCGCGATAAGCAATATTCTATTCTCATCTGAAACCCGATTCATTTTCAATAATGCGAAAACAAACAAACAACACTTTTTGTTTGTTGTGCGTGCACCATTTTCAAAGCATCCTTTGCAAAACAAACAATAACTAATGGTTTCCTTTAGAAAATGATCTATATTTTTCATATACATTATTCAAGTAAGTAATACAAACATTTAATATGTTGTTACACATGTACGAAACCAATGCAATTGAATAATCAGAAAATTAAACAATACAACATCTGAAATATGTAAAAATATTTTACGCCAGATGTTACTTTCATTCAGTACAGTGATCACATCAATTACTTCAAAACTTGATAATATTTGTTTTCAATTATTCTTACATATAAACGATATCTGTGCACTTGAATGTATGAAGCTACCTAACCAAAACCCAGGTTTTTACTGATATAAAACGTATGGAAATTTACAAAATTTCACATATTTAAATTTGATATTAAATTCCATCGACAGTCGATATCATAAATTTGGTTGTTTTTTTTTTAACCATGCAACAGTGTGAAGCGATTGGACTATGTATGCTATCTCAACAGAAGTACGCGAACTGATTGTAACTCAGCCGCCCAACTTTAAATTTTGGTAAGAGTAAAGTTGTCGGCTACTATGGCGCAGCGGAGAGCGTTGTGGGTAGGGTATCCAATCCCGAAGCCTTTTTCCAATCCCGGGATTTCGGGATTGAATTATTTTGAATCCCGGGATCCCGGGATTGAGATTTTCTCACCGAGGAATTTGAAATCCTCAATTTGGTATAATTTTTCCCAGAATCTCACAGAAACTCGTTTTTTTTTTTTTAGCTCACCGAGGAATTTGAAATCTCCGATTTGGTATACTTTTTCCCAGAATCTCACAGAAACTCGTTTTTTTTTTTTTTTTTAGCTCACCGAAGAATTTGAAATCCCCGATTTGCCAATTTCGTGTAAATTTCGAGAATTTGCTAGAAATTTCTCAATCCCGAAATCCCGGGATCGCGGCCATCTCAATCCCGAAATTTCGGGATCAGAAAATTGAACGGGATCCCGGATCCCGGGATTGGATGCCCTAGTTGTGGGTTTCCGTGTCGAATCTCACGGGTTCGAGCACCGGTCAATGTTTACTGTAGCCTTATGTCGAACCAGAAAAATGAATGCGGCCTTTAGCGAAGAAAAGGTTCCCCACCCCCTGAGTTAACCACTAGTCTTGCCCTAGCCTTAACCTTTTATCCCTACTACTCTATCGAGAAGAGAGGTTGAGCTAATGGGTAACAAACAGCTCTTGTAGAAAAAAAAACTTCTGTTGAGATACATTGGGAGCGGACATCAATTTAAAATAAGATAGAAGGATCGAAAGAGAACATGACTAGTAGTAAATAAATAACGCTTGCTGTGACCCGCTCTTGGGGGGAAATTCATCACATCAACACAAATATATAAATCCAATTAAAAAACCTTTTTACGAAAGTGTCCGAAGTGGGATTCGAACATGTGAAAACTGCAACCGAAGTCAACAACGTTGACCATTCAGTTTTAGACTTCAGACAGAATCATGGTTAGAACATTATAAATAAAAATAAAAAAAACGCCAAAATTAAACGGAATTCTGAGCTATTGAAGAAGGAATAATTAACATAGTGTACAAACGCACGTAACAAGGGACCTTGAGGTGAAAACCATCACGTCGCCATAGTAAGCGACTGCATAATTAAGCTTCGCTCAACCAACGGAATCTACTTATGTATAGTTTACAGAAATCCTCGCTATCACCAACCAAGCAACTGACTGCTAAACGTTTATAAATATTCATTGCAATAATCTGTGCCGGAATAATTAACCTCTGCAAAACATAATACGGCATCTGGCAGCATTGACTAATTGAAGCAGATGTTAAGTGTATTTTTTTGTATGCAATTGAAAACTTGGTATTCTGCGAATGGTTGAAATAAGAATAATTTTGCAATGTAAATAAATGACCACGCGTGCACTGTCAATTATTGGTGTAAAGCAGTTAAATAAAAAAATAAAAAAAACTACCTTGTACTTATTTATGAAGATCAGGACCGATTTCGCTCATGGCGAGCATTTTTAACACTTAAAATACCGAAACGTCGGAAATAGAATGGAGAAGCGATGGAGTACAGAGTGCGCCAGGAAAATTTGCGTAATATTTGTATTGCATTTATTGAGGTATTATTGAAGATTATAATAAATAACAGCCAGATATTATTGGTATTTAGCGAATGGTTGAAATAAGAAGAAGTTTGCAATGTGAATGAATGCACCCCATAGGAACTCGAAGGATGTATCATAAGAAAATATATAAAAACATGGTTAATAAAAATAATAAAACATTTTTAGTACTTTTTCCACATAAAATTTATTAGATCAGGACCGGTTTCGCTCATCGCGAGCATTATCAACTGATAATCATCAGTTGATAATGCTCGCGATGAGCGAAACCGGTCCTGATCTAATAAATTTTATGTGGAAAAAGTACTAAAAATGTTTTATTATTTTTATTATAATGCCATTCCACCAAGTATTGACAGTGAACACCTTAAAAGTGAAAAACATGGTTGTTTGTAGTAAGACTAATAAGGGAGTAACGAATCTTATACAAACTTAGAAGGGTGTTTATTACACCCTTATTAGTCTTACTTGGTTCACTATAAATAATTATCTATATATCCATATCAGTTGAAAATTTTCGCGTTGAGCGAAACCGGTCCTGTTCATAATAAATTCGTTATTAGTACATGCGAAAATTTTCGTTCTTTCAACATTCTTTGTGATAAAATATGAACATGTGAAATAAATAAAAAAATCGGGGGTCCGCAGATTATTGTTTTCAAATTTAAGGGACCGTGGCATGAACAAAGTTGGAAAGCACTGGATTAGGGGACCCAATAAATCGAGAAAAAAAAAAGTGATATTCGTCATCATTTGAAACGAGCACTGCTTTTTTTGTTTGTTGAGTTATTCGTTGTATCAAAGGTATGTAAAACATTGAAAATTATATTTTGTTGTACAGTAATAATAATAAAAATGTCCGAATTCAAAGATTCATGAGCGATAACGAAACTACTGTTTGTTAATCACTGCAGCATACATAGGAATTCTGCTATGACACTGCTTATCGCTTATCTTTTCGCTTTACATTTCTTTTAAGAGTTTCCGCTATGTCAAGTTAACTTAATATTCTTGTCGTTGTCATACAAACAATTTCCTTAAAAGCTTTCTAACACCAGAGAGGTGTTTTCATAAGAAATATTTTCAACGAGGCATTATTATTTTTTTGCCTTTGCTGACAAAGGTGGACGATGTACCACCCCTCAGTGTATTATTAAAGGAGGGTCCAATTAGATGAGATGGAATTTTTTAACTGACGTATCATCATTACTATCTTATCTCAAGAGTTTTCCTGTCAGAGTGAGTGTCTTAAAAAGCTTACTCAGTATGTGTTCAAAGTCCAAGATTGACAACAAACTTCCGGACAAAAATTGTATTATTAAAAAATAAATGTCTATTTCGTACTAAATACAAATATTTTAAATACACTATAATCTTGTTTGATGCTGTTTTTTACACGATTTAAAAATAACACAGACCACTAAAAAGAACGAATACTTTTTTACACGATTACCAGAAACGCAGAAGCGGTTAGCGGATTTCTTAACTCTCGCGACTCGGAGACTAGAAAAATACGTCTCTGCCGATGGGGATCTTTTTTGACCCCAGTGGTTTCCTCATTATTGGCCTTATTCTTATGAATTTCAAAAAAAAAATAGTCTTAAGGGCTTTAAAATATCTCTGCATCATTATGCCTCATACATTTTTTTATAAAAATCCGTGGTTTTTTAATAAATAATCATATTTTAAGTTGCGCGTAAAAAAGACGTCATCCCAGCACACATATGAATTGACAACTGACGAGTGTTCTCAGCTATCTTACGAACGATCGTTATCGCGGGTGCTTATCGCCTGATAGCGTAATCGCGTTATCGCATACTTATATAAACTACAAAAGGTCCAAAAAACTATGATATAAGAATACCTTAATTATAAAAATTGTATCACCCATATTAAAATAAATATTTAAGAAAATGTTGGTATTAGGGTCGCATTTCTTGAGCTTAGACCCGGAAAAGTTAATAGCGAGAAAATCAACAAAAGACATATTTATTTTAACACAGACGCGTCAGATATTTTAAGCGATGAAAGCGTTTATATCCAATCCCTCATAAAAGTCCTCGTACATAATCAAGTAGCGATGAAGAGTGTTATGTTTTTTAATTAAAATACATATCATATTATGAATAATATTTTGTGTAACTTAGTTTTCGAATCTTCATTATTAAACTACTTACACAATTTTCTATACCACAGTGTTGTTCTTTTTTTAAATAACACGGTTTTGGAAATTTAGGAAAATAATCTTGAATTTTTCTATGATTTTTTCACTTTTTTACATTTTTGGAGAATGTATCTTCGGTGTAAAAAAAGAGTTTCGAGTGTATATATCAGAACTTTTTTGATTGACAAAACAGTTGCAATGTATCGTGTCATAAGCTCAATAGAATTTATATTTTGCATGTAAAATAAGACCACTTCTTATGTAAATATCGAAGTATAAGATTTATTTAATTTTAATCATAATAGCATTATACAACAATGATATCATCTGACGCGTGATTTATAGCTCTTTGCAACTCGCTTTAAGCGCAATTTTGTGCGGGCGCACTGAATGACTATGTTACCCCATTATTATCGAGCTATAAGTTACGACAATTGCGACAGTATGTCATAATGATAACATAGTAACATCCACATCGCGGAAATAAATTATCAATTATTCACAATTCAATCAAGCGATGAAATAAAAATTTGCATGGAATTCAGATTTAAATAATAAATACTTTTATTTTATGATTTCAACAAAGAAGCTTCGACTTTTATTCACACACCCTTGAGCGTAAAGAAGGAAATAAAGGATAATAAATATTAGACAAAGCTTACATACACACAAAGTTTTCATATTACCTCAGGCGGCAATTTCTGAATAATAAATCCGATTCTGGTACTTATCAACCAAATAATAAGGTAGTTATTAAAAAAGTATTTAATATTTTCACTCAATTTGTTGAATATTTTTTTATTATTATTCACGTTGAATTTTAATCAATGTGTGTTTTATGAGTGACCGTCAGGCTCTTTATGTACATCGATGATAAAACAAATAAAGCTGTAGACAACTATATTCACTCTGGTGAATGGTGATATGTGTTTCGTAACCCACACACTGAATAAATTCACACTAAGAAATGAGCAGAAATAAGTTATAAACAAATTTTTATTTTAAATGTACTATCTGACACAGTGTCGTGCTAAAATTAAAACATATCTATTGCTATCACATTAAAAATACATCGCCAAAACAGAATATATTATAGACTATAAAAGGAACGTCGAATTATTGGAAATGCATAAAATATTTATATTAATAAAACTAGAGAAGTAAATTTAGTGCTTTAGAAAATTAATTTATCGAAATAAATCTTCAATGAAAGATTCGAGAATAACTCGAATATGTTACATTTCATATGTTATCAATTTTTTTTAACTCCGACCATAAATAATTTTTCCATAACGAAAAAATTGTGCATAAAGGGTGTCAATTATGTACTGGTAAAACGTCGTGGGAGTGCAAGATAGTCACTTCTACGACTAGAATAGATATGGTACAAAGGGATGAAACATATAACTCTATGTTATGACTGTTATGAATACATGGCATACGTCGAATTAAAAGTCAACGTAAGCAATTTGTCATTTGTGGACTTATTAATGACGGAATTCATGTCCACTTTCATTAGAATTTAATTAATAAATATATTTTTTTTACGAACAAAAAAATCTTACTCTGTTGCGTCCAATTATTTAATTTATATTAGATGATTTTTTTATCCATCAGCATAAAACAATGAAAACGATTAAATTTGAATCGTTCAAACTATGTACATTCTCACAGATTTTGTCACTCACGACCCGGGTTTCGCCTTTCGGCATCTTCAGGCGTTCAAGTGCACGGATGAACTTGAACTGACGGTCAGTAAATGAATGTTTCGTGTTTATATAAGAAATAAATGTATCATTGATTTTAAAGCCATTGCTGGCGAAAAGGATAAGCTCATGGGAATGCCCACAGATTTGAGTAGTAAGTAGTTTTAAGAATTATATTTATTTGTTTGTCGGCAAAGGTTTTATGATTATATTTATATAGGGTATAGAATTGGAGATCCCGGCATATTTAATATTTCATTTAAAATCGGAAGACTAAGCAATTGTGCTCTGTTTATTTCCAAAATTTCCTGGAAAAAGAGCTTTTGACCGTCCGTATTTGGATGTAACATTTTTATCCCTTGTTCCTGATTGAACACATGTCCTTACGAAATTAAGTGATTAGCAAAAGTAGACGTGTCTTTTTTCAATCTAAAGGCTGCCATATGTTCTGATAATCTGATGTTCAGTGTCCTTTCAATTTGCCGACATAATTTTTTTTGAAGATGCCGAAAGGCGAAATTCGGGTCGTTAGTGACAAAATCTGTGAGAATGTACATAGTTTGAACGATTCAAATTTAATATTGAAATTCCACCAAGCACCTTCAGTCGAAATCTTAAAAAATGAAAACGATACTGAATCATCCTGGCGCCGAATGGAAATCGACACAGGATATGTTCGTCACTGTGTGAAATGGACTGAATCACAACTGTATGAAAAACCTCTGTTGCAAAATGCAAGGACGGCTGCCTCGCACTATGCAAATTATTTTTTTTTTGTTGTTCACCCAATCCATTATTCTAATTCTGCCAGAGTCAAATTATTCTGATACGTGTGACATTACAATGCTAGACAGGTGAATTTACGCAACGTAAATTAGTTTTTTGTTTACCATAACCCACTGAAAATGTAGAGCATGTTTAAAGAGTGGAAATTGTATGAACAGTGGTGGTGAATCGACAGTTAAGAATGAGATTATACCACTTTTAAGGTGTTCGCTGTCAATATTTGGTGGAAAATTATTATGTTAAAAGAAAAAACTCTTTACTACTCAACCCACAATTATTTATTAGGGCCCGACCGGTGTAGCCATTTATATAATACCAAGAAAGACTAAGAGTACAAACAATTCGCAATAGAAATTTCAAAAGGTTTTTTATATAATCACACAAATGTAAACAATAGATGTTATAAGAAAATTTTAGTGTAGGAAGCCCATGATTTTGTATGATTTATTTGATTTGTATCCATATTATTTTAATTAAAAAATAAAAATGCGCAATAACACAAACTACGTTGATTCAATAATTATGTTACCGCTAAAATATGTCGATTTATTCCAAAATATCTGGACAAATAACGCGTTGAATAACTGATTTCATAATAATTTACAATTATATATTCCGTTTTTCGTGGGGAAAAAACACTAACATACACGATACGAGCTTAGTAAATTTTGCCAGTCCCCTGACCGGGTAGTAAATTGGGCTTTTGTCGTATTCGGTTGCTGGGTAAATAGTTTGAATTCATGAATGCCAAATTTGAATCGTTCAAATTATGTACATTCACACAGATTTTGTCACCAACGACCCGGGTTTCGCCTTTCGGCATCTTCAGGCGTTCAAGTGCACGGATGAACTTGAACTGACCCTTAGTAAATGAATGTTTCGTGTTTATATAATAAATAAATGTATCAACGAGTTTAAGGCCAAAAAGGATAAGCCCATGGGAATATGCCCACAGATTTGAGTAGTGAGTGGTTTTAAGAATTATATTTATTTGTTTGTCGGAAAAGGTTGTATGATTACATTATAACCCGGTTTTATAATTATATCCCGGGTCGTTAGTGACAAAATCTGTGTGAATGTACATAGTTTGAACGATTCAAATTTAATATTGAAATTCCACCAAGCACCTTCAGTCGAATTCTTAAATTAATGAATGCCAATTGAATTATATATTTTAATCCAAAACCATGGATATCTAGGTACGATGTTTTCATCCAGCCTTCCCAATCTCTATTCGATCCCGAAAACGCTACGGGGAGAAAACGAGAAACTTATTACAATTCGATCAATTCTTTCTTACCATCTTGCGAAAAAGAATGAGCGACTGGCTTAAAACCAGTATTCGTTAAACCATTTCTGTTCAAATGTAAATCAGGAGTATACACACTTCTCGCAACAAAATTAAAATAGAAAATTTAGATTATCCCATGATATCATTCTAAAATATTCTAATTTCACCAATGATATACAGTCCTGATTGGTTTCGTTACTTTCTAAATGTAATCAAATATGCTTTAATAACTGCAAATGGTTCAAGTTTATTTGATGTACGATGTATTTTACCAAACATCAGAGGTAGCACTGCGTTATTTTTCGGTCGATATTATGCCAACTATATAACACGTTCATCGACTCCCGTGCAAATTTCACATCGCGCAATTCCGCAAAAGGACTTCGCGAAATTGGATGATCCAATTTTGTTCCGCTGCCAGCCAACTCTCTCGCAGGCGGTTATAAAGTTCATTAGCAGAGTGATTGACAACCCGCTTTCCATAATGTGTCAAATATAGGTCATTTTCTGACAAAGAAAAATATGTATCTTTCCTAAATACAAATAGTATCTTGTATTTTATTTTTTCCGCATATAACGTGAATCGTGTGCCCTGTGTACCTATTATTACTTTTTAATTAGCATTACAGCTATTGCGCCAAATATTTTGAAGTTGAAATATCATACGAGATATACTCGATGAGAATTTCTTGTGTAAGTCACAAGGAGAACTAACATCACAAACACCCGTGTCTTAGATCTCAAATTTAAATTAATTAAATCTCAATTTTACATTGACCTTACCGGGAATCGAACCTACATCCGCCTGATCGGTAAAGCAAACTCTAATCAACGAGACCACAGCGGGCGATATTATGAAATACGAACATGATAGCCAATCTTATATTGAATATAAAATTATAATGTATGTATACTTACATAATAGTATTTACACTTAATTGGGCGTAAACCAGGGTATACGTTAATGTGATTTGTGAATCACTTTCTATGGACATATATGAGATAGAATATAAGATTTGTTACCTATCTCGAACCAAATATATGATTTTCGACTCCATCAAATACTCACAGCACAAAAATGTTGAGTTTTACTTAATATATATATTATCCGTTAGGTTGCTTCGTTTTTTTCAATATCATAGCAGGCAATGCGACAAATGTTTTTAATTAAAGAATAATTTGCATTATATTAAAACATACAAACATTATTATATGATATATTTACAGTGATAAAATGTCTTAATTTATATAATTTAAGATTTCGACTGAAGGAGCTTGGTGGAATATCAAATTTGAATCGTTCAAATAATGTACATTCACACACCTTTTCCGACAAACAAATAAATATAATTCTTAAAACCACTCACCACTCAAATCTGTGGGCATTAACATGGGCTTATCCTTTTGCCAGCAATGGCTTTAAACTCGGCGACACATTCATTTACTAAGCGACAGTTTTAGTTCATCCGTGCACTTGTACGCCTGAAGATGCCGAAAGGCGAAACCCGGGTCGGTAGTGACAAAATCTGTGTGAATGTACATAATTTGAACGATTCAAATTTAGTCTTAATTTACCTTTCAATATTGTCATTAAATATTTCAATTAGATGAAAAGGTCAACTGGCATATAAAAATGTTTCTAATGAAAATATGTTGGTTTGTGTATACTTTTTACCAAATTGTTATCAAACTATTTCGATTATCATCGAAAATTGCATGACTGATAAAAAAAATAAAGTAATTCATGACGCGTACCGACGGTTACTAAGCAATGCTTTTAAAGAGGGCCCCCTAAGAGGAAATAGAGTTGTTTGGCGAACGCTGAGGGGGCAATGTCTGGTCCAGAGGGGGGTGGGATAGAGACAGGACGCAAGGACTCCGCCCCGGAAGACAAGGGACCGTCGTACCTAACATCGTGTTGGCGTTTCAGTAAATACCATTGATTTTGTTTAAATGACAAGATGTTTCGACACCATATAAAGTTTTTAGCTATGTACGGTATTTTACGAATCGTTTAAATAAAGAGCATGGTTTTAAATACTTATCGAGTTATTATTAGAAACGTCATTTTTTGTCAAATCCTTTAATCGCCCGCTACAAATTTATACAAATTGGTCGAAACAATTCGACTACCATGTCTTATAAATATGACAATTGTTGTTACAATAATTGTGAGCTCTACGGGCGCAATGGAAACGATGAAATTTGTAATAATATTTTCATTGCTTTCTTACAGACAGAATAATGTGATAATTAATCATACGGCGTTTTAAAACCGCTGCAGGCCTCGTTGAGAATAAACAAGCATACCAAAAAATGATATATTGAAGCAAAAAATTGTATAGAAAAAATCATGATGGCCAGTTGATAAATATAAAATGATTGTCATCCACACTGCCAACAATTCTAGTACTGACATTTCACCATTGAGTTACGCGGATTCATTTCAACACGGTCAAGATAAATGTATCTTGGAAGCAATGTGTTAAAAAAAAAAAAATATGGAACGAGCTCCCAAATTCCAAGCCTGCAATAAACTTGTGCACACTTGAAAGAAATATACAAAAAAAAATACGAATATAAAAAAATAATAATCACGGATTTTTTAAATAAAAAAAAAACAGCAGCGAAAATGAGAATGTATAAATTTAAGTTTTAAAATTAGTAATGTTTTATTGTTTTATAAAACATACTTCTGACTTATTATATGAACCTGCAACAATTTCGAAAATATAATTTTGAATAACTATATTCGGTATAGCGAACTGTAGACCATTTTACCGCGAATTTTACAGAACGCATATTCAAATTGAATATGAAATTACGCGGTGTGTGTATATAATAGAACTTTTTTATTATTTTGTATGAGTATTCTGGCTTTTTTACCTGGATAGTTTCATTTACGCGGGTCACCGCGTAAATCTGGCGGCATTGTTTGTTATTTTATTTAAAATACAACACGATAACAATTCTTGCCGAAATCAAAATGTTATGTATAAAACAGTAAATAAAGATTAATTTGTTTTATTTGCGAAATAAATACGCGATATTCAAGTATTTGTTCGTTAAATTTAAATCGTTAAAATTGTTTACACTTCTATAGATTTTGTCACTAATAACTAAGGTTTCGTCTAACGCCATCTTCAAGCGTGAAATTACAATGACTTACTTGGCTAGTGACGAAACTGTATTGGGTGTACAAATTTAAAGATTAAAATTCGATATTGAATTAAGTTTTTATAAGTAAAATCAAACGTATAATAATAGCTCGGTATTGATGTGTATTAATAGAAAACGTTTAATTAAGTTATAAATCAGATATTTTTATATGTATTATAAAAAAATAGATGAAAGGGAGTTTTCACTAAGAGGATTTTCAAATTTGATTTCATATCGATTAGTTTCGAGTGTAAACAGGAGCATGTTTGAATTATTCAACTGTACAGTCAGCGAGATCAGGGGTGGGCAAATCTTTTGGCGAACGGGCCACATTGCGGATGAAAGTTTGACCCCGGTCAACATGAAAAAACCGCAAAATTTAGTAGTTTTTTTTTTCTTAATTATGATGGGAAGTGACATACCTGGGGTTGGTGCCACCTGGCGCGGTTAATCCTGTTACAACCTCCCACACATTTTGCATGTAAAAATTACATTGATGCAAAATAAAATAATTTCACATTATCTAGGTTAACTTAGAAAACGGTGCGCCACTATTATTTATAAAATTTTCATGACACGTTGGATTATTAGCCACGCAGATTTTTTTTTAATAACATTTTTATCATTTAAATAAATTTTATATAAAATTAAATTCATCAAAAAAACGAACAAAATTTAACCTCTGAATACTCACAATACAGTGATAGTTATTTTAAATTACAAATTGAAATGAATACCATTTTGAAAATACTTCATGGGCTGCATGGAATTGCATCGCGGGCCGCCATTTGCCCATGCCTGGCGTAGATTCATGTTGCCTCTGGGGCGCTGGACGATAAAGTTGTTTGTAGGTGGATACTTCATATAAGTCCTTTGCGGTCCAGCGGTAATGCAATCAATACACACACACGCACACACACACACAACGCGAAGTCATAACTGGGCTTCATACATATTTATAATCTGATAAAATGTGTCAACACCACTAGTATACATTGTGTATTATAATTATTTACAATTTATTATCGTAACTTAGATAACATGGATGAGAAAAATACGAAATATTACCGCCATATTAATGCAAAAAACTGTTATACGAAAGACGCTTCTTTCGATTATTTTAGCTTAAGGTGGCATTAAATGTCGTTTTAAAGCATATTTACCCATAATCGGCAAAAGATCTTAAGCGACACAATTTGGTTAATATTGTTTTAAGCCAACAATTGTTTAATATCGCCTAGCGCGTTAAAATTTTACAACGTTGTCACATTCACCTGATATTTTTAGGGCCTGTGCATTTTAGCGTTTTGACTTGTAACAGTTTGTTCCGCGGGGACCCCGGTTGAGAAACTGTTCTGTTGTACATATTAATTGAGTTGATTTAATGTGTTTTGATAAATATGTTTAAATAGTTAGGACATCGGTCTTACTTGACGCGATTTCTAGCGGTTGTAAAACGTTGTTTATTATTAATATGACAAACATTTATTTAAGATAATTCATTACAATAAAGTCAAGAGTAAAGTAGAGTCTTATGTTCGACAAGATTCATATCGGTTAGCTGATAGCTATTTCGGCTTTTACGAAATCGTATTAACTATGCTTAAATTCAATTTAGCTTGGCTATGGATACCGACTAAGAAAAGAGACACGATGTACAATCTACTCTCACATCCTAACTTAAATTCAAAAATAAAGTATTGACTATAATCGAAATAAGCCGAACATTTGGACTTCACAATTTCAACTGATCAGGTATTTATTTGAATTATGTCAATTTAAAAAATATGCACTCGTTCGTTTAATCATGTGCAGTGCTCATTTTTCGATAATCATAATATAGTATACAATACAATGTATGAAAAACAGATGAGTGAAATTTAAATATATGTTAATTGCGTAATTTAAATTCAAATAATTAAGGAAAATATCATAAATAAAGCATAATTAAATTGCTGTTCTTGCCGACGATATTGAAAAGGAATTCTACGATTTTAATCATGTTCCATTGTTTGTGAATCAACAATGAAATTAAACTCCGAATGAACGATCGCGCCTCGCAAAATTCGGCAGATCATATTATTACTGTGTTCCAAAAATTATTGTGTTGTAAGAATATCTTGCTTCTGCTTAGACAAAACAGAAGGCAAATAAGGAACATTTTATTAGGGGAAATTCTAAGTAATTTAAAGCTACCGACGCTATTAGTAGAAGCAGTTTATCTTATCTTAGTCTTAAGTCATAATGTTTGTTTTTCAAAAATAATATCACAGTTGTCACTGACGCTTTTAACCTTTTGCCCGCGTCAAAAAATATAGAGATCAAACCCTGTACGCGGCAGCTTTTTAGCGGATTTTTTAATCGCGTTTTCGACTATAAATATAGATTGTAGTGTTTTTTCATATAATTAATTATGATAATTGGCACCTGAAGTATTTTTTTCAATAATGAAATACAATATATTTCTTGTATTTTATATTTAATTCAACAATAATCATTCTTCATACAATAGCAACGTAACGCCGCCATTTTGTAAAACACCGCCACACGCGACCGAGAACACTGCACCACCACCGTGCCATGCTTATAATGAATGCACTTGATCGCTTATTTTCATTCAACCCACGCATAGATGGGTGCTTGGTAGGTTCTACAAATAAATAATTTTAGCCAATATTAAAATATCTTTGACCAAATCCAATAGATGGCATTGATAATATATATAATCAGTAATATTTTCAACCGATTTTGAACCCTTAAACATTAGAGATAGCGGTTATGTGAGGCTCGAAACTCCGCGCAACGCCCAGGACCGCTTTACACGTCGTACGCGCTGAGGCAAAGCCCCCTATAGTGAACTTAAGACTGCTATGGCTGAGGGCATGTCAGCTACGACGTGCATATGTCTTACGCGGGCAAAAGGTTAAGCGAGATGATGAACACATGCAATGGGGAAAAGGAGAGCTGCGCAAATCAATCCAACCGTCTATTAGAAATATCGACCCCGAAGACCTGTTGACGAATAAGGCAAAATTGCGAGGCCTCTTAGATTATATTTGGTGTAATACGGGGGGGGGGTAATTGGGGTTTTTGTTTATCTATAGATCATGGATGTTTGATTTTCTGCAAATCCTTCGGCAGTTGCTCCAAGGCACTTAAGTACCAGTAAATGATAAAAAAATGCAGTAAGGAGAAAAGCAAGTGAGTTTGGCATTTATATCCGATAGAAAAACTATAATTATACCCCGTCTATGTTCGAAAACACGTTAGGAACGCGAAACGTATTCACCAAGACGATTCGCGTTACATTACTTGTTCGCAAACACAGATGGATACGCGGCATTAATGTTCGCTAAAAGCAGGCATAATATTTTATACTGTGGAATAGAACACGCTGTCATCGATGTATATAATCATAGCATATCGCCCCTATAAATCAAAAAGTTGTCGATTGATAGATTAATAATTTTGAGTTGTGAGCAACGTTCCCTCTAAGCTGCGCGCGTGCGCGGCCACGCAGCAGTTGGGAAGCCCCCGCGCACTCATTCCAGGTTGGCGCGCACTAAAAGACAGGTGCTCAATTTATATGTTATCGGCCCGCGCAGCCTCCACGCAGCCTCCGCGCAGACTTTGAAATTTCCGCGCAGCTAACTCTTCGGCTTAGAGGGAACGTTGGTTGTAAGCAAATGAAGTTTTTCCCAAACTTGGTTGGGCTTTTTGAACAATATTTGATATGTTTAATGAAAACTGGACAAGTACGTTATCCACTATTCGCGAGAACATAATTTGATTAAATTGCTTACTTTTATATCCCGAGAAGTTACTTCTAATTTACTGAATATACCAAGAGTATAACAAATTCTATACTTCGATACATCTTTTTCCATATATCGATATATCTTTTTTCATATATCTTTTTCCACTTTTCGCAGAGATGGAAAACCTGTACAAGATCACTTTTAAGGTGTTCACTGTCAATACTTGGTGGAATGGCATTATACTATTACAACAAAAACATAGTTTTCATTGCTAAGTGGTCTTCAACTTTTTATTTATAGTTTATTTTCCTTGTATTTTGCTTCAATTCTTTTGCTAGGTTGTAATACCAATTGTTTGTCATACCTTGTTTTTATCACTTAACTTTTGTATAAATATCACTGTTTTATTGTTTTTCTTATCAGTTGACAATGCTCATCATGAGCGAAACCGGTCCTGATATAATAAATTTTATGTGGAAAAGTACTAAAAATGTTTTATTATTTTAATTACCTGTACAAGACATAAAAAAATTCACTTTATAAAAATATATATACTTATATCGATAATTTGTAGCATTATTTGAGTATACATTCTTTTAAAAAATGTTTGTTACGCCATATTATTAGTCTTACTTAATTTTGTATAAATAGCCCTACATTGATATGTAATTTATTATTTAGTTGGATGATGAGTGAAACCGGTCCAGACATTAAATAAAATTGTGGAATAAGTAAAAAAACGTGTGCAAGTTTTTTTGGTATCCAATCCTGTATACATAGATTATATACATCAACAAATTTTACAATATTTAATAGATTGACATTGAAATATATACAATGAGCACACACGTTGCTCAATCGTGCTAAATCACTCATGGTCTTTTTAAATGGACATCATGTGACAAGAATGTTTATCAAAATTATTAAGTTAATCGTAAATAGCTTATAGGCAAACCGATGGTAAAAATATGGACGCGCTATCTAAGTAAAGTTTCAAGATACACGTACTGACGTACAAAATATGTGAATTACAAATTGTTCACTGTGTCTAGTATCAACAGAGATATTTTCCTAAGTACACTCAAATCATTTTTTCACGGTTCGAAAAAAACCACGGTCCACAAGAAAGAACGAGTACTACATTTGTTTTAATACGGTTTCCAAAAACTAAAAACATAGAAGCGGATAACGAATTTTCTACCAACAAGAAATTCAACAACACAAAACAGTAATAACAAACAAAAGGCTCCACTAGATCCAAACATATTAGACGTGTCAGACATTTCAAGCGATGCAAGCGATTTATGTCCAGTCCCTTAAAAACGTCCCCGTTGATCAAGTAGCGTTGATCGATTACGAGTGTTATCAAAATACATATTATAAATAATGTTTACATATTGAGTTTTCAGTATTGACTTTCTTACACAATTTTCTATACCAGTGTTGCTGCACGATTTTTTTAAAATTTAAATTTAAAGTTGTATTTGAATTTATCACTTTACACATTTAGGGTGTTCGCTGTTAACACTGGAAAGTATATTCAAAAGATAATCTATAGATTTGTACTAATTTCCACTTTTATTTAATAAAATCGGGAACGGTTGATAATGTTCGTCATGAGCGAAACCGGTCCTGATTTTATTAAATAAAAGTGGGAATTTGTATAAATTTATATTTTATTTTTTTAATATAATCAAGTAGCGATGAATAGTATCATTTTTTGTTATTCAAAATACATAACATAATATGAATCGTATTTTGTGTAATTTACTTATCGAGTCTTCAATATTAACTTTTTTACACGATTTTCTACACCACAGTATTGTTATTTTTTTCAAATAATACGGTTTTTTAGATTCAAGGAACCAATCTTCAATTTTTCCATGAATTCCATAACTTTTTTACACGCTTTTCTGTAGAATGTATTTAACGGGTAAAAAACTGTATTATTAATGTAAATTATAAATCATATAAATCCTCAACGTTTAGTGTTTGCAGTAAAAGCCGCCTGAATATGATGTTTGGTATATTTGATAATGTGACTGCTAACTAAGAGGCATCTCACAAAACACAAAAGCAGAATGAGAGAAAGCTGCCAACCCTGAGACTAGCAACGGGCATTGTTTGCCCACAAAGGGTTGGCGCTCCGAGCACTAAATCTCCGCCTAGCAACACAACATATTTCAACAAAACTCTGCGATCCCTGCCAGAAGCGTATCTAGGATGTCTGTAGCGAGTAAAATTCCTTCCTAGAAGGATTTTTTAAAGGAAAATGGAAAAATTACATCCGACCAATCGCAGAGGTCGCAGTGTAAGATTTAAATCTTCAGCTTTCGTTTCCGGAAACGTGGCTTCTGATAAAGACAAAAAGAAATACATTGAGATAAGCAGACGCTTTCGGCGAACTTCTGAGGCACTGTGGTGTGAGGAATGAGTGGGAAAAAAACACAATGCGACAACAATATATAAGTGACGACGTTGGACCAGACTAAAACATTTATTGTGGATGCCGCACGATAAGTTTAGCCTTTCGTTTTCTAAGCCAATTGTGTTCACACGTTGTAAAGAGAATACAGATTTTAGTGGGTTGATAAGCCATGGCCTTCCTCAAACTATTTCTATATTGTTGGCCTCTATGAATGACATCAAATGTCTATGGTGTTTTATCTTTGTATCACGAAAAAGCTAGGATTTTAAACTGAAAAACGTAACTAAGCTGCACTTCAATCAAGCCATCCTGCGTTATTTGATTTCCTATCAAATGGGTGACCCCTGCCAATATTATATTCACTATAAAAGCGGGAGTTAGCAATATATGTGTCGAATACTATCACCAGTGAATTTGGTTATATGATTCTTTAACAGCCAGTGTCAGAACACATTTTACAATCATCTATGACGCGTAAATTTTTCATCATACCTGATTTAATGTTTCCGAAGCGTTGATGAGCAGAAGTTTAGTCGCCCAAATAATGCCATCTGAACCCAAAATATCCAATGATGAATACTGATAACCTGCAAGAAATGTATCTACATCATTTATCGCGCGAATAACTAGATCAGAGGGTCCAATGGGGAGGAATCGTTGAATCGTGAGATTATAGTTTTTTTCTGTAAAGTTCATGACAACAACATGACATGTTCATCAATTATTTTTCATAAAATCATTTCGTATGCACACGAACGATATTTTTGAATACCCTGTAATTATACCAAAGATTTGGTTATTGAAATATGCTTTAGTAACCTTTTGAGCTAGATTATCTTGGGTAGGAGAGGAATTATATTCCGAACAATGGTGTGAAAGGGGAATGGAGCGAAACATGCTGGGAGCCGCTGTACTATATAGAGAAACCATTCAAGTTTAGGCAGCCAAACATTGATATTCTTTCTAGAGAACTCTTGAATGGTCGAGTGAGTTTAATATTCGAGACAAAATTGACACGTTATATTATAATTATGATTTTCCAACGTGTTTAGTGAAACATATTTCCCAGTATTTCTAACAAAATTTGACAATACGTACGCGCTCACAAAGGTAATGTGAAATATGATGGCTATGAGTGGGTGTAAGAAAAGCTATACCTTGTAACATCATAACCAAAACACTATTAATAAATATTTAATTATTATGATGCTACGACATACGGTCCTGTTTCTCCCTTGCCGATACTTAGTCAACAATAAAGTTTTCGGTACACGTCACGAAGCGTGATCTCTGGTCGGCGAAATCAGACCGCCCTATTTGTTTAATCGACGATTTAATAAAGGGCCTCAACTGTTTGTCCGTTACGCCTCCAACACACCGAGACCCAACTGACCATACGGCATACAGTAACAAAAAGGAGTCGAAAGTATTTACTCGTACACATCGAAAATTTGATGGCGTGCGTAAAAAATAAACGGACGAATCAGCGAACCGTTATCTTGTATTTTAAAGTATATAAATCACCTGTCATGACTTTCCATAAATATTGTTACGTACACTTATTTCAATAAGAATGCATTCATCATTCGACTTTCACATGCTGAATACAGTACATACAGGAAGACTACTCTTCAAAGCATCATACGTGTCCTCAACACGAGCTGCACGAGAAAGATGTTTCAACACGAAGAGTGCTTGCAGTAGAAAATAATCAATCGTGAAAGCTTAAATCAACTAAAAATGAGACCTCCAAAATCGCCACAGCAAATTAAAATAGTAGAACAGATTACCACCACATCAATGCAACAGTAGGACAATCTGAAAATCTTAGTTACGAGAAAATGACAGTTAAATTGTTTGTAAAAACTGAAACATATTTTGGTACAAACAGATTTAAGTATAAGATACCACTGTGGATCAATAAAATTTAAAAAAACATGTTAGGGCGATTGTTCCAGTGGTCAGCCAGTTAAGGGACGGGTGTTTTTTCGAAAGATATAATAAATTAATGAATATATGTTTTATCCACTGGAATTTTATAAAACAGGTACCAAATAATGCAATCAAGTGAAAATAAAAACGGATAATATCGTTTCACACATAAAATAAGAATGGAAAAAAATGGAAAAAAATGGAAAAAAAACCAATACTCAGCCACCAAAAATTAGTAGTTTGCCTTTCATTGGCATTAACTTTCAGTCAAGTAAAGTAACTTAAAAGTCAGTTTAGTACAAATATACATCTTTAAGCGGTTAACTACCGACACATATTTAATCAATTCTGTTTTTTTTTAGTGTCAACACTATTATTCATGTTTAAGCTAAAAGGCTGACTACTGGACACGGCTGACTATAGGAACAGTCTCCCTATTTGTGTATCAATTATAGTGTTTTGTGTGATTGAGTGTCAACGTTGAATAATATCTGTGTTGCTTAGTAGTAGTATTTTAAAATAACAGAGTAAGCATCATACCATTGCATTTGAGTTTTGATTCGACATAATTATATTACCTAAAATGACATTCATAGCTCAAACACGTTGTTTGTCGATCGCAATACTGTTGCATCAATATAGCGTTATGTAAACATATTCGCTACACAAAATAGAGAAATAATACAGATTGCCGCGATGAACTGGAACCTGCATGTCCCACGGTTTTTGCGTAATGATCAACATTGGATTACGAAAAATATTTGTGAGAGATACCCTATCTGTCTATGGCGAACAAAGCGCCGATATTAATTATTATAATTATAGTCTCGCTGGAAACCAAAATTGTCTTTGGCGCCGTCAAGACGCAAGCTAAATAATTATTGGGGGTAAAATTTGTTTGTGCACCCCTTTAAGTAGAATACAAAAGCCAATTATATCAGCAATCAAGTAAAGGCTGATTTATTAAATTATACGACGAAATTCTTGTCTGTTGGTGAAAATGAATTAGCATTATGTTTGTTTTATACCTCAATCAACAAGTAAATTGATCATAAATAACGTAAAATAAATTGAATAAAACAGTCTAGTCTAGATAAAGGCTCGTTACTGCAAAAATAGGAAAAGCAAGTTTTGACCACTAATCACTAATCCTCTTGATTTTTCAAGGCATTGAATTTCATTATTCAAATTACATTTATTGAAATTTACATGGCAGAACCTAATCACGAGCATTATTTAAATAGCAGAAAAAAGTTTAAATTTTTTAAACTTCGTTTTTATATTATAAACACTGACAAAATATATATTTTTTTAAACCATGTCCGCTCCCAATGTGGATAATATGGACTCCTAATGAAGTTTATCTCAAACGATGTGTTTCTACGAGAACTGCTTGTTACTCAGTTGCTAAACCTCTCTTTTTGCAAAGAGAGTAGGGATAGGATAGGGCTACGACAGAACTAGTGGTAAGCTAATCGCTATCGATACGCCCGTTCATAGGATAGGATGGGTGAGAGGGGGGGGATTCAAGACATCACATACATCCGTGCCTTTGAACAGAAATTCATAAATCGGTTGAAAAATCAATTTATAAACTGTCCGTACCGGGATTTGAACCCGTGCCCTCCGTCGCCGTAGCCAACAACGTTGACCACTCGACCAGACAGGCATATTACCACAGGTAATATTTTTTCGACAAAATATTACTAAAATTTAACTCGGGTTCGGTATTCTTCTTCAAGAAATATGTTCCTGGAAAACACTAAGGTCGGACATCAAAATACATGGGAAACATATTTCCAAAATATACCGTAAAATAATATTTTCAACCCATTCATATATGTATAAAGACCATTTAACTTTATATTAAATCATGTTTTATTTATAACCACGGCGGTTTAATGTAAAAATAAATAGGTTATTAATAAAACAGTAAAAAAAAGATTATTCAAATATTTGAAACCGAAAACTTGAAAAACATTAAAACGACAAGCTTTAGTTAGGTTAGATTCAGTTGATCAAGATATATGAAATAGATTCGATAGCTGTTTTTTAAGTATCATACCAACGTCATTACATGGTTTGGAGTGCTTGGACGATATCGTGATACCTAAATACTTTTTTTTTTTTTAAGTTTTTTAATGCTCAATTCTTTATGGAAAGGCTTTGTTAGGGAAGAATACTGCTTTGTGCATATTCCAGTTGATAGCTTGTGATAAGCGCAATCACCCCAGATTTAAACAGAAAGAAATCAAATTTGAATTTTGTACTTTTCCATGAGTTTTGTCGCTAACGACCCGGGTTTCGCCTTTCGGCATCTTCAGGCATTCCAAGTGAACGGATGTACTTGAACTGACGCGTAGTAAACAGTTTGTATCGTTTATATACAAAAATATAAGTAGACCACTAAGTTAAAAGGCTATTAAAATGTAAATTGAATGTATACAATTTTCAATGAATTAAGTGGGTTTGTTATAATTATGGGGATTTTTTGAAAATATTAATGACCAGATAATAGCCTGAAGATTCCGAAAGACAAAACCCGGGTCGTTAGCGACAAAACTCATGGAAAAGTACAAAATTCAAACAATTCAAATTTGATATTGAAATTCCATCAAGCACCCTCAGTCGAAATACTTAAGAAAGAAATCAGAAATTATTACAAGAAAGTGCTAATTTTATTATTGTTTATACCAAACAACAGATTATTAAAACGATACACAAATAATAATGATGGTGATGCTCAAACGTAGTTTTATGAAATCTCATGAAACACATTGGTATCAGACACAGTTTTTAAATAAACACAAATAACTTATATTCTCCGAGTATTGACATAAAAAAACGAGCGACAGAGGCAGATATCGTTTGAAAACTGCTGAAAGGATTATAATGAGAAACTAAACAATTCGGGAAGGTGAATTTTTTACCTTTCTCGAAAACGTATTGTGATTTATCTGTTTCCACTCGACTGATTCCATCGTTCCAAAAATACAACGTCCGAAGGTTTCTTTTCCGGCAATAAAATCGGGAAAAGGTCAATATCATTCTCTACTCTGCGATACGATTTTATTGCCCTCTTGTAAATCATATTATTTGTGCACCTAAGGTACATCATCATTCGGCTCACCTGTTGTCATTGTTTCTTTCCGATAGTTCCGTCCAAAAACCACATCAGTCAAACAATCTCGCATCGTATAGAAACCAATTGTTTTGACTAAAAAAAACTGAATAAAAATTATACAAATTTCAATGATCGTGTCTTGCAGCAATTTATGATGCTGATTTTTTTACCTACTATGATGACTCGCTGTATTGTTACAATATAAATCAGCCAGAAGGCGAAATTAAAATAATTAAATGTGCATTAAATAATTTTCACAAAATTATTTAATGCACATTGTTGATTGCAAGTTTTCTGGCTATAGCATGTGTCCGCGGCCGATCTAGTGTATGGGTGGGAAACCTTTTCATTTCTGAAGGCCACGTTCATTTATCTGATTCAACATAAGGCCGCAGTAATGTAGACACTGACCCCTTTTTTCGACTGTCGAAGATATAATGGGTTGATTACGATATTTTTCCAAGCGCTTGCGTATAATTTTTTGATCAAGTCAAGCGGCAGCAAGTTTCCCTCCACTGATCTAGTGTATATATGCAATGCAAAACTCGCAGGTCCATCGACATCCAATTAACAGGAGAGTGAGAAAATATTTTTCCAATCCAATCTAAAAATGGAATGTTTACATTATGCTATTTTCTAGCGAACTATTTATCGGAGAATGTTGCGTTGTGTTGTAAAATAAATATATTTTGTATATATTGAGTTTTATATTTTCTTAAAATAATATACATATGATACTTTTATAGTACCATAAAAATAAATGTTTCCGATAGATTCGGAGGTAACTTTGTGGAAATTCGTTTTTATAATAAAATTAAAATTGACTAGCTGTAAGCCCGTTGCCCAGCAACGTGAGATTTTTGTTGCATTGTGTTTAATTTTTTTTTTTTTTTTAATTTAATTTAATTTTTTTTATTTCATTTCATTATCTATTAATTTGAAAATTTACGCAAACAAAATACATTTCGTAGAAGAAGAAGAAGTCTCGAGGACATCAGTACGCACACATTTGTGAAAAGTGATTATTTTATCGACTTTTAATATATAAATTTAGTATGAATAAAAAAGTGGAGACTGGAAGGTGTGAAATCGAGGACTCACACTCACTCAAACACTCACTCAAACAAACGGACCTTATCGGCTATTAATATATAGATAACGCTGTTATTCTACTTTTTGTGTTACAGAGCAGGGCACTTGTTTCGCTTCTTTGAGAAACATCATCAGACCATCGCAACGTTTACGAGTAAACTGAAAATTGATTATAATTCTAATGTAATAAATTAAAAAAATAAAATCGGTGTTGCCCTCTTCTACTGGACGCAAGAAGGGGGTACGATACAAACATTGATAGTAATAATTATAAACTAATTACTTCCGTTACGTGTGGTAGATCCCAATGGAAACAATAGAGAGAATAACAAAGATATCGAATTGTATTATTATTTATATGTAATAAGTTTTATACTTATGTAAATAAAGTTTGATAACTGTGTTATTTAACGGGTTGTATAAAGGCATGTATTACGTGTTTCGCCTCGCTGGGAAGCATCTTCTGACATACTACTTCAAATAGTTTTCGGTAATTTGAATTTCAAAAATTACTTCATAAAAATTGTAAAATAAAAATTAATAAATGATTAAGTATGTAGCGCTGAAAGTGTTAAAAGCGGCAAGTAATTTAACCTTCGCGTTCCGGAGCGGGGTACAATTGTGTCCCTTAATTCTTATTTTACCAACCATTTGTTAAATATCGGTAATATCTAGCTGATATTTATTGTAATCTACAAACATATCCTACTGAATACAATGCAAAAAAAAAATCTGAAAAATTGTATAAAATAAAATAGATATTCACGTTTTTCGTTAACAAATGGTATTTGGGTCACATATACACGTTGCGTTTGAGTGTGTGCGTGTGCCGAGCGCAAACTCCACACACCTGATGTCATCGTACCCTGCGCCCGCGCCGGGAGAACGACGTCGCTTTACGATTAGTTCAGTCTGCTCTCGCCGCTTCTATACGCCTGACGTATCGTCAACGCAATATGATATGGATGATTCAAAAAGACAAATTGTCTCTTAATTTTGACAGGGCATGCTCAAAATCAACATTCGAACTGCTGACATTTATTATTTTAATTTTTACTTCGTTAAATGAGAAAAATTCTGGGGGGTACAAATGTACCCCGCTCCGGAACCCGTGTGATTTTTCAAGATATAGGTACTCGAAGGTTAAAGAAACTTCCCCAAAATTTGGGTCACACCTTTCGGGATGTTTACAATACACGCGCGGTTTCGTGGGCAGTAGATATTTCACGAGCACTAAATTAATATTCGCATATTATTTTATGTTTTAGTAGGGATTATACGTAAAATTATTCCAGCCCAAAATAAGATAATCCCTAAAATACAATGTAGTTAAAATCCAATGTATATTAATGGAGACACCTACACTTTAAGTACTGCAGCACCGAATTAGTTATTAGTTTTAATTATATAAAAACAATCCCACAATCGATTTCAGTAGATTAAAACATATTTTATTTGTATAAACATCGACGATAAATTACTAAATAATTAGTTTAATTTAAACGAATGCACAATAACTAACATTGCATATCGGTTCTCAGAGTCAAATAAACGTATCTCATTTTTTTTCTACTTTCAGGAGAGGCAAATACAGGTTACCCAGTAATCTCTTATTTATTTTAAACAAGTGAAATTATTCAAATTATTTTCGATTATCTTAACGGGCTTCCTGATTAATTCGTAAATTTTGTATAAATTGTTTAATGTGTTTTATAAAATTGTTTTTAAAATACGCGTATTGAAATATATTTGCATTCACTGCTCCTATTGATATGTCTGTCACTTTGTGTAATATGTTATTTTATACCAAGTGCCATATTAACCACTTGAATACCAAGCGGAGACAGGTGTCCAGAACATACGCAAGCGAACACGGATGTCCAAGACATTTAAAAAATCAAATACTTGGTATTCTAATAGAATATAAGCAATATTTTGATGAACATGTGTAGTGAGTGCTTTCTATACTCAATATAGGTTTTTAAAATATCTAATTCGAGTGTATATTAAGCAAAAATATTTTTCTCAAAAACACTCAGTATCTCTGGGACATATTAATGATTTATTTGCGCGGTATTCAATTGTAATTTACAACCTCGATTAGATTTCGATTACCCTACCTAAATGGTTATAAAGATTATAACAATGATCCGAAGATTATAGAAGTCCGCATAAAATGATATATGAAAGAAAATACACCAAACAATATGTCTTTTACAAATGTTTTTACCAAGTATTTTACTCATGAAAACATGAATCTTATTATATCACTGATAACTTAAAAACATGTGCGATTCTTCGATGCTCCAATAAGGAACAGCAATTTCGTGTGCTTGTAGAAACAGTAAAAACCGCAGTGTTTACACACTATTAACTTGTTTTACATACGAGCGTAGCATTTCACGTCTTAAATCTAGATATTATGTTTCCAAATTAAATCTGCTCGTTACCAGTATACATAAACGTAGAATATCATATGAGCCCTTGAGAGGTGAAGTGGGCCAAGTAGTAAAATGGTAGTACAATCACGTCTTTACTTGATTTGATGTTTTGGTGGATTGCATATTTTTTTTATTTTTAAGAGATAACACTATTGCAATTAATATTTACAGAGTTAACTTCACTTTTACAATACTATCCTTATATCACATCTAGTAACACGTGTATCTAATTTAATAATAATAATTTGTATTGATAAATACTCATTAAACCGGTCGCGATTTGATGCTGGGTTTTAATTTCTTAATCAAATTATTACTTTTCCACATAAAAATTAAATCAAGCCGATTCAATATTTTTCGATACAGAACTAACACTTCGTCACGTGTTAGGGATCTGTGTCGAGACAACCCGAGAATAAGTTCCCGGTAAACAGACACTTTTTACTAGTCTCGGTTGCCGGGACATTTGAATAAGTCAACCCAAGATTTGCTGGTTATTTTGTTTTAAAAAATTATGATGTATATATATAATTTATTCAATACAAATATTATTTAAGATTTCAACTGAAGCTGCTCTGTGGAAGTTTAGTAATAATTAGAATCGTTTAAATTTTGTACATTCACACTGAACTGAGTCGGTTCAAATTCATCCATGCACTTGAAAACCAAAGATGTCGAAATGTGAAACCCGGGTCGTTTGTGACAAGATTTTTGCGAATGTACGAAATTTGAACGATTCAAATTTAATACAAATATAGTTTGAGAATCTCTATACATTGAGAACCTGTACATTTCAGTATAAAATTTTGAAAAAAGTGAGATTTTCAAAATCTTCCATTTATTTAACAAAATAAAATATGAGGTAAAAAAATATCAACGTATTTAATTCTACAATTTCAGAAAAAAATTGTAGAACTAAGTACGTTGATATGTTTTACCTAATTACAATGGAGTTCTACCAAGTAATTACCAATGCAATCAATATAATATGACACTTGTGCGTATGTACGTACGGCATATGCTAGTTTTCAAAAATAAACAGAAAATTCCTGACCAAATGTATTATTTTTCGAATGAAATGTTTTCATGGGCAAAATTAAACGAATCCCTAGAATGGTGTGTAATAAAAAGCACGGTAAGCAAATGGTAAATTTTAAACAATACGTTTGGATGAGTTTAAAGTTATCGGCAATGTCCATGAATATAAATATTCGTTTAAATATGTTTGCATAAAAATAACTACAGTACGGCGATCACGGGACGCGAGAATTTCCCGGGATATGACAATTAGGGCATCCAGTCTCAGGATCCGGGATCCGGGATCCCGTTCAATTTCCTGATCCCGAAATTCCGGGATTGAGACATTTTGAGCAAATCCCGAAAATTTACATGAAATTGGCAAATTCAAGATTTCAAATTCTTCGGTGAGCTAAAAAAAACGAGTTTCCGTGAGATTCTGGGAAAAAGTATACCGAATCGGGGATTTCAAATTCCTCGGTGAGCTAAAAAAAAACGAGTTTCCGTGAGATTCTGGGAAAAAGTATACCAAATAGAGGATTTCAAATTCCTCGGTGAGCTAAAAAGAAAACGAGTTTCCATGAGATTCTGGGAAAGTGGATACCAAATCGAGGATTTCAAATTCCTCGGTGAGCTAAAAAAAAAAAACGAGGTTCTGTGAGAATCGAAGGAAAAAGTAAAAAAGTATAGCGAATTGAGGATTTCAAATTCCTCGGTGAGAAAATCTAAATCCCGGGATTGAAAAAAGGCTCCGGGATTGGATACCCTAATGACAATGTTATGTTTCCGAGTCCCGGTACATGAAAAGAGTCGAGACTTTGAGAATCCCTACGTGTTACTCAACAAATTCGTATTATCGGCTTTAATCGAAAACATTTTGAAAACAGACAACGAGCAGGGACCGCACGCTAGCGGAGAGAATCGATTGATAAATTGCGTGGTTCTATTGCTCTCGATTCTTAGTTTGTTTGGATAACTATTCGCATCTTACGATCTATTTTGAAATGTTTACATTAAAACAAACTCTATTAAAAGCTGTTCGAAAACACAATAATAAATTAAACTTCCTAACAGCAGCAGATCAATTCCGATCGTATTGAGCGCAATTAAGAAATCAACTAAATGGAAATAATATATAATTAAATTTGATAATTTTGTAATTTCACGTGTGTTACAAAATGTGACACGTAATTTGCCTATTTGAAAATAATCATCAGGCAGAATGGTGTCTGAGATTAGACACAATCAGTGAAATAACAAAAGTATCGCCAAATTCATGGAAATATATTACAACTTTACGAGTAATCTATAAAAATGTATTTTTTGCTCTAATAAAACAGACATACAAACCAGAAATAACACATTCAAACGGAGCAGGCGACCGCCTGTAGCGGCAAACCCGGAGAAGCGGTCAGATGTTTTCGCACCTAAATGAATTTTATAATTAGGACGGAAAAATACAATCTTGCTTGGGGCGGCTTAATGTCTAGCGCCGACCCTCACTACATTTTGATTTTCGCAGTTTCCATAATCATAAATAACTTAAAGCGCGACTTTTGGCACATATCGAAGGCGATAAAAAAATGTAATTCATTAATTGTATTTTTTTAAATCAGATGTAAATAAATATATACAGGAACACGGAGATAAGAGAGCGGACGCCCCTTATTACGTCCATTTAAAAAAAAAAAAGCGACGATGGGCCTTGCTTGGACTTGTGCTGAAGATGCCTGAAGTCTGAACCCTGCCTATCTCTTCTACCATCCAGATGGATCCCGGAGTCGTGGAAGGCCACTGATGACTATCTACAGGATGTACTCAGCGGACCTACGTGACGCTGGGATGACCTGGGAAGAAGCAAAGAGACTGGCGGGGGATAGAATATCTTGGAGTAATCATGTGGTGACCATATATTAAGAAAACACAATATGCCTTTGTAATTATTTCCAATTTTACTTACCAAGATCCTGGACTTGTTTCGCTCATGGTGAGCATTATCAACTGATAAGAAATAGAATTTAACAGCGTTGTTTATACAAAGCAAATTGAAATAAAAATGTGTTATAAACAACTGTATAAGTATGTATAAATAACAATGTTTAATTTTATTTCTTAACACTTGATAATGCTCGCCATGAGCGGAAGCGGTCCTGAACTTAGTAAATAAAAGTGAAAAATAAGTAGAAAGGAATATTGTGTTTTCTTAATATAATGCCAATCCACCAAGTATTGACAGTCAACACCCTAAAAGTGGTGACCATATGGAATATACACATATAAAAACACTTATTTCGTTACTAATAACTACCGTACTTCTGTCTTAACTGAATAATGCGATTGAATTATAAAAATAGAAAAATTCCTTCGATAGGTGTCGATATCAGAATCCGTTGATAATACGGTTCCATGAATAAACAGAACATGAGAACATAGACAATTCAGAACACATTCAATTTTTAGTTGAATGATACCTGTTTCTTCTTAACTATTTATTAGAAAAGTATTATATTAATAAAAACACAATAATCCTTTGTACTTCATTCCACTTTATTTAATATGTCAAGACCGGTTTCGCTCATTGCGAGCATTGTCAACTGATAAGAAATATAATTTAACAATGCTATTTATACAAAATTGAAAAGTTATTCACAACAATTGGCATTGAAAAGAAATTGCCAATTACATTAAAGTGATTCTAAAATAACACAAAATTAAAATGTTCAACACATCTAACATATAATTAAAAAGTCATCCCAGATTAATAAATTCAGAATGGCGATTGAAAGTAATTACAAACATAATTAAAATTTGGGAAACCGGTCCTGACATATTAAATAAAGTGGAATGAAGTACAAAGGATTATTGTGTTTTTATTAATATAATGCCTTTCCACCAAGTATTGACAGTGAACACCCTAAAAGTGAAAAGTATTATAGATTAATTGAATATCATACAGGTAATAATTTCAGAACAGTATGTTATAACGTGCGCTTTACTTTATCAGTCAATGGCGACTATTATAATCGTCGAATACAAGTGTATTTACGACAATTTCAGATTGAAAGTGTTATTGATATGCACGATTGCTGTTTTATTTATTGTATCCAATACGACATAGAGATTACTAATTGATTGTAAAAACATATCAATATTAGTGTTTTCTAAAGATATATTGTACGTTTTGTGATGTTCTGTTTTTTCGTGTTCTGTTTTATCCGGTTACCGATAATACATATTGGTACATGTATATTTACTCGAAAAAATCAACATTTGTTTAATCCGTTTTCTTCTGCGCCGACGTTTTCCGATCTTATCGCTATGTACATGATAACACTTGCTTTAGCGTGGTTTTGTTTGATTTGTGTTGCAGTGCAACAATTTCACCCTTGGTAGTTTTCAACGCGTTTAGATTCGTGGATTACTTGCTTACTTCAGTCCGGTGTGTGCCAAATCAGACAAAACAACCTTGCCACTTTAAAATTCTTGATGTATTATATCGAATTCGACTGCAGGATACACGATTAATGCGGTGCATTGAAGTATATGTCTAGTTTTTTCCTCGATGTATTCGGCGGTGAATAAGAGACGGTGTAAATCAGTGGTTTCCAACATTTATGTTACTGCGCCTCCCTTTCAAGAAAAAATATCTTCGCGCCTCCCCATCCTTTATTTCATATAGTAATTGACACTTTTAAAGGATAAATAAATATTTTGGACAGTTCGCACCTCCCTTTGGAATAGTCCACGCCTTCCATGTTGGAAATCGCTGGTGTAAATAATATAGGCGGGTCACCATTGTTGAATTAACTTACATTAGGATTTACTGTGTTTTATACAAGTAATATTTTTTTATTCAAAAATAAAATACTCGTTCGTAAGAATTACACTTTTATTTAATATGATCGGAACCGGTTTCGCTCGTGACGAGCATTATCAACTGATAACGGAATACAATATTAAATTGTATACATAAACTCTTATCGGTTGAGAAATGCTCGTCGTGAGCGAAAACGGTCCTGATCATATTAATAAAATGTGAAATTAGTACTAATAAGTAGTTATATAACGCTTCTCCACCACATATCGGCAGTGAACACCCTAAAAGTGACTAATTTTCTATCAGTACTATCAATGTTTGTACAATATCTAACCCCCCACCTTCCGTGTCTAGAAGAAAACGAATGAAACCCTGACATGTATTTATTGGTAAGTCAAAAAAAAACAAAAAAAAATAAGTGTAATCATAAACATTACGATGGTCTGCCTGGTGATGTTTCTTAAAGAGCCGAAACACGTCTCACAATTTGTAGCACAAGTGGACTAAAAAAATGCCAAATTTAATTGTATATTAGGTATATAAATCTACTCGTTACAACTACATATACGAGAGCAGATGTGGCGTGAGTGGAATTTGTCTCGCCGTCCTGAACCGTGCTGAAAAACAAAATTAGTGGAGTGGAAAAAGCAATAACAATCATTTATAACCCTTTTCCGTATTTATGACAGTATGTTTCTGTACTAAACTCGTGTTATGTAAGGAAGACAAAAAGGAAATATTACAATTTGAAGTTATTTTTTAAAGTAAAGAAAAATATGAAATTATAAAAAAACATTAGTATCGTAAGCATTATTCTTTGTGAAGCATATCATAAATACATTCAACTCTCCTATAGCGAATGCGGCAATTTTTCGTAAAGCGGTCTCTCCTATAGCGAATTTTCTACAAAACGCTCAGTTTTCAACGTCAAATTATAATTTGTGAAAATATGTTATATCATACATACTACATATTAAAATACGTGCATCGAGGGAAAAAAAAGTGTCAACGCCCTCGTCACGCGCGCTTAGTAACAAACTAAATACAGAACAAATGGAAAATAATAAAATAAAATGCATTTTTTTTTTGATCTGGTGATTTCGTTCAATTAATAAAATATAAATGAAAAACGTAACCTCAAATTTTGTTTGGATGCATACTGCCAAAACTCCTATATGTAATTTAAGATTTCGACTGAAGGTGCTTGGTGGAATTTCAATATTAAATTTGAATCGTTCAGTTCGTTAGTGACAAAATCTGTGAGAATGTACATAGTTTGAACGATTCAAATTCTTATATGTAACTCCAATATAGCGTTTTTTAATTTCTGCAATATGCCAGATTTGTTTAACTTCTTTGAATAAATAATTACATATAGCATATGAAAGACACAATCGGCTCTTTATAAATCTATTGTCAAGTGTTTCGAAGTGGTTTAAATCTTCACCTCCTTTGCCGGTTGTAGAGGAAAATAGTGAAACATCAATCCGCCCACTCTCATTTCTTATTTTCCTTTCGGAACCTTTGATAATAAATAATACAAATAATTGTACGTGTTATTATGTTAATGCGACGTTAGCAATTCAAATACTGTACATATTAAGAATCCCTTTAGCGTACAGTATTTAAATTAGTCGATTCATAATAATTGATTCAATAGATTCATCATAGCGAATGAATCAATCACGATTTTAGGATTATCCCTGACTTATATGGCGGCCAAGAGCCAATCAATAAAGGGGAGGCTTTGAATTATGGCTGTGAACGTTGTGAGTAAATCAAAATAAAGCGATAAATTCGCAATTAATGTTTTAACACGTCGGATACTGGAGCCGTGTTTTCACGTGATAGCCTAGCCAAACGTTGATTCTCGGAACTGTGTTTTTACGACATACGCTATGCTTTGAAAATTGAGCCATTATTGTGGTATTTAGCAACATTTTTTTATAAAAGACTCAATATAACCATTATGGAAGATACTCAAATTATTCTAAATCAGTTTTTGATTATTATTTTCATCAAAAATAGTTACTGATTCTATCAACAAAATTTAAGAATATTATAACTCATATGATGCTTCCATTTGTCCTTTTGAAGACCACGTGATGATGCAGTCGCCGAGTTCGTTTTCAATTTTAAATTAAGATATTCCATTAATAAGTATGTCAAAAAGCATTTCGAAAAATATTTTGTTACCAAAAGCAGCAGTAAAAAATAAATAAGCACCGTATAACTTGCAAGGTGTGCGACAAGAAAAAAAGAAGTCTTAGTGCATGTGCAAACATTGTAACATGGCTTTCCAATCATACAAAATTGAATAATTATGGTCTATCAAGCAACCATAAAATGTTTCATTTGATTTGACGTTTCACAGTTATAGCACTTGAAGAAATCCATTTGGAAAAAAATATTTCCTCGAAAATAAGCCGGCCACACGGGATAGTTTCACTTGATTTGGACCGGGACCGAAAGAGTAAATAGATTGTTTACTTCCCAAAAAGAACATTCTTAATGAGCATACTACATCAACAGTAATAATTACTGTGATGACGAATCAATCGCTGAATCTCAGATGTCAGAAAATATATAGTCAGACTAAAAAGGTAACGGGACCCACCATGAATGGCTATCTAGTCCGAATTGTGATAACATTACTATAAAAAAAGAAAATAGAGATGGTGTGGTCGAGGTGATCTTTTCATTAATCAATATTACTCCATGTACAGGATAGGTTTGAATTTTTTAGTAGTCCAAAGGACTATTGTGTTTTTTTTAGTATGGTTGAAGGTACCTTTAATGATTCAAATTGTGGAAGAAAAGCCGTTAAGCTCGATTGGGATAAAATGTAGTCAGTGACAGACAGCGAATTTTTGACACTGTAACACAATTCCATGATTTAAAAAGTGGAGCATCTCGTTCGAGTTCTGCTTCGTTTTAACGGCCCAGACGCCATACAAATAATTACTGCCGCTTTGTTTACGAATCTATTCTGAAGCGAGCGTAAAAGTACCTTAACTGCCTGGCATCAGCGCAAACAAACAGCGCAGAACGAAGAGTTTAAGCTCGGAAATGCAACCAAATAAAACACAGCAAAGAACAGAAATTAAAACTGCCGTAGTATTAAGTAATACTAAATGCCATTACTTCTTAGCTGTCTTATATAATGAATGCAACTGTTCTACTTATAACTATAGATTGACCGACTGAATTTTTCCTGTGTATTATTTAAATTTTTGGATGGATACAATTCAAGTCTCTACATACCTGTACCAGGTGATTACACTTCAACTAATGGGAAAACAACCAAAAAAAACACCATTACGAATTAATAAATGTAGGTGTTATTTTATTTAATTATTCAAGTCGAAGAGTTTAATTCAGCGATACTCAGCCAACGGCCCATTTATATCTGATGTGCGGCCCAGAACAATATATGCTTTTACGAACATCTGGTATGATTTGCGATACTTTACATAAACAAATACATATTTCGATTACATTTGTATTTTTGTGTAATTACAATTATTTTATGTCACTATAGCATGT
This sequence comes from Himalopsyche tibetana, assembly GCA_030503985.1. Classification (NCBI taxonomy): domain Eukaryota; kingdom Metazoa; phylum Arthropoda; class Insecta; order Trichoptera; family Rhyacophilidae; genus Himalopsyche; species Himalopsyche tibetana. The sequence continues at coordinate 3,269,228 of JAPJYX010000014.1, forward strand.
GTTATATGAACGTAATTAATATGATGCGACCCATGTAATTTAGCAAAAACTGGCATGCGGTCCAGACGAAAAATAGGTTGTGTATCGTTGGTTTAATTTGTGTTCTCTCTCTCTTTCTAAGAAAATGCTATCAATGGAAAAGAATACAGAAAAAAAAAACTTTAAAATCTCGGTGAAGTTAGATAGGTTGGGGGTCTTCTTAGCCTGTGTTCATTATAAAAGATATTAAGGATAACTGTGCACAAGGGAACAAAACTAATGCAACGCAATTCAGAGTTAACAAGCACGATGTTGAAAGAAATTTTAAGCATGGTGGGAGTATATTTTTTAAAAAAAAGCAGGTCGAAACACTGCCATGGAGATAGGCGCCGCACTTTGCGACAAAAAATGGTGATCGGTAGACGAATATTATCACCCAATTCTACACAAGAATTACTTGGGCTTCAAGACGTCTTGCTACACTGAAAATAATGTAAGAACCGGCGCAAGTGACTGATATAGTGAATCAAGAATATAATGGGATTGAAGATTGCGTACAACACTAAGCATTACAGATAGCATACTATTGTAGGTTTAAAAGGTTAACTAAAGATCTGCCTGCTTCCAAAATGGACTATATGGACAGCAAATGAGTAGGTTAAAAAAATTACAAATTATTTATTTATTGTTTTTGCAGTGTGAAAAAAGATAAGAACGTTATAGAAAAATAAAACATTAGAAATCGGTAAGACAACCAAATAAGTTCCAACAAAGTCAACTTAAATATAACATATAAAGAAATTTACTAAAAAAATGTGATAGTTTATTCGGAGATGAAAATCATTCAATACGTACATTGTTCCATAGATCGATATTACTTGGTAAAAATCGATCGGCTAATATGTACCAATTTTCTTAGTAATGGTTGGCCTTTTGTGTTTTTTTCTAACAAAAAAGTGATAAAGAAACTAATATTTATTGCTGAAATTTTTCTTTTGCCACAAAATGAAATATTTATAATACCGAGAGGCAAATACTTGATAAAAAAAGTTACCTAAGAATTCGGTGAATGTTTTCTTACCAAAGAAAAGAGCCTGCCTAAAAAGGTGGGCTTTCGTAGGCTTCATATTTTGTTAGTTATCACTTTGTATTCGGTTTTTATTTTCTTTTAGGAACCCCAATAAAGGAAAAACAATACACCATCGCGTAGAAAATATTCGCTTTTACGAACAAGGGGCATTCGTCTACAGTTACACTGTGTATTTATTATAAAGGGCTGTGGAGTAGGAGTCGGGGGTCGTAAGATCGGGTATTTTTTACGAAGGCGGAGTCGAAAAAATTGAAGGAAAACAATTTTTAAAAAAAATTGTAGTCAAACCATCATATCGGTGAAATGTACTAGAATTAGCCAAGCGACTGGAATGATTTGATGGTATACAGATATGCAAAATTTGAATCCTTCAAATTATGTACATTCACACAGATTTTGTCACTAACGACCCGGGTTTCGCCTTTCGGCATCTTCAGGCATTCAAGTGCACGGATGAACTTGAACTGTAGATATGTAAGTTAAGCGGAAATGATTTAGAAATCGGAGTTGACTTTTAATTTAAAGTCGGATTCAGAATCTTTTTCTTTTTATCTGAATCTATAGCCCTGTTATTATATACACTGAATTTATCTTTACAACATTGACCATACTATGCTGGACATAAAATAAATCAATAATAAACAAAATAAAATGTGTATTTAAATTAGTCTTCTCATTTAAAAGGTAGCAACCTTTCCGATGGATACTAAGTATCGATTTAAATATTGATGATATTAAAATCCGTAGTGGGACCATTTGTATATAATAGTACACTATATATTGACCATCTGATTTTATTTGCAAGTCGAGATTCTCAATTCTTCTTTCCTCCCCCTCTTTCCGGGGACGGAGCGTAGAGCTTACGAAAAATAGTCTGACTTATTATCCCTGTGTTGCCATCCGACCCTCACTAAATATAAAGGTTCAGCGATTGACTCATGAATCTTACAATATCTACAATACTTTTATATAATCTTTTAGCATTTGTTGGAGCGGATTTGGCTAATACAATATAAATCATTTTTTATCACAGACAAACTTTGATAGTACGAATTGTAAACTAAATACTTCATTCGTATTTAATTGTATGTTACTAATTAAAAAGGACAAACCCCGACTTTTATTTCAAAATTTATAGCGTAAGGTTTGAATCAATTTTTAGTTGAGATAGTCTGGTGATGCTTCTCATAGAGTCGAAACAAGTGTCACAAGTTGTAGCACAGCAACTGAAATAACAAAGTTATCGAATTTTCAATAAACTTCCAAGAAGTTACCGCCGAATCTATAAAAGATAAGTGGTATCAGATTTATATTATCAAACTGGAGTATTTCGAATTGTTTGATTCGTGTATTTTTTTATACTACATATGACATTCAACACTTCTCTAAAAAGAACAACACAATACTGAGAAAAATGCTAGCCAATTTCAGGAGCATCCATTACAAAAACTGGAGAAATATTTATGTGTAGGTACACTTTCCTTTAGTATTATGCTCGCTGTGATATATCGGACGTCATAAATCCGTTCGTGGAACGTGTGCAGTAAAGAAAGTTAAATAAATCCGCCAAGCTGAACGCATATATTGTTTTGAATTACGTGAATATTGTATGTATTATTGCGTTACTCGGAAGGAGGTAAAGAAACAGGAAAGGGCTCTGGTCCCGGATAGGAAATTCATTTACAACTTTAAGGAACGGTGTTGTTTACAATCGTGAGTATTTAAATCCAAATTTCGCAAAGTGGAGAAAAATAAAATCAAGTAAAAAATTAACTTGTAATGCGCAGTTAATCTTAACCGTTTGAATACCGCGCAAATAAATCATTAGTGTGTTCCCAAAAATCGCGTGTCTTCGAGGAAAATAAATTTGTCTAATATAAGTACACTCGAATTCGATATTTTAAAAAGCTATATTGACTCGATTTTTTAACTTTCAAAGACACCCGTGTCCGCTTGGGATCCAAGCGGTTAAATGTCAATGCTACACTGAAAAGAATCTTCAAACAAAATGAACACGGACAAAGTTTAAAAAAAGCTAATGCGTAAATTTGTTCGTTGATTAAAAATTTAAATTCAAGCTTGAAATGGCTAGAAATAAATATCAAAAACTCATTCAACCACAGTGTGAAAAAGAACAACATAATCCGATACAATTTCGGATTGAAACTTTACCAGCGGCAGGCTGAAAAACCAAATTGTGAGATTCAATTACGGAGGGCATAAGCTGTGACAAAAATATTCCCTAAAACCTCATCAGATGTGGAAACGTTCTCCTCCTACTGGCAGATGAAGTCACGTTTTCGGCAGCCTGCTGTCACACGTCACTTCCGGAGGCTTCGTTAAATATGCAGGAAGCGCAAACACCTCCCCGCGCCGAGCTCCACACACCTGACACAGCTCGGCTACGCCACCACAAAAACCAGCGCCAATCTTCCGGATTAAAAGTGGCGATGTGTTGTTATGTGGCACATTACATGATCGCGAAGCCGACCGCGTGCCTTGTGTTTAGGAACCCTGAGAGAATTTAAATACAAATGCCATTTTCGGCTTTTCAAATGAAATGTTTTTTAAAAAGTATTTCAATTTAAAGTAAGCGTGAAAAAAATATGTTAAGTTGACAAGAAAAGGGTTAAAGTTAAGGGACGTCTAGTCGCCAGCCTGTTATCCGAGATCATTTTCCCCTATGGAAGTAACTAATTTCATAAACTATTTCCGTCGTGCATTTAGGATTGTGGCGGTTTCAACTCTATATTTCCTACCCAAACCTTATTTTCTATCACCCAACCACCACTCTATCAGTATCCAGTAGCGTAGCATCTACAATCTATAGCTTTATTTGATTTTTAACTGAGACTATCTCAGGTGCAACTATGCCAGACCTAGTGGCTCGCAAAAAAAGCGTTGGGATATAGAAAGGAATATATTTAGATAATTATTTTTTTTTACATTCATGACAAAGAAATTAAACGTAAAAAGAGATTCCCTTGCAACTAACCATTATTGAGACTGATAGAACTGTTTAAGATTTACATCTTTCCAACTATTTCAGCTGTTTATTTTGCAGTTAAGATACTTAAAACTACATACATGTTAATGTTGATATGTGAAACCTGATCAGGGAAGGTGATTTATGTATATATTAGTCCTAAAACATCATTAAATTGCTCGAATTTTTCCAAATTAAGAGTTTTAGATTTAAGAATTCTTCAAAAGCGGTGCAATTTTCTTAAAATGATTTGCTAAATTTGATCAAAACTAGAATTGATAAAAACAATTTGCATTCAGACAAATTCATCAATGTACGACACATTTATTCATTTAGAAAAAGTTTTTATTGTCATAAAAATACACATTTGGATGCATGGACGGGCATGCTCTCGATAAACGCACAGCTTATGGAAGTTAAGATCTACTCGCTCACCGTCGGGAACTGCATTTTTTAATTGACTTACATATCACTTTTCTTTGTTCGTGAATTGATTTTTATAGGATTACTCCATCATACACAAGAAGAACCCCGCACAAAACGCTACCGTTAACAAATACTTTACTCGACTATACGCTTTAGCTGGAGTTGAATTTTAAAATATCATTGATTCAATTGGAAGAACTCCATTGTTATAAGGTAAAAAATTGCGAAGTATTTAGTTTTAATTTTTTTTTAATTTACTTGATTGCTATTTGGACGTATGCCTTCATCAGAACTATCTTTAAACCTACATTTTATCAGCTATATACACTGGCTGTTTCCTATTTATTTACTCTCATATCCTATTTTTTAGTAAAAATTATAGTATTATATTTACTAAACATGACTTTAGTGTGTTTAAATAATAAAATAAATATTCTAAAATAATTGGCTGTCCCAGATATAAAACGGAATTTATATAATTTTAGTTCATCGTCGAAATAATGTAATTCGGTACCGCAAATCAATTTGCAAAATAATAGATTTTCCATATTATACGTTGAGAAGTTGGAAAGTCTTAAAAGTCTTAAGGTGTAAAAATAAAAAAACTGCGTAAAATAAATCATAATTTCATTCTAGTCATAAATCGCTGCTAACTGATTTTCCGTGTTTACCCATGATATAAAGTGCGGGAAACTCACAATAGGGTATTTAATAGGTATGTACATAGGCATGGACGTGCGGGCAATTTAAAGTGGCATTTTTCCGCATTTTTTCGCCACATTCTTTTAGGTTATGTTTAGAAAGAACCAAAAATGCCGATGTTCACCTCGCCTGGCGTTTCAAATTACTTCCTTTGCGAAACGAGATCGCGTCTTTTGAGAAGTCCCTTTACCCTGCTAAAGATTATGTCTCACGGAGAATCACGAGATTTATTTACCCATTTTAAATATGCACAATAATTTAAGATTTCGACTGAAGGTGCTTGGTGGAATTTCAATATTATTTTTGAATCGTTCAAACTATGTACATTCTCACAGATTTTGTCACTAACGACCCGGGTTTCGCCTTTCGGCATCTTCGGGCATTCAAGTGCACGGATGAACCTGAATTTTTAAATGAAATATTGAACTTTCCCACATCTCCACTTCTATACCCTACATAATCATAAAATCATATAATCATAAAACCTTTGCCGACAGACAAATAATATAATTCTTGAAACTACTTACTACTCAAATCTGTTGGCATTCCCATGAGCTCATCCTTTTCGCCAGCAATGGCTTTGGACTCAGTGATGCATTTATATCTTATATAAGCACGAAACTTTCATTTGCTAAGCGTCAGTTCAGGTTCATCTGTGCACTTGAATGCCTGAAGATGCCGAAAGGCGAAACCCGGGTCGTTAGTGACAAAATCTGTGAGAATGTACATAGTTTGAACGATTCAAATGCATAATAATTTTCTATTATGAATTGACACTAAAATAATTGCAACCACGTTACAGGCAGTGGCGGCCGGTCAATGTGGCATTGGATCAATGCACCCCTTGTATATGCAGGGGCGGTTATATTTCGTGAAATAATAACATTAAGAATCCAAGAAACAATGCATTGATCCAATGCCACATTGACCGGCCGCCACTGGCTACAAGGCAGGACAAAATCAGAAATGGTAAGCATATTTTAGAATCCATTTACTTAGTCAAGTTTTCTCCGTTTTTTTTTCATTCTCCAAATTCGAACTCGAATCAAATATGATCACTGAATCTCGTATGTAATGAGGAAACGTTCGTTGACATTTTAGTTTATGGTTTTCTCCTTACATACATATTCACTTTCGTAACGAGCTACTTTTCGGGCATACTGAGCGAAAATATCGTGCTTTGGGGGGAAAATTAAGAACAATGAGATTGAAAACAATGAAACAAGCATAAATTTGAAATTTTATAAGAAAAGTGGATTGACAGAAAAAATTAATATGTGTGTAAATAAATTCTAATTGTGTATTTTTGTTTGAATTACGACTAATTGTGTTATATGATCGCTCTAGATACTTCATGTCTTCATGTGATGGGTATGTTTGTAAGCATTTAAAATAACATATCCTCTGATATAACGGGTAATGCTTATAAAGAAAAAAAAACCAGTTGGTCCCATCTTAATCGTAATAACCAAGTTCGACTATATTTACTTATATAAAAATAAGACCGTTTTTTTTACTTCATAGTTTTATATGATAATCATGACTGGTTTCAAACATTCCGATCGTCATCAAACAACTGATGGGGCGATGCAATTAAAAAAATAACCACTTTTAAATCAGAAGGCATTCCCGTGTTGACTTTTCAAATAGCCTTTGAAAGATAATCAGATGTAATTTTAAAGACCTACAGAAATCGAATATGTTAATGTGATTACGTCTCCAATTGATTGAAAGTCAATACAGTGGAACCTCTCATAACGAGTAATTCGCATAATGAGCAAAACATATTGTGAAAAAAATGCTCCCTAATCGAACGACTTTTCGCATAGCGAGTGACGCAGAAATTTGGAAAGATCACTTTCACATCGTTGCTTGACTCAAGATGATTGACAAGTCGTGAGAAGGGGTGACCAACAGAACCCTCACTTCGGCATGGAAGAAGCTTTGCCAAGGAGCGTTGTTGAAAGTGATTTTGGGGGGTTTGAAACAGTACCTGAGAAGTCTACAGTTAACGAGATTGTATCTTTGGCCAATTCCATGGGACTGGAGGTGAATATCAACGATATTGTTGAGCTTTTATCGTTTTTTGCAAATCGAAATCGCATTACAGGTTGATACGCTCCTTAAAAATTTACAAGTATGTATTTTTACATTAATACATGTTAAAAATATAAAAAGATTTAATTTCCGACATGGAAGGCATTATTGAATTTTACATGGTTTTATATGGGAAAAATTGTTTCGCTTAACGAGTGTTTCACATAACGAGTAAGATTCTGGAACGAATGAAACTCGTTATGAGAGATCTCCATCAATAGGTTTCACTTAAGTGATAACAAATTTTATTATTATATATACACTATACACTAGTATAAACCAAGTGTCTGTTCAAGCACATCGTACATCAAATTTGTCCAATAAACTTTCGCTGCAACGTGTAATTCGGACGGATAATGACGGAAATTAGTCAATTAAAAGCAACTCGACGACTATTTCGATGCGTTGATTTGAATCCAACTCCCTTGTCTCTTTATTTATATACTACATAGTTTTTTCTAAGCGTTCATTCCAACAAGTTTCTAAAAATGTAAAAATAAATAATGATTTCGCCAATGAGAAATTGTGAGAGCTCAACTGTCGCGTCATCGAATCATTAATATTCTCGAGAACGTGCGGAATATGTAAATTTATTCGGTCCCCAAAACTCCGAAAAGGTGTTTACTGTCCGAGGGGATTCGACTCCTTATTTCTCAATCAACGTGATTAGCTGAAAGCCTCGTTTCACCAGACTAACTCCATTTAGAATACACTCCTGGAGACTTAACGAGTCTTCGCACACACAAAAGCATCCCAGAGGATGACGAAAGATAAAGAAAAGTTTGCTTTCTACTACCGCACTAAAAAGCTTAGACAAAAGCCGGTTTTTGAATTCCAATATTTCCTATAACTCGTAAAACTTTTTTTGTTTATTATAAAAACTGAGTAAAGAAAACGCTTAAATATTATTCGGCGATTCTATTCGGCGGTGGACTAAGTATACCTTCAGTACTCGAGAAGTCAAAGGTACAACATTTTTCTTTAAATAAATTTAAATGTATATTTTCAGACCATACATTGATGTGTACTGACAATTTCATCTCGTTTTATCTGTCGCCAAGACGGTTTCAAGTTAAAATATCAACGATTTTAAAAGAATAAGAAAAATGAATTTTATTTCTAATATTCCAAACCGGGTTACAATGTTGAAAACACGGCATTCCAAAACCGATCAGCCAGCCCTTTACCACACCCAATACTTCGAATCCTAAAATATTTTTTTTTCAAAAATTATGTATATCGACTGTGGAAAGGAAAAAGGACGTAACCCTCAGTTTTTCTAAAACAGTTTTTTTTCGATAATCATAATGTATACAACTTGACACACGTTCTATCAAAAGGATGCATGCTGCAAATGCTAAATTTATCTTTAAAGTTTGAAAAAGATGACCGTGTAAAAAAATAGAACCATGAAAAAAGACTGAAATAAAGGATTTTTGCTATACAACTTCTTGAGTTAATATCAGATTATGTCAATTAAACACCAGTTTAGAGGTCTCCGTGCAATTCAAGGTTGTGTATAATTCATAATTTGCATATGGCTAAAAATCATCAAAACATGTTTTTTGCGCCTCCTGTAAAATTTGATATGTGTGGGTTACGTCCTTTTTCCTTTCCACAGTCGATGTAAAAATGAATGTTTGTTTGCCCGTACTTTATGCGTTGTCACACCGCTCATCCGATCGCAATAAATATTTTTGCTTGCACTTCCGGGAAGTTTATAGGCATAGTAAAATGAACTTACAGTAGGTCTTATATATAAAAAATAATGTTTGTATGTCTGCCATACATTTCATTTTGACAACGTATGCTTGCACTTGCGCAAAGAGGTCAGAGTACAATTAACTTACAGTAGGTGGCGCATTCGTCTTACCATAGACGACAATCGGCAGCAAACGTTAAACAGACAAAAGAAAACATACACTTCACAAACACTTTCTTTCTCTGAGTGGCATTGCAACGCTTGCCGGGAACAGGCTAGTAATATATAAATAAATATGTAAAAACAATACTCCATAACATCCCTGTGCGTATGCATATTATTATTTTTCATTAAATGTATTTGCTACATGTCTTTGTTTCGTTTTATTAAAGGTAATCTGTCATCCAAAATAATAAAAAAAGAAAGAAAATAGCCGTGTCCCTAGTGTAGCGAGGGGTTTGTCTTAAGAGGGTCGGGCGCTCGCTAACAAGGCGAAAGTGAATTGATAATGGGACGTAAAACGCAAAATAAAATCTTCCGTTCACGTCGAGTTCGGCTCTGCTCATTAAACGGACGGCGAATTGTATTTGTTTGTTTAATGGCGCACGGAAATGGGATTCCAAATTCACCCTTGGAAATATGAAAATGTCGAAGCGGGTGATCTCTGCTCGTATATTACGCATCGCCAGAAAGGCTGTGGGTACACGGGAAACAATGGCACGAATGCAAACACGCAGGTTACTGATATTCCGGAAAATTTATCAAGTAGAAATATGTTGCTGTTTTAACAAGAAAATTGTGTTACTCCGAAGAGTAAAGTCACTCCATGTCTACATAAGTTATTCACATTTCATATTGTTCACTAGTGTACCGGCTTCGCTCGTCTAGTTGAACATTTTCAGCTGAAATGTAAAAAAATGTAGAACTGTAAACAAAAGAAGCACGATATATAATTTTAGAATATGCCTTGTGAAGTTACCGCTGTACCAACAGACAAATGTGTAACAAAGGCTAGTCAAACAAAACGTTATAATTCTGAATACGCGCGGAAAACTTTCATACGCTGATATGTTATCAATGGAAAATATAATTGGGATTTCATCGCGTCCGGACCATGCTGAGAAAATAAACCACGAATACACGAGGCATGCTGACAAAATGCATTCAACCAGGAATAACATGTTAAAAGTTCAAGGCGGAACAACGCACCAACTGCCAAGAGTTGAGAATTGATAAAATTATTCACCTGAAAGAGCATCGAAGGACTTTGAAAGAAATTGTCCAGAGATACAAACGAACATCTCAGCGAAAAAAAATAATATATGAAGGTACAAAAAAAACACATAATATGAAAGATTGTGATACTTTAGCCAATTTAATTCCATGTAAGTTTTGCTTGATAATACAGTTATATAAATAGTTTGTCGCTAAGCAAAACTTAACAAATCTCTCCATTCATACCGTGTTGATAATTGTTATCGTTTATACCAGTGATGCACAACTTTTACCATCTAGCGGGCCGCATAAAACAAATTATCGTGGGTTCGGGCCGCAAAGAAAAAAATGATTTAAAATACGCTCAATCTTTTTTTGTACAGAACATATGTACGTTCCATGTAAAACATGGTACGTACATATGTACGTGCCTTAATATCGTGTAAAAAAGATTAAGTGAATTTAGATAAATGAGTAATAGGTTCCATTATATTATTTTGATCTTGTTATTTCGAAAATAAATAAGCCATGCAAAAAAAGTATTGTGAGTACTTGCTTATTAAAAATCGTTTCACTGTGAAATATGTATGTTTAATTTATATGCAATTCACAAGTTAATGCGTTCTATGTCTTCCTTAATTTTTTAAATATTTTTAAATATGACATAATATTTGTAAGCTTTTTCTATGAATCGGTGTATTTTCCTTCATTGAAGAAAAAGTTTGCTTACATTTGTTAAATAAATGTTTTACGTGAAAAAAATATGTTTGAGAAAAAGATTTAAGGGCCGCCACAAAATTCAAAAAGGGCAGCATGCGGCCCGCGGGCCGTGGTTTGTGCATCACTGGTTTATACGGACGATTATGGCTTCCCGCAGATGTAGTCATTCTTGAATTGTGGTCAAGCAACCATGATGTGATGTAGGCTAATGCTAATGTAAGTAAAAGATATCTACAGAGAAACATGTGCATAATATTCAATTCAGATCATATAACAACAGAGTCAGGAACGAATTGCTAAATTAGCAATATTGTATTCAAGATAAAGATTAGTCGTGCAACAAAATCGAATCCGAAGCAAAAAATATTCTTTAAAATAATACACTGCAAAAAACATCGTAACAAAGATTCGCAAGAATTTCGTAAGAAAGAGCGCACATTTGGTACGACATCGCTTTCATCGCTTAAGATATCCAGAACCAGTGTAATATGTCTTTCCTAAATTTTGGGATTACAGGAATAAATCTCTCTACGCATAGTACCGAGTAGTAAGTACATGCAAGGGGTGTAGTGTTACTACAGTCTGTTACTACGTGTGAAAAGAGTCTAGTGTACATTTCCATAGTAGTATGGGCGAAAAACTTACATTAACATTCATCAAATTCATTGACTTTAACCATCGGTCTTTATTAAATAATATTAAGGAATTGACGTATATATTTAATGACACAATAGTTTGATGGGAGGTAATAGACGCATGCGACAATTTTAGTTTAAGCTTTAATAAAATAACGAATTTGTGTAGAAGTACTTTATATTGATATAAAACCATCTTTGTGTAAAATACGCTGGAATCATAGTAACATTGAAACCGATTATCGATGTAGTTCAGTTTTAAAATGCAAACATAATTCAGATCTGATTAGGATATTTTTGATGTAAAATTTATTACCGGCTTTGCGAGCGTTTTTATTATTCAAATATATATTTAGAATAAATAGACTGCAATTAGGGCATCCGATCCCGGAACCCTTTTGTGATCCCGGGATTGACAATTTTCCCAAACCCGAGAATGAACATTCAACATTAAATCGTGTGTAAATTGGGAATTGGGATTGAGAAAATTTTTGCTCGGCGATTTTGAAATCCTGGGATTTTCAAAATAATTTGATGTCGATTTCAAAAACCCATGAATTAACAGATGCGTGAGACAGATTAATCATGCGTTTTTTTTTTTGTTCTAGCTCTTCCGATAATTTCAAATTCAAAATTACAGAAATTTGTAGAATTTTAAAAAAAAAAACCTAAATTTGGAACATTATTTTTTAGACCTCGCTCAACTTTCTGTAAATTTATCAATCCCGGGATTGGACACCCTACTGCAAGTCGAATTCACGTGTGTTAAAGACGGCGTCGACATTTTTATAATATAATTTGATTTCCAATCAACATAATATGTTAGTTCTCCTCAAGTATGAATATTATAATCCATCTCAAAAGCCACTCTTCGCAATGTGTACAACCACATATTCAGAATCAGTTATCAACACAAACACAATTAAACAGATTAATAAAAAAAAACTCTTTCTCGTATTGGGTATGATTAAAATATAACTGTTGAATAAACATGAATAATTCAATTACAACTAATGACAAGTAGCTTTAGCAATGCGCATAAAAACAACCGAGTATATCAAATGACTATTCGTTCTACGATTTCTCGTAGACGTCCGTAGACCTTCGTAAACGTGAACGTTAAAATTCCCATCTCTCCGGTAGGTGATAACAAATATTGAGGGTTTTTTTATTAGGGGAATCGGATAATACCCCTTTTATTATGGCGATTATAGATATCAAGGTTATAGGGTGAAATTTTTCATGGCATGGAGTGTTCCGAGGGTGCCATAATGGAAGCGCTTCAAGTAATGACCCACAGTAATGAAATCTTAATGCTTTGCGATTAACTTAAGTATCTCAACAAAATAAAGATTACCTGCATCAAATCGTTATCCCCATCAAAATGGCGGTTGATGCCATACAAAAAAAAAATGGTCCATCCGGAGATCAAAATAATCGCAATTCATTATTCTGATATAGGTCTGCCGCCAAAATTGTATAAAAATAAGAAGTACAATCGAACTCAGTTATTACGATCGCGGAAATAGCGAGATCTCGGGTGTAATGACGAAACATTCGTTGACATTTTAGCTAACGGTTTTTTCCATACATTTATTGATTATTATAACGAGCGTATTTTCGGACATACCGAGCAAAAATATCGCAAAAAGGTTCTTAAAACTGTTCATGTGTCGATCTTTTCAAAACAACATGTTCGACCCTAAGCAATAAAATCCGACCCTTTGAGTGGTGAGTTAATTTTTATTAAATTAGGTTTTTTTCTTATATTTTGATTATTTGTAGTATTGCCACACACAAAAATATAAAAACCTTTTTTTGCATACGGACCAATTTGGGAAGAATATTAGTTATTATTTCAAGAAGTGCTTTTTTTAAATAATAAAACTCAGTTAAAAATGTAAAGTAAACTAGTTCATTATTACTTTTGAAAATTTTTGTTTGAAGCTATTACTTCGCTTTTGCGTCAAGATCTTTTTTGCTCTCATCTGTCTACATGTGCCGCTCTACAGACGTCGATCCCAGAAAGGAATCGATCCTAAATAGAATTTTACGCTCAATATTATATGGCTACCGATTTGTTTACAAATGTTACCCTTTTTTCAAAAAAAAAATTTCCATTTGCTGTACAAATTAAAAATAATGTGGTGGCCAAAAGTCACTGGTGGATTTGTCTAGTATCCATATCTGAAGAAATAACAAAAATTCAATAAAAAATATGAGAATGGCAATAGATAATAGATGACAAGCTACTCAAACGTACGGGTACGTTGATACTCATCAAAGGGTTAACTAGAGTCTAGTTACTAAACCGGGATATGATTACGTTTATGACACTAGTTAAGTACCTAATTGGTGTTTTCGCCGACAACATTGAAGAAGTATCCACGTATATGGTTGAAATTGCATGTAAAAAATCCAAGCTTTGTGAATTCAGTAGGTACCTACCAGCGTCTTTTTGTGTTATGTGACCACTCCAGATAATTCATGCCTTCGTGTGATGGGTATGCTTGTAAGCATTTAAAAATACATATTCTCTGATATAACGAGTAATTCTTACAACGATCAAATTCAGTCGGTCCCATCTCGTTCGTTATAACCAAGCTCGACTGTATAATTTTTCAAAAAATACTTTCAATATGTGTTTATTTAATTCATCAAAATGCCTATTTGAAAATATGTGGAGTGTTGCAATTGAAAAATGGTTAGGAGCCGGTACCCTTAAGCATTACTACTCTGCTACAGCGTTCGAGAATAATCTATATCTACAAATAAAATATCAATTTGAAAATGTTAAATATATATGTCGCGTACGTTGCAATAGTGTTCATAAAAGTACATTAGTGTTCATAAAAAAGACGATTAAAAACATCATGTAATCAAATATGTACAGCTACAGACAGATGAGTCAAACATACCGATCATGAAATTTAATCTAATTGATTTCGACGTTAAAAGATATCCTCACAACTTTTTCCTCGAACTTGGAGATTTAATCTTCTTTAGCCAGAAGCGCCACTCAAAGGAGCTTGCAGTTGGTATTCTTAAAATGGCGATATTTTAGAATATGTAAATTAGCATCCCGCCCACGAGAGACTGGCTCATAAATATTACAGACATGAAGAGTACCTTTATCTATTATGGCAAATTTGCAAGGTGACGTTTAATATAGAAAACCAACATTGTTTTTTACCTAAAGTGTTTTTTTTTCAAATATTGAAGAAACGATTGTAATCTATGCTAACTTTTATTACTAACACCTTATTACGTGATTAATTAAAAGACACAACATGACAAGCGCGGTTTACCGGTCGCCCATTGGAGCTTTAAATGGTCAAAGGATTTTGATTTAAAAAAAAACAGAGATAATGAGAAACTGATGATATTGCCATGCCACATCTCGCACGGAGTCCAACTATGAAAAAAAGTATATAACAATATAACAGTTTATGAACAAAATTTTGGGGTTATTTGATACCGATGTCGGTTTATAAGTGTATATAATTAAACAGTACTCTCGCGGTGTTATCAGATCCACCCCCATGCATCCGTACATTGGGATGTGTTGCATTTGTTGGGTTAGGTCGCCCTTGCATAACTGGGTGCATACACACTATAGGAAGTTGTGGTCGTTATACCTACTTTAAGCCGAATAAGCGCATCTTGTTAATTCTTCAATCTAGATGTAAATATTTTTTTTTATATTTTAACCATGTCCGCTCTCAATGTGGAGCATATGGACTCCTAATGGAGTTTATCTCAACAGAAGTGTTTCTACGAGAACTGCTCGTTACTCAGTTGCTCAACCTCTCTTTTTCCAAAGAGAGTAGGGATAGAAGGATAGGGGCTAGGACAGGATTAGTGGTAAGCTAATCGCTCTCGATACGCCCCGTTCGTAGGATAAGATGGGTGAGAGGGGGGAATTCAAGACATCACATACACCAATGCCTTTGAACAGAAATTCATAAATTTATTGAAAAATCAATTTATAAAAACTGTCCGTACCGGGATTTGAACCCGGGCCCTCCGTAGCCGAAGCCAACAACGTTGACCACTCGACCACACAGGCGGCGGTAAATAAATAATCAAGAAAAATAAAGAGACAATGAACGGAGCGACCGCTCGTTGATTTCAAGTAGAAATTTTCATACTGATAACATATAAGTAATACTATAGCATATAACATATATTTCTAAACATAAAAAGTTATTTAGAATAATTTATTGAGGTTACTGGTATATAGGTCAAGTAAGGAAGTGGTTAGATAACAGGAAAATTAAGTAATTGACACACTTTTAATACTGTATACATTAATAGGAAGTTATTGTCCACTAATGCCTAGAATTACACGGTTGCTGGAGATTGCAAAAAAGGCATGGTGTAATTATTAATAACCGTTGAAATTAAAACTATTATTTGTGTGCAAAACGACACATCGGTTGAAACAAATTACGTTTTTTTTTTCCGCCTTGGCCGATACTAATATGGAACATATTCTAATGTGAAGAATACGGACTTCTACTATGAGTTTATTTCAACAAAAGTATTTTAAGAGAACTGCTTGCTTCTCAGTTGCACAACTTCTCTTGTTCATGCTCTTGTAAAAAAAATCAATTTATGAAACGTCGGTACTGGGATTCGAGCCGATGAGCACTGCAACCGAAGCCAACGACGTAGATCATTCGACCACCGGCCACTTCTAATAAAGTATTTCAACAGGAGTGTACCTAAAACTATTTGGAAATTATTCGATACATCTATCTACGTCCTATTTTCAAAATCTGATAAGGTTTATGAAAAACTATGAAATCATAATTAATAAGTGTTCATTTTATAAACTGTATTTTATTATCCGATGCATCTCGAACCGTAACGTATATTTTACAAATCAATAAAGGTAATATTTAGAAACGATAATATGCATGTACATAATTATATAGAAGACATGCGAAACAAATCAAACAAGCTAGAAGTTATCGGTTACTTTACGAACGTTTTGTTTTTTGCATTACAGTACCAAATAATCTGATTTACCAAACAAATAGACCTCTCAAAAATTTTTAGACACCCGGGTATGTTTACGCGCGATTTTTTGTATAGATATTCACTTTTCAGAAAGATTGACATACCTAGTCCGAATTTAGAATGAACGGACCCGTGCGGTTAAATTATATACCGGAAACCAGTATGTATTCGTCAAGAATATCCGGCAAAATCGGCAACCGCTTCATACTTCAGTACAAAAAAAAATAAAAAACTTTTTTGAAATAACTCTATACTAAAAGATCATCACCAGCCAGCTATTGATCTAAATAACTTGAAATCGGTACGAACGAGTATTTTATTTGTTCATGTAATGCCTTCATCAATAATTAACAGTGAACACATTAAATGTTTATATTATAATTTATATTATACGTACTATCCAACAAGTTTTCTTAAAATATACTACTATCTTATCAGCGAAAACTATAGCAAGATACTACGGTGCGATAAGCTGATAAGCAGCAATGGGAACGGGATAAATGATAACGAGTAAACTAGCAAAACTTTGTCATAATAATTATGTCAATTTTTCATGTAATGTATATTGATATAACTGACTATATCGACCATACACATAAAATACGAAATAGATACACGAGCATTTTTATACATTGTTCTTGGACGCACTGTATGTAGATGTGAATCCTCATTAAAAGACGACGCACTCGTGTTTTATTCGAGTTGACCAATAGTCCTATTGGTTCTTTTTCACGGCGTATAAGAGAAACTTAATTAACATAAATTACATTAGCTGATAATGATCAAGATGACGGAAACCGATTCGATTTTTATTGTAAGTATTATATTGTAAACCATTTCGATTTTATGAGTCTAACAATGTAATAGTATACAATAAAAAAATCGTATACAAATCTTACAAAGAAGAGTAATAATCAAATGAAAGTATGCACCCATTGATAGTATAATCCCTTGTCAAAAAAAAATACAAGGTATCCATTTGATCCGTGAGATCGCAGTGTGAACATCGAATAAAATTGGCAGGATCGACATATCCCATGAAGTTCCCAGGCCAGAATCCCTTTTCCCACAGAACAATGAAGGTTCCCACGGGAACGCCCGGCCTACCTGTACGCGCATTATCCCGAAATCAGACCGACTTCGCCCTCGTCCTGCATACGTCAAAATAAAATCCCGAGGCATCGTTAAGTGAAAGATAAGATGATATAGTTAATCCATGAAAATTACACGGGACAAATTAGAACATTATCAATTGACAAACACCACATAATTGGCGTTTGACCGCTATTCGTAATAATATTTAAATAAGTATGTGTTAATTTTGAAAACAACTTAGATGCCTAAATAGTAATTGTTGATTTTATTTACATTTTTTCTTTAATAATGTCTAAATTTCTACGAAAATAATTCAACTAATTTTATTATCCTACACATATTTTCAAGATAATGTTATAAACTACACTCACGCGTTCTTATTTCAAATAAACTGTTTTATTTTATAAGGGACCATAGACGTAAGAAATTCTATTATCTCAATAGACAAAAGAAATTCTATTTAACGTACATTGGGTAATTTTAAATACAATCCAAAAAAAAAAGTAATACTTGAACTCGCAAGATTTCTATTGTGTTTTCAGCTACTCAACAAAAGAAATGACCTTTACGAATCCTATAACGAAGAATAAAACGAAGATGAGAGGTACATAAGCTCAGTAAAGAAAGCCTTTTTATCTCATTTACGAATATAATTAAATTATGTCGAATAAAAACACGATCTTGTGAAAACACCGCTTCCTAATAGAATTTACTATTACAATGTATTCTGGAGTGGTTGTTATCCGATCACTGAACTTCTTTTCTCAGTGGATAGTTATTTTGAGCCATTATATATAATACGCCCAGTTAGACGTTAGTTTAGTATGGGAACAGGGTTACCAAATTTCCAGAATACCGGATCGGAAAAATCACTGTTTCTTACGATCGAAAAACAGAAGTTAAAAAAAATACGGATGAAATTAAAAATATATATATAATTTCAATTAATTTTTAACTTGCAAATAACTTTTAAGGGCAGTTCAGATTACACTGCAAGTAAAATGGAATAAATATTAAATACTGATATATACTTCCTCTCCTTTTTTGATGCATAATGTATGATAAACTATGTCTCAACTTAATGTTTTGAAATGAAAAGTAAAATAGCAATTGTTGCCATAATTCAATGTGCTTAAATTTCACTCGCAACACGCCGTTAGTAGACTCATGTTATTATAACTATAACCAACATTATTTCTATATTACATTCTCAAATTTGATATGCGCATATTCTGAAGATGTTCTCTGATTAACAGCTTGTATGGAGATATTGATGATATTATTATGGACGTGGAATTATGTAATCCCGAAGAAGTACCATGCGGAATACAAGGCCATGAATAAGTCGGAAGACGTTCTGGATATTCAACTAGAAATAATATAATACAGTAGTAGCTATTACAATACTATATCAATATTTTATTATTTAGATTTATTTTTTGTACCTTTTAAATGATTATTGTACACATTTTTCATTGTCATTCAAATTCCTAGCTGTCATCGTGCCATGTATGTCTTCATTTATTAACAAGTCATTTAGAAATTGGCGAGGAAAAAGGCGGTAAGCTGCTTAATTTCAGTGGGGCCGATCATTTTTGTCGAGGAAAAAAGACGTAACCATCAATTTTATTGGTTTTTGTTGAATAACTTTTTTATTTTTTATCGAATAGCGTAAATAAAACACCAGTTTATTAGACTGTATGCGCTTCAAGGTTATGTCTATTTAATACTTTGACTCGGGCTAAAAATCATTTAAAAAAAGTTTTTCGTGCCTCCTGTAAAATTTGGTTTGTGTGGGTTACGTCCTTTTTCCTTTCCACAGTCGATATGTATACAGATGAGAAAGTATACAAATCAATACGATGAATATGTTAAATTTCGAATAAATTTGGGTTACTAATACTGTATGCATGTATTAAAGATTTGAGAAATTCTTCCTAGTCTTTCTTTTATCTACAAACTTACAAAATATTATTTATCTATAAAAGAGTTGAATTGTTTCTAATGCCTACGGAGCTCTAAAACTTTTTTAGTCTTAGTAGCTAGTCTGTTGACTTACCATCTTAGCGATTTATATAAACAAAAAAATAAAAACGAAGTCGGAGTAGGTAGTTCGTTTTTTTTATGACTCCGAATTCACAGCCCTGATATTATCATAGATTGTGAGATGCGAACAACCACTTACATATTTATGGTAAGTGATTAAACAGGATATTAAATCGTTAGTCGACACTTCAGTGTATTTTATTGAACATAATCAAACTTGACGTACCTACATATTTAATTTTATGATCAATTTACGAATACATACCGATAATATTCAAACACCATTTCCGGTATTGTGAAAAGTTTTATTAGGTAAAACATTCAATATGTATTTGACGTTTTTCTATTATCAGTCAATGAACTTAGAGTTGCCAGCCAAATTTTAACTTTTCGAGTTATCGGCATTGTTAATAAATAATCATTTGATATTCCCTATATTGCTCCGAAATTTTTTTCCGATACCAAAGCCAATTCATGATTACTATAAAGAATGCGGAAACCAAGGGCGGTTTTCTAGTTTCGTCTAACACCGCCCTCACTTTTATCTGTTCAGTCATTTAGATGCTAAAAGAGTAAAAAAGAGATTGAATTACACCATAGACACGCTCGTCGCAAATAGACAATGTTAATACGGAGTAAATTTATAAAACAATTAGGCGTGACAAAAAGAAATGAAATAAAGTTTTGGGATAGAGATTGATGTAGTTAAAAATCATAATAAATATTATTTTTCGAAAATGAAGCACAAAAATGAGTAACAAATGGTGAACACAAAATAAAAATTATTATGTCAACATTTAATTCTGCCAAAAAACGATTACAAACAATGCCGCGGAAAGACTGCACAGAACTCCCACGACAGCCATGTTTGTTTACATTGAAATCATTTTACGCCTGAATTTTCGTGTGTATGATGATGAGTAGAGTTTCTGCTAGTAATATAATCGTAACGAGCAGTTATATTTTATTGGACGGTTTTCATTCCGATCGTGGGGGCTGCCGGAAACGTTTGCTCACCGTACGTAAAAGAAAAGTCAAACGCCACATTCCCCCCACCTCTCCAAGCCCGGAGAACGAAATTCCACCACTAAGCAATGCCAATTTTCTGGCCATAAAAACCATCGCATGTACTTAAATCATAGGAAAGTTTTATTTAATACATACGCGGCTCCATAAATCTCGATTATGTATTCTCGCTAGATGGCGCTCGTCGCATATTTTCAAATTACGAAAAAAATCTCACTGGACAAAAAATGCTCTTACTACACTAAAATAATACTATTGAACGTGAGCATACGAAATAAATACTTAACTAAGTATGCGTTTTTTACCCATAAATATTTTTTTTCGCCGAAGAGTAAATATTTTTTATTGTTTATAAATAAATAGATAATATCTACTTACAAAAAACGAGGTAGATTTTACATGTTTGCAGTGGGCTGTAAGTCCAGAACCGACTCAAAAATAATTTTACTGAAAATAGTCACGTTAAAAATATTGAGAGGTATTGATATAGATTTTATTTATTTATTTGATTGATCGCTCTATCAGCTACATAAGGAAACTTCAGAATCGAAATATTAAAATTCAGGAATTATTTATAATCGGAGAGACATCATGCCTTGCGGATTAAGCACAATGTTGCGAATTCCTTTAAACCTAACTAGGGCATAAAATCCCGGACACTTTTTGTGATCAAGGGATTTCGGGATTCACAATTTATCAAATCTCAGGATCTCGGGATTGATTATTCACCATAAATTCGGGATGTGCGTTTTCGGGTTCCCACGATCGATCACTGGGGAAAAAGTCAGAAATAGAGAGATTTAAAAATAGAGTACCAAAGAAGGTGAGGATTTACGGATTTCAAAAAATTTGGCTGGTTTGCTGATTTTTAAAACTTTTTTAGAATTTTCCCTCAATCCCGATATCCCTGGATTAATGCATCACAATCCCGGGATTTCGAGATCCCGGAATTGGAGACCCTTAACCTAACCAATTATAACTTTTTTAAATCTAATTACCTACATAAAATACACTTTTTTGCAGCGTCAAACAGAGGTAAAGAATTCAAAGCTAGCAATCCACTAAATTGAATGTCGTTATATTCACGTTACCGGCTCCAATAATTTTTACTGAGTAGTATATTGTACTGGCCATTGGCAGGAATCTTCACACTGGTAAAATATTCAAAAGATACAAACTGATTAAGGTAAGTATTTTCTCGCTAAATAGCAATAGCATTTAGAGGCCCTGTTTTTCGGATAACATAAAATCTTCAGAAAATTTTATGTAAAACAATAAAAATATATTGAAATTTCAACAAAAAGTATATGGGTTGTATAAACTATTTTTGAAGTCCCTAAAATTCTCATTCGCTTATAGGATAACCCGCCACTGGAACTAGGTACATGATTAACTTAATATTTACCAAATAGACATATTATCACTAATTTTTTCCATTGAATAAAAAGTGCTCGGCAAATAATTCTATTTTCGCAATTTATTTTTCGCATACGAAAACTATTTTGATACAAGTATAGTCAATCTTAAATCTTTAGATTTTCCCTTTCATTTATTTTTGTGACGAGACATACTATTTTCATTGTTGACTATTTTTAAAATAATAGTTTCATTTGTCCAATTATCAGTCTATTCCGGGGGTAGGGAACCTTTTCTTCTCTAAGGGCCGCATTCATTTTTCTGATTCGACATTGACTATGTAATCTTTGGCCGGAAACAGGAATTTACGGTCAGAATATGTCGGGAATTTACATACATTTACAGAATTGGCCAGATGGCCGCACCAGAGTAGCCAAAAGGCCGCAGGTTCCCTACGCCTGGTCTAGTCTGATATTCAGAAATATTTAACATATCTTCGACTTCGTGAAAAATGTCACGCATCCACCTCGCTGGTTTGGAATACACGTCTCCCCACAAAATATATACAAAATCTCAAATAAAAAATAATCCTTATTCAATACTAATAAAGGAAAATTTAAACGAAAGACGTCTACAACGGAAACTGGTTGAAATTACGTCACATATAAGGATAGTGTTATAAACGGAGAAGCCAATGGCTCTGATTAAATATAAATAAATCGAGTAAAAAATCGATATAGGTACTCATTAATGCAGATGGAGAATCAAACAATTGATTATTACAGACGCCTCTGTGCAATACCATTTTTGGGCAAGGCGATCGGCATATCCCGTTTTATGTTTGTTTTGCTTCAATATCTTCAATTAACAAATCAAACACATACTGTGTTATCATATAAAAACAACGCCTGTATGAAGCAGATAAGATTAATATACTTAAGAGCCATTGAGAAACAAACGGCAAAACAATATTATATCCGTTCTTGCACAATCTTAAATATACATACCATATTAACCAGTTGACGTATCTTTTATTTTGGAAACTAAATTTCAATCGTTCAAATTATGTACATTCACACATGTTTTGTCACTAACGAACCGGGTTTGGCTTTTCGGTATCTTCAGGTGTTCAAGTGCACGTATGAACTTGAACTGCACCTTCAGTCGAAATCTTACATTATTGGAAACTAAGTTGATTTTAAGATGCAAAATTGGAAAGAGAAACGGGCGTTTAAAAAAAGCAGATCAATTCAAGTTTCCGAGGGTTGGACATTTAGCCCGCACGAATATGAAATCCTGTATAGCAGCGGTCGGCAGACGTAAGGACCTCACGGACCACTAAATTCATCACGTTTTATCCGACGGACCACTTTTATCAAGATTTTTTAAACTGTTAAATATATTTGGAAAAAAGTTATATGGCTTTGTATGGAGATTGAGATGATTTTATGCATTTGAATCGTTCATTCGTGTAAGTAATTTTATTTTTTTGTAGTTTGCTTTGGATTATAAATTGTTAAAAAATCGAAATTTCCACAAACTTGGCCGGCCGCCGCTGTATAGTAATTCTGAAGCGCCCGCAAAATACCAAGTACACACGTGTAAATCACGTCTTTGGTTGCTGCACAAATTATTTAACCAGCAATAATTTGCGGAATATGTTGCTCGAAAAAGAAAAACATAAAACTATAATATATTAGGGTAAGCAAATTTGGAAACGTTCCATTTATCAGCTGTGAGAGTCCTGTGTTAAAACTACGGATAAATCAGAAACTTTGCAAACCAATCTACGAGACAGTATCATCGACATCATACTTACCTGCTCAATTTACTCACTGATTATCTAGAGTTGAAGGAACGAAAAGCTGCCAATTCTCGTAATAAATACTTGATATTGTTATACTTATTGCACATTTATTTATAATTATAAGAGTGACAGTAACAATTGAAATAGTCAATGATTCATTATTTTATTTTGCTGTAAAATATTAAGCTTTAAGAAGTTAAGGCCTACAAACACAAAATTCAGTCTTCATGTAGACATAAGAACAGTAATTGAAATAAATTATTATTTGTAAGTAGATGGTAAGGCACATGCAAATTAAACATCCCGAACGTCTCGGATTTATATTTGACATAAAATGATATTGTCAAAACTTAATTTTATTTAGTAAGATTGCCACCTAAACAATGGTTTGAATTCACCAAAGTTCAATAACACGTTATTATACTAGTCGGCGAGCATGTGCATACATTTGTAAAAAGTTTAATTTTGACAGAAGATTAAACCATGCCAGGTGACCACTCTGAACAAAATAAGAAATACATTCGTTGATAAACCGAACAGCATTTAAGTACTGTCATAAATAAAGTTAGCAACATGTTCTCCGAAAACTCAAATAAAATAAATCAGTTAATATGTGATGTACTTACCGGATAAAGTAGATACTTCACAGTGACAATTAATTCGAGCTTTTAATCTTACAACACAACATCAAACTTGCTAAACATACTATTTATTCACCACTACACATTCACTGCACTCACGACCACTTACTATATTTAACTACAATATACGTACAAATCTAATTTTGTGCAATATTGACTTCAAAAGAATCACTTAATTCTAAAATCAAGGAGGGTTATAATTTATTTTTGATGAGCCTCTATTTTCAACAACTGCATGAAACACTGTGGAAATGACAGGGGACCGCACGAAATCAACAGCTCACGGGACAATTCCATAGATATAAAAATAATAGGATGTCGGGGAAACTCGTCACCTTGCAGCATTTCATTTTATTCTCTATTAAAATACAAGGGATACAGAATCATTCAACATACACTGTTAAAATTAAATTCGTTGAAATTCCGAAATTACTTTTTGAAATCATCCATTTTCACATTCATTCAAGCTTGATATTCTGTTGAAAAATATATTTCATGTGAATTTTCCACAAATTATTTGTGAGAAATGTTTTTGTCATATTAAAAAAAAATGTATTTTATTAAAGGCATAAAAGGTAAGTTATAATTGGAATTGTTAAATAGTAGCACTTATATAGTTCGATTATAAATAACTAGTAGTATATTGTTTATGGAGAGATCAAAAATTGAATCATTTTATAAGTACTTTTTTCTATGGAAAATTAAACTGACAGATTGTGTATTTATCATATTTTCTTTACTTGTGCAATCATTGGTTATTTTATTGATGTCGATTGAAGAACGTTATTGATTAAATTAAGTTATTCTTAGTAAAAAATGACTGATTGTGCAGATAAAAGCCCTGAAGATAGGACAACGACAAAGTCGTGTGATGATGAACAGCCGACGGAAAAGGAGAAATACTTTGAAGCTCTGAGAAACTGGTTACATCAGGCCCAACTTTATCAACAAGCCAGTGCATGTTTTCCATATTATTTCATGACATGTCAAATGCCGATGCTTTATCAAACTGCAGGCAGTACATCATTTTTAAATAACAATTATCAACAACAAGGACAGTGGCCATACCATCAGATATTTCAAAACAATGAAGAAGCCAGACCGCTTCCAAACAACGGTCTACGGAATGATCAACAAGGACGTATAGATTTAGATTGTAATTATACTTTCTTACTAGTTGCACCTATATAAAATTATCGTTATTCAGTTGTTTGGTAGCTTTTTGTTAGCATAAATAAATACGTTGAAAAGACTTGGCAAATGGCTAATTGGAATAAAAATAGTGATGTATATGGTTGTTATACAATTAACTGCAATCTTAATAATACATTAATATTTTGGGTAATTGTGTGTTAAAGCTAGTCATGGATTATTACGGCGAAAAACTTTGGTTGTTTTTAGCTTAGTTTGTGAAGGTTTTTGCCAAAATAATCCATGACTAGCTTTAACACACAATTACCATATTTTGAATGGTGGTAACTTTGTAGGAATATATTATATTGAAATTGAAACATTGTTATTCCACTAGATATCACTTATACTTTAGAATACAACTATCACGAAATATTTATTTACAATGTGGACGTTAATTCTAATTTATTATATATGAGAAGTGACGACTGAGAAAGAGAGATGCAAACAATACTAATTACTATATTAAATAATGTGTGTTTGGAGGGAACAGGTAATATACCAGTTGACTGGTTTCGGCTTAAACCAGGTTGAAAGCTCTAGTAGTATCCATCAACCTGTCTTGCTTAAAATTTTATTTCCTAAAAATTAACTTCAATTAATGCTTTCGCTAATTTCTAAGAACTTTAAGTTTATAATTTTTATTCTCAATTCAAAGCATATTGAAGAATAGATTTAGATGATAGGGCTAGGATAAGACTAGTGGTTATCTAGTAGGAAAGGATGAGTGGGAGGTGGGAAATTGAGACATCACAAACATTAACCGAAGCCACCTTGACCACTAAACTTTCCTCAAATCTTTTGATATTTAAGAAATAGAATCGTGACGCTGAAATTTTATTGTTCTCCAAATCGACAAACTAAACGAACTTTTTTTCTGAATCTTGGGAACCAAATGTTTGCTTGAAACTGGATCAATTATTTGTTATTGTTTGAATATTGGTATCATTATTTCGTTCATGTTCTTGATACAATTATTGTTTTTTTTTATTACAGCTCTGAACCGACACGGTGGATTTGAGTACACAATACCACCTCTTTGGAAGCGCTTTCTAGCAGAACAAATTGATTTCTTTATTCTTGTATTTATTAAACTGACTGTGACATACATTGCTGTTGACTATTTTGAATTTATGTGAGTCATTCATACATTTATTGCATTTTTTAGTTCTTATCACTTGTATGTCATGGAAATAAAAATGTTTTTTGTTCATACAGAGACCTGGACAATTATGATGTTGACACCATAAGAAAAAAAATTCAAGAAGATTACAGTCTGGCTCTCGAAATGACTTCAGAAATTTTGGTTCTCGAACTAATTTACCGCTTGGTGGTTTGTCTCTTTGAAGTACGTATTTTTCCTTATAAATAATCAAATGAACGCCATAATTCTCAAAAGATACCGGATTCATGTGCAATGTGAAAAGTAGACATTACGCTACCCGAGTACTACAAGGTTCTATGTGAAATTTTTTGACGAAACAGAAGTAACAATGCAGCAGTCTTCCAAGTACCATTATTGGTATACATTTTTATTTTTGTTTCATCAAAAATTTTCACAGAACCTTGTAGTAATCAGCTCGTGATTAGTAAATGTTAAAAAAATATCAGGCCTGCAGCCGAGTAATCGACGTTGTTGGTTTCGGTAGCAATGTTCACCGATTCAAATCCCTGTATACATAGTTCTATAAATTGATTACATACTTGTGTTTGAATGCATGGATTTTGACGTTGTCTAAATTCCCTCTGTTTCACAGCGAGAGCAATCATCAAGATTCGCTGGTGTTTTATTTATCATTTCTACTTTAGCCACTCAACCATACAAATGCGCAAGCGTACAGTTTCTAGAACAAATTACCCACAGACATTACCTTTTAATAGAATATCTTTCGCTATATTTTACTGAAGGGCTACAATGAAAACCTTCACTGTAATATTCGTTGTGATGTTACTATTATTTCAAAATAAAATGATTTTTTGTCTCTTTTTAGGCTTGTTGTCTGAGCATAAACTTTGGTGGTCGGCCAGGAGGAGCAACCCCTGGTAAAGCTATTTTCCGCCTAAGAGTTATATCCGCATCTGTTATTATTCCTGTTGAAAACCGGGCGAAGGAAACCGTCTTAATATATCCAGGAACTGGTCTCACTTTCAGCACGTCTCTGCTCAGGGCTACCGTCAAAAATGCACTTATCGCCTTACTATTTCCAATTTTCACTTTGACATTTTTTTTTCAACATAATCGAACAGCTTATGATTTACTTTGCAACGTTTTGGTTGTGGAAGAAGGAAGTTATCCTCCTCGAAGGAATCGTCCATAGGTTACAACATTAGATTTATAGATAAAAATATTTTTTTCATTTAAAGTTATGAGTAATACGATTCAGAATTTTTTTATTAAAATTTCTTTGGCCCCTTATTGTAAGTGGGAAAATAATAACCTAGAATATCGTAGTGAGATTATTTTTAACGATCTTTAAAATAATTCCAAATCGCTATTTGTTTATAGTTTATTTCAACATATTTCACAGGCTAGTGAATTGTGATTTTTAAAGCAATCTTCCTTGGATAAGTGCTAGTAATTATTTGCCACTCTGTATTTTAAATAGTAGCCGATTCTATAATACGAAATATAGTTTTAGAGAACTTCGAGGAATTTACAGCGAGACTTTCAGCAGAACCTCTGAACACTACCTGAATCCCACCTCTGTTAGTAACAACAGTTATGGAAATTGAGAAGAAAGAGATTGAGTGTATTACATAAAAATTAAGCTACAAATCTTTGAGCATTTTATTGTATTTGGTATATTATGTTGTATGATAAAAAAAAAAAATTGTGATATTATTATCAAATTCTATCTTTATTGCGACAGTCATGAAAATAAGTTTTGCATTTTATTTATCGACTGTTTCTCCCGCAAATGTGATGAAATTATTGCATTTATTTAATGTAAATATAATTTTCATTTAGTGCTAAACGCATCCACCTAAAATATTTCCTTAATTACAATCTCACCCAATACAGTAGTGGCACAAACGTTTTATTTTGTAAGCACACAGTCTGAATATTCCATCTAAATGTTTTTAATGGAGGCGTGTGTTTTTAACATTTGGTAACGAATTATTGCGATGATGCAATCAGTCATCTCTGTCAATCTGTGTGAGCTTTATTCTTTGCAACAATATATCCGATTTCCTCTGCGTTTAAATTGGTTTCATGCGATTTAGCTCTTATCACATGAAATCCAATGCCAAATGTCATATTATAAACAATAGTATAATTTTCAAATATATATTTTACTCAAGTGGGAGCTTTTCTCATGATTGTTTTGATGTCAAAAATATTTTTTATTTTTTCCGGTCATGGAAAAGTTGATAAATTTCATCATTTCTTATGTTGTGTTTTATCAAAAAATATCTAGAAACAAGTATTTTTTGAATATAGAGTTTTATAACGACTAACACATCTTAAATGCCAAAACCCAAAGATGTTGCAACTAAGTCTTGCTTATTTATTTATATTTTCAATTTAAAAATATTAAGGCTTATGTTTCAAGGTACTGTTACTCTTTTATAGCTGTGAAAAATTATAATTTCTTTTTTTTCTTGTAAATGTATATTATTAGTTTTTAAATTATTTTTATTACTTAAGTGATGATATTCATTGTATGTTCTTATTACAGTGGCTTTGCTGAATAATGTAGGTTTAATAAAAGTTACCTGTAATATATCTATCTTAATAGTATTTTTTCTGGTTAGTTTTGGTGAAAGACATTTTTTAATTAATTCTACAATGAATTAATGAATTCTATACTGTTTTGGGATATTAAATTCATATCTTAACTCAATTAACTATGATCCAACACATGTTAATAGTATGACACCTGTACACATTTTTTATTAATTCACATTTATAAGGCTAAGCTTATGCTGGAATCCAGGTGAAAGAGACATATGCGACCAGCATATGCTGTGGCATAAATGAATGTCTTCAGAATGTACTGCATGAGTAATATTATAAAAAAAAAATCAATTCACACTAATTCAATAACTATCTTAGTAATTTTTGTGGGGTAACCAAAAGAACACATCCAAACGTGCACGCGTCAAGCAGGAATCTGTGCCGGCTCCTCAACGGAATGCAGCACGTGTTTGTGTCACACTTGTGGTATTGTACGCGTGTCTGTGCTTCTTCACGTAATACAAAAACACTGCTACCCTGTGCCGCGTCACCTGCGTCATAACATACGCTTAGCCTTATTGTGTCTTGTACATGTCATTTATTTGAATTTTAGCGGGCAGGTTCATATTTGTGGGGTCATAATGCAAACCATACTATTTCAAAAACTCGAACTTTTCAGAAGAGTCAAATACTATAACGAATAACATTTGCATAAATATATGATTTTCAATTCAAAAACGACAGTGTTTTAGACATTTTATATTAAAAATAATAGGACCAGTCGACTCCTTAGGCTTGAATTAACCTATCTGCATACCTAACTCAATATCGCTCATTTTGGAAATAGTACTTGTTGCATTATAGCCCCACATTTATCATTCAGACATTGAATAGGGAAAATTATTTAATTTTTTTTCTTAAAATAACTGATGTAATAGAACAATCTATTATTTTGATGAAAAATTGTCAGAAAAGTTAAATTGCGTAGAATTAAATAATATAACATGTAAATAAGTTTTTTTTACCCTATTCTTCTTTTATTGGAGCCATTAACATGTGTATATTATATTCCACATTTACGACAATATCCTGAGACGCATTGATATTTTGATGATGAAATAAAATTTTGAAATACCATATCCTTTTTTTATTACTTTTCTTCACAATTTTATTAAGATGTAAAGAATGCTGATTCAAAAATCATTCCTACGTACAGCAGTCACTTTTATAATAAAAACATATATAATCTGACACTCGGTGTACTACCTACATACTTATCTTAAATTTTTTTTTTAGCTTTTGATATTCAATAAAATGTTTTAATATAAGCACCAGGTTGCGAACCTCAGAAAATTCTTACCCTAATGTCATGATTCACAACTATAAAATAACACTGCAATACTATTTTGTATTATCAAGATCATTGGGAAATAGTAGAAATGAGGTATCCAGTATTAAGCATAGCCAAGCATTGTTTTTTTTGATGTACACTTTTATAATTCTACATAGGTTTCAGTTTTAAAATTGACATTGAATAATGATTTTACTATCAAAAGTGACTAATTCAAATGCATCTTTTTATCATACCATATTATCATTGAGACCCAATCAACTGACTGGATGTCATTCAGTATTTTGTATGGAATGTATATGTTTAGTGTCTGATTTAATTTAAGATTTCGACTGAAGGTGCTTGGTGGAATTTCAATATTAAATTTGAATCATTCAAATTATGTACATTCACACAGATTTTGTCACTAATGACCCAGGATTCGCCTTTCGGCGTCTTCAGGCGTTCAAGTGCACAAATGAACTTGAACTGACGCTTAGCAAATGAATGTTTCGTGTCTATATAAGGAATAAATGCTTCACTGAGTTGAAAGCTATTGCTGGCGAAAAGGATAGGCCAATGGGAATGCCACAGATTTCAGAAGTGAGTAGTTTTAATAATTATATTTATTTTGTTTTTTGGAAAAGGTTTTATGATTATATTTATATAAGGTATAAAAGTGGCGACCCAGGCATGTTGAATATTTCATTTAAAATTGGATGCACAAAACAGTAACCAGTACATACAGCTTTCATTTTACCAGTATGATGTGTGTTGAATCTAATAGACGTTTATTGCCAAAAGCTGCTAAGCATTTCCAAAAGAAGTTGAAGTGCTTCAAGTTTTTTGTATGCATCTCATTGGATGCAAGAATAAATGTACATATTTTAAGATGCAAAATAGTTATAAAATATGTACATAAAAAAATCACACTCTTTAAAAAATATCATACCAACTATGTCTGCAATTAATAAGATTGAAGAGATTATGATTATGTACATAAATTTTAAATAGTTTGGGTGAGATGTGGAATATTTATTTATTGCACTAACGATATTTTTTCTGACGCTGGCAACCTTGCCAACGTTAGTAATGGCCGTCATTGCGATGGAAATTGAAGTTTAAGTGATAACCTTTTATTCGTTCTTAGAAGCGTTATTAATTTATTATAACGTTATTGGCTGCGGCCAGATAATGCTCTTTTATGTCTTTTATTGCTAAATCGCCTATACTGGGCGAAGACGGTGCCAATCAGCGCAGGAAACGTACTTATTCTAACGGTGAACAGTACAACAAGAAAAGCAAGCAAGAAGAAAACATGAATTCTGTCGATAAGAAATCCAATTTTTCTCTGCTGAATGCGAACAGCAATGGTGCCTTAAAAACTACTTCGATGACTGTAACGAAGCCAGGGACGACCAAAAAACTAATTATAAAAAATTTCAAAAGTGTGTGATTTTCAATATTGTTGAATTTTAACCTCTAAATTGTAGTATTCAGATTGTCAGATGATTTTGCAACAAAAGTATCAATTTACTTCTAGGTAAACCTAACTTACCTGATAACTACCAAGAGCACACATGGGGAAAACTACGAGAAGCGGTGGTTGCTATTCAAACATCCACTGCGATAGCATATTCTTTGGAAGAATTGTACCAAGCTGTGGAAAATATGTGCAGTCATAAGGTACATTTACACACTACGCATTTTATAAATAACACCATGTGTAGTACGAATTTCATTTGATATCGATTGAGTTCGATTAATTGACAATACGGTCCTATGAATATCAATCATTTGCAATTTGTACAGATTATGTATTCACCTATCAAATTCCTCTTGTACTCAGACCGAGTAACACAGACAGGTTAAATATGCTTTAAAGCATGCTATTCTTTTTCTACCTGAAAAAATACTAAATGCTTTATGGAATATAATGGAACTAAGTTCTGTATGGAATTTAATTAAGAGTGAAAAAATGCCAAATTGTCATTTATAGGTTAAAAAAATCGGATAATTTACGTGAGAGATGTGCATAATATTAATATTCAAGTCACCATATAGTCAAACGGTCCCTCTCTGAACAAATGATAGAGCCATATTTTCCCATTCGAGATAAAATTTTCTAGATCAGGGATGGTGAACCCAGGGCACACTAGGCCAAGTTTTTACTGGCACATGAGGGATTCACAAAAATGTTTTACAGAAAAAAAATCTTTTTTCAAAAAATTAGTGTCCTAAATAGCTAGCTTTCTTGAATGTTAATCATTCAAATTATGTACATTCACACAAATTTTGTGGTAATCATTAATTCGTTCGTTAACTCATTCGTTTGTGGTTCACTAAGACAACTTCGTGGATCCAAACGATAGTGATTTACATACTCAAAACGTCGAAAACATGTGGATGCAAGCAAAGCGAAAGCTGAAACGCCAGTCCTATTTAGATGAATTTGTGTTTAGGAATTTGTTTCGTTCCCCACGCAGCAATATTTTCGGAGTATTTCTAACAGTTATGAAAGACAATACGATTCTTAGGTATGTACAATTTTTACAAATAATATTTAATAATAATTATTGAGTTATATTATGAACTAAAGATGTTTACTTTTATGATTACGGATATGGTGTTGTTCTTAGGTATAAACAATAATATTTCCTCTTAGGTATAAGAGCGAGAGAGAGAGAGAAAGTATGTTTTTCTATTGGCAGCACTGACGCCGAATTAACTGTCAGATAGTTTCAGACTCTAGTGTTAATGATTACCAATTTTGTCACTTACGACCCTAGCTTTCTTATAAAAAAATCAGTAGTAATACATTTTGCTAATTATGTATTATTAACCCTTTGAACTCGGCAACCTGAACATCGATTTTCAGTCCCAGGGGCGTAAAATTCTTTTTTATGTAGGCAGCAGTAATTTTTTTTTATCCATGTCTGCTTCCAGTGTGGAGCATATGACCTCCTAATGGAGGTATCTCAACAGAATCAAAATAACATTAATTATTAATTAATTAAAATATAAATCGATTGATTTGCTTTGAAAAACAAATTTGGTGACATTCCGGCCCATCACTGCATAACACCAGTGATTGTCAAGTAAGGTAAATGTACCAATTTGCGTCAGTGCACCAATTACCGGCAGCTTCGACAGAAATAGTGAAAAAACAAGCTTGTGCTCAGTTTTTTTCAACTAGAAATTTCGGCAGTTTTAAGTTCTGTTAATATTGTAAACAAAAAGTCTCCAAAGTACCCAGTATGGGTGTGAAGAAACACCAATACAAACGTTCAGTCTTGTGTCAAGTTTTGATGGTTGTAGTTCATAGTGAAAAATGTATGCAGTTTGTTCCTTAAGTAAGTAAAAATTCTTACATTTATTCTTAAGAGTTTTTATATTGTTTTTTGAATTTTAGCAACAAGTAATGGTATTTTTTCTAATGTATGATGATTATTCAACGTAAAAGAACACTAATATTATTCATTTAATCATTAGTTAACATAAAAATCAAATAAATAAAAATGCCGGTATTTGGAACGTCTAGTTTTTTGTAATGCCCCAAATTTCGGCATGGCTGGAAGCAACTGGAAATGGCCAGAAAAGGACGACATCATTTGGTACGACCAAAAGGATATTTTGAAAATGATCCAGCCTCCTTCCCTTTTAAATAGTCGAGTATCCTATGCTGTCCCTGAGCTGGGCGAATTAAGGCAAAAGAAGGATAAATAAACTTTCTTTGACTTTCTTTGAGTACTTATACCAAATGAATTTATTTATGTTTGAACATGATATATGAACTTTTTCTTTATTTTATTGGAAATACAATGTATTTTTTTGACCAATAGTATTCATCATTCAATTGATTTTTATTTATATTATTATAACAATTATATTAGAACCAAAACTACCTATGCCGATAATACGAACACACTGCCGGAAATTGGGAACAATTTTATTTTTTTCTTGCCGGTAATAGGAGCTCCTCTCCAAAAAGCCGAAATTTCAATTAAAATTATAAAAATATCAATAAAATGATATTTTTTTATTATCCAAGACAACTCCCTTCAATTAAAATTTGAAAAATCGTTAAGTTTCTATAAAAGTTTACAAAAATATTGCTAACCAAAGTCATTTCTTCCACTATTGTGCCGATAATTGGTACATTTACCTTATTTTTTCTATTAAAAAATGTCACTCAGGCCGCCTAACCGGTAACTCTATAAAGCTCTGGTTGCCGACTCATTGGCCCTCAAAAAAAACATTTATCAGTTGATATTTTTTTTGAATCAAATCAAATGTGATTAAAAATATTCACAGCTTAAATTTGAATCTATTCTTTGTAGTAATCGAGTCATTTAAACGAAATCGGTTATCCATTGCTTTTATAAATGGAAGATAAAACAGAGCATTGTTTCTGCGTGCAAAACATGTGTCCGTCCCTGAGAGAGGTTTTTGATCAGCATGTACTACACGTCAACAGGGCTTGAAGAGTTAATTTAGTAAATATGATAAACTTATTTTTACTCAGCTCTTCAGAAGGCTCCCCACCACTCTCTTATGATCGAATGGTTTTTTTTTTACAGCATTTAGTAAAATTTCAGTTAGAAATAGTGTAGCTAGTGTAACATACCGTAAGCATATAGAGTGTTATTTTCTTTATTTATTGTGATAACACTTGTGAATTTGATATTCCAGACATGATTTCGCGCGTCTAGTTACAGATGTACATTTTTAAAACTAGCAGATTCAATTGAACATATATTTCACACGAAAAGTGGATTTCCCAAGCTAAAACATTTACTGTGGAACAGACATCAGCTTTTAAATTTCATATTTACTGTTGACATATTAGTGGACTATTCGCACAAACAATATCATGTAATTAATTGATTGTGTATACTTAAAACCAAAAAAAAATGTGGAAAAGACTCATGTAAGAGCTTTTTCACATTTTACAAAATGACTATCTAATGTGCTTTAAAATGAGAATAAACTTTGTTTGCACACATTCTCTCGTGTTTTAAAGGATATATTTTACTTGAACACAAGTGAATGGACCTTGGTGTAAAGCTGGCTATTGAAATGTTTTCAGATGGCTTCTCAGCTGTACGTGAACCTTACAGGCCTAACAGAAACTCATGTTAAGGCTAACATTGAACAATTTTTGGCAGAGAGTATGGACCGACATGTTTTCCTCAAGAAAATCAATGATTGTTGGCGGGCTCATTGTAGACAAATGATTATGATAAGAAGTATATTCCTGTTCCTAGATCGAACCTATGTTCTTCAAAATCCATCAATACATTCTATTTGGTTAGTATTGAATGCAAGTTACACAAAACATCATTTTTCTAGAGACGATAAAATATTCTTTAGTTAAATTTCGCCCTTAGAGATATTTTCACTCTAGTATCTCTTTATCATAGGTAGAATAAACATTAATGGTTATTATAGGGATATGGGCCTCGATTTGTTCCGTCATCACATTGCTTTGAATACTCTGGTGCAGACTCGCACTGTCGAAGGTCTGCTTATGCTCATTGAGAAAGAACGCAGCGGTGATGCTGTCGACAGAACCCTTCTCAAATCTCTATTGAGAATGCTGTCAGATCTTCAAATATACCAAGATGCATTCGAAAACAAGTAAGGGAAATGTTTGTGTTTAATAAAATGATAACTTCCTATCCTGAAGTAATGGTGCTTAATCAATTCCTTTTTTTTCTAGATTTTTAGTGGCGACTGAAAGACTGTATGCCGCAGAAGGTCAGCGACTGATGCAGGAGTGTACGGTCCCACAGTACTTAGCGCATGTTGAGCGTCGACTAAGAGAAGAGAATGAAAGACTTCTACATTACCTAGATCCATCCACTAAGTATGCTAATTTATAATAGTATTCAAGTTGACCCATATAACATTGCGCTTAAAGCTCTAATTAAATATAAGGTTTCAATCTCAATAACAATTGAGTTTTTTCTGGCAAGTTTTATATCTAGGGTTTCTGTCTTTAGAATGTGTCTTTTTTTAGTGAATTATTTATTCTTCGATATGATCGTAAATGATACAATATCAAGCATTGTGTTAGTGTCAAGAATTTATTTTAAATAATTTGAATTGTTGCAAGTTTAATATTTTTAAAATTTACAATAAGTATTATCTTATTGCAGATGTCCCCTAGTGCACTGTGTAGAAAAGCAGCTAGTGAATGAACATCTTGGGGGTGTTCTAAGCAAAGGCCTTGCGGCCCTTTTGGATGCGCCACGCTTGTCAGACCTCTCACTACTCTACAATTTATTTGCGCGTGTTAAAAATGGCCTTATAGAACTCTGTGCTCATTTCAATACATACATAAAGGTTTGTTGAATAACTTTTTTCGGGGCGAGGTGATGAGCGAATCACCAAGGCTATACAGGTTGAAAATATGAGGTCTCAAGAGGACAGGAAAAATATCCTCTCAACCTTTTAACGTAGATGTATTCGAAAGAAAATTAAAATGATTTTGCTTAACCTTAAAAAGGAAACATTATCGTGTAAAAATCTCAAACACAATAAATTTTACTTTAATTTTGATATTTCAAACATAATGCTTGCTAATAGATATGACTAGCTGTAAGCCCGTTGCCCAGCAACGTGAGATTTTTGTTGCATTATAATAATAATATTTAAGAATAATGTTTAAGTTTGCTAACAACCATTTTTCGTAGGAGCAGAAATTTCGTAAATTATTTAATATTTGGAATAATGTTCAAGTTTGCCAACAACCATTTTTTGTAGTATATATATTTTATTCAACTAATTTTCAAATACGCTAACAAATACATTTCGTAGAAGAAGAAGTCTCGAGGACATCAGTACGCACACATTTGTGAAAAGTGAAAAGCGAGTGATTATTTTATCGACTATTGATATATAGATTTAGTATGAATAAAAAAGTGGAGACTGGAAGGTGTGAAATCTGGTCGGACAGACATTATCGGCTATTAATATATAGATTATTTTTTTACAGAAAAAGGGAAGGACAATAGTAATAGACCCAGAAAAAGACAAGAGCATGGTCCAAGAATTGCTTGAATTTAAAGATAAACTAGATCACATCGTTGTTACTTGTTTCCATAAAAATGACAAATTTATTAATTCACTCAGAGAAGCGTTTGAATATTTCATTAATCAGAGGACTAACAAACCGGCTGAACTTATTGGTAAATCCTGCACCCTGTCATATAATTAACTTTGTGTACAGTGTGTTTTAAAATATCAGTTTTTAACAGTATTATATGCTTTATTTTAGCTAAGTTCGTTGATGTTAAACTTCGCGCAGGTAACAAAGAAGCAACAGAAGAAGAATTAGAAAGATTGCTTGATAAGATAATGGTGCAATTTAGATTTATACACGGAAAAGATGTCTTCGAAGCTTTCTACAAAAAAGTAAGTTTATTTTGACAAGGAAAACAAATTCTCATATTATTCACTGATAAGATTTTATATGTTTCTGTTTGGCTTATTTTTTTAATGAACTTTGCATTACTTTTCAACAGGATTTGGCAAAGCGTCTGCTGGTTGGCAAGTCTGCGAGCGTGGACGCAGAAAAATCTATGCTAAGTAAACTGAAACAAGAATGCGGAGGCGGCTTTACCTCCAAACTCGAAGGAATGTTCAAGGATATGGAACTATCCAAAGATATCAATATTGCGTTCAAGCAGGTAAAGAAGATAACTGAAATTATATTTAATGAAATTTCTTAATCCGTATTTGTTGTGTACACAACTGCTTAAATTAATTTGTATTTTTAGCACATGAACAACGCTCCAGAGTCTCCTCTAGAATTGTCAGTGTCGATTCTCACGATGGGATATTGGCCGACTTATCCGATAACAGAAGTCCGTCTGCCAAGCAACTTGGCCAGCCACCAAGATGTGTTCAGTAAATTTTATCTAGGAAAGCACAGCGGTCGTAAACTTCAGTGGCAGCCCACTCTTGGCCATTGTGTATTGCGCGCCAGTTTCACACAGGTATCAAATTTATTGTAATCAATTGATATTACTATAATTCAGTATCAACACCGCATTCTAGGTTCAATTTGATTTTTTATACGTCGTCAAAATTTATTGCACTGTCATGGTATTTCTAACATTACAATGTCCGGCTTATTGTTACAGGGAAATAAAGAGCTTCAAGTATCACTCTTCCAAGTATTGGTTCTTTTACTCTTTAACGATGGAGACTATCTTTCCCTGGAAGAGATAAAGGCGTTTACAAATATAGAGGTAAAATGAAATACTCTGTTTATTTAATATATAGATTGCTGTACCTTCATGATAATATTTGATAAGATTTGAAATATTCTTAACATGTTTATCCATTAATTTATTTCCAAAATGCTCTCTAGGACGGAGAGTTGCGGCGGACTTTGCAATCGTTGGCGTGCGGAAAGGCCCGAGTTCTCACCAAGATGCCCCGCGGCAGAGACGTCCAAGATTTAGATCGATTCTCTTTCAATGCGGAATTTACTAATAAATTGTTCCGCATCAAAATCAATCAGATTCAAATGAAAGAGACGGTTAGTAATATTTTATAATAGTGTTGGAAATATACCAATAATGTACTTCTATAAACTTAAGGTGGCTGTGAGCTAATGTTTTTTTTTTTTTTTTCAGACGGAGGAGCAGAAAGCTACGGAAGAAAGAGTTTACCAGGATCGACAATATCAAATCGACGCTGCTATTGTACGAATCATGAAAATGCGCAAGACTCTCTCACACAATCTGCTTATTTCTGAGCTGTATAATCAACTTAAATTCCCAGTTAAGGTAAATATAATGAATTAAAAATTCACTCATAATTATGTATTTTGATAATTTACATTCTTCCCAATGTGCATTGATATTGTCGAATGCAATAATATATTATAATTTTGAAAATCTAACAATAATATACATAAATTGTGACAACCCTGAAGAAACTGTCGATTGTTAATGAAGAGTTTTCATTTGGTGTACATAATATTGGCTAAAAATAAATATTCATTATGTGTTAAAACAACAAATTTTGTTGAATTGAAGAAGTCAAATCATTGTTTATACAATTTCATAAAGTTTTAAAACTGCTGGCATGGAGTACTATATGGAACATTTCGTGCTGGCAGCGAGGTGGTTAAGGCTCGTGGCGCCGTTTGAAATTTTATTAATAATTGTATATTTTTGTTTCAGCCGGCAGACTTGAAAAAACGAATAGAATCCCTCATAGACCGAGACTACATGGAAAGAGATAAAGACAATCCCAACCAATACAATTATGTTGCTTAAACACTATCTAATTAATAACATAAATATAATGAAATCCTTTTAGAATATGCAAACATCTCGAATATTCAATTGATTCTTATAGTCATAGAGCGCTGATGTATCTTTACAGAGCCATTTTATTGTGAAAATTTTAATTTTGGTGAATCAAATATTTGTGTTTTGTGACTTTCACATGATATAAAAAAAAATTGTGTCGATAAATTGTCTTTGTAAGGGTTTTCAGCAATGTCTGACAGGATAGAATAGTGCTCTGTGTCTAATAGGATTATGTTTAGTGTAATATTTATGCAAACTCATTCAGAAAAGCTTTCTTCTGAAAGTGGCAATAGAGTATTTATTTGTTATTCACAATAAACCTTTTTTAAATGTGTAAATAGATCATGAGTTGGCAGCTTGGGGTGCTTTTACTTAAAAAGATGCAACGACCGCTTGATGAAGTCATATTAAAAAAATATATACTTATTATGCAACCTGTCCAAAATGTGTCCTTTTTCACTATTTTTTTTGTAGATTCCTTGATTGCTTTGAGGAAATTCATTATTACAAAGTTCACTTTTAGCATAAATATTTTGACTGGTTGTTTGGAAATATCTATACAAGTAGCAAACATTCAAAAAGTGATTTATCACAAATTTTGAAAAATGCCGTTTAATATCAGTTCTGATATCATTTGCCAAGCTCTGTATTTGTGTGAAAAATCAATTTTTGAATGTTTGCTCCTCAATATCAGAGGATAAAATCTAGTCCCACTCAGCTCCTAAAGTTTTAAAAATACTTAAAATACAGTATGTACTATGAAAGGTAGAACTGTTGCCAACCGATGATCTGATACCACTGTAAATACAAATAATATAAACAATTATTTTTTGATCTGAATAAGATTTAAATATGAAGAACATATACTTGTGTTGAATTTCTGTTGACAAACTAATAATCATTTAAATATGTACACAGCAGTGGCGGTTCTACGTACTGGGCTAGGTGGGCATAGCCCGACCTGCATTTTTCACCCAAAATGTGTAGAAAAAAACTTAAGATGGCTGAATAAAAACGAACAAAATAAATACTTTTATAAACGTAACTAAACTTTCCCAAATTTATACAATCAATATATTTGTCTTGATTTTCCTCTGTCAATATAAGACAATGCTATGTCTACCTACAATAATACTCTGGATTGTGTTTTTTATTCCAATTTTAAGCCGAGCTGGCATAAAAAAAGCAATAACCCTATACAAACTTCATACAGAATAGGCAACGTGACGTAAGTCTGGCGATACCTACGTATTGATAATAATAACAAAGGCTCGGGCTGGGCTCGAGCTACTTTGAAATTAGTCCGAGCTGAGACACAAGCTTTTTTGCAACACTCTGTTTACACTGGGGCGCAATCAAGCACGATTAGAAAACGTATGTATTTTATAACCATTGGCCATACGGAAACGTCATCTAATCGTACACGATTGCGCCTCAGTATACAGCCTGCAGTCATTACGTCACAGGGGCTATTTCAATCTAGCCCATGCAAAATAACTACCAACCTCTGTCCGTTAAAAAATAAACGTCAGAGTTCGTTGTATTCAGAGACAAGTTGTATTGTATGAAACAAAACACGGTAGTTCACTTTGAAGGAGACGAATTTGAGATGCAGTTTTTACTTTTCTATTATTTCATACTTACATTAGCTTTGATTTTATTATATAATAAATTATGCTTTACAGCAGTGTCGAAGTATTTGTTAATTTGCTTGTAAATTAATTTATAATGTGATGTGGAAACATGCACAATTTCGTAAATATTATACAATGCTAAACTTTTCTCTAGCCCACCCAAGATTATAGGTCACGAACCGCCACTGTTACACAGGTGATTTTATCAAAATGGTCCATACATAACGTGATGATGCTTTCGTTGATGAATAAAATTATCAACCTTGAAAAGTTATATATTCAGTAATTTTTTATGTTTACCCATTGTGAAATAACTTCTTAGCATAGTAATGAATGTATGTAAATAATTAAAACAAACAAGTAGCCGGACCTCAACCTCAACGATCATTGTGATCAATCATTGCAGCTCGCATGACTGAGCGGCTACGGTCTTAAAGATTAAAATCGTGTTTATTTTTTTAACGAAAATGCTAACTGCTCTTATTGATATAAATATGTGTTTGTGTTATTATTTATCATTAGATGAGTTTCCAAAGTGACACGTTTGTTTAATTTAATAAAACGATATCGTCGAGGAAGCGGACTGTGACTTTTATCTGAACGGCCCCGTGTAATTCTCCCGTGCAAAAATGTTCATAATATATAGTGACCTTAGTTATCATTAAATCAAATCTTGGCTAGTGTGACAGTGATAATATGAATCCCTTTTATAATTTAATAGATCTTATGTTTTTTTATCGACTTAATAATCAGTGTTGATCGATAGGTATATAACATGTATGCTTGAATATTGTTGTTATTTGAAAGTGTGAATTAATTTAGAAAAGATTGATATCTGAATGATGAGTTTCATTTCGTATAATATAAAATTGTAAATAAATATTCTGGGCTCAACATTGGGTGTAAAATCATCATACATTGAATAAAAAGTTCTTTTTTTACTTTCCACAAAATTTGTTACAGCAGATATATACTATCTAATATAAATATATATTATCGTAACGGTGTGAGCTGTAAGGTGGCAAAGAAATAACTACATAACTTTTTTTTACAATTGTACATAGACATGACCCCGACTCTTTTTGATTGCCTTTGTTTTTATCATTTGTTCAACTCAAAACAGTTTTCAAAAAATCATCGAAAGTGATAACCATCGCATTCGGCGTCGATATAAATTTTTCTCAATTTAGTAAATAACATGTATTCAGGATACTAAATGAGACACGAATATAATTTATGGCTTTTACAAAGTTGACCAATGTTTTTTTTTATTAACCAAATTTCAAATAAGCTACATTCATTCTCACAGTTCATTGTCTTGTCATTTGTTTCAATTGATCTTCTTGAGATTTCACGTCAAAAACTATTCACGGTCCAATAGTAATTACACTTTTTTCATTTACTGTCGAC
This sequence comes from Himalopsyche tibetana, assembly GCA_030503985.1. Lineage (NCBI taxonomy): Eukaryota > Metazoa > Arthropoda > Insecta > Trichoptera > Rhyacophilidae > Himalopsyche > Himalopsyche tibetana. The sequence goes on from JAPJYX010000014.1 coordinate 3,312,352, forward strand.
TCTGCAAACCCTTTCAATGTGTTCCTCGTGATCATCGAGCTCATCGGCCAGGGCATTGGCCAAAGTGACGGGTGTTATAGGTAGCGGACTGAGGTGATCTGAAATAAGCTTCAGGGGCGGGACTGCCCCGCCGTGTTGTAGAATATCTTTTCTCAAACGATCGCCGGCTCCTCGCGATAGAGGTGAAGATGAAAATCCATTGCGCCACGTACTCCATGCCACGGCTCGCGATATCAAATATGAGTAATACTTCGCTCCGTATCCGACCAGATGGCTGAATCTGTGCTGCCATGCCTATAATATGAATTAAAATTGAATGCCTGCAATCAATACACGATGAAAGGCTGTATAAGCATATTACACTTGTATGAATGCAAAGGGCATTACCGTATTCTCGACATAAGGTAATCCATAGTATTGTTTCTGAACATCTTTGAGAATTTCAGTAGACGAAGCGTCTTTGTTAGGAGGACTCTTTCCATGGTACCTTTGATCTAATACTGAATAGAATACCTGAAAAATAAAGTTTCATTTGTAGTTAGTTCTGATGTAGCAACGCTCCTACGTCGGGTACTATCCATAGGATGTACTCTGCGGAACTGAGGGATGCTGGCATGTCACGGGAGGAAGCAAAGCAATTGGTGGGAGACAGGGAAACATGCAGGTGCTGCATGGCGGCCAAATGCTCCACATAGGGAGCAAATATGGCCAAAGAAGAACGCTTCTACCATCCTAAACCCTTAAACAAGTATTATAATTATTCTTACTTGCTGCTGCATTTCGCTAGCACCAAAAACATGTTTCGCTGCACACAATCGTTGGAGCATTCCTTCAGGCATAGGTTCTTGTGTTTGGAAGTGTTTTGCAAATAGTCTCAAAACCTAAAAAGCAATATGAAAAATTATTATTGAATAAGGGTTATATGTATATGATTTCCAATCGAGTCACAAGGAATATTTAGTTAGGAGGTGAGACATTTTCGAATCCCAAACCGAAAAAAGATAGGTGGCTCCATATAAATACTGTATATTTGATACTCTATACATGCACCATAACGTTTTCAGTTCTTGTTTTATAGCTGGTTGTTCCAACAACTGGTGGCTGACTTATTATATTAATAGCTTTGTTATTTAATTGGTGTTTTGATTTTACATGAAAAACAAATTTTCTCAAAGTGTCAGCCAAATCCCTCAAAAATACTAAGTGGCAGTCAGCCCAAAGAGAATGTTCTTTGCTATCACCAAAATTGTTGTAGATTGTGATGCGCGAACATAGTCAGTACCCAGGTTTTGATTAATATTAGTAAAGTTAATCTTAGTTCAAGTAATAGTAATTTCATAGCTTACAGAAGGGTCAGCAGCAAAGTATTCCATGAGTACAGAGGGTACTTCCGCAAGATCCGTGGGACAACGTGTTCCCGAGACGTGTTGGTAGGGAGTGCGTCCTAGCATTGAATGCATCGCATGACCTAGCTCATGAAATAAGTTATCTACAGCTCCCGGTGACAGCAGAGCAGGACTTCCCCAGCTTCCCCAAGCCAAAGACATCATCACCACCACGATAGGATTCTGTATTCATAAAAAAATGTCAAACTACAACTTTTACACCTAATTATGCATACAATAATATTATTGTGTTAGAAACTGCTTGACACGATCATATATCGGGGACTGTACCATGACCACTTTCAATGTGAAGCATATTATGGTCTAATGGAGCATTTTTACGAGAAATTTTTGATATTTTTAAAACCTGTTTTAGAGAAGAATAGGATAGAAAGATGGGGTTGGGAAAGTACTACTAGTTAACTAATCACTCGCCCTTCGTCTTGATTTTAGGTTTGGATGAATGAGAAGGCAATGTAGTTTTCCATTCTTTTGAATACAATTCAAAAATTGATAAAAATATTGTTAACAGTGTGGGGTTCTGAACCCGCAGACAACAAACGCCCAAGGGTGACTGGCAAATTTACCAGGTGATGAAAACTGAAATTTATAGCCTCACTTGATATGTCCCATCTGGAAGCAGTTTTCCACCTTGAATAGTGAAATGACAATCTTGATGAGGTTTATTGTGTCGTTCATAAAAGTCACAATAAATATGTCCCAATAATCCTTCAGATTCATGGACTACGGCCAATTTATAGACATCGGGAGCCCAGCTTTCACCTGGAAAACAATAATACATGAAAGCAACGTTCCACATTTGTTACTCAGTCGCTCAACCTCTCTTTTTCACAAAGGACTAGTGCGTTAACTAATCGCTCTCGCTACGCCCAGTTATTTAAGGATCAGAAAGGGTGGGAGAGAATTTTCAGACATCACAAACACTCATGCCTTCTAACAGAAATCAATCGATAAAATGCTGTTCATACTGGGGCTCAAGCCCGTGAGATCCGGTAAGTATGGCCACAATGCTAACCGCTGCGCCATAGGCCCTATACAATACTGCTTATTATTTCAAGAGGTAAATATTTTTTAGAATTTTAAACTAAGCAGTTTAAAGTGTATAATAAACTAATTCATTGTTACATTTAAATATTTTTTTACAAGCCATTTTCCCATTCAGGCTTAAATGTTGTTTTTCATTTGTTTGTGAGCATCTGGTGCTCTACAGACGTTTATTCCAGGAAGGTGATCAAGCCCAAATAGAATTTTAGGCTTAATATTATACGGCTACCGATTTGTTTACATCTTTTAACTTTCTTACAAAATTATTTTGTTCATTTGGAACAAATAATAAAAATAATGTGACTGCCAGCCAGAAATCACTGATAGATGGGTGTAGTCTCAATATCTGAAGAAATAATACAATTATCTAAAAATATGAGAATGGCAATACATATATAGACAACACAATATTTGGATGCACATATGCTCCTATAATCTTCAAAGTCCATGCACTTGGAATGCCTGAAGATGCCGAAAGGCGAAACCCGGGTCGTTAGCGACGACAAAACTCATGGAAAAGTACAAAATTCAAATTTGATATTGAAATTCCATCAAGCACCCTCAGTCGAAATACTTAATTAATCTTCAAAGGGTTAAGATGAAAACTAGAAATGCAGTTATCACAAAGAAGATAGGAATAATTTTGGAATAATGGATGAAGTTTGATTACACAGTTGATTCCTTCTAAACTTCTTATATTTGTTTGGACTAAATCGAGAGAAATATTTCTATCACAAGTTCAAAAAATAATCACACCTCGTCAATTGATTTGATATTCTAAGTAAATATTATAATATATGTTGGGAATTGATTATCTGGGATATATTTTTCGCCATTCACTGGTTAAACTACACGAGTCCATTTAACATGGAACAGAATTATTTTTTCACGACAATATGGTGTTTTTACATAAACATTGATGATTATCAGGGAAAGATGTTCAAAATACCTGGTAACATTTCTTCATTTTGAAAAGAGATTCCATAGAGTGACTGAAGTAATAGATTGAAACCTTCAATGCAGCCTCCGAGAGAGAAGTATGGGCTGTATTCAGAACTGGCAACTTTCAACCATTCTTTCTTAGCCTTTTGGGTAAAATATGGAGTGTCCCAACAATTCAATTTATTGGATGAACATATTTCATTCTTCTTCATTTGAAGCATTTGATCGAAATCTTTTCGCGCCCTACCTCTTAAATTGTCAGATAGTACGTCTAGAAATTCATTTACATTTTCTGCTGTTTCCATGGTACTCGCTTTAATGGCCCTAGAACGAAAATACAATAAAATCGGAGCAAACTAAATAATTTTGCTTGTGTTGTTACTAATGAAGTGAGGAACAACCAAGGCTGTGGAGCCATGGAGAAATACCGCAACTCTGGCATTTACAAATGGTCGGACTTTGATTAAAAAAAGACCACAAAGAAAACAAATCTTACTTTTTTTATTGATTGAATTGACATTTACTTGGTAGAACTTTATTGTAATGAAGCGAAAAAATATTTTCTTTTTGCACGGGGGATACGTTCCATGCTAAAAAGCTGTGCAAAAAAAAACCATGTAAAAAAAAGAGTGTTCATAGAGAAATTAAAGATACATTCCATTACATTGGACCGTGCAAAAAGAGAATTTGGTGTATTTTAGTTCTACAAATATTAATTTATATACAGTTGAAAGCTATTTTGACTTATGCCTTCATCAGAACTATATTTTTACACAAATTATTTGTTCTAACACAATTCCCAGTTACAAAAACAGATAACGGATTTCTCAGTAACACAAGACAGTAATAACAAACGAAATCACTTGTTTTACTCGGTTTTTGTGGAACGTATCTACCGTGTAAAAAAAGAGTGAATATATTTTATACATAACTTTTTTAATTTAATTTAAAAAAAATAGTGACCAATTTTTTTTATGACTGACTCCACTCAAATCTCTACCACCATAACTCCACAGCCCCGTTAGCAACCTACTGTTCATTCTTATTATCAATATTGTCGCCCGCTGTGGTCTACTTAGTTACCGATCAGGTGGGTCTGGGTTCGATTCCCGGTAAGGTCAATGTCAAATTGGATTTTTTCAATTTTAATTTGAGATCTAAGACATGGGTGTTTGTGAAGCTAATTCTCCTTGAGTTAATCTCATGTGACTCGAAAATTCTCATCGAGTATATCTCGTATGATTTTTCGAGTTCAAAAATATTTGACGCATTGGCGTAAGCTGTAATGTCAAAAAAAAAAATTAAAAAAACAAAATATTAAAAGGCTTTCAACTATGGTGGATTTTCAATATATATTAAATATAATTCAAACATTATATAGTAGAAAAAGTGTTCAGAGTTTTTAGTTTCCTGTATTAGTAAAAAGTCAATTATCTGATGATTACTGATAAATATGAAACATTAATTGAGGGAAGAAGGAAGAAAGATGAACTGTTTATGATCAAATTTGTTGAATTCTGCGACAGAAATACTGATGATTATTGAAACTATAAACTGTGCAATGATAGATTGAAGTCCTACTGTATTTAATTTTGTAAATTTATTTTAATTAAGTCATAACGTATATTTAATTTAACAGATTAAAAATATCAAAGTGTTTTAGTTCTACAGTAAACTGTATATTTTTAATCTGTTATAATGGAGTTCTACCAAGTAAATGCCAAATCAATTAATATATTTAATTTACCTATCTGCATAACTACTGAAACCACACAGCTCAGCCATCTCGTGTCTGGATTCTAAAAGGTATGATAATAAGGCATCTTGCTGAGGATCGGGGGCTAAGTAAAGTCGATAAGCTGCCTCTCGTGCTCTGGGATCTTCTGTCTCCACTTGTAGACCAGATATCACCAATTCATTTGTGCCACCAAAACTTATTGAAAGGAAAAAATCAATAATTATAATTGTCATTCAAATGTTCATATCTTTTATAGTTTTCAAATAAATTGCTCAATTTTTCACATTTTTTTTTATTTATTTTCATTTTCTGATTCAAATTAATAATTTTTAGTGATACTTTTTCTCAAATATCCAAGCTGTTCAATTGCTTTTTATCAAAGGAGATTAATATGGACTAATATTTAATGCAGATGTTCGATTACTCACAAATCTCTAATATCTGCTGGGACCGAGTTCTTTGAGATCTTTCGAGAACTAGAGGCACTGGCCATGAACCGCTGTCCTATTTGAAGAATGGCATCATTAAGTTGTACTACTCGTCGTCTTGGGTTATTCTTTAAATGAATACCGCTTTGCTCAAAGTCAAAAAGAAAAAGATTTGCCACATGGTCATTCCCTGAATTCCCATCCTTTACAGAGTCACTTAAAGACATGTATAGTGGCTGATGCGTGTTAAGTCTAAAAAAATTAAGAAATAATGCTTTTCAAAATCTTTTGGTAGTAATATTTCATAAAGGAACTTAATGGTCAAATAAAATGAAAATTTAATGCAAAAATGTTTTCTTACTTTTCAACAACTCCACTAACGCTGATGCATGCATCTTCTGCAGCATTTCGATAACGTACATCGGGATGTGCAAGTCTAATGAATTCAGATAAGTCTGCTACTTTACACAGTGTGTCTGATAACTCATCAAATATGTCTACCATAGGCCGAGTTCTATGTGGAGAAATTGCTTCATTAATTAGGCTATTGCTGTCAGCGATTGCCTTTTCCTTAGAAGCGTAAAATCCTTCATATCCAATAAGATTTTGTTTGTTGAACAGCCCCTATAATCCAAGATTACAATCATCAAACATAAAAATGTGATTCTTGTATTAATGAACATCTAAATATAGTTATATCAATATTTAAAATATTGTGACGTTACTGCATACAAATACACAATTTTATAAAAAAATTACACGATAGCATCACATTTTATTTATTTTATCTGATACAAATTCATGTGGTATTTAAAGTGAGAGATAAATCATTATTTTGTGTGCTGCTAGTACACTACGGGTAAAACTCACTGTATCTTCTTGAACCAAACTGAAATTAAGAAGTTCTCGTTTCCTGTGGTTGAATGCTGTTGCTAGTGGTGACCATGTAGATAAACTTCTTGAGTAATTATTACGTTTCAAAAGATATTGTATTCTGGAACTATTTTGTAGGATGTGTCTCATTTTGATGGTAAGAAAAGTTTATCTGAAATATATATATTCATAATAATTTCAGAAAGGAATTATATTATTTAATAGTTTTTATTTTTAAAATACAACTAAATAATCCTATAAGATCTGATAATACGAGCATTGGAGCATAAGAATGGAATGCGAAACATGTGAACTAATATTTTTTAATTTCGATTCTCAAGGATATCAACATCAGCATGTACTGTAGACTGTAGAGTAAATAAATACAAATAAATGATGACAATCGAACTAGAAATCAAAGTTATACGTTTAAGAGGAGAAAGCCCGCTAACTAAATGTTGAGCGAATATCTATATCATACACTAATCATACTTATTTAGATTAGATAGAATGTACAACTTTCGCTTGTCATAAAATGTTCACGGTTCGTCAGTCTGATATGCGTGGGATGTTACCGAAAAAGGAAACATCCGTATAAGACAAAGGAACACCGTAATAAAATTATAAGGTCATACTCGTCATACTATTGACAGATAACTTGCATTCAACGCGTACCAAGTTCTCTCCAGAATACCTTTGCTAAATTGTGAACAGAGATAATATTGTGAAAAACATAACCAAAAATATCCCAATTGACAGCTAAAATGTCATAACAGTCGATAATCGTGAAATCTGCAAGTCGCGCGTCAATAATTTGAGGTTAAATACTTGAACGTTATAGTACATTGTTCAAATAGTTTTTACTTGTAGGTATATAAAAGATTATTTCATTTCTAAAGTGTTATATTAATGGTGAGTAATTCTGAAATTGTTATTATGAATACGAATATCTGGAATCTATAATAAACTGTGAATATACCCGTAACTACTCATTGTTTACATTCCTGCTTATCATGTCGGTTATCTATCAAAGTTATTTTATTGGCAGCTTGGAAGCAATTAGTAAACTAATATAGATGATTTTGTAGGCTACTCCTCCAACCACACGGCGAGTAAGTAATGAATCTAAAAAAGCTGCTACTATTGGTTCGATATCGGGCGTAACTACTAGAAATGGGGCACGTAAAGCGAAAATACAAACGAGAGCTATGTCCTCCTCGTCAAAGGTATGTGTATGTTTAAAATATTAATAGTTCACTTATTTTTGTAGATAATTCTTTAGGTTTTGTAAATATAAGTGGGCACGACCTGTTCACGACCTCATTCATAGGTAACAGCAGTTCAATACATGTTCAGATTGAGGCCTTATTCTCATTATCGATATTCAAACAATAATCGAATTGATTACTTCGATGACATATCATTAATTGAAGGTTACATCATTTTTAAAAAAATATTAATTGCGTCAGGAGTGAACCATAAAATGCCAAAATATTTTATATAATAGACCCCTTGTATAAATAACTCAATATATTTTTATTCTTCCTCCTTTAAAAAGTTGCCTTCCTAACTAGGGATTATAATACTGGTATTACTAAAACCGGGATCCTGGTATGCATGGAGGTTTTTTAATATCGAAATACCGGCTTTCAAAGTGGAAAAAATACTCATATTTTGGTATTGAAAATGAAGCAAAATCAAATGTTTAATGTAGATAAACAAGGACTCATTTTAATAAATTTTATTACAATGGATTGGAATGTTTTTTTTTTTAGAATAATGTTATTAATATTTGTAATACCATTATTTAATAGAAAATACCAAAAAACTGATATTCATATTTTGTCTGGTATTGTGTATAATCCCTACCCCTAACCTCAGCATCACAAGATTGTCTCTCCTCTGTTATGGCTGGACTTATCATTTGTTCAGTCATCCGTGAGTGTCTTTACATTTAGGGATTACAAGAGTCCAGTGGCATCTTATCAGCTTATTTCTAAAAGCACAACTATATATATTATAGTCTGCAAGTCAAAAACAAAACCGGATTGTTATTTTATGTCTTTTCCTTGTTTATGTGCTACTTTCTATTCATGTAATCTATTTCTCTAAATTTCATTTAGAAAATCAAAAAGTGGCACAAATAAGGTTGCACTGATATGATAAAGAAAGAGTTATAGGCAATTATTTTAACATATTTTTGCACAACTGACCAACCCCTGTCTTAATTGAAAATTCCAAATTTTATTAAGTTTTTATTGTTAATAAGGTTTGTTGTATCTTTAGCTATCATCGGCTCTATTAGCTGCTAAGAAAAAAGCTCAACAGAAGAAAAGGAATTCATCTGAAGTTCTTATAAGAGACCATTTTCAAACGGTGAGTCAACGTTTCTATTGGTGCTTTTCATGTCACCATTTTTTTCACATCACCTTATAACATTACACTTATGAATTCATAAGGTTTCTTTTATTATTTTATTTTTTTATATATGGAAATTTGAAAACAAAAATATTTGGCATTACAGCTTATGCCATTGCGCCAAATATTTTAAAGTTAAAAATCATACGAGAAAACTCGAGAATTTTTATATCGTAAGTCACTCAAGATAAATTCGAGGTAAATTGCCCACATTGAGAACCCAGACCCACCTGGTTGATAGAGCAAGCTCTAACCAACTAGAACACAGCGGGCGACAAAGTAAAGCCACGTACATTTATTTCAACACAAATATGTTTTTTGGATCAGTAAATATGTTTTGCAACAGTGTATATATTTTTTTAATAATATGCTCATATTGGAATGTTCTCGCTTATCTTTATTTAGATAAGAGTTTCTCCATCAGTTGTAAAAAATTGAAATATTTATTCATTTTGTAACCTAAATGATAACAAACTCAAACTGCAGGCAGTCTGTAATATTATTATATTCTATTTTTTCATGTTATGTAACTCAATTGTTATACTTAGTTTATTTATAAACCATAACATTAATATTTTTTATAATACAAACATGACAATTTTTTGGTTGTCATTTTATAATTATTTTCTGACCTTTTGGCAGCTTAATTAATCATATAGAATTAATGTTGTTTTCTTGAACGTTATATATGAGTTATTTCAATCTTAGAATCTTTATCGAGTTAGCGCCATTTAAAATGATCGATTTCAAAAACATTTTCTAGTATCTATATATCTGTATTTAGGCAATGGATTCAAAAAATATCGTGAGAGGTGAGGTCGGACTGGTGTATGATCCTCGAATGCTGGAGCACAGATGTTTATGGGACACAGGCTACCCTGAATGTCCGGAGCGGCTATCTTCAATCATAGAAAGGTCAGTATTTTATGAACTGCGAGTCTTTTTACCTATTTGCGTTTTAAGTTGTGAAACGTTATGACAGAAAATTTGACTGAAAAATGAATATAATTTTAGATGTAAAGAGTTGGGCTTGATGGAGAGATGTAAGTCTCTCACACCGAGAGCAGCCAGCAAAGAAGAAGTTCTTGAAATGCATTCCCCGAGTGTGTATGACTTGATGATCTCCACTCACCAAAGTGAAGATTATGCATTTTTGGAAAAAATGTCTGGCATGTACGATGCTGTGTACATTCATCCGGTATGTATTCTCTCGAAGTACATTTAGATAAACTAGGAACCATATAATGTAATGAGATAGAATATATAAGACAATGTCTCTCCAATATATAGGGATTTGCATATACTGAAAGAACGATTAGAAAGTAGAAATTTATTTATAGAATGAGAGATCAACTATATTTTATAATTCTTGTAGAACTAAATATCTTGAAATTATTATTATAATTGAGATCCAATCCAGTAAATTCTTTCTGATGTCTTCTCAACGAAAGTGGTTCTCTAACTGGATGGCTACCACAGACGAGATATCTCGACAAGACAGACGAGTTACCTCGCCAATTGCAAATTATAGCCGGCGTACTAGGTACAAACGTACTTTTTTCTACGGTAGCCAAAAGGCTAACAGACCAGTTTCACAAATTTTGTAGAAGAAATCTTTGATACAAAACTTCTTTTAAATTTTGACTTTTTTTATTATTTTAGACATCCCATGAACTTTCCCTATTGGCTGCAGGCAGTACAATAGACTTAGTCGAAGCTATAGCTCAGGGAAAAATAGATTGCGGTGCAGCTCTCGTTCGGCCACCCGGCCATCACGCTATGGCTGCTGAACCTTGTGGCTATTGTTTTTATAATAACGTGGGTCTCGCGGCGAAGCACGCTCTTGAGAAATGTGGCCTGAAGCGAATACTCATAGTTGACTGGGATGTACACCACGGGCAAGCCACGCAGCAGATGTTTTATGATGATCCAAGGTAATATATCACTACATCACTAATAAAAATATCGATGATTAACCAACGTGCAAGTGTCATTATGTTATCTCATTTAGATTGTGCCTTATGAATGTTCATTATATTTGCATAAACAACAAGGAAAACTACACAAAACAGTGTTAAGTGATAAACAAATATTTGTTATTTGCAATGAATTATTTGCAATGAATTTTTATGTAATTCAAGAAATGGTATTCTGTTTGAACTATTGCATTTTATCAACTGAAAAAATACATAGCTATTATTGACTTTGAATTACCTATTTTCTGTTCAAGTAAAACATTAATTATTGATGTCTTCAAACAAGCTTAAAAGACAGGATTGGTTTGATCTATATTTTGTTAATTAACAAGGAAAATATTTTATTGTATTTTCATTGACAAATAGGACTCTTGGTTCAACAGTTTACTTTCCGTCTTAACCATGTTTAAAATCTGTCTTACAGTAGTTTGTGGTATTTTAATCATTTTCATATAACAATTTACTTAGTTCTGTAGGCCTTCATCAATACATATTGTGACAAAATAGATTTGGCTTAAAAAAATCCGTGATACTTTTCTATGTTGTTAATTAATGTATGATTTTTGATCATTTCCAGAGTCGTCTACTTTTCTATTCATCGTTATGAACATGGGTCATTTTGGCCAAATTTAAAGCAGTCAAATTACCACTATGTAGGATGTGGAACGGGAACCGGCTACAATTTTAATGTTCCATTAAACAAAATAAAAATGCAAGACGCCGACTACTTGGCAATATGGCATCAAATACTATTGCCTATGGCTCTTGAAGTAAGTCCATGATGCGTGCCTTCTTATTGAATAATTTCATTTTCAAATATTTAATAATGTAAGATTTCGACTGAAGGTGCTTGGTGGAATTTCAATATTAAATTTGAATCGTTCAAACTATGTACATTCTCACTTTTAGGGTGTTCACTGTCAATACTTGGTGGAAAGGCATTATATTAATAAAAACAATAATCCTTTGTACTTCATTCCACTTTATTTAATATGTCAGGACCGGTTTCGCTCATTGCGAGCATTTTCAACTGATAAGAAATATAATTTAACAATGTTATTTATACAAAATTGAAAAGTTATACACAACAGTTGGCATTGAAAAGAAATTGCCAATTACATTAAAGTGATTCTAAAATAACACAAAATTAAAATGTTCAACACATCTAACACATCTAACAGATTCATAAATTCAGAATGCGATTGAAAGTAATTACAAACATAATTAAAATTTGGGGAATTTTTGACATTGTTAAATTATATTTCTTATCAGTTGAAAATGCTCGCAATGAGCGAAACCGGTCCTGACATATTAAATAAAGTGGAATGAAGTACAAAGGATTATTGTTTTTATTAATATGTACATTCTCACAGATTTTGTCACTAACGACCCTGGTTTTGCCTTTCGGCATCAGAAGATGCCGAAAGGCGAAACCCGGGTCGTTAGTGACAAAATCTGTGAGAATGTACATAGTTTGAACGATTCAAATTTTATATAATAATGGATGTTAAATAATATAAATTCTGATGCTTCATATTAGGAAGTATGTAAATTATTAATAAATTTGTATTTATCATTGAGATTTCAATTGAATACAGTATTGTTATGAATAAATTAATTATTTTTATACGACATGGCAATTTCTACTTGTGTAAGCTGTTTTCATATATGTAGTTATTCATCTAAATAAAATTATTTTTTATGAAATGAACTAAAAAGTTGTCAAATTCATCCTTAGTATCAACCGGAACTGGTGTTGGTATCGGCCGGTTACGATGCAGCGCTCGGCTGTCCTGAGGTAATTTCTTTATTTGGTTAATCCTTGTTTCAGTTTTCTCCTGAACTGGTCATTTGCTCTGCGGGCTATGATTCTGCACTCGGAGATGAGAAGGTTTTTCAATTTATTTTTAGCTTGCGGGATGATTCATCTGTGTTGTCCGACGCTTACTTTTATGATACTTACAAATGCTTTCGTTATGAAAATTGTTCTTATGAACCCTTTGCCCGCGTCACCAAATTTAGCGAACATGCCCTGTACGCGACTGCTTTTTTGCGGATTTTGTTATCGCGTTTTCGACTATAAATATAGGTTGTAATATTTTTTTAACTAATCAAATATGTTTATTGCCACCCAAAGTAACTTTTTCTATAATAAAATACAATATATTTCTTGTATTTTCGGTTTCATTCAACAATAATCATTCTTCATACAATTGCGGCGTGACCTCGCCATATTGCAAAATACCGCCACGCGCGACCGAGAACACAGCGCCACCACTATACCATGCTTATAATATTAAATTATCGGAACAATTTCAATTTCACCCGCACTTGATCGCTTATTTACATTATCCCAAATAATATAATGATATATGAATATTTTGTAAATACGTGGCGCACAGTTCTTACGAGAAACGCCATGAATCAACGGCGGCCATCTTGCATTGGTGACGTATGTTCACGGCGTGTTCCAGAAATAAATTATTTTAGCCTATATTGAATCTTTTTTGACTAATGTCATCTATTAAATTTGGTAAAATTTAAAAATTTAAAAAAGTTATAAAATTTTAACACAATAGATAGCTCTTATATAGGGTTTGAAATTTCCATGACATCTATACGTGTCACGCGCGCTGAGGGCGTGTTCGCTAGGACATGCATAGCGGTCATACGCCGTGAAAAGGTTAACATAAAATAATATTTCTCGTCAAGGAATTATTTTTATTGATACTAATTTAAAAAAAGAACATTAATTGTATCATTATTGCATTGTGGCACAAATTATTACAATCATTCAGTTAATTAATAACTCGTTTAATGCTTTCATTATACGCTTATATCATTTTATCAAATGTTAACTGTAACCGAACAAAACGTAGTGAAATTATTTATTCACACACTTTCAAAATTATTTATATTTATTAATCACAATAATATTTTATACAACAAACAAGGGAAAATATTTTGATATAACTCTAATCTCTATCAATTTATAAATTTGTATGCAATTGAAACCATATATGGAAAGCAATTTGCTAAAATTAACTAGTAATTTATAACCTCAATCTACGTTAGTTCTAGGGCTTGCAATTTACTGTCAAATTTCAATTACCGATAACTGTTAAATAATTCTTCCCATTACCGTTTACAGTTTATTGGTTATTTTTTGGTAAAAGAAAAAGGTATATCAGGTATATGACTATGTTTTACTAAAAGCTGGGTCCAAGATTAAAACTGAAATAATTAAAAATATTTTTGTTTTAACCGAGATATGAAAATGAGTGAAATATGCCACACTGAGGTAGATTAATTTGGTGAGAAGTTATCAAATGTCTTTTTGATGTATTTAATACATTAATTGTATACTTAAGATACACTCAAATATAAATTTCTTAAAATAAAAAAACAAAACTTTAGGAATGAAAGTATGGTCTCGTAAAAGAAATTCTTTCGTCATCAATAATTTGTCCTGGAGATGAAAACGATCATTCTGATCCAATACTAATATAGTTGATCGACGTGTCAATTTATTTGCAAGATATTTTAAAATATACATATAATTTTACACAAACAATGAAGAAAATATAACCAAATATGTGAGTACTTACGTTATATGTAGAGGCAGAGTATGGTTATTTTAGTGATGGATGGAGGATGACACTGGTATGTACAGTTACGATTACAAGGGGTATTTCAATGTTTCTAGAGTTGAAAAACAAAACTGCACATTCCAACGCATATTTGTAATAATTTTTTGTTATAATAATATGCTTGTGTCTGACCTTAATTTGCGATAGAATAATATTTTTTGGTTTAATTATCAAGTTTTTACTCTGCCCTTAAAAATTTACCAAAGTAGGGTTCACAGATTTGCGAAGTAAACAGTCGATATGACAATTTAAAGTCATTGTGCGCTAGTCTATCAATAAGATTCAATAATTATTGCATATAGAAAATCAATATTACTCTGTTAAGCAGTTTTTGTAGTTTGATCAATGTAGATTAATCAATACTGTTTATTTTTTTAGGGAGAAATGGAAGTAAGTCCGGCGTGCTATGCACACCTGACTCATTTGCTTCTGGGAGTGTGCAGCAAAGTAGCGGTCGTTTTGGAAGGAGGGTATTGCCTCCCCTCACTTGCAGAGGGTGCAGCTCTAACCTTGCGAGCATTGCTGAGCGATCCCGTGCCACTTCTGGCTCCGCTCACATCGCCTACACAATCGTATGTTGTAATGATATGGATAGTTTCTTTTATATACATTAAATTAACTGCAGAGAATATTTGGAATATTATTTATTCACCAAAGTAAAACGGATCTGTAAATATTAAATGTAAAAGTCGTCCGTTCCTATTATTTTAATATTAAAAAAATTTAATCGAGTTTTAACTGACTCAAAATATTACTAGAAAAGAAATTGTGTCTCAATGAGTTAATTTTAATAGTTTAGTGGCTATTAAAAAATCTAATAAGTTTATGAGCCATCCGTACCAAGCAAAATAAGGTATTAACGTAAGTTGATGGTTTGTATATTGACTGTGGAAAGGAAAAAGGATGTAACAAATTTAAAATAACAAAGTATTTTAGTTCTACAGTTTTTAATAATTTTATGCGTTGATAGCTATTTCGGCTTGCGCCATCGTCAGAACTATATAGTTCCGACGATTCTGACGTCAGAACTGTATAGAACTAGATAGTTCTGACGATGGCGCAAGCCGAAATAGCTATCAACGCATAAAATTATTAAAAACTGTAGAACTAAAATACTTTGTTATTTTTAATCTGTTATAAATGGAGTTCTACCAAGTAAATGCCAAATCAATTAATAAAAAGGATGTAACCCACAGTTTTATTAAAACAGGTTTTTTTCAATATTCACAATGTATCAAACTTGATACACGTTCTATCAAAAGGATGCAAGCTGCAAATGCCGAATAAGTATCTAAATTTAGCTTTTAAGTTTGAAAAAGATGAGCATGTAAAAAGTTAAAACCAAGAAAAAACACTGAAATAAAGGTTTTTCCGAGACAATTTCTTTAATTAACATTTGGTTATGTCAATTAAACACCCGTTTAGAAGTATCCGTGCACTTCAAGGTTGTGTATAATTCATAATTTGCATATGTCACAAAATCATCGAAACACGTTTTTAGCGCCTCCTGTAAAATTTGATATGTGTGGGTTACATCCTTTTTCCTTTCCACAGTCGATATGTAATTGATTTAATATTTTTTTGAAAACAGTTTTGATGTGATGTGTGAGTATATTATATATATTATTATAATACTTATGGTATTATTGACCTTTTCATCCGCAGAATAAAAGAGACAATACTGAATTGCATCTATGCTCATAAGCTGTACTGGAATTGCTTTAAATATCAGCCTACTTATAGCACCGACACTTCTGTCGTTAATATTTCTGATATCAACAAAGTGAAACACATTGTAGACGTGAAGTGGCTGGGAAATGAAGAACGCGCAGAAACATTCGCCACAAGAGATTGTTACCCGTTGCAGAGCAAAGAATTTTTGGATGACGTTCACCATCGATTAGCTCAACTCAAATTAAGTAAGACCATCTATCACTATCGAGTCAGGGTTCTCTAATCAAATGAAATATCAAAATTATCTTAAATTTGTTGCTGACTCTAAAGTAACTGAATATATTTACAATTTTCTTCTTTTTATTTATTGAGTTTCCATAGTCACTTAGATTTTTATCATAATGTAAAAAATATCAACATCATTAAGAAGAAATATTGAAATAAAGGTAATTTATACAATAAATATACATTTAAAAGATATTTTTTTCAAGATTACCATCGTCTTGCTGTTAGTCAGACAAAAAATTCACTTTCTTAAAACACATTTATTTTGGTATTTTAGAACTCAGCTGCTTTGGGTTAAGCAATCAATTGCTATTTCTTTTTGATTATCAATGGCACTGCAAATCATCACTGAATATATCACGATGTACCAGATTTTACAAAAAAATACCCACAATATTAATGGCTGATTTTTACTGTAGGAATATTTATTTCTGTAGTAATTTTACATCTTTTTTACAGCTACAAATCTATCGGTACCTCCCCATCGTCTGTGCTATGTCTACGATGAAGCCATGCTGAAACACAAAAACATATGTGAGCCGTAAGTATGGTCTGCTGTACTGTATTAGACATATATCAACTAGGTAGTAATATAAGTATATTTAATTCAATATCGAGAGATGTACAATATAAAATAATAACTTGAAACATTAAAGTTGCCAATGTAAAAAATAACGTAAGATAAGTCATTTATTTAGATGCACGGACAAAAAATAGAAAATAAATTTCTTAGCTTATTATAAATTCATTAAAAGTGACAAACCTTCAAATGCAATTGTTTTCTGAATGATTTGTAATTGGCAAATTTTTATTTTGAATTGTAATCTATTCCTGCAGTGGCCACGTCGAATGTCCGGAACGTCTGTCCAGTGTTCAGTCTCGTCTGAAAGAGTGGGGTCTGCTGGAGCGAGCGCTACACATCCCAAGTCGTACTGCCACAGATGAGGAACTGCTTCTTGCGCATTCTCCGTCACTTTTGGCCTTGGTTCAGACTACAGTTGCCAGTCCTCCACGGAACCTGATTGCACATCAGTCCACTTTTGAATCGCTCTATTTGCACCCTGACACTTCTCTCAGTGCTACTACAGCAGTGGGCAGTGTTTTACAGGTAATTTTATTCTACAATATTTCGAATCTGTTTTTAATATTGATAAAATGCATTCTATTCAAAATTTACTTTTGAATTATGAAAAAAAATGCACGAAGTCTAGCTGAGCTTGTTTTTCAGAAAATAGAGTGTGTTGAAATCTATCCATCTGCATTCATAACGCACAACAATAGACAATATTTTTTCAACTAATTCAAAATGGCTGTCTTGTTTTTACTAAACAAATTATCTTTCGAATAATCATGATTGAACCTACGATCAAATTGATGAAATCTACCACAAGATTGCTACCGAAAGTGACATGGCAGTAACCCATGCTGACTGTATGTAATAAATTTAAAATCATGAAAATTTCACGATTGTAATGAAAATAAATGGGTTGAGTTGTCGCTCTGGCTATCTATCATGAAAAGAAAAATATTATATGATTTTCTTGCAGGTTGTCGATGCAGTGTTAAGTGGAGAGGCGCGGTCCGGAGTTTGCGTAGTCCGTCCACCCGGGCATCATGCTTCAGAAGATGTCCCCAGTGGATTTTGTATCTTCAATAATGTTGCTGTCGCAGCCAAGTATGCGCAGTCATACCATTCCCTCAAAAGGTAATTGAGATTACATTTACTTATATACACAGCACAGTGGTCTTCTTGTTCTCGGTGCTTATAACCCAGTATCAAGCATTTGCATTGTTGCTTCGTCTTGAAACAGCAGTCTTGAAAAAAAAAGCCTTGCTCTCTGAGCTATACATGTTCATTTATAAGACAGGAAAGGCAATTATTTTTTTTTCATATTGATAGATGCTCCTGTTAAAATAAAGATTATTAGATTCTTGTGCATCCTAAAAGTATCTTCTGTGTGGATCTTTAGCCACAACCTTCACATTTTTTTTCACACAAGAAACAATTTTAACTTACTGCCAGCTTTTTTTAGTTAGTGCCATTTGTCTCTTTATAGAATTCTGATCGTCGATTGGGATGTTCATCACGGAAATGGCACGCAAAGCATATTCAAAGATAATAAACACGTGATGTATATTTCAATTCATCGATATGACCACGCGACTTTCTTTCCAACCTCCACAGATGGCAACTATACCAAAGTCGGTACAGGAGAAGCAGCTGGTTTTAATGTTAACATTCCATGGAATAAGGTAAATCTTTATTAAAATGTATTTAACATCTAATAGTGAATATATTGAGTCAAAAAATATCATATGCATCAAGTCCACTATTTATTTTTTAATATTTGGCATTACAGTTCATACTAATTTATGCCCCACATATTTTGAAATTGAAAGATCGATAAAGTCAAGCACTCGCCAACTAGTCCACATTTGGTGTTTTATGGTTCCTGTCTTGCTTTCATTACCTATGTTGCGTTGCATAAGAACTCCATATTTTTTTTACTATAATCAATTTTGTATTTTACAGCGTGGTATGGGTGATACTGAATATTTAGCAGCATTTACTCAGGTTGTTTTACCTGTAGCTTACGAGTTCAAACCAGAACTTGTACTGGTGTCTGCTGGATTTGACGCTTGCGTAGGAGATCCACTTGGAGGTATATATAATTATTTTTTAATCATGACCGTAACCACAAAGGGTGTGGTATCAATACTCTGTCTTGTTTAGTTTATATTGCACAAAAAAACATATTTAGGTATTCTTTATTTATATGAAGTACAGGCGGATCTCTATTTTCGCACAATTTGCTATTTCGCACATTTTTATAAAATCGTTTTTCTAGATTTTTTGGCGATAATGCAAAAATGTTTTGTTTCGACAAGTAATAGCTGGTTTGCCAAATTTAAAACGAGGTATTATTATTATTTACATTATAATAAATTCATTGGAGAATTGGCTGATGCAGATAGAGATGCTGGAAAAGACTTTATTTCCTCATTGTCCAAAATTATTTAAGATGGAGAATATACCCCATGTCAAATATTCAATGTAGATGAGACTGGTTTATTTTGGAAGAAAATGCTTAATCTTAGGGTCTCCATTCATGATCATTCCGAAATTCAAAACTGTTGGGTAATAAACCGATTAAATGTGACGTTAATCGTTTGCGTAATGGTAGGATTTTTAAAGTTCATTGACGAGAGAAACCCATTATTCCAACGCGTAACCAAATAAAAACACTCTTAATAAGTAAACTGCCGTAGTCTGCATTTTGGCTAATTTTAGTTATGAATGAAGCTTAAACAATTTTATGTTTTCCATCGTCGGAGAAAACTGCGGTTTTATTTGAAATATATTTCACGAGACATCCAAAACTTCATTATAGTTTTAAATACAATGACTAGAAATTGCAAATATAGCACTCCAGTAACTACAATATCCGGAATAAGTACAAAAGTGTTCCATTGATTGTTTCAAAATGTCATGATTATTATTTCCAATTGCAAACAAACAGCAATGATGACCTCGGAAATACAAATTATATTAAATTCGCAGAAATCTTTGGAAAAATACATTCTTGTTACTAAATCCTCTTGAAATTCATGCATTTGAGCTCCCGTTTCATTTGAAATCGATATTGATATACATAATTAAACATTATGTTACAGATTTCTGTTTTTATGATTTTATTTAAGTCAAATGTGAAACTACTCTGATCGATGAGGTATATAATTTTTTGTTCAATGAAAAATTAAGAAATATTACATACGGCAGTCGACCTAAATATTAGCGAAAATGCAGCAAGCATCTAATTATATGTCAAGGTCAACACACTTTGGTGACTTGATGAATAGCCTATTGTTTAGCGCCATCGATTTTACCTACAGGGGTGTACTTAAATAAAATTGGTTATATTAAATATTTAGAAATATATGTGTCGAGTCAAATTTGTTTTAATATTTTTTATAGACAAAAAATCTTTTTATTTTAAGACTATTTATCTAGCTTGCGCTGTATTTGTTTTTGCGAAGTAGCACATAAGACATTATTATTGGTTTATATTATGTATGAGTTTAATAAATACCCTAAAAAATGATGAATCTCTCTTTTGTTCTTATTCTACGCTTAATTAATCACAATCAGAACTGGTTTCAACATTTCACCACGAGCATTTTCAACTGAAAAAAATATATACCATATTCCTGGTCTTGATGACAATAAATTAATTGTATAAAAAAAATAATTGTTCTATTATTTTTCAATATAATTGAGACATTGAACACTTAAAAATTCATAATTACTCAATGTATCGTTTTTTGAAATATGTATTTTTTTTTCAGTTTACATATAAATATGTAAGTACGAAATATAAAAATTTCACATTCCAAGAACTTCATCCGTCTCTGGATAATATTATTTTTTTGCAAACTCGTAAAAATACATTTTTATTATACTGACTAATTCACTTTGACTAATTTATTACCATAAGCTGTGAACAATGTCGAAGTACAAAACAAAAATAGGTAAGTATATTTTTAACCCATTGAGGAGTATTGCCGCTTCGTACGGACAAATATTTTAGTGCTTAATGCTTATTGCTATTCTCTTGCTTTTAATTGAATTGTCATTATTTTTTCACATATTGGTAAAAAACATTTGTATCTGTGAATTTTGACGATCTCGTTATTTTTATTATTTGTTGCAAATGAACAAAACAAATTTGTAAAAAGGTCAATACATATTTGCACAAAATCGGTAGCCGTAAAAAGCAAAAAAAGATCTAGGCCCAAATTGGAAGTAATAGGTTCTTGAAAATTGTTGAAAAATAATAATATGTTTGTATACATTTACATTTTTAATTTTGCATTGTAAAATTATAAAAGAAATATTATTCCATATTCTTACCAGACTGATCAATGAACAATTTTTTTTATATATTTTTGTGTGTATCAATGGTAAATGAATCAAAAAATCCTAATTTAGTAAAAATAAACTTACTACCCAAAGGGTTAAAATCAAAAGGATAAAAAAATATCTGCCGATTCTGAAGCAATGTTAATAATTTCTTTATTTGATAGGTAATAATGAAAATGTTTTATATATTTATGGGGAATTTTTACATGCGGAATCTATGGATATAAAATTACATATTTTTTAAGAGTTGATCAACTGATTAACAAAGTGTCGTAGAAAAAAATTGTTAAAATAAACTTCATTACGAGTCTACATAATCGTACAGAGATTTTGCTAAGACAGAACTACCGGTAAGCTAATCGCTCTCCTTGTACGTTGCTTTATAGATCGGATAGGGGGATGAAATTTTAGATATTGAAAAATATTTCTCTTATGTACTAATTTTACATTATTTGAATAACAATTGTGACCGGCTTCGTTTATCGCAGACGTTATAAACTGATGACAATATAAATCAATACTGTAACACAATATAATGTTCAGTATTATTTTAAGATTAACTAACTGTTGAACCTTCAAATGATTGAGAGATTGTATCTTTTTGCATAATATATACGTCCAATTCTAATGGAGTAGATTTACTAGAACTTGATTATAGAGTACTAGAATTGCATAATTAATATTGTTTTATAATGTACTTGCAATGCAAACTACTTATTATTGGATTTGAATTAAAAAATATATACATATACGGTATAAGTGATATACCTACATTTCCAGTTGAACTTCCAACCTATTGGATATCCTTTCGTTCCGCAAATGTTTGCAAAGATGTTATGTTTTGTTTTGAAATTTAAACATTTTTACTGTTGTTTATGGGTCATTAAGATTGAATGTTGCAATTTAGTGCATTTATGTGACAGTTTGCCTGTTTGAATATCAGGTAATCACTCGGCAACGAACATAATTCACTCGGTTTTGACTTTAATGGTCTTGATTTATAGCATGAGCTGAACTTTTAATGGGAAAATTTGATTTTTCGGGCTCGTCAGTGTCCAGGCTTACATCTTATAAAAGGAAAAATCACTTTCCCCTGGGCACAAACCTTCTAAAAACCGATTGACATTGCTTCTTGGTGGAAATTTAGCTGGTGATTTAAAATTGATGCTAGTTTATCAAGCTGAAAATGCTAGAACATTGAAAAGGAAAGATAAATACAACTAACTCTTGACAAGTTCATAAAAAAACATAATTTTTATCAAATATATAAGTAAATTTTGATATATAAAAATTTTAAAGGACAATTTTTGGTGTTTTTTTTACATCCCTCTACTTTCGAACATTCAACATTCGCACACATTTTCAGGAACCAATTGTGTGCGAAAGTGGAGGTTCGCCTGTATTCAATTCTTCATTTTATAAAATATTGTTTTTTTTGCTTTTGGGGCACAGTGGGAAAACTATAAAAACATAGCTAGAAAAACAATTTTTAAATATTCCTCGAGAGAATTGTTTCATATATTTTCTAAGGTTCTGGTGATACATACTTGTTAATAACTTGAGATATTACCAGTTCATTAAGCAATTGGTTTGTTCGATGACCATAGTAGCGTATGATCAGCACTTGCCAATCTATGCAACTCATTAATAAGCAGAGATAATTCAGTTTTCAGTTAATACCTTATGAAATTATTTTTAAAAGATTTTATATGTTGATCCCTAAATAATTTAACTCAGAATTTGAATAAAAGTTGTCTCGCTTACTTTCAGGTTGTAAAGTGACCCCCGAGTGTTTTGGCAGATTCACTCACTGGTTGTCTGGACTTGCCAACGGAAAAATAATATTATGCTTGGAAGGAGGCTACAATGTGACGGCGATATCGTACGCGATGGCAATGTGCACTAAAGCCTTGCTCGGAGATCCGATAGTCTATCATTATGAATCAAAAGTATTGCCGCATCCTAGTGCTGTAGAGTCTATCAGCAATGTCATATCAGTTCATAAGCATTACTGGAAAAGCCTCTGTTTTCAAATAGCTTTACCTAAAGAAAATGTTCTTCCGCCGCCAGATATAAGCAGAGGTTTAATAACAGGAGAACCTGTGCCGGCGCAGCAAAACCTCTCATCCAGTAAACTAGACAGCGCGGACACCTCAAGTAACCTCGACAATACTGAGGATAACGATTCGTCAATTGACAGCTCCAAAACACGAGTCAGCGGTAGATTAAACCAGAGTGAACCGATTATTTCTATGGGTATGGAAGCACTTTCACTCGGAGACTCTGAAAAGTGTTCTAGTGATGTTTCCAAATTCACGTTTTCTCCTGAATGTAAAGACAACAAAGGTAAAAGTTTAATTATGCCTGAAAATTCAACACCTGAAAGACCCTCTTCAGAAAAATCTACAACCAATGGGGTTTGTCGCAATGCTTCAATCGAACCGATAGCAGGAGGATCTTCGGTCACCGAAAAAGTGGCAACTCTCTCCGACTACCTTTCGGAGAATATTCAAGTTAGTATTTTAAATTAGGCAGTTTTGTCAAAGACATGATATTCATTGTTTGATGCTTATTTAAAAATAAATCTTGTAGTTTTCGACATCGTCGTCAATATTGTAACACAACTCAAAAAGTACTTTTTTCTATCTCTAGTTTTTAAATCATTGACACATTTTTGTAATTACACAAATTTTTATTTTCAACGTGTAACGTTTTTAACGCTACTGTAAAATTTACCCAAATTCAAGATAAGTATTGTTGCAGTATTGGCGACGATGTGTATTTGAATGTTGTATTAAAGAGATACGTTCCGTTACAGGCAATACTCAATGAGGAAATGTTCGCTGTTGTTCCATTGGCATGGTGTCCGCACATTGATTCTTTGATCAGTGTTCCCACGGAAGATAAATTTGTACAAGGAGAGAAATGCGACCATTGTAATCACACTCAAGAAAATTGGGTGTGTTTGCACTGTCACATTGTAAGTATTAACTCATTTTGACAATATTTTTTTTTGTATTATTGTTATCAATTTCTTGCAAATTATTATTATTAATTTTATAACCTATAAATGACTCAACAAAACATCTTTGCAGAGAGCTTGCGGTCGCTATATCGAAGGGCATATGTTGGAACATTATTCAACCTCCGACCACGCTCTGGTGCTATCCCTGGGGGATCTTTCGGTATGGTGCAACTGCTGTGAAGCTTATCTTGACAATAAACTTCTCTACCCTCACAGAAATTGCGCTTACCGAGTTAAGTTTGGCGAAGATCTCCCTGCTGCTCACGATGAATCGAATGCTATCGAAATAACATGCTCGAGCAAATTGCTTTGATCAAAAATAAAAAAAAAATAACTTATTTACCTTATTTATTTTGCAAAAAAAAAACCATATTGGCACTGGAATAAACCATTAACTTTGTAACTAATAAAGATTAACCTCTGTACACTAACTCATTACTAGTGTTGGGTGCACCTTTAACATTTATTTTTATGTTACATAAAAAAACATAGTTAATATAATATCTTTTGACAGATATTTTGATTTTAATAAAATAAATATTGACAGTATTAATTGTTTCAAAATAAAAATGTAACAATCTAAACAACCATTGTGTGTCTTTCATTTCTATCAATCTTTGTATCCATTGTTTGCATGCCATATCAGCCCATGAGATGTAAAGTGAGCCAAGTGGTATTTTATAAAAAAATAAGTTAGATGCGTTGTAATATTATACACGTCTTAAAGTATTGTAAAAGTGAAGTAACCCCAGTTAACCCTTTGAACGCCATCGTCTCACCTGTGAGTCGCATATGTATTGAATATTTCGACGTTGGCGGCTAAAGGGTTAATAGACATTGCAATAGTGTTATCCAATACACCAAGTAAAGACGTAATTGTACTTAGAAGTCCAAGAAAAAATTTTACTAGTTGGCTCACTTCATCTCTCAAGGGCTCATATAAGGTTTACTTCAGTTAATTATCTGCCAACGTTCAATGATAATCTATATATATAAAACAAAGTGGGGTTTGTTACACCACGTATATCTCGAGAATTGGAGCTCGGATTTAAATGATCTTTGTTTTATTAAATTCGTATTCGCCTAGAATAGCAGAATAAGCATTAAAACATCGGAAAAATATCATGGGAAAGAAATTATTAAGAAAATAAATGTCCTCATACAATTTGTTTTTTTGAAAAATACAAATGGAACGTGGACATTGTATGACACGTTGTATGCTGTTTTCCAGTAAATCCACCAGATGGCGTTAATTACATTATACTTTGACAGTTGACTGCTACATGCGACGTGATTTTGAGTTTTCATCGATTTTCATTAAGTTTTAATTCCGATAAATCATTTTGATGCGAAAATCTATTTATCCAATTATGGTCAAAGACGGGACGCATGAATACTAGCGGAAATAGTGTATTTTGATTGGTTTATAATGTGGCTCGAAGGATATGCAGCTAATGTTGGTCGATTGGCTATTCTACTATTGGTGACATACACTGGCAAACCGCGTCATATGCATGACATATGATCTTCGGTTATCTTAAAGAATAGCGTCGTGAAGCATTTGACGTTTAATCGAAATTGCCGCCAACACAGAAATCGTTTGTGAATTATTTGTTTTAATTAATTATACAAATCTAAGAAGCGTTATGATCTTTGATTACTGTCAGAATAAATGAAAAAAATAAATGTATATTCAATCGTACCGATTTTGCCGCGAAATCGTTAATATTGGAAGCTATGTGTAACTACTTATACATCTTAGTTAAGATACGATTGAAAATACATTCATTTTTTTCATTTATTCTGACAGTAATCAAAGATCATAACGCTTCTTAGATTTGTATTATTAATTAAAACAAATAATTCACAAATGATTTCTGTGTTGGCGGCAATTTCGATTAAACGTCAAATGCTTCACGACCCTATTCTTTAAGATAACCTGATCTTCATTACGGTCGTCAAGATCTATTCATCACCTTTACGTGCAATCTGAAATGGATAGAAATTGTTCAACTACTGCTACCCGGACAAACATCAAGTGATCGGCACGACGTGTCTTCAAACAAAAAATCCGGTCGCTGATGAACTACATTTCTTAGCATCGCGTCTTTGGGGATACTCGATGCTGGATGTATTCGATTGATTGGCAAAAACGAAGCTTGCCGTTTGCACGCACGTTGTTTTACTCTGAGATGCAGGGTTGTGGAGTCAGAGTCGAGGAGCCGCGGTATTTTGGCTTGGCTGACTAAAGATGATCTGATAGTATTACATATATATATGTTAAAATGAAATTGTAGAAAAATTTCCTCAGAGTCTGAGCTTAATTATTTTTAAGCTAGAGTCGGAGTCGTCTTTTTTTACGCGACTCCACAGCCCTGCTAAGATGGCACGTTATTACTCTTGGAACGCTTCATCGAAAAAATTTCAACGTCGAAAGCAAGGCAATGCGGTTCCTGATCATCCGGATGTGCGTTCTACTGATGCTTTTGGTCGCATTAACAGTGCATCTGTAGAATGACGAATGCTTCTACTTGCGGTTGTTGCTGGTAAATGTTCGTGGGCCGACATCATTTGAATCGCTTCGAACTGTCAATGGCGTAGTTTGCCGATATCTCAATTTGCTTGAAAACGATACTCATTGGGACATGACAATCGCTGAAGCAATTTTTACTGAATATCCAAGTCAGATACGCACATTATTTGTTATAATTATTTTGACATGCTTCCCATCGAATCCATGAGTTGCCTTACGTGCGGCAGTTTGTTAGTCAAGTTAGGAATGCCAACACCAGATCGTGGAATGAACGACGCTTTCAATCGAGAATTGGAACGTGAACGTGAATATAATCGAGATGCATTGAACCAATCAGTTCAAACGAATGTACCACTGTTGAACCCACAGAAGAAAGAAGTGTACGATACGTTAATGAATGCAATTGATGATGGGAATGATGGTTTATTTTCCCTCGACGCACCCGGTGGAACTGGGAAGACATTCCTCATGTCATTGATTTTGGCCACTGTTCGTGCGAGATCCGAAATTGCTGTAGCAGTTCCTTCTTCTGAGATAGCTGCTACGTTGATAGAAGCATGCTGTACGGCTCATTCAGCGTTGAAATTGCCGTTAAACCTTCAAACCACGGAAAAACTGACATGCAAGATTGCGAAACACTCAGCAATGGCCAAATTTTTGGTAGCAAATACAAGTATCACCTGGGATGAATGGGCAATGGCGCACAAATGCGCATTGGAAGCACTCAATCAAACTATGAAAGATCTGTGCAATGACTCAAGATGTTTTAGAGGCGCAAAGATTCTACTATCTGGTGATTTCTGCCAAACACTACCAGTCATTCCAAGATTGACCGCTGCCGATGAAATAAACGCTTGCCTCAAATCATCGACTCTGTGGCGTTATGTGAAGAAATTTAAGCTGACGACAAACATGCGAGTTGCATTGCTAAACGATCCATCTGCCGAAGAGTTCTCGAAGAAATTGCTGACTATTGGTAACGGTCGTGATGCTGTCGACGAATCGAACGGATTGATTTAGTTTCCGCCGATTTTTTGCAATTTCGTCTCAGCGAAAGAAGACTTCATCAACAATATGTTCCCGAACATCTAATCACAAAAATCTCAATTGGTTGATTGAATGAGCAATTCTTGCGGCAAACAACAAAGGTGTGAATCATTTAAACTTCACACTTATAAATCGAAGCATTGGTCCACTGCATTTCTTCAAATCTATCGATCGTGTAACAAACGAAGACGAAGCAACCAACTAACCAACTGAATTTTCAAACTCATTGGATCTGCCTGGCTTAACACCGCACAATTTACAACTAAAGGTTGGCTCGGTAGTCATCATGTTTCAAGTTATCAAGTAAACACAACACTTATTGATTCTGAGGCGTTATGAAGTTCGTCGGGTCAGCTAGTATCTGGAATAAATAAACCTTTTTTATTGCCAAAATAAGAATTTTAACCCTTTGTGTTTGAGAGTTTTTTTTGTATACGAGTACTGGTAAGTATTTTTTTAAATAAATATGGAAATGTTAGAACAGCAGTCACCTAACTACGGCCCATGGGTCGGATACATCCCTCATAAGATTTCAATCCATCCCTTGATTTTTAATATATATAGGAAATATTGACTTTTTGTCTCCCAAAGTTTTTGATCAACTTCAATTTCAAAAATCAATTTGGCCCGTTTCTTGAAAACTTTGGTGACCCCTGCTAAGAATATGAAAAAATTGAAAAAAAAAAAAACGAGCAGTTTTTATAAAAAAATATTTAATTTCGATAAACGTTTAAATAATGAAGAATATTGACATAAAAATTATTATTTGTATGTATTTCTTGTTTCTCGATCATGTTACATAAAGTATTAATATTATTTTGTGCTAATATTATCTGTGACCAAATAATATTATAAATAAATAATAATATATATACGTGATGAAAGATCCAAATATTACCAATATTGAAAAATGACACTATATTTTCATGCCGCTGCTACAGTGATACACGAGTTATACGGCAAACCATACTTGCCGCTACTGTGGTGGCATTCGAGCGCAGAGATATAATACCTTAGTGCAAAAATAAAAACTATTTGACTTCATTGACAAGAATTTGTTGACCCGATAAAAATTAAAAGAACTCTTATCCTAAAATATCTAAAACAAATTCTGTTGTTTTTCTTTGTCTTTATTGTTTTATTAAATTGTATAGATTTTAATAAAAGCATTATATTTAAAATGGAGAAAAAATACATAATTATAAATTCTTTAACAAAAAATACTTAAAATTAAAACATCAGTCAAAATAACAAAATTATCACTTCATAGAAATCCATAGAAACTATAAGGCAACTTCTTCCTTTCAACAAATGATCGTTTTCAAATAAAGCGGAACAATATATTATACAACACATGAGAGACTAGATGAACTTTCCCTGTAGCGATTATAATGATGGAACAATTGCACATAATTCATTATTGTCTAACATTACCTTCTTTTGACGTAATATTCTTCGTGAATATTCTCAATAGTCAAATATGACGATATATCTATTTTGTATAAAACTAGTGAAAATTGTTGCACGAAACATTTTAGACGATCCAGCAAGGATAAATCTGATTTCCATGAAACATTTTGAACCAACTGGGATTCGTAGTAGCACGATTGATCTTTAGATGTGGGCACGTAAGGAAAAGCTTCAGTGCTCAAGTGGGGATAAAACTTCATTTCTTCTTTCAAAGATAAGGCGGTGGCGTTCGCATTGAACCAAGCGTTGCCCAAATCAGATTTGAGCGATGCGGGGAGGACTAAATATAATCTAAAATAGTTTTTAGTCTCTTTTGTTCTGGCTTCGTTGACTTTCCAGAGCACTTTAACGTGGCTGAGCACGTCATCGAGGGACTTAGAGCCGAGTTCGTATAAGAAAATTTGCTTCGATAGACGATATTTGTGCCCGGTTTCCCGATTTGTGCGAATGGTGGACGTGCTTTCGGCTTGAAACAACGACTGAGGAATATTGTACAGGTGGCTGGTGACCAAATGAATAGTTGTGCCTCTAGGTTTCGCTTTTAATTCACTGTGGAAATGCTTTGCAACAAAATATACTCCCCCTTGGTGAATAAAGCCAAAAAATATGGTAAACATGAGATTTAAAACAAACCATAAAACAAATGCGTACGATTTAATTTTTTGAAGTTGTTTGCTATCGTTGGTAGTAGATTGGATGAAGTGAGTGAATAGGAATATTGTCGGCAAGAGTATAGGTATCAAAAATCTTGGTTCTTGATGCGGGAACATCGAAAGTATGGCGACTGGTGTGATGAAAGAAAATATCATAAGTCCGGTGATGCTCTGTAGTCTTGGCATCGCACTGTATGAACCTTTACAAACCCTGCAATAACAAAAAAAAAGTTAATATGCAACAGAAGAAATATTTCCATAGCTTTATTTGCATATTAGATGTTACAGTTTTCTATATGACAGGCGTTTCAAATTTGAAGCAAAATTATTTCTAGGAATATCAAAAAACCTTTAATTGTAGGTCATTCTTGTATTCTACTTCAGCAGTTGTTTGAAATATCCACATGGCATTATCAAAGTGTCACTTTGTCAGACAACCCGAAGGTTTTTGAAAAAAAGTATAAATGTTTCAACTAACCTGTAACACATTCTTATGGTATACAACAGTCCAGCTATTCCGAGGACATTGAAGAGAAGAGGGATGTTCACAAGAACGTGAAGCCATCTGGGATGTAGCCCGTGCTCGGCTAAATTCTCAGCCAACAGATTGTATTTCAGGAAATTGAAAGGGGTCACCACGAAACTGTTAATTGTCACTTCTAAGGAATGTATTTCAGCTAACGTCAGATATCCGTAATAGAATGAATCGATGATGATTAAGAAAATAATAGCAGGCAGAGAGCAGATTACTAATATAAACATCCTTGTGTGAAAATCTTTCAGTCCGATAAATTTTGAGCCCAGACCGCGAAAAAGCCAGAAGAAAACTGAAGGAAAAGCGAAACCGATAAAAGTCGGCCTGTTGAATATACCGATTACAGCGACTGTCGCTATTTGTAAGCACTTGCTTAATGAATGTGCAGGTAATGTGTTTCTTAATTTGTAAAACTTCACTCGATCGATTATATTCTTGGATTTATCATATTCTTCCGAGAGATATTCATTATAATATATTATGCAATCTGATTTATGCATACAATCCGAAACGAGTAGCATTAAAACAGACAACAGAATCATTTCCAAGCTGTTGGAAAACGTTCGGGTCGCATAGATGAAAACAACATGAGAGCTGGCCAACGTTATCAATCTAGTTTTAGGGTTCTGTCCGTAGAGCTGACATATTTTAAAAAGACAGTAGTCATTTATGAAGGAAAGTAAACAGTAGAATATTCTAGGAAAGATTATTATAAAGTAAGGACTATGCAAATTGATGTTAAGAAAGGTAACGGCGAGGGAGTTGATGTTTTGCAATAAAATTAGCGGAAAGCCGATGGTGATTCGAGAGAGTGCAATATTACGAACAGGAAAAGTGACATTGAACTCCCAGCATCTTGTCGCATCTATATCCATAACATCACCTGAAAAAAATTAAAAAATTTATCAAAGGAATACTTTTGACAATTTTTTGATATTGAAAGAAATATGTAGAACATTTTATTATTTTCACGACCGATATTTAGATCAT
This sequence comes from Himalopsyche tibetana, assembly GCA_030503985.1. Classification (NCBI taxonomy): domain Eukaryota; kingdom Metazoa; phylum Arthropoda; class Insecta; order Trichoptera; family Rhyacophilidae; genus Himalopsyche; species Himalopsyche tibetana. Next base: position 3,343,960 of record JAPJYX010000014.1, read on the forward strand.
CATCTTCACTTGAAGTTCAGAGCATGATCAGGTGAATCAGTCAAACATGCTTACTTACTGAGGGCACATGAAAATTTGAAATACTATGCATTTCTTTTATTTAAAATAAATGTTATGATTGTAATGAAATTTCAAATTAAACATAACAGCAACTATTATACACCTAATTTAATTTCAAACTGTTTTTTTTTCTTTTCACCATGTCCGCTTTGTCCGGTGCTACACGCCACAATGTGTAGCATAGGGACTAATGAAGCTTAACTCGACAAAAAAAATCTACAAGAATGTTATATATTTGCTCAATCTATCTTTGATCGGAAAGTAAGGATAAGGATAGCGCTGGACTAGTTGAAAACTTACTACTCTCGATAAGGCTCTTTTAAGGATCAGGTGCAATGGATAGGAATTCAAGACATCAAAACCATGAACGTCTTTGAATACAAATCCATAACTTGATTGAAAAATCAATTGAACTGTCTATACTGGGATACTATCCCGTGAGCGTCATCACTGAATCCAACTACGTTAACTGCTCGGTTAATAGGTAGGAAATTTTAATGAACAGTAGAAACTGCTAAACACGAAAAAGAATATTTTGGTGACATAAAATTATATCTTATTTCATTCACTTATTTTCTTTTAACACGGAACACTTAACCCTTCAAAGAAGAACGTGACCATATGGTAACAGTAAACATCGTTGTGTATCGAGTCCACTGTTCATCCTTCTTCTACCTGTTGCCTTCATTCATTTCTGGTATTCAATAACTGCGGAGACGAACACAACTACCAAAGCACGTGATTTTTGTTTTTGTCTTACTAATGGACATCTTGCAATTGTTATTTATTATTTTATTAAAACTTTAAAATATTTATACTACTTTTACTAATCAATATATTTGTGTTGAAATTATGTTGATCTAAAGAGGTCAAATTGTAAATATTTTTAATGTCACGCTTAGCTATATTTCAACCTCTGTTGTGTGACCATATTGGTCACACAAACAATATGGCTGAAATACTGTGAATTTAATATGGCTGAAAAATTAGATTCGTCTCTGGAAACATGAAAATATTTTTAATCTTAAGTATAGTTTATATGCTATAGCGTAGGCTGTGATGATTAACAAAACCTTATTTATCTGAAAGTCAAAAAACATGTACATTTTAATGAATTCAAAATGTTTCTGTTACATATTAAGTCATCAAAAACATAGTTACTTTTTTCAACATGAAAATATATTCCTATCTACATGAATTTAATATTGATCATTTTCAATTATCTTCATTTATTTTAGAAAATATCAATAGGTAACAATGTAGCTTTTTATATTAATTTGGGTCCTTTTAATAATAAGATGAATTCCATAATGAAATGTGGCTCCCCTATGATGAAGTTGATTCCGAATAAAAAGGTTTTATTTAGGTGTTGACTGTCGAGTGTATGCAGTACTCCATGTGGTAAGTGATCCACTGTAGAAGTTGTCAGCCGTTGTCGGCTTTCTTATCGCGAGATGGTGTTAATAAATATTGCATTTGGATTGTGTTTTTAATAACTAACCATACATATTATGAAATAAATTCTTACCTGCAATCGGTTCCAATGTTTGAAAAAATTCGTCAGGATGTATGTAACCATTTTGAGGAACTAAAGCTAATAGGAATCTGAGTACCACCAATATCCAGTAAGAGAAATGTATTCCAGTTTTAGGATTTTCCTTTATCGCAGAATTCAAATTATTTTTGGAAAACATGATGATCTAATTTCACCGTCGCTCCATCTTATATTAACGCAGTTTTATCTGCAAACCGTAGCTAATAAAATAATTGAAATACAAAACATTCAATGACAGATATATATAGTGTTGCCATGATTCAAGATAGTGTCATCTCAACTTTCAATGTGGTCTTACAAAATGCATGAGTGCTCTGAGTACATAATTTTGAGAAAAAGTATTTTAAATATAATTTAGATTAAACGAAAATAGACTGAGGAGGAGCAAATAACTTATCGTATTTTATAAGACTGACAGCAATATGCATACAATAAAATATTCTCATTGCTGGCAATAACTGTAGTACTTTTGACATGACAAAACTTTTTATTAGAAAACAAAACTTTTTGTTGTGACGTATAAAGTTGTAATATTATTATGAAAAAATATACTGGACCACTTCGATACTAAATCATTACTTTTTAAAGAGATCGATGAGTTTTGGATGTTTGAAGAGACTATTGTATCTGAGCTGACCATTAAAAATACACTTACATCCCACAAAATATTTTTCCAATCTGGGAAAACCTGACCCAACGATTTGCGAAGGTTATCGTATTTACAGGGAGTGATTGTGAAGGCATCCTTCCTATGCGATTTTGTTTGGATTAATAGTTGAGAAAATCTCAATCAAGATGGACATATTGAATAAAGTAAGTTCTAAGATATCGAAACAGTTCTCTACGTTAAGAACTGATGCAGTTCCTAGTCGAAGGAGGGTACCTGCTGAGAATACTGATGCAAATAACAGTTTTCAAGAATCATCAGACACATCTGATGTACCACCTGTCAGACCCGAAAGGCGGAAAGCCAAAAAAAATATTCCATCAGATGAAAATCCAACGTTTAATCCAAGCAAAATTGACCCACCTCCCATGAGCACTCACGGTTAGTATTATTACTTTTCGTTTGTTTTTTTTTTGGTAATTATAGAGTATAGCTCGTCATGGATTATTACGGTGAAAAAATTCACTAACTAATTTAAAAACAACGCCACGATTTAAAGTTATTTTTTACGAAATATTTTTCCGCGCGGCGCCGCCATAATGGAAATCAGAGGCGATGTACTGAAAAATATTTCGTATTTCGCATAATTTAACAGTGTTCTTCGTAATAATGTGTGGTTTTAACGCGATTATCAAGCTCTCGAAAAATAATTTTAAATCATGGCGTTGTTTTTAGCTTAGTTTGTGAAGTTTTTCGCCGTAATAATCCATGACGAGCTATACTCTACTTATTCATTTCGTCTTTCGTGAATCCTCTTTTTTCTTATTCTAAAAAAATTCCTTGCAACGTAGCTAGTAAAAAAATCATATAATTATTACTAAATTAGAGTTGAAACCTAGTACAAATTATATTTGACAGTGGTGAATAATCAAATAAATTCAAAATTTGTAAAGAGGCTTTTGTGTGTTTTGTGGGATGGCAGTAGACAAGCATGCGGTGACCTAATTTCATTAACAAAGTATAATAGTTATACCTTTCGTTATTTTTAGACTATAATTAATATTTTACGACTATAATTGATGTAATTGTGAACATATCTTACTAAGCTGTCAATTATAGTAAGAAAGGCTAATAAGCGAACCTATCTTCCCAGGTTACACACGATTGTACCTGTCACCATAAGCTACGGATTTACGGTGCGTACTGGGCGTATCCTGTAACTTAACAGCATTAAGCACTTTCAAGTGTTTGCCAGGAGCAGTTACCTCTACGGCTTAGCTCGACTTAGGGAGAAAAGCTTACATTGAAATTAATCAAGTTTTATGTTGTCCAAATAAAATCCATTGCTTAGCCAGTTGAAAGTTGGAATTAAAGGTCAACAGTTTGGTGAACAGCTGGTATATTTTTTTTGTAAATGAAAGAAAGTAAATGTATTCAATAACGTAGAATTTTGTTAGAACTATAATATATTCTCATGCTTATCTATTGCTTATGTATATAATTACTCATGAAGATAATTGTAACTTTTGATCACCCAACAGTTTCTTTATTTTCCAGCAAATGGCAGTGTGATCAACATAATAAACTCCAACGGCATTCATTGGGGTCCTGAAATTACATACAACATTAACTCACCAGGCAAATCGGATGTAGAAGAGAACTATGAACCAGTTATAACTAAAACACAATCCATTATGATTGCGATGGAATCAAATGAAAAGGTTAAAGATTGTTTCAATTATTTATCTTGCTTATGTAAACTACTTGCATGATTTAATTTGACATTATGGTTTTTGTTGTTTTTAATTAAGTTTAACATTTTATTTTCTATCAATTGGCTAAAAATCAACAAAATTATTTAATGACCATTACATATTAGAATATTGCATGGATCTTTGTTTCAGGAAATTTACTAAATTCAAAACCTTGTAGAGTAAATAATGACTAGAAAGCATTCAGTCCTAACAACAGAGTATGCTCAGAGTGATTAACTAGTTTTGTTTTAGCCCTATCCTACTATCCTTACCCTCTATCAAAAGAAAAGTTGAGTTAGTGTGTAACCGACAGTTCTCAGAAAAACTTCCGTTAAGATGAGCTCCACTAGAAGTCCATGTATGCTTTATTTTAAAATTTAAATAATCAATGCAAATTAAATTTCTTGCACAGGTGGAACATGATCATTTGGATTTAGTAAGCAAACAACTGGGTGCAGGGTGGCGTGCAGTTGTCCGTAATTTTGGCTACGACGAAGGAATGATAGATATTTTTTACGAATCTCACCATCACAAGGGTATATCCGAGGTATGCAACTCTTTTTCCTATGAAATTAATTAATCGCAATGAAAATTAAATTAACCCTTTCCCCAAGAAGATTTGACTGTGAAATGACTACTTTTACTTGGCATATTGAGATATTGAACACCATTATCTAAAGTAAAAAGCAATACTTGAACACACATTGTTTAGTTGGAATCATGCGATAAAATGTTGGGAATTGACAGATGCTCAACGTAGCGCATACTGTGATCCCCACTGCAGTGAAAGAATTTACCTGCATATGATATTTTCATTACTTTGTAGGTCATCTACCAAATTTTTCTGGATTGGACCCGTATTGAAATAAGAACATTAGGAGAGCTATGCGCACAACTATGGCAAGAAGGAAAGAAATCTCTTGTTAGAGACCTGGCTCTCGTCTCCAAAACTTCATCGAAGAACTATTCTGATAGCGAGTAACGGCATTCTGCATGCAAATTACTCTGTATGGGATGTGTTATTACAGTCTGGTATTTTAAGAACATTTAAGATATATTTGTAATCGGTCTTTTAGCGCACTGTTCTGTATTGATAGTCATTTTCTTATTCTAGACTCTTTACAGTCATTCATTTTATAATATCTTTTTACGTTAAATTAATTATTTGTGAGAAAAATGATAAAACGAAAGTCTGAATGTATAATAAGCTTTTGAATACACGCTATGCAATACGATTTGATATAAAATTTAATCAGATAATAAATTTAAATTTGATAAAGTCGAGGCCAGTTAAGTGAAAGGTTATCATCATGTGAGAATGTAAAATAGTATGTTATTCGAGAAAGAAATTTATGGGTTTTTGGATATTGAAGAATTCCATGAACTGAATAAATAATTTTAATAAAAACTGATATATGGTTAGTTATATCGACTGTATTCCAAAACTAGACATTCCTGTGAATATTTGTTGTTTATAACCAGAGCTGTGAAGTTTGAGTTGTGATTTATAGTTTATTATAGGTGACTCCTTTTTCAATTAAATGTCGTTAACAAATGTGCTTTTTACATCTATGCATCATCATGATTCATCAAATCTATGTCAAATGACTACACAGCCATGGTTTTTAAATTAAAATAACATAATACCATTATTAATAAAATGCAAACTCTTTAAAGATGCTTTATTAAAATAAGAATGTGCTCACAGCATAATAAAAAATTGAGAATATTTTTTTAAACCAAAGTTTTTGAAAAAAGAAAACATCCTTCAAAATTTCTGTGATCTTAAAGTAAAATTAATTATGCTAGATATTAATTAACATGCCATATCAAAATCTCAAATCCTCGATTGTTGGTATATTTACTTAAACAATATTAAAACTGAGATGTTATTTTTTAGGTAGGTATTCATTCGAATTAAATGCCTACTTATAATAATATTAGAATATTTTTCCAAAGTGTCGGTATCTATAACGTCATTAGTATAAAATAAATCAGAATATGTGGTAATGTGATGTTTTCAAAACGAAATTGCTAGTTAAAATTTCATTTGAAGGAAACTGCTTATTTGTAAGCGAAAAAATATATGTATAATATAATAAAAATTATCAAACGATTCAGTCTCTTTGAAATTTATTTCATAAGTATATTAAGCAATTGCTTTATTTATGTTAAGTTTAATATGTATTGTATGTAAAGCATTGAAAAGAGAAAGTTCGCAACACTGATAAAATCAGACGAACTCATTTGCACTCATATCTTTTCTTTACTCGTGTGTTACTGCTTTGCTTATATGTATTTAATAATGTCTATCTTATCAATAAATTGAATCGGCCTTATAAGTATGGTTTTTTTATTGTTGCACTATTTGCAAAATATTAGTATTCTGAGTAAAATATTTGTATTTTTTCTCAGAATTAATTGTAATATAATTGGTATAACATACTTTATTGAATTCACCATTTCCTCTCTGCACTGCCTTGTGATACAACTGTAGTCAAATACAAATAAATTAATCATATTGAATAAAATATATATTTTCAATTTAGAATCGATTTATTTATACATAATTTTTGAATCACATTATTAGTGCTATATTGAAACAGGTTAAATAAAATTTAGCATTACTTTTGTATGTTCAACACATTGTTCGGGGGTAACAAGAGACAACCAAACAAGTCTTTTCAAATTGGCAATTGGGTATCGAAAATGTAAATGTAAACATAGATATTCTGCAAAGAAACAATTATGCACCACCTACCTTGCAATTTGAATATATAGTTGGAGGTGAAAGCATAGTCTAAAAATACCAGTATTTTTTTTCATAAATTGTTGAAATACAATAGCTATAGCAGGGATGGCGAACCTTTTTGGATCCGCAAGCCAAAAATCCTCAAGTATTATTTCTCGATTGTGTGACGTGCACATGCAGTAAAAATAAATTATTTTTACAGGCACGCGTGTCTTATGTTCGCCATCTCTGAGCTATAGGATAACAAACTTTTTGATTTTTTTTTACATTTTTCAGGATTGTGAGATTTTTTGGTGAAGATTATTCTATTTTTGTTCCTGAATAATATTCTGTTATTAGATTTTTTTATTTAAAAAATAATAACGGTTATAATAGAAAATATAAAAATGGCCCACAGACAATGTATTAACACAATTATTTCCACTTTGTTATAATATACACTCGCATTCCATTGGTAGAATATTTATATATTACGTTTCTCTAAATAATTATATTAAAAATAAATATTTTCAAAGTTATTATAAAATGTAAGCTTATTAATCTGTTAGTGTTTGATCTATGAATTTTTAGTATATAAGAAATGAAGTCTATTTTAACTTTCAGTATCATAGTTTGTTTATCAATTGAGCCCCTAAGAAGTGAAGTGAGCCAAAAGTCAAATGAGGCTACAAAATACACACAGCAATAGTGTTTTCTTTCTAAAATAAAAATATGTAATCCACATAAACGTTATTAAAAATCATGATCTTTCTTAAAATTCTGATAGAAAAGTTTCACCATTTTGCTACTTGACTCACTTCACTTCTAAAGGGCTCAATTGTAGGATGTCACTTGGAAGGCATTATTGAAATTTTCTACCAATTTTCAATTGCTATTTTATTGTATGAATATAATATAATCCAAAAAAAACTCAATTTTATGATTAAATCTTAAATCTTGACACTGATAATATTGCTGAAAAATAATCTTGCTTTATGTATCATTAAAAGAATAATTAATTGCTTTGATTGATTTTATCTTTTTTTAATAATAGATTATTAGATCTACAGCAGTAATATCGTAAGCTTCTAACATTCGAACTACCAAAAACTATTTTTGTGATGTTGAGTGCAATGATTTTTTTAACTCAAAACTTCATAATTTTTAAAGATATTAACATTTCCTTCAATTAAATGAACAATAAACTTTCTTAATAGTTACCGACATCAAGCACTCTAAGCTGATGATATACAATCTCAGCCTCACCTTTTCTTTATAATCTAATAACATAAAGTAAACAAGTGTGATAATAATTTGAGTGAAATGTTGATTTAGTATATCTGTACTGTTTATCACAACATATTTTTATTAACACCTGAATGCATTCCAACCTTTTAATTAATTTTTATTATACAAAAGGCATAATTGTTGTCAATAACCATTTCGAAGCTTATTTTTGCCATAAGTTTTTTTCTTACACCGTTAAGTATAAAATTAGAGCAACCCGATTAAAATAAATTCATTTATTGTTCATAGAGTTATGAGATTTGCACTCTTAACTGCTGATAATCGGAAATTGTATTATAGTTTAAAAAAATATAGTAAGTTGACATGAATTTATGATATTACAATTATTATTCATCAAATATTGTATGTTGTTACATTTACCATATCAAGATGGTAATTCTTGTTTTAAAAATATTGTTGTGATTGTTAGTTTTTTAACCAACATATTACATTTAGACATGTACACATTCTTTTGTGCTAAGCTGCATTTAAACCATATTTTAAGACTTTATTAGTGTTTTCAAACTATGCTGCGGAATCAAAATGGAGTCAATAACCTTCAATTTTTGCTTAGATTAAGCTATGGCACAGTGTGGTGTAATTATTTTTATGATGCTTTTATATAATGGTTGAATAAAGACACTTGAAGTAAAACATAGTCCAGTGCCGGGGGACCTATTCCTATTGAAAGGTCGCATTCATTTATCTCTAATCTAATAATTTTAAGATCCTTCAATTAAATATGCTAAAAGATATAAACTATTTTGTAAATGAATGAGAACAATGAAATGATTTTTTTAAAATCCCAGGTTCCCTACTGGTGGCTTAATGCTTCAAATAGATTACTTTTGACTTGAGTTGATTGTAGAAAATATCTAAGTTGTCAATGTAAAATATCATTCTAAATTCATGCCACCTGAATTAAGATAGAAACCAGCGAGTTAATTATCTGTCACCGAGAATTGAAAGTCAAACTCAAATAAAAGGTTATCATTATTGCATTTAACATAGTTATAATATAAACAAAAGTGTTTCCAGCGAACAATGCTTTTCGAAGATCTGTTGTAAAGTATCAGTAAATACTTATTATTATTAAGATTTATGTACTGAAATGATTATAAAATGCTGTGGTATAGGTAAAACTTTTTTTTTTTATCGTACTGAATATAAGCGATGCTACATGCGATGACATATTTTTCTATCATTAAATGTGGTTCTTAAAGGGTTTATAATAATGATAGAGGCTGAGAGATAATTCTGTGTGTTTAATATAATATTTTTTCTTGACTACTCGTTAGTCGATGTGAGATTTTGAAAAAGTGTGAATATTGTGCAATATCGAATAAATAATTTACATTAAAAGGAACAGTGTTTTATTTCACAATGATTACTGATAAGCGAGGCCTGCTGATCACCAGTGTCGATGTTCAAGACATTCGATTTCCTACTTCTATCGGAGGCCACGGTTCAGATGCACTGGTGATGATTAATATTTATAATCGTGTACTGTTTGTTATTTTTATTGAAAATAAAAAATTTACTATATTATATTGCACACATACATTATTACACCCGCAGCTCGAAGCAAAAAAGGTGGTAAAATCAAAAATACATTGCAATGATTGTTATAAAGCTTACCTAACTGATACTTTGAAAATTTAAATTAACTTTGATTATTCCACGTATTGTGTTACTAACTGTGACACGTGTTTCGCCTCTTTCAGAGGCATCTTCAGACTTACTATCGCAAAGTTTGCTTAAGTAATGAAGCAAGATTGATTCTAACATTTAAAAATTATGAAATTACAAAATGGAATCCTCGATTCTATCACCCCTCTCCTTGCTTCCCTTAGAAGGAAAAAAAACCCAAACTCCATTTTGTAATTTCATAATTTTTAAATGTTAGAATCAATCTTGCTTCATTACTTAAGCAAACTTTGCGATAGTAAGTCTGAAGATGCCTCTGAAAGAGGCAAAACACGTGTCACAGTTAGTAACACAATACGTGGAATAATCAAAGTTAATTAAAATTTTCTATCTTACCTAACTGGGTTAAACTTGATATTTGTTATTCTGGTGATTTTAAATCAAGCGATTGAAATGATGTTCCTCATAATTTAGTATTTACATATTGATAACATGCAAAGCGTCGGCTTATTCGTTTAATATTTATTCTTACAGCATACTGATCCAAATTACTCTTGTGCTTATGTGACAATCAATACTGATGGTGGTAAAATAGGATACGGGCTAACATTTACCCTCGGCAGAGGAACAGAAGTGGTTGTGTTAGCTTGTAAATCTATGAAATCTTTTCTTTTGGGCAAAAACGCTGCAGATATCTTTAAAGATTTTGCTTCCTTCTGGCGTATATTGACAAGCGATTCGCAGATGAGATGGGTAAAGATATATTCTTATTGATAAATATTAAAAGAAAAATAGAGTTGAACTGAGACACTTATTTCAAACCATTACTTCAAATCTTAAAGAGGCTTTTTTAAACTAATTTCAAATTGGTTTTCCTCATTTAAAAAATTACTTTTGAAGAATTAACGTTTGTATTAATTATTAATTAATATTGTAATATCTTCCGTAATTAATTGAGCACAGATCAAAAGTGGATAACTCTAAAAATTTATCACATTTTTGTTACTATGGGAAAAGAAAGTAAAAGTCTATTCTTTTTATTCGTGGTAATTCTCAAGAAATTTACTTCATGTTTTAGAACAAATCAAATTTTTATTATTTGCTTACAATCAATGGAGATCTATCCACTTTTGAACAGCACTGACTCAAATATTGATTTGACATAACAAAATTGTTGATAACAGTTATTCAAAACTAAGCTTAAAACCTTTACATGAATAAAGATTGGACCGGAGAAAGGCGTTGCGCATCTGGCTGTAGCTGCAATAATAAATGCACTGTGGGACATGTGGGCACGGATAGAAGGGAAACCAGTCTGGAAATTGCTAGCAGACATGGAACCTGAAGTAAGAATATTGCCATTATGTATACTAATTAGTTACCTATATGTATATATAATATATAAAATTTTCATACTGCTGTACTGAGATATCCTGCATATTAGGAGATATACAATCGATACAATTTAAAATTGCAAGTCACTCAGTGGTGGCATATGTCATGCATTTTAAGTAGGCCCAGTATCCAGGCTTCTTAAAAGATCAATCTTTTTGATCTTGTTGATAACATACTAATGGAATCTACTTTTGGAGACCTCTCATACTTACTGTGTAGTAGATGTATGCACTCTAGGTATGACTCTGCTTTTAATTTATCTTTTAATCGTATTACTCGCACAATAATGCGATTGGTTAAAAAATGCTTCAAACTAATCTTTTCTTATTAGTGACTTAGGATGAGTGATTGACAAGTAGTATTCTTTAAAACAATCACAATTGAAATAATAAGATAAAATAGCAATATATTTAGTTCCACAAAAATAATAAACTATAAAGATAGCCAGTGGCGGATTACCCCATAAGCGCAAGAGGCGCGCGCTTGAGGCCTCCAAATCTTGGGGGCCTCAAAAATAACATCACTCAGTAAAAATAACAATGATTTCAGTTTTCAAAATTCATTAATATTCATGAAGAGTTTTGCAGCACTTTTGTGTCATTCGAAAAACAAGGCCTCCAAAATTGATTGCGCCTGGGGCCTCCAAAGTGCTTAATCCGCCACTGATGATAGCTATTTTGTAATTACTCAGTGTATTATAATTAAGTAAGTCTCATCAGAGCAGAAAATTCTCATGATGACTGAAACTAATCCTGATCATCATAAACACTTGAAGTAAAAAAAAGTGTTTTCTTTTTATAAATGTGTGACCCTGTGACCAATGACAGTTAAAACTGTGTAATCACAAGTAAGTCTTACATTAATGTTTGTCATGCTTTCTTTGCCAAGGAACTAGTTTCAACAATTGATTTTCGCTACATAACAGATGTCATAACTCCTGAGGAAGCTATTGATATGCTGACGAAATCAAAGGCTGGAAGGGAAAAACGACTCGCCACATTATTAAATTATGGATACCCTGCGTACACAACTCAAGTTGGTATGTTAGTAAAATATGATACAGTGAATTTTTAAAATATTTTTGAGATATCGATTTTGGTAATAACGTTAAAAATAGCGAAGTATTCAGTTCTACATTTTTTTAAAAATTAGTTGATAGCTATTTCGGCGTATGCCTTCATCAGAATTATGTTTAAACCTACATTTAATCAGCTATCTATACTGACATTAACAATCTCAATGATTCAAAGGTTGGATGGGGTACCCTGATGAATTGGTTAAAACTTTGACAAAGAAATATATGGACATGGGATTCGACAGTTTTAAGGTTAAAGTTGGAACGAATTATGAAGATGATTATCGAAGATGCAAGGTGGTTCGAGAAGTTATCGGAGATAAGAACAATTTGGTAACTATTATAAAAATCATATCTTTTTGTTTCGATATTACAATTAATGACTGAGTCAATAACATTCAATTAGCTTGAATATTCTCCAGAGTTATTGTGTATTCAATTCACCTTTGTTGAAGCAAGTACACTCAATACCAAGATAACAGGGTAAACATTTTAGAGGGCAAAAATAAAATAGAGTTCAAATCAAATTGATATGATAGATAAGAATCTGATGAAATGTTAAAGTACGATGGAACAAATTGTTATAATTATACCAGAAAAACATATTTGTTCAGTGAGTACTCTTTGGAATATTGATATACATAATAGAATTCAAGGCTGAATGTTTTACATTTAGTGGGTGTTCTGTCATTGATTCTCATACCACTTTGATATAGTAACAGAAATTGGACTTATATATCTGCTCTGAACTTCAAATATTCCCACTAATGTACTTACACAAGCTAAAAAAACTTTTCAGCAGGGCGAAATAATGGAAAAGCGCTGGTGTGGTTTATATATGTTCAGAGTTTCTTAAGTGGCTCACATACGTATTGTATCACTTTTTCACAATTTGTAGAAACAGAAGTACCGTCCAAGGGATTGGACTAACGATTAGGTCAGGGGTGGGAAACCTTTTCTTCTCTAAAGGCCGCAGTAAACATTGACTATGGAATCTTTGGTCGGAAACAGGAATTTACAGTCAGAATATGTCAGGAATTTACATAAATTACAGAATTGGTCAGAAGGCCGCACTAAAGTAGCCAAAATGTCGCAGGTTCCCCACGCCTGGATTAGGTAGTCGCACTGCATATAAAAAGTATTAGCCATGCAGTTAGGTATCCTCAGTGTCCCATACTATAGCTTTAACAATCTTGGTGAGAAAATTGATTCTGACCTTTCTGTTTGATTAATCTTGTGTAAACTTAAGTCAGGTAAATCTACATCCTGAATAACAAACTTATTTTAATAATCTAGGACGATTTCTTATATTCATACCAGGTTTATTCCAAGCCATAATCATTGATAAATTATTCAAGATGGTGGATGCAAATCAGGTATGGGATGTGAATCAATCAATTTCATGGATGAAAAAGTTGGCGGAGTTCAAACCTCTGTGGATTGAAGAACCAACATCCCCTGATGATATTTTGGGTCATGCTACTATTTCAAAAGCTTTAAGGTTAATTATTTTTTTATATAAATTAATTTAAAATTTGTTTAATCTTTATAATTGCATTGAAAGATAAATATAAGAATCTTCCAAATTTAAATAACAGTTTGTCAATATACATCAATATGAGAAATATCCAGTGGCGGTTCTAGGTACTGGGCTAGGTGGGCTAAGCCCGACCTTCATTTTTCACCCAAAACTTTAGATGGCTGAATAAAAATGAACAGCAATTCGGCCGCTGAACAAAATAAATAAATTTATAAGCTTAACTAACCTTTCCCAAATTAATATAATATCTTTGTTTAAATTTTCCTCTGTCAATATAAGACAATGCCATGTCTACCTACAATAATATTCTCGATTGTGTTTTGTATTACAATTTTAAACTGAGCCGGCATAAAAAAAACAATAACCCTATAAATAATTCATAGAGAACAGGCAACGTGACGTCAGTCTGGCAACACCTATGTAATAACGGCTCAGGGGCTAGAGTTTTCAAGCCCGCCATCACAGACAATATCCTGCAATATTTCTTTACACTGGAACGCAATCAAGCACGATTCGATTTTTTTTGTATTTCTACGTACGGAAAACTCATCAAACTCACACGACTGTGTTTCAAATTAACTACCTTCTGTCATTCGTTGGGGGCTAAAATGGATCTGCCCATGACCCATACACAAATATTGTTGTATTGTATGAAAGTGACAGCTCTGTATTGCTTTTTGTACTTGTTATTTCACATTGAAAGAGACAAATTTAAGGTTATTATTTCTTACTTACATTAGCATTGATTTTATTATATAGTAATTTATGCTTTGCAGTAGTGTCGTAGTATTTGTTAATTTGCTTGTAGATTAATGTATAAGGTGAAGTGGAAGCATGCAAAATTTCGTAAATAGTATACAATGCTATGCTTTTCTCTAGCCCACCCAAGATTTTAGGTCAGGAACCGCCACTGGAAATATCTAATTAATTACTCTTGTTTATACAGACCATTCGGTATTGGTGTGGCAACAGGAGAGATGTGTGCAAACAGGGTGATGTTTAAACAATTTATGCAGGCTGGAGCGATGCAGTTCTGTCAGGTTGATTCAGCTCGAATTGGAGGAATCAATGAGATCCTTTCAGTTTATTTAATGGCCCATAAACTCAAAGGTAGTTTGGTAGTTGTTTAAATAATATTTTTTTTTTCCGATAACTTATGTATGCTACATTATATATGGAATTTTAACTCTCTTACGAAAGATGAACAAAGAGAATTAAGCCAAAGATCAACTAGAAGACGAAAGATATCAAAAACACCCATGCATGCTCTTAATCTTAATGTTAAGTGGAAAAAATCTCTTGATATTTGACCTAGCCAGGAATTGAATACAATGTTTTTGGTTGCAAGGTGGATGTCGCATCACTAGACTAAATAAGCTGACAAAACTACCAGATTGTGATACTTTTGTAGCATTTCTGCTCTTGGTTTGAATCCATAGATGTACTTTTCATTAATTAGATCAATTTTTAATTAACAGTTGAATTTATCAACATACCGACTGTGGAAAGGAATAAGGCTTAACCCACAGTTTTTTTCGATAATCACAATGTATCAAACTTGATACAAGTTCTATCAAAAGAATGCAAGCTGCAAATGCCGAATTAGTATCTAAATTTAGCTTTTAACCCTTTGCAGTCTTTAATTGAAATATGTTTTCACATTAATTCGTCTTTAATTAATTTATTATCGTATAATTATAATAAAAAACATTTTGAATGTTTCAGTATAGCAAAATTTATCTTACGCACAATGCGTATTGGTAATATTTGGATGAAAAAAAAACTTATATTATTAAAAAAATCAGTAAATAAAAAAACATTGCCAAATCTGTAATGTCGAGTCCAGCTCGACATAGGACTTCTAAGAGTTAAGTTTGAAAAAGATGACCTAGTAAAAAATTAAAACCAAGAAAACACACTGAAATAAAGGGTTTTCCGAGACAATTTCTTTAATTAATATTAGGTTAAATTTGAATCGTTCAAACTATGTACATTCTCACAGATTTTGTCACTAATGACCAGGGTTTCAAGTTAATTCTCCTCAAGTTCTCAGTTCAAGTTCATCCGTGCACTTGAACGCCTGAAGATGCCGAAAGGCGAAACCCGGGTCGTTAGTGACAAAATCTGTGAGAATGTACATAGTTTGAACGATTCAAATTTAATATTGAAATTCCACCAAGCACCTTCAGTCGAAATCTTAAATTATATCAATATTAGGTTATGTCAATTAAACACCAGTTTAGAAGTCTCCCTGCACTTCAAGGTTGTGTATAATTCATAATTTGCATGTCACAAAATCATCAAAACACGTTTTTGGCGCCTCCAGTAAAATTGTGTGGGTTACGTCCTTTTTCCTTTCTACAGTCGATATGAAATAGTTTTTTTCAAATAAATGATGTAATTTAATTCTATTCTTTACCCATAACTCATGTGGATTTCTTCAATATTTTTTAAATACTTAAATGAAATGCGCTCCTCTTGATTTTTTTTCATTTCAATTCGTGATGTATCATGCCATAAATATATAGTTTAGAAACTTACTTTTAGTATTGGTATGCCCTCATGCTGGTGGAGTGGGACTATGTGAAATGGTACAACATCTTCAAATGTGGGACTACATGAGCCTGTCAGGTACGATGGAAAATCGTTACATTGAATATGTCGACCAGCAACATGAGCATTTTGTAGATCCCGCACGAGTTAACAAGGCCCATTATCTTGCACCACAGGTAAAATATTTAGGAATATTGTTTTCTCATCGAGATGAAAGTCACGTATTTAATTGAATTGAACAAAATTACTCCTGCAGCTTAATGTTAAAGCTTTTTTTGTTGTTTTTTATTTTAGCTTCCAGGATATAGTACTGAATTTATGGCAGACTCGATTGAAAAATTTGTGTATCCACACGGCACAGAGTGGAAAAGAATGTTTGATGAAGGAATATTCCCTCGGCCCAAAGAGAATTGACTGAATAATAATCTGGAGATTTTTTCAAGACACAATCTGACTTGAAGATGGACATGAAGTGGGGCAGTTTGAAAATAAATTTTAAATGTTTATTTACCGATAAAAAAAAGCTTGTTTTTTTTCAATGTTATCCTGTTTTTTTCTCACCTGTGCGTATATATGAAAGTAAATCAAAAAAATTAACAAAATAAATCACTCTTTTTATTTTAATAAGACTTAAACGTAAAACAATGTAAATTGAAATCATTCAAATAATGCGCCACTAACAATAATTAAAACCTAAAATCACTATACATGTAATAAAATAAAAACATGCAATTTTTTTAAAAATAAATCGAGTAAAAGTGGTGTCAAATTTGGTAGATTAAATGGAACTATTCATACAATTAAATAAATCATTTTTTTTCCAGAAAACCGAATAATATATTATATACATTTGTATTCTATTTTTTATGGGTTTACTAGTTAACTAAAACAGTCTCATTTTATGGGTCATGATAAGATTCTATCAAGGAATAACCATAAAAAATATTTCAAAAGCTTCATTTCACGAGAAGGCATCTTAAATTTTTGGTTTAATTTCTTTTTTGAAAAGCAAATGCACTTAATTTGGATTGTTTCGGAGCGACCTTTCCATCACCTGCTGATTTTCCATCCTCAGGAGGAGGAGAAAGTTTTCTCTTGGGGGTACTACTTTCTGAGTTTTGTTTCTGCTGAGACTTAAAAGTTTTCATGGCAAGTTTGGTCAGCTGTTCTGGAGTGAGATCGGTATTTTCCGCTTGAAGGTTTTCTTTGTTCCGCTGATACCATTGGACGAATGTTTCAGATGGAAAATTCTTTGGAACCTGACAAATGTTGAAAGTGGTTAGTTTATGAAAAATGAGGACAAGCAGTTAGTTGATAAGACAAATTAAGAATTATTATTATCATTTTCAACGAGAGAAGTTGTTTGTTTGCTAAATCAAATGCAAATGAATTATTTTGCAATAAACTTTTTACAAAGTACAAAGGAATATTGTGTTTTTATTAATTTTTAACATCAAATCAAAATAATTATTCATATTATTTCAATGCCACGTAATAAGCTGTATCACAAAGGTAATACAATATTTTTAGATGCCTCGCACACCTCTGGTTTTAATCTTTAATATGATTTCAATAAAATTATATTAACTTACAGATTGTGAGGGAGATTCAGTTGCAGTATTTTGGTTGATTACTAGGGCTCTGTCAGTGAGTGAAAGAGGGCTGGAACCGCCATTTAGATCTGCAGATTCAATTGTTTTGCGGAAAGGGTTTCGATTTCCTTGGGATAATCTTGGCATAGGCTGAAAAATTACAGGAAGTATTTCTGATTATAAACATTCTGTTTTGCAATATATTGTATCTACAATATATTACACATGCTATTTGAGCTTGAATTAAGGAATGTCCTTCCCCACTTCTTTCATTAATTTCTCTCTTTTAGCGTTGTATTTAATACATGGCATTTTGTGATTTAGAAGGTGGAGTGAAAGACAAAAAAAATAAAATATTGATCATGTAGAAAAGAATCTAGTCATTTGAAATTATTTGTTCATACAACAAAAGAAGGCAACTATTTAGGACGAGTTAATCTCTGGTATATCACCAGCATTGAAATATTCATGCATAAAAAGTTTGAGTGTTATGAATGACTGGCTTATTAATAATTAGTAAACTTACGGCGGGTTTAAGAGGAGCCACCGTTTCTCTAGATTTGTGGTGTGAAATAATCAAACTCGTATTAGCATCTTGTGAATCGGTAATTTCTTCTGAATCATCATCCTGCATTATTTCTTGAGGAATTTCCTGGTTTTCTAATTGTTGAGCTAGTCCAGATAGCTTATCCGCGAGATGCATTTTTCCGAGGCGTGATGCATAACGTGCAGCAGGCGCTACAGCACGGCGCTCCGCAATCATTTCAATCAACTCCAGTGCACGTTGTTCTATTTCACTTCGGCATGCCAGCTGGAATATTTGTTACATTTTTATCCTGAACTATTTGCTAGATAAAAATATGTTACAGATAGGTGTAAATGCACCAGTGCAAAAATATCCTTAATAAATTTAAAAAATCATGTAATATAACTTAAGAAAATTGAAAAATAATATAAAAATTAAGAAACGTGTCAAAAGGAAAATGATTGTTATTATTAATGTATCACTACCGTCTTCATGATGGTGTAACATCTAGATAAATTATATCAGATAAAACTTGATATCAATTGAAAGTAAACTCAAATATATTTAGAGCAAAACATCCGTGGAAATATTATTAACGAAACAATGTCAGTAATGTGTTTATCCATGTCCGCTCCCAATGTGGAGCATATGGCTTCTTAATGGAGGTATCTCAACAGAAGTTTTTCTACGAGAACTGTTTTTTTACTCAGTCGCTCAACCTCACTTTTTTCAAAGTGAGTAGTAGGGAAAGAAGGATAAGGCTAGAACAGGACTAGTGGTTGGCTAATCGCAATTGCTACACCCAGTTATTAAAGGATCAGAAGGATGGGAGGAGAGGAAATGATGTGAATTGACATACAGACACCAAGTCTTTGATCACGACGTTGAATTGAATAATTCTCAAATTTACTGTGATCTTACCGGGAATCGAACCCAGACCTGCGTGATCAGTAGAGCAAGCTCTATCCAACTGGGTCACAGCAGGCGACAATTGCACTTGTCAGTAATGCACTTAGGTAAATCCAGAAACAATAACTGTGCTCGACACTGAATAATGTTTAGGAAATGATAGAATCATTACCGCAAATAGTTTGAGAGCAATTTCAATTCTTGTGTTCGTTGATCCATCTGAGGTTCCAAGTAACGCCAATCGACGCAACCCTTCTTCGTGTTGACTCTTTTCTGTTTCCATTTCACAGAACGGTAACTGAAAAGCACATTCAAAAATAAATATCAGTGTTATATTATTGTTTCTAAATATTGATAATATAATTTGAATAATTAGAAATATATATAATTGCTTATTTCGATAAATGGGAAACAATCTTTGCAACAAAAATTATCAAGTAGAAACCTACCTTTAAAGGCAGCTGCATAACTGTCGGCCGAGGGGCAGTTGGAGGGAAAGGAGCACCTCTACACAAAACCAATCGGGTACATTCATTTTCTTCACTCACCTAAAAATTTGCACGAAGCCCAACAATTAATATGTTATTGACAGTAATACAAATACATGACACCATCAACTGATTAAAAAAAATTAAAATATCAATTAATTATTGTTCATAAAAAAAACAAGGGCTGTGGAGTCGTGAAAAAATGGCAACTAGGACCGCAACCTGCATTTACAAATGACCTGACTCCAATTTAAAAAAGA
Organism: Himalopsyche tibetana; assembly: GCA_030503985.1. Lineage (NCBI taxonomy): Eukaryota > Metazoa > Arthropoda > Insecta > Trichoptera > Rhyacophilidae > Himalopsyche > Himalopsyche tibetana. The sequence goes on from JAPJYX010000014.1 coordinate 3,363,939, forward strand.
TGTAAAACTTTATATTAAAAAAAAATTAGTCTCCTAAGTTTGCGTATTTTTAAAATATTTACCTTAAATACATAACTTTTTAAATTAATCATCTAAAACACCATGAATCTTACTTCAGTTCTTTAAACAATTCTTCAGTACTCACAGAAATAACATAAAATGAGTCAGAAACACCTTTGGTGTGATTCTGAGTTTCACACAAAGGTAGCCATAGACGTTCAGATTTTCGGTAAAGACGGAGAATACCAGCAGAGTCCATTGTGACCACTGATCCTCTATCGGAACAGCCGACCCATCGTAGTAAAGCTCCTGCAGATAAGGGGAGACGGGTCCCTTCTGTTATGGTGCGTACCTTGTCTCCTAGATATAATAAATTGAAAAATCTTATTCTCGATTTTTAACAGTGGTTGTGTTACTGATATTTTTAAATTATATATCATTCATTTATATTTCAATCATTGTTCAAATAAAATAACTTTTACTTAACCCTTTGAGTGGTGAGTTAATTTTTACTAAATTAGGCTTTTTTGTATATTTTGATTAGTTTTACCATTGATACACACAAAAATATAAAAAAAACTTTTTTTTGTTTGTTGGTCAGTCTGGGAAGAATATTGAATAACTAGCTGTAAGCCCGTTGCCCAGCAACGTGAGATTTTTGTTGCATTGTGTTTCATTTTATTTAGTTTAATTTAATTTAATTTAATTTTAATTTATTTAATTTAATTTTATTTCATTAACTATTAATTTTCAAGTACGCAAACAAATACATTTCGTAGAAGAAGAAAAAGACTCGAGAACATCAGTATGCACACATTTGTGAAAAGCGAGTGATTATTTTATCGACTATTAATATATAGATTTACTATGAATAAAAAAGTGGAGACTGGAAGGTGTGAAATCGGGGACACCAGACATTATCGACTATTAATATATAGATATTTTAGGTGGTAAATCTTTTTTTTTAATTTTACAACGCTTAATTAGAAATATAAATTTACAAACTCATTTTTACTTTTCAATAATTTTCAAGAAGCTATTACTTCCGATTTGGATCTAGATCTTTTATTGCTTCTTTCTGCAAACATAACCCGCTCTACTGACGTTGATTCCAGGAAAAGAATCGCGCCGAAAAGTAATTTTACGCTCAGTTTTGTACGGCTACCGACCTGTGTACAAATATTCACCTTTTTACAAAATTGTTTTGCTCATTTGCAACCAATAATAAAAATAATGTGACTAAAAATCATAGATATAGATGTTCTTAATCCATCTGTGAAATAATGACAATTCAATTAAAAGCCAATGAATATTAGACAACACAACATTCTGCCGCACGTATGCGGCGATACTCCTCAAAGGGTTAAGATTCTTTTTTGCCTATTACGGGTTGATATAATAGCAAATGTTTGAATTCTTTTGTGTGTAGCAGTGGTACAAATAATCAAAATATGTGAAAAATCCTAATTTAGTTTTAATTATTTATCATAACATGCACATTATCAGATATTTTCTTTTGGATTAAATGAATTTCCATCTTGCACACTAGCATACCGTGTACTTGAATTGTGTCAATAGCCATCTGTTGATCCTGAACACCAGGATCTGTCATGTGGTAGACGGTATGAAGAAGTCCACCTCTCCCGGTAAGGCTGATAATTTGTCCAGGCAGACAGATAGTCTGTAATACATAAACATTAATGAAATATAAGCAGACAAATCTAGATTATATATATAAATAAATAAGAGGCGTCCAGTATCGAGCACTGCCTAATCAGAATCACTATATTTTTCTGGAGCCGAAAGTTTTTTTGACTTCTTCTTAACAATTTTTCAATGTGAAAAACCCAGACGTTAAGCGTGTATATTCCATAAAAAATACTGAATGATATTCAATAAGTTGATTCAAATTCTGCGATCTGATCAACTCTCAATGACTTGGCTGGTATGATAACAAGATACTTTTGACTTGGCCACTTTTGGGAATAAAATCATTATTCAAAGTTGATTTTCATACACTAATAGGATCATAATGAATTGTAGAAACTAAAATTCCCTACCAGAATCATTTAAAAAGTTTACGAAACACGGTCGTGTTTGATACTGAAATATATTTGAATGGAAAAGAATCTTTTTCCATGTATGCTCTCAATGTGAAGCATATAGACTCATAATGCAGATGTCAAAAGAAGTTTTAGAAGAATTTGATATGGTCGTTGGCTTCGGTTACGGAGGTCACGGGTTCGAATCCCAGTACGAAGTTTTATAAATTTTTCAATTGCTTTATGAATTTCTGTTCGAAGGTATGGATGTATGTGATGTCTTGAATTCCCCCCTCCCATCTTATCTTAGGAACGGGGTGTATCGAGAGCGATTAGCTAACCACTAGTCCTGTCCTAACCCTATCTTCTATTCCTACTCTTTTTGGAAAAAGAGAGGTTGAGCAACTGAATAACAAGCAGTTCTCGTAGAAACACTTCTGTTGAGATAAACTCCATTAGGAGTCCATATGCTCTACATTGGGAGTGGATATAGTAAAAAAAGTTAGCTAATCGTTCTTGACAGATAGGCAGGAGGTAATTTTAGATATCACAGACATCCCCATCTATGTAGGTAGCGAAGAAAATTGTATACGCAATTGATGCATTTGAACGTTAAGTCCTATATCAATTGATAAATCAATTCATGAAACTGTTTGTACTGGGCTTCGAACCCGTAAGCACCAGAAAGCCAACCATGTTAACCACTCAGTAAAAGACCCCGAAAATAAAATATAATTCTGCTTACATGTAACTGAGTACCAAGCGGAGTGTAAAGTCTCAGATAACGAGAAGTGGTCGCAGCCGCCACCAGATTATCGGTTGCCGTCACGCATACTACCTCTTCAAGATCTGGCATAGATACACTCCACTCCTTGCTACCTCCGACGAGAGCTATGCAAACGATTTTACTGCAATGCAAAAGAAAAGGTATTGGCGTTAGAAACATTCAAACTCTAGTGTGTTGTCACTTCTACTACACCTGGCTTTCAAGAACAAGGATGAACTATAAAGCCAGGTAATTAGGTTAATATTATGATCTTAAAATCTAGGAAATACATTTAAAACAGATATTTAAATTGATGTCAAAATAGATTAAGATAAATTTTAACTGTAACTACTTGCAATTGCATAACTTTGTCAGAATATTTTTTGTTGATTCCCATTTGACAAGACCAAATAGCCTATACACAGGCTATTTTACATGGACTTTGGTGGCGTGAATGCTTTAATAAGAGAAAAAAAATGTGTAAGCGAGTGAGAACTTTTCGCACACCTTTTTTCTGTGTGATAAACGGGGTATTAGCTAATTTTCACCATACATTCGTTTTGCTACCAATCTCAAAAATAAATCCTATTGGTAAACTAATGCTGGCTTTTCCCCCAATAAAATATTTGAAAGCCTTTAACCTTTTATCTGCGGCTAGTTGTAGTATAAATTACATACGTCTGCGGTGACATTTTTCGAAATATTTGTTTTCAACATACCGTAATAAATACAACAGTTAAAAATAATTAGTTTAGTTTATTTTGAGGCCAAATGTATAAGGAATATCTCAAAATACTAAAATAGGGAAAGAGATGACATAAGGATTCATAATCTCGTTAAAAAATAAATTGCTAGCAAAAGTAACTTTCCGAGAGACTGACATCTTGAAGTGACGTAATACACCAAACAGGACCCTGCAATGATTTTTATTACCTCAGGTATACTGTAAATTCATCGGAAGACGTTCATCACTCAGTTAATTACAGTTTAGAAAAACATAAATTATTTGATATTTAGACATTTATTGCCATCTAGCAAACCTCACACCAACACATAAAAACAAACAAAATTTAAGCCGACAGAAAAAAAAAAAAATATTTTATGTATGTATCTTAAGATTTTTCGATTCTTATGACGCAGTGGTAAGCGTTGCTGTCTTCCGTGCCGGATCTCACGGGTTCTAGACTTCTAGATTTCTGTTCGAAGGCATGGGTTTTTGTGATGCCTTAAAACTCCCTCGCTTACTTCTTATCCTTCAATAACTAGGCGTAGCGAGAGCGATTAGTTAACCACTAATCCTGCTCTAGCCTTATATTTCTATTTGTATTACTCTCTTTGGAAAAAAAGAAGTTGAGCGACTGAGTAACAAACAATTCTCGTAGAAAAAGTTAGTTGAGTCACGTCTATAAGGTCATATGCTCCACATTGGGAGCGGACATGGATAAAAATAACTTAAAATTTATTGCTGATAAAATTTCACATGCACTAATCTTCAATTCATCTTCGGACATATCATAATCAGAGTAATTCATCATTCACAATTTCTTTTATATCTAAATAATCTGATAATTTGATAATTATGTAATAAAAATCAATTGAAAGCACGCACAATAAATAAAAAACAATAATTACCAGCAAACATTTGCTTAAAATTCCTTTCATTAATATTGAAGTCAGCACAACTTTTAAAATGTCGCAAAACACAGTTCTATACGGTTAGAATAAAAAGACAATAATATGTTTACTCAACTTTGACTATTAACACGTTCATAGCTGAGACGTAATCGCGAATATTCACGAGGCGCTGAAAAAATAGCAATTGTCAAAACCCCAGAACAGTACCTAATATACGAAATAATAACATTTTGTTTCTTGGTATGCTGGAAGAAACTGTCCTCTTTATCTTGAACTATTGCGCGTAGAGTTCATTGACACCTGCTTCGAGATAAGCCCGGATACAAATGACCCTTTGTGGTGACTAAAGCTGAGCTTCCACTCGCTCTATTTTGTGTACGTGAAATCTTATCAAAATATTAAATATTATTTATTACCTGATTTTTTTCTTTCGCATTTCCTTTTACAGCCAGTAGTTTTTCTTGTTATGCTGATATTACGTATGCTTGAAATCAAATTGGAAAAAATAATCACGTCCCATAAACACTAAAAATTCAAATCACCTGTCCATTGCACTTTGAATCACACAATCATCAATTACACTAATTATACTTATGGAAGAGTCTAAAGCATGGATCCAGACAAAACCCAGGTTTGTCGGAACATTCCTTGCAGCAATAAATAGAGTCTTTGCGTACACGGTCATGATGCCAGCAATATTTACACCTCTTTCTTTTTGTTTTGCCTTTGGTATCTTTATCAAATAAAACCGGAAGGTGTATTTTATTTCTCGGCAGTGGAAGAGACGGCAATGGAGGGGAACCAAGTAATGCGTCGATCACAGATAATCTAAAATCATACAGAGTCACTTTATTGTCTTTATTGTTATTGTATAAATAGCAAGCGTTCAGAAGGATCGTCTGGAATATATGCACCCCCAGTTTTTTATACCAACGGAGCGTCTTGCGCTCACATGGATAATACGACAGCATTTGGTCGTGAAAGTCAATTCCGCTCATATGTCTATTGTATTCGATGATCATATTAGGTTTTATAACTAACTTTCCGCGGCGGTTTGTTGTTTCTGACAACTGACCATCGAATTCCGACGATATCGCCAATACTTCCCGACGATCCTTCCACTTTGTTACACATACTCCGCGATCGGTGTACTGGCTCACTGTTTCTCCGGGTTTCAGTTTTTTATTTTTTACATCTAAAGGATTGTCTTTTCTATTACTTCGGAGTGTGCCAGTGACGTATGTTGATTTACTAAGTAAATCTTCAACTAGAGGAACACTATTGTAATAGTTGTCCATAAACAATGCATGGCCGTTTCCAGTCTTTCCATCCATGAGCTTATGGACAACCTTATTGGTGTGGCCTTTCCCACCTAATTCTTTGTCGGCGGCACCACCATATATCACTAGCTTTAACGCCAAGCCACTCGATTCTCCCAGCATATATATTTTAATTCCATATTTCGCCTTCTTCCCTTTGATATACTGGCGGAATTTTAATTTTCCTCGCCACAACACGAGCGACTCATCGATGGACAGATGCCTACGAGGCGCGTAGATTGTTCCCATCCTTTCATTGAAGAAATCTACCAGTGGCTGAATTTTATCTAAGCTGGCTGTATTTTGGGTATTTTTATTGAAGTGCAATGTCCGGAGAATCGCCAAAAATCTGTCTCGTGACATGTATTGGGAGAAAGCTTGTATATTGAAGAGGTGATGTTTTTTCCAATAATCGTGTATTCGATTCAGTCTGATGGTACCCATATGGAATAAAAGACCTATCCATGTTTTAAATTCGGACACTGTAATATTTTTCCAACATTTTATTCTACTTCGGGACTCGTTTGAAAGAGATAAAACTTCCGCCGAGTATTCATTTGATTGATTTATTATGAGCTCGTAAAAACTATCATTTGCTATGGCATTAAAAAAGTCGATTGGCTTGTCGCCTGCCATGTCTATTTTAAGACCCGAAGTACCCGAAAATGGAATATTTATAGCCGGTTTCCGTAAATCTGTCCATTGCCTTATGCCAGAAGATGTTGACGGCGTGTTTTCAAACTGACTTTGTTCTTCCCTTGGTGTTGAAAGTCGGTCTCTTGATGGCGGTATTGATCCGGAATAAGGAATATTTTCATGATCACTCTCAGAGTCACTGTCTGTATCACTGCATGTATCATTGTCAATTCCAAAACCACTACGTAATTCAAAGTCACTGTTGTCACTAAAATCTGAAAATTCACTACCACTACAATTTGAGTCTTCACTATCACTATGTTCTTCAGCCATTTTTGCTCGTTTAGAGCTTGAAGGGCGATCCATAGTGTAAAAAGTAAAAAAAAGCAATATTTCGAGCAAAGTTGGTTACTCAAACAATAGCGAAAACTATTGAGTCAAAAAAAGAATAAAAGGAAATTTCGCAACAAAAAAAACACCGATAGAAAAAGCCGATTGGTAAAAGCACTGGGAGCAAAGCACAGACATCAAAACATGCAAAAAAACAATCTAAAAATTATAAACAATATTATTGTTCAGTGTAAGCTCAGCTTTAGGATCAAAATTTTGAAATAATGCTGTCGCGACCTTATTGACAGACGTGTATAGACACACTGACCTGAAAAAATGTATCGAGACTGTTTTCATGAAGTTTCAATGACCTACGATAATTTAAAACAAAGGATTAGTAAGAATTTTAGTCGTTCGCGCCTGGCGCGTACTCCGCTCCGTGGGATATGTCAGCTGTACGCGCTAGGCGCGTACTCCGGCATCAACGAGTTAAACAAGACACGGTGTCAATGTTCCCTCTAAGCCGAAGGGTTAGCTGCACGGAAATTTCAAAGGCTGCGCGGAGGCTGTGTGGAGGCTGCGCGGAACGATCAAATATTAATTGAGCAACTGTATTGTAGTGCGTGCCAACCGGGAATGAGTGCGCGGGGGTTTCCCAACTGCTGCGCGGCCGCGCACGCGCGCAGCTTAGAGGGAACGTTGCACGGTGTATAAATAAGTACTAAAAATATCGCGGGAATATTCAATAAAATGAATCCCCGCGCAGAGTTCTTCTTCAAATGCATTTGAATGGCGATGACGTAATACTATGTACGAAATGCGCAGTCGCTGAATTCTAAAATTGATTTGAAACTTTCGCACCAAGCCCGATAGATCGAAAGGGTTTGAAATATCGATGTTTATAATATGAAGACCTAATTGTTTTGACAACCGTAAAAAGGTAGCAGTAACAGGACAAATCAGGCGATATTTTAATAAAACAATCAGTCCTCTATGCCAACAATATCGTACATTATAGTCAGTTGAAACTTCACGTCACAGATGCTGCGACGCTAGCAGTCAGGGCATGAAAATATGGTGTCACAGATGCTGTGGCGTTAGCAGTGATCGGGTTAAATACTAGTATCGACTTTGGTTATAATGGCAGAATACTTTTATTTTTATGGAGATTTTTATTAAACTTTATTCCAACAAAAGTTGTTCTAGGAGAACTGCTTGTAACTCAGTTGATTAGCCTCTTTTATTTGAAGAGATTACGGATGGAAGGATAAGACTAGTGGTTGGCTAATCGTTCAGCTATGTCCTGCTTTTTTGGATGTGCTAATAAATTTATCGAGATAAAAGTTTGAAATAACATTGTCTCCAAAGTTAGTAGCAAAGGAGTGATTGGAAAACAGGCATGAGGTGCGAATTGTTCTCTTTCTCCTTTAATCACACGCAAATCAGTCTGTGTGATAGAGATAGAGAAACATCTACTGCACGATTGTGAACATATGTTACCAAGTTATAATATTTTCCCTCACCTAGGAGCTTCGCACGCAAGTACGAGGACTGTACTAGAGAGAGAGGCCAATATGTGATTAAGATGATTGTTGAGATGAATGCTGTGGTGGGTGTTTGAATCGTGGAATTCCACTTCAATGCTGCTATCAGTATCTGTTGTGTGACAACGAACAATGCCAACTTCATTCCAGCACATGTATCTGCAAATAATTTTGTCACATTTTCCATTATTTACTTCATTGTATTTTATAATTATATATAAATGGTTGACACGCTTGAGCTTTCTTCTGATTTGGTTACGGTGGGCATGGGCTTGAGTTTCAGCGGATTGATGTATTTGGTTTCTAAGTTATTGATGTCTGAGATGTCAACATTCTCTTTCACTTCCTGTCTGTTCTAGTCCAGTTCTCCCCCTTTAGGTCTTTTTGAAAAAGAGAAGTCGATTGACTGAACTTTTTTTTTTCTATCATATCAAATCTTAATGTTGAGCATATATGAACTCGTAATGGTGTGCTTAACATTAATTAATTATATTTGCCAGTTTGTGAAAAAAAAACATGAACCATATAACCTATTTATGATTTTCACAACTGTGTTAGATTTTATAATCACGATTACTCAATTATCTGATAAGATAATCAATAACAATAATAAAAAATATATTTTTTAAGAAATATTAAACCAATAGCCACCTGTCATCATCACAAAACAAATGCAATTTTTGCAAAGGAAAATAAATATCTGCTTTGTTTTCTGATGAGTAAAACGTTAAATTGAGATTATTTATAATAAAATACATTTTAGATAAAAGTAAACAGTTTAATCACGAATGTACGCCTAGTTTAATTTACCTGTGTTCCAGTGTTAATGGTGTAGCGGAAGGTTGAAATGGAGGTTGCGGTGTGACTCGTCTCTCCACAGGAGATCTAGAGCGAGAACGGGACCTTCTCTTATAACCTTCATTTTCTTCCCCTTCATCCGGTGTCCCTCTGAGAGTTTCATTTTTAAGTTTGTTTATTGAAATCGCATTTTCGTTGTCTTCATCACTATCGTCTTGTTGATCCAAATTCATTTCACTGCCACCATCGTCTGCAGTCATCATAAATTATAATAAAAAGCTACGAATATTATAAGCGTTGAGGATTTATTTGTACAATTCTAATAATGAATAATGTCTAGATTTTTCTCTCTATGGATATATTCTTTTAAATTTTTTTATTATCATGATAGTAACGAATATCCCGTAAAGTTTTCTGAAGTTTGATTTGCACCGTATGCCAAATAAACTGTTTAGTACTAGATCTAATGTATGGATTCAATATTTAAGAAGAAGGGAATGAAATATGTGACTTGTAAATAAATCACTTGGGACCAAAATCCAAAAAGAAAGTCATTCAAATTTTTAATGTTATGAATTTCGAGCTGAAAAATGCAATCTCGATTGTGTAAATAAAATTGAATATGGTTTTGAATTAGTTCCCAACCCGTCAATAGTCCCATGGTAATGACTTCATGATTATTTTTCCACTTGGACATAGTGACGGCTTTACGCTGTGAGAAGAGTTATGATTCAAATATAATTTACCGATTTCTCTTTCAATAACTTCCATCAGATCAAGATCTTCTTCTGGAGTGTCATCTGTCTTTTTCGATTGCTTTCCAAAGCAGTTAACAATTGTTCCTAACTGTCCAGTGGTGTCGCAGTATGCCAGCTCACCATTGTCTAACAATATCAACACAAAAGATGTAATTTTAAACTTTGGTATTAGTCAACTGGTTAATATAATAAATTACGATAAGGCATGTACAGTTTAAGATTGTCATTTTTATTTCGGAAGTTTATTCACTTATTTCAGGTTGTCTATTCGCATTTAAATGTGTATCGATTGATGTGACTCCAGGTAGAATAAAACTAAAATAATTAATCTAGTGCCAGTAGTTGTCAGACGTAAGATCATACATTTTATTAGTTATTCTGTGAAAATAAATACGACAAGCAAATGATACGTCAAATACTTTTAAATACTAAAATTTGTGGGAATACGCAGAAGGTTATTCTAGAACAGGGGTCCCCAACTTTTTTGGACCCTAGAGCGCATTCTAAAATATTAGTAGGGCGGCGGTCACCACCTATTTTTTCTTAGGATATTTGTAATTGGACAAGGATAACAAATAATATATATATATTTTATTATATTTTAACAAACAAAAAGAAAGGCAATATAATTATTTTATTAAAAAGTATAATATTTATCAATCTGTGTGATTTTTGGCACTGTATTTCATTGTTCAGAGCCTCATAATTAGGAATGTATGATGATTTTTTTTTTTTTAAATTATTTAAAAAATAATACTTGACATTACAGCTTACGCCATAGGTTCCCAACCTTTAACGGGTGGCGACCCCTTTTTTAAAAGCCATGTGACTAAGCGACCCCCCGAAGAATTTGAAATCCTCGATTTGGTACACTTTTTCGTTATTTTGTTCAAATCCAAGATCGAAAAAAGTTGGCGACCCCCCTGAAAACCCCTCGCGACCCACTTGGGGGTCACGACCCCCAGGTTGGGAACCCGTGGCTTACGCCAATGCGTCAAATACTTTTAAGTTGAAAGATCATACGAGATATACTCGATGAGAATTTTTAAAAGTCACATGAGATAAACTCAAAGAGAATTGACTTCACAAACACCCATGTCTTAGATCTCAAATTAAAATTGAAAAAAATCCAATTTTGACATTGACCTTACCAGGATTCGAACCTAGACCCACCTGGTCGGTAAAGCAAGCTCTAACCAACTAGACCACAGCGGGCGACATGATGACAATGATGTTACTACCAGCAAACAATCATAAAGATGCTCATCGGTGAGACGAGCTCTATACTTTGATTTTATGAAGTTCACGTTTGAAAATAATAATCCGCAAAGATTCGTCGAATCGAAAAAGGATTCTATTTTGTATGTATATATTCTATATCGCTTTTTTCAGCAATGGAATTTTTTTCTGTCCACTGTATTCCAGAAGTCCTTCTCTACAAAAATTGTTGCGGGCCAATGTTGGCAGGCACAGGGTTGGGTATCCCTGTTCTAGAAGATGGTTAGATCTGTCAGTATGAAGTCTTAAAAATAATCGATAATTCTAAACATCGCTGTGGATTGCATGGCGGGCACGATAAGAAATATAGTACAACTTGCATCATGCTACACAATTGCCTTAGCAACTTATAACAGTTGATCTTTAAAGTGCAGTGGCTATTAATTATTAGCAATTTGAATTAAAAAGGCATTTATAAATACCTAATGGGTTCCATGCCATGGAACAGACACAATGAGATGTCGGATGCTCCGTGATTCCTACCGGGTTTAAATTATTTATGTTCCAGATGACTATTTGCCCGGTGACTGTACTAGCGGCAATATAATTTCCACACGGTGAAAATATACAAATTGAAATTGCATTCTTAATCTGTAAGAAAAATTGTTTCACATGAAATAAAAAAGAACATGTGAGTAATGTGTAATAGATAAAAGTGACTCAATAATTAATCACGTAATGCATCGCCGGTTATTTTTTGCACATTTGCAAAATTTTGAAGAAGTTTAATTAAATATTGATAGTGTCTACATTAGACATCATAATTCTTATATAATTATGATCATTTCGGGCTGAGTTATTATATAACAAAGAAGGCTTTATGCCGCATGTGCCAACCAAATTCATATCTCAAGATCAATGAATAAAACCATGCAATGTTTTAGTAATTGAGTTTAAAGAGCCTGATATGATTTATTTAGACAAGAGCTAAAATATTGGGATAATAAATATTCTCCAATTGAACTCACTTGAGGGTGGGTCAACGTATACTTTTGTTGCCATTGTTTATTATCTAAAATAATTAATTCTTTATTGTTGGGATACGCCAGATACTTTCCAGTGATTGGTTCGAAACTAGCTCGACCTGTAATAAAAAATAACCAAACAAATGAGTTTGCATATTCAGGATATAATAATAAAAAGTATTTTACGACGTATCTTTAGTCAGTTTACATGGAAGGAAAATTAATGTCAAATTATATTCTACATCAAAAACGAATGATTCACCTAGAACTTTGGCAGAATAAAAGCTATTCGCTTTTGGAATACAATTTATCTGTTTTATGATTGAGTTATCTTCCAAATCCCAAATCCTGTAGTAGCCATCGCCGGAAGCGGTGATGCCGAACCTTCCCAAAGGGCAAATAGACATTCCTAATACTGGTCCTTCGTGAACTAACGGCGGCGAAGTCGCTTTATCTTCTCCGAGGGAACATAGTTTGGCTTCCATATTTTCCGAGCAGCAAGCCAATTTCTGTAAATATAAAAAAAAAATGTAACGATAACCGGTTAAACACTAACGATTAACATTGATATTAATTATAGTCTAATTATGTCCAACATATAGCACTAGATTTTATCTGAGTAAAATTAAATATATTAAACAATCAAAGCTATTTTTATACTTATTCAACATTATTTATTATAGATCAGGCTTTAGATTTCGCTCATCGCAAGCATTATAAACTGAGAACACGCGTGATAAGCTAAAACAGTCCTGATCTATTATAAACAGTACAAAAAAAGTTTAATTTTTGGTAAAATATCTTTCCACCAAGAATTAACAGTGAACACCTTCTATATGAGAAACTAAATGTAGTGGCTTTGAAGTCTGTGGTTCTAGTTATTGACTGATAATTTTCTTTAACTAGTAGTTATGTATTTCTGCCTATTAGAGCCATGTGGGTAAAACTTAAACGTTGTGACTTAATCTATACTCTATGAAGAAAGATTGAGATATTAATGCATTAACAGTTATCAATCACTAAGCAATTTCTATCAGTTTACTCTATCTACTTTATATGTAATAGTTAAGTCCATCAAAAATGAAATAAAGCATAGTAAACTTCAAGAAGATGCTTGCAGATTGAAAATAGTGTATAGTTTATTTTTAATTTAGGGAGCTTGTCGATCTGGTAGTAAGTAAAATAGTCAAAGTGCACTCACTGAATTCTTATTGGATAGGGAGATTTGAGTAATAGGTGCTGTGAATCTTGTGACAATGCCATCTTTGTCAAATGCTGGGTATGTGTATCTTTGCACTGCGTGATTATCCGTGGAGACATACAGTTTATCGTCTCGCATAGCAACAGCCATGGCCCACTCTCCGACGCACACACTTCGAGGGTCGTCATCCTCGAGACCGGCCCAAATGCGAACATCGCCATCAGTGCCACATGTTACCAGCTCGCTGAAGAAATATTATTTGGTTAATGAAATGACTACGGCGGACAGGTGTCTTTTTTATGACTATTTGTTTACCACAATGTGTTACATGGGCTTTAATCGAATATATTATAATGAATATTTCTTTGGTAAACCCTTTGAAAACGGCCAATTTTTCAATTAGTAAAAATTAACACAACGATAATCATGATGATATGTATGTCATACATACCGATTTCGCCGCAAAATTGTTTATATTGGAATCTATGTGTAACTACTTATACATCTTAGTTAACATACGATTGAATATACATTTATTTTTTTCATTTATTCTGACGGTAATCAAAGATCATAACGCTTCTTAGATTTGTATAATTAATTAAAACAAATAATAATTTCAAAAAAGCGGTTTGGTAGAACTTGAGATATCATGTACGTCAGCTTGAAAAAAGTAGTTTCGAGAAAAACGCGTTTAAAGTTTTGAGTTTCGATCTGTTCCGGTCGGACCAGCTTAGTTGCTGCGTCACCAAAATCGCTGTAACTCAGTAAATAATTGAATTTTTGAAAAATCCTTTTGAGGACATACTCTCAAATGTCTAAACGTTAGAAAAATATATAAAAAAAGAATAGACTTTTTCAAATTTTTCATTTATTCTGACAGTAATCAAAGATCGTAACGCTTCTTAGATTTGTATAATTAATTAAAACAAATAATTCACAAACGATTTTTGTGTTGGTGGCAATTTCGATTAAACGTCAAATGCTTCACGACGCTATTCTTTAAGATAACCGTACTCTCTTTGTTTACACGGTTTTTTCGCATGGAACATATACCTTTAGGAAAAGAGAATTGGGTGTATAGTAAAACCCCTAGTTTTGTGTATTTAAGGAGACGGATGAAAATAATGCTGATAGAGGGAAAATCTAATTGAAAGCATAGATTTTTTATTATATTCAAAACTCACACAATAGATTAAGATCATAACAGAAATAAAACTCTTGATTCAATACATATATTTGAAGGTTTGGTTGTGTACGCTAGTGTTTCTCTACCGGGGTCCCCCTCGGGGTCAACAGCATGTTCCACGAGGGCCACAGATAAATTATACACAGACTCAATAAATCAAAATGACAACATAAATTTGACAGGCAACAAGAGTCTACATTTATGGCAAATTTTAGGATTGGATATATTTTTGGTGATTTAATTTCTCAAAATGTTAAAGTATTACAAAGAAGTTGAAGAAGTCATGGTATTGAATAAATATTTCGCGTTGCTCACACTTTAAGTTCATAGAGAAGCCCATTTAGATACATACATATTTGAATAATATTAAAAGAATCTTAATTATGTAAACATACTTCATATATACTGTAAGATGATTTCGAAAGCAGCTCATTAAAAAAATAATTATAATAATATTTAAATACAACGTGTGTTCGGTTTTTGAATTATATTTATAAGAAGACTGCATAGGTACAAGAAAATAACTATGAATAAATCAGAAGTATCAATTACTTTCCAGATCCTGTGTACGATATGTCGGTATGTCCTTCGGCATGAGCATATCGCATAGGCCTGCGATCCATTTGTATTTTGATAAATAACAAGGGAATCCAAAATATGAAAATTGTGTATCACTTATATTTAACTGTTTCAATAAGTGAAAATGAAAGACGTCTTAAGGCCACTATCTATTATTCTGACATATTGCGAAAAGTGGCGCCAAACTATTTTGAGTGGTTGACAGCATAGACTTTTAGTTGTCAGTAAGTTGTTATAGTTATTGTAAGATTCATAATCTTAAAAAAACGATTATTGAATATAGTTCGAAATAATTTAGTCAGAATTTTTTATTAAATTTTTAGAATTGAAACATTTGTAAAAAGTTCTTTACCGTAATGGAATGAACAATTTGAAAAATAAAGATTTTAAAATAGATGAAAATGATTTTGGTTTAATAAATTTTAAGAAAATGTGTACCTAAATAATATTCATAATATCTAAGCTTTATGTGATAAGTTATCACCAATTGCCTATGGTCGTATCAATGTTTATGTATTTTTTTAAAATTGCATAGACTATTTACGTTACGTTTGCTGTCAGTTTTATTAGTAGTATACCCAGAGATAATAAGTATACCAGAGATAATATAGTACACATTATTATAGTTTGAACTAAACTAGTCGTCAATTTTTCTCGTGCTGATAAGATAAGAGATTGAATTGAGATTATTGTGTTGATTTAATTTGAAATGGGTAATTGGATATTTTAAAGAAATTTTCCATCTCAGTTGATTTCTACAAATTAAGAACGCGACAACTTTTCAATATGGTGCGTGTATGGTATATGGATAATTTACAAACTTCGCAACAATTAGAGCATCATCGAGATCCACCAGAATTTATTAGTTTAGATGTACTTTTAAAATGCACTGGAGTTGAATATTTTCAGGTAAACTATAAGTTGTTATGATAATGCAGTGAATTATTTCGCTTAAACTATATTAATAGGATCTACTGAAGGTCCAGCGTAGCTAGAATCCGTGTTTATTTTTTCTTTTATCATTTTTTTATTCTTAAGTTTTAACGGTGAGTGACTAGGCATTCTCAGTACATATTTAAAGTATGTGTAATTTAAAAAATATTATAAGAGCGTTTTCTTAACTTAACTTTCTGATATTGGTGGTGATATGCACCCTGAGTACTGGAGTCGAATTATGTCACCACATGTTTTTTTTAAGGAAAATATCGTAAATTATTGCCCATATATAATGTGTTCTGTGAAAAGGATTCCTTTAAAAAATGTGTTTTTAGTTGATTATAAACATAAATTCCACTCTTTGTGCTTATTTATTCGTTTTTTTTTTCATTTTAGTTAAATCCTGAAACTTATGAGACCGATGGTGTTGTGGACAAAATAAAAAAAGCAAGAGGATATTCATTTGAAGATCAAATAACATGTTCCAAAGAATGTCTACCTAATTATGAGGAAAAATTGAAGACCTTTTTCGAAGAACATTTGCATACTGATGAAGAAATCCGGTTTGTTTTGGAGGGTTCTGGATATTTCGACGTGAGAGACAAACAAGATAACTGGATCAGAATCGAAGTAACTCCTGGAGATATGATTGTGATTCCTAGCGGGATATACCATCGATTTACCCTTGATGCAAACGTTAGTTTAGAAAATCCATACAAAAATATGAATCAAAATCATTTGAAATTGTTAACCTCAAAGTCATTTCAGTCTTGATATTCAATAGTAAATTATTGAATATGTCAAATACAAATGCTTTCAATATACACCCATACCTTGATTTGCACGGTTGATAGATTTCACAAAATTCTGCGCATTCGAATTAGTGTAAATTGATACATAGGATACATACAAAAATAGGTGATGGGGAAAATAGGGGAACTTGTTCAATAACATATTGTAGGTTTATTGCCAGAAGTAATGACTTACTGAAGTGAAATATTGACCCATAATCATCAAAAGAACTTCAGCGACACAATTTGGTAAATTCCATTTAAACCTAATAATTGTTCAATATCGCTTAAATTCAATATTCAATATTCTAGTGTAGAGGCACGAATTTTTAGTGTTTTTTCGAGTTCTGTAAAAAATAAACAAAGAAATTTTTTACCATTCGTTTATTTATATTTTAAAAATATATAAAAAATTAAAAAAAAAATAAAAATTCAAAACTCGAAAAGTTATCGGCTGGTAAAGGGAGGGGTCCAAAAAAATGATGGTGTTCTGACGTACACGATTCCAACCTTTCTGATCATTTGAAAAAAAAAAATTAACGGATTCTTAACTAATAAAAATGTCGCTAGAGCCCCTACCTCGAAGAAGTAAAAAAATATTTTTTTCAGAAAATGGCAGCCGTTTGAATAAAATCTGAAATTTTACGTTTTTTTAAGTTTCAATTTTTTTAAAAATAGTAAAAATTAAAATTTTGACTTAAATCTGCTACGGGCTCTAGAAAAATGTATATAGAAGGTTCACACAAAATTTCAAAAAAGCGGTTTGATAGAACTTGAGATATCATGTATGTCAGCTTGAAAAAAGTAGTTTCGAGAAAAACGCGTTTAAAGTTTTGATTTGCGATCTGTTCCGGTCGGACCAGCTTAGTTGCTGCGTCACCAAAATCGCTGTAACTCAGTAAATAATTGAATTTTTGAAAAATCCCTTTGACGACATACTCTCAAATGTCTAAACTTAAGAAAAATATAAAAAAAAATAATCGACTTTTTCAAATTTCTACACTAGAATACTGCCTTAAGGCCTCAGTGACAAAAATTTTAGAGCGTTATCTCACTCGCCTGATCTTTTTTAGGGTCTGTGCGTTTTAGTGTTTTTACTTGTTATCGTTTGATCCACGTGGACTTCAGTCGAGAAATACTGATCTAGAGAACTATAGGAAGTCAGACAAATTTATTCTAATATCAGGATAGGCATTGAGTATATATTACTATTAACTATCCGCACTTAGGAAACTGTAAAATTTTTAAATTATCTAACACGATTTTCAGCATATTACGGATTGATATATTGAAGAAAATCACCCATTTATGATTGACATACTTTTGAATGACAGTACTTTATATGAAATATTAACATGTCGATTTTGATTTATTCGCCCGATATTGCGATCCTAACGGGTAGTATTTTTTTGCTTTATTTGTAAACATTTTTTGTAATACTGGTATTTGATATAAATATCAAAATAAATGTATTGATACTTGTCCGGTATTGCAATCCCTACTCATGATGTGTCAGAATACTTGGGTTCTGCTTATTTCGTATTATGTTAAGAATTTGTGTTTTATTTTACAGAATTACATCAAAGCGATAAGATTTTTTGTTGGCGAACCTGTATGGCTTCCCTTCAACCGGCCTGCCGATGACATGGATTGTAGAAAGTCGTACATTAAAAAACTGAATGATGGTTTTGTTCATGAAACAATGTAAATTTAAAATAATATAAAAAAAAAGATTGTTAACAGTTTATCGTCAAATAATGACGTAATGAAAGCAAATAATAATAATCATTTGCAAATATTAAATACTCAGTGCTCATATATTTTTTTGAATAATGGCAGCATTATTTGCAATCATTTAAGATAACTAATTACGTTCGTGGTATTATTGTTATTTATGTTAGATAAAATAATATGGAAATATTTTTAGAGGAATGATATTCTCATGATATTGTATTTGTGAATTGAAATATTGTGAATATTTTTAATACCGCAAGGATATTATACTGATATTATTATTTTTAGTAAAGTTATAAATGTTTAATTTGATATATTTATTTAGTAGTTTGACGTCTGGGTTCACAGTGCGGATACTTTATCATTATTATAATAAAACTACTAATTTCATATACAGTCATCCTTCACACAAACATTTTTTGATAAACAATTATTTATTCATAAAATATTTTTTGTTTGAGATTTTGTTTTGAGAGTAGGTAGTGTGGAGAAAGCCGTCACACATTCATAGGTGGTTACAAATGGAATCAGCACCCTTAGAGCCACTTTTGTAACATCAGGAAAGGACAGTGCCATTGTAATTCAAACATCACTACAATGATTTCCACGGAAAACATATTAAAACTTCTTCATCGTTTATTAAATCAATGAATGCCTATGACCCACCTTTGAGTCTAATATTTTTCTGAGACTCAGGAAGAATGTAATAAAAAAATACTAAGAAAAACCACAACCCGCTACAGCGTCAAACTTTTCCAGAGATGTGCCGAGAAGTGAAATTATTCAAAACTTGGTTGCAATCCCGCATGCTTTTTTAAATTTTTTTGGGATCTGGGCTTTCGAAATCCTGGGGCTGATAACTAATGAAAAGTGTCGATTTGTTCGATTCTCAACTGGAAGGCCTTTTTTTTTGGTTTTAGCTCCATCTTCTGAAAAAGTTGCAAAGTGATAGATTCTACAATTGGGAGTCTTTTTTTAGCTTCTTCCATTGAAAAACTTGAAATATGACAGCTTTTTTTTAGCTCGATCCACCAGAAAAGTGGCATATTCACGGTTTCCACATATACAGATATAAATGTAAGAGCTTTTTTGTAGATCCATCACTTGACAAAAATTACATTTGCCAGCGATGAAGATTTTTACAATAGGCAATTTTTAGATGATTTTTGTTTATTATATTTAGACAGATCGTGTCTGCCCTAAACTGATATTTTCTCTGTGCCCACCTTGGAACATTCTGTGCACCCAAAGGGGGCCTCGGTCAAAAGACACTGATCTAGTATACCTATATTTATGAATACATTTACACTGGAACCTATATAATCGTCATTAATCCGTTCCTGACGACCTAACAAATATGGATAATGATGAATAAAGAAACAATTTTACCCATATGAAATAACTGAAATTCATTAATCTATTCCCAGCTGATAAAAAGGGCACAAAAATGAAAAAAATGTTCTTTAAACATGATTTATATTCTCATCAATAGATAAAGTAGTCGAAACGGAAAAGTAGGAAGGATTTTTTTCCATATCCACTCTCTAGTCAGAGCATATGACCACGACATAATTCCTCCAAGATTCTGTGACCCCTCCAGTCTTCCCATGTCATTCCAGCGTCTCGTAGCTCCGCCGAGTACATCATAGCGATGCAGTTCTCCGTATCCTTTTCTCTCCCACGGCACACAAAAAATTTCTCCAGATTTCCGCAGCCCACTTCAAATATGCATTTATGTATACATAAATATATACATAAGGGTATATGCAAAAATAACATTAGACATCGTTCTCAATTGTGTAATACATATTGCCACCTCAATACTACAACTAGGCAACTCTGATTTGATCATTGTTAACACATTATTTGATCTTTTCTTCACTGATGTAATGCGCTGTGGCACACATAGCATCGCCCCATTGCACACTAGTGTGTCGCGGCACAGCGGTTGCGGAGCACTGCTATAGAGTATAGATGGTCATCAGTGGCTTTCCACGACGTTGGAATCCATCCGGTTGGAGAAGAGATAAGCAGAATTCAGGCTTTCTTGATCCATCTGAAGCATATGTCCAAGCCAGGTCCATCGTTGCTTCTTCACTTAGGGTTAGGACGTAAATAACGGCTGCTTAATCTGTTACCTTATCATGTTTCTGACAAAGTCAAACCAACCCACTCGTAGTATTCGGCGCAGATATCTGTTTTCAAAGCACAGTGTATGGTTACTCTGTGCTTTTGAATGGTGCTATGACTCCCAATCGTAAAGCAGCACTGTCAGAATGCATGCGTTAAGCACAGTAGCGTAGCAAGGGGGGTGCAGCAGGGGCGGCACACTTTTGGGGGCAGCATTTTCAAAAATAGGTACAATATTTTTCAAGAATTTATGTTCATACATGAAAAAAAAATAAGCCACCTCTGGTAAAAACTCCTTGTTCATAGTTAAAAAATAGTAGAAGTGATTAAAAATATAAATATTGGGGGCGGCAAATTCAAAGACCACCCCGGGCGACAGAACCCTTTTCTACGACACTGGTTAAGCAGGAGGCACTTGGTTTTGACTGAGTACAGCTGTGAGTCCCAGACTTTTCGCGGTGAATTGAAAGTTGCTCCAGTTATCCCCAATCGGATTGCGAGCTCTTTACGCGGGTTGCCATCTCCTGTGATATGAACCCCCAGATACCTGAAGTCTTCGATCCTCTCGATGCTCTGCTCCGCGGTCGTTAGACGATAGTCTGGGTCAGCGGTGGGCTGCCAATACTCTAAAAAGGGGCTCGCTTAATCTTGGCCATAATACTTTTACATCAGGAATGATGCATATCCCGTGACATGCAACTCGCTTGTTTGCCGTGGCCCACGGATGTTTATTTTTTGATTAAAATAAAGCACATATTTTTTAAGTAATTTCAGTAAAGTAATCAAAATATATATTGTCTTTCACTAATTTGTCTAAAAGTTTTTTTCGATTGATATTGATGCAGAGCTGACAGTCTTTTCTTGCTTCGACTATTTCGCTATTGAAACGTTTGTTCCCGGACATGGTAATTATAAAAACATATTTCATTAGTTCTATACACAATAAAACCCGGATTAAATAACGAAACAATTAATGCTCTAGTATTAACTACGGGCATATTATTAAATCATATTTAAATTGCTCAGTGTTTAATCATTATGTTTATGTTATTTTGTATGGAAATTTACTCTACCAACTCCATTTAAATGATTGAGATTGCATCTTATTGCAGATTTGCATTTTATTTTATTTTATTTTATTTTTATTTATTTTATTTTTATAGTTAGCAGAAATTTCGTAAATTATTTAATTTTTGGAATAATGTTTAAGTTTGCTAACAACCATTTTTTGTAGTAGCCGAAATTTCGTTTATATTTAATTTTTGGAATAATGTTCAAGTTTGCTAACAACCATTTTTCGTAGGAGTAGAAATTTCGTAAATTATTTAATATTTAGAATAATGTTCAAGTTTGCTAACAACCATTTTTCGTAGGAGCAGAAATTTCGTAAATTATTTAATATTTAGAATAATGTTCAAGTTTGCTTACAACCATTTTTCGTAGGAGCAGAAATTTCGTAAATTATTTAATATTTAGAATAATGTTCAAGTTTGCTAACAACCATTTTTTGTAGTAGCCGAAATTTCGTTTATATTTAATTTTTGGAATAATGTTCAAGTTTGCTAACAACCATTTTTCGTAGTAGCCGAAATTTCGTAAATTATTTAATATTTGGAATAATGTTTAAGTTTGCTAACAACCATTTTTCGTAGTAGCATAAATTTCGTAAAAAATTCAACTTTTGGAATAAAGTTTAAGTTTGCTAACAACCATTTTTCGTAGGAGCAGAAATTTCGTAAATTATTTAATATTTGGAATAATGTTCAAGTTTGCTAACAACCATTTATTGTAGTATATAGATTTTATTCAACTAATTTTCAAATACGCTAACAAATACATTTCGTAGAAGAGGACATCAGTACGCACACATTTGTGAAAAGCAAGTGAAAAGTGAAAAGTAAAAAGTGAAAAGCGAGTGATTATTTTATCGACTATTAATATATAGATAGAATAATAAAGAACACTTTGCATACACTGCCAATAATAGATGGTAATATATAACAAAGAATAAATGTTCCTAGAAAACCAAACCGAAAAGAGCATTCAAATGTGTACTAGGTTAAAAATAAGAAACGATAAATAACGTAATTAATGTCACCAAATGCATTCGCATATAGTTCACTAAAATCTATTGTTGAAATATAATATTTTCGGCACAATATGAGTAACATGAGTTCTACTTTTCATTTTCCAGAATGAAACCTATTCTCGGCGACATGTTTTTTTTTTACAAGAGTAGCACGTTTCCTGTTTTGGGAAAGAATCAATCCCAAAAGTTTCGGGATAATGTTTTCTAATCCCGGGATTGAAATGTAATGAAAACAATACGGGATCCCGGGATTGGATTCCCTATTACCTACATCCATACTCATACGATAGTTAAAGCGAAATAATTCTCACCATTATAGTTACCTATATTTTACCTGCATATATTTTTCTCATGTGCATTTTAAAAGTAATTACAAATTTTAAAATTCTGACAGTTCTCGATCATGCTCAAACTGTTGTGTTGTTAATGAATTATCCATACACCGTGAACAATACACTACCTTGAAAACTGGACATATACTGAGATGAAAACAATAAAAAAATTTAAATGATACTTCTTATCAAATTACACCAAAACGATAATTCCTAGTCGACTCAGGTCACTGAAAGCGGTGACACTTGGCGCAGCTGTAACAAAAAAAAAACGTATGAATACATTTCAGCACATTTGAATGCGTTTTTTTAAATCATATCTTGTAGCTGTCAAACTTTATTATCATTATTATTGCAAATTGGCTCATCAAACCTCTTGTTTCTATGAGACAAAACTATTTTTTTCGGTAATATGTTCATTAAAGTCAGGGTTTTCCAACCTTTTCTGACTCGCGTACCACTTGGTAGTACTTGGTAATAAATTGTAATTGTAAATGGATAATTCATGGAAATTTCAAGTCTGCTTTATGGTTTGTTCCAATAAGTTCCATTTACAAAGGAACAACATGCAGAATTACGCACTTGGTAGGTCCAAGGCTCAATACATTTTGGAGGCCCTCTTATGCGAATAACATTGAGCTTTGAAAAAGTATTATAAGTTTAATATTACTAAATAAGAATAATGGTAGAAAACTGAATTGCAAATATATGAAATTAATATAAAACATGTTATTTTTGAGCCCAGTAAAATTCGGAGGCCCCAAGTGCGCGCCTCCTGCGCTTATGAAGTAATACTCCTCTGATGACATGCTGTAAAGCATATTTAATGTAAATTTATTAAATTGTGATAATAGTATTCAATTATGCTAAACAATTTATTGAAAACAGTGGTTCTCTAACCCAATTAGCGATAATGTTATGAATAATTGTTTATGGTTGCGGCTGCTTTATTGCACAAATGAAACTGTCACAGCTGTAGCTGAATTACGCCGATGGAAGATTATTGTGTTACTTCAATTTGATAAGGGTTAGTATATAATCGTTAAGAATAAATTTTCCCAACACAGTTGATTTCAGGCTTTTAAGATGGTGCGTGCATGGTATATGGACGATGTAGAAACTGAGCAACAGTTGGAGCATCATCGAGAACCGCCAGAATTTATCAGTATGGATGAAGTTTTCAAAATATCAGGAGTTGAATATTTTCAGGTAAATAGTTATAAGTTAATATAATACGGACATGCTTTTTATTTTGCTGACTATTTTGAATGTTGAAGGCTTAACTTTAGTCCCAGTTAGGGATTCTAAGATCTTAGCTTTTTTTAAGTCCTAATTTTCATGTCCCGGGAAATTCTCGGGTCCCTAGACCCAAAACCCATTGGCGGATCCATGGGGGAGAACATGGGGGCTATAAATAAATAATATAAAATTCTCCCAAGGGGGGGGGCATTTTGCTCCCTGGCTCCCTTGGGAGAATTTATTTTCCATTTTTATAATTTATTAAAACGTTATTTTGAAATAGACTCTTTAATTGCTTAGTTAACTATGTTTTATAGAATACATACTTATTTAATTATGTATTGACTATTTCTATGTACACCTAATCTTTTTTTACGCGATACATTGGTTCTAGAAAGTGGCGCGTAAAAAAACCTCACTTTCATATAATTTGATAAATCGATTCTAAAAATCAAAATATCGCGTAAAAAAGTATCAAAAATGCATGAAAAAACAAAATTTGTTCTTCATATTCGCGCAAAAAATTTTTTTTTCGTTGCCGTCCAAAAAAATCGCGTAAATTTAAAATCGCGCAAAAAAAAAAAGCGTAAAAAAGTCTTTCGTTTATTTTTAATGTATTATTATGTATCATGTTTATTTTAAAATTGAATGGCCCTTTCCTGGGACAATTTCTGGATCCGCCACTGCCTAGACCGTAATACTGAAGTATTCTTTATGAAAAAAGTTTATTCAAAGATGTCTCTAAAACATTTAATAGCATTATAAACGTTACTAATATAATAATATGTATTTTAATTTATAAAAAATAATACTATTCACCGCTACTAGATTATTTATTAGAACATTTATAAGGGATTGGATATAAATCGATTTTATCGCTAGAAATATTCAGACCTCCAATGCAGTGATTTCCAACTTTTATGCGCCTCCCTTTGAAGAAAACAATATCTTCTCTCCTCCCCATCCTTTATTTCATGTAGTAATAAAGACACGTTTTAAAGAATAAATACATATTTTGGACAGTTCGCGTCTCCCTTTGCAATAATCCACGCCACCCTGGTTGGAAATCGCTGCTCTGATGTGTTAGGATTTAATGAAGCATTTGGTTTTTTATTACTGTGTTGTTTTGTTGAATTTCTTGTTATTAAGAAATCCGTTATCCGCTTCTGTGTAAAGATTAATCATTTTGCAATTCTAAGAGTTCTTCTTGATGGTCACATCAGTTATATCTACTAACATCGGTTGAGTTATTGAATGTAAAAAAGTTATTTGTTTTCAATCTGAAAATTTGTCTACGTTTCTGAAGAAAAAATATAAATGTATTGTCCATTGCCCCCCAAAACATTCAAATTGCCCCCAAAGCATGACCCATTGGATTATTTGGTTCCGTATGCCTTAAAACAGGAGGTGGTATTTTTTTGGATGAGGGGTTTCAAATTAAACGGCGGATCGTTAGTAAATTACTATATAGGCAATTATACAACTTGTCTCCATAGAAATTTATTCGTCATTCTTTTGCCGCATGAACACGTTTTGTTTTCTGAATATTTTTTGAATCGATCATCCATCAGTTGTCTTCTTTTTTGCTTTCGTAGTTTAAGTCACCATATGGTCACACAAAACACCGTTGTCTATTGATCCCACTATTCATACTTTTTCTACCTGAATATCGTTGCTTTTGCTCATATTTGGTTAAGAAGGGTACGGACTACAGTAAGTCATCAGCCGTAGGAACAGGAACGTTCTCCAAAAGCACATGTGATTTTTTGAATTTCCGTTTTTTTTAATTTACTTTTTGAAACTGTTAGATATTTTTTTATAAAAACATAAAATTATTTACAGTTCTTTTGCTAATATATTTGTTTTGAAATTATGTTGATCTAAAGAGGTCAAATTGTAAATATTTTTAAAAAAATCACGTTTAGCTATATTTCAACCCCGAATGTTTGCAAGCCCATACGGTCACTTTTGTCCTTACTACTGTCGTACTCAATATTACACGGTAATAAAAGGATGAGCGTGACCATATAGTCATGCGGGGTTTCTATACAACGACTTTGCGTTTTTTTTTTTTTAAATTTTGGATAGGAATAAAAGTTATCCGTGACTTCAATATGGCTTAGAAAATATTTTTTTTATCGGAAAAAAGCTCTCGTCTCTGGAGGGTTAATTTGCACCATACATATTTGTTATGTTTTTTAATAAAATGTCTTCTAAAATTATACTATTTTAAAAGTGATATACTCTTTCGGAAAACGGGACAAATAGCCGTTGTATTTACGAAATAAAAAAACTGACTCTTTTTTCACAAATATGATCAAAGCTCGCGGGAAACTTAAAAATTTGCACGTACCTGCCTTAAAACAAAAAAAAGCTTTGTTAACGGTTTGTGTAAGTTGTTTTACAAAACAGTCACAACTCAATGTGTTCTTTTTATATCCATGTCTGCTCCTAATGTGGAGCATATGACCTCATAATGAAGGAAACTAAATATAGGTTTTTCTACGAGAACTGTTTATTACTCAGTCGCTCAATCTCTCTCTTTTCAAAGAGGGTAGTAGGGATAGATAAGTCTATGACTAGTGGTTAACAAATCACTCTCGCTACGCCCGGTTATTAAAGGATCGGACGGGAAATTTTTAGACATCACAAACACCCATGCCTTCGAACAGAAATCGAAAATGCTGTTCGTACTGGGACTCGAGCCCGTGAGATCCGAAACGGAAGCCCACAAAGCTAACCGCTGCGCCATAAGACCCGACAGATGTGCTTTAAAACTTTTAACATGCTTCTTTTACACATATTTTCTCTCGTTTTAAAAGCATATATTTTATTACAACTCAAGTGAAAGCACCTGAGTGTAAGGCTGGCTAATGTGTTACTATCACGGCTTCGCTATTATTCTCAACCCCGGGTCAAGTCATAAAACGGGCAAATCTCCCTATATAAAGGACATTCTGAACGTCTCTAGTTCAATGACTTTGATAAAATAAATTATAGATTATTCAAAAATCAGCGTTGTTCAGACAAGCGTATTTGCTATATAAATAAATTTATTTATATAATTATAATAAGCACAATGTAAATCATATAAAAATATAGATTTTACAGCCCAATATTAAAAGGGCCTTTCAAGTGTCCTGTCTATTCTTGCTCTTAATATCGTAATTGAAAAATACAATTTGTGCAAAAACATTCAAATTAATGATACGTAACTTTAAAAATAAAACACTCCTTTATACTTATTTCACATGTATTTATTATGATCAGTTTACTGAACATATTAAATAAATGTGGAATTAGTTTAAAAGAGTGTTTTATGTGTTGAATATTATATCTTTCCACCAAGTACTGGCAGTGAACACATTTAAAGTGAAAAATGAAACTTATAAGATTATTTATTTGAATTATTTTGCGATTATTATGTAAAACTTTTTGCACATTGCCAATTGTAAAATATTTTATTAATTCGTAAAGTTTGACAAGCTTACATAAATTATTTTAACTGTTTCTGTTCAAAGTTCAGATCCTTAAACCGAGGCGTAGTGAGAGCGATTAGTTAATCATCATTCCGTCACTACTCTTTTCGGCAAAGACAGTTTGAGTAATTGAGTAAAAATC
The DNA here is from genome assembly GCA_030503985.1 of Himalopsyche tibetana. Taxonomy (NCBI): domain Eukaryota; kingdom Metazoa; phylum Arthropoda; class Insecta; order Trichoptera; family Rhyacophilidae; genus Himalopsyche; species Himalopsyche tibetana. The sequence continues at coordinate 3,391,848 of JAPJYX010000014.1, forward strand.
AGTTCGAGTGGAAAACAATTGTTGAGATAACCTCCATTATAAGTTCATATGCTCCATATTGGGAGAGCTGTGCTAGTTTTCTTAATTTTGTAAACTATACATTCTTTTATCTTTCAATGTCAACAAACGTCAAACCAATTTAGTTATTCAATTATTGTGTTTAAATCAAAGAAAAAACTTCGAAAATGTCTATAATATTATTGAAATACAGTCAAAATATTAATTTTATTATATAATATAAAAGATTTTGTTTTTCTTTATGAAAACAAAACTCGATGTTTAATAAAAAAAAGCCTCAATTCGGACAAGCGTTTTAATTTCCTTCTTCCTTGAAACATTAGTTGAACTCTCGAGTGATGAATAGATACTTCTTTAAATGAAGTTTTTCAAGGACATCATACAAAACAGTTTTTCATTACAATGGATAACAATTTTCCATTCGAAATGTTAAAAAAACTTTTAAGCAACATGCGCGTCGTATTAGATATGAAGTATCTTTTAGATCAGTGATTCCCAAACTTATTATGCTCATGGACCCCTTTCCAAGCGAACACCTGACCGTGGACCCCCAAGTGAAATAATAAAGTTAACGCCTTGAAAGGTATTTTTTTAGCCATGTCTGCTTCCAACGTGGAGCATAATGGCCTCCTAATGGAGGTATTTTAACGGATGTTTTTCTGCGAAAACCGTTTGTTAGTCATTCGCTCAAACTTTCTTTTCCAAAGAGAGTAGTAGGGATAGGATAAGGATTAGGCTAGGGCAGGACTGGTGGTCAACTAATCACTCTAGCTATGCCCAATGGTAAATGTTGATGTTTTTTTTAATGACATTAATGTTTTTTTTAAATTATAAATTTTGTTTTAATACACAAAATCCCATTTTTTTCATTATTATGGGTGAACCTGATGGGATGATATTAAATTATTTATTTTTGACTCTATTTTTTTGAGTAAAATTTTCCCATAATGTTGGATATAAAAGTGGTATCTGTTTGAAAAAATTTGCTTGATTGCATGAAAGATGATTGTCCTTACTTGTTTTCTTATTTAGTATAATTATATTTTACAAAAGACGTAAAAATCGTTACCATTTTATTTATTTTCATTTTGATAATAATAAAAAAGCAGTCAAGATTTTTAAAAATATTTATTCTTCCGCGAACCCGCGGACCCCCTGACGTTGTCCACGCACCCCCAAATGATTTTTAATTTGTCACGGACCCCCTGAGCGGTCTCACGGACCCCTGGGAGTCCACAGGAACCACTGTTTTAGATTATAAACATATAATAAAATTCAGCAAAATGTTGCAAGTATTTTGTTCCATACACAGATTGTATGAATACTTTATAATTTAAGATTTCGACTGAAGGTGCTTGGTGGAATTTCAATATTAAATTTGAATCGTTCAAACTATGTACATTCTCAAAAATTTTGTCACTAACGACCCGGGTTTCGCCTTTCGGCATCTTCAGGCATTCAAGTGCACGGATGAACTTGAACTGACGCTTAGCAAATAAAAGTTTCGTGCTTATATAAGATACAAATGCATCACTGAGTCCAAAGCCATTGCTGGCGAAAAGGATGAGCTCATGGGAATGCCAACAGATTTGTGTAGTAAGCAGTTTCAAGAATTATATAATCTGTTTGTCGGCAAAGGTTTTATGATTATATGATTTTATGGTTATATAGGGTATAGAAGAGGAGATGTGGAAAATCATCAAACAAATCGCCATAAACAATGGATACGATATGTCTCTTATAGACAATCTTTTATCAAAAAAACAAGCTAAACTTGCAGAAAAAATGTTATTTAAAGGTATAGTGTCAAAGGACATAGATCATACAAGGTATTGGCGTAGAATCATTTTTTTAGGAAATACAAGTCTCAAAATTAAAAAACAGCTAGCTGATAGTGTTAGACCTGCTTTCTACTGTAAAAACTCTTTAGGCAAATTATTAATTAATAATAAAGATAAAATACATTACTTAAATAAATCCGGGATTTATAGATTGCAATGCTCTTGTTGTACAAAGTTTTATATCGGCAAAACAGAAAGAACATTGAACATCCGAGTTTTAGAACATATGGCAGCCTTTAGATTGAAAAAAGACACGTCTACTTTTGCTAATCACTTAATTTCGGAAGGGCACGTGTTCAATCAGGAACAAGGGATAAAAATGTTACACCCAAATACGGACAGTCATAAGCTCTTTTTCCAAGAAATTTTAGAAATCAATAAAGCACAGTCGCAAAGTCTTCCGATTTTAAACGAAATAACAAATTTTCCCACATCTCCTCTTCTATACCCTATATAACCATAAAATCATATAATCATAAAACCTTTGCCGACAAACAGATTATATAATTCTTGAAACTGCTTACTACACAAATCTGTTGGCATTCCCATGAGCTCATCCTTTTCGCCAGCAATGGCTTTGGACTCAGTGATGCATTTGTATCTTATATAAGCACGAAACTTTTATTTGCTAAGCGTCAGTTCAAGTTCATCCGTGCACTTGAATGCCTGAAGATGCCGAAAGGCGAAACCCGGGTCGTTAGTGACAAAATTTGTGAGAATGTACATAGTTTGAACGATTCAAATTGAATACTTTATATTCGAATATAATGTATTCTTTCATGTGAATTTTAATATAATACGTCCAATAATCTGAATCCTAACATATTTTTTCTTTTATTACGTGTAGCCTCACTATTACTTAATTTATTTCTTTGCGATGGTCATAAGACACTTGTCATGATTTTGGGCAAGTGTCTTGAATCACGTTAAATTGGTTAAGTTCTGGTTTCCGTGAACAAATCAGAAGCCATTAGATTTGCATTTTTAAATATTTTTCGTCTATATTTTATTTTATTGGCATAAACAGTATTCAATATCTTCGTCACAATCCTTCACAAGGATTTCCTTTTAATGGCATGAACACGGTTTGAGTGTCAGTCAATTTGAAACAAGAATTCACTTAATTGCTTTTTAAATTTTCTGTTTTTAGTTGGATCCTGAAAATCACGAAGCCGATGGTTCTGTGGACAAAATAAAAAAAGCGAAAGGGTATATATTGGAAGATAAAAAGCCTTGTTCCAAAAAATGTTTCCCTAACTACGAAGTGGATTTCAAGGACTTTTACACAGAACATGTGCATACCGATGAAGAAGTTCGGTTTGTTTTGGAGGGTTGTGCTTATTTCGACGTGAGGGACAAACAAGATAAGTGGATTAGAATCGAAACAACCCCAGGGGATATGATTGTGATTCCCAGTGGGTTATATCACCGATTTACTCTGGATTCAAACGTAAGCATCGAAAATCTGTGGAAATTTCGGTGTGCCAGTTCAATCAGTAACAAGTAGAAAAACAGTTTTGCAGAAATGCGTCTTCTAAAAAAAAAAATTCTCAGCGTCTTAAAGAATTTTAAAAGTGAAGAAATCTCAGTTAATACTTTGGTTACGGATGACTCGTATACGAGTCTTTTCGCCGGTCTGACTGACGCGTTGAAATATATACATCCAATGCGACAAATGTTTTAGATTCTCTACGGAGATGGCGTAACAAATGTTTGATGCATCATTTAAAAAATAAAATATTAAAATATATGCACAAATATTTTTTTCATTCGGTGATTTCGGCGTTAAAAAATCAGCAAACAGTTAAAATGTAATTAAAAAAAATAGGCCACCAAAATATAAGCAATTGTAGGTTCAAAAAAAACTTTTATGTTTTCTAATTTTGTTTTGAAACAGGAGCCAATGTATATTTGGCTTGTTAATAATTACGTTTTCGATGAAATATATAATTCTATGTCGTTAATATAACACATTGCAATAGTGTTATCTCCGTAAAATAAAACTATGCAATCCACCAAAACACCAAATAAAGATTGTACTTAATATTAATAATTCACGAAAAAAGTTTTACCATCATACTAGTTTGCTCACTTCACCTCTCGAGACCCCAATTGATCTTCAATAACAAAATATGGATTGCGTAAAGTACATGTGCTTTCGTTGTGTTTAAAAATTTAATTCTATCGAGTATGCAATTTCATTTGTATGACCATTTCCACTCAGTATGTTTTTTAAGTGACAGTCGCGTGATATGTACAGAGAGACGATTCTCTGTAACCCAACAATCACTGCTTCCTCCCATCGCCATCTTTTATACTTTCTATTTTTTTTATATCACGGGTTCCCAACCTGGGGGTCGCCAAGGGTGATTAAAAAAAAGGAGTTTCGGGGACAATCCTTGGAAAAAGTTTAGCAAATCGAGGATTTCAAATTCCTCGGAGGGTGCCTAGTCACGGCTTTTATAAAAAGGGGTCGCCACGCGAAAAATGTTGGGAACCTATGTTTTATATTATGTCATGAACTTGTGTTTTATGTTTCAGTATTACGTCAACGCGAAAAGATATTTTGTTGGCGAGCCTGATTCTCCTTTTTTTATTCGCCCTGCTGATGACATGGATTGTAGAAAAGCTTATCTCAAAAAACTCAATGAAGGTTTTACTCGTGAAGAAATGTGAATTAAAGTGGCAGGGCCATTGACAGCCAAATAGTGCAGTTATGAAAGCATATAATAATAAATGCATGCATATATCAATATTCAATACTCAGTATACATTTTTTAATGGTATTTACGGCACTATCTAGCATGTAATTTTGTCTTGTAAAAATAAATATATACTAATGTGTAGAGTCTTCTCATGATATTTTATTTGTGAATTGAGATATGTATGTTACACTTTTTAATACCACTATGTCATATTGATCTATACTTTTTATGCTAATATTTTTAATTAAACTTAAAAGATTTTGAATATTAATTTATAAGTTTAACGGTTGGGTTCACACTTCAGATATTTGATATATTTGATATCGATTTAAAATGATAGAAATACGCACATAATGCTGTGAATTGAAATTATATGAAATAATACTCATAAATGAAAATGTAGTTTTCTTATTTTTTTATAATGCAAGCAACACATGACTTAGCAAAAGAGTGGGAAATATTTTCTTGTCAGAAACGCAAGTACGCATTCAAGAAAATTCAATTTGATAAAGTAAAGTAAACAGATTCTGACTACCTTTCTTATTCCACCCCCTCGCGTAAAATATTCGCCGCAAAGTGACTTTGACGGTTCTTAGGTATTGCCTTGTCACAATTACAAAAGTTATAACCAGCGGTGGGCTGCCAATATCTTAACAAGCGGCTCGGTTAATCGCATCCATAATGCCTTCAAGCCATGTAATATAGATTATGCATAAACCGTGGCCCGCAAGCGACATGCGGTCAGCTAGGATCTCTTTTATTATGCAGCCGAAGTCATAGTATATTGTAGTCTTGTTTCATAAAAAACTTTAATCAACTACAGAAATTGCAGTTAGTTGCTGATTTTATCTGAGCCGAGTGACTTTATTATCTGAACAAGGGGCTCGCCAGCCACGCCAAAATTTAACAAGAGGCTCGCGCGAGCCCCCTGAGCCCCCTCCAGCTCACCTCTGGTTATTGTTAGCATCTATTTTTAAAAAATATAGCGTTTTGACACTTGAATTTCGCGTTTTGGAGCCAATAAAATTTAAATTTTATCGTTTTTTTAAATCATAAATAAAAAATTAAGTCAAATTTTAATGTAGCTGACTTTACATTATACAATTTATTGATAGAAAAGATTTAAAATTTCTACACAATAAAATTAATAATTAATAAAAGAGCTACAAAAACAACAAGGATTTAATTTAAAATAGAGAAAAACGTACAAAAGTACAAATATGGGTATGTATGCATGGGTACAAAACATTTAAAATTGTTGTAAAAATACAACAAAGGAAGAAATTAAATAAAAATAATGAATAAACTGTTTTCAAAAACAAAATGATTAAAATTTATTATAACATTACAAAAAAACATGTTTTAATCGATGAGTATTTTAGCCGAATATGACGATCTGTTAAAATTAGATTATTAAGTGCTAAAGAAACGTGCTGCGTCTACACTATTTGCAGGACATGAAATGGGTTGAATAGCAGTTCTGCCGAATTCCAAATGTTATATTTTTGTAGCAAGAAATAGCAGAAGATTATATGCTTTTACCCCATTTTATGATGAGATAAGAAATAAATCGAATTCAATAAAATGTCGCATATATTGAAAAACACTATAATTACGTATCTCTAGTTATAATTTTTGCCTACCTTGCTGTGAAACTTTTGAAAGATTTGACGAAAGAATCGTGGATGGTAAGTATTTTCAAATATCTACCAAGAAGAAAATTGTGAACTGAACCACTGAGCGTTACATGTCACAGTGATTTATTATATACTCAAAGTAAACTCAAGAGTTCTAACGGAAAAAAGGGCATTCCTACAATCTTTAAGTTTCAACCGAAAATCAATAAGTTGAATAAAGCATGTAAAATCCTCCGGTATTCTTGACTACGCTGGGCGTAAAATTGTGTAAGGAATAATGGTGAATTCTTTCACCCGATATCCCACTATTTATATAAATTGAACTTAGAAACGTCTTTAACTCTAAATCTGTTGTTCTAGACTTCTGGACAAAATAAAAATTAGAAATATAGACATTTGGAAAGAACAAATGTTTCGTGGAAAAGTTAGGATAAGACAAATCTTGTGATGACAATTCGGGTGTGATCAAATCCGTTAGCATAAAAACTTAATCTTGTTTTCATGAATTAATTCCCTATACTATTTACTGTTACAAGTGGAGAGAAATATTTTCCCACACATTTACAGAACATCTATGGACTCAGTGATGCAACCGAGGTCCTAAGCATATCGGATAAAATGACTACATGTGAAGATAGCTTGATTCGGTATTTATAGATTTTTTCAAAATTATCAAAACAACTATTTACATGACGGCAAAATTCTTTCATCAGATAATCTTTCTATGCATATAATTGTAAATATATTAAAAACGTGCAAAGAAAACAATCAACACAATGTTTTCCTTCTTTTCAAAGGATGCGGTGGCGGTGATTTTGTGGAAGTTTATTTTTAATATAAAATATTGAGAAGCATCATCAGAATCAATATCGCAAGAAGGGCATTCAGTCCTGGACCCTTTAAAATACGTTAATCGATGGTCACTTAAAGGAAGACAAGGCTTCCTTGACGGATCCCACCGATTCGAATCCCAGTACGAACAGTATTTTCTTTAATCGATTTATCGATTTCCGTTTAAGTCATGGGTGTTTGTGATATCTAAAATATTTCCTCCCACCATTACATTTCTAAAATTAACGAGGTAAAGAGCAAGCGACTATTATAATCAGTAGTCTTGTCCTAGCTCTATCCATTTATTCTTACTTTCTTCGAATAAAAGAGTGGTTGAACAATTGAGTAACAAGCAGTTCTCGTAAAAAAATCTGTTGAGATACCTCCATTAGCAAGCTAAATGCTTCACACTGAGAACGGAAATGGATTAGAAAATTAACTTTTATAAAAAACTTGACAAGAAATGCGTACCGGCGCCTATATATGCAAAGCGAGATTTTGACGGAATAAAAATCAAATATCGAGCCCGTTGAAAAGAAGAAAAAAATAAGAGTCACTTTTCACAATGGAAACCTAGATTAAGTACACTTTGTGCAAATAAACAAACACATTCATCACAATAAAAAAAAAATACATTCCAGCCACTAAATTAAAAAATGCCGCAACACTGCTTGTTTTGATTAATATTCACTTCCCCCTTCTAAGGCATCTAATTCAAGACCGTTTAGTGATCTCGATATTTCGGAATTCACAATTTTCCAACCATGGGATCTCGCGACTGTTCGTTTGTTATAGTTTAATGTATATTCACTATATTTGTTTATTACCTCAAAACCATATCCGGCATTACAGAAGCGGTGGACTGCCAACACGTCAACAAGGGGCTCGCTTAATCTCAAAGCAATGTACTGTGGGGAAGAAGTGATTTTTTTATCACTCATTTGCAATTATATACAATACTTAAATAAACAATTGATTGTTACCTAATACGCTTATAATTTATAAAAATATGCAGTTTACCGTAAACTTATCAATGTAAAATGTACTACTGCGTATACTGAACCTATATAAGAATAATATTATATACAAGTCAGAAATTGCAGTTATATACTAATTTGATGAAAATATTGTTTTCTCTTAAATTAACAAGAGGCCTTAATAAAATTAAACAAGGAGCTCGCGCGAGCCCCTCCGAGGCCCCTCCAGCCCACCCCTGCATTACAGTAAGCCGCCAAGGCGATAAACATTTTCTTAAAACGTATATAAAATGATCTGCTTTGTGGTGTTTTTTAAAGTCAGTCGAGATTAATTTGAGTAAAATAAATATCACAAACAACCATGTCAGAGGTTCAGTGGGGCAGTTTGCGATAATATTGATTATACCGCTTAACATAATTCGACTGTGGAAAGGAAAAATGATGTAACCCACAGTTTTTTCAAAACAGCTTTTTTTCGATAATCACAATGTATCAAACTTTATACACGTTCTATCAAAAGGATGTAAGCTGATAATGCCAAATTAGTCTCTAAATTTAGCTTTTAAGTTTGAAAGGAGGATGAGTTTGTGAAAAGTGAAAATTGAAACCAAGAAAAATGACTGAAAAAAAGTTTCTTCCTAGACAATTTATTTTATTAATATTAGATTATGTTAATTGAACAGCAGTATCGAAGTCTCCGTTCACTTCAAGGTTGTATATATTTAATAATTTGCATATAGTCCAAAATCATCAAAAAATGTTTTTTGTGCCTCCTGTAAAATTTGCTTTGAGTGGGTTACGTCCTTCTTCCTTTCCACAGTCGATATACATACATTAGATGCCAGATAAACACAAGTTTAACCTCTTTCACTGACCTGAACTGGTGAGTGATTATGTTTTTGTTTTAAATTGATAAGAGGTATTATATAAACGCTTTTTTTTCATTCATTTAGTGCTGTTTTCTTCATCCCAGTTCATTTCAGGGCCTTAAGATGGTCCGCGCATGGTATATGGATAATTTACAAACTTCGCAGCAACTGGAGAATCACCGAGAGCCGCCAGAATTTATGAGTTTGGATGCACTTTTCAAATGTACAGGAGTTGAATATTTTCAGGTAAAATATACGTCATTGTATTATTTGTATATTAATGCGTTTTGAATATCGTATGAGAACTCATGTAAGTTATTGTAACAAAACTGCGTATACTTAAGAATAAAACACGGCTAGAAACCGAGCTTGTTCGGTCCTATGGCGCAGCGGTTAGCGTTGTAGGCTTTCGTGCCTGACTTCACGGGTTCCAGTCCCAAACACAATTTTTTAGATCGATTTATCTTCTGTTCGAAGCCATGGGTGTTAGCGACAGTGATCTGGAGCAACCACTTTTTTGAGATGCTCCGCTCCGACAAGACACACTCACAGAAAAAGTCTTAAATTTTCACAGTCAATAAAAAAAGTTTAAGCAGCTTTCAATGTGCTTTTTGTTATATATCTGTTCATATCTATACATATCACAATTTAAAAAATGAGTTTATTTTGACAAATATGTAAAAATGTTTTAGTGACACAGGAAATATAAATATAATATTTATATTTAGCTTAACTTTATAACTGTGTAATTTATTTATTGTTAAAAATTAAAATTACAGTACATGACATAACAGCTGACGCCAATTCGCCATGCACTTGAAAAAAATAAAAAGACAAAATATAAAATAAAAATACTCAGTACATCAAATTCAATCAAAAATTCAACATAAAAAATCAAGAAATACAATAGAAAACAGTTCACAAATACCATCACTAAAAATGTCCACTTCTCTAGGCAATGCGTTGATTAATCGAACGGCCCTTGGAACTGGTGACTCATACCTCCTAAGCGAGGTGTAATGTTTATTTGGTAGAATAAAATTAATTAAAGAACTTTTCTCTACTCTATTCTCTATTCTAATTGAGTAGTTATAAAGAAATATAGCTTGTAGACAATTGTTTCACTGCACGATTTATTGATAAAATTTCAGTAAAAATGATCCCGTTAAAAAGGGTAGTTGAAGTATGTTCTGAAGACAAATTCCTCAGGAAAGCAGTTTTTATTACATATTTAATTCTCGTTTTAGTTGAATCTTGAAACTCACGAGACCGATGGTGCTGTGGAAACAATTAAAAAAGCTAGAGGATATAAATATGAAGATCAATTTACCTGTTCCAAAGAAAGTCTACCGGATTTCGAAAAAACGTTAACGAGCTTTTTCAGAGAACATTTGCACCCTGAAGAAGAAATTCAGTTTATTTTAGAAGGTTGTGGCTATTTCGACGTTAGAGACAAAGAAGATAACTGGATCAGAATTGAAGCAACACCTGGAGACATGGTTGTGGTTCCTAGTGGGCTTTATCACCGGTTTACTATAGATACAAATGTAAGTATTGACACTCTATAGAAACCAATTAATGTACAATATAATAGATCGCTATCCCTTTTTTAGAACTTAATCAGTCACTAACAATAAATTCAAAGTTTTATCTAAGATAATCATTATCAAAAATTCATAATTCGGGGGAGGGGCTTTATATAATAACGTGTATCAACAACAATTATTATCACGTTTAGAATGTTCTCGATACTTCGTAGGAAGGCATTATAAAAATTAAAGAATACTCATTTGTACTAATTCCAATTCATCATCAGTTGACAATGTTCATCATGAGCGAAACCGGTCATGATCATTTGAAATAAAAGTAGAATTAGTAGAAAATTTAGTATTTTATTTTTTAAATATTTAGTATAATAACAACATAAACGGTTCTAAACTGCTCTCATATAAAGTGGGGTTGAAATAATTAAAAAAAAAATAAAGTAAGTTTATGAAACGGATATATCAAAAGTGAAAAAGTAAATATAGTTTGATTATTAAATAAATCTGAATTTTACAAGAATTTATGTCAAAAAATTTGAATATTTTTTTTAATGCATGTCCGCTCCCAATGTGGAACATATGGCCTCCTAATGAAGGTATCTCAACAGAAGCTTTTTTCTACGAGGCCTGTTTGTTAGTCAGTCATTCAACCTCTCTTTTGCAAAGAAAGTAGTAGGTATAAAAAGATAAGGCTAGGGCAGGACCAGTGTTTAACTAATCGTTCTCGCTACGCCCGGTTATTAAAGGATCGGAAAGGGTGGGAGGGAATTTGTAGACATTACAATGTTTAACTAATTTTAATGATTTATTTTTTTAAATGCAGGATAACACGCTTAAAATCTTTATTATGTGTTATGAACTTGTGTTTCATGTTGCAGAACCACATCAAAGTGAAAAGATTTTTTGTAAGCAGACCTGAATGGATTGGCCTTTTCCGGCCTGCTGATGACATGGATTGTAGGAAGTTGTATCTTAAAAAACTTGAAGATGGATTTTCTCATTAAACAATTTAAATTGAAGATTATGTAAAAATTACCATGTTTACTCGGACTGTTTTGTAAGAAAATGGTGCTATAAAAGCAAATAATAATATTCTTATACAGATAATAAATACTCGATAAAAAAAAAATTGTTGTTGACTAATAGCATTATTATTCGTAATAATACGTGATTATTTCAGATTATTATAATATGTGTGGTGTTGTTTTGAGTAAATGTAAATATTTAGTTTTTAGAAGAATGTTATAATCGTGTTATTATATCGGTGTACTTTTAATAATGTGATATTATTCATAATTACCACAAAGTTTTTTTAATGTTTGGTTTGATATATTAATTTATAAAATTACTAACCAGCGGTGGGCTGCCAGTACGTTGACAAGGGGTTCGCTTAAGCTCAAAGCAATTATCGGTGTTCTGGGGAAGGAGTAATTTTTTATTACTCTTATGCGATTATATGCAATACTTAAATAAGCAATCGATTGTTGTTTTAAATACTTATAATATTTTTAGGGTGTTCGCTGTCAATACTTGGTGGAAAGGCATTATATTAATAAAAACACAATAATCCTTTGTACTTCATTCCACTTTATTTAATATGTCAGGACCGGTTTCGCTCATTGCGAGCATTGTCAACTGATAAGAAATGTCTTCGTCGTAATATTGTGCCAAAGTATGTTAATTTAAAAACCAAGTCAAATTCTCCTGCCGCGTTGTAAGCTCTGAAGGTTGCCCAGCTGACATGGATCAAAGCCGAAACGAAGAAATGGTACAGCGTCAGAGATTCGGTGAGTGTATACGTTTTTCATATTCATTCTTTACTTAGTAGTAAACTTCATGCCATAGAATTTGATAATTTAGATTTTAAAATTAGATTTGATATTAAAATTTTAGTTGATAAAACATTTTTAAATCAAAAACAAAAATTAAATCGTCTGTCGTTTGTCAATAAATCTAAGGATGTTGATAGTGTGGTGGTTGAAAAATCAAAAATTACTTTCGCTGAACGTATCGTGAACACGTCTTCTATTCAATTTGATTCAAATGAAATAAATTTACTTAATAAAGGTTTCAAATATTGCCCTAACAATAAATTAACGTCGGATAATTTAGAAAATCTTGCTATTGACGTGGAAGTTGCTTTAAAATCGGATATGGCCACTAAGTATCTTTGCTCTACTATTTTGAAGAAAGAAACAACAACTAACTTAAATAATAATTTATTCGAAATGCGTGCTTTAAAATCGATTAAAGAAAAAATAAAAAACAGTAATTTGGTTATTTCTAAGGCCGACAAAGGAAACACAACGGTTATCATTGATAGATGTGATTATGTGAAAAAAATGGATGATGTATTGTCGGGACCTTCGTTCGTTATCCTTAAACGGGATCCCACTACATCAAGTTCAGAAACGGTAAAAACAGTAATCAACGATGCTAATGCATGTTTTCCTACAGAACGTATGAAAAGAGCTTATAAACAAATGAGCCCACAGTGCCCTAGACTTTATGGACTACCTAAAATCCATAAAATTAATACCCCTTTAAGACCGGTAGTCTCTTTCAAATGAGCCCCTTCTTATAAATTGGCAAAAATAGCGAACCAACTTTTTAGACATAAATTAGATTTCAGTTCTAAATTTAGTATTAAAAACTCAATTGAATCAGTAGAAAAAATTAAAGACATTAAAGTGTCAGTAAATTCAAAACTTGTTTCTTTCGACATAGTTAGTTTATTTACGAGCGCCCCAATACCGGATTTAAAAATAGCATTTTTAGATTTCATAGATAGCAAAAATCTAAATCCCTTACTAACTAGAGATATTAAATCTATAGTGAACTGCTGTATCGATCAAAACTTTTTTAAATTTAACGATAAAATCTATCAACAGTTGAATGGACTAGCAATGGGAAGTCCGCTGTCTCCCATTTTAGCTGATTTTTTCATGGATTTTTTAGAATCTAAAATTTGCAATTTAGATCTTTTTAGTAATGTCATCTACTGGTGCAGGTACGTAGATGATATTTTAGTTCTTTGGAGTGGCACCGAGAGACAACTCTCCCAGTTTTTAAATAATATCAATAATGTTAATCAATATATCCAATTCACCATGGAGTTGGGTGTAAATAAAATCAACTTTTTAGAATTAACAATTGAAATAGTAAATAATCGTCATACTTTCAAAATTTTTAGAAAAACGACTTACAGCGACAATATTATTAGTAGTTCTTCTAGACACCATATTTCACATAAATTAGCTACCTTCCATTGTTTTATTCATCGACTTCTAATGATTCCGATGACTAAAGCAAATTTTGATTTAGAATTAGAGACCATTAAACAAATAGCAGTTAACAATGGTTATGCTACGGATATAGTAGATCGTCTTTTATTTAATAAACATAAAAAACTTGCACTCTTAAATGTTCGCTCTGGCCTGGTGTTGGATAAACCTGTTGTTATAAAACAGTGGGTTAAATTAAATGACTTGGGTAGAGTTACAGAAAAAATCGCTAGGAAAATTGATAGAAATAAATTTAATGTAACCTTTTATAACACACTCAACTTGAGTCGTGTTTTAGTTAATTCTAAAGATAAATTAAACTTTTTGAACCAAAGCGGTATTTATTTACTCAACTCCTGTAACGCCAAATATATTGGTCAAACAGGTAGGTCGTTTAATATTAGAATCAAAGAGCATTTGAGTTGTACTAAGAAAGGGGATGAACAGTCTTCATTTGGAAACCATCTGTTTCAAAATAAACACACTTTCGATATAGGTAGAAATTTTAAAGTTCTACATTTAAATAACAAGTCTGTCAAACTAGACAAGCAAGAAATCCTAGATATCAATAGATTCAAATTTTTACCTGATTCAGATCTTTTGAACGATCAAATAATTTTTGCTAGTTCCCCGTTACTTTATCCATTGCATTAGCCATTGTTAACTATTCTTTTATATAAATTAAAAAAAAAATAAAATAAATATAGTTTTTTTTGTTAGAATTGATATGGTCTTTGAAAAATTTGTTTTAAAGAATCTTCCTGGCTGTCGATTTTGTTTAAATTATGAACACACCAACTACTTGGAAGCGGGGAAAACATAAAACTATCATTAAGCATATTCACTTTATTAATGTAGCATTTTATCACTTTGTCAAAAATTTCCCAAATTTTAATTATGTTTGTAATTACTTTCAATCGCCATTCTGAATTTATTAATCTAGGATGACTTTTTAATTATATGTTAGATGTGTTGAACATTTTAATTTTGTGTTATTTTAGAATCACTTTAATGTAATTGGCAATTTATTTTCAATGCCAATTGTTGTGTATAACTTTTCAATTTTGTATAAATAGCTTTTTTAAATTATATTTCTTATCAGTTGACAATGATCGCAATGAGCGAAACCGGTCCTGACATATTAAATAAAGTGGAATGAAGTACAAAGGATTATTGTGTTTTTATTAACTTATAATATTAATAATATTATAAACTAATCAATGACTTAAAACGTATTACCGTATATACTGAAGCTGTCGTAAATAATATATAAGTCAGAAATTGCAGTTATATACAAATTTGATCTGAGTATATTGTTTTCTCTTAAATTAACAAGGGGCTTGCCAGCCTTAATAACATTTAACGAGGGTCTCGATCAAGCCCTCTCCAACCCACTCCGGTTAATAACTGAATACATACTTATGTACTAACATTCATAGATATTATAACCAATATTAGAAAGAGGGTTTTGTCTATTTGCAATAAAATAACAGAATACGTCAAAACTACATGAAAATTTTGTCGGTATATTTTTTATTATTTATTAAGTGTTTTGGTTAGAAAAAACTTCGTTACTTGTTATTGGTGTCAGTGAAGGATTACTCCAGCGCAAGAGACGCGACCTAAGGACCTTATATTATATAATATAGATGTTATGTATACACAACATTATAGCATAGAGTGCTATATTAAATTCTCTATGACATACTTGTAACAATAAACCTTTCAACGGACAAAGCCGATATACAATTCCTTCTCTCCAAATCTACTTCAGTTCAAATCGAAAGGTCGACAGCCTAGTAGAAACTCCTCGATATTCACATTGATACTATTTTGATTAAATAAGATTAAGTGACTTATTATAAAGTGTAAATTATTATTATGAAATAAAGTTGAAACAACATTTAAATAATAAAAGTGTTTTAGTAAAAATATATCGATAACATAGACAACCCACACATTTTGACTTCAGTTTGCAATTTTTTTTATATCGTGTAATTTTGCGTCGCCTGTATGGTATCTTAAATACAGAGCCACCCAAATTTATTGCGCTCAAGAATTCCCAAGTTCTTAAAACGTTTCTGATTGGTTTATATTTCTGGCTGAATGTTTTCATCTCGTTAAAGTATTGATTTTTTTAAATGTATTTTTAGTATTGATTACATGCAATACAATAGAAAATCTTTATCAGTAGTTTGGACATTTTTTGGTTTAATTAATGTATATAAAGTATAATTATATTAGATCAATTTTATACCAAATCCAGTACTAATTTCTTATGGCAGGGTGAGCAAGCCGTAGCTCACGCCCCATGCGGCTCGTCATATCAACTCTTGATCTTATCACGTTTTTACCCAAAAAGTACAATGCATTATTTGTACCCAAAATATTTTATATTTATGGATCTCTGATACCTTTGCTATTCAGTTTTCTTGGCAACTTGGTTCTCCTCGCTTAAAAGTTTGCCGACCCCTGACGTATGGTCGTGTTAATTGCTTTTGTTTTATATGTATAATACTTTCACTTCTAAGATAATAATATGATCATTACTTATTAGTTTAAAGATTAAATTAGTCATTTTTATGGCTTGCACACTGATAAGATAATAAAATAATATT
This sequence comes from Himalopsyche tibetana, assembly GCA_030503985.1. NCBI lineage: Eukaryota > Metazoa > Arthropoda > Insecta > Trichoptera > Rhyacophilidae > Himalopsyche > Himalopsyche tibetana. The sequence goes on from JAPJYX010000014.1 coordinate 3,408,172, forward strand.
GTGTTGCATTAATTTGATAACAGCATTTACAAAATTTATTAAAGAATTTTTTTATCACAGTTGATTTCTTAAGACCAAGAGTGTGCGATATATTTTTTCAATATGGTGCGTGCATGGTATATGGATAATTTACAGACTTCGAAACAGCTGGAGAATCATCGAGAGCCACCGGAATTCATCAGTTTGGAAGTACTTTTTGAACACACAGGAGTTGAGTTTTTTCAGGTAAATAAAAATTGATTACCGAAATCAGGATAACGTTGTAAAAGGATCTACTAAATTTGACGAGCGTCGACTTTAGAATCATGCGAAAGGTTTGCAGAAAACTACTACTTACTCCTGGGCAAAATTCACCAACTCAATAGAGCAGCAGAATGCGTTAAAGGATATGGAGGAATCATTTCTGCGAGGTGCTAAATTTTCCTTTTCTGAGAACCCTTTTGTCGTAACCAAAGATTCAATACTTATGAACCTTATCCGACTGACCGGTATTTCAGACCGTACAGACACATGTCGAGATTATTTTGACAGTAAATCAGCAAAGCATCGGATGGAGACGGTCTACACTCGTTATTTTTGAAGTGTGGTCTTAATACCATCATATATCTTTCCTATCACCTGATGGCTAAGTCGTGGGGTGGTGAGGGTTATCCAAGAGACCGGGTGGACGGTGAGGTGTTGGCAATTGACAAAAAGTGCTCAACTTAGCCCCCCAGCTGTAATAATATCCAAGGCATCTTCTCAACATGTTCGAGAAAGTAATTGAACATATGCTCTTGGCGAAAATAAGAGGTCAGGTATTGAAAAGTTGTGTGTGGATCAAATATTTGATCTTCCATCTAGCAGAGCAACGGATTTTACAGCTTTCCTTCCAAGTTACTAAATGAGTCCCCCATATCCAAAATTCACCTCGTCCATTTTTATTTTTATGGACATACCTCCAAAAGAATGTGTTGGGAACTGTATATTGAAATAATAACCATATTTTCTTGAATCAAATCGAAGAATATATTATCTATTTCAATTTAATTTAATACAATATGGTTATTTTTTAAATCTAGAGGGTTCAATACACGTTTTTTTGTCCGAATGTCCCAAAAGATGAAAATGGACAAAGGGAATTTTGGAAATGGGCGACTCTAATATAATGCAGTGTAATTATTTCGCTACGAAGATCGCTACGCTACCGTATGAGGGTCTACATAATCAAGTGTACCAAAAAAATATACTGAAAGTAGAACGTGGCTTAAAAACCGAGCTTAAAGTTTCTAATACATTGTTTTCTTCTCCATTTTGAAATTCGAAATCAACACAATAGAAGAATGTTCCAAAAAATAATGTTTTTACACAGTTTCACAATCATTACTGTTCTGAAATCAATGTTGTCAATCAAACATTTTATGGAGTAGCGTACGAATACACAACGGATTCATACAATTTTTTAAAACCATGTCCGCTCCCAATGTGGAGCATATGGACTCCTAATGGAGTTTATCTCAACAGAAGTGCTTCTACGAGAACTGCTTGTTACTTAGTTGCTCAACCTCTCTTTATCCAAAGAGAGTAGGGATAGAAGGATAGGGCTAGGACAGGATTAGTGGTAAGCTAATCGCTCTCGATACGCCCCGTTCATAGGATAGGATGGGTGAGAGGGGAGAATTCAAGACATCACAAACATCCATGCATTTGAACATAAATTTATTAATCGATTGAAAAATCAATTTATAAAACTGTCCGTACCGGGATTTGAGCCCGGGCCCTCCGTAGCCGAAGCCAACAACGTTGACCACTCGACCACACAGGCGGGATGCGAATACGTCATGAATTTTATCAAAGTATTTTTTTTATTCAGATTAATGAAGTTTAGCTCAAATATACGGAAAACTACACAGCGACAAAAACATGCATTCCCACAGGAATTCTCAAGATAGAGTTGTCAATGAAAAAAAAAATCATAGACCGTTGCCTCCAAGTTTATTGTAATATACAGTGGAACCTCTCATAACGAGTTTAATTCGTTCCAGAATCTTACTCGTTATGTGAAACACTCGTTATGCGAAACAATTTTCCCCATATAAAACAATGTAAAATACAATTATGCGTTCCATGCCGCAAAAAAAAGATTTTTTTATATTTTTATGTGGGTTAAAGTAAAATTACACACTTATAAAGTGTTAAGGAGCGTAACCACCTGGAATGCGATTTCGATTTGCAAAAATCGATTAGTTTATTATTTATGACAAATAATTAATTATTTTTTACTAGCAGTCGAATTTCATACAAAAAAAATAATGAAATGATTGACATAGAAAGTGTGTGGTACGTTAGTGTTATTTATTTCAGAATATGTACTATAAGTGATATACGTGTATTTATAATATAGTAATAATGAATAATATATATTTACATTAAGTTATTCTGTGGTATTTTCATCATCTGTGCTAATTATCCATAGGTGTATCAGTGATTGTAGTAGTGGGGTTAGTTTTTTCCAGGGCTGTGGAGTCGCGTGAAAAAAAGACGACTCCGACTCCAGCTTTAAAATAATTAACGACTACGACTCCGACTCCGAGGATTTTTTTTAATAATTTCATTTTAACTTATATATATATGTATACCATCAGATCATTTTTAGTCAGCCAGGCATGAAATGTTAACACTTAGTGTATTCAATTATAAAATTTCGTAAAATTTTAAGATATTGACGGAGCACCGACGACTTACTGTTAGTTTTTCCCTGTAACGATTTTCATTCACAACCTGTCGTTGGCTTTCTAGCAGTGTCCAAGACATCTTATTACGACTTGTTGTTAGTTAAACTTCAATACAATTTTTTAATCTCTTACCTAAGCTGTGTCGTTTCTACTGAATCGTATGTGTAAGCTTTAACATAGACTTTAACATGGCAGTGACAGATCGTGATAAAATACTTACACATTATATTATACAACAACCCTTATGCTTTTTCTTCAGATTTATTTTTATTATTTAACGTGGAATTTTCTGACGTTTTTATGTTGTCCGAACAACAGGGCCTCCAAATTTTATTGCGCCTGGGAACTCCTATGTGATTAATCCGCCACTGGTCGTAACACTCACATTCAATCTTTGGTGAACTTTTGGGTGATGGAATCAGTCTTTAAAAATAATGCCGACCAAAACGTTACAGTCAATAGAGAGGGCTACAGATGTTTACTAGGCTTTCCAATCCCGGGATCCCATCTAATTTTGTGATCCCAAAATCCCGGGATCACGACCGTCCCGGGATTTCGGGATTGATATTTTTTTAGCAATTCCATAAATTTATAGGATTTTGGATTTGGAAATTGCTGGGTTTTGAGAGAAAAAAAAAGTCACGCTCACATTTTGAGCAAATTACACGATTTCATGCTAAGAGCCCATTCCCGAGATCCCGGGATTATCAGTCAATCCCGGAATTCCGGGAAAACAAAAAGGCTCAGGAATTGGATACCCTAATGATTACTGATATTTATGAATTTTATCTGTGTATTGATCTCATAAAAATTTACATGTTTTTTACAAGGAACATTTACTGAATGCACTTCACATGACGTACAAATCAGAACTTAATTGCAGTTACGGCCGCTATCAGTTTGATTGCACGGTGGGCGATTGTCATTACTTGTGTCATTATGTACTATAATTATATTTTACTGTAGCACGTTCCTTCTCAATTTCAATCAAATATTGATTTGTGAGCTCTTCAACATATTTTTTTAAAAATTGAATTATATCTTCACTGTCAACTTCCAGATTAAGTTTTTTAACAAATTGTAGAATGATATTCGTTACTTCTCCTACTTCATTTTCTCTATTGAAATTCATATTATTATTTCGTTTTAATAGTTTGTTCCATATGCCATACATACATGATGTCGATACATTTGACCATTTTTCTGAGATATTTTTAATTGCTTGAAAAAAGTTATAGTTTTCAAACAAAACTCTCTCAATGTCTGGTCTTTTTCTATCGCTTTGTTTGCTTGAGCAAAAGCAGTTCTTAAATAATTTACTGTCGCATTATTTTTCAATTTTAATTTTATATTTTAATTTTTTGATTTTGGTCTCCGTCGTAAGTCCGAATGGTCGTAAGTCGAGGTGGTCGTAACTCGTAAGTCGAGAACTGACTTATATATTTTTGTATATATTTTTGACTTATATACTTATATATCTTGTATTATATATTTTTTTAAAAATGGGTTGGTGTCTTAAGATTTCCCAACTCCGGGTACAAAACACCCGACTCCACAGCCCTATTTAGACTGACACTGCGTCAACTGACCTGAACCGGCAAGTGATAATTTTTTCGCTATAATTTGATAAGAACTATCATTTAAATGTTTTTTGTTGTCACTGCTACCTCAGTTGAATACAGTCTTTCAATATGGTTCGTGCATGGTTTATGGACAATATAGACACCGAGCAACAGCTTGAGCACCATCGGGATCCGCCACAGTTTATCAATGTGGATGCCCTTGTAAAAACAACAGGAATTGAATATTTTCCGGTAAATAATATATATATTTTTTAATTCCTGCCGCTCCCAATGTTGCGCATATAGCCTCCTAATGGAGGTATCTTTTTAAAATAATTATCAATGTCCGCTCCCAATGTGGAGCATATGGCCTCCTAATGGAAGAATCTCAACCTAAGTTTCAATCTCTAAAATGACATACTTATAAAGTGTTAAAGAGCGTAACGACCTGGAATGCGATTTCGATTTGCAAAAATCGATTCGTTTATTATTTATGACAAATAATTAATTATTTTTTACTTGCAGACATTTCTTTTTGCCGACGCTTCAAAATTTGGTGAAAATGTGACAGAATTATCATTGAATACATTTGTAAAACGCATAACCACCTCCTTATTAGGGTGATTCTTCTCAATGTACGATGCAACAGTTTCACATGCTTTCAGATTTTCTCTTATTGCGCTAGAAGATTTTTGCTCGGCTATTTCCTCCTTCTCCACTAAGAAACTCTCCTCCATAACTTCTTGCTGTGAAAAACAATCCAACTCCATAAGCTTTTCGGTGATCAGCTCTTGACTCTACTCATTCACAAACTCATCAATATTGTTGTTATCCACCTCCAGTTCCATGGTATTGGCCAAAGATACAATCTCGTTGACTGTAGACTTCACAGGTAATGTTTCCAACCCCTCAAAATCACACTCGACAACGCTCCCTGACAAAGCTTCTTCCAAGCTGAAGTGAGGGTTCTCTTGGTAACCCCTTCCCACGCCTTGTCAATCATCTTGAGGCAAGCAACGATGTGAAAGTGGTCTTTCCAAACTCTGCGTCACTCGTTATGCGAAATATCGCTCGTTATGGGAGCATTTTTTTCACAATCTGTTTTGCTCGTTATGAGAATTACTCGTTATAAGAGGTGCTCGTTATGAGAGATTCCACTGCATACTGGTTGTTTTTATACATATAACAAACAGTTCAAAGAAAATTGAGTGTTTTAAAAAAAATGTTTGTGTTATTTTATTATTTATGAAATTTATTTGATGTTCATTGTGTAATTTAAAGTTAATCTAGATTTTTTTTCCCCACTTTATTGTTGATACGTTCTAGACGTACATAGTCTTATGTGTAGGGATATCCGCTCTAAGTACTATTGTTAAAAATAACTTGTAGCTAATCATGTCACTTGAATGTTTTTTAGAAAATATTCCCGTGTTGATGACATTTCTGTAAAAAGGATCTCTTTAAAAAGGGGTAATTGTTGGTCCATTCTAAAGACAAATTCCAGAGGAAAGCAGTTTTTATTACATCTTTAATTCTGGTTTTAGTTGAATCCTGAAACTCACGAGACCGATGGTGCTTTGGAAAAGATTAAAAAAGCGCGAGGATATAAATATGAAGATCAATTTACCTGTTCCAAAGAAAGTCTACCGGATTTCGAGGAAACGTTGAAGACCTTTTTCAGGGAACATTTGCATCCCGAAGAAGAAATTCGGTTTATTTTAGAAGGTTCTGGCTATTTCGACGTGAGAGACATAGAAGATAACTGGATCAGAATTGAAGCAATACCTGGAGACATGATTGTGGTTCCTAGTGGGTTATATCATCGATTTACTCTAGATGCAAATGTAAGTATCGAAAATCTACAGATTTTTTCATTATATATTTGTAAAGATAAGGGCCAAGGTTTTGTTTGTCTCGAGTATTTTCAACTGATATAAATATACAATGAGACGGGGTACATCTATACAAAATGAAGTAAAACTAAGCTGACAAAAAAAAGTATTTTCCAAATATGCAAATATAAGTATCGAAATATGTAGAAAATACCAATTTAGATCAAAGTTAAAAAAACATGCCATATCACTTCGGCTTAAATATACTTATCAGGGCATCGAACCACTATTTTTTTCGTTCCAGTTTTTGTTCCGGTTCAAATAAAAAAATATATATCGGTTCGGTTCCGGTTTTCGTTCCGGAAAAAATAAAGATTTTAACGGTTTTTGGTTTTCGGTTCAGATCCAGTTCGAGGCCCTGAATTACTTATCGACTGTGGAAAAGAAAAAGGACGTAACCCACAGCTTACCCACAAAAATCCCTTGCATCGGATTAACTGCCCAAGTATATACAACTTTTATCACGTGCATAAATCAAATGAAAAGTATATATTCACAAACATATTTTCATAAATATATATTCGATTTGACAACGCAGCTCACGCACTGTTTTTATAAAGCCCACGAACCCCATTTGGGGAACACTGATTCAGAGGACTATTTGTAACTCGCCAACTACTTTGCTTTCCCATGTGCCAATATACTTTTGTTGTGTTGGATGAACTTACACATTATGATGATCTTGTGGTTTCTGTTGCAGAACTACATCAAAGCAAAAAGATTTTTCGTAAGCGGACCTGAATGGATTGCCTTTTTCCGTCCTGCAGATGACATGGATTGCAGAAAGTTGTATCTTAAAAAACTTAAAGATGGATTTGTTCGTAAAACAATGTAAATTGAAATATAAAAAATAGAATTCTTACAGTTCGTAGTCAAAAATAATGATAAAAAATAATACTTTTTTAAATACCTAGTAGTCTAAATCATTTCATAAAATTGTGGAATTAGAAAAAAATGTGTTTTATGTTAACAATTTGAATAATTTTACCCTGGTTCCCCGACTGCTGATTTTAAAAGGAGTGACCTAATAAGAGGTTATGCCACCCGGTCAGATGAGAATTTAACAGTTACACAAGCATGGATTTTTTTCCATTCGAAGTTGTGTCGGTATGATTCATTTAAGGATTTTTTTTTTCAAGGAAATAAAATTATCCACTTTAAATGCTTGCTGGAAGAAGCTGTGACCAGAAGTAGTCCATGGAGAAAATCTTCTATCACCAATAGGAGATGAATACTAAAAGACAATTAATATCTGTCGTGGTATTGGTAAAGAAGAATTTGGTGATTTTGATATTCAAGATATCGAAGAAATATTGGAGAATCGTACATTGAACGAATAAGCATTAGTCGAAATGTTGGATGAATCTACCATTATTAAGGAATTAAAGCGAAGTAGCTGCATGTTTCACATTAGAAAAATATATGATGGCTTGGGATTAGAACATTTTTAAATAGAAAATGATCCTATAATGGAAAGAAGTTCAAGAGGGGGTTACAAAATATTTTGCCCCTTTATCATGAAATATGTAAAGATTTATACGCTAAAAGCAGACAATCGCTTATTAAAGAAATTTTAAAGGCTTAATCCAAAAATACTTCTGAGTTCTCCGATGATGAAAACTCACAATCAATGTCGAAAAAGAGTCAAACATATAGAATTGTAAGTGATAGTGATGATGAAGGAATGATCTATTATATTAATATATCGACTGTGGAAAGGAAAAGGGACGTAGCCAACACATAACAAATTTAACAGGAGACACAAAACGTTTATTGATGATTTTGGTTCAAATGTAAATAATGAAATAAATACAACTTTGCAGTGCACGGTGACTGAAAAACTAGTTTTACATTGACTTAGCCTAACAATAATTTGATAAATTTTCCAAGAAAAACTTTTTCTTCAGACTTTTTCCTGGTCGTAATTTTCATATGTCCTTCTTTTTTCAAACTTAAAAGCTAAATTTAGACTAATTTGGCATTTTCAGGTTACATCCTTTTGATAGATCGTGTATCAAGCTGTATACATTGTGATTATCGAAAAAAGCTGTTTTGGGAAAACTGTGTGTTACGTCCTTTTTCCTTTCCACATTTGATATGTATGTATGTTATTAAAGTTTTTTTCAATACACACGTACATATATATTTTGTCGATTGTCTAATAAAAAAAAAAGGATATTTGAACAAATTCCGATATATTTTTGGAACACAGAGACTATTTTTGCATGAACTTCAAACCTCGTATAACACGGATTTGTATTACACGACTTTTTTGTGTAACCATATGACCATGTTATACGATGCCAAAGTGTATTCAGTAAAATGGACTTTTACTATCAACAAAAGTAAATTTCACACTGTGAAAATACAAAGGACTAGGACAGGACTAGTGGTAAGCTAATCGAACCTATCCTTCTATTCCTACTTCCTTTGGAAGAAGAGAGGTTGTGCAACTGAGTAACGAACAGCAAGCAGCGAGTTTATCTCAACACTTCTGTTGAGATAAATTCCAATCAGGAGTCCATATGCTCCACATTGAGAGTGGACATGGATTAATAATGATAATAATAATAGAAATACAAACATATTTATTGACATTGTTGGGCCATGTAGAAAAGTGGGGAGATACGAAAATGTTGTATATATACGCCCCACGACTATCTGACCGACTGAAAGTATTCTATCATCATTTGTCATTTTTATTCCCGTATACTGAATATGTTAGCTGCCGACAGTAATGTCTCGTGCCCTAATATTTTTTTCCGTGTATATGTTCGACGTAGTACGAAAAAAGCAATATGAATTGAATATTTGAAAAGTTTATTTGCTTGAAAAGGCGTACACATAAGATACACACACATTTTTATTCGTATTAACAACTGGAGGATATATGATAAGTTATATAATATATTATAAGGTTTGCGAGTAAAGAGGAATTATAAATATCAATCGTTCGCTCCGTATCGAAAAGAATTATGTTGAAGGTTTTATTACATTATTACGGTTTTAGCCCGAGCCTTTGTTATTATTATTAATACGTAGGTGTCGCCAGACCAACGTTGCGTTGCCTGTTCTGTATGAAGTATGTATAGGGTTATTGCTTTTTTATGCTCGGTTTAAAATTGTAATTCAAAACACAATCGAGAGTATTATTGTAGGTAGACATAGCATGTTCTTACAGAGGAAAATCAAAACAAAGATATTGTATTAATTTGGGAAAGGTTAGTTACGCTTATAAATGTATTAATTTTGTTCAGCGGCCGAATTGCAGTTCATTTTTATTCAGCCATCTAAAGTTTTGGGTGAAAAATGCAGGTCGGGCTTAGCCCACCTAGCCCAGTACCTAGAACCGCCACTGATTATCATTAACAATTGCTGCATTATTTGTGATACAAAATAAAAGTAATACATTTGTGGCACTATTTTACACTGTCAATATAATTGTAACATGTATAAAAGTTTCCTCTTGATGTTTTATGTGCGTCGTATTTTTAATAACTTTATATTGATTTATATTTTTTCTGTGGATTTTTTAATTTTACTAGATAGAAATGTTTTACATTCAATAATAATTTATTAGTCTCATGGCTGTTTTCACACTGCATATATTAAGAAACGATTTAAAATGCTAAAACTATGCTTATATCTAAGGTAGATCCAATCCAGGGGAAGGCCATGACGGCTATCACCACACCCTGAGAAGAATTGAACGGCACCACCTTCGGCCCGCACTTTCAGAGGGCTTGGCTAAAATATTTTTTGTTTCTAAATTGTTCACGAGCTCTGCTGTAGACACAAAAAGCATACTTTTAAATTCTTACATGACATCAATATACATATATATTTTCAAATTGAATAGCCATCCTGGGCATGCTTTCTGGATTTAGCAGTGTATAAAATAATGTCCAAAGACAAAGGTTTTCAAATTATGAAAATGTAATTTTCTTAAACTTTAATAGTAAGTAACGTAATGATGGTTAAGTACAAGGGTTGAAAAGATTCTTTTATCTGTAATTTAATAAATATCTCAACGTTCGAGGATTAATCAATAAGACACTCCTTAAAAATTATGTAAGTACGTTTTTTTTGTAAACAATTAAACTATGTCATAAATCACTAAAAAATCCAACTGAAATAATACTCATGAAACGAAGATGAGATTGGAATTCACAACTTTATAATGCCCGATCAAGCAAATAATCTTTCTGTCAATAATGCTTTCAATTCGTAGTGTTTAATTTACATATTTTTATTTCTATCGGTAATTCTCGATTTACTTTATCGCAAGTACAACCCAAAAATAGCATTTTTGAAAAATGATTGTGTCACTCACATGGCACTATTTCCAATGTTGATGGGGTCAGCATCTACAGGAAGAAGGACGACGTAATAATATGAAAATATGAAAAGATTATACATTTCTCTCAGTCAGTCAGCTAGTCGTGGGATGTAATAAAACATTCTGTTCGTATATTACCTCTTCTTTTCATTTCAATTTCCAATTTAATTAATTAATATTTTTCCAAATTAGATACAAGAAACCTTAATTTTTTTTTCCACTATTCGAGTGTAATTTCTTATTTAAGTAAATACATTCAAACACTAATTGAGATGCTCCACATTTTAAGAAAAGTTGAAAGCCATTGGAGATATCTAACTTATCTTGATGAGGTACACGGCAGAGCATTTTACCAAATTTAACTAATAATGATTGAATCAAAAGTGTTTTATATGCATGAAAAACACAAAAATATTAACTTAACCAATTTGCGTAATTAATGAAAATAAAAAATGATATCTCAAATCTACGTCTTCACTCTATTGCAATGCTTTTGTTGCACAAAATTTTATATCGGAAAAACAGAAAGGACGCTGAATATCAGATTAGCAGAACAAATGGCAGCTTTCAGATTAAAAAAAGACACGTCTACTTTAGCTAATCACTTTATTTCGGAAAGACACGTGTTCAATCATAAAACAAGAGATAACAATGTTACGCCCAAATACGAACGCTCATAAAGTCTTTTTCCAGGATAATTTGGAAATAAACAGAGCACAAACAACCTTCCGATTTTAAATGAAATACTAAACATGCCGGGGTCTCCACTACTATACCCTATATAAATATAATCATAAAACCTTTTCCGACAAACAAATAAATATAATTTTTGAAACCGCTCACTACTCGAATCTGTGAGTATTCCCATGGGCTTATCCTTTTTGGCTTTTAACTCGTTGATAAATTTATTTATTATTTAAACACGAAAAATTCATTTACTAAGCGTCAGTGCAAGTTCATCCGTGCACTTGAACGCCTGAAGATGCCGAAAGGCGAAACCCGGGTCGTTAGTGACAAAATCTGTGTGAATTTACATGGTTTGAACGATTCAAATTTGCATTATTTCGTTGATTATTTCAAACACGTAAAAAGAGGGTTTCACTGTGTTTAATAATATAAATATATTGTATTATATACACGACCCCTTTTTTGCTCAGAAGATACGTTCCAAAGACTATTGTGTAAAAAAATAAAATGGTAGGTTCTATTACTTAAAATCAGCTCAAAATACAAAAATCTTGAATTTAAAAATAAATATTTATTTCTACAAAACAATATTTGCATAATTTACACGTGATACATACATAAAAATAGCATATTTTTAGAATTAAATTAAATTCAACACAAATAAGTGTATTTATTCAGTATCGCTTACTACTTTTTTTCGGTTGCGACATATCATTCTCATCGCTGGAAATATTTAATGAGAGACATCTTTGGGAATATTCCGAATAATATGAGTCCTATTTGTTTTACATGTTTATGTAATTATGAATGTATAGGCGACAGTGCAACGTAATTGTATTGACAAAATACGTGTTTTTATTCTTTTTTGGTTTCAGTGTATGTATATGAAAATAGTCGGCACTTATTTTTAAGCCAAGTTTATTCGAACTAATGCTAAAAAACATGCAAAATAGGATCAGGTGTAGGATAATACTATGCTAAATAATTATTTATTTATAATATAGCAACACCGAAAAATCGTATGTAGCTAACTTCACAATTGTGCGACCATAGACTATTGACAGCATAATTTAACTTCACAAATAAACGACAGATAGGGCTTGCTATTAATCCCTACTCGGTAATTTAACGGTAAAAGAAAAAAGTAGACTATCCGATGTATGATTTTTTACTAAAAACTGGGGTCTAGAATGAAACTTAAATGATTAAAAACATTTTTTTTACAGAGATATATAAATGAGTGATATATATTTATATTATTGGTATATGCCACGTCAAGCGCTTGGTTAAGTTGGTGAGAAGTTATCCATTGACTCATTGATGTATTTAATACATTAATTACTTACTTAATATAAATTTAAGTTTTTAATTAAAATTTCATAAAATTATTTATCAATTTTAAGAATGAAAGTTTGCCTTAGTAAAATAAGTTAATTCTTTCATAATAAAACTTATCTTGGATTTGGTAAATATTTTTCCCGCCGCAGATGAAAATGATTTTTGTGATTCAATACTATTATAGTTTATCAGCATGTCATTTGTAGAATATTAAAAAAAAAATATCGTTTTTTAATTAAACGAGAATAACAATACACAACCAATTAAAAAAATGCTAGCTGTAAGCCCGTTGCCCAGCAACGGGAGATTTTTGTTTCATTGTGTTTAATTTTATTTTGTTTAATTTAATTTAATTTAATTTAATTTAATTTAATGTAATTTAATTTAATTTAATTTAATTTAATTTAATTTAATTTAATTTTATTTTATTTTATTTTAATTTATTTTAATTTATTTTATTTTATTTTATTTTATTTTATTTTATTTTATTTTATTTTATTTTATTTTATTTTATTTTATTTTATTTTATTTTATTTTATTTTATTTAAAAAAGTGGAGACTGGGAGGTCGAGGACACCTTACACTCAACTGGACCAACGGACATTATCGGCTATTAATTTATAGAATAACGAAATATATAAGTAGTTATCAACCTTTGATTATATTAATTATGCAGAGTAATGTCGTTTTGGTGATGTATGACAGATAATACCAGTCGACCAGTTACGATTACAATATGTAGGTATTTTAATGTTTCTTAAATTAAAAAATAAATCTTTATATTTCAATGCAAATTTGCAATAATATTTTGTTATAATATGCCTGTATCTGGAGTTCATTCGCGACTAAATAATATTAGGTAATTACCGGTTAATTTTCTCATTTGCTGGTATTTACCGAAGTTCAGTTTTCGACGATTTACCGGTAGTGCAAGCCCTAGTGACAGCCATAAACTAATATACTTTAGTGATAGCTATTTCTTTATTTTATTTTACACTGTATTTTTTAGTGTGGACTGTGGAGCACTAACTATTCAATTACCACATTGTAGTATTTTTTTAAAGGTTTTATTTAATTGCGATCGGGCTTAAAATACCTAAGTTAAATAAAAAAAAAATTATAGTAGAAGGACATAAAAGTGAACCGTACAATTGGAATCAAGAATAAACTTCTCAGTGTTGCCACTTCCTAAAATATACTCTTGTTTAGTCTCGTCTTTTTAAAAATATACCACTTATGCTTATAAAAAATATGCTTACTTTACAATTTAAGAAATGTCTCCGAATGACACTTTATTGAAGAAAGATTACAGCTAGACGTTACAAGGAACTAAAAAAATAGGACGCGGAAAAACAAATTGATATTCCACGCAATACCATTGATAGTAAGGTCAAAGGTCTCCACGGTGAAAAATATAGGTTTCCCAACAAGCTTAACATTTCAGATGAAAATGAAATTGCTAACTTAAGAAGACTTTTGAAGTCCTATGACTACGCTCGAAGTAGAGTATGGATGATAATTAAATTTAAAAAAGGACATGAATTTAAAAAAAAAAACAAAAAAGTAAGTATCAACAAAAACCCTTAGAGCTGTACATCGGAAAAAAATCGTTTTAGTCAAAATAAATTCTAGGTATGTCGCTTCTACTACCAATTAAATTTTCTCTAATGACTCAACAGGTAAAAAAAAATCGATTGTAGAGAAAATTTTACATGTATTAAGCCGCAAGATTCATTCAAGTCTAATTTCATGGCATAAAAAATGCAAAGTATTATAATATAATATGTATATGAGTAAAATTTTGGAAACCCATTAAGGATTTTGATTGATAGTATTGATTTTCGTAGATAGAGCTTTTTTCTGACCCATCTTCGATGATTTATAAAATTGTCAATAGTTTTTTGGTCTGATATCAAATTGGCTTTCCCGAAACCTAAAATTAACCGTAAGTGACAATGGTATTGTATTTTTAAGTTTTTGCACCACTCCGGCTGACAAAGGCAACTTGACAGTTTTCACAAGAGAGTCTGTACTCTGTATATACTTCTCTGAGAAAATGCTGTTATTTTAACAGTGTTATTTGATCAAATTTAATGAAAACTATTATTGATATAATACATGAAAGGCTTAAACAGAACAAAAAATAAACAAAATTTTACCCAGATAACATAAAAACATTTTATAAATGTTTGTCTGAAATAAATAGGAAGATGCTTCTTTTATCTGCTGATGTTAATACATCCGGTGGAATACCAGCGGAAGATGTTAATTTTGTTTATTTTACTTTTTTTTTAACAGTGATTTTAAAAGGTTTGCAGAGTTGTATGCCTTTCGTAGTTGAACTTTGAACGAGATTCCTATCACAAAAGAGGATCGAGTTTGACACTTTTAGACGGTACCCCTTAGATGCACCTTTTCTATTTCAATAATGTGTGGCTGTTGCATTTGTTGATGCATTCACATGATTTTTACGCAATTATATAAATGAAATCCGAAATAAAGCTAAATACATCAATTTACAGGGAAGAAGTTGAGACTCCTGCACTTTGCAACAATAAGATCACCGCCAGATCGCCTTGAAATTTCTAATTTCTAACGATGAAATTCTCTCTTTTTAAATAAAAATAACTTCTGATTACTTTAATTTATGTATATCTATAAAATTCCATTTCTTTTCAAGGCATATCTGTCCACAATCTGTAGCACACATACTTTTAATGGAGTTTATCTTAACAAAGAGTATACCAGAATTGGTTTTAATCATTTGCTCAACCTGTCTTTTTCGAAAAGAGTAGACGTAAAAGAATAGGACTAGAACACAACTAGTTGATTGCTAATCCCTCTCGTTACTCCCTGTTTAAGAAAAAGAAGGGTGAGAGGGATTTTCTTAATCACTTGGGTCAGGATTGGATTCGTGCCCGTAAGCACCACAACCAAGGCCAACGATGCTGACAACTCAAACACTGACGCATTAAATTACATGTGCGTAAAGGATAATATTATTCAATGCATCATTTGTCTGAAAATTGCTTGCATAAAGTTTTCCACCAATAGGCAATTGCACCACCAAAATCTTTGATTATCCCTAGTATATTTTTCAATAAATTATATTAACGTTAAACCATAGGATTTTTTATTAAATTCAATTGATAAATGAAAAAAATATAATGATAAATACAAAAATAAATTATATTTTTGTAGATAATTATAAATGGTTTTTTCAACTGATATGTAAATGTGAAAAACAAATTTTCTCTTTTATAGTGACTTTCAAACTGTGTAATGAGAAAAATCACATATTGCTTAAAATAAACTCAAAACAACAAATTTATTAAAAGGTTATTATTATTTTCAACAACCCTAATTGTACAGACACATCTGCATCAGAGTTTTATTGTACATTTTCTTTTACAGAGCTGTACAACTGAATTTGCTACACATCTTAAATATTCAACCAACTCGTATAATGAGGAGGTAATTAGTAACAAAAGAAAACTCCCTCTCCCATCCACAGCAAATTAACAAATGACACTCGTTTCCTAAATCATTGTACGCAATAGTTGATCAATTCTCCATTTGGCAGCTATTATTTCAAAATTAAATTTGCAATGAATGAGAATGAGAACATATAAGATGTCTAAAAAGTAAAAAAAATCTGAGTTTGTCAATCATTTAATAGAAAATGATCATAATTTTAATCAGATTAGTCATTTAGAAATACTCCACCGAGTAAATAAAAGGGTTTAAAGATGAATAGTTTAGAATTTTTAGAAATAAATAAAACTCTTAACAAAAAAGAAATATTATTAAATAATATTCTAGGACAGGTTGCTCGCCATTACTTACATTGTTTCCAATTAATAGAGTAATCACCAACCTATCTGATTGATTGCAGCTCATTAGTTTAATAGTTTGTAATGTTTAACATCATCAGTAGTATGATTATATTTGTTTGCTTTGTTTTGATTCTATAAGCCCCTCCTTGTTTCCCTTAAAAAGAAAAATCCCAATCTGATTGATTGCAGCTCATTAGTATCATTATTTGTTTGCTTTATTTTGATTCTATCACCCCCTCCTTGCTTCCCTTAAAAAGAAAAAAAGCCCAAACTCCATTTTGTAATTTCATAATTAAAAATGTTAGAATCAATCTTGCTTCATTACTTAAGCAAACTTTGCGATAGTAAGTCTGAAGATGCCTCTGAAAGAGTTGAAATACGTGCCACAGTTAGTAACACAATATGTGGAATAATTAAAGTTATTTAAAATTGTATATTAAAATGAACTTCCACAAAGATACCGCCGAAACCATCTAAAGTATTACTTTTTTTTACTATTTCCACTTCTATTTCATATGACCCGGACCGTTTTCGTTTGTAAAGAGCGTTATCATTTGGTAACTACGATTATATGACGAAATATTAAAATTATACTATATCTAATGATAACTTTGGTTGGAACAACGTTGCAATTAAAAAAATATATTGTATATATTGATTACAATATATTACAGCATCTGATTGTTCTTCTTCCATGGATAGGATTAATGTCTCCATTGCAGATGAAAAAAAAACGTTTAGTTATATTAAAAAAATGTATCTTCACTTGACAATTAAAAACTTACTGCTTTAGTTATGTCAAATTGATTTCCTTACTGAGATAGAAAATAGTACACTGAAAATAACTATTTAACAATCCGGAAGTCGCCATTAAAAATACACTCCATTTTACCAATGAAATGATTATTTCTGTAAATATTAAAGCCCTTACCTGATACGTCACTTTAACTCATAACACATGCAAACGAAGTTGAACTTTTCGTTTTCGTTTGCGTTGAGACAATTTTAGAAGAGGTATGCTTAAAATATTTAACTTCCAGCTGCTGGTTAAATTCTGTGCACATGCAGACCCATCCTACTTACTTAGTTGCAGAATTAAAACGAAGATGAAGACGGCGTATAAATAAACTACGCACAATTTAAATATACAAAGAAATCTGTGTATACAAATATTCACTGTAAGAAAAATACTCAACAATAACGTGAATGATAACGTTTAAAAATGGCATATATTTTTTTAACACGTTTAATTATTTAAAATAAAATCGTTGAGACTTTATACGCCCATTTTTTGGCGATAAATATTAGCATTTCACGCAAAATGTAATGTTATATAAGTATGTGTGCTATCTAAAAAATGCAGCCATATCCAATGAATATGTTGACTATTTATAACATAAAAAAAAATCCGATCAATATATATATATATTATTTTGAAAGACAAAGATTCGCGAGTGCAAAAATCTCAATATGCATAAACATAGTTCTGACAATAGCGATGGCGCACGCAAAAATGTAGAACTAAATACGTTGATATTTTTTACCTTATTACAATGGAGTTCTACCAAGTAAATGTCAATTAAATCAATAATGTTGAGCAAACTTAAATCAAAATTACTATTGATAAGCTATAAATAAGTAATACGAAACTCTTAAACAAATAAAACTATTATATTGTCCTACAAATAATTTTACACTTTAAGAAACATTATATATACTATAGAACGTGTTGAAGAAAAGTAAAGAATTTATTCAGAATCATTTAGATGAAAACTTGATCTGAATTTCCCGCGTCCGTTAGCACAGACACCACCCTTGTTTTCCTGACCTATATACCTACAACCCTATACACCCACCCACCAGTGGCTGCCGCTGTAAGGAAAAGTACTCACGATCAATAAGCAGTATAGACGTTGTGTCACGCCGGGTAACACCACAGCTTTATAAAGAGGTGAGTAACTGTTTTATTTACATTTCCACAGTAAATATACAATGCTATAACTGTGACATTTTCAAAAAATACAAGAACAGACTTTGTTTTAAAAAATCAGACACCTTAAAATTAATATTATTCTTATTTCACGTGCCGAATTGTAATCTTCCCGTTTAACATGTGCAAAATTGTTGTGAAGTCTACGTTAAATGTACTTATTAAGTTGTGTTTCGTTTAGACGAAATGCGTTAAGTGTTATGTCACGTCTTGCGTAACAAATAAACTCATCTTCTTTCATCTAAAATGGCAATAATTAAAAATAATAAATGAAGCAATAAAGTCATCGTTTACTGCATTTATAAATAAACAAGACGTGTCTTAAATAAGAGATAAAGTGTGATAGTAATAAATTATTTTTGCACGCATGATAGACAGAAGATTAATTCCGTACCTCTCAATAAATATCGATAGTAAAATGCAACAATTTATAACACGAAACAGAGTATGTTTTTTTTATATATAAATTACGTAAATCATTATTTCAAAAAAATAAATACAGTCATCACTTTTACGGTGTTCACTGTCAATACTTGGTAGAAAGGCATTATATTGAAAAAATAAAATATAAATTGTAAATTCTTTTTAATACCAATTGCTTATTACACCTTTTTTATTTCATTTTGATTTGTATAAATAATACTTTAAAATTGTATTTTTTTATCTGTTGATAATTTTTGTCATGAGCGAAACCGCTCCTTATCTTAATAAATAAAAGTGGGAATTAGTACAAATGAATTATTAAATGTTTAAAAAAAATATTAAATGTTTTTCTACATGAAATAAATACATACACTTATATGTAAATACAGAAATCTTATAGGTTTCTATTTACAGCAGTTATAAGTTCATTTAAAAACAATTAGGACCATTTAAAACCAACAATGTCAACTGACAATCTACCCAGAGTAACTGGTTCTAATGATTTTCTGTAAAACTAATATGATTTGTCCTAGAGGTTTTAGAATGATACTGTTTAATAAGTATTTCTTCAATCAGAAGAATAAATATTAAATCAGAAGTACCTGTTGTGATGATATGAGTTCCTGAGACGTGAAGTTAGACATTTTAAGAAAAAAATGAATTAGAATTGAACGCATTATAATATTCTACATGTCTTGAAGTATCGTAAAAGTGAAATGTATTCAGTAAATATAATGCACACTACAATAGTAGCTAATAAAAATTGTACTACTTGGCTCACTTCATCACTCGAAGGTTTATAGAAGTTTCCGAAATATGTACTTCATATTTATTTCGTTTCATAAAAACATACGCATATTATTTGTCCATATATTTTTTTAGAGCAAAATCGATAAGTAGAGAATTATTTTTTTGGCTACAACTTGATATAATTTTGTAGAGATTAGATTTAAATATTTGAAATATTATTCATACCTATATATAAATCACTTTTAAAAATCATTTTTACATTTTGCATTCATTGTACAGTGTTAAGTTTTAAATCATGCGTACTTTTACTTTAAAAATAGTGTTAGCAATATTCGAAAAAAAAATTAACAAAATTAAGCTATTGTTCAATTTTATAATGTGATAAAAATATAATATAAAGGTGCTTCAGATGCATGTAAATATATATATTTCACTCTTGTGAACCACAAAAAACTAATAAAAAAACGTTTGTTATTTTCAGCTCAACGTTTTTCATCAGTGAAATCTCAACTGACTGCCAAAATCAGAAACTGTTTCTTAGACGTTGCATTTTATAATACACGATCCAAGCGAAGAAAACCGCCCGGTGGCGGTTTCAGAATCACCATACGTAGACGTCGAGCTGTACCGAGAGACCTAAATGTGACATCGAAAACACCTAAAAAGGTGTATATTAACCCTAAAGACTATTTAAAAGATCAAGGAATACCTGGAGAAAAAGATTCAATCCCTGTAAAACAGAAATCATTCAGACATATTGCACTAGTTTTTGTAATATCCATTACAACCATGTTTACGCTCTGGTATGTCACTTTGGCGATACAAGAAAGCAGGTGAGTAATTTTTTACTTTATTACTAAATTAACTTAAAAAAAAAACTTAAACCGGACGATTGTATTTTAATATAAAATCAACTCGACCCATGGTTATTGTTGTCGAAAACTAAATAAATAAAATATAATATGTCAATTCATTAATATTTTCACAATTAACAGCATTAAATTTTAATTAATCAATAAGATTTTTCGGTCAAATCACAACACTTTCACTCCATTCAAAATTTTCCGAAATAGAAAAGAAGTTTTGTAAAAACGTTAAAAATATTTAAAATTATGCTACTAGATGGCACTGCTCTGAGTTTTCCGCGTGGCTTGAATCTGGGATAAAAATTATTGTACCATGCTTAGTTAATGAAAATGCCGCAAGGTGGCAATAGGAACCATAATAATGAAATAAATAAGCGTTTTAGAAAATACAACACAGATTAATGCACAATTATTTTAAGCTAAATATTTTTTAATTTATTTGGATATGATGGTCCAAAGTCTTATAAATAGGCGACTGATATAAGTTAAGATTTCGACTGAAGGTGCTTGGTGGAATTTCAATATTAAATTTGAATTGTTCAAACTATGTACATTCTCACAGATTTTTTCACTAACGACCCGGGTTTCGCCTTTCGGCATCTTCAGGCGTTCAAGTGCACGGATCAACTTGAACTGACGTTTAGTAAATGAATGTTTCGTGTTTATATAAGAAATAAATGTATCATTGAGTTCAAAGCCATTGCTGGCGAAAAGGATATGCTCATGGGAATGCCCACAGATTTGAGAAGTAAGTAGTTTCAAGAACTATATTTATTTGTTTGTCGGCAAAGGTTTTATGATTATATTTATATAGGGTACAAAAGTGGAGACCCAGGTAGGTTGAGTATTTCATTTAAAATCGGAAGACTATGCAATTGTGCTATATTAATTTCCAAAATTTCCTGGAAAAAGCGTTTATGACTGTCCGTATTTGGGTGTAACATTTTTATCCCTTGTTCCTGATTGAACACGTGTCCTTCCGAAATTAAGTGATTAGCAAAAGTTATAAGAGTAAAAAAGAATGCTTATTACCAACGTTCCCTCTAAGCTGCGCGCGTGCGCGGCCGCGCAGTAGTTGAGAAGCCCTCGCGCACTCATTCCGGGTTGGCGCGCACTACAAGACAGTTGCTAAATTAATATTTGATCGTTCCGCGCAGCCTCCACGCAGCCTCCGCGCAGCCTTTGAAATTTCCGCGAAGCTAACCCTTTGGCTTAGAGGGAACGTTGCTTATTACAAGTCTCCTCGGACCTATTATATGACGGATGCAAATAATTTTACTGTCTCGAGAACATAAATCGAATAGCGAAAAATAATACTTTCAATGCAATTGCCCGGATGTTAAATTTATATTAACAAAATATTTCTTTGGCCGAGACGAGATTATTCCATTTAAATATTGTTGTTGTAAATTTTTTTTACATCATGAAAATATCGATCGAGATTTTGAGTCATTGATATGTATGTATTGATCAGAATAATTGTTTTGATTTTTTAAATATTCCTGTAATTGATAAAATATAGACTTTTTTAATAACAACTCGTAGTGCTCAATCCACCCAATATAGGAGAATGTGGAAGATTAATGAAAAGGGAAGAGTGAAATAAAACTTTCCCTACTAAACTGAAATGTTTTGAAAATTGAAACTTGCTAATACATGTAGATTTTTTCAATAAAACATCTGTCATAAACTATTTAATAATAATTATTATCAATAGATGTCTCTGTTGCAAAATTTGTTCTTAAATGAATTTTGCAGTGCAATGTGCAGGTTGTGTTGCCGTGCAATATAGCCGGCTTTATACACAAGTGCTTTCACTTGCAATGAAGTAAAATGTGTGCTTTAAAACGAAATAAAATGCGCTTTTTATAGTTCTAAAACACATTGGTAGAATAAGAATTCTTACACACGTAGCTTATACATTTTTTGTTTTGTTTTAAAGCACACGCAACAATCTAATCGTACAGCGCGATATAGCATACGAATCCTAAGAATTTATGACATATTTTAATGACTTGAAATTTGAATTGGGAGTAATTATTAAAAATCAATGACTTAACAGGAACAGATCACTTAAACATACATTATGTTTAGTTAACACCAAAGCAACAATTGTTTTGAGCGTTACGTTTTTTAAGCCTTTAAAAAACACATATGCTGTAGGAATTAGTTAGACAGTTGACCGCATGGGGAGTGGACATGGTTTATAAAAAATAAACGTCAATAATTATTGATACCATTAACATGAATAAAATTTTCAATACGTAGTGGTTTCCAACCTTTATGTTACTGTGCCTCCCTTTGAAAAAAAATATCTGCGCGCCTCCCCATCCTTTAATTCATACAATAATAAAGACACATTTTAAAAGGTAAATTAATATTTTGGACTGTTCGCGCCTCCCAGGTTGGAAATCGCTGCCATAGTGTATAAATAAAAACAAGCATGAATTTTGAAAAAAAATGCATACTATGCTACTGCTAGCATGCAACTATGCCTAAGCCAGATGTGATTGCGCTGGTAAACATACAATTTTTATTACGAATCATATCACAGTTCTTACGTGAATATTGTAAACGTAGTTTAAACACGTACCTACCTATCTTGTTTTAATTTTCGATCGCTTCGTTAGATTCTGTTTTTTTCCTATATCACTCAAGATCTGATGAAACTTACTGAACCCTAATGCATGTCAGAATTTGCAGAATTAATTTGTAATCAAGAAGTCTTAATGTCTAGATAAACAATGAATCACAATTGAAAATGGGTGGGTAGGGTAATATAGCGATGTTATAATTGATGTATTCGAGTGCAATTTCCAAGGTCTGCTGCATCTTATCGCATCGACATCAATGCAGCGAAGATTAATTTTACGATGATTGCCACTTTTAAGTATGGGTTGATTGGTGGTACAATTTAAATGCTGCTCATACGTAGTATGCGAGCATAGATTAAGGAGGTCTGTTTCTATGCAAGATAATTTATCAAGATCACTATAAATATTGGACATAACAATTTGATATTACAATAATATAATAGAAAGAAACCTTTTTGAAAATTTGTGTATTCTGTGATAATTAATATATATAATTAATTATCAGTAAATTATCATTTACTAAATTCACGATTACAGCGTGATGTCACTTACACAAACACCAGCTGCCTAAGAGACGTTACAGTGGTTTTAAAAAATGAATGTTCAATGTTTGTTTGACGTTATGTAAATATACGCTTTTATAATATAAAATTATTATCGTAAAAAATGTTTGTTTTTCGTCATTGCAATTTGAAAAGAAGTTGTCACATGCTCAGTGGTTTTGTCTGTTTATTCCAAATTTAAAAAAAATCGATCGTCTTTCTTTTTCGTTTTTCACTCGATCGGTGTTATTGTCTATGGATGTTTGATATTGTTCAACTAATCCAACTGACATAAGCAGAAGACGGAACGTCTTTTCTGTACTAACATTCAATATGTTTTGTTTTTAAAACGTATGGTAGTATTCTAAATTTATTCAGATTTTTTTTGATGATGTCAAACGATATAATACTTGACAATAAAATCTGCCATTGAGAGTCAGAGTATCTACTCACAGACAGGACGTTTCGCCATCAATATGATATGCAACTTCCTGTGAAATCAATTGTTCATTCAAGTAGTTGCATAGTTTCTTATGGTTACATGCATTCGCAAATTATTGCAAATTACCTTACATTAGAAGTAGAGAAAAATATTTTTCCATTGCGATTTGTCCACGAAGTCTTGAATTCTTCTTCAACGGTAAATTTCGATTACATACACTTTTCAAGGTCACAGTTCTCAGAATTATTTTCATGCTTAACAAATTTTCGACCCAAGTGCTTTTTTATAAAGAGTTTTTGTTGACTTATCTCGATGAAATTATTCATTTTTATATTCCAGGTTAGTCACGTTAGTCATAGATATTATACGAATAATTATTAAGTACGTGCGACGTCTGAATAGTAATATGTTATATCATAGTATGATGACTGAATTTAATTGTTTATTATGTTTTTATCAGCAATTACAATCAATTATCGACAGAAAATTTTTATGTTCGCTGTGGCTGTAAAATATTAATCTCAATCGATTAATATGATGTTTTTTATTAGTTCGAATGTGAAAATGGATAGTATTATAAGCTAATAACATGATCATTGCGTGATTTAGAGTGCACTATTTTTCTAATAAAATTACATCAAATAATTTTTAATATTTATAACATACCTGTTTTTACATTAAAAATAATGTTATTGATAGAAATGAGTATGAATACCTCTTAAACTTTTATTGTTTCGAGATTCAATGAGAAAATATAGATGAACTTACTCTAAAAATAATTTCTTTCGCCCTCCTCGATCTCAACGGTAATATCCTACCACAGACTCAATTTTTTTAATCCCTACCCACTCCTTATATGAAACAGTAGATTTTCTACGAAAACTGCTTGATAGTCAGTTGCTTAATATTTTCTTTATAAAAGAGAGTAGGTAAAAGGCTAAGGCAGGACTAGTGATTAACTAATCGCACTTGTTATTTTAGAATCTAAACAGTGGTATATTTTTTTAGACATCAACACCTATGCCTTTGAATAGATAGTGATTGAAAAAAATCTGTTCGCATTTGAACTTGAACCCATAAGATCAGTCGTGGAAGTCAACGACGTTAACCACTACGCCATAGATTTGACGTGGTTGGACTCAATTTTACAGCACGTTTAAAAATCAAAGGTTTGGAAATAAAGCCGACAGTCTTATGACATTTATGTCAATTTTATGATAAATTCATTCCGGAGTAAAAAAAATAGTTACTATTTTTGTATTACCCTCTTCCTCATTCCTAAGTATTCCGGCATTTTGAAACGGACGAAAATTCATTTGCTTTTTCAAAATGCTATATTCGTATGAAATAACAACAAAAGACTGATGGTATTTTATAGTTAGATGTTTTAAAGCGAGCTATCGTGCCAGACATGGGGACGGCCGACGCTAAAACTGTTATTTTACTGCAGTTCTATTTCTATCGATAGTAACATGATTCCATGCTGTCTCTCAACTCTTGAGGAATTTTAATGCATTTAAAAGAAAGGCGATACAAAACACATTCCAAGACATTTTGTCATAATGCTTATCGTGGCAGTTTTTTTTACACATGCTTCGAACAAGAAAAACAAAATATTTTTTTAATTTAATATTATACAATTTGCTTAAATGAAAAATGATCTTATTCAATCAATACAACGACAGCCCTTTATTTTTTTATTGACTGTTTTATACTTATATCGATCAATAATATGTATTTCCGATGCATACTTATGGCATAATACAAAAAATCGACTCTTGAATCTCAATCAATTTATTCTGTCACTCCGCGATATAAGGGTCCGTTGGGAAACCCGAATAGTACGAAGGCCCACTCAAATAAGATACACACACATTAAATAAATAGGACTATTATTTAATTTGCAATTAAAAATATCTTTCAAAACCTGTGGAAGGTGATGTATGTGATTTACGTCATGTGTACCTACTATTATTTACCGCATGTCTTTTATTCTCACCCGTAAAGCGTCTCTGATTGATTTCACATGCTTCAAATAAATTATTCAAGTCGCTTTCCCTCTACTTTATTGTCACTGGAATAATCAATACGAAACGGCTTCCTCTATAAAATAATTCCAATGCTGAAACATTTAAGTTGGATTCCAATTTCAAAACCCATTAAAAAATAATGTTGCCAGTTAATAATATATTATATTTCACAATAATTATTGTGATTATGATTATGTTCTAAATTTAACCGTCGACAAATATGTATGCATAAAGTAAATGTAAGCTGTTTGACTTTTGAATAATATTTACCTAGTAAATTTATCATCAGATGATGTGGAGGAATATTACATAAGCAAAACATATGCAGCGTAAACATCACAAATCTGACTTGATCATTACAATACTGCAATTTGCACAACGTATTGCAATAAAAAATGTTATGAACGATCATTTAAAACGTAATTATATACTTACTATGCTTGGCTTTATACAAAATTATAGCGTTGGGATCCTACAACTAAATTTAAAATTATGTAGGTCTATTTTCATAATTGTTTGAAAAAAATCAATATAAATAATTGTTTAAAACAGTATTGTGATGTAAAATATTTACAAAAGTTTGAATATTCTTAAATAACTCTATCTTGCGATCAAGCGGTATAAACTTCTGTTGTGATGTAAATTTGACGTAGAACAGTTAGCTAATAACGAGTCATCAAATGCCAGTATTTCGTCAACGCCTCCCTGAAATTAAATATAAAAATTTGATATACAACAGTTCTACTTAATTAAGAAATGAAGAATTATACCATATAAGGAACATCAATAAATTTTGATGATTTTTTAAATAATGAATTTTGATTAATTACCGAAAAAATGTAAACTGTTGATTAAGTAATTAAATAAATGAACAATGATTTACTTGTGCGTATATTTTCAAACTAAACTATTTCTCATCATATAAATAAAGGAAGGTACTTAATATTTTATTTGTTATATATATCTAAGTTAAATACATTTTTTTATTAACAAAATATAATATTATTGTAATGTTGGTAAAAGTTTATCGTAGTTTTGTTACTCTGACTAGGAAAATCATTTTGGAAATCCCTTGTTTTAATATCTGTGTGATGTCTGTGACTATTATCAGCATGGCACCCGGTGGCGATGGCGGAATCAACATGCATTATTTTTATCTTTCATTTACCAGATAAATCGCGATTGATATTATTAGATGCAAATAATTGATTTCCCCGCAAACGCATGACGCATGGCAGTAGCTGTCAAATGTCACGTACACTTTTTTTCATTGAAATGTAGTAAAATTGGAAGTTCATAGGCGTAACGTTTAATTTTATTTCATAATTTTGAAATGCCACACTAAAACAAATATTATCGTATATCAATAGATGGAATAGTTTAGCTAATGTTAACTTTTATTATTTTTACTGTCAAGCTAAGTAAAAATCACCTTTTTAGTAAATTGACTCCCTAAGTCAAATGTTTGTTCTTTGTTTTCAAACAAATGTCAAATGGAAAAAAGTCGGCTTTTCCTTTTTACGCGTTGCAACATTTTCTTACGATTTTTTTGTATCCAGAAATTCCTATGATCTTATTTCTGCTATTTGTTGGAACTTTGTATTTTTTTTTGTTGAAAAATCATTATAATAAGATTTTTCATTTCATTAATAGATTATGTACAGTTTGTTGAGATTTTCAATAAAAAATTGTTTTATATAATGTTAATAAAGTATGTTTTCATGGTTTTTAAAAATATTTTCGGGGCAAAGTTTTCAAAAGTAAACGGTCATATAAATTAGCGGTTACCAAAATATGGTCTTCGGGAAAATTTTGTTGGGCCACACCGAATTTGCAGTAATTAATTAGAGAAAATGAATTCATAATATAGCACACGTCACCAAACATCACTCTATAAAAAAATACGTATAAATACCATTTCATAATAGGAATTTGGCAGGGCTGTGGAGTCGTGAAAAAAAAGACGACTCCGACTCCAGCTTTAAAATAAAAAACGACTCCGACTCTTGGGATTTTTTCAACGATTTCATTTTAACTTAACAGATCGTCTTTAGTCAGCCAAGCATGCAAAACACTTAAGACTATTTTGTTTGAACACACATGATCAAATATATTTTTTCAAAAATAATTCGAGACGCTCATTTTCCACGACTCCGACTCCGGCCAAAATATCGCGACTCCACGACTCCAACTTAGACACCTACTCCAACTCTACAGCCTTGGAATTTGGCATAAATGAAAACTACAGAACTGGCTCACGTCAATGTTAACAAATAAATGCTTTTCGTGTTTGAATTTGGAACGACGTCACTGACATTTCTGAAACACTTGCCAAGCTGATATAACTTTAATCTCAACGCGATTAATCAGTCCATCACCAATTTCGCGAACAAGGCAACATCTAATTAATTTGTTAAATTTGGCCATTGTTTGAGTAACTATGCCGTTTTTGGGACGGTGCCAATAATCCGTGATACCCGGTGCACAATCATTTGTTTTGAGAGGCGAATAACCGAGATTTAGCGTCAGGTCAAAATTTGATAGCTTTCAACTAATATTTGAAATCATTTCTAATAATCTTTTATCAACCAGATTACCTATTACGGTATTTATTTTTAAATGCCAATATTTGATTTTGATGAAGTATTATGGTTCACGATGTACTATGGCGTAAATGCTCGTATTAATAGAGAGATCAGTGGCGGATTAAGCACTTTAGAGGCCTCAGGCGCAAAAATTTTTGGAGTTTCTGCTTTTCGAATAACATAAAAGTGCTGTAAACCTTTTCGTAG
Source organism: Himalopsyche tibetana (assembly GCA_030503985.1). Taxonomy (NCBI): domain Eukaryota; kingdom Metazoa; phylum Arthropoda; class Insecta; order Trichoptera; family Rhyacophilidae; genus Himalopsyche; species Himalopsyche tibetana. The sequence continues at coordinate 3,436,969 of JAPJYX010000014.1, forward strand.
AATAATAATAAATATTTAAAACGGAAATTAAAATATAAGATTTTATATAATATATGCTATCTTTGAGGGCCCCAAGATTTAGAGGCCCCAAACGCGCGCCTCTTGCGCTTATGGGTTAATCCGCAACTGAGAGAGATAGTCATTTATTAGCTTTGTATAATTATGATATTCAATGAATTTGAATGAGATATTCTATAAATTATAAGGCAGCCAAATTGTCAAATATTTGAAGATTATTCAAACAATTTGGATGTAAGTAGAGGCTGTAGAACTCTTAAGTGAATCTCAATGAAATCAAAACAAATGTCTTGGATCTTAAATATAAATTATAATTGTTAAGTCTAGATTTCACTTTTACAGTAAAAAATCTTTTAATTTCCATACGGGCTCCTTTTGTTAATTACCTGTATAAAAAAAATGACACCTACGATAAATGGAGAGATGTGCATGTATGTTCAGAGAGAGTTACAATATATTTCAAATGGACAAAATGTTTTGACATAAAATTAAATTAAAGAATTTTCTTTAAAGAATAAATTGTTTATATTTAAATCATCTGGTAGGCTGTTCGTATTATTGACTTCACGGATCTACAAAATATGTTGGACTTTGCAAGTCTGCAATTCTTTGCCCATTATAATAGCAGCCTGTGTTCACCAGATGCAAATCACAATTATGAGGTACGGTGAAGCTTGCTGAGAAAAGGGTAAAGGGTGGGAACTGTTCGCTGTTGCCAGGCAAGGCTGCACTTGTAAAAGAGGGAAAAAGGTCTATTGGAATGCATGTTGTGCAGTTCTGGACCATATTTTTTTATGATTATTTTTTTCGTTGCATAGCAAGCAAAAGTAAAATGTGTGCACGTATATAAATATTTAAATCGTTTAGCATCGGTGGGATGTAAATTGAAGATCTATACAGGTATAAATTGGTAATATTGCTTTTTACAAGACGGACTATTTTACAAGATAACATAGATCAACAACAACAAAAAATGGTGGAAAAGTGACATATTCTAAATAAATGTTATTGCCATTTTTGAATACACCAATTCTTTTTTTAGGCGATTTATTTTGCGCGATTTTGAATTTACGCGATTTTTTCAAACATTTTTGATACTTTTTTATGCGATTTGGAACCAATTTATCAAAAAAATATGTTTTTTTACGCGCCACTTTCTGGAACCAATGTATCGCGTAAAAAAAAGGATTAGTATAGTGAAAAACGGAAATGTTTTGTTTTAAATAAAAATATTTTTTTTTTTTTTTTTTAACCATGTCCGCTCCCAATGTGGAGCATATGGACTCCTAATGGAGTTTATCTCAACAGAAGTGTTTCTACGAGAACTGCTTGTTACTCAGTTGCTCAACCTCTCTTTTTCCAAAGAGAGTAGGGATAGAAGGATAGGGGCTAGACAGGATTAGTGGTAAGCTAATCGCTCTTGATACGCCCCGTTCGTAGGATAGGATGGGTGAGAGGGGGGAATTCAAGACATCACATACACCCATGCCTTTGAACAGAAATTCATAAATTGATTTAAAAATCAATTTATAAAAACTGTCCGTACCGGGATTTGAACCCGGGCCCTCCGTAGCCGAAGCCAACAAAGTTGACCACTCGACCACACAGACAGTACATTACTATTAGAAAAGCTTATTTTACCTTTTGTCCAGAACTCATGAGTGGGAATCATTGCATAGCAGCCACAGTCCATATATCATAAAGCAGAGATGGATTAGTGAAACCGATTTATAATTATGTATTCTGTTGGCAAATGGCATGTATGAATTTTCATTAAACATATTATATTTCAACAAAACATTTACCTTATGTTCTTTATTTATTACACTCTATTGTACTAATTACACATTTGTTTATTATGAACATAATTGTTGTTTAAGAACATAATCAGAGAAAGATCAACACATTGTTCTTCCTCTGATTATGTTCTTTAAACAAGGCCATAATAATTATTATAAGGTGAAACTGATCGATCTGAAAGAACTAATATTTCACACAAGGGCGTTGGCAGAAATCAACTTTGTATAAAATAATAATGGTAGAAGTAAAATACATTGATATTTTTTCACCTTGTTACAATGGTGTTGTACTAGGTAAATGCCGTTTCAATCAATACCATAATTATTATTTTACAAATAGATAAATCAACTTACGTAATAACAATTGCTTGGTGAAATTGTAAATAAGTTTGGTTGTAATTTTATTAGTGTTGTTTTGTGTGACTGGTTTCAAAATATTACGTTGACCGATAAAATGCTGTGAAATATATCAAACTTTTATGTATGTACTATTATACAATTCATACTTTCTTTGTTTCCCAAAGAAAATTTATCCAGTAACATGTGTTGTTTTTCAAGAGCACGCCCAATCATTAGTTTTTATTGTTTGAAGTTTATTGGAAAACGATATTATCTAATAGCTTATTGCTTGTACAACAATGCCTTTGTTAAATAAAAATATAATTTCGCTGACCTTCGAAAACAAAGCCATCATATTGATTGGATTGTTTTTTTACAAGTAATGTTTTATATGTAGTACATACATACATTGATTTAACACGTAAGCACGTAAAATTGTGCACATTTATAATAGTTTATAAAATACTAAAAAATCTGTTTTACATACAAATATTTATGCATTAGAGTTTTTGGTCATATTTTTTCTGAATTAAATATTTCAGACTAATTCTAATCAATAATGAGACATAATATAACAACAATTATTGATGGCATATGTAAAAAAAACAATTTTATGGCTGCATACTCATAATGGTTTGTGGTTGGACAATCAACGACCAACTTGTAAAATAACTATCAGCGCATGAAGTCCATTGGTAACGCTCCAGAACCTGGTGGGACGGGACTCCCAGGAAAACGGGTGCAGAGTGACGGGTATACCCTCTGATATTTCATTACTTACCAAATCCTTCTCTGGATACGGTTTCACGAATGACTTACATCCACCTTGTTAAAATTCTCAGCTAAAATTATCCATTGATATACCATGTGATTTAGGTAAATATGTTTTTTGTGATTGCAATTGAGATGCAATTGTCATGATTATGCCTAAACTAATAATAATTTTTCATATTATACTTACATACATGCATAGAATAGACAAGCCATCATTTTTCTTATCTATTCAATTCATTTTTGTGTAAATGTAATTTATTTAACATTATCCCGTTAGTGAAAGCTTAGATTATTGATTAAAAAAATATAGACACGAATACATATTGAATTTAAACATATATACAATCAACCATACCATTATCATTATTGTGGACATAAATAATTCGCTATTTTTATCTTATTATGTACACATTACCCTAAGTACATTACACTTTTTTAATCTCGTTTTTTTCACTACACGTTTTTTGGAATAACACGGTCCACTAAAAATAACAAATGTCATACATTAGAGATGTTATGGCTTTTACACATTGTCCTACGTTCTCGGTTATTGCAAGTTGCGTTACAGGTAGGACTGCCAGGCGTCCCGGTATTCCGGGTTTGTCCCGGCTACCCGAAGTGACTTTTCACGACAGCCCAAAATCCCGGTTTTAGTTAAACTACCATTATTCAGTAACACTGAGTCCTCGCAGTTACTAAGTTGCAAAAACTGAAAGAAATAGCCAAAAATAATTGTAATCAACGTTCCCTCTAAGCTCCGCACGTGCGCGGAGCAGTTGGGAAGCCCCCGCGCACTCATTCCGGGTTGGCGCGCACTACAAGACAGTTGTTCAATTAATATTTGATCGGTCCGCGCAGCCTCCGTACAGTCTCCGCGCAGCCTTTGAAATTTCCGCGCAGCTAACCCTTCGGCCTAGAGGGAACGTTGCTTGTAATATCATATTTTTAAAGTCACCCTTTACTAGCTATTATTCTTTTAAAAAGTTTAAATAATCCAAATAAAATATGTCTATAAAAATATATTCATGCAAACAAATCGTTAAATGCAATTTCGGGCGGTATATATCAGTAATTCCCAATCTGGGGCGCGCAGGTTTTTAGATTTAAGGGGGTCGTGGTATAAAAAGTTTGGGAAGCACTGGCGAATATATATAGGACCAGTGGCGATCGATGCACCCCTTGTATATGCAGGGGCGGTTAGATTTCATAAAATAATATTCAAACATAACATTTATACCATTCACTCATTTTAAATTCTTCATGTATTTATTTTCGAAACGTGTTAATTAGTTATCGATATCTGAAATATTTATTATAGACAATAAATACACGAAGAATTTAAAATTAGTGTATGCAATAGAGTGCATTGATCCAATGCCACATTGACCGGCCGGCACTGCATAGGATGTTGTCCACTCTAGTTCTCGTCCGATCACCGAAATTAATGCCATGTGCCCTGTGAGCAAGTATCAACAATGTCCCGGTTGTGATGACGAGAAATCTGGCAACCCTAGTATTAGGCATGTATTTTCAGGTGAATATATGCACAATACAAAACGACTCCGTCTCAAAGCGTACATCTTTGTTGGTTGCTAGGCACACTTTATGATAGAGCTGTGAATATGTAAGAGGTGGCAGCCAAGAATCAAAGGTGAAAATATGAACACAGCGCTAAATTGCAGTCTGCTGTTTTTGGTTCTGTGCCCATCGCATACGTATATCCTCTCGCGCTAGAGGGTGGTGCGGTGGTGCTTGTTGTACACGTCATATAACCCTTTAATGACCTATCGATTTTGTAACGCGAAGGTCAATGTAAAATAATTAATTGAATTTTATCACCATTTCCATTATCACAAATCAGAAAAATATGTGTCGACACCAACGTATACACTTTAAAAATAAATTAATCAAAACAGTGGAAAGTTAATTCCAGTGTTAAATTTGAATCGTTAAACTTTTGTACATTCCCATATTTTTGTCATATGCCGTCAATATCTCTTAATTAAGTAATAAATAAATTTATTTATTATTTATACACGATACACTTATTATGTAGCATCAGCTTAAGCTCTTTCGTGCAGTTGAATGCCTGAAGATGCTAAAAGACGAAACCCGTGTAGTTAGTAGCCGAACATGCGGGAACGTACAAAATTTCAACGATTAAAAAATGAAATTTTACGAAGCATCTTCAGTGAAAATATTAAATTAATTCCGTTGTATTTAAAAATCAATTTAATTGTCATTTTTGTACTTTTGGTATATAAATCCATGTTGACAAGGTAAAAATATAAACTATGAGTGATAACTATTTTATCTTAAGGTCCATTAAAACAGTTTCTTATCGCATGTATTATATATAAAAACATAGGTTCCCAACCTTTTTCGTGTGGCGACTCCTTTTTATATAAGCCATATGAGTAGGCGACCCCCCCCCCCCGAGGAATTTGAAATCCTCGATTTGCTATACTTTTTCGTTATTTTGTTGTTCAAATCCAAAATCGAAAAAAGTTGGCGACCCCCCAGAAAACCCTTCGCGACCCCCAGGCTGGGAACCCGTGTATTAGAACGTCAAGTTATTTTTGAAATCAGTGATACTTTTGCAAATTTTCAGAATCAGATATTTTTAATTATGTTTTAGTTATAGAATTATATTTAAGCTAAAAAACATAATCAAGATCAAAAGACAAACAACTATGGTTAAGATCTCAAATTTTGGATTAAAAATATCATATGTTATACAAGAATCAAACCCGAAAACCACATATCACTACTCGGTACTCTTACCATAAATGTCAGAAAGTCCTGCTAAGAAAAAGCAAAACTTATCCTTAATTTCTGTCTAATCTATTCAGTCACATTATACTTGTTTTAATTTAAATGTAATTGAACATTTCTCTATGAAAATTTAGAATATGTATTATTTAAAGTGTTACACATTAGGAGCAGTGATTAATACATGTTTTTTTGGAAAACTCGCTAATTTACGTTTTGTAGAAATTAATCTAATTTTTTAAAATTTACTTTAGAACAATGCTTAGAAATCTATTCTCGTAAAACCGTGACTAAAAAATATTGTTTAAAATCATAGTTTTTATCAGCTTAAATTAAAATTAATTATGGTTGTCGGTTTTCTTTATCGTGTGCACTAGAGGTGTTAAAATAATATGTCAAAGTAGGTATGCAAGTACTCCGGGGAAATCGATGCGACCAAAATGTCGACTTGGCATTTGTAATGAAAAAGTCTCGATTTGAAAAAAAGAACGATTCTTCGGCTTGATATTATGTTACCGATGTGATTACATAATCTAATAATATCAAAATAACATCGAAATTGCCGCATAATATTTCACATTTAAACCTTTTTAATGTTAAGAGCTTGATATTATGTATGTAAATCCAGTGATTTTTATGAAAAAAGGTGTCGAAATTCACTTCTTATAGGTATTAGAGGTATTTCAGCGGGTGTTTTTTTTTTACAAGAACTGCTTTTTATTCAATGGTTCAAACTATCTTTTTGTCTCCTGGAGTGTAACTCCACGAAAACCAGATCGCTCACAGCAGCTGCAGCGCATTTTTGAAATGATCCAATTAATGTCAAATATGAAAAACTTGAACAAGTGTATTTTTTAATTTGAAATATAAAGCTAAATATTGACATCAAAGTTCAGATATTGTATGCTTAAACTTAGTTCTGACAGTTCTCGGAAAGTGTAACACTTCAAAAATCCGAAAATCAAAACTTTTCAAAGCAGAATAAAAATGTTTTTTGTTTGCTAATATTGATTTGAAACATTAAAAATGTCGAGAAAATGTGTCGTACCTGGTACTTGGAAAAAAAAGCTCTGGAGTAAATTCATATTATTTTGTTCGATATTGTGATATTATATAGGTGGCAAATACATCTGAATTTTGTGATATAAATTAAATACAAAAACCGTTATCACACAAGTTATGTAAAAAATTGATATGACATATTTGTCAAATATAGTCTTGTTTAAATGTAATGAATGTTATATTTAACGTCATTGTCCAAAATTTGCTTTCACTGCTTTTAGTAAATTTTTATTAAAATTTAGATTTTTGATGCAGAATTTGTATTACAAATAAACTTATATAATACAACTTATTTCATATTTGCAATGCTGGCTATTAGTCCCCTGGCTAGATTATAATTGTTTTTTATTGTTTTCCCATTTATCCTCTCCAATCTTTAAATAGGGATAAGCATCACAAGATCTATATCTAACCACTAACGGTATCTTTAAGCGGAGGGTGATTGGCATATTATACATAAATTTATGATTATATATGACGTATATTGATTTTACACATCCATGAGAAGAACACGTAATAAATGTTTGAGGTGGATGTGTTTAACAGTATTCTCGATCAACTAATCGATATTGTCATGATATACTGCGTTTATGATGGGAATGTAAAAACTGAAGTGAATATTTGGAATAGACGTCTTAAATAATCATTGTAATAGTTATAACAGAACGCCTAATTAACAATTTTCTTGTAGATCCCATGTAATTGTGTAAAAATCTCGATTCAATTATCTAGCAGAGCGGTGTTTCATAACGTGGGACGTACACTCCACCAGGGGAAGGGGCAATTTCAATGTTTTGGGGGGTAATGCGCAAATCACTAATATTTGCTACATTTTTTACAAACAAAATACCCAATTATGACAAATTTAAGTCGTAAATTACTGTTGCCATTCCCATCAGCATATTTAGTTGAATGCGGCTTTAGCGCTGAAAATGATTCGTTATCGAAAAAAAGGCATCTTCTGGTTATAACAAACCGTGGAGATTTACAATTAAATTGACCAAATTAGTACTTCACCTAAAAACTTTTTGCAACCCACATCGAGCACAAAGTTCGTCCTTTTTTTCCGAATTGTACATGTCACATAATGTAGGTACATACATATATATGTATTAACATACAAAAGTTAAATTAAAAATAGTATGTACATATTGACAACGTGCATTTCTTATTTGAAGCAATTATTTTTTACGATCATGCTTGGTACCTAACTAAAAGATTTTGATTAGAGAGAGAGGACATGAAGATTTTTGAAGCGTCAATGTGGGGCACGGCTAGGGCATCCAATCCCGGGATCCCGAAATTCCGGGATTGAGACGGCCGCGATCTCGGGATTTCGGGATTGAGAAATTTTTAGCAAATTCTCGAAATTTATACGAAATTGGCAAATTGAAGATTTCAAATTCCTCAGTGAGCTAAAAAAAAAAACAAGTTTCTGTGAGATTCTGGGAAAAAGTATACCAAATCGGAGATTTCAAATTTCTCGGTGAGCTAAAAAAAAAAACAAGTTTCCGTGAGATTCCGGGAAAAAGTATAGCAAATTGAGGATTTCAAATTCCTCGGTGAGAAAATCTCAATCCCGGGATCCCGGGATTCAAAATAAATCAATCCCGAAATCCCGAGATTGGAAAAAGGCTTCGGGATTGGATACCCTAGGCACGGGACAAATAAGGTTAGGAAACAGTGTACCAGAGTATAAATCTTTTTGTTTTATATATAAGTTCTATATCGGTTAGGATTTTAAAAGTGAAACTTTTCCAGCGGTTTTATGTATGTTCATATGTTTATCATTAAGCTCCAATTCTCTTTAGAAATACTGAAGTCATTTATGTTTATTGCATTCTGTCGTGATAGTATGTTTATAAAAATGAATATTGTATGTTAAAATTCTTTGAAAAAAAATCTAAATTATTGAGTAAATTATTTCTTACGGCAATGTGTATATCGTTAATCGTCAAATCGCCAAATAGCGAAGACCCAAAAGTTTTAATACTTTACTAGACAAAAATAATTGTCGTATTGAGGCTTACTGTGAAAGTCGATACTAGTGAAGGTTCAAACTTGCTACGTTTAATCGTACTTTTATTGACAAATTTTGTGACAAACTATAGGTCAAATGTCGATACAAACGTATCATTAGATTTAAATTAACTTCGCCATAAACAATATGAAATATATATTCACAATTAACAACGTTTCATTATGGAGCAAAAGTCAGAATTATATTCACAGGCCTTTTCTACATATATATTAATTAATTTATCGACGATTTTGTAACAAAAACGGGTTACATATTCCATACTTCTCCTAACCATATCTTTATACTCTTGCTGTCAAAAAACGATCACTGAGGATGTTAGAAATCAGTATTACTTTGTAATACAATTCCAATTCAAGTATAATATTTAAAGTACGGTGACAATTACGTTAAAGCCTGTAATAATTTTAATGTAAATGAAATAATTAAAACAAATGAAGTACTAAAATTACCTTGACCTTTTAAATAAAATGGAATAAAGTACAAAAGAATATTGTTTTTGTATTAATACTAAAGTAAGTAAAAATAATAAGGTGTAATAAACAATTATTAATTTTATTTTGGTTTATATAAATAGCACTATAACATTGTATTCTCTTATCAGTTGATAATGATCGTCACGAGGGAAACCGGTCCTGATCTTACGAAATAAAAGTGGGAATCAGTAAAAATTTGTATTTTATTTTGTGAATATAATGCCTTTCCACCAAATATTGAAAGTGAACACGCTAAGAGTGATAAATGATAAGATTATTGATAAATTAAATATTATATAAATATATTTGTTGATTTCATGAAGATTGTGTACTATTAAAAACTATTATATATATATATTCGAAAATTTTATCAATGTGACCGTATCTTGATTGCGAGATATTTATCTTTCTCTATCTGATTAAGAGTTAGTGATTAAATATGATACCACAGAGAAAGACGCCTTTTAGTAACATTCTAGTGGTGTTGATTGTCAGCTGATCGCTCTGCACTCATATTTCAAAACAGTAAGAAAGATACGAAGAGAATATACTTCAATAGCTTATCAAAACCTCTCAAGACCAAGATCAATTGCAATCCTGTTTGTACAGAAGCATACAACTATCACAACGATTTAAATATGACGTACCTGTCACTCAAATGTTATATAAGTCAACGCGAGAGTTTATACATGATAGTATACTTATGTAGGTCTCTTGGATGTTAACTTAAATCGAAACAGATTATTATTAAGGATATTACGAAGTAAACAAATAAAATACGCGTTAATCTTGCCCCCGTTTCATTAAATTACGCGGATAGTTCGACATCGGGAGGGTGGAGGGTGGTATCCGGAGGCAGCGTAGCAGATGAGACCTCACTACGGGCGTAGGTGGGAAGGGTCGCGCGCACTGAGCGTCTCCTATCGAGCGGGCATGCCTTACATAACGACTGCCTCCCGACCTACGCCGGCTGTACCCCCGACGCCGCTGAGCCAACCCCCTCGGGTTTCTCTTCATCATCACGCCCGTTACGTAACGACGCTTCTCGGTTGAAACTATTCCAACGTGAAAGTGAAACGCGTGCACTGGCATTTTTAGAACTGCCTTGGCACTGTTTATACTTCCATATCGGTGTGACATCTCGAAAAGGATTTTTAAACACCTATAATCATTAAAAAAGAAATGATAGAAACCACTGAACGTACGTAGGTTTAAATTACTCTATGTTTAATGTCTCCATTGTTTTTCTCAACATTGAGAATTAAATGAGAAAAAAAACAGAGTATTAAATTATACAATCAGGCTGTCATCATGGCATTTAAAGATTTGCTCTTCTTAGCTTATCTAAATTATAACTAATGATAGTAAAAAAATAATGTGATATGTTCTTAATCTTACTCTCGTATTATCATTACTATTATTGTAAAACCTTTAAACTTAAAATCATACAATATATTGTAGTACACCTAGTCAAGGCAATTTAACGCGTGAAGTCAGAGAGTCACAATCATTTTAACGAATTCTCTATAAACTATAGCTTTTATTTTATTCCATTAATACACATTTTTTTCATGACTGTAAAAATGAATAAAAAAATTAGCGTATTTTGATAAAGTCAAAGCGATTGTACACACAACTATTTTCAAAACACTTGTCATTTGATACCACGATAACGACATGTTCTTTAAGATTTATTTGCGTGTGCAATACATTGCGTTTCAATGTTTTTATTAACATGATTACAGCTAACTAGCCAAAACATTTTTTAAAATTTCAGTTTCAATTGAAATTATATATTTTATAATACGTGTGACTCGTCGAAATGTGAATTGTTTTTCTGAAGAAAAAAAATTGAGCTGTAGCTATTATATAAATGATCTATTTCAAGTGTTTTAACAGAGGAAACATAATTTTGAAGTTTTCAAGGCGTTGGTATTTGTGATATCTAAAAAAAGGTCCTCCCACTTTACCAATCCTAAAATTAACAGGGAAAAGTGTGAATTATTAGTGAACCACGAGTCCTGCCCCAGCCCTATCTTTCTGCCCTTAATCTTTTAAAATAGAGATAGTGAACAATTAATTGACAAACGGTCCTCGTAAAACATCTATTTACATACGCCCATCCGGAAGCCATAACCCCCACATCAAGTACGGATTTTAATTATGAATTCAGTTCTGGAACCTTATTTTAAAAAAGCACTACTAAGGGCTATATACATATTTTTAAGTTTTTTAAGTTTTGTTGATACCGCATGGAAATTTTATCAGAAAATATACGTTGAAAATTAATTTTGTCAAATTAATCGTTAAACAACAAATTAATGTTAACAATGACGTTATAATTATAATCAACTATCACAATGACATCTTGACGTGCTGTTTTCATATTTAGTTACAGATATCTATAGCATTTCAGTAAATAATTGTGAATTATTTTTTTGTTTTAAAAATACTTACGCTTTTTGGCAAAGATTCGGCGATAAATAAAGATAATTCAACATCAAGCAGCCGAAAGAAAACTTAACGGGATGAGAAAATTTATTCAACCACCTTACCGGCGTAAGTATTTCAATATGACCTTGAAATATTTCAGCATTTTAAAATCGAAAAACAAAACAGTAATGGCCTCTAAAGTTTATGCAATCCGTTGTCTATTATCGGTGCTGAGATATTTTCATTTGAACGAAATTATTTACTGTGAATTACGTGCCAATGTCAAGGATGAATAGAAAAAATCTAACAATGTTGCAACATGATAAAAATTCACTTTACTCTCAAAAGAAGTGACGTGTATATTGACACGTTTGAATCATTTATAATTGTTTCATTTAACAGAATGGATCTATACATTACCAATTTGAAATTTTGTCTGTAATTATATTACACAATACAATGGAAGACCTTGAATTTTAGGATTGCAAAGTTTACGAGCAATTATGTCACACTATGTCGAAAATTTATTTCTCCCAATGTAATACTAATAATTTGTTAAATACAGTGGAACCTCGATTCTACGTTTTTCAAGGGACCGTAATAAATTAACGCATAATGCGGGAAATCCTCAAATAATACCAAAAAAGTGTTTGATTTTCAAAAAACTTATTTATTTATGTAACTAAATGCGATGTAAAACTATTTGAGCGAAAAAAAAAATATTCTACAAAAACGGTCAATCGGGATAATAATTGGGATGGGACGATAATATTTAAATGATATATCGAGGAAATCAGTAAATCGGGATTGATAAACGTGGAATTATTAAATATTGTTATGACGGGGTCTTGGTCGAGTGAAAAAACGAAGATTACGGTAGATCGGGGTTCCACTGAAAAAAACACAAAACGAAATGCGAGGCAAAACTATTTATGAAAAATAATAAACGAAAACGGTCAATCGGGATAATATTCGTGACGGGACCAAAATATTTAAACGATAGATCGAGGAAAACGGTAAATCGGGGAACGATTAATGAGGGATTCTTTTACATTGTTCCTATGGGTGTTTGGCCGGGACTATGAAAAATAAACGATCCATGCGGGAAAACGAACAATACGAGAACGGTAGATCGGGGTTCCACTGTATTATATAGGCAGACGGTCGTTTTGTTGATGGAGAAAATAGCATGATATTGTAAGTAAGGTTACGAAAATCACATGACAGATTAAGAATAATCTTTTTTAAATACCGATTTATTGTGATTTATACGTAGAATGGAGGTTACCTATTGTAGATTACTCGCTTAGGTACTAGAATGTACGCAAAGATACCCTGAATTATAGTATTTTGAAAACTTTAAACGGAGCTTTGAACCGCTGGACCAGTATAGCATATATCTAGTCTGACAAAACATTTACAAAACGACTGTATCTTAAACGCTTTCTTAGGGAAAAATATCTATTTTCTTTTTAGTTAAATCTAGTGAAAGTAAACGTAATATGAATTAATAAAAACAATAATCCTTTGTACTTCATTCCACTTTATTTAATATGTCAGGACCGGTTTCGCTCATTGCGAGCATTGTCAACTGATAAGAAATATAATTTAACAATGCTATTTATACAAAATTGAAAAGTTATACACAACAGTTGGCATTGAAAAGAAATTGCCAATTACATTAAAGTGATTCTAAAATAACACAAAATTAAAATGTTCAACACAACTAACATATAATTAAATTATATTTCTTATCAGTTGACAATGCTCGCAATGAGCGAAACCGGTCCTGACATATTAAATAAAGTGGAATGAAGTACAAAGGATTATTGTTTTTATTAATATAATGCCTTTCCACCAAGTATTGACAGTGAACACCCTAAAAGTGAGTAATATGAATTATCAAGGCTTGTATGAAACGAAAGAATTGATTGAGGATGGTTGATTGATGAACTTAAACTTTATTAATAAAGTATTAAAAGTGTGTTATGTATAACTATTTTGATTTAAATTCTAACCTCAATGTGGCTATGATTATTTATGTTACCTGCTATGTATGTTCGTTGAGGATTCAACATATTTTCATTTACAGATAAAAATAAATGAGCGGTCGATCGATTTGCCGCAAAAGTACGAATATTAACAATACCTTAATATTTAGCTACGTCATTCGATAGCATTGTGCTAGATTTTCGGCAATTGCGGAGGCTGGCCGGCGGCCATGACAGTCGCGTGAAACCGTATTGTCAATGGCGTCACGGTTAATAACGAACCATTATTGATATTTTTTTATTGATCTCGTAGTTAAATTATTGTAAATGCACCGTGACTCATGACAGTATCGGCGAGCTGCATTTGACTGTTTATTTTTTAACTTAATGCAAGAAAAAATACATCCAATGCTAATGGATGAATGATTCGAGAAGATTTTCTTTTTTTTACGTTATCGGCAAATTAGCACGGTCGACTAAGCTCGGCCGACAATTTTATTTGTTTCAAGGATCCCACGTAGACGCAAGATTACAATGTAGCTAAAGTTGTAAACGAAAATGATTAATACAAGACGATGATTAATTAAAATTTTACTATTTATATATTATAATATAACAAATGACAAGTGTATAAAACCAAAGAATCATGGCAACGGATAAGTGTTACTTTGGTATACCGAGACACCTTAGGTTTCGTAGCTTATCATACCGAGTTTGATAGACCACCACAGTTTGCAAAACACTTGTAAAGCATAAGCTTACCTATGTATATATAAAAAGAAAAATCTTCCATTGTTTCTATGGACTTGGTTGCCAACAATTGAAGGAGACTGCATGTTGCTTTACTCTAACGCTCTGGACCAAAATTGCATCATATTCCGTTTAATTGAGACCACAACGATGCACTGGCTTAGTCTCGGACATAGTGTGAACGACAGAGAGTTTCAACTGCTTCGAACACAATTCTGGGGAATGTGTGGTAGGTTATTCTAAAAGTCCGACAGTTCTGTGAAAACGATCTCAAATAAGAATTCATAATTCGAATCAATGGCAGTGCGAATCTCATGGCGGCCATGACAGGTAAAGTAGTATGACAACATACCTCCCGTGACACTGGCGCCCTCTCAAAACAGACAACATATAATAGTCGATGTATTGTATCTCATTACTCGCAATCCATTTAATATATTTTGCTTTCAAAAAGAGTGATATCGGACAGCTAGGCAACTATATTAAAACTATTATATGAATAAAATAAAATGGATACATTTAATATGTTGTTGAGTTGTATTGGATATTTACATACTATGTATCTTGTTTATGAAAAATGTAATATGCCATTAAAAAAATTAACATTATGTTTAAAAAATAAAAACTTTATTTTTTAGTGTGTGTAATAATTTTGTGAGAAAATGGCAACATAAATTATTGGAAGAAAATAGTTTCAGCTGTAGTTATTTGTGAAGGAGGTAATGTAAATATTTTTTATATTCTAATGGGAAATGTTTGAACTTGAAAATGTAGTCGCGAAACGACAGCCTTGGATGCCGCGTGGCAACACAGTGCTGGTAATGAATGTATTTTCAATGGCAATGAAAATAGGGCAGCGACAGGAAGTTGTCTTTCGTCGCACTCAGCTCTGGCAGATTTTCTTCACAATTTGTAAATGACCCATCATTCAACTGATGTAAAATTCCTTGTGAAGAAATATTCCACCAATTTCGCACAAAAATGTTTATTTTTTTATAGCAGCAAAATGCGTTGTAAATATTTTTATATTTTAAGTCGTACTTAATTAACAGATAATCATAATTTCTTGGATATATTTAAAAATAAAACAAATCATGTTTAAATTGATTACACATATTTAAATAAAGTTCAGGATCGATTTCGCTCATTGATGCAGACGATAATGGACCTGAAAATATAAATTAAATTTATTTTAAATCACGTTGTGTTATATGAAATAATATAAACATATTTAATATTTTTAACCATAATCAACTGATTTATAAAACATTAGATTATATTATTTAAAAAAATATTTTGCATTACAGCTTATGATAATGAGAAAAATCTCAAAAAAAATCGAAGATAATACGAGATGAGCTCAATGAACACCTAGAATTCAAATTCAAAAATCTTTTTTGTTATTGACTTTTTTTCTCGTCTCGGCCGCATGCCGGATTTTGATACATTACGTGAGTCGCAGCATTTTATAGTAATACGCAATTTAGTGACACAACATAAATTTAAATGTACAAAAGTACAAATTATCAAAAATACTCATTCGTTTACGTATTTTTTTTTAAAAAAATAGTAGTCTGAAAAAGCATCTGATGACAACAAGTGTTTTGGGCCTCACATAAAATTTGAATGAACCGAGTGTGGCACATGAGCCGCAGTTTGAGTATTGCTGAACTAATTCACAGCAGACATATGATATATATAAAAAAAAACGATAGCAACATGCCAGTGAGGCTCACATACATGTTTTTTTTTGCATTTTGGGATTTGATGTTTCATCTCTCCAATATTAAAATTTTAAGATCAGTTTTTAATAAGAAAATACTTGCTTATTGTTTCAGAAATTTTAATTCAATTCCACATGTATTAATTTTTTGCATACCGAAAAGTTTATCAATTTCTCACGTTAATTAATTATTTACTGTTAAGAGATTTGGTTCGAATTTCACCAAAATATAATTCATGAACATATGTTTATTTATTCAACCGACTATGTACACTTAAAAGCATATGATCAAACAGACGTTTCCCGTGGCGCAACGAATGCTATGCGTTGTTCTGTTGTATGCTAGGATTGTCTCGGGAGTAATTTGTCAAGACTTGGCGACTTGCGTTATAGTGTGAGAAAAAAATCCCTATAAAAATGCTTAGAGTTTCTATAAGTGTATCTCGATTCTTTCTCCGTATGACGCTGCAAATTTAGTCAAAGTTAAGAAGTTTGATAAAGAATAATATAGCTGAAACATCCGTTCTTGTTATGTCTTGTATTTTGGATAAGTGGAAAGGTATTTAGTGTACTATTTAGACATCACGGAAATCCATGCTTTCAAACACAAATCAATAAATCGACTTAAAATGTGTATGCTATTCAATTTAAAAACTGTTTGCTTATGAATTTCTTTGAGTGGCGAAGAGAAATTTTGGTATTAAAAGAATGATGAATGTTGTGAGAAGCTTGCACCCGAAAAAATAATTTTGTTAAAAAGAATAATTCTGTTCATCGCACGCCCGGCTTTTGGCAGGAATGAGCTTTTTTATTGTTATGTAACACAGTGTTTATTGCTTTAGAATAAAATGGTAAACAAAAATCTCTGGTCACGCGGTCTCTATCCAACTTGGGGGCCCACGTGGGAGCGTTGGCCCCTGCACGTTTTTACAGGCGGAGCTATTTTTAATTCGATAATATTATCTTATAAATAGTTTGTGTCGCGGGCCTCGCAAGCTTTTGCCCCATAAGCTCGATCTCATGTCTGGTAACCGATGATTTTTATCGGTTCGTATTTTTCCGGTCAAAATTTATATTGAATGGTCATAACATAATATATCGGTCAGTGTAAATAGTCATAATTTTAATTAAAATAAAAAAAACCCAACGTAACCTAACCTAACCAAAATGGTTTTAAAATATTCTGACCGTATAACATTTTTATTCTGACCAAAAATTGATTTAAAATTTGACCATTTAATTTGTTTCCATTTTAATCTAACTTTACTTCAGATAACTACATTTTTTTTCATCGGTTTGCCACTAAATGAGCGATAATGCTATATCAAAAAGGTTGAAAATAATTGCGCTTGCGGATTGGATGGTTTTCACTGATAGAAGTGAACTTGATTTTTGAATATTTCGCACTATGGTACGAACAAACTTTCATTTGAATAGGCGCACTTTTGTCATTATAAAAAGCATGCGTTTGACGGTTGATGGTGGTATGACCATTGAAATAAATGTATTTAATATAGTGTAAGTAGCAGTGGCAGCCGATCAATGTGACATTGGATCAATGCACCCCTTGTATATGCGGAGGCGGTTATATTTCATGAAATAATATTCAGACATAACATTTATACCATTCACTCATTTTAAATGCTTCATGAATTTATTGTTTATTTTTTTTAAAACATTTAATTTTATTTTATTTTACACAATAAATACATGAAGAATTTAAATGAGTGAACGGTATGAATGTTATGTTTGAATATTATTTGATGAAATATAACCGCCCCTGCATATACAAGTGGTGAATTGATCCAATGCCACATTGACCGGCTGCCACTGGTAGGTAAGTTAATTCTAAGCCTGTTAAAAATAGTAGAATTAGAACCGAAAAACACGTGTTAATTATTAAAAAAATAAATATGATATAATATAATATAATCATTACACGAAAAACTAACATTTGGGATTATGCAAGTGATAAACGAATGAAGCATCTGCCTTAATTTTAATTACGACGTTTTTTTATTATTTTTAAACTATTGTGGATGTAATAGCATAGATGTGCTTTTGTGATTGACCAGTTTATGAGAGCTGTAATTGTACGATATAATGACATAATTAGTGTATTTCTCAAACGAATGTTACATCGTCGTTACGATATTAAATTCTTTCTACCAGTGGTAAAACGAATACGTCATATTTCAATTTTATAAACAACCTGTATTATAATTATTTTTCTCTCTGTAGAAAAATGTTTGTTTTGTATGCATAAGTTTTCTTGCTGTATATTAAAACATTCATAACAAGTGCGGATTCCAATGAGATAACTCCATCGTTTGTTATCGATGGAAGACTGCCAAAAACCACTGCTCGAACTTGCGATGTACGCAGATGTAACCAATGTCCGTTAAAATGATTGTATTTTATGAGAAGCATTAAGTAGAAATCGCCCAATGAAAACGATGTATCAAAACAAACGGAGGCTCATAAATTGGATTCGTATCGAAACGCATTCGGTCGATATCTTTTACTAAACCTGTTCTTAATATTTTATAATAATTAGAATATTTTTTGTTAAACAGTTACAGTTGTTGTTTTCGTCAAATAAGATTATTAAGCAACTGTAAATTGGATACGAATTAATTCTTGCAGTTAAAATTCTTAGTGAGCTAGTATTTACTTTGGAAGTTACAAGATATATCGATTAAAACTCTCCATCGATAAACTTATCAGTTTTCCTCTTTCCTTTAGGTTTTCTTGTAGCATATCAAGAGTAGATATGAGTATTGTATCCAATCCCGAAGCCTTTTTCCAATCCCGGGATTTCGGGATTGATTAATTTTCAATCCCAGGATTGGGATTTGCTCACCGAGGAATTTGAAATCCTCAATTCGCTATACTTTTTCCCCGGATTATCTCCAAACCTCGTTTTTTTTTGCTCACCGAGGAAATTGGAGTCCTCGATTTGGTATACTTTTTTCCCGATTGTCACAGAACTTCGCTTTTTTTTTTTTAAGCTCACCGAGGAATTTGAAAACCTCTATTTGGTATACTTTTTCCCAGATTGTCACAAAACCTCGTTTTTTTTTTAGCTCACCGAGGAATCTGAAATTCTCGATTTGACAATTTCGTGTCAATTTTCAGGATTTGCTGAAAATTTCTCAATCCCGGGATCGCAGCCGTATCAATCCCGGAATTTCGGGATCAGAAAATTTAACGGGATTATGGGATCCCGAATCCCGGGATTGGATGCCCTAGTTATGAGTGATACCTCTTTTAATAAACACTTTTTATCACAGCTTAATAATAAATATAATTGTTTTGTTTTTTACAGTGTAATGTTTTGTCATTTTTCTGAACAATTGAAAATATTCCGAAAAGTAGTTTAGCTGTTTAAATAGCGATAATATAATTAATTCACTTATAACAAATAATGAAATGTTTATTTTAACTCATCTTCAATTTTAGACACAAATCTTGGTCATAATATTAATTTTTGATATTTTCAAGATAAGTATGTCAAAATTTTTTGAATGCATCTCTACATATATCAAAAAATAGTTTGGTATTAAAATTTACTTTAAACACTATTACAACCACCGTCAAAGATCAATATCTGTGTCTAAGTTTACATTGGTTGATATGTTAATATGAAATGATTAGAATGAACCAATCGGCTATTAGTATTTTTCAAGGTGTAATAATATATTTGACATCTTAATAAAGAAAGTGTTAGTTCTCACTTGCGATAAATATTTAGAGTAATTTATAAAAATATTTATATAATAACAAAAAATTGTGCTCCAGCGGTTTTTGTGCGATTTTCTCAAAACTCGATATTCGGTAAATGTGAGTTATGATACTAGGCTGTTCTGCTGTTCGTTCAGGTTTGGATTATAAAAATAATAACGTTTGAATCATTCATTCTACCGTGAAATCAAGTTACGCGTTAAATAAAAAATACTTATAGAGTAAAAACATTTATGAACGTAAAATAAAAATGAAAGAAAAGATTAGATTCAAAAACGTTTGTGATTAAGAATGCCTGTAATTTATCTAAGTTACGCTTTTTATTTCATTAAAATCTAATACAGTCAGATGTAAACAAAATGAGAAAAAACAGCAGTAGATTAAATGAGAGGAATAGTCGATGCCGGTTTGTAGCGATGGACAAATGCCAACTGTTATTTTGGGGAGATATCGCCGGGTAGTCAAAATTGAATGCGAGTTGTCACTTTCTTACAAAACAGTAATTGGAGAATTCTGTGATACAGAATGTTCAGCACGAAAAGGGCGATCACTACCGTTCTCTGCCTTTACAATAGTCGACTGGTACAGATGGTTACATATTTGCAATAATCAATAGGCCCGTTTTCAGTAGCCCTACCCCAGTCTTCTCGTGTATTACAAAAACAGACCGAAGATAATGCGGCACAGAATTTTAAATGTATTTTGTTTGATAGGGTAGTATCAATTAAATATATATATTAAAATTAAATCGTCAGTATAATAATATAATATACTATAATGTTAGTAAGTGTAACGTTATGAAATTTTCAAAATATTTATATAATTATTTCTATTTTCTGAGTAACAATGACTTGGATGTAATAAAATGCCGTGCATTTAACGAAGTGGTCAACGTTTTTGGCTTCGGTTACGGTTCTAACGAGATCGAATCCCGGACAGTGCGATCAGTTTTAAAAATTGATTTTTCAATCGATTTTTATTTGAAGACATTGTCTAAAAATATCTCACACCAATCTGCAATAACAAGAGCATTAAGCTTACCTCTAGAGAATCCAATCCCGGACCTTTTTTATGATCCCGGGATTCATATTTCGAGATTGACAATTTTTCTAATCCCGGGATTCCGGGACTTAAAGATATACAAATCGTGTATTAATCCGGGATTGAGAAATTTTGCAGGGTGATTTTGAAATCCTTGGATTTTTCCAACAAATTTTTTTCGATTTCATAAACACATTAATCACAATCCCGAGAATTCGGGATTACCAAGGTAGACGGGACCCCGGGATTAGAAGCTCTACTTAAACTAGTCCTGTTTTGGTCTTACGTTTCCATTGTTACTTAAAACGCTTTATAAACTCCACATTGGGAGCGGAGATGGTCAAAAATGTATGAATACTGTAAGGAAAAAAAATATTTGAAAAAAATAGAAATAGTTGTGATACTTGAGTTCTAGGCATACCATAAAACACAATCATGCTATCAGAATAATCTATGTTCTGGAAATTATGGCAATTCATATAATGAAAATAAAATAAATTGAATTAATGCAACTAACATTACTATATGACCTTTTTTATTTTCTATTATTTTCTTAGTCTGCGTATCATATACGAAAACCTACACGAATTAGAAAATAACGCTACCGCGATATCGTTCAGAATTCGAATATTAATATGGTATTTTCGCATGTGATGGTATTTCATCTAAAATATTTATCTAATCGTAATTAACTTCAAAAACGCTAAATATACGTGATGTTTTTCACCGTTACGATATTACGTTATTTAGCAAACAAACGTACAGATGTTTTGCTTAATTATCAGTCATCTTGAGCGCACTCTCCCGCTAAAACGTCAATTGATAGAATGCTTAAAAACACATTAAAATCGCAAGTAAAAACATAATTTAACGTCAAAAAATATCTTAATTTTTTTTTTGTTGTTGTCGTCATGCTGTTAGATTTAGTATTATTCTCAATACGAATAAATACTATCGTGTTTTTAGACATCTATCATATTACATGTGATGCAGTTTTTTTTATAGATTAAAACTATGAGTTAGATAAAATCATGAAATAATGTTTTTATTTCAATTAGTTTTGAATTAGTTTTTCAAAATAGATTCAAGAGTCTACAGATTACGGAGATATACAATATATAGTCACTAAATCCCCAATTTAGCGCCTCGCTGAATACTTATATGTTTATCTGTTTGATCTCGGGTTAAATTGTTGTAAACTTTTCAATTGGACCGTCCTTTGTTTTTGTAATTGTAATACGGCCATTTTGTATTACTATACAATCGGCGTCCATTTTGATTGTCGTTATTTATGGGCTATTGATTTTCGAATGTCAAAATGAACAAAACATATTTAAAGGATGAAATATGGGTAGTATTGATTCAAATTTATGTTCTTTATTTGAATTATATAATTTGTTTTTTTGTTTTTATTTGATATGTTAAAAGTAACGAGATTTTACGTTTGTTACTTGCTTTTATGACAGATAGAATTCATTATTGTTGAAAAAAGTATATTTATAAAAATATATTACTATATTCACACTTTTTACCGGAGATTAGACATACGTAACGTATTTAATTGTCTTCTGAGAAATCCCAATTGTTAATTGATCGCCCAGTGAAGATCAAAAAACACATTTCACAAATCAAATATGACAGTTTAAGGGTGAATGCAATGGTCTATAGCGAAACCTATAATTAAGATAATTAATTAAGTGACTTAATTAAAAAAAAAAAAAGTGAAATTGATAGAATTTTGCATAATAGAATTTTTAAACATTAATATTGTATTCCATTATTTTGATCTGTAAAAAAATAACGGGGAGCCAGTGGCGTGCTCAAGCGGTGACAATAAAAAAATCGCATCTTAATCAATCGCTTTATTTATTTTTGAAACGTTAATATTATATTTTAAGCATATACTATATTACAAAAAATTAATAACTAACACAAAACATTTCAAATTTGTAGTGGAAAGATAATTTTAACATTTTTTTTCGATTTATTCAAAATGACAGATGTGACATATAATTATAGTAAGGTAAAAAATATCATCGTATTTAGTATCAACGTATTCGTTGTACGCCATCATCAGAACTATAGTTCGTAGAACATAGTTTTGACGATGGCGCACGCAAAATAGCTATAAAATTATCTTATAAAAAATACTAAAAACGATGGTATTTTTACCTTATTACAATGAAGCTCTACCAATTTATGTAAATTCAATCTATACATATAATTATATTTGTTTGTGGTCTTCAATTGATTTATATATAAAATGCGCCATTCATTTGTTTTCATATTATATGGTGATGTTATATGATTTATGACAATGCATAAATAACCTCAATTACGTATTTATTTTACGAATCGGGAAAATAATTCAGTGAAAGCCTAAAATCTCATTCGAGGACAATAGATTTGTCACAGGTCGTAGAGACCATTATGTGATAGTGTTTTATCGCGTTATATTTCACTTTAATATTTTGTAGCAAATATTTCATGAATGAAACCATTACATAACTTTCTAAAATAAGCTATTTATCCGAGCAAAAGCCATAAGGAAGCGAACATACCAAACCAACAACAGATTATCATTGCCCAGAGTTCGTGCGTCAATCGGGTAGTTTGGTTTTCACTTGAAATCGACTTGGCAAAGAATTTCCCGGGGTTTTTATATTTCTTGTCAATTACTGTATTTTTTGCTATACATACTTGATGAACCGCCAATAAGTTTGAAATATTGTTGTCGTCTTTTAAATTTCACAAGTCTACTTCGATAATCACGGAAATTGATTTACAAGCTGATAGCTTCGTGTCATGTTTTTCTTTTCAATTATTTTTAAGTTAGCTAAATTATTTCAGTAATAACTTGTTGTGTACGATATCTTGTGATGCATATCGATTTTAGAAAGGCAAAAAGACGTAACCCAGCCGAAAATTTTTTACAGGAGGCACTAAAATCGTTTTTTGATGGTTTTGCGCCAATGTCAAAATATGAAATGTAAACTACCCTGAAGTGCACACAAACTAATTAAATGATGTTTTATTGACTAAGTCTAATATTTTCTTAAAAAAACCGTTATGTAAGTCCTTTTTCGTATTTGTAGTTTTTCAGAAGCCCAACTTTTCTCAAACATAAGAGCTAAATTTTGGTACTAATAGATAGAAATTGTATTGAATTGTATACATTTTGATTATCGAAAAAGCTGTTTTGAGTGGATTTCGTCCTTTTTCCTTTCTACGGTAGATATGAAAAAACTATACAGATTATATTTAAAGTGTAGATTAAATAAATATTTAATATTTGAGTTTTTGAGGTTTTTTTTAACCATGGTCGCTCTCAATGAAAATCATTATATCGATTGCTAATAGAGTATCCCAACTCATTTTGCGAGATGTTGTAATTTACTCGCTCAATTTCATATTTTTGATCAGGTTGTGGATTATAGGCTTCACCAGGAAAGGATATCTCTTCCTCTACCCTCTTTTTAAAAATTGGATGTACTGATAGAAATGAAAAAATCACAGATATATATCGACTGTGGAAAGGAAAAAGGGCGTAACCCACACATATCAAATTTTACAGGAGGCGCAAAAAACGTGTTTTGATGATTTTGACACATATGCAAATTATGAATTATACACAACCTCAAAGTGCACGGATACTTCTAAACTGGTGTTTAATTGACATAATCTAATATTGATTCAATAATTTCTCTAGGAAAAACCTTTTTTTCTTAGTTTTAATTTTTTACAAGGTCATCTTTTTCAAACTTAAAAGCTAAATTTAGATACTAATTCGGCATTTTCAGCTTTCATCCTTTTGATAGAATGTGTGTCAAATTGTATACATTGTGATTATCGAAAAAAAACCGTTTTGGAAAATTGAGGGTTACGTCTTTTTTCTTTTCCACAGTCGATATTATTTATAATTTTGAATTTAGAAGACATTTATATGTATGATAAATTTCTGTCTAGTATTTTGTACTGCTTGACAAATCATATTTTTCTGTGCAGCAAAATGACTAGTTTCAGTATACAATAATAATTTGAGATGTTCAAATAGAGCTGTTGCCTGCTGTGGCCCAGTTGGTCAGAGCTTGCTCTACAGATCACTTAGGCCTGGGTTTGATTCCCGGTCAGATCACAGTGAACTTTAGATGTATTCAATTCAGAGTTGTGTTTGAAGACTGAGTGTTTGTGATATCCTAATTTCCCTTCCACCTTTCCTATCATTCAATAACGAAAGCGATTAGTCAACCATTAGTCCTGTTCTAGTCTTATCATTCTCTCCCTACTAATCAATTTGAAACTGAGATTGAGCGACTGGGCAACAAAAAGTTCTCGTAGAAAAACTTCTGTTGAGGTACCTCCATTAGAAGGCCAAATGCTCTACATTGGGAGCGGACATGGATAAAAACAACAAAAAAATAGAGCAAAAAACTTGTCAGAAAAAACAATTTTATATGAGACTTCCGGTTGGTTTCCTTTCTTGTTATTTTTATCTGGGCACATAGCATGTAAGCAGACAAGATTTTCCGGCAGACTGGGCGTCGGTGGAGGCCCGATGTTGTTTTCGCAGAGGCGTCGCGGCGGCCTTTCTCGACACTTACTTGATCGACGTTTGACAACGCCCCCCTTGCACGGTCGGCACTCCTCGAGCCTCACTTCCGGTGATTTATCCGCTGGCCGAGTGTGATTATTGGCTTTAACGTGACTGGCGTTACATGTTTTTTTTGTTGTGTTAATTTGATACGATCGGCTTTGAATAAGTACAGTTTTATTGATCACACTTTTCATTCGAATTCAAACACCTCGCGAATGATTTGTACTTAGATAAATAATGGTGTAAATAAATATACCATACCACATAAAGTCATTATACCTCGATTATTTTCAGTAATAGTGTAACTCACCGAAAGAGCATTTTGAATTAAGAAAAAATACATTAAAGTTGTAAATAAGTCCTCCCATTACATCCCATTAATTTAAAGGTTAATGAAAAAATAACAAATATAAGTATTGAATTTGAAGGGCTTACAAGTCCTAAATTAATACTGAACAAAAAAATTCTGACATGAATAATGTGATACATAAATATACGTATTTTAAGTTGTTACTGAGATATGGAAATAAGTAATAAAATAGTCACTTATTTCCATACATTATTGTCAAGCTTGGTTAATTTGATGAGAAGTTGTCTGTCTATTGACTTATTGATGTATTTAATACATTTATCAGGTACATACTGTATACACACTTGGTATAAATTCCTACTTAAAATTGAATACAATAATAAAACAATTTTAGGATTAAAAATATGCTCTCATAAAATAATTTCATTCTTTCATCATTGTTGTTGAAAATTTTGTGAAATTTTGCCCAGCAGATGAAAAAGATCGTTCTGAATCGATACTATTATAGTCGGTCAGCAGTAGGGCATCCAATCCTAGGATCCGGGATCCCGTTCAATTTTCTGATCCCGAAATTCCGGGATTGAGATGTCCGCGATCCCGGGATTTCGGGATTGAGAAATTTTGAGCAAATTCTCGAAATTTACACGAAATTGGCAAATTGAAGATTTCAAATTCCTCGGTGAGCTAAAAAAAAAAAAAAAACGAGTTTCTGTGGGATTCTGGGAAAAAGTATACCAAATCGGAGATTTCAAATTCCTCGGTGAGCTAAAAAAAAAAAAAACGAGTTTCCGTGAGATTCTGGGAAAAAGTATACCAAATCGGAGATTTCAAATTCTTCGGTGAGCTAAAAAAAAAACGAGTTTCCGTGAGATTCCGGGAAAAAGTATAGCAAATTGAGGATTTCAAATTCCTCGGTGAGAAAATCTCAATCCCGGGATTCAAAATAAATCAATCCCGAAGTCCCGGGATTGGAAAAAGGCTTCGGGATTGGATACCCTAGTCAGCAGGTCATTTTGTTTGGTAGAGTATGGTCATTGTGGTAATGGATTGCAGATGACACTGATATGACCAGTTACAACTTACAATTACAATGTTTCTACTTTATTTTCGGTAATAACCGGTTAGTAGTTTAATTTACCAGTATTTACTGAAGGTCAATTTTCGTCGATTTACCGGTAATGCAAGCCCTAAGATTAATCCTTTGAGTGCTTTTGATGTTGAGTTACGTAACTAGAACAGTTTTTAGAGCTTGAATTATATAACTGTGAAGCTATTTATCGATTGAAATGAAATTCTGAACATTAAATATCGCTTCTATCGTACTGCATAATAAAGATCAGCGAGCAAAAAACATTTGCAATCTACTATTTTTATATCGATCGAAAAATTCCCTTATCGCGCCTGTAACTAAAAGGTAATAAAGATTAGAAGAAATATAATGATTAAATGCTGTGTAATATTGAAAACAACAAAAACTCATAATTAAATACATTTCGGCGTCTTTTATTGAATGGTGCGAATTCGTGCAAAAGTAAATTAACGCGAACCGCACAGGAAAACTCTTTATGTTGTTTGTTTAATTCTATTTAAGAATTGAGTAAAAGTTACCGTTTTTTTTTACCGAAATCAAATTGAAAATAGCTTGACCGAATTTCGTATCTGCTTTAACAATTTGAAGAATTAATAAAGATTGAGGTTTTATACGTCAATTATAACTAATGACCGAAGACTAATATAACATAAAAAAATTAAACAGATAAAGGCGGGTTTTAAAATAAAGATATCATTTTTATGTTTTAATAGGCTAGTATCATTACTGTATTTTTTTTAGCTTGGATTGTATTAGTTTTAGATTTGGAGGTATCTTTGTGGACGTAATTTCAAAAATAAAATTAAAATTGATAACAAAGTTAATTGATTCGTTTAATTTACAATTAAACGAAAAAATAGCACAAATGAGATTTTGTTTTTCAAAATAAAGGTATGTTTCCCCATTAATAAAAACATTCTTTTGTACAAATTTCACGTTTATTTATTTTGAGCACGAACGGTTTTGCTCATCATGAGCATGTTCAACAAATAAAAATATATATTAAAACATGCTAAATACTTTAGTTACTGTCAGCTAAGTGTCACTTATTCATAGTTTTCATCGATATCTACAAATTATTTTTATATTTCTATTAACCTTGTTTACTTGGCTTAGAAAAAATACCCTGTAGGTATATACAGATATATATATAATTAACATTTGAAAATGCTCGCGATGAGTGAACCCAGTCCTGTTCCTAATAAATAAATATGGAATTATTACAAAAGAGTGTTTTATTTTTTTAATATAATACCTATAATTTGAAACATTTTAACTTCAATACATCAAACAAGTGTGCAATTAAAGTAAATCAATAAACATAACATTTATGCGAAAACTTGAAATGTATTTAAGATTCAAACATAATGTAACCTGCAATATGATTTTGTACGAGTCTCTTGTCTTTTTTACGCGATTTTTATTTAGACGGGCTTGTGAAAAACGTATCTACAGCGTAAATCGAGGAATGTCTGTACATAAAAAATACACGTTAAAACTTTTGCAGTGCAAAAATACATCAAGGAAAAATGTTTTATTTCAATTAAATGTGTACGCAAAACATGATTTATATGTATGCGTTAATTTTCAATTACCAACTTGAACATTTTAAATGATTACTATTTTAACTAACCCTCAATCATCATTTCAGCTATTCTCGGAAATAACATATGCGTGTGGCGTGTAAGAAATGAATTATCATTTATAAATAACAAGTCATTTATATGCTTAGTACTTAGTCAATTATATACAATACAGTTGCATCATAATTAGTAATCCAAGTAAACTAATTTTTACTTACAGTTTTTTTTTGAATTTGCATATTATCTAGAATAAGGGTGGGGAACCTTTTCATTTCTAAAGGACACATTCATTTATCTAATTCAAGGCCTCAGTAAAGAATACTCGGAATTAAGAAAAAATTTGGTCGGCGATTTTGAAATCATGGGACCTTTTTTATTTATATCTTCAAAGAATTTTGAAATCCAAAATATCAAGAATTTACAGTTTTGCCCAAATGAACATCGCGGGAGCATTTTTTTTTTAAAAAGCCGCATCAGAGTAACCAAAAGGCCGCAGGTTCCCCTTCACTGATCTAGAATAATTACACTATCGAGGTTTTCAATAATCGATCGATGATATCGTGTAAAAGTAAGTGTTTTATTACAGCATGGTATAACGTCTGTAATTATTATCGAGCCTTCCTACTCCGTAGCCGAGTGGTCGGTATCATTGAATTCGGTTGGGATGAGCACGGTCTCAAATCTCAACACGGTTTTATTAAAAAACAAAAATGTGCTTATTTTACAGGGTTTGAATTCTAAAACAGTTTTATAAAAAAAAACAATCTAAAGTACTTATTCAATATTATTCATGAAATATCAGGAGCGGTTTGCTCGTGGTGATCTTCTGTTGACAATGGTAGTGGCAAGCGAAACTGATTCTGATCTTTAAAACGTGTTTTTTTAACTATCTACTGAAAATTGTAAGTGAACACATGAACAATAAAAATATTTTTTAATGGATTTATTTCGGCGATATCTTATTTCCATCCACCCGTGCAATCCTAAAACAGGAAATAGCCAGAGCTATTAGGTATCCCCTAGTCGTCGACCCATCCTTACTCACTTTGAAATAAGAGGTTATACGATATAATATCAATCAGCTCCCGTTGAGATAAGCACTATTAAAAGTACATATTCCCTACATTGAGAGTGAATATGTTTTTTTTTAAGTAATGCATCGATAACAACTGAAGCATGGTTGACAATACTATGGATTTTGACAAATTAGAAAACCATAATGTTGTTTAAATTTTACTATTAATTTAATTATTATTTTTAGTCATGATTTTTATTCATATGTTTACAATACTTATAAATGTAATGTCATCTGTTTAGTTGCGTGTTTTTGGTATGAACATGTCCTTGTATTTGTAAAATCAGCGTGTAAAAAACGAATTATTTGATTTAAAAAAATCATTCAATACTACAGCCTTGTCACTTTTAAGCGTGAAAAATTATCATTATATTTTGCCAAAAAAAAGCGATCAAGCAATGTTTGTTTTATATCATTTCCAAAGTCACGTAAAGGACGAGAAACGAAAACAACAGAAAGGGCGTGTGCTTTTCGGCGTGATGAAAATTCTTGGATAGTTAATTTGGCTGGTTTAAATCTGGCCCTCCGAAATAACGGCTTGGCAACAGTCCACGCACAGGCGAGGTATTCTTGTTTGAAGATAAAGCTAGCAGTCGATAATAGAGAAAAAAGTATTCGGAGATATTTCGTGAAGTGTTTCCGCTAATGTGAACGCTTCCAGCGGTTATTCTAGTCCTGCAGGCCGAATGCACCATGCATGGTATCTGGGGAGATTGCAATAATTATAATTGCATTTGTGTCGAGTGCAAACAATTGTACTTTCAGATACAGCCCGCTGCACTTTTCCAAACAATCGTGAAGCAATCACTATTGGAATGTTTGAACGCTTTATTAAATTATCAAATTCGGAGTATTTTCGTGCAGTATTATGCAATCAATAATCTATCAATGATTTGAAAAAATGTTACGTTTCTTAAGTAAAACATTTTTAATTTAACACTTCCCTTACGGTGCTAAAAAGATCTTCCGATATGTTGCTGGCCCTTAGAAAAAACCAAATGAAAAAACATGTTTTAACACTTACCACCTTTTGATGGACGGTAAAAACCTAGAACGTTTATTTTTAAAAAACATGTTTTTCACTTTTTTCCCAAAAGGCCAGCAACATATCGGAAGTATTAAGCTTGCTTGAATCATTAAATCTCTAGTTTAATGAATTAAGCTGCTTGATTCACAGATAAGACTATGTAATTAGTTAGAGGAAATGTTGTATTTTTCGTGTATTGGCAAACCTAAGAAAAAATGAGAATTGTTATGTTTTTTGTAATATTTGTGTTATTATACATTAAAAACTATAACTAATATTTCAAAACAATTTACTTTGAAGTCACATTTATCCTAATAAAAATAAATTCATGCTCGACTGTTAAACTGAGACATTTTTGACATTTTGACATTTTTGTAATTTATTTCTAAACAAATAAAGAACATGTATATAACATTTGGCAAAATAAGTGTACAACGGCAATAACCAAATATCAATAATATTAAAATCGTGGATAAAACAGTATGTATAATATTTCAGGGTAACGTTAAGAACAAATAAACTTTTAGTTACCAATAAGAATATTTGTGAATTCCAATTCCCAAAAAATTAGCTCTCGCAACGATCAACGATAATTTGACATCCGATCAAATATGCTAAAAATATATTACAATAATTTTGTTTGTAACATAAAATTGATCAAACTCTCTCAAAAAAGGAGGATGAGCGGCTCAATAACCTGAAGATTTCATAAAAAAAACAAAGTCTATTGATATCTTCAATAGATTCGGTGGCAATTTTGTGAAAGTTCATTTTTATATACAATCCGATTTGATAACTTTGTTATTCCACTTGTTGTGTTACACGATGTGACATGTCTTTCGCCTCTTTGAGATGGTCTGATGATGCTCATATAACAATATAAAACTTATATTGAGATGCCAAAAAGTGCAAAGAGCAGCAAACATAGTTTGAAAAATATATAAACGTATCAATACATGACTGGATCTAGATTTTTCTGAATCGTTAATATTCTCTGTAAATACATTTTTTTTGATTGCCCTGTGTCTTTATTTTACTACAAGATCTCGGATCTTGTCTTGGATCACCCTGAACGTCGTAAAAGCTCTGTTACTGGTGTTCTATTCTGGTTAAACTGTCTTTTTATTTTGTAATGGCGAGTGCAGTGAACTTAAGTGCTGGTCCTGCGTGCAAATATGTTGATTGCATATATTTGACAGCATGCCTATGATCGTATTCCTAATAGACAAGTTAATATCTTAAACAACAGCAGAATATTGATAAAAAAATGGCCATCATTTTTAGCATATGATCAAAAGAACCATTATTTTACAACCTAGAATTTTATTACAAAATTATACGTGTGATAATAATTAAATGTATGTTTGATGAAACATTTGTGTTGTGCAGGGCGGAAATGCTAACAAAATAAAATTCAATGTGATAAATTCTTAAACATAATAATTTGAAGAACTTGTTGAATAACGCAGCACACTATTTCATTTAATGATTTATGGAACATTGCCATTACTCCATTGTGGACCGAGATAATAATTTTAATATTGGCAAGAGAAATCACAAGAAAATACGAAATGTTCGGTGATTATATGGGACATTAAAAAACACGTGCTTCAAATTGAATGTACTAAGTGACAAATCTCATTTTAGATTTTTGTTATTATCTATAACCGAAGTAGAAATTTACAATTAAAATTAAAATATAATATAAGTTTATGATAATGTAACCATTGGTTAATTACTAATTTATACTATTTTTAACAATTAGTTTGTTTATTATATTTTATTAAAAAAAAACAGTGTTACTTAACCTGGGGTGCAAGAAAAAATTCCAGCGGTGTTAGAAAAATAACAAACTTTAAGACGCGTAAAATGAATTCAAAACTGTTTTATGCTACATAAATTTGAAACAAAACCGGTATTACCGAAACCAGTCACTCGGTATTGATCCTTTTTTCATACTGGATTTTTGGTATTCATTAAATATATAAAAATATCTGTTTTTCGGTATTCAGAATTATCCAAAATATAATTTCGAAGGCATAGAAACCATCTCATATTTAAATAAAAATACTCGCGATGAATTGTAATAATTTGTATCAATATTGAAGGGTTCCAGAATTGATAGCTTTTAATAATGTATTAACATATTAATTTAAGAAACCGTAAACTATTTGCTTAAACCACTTTTTTATCATGACGATATTTCATATTATATATAGATTAAGATTTACTCACCCGATATTGCGTTAACAATTGACCGTATTATTTTGCTTTATTTAAACATTTTTTTGTAACATTTCAACTCAGTTCAAAAGTATTATGAATTCGCAACGACAAGCTAGCAATTATTAAAAATCAAGTTAATGATTTGTTTAATGGAGCTTATTTTTTATATAGTAATACAATTTTTCAAGTAAAACACACGTATAATAATCATTTATAAAGCATGTAAAATAAAACTTTCCGATGGACCGGTAGTAATAGATTAAGTTTCTGATTAAACAGTATTCCTTTCCATCCGTATTTTCAATATTGATTTGAATTGGTGGCGCGAAAACAAGAGAACATATTTCCGGTTATAATATTGTTAATTTGTGAATTGAAAATTCACGAAAGAGTGTAAAATATTTAGCACGTCGTTTCGGATGAATAATTATGTTTTGCACATTACATAGTTTGCTAAGTTTATGTTGTTACGTCAGTATTTTTTGTGCGGTAAGAAACATGTGAATAACAAATAAATTTCGTCTGAAATAACTGTGAAATGAATTTCCCGCGAGTATTTCTCATAACATATGCAGAAATATGTTTTCGTTGATTTGTAAGAAAGTGATGCTTTATGACAAAATGTATTTATATCACGTCGGGTCAATGACATCTGAGGTGTTCATCTGCAAACATAGCTTCTCCTCGCCACGGTGTTAATTTTAATTTATGACTTGTTGCTTCAAAGAGCTGGCAGATCTTTACGTGGTTACAAAAGCAATTGACTTAAAAATTGTTTGTAATTTTTCAATGGTAACGCAAGCTGATATCAAAGGAATTGAAAATCGTTACAATTAAATATAAAACTATATTAAAATATCTACTGTTAAACATAAAAAAAAAATATGTAGAGATGAAAGAATCTGCGAAGACACTCTGTTTCAATCATCAGTTGACAATGCTAGCGATTTAAAAAAAAAATAGAATTAGTAAAAACAATCTAGCTTATTTTTTACATGTATTTTTTGCTTTTACTCTAAGAATAGACAGTAAATATCACAAACACCTTGAATCTGAATTGAAGCTTGTTCTTCAAAGTTAAAATAATATTATACTTTTTAATGGAACTCTGTATATATATTGTTTATTAGAGATATATTTTATGCGCTCATCGAATGTTTCTTTCAATACATTGATTGTGGTGCGCGCTATGTTGAATTGTGCCACCTTGTTGAAACCACAGCTCTTCCATGTTAATGCCAGTTAATACAAATTTCAGCAAATAAAGCACTCTCTATTGACAGTAACCAGGGCCAGCTCGTGGTTTGTGCAAAGCACACTGACGAACAGGCACAACACTACAATGTTTCGCCTAGCATACAGGTTCAGAAATCCTCGAGCCAGTCCTGACCAACTTTTCCTTAAGTGCCGTAAGAAGTCTCAGGTGTGCCGCGGAGGAAGACGCCTCAAAAATTTTCATTTTAAATAATGACTATTCATTTAAATTTTCTTCAATATTAAATTAATTCAACATCTACGTATTCAAATAAATATTTCACGTTCGCATATATGTACGTACATATATAGTGGTCGACTCAACACATTTTCGACATTTCCGTTTTTTAAAGCATTTTTATTTGGTGTGGCCCCGCGGAACGAATCCCGTTCACCAGTGCGAAGTAAAAAAGTTTGGCAGACACTGTCTTAGAGAGAGCATTGGGCCTGACTGTAACGTTCTTGCCGTTATCATTTTTGAAACAAAATAGATTTACACAAATTGCAAGCGGTGTTCTGATGTAAGTCTAATCATGGTGAAAAGACAAACCAAACTGAGCACAAATCAGTTGTAAAATTGGCTGTTGTCAGAAAAAGCGTTGTTAATTCGATAAACAAACCTCTATAAAAACACGATATGAACACTTAACTTGCTTATCTTTATAATAATTATAACAATGCCAATTGTTAAAGTTGTAATGCAAATTATAACGTATATAGCAGCGGTCGGCAAACGTTTCGGGCTCACAGAACACTTTTACAATTTTACAATTTTAATCCAGCGAACCACTTACTGGACTTTTGTGTAAAATATTACATATCGAAATAAATGCGTCTAAAAATACACCAAGTTCATAAAATAATGTCAGATTTCTCTACGGACCACCAAAACTGTCTCGCGGATCACACTTTGCCGACCGCTGGTATATAGTATAGTAAATGCTTAACTATAACGTATGGAAAAGAAGGACAATTTTCTTTTAATTCGGTATAAATATTTACAGTCTGACGGAAAACTCCGATAAATCAGCACTACTGCGTGATTCATTAAATGAGAAAAACTGTTCTAAAGTAAATTACCCTAATTGTTTTGGAAACGATGAAAAGAATTTCAGCTTTTTCATTTTGGTTTATCGTTTTATAAGTGATGTAGTAATCCATATAAACTAAGTTTTAAGCCAACCAGCCTATTGATTGTCGACGTTTTCAGGTGAATGGTCGCAATTTTATCGGTAGACGGTAATCCGAGCGGCCATTGTTGTATGTAATCGGAAACGAGTGTGGTTGCAAAATTATACATCACTCATCTACATGCACATGGAAACAATCTTCTGGTCATAAAAATCACTTGCAGGACAGTGCAACCATGCAAGATTCATGACACGATCTACAATACGAAAACTGCAAAAGAATAACCGTGGTTTGAAAATCTCATAACTAAAATCGAAAACTATGTTGCGTTGTTAACTTCGAGGGTTTAATCAGCACAATATATGAAAATGATGTAAGCATTTATTAATCAATTACTTCATGTCCATGATAAATATTATGATATATTATGTTATAAATATATAGATATATCGTCACCTGAAAGCAACAGTGAGATAAAATTAAAAAGTTGTGTTTAAGATAAGTATGCCAACCGATAGCTTTTAAGAAACACTGAGATATTTATACAAATTAAAGCCTAATACAAAATCTAAATATCACTGAAAAATTATTTATTGATGTTGCTCTAAAACTGTAAAACATCAGTGGAGTGAACGGAATAAATATAGATACAATCAATATAATAAGAAAATCTTAATATTATAAACTGCAAATGTAACTAAATAAAACTATATTAAACTCTTTTAGCCTTTTGGGTGCCGTAGAAAAAAGTACGTTATTACCTAGCACGCTGACAATATTTTGAAATTATTAATTGTACTAGTTATTGACGAGGTAACTCGTCTTTGGCGGGTTGGGCACGAAAGTTGACGAGATATCTCGTCTATGGAAGCCATCCAGCTAAAAGTATGATACAAATCTTCAAGTATTTTTTTTTAATATTTCACTGTTGCTTTCAGCTAGTAATATGTGTTTTTTTTTAAACTTTTAATAATTATTTTGCCGCCTGTGTGGTCGAGTGGTCAACGTTGTTGGCTTCGGCTACGGAGGGCCCGGGTTCAAATCCCGGTACGGACAGTTTTATAAATTGATTTTTCAATCGATTTATGAATTTCTGTTCAAAGGCATGGATGTATGTGATGTCTTGAATTCCCCCCTTTCACCCATCCTATCCTATGAACGGGGCGTATCAAGAGCGATTAGCTTACCACTAATCCTGTCCTAGCCCTATCCTTCTATCCCTACTCTCTTTGGAAAAAGAGAGGTTGAGCAACTGAGTAACAAGCAGTTCTCGTAGAAACACTTCTGTTGAGATAAACTCCATTAAGAGTCCATATGCTCCACATTGGGAGCGGACATGGTTTAAATTTTTTTATTTTGATTGAAAAAAATACAAATTTTAATAAAAAAAACTATTTAGGTATTATGTACATAATAAATACGAGAAAATTTATAAATAAAAAGCATTGCTTAATTAATATTTACTCGATACGATTGATTTTCGTGATGGGATGGTTACATTCTTACGCAGCAGTTCAGTCTTACAATAAATTCAAATACCGAATTGGATATTTGCAAAAATAGATCTTTAGACATATTAGAAACGGTTGTTTTTGTTGTATGTGCTTAATACAGTTAAAAAATGATACTTTTAATTGTAACTTTGAAGAAACACGCGATATTTAAATCGTAAATGTTTCAAACTTGAAATTGTTTGTCATTTATAGACCAGCTTATTGTTATATGGTTTATTGCTATGAATTTATTGGTATAAGATTATTTAGTCTTAAGAATTTGGCAAACATATAATAAATGCAATGATTGATTATATAATTACACTTTTTTTTAAAATATTTCGACACGTGATGTATAGATAATGTCATGAATAAATTTATTGTATTTTGATAGTAGATGTTAATGTTTTATGTAACATGATCGTGATAAATTCATTTCGTAATGTAATGATAAATTTTTTAAGTTATCATTTATTCTGATAATTTCATCAATAATTATTTAGTACTTT
Organism: Himalopsyche tibetana; assembly: GCA_030503985.1. NCBI lineage: Eukaryota > Metazoa > Arthropoda > Insecta > Trichoptera > Rhyacophilidae > Himalopsyche > Himalopsyche tibetana. Next base: position 3,474,221 of record JAPJYX010000014.1, read on the forward strand.
AGATTTAATAAAGGGCTTTTTAAATTTCAAGAAAATATCAAATTTGATACAATCATTCTCATTATTGATACAATATCAGTAATTTTATCATCAGTTTTGTGCTTATCAGTCAGTTAATGCAAATTCAGTTTTTATTTTAATAACATATATAAATACTGACATAATTATTTAGGCAAATAAAACACACCTCAAAAACATGTTTAAATATGGTCAGAGACGAAAGGAAAACAATATAGAATTAATATAAAAATTATAGAAAAATGATCGTCACATTTAAATTAGTAACAATGAATTTGAATAGAGTTTTCATTTGAAACATTAAAAATGACATGAAAAAAGTGCCGGAACCTCGTTACATGAGAAAAAAACACTGCACATATATAATAACAGAGTTGAATGAATTGTACCATCATAATATAATTAAACAATGAAACATTATCGTTTGATATGTGATCATTGACTTGTGGTGAAGTGGTTGTGGTTTGGATTTAAATAACTATTAAATCTTTATTAATTTTATTAAATTATTAAAAACAAATGCATCTTATATGACTGGCATGGTTGCGGTTGAGTTTTAATATAACATTGCGAAAACTGACCCTATAAAGTTTTATGTACAACTCTTTATTCCAAATTTTCAATATTCAAAACATTTCAGTGGATCTGAATTATTAGATCCGTTACACACTAGTTGTTATGTGTGTGCTCTTTATTATGTACAAACATAGTGGCGTCAGCTTCGCACAGATGTGGCGCAAATGCTTTTTTTTGTGTGCTAACGTGACTAACTTAACTCATATTCGTTTACGCTCAATGTTTCGCGTACCTCATCGACAGTAATTTTTTTTGCCACAAAATGACATCAAATTTTCCCTAGCCACACACTTATTTTAATAACGTCACCGTAGATTCCAATTATATGTAATTATAGCATGCAGTCATGCACGTATACAAATATATGCACAAATCCATTATGCAATCTTCTCTAAAAAATATGATCTATTTTGACCATTCCCACAAATTTAAAATAAAAGTATTTCGGAATAATAGATTCTTGCTGGTTGGATTTCAATTGGAGTTTCTCAATCTTGTTATTTATTTGGACCACTAAAAATAAAGCATATCAACTGTAGAAAGCAGGGCTGTGAAGTCGTGTAAAAAAAGACCACTCCGACTCCCAGAATTTTTTTCAATAATTTCATTTTAACTTACATATATATATGTATTCCATGAGATCATCTTTAGTCGGCCGAGGATGCAATGTCTACAGTTTGGACTATTTTGTTTGAATCATTAAATTTATTTTTCAAAAAAAAATGAACCGCTTGTTTTTGTTTAGTTTGAAGTACAAACCTGGTATTTGAAAGACAAAAGCACGCAAAACAAAGCTTTTCAAACTATGGGTTTTTTTTGATAATCACAATGTATAAAACGTAATACACTTTCAATCTGAAGGATGTACGCTGAATATGCCAAATTAATATCTAAATTTAGCTTCAAGTTTGATAAAAGAAAGGCATGTGAAAATTGCGACCAGGAAAAAGAAGTTACACAAAGGTTTTCCTTTACCATCCAATTAAATTAATATTATATTGATTTAATAAAGCACTAGTCTTCAAACACTTCTTAGTTGTGTATATTTATTTTTACTTTAATCCAAAATCATCAAAAAAAGTTTTTTGACCCTGAAAATTTGTTATGTGTGGGTTCTGTCGATTTACCTTTCAACAGTTGCCATATTTTGCAGACCACCAATGCATGAACACAAAATATTTTTTACGTCAACACGTGGCTGTTTTTGTTATGCGAAACCTCTTAATTTTAAGAACAAAAATAAAATATAGCTGTTGCAGCAGCACGGGCTTTGAATGATAATTTTATTATAACTAGAGAATTTGAAAATTGTGCACTAACTATTCGCAGACTGCAAAAAATTACTGTGAATCACTAGACAATTTCTGCGAACCACCGTTCGAGAAACACTTGACTAAAAACTTTATAATAAGAAAATAGGGGTTGTGAGATGCTCTACCGATCACGCAGGTCTGGGTTCGATTCCCGGTAAGATCACAGTGAATTTGAGAATTATCCAATTGAAAGTTGTGATCTAAGACTGGGTGTTTGTGATATCAATTCACATTATTACCTCTCCTCCCATCCTTCTGATTCTTTAATACCTGGGCGTAGCAAAAGCGACTAGTTTCCCACTAGTCCTGTTCTAGCCTTATCCATCTATACCTACTACTTTGAAAAAGAGAACTTGAGCAACTGAGTAACAAACTGTTTTCGTAGAAAAAACTTCTGATGAGATACCTCCATTACGAGGCCATATGCTCCATGTAGGAAGCGAACATGGATACAAAACAAAATGAAGTTTTACGGCGCCTTGTCAAAACTATGGCGAGGTGCCGACAGAAGTATCGACTACATTGTATTATGTTGTGAAACTAAATAATGTTAAATTTGTTGTCTTTTTTTACGGAATAAAAAACAATATTATTTAAATTTAGTTGTTTTATGGTTTATTTAAAGGTTACAGTTTTTAAAATTTCTCGGTGTTATATAATTGAATTGAGGAGCAAACATTTAAAAAGTGTTTTGTCACACAAATACAAAGCTTGGAAAATGATGATTTAAGTGTTGCAAAAGTGACGGTTTGTATGAATGTGTCAACTTTATGATTTCATTTTAATATGAAAAAAAACCTTTTTGAACACTAATTTTGATTTTCATTCATAGGTTTTATTATGGGCTATCAGAATTAATATAAAACGCCATTTTTCAAAATTTGTGACAAAACACTTTTTGAATGTTTGCTCCTCAATTTGTTATTTATATTGTATCAATAATTGCTAGCAGAACAAATCGACTAAATGGATCGATCGCGAGTCGCCAAATTGTTGAAGTGGAGCAAGTAACGCGGGTCTTTCGTTTATTTCGGGATTCAGTCCCGCACACGGCAATGTCACAGTCACTGTTACACGGCCCCCGGTCACTTCGACAGCGCAATTGCCAAATAATTTTCATGGCACGGTCGGACGGTGGACATTTTGACGGCTCACGAAAAGCCATAGTTTCTGTGAAATGTTAATTACTAAGTTGTTATTAACATAAATGAAATTCAAAATATGCCAGCTGTCAAAAGCTGTATTGAAACATTTAATTGTTGAAAAGTTTTAATTAATTATAATGTCTTAACTAGCTGGGCACAGTGGCGGATTACTATATAAGGAAATGAGGCGCGCGCTTGGGGCCTCCGAATCTTAAGGGCCTCAAAAATAGCTTATATAATTTAACCCATATACTTTTTGTTCAGATATTTATATATATTTTTACTATTATATTTTGAATTTTTCTGACGTTTGTATGTTATCCGAAAAACAGGGCCTCCAAATTTTATTGCACCTGGGACCTCCCATGCGCTTATTCCGCCACTGGCTGGGCATGAAGCCGAGTGATTAACGTCGTTATTTTCGGTTGCAATACTGGTAATAATTCCCTGGTTAAAATCCAAGTATTATACTAACACTTTTAACTTCTTTATGTATTTAGGCTCATGTGGTATCTGTGCCATATCTGTAAAACTGGCAGTTCTCATATAACTCTTTGTTAGCTTTGTAACAGTAATATTTTAGAATGTCATTGAACCCTTAAATTATAACATAGTATGTACCTCGATGTGTAGATATAAAAGGGTTAGTTTGGTAAAAAAAATGGCTTTAAAATTAACTTCCACAAGGTGACAGCCGAAACCTGAAACATTCTGGTTGATATTATTGTTTTAATTGTAGAAGTATCTTACATTAAAAAAATACTATTGTATGGTGCAAGACGGTGCGATTGGAAATTTTACCGTTTAAACAGTACAATTGAAAAACACATTGACAATCTAAAATAATAAAATATTTTTTTAAAATGCACTAATTCAGTATTTATTTGCATTCTGCCAGAAAACCAACTGATATAATATGATGGATGTTATTGAAAAGAGTCTATCACTTTAAATTCGTATGCGAAGAAATATTATTTAAAACGTCAATGTTTTCGTAGAATTTTAAATCATTTGATTAAATAATTTAGGCCGAAACCGATAGAATTGATTAAAACAATGTTGGAAAGAATTTAAAATAGAAAATTTACTTGAAAAATATTTCTTTCACTATTTTTCACCTTTCGTATTTAGTTTTTAAGTGAAGACAAAACTATGTTAATTTTACTATGGTTTGATCATTGTTGAGAAAATGAAAAATGGCGTTTCGTATAATTGGGAACATTTTTTTTAATCCATGTCCGCTCCCAATGTTGAGCATTTAGCCTCCAAATGGACATATGTATCTCAACAAAAGTTTTTCTACGATAACATTTTGTTATACAGTTGTTCAACTTCGCTTTTTTTAAGAAAGTAGTAGAGATATATGAATGGGACTAAGACAGGACTAGTGGTTAACTTATCACTCTTGCTACTTGTTATTTTTTCTTTGGATGAGTGAAATGGAACTTTTAGACATCACGGACACCCATGCCTTCGGACAAAAAATTGATACATTAAATTAAAAAAATGCTGTTTGAATCGGGACTCGAACCCGTGAGATACATCACGGAAGTCTACTGTAAACAATTAAATAATGTTTAATTGAATTTGACATCATATTCAACTGTACCTATAATATTAACAACCAAGTAACACAATTGTAGTATTAAAGTAGCAATATTATGGAAAAACAGAATCCACTCACGGCGAAAAACCGTTCCTGATCATTTAAAAAAAATGTCAAATAAGTAATATAGATTGTGTTTAATCACTATGAATACATTGTAGTTTCACCAATTATTTTATTGACAAATAATCATATTCAAATGATATGATATGGTGCTGAGTCAGTGATAAAACAGTCATAACACAATATTTGTATTTTGTCTGCATATTTATAGACTAAATATTTATAATAACTTCGGAATCGCTTACCGGCTGATAATCATTGTATATTTAGTGGAGCTGGGCTAAGTGTTGCATTAACCAGAGATTGATAGCTATTTCGGTTTTTTTACTTGCCACAAAACATGTGTTGACGAAAAGCATATTATATTTTTATATCAGTTCATAGTAGATTATAAATACAGAATGTGGCTTTTGCACCACTTTTATAAGGTATAATAAAGTGTTGAAATTAATTTATAAAATCTATTATGTTATTTGAGAAATGAAAAATACGCAATTAAAATCGATAGTTGAAATGCAATTTTTGAGCGTTTGCCAACATAGCAATACGAACTGCAGTTTTCATTTCGTTACAGGCAATATATTTTAATTGGCTTAATTTATCTGTTTCCTAAGATTGGTCTCTAGTAATTAGTTAAATACACGATTGGCAAGAGTGAAGATTTATATGTCTGCCACCATTTTTACGATACGCAATCTATTGATATTGAGTTTCGTTTTTTGAAACTCGTTATATCAATCAAAAATCACTTTTAAGGTGTTCACTGTCAATACTTGGTGGAATGGCATTATAATAAAAATAATAAAACATTTTTAGTACTTTTTCCACATAAAATTTATTAGATCAGGACCGGTTTCGCTCATCGCGAGCATTTAAATTTGTATAAATATCACTGTTTTTGTATTTTTCTTATCAGTTGATAATGCTCGCGATGAGCGAAACCGGTCCTGATCTAATAAATTTTATGTGGAAAAAGTACTAAAAATGTTTTATTATTTTTATTCAATCAAAAATATTTAATTATCGGTAAAACGGATTATTTTAATCGTTCAACATGCAGTAGAGATATAGAGTAATATTCAAGACAGCTCCCAGTCATATCAGTGGTTATGGAGAGACCTTGAAACTGACTGGATCACGTGCTGCGGATGCCTCCGGAAAGCATGAATGGATTTTGGCATTTTGGAAAATGGCTTGGGCTGAAATATCGTAAAACTATCTTGTTCGGGTTCGGGTTTTTAGAACCAGTTTCTACTAAACTCAAGACTCGCAGTCAGATTGCTTACTCGAAACCGTTCTTAAGCTCACATCATTTAAATACGATCGTAGCCTGAAAAAAAACGAGTCAATAATTAGATAAGATACAGAAGGATATAGTGAAGATAGAACTTGTAATTACCTAATCGCTGCTGAATTAATAAATCGATAGCAAAAGTATTTTATAAAACTGCTCATATCGGGATTCAAACCCGCGAGCCCTGCAATCGAAGCCTACGATGTTGACTACGCGACCAAATACACGGTATCAGCCGTTGATATGATATAAATATTATTGGTTCATGATAGGAAAAAATGTTTAAAATCACCCGCAGTTGGTAAGAGCTTGGTTCTACCGACCAGGCGGATCAGCGTTCAAATTTAGATTTTTAAAATTTTAATTTGAGATCTAAAACATGTCAATGTCAATTCTCCTCGAGTTGATATCGAGTGACATACATAAAATTCTCATCATGGTTGTCTTTCTTTCAACATCAAAATGTGTGTGCGTATTAACATTAAATGTGATAGCAAATATTTAAAAAATATATATTAAAGACCATTGATAGCATTGTCGTTACTACCCAGGACGCAGTTTGCAAAAAGGATCTGGACAGCGGCCAGGGGTCTTGAGTAGATTTCTTTCATCTTTTTTTTAATCAAAAATGATCAATGGTATTTATCGCGAATATTAACTTATTAAAGGATGTTTAAACACGTGTTACGGAAGATTGCTGTCCGGCAACTGATGAAAAGAAATTGATGGATAACGAATTTACAATGAACAGATTGTAAAAACAAGGTAATTAAGAGATTTATACATCTTTTTTGGAAATGCAATCTGATAAGACATTGTACGCATCTTTTCGTAAAAAAATATCTAACAATTTATGATTGAGATTAAATTATAAAGATTTTTAATTGACACCAATAAAATACTGGCACATAAAGATTAGATGAATATCTGTATAAATATTTGTTTCATTTCCACTAGTATAAATCGTAAAATTAGATTTTTTTAATCCATATCCACTCCTAATGGAGGTATCTCAACAATTTTTTTCTTCGAGAACTATTTAGTTACACAGTATCTCAACCTCTCTTTTTCAAACAGAGTAAAATTCGAAAAAGTATTCTAAATCTGTGCTTCCCATACGGTAGTCTGTCTTTGTGGGGGTTACCGAAATTTTTCAGTGAATTCGCTTGACACAGAATTGAATGAAAAAGGTATTAGACAGCAAGAATATCTGTCTTTTGCAGAAGAATTCTTGGTGATCCTCATTTCTTTTACGACTATATGCATATGTACCTATGTCAAATAGCGCTCTTTTTTTGTTATTTCTTTTATTTAAAAGTAGCACAGGTCATGGCTTTCTACAAGGACTTTGTAAGATTCCTTGAGAGTACATTTTTTTGACATTGAACCAGATATTGATTTTAGTGAAAACATGCATCCATTTCATTCAATTGTTTTTGTAAGCTTCATATATGTGTAGTGTTGTCCGCACCCAATATAGAGCATATGGACTCCTTAAGGAGTTTATCTCAACATAAATGTTTCTACGAGAACTGCTTGTTACTCAGTTGCTCAACCTCTATTTTTCCAAAGAGAGAAGGAATAGAAGGAAAATATTAATTTTAGTATTTTTTTTTGAAAGTATTAATAGTAAGATTTAATGCCATATAACAAAATTGACGACAATTTTTTTTCAGGCGGTCAATTTGGGAAGCACTGTTCTCAATTGATAGCATTTGTGATATTTTTAGTATACAAGTTAATAGCGCGAAATTTTGTTGTTTTCCTTAAAAGCTGTGTCAACATCGCATTAAAGAAATCAGATAACATTCAGCTCTACCAGTCTATATAACGTTTAGGTTGAAAATGAGATACAAACTGATATTGTGTTTTTTTTAAATGAATAATAATTATTGTCGATTCTTTTAAAAGAAAAAAAAAACGTTTTGCACGTGTTATATGACATACATTTTTAAATTTGTGTACAATCGAAATCTTGTTATTTCTTTCCAAGCTGTGTCAACGTTGGTTACTGTTAAGAAATAAGATAACATTTAACGTTATAAATGTGTGGATCGTGAGTTCAAAATATAAAAAAAGCACTAATACTATCTATTTTAAAAGAATTATTATTTGGATAGAAACAATTATAAAGCACGAGCAGATAAACCTCAATCTTAAATATCGATGACCTAGTTCAGACGTGGGGAACCTGCGGCCTTTTGGCCATCATGGTGCGGCCTTCTGGCCAATTCTGTAATTCTGTATTTTTTTGTAAATTCGTAAATTACTGAGATTTTGATTTGAAAATTAGTGGAATACATAAAAAAAGGTGCTACGCTGCTATTTTGGGCAAATCCGTAAATTATTGGGATTTTTTATGTCAACATTTTTGATGATAATTTTGAAAAATCCGCAAATTTCTGGGATTTAGAAATTAGCACGAATTTTTTTCCGGCCAAAGATTCCCTAGTCAATGTTTACTGCGGCCTTATGTTGAATCAAAACAATGAATACGGCCTTTAGAGAAGAAAAAGTTCCCCGCCCCTACCCTAGTTCCATAGAACAATAAGTCACAAATTCCATGTGGTGAGTTATACTACCCATTAGTACAACAAGAAATAAATACTAGTTTTCTCTCGGTATGCAGATCTCTATATTAAACTGTATATATTATTTTTAAGGTCAGTACAGTGATAGAATCGTATAGAATTAGAGTGATTTGGATAACTGTGCTGATCTGATAATGATACAAACCAAAAATAAACATAGACTTGTTTTCGGCGTGAGTTGACAAATAGAAAAATAGAATAAAGAGAATCGGATACCTACCTGCAAATGAATGCAGCTAAACCCAGATCATCGTTACTGTCAATATGATCGACATTTGAAGCATGTAACTGATATCGTCGAGATCCAGTGTCAACACTTTTTTAATCTTTGGCGCGAACTAGGGCTTGTAATTCCGGGATCCTTATCCATATGGCGATTCCATTATCCCGGGATCATTTCGATCGTCGATTTTGTGATCCACTATAGCAGGGTTTCCCAAACTATGTTCCGCGGGACACTGGTGTTCCACAGAACCCGCATAGGTGTTCCGAAAAAAATGGAATGATTTTATATGTTGTAACACATTTAAAAAACTTGGCTCATTCAAAAAAATATCTTCATATTGAATGGCGAGTAATGGTCGATATGATATGAGATGGCTTCAAATTATTTTCGAAATAAATAATACGTGATATAAATATATATATATTTTTTGTTATAAATTATCCAACCTAAAAAATAAGCTAGGTGTTCCGTTAAAATTTCTGGATTTGTGAAGTGTTCCATTGCAGAAAATGTTTGGGAAACCCTGCACTATAGCATGTAAAAAATAAATTAAAAATTTAAATACTACTATGTTTGATAATTAAATAATTCCTGACAGTGTATCTCAGTTTGTTTATGTATATATTTTTGTATAATACCTACATAATAAATAAATCTATTCTGCCCTCGTAGTCAGAAGCAGACAATTACACTGTTTTTTCCCATAATTTTATACAAAGTTCAATTGTAATCATTTATTTTTCGGGATAAAATAATAATTTTAATTTGAGATCTCGAACACAGGTGTTTGTGATATTTCTTCTCCTCGAATTGATCTCGAGCAACTGCGGCTTTAAAATAATAACATCATCACAAAATGAGTCCAGGATTGGATGGCAAAGCTTGAAATATATGTGGACAATATGGCTTGTTTATTTTACAGTGCAAAGTTTTTCAATACACAAAAATAGGATGAATATTTGTTCATTAAGCGTAGAATAAATAATTATTTTCACTTGATAGCATTTGAATTTAATGACTTTATAAGATTAATTGTTTGTTGTCGAATGTAGTCAAGTATTTGAATAAAGCTGCTGTAAATTTAATGTGTTGTCTGGAAAAGATTTTGAATTCAAATAAAAACGTTTGGCGTGCTTCCTGTAAACGTAAAGCATTTCAAAGAACAGAGAAGTTATATGGTTTATGACTTGCGCGCTTTGAATTATATGATGAATACAGGAGCGGCTTTATTTCATTAAACGTTCATAAGATTTGAAAAGAGCACATATTTTATGTACGTTTTTGTCAGATCGGAATTTTTCGAATCAAAAAATTTGCAATATGCGATAACTTTTTGATGAGTATTAGAACTTGACTAGCTGTAAGCCCGTTGCCCAGCAACGTGAGATTTTTGTTGCATTGTGTTTAATTTTATTTAGTTCAATTTTATTTAATTTTATTTTATTTAAAAAAGTGGAGACTGGAAGGTGTGAAATCTGGTCGGACGGACGGACATACGGACATTATCGACTATTATTAGAACTTGATATTTCTGTGCAATGGTTTGGTTCATAGCTGTAAAGCAGCACATACGTATGTTAATATATTCATGTTGAAATACATATGTCGTTACATAATACAGTGAAAAAAATGCATTGTTTATTATATACTTACGTATTACTATTATTATGTAGCGTCCCACGTTACGTTGCAAAAATCGGTATGCGGCCCAGACGCAGAAAACGTTGAGTATGGCTGGCTCAAAACATCATCGACATATAAATATTATGGATGATTTGACGGTATATTTGTAAAAAAATCATTTTTATATAAAATAAAATTGATAATTTTATTATTCCACCGGTCGTGCTAAAAGTTATGACACGTTTTTCGTATATTTTGAGAAACATGCTTCAGCTATGTTCGCTAGTTAGTAACACCACCAGTAATACAACAAAGGCATCCATTTTATTTTATTATACTAAAAATGATTTTACATATCGACTGTGGAAAGGAAAAAGGACGTAACCCACACATCTACTACATAAAAAGAGGATTGACCTTATTAGGCAAAATTATTTATCCTCAAATACACGCGGTATCTCTGGGATATTATTAATGATTTATTTGCGCGGTATTCAAACGGTTGATCAAAGCAATGAGAAGATATTTTTACACTAGTTTGGTCCATTGTATATCGACTGTGGAAAGGAAAAAAGACGTAACCCACACATATAAAATTTTACAGAAGGCGTTAAAAACTTGTTATCATGATTTTGTGACATATGCAAAATACGAATTAAACACAACCTTGAAGTGCACGGAGACTTCTAAACTGGTGTTTAATTGACATAATTTAATATTGATTCAAGAATTTCTCTAGGAAAAACCTTTATTTCAGTCGTTTTCTTAGTTTTAATTTTTTATAAGGTCATCTTTTTCAAACTTAAAAGCTAAATTTAGATACTAATTCGGCATTTTCAGCTTCCATCCTTTTGATAGAATGTGTGTCATGTTGTATACATTGTGATTATCGAAAAAACCTGTTTTGGAAAATTGAGGGTCACGTCCTTTTTCCTTTCCACAGTCGTTATACATATTTAGCATTATAAGTATGGAACATACGTACTTATTAATTAAACCAATTATAACGTTTTAAAGCATTCCAAATTCAAAAATCCTTTTCGTAACTAAAACAATGTTGTTAGTATGTATTTGTATAACAAAACTGTCACTTACAAACTTTATGACGGAAAAAATACCGCAGTGTTTACATACAAAAAATAATAAAACAAAACGGATTAGCCCGTCCCTGGGTAGACAATGTGTCAACTTTAATTTGTTTTATTATGTGTCTGTTGGAGATGTGGGGAGTATTTTTGACGTCCGCTCGCCGATTCTGTCACATTGCCAATAAAAAAGCCGGCATTTTATGCATTCGCCGGGACCAAAGATTATCTAACTTATCTTATAAATGATAATCCACTTATTATGAAATACGCCCACGCCTTCTCACGCTGTATTACACCGGGGTGATTTTCTGAGAAACAAGCGCGTGCTTTCTTTCATTAATAAATAAACCAACAATTATTAGATAACATCGTCTTGTTTACTGAAATTTGTTAGCTAGTTAGTATTCAAATTTAAATAATTTACGCCTGACGGAAGACTTTGCAATCGTATATCGAACTCCGAGAAAATATGTTTCGTCAGATAATTGGGGGCAATGTTCCCTCTAATTTTCGGAAGGTTATGTGCGCAAAAGACATTGGCTGTGCAACTTTGTCAAGAAATGAAAAGATTTGTGCGCCACATAACGGTATTTAAACGTACTAAACGAGAAGGTTGATTTTTAATAATGACTACAATTAACAACACCATTTAATGTCAATTAATTTATTCTGGTGGTGGTATAGCTGATGTAACTTTTGTGCGCTCTGTTGTAATGTATGTGCGCGCACAACGTAGAGGGAACACTGATTGGGGGTGGGGCGATTTGACTTTGTAGATAATTCTGACATTATAAAACATACACTTATTTTGGAAACTCTGAAATATTTAACTCGTGATCGTGTTGAGTATTTCAGTGACCGTGCAAAATAATTGTTATGCGCTCGGGAATAGCACCGCAGGTAATTTAGTTCAGCGGTAGTTGAATGATATTGATACTGGCTGAATTATGTGCGGGATTCCAGAGTCCTGGACGATCTTGTTATATTTATATTGATAGGGTGTAACAGTGGTGGGCTGCCAATACGTTAACAAATGGGTCGCTTAACCGCGAGGAAGGAGTGAATTTTCTTATTGCTCCTATGGAATTATATGCAATACTTAACCGCTTTAGTAGGGTAAGGCCACTGGTGGCCGCTACATGCGAACGGCTTGAATACTGTAAGGCCACTGAAGACCACAAATGTAACTTGAAAATATTAAACTATATACATCATTTTATAAGTAAACTTTTCATATTCATAAATTCAGTCCTATTTTTTAAAACTATTCAAAAAATATTTAAAACATGCGCTATGTGAGTGAATGTTTCTTAGCTTAAAACATCGCGGTACTGAAAAGGTTAAATAAGCAATTGATTGTTACTCGATACACGTATAATATGTAACAATGTGCAATTTACCGTAAACTTGTTTATATTGAAGCTGTCGTAGATAATATATAATATAGAAATTAAAGTTTTATACTAATTTGATCTGAGAATATTGTTTTCTACATAAGTTAACAAGGGGATCGCGCGAGCCCACCACTAGGGTGTAGTCGACGGAAATCAATGAGTCTAGCATATCATAGAAGAAAACAGAGCAAAATCTCAGAGGTGTCATATGATGACAGAAAGCTTTAAATAATCTAAGCCTTTGCTATCTGTTTTAAAGAATATTTATACACTTCAATTTCATTGTATGCAAATATCCTACTGTATCTTCTGGTAGATAAAAAAATACTAAATAACCTTTTGTGAAAAAAAAGATTCTCCCAAATCTTGTGACTGTCGTCTGTAGTGATTGGCAATATTATTTTCGACTTGTAATGCCGTCTTTTTCCGAAAATAAGACATTCTCCGAAAATAAGCCCTAGCGTGGTTTTCAGGAGTTTTTGTAATACAAGCACTCCCCTAAAAATAAGCGCTAGTTACAATAATGTGAACGCCAACATGTGGCGATTGTTGCTAGTGACACACTATTTATATTTTTTCATTTGCAATACCGAACTATTCCGAAGAGCTATTCCGTCGGTCGCAAAAAGGGAATCGTGGAAGACTTTTGGGACGTAAATCTTGTAAAGAGAAGATGTTGGATCTCCTTATGGTTCAAAAATGGCGAGCAGACTACGATAACCTGTGTCAACTAGTGGGCCAGGGAAATGAGAAGAAACGTAAGGCTGGATCAGGTCAGCAACCGTTATTTTCTGAGCTGGTGGACAAGATTGAACGTGTTTCAGGAATTAATGTCCTTGAAAGTGAAAAAGCTTGGTGCACCCAAGCAGTTATAAGAAAGTGGGTCGATTTTATGCTGCCACCACTGTTTAGGGGTCGCCAAAGAGGTTTACTAATTTGGGATTCAGCCAGTACTCACCGCGCTAAAGACATGACAAATTTCCTTGCTGATCAAATAATGGTGATGATTGATCAAATAATGATTACAGCAGGAATGACTGCCTATCTCCAGACACTTGATATCGCAATAAACAAGCCATTCAAGAATTATTTGCGCATGGAAATTAATGAATACATTAGAAACAGAATGGTGAGAAATCAACGTGGAAAATTTGTGAAGCCTTGTCTACAAGAAGTCGTGAATTGGGTGAAGAATTCGTGGGATAAAATAACTGACAGTTGTGTTTCCAATGCACTACGAACAGGCAACTTAGACAAGAAATACTCATTTAAGGATAGCTATATTGCAGGGCATGATAAATTCGGACCAATGATTCAACAGGAAATGGATTTGAAGGAAATTCAGAACGGATGTTCCAGAAGAAGATGATATGACTGTATTTAAATAAATTTAAAATAAATGTTAAATTCCTCTATACAAATAAATATTGAACGAAAATATATAAATCTACTTATTGTACTTAAAAGTTAAGCTCTCCCCTGATAATAAGCCCTAGCTCATATTTCGGACCAAAAAGAAAGTAAGACAGTGTCTTATTTTCGGAAAAAGACGGTAAGAATATTTTCATCTTACAATAATTGTCAAAACAATTTAGCATCACAAAATTTATCAATGTCTTAATTTAAAATAAAACAAAAATATTATTTGTCAAGGATTAATTAATTCACTTGGTATATTCTTGTTTCTTTGATAAGCCTAATTCGTTTTAAGTTATCTGATTGTGTATATCAGTAGCTTAATAATGCCAATATTTTTTGAGAAAATATAGACTATTTTTCTCGATTAATGATAATTTCGCTTCGGACATTATTAATCGAAAGAATTTTTCAAAATAGTCGTGTATTATTAATTAATTACCCTGCGCTGGATCCAGTGTATAATCATTTTATTTGTCTGCTGGACATAACCTATTATTTTTTAATTGAATTGATTAGTACACCAAAAACGGCTTTCTTTGGCAGTCAAAATTATTGTTTGATTCAATTGTATAATAAAGCACATTACGACCAAAGGCTTTATTGAAGTATTACAAGTTCTTTAAATTAGCTCACTCTCCCTCTCAAGGTTTTCAAACACGAGTTCTTTGAACCGGTTAAAAAATATTCTCAGTTACTACAAAAGCGATGCAAATTTTAACTACAGTGTGTTTAGTATTTTTGTAATAAAAAAGCTATAAAAAATATAAAGGTTTCTCTTAAAATGTGGCCTTCCTAGAATTTATACTATTGTTAATTTCGAAACCATTAATACCATTCACTGAAACGTTAAATTTGTCAATGAAGATTATATATTTTTAAATAAAAATAATAAAACATTTTTAGTACTTTTTCCACATAAAATTTATTAGATCAGGACCGGTTTCGCTCATGATGAGCATTGTCAACTGATAAGAAAAACAATAATGCTCATCATGAGCGAAACCGGTCCTGATCTAATAAATTTTATGTGGAAAAAGTACTAAAAATGTTTTATTATTTTTATTATCATGCCATTCCACCAAGTATTGACAGTGAACACCTTAAAAGTGATATTTTTAAATGTTAAAATTTAAAAAAAATAAGATTATATTTATTTTTTTGTCGCTTGTGTGGTCGAGCGGTCAACGTTGTTGACTTCGGTAACGTAGGTCCCGGGTTCAAATCCCGGTACAAACAGTTTTATAAATTGATTTTTCAATCGATTTATGAATTTATGTTCGAAGGCATGGATGCATGTGATGTCTTGAATTCCTCCCTCCCACCCATCCTATCCTATAAACAGGGCGTATCGAGAGCGATTAGCTAACCACTAGTCCTGTCCTAGCCCTATCCTTCCATTTTTGGAAAAAGAGAGGTTGTGCAAATGAGTAACACACAGTTCTCGTAGAAACACTTCTGTTGAGATAAACTCCATTAGGAGTCCATATGCTCCACATTGAGAGCAGACACGGTTAAAAAAATGTAAATATTAAATGGATAATTTAAATTACAAACACGAGATATCATTTATGAGGTTTCTATTAGAAAATCTAAAACGTGAAAGTTTTGTTGCATATTCGTGTTATATAATATGAAAATCTCGCTATTGATTATTGTTTTACTAACGCCGTCAGTATTTTATGCATAGTCATGAGTTATGTTTTCAGGAGAGGTAGTTAAAATAATCAGATTTGTGATTAGATATTCGCGTCCCAGTGTGTCGACTCGGCGGGAGCGTTGCACCGATGCACTTCGGCTGCATTCCTGTTTCGCTGTTCCCCCACTCAGAATCGAGCCGCGCGATGCGTTGGCCAAATTGACAGCTATTTCAGAGATATTGCACTTTCAGCAATTTCGTGGCGACACCCTTTTTGCTTGCGCGTCATCATTATTATCCGTCGCTTTGAAATAAATTAATCACGATTTGCATTGTTGCGTGCGTTTTTAACAATAAAATTGACGATTAAAGCTACTGGACTCAAATGGTAGCATTGACTTATTGTTGTTTTATAGGTTTTTCCGTGCTCGTATATGCATATTTACAATCAGGCAGCTCACGTAATATTGAGAAGTTTTATGGATTATGAACTACGCTATACGTTATTTATTATCATGAATGCATTGTGACTAGGGCATCCAATCCCGGGATCCCGTCCAATTTTCTGATCCCGAAATCCCGGGACTGACATGGTCGCGATCCCGGGATTTCGGGATTGAGAAATCTTGAGCAAATCACGAAAATTGATTTTGGAAAAAAAATCGACCCTCGGAGATAAGCTTTGGAAAAAGTATAGCAAATCGAGGATTTCCAATTCCTCGGTGAGCTAATCCCAATTCCGGGATCCCGGGATTGAAAATGAATCAATCCCAGGATTGGAAAAAGGCTCCAGGATTGGATACCCTAATCGCGACCATTATCAAGTACTGCAAAAATATTCTGTTTTTTTAAGTTAAATAAAATCCTTAAGACCAAGTAACCGCCAATTAACATCATAAAAGAATTTAGACTCAAAATGTGTATCTGAATTTTATGGTATATTGCTAACTAGCAGATTGCAACTATTTTACTGAAGCTAAAAGAATAATATGTCTACGAAATCAGTAGCTTCCTTTATGGAAACAAATATAATTTGCAAAAAGTTATGATGTCTGAAAAGAGTTTTGAATTTATACCATTTGTTAAATTCAATAATAACAATTATTTGTGTGCAGGCGAAAAATCTTCGGCCACGAGAAACCTCAATCGAAGCATCCCAAAGCTCGCAAAGCCTTTAGGAGGGTGTGGGAGCTTAGCCTAGTACCAGACATCATACTATTACTGACGTGAGACCCTCTGCCTCCGCCACGTCTCTGGCCCTTCCTCCCACAGCCTCCCAGCCCGAGATAATCCACTCTCTGCCCTCCGAGTTCCCCTCGCGAGTGACTGAATCATAAACCGGGTCTCAAAGCCGGGGTTTCTTTCTCGCCCACTCAACCAGACGGCTGCTTCCGCTGCCACTTTATGAGTGCTCGAGCCTGCAAAGTTGCACTCGTGACAAAGCGAATATATTACGCTTTTTATCGATCTCTTTCGTCACAGGTGTAATGGGAGAATGTTATTGTTGAATGGAGCTGCATTTTTATAGTAACAGGAGTTTAAGAAAAGCTTGTACTACCTTATGATGTTGTAGTGGCATCAATGATTGTATTAACTCACCTTTTGGGACTTGAGACGTCTAGTTCCAAAATTTGCTATTTACTTTATTATATGAAATCATGATGAATCACAATGTAATATTGTAACTCAGAAGAATCACCTTATAAATCTATTACCTTCCCAAAACCGTTTATATAACATACTCTATTTATTAACAAACTTGTATAGTGGCAAAATCCGCTATATGACCATAATGGTTCTCAAAATTGTTATTTGATTATCATTTCCAAAAACTGTTATATTTAACACAAGTCGTGAAGCGAGAGACTATTAAAGTTCCGAATTCCTCAATATCAAACATTCCACTTACAAATTCAATAGTATTTACTCAAATTGATGATGGTGATGTTATGATAAAAAATATTTTTCATTTAAAACACTTTTTTACAAAATTAAAGTTTACCTTGATTATTTTTTTACATATTGCTTAAAAAAATATTTATTTGCAAAATTAGAGTTTAGAAAGTATCTATGTATATTGCTGATACCAGGGCTGTGGAGTCGGAGTCGGAGTCGTGAAAAATAAGCGACTCGATTTTTTTTGAAAAATATATTTAATGATGTGTATTTATTTAAACAAAATAGTCAAAAGTGTTACCATGTCATGCTTGGCTGACTAAAGATGATCTGATGGTATATATAAGTTAAAATGAAATTATTGAAAAATTTCCTCGGAGTCGGAGTCATTAAATATTTTAAAGTTGGAGTCGTCTTTTTTTCACGCGACTCCACAGCCCTGGCTGATACTGTTCCAAAATCCACCATTTGATTTTTTTTAAAACTAAAAAAAATATTCTTAGAGTATTTGATTTTTATATCACATATATTTTGTAACGTTTTATATAATGATGTTTTAAATAACATATCAGCGATAATACAAATAAACTGGTTGCCTCACTTATACAGTGGTTTTGATTAATCAATATTACTTGTAAATATTTATGAATTTGTATTTTCGAACCATTTTTGCTCCCATGTAGGTCATACGCCCTCCTAATAGATTTAATATGAAAAAAAAACTCCGATGACTTGTCATTATTCACTTTCTCAACCTCCATTTCTTAATGAAAGTATGTATAGAATATTAGAGCCACTAGTAACTAGTCAGTGGTTTCTATCGTTCTAAGTATGAAATATGTACAATGAAATGGATATATTTTTTTAAGTAACTGCAGTTTTTTTTTTAAATCCATGTCCGCTCCCAATGTGGAGCATATGGCCTCCTAATGGAGGTATCTCAACAGAAGTTTTTTCTACGAGAACTGTTTGTTACTCAGTCGCTCAACCTCACTTTTTTCAAAGTGAGTAGTAGGAAAGTAGGGTAAGGCTAGAACAGGACTAGTGGTTGGCTAATCGCTATTGCTACACCCAGTTATTAAAGGATCAGAAGGATGGGAGGAGAGGAAATGATGTGAATTGACATCACAAATACCCAGTCTTCGATCACAACTTTTTAATTGAATAATTCTCAAATTCACTGTGGTCTGACCGGGAATCGAACCCAGACCTGCGTGATCGGTAGAGAAAGCTCTAACCAACTGGGCCACAGCAGGCGACAAATTATAGTTAAGTCTAAATTTTTATTTTAAAAGACTCTTCTTTTCAATGGTATTTTTCAATAATTTAACAGATACAAATTTACACACCAGGTAAGCATTGTCAAATATTTGTGTCATCGATTATTTTTTGTCAATAATTCTTATTGGTTGAAGAAAGCT
Organism: Himalopsyche tibetana; assembly: GCA_030503985.1. Classification (NCBI taxonomy): domain Eukaryota; kingdom Metazoa; phylum Arthropoda; class Insecta; order Trichoptera; family Rhyacophilidae; genus Himalopsyche; species Himalopsyche tibetana. Next base: position 3,493,530 of record JAPJYX010000014.1, read on the forward strand.
TGCGTCATTGAAAATTTATTTTTTAGAAAACAAATGATTTCTAAGCACATTTTAATAATTGAGTAGGTACACAAAAAAACTCTGTAGTCTTAAATCGTGTTTACTGAGACGTAACGGTAATAATTATCACTTCAATGCTTGTTATGCAAGTGCTACGCTATTTTTCCTCAGACTTTGTTTTCATAAAAATTAACACTACATTAGTTCACAAGTGGTGACAAGCAAATAATACATCTTATGTTAATAGAAATAGCAGACGAATGTATTATATTTGCCTTTGCACACAATGTAACTTGCATTTCTTGCGATATCTTGTTTTCAAAATGATGAACTGGAAATTAAAGTTGAGTTTTAATTATATAAGGATATGAAAGAATTAAGACAGCCAGACACTTGTATCAGGAAGTTAAATGAAAACAAAACAATGTAGTACAGTTTGCTAATTTTTAAGACTTTGGTCATAATTAGTGGACCCACTAATTTCCCATTACAATTGATACAACCAAAAAGACATACTTTCTTAGTAGAAATCGATAATATTTCACAGAATAATAACGACGGCCATTGTTTTATGACGGACGTAAGCTTGATAAAATTAATCAAATGTATTTGGTAGCAGAAAAGAACGATACAAATTTAGACGACATTATCGCGTGCTGCAACGAATTACAGAATGTGAATCCATATTTTTGGTTCAGTATACCATATTATAACTGTTTTTTGGTCAATGTTTAACATACACTACCATTATCTTAACTGTAATTCATTAAAAAAGACTTACGTGATACCATGAGTATTTTGAATTTCATTAATAGGTTAAACATGATTTTTATGCTTTTGTTGGGATATTTATAACAGCATATTGTGAGACATGTACGGATTCTTATTTAATTTTGACTTCCTAAATTTTTCAAGCAGAATACAATGATATTTATACATGTCCGCTCAAAACTTTGTAGCATATGACCCCTAATAGAGGTATTTCAACAGCTTTTATACGAAAACTGCATGTTACTCAGTTTATCAACTTCTCTTTTTTTAAGATAGTAGGGATTGAAATAAGTGGGTTAGGACAGTACTAGCGTTTAGTTACTCGCTACTTATCGTTATTCAGGACTGGAAGATTGGAAGGGAATTTTTAGACATAAAAAATTAAACAAATGCTGTTCGTACTTGGGATTTGAGCCCGTAAGATCCACCACCGAAAACAACGCTCTATTCTAATTATTTTTGACGACCAGAGTCTTAATACTGAGTTAATCCATTACTTGTTAGCTTCTACATATATTCCTCATTTTATTCATATTTTGTATATCAATGAAGTCGAATAACAATGGAATTCATACGATTTAACGAATTCATGAGAGTAGAATTATTGAAAGTCAAGAACCGCCAGCAAATATTTGATATAAAAAAAACACTTTTATACTATGATAATTCTACGTCATTTATTCAAAACTAAGACAGGCTTTATTGAACATTGAAAATACGCTGACCGTACTGAGATTCAAACCAGTGATATCCGCCACGGAAGCTTACTACGTTGACAACTACTGAGCTACGGAACAACATTTTATTAATACTTACTATTCAAATAGGAACGGAATTTTACGAATATTTAAGAAGTGAAAATTTAACTGCATTAGTTAATTGTATTAAATTAAAGATGCATATTTAATTCGCCTCTAGATATAGTTAACGTTCTTATTAGCAAAAAAGCACCAATACTTGCGGTGAAATAATGATTCTTTTATTTCGTTGAAAACATGAAAAGATTGTTTGTGTAGTATTGTGGCCAGCAACACGGCAATGAGACGCAAGCAGGCTGCTTCAAAGTCAATGCCAATGTCATTTTACGTAGGCAAATATAAAAAGAAAACTGACATATATTATACATACATGTCATACTGGCGGCTGGTCGCGGTCATTAGAGAAAAATCTTCAATACGAGTGGATTTTAAAAAGAAGCAGTTGAGATCTGATGTAACGTTTCGAAAATATTTTTTTTTGCTGTCTTACATGCAATTGTTTGTAAGTTACTGCTTTGAATTATAAAATAAAACAAGAACTATGATATACGATACAATTGTACCTCGATTTGCGTGATAGATATGTTCCGCAAAATTTTGCGTAAGCCGATGCATAGAACCAAAGCCCCCTATAGTGACTGAACTAGAACTTAAGACTGCTATGATAGAACACATACAAAAATGGAACATTTGTCTCAAAAAACTAAAATTCACCCTGGGTATAAAATGTATAGTGAAAAAACTTCCGTTAGCAATCAGAAAAATACGAGATTTTATCCCAACTAAGTGAATTATAAAATTAAAATTGACATCTGTTATCTAGTTGCTAGTAAGTTGATATTTGGCATATCAAAATTCAGTTGATCTCAAATGACTCAAGAAGTAAATATGTATGAAAATAAATCTAGAGTCTTGAGTAATAATTTTCCGAGAATTATTTTAAGGTTGCGGTGACTTGGTATGCGTTCTATAGGAATTGTGTTGAGTTCAGCTGTGAGTTTTTTGGGGTTATTGATTGCATTTAACATACGTATATACTTACGGAAATTTCCTTATAAAAGATCAACAAAGTGTTTGCTACTTCATTATTCGTAATATATAATAAATAATAATTTACACATCATATATTATAGCTGTATTGTGACAAGGTAGCGTATGCGGTGCACACTGTCGCAGAAATCCTCGAGCCGACTCCGATTGTATCCACTTATTTCTACCTACGAATCTATAAGTTTGTATTTACTATAAAATTTAAAAAAAAAACAATTATCATACACAAAAGTGATCTTTTTTCGATAAGAAAAATTCTGTTTTAAAATTATCGAGACAAAGCTGAATAATAACATTCTTCCCCCTCCTTCTCTGGTAAGTATAATGTGGAGAATATGGCCTCTTAATGGAGGTGTCTCGAGAGACATTTTTTTTAACGAAAACAGCTTATTAATCAGTTGCTCAATCTCTCTTTTTTTGAAGACAGTATTGTTAGAAAGAACAGTATTAGAACAGGACTAGTGGTTAGCTAATCGCTCTTGCTACGACCCGTTATTTTAGGAATAAAAAGGTGGGATGTAGTTTGTGGATTTCACAAACATCTATGACTTCGAACAGAACAGATTGAAAAAATACTATTTGTGCTGGGATTCGAGCTTGTAACATCACTATTCGGACTTGATGATTATTTAAGAATTACTTACGAATCCATTATATAATAATTACCCTTTTACATAGTTAACTTTTGAATAAAAACATATTAGTATTTATTTGTAAGAGGTTTTAAACATTTTAATTATACTATTCTATTTTTTAATATAATGCATTTACACCAAGAATTGACAGTAATATAAATAATTATTCAATAGCGAGAAAATAAAAAAATAAAACGTTTTGGATAAGAATAAAAATACTTACATTATCACAAAAAAAAATATAATGCCTTTGATTTTTTTCTATTCAACGAAATATACCCTACACACTTTTATATCGATTCAATAATTTGCAAATGTATTAGTTGCTTTATTTCAGACGACTTTGATAAAGCAGGAATTTAATAATTGCACTTTTAAAACCGCCAATTGGATATCGAGCGAAAACCAATTCGTCGAAATATTTACTGTACAATAGACGAGAAGACTATAATTATTATACAGTTATCCTCATTAAATAGTAAAATATCAGTCTATGTTGTTTATTAGTGTTAGTTATTTATTTGCGCTGACATTCTTGCATCACCATTACTCATATTCAAGTTCCAATAAAATCGATTGTGTTTTTTTAAACTTTTATTGTCATAAAAAAGTACTATACACCTACCTATAAAAGCAATAAAATGTTTTTTTTATTTATGTCTGATGGCAACTCTGCGTTGAATAGTGTGCATTATTAGTTTTCAAATTATTTATTAATTTAAAGTTTCCAATCGCCTGCCTTTTGGTGGGAAAAAATATTCTACAGCAGAGGTGGGATGGAACCGGATATGCGATTATTGGAAATCTATTGTTCCTGGTTGCATAATGGAAGTCATTTGCATTTACGCGAGATAGACGCTCCCTGTTGCAAAAATGCATTGATCGTTGTGGAAGTGCGGCCATATTGATTGATTGTAATGACAGTTGATTATATTGATTGATTAGACGATTATTAGGGATGGGTCACATGTAAGGATGGCAAAACTGGTATTACTTAATCCGATATCCCGGTATGAATAGTGTTTTTTCAATAAAAACATACCTACATATATTAAAAATTTCATAGAAGTTTTAATGTAGATAAAACATGAAATATTTTATTAAGTTCGCGATAACTGAAATATAATATTTGAATTACGCTCAGCGTTTTGTCAATATTGACAAGTCAACAAGCCTTTCAATGGTGTATTATTATTTGATCGTAAGATATTTATAAAAAACACCTGTTTATAATATTTTTTTTATAATGACGGTATTTTATATTTGAAATATCGAAGTAATAAGATTTTGACTAACTCGTTCGGTATTGTAACCTTGTATATTTGTCCGGTATTGCAATTCTAAGTCGAATGGTATTAACATTATATATTCAATTATGCACTAAATTGTGTAATTTTAAAACTCAAACTCAAACTCAATTGCTACGAGACTTTTTAAATACATCAAACATATATGAAGTAGGTACACATGTAAATCAATAAAGTAGTATTGCAGATAAGACTGAAATTAAATATATATTTTTTCTTTATTATATAAAAAAAAATATACGTGTCAAACATAAAGATACTTTTTTTTTTGGTTTTTTCAATCTTTTTACTGTACTGTGTTTATAAAAAATACAATAGATACACACACGATACTCTTGTACATTTTAAAGATATGTCGACATTATAAATACAAAACTAATTTGAAACAGTTTATAAATAAAGTATGTATGTTATTTAAAATTTATTATTAAAATGAACCTTTCACAATATAATACAAATCAATGTAATGGCATCAAACAATACGTATTAATTTCCAAGACTCTTCTAAAAATAAGTAATTTTTGGCAATGTTTATAATTATTATGATGAAATTTTAATAAATCAATTAATTATATTCAATTACTTCCATATCGATTTATTTAATAATGTTATTAATGTGATTTTGTAAATGTATTGTACCTTAGGCGTATTATTACAATATTGTGTGATTTTGAAGAAGATTTTATTTGTTTTCACTTATTATTTTGTTTTTTTTTCTCGAAATTTGATACATGTGATTTATACTTGTTGGAGAACTTTTGCAACTGTATTATCTTTTAAATAATTAAGTATTATATTTTTAAAAAATGTCCACTCGAATCCAGTGAGTGGACATGGTAAAACAAGTATTACTGTGACAATTTAAATGTGAAATTGATACGTGTCACTTAATATTTAATATTGTTCGCTAAAACAAAACCATTTATTATACTAACCAATAAAATTACACAAAATTTGTTTAACCGTTTGGTTTTTAGTATTATGTTCACATATGTTTTATAAAAAAACTACGTCCGTTGAATAATTAACACGAATACGTTTATATATTTACTTGGACATTAACTCCACACGGTTTTAAATATTTGTTATTTTTAGCGAAATTCAAAAGGTAAATATTTATATGTGAACGACGTTTAAATTGTGTTAGCTGCCGACGAAAAATGTTCGCTTCGTTTAAAACTATACGCAATTAGAAACTAAAAGTAATTTAATTTTTTCACGAAAAAAATATTTTTAAATTTAAAATTTCGGACGTTTGATTAAATTGGTAATTTTCGCACACTTTTATCAACACTATATTATACTTTCAATTAAATAAACTGAAAAAACCAATCGTGAAATTAGATTCAATAATTTCTACAATTCGTGTTGTATTTAGAAAATTGCTGTGATACGTATTGTTCAAAAACCAATTTCATATATTTCTATTCAATATCTTTCTATAAAACGTCGCATTAGGATAAAGGTGTGATCATAGCAAATATTTATTTTTTAGTTCAGCCCTAAACACACATAAGTTTAAGTTTTTTATATTTTATTGTATTTTATTGATGTTTCACTTTGAAATATTTTAATTTTATTAATGGCTCGTTTTTAACTGGTCAGAATTTTAATAGTTTCGGTCATAATCATATTGGTCAGAATTTATATAAAATAGTCATAATTTAAATACAATTTAAAAAAAACCTAACCTAACCTAACCAAAATGGTTATAAAATCTGACCGTAGAATATTTTTATTCTGACCAAAAATTGAATTTTATTTAGACCGAAAGTTTATTTGAATTCGGACCAAAAATTGATTTAAACTCTGACCATTTATTTTGTTCCCTTTATTTATTTCAACTTAGTGCTTATTGTTTATTGCTTAGTTATTTGTATCTAATACTTACTGCTATTATTAAATACAGTTACATTTAATTATTTCAGTTTCAGATTATTAACAGAATAAATCATAACTTATAACTTAACACGATTTTATAAAATAAGTGTCTAAAAATACATTAAATAATTATCATTGTAAGGAAAAAAATAACAATATGCAATAAAATTAATGTTTTCCTTTGCTTGAACGCATACGTGTTGGCGGAAGTCGTATCATTGCTGTTTTCGAGGAAAAAACAAACGTTACTGATCATTTTTCATACGCAGAAACCACAAAAATATAATAAAATTGCACATGGAATGTTTATTGGGATTCTTCATGGATAATGTTTCAGTAAATTTATGCTCCATAACTACAAAAAAAAATATCATTTTTTTATAAATCTACACAAAAGATTTTTTAATAATTTATTGATTGAACAGGCGTTAACTTCGTTAGACTTCATTATAATAGGATGAAAAATACCAATTTATTTTAGTTTTACAATTATTATTTTACGTATAGATTATAGCTATTTCGGCTTACACCTTCGTCAGATTTATGTATAAACTTACAAAACATTGTGCTAACGAGGGAGTAAACAGAATTAGCTATTAAACGACTTATATTAAATAATAATTGAAGAACTAAAATGCATTTATATTTTTTATAGTTTTTAAAAACAGTTTTTTAACATAGATAGATTTTAACAAAATTTGATATGTACACATAACAGTTTACTAAAAACAACAATCTTCCGAAACAAAAAATAAAGCCTTTATTTATTATTAAATATTATATTATATTTTATGTATTTTATTTTAAAGTTATGGACGCATTTTTTATTATTTTATATTTTGACAACATCGAATAATCGTTTGGTCACTTTGTATCCTGTGTGGCAGTCCAATGGCTGTTTGCAAATTAAGTTCAAGGACAAAACTGCACTTCGCATTAATTCAAAATTCAGCTCACTGCACGCACACAAACGAAGCGGGTGGTATTCAAATTCTAAATTGATAGCGTAATATTAAATTACTTTAATTATTCTATTCCCAGCTTTTTAGACTAATACCGCAAAAATGTGGAATAATGGCACATACTAAACAAATAAATCAAGGATGAAAGAACAGCTTAAACCAGCTCAATAAATAATAAATTGTCTATGCGCTTTCCTTTTTCGAATTTTGAATAGCTTAAAAATAAAAATAAAAGCTGAAATATGTTTTATTGTAGCTATTTTTGCACACTATTTATTATAAGAAATTTGCATATGCTCATAAAGTTAGAAAATTAAACTTCATAATTTAAATAAATCTCTTTGATTATGATAGAACATTATGAACAAGCTTATTAAATTGTCTTATCGCTTTACTTTTTCGAATTTTGAATAATTAGGTATATTTTAAACTGATATATGTTTTATGGAACTTATTTTTGCACACTATTATAAGAAATTTGTACGTGGTCTTAAAATTAAGAACTTTAACTTAATAATCAAAATAAATGAACATTATGACAGAGCTTTATACACTATTTTCGCGTCTTCCTTTTTCGATTTTTGAATAGTTACGTTTTAAGCTGAAAAATGTTTTATGGGAATTATTTTTGCACACTATTATAAGAATTTTGCAGATGCTCGTAAAGCTAAGAACTAAAACTTTATAATCTAAATGATTTATGAATACCGTAGTAAGTATGAATGTATCAAGGTATTAAAATATACGAAAATCGACAGCGCGAAAGCGAGCAGTAAATTAAAAAAGGAAACCAAAGACATCACGTTGAATTGAACAAGAGAGATTGGTTTCCCATATGTATTAGAGCTTTATTTCTGTCTTATATTTTATTTTCACTGAAAAAAGAACTTTGTCAATTCTAGAGACGATGTCGTGCAAATCGCCAAGTTAAATCGTCGTTGTACAGCCGAGCGTTGACCGTCCTCCGAAGGATTAAATTCGATTTCTCCGAAAAGAAAAGATAAGTACAATGGCGGGAAAAATGGTCGCGAGAGTCTTTCGGAAGGATTTTTGTGCGGTAACCTCGTCGGGCCTGGGCGGGGTGGGGTGGAGGGAGGCGGAGGAAAGAGGCGGGAGGGCTAAATTAGGGTTTGCGCATGCTCGAAAAGCGCCGGAGTGGGGGGACGGACCCTCAACTAACAGAGGGCCGTTGCATTTACGATCATTCCACACTTCAGCGTTTGCTTGGAGAGTCGCAAGCTGCACAAGGTAAGCTATCCGGAAAAACTTGAAAAATTTTCTCCCAACGGCTGAACCTTTAAACAAATTTAAATCAAACCCGAAAATTATTATTGAATAGAAACCTTCGAGAAATTTCCCGGGAATTTTCCGATTTTTTCAAAATTTTAATAATCGGCCATTATTATTTTATTAAATTCCCTTCCGAGTGAAATAAAGTGAAAGCTTTTATGGCTTAAATTGGTGATCTTATAGTGAATCGAGTCTTTAATTGAACGGTATAATCAAAATTCGGCTACTGAAAACCGTATTTAACTTATCGAGTTTTCCGGAAATAATTACGGCTTCATGAACGTTACGCAATCCGGCCGGCCTTCAATGTAACTCAACGCTGAAAACTTCTCTATGCAGTAAAGAACAATTTTCAATCAACAACTGTTTCATATCAATCCGGTAAAATATGTATCTTAAAGTTTAGAATTAAATAAAACACTCGTTACTTCGCATCACGGCTTTTACGACACTGCTTACAATAATTCATTTGATATCTCAAACATGACACCGGTAAAGCTATGCAAATTAACTAAATATGTAAGCGTACATCACATTCGCGAGTCACGTTTATCTTTTCTTTTGATAAAAAAATATTTGCTGATAACGAATAATTTTATTCCAAATTTAAATTGTTAAGCCTTCGTATCTTGAAGTCAAACAAATTGTGACGTGCAAACATCAGTGGTATCCTTCACAATCATCTTATTATTTTATTATCTAAGATTGAATTATCTTAGAGTGTGCATCGGTCCATGCAATCTCAATCTTTGTCAAATTTTTATTGAATCAATGCTTCATTACTTCATTAGAGTATAAAGAGAGAAGCAGCTCTTGATTCAAAGGCGGCTTTTATTTTTTTTAAATATTTTCTAATAGAATTAAAAGTTTTTTAAACTTGGAACCATAACTTTTTTTTCAGTCGAATTTATTCAGTGCTTTGAAATTTTATAAGTGTATTATTTAATTGAAAAAGAAACAGTTTATTTATAAATTATTTTATAAATAAACTTTCGAAAGCCGTTGACCTATCCTGTAATCGGAAAGTTGGCAAGTGTTTGTGAGATAATAGGATCGTTGTTCCGTTCACATTGGCGCGGGAATATCGTATTGGAGAGTTTGCATTGCCGCCAATTCCAGGATTCAAATTGTGCCGCCAAGGATTCCGATTCATTTATTTGCGAGGAGTGTGCGTGTCATCGATCGGGTTGCGTGCACATCAACCCCCGTCCTATAGAACCCTCCCCCGGAACCCCCGTCCTGTCTGCGATCCCGTCCGCGATTCCTCTACGCCACCCCTACATAAAAACAATCGGTCCCTCTTCATTCCCGGCCGTGTGACATTCAAACAAACAAAAATAACACAAAACAAACCCCCGTAGTGTATATGTAGTGATTCTTTTACTAATTTGTTTTGTAGTGTAGTTGTTATTAACATTAGAATTATTTATTTACGATGGGTGGCTGTGCTTCAAAAGATAAAGAGTGTAAGCCGGTGGAGGGCGCGACAGAAGGGTGTGTATCTGACTCCATGGTTTTCCTCTCTAGGTGAGCCCCGTGGCACCTCAAAAAGTAGCAGATTCGCTGTGATGTAGTAGGCATTTTAATTCATATAATATACTGTTCGGTAGTTTTCTAGCCGGCTTTTCCAACGCCGGTGCCGGCTCTTTAATTTTTCCTGTTGCTCTGCTATAATATAAGCCCGCCATTCTTAAAATAATCTATTTTTACTCATCTGCCAAATGGGAGAGGCTTATTACCACCGTGTTTAGCTAGCCGTCAATAATCTAAATGAGAATGTTAATTTTTGATTATTATAACAATAGTGCTTGTTTTGTTTGCTTTGAAAGCTTTAGCGGTAGATTGTAGGTATTTTTAAATTTATTTTAGCGTTATTCGTATGTACATATATACCTACACATTAAATTCGCAAACGTTTGAGCTTATACTTTAATATTTACAACCTCTTTATATAAGTAGTGCTTATTTTGAATTACTTTTTCTTTATTAAAATAACCTACGGAAAAGACTTTGAAATGCAATAATAATAAGTAGAAACCATGCAATTTTTAATACCGCGGCCGGCGCGGCGCGCACAGTCTTTCAGTCATGTGACTTGGCAAATATAAATCAAGGAGTGCTAATTTAAATAATAATATTTTTTTTCTGTGCATATCTATACTAAAATTTTACAGAGTGATATTTAATGATAAAGGTAATCATTCTGTAAAATGAATACAGATTATTAAATAAAACATAATTTATAAATATTTTACTAATCGTTTTTTGAAAATTTGTTTTTTCGTTCTAACGTTCTGATTTAATGACAGAAAAAGAAAATGTGATTTTATTTCTCAGCCGCATTTTAATTTCGATATATTTTTTTAAAAAGATTTTAAATCAATACAAACAAATTATAAATGCATTCATATTTTTTAGATAATAATATCCATTGAATTACGCGTTGTTTGATGTTTTGTATACTTAATCTATAAAAATTAAACGCTCGCACCCATTTGCCATAAAATTCAAATTTCGAACATTGTAATTTAAAAATATTTCTTCAGATTCAAAACAGTAGAGTGCTGTTTGCGTTGTGAAAACGCATCCTACCTTACAAAATCGATAGTCGTAATTTTTTTTACAAAATTTTTCGTTATCCTCAATTAATATAAAAACAAATAAAAATGTGTTCTAAGGTGAATTGCAAAAAGCTTAACGGGTTTTCATCGAAGACAATAACCAATGGCTCAACGTAAATATTATTAAATCATATTTATAAAAAAAGCGCTCTAACTTATCACCGCCGGCTTAAAAATGTCGCGCCTCGTGTGTGTTTTAACGTACATTGCCATACTATGCATCTCAAGGGTTTTCATGAGGGATGTTTATTTTTTTTATAGGAATAAATCAAACACAATGGTTGACGCTGCAGTTCTTGAAAAGCTCGAGACTGGCTTTGCCAAGCTCGCGGCTTCCAATTCCAAGTCCCTGCTGAAGAAGTTCCTCACCAAGGAAATCTTCGATAGCCTTAAGAATAAGAAGACATCCTTCGGATCAACCCTCCTGGATGTCATCCAATCTGGTAAGATAATCAACAAACATATATGATTAGATTATTTTTTTCATTGCAGATTTGTTATACTACCTACCTGTCATTACACGTATTGTTTATTTATTTTAAATAAAATTATTGAAATAGTATTTTCGCCATTCAAAGTTTTCAATGTTTGTGCAGTATACCATCGTTTAATACGCGCCAGTTGCTGGAAAATATATTATTTATTATTTAATGGGGAATTTTGTAATGTTTGAAGAAAATCAAGAAACAATTTAATTACAAGTTTTTTGGAGTACACAATTAACAATATAATACATTTTATTTTCAGGTCTTGAGAACCACGATTCAGGTGTCGGCATCTATGCTCCCGACGCTGAATCCTACACCACCTTCGCCGATCTTTTCGACCCCATCATCGAAGATTACCATGCGGGATTCAAGAAGACCGACAAGCACCCCCCAAAGAACTGGGGAGACGTAGACACTCTTGGAAACCTTGACCCCGCTGGCGAATACGTCGTGTCCACCCGCGTCCGTTGCGGTCGCTCCATGGAAGGTTACCCCTTCAACCCCTGTCTCACCGAAGAGCAGTACAAGGAGATGGAATCCAAGGTTTCCACCACCCTCTCCGGCTTGGAAGGAGAGCTCAAGGGTAAATTCCACCCATTGACTGGTATGTCCAAGGAGGTGCAGCAGCAGCTCATCGATGACCACTTCCTCTTCAAGGAAGGAGATCGTTTCCTGCAGGCCGCCAACGCTTGCCGATTCTGGCCCAGCGGTCGCGGTATCTACCACAACGACGCTAAGACCTTCCTCGTATGGTGCAACGAAGAAGATCACCTTCGTCTTATCTCCATGCAAATGGGAGGTGACTTGGGACAGGTGTACCGCCGTCTCGTAAACGCCGTCAACGACATCGAAAAGCGCGTGCCTTTCTCCCACAACGACAGGTTGGGATTCCTCACCTTCTGCCCCACCAACTTGGGAACGACCGTCCGTGCCTCCGTGCACATCAAGGTCCCCAAGCTCGCCTCCAACATGGCTAAGCTCGAAGAGGTCGCCGCCAAGTACAGTCTCCAAGTCAGGGGAACCCGCGGAGAGCACACCGAAGCTGAGGGAGGTGTCTATGACATCTCAAACAAGAGGCGTATGGGTCTCACGGAATACGATGCCGTCAAGGAGATGCACGACGGAATCGCCGAGCTCATCAAGATTGAGAAGGAGATGTAAATCATCGCACCACACCACTGACACATACCAGCGACATTACGTACCGTTCAATCTCTGCCGACCACCGGTTCTCCGTCGTCAACTCCACCATCCATCGTCGCCGGCAGAGCGATGCGGATCATTTATCGTGTAAATTATTTTAACTTATCTTCTATTACTATACTTTAAATACGTTAAATTAGTTATTATGATAATATTGTGTTACTAAATTAATTTTACCCAGCCTGGCTTGGATGTTTGCGCTTGCGTAGTTCCGGACCGGCGACCGATCGCCGCCGGAATCCAAAATTGTATATTTTCGCTAGACGATCGGGCTTTTTCTAGTCGTTACTGAACTTGTCTTCTGTGAGGACAGTCGAGTTATGGAGAACTGCACAATGAATCATATTTGAATGTATATGATTAGGGAACACATGTCATCTGTTACCATCATGATATTAAAAATACCACAAGGGTAAAAAATAAAGACATTATTAATAAAACCAAAATATGCTTTTTATTTATTTTTTCTTACATTGATACATTTTCCTCCTTCGTCATTTGTTCATTTTAAAATGAAGACAACATAATACACTACTTACACAAATAACACAAAAAATCAATCTTATTCTCTGAATTTCAGTACGGTTGATTTAGCAGAAAATAACTTCAAAAGTTTGGTGGCTAGGTAAGTCGAAATGAGTGATTATAATTATTAAATTTACAATAGAGATACCGTGATAAAAATTAAAATAAAATAGCGAAGCATGTGATAGATATAAAATTCTCTACAATAAATTAATGATTTTTTTTTAAACTTACTTTGATCTAAATAGCAATTTTGGGAATTAATTAAAATCTATATCATATATGTTAAGAGCTTCCATCAATCATCAAATCAATATATTTGATACCAAAAACATACAGTTATATGCAGGTAAATAATAATTTACCAAAATAGTAAATGGATTAGGTATCGCGGAAAAATGAAATAACTGTGCATAGCACACCTTTCTCTCGTTTTAAAGGATATACATCACTCATTCTATGTGGAAGCGTCTGTGTAACGCCGGCTAATAACAATACTATTATTACTGTTGTTTATGAATTAAATTGACACATTGAAAATGCATAATAATTCAATATTAAAAATAAAATAACGATACATATGTGAAAAAAGATTTCAAAATAAGACGTCCATTAAACTGTTATCAATCCCCATCTTTTCAGGACTCGGAATAATAATTGTTCTCTGGCGAGCTTTCCCGAAAGGTTTTAATTTTTATCATGTTTTCAAACCGTTTCATTTAATATATAGTGCCATCTAGTAATAGTGTAACGTCAATATTTTATGGGTAATTTAACCTTGGCTGTTAAATACTATTATTATTTGAACACAATTATATTATAATGTATCGGTATTTTAAATTTCATTTATTAGTTTCCAGACGTTTCATTCAATATAATAAATTAAATGATTAACTCTCTTACATGTTACAACCACGGCAATTCAATGAATATTGAAAAATACCATTTTAAATAAGTCATACGATTTGTATAAAAAATAAATAACGTTTTATTTAGTTATTCACAACTTCAGAAAAAAAAACTCGCAAAACATTGATAAAATATAATTTACATGCTCGAGGTACTACTGCAAAACGCACTTAGTTTATAATATTGGTTCTCTATAACTTTTAGGATAAAGGTAACAGTAACGGGCTACAGAGACACCTATATTTAAGAGAAAATATTAATAGGATTTTCAAATCATCCCAGTTGGCAGTTCCCAGCATTCCTTATTATCACTTTTTCAGCTTGTATTGGAAATTTATACCTTATTAAATTTTGAAATAGTATCTGTCAAATGGAAAATTAAAAAAAAAAAATCGTTATATCATTATTTGATTTTGCTAAAGCTTGATATTTTTAATATAAAAAAATAGGAGGTCCCTGCTTCAGCACGCCACTGGCTCCTTATTAATTTTTTACAAATAAACTTTATTGGAACATGATAATAAGGAATGTTTTATTCAGCTGAGATGATTTAAAAATCCTATTAAGCTATATTCTATCAATTAAACGATTTTTTGTGTGTAAGCAATTTAATAATTTCTCTTAATTATAGGTAGTATCTCTGTAGACCGTGACACTTACCCTTGATAGAATCTAGCGTAATAGGATTTTAAAAATATATTTCAAATGTTCAGCATTCCTTTTAAACTCAACTGAGATGATTTGAAAATTCAATGAAACTAGATTCTATCTATTAGACGATTTTTTTCTATATTAGCAATTTTGTAATATTGTTTTGATTATAAGTGTCTTTGTACACCGTAACTCTTGCCCATAAAGAAAAATATGTTTCATCCTATTCGAGATTATATGTACATATAAATGAATAATAATAAAATGTCTTATGATCGTTTAAGAAAAGATAATTAAAACCAAAAAAATGTAAAGCCAAAAAACCTATATATTGTTGGATATGATTGCAATCCGAGTCCATTAAGCTTGAGATTGTCCAATAACCAATACCGGGATTTCGAGTTTTGCTATAAAATAAAATAAAATCTAAATCTAAGTTTTACTTTCCAATCTACTCAATTTTAATTTAAAAAAATGTTTCCACTAATGCATTTAAAATCTTTACAAAGAATTTAAAAAAATAAAAATCAGTATGTAAAAATGTTAATAGATGTAGGTTATTTAGATACGGCTATAGGGCTGCAAATGATTTGTTATAGTAAAAATTCTTCTGTTCTTTTCCGTACTTCTGACGGTATGCAACCCGTCAAAAGTCAGTTGGAAGAACACTACCGTAAAGATTTACGATTAAAATTACCCTCATAAAAAAGGGGGTTCGTATTAACCATAAGGATCGCATTAATTTGCATGATGTGTCCATCCAAGTTAACCATGAAACACAACACATATAAACTATCAAAGTAGAATTAACAATAATATCGACTATTTACACTTTTTATTTGAATTATTTTTTCAGAATTTATCAAGTAAATAATTTTTTTACAGGGAGGAGCATGAAGATTTTTGAAGTGTTGGAGTGGGCCATGAACAATAGATTATAATACACTGTGCTCAATGATCGATCCCGAGATAGAAAAACTATGGATTACTAAATAAAGGTCCGGGATTGGAAGCCCTAGTTGCAATAACCGATAATTAGTGTCTATGGACATATTGACGTTTCATGGTTTAGTTTATAGTCTATGTATACTGTTTACGTAGTCCATAGACTAGAAACGTAGTCTCTGGTCTACGCTTATCTCTGGTCTACGCATCTGACTTTTAATTTCAAGAAATGGCGGGTATTGATAAACATGTTTCGCCGCCGAAAGTAAAAGATCTACATTTACCTATATCAAGAGTAAAAACTATTATGAAAAGCTCCCCCGAGGTTGACGTAGTTGGACAAGACCCTTTATTCCTCGTTACGAAAGTGACGGTCCGTAAATATAACGAACATTGTCATTTGACATAACCTAAGTAGTATTCTTAATTTATATTAGTTCAGAACACAATATACAAGTTACGTATATATTCTCAAATATAGGCTATGTCAAACAATATTAGATTAATTCTTGTGTCCTCTGTGTAAAATATGTTACATATTTATGCTGTTGCAGTTTCTGTTATGTTTTCACTACAGACAATATACTTAGGTTTTCACATCGCACGCAAAACGCAATGTAATCACCTGTCACCTACATAATGAGTTTATCATAACTTGATATTGTGTCATAATGCACTGTTCATAATTTTTAGTTTTCAAATCACCTGGCATGCCATCTTGCATGGTCCATGGCACAGTGGTGAACGTCGTTAGCTTCCATGCTGGACCTTATGGGTTTGAATACCAATACGGATAGCATTTTTTCAATCGATTTCTGTTTGAAGGCATGGTTGTTTATAATGTCTTAAAATTCCCCACCACCATTCCAACCCTAAAATAACAGGGTGTAGTATTTAGCCATGTACTAGTCCTGGCCTACTCTATCCTTTCTATCCCTACTACTGAATAACAAGCATATATATGTTCCTCATTGGGAGCGGACATTAAAAACAAATAAAAAAAATTGTTCAAATTATGTTAGAATATACAGTATATGACTGGATTTGTTTTTTCAGAAGATACAGGGTGTTAAAATCTGGGTTATCTTAAAGAATAGCGTCGTGAAGCATTTGACGTTTAATTGAAATTGCCGCCAACACAGAAATCGTTCGTGAATTATTTGCTTTAATTTTTTTTAAACCATGTCCGCTCCCAATGTGGAGCATATGGACTCCTAATGGAGTTTATCTCAACAGAAGTGTTTCTACGAGAACTGCTTGTTACTCAGTTGCTCAACCTCTCTTTTTCCAAAGAGAGTAGGGATAGAAGAACAGGACTAGGATGGGTGAGAGGGGGGAATTCAAGACATCACAATAATTATACAAATCTAAGAAGTGTTGTGATCTTTGATTACTGTCAGAATAAATGAAAAAAATAAATCTATATTCAATCGTACCCAGTGGCGGATTAACCACTTTGGAGGCCCCAGGCGCAATACAATTTGGAGGCCTTTTTTTCGGATTGGATTTTTTCAATACCGAAATATAGGTTTTGAAAATGCAAAAATAAGGGTGTTTGGTTATGTTCGTGTGACTTCGTATATTTAGTTGACTTGCGGTATTTTAAAAATAGCTTTTGCAATAAATATTCTTAATGAAAAGGGCTATATAAAATTAAAAACAAATAAATCCCTGTTTTTGGAAAACTTAAAAAAGTCCGAAAATTACATTCAAATAATAAAAAAGGTATTAAATCTGAACAAAAAGTGGATGAAAAATATAATATATAATCTAGCTTTGAGTCCCCTAAGATTCTGAGGCCTCAAGCAAGCGCCTCTTGCGCTTATGGGTTAATCTGCCACTGATCGTACCGATTTCGCCGCGAAATCGTTAATAATGGAAGCTATGTGTAACCATTCTTTAAGATAACCAAAATCTATATATTTTGCATTCATAAGTCAAAATAGCCAGATTTTGACTTAACGCCTTCTGCCTCTATTACAACCCCAAAAATTAGAGAACCTGTGTTAAAAAATAACTAAAGAATAACCCACAAAAACTATTAAAATTAAGCCTTAACTGTTGTCTTACTTTCTTTCAGGAATTATTTGTAGTTGACCTTGCAAAATCTGCCTATCTGCGATCACAAGCCAAGACTTTAGAATACAAACACCTCGCAAATGTTGTGCAAAGTGACGACACACTAGACTTCCTACGAGAGATTATGCCTTGCAAGATCACAGTTCGGCAGTTCAAAGAGTTGATGGCGAAAAAAGCTGCTCGAGGCGATGACTCTGAGAGTGAAGAGTCGGAAAGCAGCGGAGAAGAAGAGGAAGAGAGCGGTGAGGAAGACGAAGAAGAAAGTGAAAATGATGAAGATGAAACCAAGCCGGCACTAAATGGAACTCCAGCAAAAAAGTAAACTAGTTCTGTGAATCACAATGAAAAGTGAAGGTTTATTACAGTATTCCAGTATTGCTTTTGTACAAATAGCATCTCATTGTAATATAAGTAGCTTCTAATATTTATTTATCACAATAAATTCATCGATTACATGTCAGCTGTAGAATGGCAAGAGGATGTAACCCACAGTTATATCAAAACGGCTTTTTACGATTATCACAATATATACAAACAAGTAAATACAGGTCCTATCGAAGAGGCATAAGCTGCAAATGCCAAATTAGTATCTAAATTAAGCTTTAAGTATGAAAAGAAGGAAGGGCCTATGAAAATTGCACCCAGGAAAAAGGTTTTTCTTTTACTGACAATTTAAACAATTTATTAAATAAATATTAGATTGAGTCAATTATAACTAGTTTATAATTACTCTATCACATCAAGGTTGTGTATATTTCATATTTTGTCTTTGCTTCAAAATCATCATAAAGAATTTTAGTGCCTCCTGTAAAATTTGTTTTGTGTAGGTTTCGTCTCTTTACCTTTCCACAGTCTATGTAATAAATTCTGTTATGTGGTTATGCCGTTAATGAGATACAAAGTAATCATTCCACAATGTATTGTTTTTCTACATTTTTTCCGAAAAACAATCTGATAGTGTTGATTGTTACTTGATTTATGAAAATGATGTATCGATATTGATGCATAAATTCGCGAAAGTTTTATTGCTTCTCCCAAACATGAGACTAGAAAAGAGTCTGTTGTAATTTAAAAATCTCTTATATTAATTTGGCATTCTCATATAGATCTCATACTGTCTCAGTTTACCCAGTTTTTTGTAACATCTGTATTGTTTCTGTATTTATGGGCAATATTGTATGTCCATTGTTGTTTACACTGTGTGTTTGAACAGTTTCAGAAAGTACCATGTTGACAATAATGACGTAGATATGTGTATCTCTACCGCCTTGAACATGTGATCAAGAATTGAAAATTTTTCAATACACTACCAATTTTTAAAATCATGGATTTATAACTCGTCGAATAATATATTACCCGTAAGCTGTAACTAGATGAAGCTTGTTTCCCGTGTCACATTGCGAGACACGAATCTTTGATAGTTACAAAAAAATTACGCACTCAATAGAAACTAAAAAAATATATTTCTATTTGACAGTTAGTCTAAAAAAGACTTACCGCATTTGTTATGTTTTGCATTTTTCGCACTTAGTTCATTAGTTTACAGTAAAAGTGTTTTTATACGGAATGTTTTTGGATTTCTAATCTATAATCTAATATATAGAAGGTTTCTACCATTTCACAACACAGTATAATTTAATATTGTTCAAACTGTATATTATATCTGTGCATGGTGTGGATATATTGATATGTTGAGATACATAATTCATTGTTTCGTACAACATCTAGAGTTGTTCAAATATTCACTTAGGTAATGCTGAAAAAGAAAAGTGCATTATTTGGGTACAATATATTCACATCATACGCGGATATTATGCGTTTTACATTAAGGTGATATAAACCATGTATAGTGTAATAAAAAATAAAGAATCAATTTTTTAGCAATATTAATAATATTTATGTTGACCATTCTTTCAATCATTTGATGAAATCAATTTTAGCTGTTCATTTTACTAATTTCAAACATATTTGAAGATGTAATATTATAACGGTAGAATTTTTAAAATGTCAGTTCAGTAACTCTCTTTACTTATTTCAATTTTACCTCATATTTATTTTTCATTTCAGTTTTAAATTAAGGATTGTTATAGCTAAAAAACTGTATAATTTTGATTAATTACTAATTTATTTTATCTGATCTAACAAGATTTGTTTCATATGATATTGATTATTGGTAAACAATGTTCAGTAATAAAAACCTCTATCTCGTCGTTTTGTTCATCACTATAAGAACACTGAAATATAATATCTACAATAATTTTATTGATTTTTAAAATTTCTTTTGTATAGTGCTGCCGAGTAAAGATTTAGTTTAACCCTTAGACCGCGGTTGACTGCTATAGCAGCCCAATCTGAACCGATCTGGATCCGAGCCGCGGTCAAAAGGTTAATATGAAGTAGGGATAAACTGCCTGAATTTGTTTAAAAAAATAATATTAAAATTATCCCAGATAAGAAACTTTTATTTATTCAAATTCAAAGCTACACTACACCTTAAACCAGACGTACACACTCGATAATATTTGGAAACATTACATATCTGTACAACACAAAAATTTACATATAACAATATCAGTGCTGTTATAATTTATCTTGTTAAGACGTTAGTGGAATCTCATTTAAAACAATGAATTTTTGTATGTGCTTCATAAACATTCTCATCACTGTCTCTTATTGATCACTATTTTTCAACCTCTGTGATCAAGTGGGAAGAGCGTTACCCTAGCGATTAAACGGGTCTGGGTCCAAGTCCCGGCATGTTCGATATTAGATTTTTTCAATTTTACTTTGGGCATGGTTGTTAGTGATGTCATTTGTCCTCGAATCAATCTCAAGTGCCTTGAAATCTTAAAATATTTGGCACATTGGCAAATATCAACTGTAATGGATTATGTTTTTACATTTAAACTAACGATAAGAAAGTTCACTCTTAATCTCAAGGCTTTTGACAAAGCTGAAATAATTATCGACCGGGAAATGCTTCTGATGTTATCTTAATATTGTTAACCTTTTATTTGACGTAGAAAAAAGTATGTTTGTACCTAGCACGTTGGCTGTAATTTGCAATTATTAATTTCATTATTTATTGACAAGGTTACTTGTCTCTGGCGTGTTGAGCACGGAAAATTTGACGAGTTATCTCGTCTGGCAGCCATCCTGTTGAAAAAGTTATAAAATGCCAAACATACTTATGCAAAATTAGTTCTGAAAAAAAACTTGGCAATTATAATATATTGCTTAATTTTTAAACGAACATTGATTAACTTGTAATAAAATGATTTCTATTTTTATAATAAAAAATAATAATTCATTTCGTAGTATTTCTATTTTTTTCAGTTATCGAGTAACCGTCAGCTTAAATAGTAATAATATCACTTAATAATCTCAATTATCCAAACTAATTGGGACATGTGACAGTCCATATCGAAAGCTTAGTTCCATAGTGCTACAACTAGAAATTGGTAGTTTTGAGATAAGGCTGACCAAAGTTTTGACGCATTTAACGCATTTTGCCCAGTGTTCGAATATTGGAACATTAGTATTTTTACTTCCACTCCATTAAGCATGATGCAAGTTGAGATTGCATCAGTCTCAATCAGTCTACAGCTAGCAAGCATGGGGATTGTTTTGTGTAGTATTTTTTCAGGTTTGATGAACCTGTCTGAGTGAGCAGTGTTTTTTTATTTGCATCAATTATGGGCAAAAATGGTTAAACTGAGTTGCAAAAAATTGATAATGTTATTTGTCTCATCTGTTAAGTGAATCATTAAGTCATTTATCTCAATTCAATTCAAAATTATTGCAACGCTAACAGAATCTCAAAACTATATTTTGAGTTGTATTTATATGGGTCGCCTATGTGGTCGAGTGGTCAACGTTGTTGGCTTCGGCTACGGATTTTTCAATCGATTTATGATTTCTGTTCAAAGGCATGGATGTATGTGATGTCTTGAATTCCCCCCTCTCACCCATCCTATCCTATGAACGGGCGTATCGAGAGCGATTAACTTACCACTAATCCTGTCCTAGCCCTGTCCTTCTATCCCTACTCTTTTTGGAAAAAGAGAGGTTGAGCAACTGAGTAACAAGCAGTTCTCGTAGAAACACTTCTGTTGAGATAAACTCCATTAGGAGTACATATGCTCCACATTGGGAGCGGACATGGATTAAAAAAAAAAAATTATATGGAACTGAGAGATTGTTTGTATTTCTTTATATCCACAAAGCAAACATCTGCCTAGCAGGAGAAAATTTTTTCTAGTAGTACTTTTGCGGAGCTATAGAAAAGAGGTATTCGAATATAATTCAAAATATTGTATTTTTGACTTGACTGGTATTAGGCCATTGATAGAATTGATTCTGTAGTAAAACATCCTCTATGTTGAATTCTATGATTCAGTATTGCACACCGTTTTATTAGTAGTGTAATCTGATTATATATGTAGATGTAAAACAGAACCCTTGAATTAATTAAAAAAGTTATGTTTTGTATTTTGTTATAAATATAATGCCTTTCCGCGAATATTTGACAGAAATCACATTAAAATTCAGATTAATCAGTGTTAGGTATTATTGCATTTCAAAAGTATTCACAAATATCATAATTATTACGTTAAAATATATCTTCTCCTTGGTGTGCAATATAAAATGGGCATTGGTCTTGTAAAGACATCCACATTCATCTTGTCCTGTCCAGGCAGCTTCCTTCCAATTCATGCGAGACAGATCATGTCATCATAAGCGCTCTGACTTTCAACGCCCAAGAGAATGTGAGGAACTCGCCTTTTGAAATCCCTGCGGCTGATGACTAGCTGAAGTCTGTATCATTTTTAACCAAAATTTAGTGAAAGCAAGGATATTCAGCTAGTAAAGGAATGAATAGTGGGATCAATAGACAAGGGTGTTTACTGTTACCATATGGTCACGCTCGTCCTTGAAAGGTTAAGCTCAGAGATAATACTGTTAAGCTAGATTCTATTAATTACGCAAATGTTTGTAAATAAGTCACTTAATTATAAGTGTTGCTGTAGACTGCTACACTCACCCTTATCCAAATTTAAAATAAATACTTATCTCTCTATATTTATATTGACGAAACAATATTTATATCAACCAAATGTAAGTTTTTACTGACCATTCGCTTAGTATTTAAATACTGACCAATTCATTATTTCAAATATACTTTGAATGAAATAATGTTTTGTAATTGTAAAATAAATAAATTATGATGAAAAAGTTACAGCGACATCTAGTATTACAAAAATAAGATATAAAGATAAGTATTTTTGTCTTTATAATATCGATACCTAGATGGCCGTAAGTAATGAATATATCCGTGGGTCAGGCATTGTATGCAATTTAATATCCAATAAACTGGATGGAATGAGAAAGATGATTGAGATTGGAAGTCGAATAGTTTTCCTTTCTAGAGAAGTAATCAAAATGATTTTCAGGTAAAGAAGTAAGATGGCATTTGAAAATTATTTAAGCTTTAGTGCCAGACCGGGCACTTATTTTAAAATCGGTTTATGTAAACCTCTGAAGCTTAGAGTCTAAACCCTAATATAAAAAAAATATAATACCAGGCTCACAGCCGTGGCCGAATCCCGGGAGCTAATGCGTGATTTAGTGTGTTTTTTGTGTCATGTGGATTCCATCCGAATCAGATTGGTTTATTTTGTTCATCAAAATCGTCAGACCACCTCTGACACTTTTCGATCCGATCGTAAAATACGCTGAAAACAACTTCTGTTGAGATGTCTCCATTGAGAAGCCATATGCTTCACTTTGTAAACGGACATGAATTAGAAAAAGTCTCTAGTGAAAAGCTACTTAGCCAAGAAGTGAGATCTGGCATTTTTTTTATTTTTAAAAAGCACTTATATTATATGTACATATATCAAAAGCTTTTTACTGAATTTGTTTTACTCTTTTTATTCAATAAATAATCACAATTGAAGAATTATATACGTAGGCAGAAGAGTATGGGATATGAGGAACAAATTATTTTATTTTTCGAAATGAAGAAGTGTGTCGCTGCACAGTGGTTACAAAACACTGCTGTAAGCAGGGCCGGTTCGTGGATTTCTGCGCCTGTGTGCGAGGCGCCTGGACTAGAGTATCTAATCCCGGACCTTTTTTGTGATCCCAGAATTTCTGGATTGACAATTTTTCAATCCCGGAATTGAACACTCATACAATCGTATATAATTTGGGATTGAGAAAATTTTTGGTCGCCGATTAGAAATCGTGGGATTTTTCACAACAATTTCATGTAAATTTCAAAAACCCAGAAATTTTCGGAATTCCCAAATTTTTTTTCAGCTCCTCCGCGTTTCATTTTCTCAATCCTGTAATCCCGGGATTAGTACTGTCGCAATTCCGGATTTCGGGATCACAGAATTGGACGGGATCCCGGGATTGGATACCTTGGCCTTGACAATCTAGATCTGAATACGTGGATAGTGCTAAAATCTGTGCACCGCACTCTTTGCACACGTCTCGAGCCGGCTCTGGCTGTAAATAATATTAAAACGTCTAAAAAGGAAACGGATACATGTTAATACCAAGATCGCCCGCTTAACATTCTATGGCAGTTCTGGTTTCCAGCGACTGTTGCAATCATTGAATTGCTTATATTTTACAAAATTATCATTCTTGCATTAATAATAAACTATGATTCGATAGGAAAATAAATAAGCTGAGTATTTATTAAACGATATAATTCAAACGCATAATTTACTCGTTCTATTTGAGCCATTTCATATAATTTATCGTTATACCAAAACTGGCATTGCTTTTAAAGAAAAGATCAGATACAGTTATTAATAATAAGCAAACTGTTATATTTTCAATTACAAACATGTTTTCTTAACTACATATCGTTCAGAAAAAGAACTCACATCGAAACTGGAACGATTAAAAGTAGTACAAAGTGATTTATTCGATTGATTTTTAGCACAAATCATTTTATTTATCGTAATGTATAACGTCTTTATTGACATTTTTTCTATCTTAACAGTTGTGTGAAGCACATCTTTAATTTTTTTATTGCCCATTGTTAATTTTTTATGGAAAGTCGTATTGAAAACAAATTTTATTTCAAAATTGAACTAAGAACAAGCTTCGATTTTCGAGGTGCAGTATTCGGTCCCGCTGAAAAAATTTAATGAAAAGTTTAACAGTATTATTTCCATTTTATTTGAGTGACATTTAACATTGATATTAAGTAAATCGAAAATATAATATTCAACAGGTTTCGGAAATGAGACCCACTCTGACCGGTGGAAACATCTAAGATAGTTAATAGTTAGTAAATACGGTATAGGAACTAAGGATTCTATTTAAATAAAACTTAATAATAAATTCCCGGGAAATTGACACATTTTTCCAGCATCGATTCCCGGGAAGCTTAAATTAAACAACCCGAGACTTAAGACTTGAGAAAATTTTAATCAATATTGTATAAGGTAGTTTTTATTTATTCAATTCAAATATAGTTTAAGAATCTAAATACATTGAGAACCTTGGTACATTTTGGAAGCCAATAAAAAATGTAAGAAACTTTAAAAATCTTTCATTTGTTCAATACAATATAATATCAGTGGCGGTTCCTGAAATAAAATCTTGGGTGGGGGGCTAGAGGAAAGTTTAGCATTGTATGCTATTTACGAAATTGTGTATGTTTCCACTTCACCTTATACATTAATTAATCTACAAGCAAATTAACAAATATTACGACACTACTGCAAATCATACATTACTATATAATAAAATCAATGCTAATGTACGTAAGAAATAATAGAATAATAATACGGGACCTTAAATTCGTCTCTTTCAAAGTGACATAACAAGTAAAACAATCAATACAGAGCTGTCACTGAGAGTCAACACCTGTTACTTTTATACAATACAACGATATTGGTTTTTGTGTTTGAATGTATGGGAGGGCATGGGCAGATTCGATTTAGCCCCCAACGAATGACAGAAGCTTGATAATTTGAAGCACAGTCGTGTGAGTTTAGATGACTTTTCCGTACATACAAATACAAAAAAATCTAATCATGTTTGATTGCGACCCAGTGTAAAGAAAGAACCTATATTATCTCTGGAAAGAACTCGGGCTTGTAATATCTAGCCCATGAGTCGTTAATACGTAGGTGTTGCTAGACTGACGTCACGTTGCCTGTTCTCTATGAAGTATTTATATGGTTATTGTTTTTTTATGGCAGCTCGGCTTAAAATTGTAATACAAAACACAATCGAGAATATTATTGTAGGTAGACATAGCATTGTCTTATATTGACAAAGAAAAATCAAAACAAAGATATTGTATTAATTTGAGAAACGTTAGTTACCCTTATAAATGTATTTATTTTGTTCAGCGGCCGAATTGCTCATCATTTTTATTCAGCCATCTAAAGTTTTGGGTGAAAAATGCAGGTCGGGCTTAGCCCACCTAGCCCATTACCTAGAACTGTAATATACAATAATGCTTACGTGTGACAGATGGTAGTTTGCGATAATAGCCATAAAATTACTGACCCGAAGTATAAGTAATCGAGCGAAATGGTTTCATCGGCAAAATCAAACTAATCTCTCGAATGATGGATACTAAAAAGCAATATCATTATTATACAATATAATCATCTTTCGCAATATTTACCGAAAAAATAAGTTTACATACGTTTTGTGTAATCGACGGTGTTGTAAGTATGGAAATCTCGAGACGCGAGAATTTCCTGGGACATGGCATTTTATGTCTCGTGTTCCGGGACATGAAAAATTCCGAGGCTTCTGATAGAAACGCCATGACAATGTGTTACGTGTCCTTCCGCGCGTGTGACCCACACTTCTAGTGGCTTAATACGATATTTTATGGAATTATTCAATTATATAACTAACACCGACAATGAATTATTTCTTTTTTAGAACCAGAAAAATCAATTTTAATTTGTGAACGCTCAGGGACTTCTTCATAGAGTGTTGAATCTAATTATTAATTTGTAATTTAGAGCTATTTTCTATCACAAATGTTTTTTTACATGACGCACAAACGACGTTTTTTGATGATTTTGGGCCAAAGTCAAAATATTAAATATACATTACCTTAAAGTGTACAAAGACTAATAAACTGATGTTTAAATAAAAACTTAAAATCAAAATTTAGAAACTAATTGGAAATTTGCAGCTTATGTTGAACAAACGTGTATTAATTTGTTTACATAATGATTATCGCAAAAAAACTATTTCGGAAAAACAAAGGGTTACGTCATTTTGCATTCCTAATTCTATATATATGTATAAACTCTTTTTTACACGGTAGATACGTTTCACAAAACAACCGTGTAAAAAAAGATATAATTTTTAGAAAATTTGAGAATTGGTTCCCTGAATTCCCTGGTCGTGTAAAAATAGGTAATAATGAAGACCCATTAAGTAAATTACACAAAATATTATTCATATTACGCTTTTTAATTGAGAAAAAATAATAGTATTCATCGCTAGTTGATTATATAAGGCAGGGATGGCGAAGCTAGGGCACGCGTGCCCAAGGTAGCACGTTTGAGAATTTGGATGGCACGCGAACGATTTCCACGATTATGACTTTAAACTTGTAAATAAAATTCAGAGATTTTTTTTATTTTTTCTATTAAGTTATTTTTTTACTGCTTGGGCACGCCCCAAAATCGAGAAACAATATTTGAGTATTTTTGGCACGCGGACCCAAAAATGTTTGCCTTCCCTGGTCTAAGACGTCAGTGAATTTTTTTCAGGGCGTTACTTCATTCACCATTTTTAGGGCCTGTGAATTTTAGTGTTTTGACTGGTTATCGTCTATTCCACGTGGACCCCGGTTGAGAAACACTGATCTAGATAACTGAAATTACTCAGACAATTTTATCTTAATATCGGGATAGGCATTGACCATATATTGTTACCATTTACTAACCGGACTTAAAGAATTCCTATTTCGAACGTACAACGAGAGTAATTTAAGGAAAACCTTCCCCTGTACAATTTATAAATTTGTCGTTTACGACTTCTTTAATGTTACGTGTCGATTTTGTGTATTTTATTTTTACCCGTAGATGTTCAAGGCCGTTTATAAAATGTAGGGCATACGTATGGAGGCCTACTTGCTCCCCTTGGAAAAATCCGGCCGGTATTCTTTACAAAAAAGCCAAAACGCAAAAATATTCATTGAAAAACGACATACCGCAAATGTGACAACTTAACTTCCCTTCACTTTTAGAATTTAATCTAAAATAACTAAAGTACCAGACTTGTTCTTGAATAATTAACCATTTATAGGACCCTACTTACAATCAAAGTAACATGGCTTTCAAATACCAATGCAAACGCGTTGTTGAAGAACGCTTACAATCGCAATATCAACAGAATAAATACTTAATTTTTTAAAGATACAATATCAATATATATTTTTATTGAAATGAAAATATGTATATCTAAAGTATTTTAGTTCCACAAATATTATATTATTTGTAGATGATTGCCATTTCTGTTTACGTCCTCAACAGAATCATCGAAATAGCTATTAATTGTGTAGATTTCCCTAATTATAATTTATAATGGAGTTCTATCAAGTAAATTACAATTCAAACAAATATATTTTTACATTATTGTTCATTTATAATACATATTAAATTTAAATATAAACATATTGTAAAGTGAGTTGAATGTCATCTCTAATCTGAACGCGCGCGGCCGCGCAGCGGTTTGGTAACCCCCCGCGCACTCATTCTGGGTTGGCGCGCACTCCAATACAACTATTCTAAATATATTTTTTAAATTTGAATAATCCTATTTGACCGAAAAAATGAGCATTTAGAAAATTTAGTTTGAATTAAATTCTTATCTATGATCAGAACAACACACTGATTTTAATGGCGAATATAACAATATAATGAGTAGTTGTAGGGAACGATGTGAAAAACTAGAAAAATTTAAGTAAATTTCTAAAATATGTTCATAATCTCATAAGCGACTGATTATTTGTTTCATTCAGTTTATTTTCTTAATTTGTGCTTGATTTTACTTTATGTAAAAAAATATTATGAATTCTGTTATTTCTTATGTTTTATTTATGCAATTATTAGTATAATTATTAAACGATATATTTTTATCCTGCAAATAAAAAAACACCTATATCAAATATAACAAATTATGCCGCGCATTTGTTGAATTAGTCAGCGCAGCTAGCCTCTCGTCTTAGAAGGAATATTAAAGTTTGCACGTATTTAAAAAAAATATGTTAAAAAAAACAGTTAATAAACTCGCGGTGAGCGAAATTAGCACTGATCATTATAAAAAATGTGTTTTGTATAAAGTTGAATTCTCCAATAATTCACAGTTGTTAACACCGTTAAAGTGTTATTTATTTTGCATCAAATTTGTTAACTATGTCAATTATTTATTTAGCTATCGCCGTAACTTATAATAAACAATAATGCCCAGGAAATCCAAATATCAATTCTCCATGTGTTCATTAAAGTCCGCGACCGCGACCCTCTGAGATGTATCCTACCCTTCTTACCATGTCACTAATAATTCGTAGTTGCCACTTTATCGAAATTCACTCATTATTAAAAAATAATCATATAATCAAAATAAAAGGTAAGGGATTCACAGACAATTAATCCTTCCTAATTAATGAAAAAAAACAGAAAATTATACGCTATTACGGACATCGTAAATTTTCAAGCGAATGAACTGCGTTGAAAATATATTTTGTTAGTCAGTAATTGAATAGAATTATGTTTACTGAAAATACGTCATTCATTATTTGACCACCAAAGGAGAAACTTTTTGTATTAGCTTCAGGAATGAAATTATTCATGTAATTTATTATTATCTGTTTATTGATCTTGACGACTGTTTATTGATTGAAATATAAGCTTTTTCTATAAGATTTTTTAAAATGTCACAATTTAACGCAAATGTAAGTAGTTTTTTAATGATCTCACGCCTTTACAAAAGTTCAATGCAATTTAATATTAAAACAATATATTTCTATTATACGATAATGCTTTAAAACGATAAGGTAACTTGAAATATAAGTGCTGAAGCATCGAATCTTTAACTGTCGATTAGAGATAACTGTCGATTGATCATCAAAAACGTAGTGACAGTTGTATCGATAAAACAGTTATCTGTTTTACCAATGGAGCAATCGTAAACATCACTGAAACATTACAGAATTCGAACAAATTCAATCGAACAGTTCAAATCACTGAAATCGTTTGGCCAAATTTTAGACAAGGGCAAATGTACGAGATGGATATTCTATGATTAATGTCGAATTTGGGAGCAACGGTATACATTTAATTCGTCCAATATCGCCGTCGATTTTCGAATCGACTGCTAAATAAAGCGGCTTTTGATAAAATTAATTTATTTAACAACCATAAATAATAAAATAAAATAATTGGAGGAGATTGTCATCTGTGTAAAATAATAAATTTGGTTATATGGACTTCTATGGTCAGAACGTAAAATGATAGCTCTAAGCCGAATGGTTCCACGATAAAACAAAACATAATAACATTGACCACGAATAAATGGTACAGTGACAATTCAGAACAGGAGAAAAATAAATCACATAGAAAATATTTTTATCGTACTTGTGTATGACTAATTTAAAGTGACGATCTATTAAATGACAACGATGTGTGTAGCAAGTACCAGAATATCTCGTCAACTTTATTGCATCCCGGGAGGTTGAACTTAAACTTTTCTCACTGGCCGCTAGGATTGCGAAATATATTATCGGTTGAGATATTTTCCAAACGGGTTTCACTGCAACAACAACCTTCGACCGCGTGCAGTTTCCTTGAACCCATTTTGATTCGATCTGCGTGAGCGATACTGCAGCCGCCTATATGCACGTTAGGCCTTTACGTTAGCGGTCGGCAAACTTTATAACCTCAACACTAAATTCTCAATTTTAAATTCCGCGGACCGCCTACAAGTGTACGCCTTTTTTAGAGTGTTCAATGTATTTGAAAAAAAAAGTTATCAAAGAATATATTAAATGCACCTTGTTCATAAAAACTATTAACAAATTATTTAAGCTCAATTATTACTAAAAAAAATGTAAGAACAGATAGCATAAAGATTTTTTATTTATATTAAACTTTTAGTACGATAAATTTTAGTGCGATCGATGTTCCAACTTACAGTAAGATTATGGATATTTGACTCTAATGATGTAACACGGAAAATTACATTTTTTTTTCAAGCTGAGGATCGGTACCGTATTTTAAGGCGTTTACGGATAAGTTGTAAAGAATTTTAACGCCTTTCCACTAAGGCTATTTCCACTTCAAAGGCTATTTCCTTTTATGTAAAGCTATAAATGAGGTTTTGAAAAAGGATGAACGACATTGTAATATACATGGTTAATATTTAAGAAAATATCTCCCCTTAAAGAAGCACAAATATCTTCCGAGATTGAGATTATTTCACGTATCTTACATCGCTTATTCGTGCGACTCATTTGTTTTTTGTTGTAGTTTGCAGTGGATTAATTAATTACATGTAAAAAATCCACATTTCACTGCAGACCACCACGTTGCCGACCGCTGCTCTAGGCGGTACGTCGACGTGCTCATTAGTACTTTCAACCTACAGAATGACCGGAAACGGCGAATTTTCCTTTTCACACGCGACGCGTTTATTAATTATAATATATTATAAAAATCGGAAATAGAAAATCGATGCCAATTATACATATTGTGATATCAGTTTCTTGTAATGAATTATTGAAAGTCGTGTTTCTAATATTCTTAGATTATACAGGTTGCATTAATTAATTTTGTTAAATCATTAATTTTGCTGAATCAGTAAAAATCACACATATTTAACACTACAATATGATCGAGGAGCGACGGAGTGCAAAGTGACTCCATTCATTTTTTTGTTATATTTACATTGCATTTATTGAGGCATCATTGAAGATTACAATACATAGCTAGATATTATTGGTATTTAGCGAATGGTTGAAATAAAAAAAATAGCAATGTGAATGCACCCGCAATGAACTCAAAGATTAATCGAAACTCATTTCAATCATGCTGGAATTTATCATTACGCTGCCATGAGTCATGAGTGTCTAATGCACTCATCGATTTTTTTATTTGAGTAGGAAAATTATACGATTTGACTATTGCTGGATATACGTCACAGTGGCGTTATGCGGTTTCAAAATATCGATAAAAACAAAATTATGTCACTTAAATTTTCCCATAAGTAAATGATAGCTTTCCAGTTTGATCTCGCATATATTAGAAGTTTCTTAAATATTCTGAAACACCTATTCTAATTATTTATAATGGACATATTTAAAAACTAAATATAATTGTCATTTTTTTATAATAAAAATAGTGTAAGATTTCGACTGAAGGTGCTTGGTGGAATTTCAAAATTAAATTTGAATCGTTCAAACTATGTACATTCTCACAGATTTTGTCACTAACGACCCGGGTTTCGCCTTTCGGCATCTTCAGTCATTCAAGTGCACGGATGAACTTGAACTGACGGGTCGTTAGTGAAAAAATCTGTGAGAATGTACATAGTTTGAACGATTCAAATTTAATAAAAATAGTGATTGATTTCGCCTAGCCAGACAGCATTTTCAACTGATATAGCACGATGATAGCTTAAGTATTATGTATATACAATATTTTTTTTTGTATAATTCATCAAAACTGTCTTTCCATGAAGGATAAGCAGATAACAATATTATAACTGTGAAATAATGCAATCATTTTATATGTTAGTCATATCAATTATGTATCTTTGATGTATTTAAATCAAATAGCTGTCAACACTTTTTTATACACGATTTTGAAATAACACGGTCCACTAAAAAGAACGAATAACATATACAATTATTTTTTCTAGCACGATTCCCAGAAACAAAAAACACAGAACCGAAACATGAAATTCAACAACAAAAGGCAGTTATAACAAACAAACAACGTCATTAGATTCTAAGACAGACGTGTCAGAAAAGTCTCCGTATGAAATCAAGTAACGATAAATAGTCTTATTTTTCATTAATTAAAATAAACATTATGAACAATATTTTGTGTAATTTACTTATTGGGTCACTTCATTATTACTCTACAATGTTGCTCTTTTTTCTTCATTTTTACTATAAATTCTATAATTTTTACACGGTTTTTTGTGCAACGTATCTGCCGCGTAAAAAATAGTTTACTTTGTATTAAAAAAACCATTATTTACCTCAGTGGGTTTTTTAAGCACACTCAACTCATTTGGTAAAGTTTTGATTATTTTAATTATTAAAATTGATTTGGTAAATGTTGTTTTTTCAGTCCCACCACACTGTAGCGAATACCAGTGACAATCCGGTTGGTAAACGAACTCCTTGTCCAGTTTGCTGGTGCAAAATACATGATTAAGGCAAGGACGGCTATTCAAGTATAATATTTGTATAATTCAGCCTCAGTAACAGATATGCCCCAGTTAGTTTCATCATTCTATGTTTATGATGATCAATCGATCAATGGCCTTCCTGACTGACGAATGAGCCAACCATGTCATTAAAATTCGAATATTATGAGCATCCTAAATTTCTTGAAATTCATGCTGTCTAGCGATTGCATACTTAATATTAATATAAATTTACTATCATTTTTTTTACGATGTCCGGTCCAATGCTCTCTCTAAGACACGGGTTCCCAACATATGGGTCGCCAACTTTTTTCGATTTTGAATTTGAACAAAAAAACTAAAACTACAGTCAACAAAAAATAATTTATCGAAAAAAAATACCCTTTTCAATTGCACCGGGACCGCGGGTCACATGGATTTTTTAAAAAGGGGTCACCATCCGAAAAAGGTTGAGAACTTATGCTCTAAGACAAGAGATTAGCTGTGCGGAAATTTCAAAGGCTGCCCGCACCGATCAAATATTAATTGAATAACTGTCTTGTAGTGTGCGCCAACCCGAAATGAGTGCACGGTGGCTTCCCAACTGCTGCGCGGCTGTGCGCGGCGCAGCTTAGAGGAAACGTTGGTCTGGTCCCAATGTAGAGCATATGCTCTTCCTACGGAGTTTATCTCTACAGATAAGAAATGTTCGTTACTCAATTGCTTAAACTGTCTTTTTTCGAATAGTGAATAGAGTAAGTATAGAAGAACATGTCTAGGGACTGGTTTATCGCTCTCGCCATGGCCTATTTTTATGGTCAGATATTTAGAAGGAGGGAATGTCATATATCAATGACTTTGAACAGAAATTGATAAATCGATTGAAAAAAACGCTTTGACCCGGGAAGTACAAAACTGAAGCCAACGAAGTTGACCACCCGACCACGGACACGGTATAAATAATAACAATATGCAATATTTACGATGAATTCGGCGGTAAGCTTATTTTTAATATAAAATTAAACTTGATTACTTAGTTATTCTAAAGGTTGGGTACCATATTGCAACACAACCTTTTATCAATTTCAATTTTA
This sequence comes from Himalopsyche tibetana, assembly GCA_030503985.1. NCBI lineage: Eukaryota > Metazoa > Arthropoda > Insecta > Trichoptera > Rhyacophilidae > Himalopsyche > Himalopsyche tibetana. The sequence goes on from JAPJYX010000014.1 coordinate 3,528,119, forward strand.
TATTAATTATATGCAAGTTTATAGTCGTGGGAATTTACTTTTTATTTTTTTGTAATTGTGTTTTAAGCTTAATAATTATATATAAAAACATACTTTAATATGCTTTCCAATTTTGTTAATTTATTCGTATTTCAATCAACACTTGGAGTAAATGCATTAATGTCAACAATTTTATTTATTTGTGCTAATTATCAATACGGTGTGTTAAAAAAATACTTCAAAATAAATGATATAACAACTTTTTTATGACACACATAACGTATAAGACAAGAATGTCAATTTGCGACATGGAAACTTGAAAAGCTAGTTTAAAAATCAAGTGCATGAATTTGCTGCAACTCTACGGTTATAGAAGAAAAACCAATACGTACAAAATATGAATACCAGCTTTTTAGTTTTAATTTTTCAATATATTTTAGAGCTCGTTCGCTCAACGTTAATTTGGAAAAAAAATAATATAATAATATGCAAATGGTAATATTATACAAAAAAGAAAATCCTTTATCTAAATCAAGTAATAAAGTAAAACAAAAGTTAAAATTCGGAGAAAATAGCTATTTGATGGATAGAAATAAAACAAATGTTTTAAACGTTTATTTGATAGGCAATAAACTCTCGTTGAAATTACTAGAAAACGTTGGAATACTTTTGGTAGGAATTTATCATCTCAAAATAACTCATGTTTATTAATTTTGTTTGCAACTATGGATTACTGCAGTGTTTACCAAAGTGTGGTACGTGAATAGTTTTTTGGGGGCGCGCGCTGCACTGGGCCTTGGCTGTGCTTGGTGCAACAAGCAGTTTATATATTTTGATTGTTATTAAAGTATATGCATTTTTTGACGAGGGGTACTCGTTGTTACGAAAATTATAGAAGGGGTACACATATGTCAAAAGTTTGGTAAACACTTCTTTCTTTAATCTGTGTTGATACTTTTAGTGTACTTAAATATTATTTATATCATATTTATAATATTGCTTCGAATCAAATAAAATCAATACTCCAATGATAAAACATATCCGTAATTAATACTGTCGTATTTAGAAGTTTAGCAATATAATTACATTTATATCGAAACTATGAAATCCTGTCGGATGGAAGCTCGCTAAAACGATGTTGGGGAGAATTAATTTGAATTATAATTACTAATCGAAAGTTTGAGTAATTTGTTAATGCATTTTTTTAGCACGGCCTTGATAGTTCAATGTACAGTAAAGCAAACGGAAACTGCATTTTAAGCCCGGTGTACCCTGACGCGTAACGCGTACTGCCCTGTTAACCCTTTGAGGAGTATGACCGCGTATGTGCGTTCAAAAGTTGTTGTATAATATATATTGTAATTCTCATATTTTTTATAGAATTGTTATTATTATTTCATATATGGGTAAAAACTTATTAAATATCTGTGATTTTGGCAGTCACGCTATTTTTATTATTTGTAGCAAATGAACAAAAGGGTTTTGTAAAAAGGTTAATATTTGTACGAAAATTGGTAGCCATATAATATTTCGATTATTGGCGCGATTTCTTTCCTGGAATTAATATAAGTAGAGTTAAAAATTTACTATACTAACTTTTTTATATGATATATAATGAATAAATATAAGATTGTTTTCATTACAATATCTCTCAAACTCATACAAGAATATAAAAAAACAGCCATTGAAAATTTCTTGAGTCATCCACGCTTTTCGAATGGATTTTCACAGAACAGGTAATGACGTAAATATAATGTCGCACATAATTGTTTTTGTTTTAATTCTCATCCGCGCAACAACGAAACCACTTAGTAGAGGACCAACTGTATAAAACTTACCCACATCCGTCAAAAACCATTATTATCATTGTAGATTCACCATGTACGACAAAAGCAATGTTAACAATAGCGTGTGTGCAACTAGGTTTTTAGCTGCATTACAATTTGTCTTGATTATTTAAAACCAGCAATTCAAATGCACATCATCTTGTGATCATCAAAAGCTCTGCACAATGAAATGGTCTCATTACTGTCGTTTGAACTGCGATACTATTGTAACATATTTCTGAAAAGAGATACAATGGTTGAATATAATATAACTTGTGTATTATAAAAACATGGTAATAATTACCTCTTTTGAATTTATCTTTCGTTAATTGATAATGCTTGCGGTGAGCGAAAAAGTTAATTAGTTTAAACTATGTCAAATTAGTACATTTTTCTAAATACAGATGCCTGCATCGAATACAATGCTTTGAATTTGTCAAGAGCATGATAATAATCAGCCTTTTATCATGTATAATTTGAAGAAGCGACGATGGTCCTGACTTGCACATGTGCTACGGACAGCGATGGGCTTCCAATATGTTAACAATGGGCTCACTTAATCTAAAAGCAATTCTCGCTGTTCTGGGGCAAGAGTAACCTTTTTTTATCACTCCTACGCAATTATATGCAATACTTAAATAAGCAATCAATTTTCACTTAAAACACTTATAATATATAACAATATGTAATCCACCGTAAACTTATCAATCTAAATGGCTAAGATGTACTATTTTATATACTGAAGATGTCGTAATTAATATACAAGTCATAAATTGCAGTTATATACTAATTTGATTTGAGGATATTGTTTTCTTTTTAATTAACAAAGGGCTCGCAGGCATTAGTAACATTTAACAAGTAAGTCTCTTTTACTAACTGGATGGATCTCGCCACCATGGAATATCACTGATAGAGAATGTAAATATCTTCTCGGCAGAGCTACAGGACGCTGGAATAATGGAGGAGATATCAAGGAGACTGACAAAGAACTGTGGTAACCATTGCTCCATATAGGGAGCGGGTATGCTTTTAAAAAAGTACAAAAAACATTTTATTTTTAAAATATTTATTTTAATCCACTTCTTATTTGCTTATCTTATATTATACATGTTTTTGTCACTCGTCTGTCAAGTGACTCAACTGACGTGACAATAGAAAAATACGATTAAAATTCATTCAAATAGTCAACCATAAAGTTGCAAAAAAAATTGACTTTCCCGCCTGAGCAACATTCATTATTTAAATATGTACCTATTTTAATTTATGGTAAAAAAGGATTTTCTATTTCCAACAACAATGCTGCATTCGAATCTTCGTGTGAACATTTTCTTTTGTTTTACACGATTGCACTGTTATGTAAACACTTAAAACAGCATAAAACTTTTTACGGTAATGGGTAACATTTCAAACGACATTTTACTTATTTACGCATAAACGGCCAGATTAATTTATTTCTTAACTTTATAACCCTTAAATACATGATTTACTAATTTTAAATAAAAAAATATTGTCATATACACGTGTGATTGCCCGAGACATAATTCAATTTTCAGTTCTTAAACAATTCAAAATGAAACAATAAAACAAAATGGCGATATAAATTCGAAAATATTATGAATGTTCACATAAATTTCCAAGTTTATTTATTATATTAGTTGTAAATAATGTAAGGACTTTTAGCCTTTCGGGCACAGAATTAGACTGTGTCGTATTATGCTATGTATAGAAAAAAAAGTGTGTTATGTTCATAGTAATTTTCTCTTGAGTATACTAACCAAAATTAATAAACAAATAAAGGCAATGTATGTTAAAAAAGTAAACTTAAAATCAGTCGACATTGCTGAGATATTTTTTTATGTTAAGTAAAGAAAATATATTTGTACTTCAAGTAAAAAAAATATTTTTCCACCTATATGTGTACATTTAACTTTGTATGGTATATTTACAAACATGTTCAACAATAAAACGGATGTACGCTTATTCCATAAATGCATGGTTTTCTACTTCTTTTCGATGGTTCGAACACCCTATTCCCTACACCCGTTTAAATATAAAATTAAATTTGACAACTTTGTTATTCCACTTGTGTTACAAAATTGTGACACGTGTTTCGTTGAGAAGCATCATTTATACTGAAAATAAACATTCTTGAAGATATTAATATACGTTCAAGCAAACATATGTATGCTGCAAATGTCAAAGTTGTATACAAATTTAGCATTTCAATTTGCAAAGGTGGAGCATGTGAAAATTTTGATCAAGATAAAGAACCTCAACAAAATGATTTCTTAAGAAAACTTCAAAATGAATACAATATATAATTCTGTTAACCTCCAGCCACAGAACAATCGATTAAAAAATTGACTACGCAGTGTTGATCATGATCTTAACCTCTTACTCTTAGACCACCGATGAATTAGAAATTTACGTATGTATTAAATAAATTAAAAACCAATGTATCGTCCAATGCACTTCTAGGTTATGTTTATGTAATATATTGACTCTGGCCCAAAATCACTATAAAACTTTTTTTCCCTCCTGTAAAAAAGTCTCTGTGGGTTACGTATTTTTACCTGACGACAGTCGATATATTCAAATGATATCACCTGGGTATAAATGTGTTCTGCAATCATCATTTTAGAAAGTTTTATGAAGCAGACAATCTTATTGTTCAAGATAATAATATACCTAAGATTAGTGTGTTCTTTCAAAGACGAGTATTACACAATAACAAATAAAAAACCACTTACATTAATCTAAATGTATAACAACTGACATCAATTGTTATAAGCAGTGCTTTTCTTTACACGCACCGCGGTAAAACGGCGTTCCGGCAACTTTTTCTCGCAATTTTTAATGTTTCAAATCAATATTCATAATTTTTTATTTTTATTGAAAAATTGTTGATTTTTTCATGTAAATCAGTGGTTCCTGTGGACCCCCAGGGGTCTGTGAGACCACTGAGGGGGTCCTTGACAAATAACAAATCATTTGGGGGTGCGTGGATAACGTCAGGGGGTCCGCGGAAGTATAAATATTTTTAAAAATCCTGACTTAAATTCTCTTTTCCAAAGAGTATTAGGGATAGGATAGGGATAGGATAGAGTTTGAGCAACTGACTAACAAACATTTTTTGCAGAAAAACATCTGTTAATATACTTTCATTAGGAAGCCATTTACTCCACACTGGAAGCAGACATGGAAAAAATACCAGTCAAGTCATTAACTTTATTATTTCACTTGGGGGTCCACGGTCAGGTTTTTGCCTATGAAAGGGGTTCACGAGCATAATAAGTTTGGGAATTACTGATGTAAATCATTATGTTTTTTCCTATCTTATCAATGTTAAAAAAATACCAGGTCCGTAGACTTACTCTGTGACCAGAACCAGGGAGGGAATAATGCTTCATATTTTGTTTTTGTTTTGCAAATTCTCTTATTTACCACACCTGTTCCGGTACCTTATATTAAAAATAATAATCACTTGTTATAAGTAATCCAAATACAACGACCATAACTAGAGAACGTAAGCCACTGTTTGATTGTTTTTCATTGTGTTCACTTATGACTAAATTTAAAAAAAAAACTCCTTTGTAAATTTTCTTGCCAATTTTTATATACCTAGTCAAATTGGAAAAGAAAAACACTTTGTTTGTAGCTAAATTAATATTAGCCAAGTTCGTTTTCCTTTTCGAATGCATGAGTGTTTGTAATATCTAAGTAATTTACCCTTCCAATCCTAAAAGAACGAGGAGTATTGAGAGCAATAAGCTAACCACAAGTCTTGTCCTAGACCTATTCTTTCAATACAGGGTGCATATTTTTATTTGCAAGTTTTGTAAATTGTGATTTGATTGTTTCAATTTATATTAAATATTTATATATTTATTGCTCAACCCCTCCGAAAAAGAGGGGTTGAGCAACTGAGCAGAAAGAAATTCTGTTGATACATCTATTAGAAGACCGTATGCTATACATTTGGAGCAGACATGGATTTTTAAAATAAGACAAAAGAATACCTTTCATACTGTTATTTCAATCATAAATAAATTTATACAATTCTTTCTGGCATCCAAAAAGTGTCGAAGTTAAAACCTAATTTGATTGAACTCTAAATTAGGTTTTAAGAACAAAAAATCATTTGCGTACGTACAAACTACAAATAGATATGTTTCTTGGTAGTTTTTAATACTTAAGTTTTTTGTAGAAATAAAAGTGAAACCATGATTGACACAAAGCATATATGTTATGTAAAAAGAAAATCTGTGCTGTAAACAAAATCATGCATTTACGTCATAAATAATTATTATGCAATTTTCATACGGGTAAAGGTCGACAGAATTCGGAGTATGATTGTAATGATTGTTTGACTGTTTGATTGCAGATCGACGTGAATACAGTTACCAAACTAAAAAATATTGAGTAGCTTTGGATTATCTGCTGACATCGTTTGCAGTACTTCGCGAGTACGGCCTCTAATCCCGGAATTCCGACCAATTTCGCGATCCGTAATCCCAGGTTTTTACTAGTACTAATCACAGAATTCACTATAACACACGAAATTCGCTAAAAATATTTTTTAACGCTGGAGTCACTGGCAAAAAAAGGGTCGCATTTATTAATAATTGTGGAATCCGCCCATTCTCTACTTTTTGGCAGTTTTTTTATTAAAAGAAGAGCTCTCACATTTTAAGTGTTTGTACAATTTGTAAATTCCGAACTTTTTCAAGTCATCGAGCTAAAAAAATAAATGGTGTTCGAATTGAAAATTATTTTGGAATCTCTCTAACTTTTTTCCCAGTCATCAATCCCGGGATCCCGAAAGCCCAGATACTTGTGAATCCCGATATTGCGGGATCAAAAGTGGGTCCGAGATTGGATACCCTATTCGCAAGCAATTCATTATTTAGATCAGTGGAGAGGAACCTGCGGCCTCTTGACTACTTTGATGGAGCGAATAAGCGTTTGGAAAAGAGCGTAATCAATTCATTATATATTCAACAGTCGAAAAAAAGGGGGGGCGGATGTCAATGTTTTCATTACTGCGGCCTTATGTTGAATCAGATCAATGAATGTGGCCTTTATAAATGAAACGGTTCCCCACCCCTGACCGAGATAGTAACATGACTGTTGAAAATAACCTAGAAGTTCTACATTTTCTTACTTTATACAACAGGTCGACAGTTATATAATAAAAAGCTTCAAAAACCCTTTCTTTCATTTTAATACACGAGTTAGTACAGTTGGTCACAGAACGGTGAAGCACATTCTTCTTTCTTCGGCCATGTTCACTCCCTATGTGAAGCATATGGCCGCCACGCGGCACCTCCATGTTTCCCTGTCTCCCGCCAATTGCTTTGCTTTCTTCCATGACATGCCAGCATCCCTCAGTTCCGCCGAGTACATCCTATGGATAGTACCCGACGGACGTCCGGGACGCCGGAATCCCACCGGTCTAAAGAAGAGGCAGGCAGGATTGAGGCTTTCCGGAGGCATCCGCTGCACGTGACCTAGCCAGTTTCAACGTCTCTCCATAACCACCTCTCCATGACGTGACGGGGCGCTGTCTGAATTTCTCACAAAATCAAACCACCTCACCCCAATTATCCGACGCAAGCATCTGTTATCGAAGCTCAGTATAACGTTTTTCTGAGTCTTCGTCAGGTGCCATGATTCGCAACCGTAAAGCAGTACCGGCAGAATGCAAGCGTTGAACAAGTGGCATTTGGTTATAATCGAGCATAGCTGTGTGTCCCAGACAGTCCGCATTGAGTTGAATGTGGTGAATGATAATGTTTTACCTAACCTACAAATGATTTTAGTTGGACAATCTTGCTTTAATCGATGAAGGCGCTACCAGAATTTCAAACCTTCCAGAATCTACTACTGTTCTAATCTATATAACATTGTATCGGCTGTATTCTGCAATTGCATTATGTGTCAGGACCAATGACTCAACAATAGTTTGCTATACAGTAAATAATGTGCAGCTAATCCATTGAGCTCAAGAAACGTAATTTATGTTTTCTAATGAGACACTTAATACGCGTATATTCCTTTCTTTGGCACAAAAAACGTGTTACTCACGTTTCTAATTTGGTTCATTGGTCAAACCGGAGAAGTTAGAAAAGCCACAATGCTGAATTATAAATTGGGTATTATGATTTTTTTAAATCAAATCATTGGCTTTATCAATTTACCATTAAATAATCGTGAAAAATAAATATGTCTGTCTGACTTATCTAACAAGGAACATTATACCTGCCACACACTTCATGCAATATCAGACGCTTCCAACCTGGTAAATTTACTACTTTTTGTTTTGCAACTTAGTCCTTCAAACATTTAATTGTGCGGTTACTTTGGAAACGTAAACATATATTGTACATATATTATTTTCTCTGCTATGAGCTCACCAATGGCGAAGCTAGAATTTGGTCCCTTCATGCAAACGTCTCGCAAGGTCCTTCACGCATTTTTTTATATATTGAGTATGTAGAAACTTGGTTTTGTTTTTGCCGTCATGCATTGCATGACTCTGCCATAAGATGGCTACAGCACTGGAGCTCATATGCTTCAAGGGAGTAAACATAGTAACAACACTATATAATATTTACTTGAAACAAATATGTTCTTCAAAATGGATTCGACAAACTTGAATGAGTAATTGTTCTGCTAAGCAGAGTTATGTATACAGTTATATTTTACTCGTTTCCTAGATTGCTTAATACAAGTAAAAGAGAATATGGCATCCAATGCCGGGATCCCGATCAATTAATCGATTTCGTACTCCCGGGATCGTCTTTATACCGATCCGGGATTTCGGGATTCACTATAACACACTGTTTCTTAACCGGTGGCACGCGAAGATTTTCGGGTGGTTCGCACAGTTTAAAAATGGTTCATATCCATTTATAAAAGCTTATAATGGTGGTCCAAATTTTTTTTTTTGATTTTTTGGTGGTCCATGGATGTAAAAAGGTTAAGAAACATTGCTATTACATGTACAAAATCAAGTTTTAAATCTATATTCTCTCATCTCTATTTTAACCATAAAACTATTTGCGACAGATAACTTTAGTTTGTTTGAATATATATTTTTGTATAATATCTACATACAAAATTTATAAATCGTGGTCTTACTCTTTCTCGTTTTTATATCAGTCTTAGACAGACAGTTTTTTCATAATTTTATGCTAAATTCAGTTCCAATCATCTCTTTTTTTTATTGCGGTATACGAATTATTAGGTGGCTTACGAAAAAAAAACATGTCGCCTAGGCCGTTAGCTGTAACGCCAATTATATCTTGTATTAAAAAAATGTATGGTAAATTATCAATACTAGGATTGAAAGATTGTGAATCGCGAAATCTCGGGATTAAAAAAAGTGTCTGAAATTGGATACCCTAATCGTGAATAAAAAAATAATATATCAATGTCATCTGATGAGAAAAAGAATATACAACTTCAAGACGTCACAATATGTATTGTAAAATAATTGATCAAATATGAAATTTGTGTATTTATTATCCCATTCTAATGTTTGCAACATAGTAATCAATTTTTCCTAACAAAGTCAGGTAAACAGGTGTCAACACTAATACGCAAGATAGTCTCCCACTGCTGTGTGTAGTTTTTTTTTTTATTTAACTATGACAAATTTGAGTATGTTGTAATCTTTGCCTTGTGATTTATTTTTGTTACGTTTCATTAGAACAAATAATTTATGATGCATAAACCTATTGGCAAATACTTTTTGTGAGAGGGCATTGTTTTTCGTCGTGTCAATTAAAATCAAGTAACATTTTGGTCATATAACTTTCTATTCAGTGATTTTTTGCATTATTTTTTATAATCAATATAGTAACAATACAAATAATCAAATTCAATGTTTGCGTATATTTATTTACATTTGTAGGCTGTCGATACGATCTGTGAATTTATTCCCGGGATTCCCAGCCTGTTTTATTGCCTCGGTTTTTTAATAAATATCAATCCGAGACTTCATTTAAATAAATTAAAAATAAATTACGTCTGCAATAAAAAAAAGGTCTTTTAAAAACATTTGTAATGGAAATGGTAAACAGTATCATTAAGTGATGACGTCCTCTTGTAAATAAATAAAATATATCATTTACATATAATGTTGTAATTGCAATACGGTTTTTGAAGAAATATGACTTTAAGTTAAAACCAATATATATATGATATCTATTATCGATTACCTACACCAGTGTTTCCCAAAATTTTGATATCTCTGTACCCTTTTTATAATTTTTATAACACCGAGTACCCTCGTCAAAAAATTCAATGTTTGTAATCGAAAAAAGTAAGCTGCATGTTGCAACCCACCAAAAGCGTACCACTCTTTGGGGAACACTGACCTACATAGTTTCACAAAAAAAATGTAACATGTAAGATTGATGTTTTTAGTTATATTTCCCATTATATTCCATAACCTCTCTTCTATAGCTTCACAAAAGTAGAACTAGAAAAAATGCGACTTTTTATCCCGATAGGCAGATGCTTAAACGCATTTGGAAATAAAGACATATATTTTTTTTTCTTAGTTTCATACTAATACAGCTTGAAATATTATTTTTTCGTTGATGTGTTGTGTCAACGTTTTGATAAATTTGAATTGAATTGAGATAGATGACTAAATTATTCACTAAAAATATGAGACGAATAATAATTATCACTTTTTTACAATTCAGTTTAGATGTGTCAACACTTTGGTTGACCATATCTCAAAACTATCAATTTCTAGTTGTAGCACTATGGAACTTAGCCATCGATGTATGTTTGTCGGTCGGCCTAGCAATCGAATGGATCTGAGCTCAAGCCTCGATAAGGTCAATATCAAATTTAAATTTAAGGCATGGGGGTATGTGATGTATTTTTAATTTACGTCACTGATTCTTCAGTTTCAAAATATTTAACGCATGCTATACATATTATATTGAATTCGTCATAACTAAAAATATTGATAAGGAATAAACATACATGTTTATCAAATTATATATACATTTTGTCTAATTTATACATTGATGTGCCCATTTTTTATTTGAAAAAAAAATGAATGTCCTTAATATACAATAAAACTTATCGTTACATAATGTTGAAAACCTTGAATATATACAAAATATTGAAAACATTTTTTCCGCCGTTCAAAATAATTAATATTTTACCGGTGCATACTGAATTTGAAGACTTGGTGGCCTTTTTTAAAAATGTTATTTGCGACTTGGTTAAAATTTGAATAATTTAATCGTCGGGTCTAAGCGTTATTGGCTTCCACGCCGGATCTCATGGATTTGAGTCCCAGTACGAACAGCATTTCTTCAATCAATTTTCCATAATTAAATACCAAGGAAAAATCGATTTTCTCCATGACTGTTTAAGCTTGCTTGTGGGGCACTAAGTAAAAGGTTTATTGTTGTTGACTTTCCTTCCAAAGAAATGCTCATAGTACCAATATGGAGATCGTGTGAAGCTATAGATTGCGATACCGGACAATATCATAAATAGTATTTCATATTCGATACTAAAAATATCAATACTGGTATTACCAGTGGCGAATTAAGCACTTTAGAGGCCCTAGGCGCAATAAATTTTGAAAGCCATGCTTTTCGAATAACACGAAAGTCCTGCAAACCTCTTCGTAGAATAATAATGAATATTTAAAACTGAAATTATATGGGTTTATATATTCTAAGCTATCTTTAAGGCCCCCAAGATTTGGAGACCCCAAGCGCGCGCCTCTTGTGCTTATGAGGTAATCCGCCACTGGGTATTACAACAGAATTTTTAATAAAGAAAGCAAATACAGCCAATTGGGATCTCAATACCTGACAAGTAAATCAAAATCGATATCTCGACATTGCATTTAGAATACCGTCATTATATATATATAGTCATATGGTTAATTATTCATTAATGACGCACGGTTCCTTAATATCATTTCAATGATATATTATTATTTTGTAACACTATTGTATTCTGAAAATAGTCGATAGTGATACAACTCTTAGCAAATTTTAAATATTTTAATTCGTCGCGAACAGTTTTAATAAAATATGTATATAAGCATAATTCAATTTTGGCTTAATTTTAATTCCGATTTAATTTGCATTTTCAATGCCGGTATTAAAAAGCACCACGAATTTTGGGTTCTTGGATTCGGTAGTGCCAGCACTGCAAAGGGTAAGAGTCACGGTCTACAGAGACCTCTATAATTAAGACATAATATTAAATTTTTTATATAAAAAAATCGTTTAATTGATAGAATCTAGCTTAATAGAATTTTCAAATCATCACAGTTGAGTAAAGCGTTCCTTATTATCATATTGTAATAAAATTTATTTGTAAAAAACATTTTTTTTACCAAAATTGATATCAAACATTAAAAATTACCAGATAAAAGTGCCGGAACGCCGTTCCGCCGCGTTAAATGGTAAAAAAGCACTGAATATTACTATGCTTTAGCTATATTTTAAAAAACCTTCTTATAACAGTTGCAATATGTCACTCAAATCTTTCTTCCTCTTTTCCGTTCATTAATTATACAGTGGTCATCCACGGGGCAATAATAATTATCCATTTTGATGAGTTATTTGCATTAAGTTCCATATTGATTAAAAAATAAACATTTGATCAACAAACGTCAAGTTAACGTATTTTATGGGAATATTTGAAATAAATATTTTATCCAAGGTTTCATCGATTTGAATATATGAATAAATATTCAACAAAAAAGGTTTGACACAAAAACCTTGAATATCATTTATTGCAGACGGTTGATCTCTACCGTAACCTTTTTTTATTTGTTTACGTGAACCAGAAACAAAAATTGTGCAACACCTTAATAATTAAAAAAAAACTCTCCAGAATCACAGAAATAAAATGAATACCATTAAGCGGCAATGACATATCATATTGGTGTTCAAAAGTAGTATATTTTAATTTATTAAAATTTTATATTATCTGATATTAAAGGTTAAATTATTCGGTGTTCTGTGTGAAAAAATAAGCACATACGCAGATCTATACATCTTCAATTTAAACAGAATTTTCATATATCACAAAAATTTACTGCAGTTGTATTCTTACTATGTTAATTTTAAAACACTTTTCTGCTTACCTTATTTAGAAAGACGTAAAAAAGAAAGTTGTTCTGTCAAAAACTTTGACGGAAGATATTGAAATTATTATGTTTTGTGCTATTTTTGTATTTGTTGTAACAGCTGCCTCAGGTCTGTCAAGTAGTCCAAGAAGATCGCATATTCAATTTATTTCTGGGTCAAATGAGTTGATTTTTTTAAAAATATTTTTATAGATAAAAAGGCAATGTATTCAATTTTAAAAACGTCCTACTAAGCACATATTAATTTCGGTGTTTATTCATCTTATTGGCAACTTTCAATTGGCAAACTTACAACTTTCTGTTTAAAGATAGAGATTCTTTTCATATTGACGATTTTTTTACATTCCTATTAAATTAAAAACCAAATAAACCCATTTGCATTTTAGATCAGAGAAAATGAATAATAATTGATATTAATGTTAGTCATATTCGCATAGTTAAAATTGTAGTCTTTTTATTTCAGCAAATAAATTACATTCATATGTTTATCTGTTTAACAAAATATTACTTTAACAACCAAAATAACCCACTTTTATTCTATATAATAAAAAATCATTAGGAAATAATATTAAAAAAAAACATTTCAAATAAGAATTCAATATCTTCATAGCTAACAAAAGATTTTTTAAATTTTGATAATAGATTTTAATACCCAGTGTTCAAAATAACTAACTAACGTTACGTAAAAGCAGTGCTTTTTTGGAAAATAAATGTGCTCAAAATAACTCACTTTGCCAAGCTTTTTACTAATGATTTTTTTCTAACCCATGTCTCGTTCCCAATATGGAACATATGGCTTTCTTATGAAGGTTTCTCAAGAGAAGTTTTTTCACGAAAACTTCTTGATAGTCGACCCCTTTTTTATAACAATTTATCAAGCATTAGACCATTGGTTCTAGTCTATCGACCTGATATTGTATTTTATTAAGACGTTAACTTATGAATGTTACAGTACCTGTCACATAAAATTCAAAAAGAACCTTAGAAGGTGACAAAATCCAAAGGTTTTCAAGAAAAAGAAAACAAAAGTTTTCAAAGCAAAAAAAAATGCAAATATTGATTTGAAACATTAAAAATGCCAATAAAAAGTTGCCGAAACGCCGTTACATAAAAAAACAATTGCTTATTAAACGTATGTATAAAACCATGCGTCAATTAATAATGTAAATATAAATCATATCATTTCTAGCAAGTGATTCCAGTATGCCGGGAAAGTTTTATAGCTTGACCTAGCATCGATATCAAAGTTCCATTCTCGATAATATCACACTGATAATGCTGTTGCATCGGTACGTTTTGTTTCTAACGTCATCATAGACATTGCGCAGATGGTTTTTCATTTGGAAAATATACGTGATCAATACTCATTGCATAGTTTAAATTATTGCAATTTTGGGTTTAAAATAATACTTTTTTTGTTTTGAATTCCGTCATGCAATTTGTTTTTAATAATTTGCATTACGAAATAAATTTTCTATTGCATATTCAGGTGCTAAGAACTGTTTTTCAATAAGTGGTTCAAACAAACTAACAAAAAAAAAGTTTTTATAAACGAATAATACTAATAAAAATTCTTTTTATTTTTTTCGATAACAAAATACTGGTTTTGAAAATGACAAATTAAGTAAAATTAATTGTTTAAAAAATTAATCTTTTATTGGATACAAACTGTTGAGGGAAACTTTTTTTATGCGTTTAGTCACGCGTTGGTCATTGCAATTTTTCACTTTTCATTGTGAATGTGTCTTTCTTATGTTATCGATGCTATGAACACATATAGAATATGAATTATATTTAATATAAAATATTGAATATAATTCATCGATTGGGGAAGAGTATACGCTAGTATCATTCGGCATTTAAAAAAATATCTGAGTTTTTTTCTTCTTTGGACTCGAGCCAAATTGCATTTATCGAGGTATGTGCAATGATCATGCTTCTCAAAAGCATGATCACTGAACATACCATACAGGGTTGGGAGCTACTTTAAATCTTAATTTGTCATAGCGATCAGCTTTAAACAAGAATTTTATAAGATTTATTTATGATTTTTTTTAGTTCTTATAAGTTTAATAACAATACAATTATAAACATATTAATTTATAAATGAACATGAACGTTAAATAACTTGTTAAAAAAAGGGTTATACATAATATTTCCAAATATTTTTACAGTAATCTATATTTATTTTCATAAAATAACAGCGTGTAGCGAGAGTGACTAGCCAACCACTAATTTTGTCCTACCTTATCGTTTCCATCTCTCCTCTCTTCGAAAGTAAGAGGTTGGGAGACTTAGGAACAAACAGTTCTTGTAGAAAAACTCTTTGTGAGATACCTCCATTAGGAGATATAAAAAAACTATATTTCTATTGTATTATCTTTCGTGATTTTAATACAGTTTTTACATTACAAATTGGACATTTTACAAATCAAACTAGACAAAAATATATATAAACTGCTGGAATTAATAAAAATTTAGTTGATTTTTGTATTTATATTTGTAATTCTTTAAAGTTCTTTATTATAGTCTCGTATTGCAACCGTCACTTCTGTAATGTACTATATATTATTATATGAAAATGTATATTCATATAATAATTAAATTTACTGATTTATAACCGTATTTCATGAAAACGTGCGTAAATACACCTAATTGTAACAATAGTTTTTCTAATTGTTTTTTGTGAAATGTCCAATTTGATTTGTAAAATCTCCAATTTGGTTAGTAAAATGTCCAACTTGGAGTGTAAAAACCAGGGCTGTTCAGTCGGAGTTGGAGTCGCGGTATTTTGGCCGAAGTCGCGAAAAATGAGCGGCTCGATTTTTTTTAAAAACAAAGTGTGTTTAAACAAAATATTCAAAAGTGTTAGCATTTCATGCTTGGCTGACTAAAGATGATCTGATGGTATACATCTATATAAAATAAAATGAAATTATTGGAAAAAATCCTGGGAGTCGGAGTCTTTAATTATTTTAAAGCTGAGTCGGAGTCGTCTTATTTTCACGCGACTCCACAGCCTTGTTAAAACTGTAATATGATAATGCGAGGAAGAATAAAAAAATCTTCATGCATCGCTTCGTTAATTAAAACAATCGTAATTGGCATCGACCGAATTTGGCTTCGCGATCGACCGGTTGGGAGCCACTGCGGCGTAGCCCTTCATCTTCATCATTGCATTTTTATCTTGCTGCAGAACACACCTTTATGGAAAACTTTATCGGTATCTAGTTTACTGTTCAGTGATCAGTCTGACGTGCATCGTTTCCAAGTACGCACGTCTTCGTCGCGCCAACCGGTTGTATCGATACATAGTATCACCGGAATATCTTCCGATTTAATAATAAATAATCTATTTAAATACAATTAAAGATAAAAATTGCGTAAATTAATACTTGTCAATCCATAATAATAGCACAGTGTCTTCAAATATCTGAGTATATTATAAAAAATTAAAGCATTTTGTGATTTTTTCAGTACAGTAAATAATAACAAAAGAATCATCAAGATGACAATCTACAGTAAACTTGTACAGATTATTCTGGTGAGCGTGTAAATTGAAAGGATTAAAAGAAATGAAAATCTGTGGTATGTACTATTTAAATTATCATAAGCAATATTGTATCTCTTTCATTAATCGTTTTATAACGGGTATCCATTTAACGAAAGAAAAATACCGTAAACTGTGTGAATTAAAGAGCTTACACTGTTAACGACACTTCTCATACGATGAGCAGGCCAAAAGGCTATTGCTGCAACAGTTTAAACGCGTGTTGGCTTATTATTTGTAGTGTGCTGAATCATATTCCATCTAAAAATTATACTTTCCTCATCATTTTTTTTAAACATATAAAACATTTTAATTGATTTACGAAAAATAAATTCACACGTCTTGAAAAGGAATGTATTGTGTTGTTTTTTACTACTACTAAAATGAGTTTGTAAAACCTCTTCGCCCACATCAGTTCTTTGTATCTAGGTTTTACAGAAGTTTAATCAATTTTGTTTTTTATTAGATAAATAAACAATTTGTAATCACAGAAATAAGACATTAAGACAACTTAATTATACGATGATAATTTAACCGTCAAATTTATATGCATTTATTATATAAAAGTCAAGTCCTTGTACTATTTAAAATAAAATAAATCATTTTATCGGGGATTTTTTGAATATCTAGTTTTTATAAATTACTGGAATTAGAATATCACAAATATGGTAATTATTATGTGCTTAAATACATAAAAACATTTAAGAATATCGTAAAATGCTTTAAATTTTAACGATTAGTTAAATAACGTATTATGCTAATATTTAGTATGTAGTTTTAAATATTTTGAAGACCAGCAACACCAAATTCGATACAAATATATTTATACTAATCGCTTATCCCGAAATGTAACAGTTTAAATTCCAAAAAAGGCAGAATTGCAAGTCAAAGCAAACCTATTTTTAACGAAATATTTCTAGACTTTACTCTTTTAATTGTTTCCAATAATTGCAACAATATTATAGTGCTTGTTTATCAATAACTTTAAGTGCCGTTTAAGATATTTATAGGGTCATTAGTTTACAATGTAAAATAATGACAATTACAACGTAAACTTTACATCATAAAACAATAAATGTAATTGATGAAATAAATAATCGGAAACGGACGTTTTTGAAATTCATTTAAAATACAAATTGCTTCGTTTCAAATAATATTATATGAATGAAATTTAATTAAATTTTCTCGAAAAATGTTTTGTCTGGTTGACATATTAACTATTCATTTTTTACACTGTAAATGTTTGTGACGACCGCATTCCCACGCTTCCCTTAAAGTTTAATTGATGAACACAATATTAAAAAAAGGTATTTTACAAAAAAAAATATAACAATTTACTATGTAGACGCCTTTTCGAGTAATGCCGCCGTTGATAATATCGGAGATTATGTATTTTTTTAAATTACATTATTAAGCAATATTTACAATGTTTACTTTTCCAAATGGTAAAAAAAAACATTGTGTTCAATACCAAAAATATCAAACAATAATATATGTTAGCCTCATGTTGTTTCAAGGATTTGTAGACAATATTTTACAAATGTATGCTTGGTAAGAGCTTTTTATGTTTTTTATTACGACAAAAAGCTAAATAATGAAATAAACAGCTATTATTATTGGCGCAGGCAGGAATTAGTTGCTTATCACTTTTCCATAAAAATGTGACTCATTTTGATCAGAGACTTGATGAATTAGCATCTGAATAAAATAAACTACAAAAAAATCAAAAAAAAATTTGCGGACCATCAACACAAGCTTTTAAAAATGAATACTAACTTTGTTGAACTGCAGAAAATTTTTGCGGCCCACCTAAAAATCTTCACGGACCACCGGTTAAGAAAAATTATTCTAATGGACGGAGTGTAATAGTAAAGCTCTGTTTATTATACATATTTACAATATTTGTTTAAATGTACACTTTTGAAGAAATTATAATGGATTTTGCTGAATTGATAAAAAAACGTCCTGAAAATATTTTTAATGTGCTGCAGCAAAAAAGAAGAAACTTTTTTTTCTAAATATAAATTTTAACAACATCGTTTGCATGTATCAACAAATGTTTTCAAAAATGAATGAAAGTCGTTTCATAACATTTTACCTTGATTATAATTTACCCTCTTTTGCTACCCTCAAAATCCAACATTAAAACATGTCTGATATTTCACTTTTAAGGTGTTCACTGTCAATACTTGGTGGAATGGCATTATAATAAAAATAATAAAACATTTTTAGTACTTTTTCCACATCAAATTTATTAGATCAGGACCGGTTTTGCTCATGATGAGCATCAGTTAACAATGCTCATCATGAGCGAAACCGGTCCTGATCTAATAAATTTTATGTGGAAAAAGTACTAAAAATGTTTTATTATTTTTATGTCTGATATTTATTAATATTGTAATGTAGTTCATAATAAATATTTGATCAAACAGCTGATAGAATTTTCGTATTCTGGGACATTTATTCGTTAAATTGGACATTTAATGTACATAATATACAGGACAGGACAGTCATTATTTTCGGTGACTACGCATTCGTAGTAAAAATATCTTGCTGAGTTAGGTTCTAATCAACTTATCTTATACAGTAAAAAGTATGTATTCTCTCATGTCCTCATTCATAGTTTCTCAACCTTTTAAGGCCAGAGGCCTCTTTTGAGTCTTCATATTTTTTCGTGACTCCCGTATCGTACAATTAAGTCTTTCGAGACTCGGGGATTCTTTGAACATTTTGATCGCTGGCAGATTTCAAAACATTACCCAGGAATTTACAGAATCCCCAGAATGGAAAGACCCGAGACCTTTTTTTAGCTCCTCCCAAGATTTGGCCGTAGCCCCATAAAACTGTGCTGTGGCTCTCCTTACATTATTTTCTCTCTGTGGTCCCGTTGAAACGTACCGTGGCTTCCAAGGAGAGGCACTTGTCCCCCGGCTTAGAAACCGTGTCCTAATTGATACTATATTCACTTTAATTATTACAAATGTATCTAATTCTCGTATTAGATCTAATGACAGTTTTTAAGATTCTGGCTTGTAATGGAATGTACTAATATCACGAAGTGTAGTTAGTAGTTACGTGTAAACAATAGGGTTTGTTAGTTTTCTAAAACCGGGTTTAATACCCCGGTTTACCCTATTTTTCTCCTTCGAAACCATTTTTGGTTTATACACTGGTTTCAATTATCAACATTAATATTCTTAAAACTACCATGTTAACAATTAAAACGAGGTAAAATATATAATTAAATAGTCAGTATGAATGCGTTTAAAATATTATATTCAGGTTTATTTTGAAAATATATTTGGTGTGCATTTTTACTTGAATACACGCCTCGAGTTGGATACACAGAAATATATTATTATATAAGCCCACCAGTAGAAAACCGAACGAAATTGTAAAATATAAAACTAAAGAAAAGTAAAATTATAGTATTCTTCGTAACAAAATTCCTTTGGTCAAAATTTATAGTAAATACATTATTATAAAAAAAAAGATTAAAGCCATTGAAATCTTTTTTCGTTATTTGAATGGAATAAAATTATTCTTTCAATTTTAAGGTGCTCAATGGAAAGTCATGATATACTTTTAAAAATGTTCATCAGTTGGTAATGCTAGTCATGAGCGACACCGGTCCTGATATTATTAAATTAAAATGAAAATTAGTATAAATGAGTATTTTAATTATTGAATAAAACTAGTCTTTATATGTGAAACTTCGAAAACAGCCTGAAGCCGAGTTTTAGTAAATGTTTGAATTAGAAAAACAGGTTCTTTCAAAAGTCGGTTTTTGTACAAGCCCTAGCTAGACTAAACACTTAATAACTGTGTTATTATATGATCATTTTAACTGTTCTTAGACAGATTAAGAAGCTAAGCATACCCAACTATGACGAAAATTATATGACATTATACTTAAGTGATTTATTAAAAAGTAATCAGAAACAACTTTAGTCAACATAATATACTAAATACGTACAATGAACCCAATGCACGAGTTGTACTTAGCATAATATACTTGTCACACTCATAAAAAAAATATTCTTTATTTTTCAATGTAATATATATGAAGATTTATTGGAAAAAATATTTTTTTTCTTAATCAAGTAGTTTAATTCGACATATTTAATTTTTTTACCTAAGCTTATTTTATAATGCTAATATTTTTGTATTCATTTACAAATAACAATCGTAAAAAAGTTTCCAAGATAATTTGTTATGTCGAAAATATGATAACATATTTACACACACATATACGTACATGATGACAAAAAATCGAATCACACATTTATTTTTACAGGACAGAAAAGAATTAATTCTGTTAAATCAGACAAAGTCTCATTGACTATTCTATTAACGTTTGATACCACACCCCTAGAACAACACAGCCACATTTACAAATGCTATAATTGGGGTAAATCCTTTTTCAAGATTATAACTTTTTTTATTTCTTTGACTCAATATAAATTAAAAAGAACCTAGATGGTGAAAACCTAACCCTATGGTTTTTAATAAAATGAGTATAGTAATATTTTAATTGTGGCAGCGTATTTCCAGATACTTTGAAAATATTTGAGTTTGAAATACATCAATACAAAATATATCTTATAAATAGTTCTAGCAGCATCTCATTTGATTTGGCATCGCCAGTTAAAAACCAACATTTTTTGATTTGTAACGGTGCTTCCTAGGAGTGCAATATGTTCTGTGCAGAGCTTTTTTAAAAGATATAATGTTGATAGATATATTACTGAATATAAACAATGTAAATTTTAATCGTTCAAACTATGTACATTCTCACAAATTTTGTCATTAACGACCCGGGTTTCGCCTTTCGGCATCTTCAGGCATTCAAGTGCACGGATGAACTTGAACTGACGCTTAGTAAATGAAAGTTTCGTGTTTATATAAGATATAAATGCATCACTGAGTCCAAAGCCACTGCTGGCAAAAAGGATAAGCCCATGGGAATGCCAACAGATTTGACTAGTGAGCAGTTTCAAGAATTATATAATTTGTTTGTCGGCAAAGGTTTTATGATTATATGATTTTATGGTTATATAGGGTATAGAAGAGGAGATGTGGGAAAATTTGATATTTCGTTTAAAATCGGAAGATTTTGAAGATGCCGAAAGGCGAAACCCGGGTCGTTAATGACAAAATTTGTGAGAATGTACATAGTTTGAACGATTCAAATTTAATATTGAAATTCCACCAAGCACCTTCAGTCGAAATCTTAAATTAAAAAAAAAAAAAAAAAAACAATGTAATTATTTTGTTTTGGGTTGTTTATGTAATATTCGTTTTTAACGCAATGCCGTTATAAAAAACGGTTATAAAAAAAAGAGATTCACGAAAACAATATTTAACACCGTTTAATGTAGCATAATTGTCATTCAGAAGAAAAAAGATTGTTTTGTTAATATAATATTTAACATATAATACAAGATATACTTAAAAATAAGCAATTAGATATATTTAGCAAAAATGTGTTGTCAATTCTAAAATATATAAGACATAAAAAAGTAATGTTCAAAATAATACAACGAAAAAACGTCGGATCGCATGACGTTTATAATTAGTATATAAAAATAAATGGATACTATTTAAATCTTTTTCTCTAAAGTTATATTTTTTATAGTAAATTTTTTTTCACAAAGAATGGTAACGTATAATATTTTTGTTTAAACAGATGTTTTAGAAAAATAAAAGAGTGGTACATAACTAACATTTTACTACTAAATAATTCATTAATATTTGGTTTGATTTTTTGAATGATTTTTCATGTGGAATATAATAGTAGATCATATTCAATTTAAAATTTCAACTGAAGGTAGAATTTCAGTATTAAATATGATTCCAATTTAATATTAGATCGTTGAAAATTACAAGTATTCGAATTGAGTACAAACTTAGTCAATTTTTTTTTTAACCAAGATCGAAGATTAGGAAGTCGGTTTCATAGGTAAAACAAGCAAGGAGACCGTAAAATTTTCACAAAAACAAATTCAATATTTTCGATAGATTCAAAATTTCGATAACTTTTTGGAAGTTTATTTTTAATATTGAATTTAATTTTATAACTTTGTTATTCTACTTCTTACAAAACGTAGTACAAGTTTTGGCATGGCCCACAGCCACTGTGTATATTATATTTTTTATTTTACGTAACGATAGAGTACACAATTGTTATGTTTTGTATAATAATATATAATAAGCTGGCGTTTTATCACTTTAAGTCGAGTGGAGCTTAATCTTAATGACAGCAATAATAAATTAATCAACAAAAAAAACCGTGCTTGTGGTTTAAATTTAAATTTAAGCTGATTGTTACTCAGTTGTTCAACCTCTCTTTCTTTTGAAGAGAGTAGATATAGAAAATATAGGATTGGGACAGCAATAATAGTTAGCTAATCGCTCTCGATACGCCCCGTTGTTTAACACTTAAGTACCGAAACGTCAAAAATAGGATCGATGAGTGACGGGATACAAAGTGATTCTAGATAAATTTGCGTAATATTTGCATTTCATTTATTAACGTATCATCGTAGATCACAATAAATAATTGCTAGATATTATTGGTATTTAGTGAATGGTTGAAATTAGTTAAATTTTGCAATGTGAATGCACCCCATTGAAACTCGAAGGTTAAGAATTGAAAAGGTTAAAAAAATATTAGTGTGAATGGAACACTTACTCACTGGTAGACGTAACATTTTTAAAGAGAGAAGCTAAAAAAAGGTTTTCGAGTTCAAAATAGTTGTGGAAGCTGTCAATTCGACACTTTTTAAAATAATCATTTTAAAAAGTATCGAATTGACATCGAGTTAAAAAAAAGTCTCCGAACAGTCTCCAGAATAATTATAGAATCTGTTAATTCGGCACTTTTTTCATCAACAATGGTAAGTGATCAACTCCGAGATCCTGAAACCCCGAATTATGAAAAAAATGTGAATCACGAAATCACGATTGAATGCCATAGTTGGCACCGTGCTAAAATATTGGGTTAATCGGTAAATTCCTAGGTTTTCGGATTTTGAAATTCTTGGAAGAGCTAAAAAAAAATACGAGTCACGCTG
This sequence comes from Himalopsyche tibetana, assembly GCA_030503985.1. Lineage (NCBI taxonomy): Eukaryota > Metazoa > Arthropoda > Insecta > Trichoptera > Rhyacophilidae > Himalopsyche > Himalopsyche tibetana. The sequence goes on from JAPJYX010000014.1 coordinate 3,551,696, forward strand.
GTATTTTTAGCAAATCGGAAAATTCCTAGGTTTTGGGAAAATTGGAAATCTTGAAAGAGTTAAAAAAAAAACGAGTCACGCTGGCATTTTGGGCAGATCGGCAAATTCCTGCGTTTTTGAAATTGGAAATGAAGTCGTAGTGGAAAATACCATTATATCAACATTTTTGTCGATTCCAAATAATCTCAATTTATACACGATTTCATGTTGAGTGTTCAATTCTGGGATTGAAAATTAGTCAATCCCGAAATCTCGGGATCACAAAAAGCTCCAGTATTGGATACCCTAGTTGACACTGCGCTACGGACCCGTATATGTTATACAGCTATATAAAAAAATATTCAGTAAAATTATTATAGTTTAGTAAGGGTCCGTTTTTACTACATTAAAGCTTAAAAAATGTGTGTATTACTGCTATCATTAAATAAATCGCTCGATTCTAGACAAGGTTGTTAAGTCTCGGTCAATGTACTGTAGTACTCTTAACTCTGAGGTCAAAAAGCTGAGAGTACAGTTTTGTATGCATCTGACGCATTCCATATTTTTAAGTACCAACACCCACTTTAACTTAAATATTTTTTTTCCTGTCTTTCAATTCAATTCAAAAGTATCAACTTATATTCTATAGTCTGTCAAAAATATGCTCATATATCTTTTAATAAATAATACATTTTTTTTTTCGAAGATGAAGAACAATCAATTACTTATTTAAATCTGATTTTTTTCGACGTTCAAAGGTATGTTTTAAAATAATCATACCATACACACAATAATCATATTTTCGGCTGCATGGTCGAGTGTCAACATTGTTGTCTAAGAATACGGATGTCACGGGCTCGAATATCAGTACGCACAGTTTTTAAAAAATATTTTTGGATCGATTTTTGGATTTCTGTCCGAGGGAATAGATTTATGTGATGTCTTGATTGTTGCCGATATAAAACAAAGTTTTATATCGGCAAAACAAAAAGGACACTGAATATCCGAGTTTTAGAACATATGGCAGCCTTTAGATTGAAAAAAGACACGTCTACTTTTGCTGATCACTTAATTTCGGTAGGACACGTGTTCAATCAGGAACAAGGGATAAAAATGTTACACCTAAATACGGACAGCCAAAAGATTTTTTTCCAGGAAATTTTGGAAATAAATAGAGCACAGCTGCATAGTCTTCCGATTTTACATGAAATGTTAAACCTTCCGGCATCTCCACTTCTATACCCTATATAATCATAAAATCATATAATCATAAAACCTTTGCCGACAAACAAATAATATAATTCTTGAAACTACTTACTACTCAAATCTGTTGGCATTCCCATGAGCTTACCCTTTTCGCCAGCAATGGCTTTGGACTCAGTGATGCATTTATTTCTTATATAAACACGAAACTTTCATTTACTAAGCGTCAGTTCAAGTTCATCCGTGCACTTGAATGCCTGAAGATGCCGAAAAGCGAAACCGGGGTCGTTAGTGACAAAATCTGTGAGAATGTACATAGTTTGAACGATCCAAATTTAATATTGAAATTCCACCAAGCACCTTCAGTCGAAATCTTAAATTACATATTAATTTATTATCATCATGTAGATGCTCACCTCCGGCTTGAAAATTTTCTTGAATATTAAGAAATCTTCGAATGTAAATATGTTGACTTTGTTTTATTCGGTTTAAATTATTATTATACATATTTTTATTGGCTGGAATAAATTTAACACATAATTTTATTCTTTTTTGGCCTTGTGTTTCTTATTATTCCAGTCGGTTGAATATGAAAATTTAAAATTCAAGTATAAATCTATTTTAGGTGTATTTAAATATAATATTAGTATTTTCAATTTTATTTTATCAACAGTTGACAGGCAAGATATATACGACTCACTTGTGATATTTTATTAAACTAGTTTTTTTTAATATATTATAAAATATTGTTTACGTATTTGGAAAGCAGTTTGGTATCTTGTGATACCTGATTGGAAAAATTTGTCAAAAGAGTGGCCGGGATTGGATGTTCTAATCCCAACGGCAAATAATTGGAAAGCTTCTTAGAGTTTCCGTTTTCAGCGTTTGTATTCTTTGTTTAGATATTTAAATATATCTCTTAAATACATTTAAAAGCAGTATTTTATGCAAATGAGAAAAAATCACCTCTAAGTAATGACAGTATTCGGTTTTTTGATTAGTATAAATTACTTCCATTCTGTGGTGATCAAATTATGATATTTAAAACATTAAATTCAAGGCGTGAAATTAAAGAATTAACTTGACAAACATGTATAGTTAATTGAAAATATTTCTTCCACTTCTAATTTAACAATATTATGACACCGGGAAAAAACCACTATTTACTTTTAGAACAGAAGTAAAAAGAATTATGATTGATAATTTACTGTCAGACATATTGACCCACTAATTCAATTGTAAAACTTTTTTGTGCATATGTTTAAAGTCTGCCAGAACTTGTGATTGCTTAAAGTTTGTGGTTTTTTGGTCACTTAACAGACGTTACTGTAGTTTTTGATCAGTTATCCAATAGCTTTGTTCGTGGATAAATGCTCTACGATCAGTTAGTGATGCTATTATAAATAATCTAAATGCACTTTGAATAACAGTTTTTCTTGGGTTCGCATGCATTTTTTCTCAATGCAAAAATCGTTATGAAATACATTTATCGTACTTTATAATAAATTGTATTTTATAAATGACAGCACGACTGACTCAGAGCTGTTTATGCGTTAAGGTAATAATTATATAATTAATTCACTAAACGATAAAGAGAATGACAATTGTATATGTCATGATTACGTGCAATAAATGGCGTTTATAATTGTTTATTATATGGAAGGGACGTGTCACAATTTCAATATTAAATTTATATAAATACAGTAAATGATCGATTTATTATTTTTGACAAGAGCAGTAAAACTAGAAGATAAATAAAAAATAAAGATCCATGATATCTGGGTTTTTTTCTTTATGAAGCGATAATTTTATCTGAATAGTCCTTCATTGAAGATTTTCTAAAATATTGCATATTTCTTCCTTGAAAAACGATAAATCTAAAAATACTTCAAGCTAGTTAAAAATGAATCAAAATTCTACAAGATCAACGTCAGTCAGGTATGGAAATACACCAAATCAATAGATATAGATTTTCCTGGATACAATTTTAAAAATTAAAACCTCAAATGTTTTGTAAATACTTCATAAAATATTAATAAGTATCTTTAAGTGGAACTCATCAACATTTTAATTACTTATTGATGATTATGCGCGATTGTGCAGATAGTTTATACGTCACAATTTGTTAAGATGAGATAATTTGAATACTCATTCAAGATGAATGTACGCAAAAATACCCACAATTACTCAATTGCGGGTATTTTTGCATGCATTCATCTTGAAACTTGCACCGTTTGATACCATACACAAATCATTCATATTTATATTTGATTACTTATCGAAGTAGATTATTTTAAAGTTTCTGCTCTATGAGTAAATTTTGAATATTTTGTATACAAGATTTAGGATAAATCAATTAAGTCTTTTGAAGCAAACAACTTCTTATTTATAACTCTAAATTTAGAACAAATTATAATATTTCAAGTGTTTTCGGAAGTTTAGCTTTGCATAAACTTATGTATTTTTTCGAGTGTATTATTTATTAAATGATAAAACTAAAGGACGAAATCAATCATTGTCTGACTGACTGATGTCTTTTATCTTTTACTGAGAGATTTAACTCTTACTCCATTTCTCTTTCTTCTCATATATTTTTATGTTTTTTCTTTTTCTATCCCTTTTGTCCCTTCTTTCTTTCTTCAGTGTCTCTATGATCTTTATTATTAGTTGTGGACAGTGTTTTTTTCATTTGTCCAAGGATTGAAGTCGTCAACCAATTTGCAATCAACAATCATTGAGATTAATGTTATAATATATATTTATTAATCAATACATCGCTCACCCTCCACAAACAAAACAAAAATAAAACATGCTTAAACCGTAATTTTCTATTGTGCATATTGAAATATCTACCTATAGGTTAAAAATAATTGTAGAGTTTAAATACAGCAGGTAGAGTCACCCGCATTCATTTATACGTTAGACATTTGCAATTGACGTAGATGGTTTTTGATATATTTTTAACCGCTTTCGTGCCTAAATCGTAGCCTAAATAGCTATGGCTACAGGCCGCATGTTTTTAATGTATCAAAAATGTCATAAATTTTACCACAATCACACATGTATTGTTTTTATTCAAATTCTGCTTCTAATCATTTTTGGTTTCTAATATGTTCTGGCTAAGCATGGATAGGACTAAACGTTCGTAAACCAATTTAAACTAAAAATATTAAGTGTCACGCCATTTGAGACCTCAAAGTTGTTCACACGCCCGTGCTTTTAAGATATTTACGTCGAGTACTCTACTCGCGTACCCGTGCGTGTACGGCACTGAACTGGTTCAAGAAATATATATATATTTTTTAAAACATGAAAAGCACATTATTTAAAAAATAAAATATCTTCTAAGCACAATAATCTTAAGATATATATAGATAAGCAGAAAATATTTTTTTGCACTCCCTGAGTGATAGATAAAACAAAAGATTTAAATTCGTACATATTTTATATCTTAATTGAAAGTACAACATTCTTAATTATTATAGACCAAGAATGTCTTAATTTACCTCCCATCCTTCAATAACTGGGTGAAGCGAGAGCGATTAGTTAACTACTTTTCCTATCCTAGCCTTATCCTTAATACTCTCTTTGAAAAATAAAGGTTGAGCGACTGAGTAACAAACAATTCTCGTAAAAAAACTTCTGTTGAGATACCTCTATTAGGAAGTCATATATATATATTGGGAGCGGATATGGATAAAAAATCACTTTAATTTAAATTTTTGAAAACTTTTCATTTTATTTGACTTTACTGACAGCGTATACCGTTAATTTAAAAAATGCATTAAAAGAAAACCACGTTGCATACCACGCATATTTGTGTTAGATAAACATGCATCTAGAGTAGGGATTCCAATACCAAACGAGTATACCCATATCGGTATTTCGATATTTCATGTAAAATACCAGTATTGCCGATATCAATACCGGTATTATGTAAAATCTTTAAACAAAGAAACAAAAAAAAACGGTCAATTAAGATCGCAATACCGAGTGAATTCATAAAAATCGATATTTCATACAAAATATCACCTTTTAGAAACACATCATAATAATAAACAGGGATTTTTTTAAGAAATATCTTAAAATCAGTCCATCCATTGAAATGCTCATAAACACTGTAATTTATCAATATTGATACAACTATTAGGAAGCTAATATTCTATACATTATAAAATCGATTTTGGTTTTTTTTCAATCAGGGCTGTGGAGTCAGGTAAAAAAACGGATCCGATTTCGCATTAATTTTTACAATCATTTTCGTTTAAAATACATATCAATTGTGGAGAGGAAAAAGCACGTAACCCACACATATTTTTTTTACAGGAGACACAAAAAAAGTTTTTTGATGGTTTTGGGCCAAAGGCAAATTATAAAGTACACACGACATCAAAGTGCACGGAGACCTTTAAAATAGTTTTTAATTGACTTTATATAATATTAATTAAACAATTTTTCTTCTAATTAAATAAAAGTTTTTTTATTGAAATTTTTACAGGCCATTCTTTTTTCAAACATAAAAGCTAAGTTTAGATAATAATTTTGGCATTTTCAGCTGACGTTCTTTTGATAGAACGTGTACCAAGTTGTATACGTTGTGATTATTTAAAAAAAAACCTGTTTTGAAAAAACTGTTGGTTACGTCCTTTTTCCTTTCCACTGTTAATATCTGTATGCCATCAGATCATTCAAGTTATTAGAATAATCTTAGTAGATTTCACCAATCAATATGATGAATACACTAATAATTTTTCAATATCTTTTGATTATTTTTCTCCAATTTTCCCGACTACAACTTCACAAGAATGTTTTCAATACCGTAGTACCGATATTTTTGCATTCTTGAAACCGGTATTTTGGTATTGTAGAAACTTGAATACGGCGATCCCGGTTTTGGTAATACCGGCATTGCAATCCCTAGCTTGAAGTGCATGATACTGGTTCCAAACCACTATGAAGAAATATGTATACTGTCTCAAGTGGTACCTTATGTTTGATTTTATAACCGTGCTCATCACGAACATTATCTTTGACCTTGTTCGTGACATTACTCTGACTTTGTTTCAAAATGGCCACATCTATTAAAACGATGTCGTAGGTAAGCATTTATCACTTGTCATGTTACAAATTACTTTAAGTGTGCTTGAATGGTTGGTTATACCGTTACCTAAGAGTTTCTTTAGCATTAATTAATTATCGCCTCATACAAGTCATCCCACTTAACGTCATTCAATAACTCACCCAAAATACACAAATTAACATCGCTTACTCTGAACTTTGCTGAAATAAGAGTATCAAAAGATTACATCATAGTTTTATTTGTATTTCTTCCACAGAGCTAGAAAAACAACAAAAACAAAACATATTTCTATTCACGTGTTCTAAAAAATTGTACTGCTTCAATATAAAATTGTTATTCATAATGAAAAGTGTAAAACAACAGTTATCTATCATTACTACAAAAATGAAACCTATGATCACATTTAAAATTGTAATAAATAAAAATGATAATAGGATTTCTTGTAATTATGTAGTTGTACGCTCTCGTACAGTTTGTGGAGTTAAAAGTTAGCAAAAGGTCCATTGTTTTTTGTCAAAAGAAACAATATCAATTAGATCCATAATTGTTTTGATTCAATTGGCATTTTCCTTGTAAACCTCCATTGTAATAAGATGGAAAAAATTACAAAGTATTTTAGTTCTACAATTAATATATTTTTTTAGTGTATTTGATAGCTATTTTGGCGTATGCCTTCTCGTATGCATAGTTCTGAATTTTGATAAAGGCTTATATTTAAAATGTTTTATTTTCACCTTTTTACTTATGGCAAAATTATATTTCAGGGCTTATCAATATTTTTTTTCTTTTTTAAAACGTGCCATTTATCGGTGTACAATTTTCAATTAAATAAATTATATGTGATTTATATTTACAATTGAATGAAAAAAATGAGATCAATGAAAAAATAAGCACACGTCTTCCTAGCACCAGCAAGAAGAATGTATGCATCCTCTACTATTTTTTACATTATTATATTTAAAAGAATTCTCTTGTTTTTACACGTCTATCGAAGAAAAATGTTTTTTTGATAATTTCAATTTTTTGAGTTATAAAACACGAATCAATTGTGATTATGTAGAAAATATTAAAAAAAAAATATTACGCGAGTCATCATATCTGCTGGGATCTATTTCTCCGCTGCGAAGCAGGTAAAAAGTATGAAATACAAAAGTATGCAAATATATAATAGTGACGTACTAAAAGAAAACCATGTCATCAAAATTAATTTATTTAGATCACGAGACAAAGGGGCATGAATTTAAAAAAAAGAAAATTCGACGAAAACACACCCAATAATTTCTTTTATGCATAACAGCAAAATAAAATTATAAAAAATAGTCTTTATAGCCATACTAATAATAAACGCGCCGATACAATGACATTCCACTCCAATCCAAAATTTATAATTTAAATCTTATATTAACAAAAAACCCCAATGACAAACACAATGGGTGTATTTTTAGCATTAATTATGATCATTAAATCATGTATATGTTTTCAATTAAAAAATCGTGTCTGCAAATGAATAGTTAATAAATCTATAATTTATCTGACATTTAAATCACTTTAAAGTATTTTTGTAAAAATATCAACGTAAATATACATATATTCAATCCATTGATTATTGAAAATATTTTCAATGTGATCGGAACTTCGAAACAAAATGGTTAAGTTATTCTCCACATAATAATAAAAAAAATCATTTATTTAACAATTGTTTTGATTTTATTTAAAAAAAATCGTTGATTTCCGATGAAACGGATCATAAAATATATAATATAGCAAAAATGACTTGACCCAAAATATTTTATCGATTTCCCACACTGAAAATGACATTATCAGTGTAGAAATGACATATTAGCGGATGAAAATGCTGAAAAACAAAACCAGGAATGTAGTGACAAAACTTGTGTGAATGTAAAAAAAATGAACGATTCAAATGGTGTTGGTGCTAAAACACTGCATTGTTTTTTTACCATCATCATAAAATTGAAGAAATATTCGCGTGATCATTTTGCTTGCTTTAGCGGCTATTCAGGCAGCTTAAAACAAACGGGTTAAATAGTTTCATATTCGAATATTTTAATAAAGAATCATCTTTGTTTTCATATAGAAATTGGTTTCTTAATTTTCGAAAGTTAAAATAAAATTGTGAAACTCAAAACAACTGCCATCCGTGTTCCTTTTTTAAATATTCTGAAAATACCGATGTGACATTTTATAACTTCAAAAAATTTCTCTTTTAAATCAGAACACCATTAGATTTTGGTTGAAATTGCTTTGAAATGTAATAAAACTGTATGTGTCTAGAACCTCTCCATAGAACATAATGTGTTAGAAATTAGAATGTCATTATCAATTATAATGTAAAAGGGTTTGGTGAAGTAAAGTTTAAGGTAAACTTGTAAGGTAAGCGAGTAAATCAATAACAATTATTTGTTTATTGTCGCGTGTGTGTTGAGTGTAATATTTTTACAAAATGGCTGCGAATCTTTAGAAAACGATAAACAAACAGTTAATTTGTTTCAAGGATTAACAGAAAAATAGCTCTTCTTAGTCGGAAAATAAATACTGCAAGTTAATGCAGTTTTTAACCAATCAATCAGTCGTAAATCACAATGATATAATTAGTCAACGCATATTTATGCCCGTAAAATTTTGACATATTTAACAGATTTATTAATTTATAAAAATGGCTCATTAATTATAAATCAAAAGGATAATTATGAATAACAGAATTAGACAATTACCAGATATAATATATTATTTAAAAGAAAATTCAATTGTACCTACAGTATACAGCAAAAACAATACATTTTCTTTGTGTATTAAAAAAAAACTCCAATTTCTACTATACAGCATTATTCAATACTTGTTTTTGCAATTGATAACGAGAATATTCAAAATGTATTTACGCGCCCAGCTATAGCAGTTTGCAGCTTTTCAGCGAACACGCCAATGTTCAATCAGATAGCACCTCATATTCTTTACGGTTAAAAGTTAATTGTCTCTCTTTTGTTGTTTTTTTCATATTCGCTCCCTAGTCAGAGCATATAGCCACCATATGATTCATCTAAGGTTATCTGTCCCTCCCTCCACCAGTTTTATGTTCACGTTTTCGAAATAACACGGTCAAAATAATACAATGGAACCTATTACTCTTTTATCTAAATTCACAATCTTTTTTACACGGTTTTCAGGCTGTTTTACATGGAACGTACATATGTTCCGAATACAAATGGATTTAGCGTACTTATTTTTTTTTCTTTGCGGCCCGAACCAATAAAAATTTGTTTTATGCGGCCCGCTAGAAATTAAAGGTTGTGCATCACTGCTCTAAGACCATCCCATAGCCTCGTGCTAGGTAAAGAAAGCAATTATAAACATAATTGCTTCTTGCTCTACTTTAAAAGTCAATTTGAAGGTGGGTGTTTTGATTGATCCTGGGATTCGAACCCGTGGACACGACGGACACCAAAAAGAGTTAGTCACTTGGCTACTGGAAGCTAAGCATATAGTTTTTTTTTCTCAATTGTAATGGAGCTTGTACATTAACCGACATTGCCCGATTAAACAATCGGTTTTCGAATTCTAATAGTACAATGAAAATAATTAAAAAAAATATTCACTCAAAATGGCGGTAAAAAGTTGTTTAAAAAATAAAGATTCTATTCGGTGTTCCCATTCGTAGAAGAACTAAATGTACCTGCCCAATACTCGAGAATTATATTTGAGTAAAAATGCACAACAACAATATTGTCATTATCTTTGTTTTAACATTTTAAACGCATTCTACGTCATACATATTTTATGTCGTTTATTTGTAACCATGGCGGTTTTAAGTCAATCTATTTACGTTTTTGATAATTTAATAAAAAAACTATTAAAACTGATCTACCTAGTTGAAAAACTGGCTTTCGAATGTCGCTAATTTACATAAAGACCCGTTTTTTCAAGCCCAGTTGTTGAAAACCAATAAGCTGTCACTGGGATCATCATAAAGATACAGCAAGATAATTTTTTTAAAGGTCATGTGATTTTCCGAAACAATCTCACAATTGTAACATTCCTGTTTGTCTAAGCCAGCGGTCACCAAACTACGGCCCGCGGGCCGGATCCGGGCCGCCGAAGATTTTCATACGGCCCGCGAAAAGTTCTGGATTTTTGCATAGAAATTATTCATATAAGAAATATAAATTTTCATGATTAAGTTGTGAATTCACGACAACTATTTATCTCAAATCATCAATTATCATCCAACTGTCTGGTAGGGGACTCAAAGTGATGGAAGTTGGATAGAAATCGGATAAAAATTGGAGGCGAGAGGACCAGATGTTCGTTTACTCAAAAATTTCTCGAATATTCTCATTTATTGAAATTCTAAGAAAGGCAAACATTTGTTTACATTCTTATTATTCTGATTGGGTTCCAAAAAGATTTTTTTGTCGTCCGGCCCCCTTAGTTTTTAAAAAGTTCAATCCAATAAGTTTGGTGACCCCTAGTCTAAGCCTAAGGTCACCATGCCTACGCCATTTGACTCGATTTATTATATGTTGCCGATCCTTCGTATAAAAACTCCTAAATGCTTGTTTGAGCTTTAAAATATTGAGGAAAATTTGTGTATTTATTACGATATTTTACAAACTACATCTGGCGGATATAGGGCTGCCAGATTTCTTGAAATCAAAATCGGGACATTGTTGATACTTGCTCGCAAGGCTCATAGTATTTGTTTCGGTGATCGGACGAAACCCAGTGTGTACAACAGGGGTTCTTAAACTATTGCGGTGACGGGCGCACTTGAGGTATAGGAGAAAAATGGCGGGCGCTGGGCAGATTTTTAAAAAACCAGATTTACATACATAGTATTAAAAAGTAGTATATATTTATGTATTAATTTAAGTATTGTTCTCTTAGCTGCTTTTAAACAACATAGATATGGTTATATTTTTGCAAATTCAATAAATCTATTAAAAATAATTTCATTAAAAAATATAATGTTTTTTTCAAATTGTATTTGAAACTTTGCCGGGCGCACAAAAAAGGCTCAGCGGGCGCAAGTGAACCCGCGGGCACGGGGTTAGGAACCCCTGGTGTACAACATCCTATGGCTACTAGATTCACCAGTGCTTCCCAAACTTTTTATGCCATGACCCCCTAAAATCTGAAAACCTGCGCGCCCCGGTTTGGGAATCACTGATATATACCATCCGAAATTGCATTTGACATTGCATATCCAGGCTGGCTTTGAAAATATAATATGAAGCGTGTTTTTGTATATTTCTTTCGTTTTTTACAACATAGTTACTTCGGGTACTCAGTATAACTGAATAATGACAGTTCAACTATAACCAATATTTTAGGCGGTCCCGAAAGGTCTCTTCGGGACGCCGGGACAAGGGACTCGAAATCGAGACAAACCCGGAATACCGGGACGCATGGCAGCCCTAGGCGGATACAAAAAAAAAACATGCCAAATTTTTGAGCCTATAAATATACATATAAGACTGATGCAATCGCTTTCAAACAAAAATTTACCCATATCCGTCACTGACGATGAGCCATTATTCATTTTTTTAAACAATCGAAATTAAATGTATGTTTTATCTTATATTTTTTTTATTTCAACGGGAAGAATTTATGTCGCATATTTAAATGAGTTGATATAATTATATTGAAATATTGTATGCGAATACATTAGGCCAGTGACGGCGAACCTTTTTTGGAAGTGGGTTAAATTTTATTAATTTTTGTTAGTACTAGCTCGCGGGTTACTAAGTCAGTTACTTGGAAAAAAGGAAAGGAGGATGGTTAAAAACTATTTTTTTTTGGTTCTCACTTTTAAAACTCTCTCTTTTTAATGTTTCCTTTTGGTTTAACAACTTCTGCTTTGCAAAAATTATAGATCGATGTCAAAAAAATTCAGTTAAAAAGTGTTTCATATGAACGATTGCGCTGTTGTATTTATTGTATCTGATACGATATTGAGATTACTAATTGATTGTAAAACATATCGATACTAGTGTTTTTTTTTACAAATATTATACATTACGATGATCTGTACATGTCATCATTTTTTTATTTTTTTTGTTCGATAAAAATGTTTTTCCTTTCTGTATCACACCGAAGATGGTTTATCCTCAATGATACAGATAAGATACATTTTTTTAGATACAATTTGATAGGCAACAATAGTCGATAATTAAAAATATAAAAATATTAATAAAGGTTAATTAAATACATAAAATTGGTATAACTACACATACAAAAATAATGAAATAATAATAAGCAAGAATGATAGTTAATGGCACTAATAAAACAACTTTTAATTTTGAAACAAATGTGATTAAAGATTGAATGGTGAGGGGCAGGGAAGGTATTTTTTTTTTCCAAAAGAAGTACCAAAAGAACATGTCATCATTTCTAACGACATTATTTTCAAGTGATTAGCTTTCTTTTTAGAATTAATCATAGACTCCATACACTTGTACAGCATTTTTACTTCTCGCCGTTGCCATTTTTACTAAATTTCACGTTGCCGCAAAAAAAAAATCACGTGACTAAAATATTATATGAGCAATATAAAGAATCTCATAAATTTATCATAATATTCTTTAACAGTTTGACAGCTAAGCGTGTTTCAATTCTTAAAATCCCCAAAAGAACAAAAATAACTGATTAAAAAAATATATATTCAAAACTGATGTATTTTTAAAATATATAATGCACAATATATTTTGAAATTGGAAGTCATATGAGGTAAACTCGATCGGATTTTTATAAATTACACAAGATCAGCTTAAAGGTAAATAACATCGTATACATACACTCCTGTCTTAAATCACAAATTGGAATTAAAAATAAACTAAGCTTGAGTTTGATCTTGCCAGGATATTAAATCAGACCCAACTAGGGATTCTGAAGTCTCGAATTTTTCAAAGTCCCGGGACTTCCTGGGACTTGGGACTTTTATTTCCCCTTTAATAAAATTATAAATTTATTAAAATTAAATATTTGTATGTACTTATGTACTAAAAAGGGATGATAACGGTTCATGTATTGAAAAAATAACAATGAATTGGGTAAAATTATGACCGTTACTTCACAAATCACAATACAGCTTTTATACCTTTTTTGTCCTATTGAGACATTGGTAACTTTGTAGAATAGTGAAAAACATTTGTAAATAAAACAACATCAGGTATGAACACTTAATTATAATATTTTTAATTTGTTTTTGCTACAGTTATATTTTGAATACGATTATGAATTGATTTAAACAAATTTCTAATAACATAAATGAAGATATCTTTCTCACAAACGTTTTTTAATATTTCGTTTCAATTAAACTATTTTTTTGAGCGTTTTTTACGCAGTTAGACGTATTTTTTTTTCATGCGTACTTTAAAAGGGCGGCGAAAGTATGCGTTAATTAACACATTTATTTATTAATAATAAAAATATTAAATTAATTCAATAATAAAGTCACAACCTCAAATCATACATAGTATGTATTATTTACACAAAAGTTAATATTTTATTTTTGCTTATCAAAATATGCTTTTAAAAATAATAATGAATTTAATGACGAATCAGACAGCCGATTTCTTATTTGGTAATAAACGTTGTTGCTCATCATCATTGTCAGTCGATGTTGCTTTAATGTTATATATATAAAATAATCTTTGTTTCCGTTCTCCAGTTGATTTTAAAATCTTAAATTCGTTTAGTTGTTTTGTTTTTAATGGAGAAATCTTTTGTTTTTTTGTAATCTGTCTATTTAATTTTTCTTCCAGTGACAGTTCTGCAATATTTATCTCATCATCGATATTTTCTTCAGATACCTCGATATCTTTTTCCACGGAGAAAAGACGTTGTAGTAAATTATCTCCGTATTTCAAATATATTGTTGTGGAGCATTTGTCAAAATCTTTCGTGTATTCTTTTCGAAAATCAATTAGTCGCAGCACAACGGTTGGTAATAAAACATTTATAAGCCGCCTTGATGTATAACATAATTTTCTAGAAATAACTATTGGTTCCATTATTTCTTGGAATTCTTTGCGATTATCCCATGCTGCAAAAATAGTTAAGCGAACACGTGTCTAAGTTTTTTTTGTATTTCTGCATGTCTCTCTCTACCCATTAAAAATGGTTGTTTCGTATTACAATATATAAATAGATGTTATTTGAAACTTCAACAATTATAAATCCAAAAAGCTGTTTCTTTTATAGGATTCCTGTTATATATGCATACTTAATTTTTTTAAAACCCCGGCCTTTAATCCTTAGCCTATTTAGGCTAAAAATGCATTATATTTATAATGCATTTTTTTCAAAACTGATCCCGCGGATAGACACCAATGTATCTTTATTTTAAATCAAAATTAACTTTTTAGGTCACATTAGCGATTGCTTGCATCCAATTTTTATTTGTAAGAATGGTTTTTTCAAAATTAAAAATGTACAATTTGGCTGTCTTAAGTCCCGGGACTTTGTTGTTAAATGTCCCGGGACTTAAGACAGCAAAAACCTTAAAAGTCGCGGGACGTCTCGACACAGAATCCCTAGACCCAACTAATCGCCAGGGCAAAGCTCTTACTTATTACCCTTAGACCAGTGTTACGCAAATGGGGTCCACAGGCTCCATCAAGAGGGGCCGCGAGTTGCTCAGTCATTTAGCTAAGCGTTAATGAAAAAACAGACTTTTGAAAATATTTATTAAACATGTGATTCTTTTATTTAATATGGCAATAACTCCCACCAAAACCGTTTTAAAATAAAAGTTATTTATTTACTCTTGACATGAATTTGTATATTTCAATGCGCATAAAGCTATGAAAGTATATTTTTTGTTTTGTTTTATGAGTGGGGCTCCAGCCAATCAGATTTTTTTATTTACCTAAAAGTAAAAACATTTTTTAATAGTGCCTACTCAATTAATCTTTGCTTCGAGCGTTTTATTACAGATGACTATTTTTGCCCATTTCTGTCACGAGATTTGAAAGGTTAGGAGATTGTGCTATTAAATTTTAACTATTAAATCATTTTTTTTTATGTAAAACAAGCTGAATTTATTATTCTAAAGTAGGTAGAATTGAAATGACAAATGACTCGAAAGGAAAAATATAATATTATTAAAAATATAAATATCAAATATTCACAACACTTTAAATTATGAAAACAGGTTGTGATTAATTGATGCTAAAATAAAACAGGATTAAAAAGTCCACAAATATTCTCTCCGAACACTGTGACGTATAAACATAGATAGCCGTTTTAGATTAACTTTAAGAACAGGAAAATTCAGCAAAATATTGTTTATAAGAATGATACTAGATATTTATAATATTTTATATAAACAAACTGAGCATCCATTCATTGTATTTTTTGTAGCATGAGGTTTCTTTACGAATCAACACGATTCATTTATTAAATTTTATTATATAAAATAATTAACACAAAAAAAATGATTTACTATCGAAATTATTCCAATATTTATTGCTTATGCATAATGACGTCTAATAAGTCTTACTTGACGATTGTTACACAAATTAGAATAGAACGTTATGGTATTCTAACAAGGGTGTACATAAAACAGAAATGCTAATATTTAGTACAAAACATATAGTTTTTTATTTTTTTAGAAACTGTTTTTTTTTAAATATTTTATTATCGTTCTGCCTATAAGTGTTTTTTTTTGTATGTTTTAACAAATTAACAGTTTGACTAATTTACATTGTGAATTAAAAATGTGTAGGTTATGGAGAGAGGGTGTCAACGTTTTCTTTACTGCGGCCTTATGTTGAATCAAATAAATGAATGTGTTCTTTAGAAATGAAAAGGTTCCCTACCCCTGCACTAAACACTTATTTATCAAGGGTCAGTTCAAGTTCATCCGTGCACTTAAACACCTGAAGATGCCGAAAGGTAAAAACCGGGTCGTTATTGACAAATCTTGTGTGAATGTTCAAAACTTGATATATTCATTTTTTTATTAAGGAATACCTAAACAGTCTGAAGATTTTACTAATAAAAATAACAACGTGTCAAGCAGGTGATGCGTTGTTATACCAATAGTAGGTTATCTGTCTACATAATTTTTACAAATGATTTTAATTATTCTTAGTTTTCATTTTTTTAAAGAAATCTTGTATATTCCACGTGCATTGAATTTATTTTTATCTTACATTATTGAATTGTGTATATACGACTCATATGTATATAATATTATAGTTTCCATAGACAACAACAATCTGTCATTTTAAATTTAAATAAAGAACTATCGTCTTTCTGCTTCATAACTTGTTAATTTATTCGTGGTTAAGTAAAGAAAAACTCAATAATTGTAACGATTATAACAAGCTGTGTTGTTATTGTAATAATTTATAATTTATTACTTAGATACTAAGCAACAGTCGACCATGATTTCTTGCAAGGTTAATTATTAATGATTATTTAATATCATCGTCGACGAAATCAATAAACGTGGTGTAATTTTACGTTACAGAGATGCAATTTATAACACAATGTATTTATTTATATTATTTCTTGAGAAAATTGTAAATACATGTTAATTAAGTAACTTTTTACGAAGCTAATAATGTTCTTTTCATGAATTAATAATCGCTACCAATGAGTGTTTTTTAAAAATTATTCTGGTGGATTTTTTAAAAGACTTTTTTATTTGTTTATTTAAAAAAATAACTAACTATTTAGACATGTGAAGATGTGATCAAAAATGACACATTGTATTGTAACACTAAACAGCATGGAAACTGCGATGTTTAAAGCAACGTTAAAAAAATAAATTGTTTTTTTGAATCAGTATTCCAATATTACAGTAATATCTCATTTTTTTTCTCAAACTGGATTTGAGCGTGTTTGATCCCAATATCCTAAATAAAATTTTATATGCAATTCGTATTCGATAAATATGACCGAAGGTTTTTATCAAAGTACTCTCATCCTCCAAAAATTGATAAAACATAGAAAATTGACAAGATAGTCTAATGTGTAATATTTATGGTAACATACTTTTAATATAGGGCTATTATTTTAATTTTCCCCCCTTTTAATTTCAATTCGAGATACAACCAAATCAATATATTTTTTAAACCATGTCCGCTCCCAATGTGGAGGAGCATATGGACTCCTAATGGAGTTTATCTCAACAGAAGTGTTTCTACGAGAACTGCTTGTTACTCAGTTTTCTCAACCTCTCTTTTTCCGAGGAGAGTAGGGATAGAAGGATAGGGCTAAGACAGGATTAGTGGTAAGTTAATCGCTCTTGATACGCCCCGTTCATAGGATAGGATGGGTGAGAGTGGGGAATTCAAGACATCACATACATCCATGCCTTTGAACAGAAATTCATAAATCGATTGAAAAATCAATTTATAAAACTGTCCGTACCAGGATTTGAACCCGAGCCCTCCGTAGCCGAAGCCAACAACGAAGACCACTCGACCACACAGGCGGTGGTCGAGTAATCAATATTACCAATTTTAATTCAAAGCGTTATATTTTACACGTTGAACAGACATCGTAAAAAAGCTATTATCGATTAATAAAAATTCAATAATTTCATTAATTACTTATTAGTAAATATAAATTAATTGCATTTTTTATGTCTTTTGAAAATGTTCAATGTTATTTGATTTTGATTACTTATGTTATTGAATGAGTTTGAAATTTACTTCGTAGAATTGGAAGGAAAAGGAAAAATCCACGTTCTTCTATGACGATTTTCTTTCAATGCCGATACTTTCGAAATCCTTCTTAAATGTATAGATTGCTTTGTTATACTTTGTAACTAATTATTGAGTAAATAATTCAGTTTCTTGATTATGTACGGCGCAATAAAAAACTTTAATTAAAACAATCGGTCTTGAGAATTTCAATACGAATACTGTATTGTATGTATAATTTATCACATTAAACGACTGGTGTTTGTTTATACGTAATTAATATAATTTCTCAATTATTACTATAAATTCTTAAATAATTGATAATATGCTGACGAAATGCTATACGAGTATGCAAATTTGTGTAGTTACCAAAATAAAATAAGTATCCTTAACATAAATACACATCAAGTACAATCAGGGCCGGCGCCACCATACAGGCGAAATAGGCAACCGCCTAGGGCGCAAACCATTAGGGGCGCATAAATAGAGTATTCAATTTATTTTTATGTACAACATTTAAATTTTATTTAACTGTAATGTTTGTATTTGTTCGTTGTAATTATGTACCGTATTATATATGATTCGAAAAACAGAGGATTAGCGACTGAGTAACAAAAAGTTCACGTAGAAAAACTTCAGTTGAGATACCTTCATTAGGAGGCCATATGCTCCACGTTGCGAGCGGACATGAATATGGATAAAAAAAATAGAATGATCCTGAATTGTTTTTTTTTCATTATTTTTAAATAAAAACACGATTTGTTAAAAAGGGGGCGCACCAATAACCGTTGCCTAGGGCGCCAAATAACCTCGCGCCGGTACTGAGTACAATATTAAAATATTGTATCTGAGTTAGTTTTTGCTGACAGTTACGCCATGTGTTCAATAGGAGGTCGTTTACTGTCTGTACTTTGGAAAAAGGATAAAAAGTGCATGCTGTATGTACGGTGACCATATTTGTAAGAAAATAAAGGACTTATTTAATTATTTACATACTCGGATAAACGGTACACCCAGTGGTGGATCACCCTAAGGCGCGTGCTTGAGTCCTCCAAATCTTAGGAGCATTAAAAATGGCTTATATTATATAACCCATATACTTTTTGATCACATTTGTATTACTTTACATTGCACTTTTTGACGTTCTTATGTTATTCAAAAAACAGGGCCTCTCACGTGTTTAATCCGCTAATAAGTACAAATAAAAATGATAAATGATATTTCTGTAGAGGGTATTTAAGAGACATTGGACAGGTTCCAAAGAAACTCGTATCGCATTGGTCTTGGGGTCAATGCGAGTAAAACCAACGTGCTCTGTAACAATGCCTGTCCGGACCCAGATAACTCTGACGAACGCAGGACAGAACATCGATAGAGTCGATGGCTTCAGGTACCTGAAGGTACACATTACAGGAGATGGAAATCCATTTAAAGAGCTCGCAATCCGATTAGGGATAGCTGGAAAAACCTTGAACTTACTTTGGAAATGCTGGGACTCACAGTTAAACTATGGCAAAGCAAAGTGTCTCCTGCTCAATGCATGCATCTTGACAGTACTGTTTTACGATTACGAGTCATGACATCTCACGAAATCACAAAGTAAAAGGTTACTATAATTTTTAAAAAGATTCATTCGTAGAATGTTAGGGGTGTGGTTGTTTGACTCTGTCAGAAACACGGAGATAAGAGAACGGACTAAGCAGCCCTTTGTCACGTCCAAAGTGAAAATGCGACGATGAAACTGGCTTGGATACATTCTGCGGATGCCTCAGAATTGTGCATTTCTCTTTTACCAAATAAATGGATATTGCAGTCGTGGAAGGCCGCTGATTACCATCAACTGGACGTACTCTGCACAGCTACTGCACGCTGGATGACATGGTAGAAACCAAAAAGACTGGACGGGGACAGATAATCTTGAAGGAACCGCGTGGTCGCCATATCCTCCAGATGAGAAGCGGATATGGTTTTAAATAATTAAGATGTCTAATTTTCATTTTCCCATATTTTACATTACACATACAGTCCAGCACATAGTATAATTTTTCTACGAGGATGGCGTCGTGCAAATTTTGATGAAATGGAAATATTGTATTTGTACGGGATTCGTGCTGCATGTCATTTATATATTTACTATTTCAATTTAAAAATAAAGAACAGAGTGGCACTTTTAAAAAATAAATTTAATTAAATAATAGATCAATGAAATAAAAGACGGTCGCGTGAAGGAAAATACGTATGGTCACCGTTGTTATAAAATGTCGTCTGAAGAAAGATGTTTTCCAGGTCAAAAGCCTATTTGAAGTGTTTCTGTAAGTTTTGTGCCACTTTTAAACGTCTCAAATTTTTTTGAAAAAAAAAACACAATTTAGTAAGTACTTCAATAGAATAAATATCATGCATTTTTCGATTGATGTTAGATATTCTTTCTCCGTAGTGATCTTAAAATTCGGTTACGTACACTTTCATATTATATACGTGCATTATAACAAAAAAACTAATTGTACTTGATTGCAATTCAACATCTCGAGTGGACGTTTCATTGAGAGTATTGCCCATAGCAGTGTGTTAGTGTGGCATGACATAAATTATCAAATGCACAAATTGCATATATTTTTCAAATACAGTATTCAAATAAAATTTATGTTGATATATTATCGCTACATCGATGCAACTAGGGATTCTGTGTCGATACGTCCCGGGACTTGTCGGGTTTTTTGCTGTCTTAAGTCTCGGGACTTTTTTGGAAAATGTCCCGGGAATTGTGATATATAATGTGATTATAAATGTTTTTTCACTATTTCACAAAGGTACCAATGTCTCAATAGGACAAAAAGGGTCTAAAAGCTGTATAGTGAAGTTACGGTCATAAATTTACTCCTGACGGCGGCTAAAGCCATTGATATTTGTTCATTACACGTACCGTTATCATCCCTTCTTAGTAAACATTAACCGTAAGCATTGCACACATCCATTATATAAGAAAAATAATTATTATTAAACATTGTATAAGCAAAATGCGATTTTTTCTAGTGTGTACTTTCAAAAGGCGCCGAGTGTATTTAATACATAAATAAAAATATTGAATTGTAATATAATTATAACTTTATTGAAGGGGAAATACAATTCTCGAGTCCCGGGATGTCCCGGGACTTTGACTTTATCACGCCTCTAGTCCCAGTACTTTGAAAACCCCAAGACTTCAGAATCCCTAGATGCATCATTATGAAAATCAACAATAAATAGTTTTGAGCTATGAATGCAATTATGTTCAATATATAAAATAATGATGAATCCAACGCAATGAAAGAATACAATGCAATTTTAAAAAACGACCAGGATATTCCCTTACCGGGTTCGGTGATGAAAATCAAAAATGCATTAGAAAATGCAAAACACTAGTGCTTGCAGTTAAGAAAAATCCATTACTACTTGACAACAGGACAAAGACCGTTATTAGGTACTGCAAAACCATTAAATATTACTAATGCCAAGATATATTCGTGGTGTTTTTTCAATGCAAAAATACTGGTGATTCGGTATTAAAAATTAAATTGTGAATGGACAGAAACCGTCACATCTAATATATAAAAATTAATGTTTGTTTAATTAAAGATTTCGACTGAAGGTGCTTGGTGGAATTTCAATATTAAATTTGAATCGTTCAAACTATGTACATTCTCACAAATTTTGTCATTAACGACCCGGGTTTCGCCTTTCGGCATCTTCAGGCATTCAAGTGCACGGATGAACTTGAACTGTCAGTTCAAGTTCACCCGTGCACTTGAATGCCTGAAGATGCCGAAAGGCGAAACCCGGGTCGTTAATGACAAAATTTGTGAGAATGTACATAGTTTGAACGATTCAAATTTAATGTTTGTTTGTTTATATTTTACGCGTTGCCACACCGCTCACCCGATTGTAATAAAACATTGACAAACTTTTTGCTTGCACTTCTGGGAAGGTTATAGGAATACTAAAATTAGCTTGCAGAGGTCTTATATATAAAAAAATAATGTTTGTATCTGCCATACAGTTCATTTTGACAACGTATGATTGCACTTGCGCGAAGGTTTTAGTGCAATTAAGTTGGTAGCGTGTGTGTCGTACCATTGAAGATCGGCAGCAAATCTCAAACAGATAGAAAAAGAAAACATGCACTTCAATAAACAAAATTAAAACACAACTACTTTCTTTCTTTGAGCGGCATTGCAACGCTGGCAGGGCACCAGCTAGTTATTAATAAAAAAAACCATTTTGTAATATTTTCAATAAGATTTTAATCTTAGACATCGTAAAATTAAAAATCATTGAACAGTTAACACGCACGGTTTTCTAATGACATTATACTTTATCATGCCAGATGCATTTAAATTTATACAGTCATTAGGAATATTATTGTTTTACACAAAGATGCTCGTTGCTTTTTATTTTGTTGTCTCTCTGTTAGTTATAATTTTTCATTTGAAGTTTAACGATCGTGTTTCAAAATGACGATTCGATAATTACTTTGGTCCACAAAACGACCTCATATATTTGAAATTCAGCCCACATTTTTTACGTGTCAATGATGTTTGCGACGATTGCATTATGCATTTTTCTTATGTTGGTCACATTTGAATGTTAATAATTGTGTAATAAAATGCTTGAAAATAACCGGATTTCGACATTTAATATTTTTAAAAAACATTTATTAAAAACTATTAAAGGGACACGAGATAAAAAATAATTATAGATAGGCGGTTGCCTTGAGAGGTAAGAATATTTAAAGTCTTTTTTTAAAAACAAGATGCGTGGAACACATTTTATTTTATAAAAGCGGTTTGAATTTATAAAACGCGATGGCTTATTCTTATTTTTAAAAAATGTTGCCACAGCGTGAAAAAAAAACTTCTTTTAAGCATCGGGAAAAAGAGTAATTGCGTCCTGCGAAAATATTATTGAATATCTGTTTTATATTCAATGGCGGAAGCAATCTAGATGTTTAAATAAAAAAAATATTCAGTAACTTTTTTTTTGTCAAATTTGTTAAAAAATGTAATTTAAAAACAATAATGATGAAAACAAAAAATAAAGTATTTGACCGGCCTCGGTGAAAAAAAATGTAATATTGAGATTACAAGATTATAATTTGCATGACATTGAAAATAGCGCACATTCCATTAAAAATAGTACCAAAGTTTTTTTTTCATTTTAATAATATAAGACATAAAAACAAAGATTGTTGAATTGTTACATTGGTAAAAATATCTAGTTTTTCATTAGCTGTCTTTTTACTACTAACCCCGTCATTATAATTCGTTGGTAGTATGGCAGAAGCTGATATGTTTAAAAAAAACCTTGTTTTGAGATAATCGTAATTTTTGAATCATAAAATTTCTCTATTTATACACTTATAAAATGATGAACTTGATGAAATTCGGTAATGAAACGACTTTGATTCACATATACAAAGTATGTTGCCAAAAATATCTTTAATCGGAGTTGACGTGATGTTATTATGTTCAAATAATGTAATAATACACAAAATACAGCTGTAAAATCTTTCTATCTGCATTAATAACACAAAACAGCCGGTTTTCGACTTATCGCCGTTTGCCAGTAAACTGAAAATGGCCGCTAGCATAAGTAATTGTATGCTAGTTATACTTTTACAGTAACAAAATGCGGTACCTGCATATGTTTTGTGCACTTAAAATTTTCTCAACTGGGTAACTGGTTTATAAAACTTACTCAATTTCACCTTCGTGGTATCTGCCAACCTTGGCAATAAACTTTCATCGTTAAAATGCTGACTATTTTCCAAATACTCTTTAGTGGTGGCATGATTTTTTATTATGTGATCGTTAAATTGTAGCCATTATGGACGGTTGGGTTTTAATATTTTAATAAATATTCGAGGTAAAACCGCAAGAGTTTATCGGAATATAAAATGATGTTAATAGCTATTACAACAGTTACTTAATAAATGATTCCCAATGAGGTCGACCCCCAGGAGTCGGTTTCGACATGCAAGGATTCTATGTTAAGGAGAAAAAAAATGGGGCTTCACATCATAGTCAATTATTTATTACACCTTTTCATTTCAATTTGTTTTTGTATACATAGCACTGTTAAATTGTATTTCTAACCAGTTGACAATGCTCGCCATGAGCGAAACCGGTCCTGATCTCTATAAATTAAAGTAAAAAAAATAAATAAATACAAAATAGTATTGTATTTTTTCTTAATATAATGCCTTTCTACCAAGTATTGACAGTGATACATGAAAGTTTTTTTTTTAAATGAGGCCTATTTGTGAAGAGGTGCCTTAAACTCTCGTTCGTAAAGCGGGCGCTTAAAATATCATAGTATGTCAAGAAATTTAATTATTTAAATAAAGTGTCAAGTTTCAATACCTAGCTATACATGGTAATGTTGTAATAAAACGTAAAATTTATAATTATATCACAAATAGACCTCTCTCTGACCTAGTTTGACACCTTTCACGTCTTGTGTAACTTTTTTTGTCCCTTTTGGTATTATTTTGCGTGGATGCTTATAAAACATTTCGAGAATGGCTAATTCGTTTTCTTTTATTTTATCTGCCAGCGCATAATTCGATTGCAACGTCCAGTAAAATAAATGTAGCAGTTCACACACTTTGATTCGGCCAGGCAGGTACATCGTTTTGAAATCAAAATTCGTCACATATCAATTTTTCATACCATGTATAAAAAATACCCTTTTTACTTGTGGTACCATAATTGAAAAAATATAACGTTAATATTATATAAAGTAATTATATATGTCTGTATCAAAATATACATGAATTTAATTACTCACAATAAGTAATAGTTTGTATTATTTTGAATGCTTTTACGCATGCAAACTGATTGCAAACTCAAGTTGCGCTACTGTGCGTGCGATCTAATACCAATATCTCGTCCACAATTAAATGATTTTAGCCTGTTCGATAGATGCAGTGGCTTACCATGAATAATGTGTTTTTTTTTTGCAAAAACAAGCAATATTTTTTTGTATTTTGTTATTCATACGCTATTAACATATTTTTCTCTGCGTCACAATATTGAATTTGTAAAATTATTTATTTATTTATTTAAGCACACTTTTTGGTTACTTCAATATGATCATAAGGCAAAGCAAAAAAAGGTTGGTTTATCCATCTATTGATATATAAACATACAAGCTCCTATTTTTCTTACAAGAGTTGTTTCAAAAAATGCGTTAACAATAGTAGATGGGTGTATTTGAAAAATTCTAGAAATTTGTCATTTAAACATTCATATTTAGTGATTGACAGTGGCTGATTTAGCTCTTAGGAGACCTCAGACGCAATATAAGTTGTAGGCCATGTTTTTTCAAAAGTATATGGTTAAAATCGTTTGAGTCATAAATTATAAAACTTTGTTTGAGGTCCCTAAGATTCGGAGGCCACAAGCACGCGCCTCGTGCGCTATGGGTTAATTCGCCACCGGTAGTTGTTTAATGAAATTTTCGGATTTTGGGCCGACTATCATTCTTTCGTTTTGCATTTACGTCACTGATATGAGGAAGCTATTTGGTTGCCCTGAATCCACTCGTTGTCAATCATAATCAACCTAAATCAGTTATGCGTGAAAGAAAATAATCGATTCAACGAGACAACTCAATAATAACAACAATCTCCGTATTTTTTTATAAAAAAGCTAGTAATTTTTATAATAACATGATTATAATATTTACGTCCAAGGTAAGTATAATATATCATATGAGCCCTTGAGAGGTGAAGTGAGCCAAGTGATATTTTAGAAAATAATAAGTTAGATGCGTTATAATATTCTACATGTCTTAAAGTATCGTAAAATTAAAGTGCTAAGTCCTTAAATTTAAAATACGCAATCTACAAAAACATTCTGTAAACACGTGGTTGTAGTTAAAAATCTCATAGAACAGTTTTACCATATTGCTACTTGGTTAAATTCATTTCTTAAGAGCTCAATAAAATACCAGAATGGTCCTTTCGATGGTTTCGGCGGTAACTTTGTGGAAGTCCTCTTTGCTTCCCTTAAAAAAGAAAAATCCCAATCTGATTAATTGCAACTCATTAGTATCATTATTTATTTGTTTGCTTTATTTCGATTCTACACCCCCCTCCCTACTCTCCTTAAAAGGAAAAAAACCCAAACTCCATTTTGTAATTTCATAATTTTAAAATGTTAGAATCAATCTTGCTTCATTACTTAAGCAAACTTTGCGATAGTAAGTCTGAAGATGCCTCTGAAAGAGGCGAAACACGTGTCACAGTTAGTAACTCAATACGTGGAATAATCAAAGTTAGTTTAAATTTTCTATTACCAGAATGGTCTTTAGTTGGAAATCCAAAAGTACGCAGCACTTCAAACGTCTTATAGCCAAACATCACAGTTAATTTTTTCAAATTTTCTGCGTGAAGCTTTCATTGTTCTGCATCAAAAAAAAGTGAGTAATGGAAACATTTTTCGTCATGATTATTTACGTTCCACTTTTGAACCTACTTAAACATGAAGTGATTACGTTTCGGTCACTGTCACCAATAATCGTTTTTGCTTTGTTTATTTCATAACTCAATAGCCAGTTCAAATAAGGTATTTTGTTAACAAACCAGGAAGAAATTGTTTTACTTTCACTTCAATCGTGATCTGTTAAATAATCGACAGCCATAACCCGTGAATTGCTGCCTAGAAGTGTTGGGGACATTGTTATATTACATAATTGTTTACTACTATCATTGAAATCTGCTAGCAAATGACAATTATTTATCGTTTTAATTGCAATGCGTGTCGTACGGAATATTTGTATTGATGCTTGTTTTTACTCACCCGTTATCCAACAAACATGACTTTAAATTAAGATCGTATAGGTACTGCATTTCATTAGATATTAAAATATACTAGCTGTAAGCCCGTTGCCCAGCAACGTGAGATTTTTGTTGCATTGTGTTTTGTTGCATTGTATTTTATTTTATTTTATTTTACTTTATTTTATTTTATTTTATTTTATTTTATGTTATGTTATGTTGTGTTATTTTATTTTATTTTATTTTATTTTATTTTATTTTATTTTATTTTATTTTATTTTATTTTATTTTATTTTATTTTATTTTATTTTATTTTATTTTATTTTATTTTATTTTATTTTATTTTATTTTATTTTATTTTATTTTATTTTATTTTATTTTATGTTATTTTATTTTATTTTATGTTATTTTATTTTATTTTAATTTATTTTATTTTTATAGTAAGCAGAAATTTCGTAAATTATTTAATATTTGGAATAAAGTTTAAGTTTGCTAACAACCATTTTTCGTAGTAGCATAAATTTCGTAAAATAATTAATTTTTGGGATAATTTTTAAGTTTGCTAACAACCATTTTTCGTAGTAGCATAAATTTCGTAAAATATTCAATTTTTGGAATAAAGTTTAAGTTTGCTAACAACCATATTTCGTAGTAGCCGAAATTTCGTAAATTATTGACTTTTTGGAATAAAGTTTAAGTTTGCTAACAACCATTTTTCGTAGTAGCATAAATTTCGTAAAATATTCAATTTTTGGAATAAAGTTTAAGTTTGCTAACAACCATTTTTCGTAGTAGCATAAATTTCGTAAATTATTTAATATTTGGAATAATGTTTAAGTTTGCTAACAACCATTTTTCGTAGTAGCAGAAATTTCGTAAATTATTGAATTTTTGGAATAATGTTCAAGTTTGCTAACAACCATTTTTCGTAGGAGCAGAAATTTCGTAAATTATTTAATATTTTGAATAATGTTCAAGTTTGCTTACAACCATTTTTCGTAGGAGCAGAAATTTCGTAAATTATTTAATATTTGGAATAATGTTGAAGTTTTCTAACAACCATTTTTCGTAGTAGCAGAAATTTCGTAAAATATTTAATTTTTGGAATAATGTTTAAGTTTGCTAACAACCATTTTTCGTAGTAGCATAAATTTCGTAAAATATTCAATTTTTGGAATAAAGTTTAAGTTTGCTAACAACCATTTTTCGTAGTAGCATAAATTTCGTAAAAAATTCAACTTTTGGAATAAAGTTTAAGTTTGCTAACAACCATTTTTCGTAGTAGCATAAATTTCGTAACATATTCAATTTTTGGAATAAAGTTTGAGTTTGCTAACAACCATTTTTCGTAGTAGAATAAATTTCGTAAATTATTTAATATTTGGAATAATGTTTAAGTTTGCTAACAACCATTTTTCGTAGTAGCATAAATTTCGTAAATTATTGAACTTTTGTAATAAAGTTTAAGTTTGCTAACAACCATTTTTCGTAGTAGCATAAATTTCGTAAAATATTCAATTTTTGGAATAAAGTTTAAGTTTGCTAACAACCATTTTTCGTAGTAGCATAAATTTCGTAAAATATTCAATTTTTGGAATAATGTTTAAGTTTGCTAACAACCATTTTTCGTAGTAGCATAAATTTCGTAAAATATTCAATTTTTGGAATAAAGTTTAAGTTTGCTAACAACCATTTTTCGTAGTAGCAGAAATTTCGTAAATTATTGAATTTTTGGAATAATGTTCAAGTTTGCTTACAACCATTTTTCGTAGTAGCATAAATTTCGTAAATTATTTAATATTTGGAATAGTGTTTAAGTTTGCTAACAACCATTTTTCGTAGTAGCATAAATTTCGTAAATTATTGAACTTTTGGAATAAAGTTTAAGTTTGCTAACAACCATTTTTCGTAGAAGCAGAAATTTCGTAAATTATTGAATTTTTGGAATAATGTTTAAGTTTACTAACAACCATTTTTCGTAGTAGCATAAATTTCGTAAATTATTTAATATTTGGAATAATGTTTAAGTTTGCTAACAACCATTTTTCGTAGTAGCATAAATTTCGTAAATTATTGAACTTTTGGAATAAAGTTTAAGTTTGCTAACAACCATTTTTCGTAGTAGCAGAAATTTCGTAAAATATTTAATTTTTGGAATAATGTTTAAGTTTGCTAACAACCATTTTTCGTAGTAGCATAAATTTCGTAAATTATTTAATATTTGGAATAATGTTTAAGTTTGCTAACAACCATTTTTCGTAGTAGCATAAATTTCGTAAAATATTCAATTTTTGGAATAATGTTCAAGTTTGCTAACAACCATTTTTCGTAGAAGCAGAAATTTTGTAAATTATTGAATTTTTGGAATAATGTTTAAGTTTACTAACAACCATTTTTCGTAGTAGCATAAATTTCGTAAATTATTTAATATTTGGAATAATGTTTAAGTTTGCTAACAACCATTTTTCGTAGTAGCATAAATTTCGTAAAAAATTCAACTTTTGGAATAAAGTTTAAGTTTGCTAACAACCATTTTTCGTAGTAACATAAATTTCGTAAAATATTCAATTTTTGGAATAAAGTTTGAGTTTGCTAACAACCATTTTTCGTAGTAGCATAAATTTCGTAAATTATTTAATATTTGGAATAATGTTTAAGTTTGCTAACAACCATTTTTCGTAGTAGCATAAATTTCGTAAATTATTGAACTTTTGGAATAAAGTTTAAGTTTGCTAACAACCATTTTTCGTAGTAGCAGAAATTTCGTAAATTATTGAATTTTTGGAATAAAGTTCAAGTTTGCTAACAACCATTTTTCGTAGTAGCATAAATTTCGTAAATTATTTAATATTTGGAATAATGTTTAAGTTTGCTAACAACCATTTTTCGTAGTAGCATAAACTTCGTAAAATATTCAATTTTTGGAATAAAGTTTAAGTTTGCTAACAACCATTTTTCGTAGAAGCAGAAATTTCGTAAATTATTGAATTTTTGGAATAATGTTCAAGTTTGCTAACAACCATTTTTCGTAGTAGCCGAAATTGCGTAAATTATTTAATATTTAGAATAATGTTCAAGTTTGCTAACAACCATTTTTCGTAGGAGCAGAAATTTCGTAAATTATTTAATATTTAGAATAATGTTCAAGTTTGCTAACAATCATTTTTCATAGTACCATAAATCGACCACGGCGCATATATCGACAGCCCTGCAGTTTTTAAATTGCAAATTATTGAATTATATTTTATTTCATTTCATTATCTATTAATTTGAAAATGTACGCAAACAAAATACATTTCGTAGAAGAAGAAGATGTCTCGAGGACATCATCAGTACGCACACATTTGTGAAAAGTGAAAAGCGAGTGATTATTTTATCGACTTTTAATATATAAATTTAGTATGAATAAAAAAGTGGAGAAATGGAAGGTGTGAAATGGACGTCCAAACATACTGACACTCAGACCTTATCGGCTATTAATATATAGATTAAAGAATTCTAACAGATTTTCAAGGTCAGACGTGAAAAGATTCATCATTATGATTCAATTGATCAAATCCGCTCCAAAAAATATTAGTCTCACATCGACTCACACGATCAGACGATTCATTTCGATAGCCCTATAATCATAGTTTGCAATAGTCGAATTAAAGTCTTTGATTATTCGAATATTATGATGTATGGTGATACAATACTTTAGCTCTACACCAAGAAATATCAAATTTTCAAACGTGGCGATATCAGAACATTCACGCCCGGTTTAAAATAAGCCGCTCCCATTGGATAGAACAACATTTCAAAAATGTGCTGTTCAGAATAAATCGAAATCATTGGTCTGTACCTTACTGCGGACGTCCTTACAGACGGACCTTATCGGCTATTAATGTTAATTTTCTGGGTATAAATAGTTTCACAAAAATTTTCTTAACGGATTAGCCACAATTTAAACAATCTACAACTTTCAGTTTACTATTATATTGTATCAAACAGGATCGGTTTTGCTCATCGAGAGGAACTTTTACTGATGAGCGGTTCTTATTATGGAATTAGTGCAAAATAATCTGTTTTACTTTTATAATTAACTAACCTGTTCCCGGCAAGCCTTGCAATGCCACTCAAAGAAAGAGTTTGTGTTTTAATTGTGTTTATGTAAATTAAGTGCATGTTTTCTTTTTCTGTCTGTTTGAAGTTTGCTGCCGATTGTCTATGGTACAACACACGCGCCACCTACTGTAGGCTAATTGTACTACAACCATAAACTAGTATACTTTATAGATGGGCTACTTAGAGCATGAAGTTGCTCAGAGTTTATGGTTGGTAAATTGGTAAAACAGGTACCTGTAAGTCGAACCCAGCTAGGAAATAGTTATTATTGTTATTCTTTTATTATAAAAAAAAAATGGCGCCAGAAAGGAAGGGGGTGGGGGGAATAAAAATGGCAGCTGTTACACAAAAAATATTTTATTGACAGAAATACTCACAAAAATACAACCAGTAATCTTAACAATGTAAATGTACAAAATATGAGGATACAATACAGGACATATTATTAAATCATTGAATAAACTTTGTACATGATTTTTACAAAAATATAACTAACGAAAGTAAAGATAATAATGTAAACATAGATAAAAGTAAGTAAAATAAAACAATGTCTGAATTAATTGACATTAGTTGTCAAGTTTGATACACCTATCAAAGTCGCACGGTGAATTTTATTGCAAATAACAAAAGGATATTTTAAGGTTATGATTTTATGCAGATGTCATTTTTTTTACTTTATAACCATACAAGTTATTTGCGACAGATATAATGATATCTTATGTATGGTGATGCTCTGAGATATATTTCACTATTACCTGGAATATTTAGTTGGCACTGCCAAATCATTCAACATCTTGTAGTTTTAAAAAGTTTATCGGATAAGTTTGACGTTTAACGTTTAACGTTTGACGTCTGAAGTTAGATGCGTGTGTTGCCAAAACTACGTAAATCATATTCAAGTCTAAGTTAATGTATGGGTTCGTCTACCAACTATACAACTGTGTTCATATTCTTCAATCTATACGGTGCATATGTATGTATAAACGCTGTTCAGGCTTGCAGTATTTAAGTAGCACCCCCCTGACTACAACCTTCGCGCAAGTGCAAGCATACGTTGTCAAAATGAACTGTATGGCTGACATACAAACATTGATTTTTATATATAATACCTACTGTAAGCTAATTTTAATATGCCTATGACCTTCCCGGAAGTGTAAGCAAAAAGTTGAGCGGTGTGGCAACGCATAAAGTACGAACAAAAAAACATTCATGCTCATATATTAGATGTAATAAAACTATTATACATAGTGCCTTTCCAGCAAAATTGATTGGGAACATATTGAAATCTATTATAATAATATTTGTAATCCAAAATCCAAAATTCAAACGAAAACATGTAAAGCTACCCTGCCACACAATTATTACAACAATTCATGGTTGTGTCATTAGTCATCACACGTGTTTTGTCTCTTTTTGAATCCCATTTTCAGTCCGAAACATGAGTAGTGGAATAACAAAGTTAACAGCTTTAATTTCAATGAACAACCTGGTACTTTTGTATTTATTTTATAATTTAAACAGCAGATACCTTTTTGGATCTAAATTCTAAAGTTAACGTCAAGTTAACGTCAACTTCCAACATTGGTTCTAAAGTAATTAGTGTTACTTACGTCTAAAATTTTTTTTTAAAATTTCTAATGTATGGCAAATATGCTTTTTCCAAGGTCTGTCATTTTTCTTCGCGAGAAAATACTTAGTATTGTTAAAAACAACGTTATTATTTAGAGACTTTTATTAAGGATTTGATTTTAGCAATAATTTCACATTGTTATGAAGAATACTGATGAATTATGCAAAATACGAAATAGTCGCCATACTTCAAAAGATGTTCAATAGTTTGTTCTTTTATTTGAAGATAAACGGAGAACCTAGTAATAATATTAGGGTTATATTAAGTAAGTTTTGTTTCTTAAATATTTTTACGACCGGTTTCGTTGCCAGTCGTAATTAACTAACCTAACCTAAGATGGAGAATTTTTTTTATATTAAAACTTCGTATTTCGCATAATTTATCAGTATTTTTTATTAAAATGTATGATTTATCGCGATAATAAAATCCGCAATAAAAGTTTCTAATTTAAAATAGGATTGGTTTTAACAGCATTGAATATGTATTTTTTATAGAAAAACGACAGTTACCGGATAGCGCATATTTTACCAAAAATATAAATAATTATAAATTAAAGTTATGTTAATCAAAATAAGCAATAATTTAAACTATAGTAGAAATAAGTTTACCTAATTATATTAATCAAATAGTTGTTGGGGCGATGAATCAATAAAAGATTATAACATACGATTGGCATGCTCTATTGAAAGTTTTAATGTGTTGAATTAGGTATGTTAGTAATTTGATGCTTTGATGTTATTGAGCAATATGATGTTAAAGAAAACAAAGCACATTTTATATATTATGACAAAATCGATGGGCGGCTATTCGTTTTAGTAACCAAAAGACGCACAGGAATGTGTTCCTCAGACCGTATACTACTTGAATTCGTAAAACAAAATGAAACTCAAACAAACTATCTTTCTTCTAATAAAAAATAAATAAATTATTCAACGACATAAAATAAAACTAATTACTAGGAGTTACTTGGTTGTGACTAGGGTATCCAATCCCGGGATTGGGATTTGCTCACCGAGGAATTTGAAATCCTCAATTCGCTATACCTTTCCCCCGGATTATCTCCAAACCTCGTTTTTTTTTAGCTCACCGAGAAATTTGAAATCCTTGATTGCTATACTTTTACCCAGATTGACAAAGAACCTCGTTTTTTTTTCAGCTCACCGAGGAATCTGAAATTCTCGATTTGCCAATTTCGTGTCAATTTTCGGGTTTTGCTCAAAATTTCTCAATCCCGAAATCGCAACCGTGTCAATTTTTTACCGATAAATTTTATTAGAATATAAGAAATTATAAGAAATGCTTGACTCGACTGGAATGTTTTGAACATATTACTATGCTAGATTCTATCAATTACACGGATGTTTGTAAATAAGCCATTTTATAAATTGTCATTTATAGGTGTCGCTGTAGACCGCTACACTTTTTATCACAAACACTTAATGATATTGATATTCTTGAAGAGCAGCTCGAAAACGCAGAAGTTGAACAAAAAAGATTGAACGAAATGTACAATATTAACATAAATAATTAAAGTAAAAAAACAGTGCATGGCGCTTTTATATTTGTTCTAATATGCTTTACGACATAAAAATGTATTTGAATAGTTAAGACAATCAAATAGATTCAAGTCGATTATCCTGGGTATGTATGTCATCTTGTTATATTTGAACGATACTTTTTGCAATTTTCTTTGTGTCGAAATAATGATCATAAAATCATTTCAACCAAGACGTTTCCTGGTTGAACTTATTTCAAATTGATTTTACAGAGGATAAATAAGTCAGTAGATACGTAATTATGTTCTCTGGCTATATAAGTTCGATATAAAATTATTATCCCGCTTCACTGAATTGTTACGTGTACATTGGATTACATAGAAATACATATTGAGTTGAATTAAGCTTAAGAATTCAGGTGATTAACACGCAATGACACCTCTACTTCACCGAGCAGAAAGTGCAAGATTTTTAACCATTTGCCACTAACCAAAACATGTCACTATTTGGGGAAGCATTGATACATTTGATATTATTACACTCAAATCTTTTCTACACGGTTTTGAAATAGTACGCTCCACTTAAAAGAATAAACACTATATTTTTACACTTTTTTTTAAATCGATTCCCAGACACAAAAAAACACAGAAGCGGATAATGTACTTTATTTTCAAATAACAAGAAATCTAACAGCACAAGAGAGAACTTACAAACAAAAGACTTCATTAGATACCAGTACATGGCGAGATTTATGTCCAGTCCCTCATAAAAGTCCCCATATATAATCAAGTAGCGATAAATAGTATTATCTTTTCTTAATTAATATACATGTTATGTGTAATATTTCGATAATTTACTTATTGGACCTTCATTATTTACCTCACTTATTTTTTAAACAATTTTCTATAAAACAATTTTGTTATTTTCTCAAATAACACTCTAAGAATTCTTTACGTGGAACGTATCGACCGTGTAAAAATGGAGTTTAGTGTACATTGTAAAATGAATATATTAATTTGTTCATAAACGGTTTCTTTAATCAAGTCGTTTACGATGTTGTTTTCGTGGCAGCGCCATTGACCCTAAATCCCAGCTAGGTCAACAAAGGTTTCATAATTTTTGTTTGTTTAAATAATATAACAGTAATCATTGGCGGTTCTAGGTACTGGGCTAGGTGGGCTTAGCCCGACCTGCATTTTTCACCCAAAATGTGTAGAAAAAAAACTTTAGATAGCTGAATAAAAATGAACAGCAATTCGGCCGCTGAACAAAATAAATACATTTATAGCCGTAACTAACCTTTCCTAAATTAATACAATATTTTTTTTTGATTTTCCTCTGTCAATATAAGACAATGCTATGTCTACCTACAATAATACTCTCGATTGTGTTTTGTATTACAATTTTAAACCGAGCCGGCATAAAAAAAGCAATAACCCTATACATACTTCATACAGAACAAGCAACGTGACGTCAGTCTGGCGACACCTACGTATTTATAATAATAACAAACGCTCGGACTAACTATAATATAGCTCGAGTAATTTGTTTACACTGGGGCGCAATCAAGCACGATAAGATAAAACTTTTCTCTAGCCCACCTAAGACTTTAAATTTGAATTTATGCAAAAAATTCGTTGACTTAAACTGATGTTGGCTCGAATATCAATTAACAATATTGGATGCGAAGTTGTTAAAATTGATTTCAATGTTGGAAACCGCATATTGAAATGCGTGTATCCTTGTTTTTATTAATTACGTAGTTTTTGAAGGGATACGTAAGCTTATGTACAGGATATCGTGCAACTTATTCACCCATTTATTGCCAATCATAAATCTTAATAATAACATAATTACAACCAAGGCGGTTAAGCGCATCCTTCACCACCTACATAGTATTTTATTTATAATGCATTATTATTATACAACAATGCAACTGCAATTACTGAGTTAATAAGATTGAGATAAGATGAAAAATTTGTTTTCTTTTGTTCTTGTTTGAAACCGGTCAGTGAGTCTTAACACCCCATAACGCAGAATGATTTTCGTATTTACTCTATTATACAATATTTATGTTTATTAGATTGGTACTAAACATGGAAAAAAACGTAATACGTAAAGTAGGTCAGTGATCACATAACTTTTCATTACAAGAGCTAAATAATTAACACTTTTTAATATAATTTACTGTGCACACTTGCGATCAATTGATCAAATTATTACGCTCGGTGTAAAAGAATCTTACTCAAGGGTACTTTTAATGTCCAACTAATATATCCGAGAATAGGACCGCTGGTTGCACAAAATGCAATTTTATTCTAATTTATAAGACGGTGGGTACAGTAAGCGAAATGTTCTCTCTTTTCAGTCTTTTTAGTTGTATTCCATATCGACTGTGGAAATGAGAAAGGACGTAACCCACAGTTTTTTCAAAACAGTTTTTTTAGATAATCACAATGTACACAACTTGATACACTTTCTATCAAAAGGATGTAAGCTGAACATGCCAAATAAGTATCTTTATTTAGCTTTCAAGTTTGAAAAAATAAGGGCCTGCAAATATTGCGATCATGAAAAAAATACTTAAAAAAGGTTTTTTTTGAAAAATTAATTTAGATGAAGTCAAATTAAAACCAATTAATCAATCTCCGTGCACATCAAGTTTGTGTATATTTCATAATTAGCTATTGGCTAAAAACCATCAAAAATCATTTTTTGTGTCTGCTGTAAAAGTTGCTATGTGTGAATAACGTCTTTTTACCTTTCCACAGTCGATATAACAAGGATACATATTTAATTTAAACAAAGTACACCGTGACCGAGTGGTAACGGTTGACAACTTTTGTTTCAATATGGTCTCTGATATTGTCTATTCAGTTGATTTTTTAAATTATTAAATGAACGCTTACAAGTTCTTTTTAACTAATTATGTATCTTCTATAATAATGAAAGTAGCACAGCACATATTCTAGAATATTTTTTTTTTTAAAAAAACTACAATTATCCATAAGTGAATGCCTTCTAAACTTTATGTTCTAGAAATCCAATTATAAGCAGGGATGAGGATAGGGCTTGCAATTTACCGTCAAATTGCAATTACCGGTAAATATTTTTTACCATTACCGGTTTATTACCGGTTTACCGATAAACCGGTAATGCAAGCCCTAGTGAGGAGGTAGAGTCGAAATAAAATGTGTAACTCTGACTCCTTACACAAAAAGTTAGGAGAGTTTTTTAATCTGCGTCGGACCATTTGTTAATGCCGATGTCGGGGTCGCGGCTTTTTTTTCATTGAATTGATTATAAGTGTAAAATGGCAAAATATTTAGTTCCATAAGAATCATAAGATATCACGGACTTCTACTTTGTGTATTTTTATCTTACCTTATTATTTTGTATACGATTTTAAAGATCCAACACATTTGGAAAATCTTTATAAACTGTTACACATAAAACAGTTTATTTCTTAAGTATATTAACGATCGATATTTTTTTCTTTTTCAGGAATGAAATTATGATGATGGAGCATGGACAGAAGCTTCTCGGCGCACTCGAGCTGGCTGGGGCGGCTGTATTCGCTGCAGGACTAGCTCTACGAACTGCAAGACGACGCCTTCGTCCTACATCCAAAATCCGAAACCGGAAACCTCTCAGTGACAGCCTTGTACTGGTTGGTATAATATCTTTGATCGGCGAGATTGACCGATGTAATGTATATTTATGCCACTGAGTGAAAACCTCAGTAATAAATCCAATAATGATACCAGTATAATTTTATGTTTAGATTTATATCTACACACTACGTAGTTAATGTTGCTTCCCATTATGTTATCAAAGATAATTAATTAATTTTCTATCATACCACTGATTATAATCAGGTCAGGAGTCGTCAAACTTTATGCGTTGTACCCTCATATTGGGTGCCACAGTATAATATTAATCATTTCGTTGGTTTACTTAGACAAAACTGAGTTAGATGTCACAATCTACGTATTTTGTTATGCTTTCTTTACCCAGTAAACAAGTCATTATGTCGAAAAACACTTTTTTTAAGCCAAATTGAATACCCTAATAGTCACCTAGTGCATTCGTTGAAACATGATGTTTGCAAGAATTCACTAAGTGCGGTAACTTACTATTGAAAACTTCTCTGGAATCGAGAAAATAAATATTTAAGACTTTTTGGAAACTTTCAGATTATAAAAGGCAAAAAAAGACTGTGATACCTGATAAAATTTAGTGAAAAGTCGATTATCTCAGAATCAAAATTTTGTCACTTATTTGACCTCTGGCAGCAAAACGACGATTTATAAACATATATGAACATCACAAAATAACAAATTGTAAGTTGATTGATTTCGCAATGTGAAAATAGACTACGTAATGATTACATAATTGATAGAAATAGAAAAAATAGAAGATACTGGTAATTGGCTAGAATGTCAACCGAGTAAGGTCCGACAAAATCTGTTTTTACATAAAATATAACACTCGTCTGAACTCCCTTGAATATGTCGACACCCGAAACAGCACCGTTGAACATTTTAAAACTCTTTAAAAGTGGTAATCACACAATCTTTAATTATTTACTTCCAGTTTTAAGTTTTTTGCATGTTTCTCGGCATAATTGCATCGAATTACTATATGCCGTGCCTCAAAAGATTGTGCCGATTTTTTTTTATATAGGCATGATTTTTTAAATGACAAAAGAGAACAACTTTGCCAATAGATTTTAAAAAAAGAAGTATGTCAGCCAACCATTAAACGATACGCATAACTTTATACACCCCTTAGAATTTCAAATTATTTTGATAGTTAACTGTAAATAAGTACACATAAATACTTTATATTCATTCTTTTCCATAAACCTCAAATCCGATCTTTCAAACGAGGCAGAGAGAACCAACTATCCTTATGATGTTTTTTTGATCACTTTAAATGTGTTGTACAACTGTCAATTCTTGGTGGAAAGGCATGGAAATATAATTATAGAAAAACACATTTTTAATAAATTTTCTATTTTTTCATAATGTTCAGGACTCTTTTTAATTTAATAATACTTAAGATGGGCAAACCCAATCTTGAAAAATGTGAAGTACAAAATAAAAGATTTAATTTTTACCCTATGACAGTTTTTACACTCCAAATTGGACATTTTCCAAAAAAAAAAATTTTAAGCAATTGGATAATTTATTAATTAGGTCAGGGGTTAACAACCCCGTGCACGCGGGCGCCATGGCGCCCGCCTACTAATTTGGGCAAATCGTTAAATTTCTGGGATTTTGAATTTCAAAATTCTTGGAAGAACAAAAAAACCAAAGTCACGTTGATAATTTGGGGAAATCGGTAAATTCCCGGGTTTTCGGATTTTAAAATTCATGGAAGAGCTAAAAAATTTTTGATAAAATCGTTAAATTACTGAAAAAATGTGGTGCCCGCCGCCCTAACTTTAGAATGCACTCTAGAGTCCAAAAATGTTGGTAGCCCCTGAATTAGGTTTATTTACGCACATTTTAATGAAATATGACATACTGAATATGTACCGCGGGCACGGAGTTGGTAACCCTGACCTAATTGATAAATTATCCAATTGTTTAAAAATTGTTTTTTTGTAAAATGTCCAATTTGATTTGTAAAATGTCCAATTTGGAGTGTAAAAACTGTATGTTTAGTAGCGACATCTTGTATCGAATAGCAGTAATCTGCATGAAAATTGTAGCAGTAGTTACAATATTTCAAATATAATTTTAAATGTATTTAAACTCGCTGTTTTAATATTAAAATATCTATGGGATCGGCAGACTTTTTGACGCATATTCTGTTCCATTGGATTTGTGTCAAATGTTTTGCTGAAATATTTTTTATTGACTAACACTGATATGTTGATAATTAAAAATCATTTGATAATGCTCGTCATGAGCGAAACTGGTCCTGATCTTAATAAACAAAAGTGGAAATTAGTACAAATGTATATTATATTTATTAAATATAGTATCTTTCCACCAAGTATTAACAGTGAACATCCAGAAGTGATAATTTGCAAAATGAAAAGATTCATTTTCAATCGGGGGAAAAAGCTGATGCCACTTATTGTGTAGTAATTGTATTTTGTGTATCAGGTCTTAGGCGCTGACCGTGAAATAAGCCAAGAACTTGCAGCTCAATTTCAAAATCGAGGATGCAGAGTAGTGCAAGCGGGATGTGAAAAAAAGTCTTCCGATTCATCACCATTCTACCTATGTGATTCATCACAACCTGCGCAGCTGTCACGGCTGGCTGCCGACGTCTCCAGGGATCTCGGTGAAATTGATATTGTGGTGTATGCCCCGAAGTCTACCAGCTCGTCGCCTGATTCTTCGTCAAGCAATCCACAAGAAAAACATTTAGAAGAAATTGCTAACCTAGTTCAACATGATCTGATGGAGCATTTTCATGTAAGTTATATTCATTATATAAAGAAGTCAACTTCTCCTAAGGAATGTTTTATATATAATGATTATGCTTATTCATTGAAACAATAAAATTTATTTCATGAACCCTCGACAGAATAATATAAGTCAATTTGACCAACAGTGATTTTTAATGTAGTGAAATTATAATTTAATTATGGTGATAAATAAGTCCGTCCGGCACCTAAGTTGTATGGATAAAGGTTTGCTAACGATTCAATGAAGACTTCCATAAATTGATTATCATAACGATATCATCCTTTTTCACCCACCCATACCAATTAGTAAAATTGCAGCATTTTACAGACAGTGAGTGGCTAACTACTAGCTCTTTAAGTATTTCGACTGAGGGTGCTTGATGGAATTTCAATATCAAATTTGAATTGTTTGAATTTACTAGCTCTTTCTTAAATCACTTTTAGGGTGTTCACTGTCAATACTTGGTGGGAAGGCATTATATTAAAAAAACACAATATTCCTTTGTACTTCATTCCACTTTATTTAATAGGTCAGGACCGGTTCTTTCTTCAATCCCATATATGTAGACTTGATGGAGCGACTGACTTACCAGCAGTTTTTGTAGTCCATTCTAGTCCAATCCAGTTTTCTGTCCAAATTAAGAGCAAAGAAAAACAAGCAAGAAGACTAGTGCATTATTACATTATATTTATAATGAATATTTTAGAAGCAAGGTAGCTGATGTCCCTAAGACAAACGAATTGTCTCAATCGTTCAAACTATGTACATTCTCACAAATTTTGTCACTAACGACCCGGGTTTCGCCTTTCGGCATCTCAGTTCAAGTTCATCCGTGCACTTGAATGCCTGAAGATGCCGAAAGGCGAAACCCGGGTCGTTAGTGACAAAATTTGTGAGAATGTACATAGTTTGAACGATTCAAATTTAATATTGAAATTCCACCAAGCACCTTCAGTCGAAATCTTAAATTGAATTGTCTCAAGTTCCTTTCTTCATTCTTCCTGACACTCAAACCATTTCATGGCAACATCAGTGGTGTTGTGGGGTCGGGACCACTCCGACACTTCTTTTAGATTAACACAATTAAGATAGAAATTTTCGATCATCGATATTAGTGTTTCTACTGTAAAAAAATGGCTTTAATTTATCTTATGTGATCTAAAGGTTGTATCACAATTCGTTCCTGTGTTGGCGCGACGGTCTGGTCGATTTGTATCAGTAGAAATGAAGGGAGGTCCTACCGGATCTTACGCAAATACTGGATCTGCTATTTCATCCCTTGCAGAGACTCTGACACACCAAATGGCAACTGAGTATTTGTTTTTTCATATTGATTTATATTTTATATACTAGATACTTACTTACACTTAACTACATGGCACACTGTATAATCTGCAACACCTTTTTTCACTGAATATTATGTACTTAACTCATGGTGCAATATCATTAAATCATTCAAGAATAAAAAAATCAAATGTTTTAAGTTTGAATTGTTCACATTTTGTACATTTACAAAAGTTTTGTCACCAATGTCCCGGGTTCGATCTGCCAGTACATCCATGCACTGGATGTTCATTTTCGATTCAAATTTAATATTGAAATTTCACCAAGCACCTTCAGTCAAAATCTTTAATTATATACATAAATGTTCCATTTTTGCTGTTCCAATGCTATTGAAGCAAATGTTGAATATCATTATCAAAGTATCGTATTTTTTTATTATTGTTTGAAAAGGATTGAACAGTTTCATCATTTGTTTATAATTGCTGGGTTTTGCATATTATATGATGATGTGGTTTTTTAAGTCAGAAAATAATATTATTTAACAACGTTTATTTGTACAAAATATGAAAAAATCCCTTTAAAAGTATTTGGTATACTTACATAAATACAGAGAAAAAAAACTTATTACAATCTTTCAAATTATGAGGACATGATTGTGGAAAAAATAAGTTATTTATAATAAGAATAACTACAAACAAATTCTGAATTAAATACTGTATCCACATCAATACAATTTTGTACGATTTAAAATTAATGGTAAAAGTAACGTTTCCTATCCAGTATAAGTGATGCCAATTTTTTTTTTTATTTACTGAAATTTGTCAGTAACTAATTAAATGCTCAATATTATTACAATATTTATTTTTTTTAATTCATCATATAAAGAAAAATAAAAGAACCTGCTGGTAAATTTCTAAATTTAACCCTTTGACCGTGGTTGACTGCTATAGCAGCCCAATCTGAACCGATTTGGATCCGAGCCGCGGTCAAAAGGTTAATCATTTTGTGTATGACTGAAAAATATTTTCACCAATAGCTAAGGAAGAATAAGATTGTATTTAAATACAAAAGCCAAAAATTTCTACGCCAAAAAACTGTTAGAAGTTGCAAGTTCATTGAAAATTATGTGATTCACACATGCCACTTCAATGTATGATTTGAAGAATCAGGCCACCGAGCTGAAATGCACACTTTTATTTCATTGATTTTCTGTTCCATGGATATTATTTTTTTATTCTCCGTATGAATTGTCATATTTTTTTAGATTGAATTGTTGCCTTATGGTTACAAACTATTGAGAATACTGAAGAACATTTTAAAAAAACCTAGAAACCACGGGCAATCCATTTAGAATCTCATAATCTGTCATCTCTGCATTTAATCATTTCACCAACCGTTTGTAATTATTAACTGAATTATCTGTTTTATGTAATGCAGTATTTTACATCTATTATATTTTATATAAAAAAGGAGCCACATTTTAAAATTGTAACCATAACTTTTTGCGACACACTGAATAAATAAATCTAAAATACTAATTACGCCTTCAAAAAGAATAAATGAATTCTGGCAGTATTTTTATATAAGTACTGATTTGGGTTAAGATTGAATATTGAAAGAATAGAAACATTATTCCTAGGTTATTATTATAAGTATTAAAAACAGATCGAATTTTAAAAAAGACCAGCATAATCTACAATACTGTTGTGAAGCTAGCAACTTGACAAACTTCAATCTAATGAGGTGTCAATTATGTTTGATACTTAACACTTAGATCTCGATAAGACTCAAGTTATTCAAGCATTGAATGAAATAAGTCATCCCCTCCCTCCCGTCAACGGGAGTGGTTGTGAAACAATATTTTTATTGGGCACAGATTATAATAATGTAAGGTGCCATTTTGTTCTCTATACATTTATATTTACCCCATAAATATCTTATACCATTCACATGACTGGTTAGTTGTACTTATTGATTATTCAATTTGTTTTATACATAAATATCTCATATTATATTCAAAAAAATATATACAACCCACTCAAAGGAATCAAAATAAATACACACAATGGAAATTATATCAAAAATATTTGACAATTGGACAAAAATTAAATTTATATAATGGCAACACAAAACAAGATAACCCCAAGAGATCAAAAAACAGGGATTCTAACGATGAAAAGGCATATATTGACTAAATATTGATTATTGTATTTTTTTTGTTAAACAGCGGCGATCCAATCCATGTTACTCGTGTCATTAGAAAGGTGACGAGGATGGGTATTCTAGAGGACGTTCAAGAATCAGCTGCCGCCATCCTGCAGGCAATAGAAGCTGGTAGAACAAGCATCACCTTACCATCTGCGAAACAAGAATTTAAGAATATTATAAGGTTGTTAATTCAATAAAACACTTACACAATAAAAAGTATAATCATTTTGTTGATATAAAAAAGTATGAAAC
Organism: Himalopsyche tibetana; assembly: GCA_030503985.1. NCBI lineage: Eukaryota > Metazoa > Arthropoda > Insecta > Trichoptera > Rhyacophilidae > Himalopsyche > Himalopsyche tibetana. The sequence goes on from JAPJYX010000014.1 coordinate 3,595,850, forward strand.
AATTAAATGATTGGAAATTATAATGGTAGTGTGGCTACAGTAGGTTCTCGATATTTACGACAATGAAAAAATACCACTATGTATATTTTATGCAACTTCTTAAATGTGATGACTTAGATAGTGAGGACTATAAAAAAAATGTAGCACAAACATTATTGGTGTTAAAATATTTAGACAACATCACCTGTACTAAGCTTAATTTCTACTGGTAAAATGTTTCTTAAGTGCTTTGTTTATAATTCTTTATGTATTCTTCAATGCTACCAAGTTGACTTATCAAATGTTGACACACAACATATTATAATGCCGTAGGAATAAGATATGCACAGAAGATAAGATACAATTGACAACGTATATATTTATATATTTTTTTGTTTCAGATACATCTCTGGAGAGATATTTCAATTCTGGAACGATAAAATATTAAGACACTGGAAGTTGGCCAGATGAATTGAAGATAATGAAAATAGAATATAATTAGAAAAAAAAAACAATTATGATATGAACCTAGGCAGTTATATGGACCTACTTCATTTAACCCGATAAAACTATGTTATTTCTTAATGATTCAGTTATACATAATTAATATGGGAACATGTTTGCATTTTTTTTGACAGTTTTGTGTATAAACTAAAACGAATTTCAGCAGGGAACTCACCGATAATATTGATAATCGCTTTTGATGATGAAAACAATACTGCCTGTCCTTTTTAAAATATATTTGCAAGCAAATTGTTGCTATTTAGACTCATTGATTTCTAAGAATTGTATTTAAAAAATAAATATATTATTATGTACACTGAAGCACACTAAATGTTTTTTTTTATAAAGGAATATGCTTATTTTGTAAATTATAACTTATACATCAACTAATCAATAATATGTAGATGATCATTTACCATATTGTCGGTTTGATGCAAGAAGTCAATAAAATGAATTTCGCAAGAATGACATAAGCTTGTTAATGATGTCTTTCATTCCGATATGTGAATCAAATACAATGTAGTAATTGTAAAGGTATCTGATTGGACAATGTTGGTTGATGCTTAGACACTAAAAGACTTCTTTAATTAATGCAAAATGAAAAAATAAACATTATCCGACGATATATGACATAATTTACTACATATAATATTGTCACTAGTAGCAGAAGTTGGTAAGTAACAAAATTGACAAAAATGAGTTATGTACACACTGAAATACTTGGATATCCATTCTTTATCTGGAATAAATCAGTCGGTGCATTTATTCTATCAGTTTGGCAAAAGCAGCATTGTTTTTATTGGTAATTATTATTAATGCAGATAAAAAGGCAGGCAATTGTGCAGGGTAGGGAGCATGGGAAAGAATTTAGATTGATTAATAGCAAGTATGTATTATTTTTCTGTCGATATTAATTAATAAATATAATAAAAGCAAGAACATTTAAAATTAGAGAATTGATCTGCAGGTCCATATTACAGCTGCCAAACTATGGTCTGACTTCATAAAAAAAAGAAATTACAGAAATACATTGATTTCGATGATATAGGTATTGAGTAATGACAAAAACAAAAAGGTTTTTTTTTGTTTTTGAAGTTTATTATTTATTTTTTAAATTTAATTAAGGTATGGTAGGATTTATACAAAGTTTCAAATAAAAGTTTTTCCCCGCAAAACCTAAAAAGCATTTTTATTAAAAATTCATAATACAAATGAGGGGCCACGTATCCGTAACTCACATTCTCCTAAAATGGACATTTGAGAAAATCACAATAAAACCACAAGAGAACAATTTTTTGTAATTATAAAAAATTACTCTTAATTAATAGTAGCGAGAGCGATAAGTTAACCACTAGTCCTGTCCTAGCCCTTACCTTCTATCAACACTAGTCCCTTCGGAAAATAGAGATGGTGTAACAAATAGTTCTTTTAGATAAATTTCTGTTGAGATACCCCCATTAAGAGAAATTATAAATTTAAAAAATATATTGAAGTACTACCTGTCGAAGATTAGCTCCATTTACAGCCAGAGGAAGTAAGATAGGCAGACCAAAAGAATTTGTGTATGTGTGTTGTGTTGAGTGTTATATATGGTTATCTTAAATAATAGCGTCGTGAAGCATTTGACTTGCAGAAGCATCGAAATTGCCGCCAACACAGAAATCGTTCGTGAATTATTTGTTTTAATTAATTATACAAATCTAAGAAGCATTATGATCTTTGATTACTGTCAGAATAAATGAAAAAAATAAATGTACATTCAATCGTACCGATTTCGCCGCGAAATCGTTAATATTGGAAGCTATGTGTAACTACTTATACATCTTAGTTAAGATACGATTGAATTTCGCAATTTCGATTAAACGTCAAATGCTTCACGACGCTATTCTTTAAGATAACCTTATATATATATTATATTTATTTGTTATGATGCAATATGGGTTAGTAGAGGGTAGTTTGTTGTGAAGATAAAAGATATCCGAGGAATGGGACATTTTGACAAGAGCCTTTTTACATTACAATACATTCATTATGAGTAATTGGCATTGCGAAAAATACTGCGCTGACGGTGACTGTAATATCAATGGATACCAGAAACTAGGAATATTAAGAATTATAGCAGAAAGCAGGGGCAGACTTTAGACTGTCTGTAACTAAAATGGCGAGTAACACTAATTAACACAATCAATGATGATTCTGATGAGAGTCTATTTAAAAATAAAATGATGACTACTAATTGTTATGGTTTCTCTATATCAAAGCGTTACCGTTAGCATAAAGTATTGATTTTTGCTGTCTTTAATCAATGTCAATGGCTTTCAGGGGTGTGACCAGCCACACCTTTGTCTTCAGTATTGCGTTTTATTTTGTAATAAAAAGATATGCAAAACATGCTGAAGAGTTTAAATAAATTTTCCAAAAACTAATTAATAAATTACAATTTATGAATTTGAAAGATATTGAAATGTTATTGCAGTAGTATGCAGAAATCATTTTTTTAAAAGAATGATATTTATAATTTTAAATTAATGTCACATAATTTAATAAAGGTCAACCAGGTAGAAATATTATCGGTAACGTTTGATCAAAATAAATGAACACATCAAATAAGTAAAAAAAAAACAATATATTTAGTGAATGATGACTCTTCAATTGTGAAATGCTTTTATTGCTTATTGATGGTTTACATCAGTGTTCTTCGACCTTTTTACATTCGCAGACCGGTAAAAAATGGAAAAATATTTCGCAGACCATCGTCAACCAGATACACGTATCTACACAATTCGTGACTTCAACTATTTGGACTAACAATGAGGAGTATAAATAAGTAAAAAAATAAATTTCTCCAGTTTCTTTTAAATATTTTATAAAATAATATTTGACCGCAGATGAACCATGTAAATTTCATAATTGGGCGTATTTATGGCTATACATATTTAATTTTAATGCCGTCTATTGAATTTTGTACTTGACTGTACAACTGTGCATATCCATAGGTTGAAGAACACTGGTTTACACAACATAATTTCAGTTGTAACTTGTAACTATAGTTAAACAATTTAGTATTGTAAGATATTTTGATTCTTAATTATCATCTGCAGAATATTTTAAATGGACAATATGGGTTGCTACTGTTTTTCAATAATTTCCATTTTCACTTATAGTTACCACGTTTGGACTGGTAATTTTGAATTAATTTTGGAGCTGATACTATGTCAAAATGTACAATGATAGATTATAAATATTTTTTATTAAGTATCCAGTGAAACATCGAATGTGGGAAAGTTTTAAATTATTTTCCGATTCTCAGCTAGTTCTGGTTTTCTTTTGACATTTTAGTTGCATGTCAGAATAATTCACGATTCGAAATATGAAGAAAATGAGCACTGACCAAAACTAAACAGTTTGTACATAGGTTCTCAGTAGGTGAGGCATCCGCGGAAACATTATGAGGTGGCATCATAACAACAGAACGACGCTTTCAGACTTGCAGTCTGTCTTTTTTATGATGGTGGATGAATGCAGTCGCACATGTCTGTAAGGGGGACGACAAGTGTTCAACAAAAACGATCAATCGGGGTAATATTTGTGACGGGACAATAATATACAACCGATAAATCGATAAAAATGATAGATTCAGGAATGATGAATGTGGGATGATTTAAGAGTTGATGCAACTAAGTCACACGATAAAATTTAAGATTACAAGCCTTTTTAGTTTATAAAAAAATTTACTTTAGCTAATAATTTATTTTTTAATATATTTTCAAATAAATACTTTACTAAACAACACATTTTGGGTTCAGTGGAGGCCCCGAGCAGTAAAAATTTGAGCCCCTCAATCTCAAATTCGAAAAAAAAAGTTTTATAGATAAAAACTCTCATTAATTTATTTACATAAAATATAATAAAAGTAACAGAAATTTAAGAAAAAAAAACATGTTTTTAACAAATTTTCAATTTTGCTTTATTTCTTGCAAATTCATCTATTATTTTGGCAGTATCAATTTGTTTTAAAATTTCTTGCTCTATATACAAAATGGCAGGTACGATTTACACTACGGTTTCTTAACCGGGGGCCAGTCCAGCATGTTCCTAGGGGGCCACAGAGAAAAAATAGTTTAAGTGGGGCCTCGGGCAAAGTCCTCGAGTCCTTTTCATTTTAGGAAATCCGTAAATTCCTGGGTAAAATCTCAAAAGGGGATTGATGAATTATGATTAATGCCTTGGGCAGTTATAAAAAAAACTTCAATGTTCAACCTAATTTTTCAACCAAAAAAATGTTTTTGGTTTGATTATTCTGAACTCAAAATGTTCATCTGCTTTCAAAGAAATAATTGTCATCAAAATATCAAGAAAAATTTTTAATGGACTTAGCTAACAATAATAGGACCTAGATAACAATGTTCCACTGCAATAGTAAAAACTTACCTCTAATTGTGTTGTACATACTGCAAGTGCACTGTATAGAAATTGTTTATAACTGGTTATACAGTTGTTCTGTTTGAGTCCCCAGCTATTTTGTCAACAATCGAGCTGATCACAGGAAAGTTCAAAACTGATCCTACTACTGGGACTCTTCTCAAGAAATTTACGACAACTGGGAAGAATCCACTAAACAATAACACAAAACCATAAGTCTCTGCAATCATTCCAACGATTGGCCAACCGAGCAACACAACTATTATTCCACCGAAGAATGCAAATGATGCTTTCACTTTGTGCCTTTGAAAGAAAAATCGAAACGTTCTTTCCAGTCCTATGACACAAGCAAGTCCACATATAAAAAGTAAGTTACCGATAGCCAATAGTCCTTTATCGAATAACAATAACACCCCTAAAAATAAGAACGTTACGCCGAATCCGGCCAAGCCTACACCGATTTTCTGAGTATCAGTAATTTCAAACATTTTTAAACTTGAAATATACTTATATTAATTAATAAATCTCAGTATACATCACAATTGTTCATAACCTTAAAGGTTCCACGTCACTCATATATTAAATGAGTCAATCACTTGATTACATTTGCACTGTCATTAGTAACTACATTCAAAATATACCAATGAAAAGAAATTAAACTAGTACGAAGATGAATAATATAATAATTCCATGAAATGATTAATATAGAATATTATTTATCCGACCAATATCCAACTAATCAACTGAGCGGAGTATTTCGTGTTATTTTCGCCGCTGGGTGTAAATGGTGCTATTATCACAACACTACATTGTTATTAATACTCTTATTTCACTAGTACATATTTAAAAAATCAGATTGAACTACTATTTTCGTAGGTGGATAATTTTTGGCAATATTGAACGAAAGATAATTGAAAATATAACCAGTTATGTACATCAATAAGTCAATTTTTATATAAAAAAAATCCTCTGTACTCTGTATATGTAATATTTTATATCGAAGCTATTTTAACACATTTATTCGTTATAAACTATTTATTTACACTTGCCACATTATTCCATCACTTTCAACGGTGTTACGTGTGGTCGCGAATATTAATATAAATATTGTGTATTGTGTCTGATAAATGTAAACGTAATAGATTGAATCGTGATTTTTCACGATTACAGCTTATAATTTTTCTTGGCAAAATTCATATTTCTTTATATAAAAACCATGGTAAGTTTAACTGTTGTGGAATAACAAATGTGTATTTTAGGTTATGGGTCTGGAAGTTAATAATTTAATTTCTTATGATTACAAGCTTTAAATCGGGCAAGGTACCTAAAACTAAGTGTCTGGGAATAACAGATTCGGTTCGGACTCTGCCAAATTGTATAACTAGTGGTTACATTAACCATATTTTCAATGATTACTGAATGTCACTCGCGATTCACAATATGTGGAAACGTAACCTCAGTCCTATGCAAGGATCCGTTGAAATTGTTTATAGTAGTATTAAGCTGTCACATTTAACTATTAACTACAATAAATAATATTAATAACAAACATAATGCGTTTGCTGACATGTATATGTGCATTTCCTGACCTAAGACATCATTTTTTTTCAGGACTGCGAATCACCTAGCGAAGATGAAGACGTGGAATCAAAAATGTATGCCATGATTCATTTTGTGGATAGTGAAAACCCTACTCAGGAAAATGACGCCAACGCATCATTAGGCGAAGATACCAATTCAAACTGTCACTTCATAAATGAACATGGAATTCCATCAATTGACGATGCAATAAAAAATAATATTTTTATTTCAAAATCAAATGTTGAACAAAATGAAAACCAGAAGACCTCTAAAGTATCACTTCAAAATAGTAAACAATCGAAAAACAATCAAAGGTGTACAATCGATGAGTCTAATTATATTAGAACTGTTTCTATGCAAAAGGTTTCTTCAAAAGACGTGAATAAACCTGAATTCCTTGTGACTATATCAATTAAAAATAATGACAAAGACCAGCACTCTGTCAACGAAACTGTACAGGAATCTAGGAGCACAGACATGTCTGAGGATGCTGTCGTCACCCATGAACAGTGTGTGCGTTTATGTGATTCCGAAATGCTTAGTAAAAAAATCATTACACCTCAAACACCGAAAAAAAATAAAACAGCCCCAATTGCTCACGTTGTTGAAAATCCCGAACAAAATGAGCGCAGTATATTAATACGGGATGTCAAAACTAAAGTACCCAACAGCAATAGAAAGAAAACAAATTCCACCCCACTTCAACCAGTCATAAAATCACCTAAAAAACCAAAAGATAATGGTTTATCAAAATCAACAAACATTCAAATTATCAATTTGGACAGCAGCAGCGACGATGAATCTGATGTGGAAGTTATTCCACAGCCCGTTATACCAGTCAGTTTAATATATGTAGAAAGTTCTGATGACGACAGTATAGTAAGAAAATCACCGGAAACCATTACCGCCGAGGTAAAATGTTTGAATGTCTCTGTAGAGCCAGAAACTTTGAAAACATTAAGTAAAACACAGAGGCCATCCAATAACATTATTTGCCTGAGTCCTACGCCTTCTGTGATGTCGTCAGTGTCTGATGAGTTTATTTTGGCTGACTGTTCTAATTTAAACATTACTTCCAATGAAAGCGAGCCGTCCAATTTAAAATTTAACTTTGAATTACACGGGGTAGACTTGTGTGACGATACTGTTAAAGAGATACCGAAAAAGCGTTCCAACACCACGGGTAAACCGCAAAAACAATCAAGTAAAACTTCCAATAAAATTACTTGCGTAAGTCCTGTACCATCTGTGATGTCGTCCGTGTCTGACGAGTTCATTTTAGCTGACTGTTCTAATTTAAATATAACTTCTGATAAAAATGAACCGTCAAGCTTAAAGTTTAACTTTGAATTGCACGGCGCAGACCTCTGCGATGCTGTCGTTAAAGAGACGCCAAAGAAGCGTTCTAAAAAAAAGTCTCTTAGTGAAATGGAAACTGTTAATGTCGATTCAGCTAAAAAAATAGACAATCAAGATGCCCCCAAGAAGTTATTATCTTTAATCTCTAATATTGATACACCGGTCAGCATTGAACGTAAAGAGGACACTTTTGCTACACCTAAATGTAATGCTAAAAAAAAGAACCCAACTCCAAAATCTATTAGCTACACGGTGAACAATATAGAATATGTCACTCCTTCTATTGACGTGTACGAATCTGAAAGTTCTGATTTTCCTGAAAGTGTAGTCGATGTTCCTGTAACATTCACACCTAAACGAAAGAAAAAGTCGATTTCTTTAGAAAACAATGAAGTCGACAGCCTCGTCATGGCGAATGTCATTGGAATAGATAATTCTAGTAATATTGATTCAAAAACATTCGATATGAAAGATACCCCAAGTGCTAAAGTTAATAAAAAGAAAAAGAATAGAAACAAAGTCAGTCAAAGCCACTCTGAAGATCAGGATTGTTTTATTATTTTCGATTCAGGTGCTGACTTTGATCACATTAAACTACAAAGAGAAATGCCAAGTAAGTACATAATGAAAAAGCTGAATTTACTTATGACAAAGTTCATCTGAATATCTTATTCCTACCATATAAAACTGACTTACATCCTTAACAGAAATTGTAACTGACAATAATTATAATTTTTTTTAATAGGTCTTTTAATTTTTTTCTAGATGGGAAGGAGTATTGGCCCATAGACTTAGCTGATAAACTTAGAGAGAAAAAATACAAACGATCGCAAGTAATGTAAGCATATTTCACAAGGTTGATTTATTTCCTATTATTTCTTCGTTCTGATACTAATACATACGCTACGCTGATTCTATTATTACAGTTGTGGGTTCTGCAACAAAGCTGGACACCGAGATGACAATTGTTATTCCAAACCTAAGAAATGCGCCATGTGCGGAATTGAGGGCCACAAAGAACTACGATGTCCAAATAAAATATGTCTCAATGTAAGTGAGCTTTAGTACATATTCCTTGATTTTGTAAATCTGTTGACAACAACTATAAAGATAAGTATTTCATATCATTGAGATTCATTTTTTCTATTACCTCAAAGGCATTATGGGACAACAGTTGAATGACATATGTTTTAAATTTATTTCTATATGCCTAACAGTAATGACAAAAGTGTTGATTTTTATTTCTATCTTAGAAGTCGATCAAGGCTCAGACTTTTTTGAGTATCAGTATACATTCAGACAACTTATTCTATTGACCATTATTTCCATCATGTGGCATAACTGGAATTAAAAATATAATCATTTTTAGTCATTAATGATCACATCTATATGTCAAATACATTTAAATTATGTTATCGTTAAGCTACAGCTTATTACCAATACTATGTTTCTAATAGTGAAAACCATTATTTTTTTACAGTGTGGCAACCGCAACGACATGTTTACGTCTGATTGTGGTATTTGTTTAAAATGGAGAAAAGTTTTGTGTGCGATATGCAAGACATACGGTCATCCATCCGATCGCTGTCCAGACATTTGGAGAAGATATCACCGAACTGTAAATAAAACTTTTTTTATTTAAATTTTCTTACAATTAAATATTGTATATTTCTTTTATTCAGTTATTCGAAATCATCTAAACCAGTGTTCTTCAACCTTTTTACATCGGCAGACCGGTAAAAATTAGAAAAATATCTCACAGACCGGCGTCATCCAACATCACTCAATAAGTTCGTTGTATTACATCTAGATCGTGTCAGTATTGACAAATTCATATGATTTTTAGAAAGATGTACCAACCTTCACATAATACGTGTCAAAATTTCATAAAAATTGAGGTTCAGTTCACAAGTTACAGTACAGTGGTTTTAGTGACACTACTTTTGTAATTTTCAAAACAATGGAAAAATCAAAATTTCTTGTGTTGATAAAGCATTCCTTTTTAATGGGAAAAAATACCATTCAAGCAAATCAATGGCTTGACAAATGTTATTCGGACTCTTTTCCATCGAGACAAATAGTAGAGAAGTGGTTTCCTGATTTCTGAACGCTCATTTCATGTTTTCTAAGCTGAACAATCTGGCTGCCCAAATTCGGCAGTTGTCCCCGAAAACATAAAAAGTCCACAAGATAGTTTTGACCGATCTTAAATTGAAGTTTCGTGAGATGACTGACATCTTACAGATATCAGAAGGCAGTTTATTCACCATTTTGCATAAAAATCGAGAAGATAATCAAGTTGAAAATTTTTCGAAACATAAGTCTTCGCGGACCGGTGCCGGTCCGCAGACCATAGGTTGAAGAACACTGATCTAAACTACATAAATTCAATATTTATTTAAATATCCATATTTTTTTAAATACATAATAAATTATGTAGGATTCTAAAATAAAACAATGAAAATACTTTTTAAAAATTATTCATGACAATGTCGTGGTTGTCTTAAATTTTATCAATTTTGTAACCTATTTCACTTTGCTCATATTCATTCATTATTATATTACTATCACTTTTCATATCCAACATCATTTCTAAGTAATTTTTATTATTACAGATTTCATTTGAAATTCCATTGATCGAAGAAAAGTCCCGGAAGAGTTCATACCAATTGTTTTGCAGCGGTTGCACAGGACGGGGACATTTGATAAATACTTGCAAGGAATATATTTCCTTTACCGAATTCAAGATTCCTTCTCCGTATATTTTTGAATATACCCCTGTTTATGGTGAGATTATAAAACAAGGTACTGATAGCCAGAATGTCAACGGACATCAAATGACTATGAAAAGAAAAGGGGACAAGGAATGTATTGCATCTCACAGTAAAAAGCCTTCCGATTATACCAGTATTGGGCAGGAAAATACACCTTCCCATATCTTATTAACACAAGATTCACTGGAACGTCTTTATTCTCTTGAAGGCCAAAAATACATAAATGCTGCTTCTGCTAAATTCAATTTATCTATTAAGCAATCTAAAACTGATTTGGGAGATATTTTATTGTTGACAGGAAATAGAGGTCAGCAGGAAGAATTTCAATTTGAGTTCAGAAAGTGGATGCACATAAAAGAACCTGTTGTGCGAATTTCAACAAAATGTCGCTTGCCAAAAAATAAAACTGCTGCAGTAAATTATATAATGTCAAGCATCAAATCGTTAAATAAGGATTTCGGCGATCCACAAATTATTCACAACAATCTTCAATCATTTGAGAAACAGTACAAAAAAATGATTGGGTGTCAAAATAAACTAATAAATAACAAGAAAATGCAGTCGCTTTGTAGTAAAATAAACAATGCACGGCAAACATTGAATAAAATTTTAATCGGGCAAGCTGGTTTTGATGATGGGCACGCCAATGTTGATAAACTGAGAAATATGTTAGTCCAACTGAAGTATTCGGACGGTATGGTCGTCAACAATCAAATGAGAAATCAGATTACAGCCTCTTTCTTGCCAATATTTTCTGAGGCGCCCAGAGATGACTATCTGAAACTCATCAACATGTATAATTCAAATGGTATAAGTTTGACATTGTCAAACCCCAAAAATCAAAAGAAAAGTAAATTAATCTGTAGAGAAGCTAATTTTAATAAAAAGAAAGGTTTGCTCGACCGTATTCACATGACCAGAAGGAAACTTGAAGATTCCTTTAGAAGTATGGGGAGCGATCCCTTTGCTATGGTTGACTCCACATGGAAGCTACTAGATATGTGTGAATACCAAATACAGAATAACCAAATGTCAAAGGATACATTTTATAATTTACGAAAAGCAACTTCGAGAGTTGATAAATTTATTGTACAGACACAACGCTTTATATAATTTGTATTTATGAAATAAAAGTATTTTTATTATCTTTTTGTTATTTCATTATATACTTGGTATGAAAAGGTTCATTCATCAAGAATTCATTAGATACTAGTTTAATTATGGTATAAAGCTCATGCAATATTTGAAAGATTTATATTGAATCTTACAGTAAAAAAAATAGAAAATAACATAATGTGGGCATTTAAAGACCTATCATTTTCTAATGTGTGTATTTTATACATTTATTTCTTTCCTTGAAGATACACCCAGTCTACAGATTTATTTTGGCCCATTTCGCTATTACGTAATATTTTTCTTTGAATTTTTTTTACTTAAGAATTGGTGGCTCTGCAAAATCATGTAATGTGATGACTGCTCAGAATCTTGTTAAATACCACATTTTGGCCATTAATTTTATCCAACACAGAAAGGCAAATGTGGGGCTATAATGCAAAATGTACTATGTATTTCCAAAACTCAAATTTTTCAGTAGAGACAAATACTATGACGAATAACACAAACAAAAGAACATTTGCATAAAAATATGATTTCCAATTTGAAGACGACAGTCTTATAGACATTTTAGATTAAAACTAATAGGATCAGTCGATTCCTTATGCTTGAATTAACTTATCTGCATACCTAACTCAATATCGCTCTTTTTGGAAATAGTACATTTTGCATTATAACCCCACAAATATGTATTGAATCTACTGAATAAACGCACTCGAGACACCTGTCCGTACCGAAACCGAAAATGGTGAAAACTTAAAAACATGTGAGGATTTTGACGAGATTCTACGAAATGACGAAGACTTATAAAATTACTATCGAGTCACATAATGATAGTTACGAGGCAGCAGAGAAACAAACGATTCAAGAAAAATGACAACAGATGGTATTTTTTTTATTGACACTCCTACTTAAGCGGAATAGAAAATTTCAAAATGAAATGAGAATCTGAATGATACACGGAACTTAACAAAGAATTACAGCCACGGGAAATGCAGAAATCAAACCAAAAACTTATAACGGAATTTATTGTAAAGAAAAATACTTAGGAACAATAATACAAAGCTAATGTGTTATAATTTTAATTCTTAAAACGAAATTATATTAAAAAAAAGTTTTTATACGCGAAAATTTCTGTTACCAATGTATCGCGTAAAAAATAATTGGGTGTATAATAATTTTTAGACGGTTGGTACAGACATTTCAAAAAAAATGCGTTTAATTTCTATGTGCTGAATTAAAATTTATAGTATTTTATATTTCCAATAAAACCTACATATAAACTTTATTAAATCTTACTTTTCAATATTCGCCATTTACAAAAATACTTTGATAGTTCACAATGAATTGATTTCGTGCTGTAGACATGAAATAATATTTACATTAAAAAGGTTTTTATAATCCATTACAATAGTTTACAATTGTTGTTGACAGTTTAATCTTATCATAACTGTTTATGGTCGCTGTCAGGAGTCTTTTGACAGGAGCTTAATTTTCATAAAAGCTCCTAACAGTAATGAATTTAACAAAAACCTCACCGAGTTAAGAAATAAGAAGTGTCACTGTGTTCTTATTTCGTTTGACCTTTCCATATCTAGTTATAGTCGCATACATAAACCGTTCCATAATGTATTTGGACTTATCATTTGACCTACCATATGTATCAACACTGTTGCTTATTTGCACGTGTATCATAACAGTTTCTACTCAGCATGTCAGTACACATTGGAATTGTAAACGACTATGTTGTCATATTTCCAATTTATAATTTTTATTAATGAAAGAGTTTGTATCGTATTTTAGTATCCACAAACGCAGCACTTTGGTACAGGCCAAAGATTTGTGCCAGCGCCTGTATACCCCGATCCGGTAGATTATACAGACAACAATCAGTATTCAGACTATGCAGCTTCATCTCAAAACGAGCCTCTTGATAGATCTTGGGCAATCGCTCATCAACCACAACCCAATGTTAAAGTTGCAATTGGTAAATTGAAAAATAGTAAGTATCTGCAAGTGTTAGTCCTCTCCACTATGAATACACACACACTTATAACGCGTAATGATTACGCTATTTTTATCGCTTATATAGGTAGATAAAATATTGGTGTGATTAGATGTTTCTTTCTTTATTATTAATTTTCCATATGTTGCAAATCTTGCAATCCTCGATGCTATTTAAATAATATTATTTTGACAGTAATATCCATTCCGTATTTATAGTGTATGAACTTAAAATTAAATAAAAATAAAAAAAATTGGATCATTAACCAGTCAATTGTGGTGAATATATAAAGGTGAATTAAATGTAAGCTGATTACGTTAACTCTACAGAGACGAGCTTTTTTCAATAAAAAAGAGTTTAGAGCAATGAAAAAAAGATCATAAAAATGATGTCTTATTTTTAAGCTGGTATTAAAAAAAAATGTTAGGTCCATGGTACAGTGGTCAGCTTTGTTGGTTTCGATACCAGTACGAACAGCATTTTTTCAATCGATTTCTGTTTGAAGCCTTCAAGGCTTGGATGTTTGTGATGTGCGAAAATTACTCCCCCCCAACTATTCCAATCTTAAAATAATGGGGTGTAGCGAGAGTGATTAAAACCTGTTTAAAAAAAACATGTCTTCAATTATATATGAATTGATTTTTTTTATATCTGAGTTTACACAGCAATGAACCTTCTTATCAAACATTTTACAGGGTTTTTTTTCGTTATCGTATCTATATTTATGTAATTAAGTTGTCAAGGAATGTATTTTATAAAATATATAATAAATTGCATATCTAATAAAAAATTTTAGGTCCGGTTTGGGTGCCAAACTGGCCGTCTCCGAGTGTTACCTTGGGCCAAGTGTCAGCTGTTTCGCTGGACCCAGCAGGAAGAGTAGTAGTGTTTCACCGAGCCACAAACACTTGGGACCTCAACTCGTTCACTTTATCTAACCATTATTGGAATAGTAATGAACAACCGATCGCCGCGCCGACCATAGCAGTATTTAATTCTACGACAGGAGACCTCGTTGAACAATGGGGAGATAATCTGTATGTCTAAATTTTTTTTAGAGTATTTCTGTGTTCAAATGATTGAATGTTTATTATTGTAAATATTGAATTGAAACTGTGATGAAATGAAATAAATTTTTATATGGTCTGTTTATTTTAGATTCTTTATGCCACATGGATTGACTGTGGACACCAAGAACAACGTGTGGGTTACAGACGTAGCTCTGCATCAAGTGATGAAATTCGAAGCAGGAGAAAAAGAGAAGCCAAGTCTAACTTTAGGAGTCAGGTAAAAAGATAATTCTTACTTGAAAAATTCTGTAAATGTGGATACAAAAATTACATACTGCATCAATTTGGATGAAATTAGATTCAGTATTGTATAGTTGCTACAAATCGTTAACATGATGAGTTTTCTTATTGAATAGCCAAATAATAAATATAAAACTATTTGGTTGATGATTCTTGTCTTTTTTTTTACCGGTTTGTGGATTAAGATTTACTCCGGGAAATGATGATTACCATTTCTGTAAGCCGAGTGCAATAGCTGTGATGGAAAGTGGAGATTTTTTCGTTTCTGATGGATATTGCAACAGTCGAGTCATCAAATACTCTGCCGATGGAAAAAAAATACAACAGTGGGGAAGAGGTGTTTACAAAGGTGATGAAATAAATCAACATAGATTTTGAAGTAATCATATGTCTGTACGCATTTTGGTGTTGCAAAATATTGTAATTATTAATAATTGAATAAATTCAAAAAAAAATATGTTAATCATTATAATGTATGTATTCAGGTCTTTATTTGAAACTTATGTTAATTGTGTAATCTTTTTCTGTTGCTTATTTTATTTGCATTGATCATTGAGACGCTAAAAAAATTCAATGCTAGTTTTGAAGTAGAATGAAACTATTTTATTACTCATTTAGTCCTAATTTCTCTGTATCTGATTTGCTCAAACTCAATTGCCATAATTTGTTTTTTTTTTAGGAATAATGCAAGTTTTGCCGCAGCCATATACATTCTCCATCCCTCATGCGCTGGCTCTCGCTGAAGAAAAGGGATTGTTGTGTGTGGCCGATCGTGAAAACGGCAGAGTCCAATGTTTTAATTGTAATAATGGAACATTCGTGTCCCAGTTCCATTCCCCTATAATTGGTGCGAGAGTATTCAGTGTCGCTTATTCACCTGTCAAAGGTAATGTTTTGCATTAATATTATCTTGAAAATGTTGATTTGAGACACCACTGTATATGTACAGTTTACCATGCAAAACATACTGTTTTAACTTGACCTTAAGTAGGCCAAAAACTTTCTTCAAATCAATCAATATAGTAAGCTCCGGATTAATCTATAAGTGTCTTAACCGAAACATTTCAAAAACACATTTTCTCGAATGTATTCTTTCCAAAAAACTGTTTCTTGTTTCACCATGTATCCCAGTTAATTGAGAATCTTATTCATGTCTTGTAATGGATTAACGTCTAGAGCAGTGGCTTAAGCTCATGCGGGCGTTTTTATATTATTCGGAGGCCACTGCTGACATCTGAGGGGGAAATGCAACAATACAATCAGTTATGTCTGTTAATCCTTCCTAGATAGCCTGCAGTAAAATTCTTCATTACCTCGCTTCAGTGTATCTTAGTTATTGTGCATCAGTAAAAATGGCTTCAATATCAAACAAATCTATACCTTTTAAATGAAATCAGGTTGTGAAAATGTGAGTTTGTCTAATAAAATTTGTAAACAAAGAAATTCATTAAATGGCGTGTACACAAGATTTACTTTCTCCTGTATTATTACCCAAATTTTATTACCTTTATAAATACTATCGGTGTCATTTCTAATTCAAAACATTTATTACAGGGGGTCAACTCTACATCGTTAACGGACCTGAAGAAACGTCTCGACCTGTTCGAGGCTTCATAGTAGACATCACCACACGGAAAATTTTATCCGTATTCGGTCCAAATAACAAAGACTTCTCGAATCCCCACGATATAGCAGTGTCGAGAGACGGAAAAGAAGTCTTTGTAGTTGAATTAGATCCGTTCAAAGTTCACAAGTTTGTCGATGAAACTATTCCTGATCCATTGGTAAAGAAAACGGATAAATTAGTTGCTGATGTCGTACAACCGGTACCCAACAAGACCCTCGTTACTAACGCACCCCCTTCTCCGGCCAAACCCACCGCTACAGTCGGTTAGTATATTTTCATCACTAACACAATTATTATGTTTATTTATTCTTTATCACACCATTCATTTATATGTCTATTTTTCATTGCTTTCATTAATTTTCTATTATACTCATCCCTTATTTTACGCAATTTCACTTTTATATGTCAAGAATGAATAATATGTAAGTATCCTCCATATCATGTACAGGAGAGGCGAAATCCTACGAATTAACAAATCTTTCCCCTTTTGACAATAAAC
This sequence comes from Himalopsyche tibetana, assembly GCA_030503985.1. Classification (NCBI taxonomy): domain Eukaryota; kingdom Metazoa; phylum Arthropoda; class Insecta; order Trichoptera; family Rhyacophilidae; genus Himalopsyche; species Himalopsyche tibetana. The sequence continues at coordinate 3,613,023 of JAPJYX010000014.1, forward strand.
TTGCAACTGATACCCAATACACTTGCAGTATGTCCTGAGTTGCGTATTGAAGCTAAAGAGTATTGAATGCTTGAAACAAAAAAGAAATCATTTGCCGCAAATATTGTGTACACTTTTTTTTTTGTAACTAAACACTTCGTATATTAAACAATTTATTCGAAAATTTTTATTGTTTTATTTGTCACTATTATTTTGTTACGAAAATGTTTTCATATTATAAAAAGATACAAAAATAATGTTTATATCCTAAATTAACAATAAAATGTTTTTAAAATTGAAATTGAATCAGCCGTGTTGCTATTCGGAATATTTAACAGCTTTTAAAATAAAATAATCATTTATGTGTTAGTTCAACAATTCAGAATAGTTTTGTCTACCAAATACAAACTATAATGAAGTGATTATCATGAATTATTTATTTCATATTTAACAATGAAACAGTACAATGCTTACACAAAAATTAGATCGAATGGATGAGTGCGGAAATCATATTCATAATTTAAAAATACACTCAATTTTTAAATAACTTTAAATAAAAAACTTAACCACTAATGGTTTCAAAATTATTTTCCCTAAATAGCAACAGGAATAATAGTATTTAATTTTTCATCTGTTGATCGTATGAATCAGCTGTTATTCAAGGTCTCTTTTAGGCATCCGTCCCTGAAGAGTTGAGAAGCATCCTCAGACAAAATATCGCAAGATTTTCGAATAAACAAAAAATTGTTTCTAATCCTTAAGTTATAAATTACAAAATGAAGGTCGAAGGTTTTTCCTTTCCTACTGGACGCGGGGAGGTGGTAGGATAAAAACATTGATAGTACTAATTAAAAATTATTTACCCACGCTAGGGACAGTAAATCAATGTTTGTATCTTGCCCCCGCTCTCCGTTCAGTAGCAAAAAAAACCCCCAACCTTCATTTTGTACATTATAACATAAGAATTAGAATCAATATTTAGTTTATTCATAAACCTTGCGATACTCTGTCTGAGGATGCTTCTTAAAGAGGTGAAATACTTCACAATTTGTTACACAAGTGGAGTAACAAGTTACCGAATGTAATTATATTTTACATTAAATGTTTTTTATTGCATTGTACTGTATCTTGTTTAGTCATATAGGTATATATAACTGTTGTAAAAATTTCAGAGGGCCTACCACTAGGTAGTGGTGCTTGGGGAGGTTGGGCTGGCGTAGCCGGGGGAGTGGCAGGTGGCCTCGGAGCAGTTCTTCTTCTCCTTTTAGGAGGCGCTGCACTTCTCGCCCGAGCTCGTAGACACGGAGGTACTACTGAGAAATTTGGTGGTCTCGCATCTGATACAGAAAAATTTCTTGATTAATTTGATGCGCCACGTTATATAGTTCAATTTACTCTTTCTCATCTATTAATGTCTATCAAATTGTTACCTGAAGCATGCTTTTAATTCATTTAATCCCTCATTGCGATAGTCCAGGGCTCAAATGTTCATTCATCATTACATTCCAAAGTAACATTAATATTAAATGACAGAACATTATTTTTGTAGACATATATAGTGAACTTATTTAGGTGATAAGGTATCTTTATGAATTTCAAACTGCCCCAAACCATGATAGGAAATCTAAATCACTGTTTGAATGATAATATGTAGTTAATATAATTTACAATAAAAAAAAATTGGCGTTACAGCTAATGCCAATGTGTCAAATATTTTAAAGATAAAATATCATATGAAATAAACTTGAATTTTTGTAAACTCACTCGAGAATATCTCGAGGAGAATTGACATCACAAACACCCTCGTTTGTAAATGATGGAGGTGTAAACGTTGTCTAGTGAACATTTCAAAAATCTCAATTTTTTATTTATAACACTGAGAAGAGGGCGATTCTAAAATCCGAAGAAGCAATTGTATTACTCTGAGACGAGTGCTTGTTTATTTATTCGTTTAATAAATTTAAAAAAAAAATGCCATAAATCACTCGCATTGATCTTTTTTTTGGCAATTATAACCAGTCATGCAAAACACATGGCTAAGTTGTCATTTAACTTCAAGGAAGTATTGAAGCAAAAATATGTTTTGTATTATTGAATTTGTTTACCGTATGTTCTGGCTTAGTTTGTAATAGCTGTATATTTTTATTTTATTCAAAACCAGTTTTTATCTCTCAACTCATCTTAGTTTCTATTTTCCATCCACCTCCAACTATATATGTAAACATTTAATCATATTCTGTCAGTTAGTTAGTTCTGTTGAATAACTAAACCCGCATTATTTTAAAAGTATCAAATCCAAACTGTAAACATTCATTATTTATTTATTAAAACTATTAATTAGGTCTACATAGTAGAATATTCTAATATTAAACAATGGCGAAAGAGGCTAATTATTATTAACAGGAGACTTATAATAAATGTATACTACTATCAATCGTGACGTACTACTTTTTATGCAATTGACTTTCGATCGATAGGTAATATTTAAACGAAGACAGTGACTTAATTTTTATAACTTCAAGACAGATTTAAGAAATCTAAATTATGGTGGCCTTCTCTTGCCACGAAACCTCTTAATCACCAATCAGTTAGTTACCCATCATATTAACATCTAATAAAATAAAATTTACATATTACTAATTTTTATAAAAATACCTAATTACTGAAAAAAAATTATCTTAATAAATATGTGCCACCCCTTTCCATCGTCACTTAAAAGAAACTATTGCTTGTATCTAAGAAAATTTAAAGTACAATTAAAAAAAAATATTTATCTAACAATAAATTATTTAGACACAAAGCTAGTCTTGTAGCATAACTATTTATTTGTATTCTTTGGCTAACTTTGGTCTCTATTTGTTCTGAGATGATCTGACTTAATTAGAAGGACGTTCGCAACACAAAAGTTAATTAATTCAACGAAGTTTTGGGTTGGATCATCATCAGAAGTAGTCAAATTCTAGCATTGTAAATTTTATGTTTTCTTAATAGTTTTACAGGTGTCTGTTTTTATTTAGTAAATTTATTGATGAAGAACCGTGCCCGAATGGGTAATTTGCATAACTGCTTCAAGATTTTTTCCTTATGTAGATTTTTTACTTAATATGCAAAGACTTTTTAAAAATAATTACATACTTGAAACATCATTCACAATTCATAATTGTAATACAATTCAATATTGTGTTGGAAATATAATTTACGTTATTTACAAATAAATTTAACTATATTTATTATTTTGATTGCATAGACTATTTCTATATTCAACTATGTACATTCCTATGTTCAAAAATTTTGTATTGGTGCTATAGCCTTAACATCAATGTTGTAATAAGATAATTCCATGCACATTTTTACCAGTATTTTTAATCACAGCATTATTTTTGTATATGTGTCGCACGCAATGTTTTTTTTATATCTGTTTTTATAGTGCCTATGACTTTTTGTATCAGTTTTATATATTGTAGAGTTATTTTGCTGTGTTAAGTGCATTTATTGTATCTGTATTTTAGGCATGTGTGAGAATGTCACATCTCGTGAATTTATTGTTTATCATTAGTTCATACATATTACTTTCTGATTGCGTAGATACCACAAAAAATGACAATTTTTTATCTGTATCATTACTGTTTTAAAAAAAATGTTTTCTCATGGTTACAGCTTTAATAAAGAATGTCTAGGTCCATTTGAATTGTATATTTGAAACTTGTTTTCAATGGACATAACAATCGCAAGAAAAAAACTTTTAACAAAAAAATCAGTGAACTTTTGCTATTGTTGATGGACATCAAAACAGAGCATTTTTTTGGCGTGCTCTGCACATCATACAGGCTTGAAAGATTAAAGTTTATTTTAATATACTTGCAGTACACTGGCAAAAACATGTTTGATACTATACGCCTCAATTGAATTTTAACCATTAGAGGAGTATGGACTTACATGTACGTCGGCGCCATTTTTCTGTAAATGAGTATAAAAGTAGTTTAAACTCGACAAAGGAGTGTCTGTCTGTAAGCATATATATATATGCTCTAAGTATGAATTACATATATTCATTGGGAAAAAGGCACAAAATTGTCATGTTAAGAAAAGGCAGTAAATTAAAGTAAGGTTTGTATAAATCTATTCACTCCTCTAAAGGTTAATCACAATGATTATTTATTGTCATATTGTGGCAGACTTGTACTTCTAGTAATGAAAACTACATTTTTTTAGAATGATTTGATTCTTATAGTTTTTACTATTGTTCCATTTTTTTAGACTTAAATATTCCATTTGTATTCCAACGACATATACGTAGCTAATTACATAAATGTTATATTATTGTAGCATGATAAATAAGCCGCTATCAGGTCACAACCAAGGCTGTGTATGTATTATCTGATTTATATTAATTTATTTTTATATTTTGATTTTTTTTAAATCATGACCTATGTATTTATTATATTTTATATATTTTTTTATGTCAATAAATGTGTTTTTACAGCTTTTGAAGTTTTTTTTTTTTGCATTTTTTTTAAGCATGGCTTTGTTTTGTTCAACTGTGTAAAGTGGTCAGTATAAAATATGTCTTGAATATTTAAATCTCTAAAGTGGTAGTAAATACATTACCCAGACAGTCCGCTTTTTGTGTCATGTGGATCCCGCCATCGTTCACACCGCATCCTAATTTTAATGTGACGCAGACGTTGACAGCAGATCCAAAGCAGAGTAAAATGTCATCTGTGCGCATTTTGGATGCACGCAGCAGAAGGACTTAAGAATTCAGATACACTTGCGGATATCACTCATTGATGTAAAGCTTGTTAAAACAAGCGTTGTCACAAAAGATAAGACGTGTATTTGTGACTTGCGTTATTTGATAATAAATTCAATTTATACGAAAGTAGAGACGCCCATCTAGCAGCGTGGGTGGAGTCTTACCAAAATGTAATGCAATTACACCTTTAAGTATATTCCTAATGACGGAGTGTACATACTTGTTGTATTTTTATGTCACTTAAAAAGTGTGTAAGCGATAATTACTTTTTTTACAGCAACGCCAACCATCATAAAACTGACTAAAAATGTTATCGTGTGCGGACTCCGCACCCCTGAAGACACTCATGTGGGTTTCGGATGGAAACCGCGTGACACAAAAAGAGCATTATAGGATTAAAATAATACTTAGTATTTCAGTAGTGAGTAAACAATAGGAATATTATAATGAGCAGTAAAAAAATACTTAGATTTATCTACAATAAAAGTCAAATTTAGGCTTAGATCTTTATTAAGTTTGTTTGGTTTGTTATTGATATAGAGGGAACTAAATAGAAATGGATTTTTATGCTCAATATTATGTGGCTACAGATGTGTTTCGAACTATTAATTAAAAAAAATCTTGCACATTTGAAGCACTACCAAAAATAGCTGTGTTTTAACTGAATAGATTAGACTTATAATTATATAGAACAAGAAATTAAAGGCAATGTTGTATTTTTTCTGTTGTGGTTAACAACTCTATTATGAAATACGCAGGGTGTCTATCGCCTCTAACTCCACGGAACCGAAGACAGCGTTGGGATTACGCTCCCGGTGCTCCCGATTTCAAATTGCGCCATCTTTTGGAGCGGCCGAGAGGCGCAGGCTTCGAAAGAATCAACACCGAAGAGAGTGACGAAGAACCCACTCCGGCTACGAGCATGCTGGCGCCGCAAAATGCCTGATCACAGGATTGTGACCCTAGTGTGAATGCGTAATGTCTTAATAGTTTTACATGGATTGCGTTTACTGCTGAACATTTCTATAGACTCACAACAAGCATTTTATAAGAGGATATGAGGCTAAATGTAAAATCAGTTTTATAAATTTGATGTTCAATCAAATGATGTGTTAAAAATATCTACTGCATCTCTGTCGACATTCCTCTTCAACATAAGCGTTGTGTTAAAAAAGTAGTATTTATGGCGACACTGCACAATCTGGATGATGTTTTATTTATTTTTTCTTAAAATTTAATTATACTTAAGCTATTAACTCGATGGCTGCAACAGATGAGATATCTCGTATAATTTTTCGTGCTAAACACGCCAGTTACGAGTTAACTCTTCAAAAACTAATTAAATTTATAATTGAAAATTATAACCGGCGTGCTAGGTAATTACGTATATTTTTCTACGGCAACTAAGAAGCTAAGAAACTAGTCACATCTCTCCGTTTTACCAAAAATTTTGAATGAACCGACGAGTGATTGGCTTACATCCGAGTAGCTAGAAATTTGGGGCCCTCATGCAAGTGTCATGCGAGGTTCCCCCATACAATTTGTTATATTGAGAATGTAGAAATTTGGGCCACCCTTTACGCCGAGCCCTCGTGCACTCTGCTATGAGGCGGCTACTCCACTGGCTAACATGCATCACTCTCCTAACCTCATTGCAATATTGTTGCCATTTTTTAAAAGCATAATTGTTTGAATGTGTTACAATCTATGCTTAGTAAATTACTGCCATTTACTTCAAATTTAGAGTGTAAATACTTAAAAAAGAATAATATCATTTGGAGAAATATTTGTATGACCAATCTTGCGCTAGTCACTGCAATTAGTTGCTGTTGGAGAGATGTGCGTTTGTGTGAACTCAATTGCAATCTGTCTCAGTAAATACAGTTATTGTGATTATCACACTGAATCTGTACATTTTGATTCACACAACATACAAAATGTTTGTGAGTTTACCTTCATTATTTTATATTATTTCTATGAATAAATTTACTGTAAATTAGGGAATAATAAAAAAAGAAATCGGAAGAGTGTATCGGTCAAAAGTTTATATCCACTTTCTGCATAACATTTCTTTCAAACAATAAAAAAGATGATTTATATTCGATCTGGCCTGGTAAATCTATCCATTTAGAAAAGTTTTAAAAACTTATTTGATTTGATCAGGTGACAGACGGTGTGTGGTAAAGTTGATAAACTTGAATCATGATTAGAATCTGCAAATTGATTTAGTTGCTATTTTCATTTGTATAAATAGTTGAATGAAAAAATGTCTGTTTTATTATTAAGTAATTACTTATGTTTAGTTTATTAAATGTTGTCTGATGGGCTACCGATACCTTCCCATTGCAGGGTCTATTATCTTCATTGATTGAAAAATAATGATCGTGTTAGGTTAATAAAAATTACGTTTATACATACGGAGCTCTGTAAAAATCCTTAAATATTTGAAAAAAAAAACGTTAGGCGGGTCACTAACTTTGAAAAATCTCTTATTCATATCTAATCATATTATTTTGACGATGGCACAAAATAAACAATGTATATTACGTAAATTTGTAAAACTTCTCTTTAAAGCATGTGTATAAAATATTTCAACTGTATGTAATGTATGTAGTATATTCAATTTTATTCGTAAAAAGACATCTGTGTACATAAGTCATTAACATACATCAACATTTTAGTATTAAATGCCTATATTAGTTTTGTAAGTTTGTTTACATTATTCATTAAACTCTCTTCACAACATACTTTAATAATAATCAGATTATCCATTAATTTATAGGAAGTAACCGACAAATAATAAATCTTTTTCTAAAATAAATTCCCTCAAATTTATGTCAGATTCTCTTTGCTGTTTATTAATGGGAATATTATGTATAGTGTGAGCAAGGCATAAAAACTGTTTTCAAAAGTCTTTGTAATTATTATATACTAATGAAAAATATGTGTAATACAGTGAGTGATTGGTAAACAAGCAAAATCTGTTGAAAAACAAAGTTTATTACCCGCATTGCATCAATTTTTATGGAAATGTTCAAGCGATACTGCCTCGCAAAAGAAGACATCTTCTGCCCGCTCTCTACCGTGATTATTATTCCTTGATTGATTTCTATGATGGTCACAGTTCTTGATACTGCACTATTTATTATGTAATCAGGTTTTTTTTTATTTAAAAGTTCTAAGTATTACCCGAGCAGGTGTTTGTTGTCAGAACATAAAAATCTTTTGCGAAAGTGTTTGTGTGACTTGCTCGCAGTATAAACTGTTCGTTAAGCAATTACCCACTGTATTTTATTTACCATAGTTATGATAATGTTTTATATTTACGTATTTGACGGCACAATTAGCTTTTGGACAAAATAAGTTTAACGCCTATATTTTAGTAAATATATCAATTTGGAATTAAATCACAGTTTTCGTGAAAAGCAGTTACAGCATGTTAAATTGGGTCAGAATTAGTATACTATGTTGAAATGCTATAATTTTTTCAAACAACAGACAGATATAATCCTTTAGAGTCAAAGAAACTCTTTTTTACTTTACAAGAGTGCCCAAAAAAGACTCCATTAGTAATTACCAGCGCCGGCTCTTGGATTTCTGAGCCTGTGTGCGAGGCGCTTTAGGCGCTTGGAAAAAGTATATCTAAACGAGTGGATAGTGCTATAATTTTAGTGTGACACCTGTGTACAGCCCTGGTAATTACAGTCAATCTTTCTTTTTATCAGTCAGTTCATTTAATAAATGTCTTATTGTCACTAATTTACTATGTGGAATTTTATATTCAATATTAAAAACATCTCGAAATCACCTAAATTTGAGATACGCTTCTTTGACTTTAACAGGTCAATATTTAACACATACAAACTACAATGGATTCTACAAAAACTGTTGTTTATAATTGTGGATATGTTAGGGAGAATAGATTGTTGCAGAGATTTTATTTATTACAATATTAGATTCAACAAATAAAGCAATAGATAATAAAACAATCTTCTTTGGAGTACCTCGCAATTTATTTATTATGAATATGAGATACTTGTGTAGATATTATTATAATATATATTAAAAATAACAAAATATGTATCAATTTCCATTCCTATTTCTTTAATGTGAATTAATTTACACCACTCGTGTTAACTGCTAAAATGGGCAACGAGAAGATTTTGAAATCGTATAATGAATTATAAAACACTATTCTTTTCAAATTTTGACGGTAAAATATAAAACTATAAATTTTATTATAATCTCAATTTGGTCTCAGTGTAAAAATGAGTGTATTTATATGATACTAGATATTATTCTAAGCTATTTTGTATTCGTCATGCCTCATTTGTCATCTTTTTGGCAATCAATATAAGATTTCTTGGAGATATGCTCGGATTAAAGACTGGTCGAATCTCGCAAGAAGCACCTGAAAAACGAATGCCTTTTACTTCTTATCAACAATGCCATTAACATAATAAAGTATATTTCTATTTAAGTGATTCTTTGCTAGGTAATTTTCTAGTTGAACTGTTTCGTATATCAGAATATTTGTAACATATTTGTAGGATAATAAAAAAATATTAAGGTAAAGTGAAAATGGATAGATTTGGAAAAATCATCTTGTCATTAAAAGTGCTTGTATATCTTGTCGATCGAACAAGTTTGTGAACTAGCGACAATCTTATCAGGTGGGTTTTAAAGCTTAACAATATGTAACAAACTATGTTATTTTATAAGCTTTTTTTTAGGTTCACTTTAATTTTGAACCACTTCCAGAGTTCCGATTGATTGGGAACATAACAGATATACGGAAATTATTATTACTAAATCACATTGATTACATACTTTCTATCATCTAGTACAGTTTAAAAGCAAACATGTCAATTTTCAAAATGTTTGCTAATGATAATTGAAGATTTAAAACTGGTTAGTTGTTCGTAAATATGAGTCGTCTGGTATCAAAAGCAGAACTGTTTATACATCATGTATGGAACAGTTCTGCTTTTGATACCAGACAACTCAAATAATGTGCAGAAGATAATAATTTTACATATGCATCTACAATACGAATTGATCATATCCTTTTCACTTTACATTTGTAAAAAAAATAATTGTATAGTTAATATTATGTGTTGTCTGTAAAATTTAATCAAACTTTGGCAAAAACAGTATTTAGATAATAAGATTTTTGAAGAAGAAACCACAAATATCTTCAAGTTGATCAGTATTTCTGAAAATTGATTTTAAAATCATTTATCACAATCACAAAGATTTACGTTTCCAACTGTATCAGTTTCAATTGATAGCGTCAAAATTGTCAACCAGATTACATTTATCGCTTGATATATTGTATTACTGTAAAAAAGATTGCTTTTATGTGACCTGTGAAAATTCCAGAAACTTAGATTCCAGATTTATTCGCTAAAATAAACGAAGTTTTTTTTGTTTGTTTTTTATACAACTGCACAGTAGGTCCGATTTTATGTAAGATAAACTCGAATTCTCACTTTTGGAGTTTTGACAATCGAGCCAAGATATGTGTCAAATGAACATTTTAATCGTACCGTTGTGTGATACGCAAAAATCAGTCAGCGTCAATAATTATTATAAACATTCCAAGAATTACAATTCCACTGTATAAGACTGCTAAAGAGTTAGCTATAAATAGTATTGAAAAAAATAATGGCACCATCTTAAGGGAAATAAAAACTTAAGAACATAGTACTTACACTTTTTGAATAATTGACTCGATTATTAGGTAAATTCTGACAATTAAAATAAAAAAAACAATTGAAGATGCTCTTCTCAAAATGAGAATTTACTGAAAAGATGCCTAGTTAATTCATTCCTATTTCTAAGGTACATATCATATCTCAGGAAAAGGATTTAAATTTATTTTAATAATGTAACTGTTTCAATTATGCTCGATAACTGCACCACAGTATCGCAGTCGTAATGTGTATACACCGGCAACAAAATTTGGCATGCCCGGTTCAATTCAATTTTAATATTATAATCTTACCATTTTCAATGAGGTTCAGCATACGATCCATTAAGATAACTGATTCAACGAGTGGTGCTAATATTAGTCGCAAAGTGTAATATATAACGACATGTTTCCATTTTTGTAAATCAATTTTGACATCATCAGACGAAGTGTCTTCCACACTGAGAGAGATGCCTAATCTTTCCGTAGCTATTTCACAATACCTAAAAGAATTAACCGTTAAAAAGGTAATTTTTATTCACACATGTAAAAACGTATAATAAAGGCATTGCAACATTGTTGAACTTGCCTTTCAAATGTCAATGTGTTGTAATGCTTAACGCTTCGGAGTCCAGTATGTTTTAAGTGCGGCCATTTTGAAATGAGAATTTTTTCTAACAGTGCTCTAAATGTGTGAACCTATGAATCAATTAAACAATTAAAAGTTAAATACCATTGGTTTTATTGGTATGCTGTTGTTTGAATACGTAGTCATAAATTTAATTATTAATCATAAAGATTTTTTGTTATATTTATTGTAACTTACTTTCTTACTGTATTTAATAATTATTCAAATTTATTTTTGATTGAAAAATATCCTGATAATGCGATACTGAAAAACTGTTTCATTATACTAACACTTGTATGCGGAAAATAATATGTATCTATTGTAATATTAAGTGACTAATAAAAATATTTTTTGTCATAAAGATACAAGTGTTCATTATTGAAAAAGACAATATGAATTCTTCTATAGGTAAAAGAAACTAACGACATTTGTTAATTTCAATTAGTGTTTATATCAGACATGTGCTATGAATTACTCTCTGTCTCGTTTAATGAAATGCTAAGTGAAGGGCGTGAGTGAGATATAAGGGCATTATATTCTGATCAGTTGATAAATCTCGTTATGAGCGAAACCGGTCCTTATCTTATCCAATAAAAGTGGGAATTAGTACAAATGAGTAATTTATTTTTTGAATAAAATGCCTTACCACTAAGTAAGACAGTTAACACCCTAAAAGTGAAAGAGGTATGGTGGTGTTTGCCTCTTTGCTCACCATTGATATACAGGTCGATAAACCAGTTCAAGACGGGAACAAGTCCAAAAAACCACTTCTTTAGATATTAACCCTTTCTTAACTAAGATGTGTAAATAGTACACATACCATCTAATCATTTACATTTCTCTGTATATATAATAAATACTCAGCCTAAAATTCAGGTATTCCTCCATTATACATTTACGCATTGAGTAATGCAATAATAGAAATATTGTAGTATTGTTATATAATTGTCATGATTCACTCCCGTTTGCCTGATGTGTAATGGATACACAGCTCAGGAGCGCGTGCTTTTTTTGCATAATAAGGAAAGGGTTAACATCATTGGATTTTCCATGCCGAGATCTACATTTTTCCATAAACTACTCGTAATCAATATTGTAGTCAAGATATCACAGAAGTTTCTTTATGGAATTTAAAATTTTCACTGTTTCATACGCTCATTTGAATTTAAAAAATGTGAATATTTCAATATCACTTATTTAGGCTTGTTACCGTCTCAAACTAGTGTATCGATGTATTCTATTTTTTATGAATTTATCAGTAACTTTGAGAAAATTTTTAATTGTGTACCTGTAAATCTTCATACAATCCTTTTTTCAATCTCTCACAATATGCTTCAAGAGCATGGCAAGAAATTTCTCTGCCTTCATAGGTCAAATGATTATTTCTAATTCCAGAAACATATTTGCTTAGCGGATATCCTCGGAATTTGTCTCCTTGACAAGTCAACTTCATGTAACAACATCCAACAATGCAAATGAATTTAACTTCAGGTGTCTCGTTGAATATTTTAATCAGGAGAGGTCCCAAGTCACCACAAGGATGTAATCCAACCAAACCGAAAGATTTAAATTCAATAATGTTTTTTAATGTCTCTGAAAGATATTCTTTTTGCATGTCGTCAGTTAACATCATGTTGATATGGTGGGGTTTGTGTTTTTTTATTGCATCTTCTTTTTTAAAATATTTCAGTGCAGTGTATTCAAATTCGTCATCAAGTTTCCTAAATCACAATGGTCAAACAATTCAGTTATGCATAAAATACATATCATCCGCATTGCATTGATTGTGGAATTTTGAAAATTAAACATGGATTTATACTAATCAAGTTTTAGAAAAAATATTATTCACTGAATTATAAATATATTGTTTTTCAGAAAATATACATACATTAGTTTTGAGTATCCAAATACATTTATACTCTCGCACAAGTGGACTATTGAAAGGCAAAAGGATGTAACGCAGTTTTTTTTTCATTCATCACAATGTATACAACTTAGTACACGTACTATCAAAAAGGATGTGAGCTCCAAATGCCGAATTAGTACCTAAATTTAGCTTTTATTTTTGAAAAAAAGAATCTGTGAAAATTGCGATCAGAAAAAATTTAGCTTAAATAAAGCATGAATATTTTTTTTTTTGGTATACCTATAAGTCAGTGGTTTCCAAAATTTATGTTACTACGCCTCCCTTTGAAGAAAAAAATATCTTCGCGCCTCCCCATTCTTTATTTCATATAGTAATCAAGACACATTTTAAAGGGTAAATAAATATTTTGGACTGTTCGCGCCTCCCAGGGTGGAAATCGCTGCTATAAGTCAAAAGAATATGCATGTATTGAAATTCTCAATTCATTCCATCAAAAAACTCAAAACTGACAAAAGTTGAAATACGTGCTTGTAGAAAATTAATGAGGATAAGAGCCCCTGAGAGGCCAAGTGAGTCATGGAGTATTTTAGGAAAAAATAGTTGCGTTGTAATATTTTTCATGTCTTTCGTACAAGTGAAGTGAGTTCAATAAATACACACTGTAATAGTTTTTTTATCCCTAAAATAAAAAATATTTCATTCATCAAAACATCAAGTAAAGACGATTGTACTTAAAAGTTCAATAAAAAGCTTTACTATTTTACTACTTCACTTCTTCACTTCTCAAGGGCTAATATATTGATCAGTTAGTTATATTGAATGGAATGTTATACCTAGCTCCGATTGTTAATTTCTCTTGGGCTTCTATGCCAACGGTATTCAAGTAATGCTTGTAAGAAAGAGTCCTCACAAGATGTCCGAGACCCGAACCGACATCAACAACTGTAGAGCAAGAAGTCTCATTTGCAAGATAACCAACTAAATCCGACATCAGGGCAATCTCGTGTCTTTTTTTCTTTTTGACATGCTTTAAAAATAAATTAACCAGTTTGGGATGTGTTCCATACGTGTATTCGGATTCAATATTGGCATCATTTAAAACTTCATCGTGTTCTGCCTCTTCTATCTCCCATACGTTGGTTGATATAACGTTTTCTTTATTTGAAAAATCTATTAACGGTTGCCTCGGGAGACATAATTTTTTTACAACTATTAGTAGCGTCATAAATGACAGCGGTAACACTTCTTTCGGTTTCATACCCTCTATGATATTAGCCAGAACAGGCGGATCCATATTTCCGAATACATTGCGCCAGCTTGTCGGTAGCTTATGCCAATGATTTTCTGTGAAGAAGTCCTGCGATATCATGGAAAAGATTAGTTGAGAGTAACAATCAAATACTGTGTCGCGATCCTTAACTCAAAGAATACTTACCAAAACATAAGAGTTTAAAAGCCACCCGAAATTATCGATGACATACAACGCGGTAGTTATTTTCTCTTTTAGTTCTGTCTCGGTGAGAGAATTCATAATTTAAAAGAATATATATACTAAATGTTGTCAATGTTGGACAAGTAGTTTTTAGCATATTGTTTTGACGTCTTAAACTTCATAACACATGCTTTTGAGTTTTGACGTTTCTGTAATGTTACTCTATATATTATCTCTGAATGTTACCCTCAAGATTTCTTATAAGTTTGTGTGCTCAAAAATTTGTCGAAAATAACAGGAACAGGCAGAATAGAATGTAAAAATGTTAAAATAACAAGAAAATAAACCAACATTGAGTATTTGTATTATTGCAAATAAATATTCAATTAAAAGATTTTTTCAAATATCAGTAATATTTGGTAAAGTAAACAACCAAACTGTTTAAATCTTACAAAAAAACTCATCAGTAATTTTATTACACTTATTAAAATACATTAGCCAGCTCCATAGAGAGGCGCTTTCAAACTCGATTGGATAGATGCGTATGTCTTAAGACTTGAAACAAGTGTGTAAACGAGTTGTGAAAGAGTTATTTTTTATTTTAAAGAACATACATTTCCCATTGTGTTTTAAAACGAGAAAAAACTATAAATACTCTTCGTGTTGCACACTTTTTCTCTTGTTCAAAAGCAGGCATGTACAAACTTTTTTTCTAGTGGGCCTATTAAAAAAATTTAAAGTGTTTTTGCCGCATAAAAAAATAAATATGAAGGACTCATTTACAAAAAATGTTTTCAAAGTATATTTAAACATGTATATATGATTCAAAAGTTAATGCAATTTGTTTTAGTAAATTTGAGACTAATTCTTTAGAATTATAACTAATATTTCAATAAACCAATTTATTTGGCTTCATCAACAAAATATGCGCTGCCAAATAGGTTTACAGAAATTGTTACTTTCTGTAGGTTTTTAAATTTGAGTATGTTGTTTTCGAAAGACACTTAAAAACTTAAATAAGTTATTATCCCTAAATGTAAATATTCGAGGTTGGTATTGTTTGAATAATATTACAAACCAACAATTTTCGTATTTTAATAATTGTGTGGTGTGATAAAGACTTTATATACCAAACTGTGTTACTTTTATAACAAGTGATTGATTGATATATAAAATAATACATTTATATGACGATAAGTTTGCTTTACTTTTATTGACAACATGAATACATAATAATAAATTATTCATAGAGCATGTATTTTTTATATATTCATTAAAATTGTCTCGAGTGCAATTATTAATATGTTGCTTTTTGTTTATTCTTGTTCTGCTTTTAAATAAAAAAAACTAAACTGCTTATTATATACAGATCCTAAAATAATATGAGGACAATTAATTTATAAATATGGGATATACTTATTAGAAACTTTAAGAGACTGGAGATTCTTCTCAAGGGTTGCAGATTACCCTTTTTCCTAAAATCTTTATTAAGTCTTGGAGTGATAAGTACAATAGTAGCCAAATGGATATGCTTTGGTTATTGTTATGATTATTATTTATTACAATATTATTGCTAATTCAGAGTTTTTGTTAATTAAGTATGCTGATAAACCATTGTGAACTTTGTTTATATCATGCATATTTCCCATAAAAATATTTCAATACCAACCTTCAGTTTTCGCAAATTATTGCATTATTCTATCATATTATTGACAAACTGGGAAAGCACGTTTACACAATAAATAGCAGTTGCAGAAAATCTGATTAATGTTTGCGTTATCTATTTATTTTTCAATGGAATCGATTTTCAATTAAATCAGTAGCACAAGATAATACATATTTTTTATAAGCATTTATAATTATACTATTTAGCAGCTAAGATTTGATAGCTAAAGCAACGATCTCCAAACTGGAAGACTTTTGTAAAGGGAAGTGCGACATTAGCGAATCTTGATTTGATACATAATCCATTTGTTGATAGTCAAGATGATGAATTTCAGCTGAAAACCATTGAAAAAAAAAGTATAGAATAATCATGCGATAGCTTATTAAAACATAAGTTTCGAAATGAAACCTTAATTCAATTTTGGTTAGTACAAAACTTTTCTTTGCAATTCAATTCAGATACTTTTATCATTTGTAACTTAATATTTTTACGAAACAGGCTTTTTGGCACTGGCTGCGATGAGCCAGGTTAGTAGGAGAAAAAATTTACTGGTGGTACTCTCCACGTTGCCCCAAAGAATTGATAAACAACTACACCCATTACACTAATATTTAACAATGTATACAAATATAAATATGTTTATGTAGAAAACAAAGCCTTGTTTATTCTGTCAAATGTGTTTTTTTTTACCATGTAGAATGTACCTTTATTATGTATACTAAATAAAGGGTGGGGAGAGGCCAAGATATTTTTTGCTCAAATGGAGGCGTAGTAACATAATGTTTGGTAACCATGAGGACCTACAATGTTTTCATAATTAAAACACAAAAATCTGATATCTTTTTTAATAATATGAATCATATAAATTTTAAATTATAATAAATAGTTTGTGATTGTCACAACTTGTATAATAACATTGTTAACTATCTACAATTTATTAAAACATATAATACTGAGATTCAATTATTTATGTACAATGTTACATACAATAGAAAAAAGAACTATCTACTTATAAAACTAAATAATGACAAACTATTTTGAGACAGAGATGTTATTCTCTAAGATGTAAACAATCTGGTGATAATGATGACGGTGTAATTATTATTTATTTTTAATGGAAAATTTACTTTCAAATATAAAATAAATGATAATTTTATGACACAGTATGAAATATTGAATTTATTTTCAGACGGAATCACAATACATGGATGAATATTTTAAAGCTCATGATGAAATGAATTTTTAAAAGCGGGCTGTTGTACAACACTTAATGCATGAATACTATAAACCAGTACATGCCACTGGTATTTGTCAAATCGTTGCAACAAACACCTATTATGATGTCACCGGTTTGATTGGGTATTTAAATTCTTAAGTAATAACATTATAGCTATTAACTCAACTGGTGTTTACATATGTAATATGAGTATTTGAATGGCAAGAAATGTGATGCTAATGCTACAAGTCAATCAGAATAATTATCATATTTTACTTTTTAACCATTATTTTTGTACTTGTATTTGAAGAGTATCAAAACCATATGTTATTAAATTAATAATATAACTATTACCATTAAAACATTACATGCTAGTATTACAATTAGGTATCTATTATAATCTGAGTTAATAAATTAATAAACATACCTAATTAATCTTGTATGCATTTATAGCAATGGTAGCAATAAAATAATCTTTACAACTGCTTTTTATAAAAAAACTGCTGAAAGCCTAAAAAAAGTAGTAGTCATTAAATGTAATTAAAATAATAAATTCTATCTGAAATCATATAATCAAAAAACTTCTTATGTAACCTTAGCAAAATGCTTTCATTTTAAACGAAATGTCATTTTAAATGCTATACAATGGTGGAAGTTCTTTATCAAAGTCGACTGTTTGATAACGAGATTTCTGATTAAATGAAATCTACTATTTTTACTACATATACAAATATTTAGTTAATGTAGTGGTCGTAAAATTTAGTAACATATATCTAACGATATTAAAAAACTAAATTCATTTATATACAAAGCTTGTCAGATAAATATGTGATGTGGTATACACTGCAGACGACTGTTAAGATTGTCCCGATGGCAGTATACGAATGATATCTACGGAACGTTTTGAGTATGCTTAAATATCTCGGGCAGTGTGCTAATTCTCCGAGTTCGTGTCTTCCGATCTCTTTTCCGCATCCGACTGCTGCTTCCATCATCGTCTTTGTATGCTTGAGTAATACTATTTTTTGTGCAACGTAAAGCCTCACTAGGACTTCAATTGTAAACATAGCTGTCATCACCATAACCTAAAACAATAAATAAAAGAGTTTGAATAAATTGTTTTGTTTCATAATTATATAAAAACTTAACTTTTCAATTTAATGAAAGAGTTAGAAGCATTGTCGAATCACTTAGATAGAAGCATATTAACCAGTACAAGATAATTCATCTTTCTATAGTGATTTCATATTTTTAGTTCTTTTTCAATGCATACAGATGATTTTTAAGTCGCTATTTACTCCAATTAAATCATTGTTTTCTGTATTCATTTAAAAAACCAAACTTTCTAATGAATAGTGTTTAATTGTTATCAATGAAATAATTGAATATAAATTTAATAACATAAAAATCATGGATGGAGCATTGCAATTTAAAGCTACAATTGACTTGTTAATATATTTGTTTATGATTATTTTTCATACCGTATATGGCTAATTTGATTTTATTTACTCTGAGAAAAATGAATTTGAATGTTTGATTTGCTTTAATTCACACAATTTTACTTATTAATAATTTGCATCAAATCCTGATTAGATTTATATCTTATGGGCGCACATTCAATGAACACCAAGTCTCTATTTTATTAACTGTCAATTAAGTTCAAAGTAATATATATCACTTTATAGTTTCATTGAAACCATATACCACAGACAACGCTTTTAATAACTCTTTGTATTTTAGTTTCTATTTAATACAGGTAATTGCAAGTATGTATTTAAAACAAATTTACTAATGATTTCAAAGTATCTTTCAACTTTGAAATAAGCGGTCAAAATAACATTTTTGCACACATTGGATTAGAAAACATATTCCAAGATACCAATTTCATACAAAAAAAACTCTGAATTTTGTCTAAGCTGATATTGACAGTTGGTTCATGGGAATTTTGAATTGATTGATATGTTTCTTTTATTTTACCTGCACAAATGCTTTAGACCCCAGTGGAATAGTGGCTTGAGTTTTCATATAAGAAATCGTCATGATGAAGCTCATGATGGAGTTGTGGGTGTAGAATGCAGGAAATAAATTTTCTTGAACTGATCCAAAGATATGTCGTGGAAGAGAAAAGTAAAGCACCAAACCTGTAATGAAAAAATCACAATATATATACAATTTTAATATCTATCTAAATAATTAAAATACCATGTATGCCTTGATTTATTTACCTGTCTGTAATACACTGTATAGCATTATACATTACATGCTTGCATCTAAATATTTATAAGGTAAAAGTAGAGTATAGCTCGTCATGAATAATTACAGCGAAAAAATTCACTAACTAATTTAAAAACAACGCCACGATTTAAAGTTATTTTTTGAGAGCTTTATAATCGCGTTAAAACCACACATTATTACGAAGAACACTGATAAATTATGCGAAATACGAAATATTTTTCAGTACATCGCCTCTGTTTTCCATTATGGCGGCGCCGCCATAATGGAAAACAGAGGCGATGTACTGAAAAATATTTCGTATTTCGCATAATTTATCTGTGTTTCTTAATAATGTGTGGTTTTAACGCGATTATAAAGCTCTCAAAAAATAACTTTAAACCGTGGCGTTGTTTTTAGCTTAGTTTGTGAAGTTTATCGCCGTAATAATCCATGACGAGCTATACTCTATAATTACCTATTTATAATACTTGTGGTTTTTATTGAGATAAATATACAATGAATCAACTGATATTAATTAGTTCAGACATAATTATAAAGTTATGCATTTTATTTATTATAGCATGAAATTGCTGTTTATAATCCAATTTTTTTAGTTATAACTTATATACCCCCTTTGGTGCAGAACAAGCCTGTTTTTTTGACGTTGTACAGGAGAGCATTTTTGATTCTGACTTCAAATAGAGAATAAAAAAATGGAATTTGTAGTAAACTAAAGTATTTTCACAATAATCAGTTAGGCTAGTTCTGCACCAAAGGGCCGATATATCTCATTAACTTTTACTATTAGTATATTATTGTAAATGATAAGTTGATAGTTATATTATATGAAAATTCAATATGTTTTAAATACATTTTGACAGTTGATTTGCTATTACTGTTATAGTAAGGTAGTACAAATTACTATTGCTTAACTTGTAATATATGCAAGCATTGAACTTTTCATTGAATACACAGATGGTGACATAAAACAAATACATGTGTAAACATTTCTCATTATTCTATGAAGATTATTAAAGTGTGCATTTCTAAATCGGAGATTATCTACACATGTTTACTTTGCCATGAATGCCATATGAATTAGCTACAAAGATGAAATCAATCAAATTTTTTTTAATCATGCATTTTTTAAAAATAATAAATATTGTATTTACCTGATACAAATGACATCCAAACTAGTGCTCCAAAGTGAATAGCAAACGTGGCTAAGTAGAGAAATGTCCAGAGCTGACTTCTCTGAGTTGTGACTTCCATGGGTTGCTTGGAATATAATGTACCAAAAATTGTGGTCAATGTCAGTACCATTGTAATGTGAGCCACCAATTTTGATTTTAAGCTATTGACAAAAAGAGAAAATGTTTTAGAAATATTATATGGTATCTACAGTCCTTTTTTTAGATGCTGTATATTAAGTTTTTATTTATAAAACACTTGGTATCCAAAAAGCAAATAATAAGAGATTAACTGTGTATTTATTATAATGTTGTTATATATTTTTTAAAAGATTCAATTAAATATTTATATTCAATTGAGTAACAATAAATTCTACATTTTTTTAATGCCTGAATAAATGAAATATAAAACAAAAAGCTAACATGTACTGAATGATGCTCGGAACAATATTTTTTATTTATAAATTGGTTGCTTTCTTTTATATATTACAATAAATATAAATTAAACTAATGTGAGAATTATTTAGTTTTAATTTATTTAACAAGAAATAACCATACGAAATTTAAGTAAAATAATTCGATGTTAACTTAGTTGTATAAAAAATACACTAAATTTAGTCGTTGATAATTTATTGTTTCCGAAAATCCTGATTGGATTCAGCTTAATAAGTATGCATAGCAACAGAATAACTGAATCTGAAAATCTGATCTACTTCAATACACTCACAAATCATAGCCAATACTAAAGCACATTTCACTTAACAAATACACACGAATATTTCGAAAGGAAACTTAATAGCCTTTTAGAAAAAAAAATAGTCACCTGTTTGGCGCACTTTTTTTAAATTTAGAATAATACTCTGACGCGAAATCCAAACATTTTCTTCCGAAACGTGTGGTAAGTGCCATCCAATCGGGTGAATATTGGAGTTTCTTTCCGTCGATTTTGCTGTCGATGCTGTGCTTTTGTTTCAGTTTGTAAAACTGCAAAAGTCTTGCAGTTTTCCTGTTCACGATGGGGTTCATCACTTCAGGAAAGGGCGCCGCCAATCCCTCGTTAGCCTTGTCCCTTGCACACATTATCAAAATTGTTTTACGCGAGTTTTTACAGTTTCACGAATTTATTTTTATCACTCGAGTCCTCACTCAATGATGATAACAAATTAACTATGGCCGGGCAGACGTTCGAGTCAAGTTTATATACATACTGCAACGTGACGTTTACTCTTTCCCCTCTCTTCGTTAGTTTCTAAGGGGCCCGTCTGTCAAAATCATTATCAGTATGTACTTACGACTTTGCAGTAAATTAATGTTATGATGTAAGTCGTTATGCGTTGCGTCTAACTAGACTTAAACAGTTATTTAAATATATCAATAATGTTTAGAATCCCCAATAATGACCAATAATACTCGAGAATCCATTTCGATACAAACCGAATTTCAAATCATATTTTATGAATGAAAAAGAAAAAAATAAACGTAATATGGATTCCCAATAAACTATTCTCAAATATATCGATCGAGAACAGACTACAGCGGTTTGCCAGCTTCATTTTTTATACATATAAAACATTGCTTATACTTCCACACTTTTTAATAGAGATCGGGACCAGTTTCACTCATCGCAGGCATTGATGATTCATCAATGATGAAGGAAGGGTTGTTTATATTTTAAAAATGAGTGAGACTTACGACAAAGTATAAAAAAACAATTGGATGACGTTGACCACTACACCACGAACCAGACAATTACCTAGACAAATATAATAAACCACATTAGTACCATTAGTAAAGTAGTACATTTTTTAAATGTAATACCCCCCCCACAAACAAATTAACACATTAAAAGTAATCAATTATGTGTTTTAAAAAATGTCAATAATTCAAGGTTGAGATAATGGGAAGATTCTTAACTTATCTAAAATATCTTAATATTTAAAATAGAAAAAATGCTTTTCGATCGCAAATTAATGATTGATTCAACGATTTAAATCCTTAATAATACGATCGACTATTTGTGAGTCACTCGTGAACAGTGAACACTTGGCCATTGGGGTCGGTATCTACTTTCAGCTCTGAACACTTCGTGATGTTCGTGAATAAAAACAATCGACTGTTATATATTCAATAATGCCTCGAAACACGTGTCACTAGTTACTTATATAACACGACTACGTCGGATTTATTACATCACCTGATTTTATTTACTGTTAATGTAAATCAACTTTGTTTCGGAATTTAAAAAAATCAATATTATGAAAGAAAGTTATTTAGAGCAACATGAAATTTAAAAAAAATCATTTAAAATATAGGCTTTTAGTAGACCGTGTTATTTCAAAACCATGAATGGGAAAAAATGGTGTAAAAAGAGTTGAGTGTATTTCCAAATATTTTCTCTTAATATAATTCAACTTCCACTAATTAAAAAATGAACTTATGGAAATAATAACCTAAGAACACATGTTATATATTTATCAGCTGTTTTTCAATTAAATGTTTTACTATACTATTTAACTTTTACTCGAGTAAGTTTCATTATAAGGAAATAAACTATAACAAAAATGGACACCACTGTCCTGCTGAAGTAAACATTTTGTTTTAAACACTTTTTTTGACAACACAAATCTCGTACATGTTTAATTTAATTTATCTCTATGTTACAAATAATAGCTAAAGAATTATCTTAATGCAAATCAGATGAAATAATATTATATCAAACGATAATTATCTAATATGGCAACATTAAAATGAACGAGAGCATAAAATTATTCCCTTGTTTCCCTAAAAAATTGGGTACCTATATGTCCAAAGTAAGATCATTGTGGTTATCATTTAACGTTTTGTTTCAAACAAAAAAAGTAAGAAAGTAAAGTAGAAGCTTTGATGTTTTTGTCTGTCACATAATGGTAATGCACACCACAAATCTCTCTGTCTGTGTATGTCTGCGCATCGTGGACATTGAGCTAATTTCGACATTATTATAAATCGTATTTTTCTGTACTATCAACGTTTAATTAAAGTTTTTACTTACATAATCGTTTCGGCTTCTTTCGCATTATCAATTATACAAACGTAAACCTTTTTCAATTAAATTATTAAACATTTTGAATGTGCTTTACACTAAATTTATGATCATTTTGACCATCACATCAATAAAATGCGTTTTTATAATATAAGCGATTTCGTAAACAAGTACATAGTATCAATAGAAGAATCTAGAATCACATGAGTCTTCATTGCCATCGATAGATCTATTCAGTTCCATTTGAATTAAGATGTATTTTTCTCATTGAGCTTTCTCTTAGTTCGTTAACTACTATAGTTATTTATTACGTTTAATAAATAACTATAATATTCCTTAAATTTAAATTTTTACGTTGTAACATAAATACGAAGAAAAATCAATGTTTTCACTTTAGTATGTTACATAGAATATATTTTTTATTCAAATTTTACAATAATGTAACGAAAAAAACCTGTCCTGGTATATGCGACGATATTTGTGAATGATTTATTTTATTAAAAAGACGCAACAAAGCTTAATATTATGTTATAAGAATTGAAATAATAAAATATTAGTCAAATACATATGTGCGTGAATTGAGTAAATTATAAAAAAAATATTATTAAAATAAAAACTATTGTCCCTTTTTTGCAGTGGATGTGCTTAAGACAGGGCTGTGGAGTCGGAGTCGGAGTCGCGGAGTCGTGGTATTTTGGCCGGAGTTGGAGTCGTGAAAAATAAACGGCCGATTTTTTTTAAAAAAAAAGTATTCAATGATGTGTATTCAAACAAAATAGTCCAAAGTGTTGACATTTCATGCTTGGCTGACTAAAGATGATCTGATGGTATATATATTTATAAGTTAAAATGAATTTTTTGAAAAATTTCCTCGGAGTCGTTAATTATTTTAAAGCTGGAGTCGGAGTCGTCTTTTTTTTACACGACTCCACAGCCCTTGTTTAAAAGGTCACGGTGTCATTTTAGAGAGGATATGACGGAAATACAAAATGAGTTGTTTGGGCAATTATTCTTCAATTTGATATAGATTAATGCATTATATCTGATATTACTAATGGCGTAATAAAAGACTGATGAGAAACGAAAAGCTTTTTTATCCGTAAAAATCATCACTAGTTTTGTAACTGAATTTTGTTTTTAGTCGTCAACTCGCCAAAGCATTATTTTAAACAGTGCTTCCCAAACTTTTTCATGCAGCGGCCTCTTAAATATGAACAAAATAGTCCGTGGCTTTTCTGAACAAGGAACGTGTTCTGGGCGGCGTCCGGAAAAAACTTGCACCCACTAGTTTGTAAAGCACTGATTTAAATGATCCAAATTATAAGTTCTTAGAGACAGATTCATTTTATAGACATCTTTTTCTTTAAATGTTTCTATCTTGTCTCAATGTTTTGCAACTTTTGTAAATTACCGCTATGAAACAGTTTAAATTCACAAAAATAACAATACAACTGTGCAATTGACATTTCTAGATATTTTTAATCTTAAGGACACGATCTTTTATCAGAATAATTAAATAGCAATACATGTTAATACTTCCGGCGTAAAACAATATCTTATTGCATTTTTCGAGGAGTTGTTGATTTGGTTTGTAGAGCAATTAAAAAACGTATTGATTATTATAGTTCAGTAATATGAATGCTGTCCTGGTACGGTTCAACAAGGTGCATGGCAACAAAGGTCGTTCGTTGTTAGCGTTATTTTACTCCATTATAATTTGATTTAAAAGATAAATTTATTAAGTTAATTAACAAAAATTGTTGACAACTGTCATTGTCAAACTATAGTATAGTATAAAGATGTTTTAATAAATTTTAGAAAGATAAAACAATGAAATAAAATTACTATGTGAGTTTTCTTACGGCTATTATTTTTTTATATATAAATGAATAGGGTTTATAAAACGAATATTAAATTAAGTTGGTATTAATTTATAAGTTTAAATAATATTAGATACTAGCTGTAAGCCCGTTGCCCAGCAACGTGAGATTTTTGTTGCATTGTGTTTAATTTTATTTAAAAAAGTAGAGACTGGACGGTGTGAAATCGGGGACACCATACAAACAAACAAACATTATCGACTATTAATATATAGATTAGTTGAAACAGGGGCATTAATATTTGCTGCGTATGAGTGTAATGGATTATGAGTGTTTTCGCTTTTGTTTGATGATTTTAAAAAAACATTTAATTTTGTAAACACGCTTTGAAATTAATGGATAAAAACAATAATAAACGGGAATGATGAATGTTTGAAAATATAATTGTTGTATTATAATCGATAGGAAAGTAAATAGTTTGTACCTAGAACCCTACTCTACGCATTAAGAGGCGTAATATTAGTGAAAACAGTACAGAAACGGTGAATAAAATTGATTAAAAAGGTTATGTAATATGTTGGTATACAATGAAACAAAAAAAAGTATTATTTCTTTTTTTAAATCAACGGTCTTGTAATTTCATTTATTATAATTGAAAATACTTTTAATATCAGTATCGATATTAATTACTAACTACATCATAATTATTTTTCGAAATGCATAAATACTCGTTCTTTTAATCAAATTAAAATAAAAAAAAAACACAAACATTAGAAAAAAATATTATTTAATCTATGCACGACATTGTAGAAGTCATGTGTTGATTCGCGTATACTTTCTATTTTGAACTTGATATTGACAGATTAAAATATCATTAACAATTTCACTGCATAGATAAAAACATAAGTGTTGTTTTGCTTGCATTAGTTAAATTTACTGTTTATCTCGTGCGTAACGTTTTTTTTTTGTCAGCCGAGTGATACGTGAACGATGGCACGAGACTTTTCCAAATGGGGGATCTAGAAATCACGAGCGAGCAGTCGGGTTTCTTGGACAAAATGACTCATGGGACGAGTCCCGGTCGTTATAAAGAACTGCACTTACGGCAACAGAATTTTAATGACTTTACAAATACATGGTGCAAGATAGAATTCCTGGTAAATTACTATGCTCGGTCGCCAGGACTGACAATTAAAAATAAAGAATTCGAAACTCGGGTTCCTATTAATAAAACGTATAAAATATATTTTATTATTAAGTGCTAGTACCTGCAATTCACGTTTATACAGTTCCGTTACATGTAAGCATGTACACTTAATAGTCGGTTTTACGTTTTCCCCCGCAATTTGCGTCTGAAATATTCAACTACAAACAATGAAACCTATGTACATTTTAAGGTAATTTAAAGGTTTTCAAATCAAACTTTCAAATACATATTAATTAATTGAAACAAAGGTTTTAAATGGACAACTCAGAAATATGAACTCAACCAATTTGCGTAATTTTTAAAATATAATAAAAACTGTGTTCACAATCAACGTTTGCAATCTAAATGCGTGTAAAGGTAAAATTTTTAAGCGTAATCGATCAATTCTTGGTTGGAAGGACTATGCTTGGAAAAATACATTTTTCTTGTAGTAATTCTAAAATTTGATGTAATAATCTGGACCGACTTTTATCATTGAGCGCATTTTCAGCTGAATTGATAAGAGCAGAGTTATCTATATAAATAACTCCGTTTATAGTATACAAAATTATGTTTTACTTTTTTCAATCTGTTACTATTTCAACATTAAAAAATCATACTAGAAAATTCAGTTGATCGTTTTGGTAAACGATATTATCATAAATCGACATTATTCGGTGTAAATTATGTTGTAATCATTTAAATTGTAACTTCGTTTAAGCTTAACCCTTGCACTGCTCAGAATAAATAAAAATAGCTGTTAGATTACGACGCCGCAAATCAATATATTTTTATATGTATTTTTGAATTTTAAAAGAGACTTCGTTTTTTCGAAATCGTTATCTCCATTGTTAATGATGATCTATATTCTATTATAATAAATATTTATTTATTCAAACATGGTGCACCGCACAGTAAAATTATGTAATATCTATCTTAGCCCCCATTCATAGCTCTTGATCGTGGAGTGGCTGTGGTATGGAAGCCCTTTATCGTCATTGCTTCACCGTCAGCGATTGAGATCTTATCAACAAAAATATATATTTTGGTCACAACAGATAACATTTTTAGACACACATAAACGCTTTTTACAGTAAGACTTCCGAATACACGACGTAATTCATCGTGACACAGCGCTTTATGTAGATAATCTCAATATATTGATAATAATAATGAAGTAAATATTTTTACGCACCCTATTGCCAATCTTGGTCGAATCTTTGAGTGATCTAAGCTGGGTCAGCAGTTTTGAGCCCCGGCGTACTACGGTCCAAACTATTCAAATACAATTTTTGAAGAAGCGTATATTTTAAATTTATTGTCCAAAGAAAATTACACATTTGGAATGCGTTTAAGTTTAATAATCAAATTAAGATTTTTTTTAAATATATTTTTTTAAATTAATTTTATTATGTAAGCGTTGTTGGCTTCCGTGACGGATCTTATTCGTTCAAAACCCAATGCAAACAGCATTTTTCAATCGATATCTGTTCGAAGGTATGGGTATTTGTGATGTTTAAAATTGCGAGAGTGATTAGTTAAACACTAGTTCTGTTCTGCCATATCCTTCTATCCCTACTTCTCTCTTCGAAAAGTAGAAGATGAGTGACTGGGTAACAAACAGTTTTCGCAGAAAAAACTACTGTTGAACATCTTTTAGGAGACCATATGCTCTTCATTGAGAGCGGACATTGACTCAAATATATTTATATATATATATACAAAAACACAATATAATAATCATGCCGCGCATTTGTTGATTTGGTCTGGTCCGCAAAGAAAACTTCTCGTCTCAACGAAAAGGAACATTGGTTTTAAGCATAAAAATTTTCAATATTTATTATTACAATGCTCAAGACCAGTTTTGCACCGATTTTTATTAAAATCTCTTCATTGAATAAATGATATATTATATAAGTATAATAGCTAAGACAATTCGATAAAACTGTGACATACCTATAATATATATGCCACATCTGCTGTAATTAAACGAGAAGCTGACATCGTAAATTATTATACAGCACATTCGATAAATCTATTTAGTTGAAAGAGAATGGAACATTATTTTATCCCTGACATAATTATTGTTTTTTATTGAATCATTTCTTTAAATTATTTGTACTCTGAATGGAACTGACAAGAGAGTATATTTTTGTCTTCGTATGTGCTCAGATTTAATAAGTTAATTTATTCCCCAGTCACCAATGGAGCCATTGGTTTATATTGTTCAAATTTTATTACTGCGAATGCAGGTGAATGGCAGTGTAAAAATGCAATTAAATTTCCTTCAAATACGTTTTGTCTAGTGATAAGCCGTATTTAAAGTTATAGTGTGAACTATTTTCTGCATCGCTCTCTCATTAAACAAGTGGATTAATTCAGTGGTTATTAACCGGAGAGCCGTGTTCCACTGGGAGGAGGGGCAGTGGCGGATTATTCTCTAATCAAATGAAGCGCGCACTTGGGACCTCCGAATTTTAGGGGCCTTAAAAATAACTTAACCCATATACTTTTGGTTCAGATTTTTATTTATGCTTTTACTATGTTAGTTCTGACATTTTTATGTTATCCGTAAAACAGGGCCACCAAATTGTATTGTGCATGGGGCCTCCCATGTGCTTAATCCGCCAATGGGGAGGGGGTCAAAAGGTATAAAGGCGGATAGTGAAAAAATGTAAAGCACTCTGAATTCCCCGCCACGCCACTAAGTGACTCAAAACCTCTTCCCTTTCATTTGCTGGATAGACACGTCGGAAAAAAATGTGTTTTCACCAGGGTTGATAAACACTAGTTAATGTCCTCTTGATGGAAGTTTTTCAACAGAATTTTTTCTATGAGTACTGCTTGTTGAAAAGTTGCTCAACCTCTCCTTTTTGGAAGATAGTTGGGTTGGATAAAATAGAGCTAGAGCAGGACTAGAGGTTAGCTAATCATCCTCGCCACACATTTTTTTTAGGATTGGAAGGGTAGGAGGGAATTTTTCGACATCACAAACATCCATGCCTTCTTACAGAAATCGATAAACCGATTGAAAAAACACTGGTCATACTGGGATTCGAACCCGCGAGATCCTTCACGGAAACCAACAACGTTGACTATGACGCTACCTGAAAAAAATTGACATACTTAAATTGAGCTTAGCAAATAGATTGATTCAAAAACTTTTTGATTTTTTTAAGTTTACATGGACCAGTTGGACCACAGTAAATTAAATTAAATATAATTAAAATATCAAGGAAAAGGAATAATTGAAATGGGTGATAAAAGTTGAATGCATTAATCGTGTACGAAGCCAATTCAACACATAGACTGAAACGCGCTTCAATTTTTGATTTTAAATTGTCTATGACAGCGATTTCCAACCTGGGAGGCGTGGACTATTGCAAAAGGAGGCGCGAACAGTCTAAAATAATTATTAACTCTTTAAAACGTGTCTTTATTACTATATGAAATAAAT
Source organism: Himalopsyche tibetana (assembly GCA_030503985.1). NCBI lineage: Eukaryota > Metazoa > Arthropoda > Insecta > Trichoptera > Rhyacophilidae > Himalopsyche > Himalopsyche tibetana. The sequence continues at coordinate 3,643,148 of JAPJYX010000014.1, forward strand.
GAAGGGGGGGCGCGAAGATATTTTTTTCTTCGAAGGGAGGTGTAGTAACATGAAGATTTGAAACCACTGGTCTATGGCATTATTTAATTCATTAATTGACTTACTTTGATTGAAGATCTTTTATTGGCTCACCAACCCGCATCAACTTATTAACTCCCAACTTCTTGTATAATAGAATATAGAACAACGTATTTAATGGAGCTATTTTACAATATTACACAATATATTGAAATAAATTTATGACCAGGTCCGCTCTCAAAGAGTCCGCTACCTTCGTGAAAATTCTAAAAATTCCTCTAAATCCATATTATAATTATGTTTGTGGGGTACAGAAAAATAGAGAAAAGTAAAATATCCGTAGATAAGCGATTTCCAACCTGGGAGGCGCGAGCTGTCCAAATTATTTATTTATCCTTAAAAACGTGTCTTTATTATGAAAAAAAAAGGATGGGGAGGCGCGAAGATATTTTTTTCTTCAAAGGGAGGCGCAGTAACATAAAGATTGGAAACCACTGCCGTAGATGATAGTAATGAATTCAAAAAATGGCAAATATGTATTGTCCAAAATAAAATATTTATGAAAATATGCTTTAAGAGTATTAAATAAAATTCAGTACGCTATTTTTATTTTGAAAAAGCTTCAAATCTAATTATGTAATTTTCTAAGCGAAAAAAATGATTTCACCCCAAATGTGTGCATTTATTTAACGTTAAGTGTCGTCGTAGTTAAAATAGTAACACAAAAATAAGCGTTTGGAGCCAGATAAGGGTTAAAGTGTTCATGACCCAACATAAAAAAATGTTTATTAAACAAATTGGAGTTGGAGTCTCACGTTTTCATACGATTCCAATTCCGGCTCTGAATTCAACTTTTTATACATTTCATGTAAACATACACTTAATTTACATAGTTCACATAATAAATTTACACACATGTAATCTGAATTTTAATAACTTTTATTTTTCGCCTTTGTATTTTTTTACTGCTTGAAAATAACAATTTAAAACAATATGTAATTATTTTCAGAGCTCACTTTCTCGACAGTATACATTACATCATGGAGCTTAGCAACGATCCTCAATATATCGTTGCATTTAAAAGATAATAATACCTAACTGTAAAAGTAAATAACGTTGAAGCCTTTTCATGGTGAAACAATATTTCTTTTTACAAAGGGACATAAATATTAAGTTTGTAATTTTTTATTATTTTTACAAAAACGCAACGGGGATGTTGCGGATACAAAGTGGGGACGTAAAAATATGCCACCAATAATGTGAAATTATTTTACAATATGAGATAATAGCTGACAAGGGCCACAGTCCAGGCACGTAGCCAGGATTCGCACAAAGATGTGGGGGTTAGCTTTTTGTAAAGATTTGTGTGTTAAATATGTACGTGCATTTAAAACCAATAGAATAACAATAACTAACATATAATAAATATTAATTTTAAAATCAAGCCTAAATGCACTTTGAACCAAAGATTTATTACCTTCGCCAATCAATAATAGGGTATGGAGGGCTTTCTTCTGCCACCTGATATTACAGTACTGCGGCGTGTACGAATCTCTTTTTTTTAAAATTATTTATATTATATTTATATTGAACCCATCTAAAGTAGAGATACAATTATTTTGAGAAGGTAAAATATTCACTAAGCATGCTCTAAATGTAGTACTCTACAACTCTATACGAACATAAACAAAGATAATTATTAATTGTTATTATATATTAAGCCACATTTTTTGATAGTCAAAAGGAATTAATTTACTATTCCAAACCAGACAAAATGTGATGTCGAAAATCGTTAAAATGTGTCAAAGTATTAAATTGTATTTAAACTAAAAAATAAACATTTCTCTTTTGGAATAAATCAATATAGGAATTTTATTTAAAATATGATTAAAACAGATCATATATAACTCTAACTTTATTATCAGAATATCAAAGAATAAGATAAGTATTATATCAACGTTAAACGTACTGGAAATTTGATAATTACTTGTAGTAAGTAATATCGCAACACGAAGACATGTAATGACGTAGTTTTAAAAATAATCAATTATACATTACGACTAGACTTTCATGACTTTTTGTATGAAAAAAGTTATTATTTGCCATAAAAATAATACGTCAATCGAATGAATCCTCCAGTCGATTACGAGCAATACAATAGCTCGTTAGTTAATTGTTTTTTTTATGAATGAATGTATGAAATAGCGTAGAACAGTGTTTCGAAACCTTTTTGTTATCATGGACCCAGTGGCGAATTACCCCATAAGCGCATGAGGCGCGCGCTTGAGGCCTCATAATATTAGGGGCCTCAAAAATAGCTTATATAATCTATAACCTCCAAATTTCATTCACATTTTATATATATATATACATTTTTATACAGAATTTTGCGCCTCTTTTATGTAAAAAAAACAGGGCTTCAAAATTATATTGCCCCTAGGGCCTCCGAAGTGCTTAATCCGCCACTGCATGGACCCCTTACAAAGTATCAAAGCAAAAAAAAATGTTTCGAATTTATTAATTTAAAATTTGAAACATTTTAAAAAATTTAAACATTTAAACACTTAAAAGGGGACCACTGGCTTAAAAATGTTGAAAAACTATGGCATACAGCATTAATTGACGCTAGATGTCTAGGCACCACGACGCTGCATGTAGGTGTTAACGATACCACAATAATAGACGGCGTTAACTGTAAACCAGCGCATTAGGGAAAAGTTTTTGATAGACACTAGCAGGGGTGGGCTAGAGAGGGCTCGGAGGGGCTCGCGCGACTCCCTTGTTAAATTAAGAGATAACAATATTCTCATATCAAATTAGTATAAAACTGCAATTTATGACATATATTATCTACGAGAGTTTCAGTATACACAGTAGAACGTTTTCAGCCATTTAGATTGACAAGTATACGGTAAATTTCATATTGTTACATACTGCTTTGAGATTAAGCGAGCCCCTCGTTAGCGTATTGGCAGCCCACCGCTGGACACTAGACAAAACGAGCTTTGCCGTCCACATGTTTTGGTAACACATCGCTCATGCAAAATAAGTGGATCTGAAACTTATCTAAATTTCGCTAATGATACTGTTATCATTGATTGCAATATTTGCGGAGAAATTAGAGTGTCACCTGTAAGGCAACGCGACTTTGTGACGTCAGTTTTTCAGAATGCTTGAAATTTTCACGATTTGATCAAATAGTTGCGTCGGAGTCACTATTATCCGACGTAGATAATGTGTGTTGAAACGCCATAAGTACTAAATTTCATTTCGTATTTGCGTTTCATGTGGATGAGCTCGAACGCATTTGAAAGATAATAATCAAATATACTTTTTTATAAAAGATAAGAGAGAGAATTATTAAGGCAGGGAAGATAAGCAGTCTCCGACAGCGTTTGTTAAAAAAAATCATTGAATGCAAATAACAGTAAATTATGATTGACTTTTTTTTTTACTTCCGGTATCTTTTACATTTTATCTCGCTTAATATTTAAATACTTCGATTGCGAAAATTTAATTTGTTCATATGTAAGATAAAAAAAATATAGATCGTATCGAAAAATATTTAGATGATGATATAGAAGCAAGCAAATCAATCAATAAAATTACTGTAATAGATAATTTATTATGTTACATGGAATTTGAAATTTTCGTACTCGATTTATTAAGAAAACAGAATCCCAAATTTTCACCAACAACATACTCCAGTAATATTATTTTTTAAAAATTCTCGTGAATTCTCGATCGTTTATTATACAACAGTATGTCCTCGACTTCCGTGAGTTCGTATTATAGCTGTTTTTTTGTTCCGCAACGCATGTATTAAACTAATAATAAATATTATGCTGATTTCTGAGAGATGTGTCCATCATTGAATCAATGAATCAAGGTATAATAATAAATGAGAATTTAAAAAGCATATCCTACGAAACGACTTTAGACTTACAACCAATATTACTTTTGACTTGATAGACGAAACGGCAAATCTAGAAAGAGTATGACATTTACATATCGACTGTGGAAAGGAAAAAGGACGTAACCCACACATATCAAATTTTACAGGAGGTGTTGAAAACGTGTTTTGATGATTTTGTGACATATGCAAATTATGGATTATACACAAGCTTGAAGTGCACGGAGACTTCTAAGCTGGTGTTTAATTGACATAATCTAATATTCATTAAAGAAATTGTCTAGGAAAAACCTTTATTTCAGTCTTTTTTCTTTGTTTTAATTTTTTACAAGGTCATCTTTTTCAAACATAAAAGATAAATTTAGATACTAATTCGGCATTTGCAGCTTGCATCCTTTTGATAGAACGTGTATCAAGTTTGATACATTGTGATTATCGAAAAAAACCTGTTTTGAAGAAACTGTGGGTTACGTCCTTTTTCCTTTCCACAGTCGATATAAAGCTGTTAAAAATATTGGTCTTATCGGGGATGAAATTAAAATATCTTTCACGAATAACCTATGGCAGGGTTTCCCAAACTATGTTCCGTGGGACATACATAGTTGTTCCGTCAAAATTTGGAATGGTTATATACCCTGCAACACATTCTACTTTATATTAAAAATCGAGTAATGGTAAATCTCCCCTAATGTTTAAAAAGTCAAATATCTAGGTACAGGTGGAGATTTGGAACCGCTATGAGCTTTATTTAATGATATTTTTATAAATTATTTTTTCAAAATAAATAATAAGTGATTCAAAAACATATATTTTTTCAATATTTTTACTGTTATGAATTACCCGACCTAATAAATAACCTGTGTTCCGGTAACATTTCCAGATCTCCTGAGTGTTCCATTGTACCATAAGTTTGGGAAACCCTGACCTATGTAATAAGCTCATTCTCCAGATGGTCGGGAGAAGTACATATGTAAACTGAAGAATCGACTATGTTATTAGAGACTTTTCAAAATGTCCAGAGAACTGGACATACATCTAGAAGAAAAGGATTTCGTCAATTCAATAAACATCATAACCGCAAATGAGCAACAAAGTTTTGTACAAGTTTGTAAGCGTTTTATAATATTATATATGCAGATATTTATTTAAATGTATGACTCTCCATTTATATTTCGCCTATATTTTGAAACCGACACATTTTATTAAAAAAAAAACTTCTAGATTTAAAGTTTTAGTCGACTTACACGAAAACCTTCGGAACGAATTAATCACGTAAGCCGTGGACTTACTGTATTTATCTTATATATATTTTATGTATGTTGGTACTGATAATTCTTTATAAAACAGTGGGTGAATTGAATCGAAAAAACATATACTTAGATTCTTAGAAGCTTTCTTTTAAATACTTATTTATTTCAAGTGATATGATAAAGAACTCGTCCAGTCACATTTTTTAATTAACCGAAAAGGTGATTGAGTGACAAAAACTGCATGTCATGTATGTTGATCCTATTATGTATCAATTCCAGTTTTTATTTCAAACATGTAAACTTATCGACTTCCTTGAAATACTTTCCACGTTTCTACGAATTTTGTGTTGCTAGTTGCTAAAGTTGGCGTTCTATTAAATTTCTTTGGCTGTCTCACATTCTAGTAATCGTAAATGTAGGGCAAACATTAGAGCTGTCCTTTGCTTAATAACAGCTTAACCTTATTTTAACTATTAAGTACAAAGATCTACCTATCTAAGAGTTTTGTTATTTAAAAAGATTATTACTTATATAATAGTATGACGGAATTCATAATATATTTACACGTCTTGAGTAATCTCAACATTACAACATTTCTATATACAGTTGTAAAATTGCATGCATTATTAGCTTTAATTTATTCTTATGTTCACTGTGGAAAAGCATTATATTAATAAAAATACAATATTCCTTTGTACTTTATTCCACTTTATTTAAAAGGTCAGGACCGGTTTCGCTCATTACGAGCATTGTCAACTGATAAGAAAAATATATAAACAGTGCTATTTATACTAAAATAAATTTAAATAAAAATGTGTAAGCAACAATTGACATTGAAAAGAATTTACAAATTACAGTATAAGTGACTCTATAATTTTACTAAATTAATATGCTTTACACCTCTAACATATAATTAAATTAGTTTACTAGCATTGATGTCCATCAAGACTAAATTTTATAATCTATTCATATTGGATGACAAAACAATGAATACGCAGTGGCGGACTATCCTATAAGCAAATGAAGCGCGCTTGGGGCCTCCAAATTTTGGGGGCCTCAAAAATAGCTTATATTATACAACGAATATAACTTTTGTTCATATTTGAATATATTTTTATTACTTTACATGTTATTTTCTGTTGTTTTTATGTTATCCAAAAAACAGGGCCTCCAAATTTCATTGCGCCTGGGGCCTCTCGTGTGCTTAATCCGCCATTGTAAATACGGCTTTCCAACATTAAAAGGCTCAGGAGAGCGTTGGCTGTTATTAATATACAGATTGTATCGCATAAAAACACAAAATAATTAATTCAAAAGTTGGAGATGGCCGATTGATCACGTATAGCTTTCACCAAAGCTTATACTAACTTTAAGCAAGGCTGTGGAGTCGTGAAGAAATAAGACGACTCAGACTACGGCCATAGCTTCTAAGCTTTAGAACGACTTCAATTTTTTTAGGCTTAGTAGCATGCAGTGGCGATACTTTTTACCCTAGCAATTTGAATACACATTTAAAAAAAAAGGATTCGAAGTTATTAGCTTTTTTTTCGAGCACGACTCTAGTAGAAACAGTCCGACTCCAGAACTACGACTACGACTCCGACTCCACAGCCCTCAATTTTAATTATCAGCGCTGTCGTTGGAAGCTAGAATATTTTTTTGTTAGTGTGCAAAATCGTCATACGGATTCTTTTTGTTTGCATAAACCTTCTTAATTTGACCCAATTCAGTAACCTTAATAAAACTCGTGGCATTGGCAATTTTATGATCTATAAAATATCGGTGATTTTAAATTTTAAGAGAAATTTCAAAAAATATTTGGTATTACGTCTAATGCCAATGCGCCAAATATTTTAAAGATCACACGAGAAAAACTCGATGTTAATTTTATTGCAAGTCCCTCGAGATAAATTCGAGGTAATTTGACATTACAAACATAAACGTGTTAGGTCTCAAATTTAAATTTAAAAAATCTAAATTTGACATTGACCTTACCGATAATCGAACCCAGACCCGACTGGTCTGGTAACCAACTAAAACAGTGCTTCCCAAAAAAAATCATACCACGGCCCCCTAAATCTGAAAAAAAATATTCCGCTTCCCCCCTCAATACAAAACATGTCCTGCCGAGGTCCCCGGAGAAAACGTGCGGACCTACAGGAGGTCACGGCCCACAGTTTGGGAAGTACTGAACTAGACCACAGCAGGCGACACCAGATTTTTTTATTGATTGTCGCCAATCAATCGTTATAAAAAATGTAACTCGAGTGTATCATTGAGGAGATTTTATCTTTATCAAAAAAGAAAAAAAAAGTTTATTGAATGAATGAAAAAAAACTATTTTCTTTTTAGCATTATTTTTCATAGCTTAGACAAAATTTTCAACTGTTTTTGTATAATGAGGCAATAAAAACATTGTACAATTCGTAAAAAAAATACTAGTGTTATACTTATAAATTAATGTTGTAGGTGTTTATTCTTCGGTGAAGAGTGGCTGATGATATTTATTAAACGCATACATCTGGTTAAACCACAATTTAGAGACGAGATAACGTTACAATCTCGATCGAGATAAATTTAGATACTAGATATTTGAAAACAGGGATGAGTAACCTATTCATATTGAAAGTCTGCATTCATTTATAATATGTAAACTTATTAGGTCGCATTCGGAAAACTTCTGTAGAGTACTCAAGAAAACATTTTAAAATGAATAAACAAAAAAAATCCCCTTAAAATAACGTCGCACGACGTGGTCAAATTGGCAAGACCATGGCTTTACCGATCAGGTGGGTCTGAGTTCGATTCCCGTTAAGGTCAATGACAAATTTAGTTTTTTTTCAATTAATGTTTATATCTAATATGTGGGTGATTGTGATTTTATTTCTACTTAAGACCTGTTGTGGTCATTCAACTAATATTTAACGCATCGGTGAATAATTAAAAAAAATAATCCATAATAAACTTTTATTACTATTTTTTTTTTGTGTTGATCAATAATAAATTTTTGATAATTTATTTATTACACACAATTTATCGTCTTATCGTCTCATCCTTATCATTCTTTAAAGTATTTGGGTCTTATATAAATTAAATTTTCTAATATATTGGATGAAAGCATGATATGATCTTTAATTAAAAAAAATATGCAATGTGCATGTGCGAGTGATGTTGTACGTATTACAATTGCATCAAAACAACTTAATGCAAATTATCTAAGAAACTCATCACGATAAGATTACTAGGCTTAGAGAAGCGTTTAGAAAACGAGGTACACTAGAACCCGAGGATTCTACGACGTAAAGTTAGGGGTTACGTAGAGACTTGAAAAAATCCCGTTTAATGTTAAAAACTTAGATGACATGGTTTTGGCGACAAAATATAAGAAACAAATGGTTATGATAGGGTATCTTACAGATGAGATAACATATTAAAATAGACTTCATTCATTATCTGGTGTTAAAAGTGAAGTGACCCAAGTAGTATTTTATAAAAAAATAAGTTAGATAAGTTGTAATATTCTACACGTTTTAAAGTATCGTAAAAGTAAAGTAACCTTAGTTAAATACACATTGCAATAGTGTTATATCCGTAAAAAAAAATTATGCAATCCACTAAACCACCAAGTAAAAACGTAATAGTACTTAAAAGATTAAGAAATGTTTTACCATTTTACTAGTTGGCTCACCTCTAGTGCAAACATCTATAATAAATTAGATATATAGAATTATATTAATTTTGACGTCCTTCTTAATTAAGGACTTCAAAACAGTACAAGAAAAAATGTTTTTATTATTTATATTTAAGATATTATTCCACAGTTTATTACTGAATAAGAAATATGCAGCAAGATATAAAAAGTTTCTGACCTATTGGTATTGAATAGGCTGCAGAATCAACAGATCGTTTTTATTTTTGATCTATTCATAGCTTATTTTAATACATTTCTGAGAGCGTTACCACAAAAAAATAGCTAAATAGTTCTTAAAATAGTCTAAAACATTTTTTCGTAGACTTTTCGACAGTACTACGTGCTTACAACAATGGTAAATAACAATACTCAATGTATTATATAATATGCGTAATAGTGAGCGTATTCATAATAGCCGAATTTAGACTTTTAAAGACGGTCATAAATTTCAAATACCCCAGTTGGATATCCCTCACTATCAACGGTGAACAGAAAAATATTCCCACCACAACTGAGAGCTAAGATGCTAGATGACTTTGGTCACGTAAGCTGAGGGTGTAATGAAATGAGCACCATCTGTCGAAAGGGTGACCGAGTACTGAATGACAGATAAGCAATAATAATTTCGCCTCAGCAATATTTTAGCGGAGCGCCAAATTGATTCGTCGCGTCTAGGGATGGCACCACTTTTTATGTTCTGCGGTTTTAAAAAATCTTTTCCGGGATAAAATGATTTGAAAATATCATGTAATATGCCGAATGTGACCAGACGTCCCGGTATCTCCGATCACTTCTTCGGGACGTTAAAATGTCCCGTTTTCCAAAAGAGAAGTACTTACAGTAAAAAAAGGGCTCGTGCCTTTTCATTTTGGGAAATCCGTTAATTCCTGGGTAGTTGGAAATTGTAAAATTCTGGGAAGAGCTAAAAAAAGGTCTCGCGTCTTTTCATTTTCTAATCATTCAATCCCCGAGTCTTTAAGTATAAAAACTTATTTGTATGGGTATGGGGGGGCACGTTACAATATGTGACTCAAAAAGGCCACGGGCCTGGGTTGAAAACTATGATCTAGTCCACGGTTTCTCATGGCTACACCATAGCCACACCATGTTCTAAGGGGGCTCACAGAGAAAAAAAAGTGGGGAGCCACAGCACAGTTTTGGAGGACCACAAGCAAATCCTGGAAGAGCTAAAATAAAACGTCTCGTGTTTTTTCATTTTAGGAAATCCGTAAATTCCTGTGTAAAACCTACCAGCGAGCAAAATTTTAAAAGTTTTGAAAATCGTTTTGGTAACTTCTGTCTCGGAAAACTTATATGCTCATATAAAAAACGGGTATGAGGGTCACAGAAAAATGTGAGACTAAAAAAGGGCCACGGGCATAAAAATGTTGAGAAACTGTGATCACTCCAGGGGTGGGGAATTTTTTCATTTTAAAGGCTACATTCATTTATCTGATTTTCCATAAGGCCGCAGTAAAGAAAACGTTGACACCCCCCTCCCTTTTTTTTTCGACTGTCGAACACATAATGGGTTGAATTCGCTCTTTTTTTTGATCAAAGTGAATATTTTGATCAATTAAAAAGGCCGCATCAGAGTAGCCCAGAGGCCGCAGGTTTCCCTCCACTGATATAGTCCAGTGTATTGTATGAAAGTGTGAGGCGCTTAAAAGTACTCAATTTCTTTAGGTGCCCCGATTTGGGGGGAAAAATAAATACTCACGTTAAATATGCCAGCTTTGTTGCTAACTATTCAAATCTTATTCTTTGTTTGGTCACGGCTTCGAATCCCAGAGTTAGAACAAACATACATACATTAAATTCGCAATCGATTTACAGTTTTGTGTTAAAAAGTATTTTTTTTCGCTTAGTTATATTCTGGCATCCTTACCATCTTCGAAGAGAGTTGAGCAGCGAGCTACTGATTTATAATCAGTTCTTGTCAAACCAGTTTATTCTGATATACTCTATTACATTTCCATGACATATATTTTATTATGTTTTCCAACATAAAGCAATACATTGTTTAGCCAAATAAAATAATTTCCATTTTAACTATTAACATATCGACTGTGGAAAGGAAAAAGGACGTGACCCCCAATTTTTCAAAACAGCTTTTTTTCGATAATCACAATGTATACAACTTGATACACATTCTATCAAAGGGATGGAAGCTGAAAATGCCGAATAAGTATCTAAATTTAGCTTTTAAGTTTGAAAAAGATGACCTTGTAAAAAAATAAAACCAAGAAAAAACAATGAAATAAAGGTTGTTCCGAGACAATTTTATTAATTAATATTAGGTTATGTCAATTTAACACCAGTTTAGAAGTATCCGTGCACTTCAAGGTTGTGTATAATTCATAATTTGCATAAGTCACAAAATCATCAAAACACGTTTTTAGCGCCTCCTGTAAAATTTGATATGTGTGGGTTACGTCATTTTTCCTTTCCACAGTCGATATGTTTGATAGAATTCATAGGAAATACATACGTATTTTTGTTGTACTGAAGTTACAACCTTTTTCCTTAGCAACGATATATTTATTTGTTTATTCATGCGTGTTATCAATCTTCGTTTCTACACTCTCGCAAAATTTCTTTTCATCTGAAATATAATCAAACAGATGTAAAAACGTTTTCATTACTTATTTTTTCTCGAATGTTGTTATTATTTTTTTGTAAAGACCATGTGAAGTTTTTGATTGATTTCTTAATCGTTTCTATTTTTTAAATAATAAAAAAACTACAATATTATATAAAAAAAACACATTATCCGTATATTTTCAAACATGAGTACCAAAAAATCGATATTATGACTTGAAATTGCAGATCGTTCGCTCATTTTTATTATAGCTCTTCATAGAAATTAGACAAAAGTCACGGTTCTGTAGTATTTATTGAAAACAAAACAGATAGAGAATATAAACAAAGATTATATTTATATGGTAGTGGCGGATTTTATAAATATTTGTGCAGGCACTATTGTACTAGGAAGGTTTACGATTTGAATATCGGATTATCAATCCCGGGATATCATGACAAACAAAACCGTCGGGATCCCGGGATTGCGATCCCTAGTCGCGTCACACTTGGCACCAATAGGATAATCGTCACAACACCTCTTTTCAGCGAGTACAATAATTTTATTGTATGATTTATTATTTGCAATACCAATTTTTGCAACCGGCAACTGACTGCTGATATTATCATGCAGAATATTGGGCACATCGTAACTCTCACCCAATTAAATTCTTCAACAAGGATTTCATTAGTTAAATGAATCTGGTGTCAGAGGCGAGATGGCACAACTCCTGCAAACTTACCGGAGATTATTTAAAAAAAAATGATAACAGCACGGTCAAATTACTTTAATCCTATGCGGTTTGAGGTCAATGCAACAATCTTCGAATGTGAACGTTTATTGATCGCTTTTAGGGTGATCACTACCAATAAATACTTGGTGGAAAGGCATTATATTGAAAAAAACCTTATTCCCAATTTTATTAATCAAGATCATGACCGGTTTCGCTCATGACGAGAATTACCAACTGATAAGAAATACAATTTAACAGTGTTATTTATACAAATAAGAGTGTTACTGATCGATTTTTAAATATATATTTTTACATTCGTACACAAATAAATAAATGTGTGTCAAATTGAATGAATATGTTAGAAAAATTATCGTACATAAAAGTCGACGAGATTCGCATGCTTGTCGGTTTCATCGCACAGCGCTCAACGTCGTTGGCTCGAATGCCAATACAAACAGCATTTTTCATTTCAGCAATGTTGATATTTTTTTCTTAATACTACAATAGAAACGTTGGTTGCTTACAGTTAACAATAGGCACAGCAATTGTGATACACATTTTGTCTACAAATTATATACTATATTATTTAATTACCGCTTACCTCACTTTGAACATCGAAGCCTCCAACCCTAGCTAGGGTTACCTGCACCATTATACATACGAGGCAAAATGAGAATTCCATCATTTTTGAGAATGTGAAACTTAATGATCCTGATAATTTTTTGAGCAATCGTGGACACGAATTGTTTGTTCTCTCAAGGCGTAGAACTAACCTATCAATGGGGATGCCACTGGAGAGAGCTTAAACAGCTGTTAATAATATTACTTCGGATGTTGAGATATTATACATGAACTTAGCGTATTGTATAGCGTAGCTGAATCAAAAAGTTTTTGAAAACGTATTTGATTTGATAAATTTAGTTTCGACGGAGATTAGTGGAGTTAAATAAACAACGGTGCTAGAAAATTTAATATGAATCCACTAAAGTTTTTTTTACTCACTTAATTTTTCTTAAAGCTCGTCAAAGTTTTGCTGAAATTAGAATACAAGAGATAAACAGTTGTAGAATAGGTTCAAACCAGAGATGCCTTGAATGCCTGATTTGAAGGCTCAGATTGAGACATCGCTAAATAATTTGCATAATCATACAATACAAATAACATAATTTAAACTTGTGAATTTAAACTTTGTGAATTCGTTAATACAAATATATATAAATTAGCTGAAGTATATTCTAATTTGAAGACAAGAAACAGTCAGTGTTATCAATCACCATTATTTGTGTGTCAAGATTTTTTGTGTTGAATTTGTTTTTTCCATTTATTACCAAATTGAAAACATCCTTAATATAGTGTTTTTCTATTTTCTATCCTTAGAATAGTTATTTTTTTAATTTTATTTACCGTCCATCTGTACTAGCTTAGATTTATCGCTAAATCAACTTGCGAATCAGCTTGGGTTGTCATGCAATTTCTTTTCAAACAATAAACTATTAACTCAATAATGCACGAGAAATGTCAAATTAAACGTATTCAATTATGCTGTTGTCTATAATGATATTATTTTTGTGACATAAGTAATTTATTTGTATTGCTTTTCGATGCGCGAAGATCAAATAATAGCCTTCTTCATAAAATTATTAATCAATTACCAATGGCTGATTTTCCTTGCATTAATATTTCTATTGTTTTTACAGAATAAAATAAATTAGGTTTTTTCTGTAACCATTGAGTTGCGTCACCTACAATATTTCGCATCACCACCTTGAGCACCAAAACCAATCATAAGAACAAAATTAAATATGCATCTTATTCTTAATTCAAATTGATTTAAATATTTTAATTTACATAACACACATACGTACACTTACACACACATATATTTGAAATATAAATGACAGTTTTTATTTTAAGATTTTATCGGTTCTCAAAAAGCTTGATCTCTTGCTGTATGAAATTGTATATATAAATATTTTGTTAATATAATATATGAAAAAAAAAGGTTTTAATATTTTGATTTCTCGTAGAAGAATTTATCGAGATTTTTTTTCCAAATGAACTAAAAAATAATTGGGCCCTTTAGAGGTGAAGGGAGTCAAGTGGTATTTTAGAAAAAAAAGTATGTTAGATGCACATCTTAAAGTATCGTAAAAGTTAAGTAACCTTAGTGTTACCCGTAAAATAAAAATATAAAATCCACCAAAGCAACAAGTATGTAAGATGTGATAGTACTTATAAGTTGAAGAAAAAGTTTTACCATTAACTAGTTGGCTCGCTTCACCTCTAACGGGCCCAATTGTATTGCATACAGCCATATTATACCTCAACAGAAAATATTTCAATGCCATAGCCGCTATCCATGTGGAGTTAATTACATTCTAATGCAGCAACTTATTACAAGAATTCAGTGGTTCAACCTCATTGTTTGGTTAAAAAAAACAATGAATCATTTTATGATCATATGAGTATTTCCTTCTAAAAGATAAAAATACACCAGGCCCTGTATTAATACCAGCATGATTAACAGTGTTTTAATACCATGCTCTGTTCTGTGCGTGTTCACCAAATCGAAATCCATTTAAAATTTTCTTTTATTTTTTACTCTACCATAACCCAAAATGCTAAAGGGCAAGGCTATTAATTATGTTTGTATCATATTTATATCTGCAAACATGATAATTTTTACAAATAGCAAACCGACAGAAATCTGACAGCAACGTAAAATTGTAACGAAATATTTATTTAGTCTAGAAAAAAATGACATTCTTAATTAATTGTAAAGCCCTAATAAAATATTCCGTATGCGTAAATAATTTGCCAAAAAAATAAGCGAAGAATAATCTACTAATAAATTATGAACATATATTATCGATCCAGAGATAATATTATGCAGTCTATGGTTCAATAATATTTTTGAATTATTGCTTTTTATGTTTGGAACATGTTTTCACGATGTTTGATAATATCTTTTATGGAGCATAGACGGTCAACAACTTCAAGATACCTGCAATAAACTTGAAGAAACGTTAATGACAGTGAATGTTGCTTGGTCGATATTATGCGAAGAGATAAAGAAGAAAGTAAAAAATGGGGTTATATCGATAGTGATCTGGTATCGTTTTGTCATTATAAAGATATATTGATAATATAGAATGTATAAAGTAAAATAGCACCAATTAAAATTGATATATGATAGTATCTATATTATGCAGCCAAGGGTGGGTTGGAAAGAGCTGGCGCGATCCCCTTGTTAAATATGATGTGGGCTAGCGATCCCATTGATAAATAATAAAAAAAAATAGATATTCTCAGATCTATGCGTTATATAATGAATAAAGTTTCATTAGAATTTGATTTATGAATTGTAGTGATGTATTATACATTTAGTGTTTTTGACGTATATATATTAATATATCTACAATGGTTAACGTTTAACGTTTGGAACATAGAACTTGAGCGAAAAGAATATAACATATTTCTGTGTCAATTTCAATTTTCAGCTATTAATATTATTTAATTTACGGAAAATTGTGTATCGTTACATCTTGTAAGTCAATTTAGCATATTTTAATAATGACTGCATATAATTGTACAAGAAAGATATAAAAATTCACCCCTTTCCCAGGACACTGCGAACAACTTTTGAAATTATGCGAGCCCCTTGTTAATATGGCTTCCTGTAAAATTTCTGGTTAACCAATATCTGTTTCAAATTATTCTGAACATTTTCATGTTTTGTTTCTTAAATGGTCTGGGATTATAATGAATTATTTTGTAAATAATTTTTGCAGCCCGAAAATTAGAAATGAATTTATTTGCATCCTTTTCAGACTCACAAAGACATGCCGCGAGATCCATTAACCACACCATTATTTATGTTTATACCTTTGTGTTATAAAATACAATTGGTATAAAACATGTATGCTTGAAAGCTCAACAATGATTAATATTATGTGTAATTTATTTATTGTGTTTTCGTGATTAAACACTTTTACGCGATGTTTCTGATGATACACAATGTGCCAATCTTCAATTTTTCTATGCATCCAATCCCTTCTTTACACAGTATTTTGTGGAACGCATCTACCGTGTAAAAAAAGAGTTGAGTATACAGCATAGGTACTAATATAATTACATTAAAATGAAATTCGACATAGAGACACACTTTGAACTCTCCAATATGCGAAGGTATACATGTTGTTAAGATATAGTTAACTTAAGAATGATTGATTACATGTTTTAACCTTATTTATTTGTTATTAAATAATATTAGTCATGGCTATCAAAAGATAAATGAACACGTTTGGCTCACGAGGATTGATAAATACCGATAAGTATTTTAATATTTAAAACAAATGGATTGCACCTGATACTCACCGTATAATCAATCGCGTAGGCTGTGGTCAAAAGAGTTTAAAACAAATAATGTTAAATTATACGTCCGTGAAATAATTTCAGACGAGTTTGGTACAAGGTAACAATATTAAACCTGTCGTAGCATTACAACTTCGGTTGATTGAGCATTTTATAATACACGAAGAGTTATTTCGTTAAAGGATGCGCGGATTAAAATATAAGTAACGATTAAAAATTAAGAAATAAAATATTACTGAATAATTTTGGCACACCTTTATAAAATACTAGCTGTAAGCCCGTTGCCCGGCAACGTGAGATTTTTGTTGCATTGTGTTTAATTTTATTTAGTTTAATTTAATTTAATTTAATTTAATTTAATTTTATTTTATTTTATTTTATTTTATTTTATGTTATTTTATTTTATTTTATTTAATTTAATTTAATTTAATTTTATTGTATTTTATTGTATTGTATTGTATTTTATTTTATTTTATTTTATTTTATTTTATTTAAAAAAGTGGAGACTGGAAGGTCGAGGACATCCTTCACTCATACGGACGGACCTTATCGACTATTAATATATAGATTCATTAGACCTATTTCCGCATATTTTTTTAGATTGGGTAACTATATATAATATAAATTCGGTAATAAGGAAATAGTTTTATTTACCGATATAAATTAATGAAGAAAATTGGATTTGTCTTTTCCTGGCTGAATTATTGGGGCCAGAACCATGATTGACGATATTTTAGAAGTATTTGTCAATTATCGGATGACTCTGACATGTGTTTTTTTAATAAATATTAATAATGGATATTATTGGACTTTTAAGTACAATCATGTTTTTATTTAGTGTTTTTGTGGACTGCATATTTTATTTTAGGAAGAAAATAATATTGCATTGGGTATTTACTAAGCTTACTTCACTGAAACAATTCTCATCTTTCTCAACTTCAAAAAAATGAGACTCAAAAACTACGTGGCTCACTCCACTTCTCAGGGGCTCATTTAACGTTACGATTTTTAAAATTGTTGTTAATTGACAATTCTAGAGCAGAAAAAATGATACCTATATGTATATGAAGGTTGGAATTCGGAATATCAAAAATATAAACGTAAATAATAAATAGTTCCTGTCTGTCGTACAGTGATATTATCATGATTTTTTATAACTTATGGGTTTGGGATAAGAATAAAGCAATCGGGTTTATTTTTACCGTCGCATTCGGGTTTGTCAATTACCGGGGTGTAGGATAATAGACATTTGAAAGACTCGACAGACTTGCTATTTTCTGTTTGTATTCGAGTGGTACGGGATGCCATTCAGCCACTTTTGTATTCATTTCATACACTTCCTTTCTACGAACAGTAGGATACTACAGCGCATATTTGAACATAGTGCAATTTCTATACATACACGTACCTCACAGCGGAGATTTTTAAAATTAAGAACATCTCAATCTGTCAGGTGTCTTTGATCTGTTTAAATTTTATTTTTTGATAATATCAACTTCAAAATTTAATATTATTACTTTTTTTAAAATGAGCACTGGAAAAAATAATGATGCCCTGTTTCTTTAATATTAAATATTTGATTAATTGTAACGATTTGACAAATATGTTATAGAGAGAAAAGTACGTGTAAAAAATAACATTGTAAAAATGCTGTATCACGTGAGAAAACAAATACCTCGTGGAGAATCAAATTAAAATTGAACCACGACTCATTTGAATGAACGAACAGATTTTACAATTGATATAAATTGTTCGACTCGCAAATAAATCACTCACTTCCGGCGTCTAATGAATCAAGACCTGGTTTATAGCTACTCTTTGTCCATAGAGATTTCACCCCTTAATTTATTTTTGGCACATTCGCCTTAATTGGATAAGTAATTGGTATCGATACCTATATCACAAGATTATTTCTTCAGTTTATTCCGTCTAAAAATACTTATTTATGAACTGAAACTAATTACATTTAAATCATTGCAAATTTACCGCTTACATTATAGAATAAAGCTTTACGTACTGCTGATATTAAGTAATAATTACTGACATTTTGATTTTTGGATGTTTCAATTTCCACCACTTTGCCGTGTGTCGCCACTGTCCAATAAATAGTGCTGATTGCGATTTATTCGCGCTACAAATTTCACGCGATATAAAATACCGATGTATGTATGTACAACGAAATGTATATCGTGGCGTGCCTGTATTAGTCTGTTCATGGTCCACTAGCTAAGCATGTCGTGAGTCATCCAGTCGAGCTGTGACTTGGTTGCAGTTATGAATGCTTTCGGTTTGGCGGACGTGAGGATCGGCACGCACGGGATACCCGGAAGACGGAGCAAAGTCTGGAAGTTTCGCGCGGGAAAATCGGTGGAAAGTGATCCAAAATGGTGGAAAATCGAAAAAACTACCGCCAACTATCGGGTTGACGGATTTGCCACTCCGTATACTATTATGAAATATTATTTTACCGTTTTATCTGCGGTATATTTATAAAACAAATTAGGTTACGTAAACTGTTAGTTGCCGGAATTAAACAATTTGTAAAAAAAAATAAAAGATACGCAATTTTTATGAACGATATTTTTTATTAAAAATAGCACGTTTTAGCTAAAATTATGGATACATTACAACTGTTTACGTATCATTATAAGGACTGGGGAAACAATGGTGGCAGTTTTCATATTCATAAAATGTTGACAAATCAATTAATCCTTATTTTTATTTTATACATAAAACGTCTGAAAAAAATAATGCTAAATATTCTTACTAGTATAATCTTACCATTTTAATGTAATTTAAATTGTTTTGTGAAATTCGTTCAATAACTGCCATGTTTGCTATACGTGGCTATGTAAACTGCCACTTTTGTTGTAAACTCGATTTTAATTTGTCAAAAAACGAGATTGAATATTTTGAATCGTTTATATTATCATCCCCCATATATATATATATATATATATATATATATATATATATATATATTTAACATATAATTTTCTTCTTATAAATTTTAAAGATATCGACGGATTCTCGATGCCACTTTTTTTGAATTTTCCGGTGCCCATGTTTTGAGTGATGAGATAATTGTTGATAATGTAAACGGACTTACTAATAGAAAACAAAACTCTCAAATTGTTCGACGCAAAAAAAGGTCATTATTTTTATAACTATGACAGGAATACAGTGGAGCCCCGATCTAACGTTCTCGTACTGTTCGTTTTCCCGCATGGATCGTCTATTTTTCATAGTCCCGGCCAAACACCCATAAGAACAATGAATCCCGCATTAATCGTTCCCGATTTACCGTTTTCCTCGATCAATCGTTTAAATATTTTGGTCCCGTCACGAATATTATCCCGATTGACCGTTTTCGTTGAATATTTTTCATAAATAGTTTTGCCTCGCATTTCGTTTCGCGTTTTTTTCAGTGGAACCCTGATCTACCGTTCTCGATATCTTCGTTTTTTTGCATGGATCGTTCATTTTTTACTCGACCATGACCCCGTCATAACAATATTTAATAATTCCACTTTATCATTCCCTGATTTACTGATTTCCTCGATCTATCATCCAAATATTATCGTCCCGTCCCAATTATTATCCCGATTGACCGTTTTTGTAGAATATTTTTTTTCGCTCAAATAGTTTATAATCGCATTTTGTTACATAAATAAATAAGTTTTTTGAAAATTAAATATTATTTGAAGATTTCCCGCATTCTTCGTTCATTTATTACGGTCCCTTGAAAAACGTAGAATCGAGGTTCCACTGTACTCGAATATTCAATGCACGATTGCTTCCGACCCTTTATTTAACCAGTACCATTTTAATATAATACATTGCATTGATCTTCTTTTAGTATGAATATATACGAAAATACCCACTCTGTGGTAGTTTTTTTCCTACAATAAGCTAGTGTGCGTATTGTAGCTAACTTTTTTTAACTCTGATATTAATAAAAAAGCGATTTATATTTCTTAGAATCGGTTTAAGGATAAATGGGTTGAATATTATCCGAAAATGCAAGCGTGTGTCTCGGGGAGACTGGAGAATGCACACTACAAATGTATAAACATATACGAAATGTATTTTTAGTCGTATACAAGTCCGTTTTGTAGTAACAGCTTTATTACAAAATGGTGCCAAAGCAAATGCAACAAATCAGTTTGAAATTAGAGCTTGGTAACAAACTTTAGATCCGCTTTTAATGAAAGTTTGTTGAACAGTCCAAGGGTAAATTTGTTATAATGTATTTAAGATGGATATTTAACAATTGAATTACAAGACAATATTAAAATTATCTCTGGCGCGCTGAGATAAATATAAATTATGTAATATCAAATGTTTCGTTGAAATGTATAAATTTAAGACTTATCACATCTTCGTTATACTGGTAGAATGCGTTAAAGCAATAACCCTGTTTTGAGATGATCATCATTTTAGAAAATCATTAAAATTTAATTTCTCTATTTGTGCACTATAACACTATTACTTATCGTTCCAACCAGTGGCGGATAACCCTATAAATAGTAAAAGTAAATGAGTTGCGCGCTTGGGGCTTCATAATTTTAGGGGCCTTAAAAATAGCTTATATTATATAACCCATATGCTATTAATTCAGATTTTAATTTATTTTTATAATTTCACTAGGAATTTTCTGACGATTTTATATTAACCGTAAACAGGGCATCCAAATTTTATTGCGCCTGGAGTGTCTCATGTGATTAATCCACCACTGGTTCCAACCACTTGATGAAATTCGATACTGATTAACAAAATTCCAGACGCGCAATAAACTGAATTTTTATGCTTCTTTATGGATTAGAATTCTACGAGCTTTTTGAGTCGTACACAAATATTTCTTCCACTCAAGGACGTATGCGGGTAAATTCGTAAAAACCAACTCTATTGTCAATGCGTGTGAAAAATATACACTTGGATATATTTTTTTAATCCATGTCCGCTCTCAATGTGGAGTATATGGCCAAAATTTGAAGATACCAATACAGTATACACATATCTGGGCATTCAGCGTCTGTTTTAATTTGAATCGTGAATTCGATCGCCCAATCGACGGTCAAAAGTTTACGATCGGGTCATTTTTCAATCATTGTTTTATTTTTATTTTTCATATCTACACATCTATATTCATATCTGGGTTTCTCGAGTGTCTATGATGTTTATCTTGTGATGATCCAGAGTCGCTCGTGACTCATATTATTCACGAGTTTACCTCACGTGATTTTTTAAAAAATATTTCAATCGTTGAAAATTGTTTCAGTGCCAACTTTTTTATACTGCAACTTTTCATATTCTTCAAACAAAAACTTTATTATCGACAAGAATTTTTTAAACGAATTTTACTCTCTTTTTTACACGGTTTTGATATAACACTATAAAGAACGAATATTATTTTTCGTACGAACTACTTGTTCTAACACGATTCCCAGAAAAAAATAGCAGATAACGAATTTCCTAATCAAATTTGAATTGTTTGAATTTTGTACTTTTCCATGAGTTTTGTCGCTAACGACCCGGGTTTCGCCTTTCGGCATCTTAAGGCATTCCAAGTGCACGGATGTACTTGAACTGACGCGTAGTAAACAGTTTGTATCGTTTATATACAAAAATATAAGTAGATCACTAAGTTAAAAGGCTATTAAAATTTAAATTAGCGAAAATTGAATGTATACAATTTTCAATGAATTAAGTGGGTTTGTTATAATTATGGGGATTTTTTGAAAGGCGAAACCCGGGTCGTTAGCGACAAAACTCATGGAAAAGTACAAAATTCAAACAATTCAAATTTGATATTGAAATTCCATCAAGCACCCTCAGTCGAAATTCTTAAGAATTTCCTAATAACAAGAAATTCAATAACATAAAACAGTAATAACAAACAAAAGGTTTCATTAGATCCTAACACATAAGACATGTGAAGACATTTCTAGAGATTTATGTTCATTTCCTCATAAAAGTCCCCGTGTATAATCAAGTATCGATGTAGTATTATTTTTTCTTAATTTAAATACATATTATACATATTTTACGTGTAATTTACTTATTCTGTCTTCATTATTACCTTATTAAAACGACTTTCTATGTCACAATATTGTTATTTTAAAAATATCACGGTTTTTATGAATTCAGGGAAGCAATCTTCACTATAAAATTAAATCTGATATGTTTGTTGTTCCACTTGGTGCGCTACAACTTGTGACACGTGATTCGTCTCTTTGAAACATCGTCAGAAACTTGTCACAAGTAGTAACACAGCAAGTGGAATAAAAAAGTTATCAAATCTAATTTTAAATATTCTTCTTCTCTCCTTTGGCCATGTTCGCTCCCTATGTGGAGCATATGGCCGCCACGCGGCACCTCCATGTTTCCATGTCTCCCGCCAATAGCTTTGCTTCCTCCCATGACATGCCAGCATCCCTCAGTTCCGCCGAGTACATCCTATGGATAGTACCCGACGGACGTCCGGGACGCCGGGACCCCACCGGTCGAAAGAAGAGGCATTTTAGACATTCATCAGAATTTTACATATATTAAAAATTAACGTCCTCAAAGCTACCGCCGAATTTATCAAAAAAAACAATCTTCAATTTTTCTATCAATTTTATCAATTTTTAATATACATTTGTGGAACGTGTATAAACCGTGCAATAAAAGAGTTGAGTGAGTGTTCATACATATATATTTTATGACATTTTTATTACCATTATTAGAAAAAGTTAAATTATCAAATTGAAGCATGTTATCAAATATAAGGAATATTATTATTTACTTTTGTATTAATAATAAAATATTTGCATACAATTATTGATAATACGCTCCATAAAACATAAATTATTAACTGTATCAATTTATGACAAGATCTTTTATCGATTAATTGATATTTAAAGAAATCACTTGGTTTAGATGTGTGATAAGTTGGTGATGCACATCACACAAGAAACGTAAATAACTAACAAGAAATACACAATATTATTAAAAATATTTATTATTAACAATTAAAACACTATCTTAGAATAACAGCATCGCATCACTCGCTTAGTATTATGGCTTGTTCCCACTAGTTGAGGAAATTAGTACATTGAATTAGTCGGTTAGTAACTACTCCCGCGTGAACAAGCAAAATTAGTCATTGGGTCGTAAGCCGCTTATATCCATTTAATTATATTTTTTGGCTTAGTAACACCCACAAAGGGTGCGTTACTGACTATTTAACAACCCCAGCGATCAGATTGTTTTGGGTGCAAATCAAAAAAAAAAAAAATTCATGTCTCAAGTTTTTTCTTCTCGAGTAGATCTTGAATAACTAAATATAAAATTATCATTGAGTTAATAATTATTAAATAATATCTGGCTCATGTTATTCACTATTTTCATAAAATCGTAATTGCAGTCCAACTGATTTAATACTTTGCACTCTAAACATAAAAACAAATATCCGAAATTAGTAGTCGAAAAAGTAAAGTTGAGTAAAGTTGAAAAGCCTTCACAGTTACAATTAAAATTATACATTTTAAATTTTATCAAAGAAATCTTACTGTTACACTGCAAACGCTATTTTAATAATCTTTGTATGATATATACGTTCCTATGCATTAATTTGATTTTCATTCATTTTTATTTTATCTCTATTCGGAAGCAGTGGCGGATTAAGCACATTGGAGGCCCTAGGCGCAATACATTTTGGAGGCCCTGTTTTTCGAATAACATAAAAGTCTTGCAAAACACTTCGTAGAATAAATAATGAATATTGAAACTGAAATTAAAATAAGGATTTATATAATTTACGCTATTTTTGAGGCCCCTAAAATTTGGAGGCCCCAAGCGCGCGCCTCTTGCGCTTATGGGATAATCCGCCACTGTTTGGAGGTATTAGTGAGAATTGTATTTATTTTGACAGACATGTAAAATTTCCCATTATAACAGATTCGTTGTTATATTTGTATTTATAAATATTATCGGCGTATTTTCCGGATACAATAATAAAATATATACAATAATCATTTGGCTAAATATGATTTTGATTTGTGTTTCTGTTTATCCGTCAAATTTAAAATCTAAAGACCACGGAGGATTATAAAGAGCGCCCTTTGTGTTTTAAATATGATACATTTGCATTTTAATTATGGTATCTTGTTTTTAAAAACCCTCTCTTGGTATATGAACCTGTAGGGTAGACTAGGAATTCCAATCCCGAATTCTTGTTCAAATCCCGAGATTGAACATTAAAGAGGATTATATGCTTTAAATTATGTGTTCTTATCTTATAATTTCGCGGTAGATAAGCTCTATTATAAACAGTGTAAATAAGAGTCGTGTAAAAATGATACCCGGCTCATAAAAAAAATACGTGATAGTTTAATTATAAAAAACAGATAATGATAAGCATGCCATAAAAATGTAAGAATACGCTCCAAAAAAATCGCGTTAAAAAATAATTACAGTCTATTAATTTAATAAAAATATATAATTGGCATTATAGCTAATGTCTAATATTTTCAAAAATTATAGAATTATAAGAGATAAAGTTGATGAAAAATTTTATGGGTCACTCAACATCATCTTATGTCCATGATCTGAAATTGAAATCCGCTTCAGTACCGTAAGGGCACTGGTGGCCGCTACATACAAACGGCATGAATACCTTAAATCCACTGAAGAACACGAATGTAACTTGAAAATATTAAACTATTTATATCATTTTATAAGTAAACTTTTGATATTCATAAATTCAGTACTATTTTTTAAAACTATTCAAAAATTATTTAAAAAAAGCGGTAGGTATGTGAGTGAATGTTTTTTAGCTGAAAACATCGCGGTACTGAAAAGGTTTAAAAATCTAGGCTTAATAATTCTTGTACCTACTGGGACTTCCAGCCAGACCAGCCTGACCCTAAACGCAAAGGTGTTATCTATCATCTAGCCCTCAGATGAAATTTTTGATGTTGTTTTTTTATTAACTCTTGTATCAAAATATATATTAATGAAAGCAATAATAATATTTAATAACACTAAGCAATGTTTGTTTGTTTGTTTTAAAATAGCTATCTTAATTTATTTTAATGCGAGGTGCAGAGATTTTGCGACTCTTATGGTAGTAATAATAATATTTTTGCGGTGTATACTGTATATTGATTGAATCAATGCCAGGAGAGTTTTAATTGTTTAATGCTATAATTATTTAAAAGTAAAATGACAATACCGCTATTAACGAGGCAGCTGGACATTTAGGAATAAAATTGATTTGTGTAAAAAAGAATAATATCCTGTCAAAATATTCTGTACTAAATCATTTTATTTGTATATTTCATCAGGTATGTAAGTATTTAAATTTAAATGAGTCCAAAAATCACGGTATTGGTTTAAAGTTGAACATTGTTAATAGACAATTCTGGGATTACGGAATTGACTAATTGCTCGGGACCCCGGAATTGGAAGCTCTAGTTGTAACATCACAGATATAAAAAATAATCTCGTATGGAAAAAAATGTTGTGGAGCCCTAAAAATAAAATACGTTTTCACACGGTCCAATTCCCAAGCAATAAATATTGAACGTCTGAATCGCTTATTACAATTGGTTACTATCGTATCTTACAACTCGCGGGTACTCAACCAGTGGTAGTTCACTGTGGGTCACTTATTATTCAATAGCAAATTGAAAAATAACAATTGATTGTTTTGATGATGAATGTATCTATCTATAAAATACGATCCGAATTGTTTATACTATCCGAATGCCGGGGGTCGCACTTAAGAAAAATACTATGAATGCTTATTCGCGCTTATTGCTAAAGGAATGTTTACAAAGTTAAATTGTTAAATGAATATGTCACCCGGTTCTATAAATTGGTATGTAATTCAGTGATTGGTATAATTATTTCAACATGAAATATTATATATACAATATGGTGTCATTTTGGATTCAAGTACGTTATAGAATTTTCAGTAAAACAAATATAAACTCGCCTTATTAAACGTCAGATTCAACGAAGTGAAGTTCGGTTAAATTAATTCGGTTATTCGAACTAAAATATTATTCATTATTCTTTAATTTGTATGAACTGAAAAAGAGTTGTAGGCGACTCCTTACAAGAGGATACTTTCTAATATTACTTCCATGAATAATCATTTGAGTAAAATATGGAATATATTTGATGGGATATGTCAGTTTTCTCTTCAGGTATTAAATTTACAATAGCTTTTCGGACACATATTGGTGCTATAAAACAAAGATGCAAATATGCAATATTTAAATTAAGCTGACCTAGAGTATATTATTTATGCAGCAACTCGCGAGATTGAAGTCAGCTACAACTATACATGTACGTACGTAGATCAGCGACTTCCAAGCTGGGAGGCGCGAAAAAATTAACAGTAATGTTATTTTCATAACATAAAAGATATAAATAAACATGACCTGTCGGGTACTATGGCGTAGCGGTTAGCGTTGTTGGCCTCCGTGCCGGATCTCACGGGCTCGAGTCCCATTACGAGCAGCAATTTTTTCGATCGTTTTATCGATTTTTGTTTGAAGGCATGGGTGTCCTTCCTATCCTTTTATAACTGGGAGCAGTGGCGGATTATCCTATGAGCGCAAGAGGCGTGCGCTTGGGGCCTCCAAATTTAAGGGGCCTCAAAAATAGCGTAAATTATATAAATAATTACATTTTAATTTCAGTTTTCAATATTCATTATTATTCTACAAAGAGTTTTGCAACACTTTAATGTTATTCGAAAAACAGGGCCTCCAAAATGTATTGCGCGTAGAGCCTCCAAAGTGCTTAATCCGCCACTGACTGGGAGTAGCAAGAGCGATTAGCTAACTACTAGTCCTGTACTAACCTTTTCTTTCTATCCTTACTACTCTCTTTATAAAAATATAGGTGAGTAACAAACAGTTCTCGTAAAAAATCTATTGAGATACCTCCATTAGGAGGATAATGCTCCACAATGGGAGCGGACATGGATAAAAAAATGAACTGTTATAACGTACCGTAACAGCAAGACATCAGTGAATGAATACCTGCTTTAAAGATTATTTTTTTACATTAAATTCAATTCGTATTCAAACTTTTTATCCAGAGCGGAGCAATTCAAAATGTAGGGTGTTAAAGTGTTTCAACGCTCTGATTCAAAATAATAACTATGGAAATCAAATTTACGAAAAAAAGCGTTGGACGTGTATTCACCAGGGCTGTAGTCTTGTAAAAAAAAAGACGACTCCGACCGACTCCAGCTTTAAAATTATTTACGACTCAGACTCCGAGGAAATTTTTCAAAAAAATCATTTTAACTTATATATTTGTATTCCATCAGATCATCTTTAGTCAGCCAAGCATGCCAACACCTTGGCCTATTTTGTTTGAATACACATCATTAAAAATATTTTTCAATAAGATTTCGACCCGTTCATTTTTCACGACTACGACTCCGGCCAAAATACCGCGACTCCACGACTCCACAGCCCTGGTATTCACAGTCAAAAAACTTATATATAAAATTCAATATTGAAGCAAAAAAAACATTACATAAATGCCCCAAGATTTCATTAACTTTGCGCTAATTAACAACCACACTCTCAAAAACAATTTAATACAAGAATAAATAATAATGGTTACAACAAAACCTTGTTACTTTTCTGTCAATTGTGCCTTTTATATTTTTGTATTACCATATTTTTTTTCGTTTAAAACGTTTTTATCATAATATGAAATAAAGGGGTGGGAAGAAGCGAATATATTTTTATTTGAAAGGGAGGTATAGTAACATAAAGTTTAGAAACCACTGACGTCAGTGCCGTTGCGAGGTTATTTGACGCCCTAGGTGGGATTCGGGATTGAGAAATTTTTGCTTGTTGATTTTGAAATCCAGAGAAATTACAGATTTTCTAAAATTAAAAAAATTGAAACCTTTGCGATACATATGAGATTTTTGTGCGATATATATGGAACGCATCTACTACATAAAAAGAGGATTTACTGTATTAGGCAAAATTATTTATTCTCAAATACACGCGGTATCTCTGGGATATTATTAATGATTTATTTGCGCGGTATTCAAACGGTTGATCAAAGCAATGAGAAGATATTTTTACACTAGTTTGGTCCATTGTATATCGACTGTGGAAAGGAAAAAAGACGTATCCCACACATATCAAATTTTACAGGTAGCGCTAAAAACGTGGTTTGATGGTTTTGTGACATATGCAAATTATGAATTATACACAGCGTTGAAGTACACGGACACTTCTAAACTAGTGTTTAATTGACATAATTAATATTATTTCAAAAAAAATTCTAGGGAAAACCTTTATTTCAGTCTTTTTTATTGGTTTTATTTTTTTACAAGGTCATCATTTTCAAACTTAAAAGCTAAATTTAGATACTTATTCGGCATTTTCAGCTTGCATCCTTTTGATAGAGCGTGTATCAAGTTTGATACATTGTGATTATCGAAAAAAACCTGTTTTGAAAAAACTGTGGGATACGTCCTTTTTCCTTTCCACAGTCGATATGACTACATGACTTGGCAGTTCCTGATACTGTTTTTTACTTCCACCATTTGTCACATGATGTAACGGAAGACTTTCATCTGTCATTTATTATGTGTACTGATATGTATATATCAATATAATTAATTGTGTTTAATAAACACAAAATTTATTCTAAGAACTGGTATTGGGGGACTTGCAGTGTTTCCGGTTTGAATGGAGACATTTTTTTATCATTTACTCTATAGATATTTTTTTAACCCATGTCCGCTCCCAACATGAGCATGGCAGAGGTGAGCTGCCTATTCGTTAACTAGTTACTTGCCTAATCTCAGACCTATTCTCGGTGATCCGGGAAGGGGTGGATTATTTTAACACTCTTGTACAAGTATACGAAATAATTATTAAGCCAATCAAATGTTACTTAATATGTTTATATTGTCTAAAAAGACGCAATTTACCGTAAAATAATTAATTTTAACGATACAATTGACGTAGAAGTAGTTTGTTTCAAATTATATTTTTCAGAAATTTCAATAAGGTACTGATTTGATCTAGGAGTATTTTCTTAATAGGGCTCGGCCAAAGCCCCCTATAGTGAAAGCCATGCTATGGAGCTGAAAACAGGTACTTTTTTCAGATAAGCGGGCCGGCGTCATAATTTTCAAAGTAATATCACAACATTATGAAGCCATTTGTTTCTGATATATTGTAGGAAATACATATTTATATTGTAATTATATATCTTTTCAATTACATATATTTCAAAATAAGAAAAAAACACATTTTCTAAGGTTTTTGAAGAAAAATCTCGGAGAACAAAAGCAAACAAAGAAGGCAAATCATTTTATTAAAATGTTTTTTTTACAATATTTCAATACAGAATATGAGGTTGGATAGTTCATTAAAAAAATCAACGTCATTATTGGGATTTTAATCAATTAATAATTAATCTCAAAATTTATTTGTGCACACTGGTTCGTTACTCAATCTTTCCATAGGATTTCTCAAGTCATATCAGTAAGTCAAACTAGGGTAGCACATTTCACTTCATTATTTTTAAAATATTATTATTGATTAAATCATCATTTACTTGGTATATTGCCATTATTATATGATAAGACGCAGCATTTATTTCATAATATCACAATAGGCGTCAACATCGTACATAATATAATATGGATTCCGCTTGTTACTGTTGTTTTATGTTATTTATAATCAATATTTTATATAACTGTGTTATTTAATAGTGGGAAGTTAAATTTTATTTGTTTTACCACACATCGCATTTTTTTGCCATTCGCTATATTTCTTACAACCATTACTTAATTTACATATATGACCCTTCCGATGTATCGTAAATTGTAAATTAATAACACCTAAGAATCAAAGAATATCCATACAAGAAATCTTTCAAATATACATGTTATATTCAACGAAAAATAAGCTCATAAATTGGAATTTAGAGTTGATCTACGTATAACCGCCATACAATTTGTTAGGAGCGGCTGGGATTTAACGTCCCGGTCTTTTTTGCTGTTTTTTCTACGACACTGCTTGGAACTTTAGACTGCTATGGCTCGGCACAAGCTTCCCCTTCCAGCCCTCTTCAGCCTACCCCCAACTATATACGATCATAAGAAATCTTTGCTTTGAGAACTTTCACGGCAGATTACGTTTTTAATATTGTGTAGTTACTTCAATGAAATATTAATATTTCTTTTGTAAGACTAGGATTTGGCGCTTCCTACAAAATTTGAAGAAAAATCCCGCTGGGACTCGAAATTCTCAAAAAACCCAGGGACACTGCGGACGTGTGTAGACAGACACTCGGCACCTAGAAATAACAAAACGGTCAACTTCCAGTGTCAAAAGGTCGTTGCATTTACCAATCTGATGAGAATACGTGACAACACCAAATAAAGAATCAATAATTACGTGACCTCGTACACTTTAATTGAATAGTACATTAGTTAGCTTAATACTATTGAAGCTTATTGAAAACTGAAACAAATTTGATTTAGGTTTAAGAAAGCTTTTCTGAGCATTTTTTTTAATAAGCAACTCGAACTTTTTTCTTTTGTAATATGTAAGTTCAGTGACGTTCCTAGTATAGCATCCAATCCCGAGATCCCGTTCAATTTTCTGATCCCGAAATCCGAATTGATACGGCTGCGATCCCGGGATTTCGGGATTGAGAAATTTTGAGCAAATCCCGAAAATCGACACGAAATTGGCAAATCGAGAATTTCAGATTCCTCGGTGAGCTAAAAAAAAAAAGAGGTTCTGTGACAATCCAGGAAAAAGTATACCAAATCGAGGTTTTCAAATTCCAAGGTGAGCTAGATTGAAAATTAATCAATCCGAAATCCCAGAATTGGAAAAAGGCTCCGGGATTGGATACCCTAGTTCCTAGGCTATGTGCCGCCCCTAGGCAAAGCTTAAATCAGTGCTTTTACTATTTTTCTAAAGACATATTTTTCAAATACTATTATCTGCCACGTTTGATGCTGAGATCGGTAAATGTCATATTTAAAGAAGACTTTTGTGATAAATTTAACTATTGTTTAGCCTTCAGTCATAATATTATTACAATTGAAAATGATTTTTTTATCAGAGACATTGAGCCATCATATTTATTCTTAGCCAAATTCGTCTGTCAAAAATATTTAACCATTTAAAAAAACTGTGATCATCTCCCGCTCTTTAGGACTTGCCGCCGCTAGGCAACTGCCTACTCGCCTATGCCCACGGGACGTCCCTGCGTAAGTTATAGACAAAGCAGTAGTTTCAATTTGACAGAGAAAACTCTGTCAATGTTAAACCATATCTTAAAAATAGCCAATTTTACTATTATTTGTAATTTTTGCGTATATCCAGGGGTAGGCTGTAAGGGGCTCGCAGGGGCTCGCGCGATCTCCTAGTTAAATATTTTTCAGGCCGGCGAGGCCTTTATTAAATTATGAAAAACATTATTCTCACACCTTCGCGTTACATAATCTATAAATATGAAATATATTTAAATAGTTGTAATGTACATTTGGGATTTCTGGCTTACATTTTTCAGCTATTAATATTGATTAAATATATAAAGTAACATTCGATAGCTTAAATAATTATTTCATATAATTACATATGAGTGATAAAAAAAAATCACACCTTCCCAGAATATCGCGAATAGCTTATAATATTTATCGAGCCCCTTGTTACCGTATTGGCAGCTCACCGCTGCACATTTCCGAACATTTTACGAATATTTAATAGCGATTAAATATTTTATGGATATATTTTATAGATTAAATACGTATGATGTATTTATTGATGCGTGTTTTCTTATTTAAACAATTGGACAATGTTTCAATGGTTAGGTAGGACCATGTGCAAAGATGTGCGAACAATAAACAGAACAATCAGAATTGTCTCAATTGGTAAATGTATTAGTGGAGCTAATTATTTGAATTTGCACAATTGGCCGACAGCTAGCGACAGATTGATACTGGGAAGTTGCTTGTTGGCTTTGATAATATTCGATGTGACGTTTTATATTGTTTTATTAATACAACAAACTACTCAGACGTCTTGTTCGTTAAATACGATGCGTTTTGTTTTTTCGTGATGGGTTACTGAGTTAAGACATTCGAAAATATGAAAATAAATAATAGCTGTATAATGACAACTTGCTTCTCATCGTGCCAGTGTCATCTTGAAGTATGGCCACACTGAGCGATACCGACAATCCGTTTCACGGTCTACAGAGACACCTATATTTAAGAGAAAATATTAAATTGTTTATACAGTAAAAAACGTTTAATTGATAGAATATAGCTTAATAGGATTTTAAAATCATCTCAGCTGAGTGAAACATTCCTTATTATCATATTGTGATAAAGTTTGTTTGTAAAAAATGAACAGAGAGCCAGTGGCGCGCTTAAGCAGGGACTTCCTATTTTTTTTCATTAAAAATTCGTATCTCAACCAAAACGCACTAATTATTTATAAAAAAATACCAAACGTTAACAAAATCAAATACATCAATAATGATT
Source organism: Himalopsyche tibetana (assembly GCA_030503985.1). Lineage (NCBI taxonomy): Eukaryota > Metazoa > Arthropoda > Insecta > Trichoptera > Rhyacophilidae > Himalopsyche > Himalopsyche tibetana. The sequence continues at coordinate 3,676,260 of JAPJYX010000014.1, forward strand.
TTAAGTTTTTACTTTTTCTTAAGTTCTCCATTTTACAGATACTATTTCAAAATTTAATAAGATATAAATGTTAAATAAAAGCTGAAAAAATTAAAACTTAATATCATTATTGATTTTTTAATTTTGCTAATGTTTGATATTTTTTTCAAAAATAAATAGTGCGTTTTGGTTCAGATACGAATTTTTAATGAAAAAAGCAGTAGTTCCCTGCTTAAGCACGCAACTGGCTCCCTGTTCATTTTTTACAACCATAATTTATCACAATATGATAATAAAGAATGCTTATCCCAATTGGGATGATTTAAAAATCTTGTTAAGTTAGATTCTATCAATTTAACGATTTTTTTGTAATTAAGCAATTTAATATTTTCTCTTAATTATAGGTGTCTCTGTAGACCGTGACTCTTACCCTTAGTAGGTAGATGCAAAATAACCAATGTGCTACTCGAACCAGGGACGTCCCGTGGGCATAGGAGCGTAGGCAGTTGCCTAAGGGCAGCAAGTCGTAGAGAGCGGCAAATGTTCACAAAATATATTTTTTAAATGGCTACATATTTTTGATACACGATTTTTTTTTCAAATAAATTTGATGCATTAATGTCATTTATGAAATAATAATAATATTATGACCGACGGGTTTACACTGTTAACAGTATATGCCAAAATTCTTCTTTAAATATGACATTTACTGATGACGTTACTATAGATGGCAGCTTTAGCGTAAAATAAAAAAATAAATAAAAAATAAGTGCAGGAATTATTGGGTGGGGCGGCAAATTCAAAAAACACCCTGGGCGGCGGGACCCCTTCCTACGCCACTGGATAAATATAACCGTATGAAAAATATTGAAAAATCATTTTTTGCAAGCTCAGCAAGTTCTCTCACTGGCAATAATTTATTTCAATTTTTTTAAAAATTAGAAGCTTCGAAGTAAATAATCAGAATATGAAATTGCCATTATTCGCGATACAATTGATACAACATGTGGCGGCATCTAGCGTCTATATATTATCTCTGATCTAGCGGCAGAGCATTACAGCACGTTTAGTTGTCGTGCGAGTTGAATTATTTATTAACAACGTCGATAAAGACGAACTCTATATAACAAAATCTGTTCTTATTTCAGTACCTACATAAAATATATCAATACATACATGTAGTATAATTTGTAAATTGTTCACCGGAATACGATAATGGATATGCAACAATAATGGTATTGGGAGATGTAAAACATCTAATAAAAATATTTGGGGACTTCTATTCATTCTGTCAATATTTTTTACACAATTTTAACCTCCATTCGCCCTTGCAACAAAACTGTCAAACTTCAAGTAACTGTAAAAAGATGGCAAAAAATATAGAACATATAATTTATAACGGACGCTAAAGGGTTTTAAAAGAAATATTAATATGTACATACTTTTACTAGTTTGATAGATTGGTTTATCGAATTTAATGTTAACAATAATATTTTTAACGTCAGTTTATCTTGAAAGACCCCCACTCCCCGGGCAAAAATAATAATTTGATCTAATTTTGGTCGAAATTTTTGACAGCATAGCCAGATAGTAAGTAGGGCACCCAATCCCGGGATCCCGTTCAATTTTCTGATCCCGAAATTTCGGGATTGAGATGGCCGCGATCCCGGGATTGAGAAATTTTGAGAAAATTCATAAAATTTACACGAAATTGGCAATATACCAAATCGGAGATTTCAAATTCCTCGGTGAGCTAAAAAAAAACGAGGTTCTGTGAGAATCCAAAGAAAAAGTATAGTGAATTGAGGATTTCAAATTCCTCGGTGAGAAAATCTCAATCCCGGGATTCAAAATTAATCAATCCTGAAATCTCGGGATTGGAAAAAGGCTCCGGGATTGGATACCCTAATAGTAAGTAGTCGATAATTAATTTCTTTTTTATTAAACCTTTATTTAACTCATTACTTTTTTTGAAAAAAATGGTGCCGTAACTCAATTATTTTCAAGCTTTTTTTTCTCATTCATGTCCGTTCTCAATGTGGAGTTATGGCTTCTTAATAATGGAGGTATCTCAACAGAGTCTTTACGAGAACTGATTGTAAGTTAGTTGCTAAACCTCCCATTTTCAAAGAGAGTAAGGATAGAAAAATAAGGCTGGTTCAAGACTAGTGGTTAACTAATCGCTCTCGCTTTGCCCTGTTAATTTTAAGATTGAAAGAGTGAGAGGGATAGATATCACAGATACCATCGCTCTCATACAGAAATCGAGGTTCTTTCCTGTTATACGTGCATCAAAAGTGCATACTTTACACGAACTGAGTATGTTTTGCTTTCTAAAAAACGCCCTACCCGCAAACAAAAAACCCCTCATAAATGCGCATAAAAAATTCTTACCTACGCTAACTTAGTACGCTATTTTAGACCTTATTATACCTTAAGTAAGATGCTAATTTCGAATGCCAGACGTTATTCCGCTAAATAGTTTTACAATAATAATAGCTAGAGATGTGAATTTCATAATTTAATACATTTAATATTCAATTAAAATGCAAACAATATCTTGAAATAAAATAAGAAATGAATTTATTCTCGTTAGATTGAAATCTAAGAATCTAAAATATTTATATTATCAAATTGAATTATATCAGTAGTACATAATTGGTTGTAGTATAAAATAAATTGGAAACGAAAAATTCAAAATTTATGTCAGCTTAGCTACTTACCATGAATTATTTCTCAAAGAAAATATGTATATCAGAAAAAAAATATAAAATTCTGCTGTATTTTAAATGGGGCCGATAGTTTTGATTATGTTGAAAAGAAATATCATTCTTATATGTATTTAATATTAAAAATTGACATACACAGTTATATACTTTAATTATCTTACTGATACTCATATATGATGGTATTACTTGCAAACGCGGCTTTTTCCAAAATGGTTAAAAAATTTGAAACTTGAATTTCATTGAGAAAAACAATGTTCATTTAAAAGTTTTTTAAATCTTACATTACTTTGAAATGATATTTTAGATGTTTTCAAGCAATTTTTTGGGCTGATTTCTAAAAATACTTTCAAAATTTATTTTTATCTACTAAATTACATTCATATGTTAATTACATACATTCATTTTCAATCGATTTATGAATTTCTGTTCAAAGGCATGGATGTATGTGATGTCTTGAATTTCACCCTCTCACCCATCCTATCCTATGAACGGGGCGTATCGAGAGCGATTAGCTTACCACTAATCCTGTCCTAGCCCTATCCTTCTATCCCTACTCTCTCTGGAAAAAGAGAGGTTGAGCAACTGATTAACAAGCAGTTCTCGTAGAAAAGCATCTGTTGAGATAAACTCCATTAGGAGTCCATATGCTCCACATTGGGAGCGGACATGGTTTTAAAAAAATACATTCATGGTTCATGTTTTAGCAACTTTGGACAAGCTGGGTTTGCAAGTAATACCTTCATATTATACGTTCACTTGATAAATGCAAAAAATGTGATTATCAAATATTGAACATAATTTATCAAATTGTAATTGCAACATGATAATTTAATAAATAATTTAAACTATTTTATTAACAACGAAAGACGTGAAAATATGAAAATATCACCGGCCATCTCTAGCGTGCTCCTGTATATAAACCTTTAGTAGTACATTCGTTTATTGAGTGCGCGTCGATATAATTAAACATGTATGATACCGTTTAAAACGAATGTACCGAAATCGATCTTGTAGGTCTAATCTCAGTTCTTATAATTATTTTTTTACTGGTATTAATTTTTTGCGAGATCATGATTTAAACAAAATATTTTCAAACGTCTTCGTCGTCCTTTACGTTTTCTAAGAAAAATAATAGTACAATTTTGCGAATTTTCTTAGAAACATTAAAAATTTTGAAGGAAAATGTGCCGAAACGACGTTCCACCGCGTTACAGGGAAAAAAGATCAGGGCTGTGGAGTCGCATGAAAAAAAGACGACTCCGACTCCGAGGATTTTTTTCAATAATTTCATTTTAACTTATATATTCGACTGTGGAAAGGAAAAAGGACTTAACCCACGCGTATCAAATTGTACAGGAGGCGCAAAAAACGTATTTTGATGATTTTGGGCCATATGCAAATTATGAATTATACACAACCTTTAAGTAGACGGAGACTTCAAAAGTGGTGTTTAATTGACATAATCTAATATTTAACTAAGAAATTGTCTTCAGTAATTTCAGTATTTTTTCTTGGTTTTAATATTTTACAAGGTCATCTTTTTCAAACTTAAAAGCGAAATTTAGATACTAATTCGGCATTTGCAGATTGCATCCTTTTGACAGAACGTGTATCATGTTTGATACATTGTGATTATCGAAAAAAACCTGTTTTGAAAAAACTGTGGGTTACGTCCTTTTTCCTTTCCACAGTCGATATGTATACCATCAGATCACCTTTAGTCAGCCAAGTATGAAATGTTAACATTTTTGACTATTTTGTTTAAATACACATCATTAAATATATATTTCAAAAAAAAATCGAGCCGCTCATTTTTCACGACTCCAACTCCGACTACGGCCAAAATTCCGCGACTCCGCGACTCCGACTCCGATTCCACAGCCCTGAAAAGCACGATTTAACTATTTGGATCGCTTATTTAATTTAGAATAATATATTTTTACCGCATAATAGGGCACTTTACATTGGCATGAAGTCGTTTACGCTTTGCTGACGTCAGTTCCTTATGCACACTAGGCATAAGGAACATATGTCACCTAATCCTGGACGACGGCGCCCCAGTGTGCAGACCCCTCATGTTAAAATTAAGTGTGAGTTGCCTTAGTAAATGTTTTACGCAAGTGTAATATTTATTGTCTTTAAACCAATAAACAAACATTCAATTCTCGTCAGGAATTGATTACAATGGTGTCGCAAACTTGAACAGTTTATCAAACATTTAGACGTGCTTAGTCCGTAACTTGAATTTCGAGTGCGTAAGCCCTCGTAAAGAGGTCATACGTGCTCTAGATGTTTCTAAAAAAAAACTTAAGGGCAAATCCCTAATAAATCGACTATCAAATAGATTGTCGACGTCGTTTTCAACTGTTTCGTCTTGGAATAGATTTATGGGAGAGAAGGCGAGGGGATAATATCGCAATCTTAAATTGTTATTTGGGTTGCCGTCCCTCAGAAAACGGGCTGTTCAAGCTTTGCTTGGGGACACCGGACAACCCAGTATAGACCAGTGTTTCTCAACCTTTTTAGGTCCATGGCCTCCTTTGAGTGTCTTTATGTTTCTGTGCCCCCATACCATTATTTTGTCTTCTCATAAGCATTTGAATTTTAAAAACCCAGGAATTTGCAGATTTCCCAAATTTACTTTTTTTAGCTTCTCCAAGAATTTCGAATCCAAAATCAAAGAAATTTAGGGATTTGGGAAAATTTGCTCGTGGCCCCCCTAAGCTGTGCTGTGGCTCACCAAAACAAAAATAAATCTCTGTGCCGTTGAGAAACCCTGGTATAGACTACAGACGGGACGTATTGTGATTTGTGACGTGTCATAAGGAAAGGTTTCACGGCCTGGCGTAAAACAACGAAGTACCGTAGATACTGTCTCGATGAGATTTCGTTTGCTTGCACAAATTATTAAGCTTAACTAGGGCTTGTCGGTTTTCAAAAACCTGGTTTGGAAAACCAAATTTGATTAAAACAAATATCTAGCTTAATATGAAGCAAATACAGAGATATCATTGAATGTGATCAAAAATATTTTGGTTAGAATATTACTATCGTGGTATTGCATACCGAACTACTTTTTATTCACTTAACTCTTTTTTTAGACGGTAGAAACGTTGTACCAAAAATCGTGCAGAAAAATTTAAGACTGGTTGCCTGCATTGAAAATACCGTGCAAAAATATGGTAAATAAAATCGTGTAAAATGGTCATAATTTAATAATAACACATTATTCTAAAAATGTATTTTAATCATGAATAAATAAAAATACTATTCATCACTTATCACACAACATACGGGGAATTTTATGAGGGACTGGACATAAATCGCTTTCATCGCTGACACGTCTAATCTGCTAGGATCTGATAAAACATTCTGTTTTTTAACAACTGTCTTGTGTTGTTGAATTCCTTGGAAACCCATTACCCGCGTCAGTATATTTTGTGCATGGGAATCGTGCTAGAAAAAAAAATCGTACAAAAATATAGTGGACCGTGTTATTTTCAAATCGTGTAAAAACGAGTTGGGCGTACTGACTTTTAAAGTCTGATTATCACCTAGCGACTTTTAAAAGTGTGTGCTCACAGCTGGGTTTCAAATTTGTTACCAATTATTATTTTTCCGTCCGGTAATCATACAAAACTGACCTCGTTTCGTCTTCGGAAGTGGTTACCGTCATCCGAGAACAGACAGCAGAGTCAGGGATTATTCAAGGCATTATATTGTTGACCTACACAATTTAATTATTTTACGGAACAAATGAGAGGCACTTAATTATTTGTGCCATCAATCGATATTTACTCTTACTGCAGCGGAAATAATTTCTTTTGTTCTTTTTTAGTAACGTCTCGTTAAATATAGTGGAAAATAATTATTCTTATAGGACAAGATCTCGTAGGTGTATTAAAATTTTTGTATGTTAATAATGAAGAAGAATAATTGTATAACTAGGTAATTCATTTAGACAGGGGTAGGCTGGATGGGGCTCGGAGAGGTTCGCGCGAGCCCCTCGATAAATTTTACTAAGACCGGCAAGCCCCTTGTTAATTTATTGGAAAACAATATTCTCAGATCAAATGAGTACATAAATGCAATTTCTGACTTATATATTATCTAGGACAGCTTTAGTATACACAGTAGTACATTTTTGGCCATTTAGATTGATAAGTAATGTAAATTTCACATTGTTACATATTATAAGTGTTTTAACCCTCCAAGGACGAGCGTCACCATATGGTCACAGTAAACATCGTTGTCTATTGATCCCACTATTCATCCTTTTTCTACCTGAATATCGTTGCTTTCGCTCATATTTGGTTAAGAAGGGTACAGACTATATTGAAATTATATTGATCTAAAGAGGTCAAATTGTAAATATTTGAAAAAAAAAAAAACGTTTAGCTATATTTCAACCCCGAATGTTTGCGCGCCCATACGGTCACATTTGTCCTTACTACTGTCCGTACTCAATATTACACGGTAATAAAAGGACGAACATGACCATATAGTCATGCGGAGTTTCTATACAACGACTTGGCGTTTTTTTTTTTTTTTTAATTTTGGATAGGAATAAAAGTTATCCGTGACTTCAATATGGCTTAGAAAATATTTTTTTTATCGGAAAAAAGCACTCGTCTCTGGAGGGTTGTAACAATCGATTGCTTATTTAAGTATTGCACTTAATTCCTCTGAGTGATTAAAAAATTCACTGCTTCTCCAGAACACCGAAAATTGCTTTGATAAAAAGCGAGCCCCTCGTTAACGTATTGGTAGCCCTCCGCTGCATTTAGGTAGTATTCCCGAACCGATACGACGAATTCTTTTCTCATCTATTATATATTGTCATTCTCATATTTTGTATTTAATTATTGTTATTTCTTCAGATATGGATACTGCATACATCTATCGGTGATTTTTTATTATTTTTTTAAAAAGATTTTTTCGAAAAGCTTAACAAATCGGTAGCCATATAATTCTGAGCGTGAAATACAATTTAATGTCGATTCCCTTCCTAAAATACCATGCCAGTGGAGCGTCACATGTCCACAGATGAAACCAAAAAAAGATCTAGGTCGGAATTCGAAGTAATAGCTTCTAGAAAATTATTTGAAAATAACAATGAATTAGTTTACTTTACACTTGTAACTGTGCACTTTCTAATAAAAAAATACTTCTTTAAATAATAACTAATATTGTTTTAATATTTTACCATAAAAAATGTTTCTTTATTTTTGTGTGTGGCAATAGTATAAATAATTAAACTCTACTAAAAAAAATATTTAGTAAAAAATAGCTCGTAAAAAATACACAGTATTTAATACTATGTCTGATTATGTTATATCATCTTCTTTACATTAAGATTGCCTATTTGTACATGTCCCTTCGACTATAGTAAAAAGTATTAGAGGTCGAAATTACTCATTCCAAATGCGTAAAAGTGATACATGATACGTGGCTCAGATGTAACATTATTTATTAAAAGTATTTTTAATGGTTTGTTTTATATTCATATGTATGTGCTATTTAATGTTTATTTTTTTTAATATGACCCGGTATTATTTCCTTCTTCTTCAACTCCAATAATAGAGAATACAATGTTTCGTCATCGATTAATGTGAGGCATATTCGATGCAATTAAGACAGAAAAGAATTCTTCAGAAATTCACAATTTGATATCATTATAATATAATTGGGCCCATAAGAGGTGAAGTGAGTATTTCAGAAAAAAATTAGATGCATTGTAATATTCTACACGTCTTTAAGTATCGTAAAAGTCAAGTAAACTCACTTAATACACATTGCAATAGTGTTATCTCCGTAAAATAAAAATATGCAATCCACTAAAATACCAAATAAAGACGTGATTGTTTTTAAAAGCTCAAGAAGAAAGTTTTACCATTTTACTAGTTGGCTTATTTCACCATTCATATATTATTTTGCGTTGCTATGCTATGAGAACCACCAAAAATACAATTTCAACATTGTTTGCGTTGCTATGCCTATAGTTGAAATAAATTGTAAACAAATCAGTAAGACTGACAGTTGAGATAAATATCGTCCATAGATTTCACTACTTTAGAAACTTGGGCAATTTCATCACAATCTGTTAAACGGCGTAGTGCATGTTAGTGGGATTCTGAAGAATACAATAAATATACTACATCGAATGTCAACGAGCAAACATAAATATCACTTAAATTATACATGTAATAATATCAGTCAAGTTTCACTAAAAATTGACGCTGGATACAGTGGTGGATAACCCTATACGCCAATGAGGCGCGCGCTTGTGGCATCCAAATCTTAGGGGGCTCAAAAATAGCTTATATTTTATAATCCAAGTACTTTTTATGCAAATTTTAATTTGTTTTTACTATTTTACATGGATGGAACTTTCTCACATTTTTATGTTATCCGAAAAAAAGGGCCTCCAAATTTTATTACACCTGGGGCCTCTCATGTGTTTAATCTGGATAGAATTCCAAAGCTTGTACTCAGCATCAAAGTCAGTAAAGTGATCATGCTGATAAGGAACTATTTGGTCTTGAAAGCAGGGTATGAACATTAAAAGAGAAAAACGACAAAAAGATAATGTTGGGGGCAGATAATTATTATAGTCACACATTTCCCGTACATCGGTATATCTTATGATCCCCAATTCATCGTTTTTATGGGACCTTCAAAAATGATGTATGAAAGAAAACGATACATCGGGGTAAAAAATGACAATACCTAAAATTAATTTATCTAAGCTGCCTTAATATTTACTAACAATTTAATCAATCAAAATAATCGTTATCTTTCACTTTATCAATAATTTGAGGGTTCTTTGAACTCTGCGATGACGGCGCTACGGTGTGATAGATTGTAGTGATTTGTGATTGTATCACAGCTCAGCACTTTTTCACGGTTGAGGAAATCTTTATATACGAATAACAACAAACATTATCAATACATTTTTTGTTTATTTACATCGCGTAGCCTTGGAAACCACTTCTCTTCATTGATAAAGACACGTATTATAGAAAGTATGACTTGTTTTAATTGTTGGTATGTATATTTTAGCTAATAAGAATTGGAAAAAAATAAGCAAACGAGGAAATATATTTTTCTAGAAAATCGTTTACAAATTGACTTACCGCATCGGCACAGTTAAATAATTAACAAAGCAAGTGGTTTGTTTTTATTTCACTTTGCCGCAATCACGGAAAAATCTTATTTTCCATTTGATATTGTTATTATATTATAGACTTTTTACGGTGAAATGGAGTAAAAATAAATAAATGATAGGATAGCGAAATAAAAAGCGAAAGGTAATACAACACTGCGGAATCTCCATTTTGACTGTATAAAATAGTTGTTGGAACTTATTTTGATTGAAGTACTAATAATAAATATTATCAATCTGAAGATGGTTATCAAACAGGGGAAACAGCAAGGTCGTATATTTAGGGTGTGCAAGGTGTGCGCCGCACATACTGAATATACGTCCGCAAATTCTAGAACATAATGCGAAATGTTTAACGTATATTTGGTGTGCGGTAGTACGTAGGGCATCCAATCCCGGGATCCCGTTCAATTTTCTGACCCGAAATTCCGGGATTGAGATGGCCGCGATCCCGGAATTTCAGGATTGAGAAATTTTGAGCAAATCTCGAAAATTTACACGAAATTGGCAAATTCAAGATTTCAAATTCCTCGGTGAGCTAAAAAAAATAAAATTGGAGGGATTGAGACTTTGATCATGATTGAGATCAAAATTAATCAATCCTGAAATCCCGGGATTGGAAAAAGGCTCCGGGATTGGATACCCTAGTAGTACGTATATCGTATTTGAAAAGGCGAGCGTTGTTCCCAGCCGCACGACCTGCCTTCCCATACAGCAGTCTAGGTGCGCGTAGCGTGGAGCGAATATTTTTGTATGCAAATTCAACGTCGAAAGGAGACCTGTTTATTTTTCAGCAGCGTTTCTCAACCGGAGGCCACAGCATGTTCCAATGGGGCCACGGAGAAAATTTCAGTTTTGGGAATCCACATCAGACTTTTGGGGGCCACGGCCATCCAAATCACAATAAACTAAAATATATATTACAATAAAATAAAATATGAACTTTATTCCTGTCTGTTGACTATCAACAGGTAATAAACAGGTATTTTTCGTATTGATGCACTTTGGGATAGTAATAGTTATTTTTAATTATGACAAGCATTTTAGAAAGTATCATATCTTTTATCTTTCAGTTAAATTTGCAAACTTAATTTATTATTATATAATACAAACAGAGTTGTAAGGAAACATTTGTAATCTCATAGCCTGTAAAAAAGTCATTGTGCTTTGCTTAGAAGAACTTATGTTTTATTTGGACTTATATAGGATGTCATGAGCTTATGCAATTAACGTCATTGGCGACGATAAACATTGAATTGCAAAACATAAACATGTTTGAATTAAACATATGAAACGGTTTCAAAATGATCAGATCGCTTCCGTGATATAATAGATTTTAAAACACCAGATTGGGATGATAAATCCATTTAAGTTGATAAATGCTACAAGAAAGTTTCATAGAGTTGTAAAGTGATACAAGAGCTCAAGTAAGAAGATACACAGGTCGTTAAAAAAATATCTGTAATGCGTAATTGCAAAAACATTACCACAGCTCTCCGAAAAGGCAATTAATTGATGAATCTTTCTTTCACTTTGATATTATGAAGAGTAATGTTGTTTGCCGGGTCCAGCGGTTAGCGTTGAGGGCTTCCGTGCCGGACTTCACGAGTTCGAGTCCCAGTACAAGTAGCATTTTTTCGATCGATTTCTGTTCGAAAGCATGGGTGTTTGTGATGTCTAAAAAAATCCCTCCTCCCTTTTCGATCCTTTTATTACTGGGTGTAGTGAGAGCAATTAGTTAGATAACTGTTTCTACGAATAAATTGCTGGTCCTGGCTGGTATAATTCTGTTAGATCTGCACATTCAAGTAAGAGGCGAAACAGTAATGCTGCATACGGATGTCGAGTCTCCTTCTCGACTAGACCCTTATATTTCTAAGGCCCATATAACTGTGACACGCAGTAAGACGATAGATACTGCTATGAAAATTTTACAAAATCGATGGGAAAATAGTTCAAGGCTAAGCAAACCTATAAATTATGTACGCATATAAAGCTACGAATGGACATCACCAAAGCTTTGACTTCTAATTTCCGGATGAGCCAATTCATAACTGGCCATGATCACATCGCTGCTTATCTCTTCCAGCTTGACTGGTTGGTATTTATAATCCGAAATTTGAATGCGGTAGTATGATTCAGGATGATGCTCACATCTTTTAGGAATATCCAGAAGATTATTCGACCTCAGTTGGATATGACAGCCCTGTTGGTCATGGCGTCGCATCTACGGAAACTTACGAGACATTCAGAGTTCACAGCGTCATATGAAAAGCGAATGAATTTAAATTAATAAAAAGTCTTTAATTAACGTAGTTTGTGTTTAATATTCTGCGCATTACAGTGCATGCAACCAAGTTTTGATAAATTTCACTTCGACACATCCATGGAAAAAAATTGAAACGAATTATGTTGCGGAATATATCATGCAGAATGCGGGCTGTGTATTAAGGTGTTTCTAATCATTTTTGTATTTCATTCTTACTGAGTCCGAAAAACTAATAAGTATGGGTAGGGGGGCCACGAAAAATATGAGGGTCAAAAGCGGGCCAAGGGCTCCAAAAGATTGAGAAACTATGATTTACAGTACATACGTGTATGCGGTTTCTCGGACGTTCTTTCGAAAATTTTACGTCTCTACTTTTGTATCAGATTATTCTTTATTAACAAGTCATTTTTCATTTATATTTTGGCGTGGTAATACTTTTTATATTATTTATTACTAATATTTATATTTCTTTATTTTATTTGACCTTTATAATTAGTAATAGTGTATATAAATGTATATTTAAAATCCAAGTTCGCTCCCAGTGTGGAGTATATCAGTATACCTTGTGGAGAAGTTTTTTCACGACTCAGTTAGCCAACTTTTTTTCATAAACCTAATTGTTTTTTTTTATTTTCACACACAAAGCTAACACTCACCACACGCCACTGGCAAACACGTGTCAAAATTTGTAACACAATCAGTGTGATAATAGAGTTGTCAAACTTAATTTTATATTAAAAACGAATATCCGCAAAGTAACCGACGAATCCATCGAAAATATCATCCACTTTTAAGAAACGTGATGACGAACATATATGGCATACAATAATTGTGTCAGTGACATCCCGTATTTGTTAAGAAAGACATGCCAAAAATAATAATTGTAAGTAGTGTACGCAACAAGAAAATTAATACACATTCAAATTCCCACAACTGTATATATAATGTATATTAAACGTGAATAATAATTATTCTAAAGCTTTGTATAAGGGCCCCAAATTACTAGTTACGCCACAGGGACCTCTTACAAATAAACACAACCTTTTTTTTTTTATCAAAATCTAAGCAAAATTAAAAATCAATTTGGTAATAATGATACAGGGGTGGGCTGGAGGGGGCTCGGAGGGGCTCGCGCGAGTCCCTTGTTAAATTTTACTAAGATCCCTTGTTAACTTAAGAGGAAGCAATATTCTCAGACCAAATTAGTATATAACCGCAACTTCTAATTTATATATACCTACGACAGCTTCAGTGTACACAATAGTATATGTTTGGCTATTTACATTGATAAGTTTAAGGTAAATTGCGTATTGTACACTGAGAATTACTTCGAGATTAAGTGAGCGCCTTGTTAACGTATTGATAGACCACCGCTGGAATGATACCTATAATGAATTCAAAAGTATTTTGTAATATTAAGGAATGGAAAAAATTACAATATTATTATTAATAATGTCGATGACAATTAGTGTAATAAATAGCCAATACATGATTTTTAGCATTTCTCAGGTCAAGTAGGAATGAAGATTTTTTCCTAGCTATGAGCGAAATCAATCTTAATTTGTAATAAAACATATGAAATTAACACAAGGAAATGTTTTATTTAAAATTTGTAACTATTTGTTTTTGCTGAATATTTAAGTTACACATACCACATTGCAATTCAATTTTCCGCAATCTTCTCTTAATTTTTGAGTCACGTAAAATTTTACGGAGCTAGACAGAAATAAGTGACCTTAAAGAAAATGGGACAAATTTTCCAAACGATTTCCCACGCAAGTTTTGATACCATTACCAAGGATATTATAAATGATAAATATCAACTCATAATGAATTATTGTTCATACTAATTATAATAATTACGGAGACAAGTCTTCTTGTAATAATAAGTTTTACTTTTGCCTAAATTGTGATTGAATTAATTAGTAAAATAAATAAGTTTGTTGTAAAAGTTCTCAGTTCATTGGTTTGTTGTTTCAAAGTTAAATGTTATTTTACAATCGAATCGGTGCTTGATAAGACGTTAAAATTATACAATACATTTTTTATCATCTTTATAAATTTACTACCTACTGAAGTTAAAATTAAACGACTCAATTTGCGCAACAAGTTGGTGGCGGGAAATAAATTTCGTAACTTCAAAGTGGTGCGCAACATTACCAGCTGTGCTGTTCTGTCAAGTAAAAACTTCATTGTTTTGTCGCTGTTGCTCTGTCACTAATAAACAAATGAGGTTATAAAAATAAGCAATTAGGCTCTTCGTTTTACGTAAAGCGTTGTGTATTCATTATATTAGCTGCGTGTTTTTTAGTTCATCAGTATTTTGTCTTAATTTGTACATGACAATATAAATTTGCATGCAGAATATTCCGAAATAAGTGATTTGAATGGTATTGACGTTTGGTGTTTTGTTGTTCTATTTTCAAAACTACCTACATTTTTAAATAATGGATAATCAAGAATCCGACAGTTCTCCTAAAATAACAACCTACAATGTTTCTTTCTGCGATAGACCACTACTTCCTAACCCTGGTAAGAGATTTAGGTCTCACAGTTTGAATTATGATGCGAGTGGAGGATTTTCAGACAGGGCACAGATTTTGCAATCACCAGAGAATAATATTCTCACTAACATAGCTGACATTCCTGCCATCATTATTGAAGATAAATTGGAAAACGAGCCTGAAAAGATTGAACCGTCTGGCACTTCTAATGGGTGAGTATTACACGTTTATCTAATCATATTTATTTTAGTGAAACTTCTTATCTTAAGTATGATTAGAAAAGCTATCTCAAACTTTTTGAGTAAACTGTTTTTACTGAAAAAATAAACTTAAACCATTATTTCTCACTTCAATAAAAAAAGATGGCATTGCCTTCTGTTTATGTGAAAGAATATGATATTGCAAATGCAATTTTCATATCATATTATTACTAATCCATTCTCTGTAGGGCTATATTTAGATCTGGAATTCAGGTTCGCTCTCTACTGACAACCCTACTGTTTTTTTTTCAGTTCTTATTTTTTCCCATGTAGTCAACCCATTTCTGATCTGCGTCTAGTTAAATTTATCTTTACTTCTTACTTAATTCAATCTAATGATTGCTGGTATTCCACTGGTTAATAAGAAAATATTTACTATGTTAAAATTGTTCCACAATGATTTTTTTTTTGATTTGTAATACAAAACATAAACATCATCTCTCAATCTATGGGTTCTCCTTGTTGATTACTATGAAAAAATATACATTCAATTGTATTGATCAATTAACTAATTTGAAAAATTTCGTAGTTAATTTTCTACAAACACGTATCTCAACTTCAATGCCAGTTGTTTTTTGATGTAATGAATTGAGAATTTCAATACACACATATTCCATTAATTCGTATCGCTTTATTAAATTTAATTCAAAAATGTTGGCATAAAAATAATTTGGCAAATATTAGTTCATGTGCTATGTTTGGCATGAAGAAGAGGATGGCATAGATGAAAATGTCTTTGATTCCTGCCTTATTAACGTCATTACAGATATTGAAGACAAAACCATTCCAGTGGTGTTTTATAGCGATAGAAAGTGATATTGATAGCAGTAGAATAAAGTACATTTATGTGTCTCTTGAAACTTGTACTTTTTGAGATCTGGTTGCGGAAAATTCATGACGATTTGTACATCTGTGTAGTTAATTATTAAAATTAACTCAGCAAAAAATTATATTGATTTGGATATTTCTATAAACTTCCAACTGTGAACATTCCTGGATAAGACTTTTCATAGTTGAATTCCTCTATCGCCAAGTTAACGTATATTGCCATTATTTTATATTCTAATATATTAATTGATATTCATATGTCGAAAAGTAATCAACACCGTACTTTAAATACAAAGAAAATCTGGCTATTCTCATTCTAAACAGATGCTTTAAGTTTAGGCTGTACGAGTAAGTGGGTGTAGCTAATTTAATATTGTAGAATGAAAAAAATATTAATTTGATTCTATCATGTATGTAAGTAATGCATAAAAAAACAAAAACTTAAATATGTTTTATTAATTTTCCCACATTAATTGTTAACTAAACAGTTCCTAGACATACCAGTGGCGTAGCTAGAAATTTGCATGGCCCTGTTATTAGGTGGCTACGTTGCTGATGCATACCATACAATAAAAATCAAAAGGAATTAATAATTTAACACGCGGGGTCCAGCTGTTGGAAGAAAATTTTGCTAATTTCACGGTCGGTTGAAAAAATATTTTTTTACAATGAAACTTTTTTTACTGCAAATTGAGTTATAATAATTTTATCTAATAAATAATTGGAATTTTTCGATAAGAGAAACTCGCACACGTCAAATATTTATTCAAAATAATTATTATATTATTAGCCGCGTACAAAGTAATTTATCTTGTTTAGATATAAAAAAAATAAAAAATAATAATTACACAAAGCAAACTGAATGTTTTTATTTTTTGAAGACATGCCGTATTGTTACATTAATTTGTTATTATTATTTCCAACTTCAATTAGGTGTAGCATCAACACGAGTTGATTAATTTATTCTAATTATTATTGCTCTAGTAGTATACTTTGTTGTAATTGCTGTTAAATAGATCTGTGTACTTATTTACCCATTTTAGCCTGTAATGCGTAACTAGTACGAATTGCTTGTAATAATTTAAATATAATTAATAGTATTGGTTTCATATTTTGGTTATAACTCCTTGATTAATTCACTTATTGCATAAATAATAATAAAGATTCACCGTAGCAGCAAACATTTCGTCGAAAATAGGGAATAAAATCGCCATTACAATCAAACTTGTAGAAATTACCTGAATACTCCGCACTCACATAGCCAAGCCAGGTTGCGAAACAGAGAGAATTTGTTGAAACTGATGAATGTATCTTTTACGGCCGTTGGTGTCTTTTGCTCATGTTTTTTCATGTTTCCAGTTGCTAAATTTCGATTATTACTACCGTGGACGTAAACTATAATTATTTTGAGCAATATTATCTGATATACATAGTTATCCATTCTTTTTTATTCATTTTTAATCACTCATATATATCAACTATACAGGACTAGATTGTGCGTTTTTTTTATTATCACAATCGGACGAGTGTTAAACATTTTTTTGAGAGGTAACGCACATTGGTTTTTTTAATTGTTCGACGTGATAATCAAAATAAAGTAATTGATTTTCTAGATCTTTCGTAAATAAATAATTTTGAAAGATCACGGAAATTTTATCAGTCGTTCGTTAGATAGGAACTTATCGAATACAAATAAAAAGGAAATGCGACCGATATGTTTACACAAATTCCGTCAAATTGTATTATTATCTTATATCAACCTTGTAAATTGATAATTGTAAAATGTATCAGATTCAAACTGCTGCGGGTAATTGAATCAATTGAAAAAAGATTACAATTGGCTAAACCTGCCGTTATCTTTGAAGATATAAAATTCATTTACCAATATCGAGCTGTTGTTTGCTATTGTAAATCAGTACATTTCGAGTTTTACACCCGGGGTCACACTTTTGTAGTGCCTGTATTTTTGAACCTAAATATTTTCTTATCGTTGAGCAAACAGAATGGCCGAGGAGGACACTTCAATTTTGTAGTAAGATTAATCATATTTAGATGCACATTACTATTATTCAATGAACATGTTTAGGTGTTAACGTTCACGAGTTCTTGGATTTACTCGCCCGGTTGATATTATTACATTTTGTATAATGGATGCCGTTGTTAACAGTTACCAGGCCGGTAAGGTGTCTTACGGAACTGCCCCAGGTGCCGGGACTTCAGTAAAGCGAGTGATATTTTGCATCCACGGAAATCCTTCAACAGGATGCTGCGCCGTCGTGGATAACTCAAATCCGCTGCCGTCTCCTGACCCGTACGGTAAATACAGTGAAACATCATTTTATCTTCTCGTACCGGCGGCTACTTGTTTATTATTTAGTGTAAATTTTTATGATTTGACCTTTGGATATAAATAATTTTGATTCTGCTGTCGTTGCTTGATTGTTAATTTTGTAATATGTATACATGCTATGAATTAATTCGAATAATCTTTCACAATATTTTCACACAATAACATTATGAAATCGGATCTAACTAGCGATCCCTCAAAGAAACGTATTGACTATGAATAATATTGTCATACGATAATAATTATTAGCAAATTTAGCAATTCAAATTTTGCCATATGCTGTGATATGATATGTTATTTAAAATAAAATAAATACCGACTGACGTTCCTGATATAAATAATCTAGAATAAGTCCAATAAAGTTTTTTTTTTACTGCACCACCGAGAAATTTTTCCTTTCTTATATTGATTAAAAAAATGTTTTCTTCAATCACAGAAATTCAGAATATACCAAATAAACGATGACCCCTCGGGTATATCCGACATTCGATTAGCCACATATCAGTCACTCCTGGTTTCTCGCTCACACAACTGAATCAAAACTCTACTCGACGACTCAACGATGCACTAATGAATATCAGTAGTACAGGCAATGAATTGTTTTACTCCTTTGAGAAATAGTTTTAGACAAATGAATCGTATTGATTCAACTCAGTTGTCTTTCAAAACTTCTCTTTATTCCTAATTTAAGTCTTTTAGATTTGTGTTCATTTATTAAGTTATCATAGATAATACGAAGTATTCATTCGGTCTAGAGATGCCTATCGAATAATCAAAAGACTAATTGCAGGATATACGTGGAATTCATTTTAAATTTTGTATTGAAAATGAATGACCATTAAATAGTAATCCATTGAGAATTTTTCCATACGTATATTGAAACTAGGAATCGTTTTAAAGTGTTACTTTTTTCTCATTACACAGTATCAATTGGCAACGAGATTTATTTGACATGAAAGCTGATTATCATTTTTCAAAATATTAGTGCTGTGTGCAAAGCATGTGAATTATGACTCGAATGACATTGAACGTCCACATATGTTTAATTTTTCAGAAAATTCGCCACAGACAATGATTGGCCTATTTTGAGGTCATTCAAATTCATTATCTGGTTTAATGGGTCTCGTATTGAAGATTTTCTGAGTGGTTTTTACTAGAAACATGACAGAAAAATCGATGAGATCCTCGTACCGGCTCCTTTGCAATCTTTGTTGTTACGAGTGCTTCTTTCGAGTACACAGTCAACATACCCTGGCTATCATTACAAACGTTTATCAATTTATATTTACGATGATAACTAACGGTGTTGTGCCATGTGCAAAAATAAATTGTAGGTGATTTAAGTCAAATCAGTTCACGCTGATATAATCTGATATTTATGTCCTTATCAATTAAAATATAATAATAATTATAATAAACGTTCACAAGAATTCATGTATATTTTACTTGTTTTATCGTTCAATATTTTATTAATGTTTTCAGGCCACTGTCACAGAGATCGCAATGTGGAAGTCGATAAAAAGGCGAGACGGAAATTGATCTTGGCGAGTGTGTTATGTGTTTTCTTCATGGTGGCAGAGATCATAGGTTTGTATTTTGGCATTCATTTTTTACTCTTCCTTCAGAAGTCAAGGAAGAATGTGATACCGATCGCTTCACTTAAGTATTTAACACGCTCGTGGATTCGAGGATATAATATCTGTCACAATGTTTTAATTGCTTTTTATGAAAACTGTCCCAAATACCTACTGTAAAAACCAAAGACTATTGTGAAAACTTGGTAAACACAGTTGTGAAATCAATGCCACCAAATTGTTGATTGATATGAAATAAAATATAGCCTAATATAGCACAACTCCGAGGAGATGAACAAAGAAATGGTTCTTACATATATTTAGACACTAATTTCTTAAATATGTATGTAGTCATCTTCAGGGGTGGTCTTTGATTTTTCCTACCCCCAATTTTCTCCAAAAATATTTTTAATTTACAATAATGGTGGATCGAAGATATTCTCTTAACCATGAACTATTATAATCTACTTGATTAATGTTTATATTTTTTAATTGATATTGAAGAATCAAGCTGCATGATATTTATTATAAACGAAAAGATATTTTCATTTTATAAAATGTAAACAATTTTTTTTCCTAAAACAGTACGTCACCGTTCTTCATCGCTTTAACCCTCCAGAGACGAGAGCTTTTTTCCGATAAAAAAAATATTTTCTAAGCCATATTGAAGTCACGGATAACTTTTATTCCTATCCAAAATTAAAAAAAAAAACGCAAAGTCGTTGTATAGAAACCCCGCATGACTATATGGTCATGCTCATCCTTTTATTACCGTGTAATATTGAGTACGGACAGTAGTAAAGACAAAAGTGACCGTATGGGCTTGCAAACATTCGGGGTCGAAATATAGCTAAACGTGATTTTTTTAAAAATATTTACAATTTGACCTCTTTAGATCAACATAATTTCAAAAAAAATATATTAGCAAAATAACTGTAAATAATTTTACGTTTTTATAAAAAAATATCTAACAGTTTCAAAAAGTAAATTAAAAAAAACGGAAATTCAAAAAATCACATGTGCTTTTGGAGACCGTTCCTGTTCCTACGGCTGATGACTTACTGTAGTCCGTACCCTTCTTAACCAAATATGAGCAAAAGCAACGATATTCAGGTAGAAAAAGTATAAATAGTGGGATCAATAGACAACGGTGTTTTGTGTGACCATATGGTGACGCTCGTCCTTGGAGGGTTAAGATTCTACTGCAGGCATGTCAAACATACAGCCTGCTAGAATATTTTATATCAAACTGCAGTATATATTTTTGGTTAGCAAAAACGTGATCAAGTTTCATTGAAAAAGTGAAAACTATTCTATTGATTTGTTTAACAGCTTTTGTACATAATATTTAATTTGCAACATTATTGCATCTGTACGATTGTTATTTTATAAGTAAGTATATAATAAAAGACGGCGAGTCTGATTTGGGTTTTTTTTGTAACGCGGCTTGATGGGAAATTCTTAATTTGGCACATGGATGTGAAGGAGTTTGACATGCCTGTTCTACGAATTCATTCTCGCTAACGAATTAGATGATTTTATGTTTGTTTTCTAAATACTGCTTTTATTCTCTTACCTCTCGACTTACCATATTTTTTATAGTTTTGCCTTAATCGTCGAATGCCGGAAATGGTAAAAAAAATATCTGCATCCGTGTGGGATAAATAATTAGATAAATTTGACCACAAGAAAATTATTCAATTGCATTTAAATTGTGAATTTAGGCTTCAAAATATTATTTACGATTGTTGATTAAACAATCAAAATAAAAACGCACTTGTTATCGAGATCGCTTGAACTTGATAAAATCGATAAAAACAAGTGAAAAGTATCCACTTCAATCTACTCTATTGTACCATGTTTCTATTCTTGGAACAGCCATAAAAACGTTTGCAAAATTTATTTGTCATTGAATCAATAGTTCTCGCATTTTTAGATAATTCTTGTAATTTTTTTCCGACAAATTATTGTGAAAACGCTAACTTAATTATGTAATTTTAATTCCAGGTGGATACATGTCCAGCAGTTTAGCTATTGCAACAGATGCAGCACATTTACTGACAGATTTTGCAAGCTTTATGATATCTCTTTTCTCAATATGGGTTGCCAGCAGACCAGCTACAAGAACGTATGTTTCATTATTTTTATCGATTGCCATTTTGCCGGTTGAGTGACAGCTTTCAGTGAAAATTTTAGGAGACCAGTTTTAAAATTCACATTGAAATAAATAAATGACCACATTTGGATTATATCTGACTGTTAAGTTGAAAGTTTATCTCATAAAAGCCTTATTGATGTAAATTAACTTTCCAATTCTTGTATGTGGCAATGAAAATAAACAGATCAATTATTACAAAAAGTAGAGTTCTTTTTTAATTTAAACATAGTATGACATTGTCAACAATAATTATTATAGTTCTAATATTTTATAATAGCAGTTTTCGCATTACTGACTGCAATAATTTTAAATTTAAATTGATACTATTTATCTTTATTAACATATCACTGTTTGTCATGCAACACGTTTTACTGAAATTATTTGTGTTGACATTTAATGCTAAACCTGTTTTTCCGCAAATGTGCATTAGTAAAATGCTGGGTATTTCTTTCAATCTATGTTTTTAAATGCAACTTGTAACATCATTTTATCAGCATTTCATTCATAAACTTAAAAAAAATGACAACCTTTTTTTTTTTCTGCACAACTTTTTTTTGTGTTTGGTGTTACATGCCGAACAACAATATGTTTGAATATTGAATAAATAATAGTCCTTTTTGAAAATTTTATAGTTTAGATATTCAACTATACTGTATTTGTTGCAGTACTTTATTTTGTAAAATTCATTAATTGTACGATTTGTCACAAAAATAAAACATTCTTTTTTTGTACTAATTCCACAATTTTTCAATCAGGTCCGGTTTCGTTCATCGCGAGCATAGACGTCTGTAATTAAAAACGAATCGCATTAAATATATATATGGAACATTTATTTTAGGATGTCATTTGGGTGGTATCGTGCAGAAGTCATCGGCGCTTTGACTTCAGTCCTGTTGATCTGGGTTGTAACAGGCATTCTCGTCTATTTGGCCGTGCAGAGAGTCATCACCAAAAACTTTGAGATCGATGCCACGGTCATGCTTATCACATCTGCTGTCGGCGTTGCTGTTAATATCTTGTGAGTAGTTTTCTTTTTACTGCCTTTAAAAATGTGACCGTTCATTTAATTGTAACCTGACATGAAGGTTTATTACTTAACCTTTAGCTTTGAATTTTTCATTACATGTATCAACGTCAACATCAGCAAATTAAATTTACAATTTATATGTTCTTTGAGTCGGCTGAAGTCATATTTGTTTAATTAATTGTTTCACTATGGAATTCTAGTTACTTCAACTTTCATTATTCTTAAACTTCTTGACATTAAATGTGGTTTTCTCCGTCGTATTATACAGCATTGTCTTTTGTGCCATCAAAGACGGAAGTGATGGAGCATTCCTGTAATAGAAGTATTTCACTATTTTCTAAGGAATTTTCTTTCACGAATCTGACAACTTTCCCTGCCATTGACATTATTAATGATAATGCGCATTAATTAATTAATTAACCCTGAATTCATACAAACCGAATTAGAAAAAAGCAATTTGTCTTTACTATAAATATAAATATTGCCCATTTCAAGTAAGTTCATTTCTGTAAGTTAAAACACTAATCCTAAAACTGAGAATTGTTTTTGACATTAGAGAGTACTTAATATTTTTTTCAGGATGGGCTTGACGCTTCATGACCATGGTCACGGACATAGTCACGGAGGAGGTGGTCATGGGCATTCTCACGGCGGTGGCGGCAATCACAGTCATCAATCAAAAAAAACTAAAGGAATAGACAATCCCATTTTGAAAGTGAGTTGATTCATTTTGCTTGTCCACATTTTTCTGATTGGTACATATTCATTTTAGGTAATTTATCTAGAGTGATTTTTTTATTGCAATAATAGTTGTATAATATATTTTATCTTGGACTTGTTGGTAACCCTCTGAGACTTCTTTAAATTGAGAGTGATGTATTGAAAATAATAATGAAACGTGTTGATTTCTTTTATATCAGATTGAAGACGGTTTATCAAATGATGAAGAAGGAAAGGAGGTATCCGAAGAAGTAATCGTAGATGATCACGATATGGCGCCCATTAGGAAAAGAGAGAGAAACATTAATGTCCGTGCTGCCTATATCCATGTCATTGGAGACTTCCTTCAAAGCTTTGGTGTTTTCATCGCAGCTTTAGTTATATATTACAAAGTAAGTAAACGTTAATAACAAAGCAAATAGTAATTTCAGAACCAAGTATAATAAAATTTAGCTGCTTCTGCTTAAACTGTTAATATATTTTAAATACATAATCAATCTACGTTATTTTATCAGTATTTATCATGTTTTTCTCATTACTTCTTTCAGCCTGAGTGGCAGCTGGTAGATCCAATTTGCACATTCCTCTTCTCGATCCTGGTAATGTTTACTACATTCTCCATCATCAAGGACACTTTATTAGTTCTTATGGAAGGCTCTCCGCGAGGTCTTGATTTCCAGGTAATATTATCATCTCATATAATTTTATTATTATGTATATGCGAAAAATTGCGACATGCAAAATAGATTTTCTTTATTTCTTTTTAAATGTTTACGAATCTGAGAAAACATTGAAAATAGAAATGACTCAAAACCCATAAATATAGTTTTAGAAAAAACTATTGACGAATTTTTTTATATTGGATCTCTAAATTGATATGTTTACAGTTTTTGACAGCTGGGAACACATGATTTGTTGAAACTCGAGTTCTTCCGGACTTTCTTTTCGAGTCCCAGCATTATTCATGAGAGGCATTTTACTTGCCAGTTAAACTTACTCGTGATGCGAGTGGTACGACTAGTCTGTAGTGTGCCTAGCTAAAGGTCGGGTGACTAACACCAACCTCAACACAGTGCCTCCAAAAGTTAAGAATCATACAAAAGGGATGACAAATGTTTACAAAATGAGTCCATAATATTTAAAACGATATATCGAGAAAAACAATAAAAAGAATGATAAATGAAAGATTGCTTAACATTGTCCTTTTGGGTATTTGGGCAGCATTATAAAAAAATAACAATATATGCGGGAAAACAATGAATGCGAGAACGATAGATCCGAATCCCATTATATTTATTATTAAAATATATTTTCATGTTACTTGCAGGAGGTGTGCAACACTTTCTTGGGCTTGCCAGGTGTCGTGAGAGTGCACAATTTGAGGATGTGGGCTCTGTCCTTAGACAAAACTGCCTTAGCGGCCCATTTGGCCATCAAGCCAGGCGTAGAACCGCAGAAGGTATTGCAAGAGGCGACGAGAATCGTTCACGAGAAATACAACTTCTTCGAGATGACTCTGCAGATCGAAGAGTTCAACAATGATATGGAGCAGTGCAACCAGTGCAAAATGCCTACCCTCTGAAAATCTCGTGACCTGCTCTGAGAAAATTAGGAAAACTATTGTATATTACAGAAATATGAGAACTGATCGTTTGGCACGGTATTAATCCTATTACCGATGAATGATTGGGATCAAATATAGGGCCATTGTAAGCTTGTCCTTTAAAAATTTGCTAATAATCAAAGAAGGCTTCCAGTTTTACAGTTTTTATGTAGAATTAAGCTACTTTGTAAAAAAATATATAATTAGCCTTTATTCTTTATTATCAGATTCTATTTTGTAGATATCGATAATATCTACTTCTATGACAAAATTTTAAGGCAACTGAATTTATAATCGAGTATAGTTACGCAGAAAGCAGACAATTTCACATTTTGGGAAACAAACTAGTCAGTTATTGTGTTGACACAACCTTACTTGTTGGTTCTACCTCCTGCATAAATCAGCCATACATAAATATTCCATAAATGCATAGAAAATAAGCAGATTGGTGGCGATACACTACCTTTCATTTGCAGAAAGGGACCATGTCACTTTAAAATCATTGTCGTAAAAACGCATGTTACAAAAGAAGCTACCGTTCACTTGAGTTTCTGTATTTATATTTTTTTTACACAAATATTTAGTTAGTGGTTTGTGTCTGCTTTCTGAATAACTATGCTGAATTTATGTATACTCTTGGAATTTTATATTTCATATTATTATAGTAAAAACCTTTTTATTCCCGGCATCAGCTCCAGCAAGGTTACCTTTCTCGTCCTGCAAACAGTGCAGTCGATAAATATACTAAAACCTCGATCTTCTCATGCCGAATCCACTGAGACCAAATATTAACAGTTTTCGACAACCTTTTAGTTTAATGATGTTTATTTATTGCATTGTTTTATTATATTTAATGATAATCTTATCCCACGGCAATTATTTAATTCATATACCAAAGGTTATTTCATTTTTTTTCAATTGATAAACCTTCATTATATTAATAGTTTTATTATTGAAAAAATCTCAACATATATACATTTATTTTAACCAATTATAATTGAATTTTGAACTTTGATTTTAGCAATCTTTAGTAGTAGACTGTGTGTATATATTTGCAATTTTTATCACTTATGTGTGTTGACGGTGGATACTTGATGTGTATATAATGAAATTATGCTCAAATCAAATGCACCAAAATTATGTCTCAAATAATATTACCAGATATTTATATTAAATATTTAATTGTTTTCAATAGGTTACATGTATATTTGTAATTTGCGAAAATTTTCCATTCCATTATTTATAAAAAAGGCAACTTCATTCTCGTTGTTCTTAAAAATTCGAGTATTACTAATTACTGACAATAATGATGAATTTTTCTTTAAATAAATTGAAAATATTACGGAAAAAACTTTTAAAATCAGATTTCAATTAATGCTCTACAATGTGCCGATCAAATGAGGATATCTCTGTCGTGTGATGATTCAGCTTTTGTAAATACAAATTAAATAGCGCCACGTTTGGGGATTAACCTTTCAGTACAAACAATGCCGTTTTACTTGCTGCTTGTGCTCAGTGATTGATTTCTATGTATTGGCACAACACTATGTAGGAGTGTGATATAAATTTGAACAAAAAAAATGTTTATGTGTGCACAGATAATATTACAATTTTCTTTCTAAGAAGTTTACCATTTTTGGTGTGCACCAACTGAATTATTGTTCGTCACAGTTTAAGACGTGCCTTTGAACTTCAACACTATATATAATTAGACTGAATGCTTTTGCGGCCTAACATACGGATGTTATTTTCACTTTGGTGAGATTGAATTAACGTTCATTACTTATGTAATTGAGACTGCAAACTAATGTCACAAAATTTTGTAAAATACACATTTAAAAATATTATAAAACGGTGTTCTTTCTTGCAAGGAAGAAGGTTGTGACATTTTGTGAGGTGGAAATCTACACCTGCGTAGTTATATAATTAGTTACTTGATAATGTCTAATGATAATTGAATAATAAATGTTTTTATTTATTCAATGGAATGCTGTCAAATAATACATGAATTGATAATATATTTTTTAATTTATGTTACAAATTAACTTTGGCAGCAAACAATGATTTAAATATAGATGATTGTGTAAAAAAAATGTGTTTTATATCCCGGTACAAACAGTTTTTTCAATCGATTTACGAATTTCTGTTCGAAGGGATGGATGTATGTGATGTCTTGAATTCCCCCTCTCACCCATCCTATCCTATGAATGGGGCGTATCGAGAGTGATTAGCTTACCACTAGTCCTGTCCTAGCCCTTTCCTTCTATCCCTACTCTCTTTGGAAAAAGGGAGGTTGAGCAACTGAGTAACAAGCAGTTCTCGTAGAAACACTTCTGTTTAGATAAACTCCATTAGGAGTCCATATACTCCACATTGGGAGCGGACATGGTTTTAAAAAATAAAATATATAAAATTTTGAAAGCATTTTTAGAAATCAGTCTCAATCATGGCTTGATAAAATACAAAATATCATTCCAAAGTATGTAGTGTAAAACTAAAAATACTTTTGAAATGTATGTATGTTGTTTTTCAAAATGAAATTCAAGTTTCATTTTTTAACCATTTTGAAACGAGCTGCGTTTGCAAATAATACCCTAATATTCAGGGCCGGCGCCACCGTACAGGCGAAAAAGGCAACCGCCTAGGGCGCAAACCTAAATGGATTATTAAAATTGACTAGCTGTAAGCCCGTTGCCCAGCAACGGGAGATTTTTGCTGCATTGTGTTTGATTTTATTTAGTTTAATTTATTTTATTTTAATTCATTTTAATTCATTTTAATTCATTTTATTTTATTTTATTTTATTTTAATTAATTTATTTTATTTTATTTTATTTTAATTAATTTATTTTATTTTATTTTATTTTAATTTATTTCAGTTTATTTTATTTTATTTTATTTTATTTTAATTTATTTCAGTTTATTTTATTTTATTTTATTTTAATTTATTTTATTTTATTTTATTTTATTTTATTTTAATTTATTTTATTTCATTTCATTTCATTTCATTTCATTTCATTTCATTTCATTTCATTTTATTTTATTTTATTTTATTTTATTTTAATTTATTTTATTTTATTTTATTTTATTTTATTTTATTTTATTTCAATTTATTTTATTTTATTTTATTTTATTTTATTTTATAATTCTGATAGTAAAAGAAAATATATCTCGGGGCATATATCGACAGCCCTGCCCTGCAGTATTTAAATTGTAAATTATTTAATTTTTGGAATAATGTTTAAGTTTGCTAACAACCATTTTTCGTAGAAGCAGAAATTTCGTAAATTATTGATTTTTTAGAATAATGTTTAAGTTTGCTAACAACCATTTTTCGTAGTAGCAGAAATTTCGTAAATTATTGAAATTATTGAATTTTTGGAATAATGTTTAAATTTGCTAACAACCATTTTTCGTAGTAGCAGAAATTTCGTAAATTATTGATTTTTTGGAATAATGTTTAAGTTTGCTAACAACCATTTTTCGTAGTAGCAGAAATTTCGTAAATTATTGAATTTTTGGAATAAAGTTTATGTTTGCTAACAACCATTTTTCGTAGTAGCAGAAATTACGTAAATTATTTAATTGTTGGAATAATGATTAAGTTTGCTAACAACCATTTTTCGTAGTAGCAGAAATTTCGTAAATTATTTAATTTTTGGAATAATGTTAAAGTTTGCTAACAATCATCTTTCGTAGTAGCAGAAATTTTGTAAATTACTTAATTTTTGGAATAATGTTTAAGTTTGCCAACAATTATTTTTCGGATTTTAAATTATTTAACAATTATTTCCAATAAAAATCAAAAGATCAAATCCAATTTTTCAATAAAAAATCAGTTGCACATTTTGTCCAAGTGTATGAAAAAAGCAAAATATTATTCTATGATATATCCATATCATAATTTGAATATTCTTAATGTATTAAAGAATTCTAACAGATTTTCAAGGTCAGACGTGAAAAGATTCATCATTATGATTCAATTGATCAAATCCGCTCCAAAAAATATTAGTCTCACATCGACTCACACGATCAAACGATTCATTTCGATAGCCCTATAATCATAGTTTGCAATAGTCGAATTAAAGTCTTTGATTATTCGAATATTATGATGTATGGTGATACTACACTTCAGCTCTACACCAAGAAATATCGAATTTTCAAACGTGGCGATATCAGAACATTCACGCCCGGCTTAAAATAAGCCGCTCCCATTGGATAGAACAACATTTCAAAAATGTGCTGTTCACCTTACTGCGGACGTTTTACAAACCTTATCGGCTATTAATATATAGATTAATAGTACGTTATGTTTTTTTTTGTTGGTTGTAATTATGTATCGTAGGTTGAGCGACACAGTAACAAACAGTTCACGTAGAAAAACTTTTAATGAGATACCTTCAGTAAGAGATCAATATGCTCCACATAGGGAGCGGACATGGATATATATAAAAAATATAATGATTTTGAATTGTTTTTTTTTCATTATTTCGAAAAAAAGAGACGATTTGTTGAAAAGGGGGCGCGCAAATAACCGTTGCCTAGGGCGCTAAATAATCTCGCGTCGGCACATAATATCTACATTCTGTATGATAAATACCTTCATATACAATTTGTGTATGCTATAAACAAAAATCGGTCAATAGGTAAGCTTTGACGACATCTGTTGAATTTATTTAAAAATAATATGAATAAACTAAGATAATTTTAATGTTTATCCATTATTGGGATCATCAATAGATGTCACTAGCACAATAGTTTTAAGATATTGAAAAAAAAATCCACGAGTAAACATCGCGATGCACTGGCGAGTTGTTGGCTTCCTAGTGGTTAAAAAACTGGTTCAGGCTTGATAGTATTTGTTGAGATATTACAAACACGAATTTTATGTAATATTATAAAATAGTAAAAAAATCTATTTTTTCTTCGTTATTTTATATCAGTGGTTTCCAACCTTTATGTTACTGCGCCTCCATTTAAAGAAAAAAATATCTTCGCGCCCTCCCATTCCTTATTTTATATAGTAATAAAAACACGTTCAAAAGGAATAAAAAAAAATTTGACTGTTCGCGCCTCCCTATGCAATAGTCCACACCTCCCCAGGGAGGTGCGCCTCCCAGGTTGGAAATCGTTGGTGTACATGGTAAAAAAAACTGTTTTTATTTATTAATGCCTAAATGTCAAAAAATAGCATTACGCAATAATATTATTTAACAATATTTATAATATACCTTCGAAGGCTTGATTGGAATGATACGCAAACAAAGAGTGTATGTTGTGCGCTAACAAATCACTCACAACATTTGTATCTCTCTCTGTGCATTAACTGATGAAAAGAGAAAGAGAGAGAGAGAGTGGGTGTTTGCAGCATTACAGTCGACATAATAAGATACATGCCTTAATTTAACTGTTTGTTTCAAATTAGAGATCAAGTTTCTTATTTTTTACCATTTATTGCAAATGTGATTAAAACTTGTATCTCATTAGAGAACTTACCTCTTAAGCTGTTACGAAATCATAGGTAATATTATTACTGACATGAATTGCGGCGCTGCTTACTAAAAGTAAAAGAGGGTCACCATCAAACAGTTTTTTTGTGGGACATGTGTATTGTATTTTTTTTTTACCATGTCCGCTCCCAATATGGAGCATATGGACTCCTAATGGAGTTTATCTCAACAGAAGTATTTCTACGAGAACTGCTTGTTACTCAGTTGCTCAACCTCTCTTTTTTTCCAAAGATAGTAGGAATAGAAGGAAAGGGCTAAGACAGGACTAGTGGTTAGCTAATCGCTCTCGATACGTTTCGTTCATGGGATAGGATGGGTGGGAAGGGGGTTTTGTATACTTGGTTTTTTTTTATCCAAATTATGCACACTAATACATTACTGCCAATATAGTACCTGTATATTTTTATTCTAAATGATCATATTAGAAAATATAGAAAATGTGAATTTATTTTCTCACGCGGTGAAATAATTATTTTGTACTGCCAATCATAGTTAAAATGAAATAATTTACAACTTATTGAATAAACATTGACCAACGCATTAAAACATTATTATAAAGTAAATTAAAATGTTTAAGAATTATGTAAGTTGGATTCAGCAGTAACTTTGTGGATGTTTATTTCAAATGGGACAGGCGGTTCAACATTGCTAAATGTATTTCCTTTGGGATTCACACTTAGCTCTTGCACTCTTTGCACACGCCACGAGCCGGCCGTGAGGTTTAAATTTAAAGAGAAAATAGGTTGCCTTAAAAAGAGTGTGATCTTTTCTTCTCAAATAAATCGAAACAATTGTTTTAATTTGAGGTATGATTAAAAAAGGTCTTTTCTCAGTTCAAGCGTCATCAATTAAACAAAATGTGGGCTACTGCGCCTAACATTTTAATTAATTCGCAATGAGGCAATTAAATTCTGTAGTTATATTAAAACTATAAATGTCGCCTCCTGTGGTCTCTAGCTGGTCAGAGCTTGGCTATACGGATCAGGCGGGTCTGGGTTCAATTACCGATAAGGGCTATATCAAATTTAAATTTGAGATCTAAGACAACTGTGTTTGTGATGTTAATTGTACTTCTTGAGTTAATCTCGAGGGCCTTAAAAATTTCGTCGAGCTTATGTTGTATGATCTTGCCGCCTGTGTGGTCGAGTGGTCAACGTCGTTGGCTACCGCTACAGAGATCACGGGCTCAAATCCCAGTACGGGCAGTTTTATAGATTGATTTTTCAATCGATTTATGAATTCCTGTTATAAGGCATGGATGTATGTGATGTCTTCAATTCCCCCCTCCCACCCATCCTATCCTATGAACTGGGCATATCGAGAGCGATTAGCTAAACACTAGTCCTGTCCTAGCAATTTCCTTCTATTCCCTACTCTCTTTGGAAAAAGAGAGGTTGAGCAACTGAGTAACAAGCAGTTCTCGTAGAAACACATCTGTTGAGATAAACTCCATTAGGATTCCATATGCTCCACATTGAAAGCGGACATGGTAAAAAAAATCTTTAATCATTAAATATTTGGCACATTGGCATTTAATGTAATGCCATTTTTTGCCCAGGCGCGCACCTCATTTTCTTTTAGGCTAATCTGCCACGGATTAGAGTGATTTATTTTCAGTGAATATCATATAATTACAAACTAGTAAAATGTACAGCCGGTATCAGTCCACCTGCCAACATTCGCTTAACACGCACCCAAGAAACAGATAGATCGTACAAAAAACAACTACATATTGCAATAAGGTATTGTTAAGTATGTATTCAAAAATAGAAAATATGTTTTTCAAATTCTGACATAAGTTGCTTCCAATATTTTGCAGTGTGAGCAACATTTAAAAATTAAAACAACAGCGCAGTAATGATTTATTTTAATGGTGTGTTGGTCCAATCAATTAAAAATAATGGATACCTACTTGCTTTTTGATAAAGACGCATGTTAAGCAAGTCGGAACAAATTTTTGCTTTGAGACCAACGTGCGTATCGAGATAAAAAACGAAAATATTTTTTTCTTTCTAATTATCAGCTCTATTTTCTGTTACGTATCCGTGTTAGATATTACATTAATGTTTTTTCAATGTCCATGTCAAAAGAATACGTCACTGTATAAATGACGTATAATATTATTTATATTTTCAAACATTATGCCAAAAATAATATTAGATGTAATTTGAAAATAGAACTTATGTATTACTGGAGTAAAATTATAAAACTCAGGGCTACAAAGATAATAGTATATTTACATCTTCAAAATAATATCTTAAAAGTGTTAAAGAGATATTTTGAGAATGTTTTTTTTATAATATTATTACCAATCTTTGTAATGAATCATATATTCTGCTAGTATCTATGTGCTTTTATTTTTTTTGAGATGTTATTTCATAAAAAATAATCCTAAACAAACAATGGAAAGTGAGATGAAAAATTTCAGTTTCGGTACATTATTGGATTTGGCAGAAGTATGGCTTTTGAAAAAAAATGTTCCGCAATAAACAGTAATTTAGTATAATTGTAAATTTTCCAATTGTAATCTAGAAGTAAGAGTTAGTTAGACATTAGTGATATTAACAACGCCTTCTAGCATGCTAGCTGCTTTTATTGAATGTGGGTAAGTACATACAAACAATCAAAACTAAATATGTAATCAAAATTACTTTTTGTGAATTAATCTCTTTTAAAGTGTTTACTGTCAATTGTACGTGAAAAAGCATTATGTAAAAAAATAAAACAATTTTATGTTCTAATTAAACATTTTTTTGCAAAGATATTTATATTATAATTATAGATATTCATAAAGATGGTTTCACTTATAAGCATTATTAACAATTGAACAGGTAAATCGTTACAGGTACATGTACAAAATAAACTATTGGTAAATGAAATATGAAAAGAGTTTATAAACAATCATACGAATTACTTTTGCAATGTTCACTGTCAATACTTGGTTGAAAGACATTACATATATTCAAAAAATAAAATGCAAATTTGTTCTAATTCCCACATTTATTTAAAAAGATCAGGACCGGCTTCACTCATGACGAGCATAATCAACCAATGGTTCATAATGATCGTCATGATAATTCAGTTGATGTGAATGACCGTCATGAGCGAAACCAGTCCTGCAGCTAGCATGCTAGTAGGCGTTGTAATGATAGATATGCAAATATTCTTTACATTAAAATAGCACTAACGTCCTCATTTTTAGTCACTTGATGCGTACTACTCTAACTTCTAGAATAAATTTAAAAAAAAAATACAAATTATACTACGTCACTGTTTATTGCGGAACATTTTCTTCTAAATGTATTTTATTTTTTGGAAATCAGACAAATTATTGAAACTTAATTACCCATAATAAAAATGTTCAGTACCTCATTTAAATAATAATATATTTTTTTCACTATTTTTAAACCGAATTCTGAGTTTGAGTCGGAATCGAAGTCGTGTATTAATTTAAAGTTGGAGTCACTTCACAGCCTTAAATAGAACCTACCTTGTGAACCTCCACCGTGAACGCTTAAATTGCCCGCTAAAAGACTGTATTACTTATGCTGACGACCACTAGAATGGTAATATTTTTGTATGAGGATGTACATTAAATTTATTGAATTGTTGACGTATATTTTGCGGATGTGCTTAGAGATATACACAAAAGATTGTATGAAAAAAATTAGTTGGTGATGAATGCAAATTATGTGAATAACAAAATAATTATTTAATAAGGCGATCAACAGAGGACAAACTGTTTTACATAATATCGCAGGGTAAGTCACATTGAGAGTGAAAACAAACGGAAATACGCCACAAAAATTATTTGTTCTAAGATAGACCAGAGTTTCTCAAGCTATGTTCCGTGGAATGTGAATATGTGTTCCGCAAAAACCTTGATATTGAGCTGTTGATCTTTTTAAGCACACAAACCAGTTCGGGACAAACTTTGATGGCACTTTTAACAAAACCTTCATGGTTGATAAATTTTGCGTATCTGGCAGATTCTGCATAATGATATTAACTTTTTAAAAATAAACCATGGAAAGAGAATTACAATTTCTAATAAAAGAGAAGAAATAAACGTTTCTAAGAACGACTACATATTTATCAAATGGGTTTATTATTCTTCATTAGGGTTCTTAGAAACACTAAATTCATGTTTAATAAATTTAATACTATAATTGTTATAAAACATAATGGATGTTAGAGTAAATAACATGATATACTGTGTATCTTTTCTAAGCCTGTATATATTGCTGAATAAATGCAGGTTTAAACATCAGTGGCGGTTTGTGACCTAAAATCTTGGGTGGGCTAGAGAAAAGTTTAGCATTGTATACTATTTACGAAATTGTGCATGTTTCCACTTCACATTATACATTAATCCACAAGCACATCAACAAATACTACGACACTACTGCAAAGCATAAATTATTATATAATGAAATCAAAGCTAATGTAAGTATGAAATAATAAAAAAATAAAAACTGGACCTCAAATTCGTCTTCTTCAACGTAAACTACCATGTTTTGTTTAATACAACTTGTCTCTGAATACAACGAACACTGACGTTTATTTTTTAACGAACAGAGGTTGGTACAAGTGTTTTGTATGTATGGGCTAGATCGAATTAGCCCCTGTGACGTAATGACTGCAGGCTGTATACCGAGGCGCAATCGTGTACGATTAGATGACGTTTTCGTACGGCCAATGGTTATAAAATACATCCGTTTTCTAATCGTGCTTGATTGCGCCCCAGTGTAAACAGAGTGTTGCAAAAAAGCATTTGTTTTAACTCGGTCTAATTTCAAAACAGCCCGAGCCTCTATTATTATTAATAATACGTAGATATCGAGAGACTGACGTCGCGTTGCCTGTTCTGTATGAAGTATGTATAGGGCCATTGATTTTTTTGCATTGTCTTATATTGACAGAGGAAAATCAAAACAAATATATTGTATTAATTTGGGAAAGGTTAGTTACGTTTAGAAATGTATTTATTTTGTTCAGCGGCCGAATTGCTGTTCATTTTCATTGAGTCATCTAAAGTTTTTTTTCTACACTTCTTAAATACTTTGATATTTTTAAAGTATTAAAATGGAGTTCTCGCAAGTAAATGCGAATTCAGTCAATAAAAGAGATAAAATTGCACAATTTCATAAAAAGCTACAATTTCAGATTTCTAAATTTTAACGCAATATGTTATTTGTCTGCTTGACAAAATTACATATGGTAAGTTGGTAAGTAGTTTGTAAAGTATTTTAACGACCATTACATAGCTTAAAAAACACTGGTTTGCAATATTAGCAATATATCTGTATTTAATATGAAATACCGAATACCGGTATTGATATATTCGCCCGGTATTGAAATCCCTAGCACCAACGATGTCAAACTCCAGGAAGAGGCTTGACGTCACACAGCAGAATTCAGCAGTTTAATAGTGTGTATGACATCAAGTAGATTTGATATTCAAGGACCGAAAATCATGCAAGTCATTAACAACTTTATTTTCTAATATTTAAAATAATAATTATTTACTAATATAACGTAAGAGTCACCCATTTTCAAAATTCATCATGCTGATTTTCATTATTTTGAACATACAAAAAAGTGTAGGGAACCTCTACATTTAAATAAATAATATTATTTTCAATTTGATAAAGAAAATATGATCATTTCCTATTGTAAGTCTATCCAAGAAAATGATAATGTACAAGGTGAATTTTGAAAATGAGACTCAATTATTGTTTTATTCATTTTTTATTGATAACTAGCCGGTTACTGTCAAGCGTTGCAATGCCAATCAAATAAAGAAAGTGTTTTAGTTGTGCTTATTGAAGTACATGTTTTCTTTTTCTGTCTGTTTGACGTTTGCTGCCGATTTTAAATGGTACAACACACGCGCCCACTACTGTAAGTTAATTGTACTATAACCTTCGCGCAAGTGAAAACATACGTTGTTAAAGACCTACTGTAAGCTAATTTTACTATATCTATAAGCTTCCCGAAAGTGCAAGCATAAATTTTGTCAAAGTTTTATTGCAGTCGGATGAGCAGTGTGGTAACGCATAAAGTAAGAACAAACAAACTTTCATTTTTATAAATTAGATGTACAAAGCACATACGTATCCGATCCTCAAAATAAAGTGTTCCGTTAAAAAATCAGAATTTTCAGTGAGCTACATTGCAAGAAATGCTTGGGAAACCCTGAGCTAGACGGTCAAAATAAAATACAATACAACTTTCGATCTTTAGCACCTAGCACCTCATTTTTAATTTATAATTCTTTATCAACGCTCAGTTTTATTTCACGATTTACGATAACAGTCTGTCCAAATAATTACGTTAAAATATTTTTATTATTGCCATTACATTACTTGTTTGTATTGTGCCAAAATGTGATGAATAATAGTCATTACAAAAAACAACTGATGACAAATTTTGAATTTTGCTTAATAAAATAAAATACTTGTGTTTTGTCTTAAATTAGCAATACTGTTGACATCATAAAAAATAATCGTCGTTATTCAAGAACTTGAAAGTCAAAACAAATATAAACTGAATTCTTTTTTAAACGATTTTGAAATAACACGGTCCACTAAAAATACAACAATACAGATGCGGGTAACGGATTTAATAAATAACAATACATTTAACAACACAAGACAGTAATAACAAACAAACGTCTTCATTCGATCCTAGCTAATTAGACATGTCAGACTTTTCTAGTGGTGAAAGCGATTTATGTCAAGTCACTCATATAATTTCCCGTATACAATAAAGTAAGTATAATACATATTATGAATAAGATTATGTGTAATTTACTTATTGGACTTTATCATTCATTACCTTCTTCTAGAAAGACACTTACATGTATGTACCTGAATAGCTCTGAAATATCCGAAGGCTGAAGAATATAATATACAAAGCATACCAGCGGTGCTAGTCCTGTTTGCATACACTTATTTTAACGTCTTGAAATACTCAACAGGATCACGTTTGGAGTATACAGACAGTCCAATACAATAATAGTTGAGTATTTCAGACTGACCAAAATAAGTGTATCTGCAGTGACGTGATAAACTTACTTGCTCTCTCTCCTACTCCCACTATTATTAATAATAATTTAATTTGTATCTCTTTAATTCTTCATCAATTTATAAAACATGTGGAATAAGTACAACAAGTGATTTATTTCTTATTTGTGCTTTTTTTTATTATTTACATTTTAAAATCAAAGGCAGTTATTGTAATCTGAGGGATAAAGATTGGCTTGAACCATACAATTATACTCAATATACGATGTTAATAATATAAATCAATATCAGAGTAAAATGTTAGAAGCGAGGACTTTACAAACTAGGCTAAACCGTCTAATTAAACGTTTTGTTTCCCATCGAATGGTATTGATACGATAAACAACCAGTAAAAGCAAACTTGGAATGAAAGAAAAAATATTGTGATAAAAAATCTTGTAAAATGGTATAAGTACGCACGTATTGATGATGCTGTCTTGTCTGCTACTTGACGATTTTCTTTGCTATAAAACAAACGTCTGCTCATAATACCTTATCAGTCTCTTACGTGATTTAATTCAGTATACAATTAAGATGGCGAAGCTAAGGACGCTCGTTACCATAATACTATTGACGTTGAGGTGAAAAATAGTTTTTAAATTCTAATCATTGTACAAATAATTAAACATGCAGTGTTTGAAATATTATCGACAACAAATAAATACATTTAAGTGATTTTTTTGTTTCTGTATTGAGATGGGTTTCTAATTTTCTTGTTGATTTTTTAGCATAAATTTGTCTTACCAAGTGGAAACGGTAGTGAGAAAATTTCCAAAAAAATTTACGTTTGGAGTATCGACTGCTTCATATCAAATAGAAGGAGGCTGGAATGAAGCAGGTAATGTTTTTTTTTATAATTACTCCTATTTATTAAAATCTCTCTCCGCGTTCAGAAGAAAGGAAAATAACTATTTTTGTTATTTATAGGTTAAGAATAAAGTTTAATATCTACGTTAAAAAAAAACTCTTCAAATTGATCTAGTTTTTTATGTTTTTCAAATAGGCAACACATGCATATCTCCATTTAAAATACAACCTTTTCTACGCTAAGCTTTTTACTCGGAAATACTAAGCGTTCGATTTTTCATGTATACATCATGCAAAAACATTATATACTCTTTTCCAAATTATATTGATTACATAACTGAGAAAACAAATCTACAATACAAATACATACCGTGAAATTAACCTAACCTTACCCTTCGTTCGCTTTTCCTTGCATGCGTGATCTGTCCCATTTCCTACCGGCATGTCTACGATACATAGCATATGAATGCACCCGTCAAAAATACATTAATTTTGTCGTTTCCTATATATATATACCACGTTATTCCAACATTGTAATGGAAAACGGCATATCAATAGAACATTTGACTAACCGATTACTAGACGCCTAGAGAAAGTGTAAAATTATTCAAAGCAATAATATTTATTGAATAATGTAAAGAGGCAGTACGAGTTAGAAATTTTGTGCTCATTTCGGATTAATTAAAATCCTGCTTATTTAAAACAATGATTGTGATAGTTTGAGCTTTAAAGTCAATCGATACAGTTTTATATTTACGAACAAGTGCTGGTTAACACTACCAAAATAATAATAAAAAAAAGGAATTTGTTTCGAGAACAACTGTCAAATATTAAAAACAAATGAGTATCGATAATGCGATTCAAATTATAATATCCTGTTCTATTCGTGAGCTAAGAGCTTTATACTTTACACCACAGACCGCGTTACGCGCTAAATTGAGATAATTTGAATATACATTACCTTCAGTAAAAGTTTTCCGATAAGCTTTATATTTCCTCTATAAGCAAACAGTAGGATGCTTGTCAATTTTAACAATCTTCTTTTGATATCTTCGAACTTTATGTCATAATTAAACATGAATTGAAATTAAGTATTCGTCCGCTGAAAGACCATTGTCTGTAACATATAATATGTGACACTGGCATTCAAAACGTGCACTGGTACAGTGCGCGCAGGTATAATGATCACCTGTATGTTATTATGTAATGGTAACATTTAAATATTAGGTATTTCTTTAAATCAATTATTTATACTTATGGTATTATATACACACATATTTTTACATTTTATGATTCTTGTGACTGTATACATAAATTAATAATAGTAATCTGCAAGGTATACTTTAATTTTATTATAACATACTTAACGACTTTTATTATTTATATATATATATTATATTATGCATTTATTATACATATAATTTCTAGGTCACCATTCTTAATTTTACATATATAATGGTTTTGCTAAGCAATAAGAACGTTTCGTGTTCAAATAATGATAAAGTATTGATTTTTAAATTAATTATTTAGCATCTAAGTAATGTGTTATAAAATATGTGGCGCGTTAGTAAATAAATATTCAATTAACGCAATTGCGTATAAGAAATTATTTGTATTTTATCAAAATTGAGTTTCCTATTATAAATGAACTACTTATACACATTTCTCAATAAAGAACGTATTTTGAATCATAAATTTAGAGATGACATAGTTATTATCATTCGTTGATAATATATTTCAATTAGATAATCATTTTTTGATAAATAAATGGCAACAATTATTATTTATTTTCATTATCCATCTGCCATTTAATGAATGAAAAACCAAGTAATATGGACTAGAAAATAAATGACAATACATATTTTTATTAGAATCGATCATAAGAAAAATATAATCTATATATAAACGTTCGATCATAATGTGTTTTAGTGAAAAGAGATTATATTTTATTATCTTAACTGATATTATTCACAAGATTTCCAAATTAAGCTTGTCGTTTTTTCATTGATAAACGAAAAAATCATTTTTATACACATATTGCCAAGTGAAGACTGATTTGTTTATTAATATTTTTCTAAGCCACATTTGTTCTAAAAAAATATAGTGATTAGTCTTAATATATTTCATTCACTTGTGTATATCAATTTCGCTCCTGAAGTTTTCGAACAGTATTAAAGCAGCGCAAAAATAAACAAGCAAAACATTTAAATTTGGAAGAACAAAAACATTTCAGACTCTTTTGTTTTAAACGATTGGCTTTACATAATGATGAAAATTTTACTGTCATTTGGAACTCAACAAAGAAGTTACTATCTTTTTCTACGCGTTCAAATCATTCACACGTGTTCTGAATATTGCCTTCAAACGAAACGTCAAAAAAGCCTATTTGTTTATTTTACAATTTTAGTAGTAAAGTCACTCGTAATTTCACTCTTAAGTTAAGTTAGGTTATGTTGATAATTTTTTTCCCCATAGAATTGTACTTAGCAGAAATATACATATTTTTATGAACCAGTTAATCACTGATGTGTCAATGCTGCGACTGATTTCCGTGACATGCGGAAGAGCTTAAAGTATGTTTTGTCAGACTTTCCGAGGTATATTGCATATTATATGAAGTGAATTACTTAATATGTACGTATTTTTTGTAAACGTTTGAACACATAATATGAATTTATAGGATTTTGCTTTTAGAAGCTTCATATCTCTACTGAAATAATTATACCGAGTCGATCCTTATTGGATGTAGCCGGTCATCGCCCGGAAGACCATATCATTTTTATTTGTGTGTTGATAATTTTAATGAGCTTTATACACTCAAATATTCCTGCTTTTAATAATTATCTTGGTATTGGCATTTTTTAAATTATTTACATTTTAATAACACTTAGTAACAGAATTCATAGAAAAATTGAACAATGTTTCACTGAATTTATACCGTATTGCTTAAAAAAAACAATGTGGTATAGAAAATCGTGTGAAAAAAGTAATAATGAAAACCAAATAAGTAAATTACACAATTTTTTATTCATAATATGTATTTTAATTCAGAAAAAAGTAATGCTATTCATCGCTACTTGACATAATACTAAACGGGGATTTGTATTAAGGACTGAACATAAATATCCTTCATCTTTAGAAATTTATAATTTGTTAGGATTTAACGAAACCTTTTGTTTTTTAATCTTGTTGGATTTCTTGCTATTAAGAAATCCGTTATTCTCGCCTGTGCTTTTTGTTTCTGGGAGTCGTATAAGAACAAATCATTCGTGTAAAAATATAGTAATCGTTATTTTTAGTGTCCCGTGCTATTTCAAAATCGTGTAAAAAAAGAATTTAACGAATATGTTCGATTATTTTTTTACTCCAACTATTAAAAAACATTTCCACAGTGCATTATACTTGTGGTATAAATTATTGACCCGTTCAATGAATACGTGATTTTTTCGTATCAGTTTTTTTTAAATAGTTTTATTGACTTTTGAAATGTTTATGTTTATTGCGTAAACTTGTCAGCGTTTATTGCAGTGTTTTTTTCTAATAGATAATTTTATTACTTTTAATAAAAATTGTTGTTATTATGTATTCAATTTATATCACTTGTTTTATTAATAAATGCTTAACTCAAATACGACAATTGACGGTAAAACTGCGAAACTCAGGTGGTTGATATTTATCAACTCGAGTGAAAACTCAGGTGGTTGAAAAACTCAGATGGTTTCAGAAAGCTTAAGTGGTTGATATTTATTTTCATTCAGAAATTTTAAAATCCTAAATCTATACTTTTGTGAATTATTTGGATTAAAAATAAATTATACGCAACGGTTTTGCGCTATGCAAATATGATTTTATTATTTTTTCATCAGCTTTGAGTGCAAATCTTATATTTCCCTTAATTAAACAATAATAACTAAAACTACACTTTAATTTAACGTAAAAACTGTTTTTTTTTATTTAAATTCATAAACGTAAACATATAACAAAACAAAAAGAATGTTTGCGCATTTTTTTTAATTAATCTACCATAAAAAAAATAATAGAGTTTCACTCTAGGTATTCTGTATTGAATTACAGACTATGAAATACACAAGCTTTGGTCTTTATGTTGACGATATATTAATTGAAAGATCTACGCATGAAAATATTTATATGCAAATGTCTCAAATATTACGATCAGAAAATTATATTTAAAAAATTAGCTTACAGAATGTTATCATTTATATTATCATATCGCTGCCATATAGCGGCGTAGTGATAAATTGCGATTATTAAAACTATTACATAAAATAATAACAACTCAAAAAACACAGAATCATGTCAATGACATATTGTATCTATTTGACTGACAACACAGTACATGTAACACTGAAATTATCTAAATAACTGATAAGTGCTTTTTTGGGTCAGTAGAATGCTTTTTTCACACTGCCCAAATATTTTCATAGCTTTAAAAGATTCAGTGCGTGTAGTACTTAGTTTTTTTTATTATTAAACTTGGTCGTTGAACTCTTTTTGTTATCAACAATTGTCTGCAATAATTTAGTCTAATAGAGATAGAAAACAACCTTATCATAAGTAATAAAATATCGCACAATGTGAAATCTTTTTTGACAAGTCTTCAGCTTAACAGATATTTAAATGTCTTTTGGTTTTCCTTTTTATGACAGTGGATGTATTAAAATACATATTTTATTCAATAAATCGACAAATTGTGTACAATATGTCTAATGAATATTAGCCTATTTTAATAATATATAAAAAAAACAAACGCACTTTAAAAATAACATTCTAGACCAGGGTTTCTCAACGGTGGGCCATGTGGCCCCCCAGGGAGCCACAGCGTGTTCTAAGGGGGCCACAGAGATTTATTTTTGTTTTGGGGAGCCACAACACAGTTTAGGGGGGCCACGGGTATTGATAAAACGATACAGGGAAGAGCATAATGGCGGACGTCGCGCAGCTATTTTTTGTAAATCCGTAAATAAAATAAATTACAGGCATTCTAGATTCGAAAATCTGGGAAGAGCTATAAAAAAGGTGGGTTTTTGAAATTATAATTTTAATAGAAAGACAAAACAATGGTATGGGGGCCACAGAAAGATAAAGACACTCAAAAAGGGCCACGCTCCCAAAAAGGTTGAGAAACACTGTTCTAGACATTATTCAACTACGTTTAACTTTCCAAAATAGATTCAATATGTGGCAGAGGTCCTGAAATACGAGGATTTAATTTAAAAATACGAAGTATGTTCACATATAAGTATTTGATACCGCCCTATGTGGTCTATCTAGTTCACGGGTTCCCAACCTGGGGGTCGCCAACTTTTTCGATTTTGGATTTGAACAACAAAAGGAGTTTCGGAGAAAATAAAAGGAGTTTCGGAGACAATCCGAGGAAAAAGTATAGCAAATCGAGGATTTAAAATTCCTCG
The DNA here is from genome assembly GCA_030503985.1 of Himalopsyche tibetana. Classification (NCBI taxonomy): domain Eukaryota; kingdom Metazoa; phylum Arthropoda; class Insecta; order Trichoptera; family Rhyacophilidae; genus Himalopsyche; species Himalopsyche tibetana. Next base: position 3,720,238 of record JAPJYX010000014.1, read on the forward strand.
GGGGTCCCCTAGTCACATGGCTTTTATAAAAAGGGTTCGCCATCCGAAAAAGGTTGGGAACCTATGATCTAGTTGGTTCTACCGAACAGGCGGGCCTGGATTTTATTCCCGGTTAGATGAATGTCAAATTTAGATGTGCTTAATTTAAATTTGAGATCTAAAACACGGGGAATTTGTGATGTTAATTCTTCTCGAATTGATTATAAAAAAATATCGTCTAGTTTATTTTGTGTGACCTTTATTTCAACTTCTATTTTTTGAAAATTAAAAAATTTACTTAAAAAAATATATATATTTAATATTTTTTTATCATAATACTTAATGGTGGGTATTGGTATATGGTCATAATCCAACTAAAGTTTATCCGCTCGCATTGTAAATCAATGATTAATATTTCCGATTTATTTTCAATTTATTGTAGTATGGTAACGATAGAACAATCCAATATAAACAGTAAAATATTTTCAAGTTACGCATTCATTGCTATAGTAAATATTCTGTTATATAGTTTTTCACCGTCTGCGATTGATATTTAATGAGACCATTTTTTTCAAAGATAACGATTATGTCACAGAACTGTTTTTATCTTCACGTTCAATTTTATTTTGAACCAATGTCAACGAAAATTATTTCTGCAACGAAGGTTACGAGTTTACGTGTTATCATTTTTTATGCAATAATATCTTACTATTAGCTAAAGATGCTGTCCTTGATTGAGAGAAATAATTTATTAGTTAATACTTTTAATGACACATTTCCCAGTAATTAACACACCCATTCACCAATTAAATTAGAAATGTATATGTCTTAGCAATATAACGCAACAAGGGTTGCAATTCCGGGCGAATTTAAAATTAATTAAATATAACACATTCATAAAAACACAATCAATATTCCACTTAAAAGTGGCATAAAGTACAAAGGAATATTGTGTTATTATTAAAATAATCCCTTTCCACCAAGTATTGACAGTGAACACCCTCAAAGTGATATAACACATTCGCTTCCAATGTGGACACCTGCAGCGGTGGGCTGCCAATATCTTAACAAGATGCTCGGTAAATCTTCTCGATTTTTTTTATCCATCTCCGCTCCCAATGTCGACATATGGCCTCCTAAGAAGGTATCTCAACAAAAGTTTTTTTTCCTGCGAGACCTGTTTATTACTTAGTCTTTTCTAAAGAGCGTAGTAGGGATAGAATGATAAAGCTAAGACAGGACTAGTGATTAACTAATCGCTCACATAACGCCTAGTTGAATCGAAAGATCGGAAGAGTGGGAGGGGATGCTTTCGAACAGAAAATTAATAAATCGATCGAAAAAATGATGTTTCGTACTGGAACTCGCACCCCTGAGGTCCAGCACGGAAGCCCACAACGCTTAGTAAAAAAATGAATGGTATTGTTTCATAATAAAATTTAACCATCTACAGAAATTGCATTTATGTGCCGATTTGATATAAGACAAATGATTTTATTATCTTAACAAGGGGCTCGCCGGCCGTGCCGAAATTTCACAAGGGGCTCTCCCAAGCCCCCCCCCCAGCCCCCTCTCCAGCCCATCCCTGAACACCCGTACTCTTAAAAGATTTTATCTTAACAGAAGCTTTTCAACGACAACTGTATGTTACTCAATTGTTCAATCTTCTTTTTTTGAAGAGGATAGGTTTCGAAAAGTTGGAATATAGTACTAGGTCGGGTAACTGGTCCTCTCCCTACGGTATGTTTTAAGTTCCGAGTAACGTGGGGTCGATTTTAGGGAATGAAATTTTATGGACTCACTAAGACGAGAGGTTAGCTGCGCGGAAAATTCAAGGGATTCGCGGCATAAGTTGTCATGTAATGGCTATTTTTGATAAGCACCAACTGAATAATTCTAGACAAAGAATAGGTATCAAAGAATCTCTTTATATACTAAACTTATTTTCGTTAGTTACCAACCTCTGCCAGAAAGTCAGAAATAGTCGAAATATTGAGAGACTTGGTTATGCCGATATTGCAGTCCTTAAAAACAACTTGAAAAGTTTTAGTTATAATACTGTTGTTGTAAATAAAATTATAAAGCTTTGTAGGCAATATTGTCATTATGAATTAAGATAGATTATGAGTTTTTAACCCTGTACAGTGAGATAGAATGGTCAAGTGCTAGGTCACCTATGTGTTCGATAACATATGAGTCATAAAAAAACTTATAAGCAACATACTTTTGATTGCAGTCAAATTAATTCAAAAGGAAATGAAAATTACTATTAATACTACTATTAGCGATACTTCGCTTAAAAAAATATGTTAACCCTCCAGAGACGAGAGCTTTTTTCCGATAAAAAAAATATTTTCTAAGCCATATTGAAGTCACGGATAACTTTTATTCCTATCCAAAATTTAAAAAAAAAAAACGCAAAGTCGTTGTATAGAAACTCCGCATGACTATATGGTCATGCTCATCCTTTTATTACCGTGTATTATTGAGTACGGACAGTAGTAAGGACAAAAGTGACCGTATGGGCTTGCAAACATTCGGGGTTGAAATATAGCTAAACGTGATTTTTTTTTAAATATTTACAATTTGACCTCTTTAGATCAACATAATTTCAAAACAAATATATTAGCAAAATAACTGCAAATAATTTTATGTTTTTATAAAAAAATATCTAACAGTTTCAAAAAGTAAATTAAAAAAAACGGAAATTCAAAAAATCACATGTGCTTTTAGAGACCGTTCCTGTTCCCACGGCTGATGACTAACTGTAGTCCGTACCCTTCTTAACCAAATATGAGCGAAAGCAACGATATTCAGGTAGAAAAAGTATGAATAGTGGGATCAATAGACAACGGTGTTTTGTGTGACCATATGGTGACGCTCGTCCTTGGAGGGTTTTAAGGAACACATTTCAATAAATTGAAAAAAATGCAGCGTTTCCTGAACAATATATAAATACACTTTAAGAATTTTTCCGTATGGATACATTAAAGTTTTTTTTAACTGTTGAAGACAACATTTGAATAACGTACGTCAATAAAACAAATACTAACCACATCATGTATTTTTGTTCCTGTTTATTTAATAATATATTTAGCACTTCGATCAATTAATTTCCGCTTCATATGAGATAATATAATACAATAAAATTATTCTGGAATAGGAGTTTACAAAAAAAATCACCAAAGGGACAATTATGAGATAAAATATTTGGTGGACCACCCTTTTTTGTAAATATTTCATAGTATAAGTGGACAACAAATATTTTTTTATTTTTCAAATAAATAATATTATTACTCTTTTAAATATACTATAAAGTAATGCTTAAATTATTTCACCATCTGATTTATGCAATTGTTTATTTGACTTTCAATCCGGTTCAAAATTTTGTGATGTGAATACGAAAAACAGGTGCAATATAGTTGTCTGTTAATTTTGATTTAATACTGTTGATTGTAGAAACTGTGTTTTAACCTATACGTTAAAATAAAGAAGCCGTTTGATAATTATGTTTAACAAATATCAAAATGTCAGACCATTCATTGCGAGAGAATATTTTATTTCAAAAGTCATTTTTAATATTCGGTATGACACAGAAATTCACGTGGGAATCCCTGTTCTAGAACTTAAAATTGTATCTCTACGACTTTTATACTTCTTGTTTAGTTCACACTATTTCCGCGTTCACGTTCGATTATTCAAAATTCTCATGAGTATTATTTATCGAAAATTAAAGTGCCAGTGCAAAAAAAAAATGAGTATATTAAATTTAAACTACAAATTGACAATATAATCGCGATTTTTTTTTTGACAGTTATACGCTTATGGAATTTGTGTTGTTAATGGATACAATGGATAATACAAATACATATATATATTTTAATCTGAAAGCTAACAGCGTGAATTTCTTAAATAATGAATATTATTTTTATATCTCCCGTCGGTGGAATGCACTACTGCGAGATAGTTTTGTTCTCGTATTAATTATGTAACTATTATATTATTGAACCCTATAACACATCGCCACAAGTTCAATAACCATTTATAGCTCTGTCGTTAATAATAGGTTGATTGAAATGTTGTTGAATTTTTATAATTGATGATACCGTATCTTAAAGTGATTGAAAAACAGAGCCTGTAAGCTCATTGTATTTGCAACGATAATGCGCTGAAGGTCAAATGAAAAGCTACAGATATTGCGATAGTAAGAAAATTTTCTATATCTATAAAAATATTCGTATTATTAATACAATTAAGCAATTAAGATTTTAAGAACGTCTCAGTTGATAAAGATATTTCTAATATTCCATTGATCATTTGTGTTGGCCAAATTTGATCAAGTTCACGAATGTTATTAACAACTGTTCTCATTGATAGATTTCACCGTTTCAAAATATGAATCGTTTTACACTCCTTTAATGTGAAAATTTTACTTAAATTTTTAGAAGTACATACTCAAAAAAGTATATTAATTTTAAACAATTAAACGAAAATCTTTTTCGATTACAGATAAAGCAGAAAATATATGGGACCGTCTGGTTCACAAAACACCCAACACGGTGAAGGACAATAGCACTGCAGACACCTCCTGCGATTCCTATCACCTTTGGTGGCGAGATATCGAAATGTTGGAAGAACTCGGCGTAGACTTCTACCGCTTTTCCATATCCTGGGCGAGACTTCTGCCTTCTGGATATTCAGGAGTTTACTCTCAAGATGGCCTCAATTATTATAACACATTGATTGATACACTTCTTTCGAAGAACATTCAACCATTTATCACGCTCTATCACTGGGATCTACCTCAATACTATCAAGACCTTGGTGGGTGGACGAATCCGCTAATGGCAACGTACTTTGAAGATTATGCGAAGTTTGCATTCGAGGCGTTCGGGGACAGAGTTAAACATTGGATAACGTTCAATGAGCCCAAACAAGTTTGTATGGAAGGATATGGCAAGAGTAACATGGCTCCGGCAGTCGACAATCCAGGAATTGCTGATTATCTTTGCACGCACGGTCTGTTGCTAGCGCACGCAAAGGCTTACCACATGTACGATAAGAATTTTAGAAGCACACAAAAAGGTGACTATCAAAAGCATTATTATAATCTCAAATATATTATTAGAGTTTTCCAAACGAAGGTGTCTGTATGAAAATAATCGCCATTCGATGGCTTGATATCGAAGTTGTAATCGAAAAAATAATACCCATCAGTTTTACCATTGATAACCATTATTCCTAGGTGAAATTGGAATAACACTGGACTTCTGGTGGGCTGAACCAGACACTCTTTCTCCTGAAGATATTGAAGCAGCAGAACGGTCGATTCAATACAATGTGAGTAAAATATCAATCCTATCTCCAAATTGAAAATAAAATTTCAGCTATCTGATATCTCAGCCTTGTTTTTTAACATGCCATTTAGCCAACCGGAGTGAAACTGGCTTTTGTAAACATTGTACATAGATGACTGAAAATTCAAAATGATTTCCATATTGTGACCTGAGAACCAATCTATATTTAATAATGTATTAACATAATGAAGTATAGGCTTGTAACGCAATATTTTTGAGTTCCTTGAAAGTAAGAAGAAGATCTTTTGACTAGCAACCATTCCCATTAGTCTTACTTAATTGACAATTAAACTCCTTATTCAATGGAAGATCTGAATAGTTTACGAATACCAACAGCTATTTTAATAAATTTGCCCGTCGCTTTTTTTATAACTGAACTTCAAAATCACTTTGTCTATGAGCATTCTCATTATTTTGGTATTTCAACTAAAAAAAATAGCACCGTATCTCTCTTCTCCATAGTAAGTATTGTATTTCGCTTGTAAATATGCTTTCATCTGGGTAGATAAGAACTATGGAATGGTTGCAAAATATAATAATACATAACAGAAACCATTTGATGTTTTCTGGTCAACTATTTGCGTAATGTCCATTCGTCGATGACAGTAGTTGATTCAAAATAAAATAATATTAATATATTCTAATATGTACATATATCTGATAATGTGAGGTCAAGCTTCAATGATAAGGTGTTGTCTTTTGTAAATCCTGTCATGTCATTCGCGTTAATTGAATTTTACCATACAGTTATTAACAATGTTCCACGTATTATTATACTAGCTCATTTAATAAATATGTCAAATTTGAAAAACGTATTTCAAAATATTTTACAATTAGTGAAAAACTAATTCTTAAAACATAACAAAACAAATTGATTATTTAAAAATATATCAGTTTATTGTAGATGAATGTCTTTTCCGTAGCTGGGAAAAAATTAAAGGCCATTAAAAATTAAACATGAGATATTTCATGAACCTAAATACTGGATATTCATGAATTTTTTTACAGATTCAACTAAAGAAACCATTGTTTTCAGATTAATCAAATACATTTAAATAAACGTCACTTCAGATGTCGTTGACGAAAATTATTTAAAATTAGAACTCGTATTGTAATAAACAATAATTGTCAAAAATACAGTGAATTCATATTAGTCTTTTGGATTCGATTGTCTATTAGTAAAAACAATATTTTGAATTTAGAAATATTTCAGTTACCGACCGAAAATGAAAAGAAATATTACTGAGAGCGTAAGAAGTGGTTGAATTTATTTGTTTTACCCGCGTATTTGTTTTATTTCCAATATACCATTCAAAATATTGCAGAAGTTTTTAAAAGTACTGTTTTAGCATGTGCTTAGGCTTATGTAGGCTTTAAAAGTAAATGTTATGAAATTTCATAGCGTATTTTATATCATAAACAAATACGGATATTTTCATTGCAGTTGTAATAAAATTAATAAAAAACAAATCGTTATACTTGATAAATTATAATGTGTGATGACATTTGCCAGCCTTGATATTTCTGACCTTTTAAGTTTTCTCTTTTTGTTCTATCAGATAATTAATTAAATAATAATAATCATATGATTGATGATTATTTTTAAAGTTCGGCTGGTTTGCGCACCCCATTTTCTCAACCGACGGTGACTATCCGAATATGATGAAAGTCCGTTTGGCAGAATATTCGCAAAAACAAGGATTCGCACGCAGTCGTCTGCCAGAGTTCACCGCTGAAGAGATTAAGTCGCTGAAGGGCAGTGCCGATTTTATGGGAATAAACCATTACTCGGCCAAGATGACGAGGGCTCCTAAGAACAAAACAATCGATGAGATGCCCTCGTTTGATAATGACGTGGGGGTGGAATATTATTACGACAAGAGTTGGCCGGGAGCGGCATCTGACTGGCTGAAGGTAAGAATTATTTCTTGAGATTAAATTTTAATTTAAAATCATTTAAAAAAGTATGGTTTTAAGAGACGACAGTTTGACTGAAATTACTCACTGTTTTACATCTTACATACTAAATTTCTTTAAATGATATTCTATTTTTGTAATTCACAGGTGGTGCCATGGGGTTTCAGAAAGGTGCTGAACCGCATTCGCGAGGAGTATGACAATCCGCCGGTCATCATCACTGAGAACGGCTATTCAACCCACGGAGGACTGAATGATGTTGACAGGGTTGTTTATATAAACCTGTACCTTAACGCTTTGTTGGATGCCATCGAAGACGGAAGCGACATCTTTGGTTACAGCGCGTGGACTCTCATGGACAACTTTGAGTGGATGAAGGGATATACGTAAGATATTGTCAAACAATTAAACGGATTAAAATTGTCTGGTCTATGGCACACTGGTCGACGTGGTTGGCTTCCGTGCCGAACTTCACGGGTTTGAACCCCGGTACGAACAGCATTTTTTAATCGAATTCTGTTCGAAGTCATAGATGTTTGTGATGTCTAATAAATACCCCTAACCATCACAATCCTAAAATAACGAGGAGTAGTGAGAGCGATTAGCTTACCATTAGTCCTGTCTTAACCCTATAATTTCTACCCCTACTATTCTCTTTGAAAAAAGAGGTTGAGCGACTGAGTAACAAACAGTTCTCGTAGAAAAAACTCCTTTTGAGAAACCTCTTATAGGATAGTCATATGCTTTACATTGGGAAGCGGACATGGATAAAAAAAACACGTTTAATTTAAGATTTCAACTGAAGGTACTTAATAAAATTTCAATATTATCGTTTAAACTTTGTAAAACTCCACTCGTTTTGTCAATAAGGACCCGAGTTACACCTCTCGACATTTTCAGGCATTCAATTGGACGAAACTTGAACTGACGTTTGGTAAATAGTTGTATCGTGGTATCGTGAAAAATATAACAATACAACAATTATCCATGTTTTGATATAGAATTTCAAACCCTTCATCCGCGTTGAACGAGTGGTTCTCTGATCTAAAATAGCCGGCAAAGTTGACGTTTCTTTTTTTAATCTAAAAGCGGCCATATGTTCCGCTACCCTTGTATGTATTTAATGTATGCTTGGATTTCCTGAGCGCAGTCTTCTGCACTGCAATCTATAAATACCAGATGTATTCGTAACATGTTTTATACCTTTATTGTTGATTAATTAAGAGTTTGCCTTACGGGTTTGTGCAATAGAAAGCTGGCCGAACACTATCAGCGAGCTGTTTTTAATTTTTTGAAAGTAATGTTCCCTGAATTACTAATTCTGCAATAATTCCTAATATGGTCTACGTAATAATATGTTTCCTTTATTTAAAATTTATTTTCGATGATTTGACATTTTACGATATAATAAAAACAACTATTTGAATCGTATTTCTAATAAAGATTTAATTTAAGCATTAGTACCAGATTAAGGTTGTTAACTCTTTTAATGGATAATAATTATGCAATACTAACTTGACGAACCACTCATGATAGTTGAATTATTTAACGTTCATTGAGATGTTTTTTTATTATATCATTTGCTGTAAACCAGTTATCAGGGTCGGCGACAGACATTTTGCCGCCTCAGGCAAGATTTATTTTTACGCCCTAGTTATTAAAGGTCAATACATAACGACCGTTAGGGCCGCTCCTTTTAAATTTGTCGCTATGCTTACTGCACAGGATATGCATTGGCGCTATATGCATTACTGTTTTGGATTGAAGGTAGCACCGACATTGCATTACGAAATCTACTTTTTAAACATAAATTACAAAAATGAATATAACACATATACATTGAAAATCGATAAAAGTAATAGGACATTTTGCAGCAGACATGTACAATTTATTCACCTCCAAGGGCCAAATAAATTATTGCACATCAAGCCAAGAGTCACATTATAACAAAACTTAAACTATCTTCTTGGATCCTAAGCGGACACGGGTGTCCAAGAAGTTTAAAAAACAAATATCTGGTATTCCAATAGAACATTAACAATATTTTGATGAATATTTGTTTTTAAAATATCGAATGCGATGTTATATTAAGGAAAATTATTTCCCTCAAAAAACACACGGTATCTGGGGCATATTGAGTAACCATCTTTTATTACACGTGCTTATAAAATAAAAAACGTAGATCAATTAATGTTGCAAAGTATATATAATTTACAAATGATTTAAATAAAAAACGTTTCTGACTAACTTGACAGCATTTTTCGTTAGCTGAAGCTTCAATATTTTGAAAAAAAAATGGTAGTGGCGGATTACCCTATAAGCGAATGACGCGCGCGCTTGGGGCCTCCGAATCTTAGGGGATTCAAAAATAGCTTATATCACATAGTCTATATACTTTTTGTTGATATTTTTTTTATATTTTTATTATTTTACGTTGAATTTTCTGTCGTTTATATTTTATCCGAAAAATAAGGCCTCCAAATTGTATTGCGCCTGGGGCTTCCCATATGCTTAATCCACCTCTGTTGATATGTCTTTGTAGACTTTGTTTGACAAGTATTATGGAATAAGAAACAATATAATCATTTCTTAACCCCTCTTCTTCTCTTCACTAGGGAGCGATTTGGCTTATTCGAAGTTGACTTCACTTCTCCAAACAGAACGAGAACTGCTCGAGCGTCAGCAGCCTCATACGCCAAGATCATTGCGACAAGATCAATAGCATCGGATGATGACTGTGTTGATTGTGAAGATTCGTTTTCAGAGGGATACAACGCGATCATAGTGTAGATTTTAAATCCTTAATAATGCCCTGCTAAAGTAACATCACCAGGAAATGTGCATTAGCGAATTATTTTTTACGACGTATTCCCCCCTATAATATTATATTACATAATATTGATCTCCTATTACTAATAGAAGATTCTTAACATATAAGTGCAAAACGCAGACTATTTATTCGATTTCTAAAAGAGAAAAGAACTGAGATTATAATATATATTGTTTCAGTTTCTAAATATAATAAGTATGTGAATAAATCGATAGCCTAGTACCATAGAACGGTAAGTCAAAAAAAAATTCTTTGAGTAAAATAAGAATGCCTATCTTCTATAGCTCCATAAAAGTACAACTAGAAAAAAAAACTCGTGTTCTCTCACAGTAGGGAGATGTTTGCATATGGACAAAAAGAATCAACAGTCCCAGTTCCAAATATAAATACAATTTGTAATACTTTTTTATTGCTCCGTCATCGTTGCAATAAATTAAAATTTAATTGAGAGAAATGATTTAATGATTTATTAAAAGGAAGCGGCAAATAATTAGCCATCATTAATAAACTCAGTTTAGATCAGCGGTAGGGCTGCCAATACGTTAACAAGAGGCTCGCTTAATCTTAAAGCAATTCTTGGTGTTCTGGGGAAGGAGAGAATTTTTTATCACTTTATGCAATCGATTGATACTTAATACACTTGTATTATGTAACAATATGAAATTCACCGTAATGTTATCAATGTAAATTACAAAAAAATGTACTACTGTGTATACTGAAGTTGTCGTTGATAGTATATAAGTCAGAAATTGCAGTTATATTATAATTTGATCTGAGAATATTGTTTTCTCTTAAATTAACAAGGGGATCGCCAGCCGTAGTAAAATTTAACAAGGGGTTAACCCCTCCAGCCCACCCCTGGTTTAGATGCTTTAAAACTTTGGTAACTATCAATTTCTAGTTGTAGCACTGTGGAACTAGGCTATTGATTATAAATTAATTAACTAATTATAAATGTTGTATGACAAAAATTAAATATTAAAAAATACTCATTGAAATAATATATGGAATGACGAATGAACAGAATAGCGATACTGAATTATTTTTAAGTTAAGGAAAGCTACTTCAGATAGATTTTTTATCGGTTTTCAACATTTTTCTAAAATCGGATGTTATATAATTATAATATCTTATATATGTAATTATTTCTTCTCGGTGTTGACAGTAAAGCACTTGTTTATCTGTGATCTTGATTTAAGCGTCGACTTCTTTTGTTGCCACCCTAATTGTTCATAAAGCAAATCAAACTAGTTAGTCGTTATATATCTAAATGTATGAAAAAAACTACATAGGGCTGTTAACAAAATCCTTTCTTTTCAGATATTGAAAAGTGTTAAATACAATCGTGAAAATGGTGATAATAAAGTCGTATACACTATTAAGAAAAGAGATTTTTTTTATTATTGTTGTAAAGCCATTATACTAGTCGAGAGTGAAATTAAACACCTGTTCAATGATTCTGCTCCTCACACTTAAAATATATGTTTCTATTAGCAAGTTAAAAGATTGTGAGAGTAATATATGAGGTGTTAGTGGATATCGTTGGAAAGCATAACAACATTAAGATGCTTCAGAATAACAATGAACCAACTCCATATTTCGTTATAATTAGATTCAATGTTGATAGCATCAATTTGTGAACCGCTGTTACGATTAACCGTTTGCCTTCTCTAGTATCATTTATTTTCATTATAATCCAAGTGTTTTATTAAATTGTCATTTATGAAGTAGTTATAAAATTTATTCAGTTATTGCTATAATGTGTGAAATATTGTAAGTTTGATTTATGTGATGTAATTAAATGACTTATGACAGTGTTGAAAAGACAATGAAAGAAATAAATTTGTGTAATATAAGAGTTTTCATAGAAAGCTTTGCATCCAACCAAAAAAAAACTAATTCCGTTATCGATGACTCATAATAACTTAGGACAGTGTTCAAAAAATACATATTTTTTAATATTTTAAAACGACCGAATTATAAGAAAAAATGTTTGAATTGTGTGCAATCTGTGGTTTTTATAAATACTTCATACAACGTTATTCCACAAAGGTTTATATACTCAGAGCTAAAGTACATAAATATACAAACTGTTCCATGTTATTATGAAACATAAATAATTAAATCATTCACTTTATAAGTGAAGATAAAATTTTAGATATATTTTTTTATAAATAAGATAAACAAATAAAATTTTTCGGTTTAAAGTGTGTTTCATTTATCGACATTATCACAATGGGTATCATATACTTTTAAAAGCTGTGATACTGAGTATTACTGACTAGTTCAGTGGACGGGAACCTGCGGCCTTTTGACTTGATCAAAATATTCATTTTGATCAAAAAATTATACACTAGCGTTTGGAAAAATATCGTAATCAACCCATTATATGTTCCACAGTCAAAAAAAGGAAGGGGGGGTGTCAACGTTTTCTTTACTGCGGCCTTATGTTGAATCAGATAAATGAATGTGGCGTTTAGAAATGAAAAGGTTCCCCACCCCGGGACAAGACTATATAGTCAATTATTTTAGTAAATGCAACTGCTGTTTTTATCATATCACAAAACAAAAATTTGGCATGGCCACGAGATATTTTCAGTAATATAATGTGACCACAGTAAAATTTTACGTAAGAACCACTGATTTAGAGTTAGATCCCGGTCTTTGGCAACTCTATCACTGTGTTTTATGTGGTAGCAATTTTTCCATGATCATTTATCATTTGATCAATGAATTTAACATTAATCTTATGTAATGATTTAAATTTAAATTTCAACTACATATAGGTAAACAACGACATTCTGGTCGAGTGTATTGGTATACAGTGACATCTATTAATGAGAGAAAAATAGCGTAAAATATCCCAAACGATAAAGCATTACTTATTATAACAAAAATAATCTTTATACAAGGAAAGTTAGTCAGCGGTATGATAAAACAGTGACCTCTTATTTTATTATAACAAAACTTATTTTAGTTAATTTCACTGGAATAATAAAACTCACATTTATTTGTTTGCTTAATTTATTAAATAAATAATAATGCATTATTTGGCCACTAGGCGAAGGGTACACGCTATTTAATTGCGTGGACGCCCAATTTGTAACAAAAAATACAAATATTTATTGGATTAATTATTATTATTTTCTATCAACATTTTGAATGTTAGATATTAATTACAGTTTGTGATTCGATATAAAAAACGTTTATAATGTTTTATCAATATACCTTTGATAATAATAAGAGAATAGCCTAAAACATATTATGAACATACTAATTAAAAATAACTAATATAATTTGTATTAACTACCTACATCTGACGGAAAATCTTTCAATTTTTTAATAACTAAGTTTTCGGATTCCAACGGGTTTCGTGTGGATTTAAAATTTTTCTTCTATTATTCCATATCCACGATGCTGTCACCAGACCGATAGCCACAATAATACATCCAAAGACACTTATCAACAATATTTTGTTAGGAGCACCCAATACCTCATCTATAATCGTTTTATCTTCCAATTGAGGAATGAAGCTGTAGTTGAGAGCTCCAGTTTTAATTATATTTTTGTACACTAATGCTGATGCTCGAGCAGTCCTGGTTTTGTTTGGACTTTTGAAGTCCACTTGATATAATCCAAATTGTTCGCTGAAAAATAAATAAATTACTTTAAATGCAGATAACACATTGACTTAGCTCACTATTCTCACAACTATGTGATTGGTTACCTGCAGTGCCAGCGCAAGGCTATTTGGCACCCTAGGCAACGATTATTGGCGCGCCCACTTTTTAGTGAATCGTCTAATTTTTTTTCAAAATTATGATAACAATAACACGGGATCATAGAAATATTTTTTATATATCCATGTCCACTCCCAGCGTGAAGCATTTAATCTTAGAACAACAGCAGTTTTTCTACGTGAATTGTTTTTTACACAGTCACTCAATGTCTCATTTTCAAATTAAATAGAATTAAAACGAACAAATACAAACGTCAAAATAAAATAAACCTTATTATTAGAGTATGTAAAAATAATTTGAATTCTCCATTTATGCGCCCCTAAATGGTCGGTTGCCTATTTCGCCTGTATGGTGGCGCCGGCAATGGTTACCTGTATATTTATTGGTTAAATCAACGAATATTACATAATATTATGTCCTTTCATTGCAAAACGTTATACTGACACTGACGTATTTACTTTATTTAAATTTTAAAATATTTTTATTTGAAAACACGCCGTAGTACCTTGTTTGCCCATATTTATAGAATATATAAGTCATCACAACATTATTTTGACAACCCAAATACGCAAACCATGCTGATCAAAATATGACACTTGACACTTCCTTGGTAAGCGAATACAAAATCTGAAGTTCTGTATTTAGTGACATCTTTTGATAAAACTATGTAGTTGTTGAAATTTTGGTGAATGTTGGCGTATTTGACTAAATTTATTATACCTATTGTCTATTATATTATAATCTTGTAATATCTAAATTGATTTGAGTTAAAACTATTTCTTTTACCATCCGCGGTATAGTTTAAAACACCGAAAGAGTTTTGTATTATGGAAAAAAATCAGTCTGTTTACGACTGTCAAAATATGAAAGAGTAACACCGCAATTCATTTTTTTATTGTCTAAGTATTACTCGACAATATGTACATAAAAAAAACAGCGGTACGTCGGGAATTATTTTATTATTACATACGGCAGTAAATCGGAGAGTATTTACATTTTAAATATATTTTTTACGCTGTGTAATACAGTATTTACCTTACTAAAACATTTTACTTACGTATATCCCATTGTCCATTCAAAATTGTCCATCAAACTCCAGGCCGTGAAAGCAGTCACGTTGCATCCATCATCAATGACATCCAGAAGAAATTCTAAATGTTTGTTGAAGAAACTGATGCGGTCTACGTCATTAAGGCCCCCTTTACTAGAGTATCCGATTTCAGTTATATACATCTCTAAATCGCCATATTGCTTTCGAGCCCAGTTCAATACGTTACGAATACCTTGTGGGTGAATCTGTTGGACAAAACACAGTGAGAATTCATTTCTAAAACTTACTTTTCAACCCGAATTAAAAATAAACGATTATATTATTGGAGCAACTACTCGATTGAAAAAATATATTTTGGCTAAACTATTTTATTGATAAGCATTTTTGGACATTCGCCCTTCTCAGTTGTGCGACAACAATGTGAATACTAAAGTATACTAACGATTTAAGATTTCTACTGAAGGTGCTTGGTGGAATTTCAATATTACATTTGAATTGTTTAAATTATGTACATTCACACAGATTTTGTCACTAACGACCCGGGTTTCGCCTTTCGGCATCTTCAGACATTCAAGTGCACGGATGAATTTGAACTGACGCTTAGTAAATGAATGTTTCGTGTTTGTATAATAAATAAATGTACCAACGAGTTTAAAGCCAAAAAGGATAAGCCTACGGGAATGCCCACAGATTTGAGTAGTGAGTGGTGTTAAGAATTATATTTATTTGTTTGTCGGAAAAGGTTTTATGATTATATTTATATAAGGTATAGAAGTGTAGAACCCGGCATGTTTAGTATTTCATTGAAAATCGGAAGGCCGTTCAATTGTGCTCTGCTTATTTCCTAAATTTTGGCTCCAAGCTCGTTGATACATTTATTTATTATACAAACACGAAAAATTCATTTACTAAGCGTCAGTTCAAGTTTATCCGTGCACTTGAACGCCTGAAGATGCTGAAAGGCGAAACCCGGGTCGTTAGTGACAAAATATGTGTGAATGTACATAATTTGAACGTTTCAAATTTAAATTATACTAGTTTATGGTGAATACTTTAACCGTACCGATCTATGGATTGATTCCAAGGTATTTTACATGTAACGTTATTCCAACTACCCATTCACCACCTATTTTATTATGAAAACAGGACGTAGAGAATAACTGCTAGGTATTTTTTTTTATCACAGAATACTATCTGTTGTTTTTAGGTGCTCCATAAGCAGTCAACATATATTTAAAATTAAGAGTGAATTTAGAAAGTATGGAAGTAAAAGTATTGCGTGAAAAGTCACATAAATTGATTTAAGACTAGACATGCCAAAAATTTTCATTTGAACATTAAACTTAGGGTAACCTTTTTTCTGGCCACGCTAACGAGTCAAACGTATCTTCAGACAAACTTATTCTATCCAATAAATAAAATACATTTAACTCTTTTTTTATAAGGAAGATACGTTCTACTTAGCACCGTGTATAAAAAAAACATGTAAAAAATATAGAACGTGTATAAAAATTGAGGATTGGTTCTATATTGGGTAATTTGAGAAAATAACTAAATTGCAGTAAAAGAATTTGCTTTAAAAGGTAATAATAAAAACCCGACAAAAAAATAACAAAATATTTTTGTTTTTAAAATTATATTTATAAAATAATTAATTATAAATTTTTGCTTGTTATTATCGTCTTATGTTAGTGAATTTATTGTTACATATTAGGAAATGCGTTAGAATTGTATGTTATCGTGCTAGAGCAAATATAATTCGTGTCGAAATATAGTATGCGTTCTTTTCAGTGGACTGTGTTATTAAAAAAACCGTTGAAGAGAGTTGAAAGGATGATTATTTAAAACACACTCTTACCTTCAACCACGACGAAGCGGCCTGTTCCCATTCTGCTTTTTGATAAAAGTTGTATCCAAAGTCATTGATGTACGATGGTGAAATTAAATCCGGCAGAATTTTAGAGTTATTTATCACAATAGAAGTGTAGTAATTGATGCCCAAAAAATCGCTCGTTCCAATGATGCTGAGCCTTTCTTCTTCAGTGAATTTCGGGAGACGAGACTCGGCGAAACCCTGGGCAGCACTAATTCTATCGATATTGTCTCGCATAACCTTGGGGTAGTCTCCGTTTTTCGTCAATATTGGATGGTAAAACCAGCCATTCTAAAAAATATTGATGTACATTGAAATTTATTTTACGTTTTCGACCCTCTGTCCCTACCGAAAAAAAATCCTAACAGAGTGATAACGTTTATACTAAAAAATCACGCAAATTAATTTAGATAATATTTTCGTGTTGTTAATTTAAAACTTGTCCAATTCCATAAATATAATTAAAGGTTTGCTCATGTACGTCATAAAATTCATTACATAAATAGTAAACTGATCTCTTAAATGTTCATTATTTGAATTACATTTTGAATGCTTCTTACGAAATAAAACCGTAAATCGGGTAATAAATGAATGTTCTTTAATGAAATAAGACTTTTTTAAATTCGATAAACTTTATAATTGTATCATACCAAAGATAATAATATCAGTAAATATAATTATATTAAAATGTCAATTATAAAGTCATTGATAATACGTAGTTAGTTTAACTGCGGTAATAGAATTACTTTCAATAGTAAATTTCATTACGAATTAAATGGTGAGGGCCAGGGAAGATAAAAAATTTATACAAAAGAAGTAGGATTTTTTTTGAATTAATAGAAATTTTCTGGAGACAAAGCTACACCTGGATTTTCGATAGGACCATCGCAGCTATTTTTACAGTATAAAAAATATATTATTTTCAATGAAAATATTTGGACAATCCTCTCTTAAGTTTTACAATTAAATTGCACTCGAAAAGCTGGAAAACGTGAATTCCGGGTACTTTAAATCGTAGACATAGCATCCATAACGCCAAGGTGGGCGACACATGACATTTTTTTTACCGGCTCAAATAGTATTGTACTTACCTGGTATTGTAATAAAAATTAAAAAATAAGACCGCCATTTTTATTGGTTATCTTAAATTTGTCGTTATAAACAGTCGTGTGTTCCCTATTTTCTAATAAATATTTTTTTTTGATCAATCAAATAGGGATACTTAAGTCAGTTAGTTAAATATCCAATGGGGTGACAAAGTTATTAGTTATAATTAAACAGTTAATATAAATTTTCATAAAACCTACAAACCATAGAAAACCATTAAAACGTTTAAGATAAATGAGAGAGTGAAGCAGTTAAATGATTATAATATTTTACAGACTGGGAAAACAAGTATTACATGATTCAAGTGAGGATATATTTCTTGTGAACATATTTAGGTTATTCATTTTGAATGAATTTGACCCTTTTCATAACCATATATTTTACCTACATAAAACTGCATGCCATCCTCAGAAATTTCGATATCTTCAGTAGAATTAGACTCTGGGTCTGACCATAGTAGTAAATTTGCCATTCCTACTTTTCCTGGAAAATAAAAAAATACACATTTGGAATAATTTAAATTAAACAAAGGATAAAAATAAATATTCAAAATATATGATTTATTTAGAAGCCATTTGTGAAGCTTTTAGCGAAGAGTCGTGCAGCCAATTTGCGCTGTTTCCCCGTCCAAAAGGTGATGTTTTTTAGCTCGTCTTTGGACCTTTAGATCTTATAGAGCAAGTCCCAACATGACAGGAGGACATTCTGTTGATCAGATTTGGTAGGCTTCGGACATGGCAAGAAGGGAAACCTTAGTCCCCGAAGAATTATTTGCAGCGCTTTTTTTCCCATGTAACGCAGTGGGACGGCGTCCCGGTACCCTTTTCTCAGCATTTTAATGTTTTAAGTCAACATAAACTGATATATAGTCTTCATATTGGACTTTTCATTGATCCTTCAATATTAATAAAAATGCACATAGTTATTCTATTTTGAAATTAACTTTCATTAATAAATACATGGGTGTATTATGTACGTCACACAAAAAACTGAGAAAAATAACATTCAAATTAGTGTGAATCTAGTGCTTGATGTGAGCTTTTGATGAGGTGATTTGTGCATTTCCCCCCAGTGGGGCTCTACGTTGGTAAACACCGCAATAGCAAAAGATGTTAAGCAACTGAGTAACAAGAGTTCTCGTAAAAAAAACTTCTGTTGAAATACCACAACACCTTATTTTTTTAAAAAAAGCACTGATTATTTGACATCTTTCCTGTTGTTGGGTTTATCCATATGCTCAAAAGCTTGCAGCATACCTCATGCGCTTAATACTTAATATATATTCCATCCGTAAAAACCATAATCGAAGCCGACGAAACTAAGGCAGTGGCGTAGTCACGTCATAGGTGAGTCATGGAATACTTGAACATACCCAATATTTAAAAAATGCGAGCATGAAGGCCCCAAACTAAACTAAACTAAACTTTAACTACGCCACTGAACTAAATACCCTGCATTATAATAATAATAAAAAAACAACCTTTTTGTGTAGATCTGTACGTGTCGTTATACATGTGGTACGTTTTGGCATGTGCTTTCAATATATTATGAGCACACTGGTATTCTGCAACACCACTGAATCCCATATTCGGCGCAAATGTCAAGAAGCCATTCTTCGTGCCATATCCATATAGACAGATGTTAAAAGGCTCGTTAAAAGTAATCCACTCCTTAACTCTGTCTCCGAAGTTCTCGAAAACCACACGAGCGTAGTCTGCGTATAAGTCTACCATCAAAACGTTTGTCCATCCGCCTTAAAAAAAAGAAAATACACATTGAATAAAATTATTCATTTAAATATTAAGACAATATCGTTAGTATTCGTTTGCAGTGGCGGATCACCCTATAAGCAAATGAGGAGAGCGCCTGAAGCCTTCGAATCGTAGGGGCTTCAAAAATTGCTTATTAATATTATATGGGTCTATTTGAGGTGAGTTAGCCAACTAGTAAAAGAGTAAATCTTTTGTCTGTTCTATCACGTCTTCAATCGGTCCTTTGGTGGATTGCATATTCTTATTACACTATTGCTATGTATATTAACTGTGGCTACTTCAATTTTACGACACTTTAAGACGTTTAAAATATTAAAACGCATTTAACTTATTTTTCTTAAAAACCACATGGCTCACTTCACTTCTAATGGGTCTCTTATAGGATTTTATATATTTTTATTATTTTACACAGACTTTTCTGACGCTCTTATGCTATCTGATAAAAACAGGGCTTCAAATTGTATTGCGCCTGTGGCCTCCTCTCATGTGCTTAATCGGCCACCTCGTTTGGGCTTAATCGGCCAATTAAATTGTGCGATCATCTCACTGTACAGTCGACTACCCCCCCCCCCCCCTATAAAGCGTAGATATTTTGACTACGCTATAGGAATAATACGCACCCATACAAAATTCGAGTGAAAATTTGAACAAAAAACAGCGTAATAAACAGATCTAAGAATAGCTTCAACTATACTTTCATTTCTTTCTATAATAATAATTGTTAAAATTAATTATTTAAGTCATTGCAATAAAAAAAATACAAACACATAACATTTTTAGAATTTGATATACACATTTTTGCATTTGTCAAGTGAATGTAAAATATAATATGTTTCTAAATAAGATAATACAATTATGTTTAAAGTACTGTGGATGTCAATTTGCAATTTTAAATGTTTATATGTATGGTATTTCCTTTCAATGTAATCAAATATATCAGCCCAATTACAATACAACACAATTATAAAAATAAATAAGCCAAAATACAAATAAAATTATAAACTGCTTATATACATGAAAATTAAATACGTTTCTTGTTTTCGTTCTGAAAAATATTTGGCATAATTGCTATAAAACATTCCACATTACAATAAAACAATGATTTTTCTATTTAACATATTTAAATGCTCGGAGTATTCGGTGTGTGAAGTATTCTATATCCGGAAGGTTCTGTGTGCGGAAGATTCTGTGTCCGAAAGAATCGGTGTTCGGACTATTCCTGTTCGGAAAAGTAATGTTCGGTAGAATCACCGAACCAAATTTATAATATAATATATTTGTGAACAAAACGACGCTATTAGGGGAACCGCTATACGAGGGACTGCCGCAAACGCTATAGGGGTATTACTGTAATATGAAGGGTGTTCAAAATATGTTCACTCATGCACGACAAATGTACTCTTGAATACGTAATTGTTATTAGGTTTGTCGATGCTTACTCACGTCAAAAGATAATAGTGATGAATCTTTGCTAGTATACAACAGTAATAAATAATTCATTGTATCAATTAATCAAATATGAAAAATATTACTTAATAGTACTTTATTTTTTTGGACAAAGTAACTGAACCTAAGTTAAGAATAGTTATTTTATTATACATGTAGTACATCCTGTCAAAAGTCATTTAGGGATTCATTATTTATATTTTAGCAACTAACTATGTATATGATCAAAATATGTATCTATAACGTTCTAAATATCTACTACGTTTCATATTATGAAATAAAAAATCTGCTTCTTGGCCTATCTTTTTCTTTTTAACTTTGATTATTTGGGTTGCCAGATTTCTTTGAAGTCAAGCCGGGACATTCCCCCCGAAAAAAATCAAAAGCATTAAGCAGTGGCGGATCCAGAAATTGTTCCAAGAGGGGGAAATTCATTTTGAAAATAAACATGATACATAAATAATACATTAAAAATTATATGATTTTAAAATAATATATCTATTTGAATATAGTAAATACATAATTAAGTATGTATTCTATAAAGCATAGTAGACTTAACAATAAACGAGCCTATTTCACAGTAAAGTTTTAATAAATAAGAAAAATGGAAAATAAATTCTCCCCACGGGGAGGGGGGCATGGCCCCCATGCTCCCCCTGGATCCGCCAATGATATTAAACAACTTGATTGTTTTTCCCCTCCTCGAGATTTTGTCTCTTTTGGATTGGCATGTAGCCTCTATTTGATATTGTTTACGATAAAGATTTATTTCATCGATAAATAATACACTCATTTCTCAGAAGTCAGTATCACAAAAAAATTGCGATCGGCCACAAACGGAAATATTTGAAAAATCAATTCGGAGTTGAAGCCGGAGTCGTCTATTTTTTACCCGACTCTACAGCCCTGCTTTTGAGCGTCCCGTCCCGTTGAGGTTTGTTCGGGACATTAGGACACACGATGCTTAAAACCGACGACAGTCCCGATTAATCAGGACGCCTGGCAGCCTGACTGATTCCAAAATTTTCAAACTTATATAAATATATATTATATTATAATTAAATAATCGTTTGAAAATTACGCAATATAACAAAAGTGCACTTTTTGTTTGACCGTAGTATAATAGCGGACACGAAGTCGTGCAACCTTCGGTGATTGACCGTTAAGGACTTTACCACGTTAGATAAAACTATGCACGTGGACTTAAATTAGTATGCATAAAGATTATGATTTACGTTATTGGTTTTATATGTGGTGGAATAGGTGTGGTGTAGGTGGAATTTATTTAATTTACAATACCGTCATATTATGCAGTTTTGCATACTTTATTAAGCACAGTAAAACGCCATTTTTTCGAAAATACGTGAACTTAAATTGATGTTTCAATGTATCATACATTATTTTTACATAACACCAAAGAATCATAGAATGCACTAACAAGATATCTTCAAATATGCTTGTTATATTCAACGAAAAACGAGCTTAAATATCGGACTTTGAGTCGATCAAACATACAATTTAAACCCTGTCCGCTCCCAATGTGGAGCATATGGACTCCTAATGGAGTTTATCTCAACATAAGTGTTTCTACGAGAACTGCTTGTTACTTAGTTGCTCAACCTCTCTTTTTCCAAAGAGAGTAGGGATAGAAGGATGGGGCTAGGACAGGATTAGTGGTAAGCTAATCGCTCTCGATACGCCCCCCTCATAGGATAGGATGGGTGAGAAGGGGGAATTCAAGACATCACATACATCCATGCTTTTGAACAGAAATTCATAAATCGATTGAAAATCAATTTATAAAACCGTACCGGGATTTGAACCCGGGCTCTCTGTAGCCGAAGCCAACAACGTTGACCACTCGACCACACAGGCGGCCAAACATACGTATAAGTATAACCACAATAAAATTTGTTGGTAGAAGAAGGATCTTTTCGGATCGAAGGATCGCTTTTTTTTTTTTTTTTGTAAAACCGGTATTGATACTTGCGATACCGGTTTGTGATATGTAATATGAAATACCAGCATTGCCAGCCCTAGGTAAAAACTGGGACCCATTGGACTAGCTGTAAGTTGAAAATTTTCCTACAGAATAAGATTGTTATGGAAGGGTAAATTTAGGGCATCCAATTAACCGTTCATAGCAACTAGTCGGTTTTCGTTTTTTTTTCCAAATAAATAAACCAGCTGACCGGCTAATCGGTTTAAACCTGGATTATTTTCCGAAAACCAATTATAGTAACACACAAACCAATATTCCAAAACAAAAAAAAACAATCGAGCATTTTGCTCATAAATATGAACTAACAAGATGCATACAAGAGTAGATAAAACTATTTTTTTTCAGTCATGTTTGCTCCTAATGTGAAGCATACGGTCTGTTAAGTTTATCTTGTCAAAAGTTTTTTTCTACAAAAACTACTTGTCACTAAATTGTTGAGTCTCTGTTTTCGAAAAGAGTAAGAATATGAGAATAGGGTAACAAAATAACTAATTGTTAACAAACCACTCTTGCTAAGCCCCGTTATTTTAGTATTGGAATAATAATAGAGATTATTTAAATAACACACACCCGTGCCTTCAAATGAAAAAAATGGTGTTCGTACTGGCGCTTGAATCTGTGATATCCGTCACGGAAACCAACGACGTTGACCTCTGCTCCGCGAACCCGACATAAGAATAGTTATATAAAAGTTCATTGTACTTAAGAAAAAGAGGCTTTCAATAAGCTCCGGTTAACCGTGCAGAATCAATCGGTTTTCGGTATTTCTTAAACAGTCAATAAACCGGTTAACCAACCGGTTTCGGTTTAAGCCGGGTTGGAAGCCCTAGGTAGATTGTTAAGATTTCACTGATGGTTAGTTAGCACTCTTAGGGAGGCTTTAATAATAATTTGATAGTTTGTTACCTATATCTTGAAGCACCTGAGGAGTGTCCCAATGAAACAGCGTAACCATTGGTGTAATATTATACCGATGAAGTTCGTCTATTAGATTATTGTAATATCTTAGGCCATCTTCACTGACTTTTCTGGAAAAACCTGTCGGTAGTAGCCTTGTCCAGGAGATCGAGAACCTGTAGAAACTAACTCCCATTTCAACCAGCATCTGAACATCTCGTTTGTAATGATGGTAAGAATCACACGCCACGTCTCCGGTACTGGCGTCCTTCATCAATTTATTTTGGTAATGTGTTAAGTGATCCCAAACACTTTCGGATTTATCTAGAAACAAACAAAAGAGTTGTTGTTACTCTTGTAAGTAAAAGTAATATTTAAGCTATGCAGCTTATAAAACGTGTCCTAATATATACCAAAGCGTTAAAGCAAATTCCTAATCATCATGACCATTCTGTACAAAATAACTTTAGAGGTGTCCATCTCGGACACTTTTTGTGATACCTGGATTTCGCGATTCACAATCTTTCAATCCAGGGATTAATCATTCAACAAAATATCATGCGATAATTGCTTGAAATCATCGCCAAAAAAAGTGGCTCTTGCAAATTTTTTCTCAGCTAAAAGTGACAGATTCCACAATTATTCAAAATTCGGAGACCTTTTTTTTCAGCTACTTCCTCTGAAAAACTAACGAATTGACAGATTCCACTATTATTCGAACTCGTGAGATCATTTTTTATTGTTGCTCTTATTAGGGATTTTTAGATGCTTTAGTAAATCCCGAAATCGCGAGATTACGGGATCGCAAAATTGCTCAGGATTATTCAACTTTTTTCCCCTTTGGGTTTACTTAGGTACTAATGTTTGCTAGTTTACGTATAATACAAAACATAAATAGTTAGAATAAAATACACGACACACTTTGAATTTATAATGTCGCCCGCTGTGGTCTAGTTGGTTAGAGCTTGCTTTACCGACCAGGTGGGTCTAGGTTCGATTACCGGTAAGGTCAATGTCAAAATAGGATTTTTTTCAATTTCAATTTGAGATCTAAGACATGGGTGTTTGTGAAGTCAATTCTCCTTGAGTTTATCTCATGTGACTTTTAAAAATTCTTATCGAGTATATCTCGTATGATCTTTCAACTTAAAAGTATTTGACGCATTGGCGTAAGCTGTAATGTCAAATATTAAAAAAAAAAAAATATTTTGAAAAATATTTTGAATATAAAATACATGAGTCTGTCTGTCCATCACAATAACTCTTCTCAAACGGTAAACAGTACCAGATTGAATTAAAATTACACGTCATTATGGCTTATATTTTTATATCAAACATTTCAACTTTAAACTGACAACTTTCAACTTTCCGATACTGCTCCCTACGGTGTTACGGTACATAAGCTGGAACGGCCGTCATCACCGAATGTCGTCATAACAACTTACCGGCAGTTAATTACAGTAGTTTAAGTCGCTTAGCAACCAAACATACTGTGATTAAAATGAGACAAATAATAACTTGGTCATGCCACAATCGTAAAATTAAATGATAAGGCGGAATATCTTTCTTCATTTAAAATTTAAAAATCTTAAATTTACCGAAACTTCACAGAAAAGGCATAGTTGTCATTCAGTATCTTTGAATTGTCTGTAAACCTTAAAGTTATTTTGTGAAAACAAAATAGCTTCTTGCCATAGAGACGAAAACTGTTTACAACGGATTCTCCGTGAAGATACGTGCTGTCAACTTCTATTGGTGTATAATATACAGTGGAATGGTAACAAATTTTGATAACATGTATTTTTTTAACAGGAAAATGAATTCCGTTTCACCTTCAAACCATTTTTTTATATCACTATTATTCCTTTCCAGACACGTACAAGCAAAAGTGAGATTGATTGAGTGTATTGATTTGATGCTTCGTTTGAAGAAATTTTAAGGAATAATTAAAATTCAAGTTCTTTTCAGTGCAGTATCAAATAAAAATGTAACACTGACGTTGCTGAAATGTCAGTTTTTTAATCCAATTTTGCAAATCTTCTATGATACGCTCAAAAATTTGTTTTGCAATATCTTCAATGCATGTTATGGTGAAGATAGAATCAAACAGATTTTTTAATTTCCGTAATGTTCTACTACTATTGCTAAATTTATCAAATGATATTTATTTTGATAACTAGGATTATTTTGGGCCCACATAAAATCAGGTGAAGTATGGTTGGTCAAATGTCTAATAAAGCTTTATTAATTAAAACATAATGTATTTTTTTAATCCCTGACCGCTTCCAATGTGGAGCTAATGGCCGAATAATGGAGGTACATATCTAAACATTTTTTTTACGGGAACTGCTTGCTACGCAGTTGGCCAGCCTCTGTTTTTTTTCGAAGAGAGTAGGGATAAAAAGGATAGAGCTTAGACAAGACTAGTGGTAAGGTAATCGCTCTATCTACGCTCCGTTATTTTAGGATTGGAAGGGCGGGAGGGAATTTTTAGACATTACAAGCATCCAAGGCTTCGAACAGAAATTGAAACAATAATGTGCGTACTGGGGTTCGACCCCGTGAAGTCCAGCATGGACGTTGATCACTGTGCCATAGACCCGACAATGTAACACATATATAATATCTATATATTAATAGTCGATAATGTCCGTCCGTCCGGCCATCTGGCCATCCATCCGTCTGTATGATTGTCCTCGATTTCCCCTACCCCTACCCTCACCCTCCAAAAATTAAGTAACTTACGAGGTCTATTTCTGCTACTACGAAAAATAATTGTTAGCAAACTTAAACATTATTCCAAAAATTAAATAATTTACAGTTTAAATACTGCAGGTCAGGGCTGTCGATATATGCCCTGAGATATATTTCTTTTACTATCAGAATTTCTGGCTCATTCAATAAATAGGTTTGTAATTTATTTTTCACGTCAGTAACTACTAAAAAATGCAACAAAAATCCCCCCGTTGAGGTCAATGGGCTTACAGCTAGTTAAATTTATTGCCTATATGTTTATTCTGAAATCAAGAAGATCCTGCAAAGCGGGCTCATAGTTTGTTGAGAAATTTATTACTAGGGTGGATAAAGCTAGCTTATTAAAGTTTTGGAAAACAACTAAGAAAACCTCATACAAATACTGGTTGTGAGTATTTAGTAAAAACATCAACTCTAATAAATAATATCTAAAAAAAAAACACTTAATTGATTTTCACCAAGTATTGACTGTGAACACCTTAAAAGTGATCTAATATATTACCTATTCTTAATAATTTATTTAAAATAACAGGTTTTTAACTGTCTTTTGGGAGTGACTCGATCGTGATCTTACAAAAGTTTTTTCATTATACACTGCACTTAATTGGATAGTAGGCAACAATAATTATTAAAAAAAAACTGCTTTTAAGCATTTGATCTTCTTCCTTATCTTTTTAAAATACTTACCTTGATTTTACATTCTTTGAAATTAATCACCAGCAATAAAAGCACCTAAAAACAGTTGCCATCATAAAGATTTATTGATGTAAGCGAAGGTAAATAACACCTTGTTTTTGCGTCTGTAGAAACTAGCAAGTCTTAATTAAGTCTTATTTACAATTTTGTCTATCTTCATTCGTGACTATTTTTTAATTATATGGAGATGAAGATAGCTAAAAAGTGACAAACCACTTATATTCCAAGCACCCTCAATCTGATATGAAGCTGTGGCTACTCCAAATCTGAAGTTGTCGGGAAATTTTCTTTGTTGATTTTCTGTAGATGTTGTCATTCCTAGGAAACTGAAAAAAGTATTATGTATTAGTCACTTTGAAAATTTAAATGTTCCCTTAAGGGAAACAGTATAAAATTATCATATACAGCAAACATGCACAACCTATTTCTTCTAGTGGGTTGCATAAACATAAATTATCAAGGGAAAATTAACGTTCATGAAATCCTTTTCAAACAGCTGTATAAAAAGATCAATTGAATATATGTTAGATATACATAGGTATGAATGATAGGTTCCATTACATTTGACCGTGTTTTTTCTAAATCATTTAAAAATAAACCATGCAAAAAGAGGATTATGTGTTTAAAATGTTTTATTTTGAAATACTTAGGTATACATGTCTTATTTATATTTACACGGATCAGCATGAACTGAGTACAAGTTATATGTTTATTTAATGTTTTTTTTTCTGAAATCATAATTTTCTCAATCCCGAAATTCTGGGATTAGTACTGTCACAATCCCGGGATTTTGGGTTCACAGAATTGGACGGCATCCCGATATTGAAGGCCCTACCCGCAACCGAAACAATGCAAACTATTACAAAAAAAATCAATTAAGTATGAATTATCATTAACAAAGTAAAAACCAACAATTAGAGTATATAATAAATAAATCTTAACGTCTGTCAACCATAATTGGATTTGAAAATTCCAGTAGAGTTCAATCCAACAAAATTGATTCCTGCTAAAAGAATGTTAAATACTATTGAAAAGGCTCATGTAAAAACGATTTTCAGTATTAAAATTGGAAATAAACATTTGGTCGTTGGAATCATCGCGTTATTTTTTTTAAAAGCATACATGTATTAAGACGTTAAACATGAAATTACAAATTATTAAAGATGTCAAAAAAATATATATGTTCAGATAATTCCATAATATGTACTATTTAATTTTTGCGGCTGACATGATAAAAAGTAAACATTCTGTTTCATTATTTTTATTTGAGATAGTCAAGAATTTGCTCAGTTGCTAATTTATACACGAAGCAGTGAATTGACATACTTCAAATGTCAACAGACTTACACTTTATATTGATAGTGTTGACCGGCTTATAGGTTCAAAAATCTAATTAAAGCGACTATATTCATAGGTACATGGCCTCATTAATGTAATTTAGCTTAGAGACATCCGACGGAAATATTTCAAAACTTACGTCATCAATGTTGATTATTTGTCTTTTTCCATGAATGCGGCGGAAACTTTGTTCACTGAAATCCTTTTTAAACACGGTTAAAAAACACGGTCCACTAATTAGATTAAATACCGTATTTCACACTAGCTAATTGTTCAGTTTCCAGACACAAAAACAGAAGTGTACAACGTACTTCTAACAATAAATTAAGCAATACATGACAGTCGTAATAATCAAAATACTTCATTAGATTCTTACATTAGACGTGTCGGAATTTTTTAGCGATGAAAGCGATTTATGACCAATTCTTCATAAAGGTTTCCGTATATAATCTAGTAAGTGCTTTTTTCCTAATTTAAATACATATTATGAATATTTTTTTAAATAATTTACTTATTAAGCCTTTTTTACAGGATTTTGAATACTTCAATCTTTTTTCAAATAATAGGTTTTTTTTTAATTCAGGGAACCAATGATCAATTTTATTACGAGTTCTTACTTATTTACACGATTTTTTTGTGGAACGTATATACAGTATAAAAAAAGAGTTTATTATAATTTCATTTTTAATATTAAATTATAATTGATGACATGTGGTGCGACAAAATTATGAAACGTGAAAATGCTTCTTTAGTAGGCGAAACACGCGTCACAATTTGTAATAACCAAGTGCAGTGACGTTTCTAGGTCATGTGCCGCCTATAGACAGAGTTTAAAATAGCGCCCTTACTATATTTCGAACTAAAAAAATTGAAATTAGATTCAAGTATGTATAAGTATTTTTTTCCAATTATTCTAGAAAATCATATAGAAATATATAAATTAAAATCCTCTACTAATCTACATACTCAAAAACTTTACACCCGTTGGTCATAATATTAATAAAATTGAAAATGTATTTTTCATCATTTTTTATCAAAGACATCGAGGCATCATATGAATTATTATTAGATATTTTCGTGAGTCAAAAATATTTAATAATTGAAAAAAAATATTCTGTGATCATTTGCCGCTCCCTAAGACTTGCCGCCCCTGAGCAACTGCCTACTCACCTTAACCGTGGATTTATAGGGATTTTTCTTTATGCTAGAAATTGAAGTTATTTACTGATTTGATCAAAAAATATTTATTTACTTAATTTAACAAAGGGCCCGCCGGCCTAAGTAAAATTAAACACAGGGCTCGCGCGAGCTCCTCCAGCCCACCCCTGCACACAATGACATCAATACCAGAACTTACAATTTGCAGGTAAAGTCATAAAAATGTCATTAATTGATGAAGTCCGCTTGTTTATTGTGTTTATTAGTTTATTACTACAGGCAACGAGAAAAGAAAATAAATTCAATTGTAATTGTAATTGCTTATCCGCCTTATATGTAGTTAAAGCTAAGTGTTAATTGTTTATCTGTACTCAGACATCACAAGTAGGGCCTCTAATCCCGGGATCCGGATCCCAAAATCCCGGGATTGTGATAATAATAATCTTGGGATTATAGTATTACAGGAAAAGAAGTTTTTAAAAACAAAAAATTTGAAATCCGCGCGAGAGCTACAAAAATAGTTTTCTGTCATTTTGGGAATCCCACAAATTCCTGGCTTTTTGAAATCGGGATAGTGACATTTTTATTTGAATCTGCGAAAAGCCTAAAAAGGTCTCACGTAAATTCCCAGGATTAAATCGGCGGGCAAAATTTTTTCCCGAATTTCTCCACAATCTTATGTTAATTTTCAATCCCGGTAACACGGAATTGGAAAAATTATGAATACCGAAATCTCAGGATTACAAAGAGGTTACGGGATTCGATGCCCTGGTCACTAGTGCGAAACATTGTGAACATGCTGCAAATCGGAAACAAACAACTATTGCTAAGATGCGTAATAATTCATCTACTAATGTAGAAAGTCTTCCGATGGCATTTTAAGTGACCATTCATAGTACTCGAATGTCATCAACATATTAAGTCATTTCGAATAGTGACAATGTTTAATTAGTCGTTCGCAAAATGAAGACTTATCCAATAATTTATATTGAGATATCTGAAAACAGTAGCATAAAAATTAGTAAATGGATTATTCCGAACAAAAAAAAAATCGCATACGGAAACTTCCACAGCATATTTTTGAAAACTTTTGCCTGTTTTCAACATGACATAAGATATGAATTATGGAATGAAACGATAATTTCGATATAAAAAAATAATAAAATTTACGGAATATTCCGTGTCTGGAGTTTTCTATGTACCGAAAAATAACCAAAAATCTGGGTTTATTTTCGTTTTACAAGAGTCAATGTAAAGACTCTTTAGAAGAGATATTGCTTTATTTTGACCAAAGAATGTGACCCCTGTGTCCAATTTGAAACAGGACTAATGAAAAACTCTTCACGCATCCACTAAAATCAGTAAAAATGAAATTAGATCGGACGAATCAGATCTGCAAGCATTTCTACTCAGCCCGAAATAAAAAGGTTTTGGCATATAGATTTCATTATATTTATATTATTTTTAGTCACACAGACCAAGACCTAAAAAGTTTGACAACCTTCCACTTCTGCACACTTGTTGTCTTAAAATGAAAATAAAAATATATCGACTGTTTTGCCGAAGCAAAAAATGATTATCACGATAAATTACAATAACTTGTGACCCTCATCCCTCGACCTCAACTAATGATTTTTTAATATTATTTACAAATTACAATAATAATTAAAAAAAAAAAAAAAAAATTACATTTTTACCTTTACTCTGTTTTGGATGTTTGTTTAAATAATAGAATAATTAAAGTAAAAAAATACATAAAATTTCAAAGCTTTAATATTTTTTATGTAAGCATAAAAAAGTCAGTTAAAGTAGATCTTTACACAGATTTGATATATTTCATTCTAGAAAACGTTTTTTCGCATATGTACGTACTTGCATGATTAAACATTTGTGAGTTTTTCATCCAACGGATATTTTTCCTTTTTGGATTTAAGAGCTTTCAAATAATCGGTAACAGACAAACTTTTACAAGTTATATTAACAATTACATATCGACTGTGGAAAGGAAAAAGGACGTAACCCTCAATTTTCCAAAACAGATTTTTGTCGATAATCACAATGCATATAACTTGACATACATTCTATCAAAAGGATGGAAGCTGAAAATGCCGAATTAGTATCTAAATTTAGCTTATAAGTTTGAAAAAGATGACCTTGTATAAAAATAAAACCAAGAAAAAACACTGAAATAAAGGTTTTTCCGAGACAATTTCTTTAATCAATATTAGGTTATGTTAATTAAACACCAGTTAAGAAGTATCCGTGCATTTCAAGGTTGTGTATAATTCATAATTTGCATATGTCACAAAATCATCAAAACACGATTTTAGCGCCTCCTGTAAAATTTGATATGTGTGGGTTGCGTCCTTTTTCATTTCCACAGTCGATATGTAACAAATTCGTTGTTTCAAATTATTAAAAATATTTCTCTAGTATTTTTTTACAAAAATAATTTAAGTCGCTTTCATCACTAGAAATTTTTGAGACGTCTAATTTTTTAGGATCTTATGGATGAAGGTTTGTTATTACTGTCTTGTGTTATTGAATTTATTATTATTGCGAAATCCATTATCCGCTTTGTTGTATTTTGATTCTGGAAATCGTGTTAGAACAAATAATTCGTGTAAAATAGAATATTCGTTCTTTTTAGTAGTGTAATCGTGTAAAAAAAAGTTGAGTGTATCATAACTATAGTCATATAAACTCTTATCAGTAACTTTTACAATAAAAATATTAACTACCATATTGTAATGTTGTTATCATTACAATTTCTACCTTCCATTATTTGTATTATGAAATTTCTCACTTCTCATTTTTTTAGTAACATGAATCAATCAATACTTTGCAGTGAAGTGTGAAACGTATTGAAAAAAGTGCATTACTTATAGGTAATAAACATTTTAAATTTTCAATTTCCGTACATGAAATAACCAATCACTATTCGAATCTGAATAGTCAACATACTGAAGCAAATTAATAAAAAAAATGTATGATTGACATAATATTGTAAAATATTTATTATTATATCATATTTGATCACAAAAAGATATTTTTTTAAATAATATAAAACGTTAGTTTTTTTTTGTTTTTGTTTTGAAGTAATTAATGTTTTGTGTAGTTTTTATCTCATGATTGTACATTTTATATGTATTTATAAAAGGTTATTTATGCATAATAAAAAACGATTTTAAGAAAATAAGGAGCCAAGTATCATAAATCACATTCTCTGAAAGTCGAGTTTTGAGAACATCGCAAAAAACCACAGTAGCACAATTTTTCGTAATTTTAAAAATGTTATAAATTACCTTGAATATATAATGCAAGTGAAAAGTAACACTTTCTTAAGATGCGAAATATACTAATACATTATGAAAACTACTGATCGCTGATTATTTATTTATAACCATATTATATTAATTGTTTAACAATGTGATCTCAGTGGTTTTAACAGTGGGTAAATTTTAATACCCAACTATTTTTTTATATATATGTAGTTAGGCATTTAGAATTTTTTGCCATATTTATTTCAAAAATGGATATTACTATTTTGATACCATGCTCCTTAAATAACTTAAATTTTAATGAATAATAAATTGGCAAAAAGGTTATATTTAGTTACATGTGGGCCCATTAGAGATAAAGTGAGCCAGGTGTTATTTTTGAAAAAAAAAAAGTTAGATTACGTTGTAATATTCTACACGTCTTAAAGTATAGTATAAGTGAAGTAATCTCAGTTAATACACATTGCAATAGTGTTATATCCATACAATAAAAATATGCAATCGAACAAAGAACCAAGTAAAGGCGTGATAGTAATTAAAAGTCCAAGAAAAAAGTTTTACCATTTTACTAGTTCACCTCTAATAGGCTCATATTATCAAAAATCAACGGTTCAACAATCAGACCAACAGCCGAACCAAATATAGATATGTTAATTTATCAATTTATGAATATCGTTTACAAATAAATGAATTTAATTGGCTTTTTTATTGCCACACTTCTTTTCAATTATGGATTGTTAAACACAAAAATTTCAAATTGATTTGATCGTTAAAAAATTTACAGTTGACTTAAGTTTAATTAAAATTGCACAAACAACTCTCATGTAAAACGATTGTTTAAATAAATACTTCTGATTGTATTGAATAATTGCATAATTTATTAATAAAGTAAAATATTACAAACCTCACAGAAAGTAGAAAAATCACCACGCTTATTAAATACATCGTTTACGATTGACTGTCGAATAACTATTAATATTAATTTTAACAAAACTTTTTAAAAAAACACGTAAATATGTTTCATTTGTGAAATTATTGCCATCTCACCCGTCGCTCAAGCATGAGTATAAAGGATAATATGAGATAATTTTGCGTAAAGAGCGCGGATTATACTAAAACACAATATCTTGAATATTTTTTCGCTGAACTCGTTTGACGATATGTTTTTTTTCTATAAGGGTATTTTGACGGATAAAGCCATTAGCGCCCTATCATCACAAAAAATATTCTCGAACTGAATATAACGACTTTTTTACTAGATGTGTAATTTGCAAGTTGGGTAAAAAACAAAAGAAATATCACGACCAAAGATAAAATAATTAGAGCGAGGTTGAATAAACAGTAATATAATTTCATTTTAACAGTTCATTGTATAATTTAGGATTTCAAATGAAGGTGCTTGATGGAACTTAAATGTCAATTTTTAATCGGTCAACATTTGTACATTTCTATGCGTTTCGTCTTTCAGCAATCTATTCTAACATGCAAGAGTACGGATAATCTTGAACTGACGCTTGGTGAACAGTTTTTTTTAATCTTGAGTTTCCAGAGTGGCCACTGAGGCCTTAATTAATAAACTTTTTAAAAAAATTCACGTCCACTATCAATTTGGAGCACATGAACTCCTAAGTCCTAGTGTATGTGTAATGCAGTTTTCTACGAGAACTGCTTGTTACTCAGTTGCCCAACATCTCTTTTTCGATGAGAGTATGTATAGAAAAGACAGGACAAAGTTATTTGACTTTTCATATTTTTTTTGTTCGATAATTTTTTAAATTGTATTATAACCAGGGCTGTGAAGTCACGTGAAAAAAAGACGACTCCGAATCTAACTCCGACCCAGCTTTAAAAAAATTGACGACTCCGACTCCAGCTTTAAAACAATTAACGACTCCGACTCCGAGGAAAATTTTCAATAATTTCATTTTAACTTATATATATTATATTATATGTATACCATCAGATCATCTTTAGTCAGCCAAGCATGAAATGTTAACACTTTTGACTATTTTGTTTAAATACACATCATGAAATATATTTTTCAAAAAAAGTCGAGCCGCTCATTTTTCACGACTCCGACTCCGGCTAAAATACCGACTCCGACTCCGACTCCATAGCCCTTATTATAACGATTATAATATCTTCTTAATGAACATTTAATATGTGATTAGCATCAGTACATAAAATTTGCATAAAATGTAAATAATAAAGTCATCAATAATAAATTGTTAATCTAATAATGGTGAAAGAATTACTTTCGATTATCATAATAATTTGCTTGTATGCTTAATTTATGCTTTGCAGTAGTGTAGTAGTATTTGTTAATTTGCTTGTAGATTAATGTATAAGGTGAATTGAAAACATGCACAATTTCGTAAATAGTATACAATGCAAAACTTTTCTCTAGCCTACCCAAGATTTTAGGTCACGAAACGTCACTCTCAGTAATATAAGTGGGATAACTAAATACAAAAAATGTTTCGCAGAATAATTTCGTTTTCTCTTCAGACATAAGAATAACCACCACCAAACTGCTATAAATACTTAAGCCAAGCCGGGCGGGTTAAAATGAAATAGTCTGACATGAAATACATGAAAGTAACAACAAAGATTATAAATGCACATCTACTTAAATATATATGACATGATGAAATGAATTATCTGTGGTTTCCTCCTTTATACAGTACATTTCAAGTTTAAATGTTTAAATTCAATAGCCATTTTATCAATCGAGAATAAAATATTCATAATGTTCCAAATTTGAATGAAAAATAAATTGCCGATTTTTCTTCTCAGCAAAATTGTCGGGCTGAGTATTTATTTAAATAAAAAAATATATCTTTTGGTGCGTAATTTTCAATATGTTGCTTGCTGAAAAGTGATTTTTTGTTATTTATTAATGTGGATAATTACATATACTAGACATCCATGACTTCTAACTGGTTCATATAGGCCTTTTGAGAATCAATAACACTTAGATCCAGTTAATTATTTTAGTATAATACATCCATGCATATGGTCTTCCATTTAAATATAATATGACTACCAAACTTGACCACAATGTATAAGTTAGGCGTGCATAACCTATTTTTTCTAGCTGGCCGCATAATACAATATGGTGGGTTCGGGTCACAAGAGAAAATGGAATTTAAAGTTATCGTTTGCAAACAATGTCTTTAGTGTGAACTGTTTATACATGTGGTATTTATATAATGTCGGGTCTTATGACGCAGCGGTTAGCGTTGTGGGCTTCCGTGCCGGACTTCACGGGCTCGAGTCCCAGTACGAGCAGAATTTTAACGATTGATTTCTGATCGAAGACATGAGAGTTCAACAGAAAAGTTTTACCATTTTACTACATGGCTCACTTCACCTCTCAATTGTAAAAAAATAAAATGCTTTTAATTGTTAATATTTTTATTGAAAAAAAACATTGATACAAAAACTATTTCTATAGTAAAAATAAATACATATATAACAATTGTATTGCTTCTGTTGTTGTACATGGAATAAAACACAAAAGAAACAATATATAAATAATAAAAAAAGATGATTCTTAATTGCATTATTGATAAATTAAATAATAAATAAAAGTTTAGATCAATATCTATACAATTCGTAATAAATTATAAATTTTGTAGTAATTTGAAACTACTACTGTGTATTATTATTTTTTATTGTACTAAATACTAATTGGTAATATGCAGATGATAAAAATTCTTAAAAATCATCGAGAGATGTATTTGATCAAATAGTTTGTACAATTAACATTAAATGTTATAAAATATGTAATTGAAAATTGAAAGAAACGTTATTACAAAGTACAATAAAAGAGCTAATATCAAGTACAGTTATTCAATAATGGATGTATTCAAAGAATGAAATAATACAATTAGTTTGATATATACAATGAAATGTAAGAAAATATTTCGAATGTTAGAGATTATATTTTTGAGTGAACGTAGTTTGAATAACATAACAAATGAAATTGTTAAAATTAATGATTTCTACAACGTTTGTCACAACATCAAGAGAAATTAGTTGATACAATATTATTGTTATTCGTTGTTTACTATTTATGTTTGATCAAAACTTATGTCAGAAATGACAGTTCTGGTAAAACATATTGTCATAATTTAAGTAATTACTAAACTTAAAATCTAAGTATATCACGTCGTAAGTATTTTAAATTAAATATTACTATTATTGCATCCATTAATTTATAGATTTTACATCGATCATGATAATTTTCAATGATCAGAAAATTTAAAATGTTTATTTAAAGAAAAAATATTCTTGTATTAAAACAATATACGTATTCAAAATATTGTAAAATTCAAAAAAATATAAAATAATAAATACTTAGTTATGTAACATAATTTAAAATACCTGGTGCGACCCTTAAAGTTACATGGGTCACTTAAGGGTGAGTAAAATGTTATACAGCGGTATGCATTAAAAATAAAGATTTTTAGTGTCTTATTTAAAAAAGTCGTGTAATGGGTAAAATTTAACTAAATAGTATTTTAAAAACATCCTAGCCAATTAAATTATTCCTGATTATTCTATTCCACTAACAGTTAAGAATTTAGATCCCAGAGGGGTGCTAAATGAGGATGAATCAATTTTTTAAAGAAAAACAAAGGTCACTGTTTTAACACGCCACTGGCACTATGTTCATTAACGTTACATAGAAAACTAAGTGGAATAGTGTAATAAGGAATGCCTTTATGAACGGGATGGTTGTAGAATTCTATTTAACTAGATTTCGCTACTTACAGGAATGTTTTTAATAAGTTACCTTTCTTATTAATAGATGTCGCTGTTTACCATTTCACTCATTCTCAACATAAAAATATATTATTTAATAGACCATTGGCAAATTAAATATTTACAAATCACAAAAACATATAATCACAAAATAACATAATTATCTGAGAAAAAGTCTTTTTTATCATAAATCACCGAGTGCTGACAAATAATTTTGATTGTCAATTCGTTTGTATTGGCACTGGAATTTGGAAAGTTTCACAGTATTTAAGCTACGACATTTCAAATCGTATTTTTGGATTGTTTTAAGTACAAAATTAATAAAAGTGATTATTACTTGAATTGATGTTTACTTGAATCAATATTTTAACGTAAAACATTGATTGAAATTAAACAGCGAACGTACTTTATTATCACTTAAGCGAAAAAAAGTCAAACGTGACCACTTATTTATTAACAAATCGTCACTTTAGCAGTCTTTTGAGGGTCTGATGGAGCTCATCGCAGCCATGATGCGCTCTTTGCCAATCTTCTTCAGAACAATAATGAAACTGATCAGGAAGATGGCTACCACGATGATTGAGACAACCGGAATGAGACCGACCCAAGGTCCGGTTTCCTTCTCCAAAACCAGTGGAAGGTACAGTGGGTCCAAGACGTGCGTTCTGCAGATTTCTTTGAAGACCAGAGCAGACATTTTGGGTGTTCTTGTTCTGTTGACGTCATCAAAGTCAACTTCATACAATCCAAACCGTTGTCTGGAAAAGAATTAAATTATAAATTCAGGCATTATACTAACATAAAAAATGTCAAAGGTCTGAAGATCCGATAATTTTTTCTAAATGGTGCCGCTGAAAAATTAAAAAAAGAGTTTTTCCAATATTTATTTTTATTATAAGTAAATAACTTAAAAATGCCAGTGATTGTCAAATCATTTGAATTGGAAAAAAATCAATCTAGTGACATTGTTGGAAGATTTCATAAGTTAAACATAATACATCATAATCTTCTGGGTGCCGGAAACAATATACTGGTGAAAATTGTTGATTTGGATGTATGTTAACATGATTATGTGAGAGAATGATGTTTACAACTTACGTGTATCCATCAGTCCATTCGAAGTTATCCATGAGACTCCACGCAGTATACATGGTGACGTTGCATCCGTCCTCAGTGACGGCTTGGTGAACCGCTTCCAAGTAAGAGTTGAGATAGTTTACTCTTATCATATCCCGGCGTCCATTGAAAGTTGACACGCCATTTTCGGTGATGATGATTTCAGGATTGTTGTAATCGTTCTTGATTAAATTCAGTTGGGCCCTCAAGCCTGGTGGGTAAGCCTGTAAATAGAGACAATAGTTTTATTAACATATTTTAAGCAGCTTATTTCATTAATATTAGTAAACTAAATTGTAGTATGCAAAAGAACATTTTTTCATTCCTTCAACAATGATAAAAATAATGAAACATTTTTAGTACTTTTTCCACATAAAAATTATTGGATCAGGACCGGTTTCGCTCATGGTGAGCATTGTCAACTGATTGGTGAAATGGTGAGCATTTTCAGTTGAAAATGCTCACCATAAGTGAAACCGGTCCTGATCCAATAAATTTTATGTGTAAAAATTACTAAAAATGTTTTATTATTTTTACTATAATATCTTTCCACCAAGTATTGACAGTAAACACCTTCAAAGTGACCTTCAACAATTATTGAACTGTGTTCTATCTTTAGTTATCAACAGAAAAAATCACTTATCACAAGCCTTAGACTATTAGACTTAATCACTCTTAATGAGAATTAATTACACAAATTTCAATTTAATGTTAGAACTAAATAATTAATTCTAGTTCCGTATAATTAGTAAATATTACGCACCCTCAGCCATTCGAATGATGATGCTGGCCATGTCTTGTTCTGGAATCTTGGGAATCCGAAGTCGTTGGGCATGGAAGGTACAGACTGCGAATCGGGCTCATCAACATAGCGCGTGATGAAGGAGGTGTAGTGGTTAAGGCCGAAGAAATCGTAAGTTCCTCGAATGTATTCAACTTCCTCCTGTGAGAAAGTTGGCAAACGAGATCTGGCGTAGCCCT
This sequence comes from Himalopsyche tibetana, assembly GCA_030503985.1. Lineage (NCBI taxonomy): Eukaryota > Metazoa > Arthropoda > Insecta > Trichoptera > Rhyacophilidae > Himalopsyche > Himalopsyche tibetana. Next base: position 3,760,303 of record JAPJYX010000014.1, read on the forward strand.
GTTCCCTACTTCTCTTCTCGATTAGTTTCTTCATAACCTCCGGATAGTCGCCTTCTGATGAGAACACGGGGTGGGCAAACCAACCGAGCTGAAAGATTAAAAACACATAGTAAATTTTAATAAGTCATTTTTTCGGTTTTCCTATTCGTTTTCATCAAATCTGTTAACTATATACCGAACCGATATATATTTTTTTACTAGAACCGGAACGGAAAAAAAAGCGGTTCGAAACCCTGATTATTTTATAGGCGATAGAGTAGAAAATGTTATAAAAATGAAATATCTACGCAGTTAACGACAATACGTCTTGATGAAAATAAAAATAACACTTAAAACATAATGCCTGTAAAATATTCTAACAAAATCGTACACCTGTTACATTAAAAATACCAGTATATGGTGAGCAAGGTCATAAAAATATAATAAATACATAATAATAACAACAATAGAAAGATTGTGGTTTTTTTCTTCAAATAAACCACTTCTAACATTTTTAATTTTAATTATATATACGTCTATTGCAGCGGTGGCCAAGACATTGACTGCGTAGACATTACTAGTCATTTGACACTTTGAAACAAAAATCGAGTATTGAAATGTGTTTTATTATCTATCCATTGTGTTTTCTTTTCACACACATTACTTTGGGTTTTAAATTCCGAAACTTCTTATGACCACTTAGCACATACGGTGTTAGTCGACTGCTACCATTAATTTCAATATAAGATCGACTGCAGAGGTCAGCAGTTTTGCCACCCATGACCTATTGCATATTTTAAATCCTACCTATCCTATAACACTTTTTAAAATTGAAAGCGATTGGTCCTTATAACAGTTCACTATTCTGTAAAAATCAGGTTGTGAGAGTTACTTGCGATTAGTTCTTGAAAGACAAGGCATTTTGTAATTAGATTGTATTTGTCGAAATATTTACCGTGAATTGAATGATGGCATCGGCAGCATATTTGTCTTTTGGTGAATCAGTTTCAGGTATGATCCAGGGAGCAGTCAAACTCATTCCAACTTTGCCTAAAAGAATAATTAATGAATTAAATTAAATGCATTTACACACGCAGATAGGTATCTTTTGCATAATAAATATTACACATAAATAAACGCTTATAAGCATTTTTGTATATTGTAGAATTAGACATTTACTGATAAATTTATTAATTGTGTTTTATATTACTAGCAAATTGTTTTCCTTGTTATTTGAATATGGAAAATGTAAACATACATTTATTATAAAGCATTATCGCTTTTTAATGCTAAACGTTTATTGATGTTCAACAAATAACATTATTTATAAAATATTTGTGTTTTTAAGATTCTCCGCTTCTTTTGCATTGTTTTATATTGGTAAAAAGTACAGATGAAAAATGCCACATAACACATGACTTACTCATCAACCTAAGGATTGACATGGTTGAGGAAATTTGGTTGAATTTTTAAATTTAAATTAATCTTGAAGGCTTGTTGTACTTATTCTTCAATGATCTAACTGTTGTCAATGATGTTATAAAAATCTCCAACCGTAACCTAGTGAAGAAAAGTCAAAATGAAGGAAATGAAAAGCGTTTGTATTTACCATGCTGAGTAGGCTTGAAGGTTTCATTGTAAAGTCTGTAAATCCTGGCGTGTGCCTTAATGACAGTATGAGCGCACAGATAGTCAGCAACTCCGTGGAAGTTTAATCCTGGGGCCAAGCCGCCTTCGATCCAAGTCTGGCCGTATCCATTCAGACAAACATTAGTAGGTTCATTGACGGTAATCCATGCCTTGACTCTGTCTCCGAATGCTTCAAATACAACTCTGGCGTAATCTTCAAAGTAATCAATGATGATGGGGTTCGGCCATCCACCAAGATCTTGCAGCCTCTGTGGCAAGTCCCAATGGTACAGTGTCACGATTGGTGTAATATTGTGGGCGAGTAGCTCATTAATGACGTTGTTGTAGTAGTTGATTCCGTCCTGGCTGATCTTGTCCACGAACCCTGTTGGTAAGATCCTAGGCCAGGCAATGGAGAAGCGGTAGAAATCGACGCCAAGTTCCACCATCATCTCAATGTCTCTCTTGTAAAGACGGTAGGAGTCGCAGGCGATGTCACCATCTGTGTGGTCGAAAACAGCTGTATTGTCGGTGTGTACAATGCGATCCCAAATGCTTTCTCCTTTGTCTGAAAACAAAAAAAAAATGATTATAATAACGTGTAAAGATAAATGTAGTTTTCTTTCCTTATGTCTTAAGCAAACTAATGTAACCACATTTTAGACATTTGTAAGAAACCATCGAAAATTTTCGCGGCTTCTGACCCTATTGTCTCATAACTAAGTAACCTTAGTTGTGGGAGATTGATAGCAATTCATCAACATCCACAGATTTCCTAGGGAAATACAAGCAATCTTGACTTCTAACTATTTTTCTCTAGTCTTTGATTGGAAAGTACGTGAGAAAATATAGACATTTAAAATACCTTTATATTCTTTGGATGATTGAAAAGGTATACAGCGACATCTGTTGATACAAAACATGCTTAAGTGACAATTTTATAAACATTCACAAACATCGATAAAATCTAGTTGAAAAGAATTTTAAAAACATCCGAGTAGATTAACACTCACAGTTTACTGCATAAAATGAACAGGTAACCGGTGGCTTGCTTAAGCGGTGATCTCTTAATTTGTTCGATAAATTAATTCTTACGATAGTCGATAAGTGATTGATTAATATCACCACATATTTTTGACATTATAAAAAGTATTGTTTTTTGCTGTAAGCTATTTGTCGACAGGCACCGTGGTAAAGCGCCACTCATTTATACAATGGAAGGTTGATAAAATAACACGTATTATTATTTGATCCTATTCATAGATGTCTCTATCACATAAAATAAAGTAAGTTTAAAATTATTATCTGAGCTAAAAGATTATATTTGAATGCTCACTAATATTAATCTTTGGTGACAAGACAAAGTTTTAATAGTGTTTTTGAACGATTTCATGATAATTTTTTATTATTAATAAATTCAAGTATTTCTCGGTCTAGGTTTGCGCCTAAATTTTATTTGGCTAGTTTATCTGTGTGGCATCTATGTAGCACGCGTAGTACATATCCATAAATACAGAATATATACGGATATCCGGTAGTATTGCAATATATACAATAAAACATCCTTGATCTAGACCACGACGGTGGTTAGCAAATAAATTATTTACGTAACAATGAAATGAAACACCCACAGTGACCTCTGTGAACGCATGATCGTTAATTAGTCTCCGCAAATTGACTCATCATTATTAAATTTGTAGGGTTTGAGTTTATAACACGGTGAACATCTCGCAATGAACCTCCTTCAACCGCAATAAATAATACTTCGGCGACTTCCTTCGCTATCACAGTTGAACTTTTGCGGGCCGTTCACATCCGGAGACGGTGAATGATGAATTGCCACGCCGTGAAGTTCAAAATAAAATACTGATATTGTGGTCAATTTGGGATTCAACGATATAAAGATTAACGCTTGAAATATAATGACGTAAATATACAGGTTAAAAAAAATACTCTCTTATTATCTTCTTTATATTTTTTACGAAAGCATTATTTTACGACGATTAAGATATAACTAAGTGTGTAGTATTATATATCTATTTTCCACAATACTTTTAGATACAGACGAAGGGTAAGAGTCACGATGTACAGAGACATCTATAATTAAGACAAATTATTAAATTGCTTACATACAAAAAAGTCGATTAATTGATAGAATCTAGCTTGATAGGATTTTCAAGTCATCCCAGTTTAGTTAAGTATTCCTTATTATCATATTTTAATAAAGATTATTAGTAGCAAAATAAACAGGCTTAAGCAGGGACCTTCTATTTTTTTCAATAAAAAATAACGACCACCAATAACGAAATGATCAATATTTATATAATAACTTTTAAAAAAATGTATAAATCTTATTGATTTCTTCGGTATTTTATACCACAGTAAAGAATACATACCTACATGACGTATTATAATATATTTTAAATAGTGTCGGTTTGTAACATCATTAAAGACCAGTATTGCTACTTAATGATACCGATAGTCGATGAATAAGTTTATTACATCACGATTACATACTGGTTTCAGTAAAAAAACGTTTCAAACGACATGACAAGTGGTAATTTGTTCTATAATTTGATGTTAATGCAATTTGTTATTAAACATGCATTTTTCAGTTTTCTTAATCTGCCATACAAGACAACTAGTCAAAAGATCCATTCACTTTTCTCGGATTAAGTCGACCGATCTAAGAAAAAAACTATACTGGTGATAATTGTTCTTTTACGTGATTCATTGACTCGTAAACCACTTACAATAAAATAAAAGGTTGATTGCAATCACCGAAGGACATGTCACCAATGAAAAAATTCAATTCACACAGGTAATAAAATCACAATCGGAAACCGCAGTTAGGTAAATCAAAGCCTCAAAATGAACGGAAATAGCAATTTGTTCGAATAATTAGATGTTAATCGTGTATATCCGGTGGGTAGCGTGCGATGTGTAATCATATTCAAGGATGTGTGAGCGCTCCTGTTCCTTATCAAAAAATAAAAAGACATTCAAAAAAACTATTCCCAAGACTTTATCTATCTCAGTTGAAGTGCTTCCAATCGAATATATCGTATTTCAATATTATAATCGATATCTAATTGATGCCACATTTAGTGATCTTCTAAGCATATATTTGATTTATTTTCCATTTTAGCACATGCGTATTTGATGCCGAATTATACCGTAGCTGCATCAAATTACCGTGTGCCGTATGTCAAATGAGGATGGTGACTATTTTCTATTAACAGAATAATTAACAAAGGAAAGGATTTCATAAAAAAGAGTTTTATATAAATGTTAAGTGTACATTCTTTTTCGGCTTTGATATATATAATATAAAAATTCTCTATGAATTATTTATTTTAAACTGTCATCTAAATGAAGACTCGAAAGATTCGAATCAACTTTCATCTATGATTTTTATCTATGATTTGTATCTATTGTTTATTGCAAACGATATTCCAATTTCAAATTCTGTCAATGACAGTTCGTTCAATCTTTTGATTTTTGTTTTTGAACAGTTCATAAGCACAATGAGAAAGCGTATACAAAATATACTAACAAATCTGAAGATTTTAAAATAAGAGGGAGGGAGGGGGTTTCATGTTAAGATACGGTGTTGATTTCGTTACGTCATATATTTACACCAAGTTTTTTGGGGCAGTTTTATAAAACACAAGATACAATTTTACACAGTCTAACGTAACATTACTGTTAATTGACCGACACCTGCATGTTATTTTATTTATTGTCGTTGGAATGTGTCAGTACGGAGTCGTATATGTCTAATAATTTTCTTTTTAATATGAAACAATTACGAGGAAAACATATGTTTTATATCTAGACATTTTGTAGATTTCGAGATCTATAAAATATTATCTCTAACCTTGTTTTAGATAATAATAATTATGCTCATACAACAGAGCTTAGATAACAGAAACTTAGCATACACTAAATTTTTTATAATGCTGTTAAAACTATAAGACATATGCATGTTTTAGGTATAGACATCAATATAAGCGTAATTAAGTATAAGGAATTAGCAAACCAAAACTATTAGATTTTTATAACTTTCAATAGTTTTGATAATGTATAGTAAAATGGAAATAAAAGCAGATACTTTCCATGCTTTGTAAAGAGTATAAATAAATACTAACGTTATATAAAAGGACTAGGAAAAGGAAAATTTTAATATTTTATTTTATAGTCATATAGTAGAATTTATTATTCGATGAGGATGGTGCAGTATGTAAAGTAATTACCTCATTACCATGCTAAATTTATAATAACTCTAATTATTGATGTTTCACGTTAATAACGTACATAGTAAATAATGATTTATCAATCGTTTATTGTAATAATGATAGGCTGAGAGACAGTTATTATTATTTATTTGTTCTTTACTGTTTTACGGAAATTCCGATTTCTGCAGACATACTGATTTTCCCCTATAATTACTGTGAATATTGTTTGATAAAACAATTGAGTACATATTATATATGTGTGTTAGTTAAAACATACACTAATTCAATGTATATATTGTAACAGTTACGGTATACGCAAGAGAACAGATGAACACTTTAACTATTCAACGTTTAAGTTAACTACAAATTTGTAAGTAATTAAATTCTTTAGAAACTTAAAAAATAGTGCCGCGCGCAATAACAGAGTTGTTTTGTTTTATCGTCATCTGACATTTCATATAACCTCAAAAATTTCAACGTCTTGTTGTCATTCTCACCATGTTTCTGTTCAACATATCTTAACTAACCTAACCTTAACCGTAATGGCATCTCTACTTTCACTAGCGCTCGTCACTGAACTTATACACTTAATACAGTTTATGTGAATTGTAATGATGTCAAATTCAATTAAAATTATATATGTAGTTACTGTATACAGTGACGGAAGTTTTTACACTATAAACCTGTCCTGATAATATTAAATAACTGTGGAATTAGTGTAAATGAGTGTTTTTTTTATAAATTTATTTTTATTCTTCCTCATAACAATCACTACATACACAAACATATTAGTTTACATTTTAAATTGCACGTATGAGGAACAGTGGTCATCAATTATTAACTATGCTTTCCTAGAATCATTATGGTCATTAAATATCATAGCATATATACACGAGAAGAATGCGATAAGTGAGCAAAACAAAAACAACCTTGATATGATTTTGCACAACTTCAAAGTTGAAACAAACTTCTACCAAGAAAAGTTCGCGACCTTGATTTTTACCATTAAGTGTGATGATGAAATACTGGTTAATTGTTTCGTCTTCTTCCGAGTGTCGTGCTTTATCGTTTTGATAATATATTATACAATAGTTAACAGGTTGGCCGATCGATTGCCCAATCAAAAAGGCGCTCAACAAAACCACATTTTGTTTACTGTGCTGATTTATCTTAACAGGAAGCGAAAAAGAAAAGAGTGATAGAAATTTTGAATTTTGGACGACGGCGAATTTTAATCTTTAAAAGCAGGTGATTTAGTCCATAAATACTTATTTATTTTGTTTTACTAAAAAGCTTAACGTTAATTGTTAGTCCCTTGAATAAATGATATCTTACAAGAAACTGTTATGCTGTAAATATACATATCGACTGGAAAAGAAAAAGGACGTTACCCACACATTTTTCAAAACAGCTTTTTTTCGATAAGCACTATTTACCAAACTTGATACATGTTCTATCAAATGTAAGTTTCAAATACCGAAATTAGTATCTAAATTTTGCTTTTAAGTTTGAAAAAAATGAGCTTGCTAAAATTGAAACCAATAAAAAAGACTAAAAAAAGGTTTTTCCTAGACAATTTCTTTAATTAATATTAGACTATGTCAATTAAACACCAGTTTAGAAATCTCCGTGCACTTCAAAGTTCAACAAAACACTTTTTTTGTGCCTCCTGTAAAGTTTTCTATGTGTAGGTTACGTCTTTTTTCCTTTCCACAATCGATATGTAAATAGAAAGTATTTTCCATCGCGAGTATTATTTGTAAATGCTTATCGGGATGAGCGAAACCAGTCTTAATATGTATTAAAATATGTGATAATAGTTCAAACAAAGTTGTGTGTTTTGTTTTATAAATTACATAATAAATTTCCGCTTGGAATAATTGAAAGTTGACACATTACATTTAATTAACTAATTAGTCATATTATATAATGTCAGATCTGTGGTGCGGTGGCCGGCGTAATTGACTTCCGTGACGGATCTCACGGGTTCGAGACCTAATACAAACAGCATTTAAAGACGCGGATGTTTGTAATGTCTAAAGTTTTTTTCTCAGCATTCTAACCCTAAGATAACGGTGATGAGAGAGAAAATCGAAAATTACAGATATTTACGGATATGCTGACCTTGGCGGGCTTAAGAACCGACTCTCCGAACCGAAATTATTTTAGGAACCGAGTCGGCAGAGCCGGTGCGAACCCATAGCAGCACACTACTGATCATACCCCCCACTCATCAATCTCCAATATCATAATTATTATATAAACATTCTTTCTATCTTCAAATATTACACAAGTGTCGTGTTGTACTGTGCGATTCAAGCAAAGAGACAAATAAATCAATCCTAACATTGACTACAAAGAAGTGATCTGACTATATCAGCTCTAACATTTGTTATTCTCAAACAATCGAATAAAAAATATTCAAAAACAAAATGTCCGAATTCTCTATTATTTTTAAAAACACACAATGCAACTTTAAAGAGGATACTCAAAACAAAATCCACATCAAAGTCATGTCATTATAACTGGTTTCGTAAATATCACGGAGTCACGAGACAAATAATATTGTTATAAACAACCAGTTTTGGTTGAGAAATATTTAATTTCATAAAATATGACATAAGGAGAATCAGCATCTATCGGTGCGGTATGTAAATCAACAATATGCGATTCAATTTTATGAACACGGCTCGAAGTCTCGACGAGTTTTCTTTTAATATCAGACAACGTAGCTGATTTCTATTTATTACTTTAAACATTTGGTCATGTTTGAATCACATTTGTTTATAATGTGTAATGTTTTCTAAGCACGTTTCATTTAACTATCACTTCTTTATGGTTAGAAAGACGTCATTTTTTCTGCATTTACTGCATCAAGTTATTATGTATCTATGCTCAAATGACAACCACGAATATTGTGTAGAATAATATTTAAAAAATGGAACAAAAGCTGTACGTTAAATATTTGAACATGCAACTCAAACCACCTTTTGAGATTATAATATAATAAAAAGTGGGTAATTGTCTATTGGTGTGTATTAATGATATCTGTTAGTACATTATTTGTCTATCTACATTATAAAAAAGGAAGAACTTCTGCATTCGTAATGATTACATATATTATTTGAATAGTGGTCTAGCTGTATTTTTGTCAATATCCTAAATAAATATTATGTAGATATACACATATCAAGATTGCTTATTTAACAGCTTACTACTTGAGCAAGAATTAATAAATAATGGTCACAACACTTAGAACGATGCTTGATAACACCAGGTATACTAAAAATATGTCAATGTACTAAATAATTAAATGAAAAAATATTATATTGTATTTGAGCAATACAGTAGTTTATTGAAAATTACTTTTACCATCAACTCATTACCGTTATCGGTGTATATATATATATATATCTTGTGACGTTTGCAACAGTAGATTTGTCGTACCATTACTATAAAACACAAAAACCTCAAAATATGAATATTAATGGAATGTATTATATGTAAATTCATTTCAAACAAACAATCGAAAGTGTGGCTAAAAACGAAATACGTAAATGATAAATATAAAAATCGACACTGAATATTGTCCAACGTAGGAAAATAATACATGTGACAAATACACTGAATAAAATACATGAAATATATTAAATGTTATAGCTAGTAATTTTACTGCGATTGATAACGTTTCTCTCAATACAATTGCGTAGGATATTGTTACCGCCGTTATTGCTGACAGCTCTACGCCGTAGAGGTCTACGTTTTATTTAAATATAATAGGCTCGTATTTTTTCTGTCTGAATTTTGATACAGTTTCGGTCATAATTTTTATCACATTGGTCTGAACTTATATTAACTGGTCATAATATAAAGGTCAGTGTACAGGGGGCAGAATAAATAATTAATGGTTAGAATTCATATAAAATATTCATCATTTAAATGAAATTGAAAAAAAACCTGACCTAACCTTAACAAAATGGTGATAAAAATCTGACCGTATTACATTTTTATTCTGACTAAATATTGATTTTTTTTCAGACCAGAAGTTTATTTGAATTATGACCAAAAATTTATATAAACTCTCTAATATAATACAGTATGTACTTGATTAATTTAATTTCTGCGTAATCAAAAGGTATCTTTATATTCAAGTTACTTTTATAAATAAGTTCATACTGGCAATACTAATAAATTGAATTAAAATTATAAAAATAAATAACGTTTTATCTTTACATAAAATATAATATTTATGATATGCTAGATGTATAATATTTAATATGCTGTATTGTTTTGCATATTTGTGACGTAATTATTTCATTAAAAGATGTGAGATTTAAATGTCACTTTAAATATGTTAACAAAATAAACCAAAGAGTGAAAAATATTGTATGATATTAAAACTTAAATTGCTAAGTCCGAGCGCGCTGTCGATGTTTGTTAAAAGAAACAACATTCACCGTCTATTTTGCTGAATAATGCAGCGAATACAAAAACAGCCTACGTTTGGTTAACGGGATATTATGATTTATTAATTGCTATACAACAACACTCGCATGTACATTTGTGGTGTTGGTCGATACGAGTTTTTCATCCTAGCTCTCAAAACATATCATAATAAAGCACACAGTTAAATAAAATGCCAAAAACAATTGTGTACTTCAAAAATCGTGTATAAGAAAATTGCGATATAAGTCATAGAATTATTGAAGATTGGTTCCCTGAATTTCAAAGCCATGTTATTATAAAAAAGAACAACACTGTGGTCAGCGGCGGCCGGTCTATGTGACATTGGATCAATGCACCCTTTGTATATGCAGGGGCGGTTATATTTCATGAAATAATATTCAAACATAACATTTATACCATTCACTCATTTGAAAGAAAACCGCCCCTCCATATACAACGGGTACATTGATCCAATGCCACATTGACCGGCCGCCATTGTTTGTGGTATAGAAAATCGTATAAAAAGAGGTAATAATGAAGACCCAATAAGTGAATTAAACATAATATTATACATAAATTTATTAATTGATTTGGCATTTACTTGGTAGAACTCCATTATAACAGATTAAAAATATCAATTAAGTTTAAGCATAGTTCTGACGATGGCGAAAGCCGAAATAGCTATCAACGCATACAATTATTAAAAGCTGTAGAACTAAAATACTTTGATATTTTTAATCTGACATAAATTTATTTTAGTTAAGAACAAAATATAACTATTCATCGCTACTTGATTATATGTACATGGAGACTTTTATGCGGGACTGGAGATAAATCGCTTACAAAGCTAGAAATTTCTGACACGTATAATGTGTGTGAATTTATTCTTTGTCTGGGAATCGTGATAGAAAAAATAATTCGTCTAATAAAGTGGTATTTGCTATTTTTAGTGCACCGTGTTGTTTCAAAATCATGTAAAAAAGAGTCGAGTGTATTTATATTCAATTGACTATATTATAAGTCATAAAAATATATATATATACGACAGACCTGTAATTCTTTTAAATTGTCTAATATGAAAGTACACATGTGTACTTAAAAAATTCTTGCGCTTCAAAAATGATGCAAGTTGTTTTTAAGTCACCTTTCATAATCAGTCAATCAATCGATGAGATATAATTATTTTACTTTCATATACTCCGAAGGCATAATTCGGCAACTAATAGTGATGCAAAAACAGATTTGTCTGAAAAAAAGATGGTTTTCTAATGACGTTTATAAGTAAGTAGGTCTATTATAAATACATATACGCTATCCAAATAAAGAAATAAAATTACACAGCGAACAAAATTCATGAATGCTTTGAGCCATCACTATTTTCTACGTTTGTAATATAATGATATTTTGAACTTTTAAAGATGTTTTTTTTGAATTTGTTCGGTTGTTAATTTTAAAAACATAACACGATGGTAAAATTTTATACTGGATGGAGTATTTATCTAATTTATAAACTTGTGTATTTAATATTAAAAAATGAAATTACACTTCTCGTGTCTGCTTGCTTGATGGCTTTATGCAAAAATCATAGTTGATTAAAACTAAAATCTCTGCTATCTTTATTAATGCGTTGTAATATATATACTATGTTAAGATGATATGGAATTCAAGTTGTAAATATTATACCAAGATTAAGCAGTGGCTTAGTGTTAATTAAACAGAAAACTAGAGGGTTACTTACCCGTATTAAAAAAAACCCTATGGAACAATGTGACAACGGTCATCGATATAAAAAAATATAAACGATAGAAGATTATCTGGAAAGGGTTTCATATAAAGCGTAATATACGAAACAATATTATTGTATTCAATGAATAAGAATTCACTCGATAGTAAAATGGGTCTGAAATACTCAACACAATCACGTTTTTAGTAAATAGACCATCCAGCACAATTACGTGTTGAACGTGTATTTTAGAAAGTCCAAAATAAGTGTATGAAAATCTTCGAAATAGTGAATGTACCGATCTATGATTTTAGGAATCTGACAACCCTGAACCGAAATAGCCAATTATCATATTTTACGTTATTATAAAACTAATTAAACATGAATAAAAACAAATATATACAGAAATTATCAGTATATTTAGAATAAGATATCCTCTTCATACTTGTCGATGATTATCGTTTTAATGACCAGTAATTACAATATATTTTCCATTAGAACAACATTGATTGACGTAAATTTATATTTAAGAATGAGTAAATCTGACCAAGCAGATAAGTCGGTCTCTCAAAAACAAAATTACGAAAGCATTAAAAAACCATATTTAGGTATTCCCCGTCCGACGAACATCGCATGCGCAAAACCACACATCCTCCTTTTTTGTCAGTCCAATCAAACATAAATTATTTTTTTGCAACACAGCCCAAGGCCTGAGACTTGGTCTGGTCACGATTTGATTATCTGCCTTTTTTTATGACGTATATTCCAAATTGTTATCACCGCAAAGATTTCATTATGCTTAAAATGTTGTGTTTTGTCTAGTGAAAAACGCTTTTTATTGAGCATATAAACATTGCCGTGTCAAAGCGGGCGATATTGTTAATAATTAATGGTATCACACATTAATATAACGAAAAAAAAACAATGATGCAAATCAATTGCTATGAATTGAAATATATTTAAAATATGGCACAATTTTGTGTAATAATTCCACATTTATTCAAAATTCATCACTACCATTTACAAATGAGACTTACTTAATGATTTGTGTTACTTTTGAAAATCCATATACGCTACCAATGTGGAACATATGGCCTCTTAATGGAGATATCTCAACATACGTTTTTTCTACGATAACCGTTTCAACCTCCTTTTTTCGAAGAGAGTAGTATGTATAGAAGAATAAGAAAACACATAACTAGTAGTTAAAAAATCGCTCTAGTTACGCTCCGTTATTCAAGGATTGGGAATCGATTGGAATCGAGAAATCGATAAAGGTGTTCTTACTGGGAGTCGAATACGTGAGATCTGTCACGCAAGCCAACAACGCTGTACCCTGTGCCACGGACCCGACATATGTCCAAGTATTATTTAGTTAAGTATAGTCCTGTATTATTAAGTGTTTTTAAAAGTTGAAAATGATCGTAATGAGATTAACTGGTCCGGATCCAATCAAATGAATTTTATTGTATGAATGTAATGATTTTTCAAAAAGTATTCACAGAGAACAACTTAAAAGTTTCTAAATATATATTAGACAGAGTTTTTTTTATATACTTACTTCTTTAAAAGGAGTCGTGAATTTATGAAAGTTAGCCTTTCCTGTATTTTTTTAAAATAATCAATTCTGTTTTTTTTAAAACATTCATTTTGCTAATCAGGATACTAATGCGTTATAATGTTTCTCAATTTAATAACGTAACATTCACGTTTTAGAAATCCATGTTTAGATTAACAAAGTATTATTCTGATAAAATTCTCTAATTGTTGCATACAAGAATAACTTGACGATGTTAATATAACCATTCAAAGTTCATATTTTACTTTTGTAACAATTGCACGAAAGAAAGATTTGTATTTATTTTAACAACAAGTTTAATAACATCGGGCCACTGTTTAATTCAAAATATTCCACTCTTGTCAGACCGGTTAGGGAGTCTTCAACGAAATGGCCAAAGAATTAAACATGCACGGCGTGAACACTATGCGAAACAAAACAAAAAATACTATCTTTGATTCCACATTCCGTGATATAAATTAATTTGTGTATTTGTAAGATTTATCAACGAGGCGAAGGACGCGAGTCGTGTTGTTAACACAATAATTTTAATATAACGTCTTATTATTTGCAAACGATAAGAGAAATGAATGTCTGATAAGGAGATTTGATCGCACTTTATTAACGAATTTCGTATAGGATTTTCAATTAAGACTAACTCTTTTGAAATACTTCGTATACTAGTTGAACACACAAAAGTACTAGAATTTTTCAGACGCGAAGTTATGAATACTTTATCTACAATCATAATATGAGGAGCAAACATTCAAAAAGTGTTTTGTCACACAAATACAAAGCTTGGAAAATGATGATTTAAGTGTTGCAAAAGTGACAGTTTGTATGAATGTGTCAACTTTATGATTTCATTTTAATGTGAAAAAAAACCTTTTTGAACACTAATTTTGATTTCCGTTCATAGGTTTTATTATGGGCTATCAGAATTAATATAAAACGCCATTTTTTCAAATTTGTGACAAAACACTTTTTGAATGTTTGCTCCTCATATATATACGTTATCGTTCCTAAGGATTTGAACTGTTATTGTTATATTATCTTTTATATGAAGCAACTTTATTATATGTCAATGAGCTTAATATTGTCGCATTATTTTTTTAGCTCAATTGGTTTACGGTGAGATGGTTATAAAATCATTTTTTTACTTATCAAAACATTAAAAAAACTAGAATAACATCTGTAACATTTCCCCATTTTGGAAAGCATTCAACTGAAAAGAGACTATCTACTAGACGCATTAATCAATAGTTATAATTTTACAATATTTACAAGTGTATGTCAAACCAACTTACTAATGTAAATATCGTAGTTAGAAAGGTAACAGGTTGATAGTTCTGAGTAAACAGTAAATGAAAGATATCAGCTTGTAAGATGCCTCTAGCATCGATATTTTATGTTACCAGGATAATTAGAATATCATAATAAAGATGCATTAATGCTAATCTGAGACAAATAAGAGTTTAAAAATAATATACCTTGTCTTTTAACCAATTTTAATATAATTTACTATTAATAAAATGCTTTTGTTTCGGCAAACTGGTATAATCAATGCACCAACTGGGTTATTTAGAAAAAAAGAATTGATATCAAGGAATCTCTGTGTTTACTTAACACATTTTTCTCAGTTTTTTCACTAAATTCTTCCAGGACGATGTCATGTAAATTAACATCTAGGCTGAGAAAAGGTTACAATTTACTGTATTTGATTAATCTAGAAAATATAAATTATTAAACATCATCAAATTTAATAAAAATAATAAAAGATTTTTAGTACTTTTTCCACATAAAATTTATTAGATCTTTTATTATTTTTATTATAATGCCTTTCCACCAAGTATTGACAGTAAACACCTTAAAAGTGATCATCAATTTTGATTCAAAATTAAGTATAACCAGCGAAACATGAATTTCAATATTAATCAATCCAATATTTTATAAAGCAGCATCAATATTTATAAAAAAACAATATTTATTAATAAATCCAAGCTGTTATATATCTCCAAACGTATTTAAACGAATTTAAATTGTGACTTAGAATAACGTAGATAGAATACAGCGCATATCTATAGCTTCTTCCTATGCCTGGGTTTAGCATTGTAATTTTCTCATGAAAATTTAACAGTATTTATTTAAATTTATCCACTTATCTTTATATTTAAGCCTGGGGTAATATTTCAAGTAATGACTTCAGTTAACAGATTGAATTTTTTAATGTATGTCAATACAAAATGATTATGATGTTTGTTTTAAGCATTCTTTACCTCATAATATAATAATAAATCTTCATTAAACAATTGTTATATCAAGAATTAGATAATATAATATCAAATATGTGATGTTGACAACTATGTTAAAACTGGGTACATATGCAAATGTTATCAAAATGCCCGCATTTTTTTTTTGTTACAAAAATAAAATGTAAGCATAGAAAAGGAAGACTTCGAGTTGTAAATTCCCAGCTTTGGCGGATTAGTGACAGTATACATATTATCCGAGAATTTTCAGGTGGCGATTAAAACAAAAAAACTTGTACAAAAAAGTCCCTCAACATTTTCTCGCTAGGCAAGCACTTTTAAAGATTATTCACTTTGTAGTATTAATTTTATGTATACAAATTTGGACTTTTCTGAGTCTATGGGCCCATATGCGAGCATGTGCCCCGTTCTAATAAAATACTCTTATTTAAGTAAGCATACAGCAAAATAATTCCTCTAAACAACTCAGATTTTAACGTTGATGTAAAATTGTCAAATACAAAGCAACTTTATACAATAAGACGATTATAGTCCACAAAAACCTGTTTTGTTGTCTATATTAAACAAGTCAATTATTTTAAGAAGTATTTGTGGTGGGTTTTATTAATTTTAATCTGCAACTCTTCTTTATGTGATGTGTATTATATTTGAAAAAATATTTTGTAATTCTTGACAAAACAATCATTGGTTGCTTACTAACCAGACAAATATGAGATTTTTAATTACAAGAGAACCTTCAGTTAACGATTTGTCATTTTTGGGTCAAAATTAGTAAACCAGCGATGGATAAACTAAGATCATAGCGAAATTGATTATATAACCTTATCTTGCGTATTTCACACACAAAACCTTCCATTATTCATTGTAGTTTTGTATAATTACATGTTAATAATAAAAACTTATATAAAAAAAAGATAATCGCTGTTACTTGCCTGTGGGAAAAAGCGTATTTAAAGAAACGAATTGTAAATATATTAATTATGTTTCACCTTCAAAATGACACCTCGGAAACAGATTTTTGTTGTGAAGCATGTTTTATTAAGGTATTTAAGCATCGTGTTTTTTTTTATCTTACAGAATATTATGAATTCGTAAAAACTTTACGTTTTTAACACTTAATTTAATGAAATCACTCAATGCCAGATTACATAACTATTTTTCGTGCAACTATATTTTAAGGGCCTTTAAAGAGTTGAATATTTTATGATTTACGCCATGTTAAATATTTTTTAAAATTAAATTAAACTTCCAATACCGTGACATAATAAATAACAAACTACTTTGATTAAATCAAAAATAATAGTTCAAAAGAATTTAATTAAATTTTTCGATGTTACGATCCTACTATGGTATTATACATTTGACTATTTTTTACACGATTTTGAAATAGCACGATACGCTGAAAAGAACGAATAATATATTTTTACACGAATTCTTCGTTTTAACACGATTCTCAGAAACAAACACAGAAGCGGAAAACAGATTTTATAATAACAAGAAATTCAACAACATAAAACAGTAATACAAAACAAAAGGCTTCATTATATCCCACATGAGACGTTTCAGAAATTTCTAGCGATAAAAACAATGTATGTCCAGTCCCTCATAAAAGTAGCGATGAATAGTATTATCTTTTATAATATTATATGTAATTTAGTCTTCATTATTACCTTTTTTTACACGATTTTGCTATTTTTTCAAATAAAACATTTTTTTTATTTAGGGAACCAATCGACACTTTTTTACACGGAAACATATATACCGTGTAAACAAAGAGCCGAGTGTAGATTGTTACATTAATAAGGTATGACTATAATACATTGTCTGTAGGATTGACTCTCAATGCAGTACACGAAAAATACGTCATTTCGTATGTTTTCGATCTCACTCGGTTCTAGCATAATAATATGTGAATAAAATATTCATTTATTCTTGGATGCAGTATTTATTTAACATTCTGTGTGTTTTCAATTATAAATCCTTTTAAACAAGATATGAATCTTAAATAATTGTTTGACTTTTTTTAGGCTACGCTGTTTACGTAAAATCAATATTATTGACATTTATTTAACCTTAAATATCATTGTATTTCAGTAAATTAAAAATATTTTGCATATTAATCAAATGACATTATTGACATCTTTTCTCAGCATAGATTTCTAGTAAAACTCATTAGCAATTTATGAACTATTTATTACTGCGGTTGCCTTAATCTTGAATATGTTTATGTTTTGGCCCAGGCTTGCGAAATATTTGATACAGTAATAAAGTCTTCACCAATACGCATTGGCAATAAAAGCTATAAAAAAAACACAATATCAAATGTTACCACTAAAAATATGCGATATATGTATTATAAATATCAAAAATTAAAACCACGAGAATTAGATGTTAGATAACAATATAATAACTTTACAAATGTCAAATCAATTACATAACAAAGATTTATTTTAAACATTTCCTTGTCGTGAAACGCACGAAATAAAAAAAACAAGGAAAACAGTTTCATATACTTTTTCGTTAGATTTAAGCTCGCACGTGGCATTCAAACACCTGTAATAATATTACATGTATATGTTATATATTGTAATACTATGTTAAACTTAACCTTTAAGATGATTTTTTAATTTATGGTTTTGTTAAAAGTTTAAAAAATGGGTCCTATGGCGCAACGGTTAGGGTTGTTGGCTTTCGTGCCGGATCTCACTGGTTCGAGTCCCAGTATGAACAGCATTTTTTCAGTCGATTTATCGATTCCTGTTTAAAAACATGGGTATTTGTGATGTCTAAAATTTCCTCCCCTCCCACTCTTCCGATCTTATAATAACTGGGCGTAGCGAGAGCGATTAGAAAACCATTAGTCATGTCCTTATCCTTCTTTACCTACTTCTCTATTGGGGTTGATTTGAATGACTGAATAACAAACAGTTCTCGTAGAAAAAATTGTGTTGAGAAACATCTATTAGGAGGCTATATTCTCCACATTGGGAGTGGACATAGGTAATTAAAAAAAATCCCTTTTCCTTAACAAGTACATACAATAGAATACCTGCTACGAAAACTGTCTTAGATGATTGAAAAAAAGTTTATGCTAATTTAATGCATTTCTATATACATATATTTCAATTCATCTGCTTAATTATACAAATACTTAATTGCAGTTCTAAAATCAGGTTTGTCAGAATACAATTGGTCTCGACAAATATAATATACTTTTTTTCTGACGCGTGTCAATTTATCTCATTCACTTTACTCAGTCCTCCGTCTTTCTACGACAACCGCTGATCTCCAGCACTCGTTACTCCTGTGACACTCCGTCAGTCTTTGAACGCACTGTTTTTCTTTAGGAGTAGAAAATGTGATACGTTTTGTATTTGTCCACACCTTCATGCGTGAATGTATGTCCAGTGCAGCGTAGACGTTTAACCTCAAAAAATCTAGCTATGTCTGGTTAACCGTAGAGGCTATAAACTTATGATAGTGCCGACGTCACTAGATGCCATCTTCGTAGACAGGACCGAAAATATTTCGGAGGACTTTTCGCTCAAGCACTTGTAGCTTCTGAGAGTCTCCGTATCTAAGCGTCCAGGTAATATGACCCATAGGGTTTTGTAGATGTGAAAAATTGTGTTTCGTGATAAACAAGATGGAATTTGAATTGTTTGTCCATTTGAGCGTTTGTTTCTACTTACAATTCTTCTTTTGATATCATCGATTATACAGAAAACACAAACTCATCGACTGTGTCAATGACTTGGTTAAGGTAGATGAGGTTATCCATTTGTGACGTCGAGCTTGCGACTGACATATATATTGTTTTTTTCACGTAGACTTTCAATCCAATATCATTTACCGCTTGTTTCTTGTAAGGCCACAAATATTTCGACAACATCACTGTTTGAACAGCCGATGCTATCAATGTCATCTGCTTACGTCAGAATCTACATTGAATTTGTGAAGATTGGCTATTTTTGTGTTTTAATTCTATCATTAATAGATAGATCAAAATGTGATAAATATATTATTGTAAACTTGCACATTTAATATTGAAGTATTACAAAAAGTCTACTAATACTTCCTTTACAGTGGGTACCTTATCTTTCAAATAATACGCCAGTACTTACCAATGAAAAAATATGATTGTATAAAAATATGTTGTAATATATCGCAGGTAATATGTTTTTTACAATAGTTGCCACATTCCTACATACAAATTAAAATTATTGAATACACGATGCTATTTTATAAAAAAAGTTGAAGAAGTAATATCAAAATAATAACCTTTAACACTAAAGAAGTACGTTTCCTACAGACAGGTTTTTAAAAACCCGATAAGAACTTAATCTCACATTTCATGCAATGCTCTCGAAAGGGTGAACGATGCATATTGATGAAGATGTATTGCTTGTTTGAATTGACGCTTTTAAATCCTTAACCAAGCGTAAATATTGTAACGGAAATGTGCTTGTATTTGTAGACAAAACCTTAGTCGCACTCTCTTAGTTAATACAGAATATTTAAAGGGAACAATTTAAATCAATTTTTGGTCAGAATAAAAATATTAACGGTCAGAACAAAAATATTATACGGTCAGAATATTTAATAACCATTTTCGTTAAGTTAGGTTAAGTTAAGTTTTTTTTAAATTTCATTTAAATTATGACTATTTACACAATTCTTACAAAATAAAAGCAAACTGAGAAAATTAAAATTCAAATTAAAATTCTAAAGAAATAAAACAGTACAAAAAAGGAAATGTAATAGGCTAGAATTATGTTAATGAAACGGATATAACAAGGGTGATGATGCAAATACAATATTCATTTAATAAATTAGAGTCCGGCAAGAATTTATGTCTATTTATTTCTATTTACTTAATGATAATTCATACCTAATTGGTTTTTGTCATAATAGTTTCATTGCTAAGTGGTCTTCAACTTTTTATTTATAGTTTATTTTCCTTGTATTTTACTTCAATTCTTTTGCTAGGTTGTAATACCAATTGTTTGTCATACCTTGTTTTTATCACTTAACTTTTGTATAAATATCACTGTTTTATTGTTTTTTCTTATCAGTTGAAAATGCTCATCATGAGCGAAACCGGTCCTGATCTAATAAATTTTATGTGGAAAAAGTACTAAAAATGTTTTTTTTTTTGTTTTTATTATTTTTATTATAATGCCATTCCACCAAGTATTGACAGAGAACACCTTAAAAGTGATAAATATGTATTGCTTAGGGACTCTAAGTCTCGGCTAATTTCATGGCCCGGAACACGAGAAATAAATCGTCATTTCCCGGAAAATTTTTGCTTTCCGAGACCGTCGTACTGTTGTATTTTTTTTCTGAAAATATATTTAAGCGAAATTTTCTACGTATAAACATTGTCGATAACTCAAAATGTATTATTAATATTTGTATTGGTTTTTATTACCATTAATAGGGAATCGTTTGGTTTTGGCGATGAAACCGTTTCGTTCGATAAATAATACGTTGGGTCAGTGATTTGATGATTATATTATATTTGTATTCAATGAATTGAATTCGGTAAACGAGTTGTATTGAAAAAGAAAACCAAGTCTCGGGTTGTTTTATTTAATTGTCTTGGGAATCGAGAGTGTTATACTGTGTCGATTTCCCGGGAATTTATTCTCGGGTGGTCTCGATACATAATTCTTAGTATTGTTACATAACAATCGTACAACCATGTATGTTCCACATCGGTAGCGAATATGGTTAAAATATAATAAAAATCATAAGAAGATGAATAAATAATGAAAATAACTTTTCATCGAATGGTGAACTATTCTCTCATAATATCTGTATAGATATATAAATGTATAATAAATATGATGAAATGAAATACAATGCCATACGTCAACTTCCGTTGTGTGGGTTACTTAAATCCTACTTTAATTAGTATGTTTATTTACTGAAAAAATCTAACAATCTATTAATGTAATCATAAATTACTATACGGATAACGGATATAGTGTTACACATCAAGCAAAATTCATAATTTATTAGCATATGATTGTCGTGTAGGAATTGAATCTTGCATCCTTGATATTGTTAATATGTAAATGCAATATATTTTTATTACCTTAGCCATTTATAAATATCTAAACGGTAATAATAACTGTGACAAGATCATAGTATTAAATGTGTTTTATGCTTTATAGAATCTGATCTTTTACAAAAAGTTACAATGCAATTAACACAAGACATTGGATATGCATAATAAATTGAATTGCATGCACGTTACGATATTATGACTTCCATTATAAACATACATGTAAGGTTAATCACCTTGTACTGTACAATACTATAATTATTACAAATAAACTTACCTGGATTAATAAAGCGAGCTTAAACAAATATAATATGATAAGGAAAGCACTATTTTGCACTCTAACGCCCCGTTATTAGGTATAAATCGGGTAAGATAAAAAGATAAAAGAACATTGTATACACCCGATCGTTTGATTGAAAATTCGGTAGTTAATAAACAAACTAATGAACCTAAGTGTCTGTTAATGTAATATTCAAAGAATTTACGACGGTTTAAGTCCAAAAATATCTTATTTTCATGTTAGAAGTCCGTATATATCTATGAAATATTATCGGTGAATAGAAACTTTGAAGTAAGTCAAAAAATTGCGGGTCGAAAATGTTACAGGTTTTTTTCTAGACTTATGCTTCTAAACCAATATGTGAAGACTGGTTAATTGGTAAGTATTAACATAGTTAAATAATCACTATTTTATTAATCTTATAGTCAATATAAATATTATTTTTGCCGTGACTGTAAAAAATAGTCAGGCTAGTTTTGGTTTGTATATCAAAATAAAACTGATCTTGAAGTTAAAATACAATTCTTTATAAACGCCGACCATTTAATATAACTGATAAATATCTTATATTAAATCGATAGTATACTACAGTTTATAAATTGATTTTTCAATCAATTTATGAATTTCTGTTCAAAGGCACGGATATATGTGATGTCTTGAATTACCCCCTCTCACCCATCCTATCCTATGAACGGGGCGTATCGAGAGCGATTAGCTTACCACTAATCCTGTCCTAGCCCTATCCTTCTATCCCTACTCTCTTTGTAAAAAGAGAGGTTGAGCAACTGAGTAACAAACAGTTCTCGTAGAAAACACTTCTGTTGAGATAAACTCCATTAGGAGTCCATATGCTCCACATTGGGAGCGGACATGGTTAAAAAAAAAAAAAAATTAACATCTCTATTTATGCACTATAAATAGATTTTAATTTTAATTCCAAACACTTACGATAATGCAATGATTAACGAATTCGATCCATATATTTAACAGCGTTAAGTTAGGTATGTATATTTTTTTTTGCCAAAAATAACGGAATTGACTTGATACCATCATGTTCGAAGTATGTAAAAATACACAGAATATGGCTAAACTTGTTTTTTTAGAAGATACAGCCCGGTAAAATTTATCTCTCGGCATTGACAACTTAAAACAGCCGGTAATTTACTTAAAGCCTTCTGCCAGCTTAACGACGCTTAACACTGTAGTTAATTTAAATGCTGATCAGATAAACACAAGCACTATTTAATACGGCTCAAATTAAAGGTATTGTAAATTAATTTGTTAATTTGCGTGTATTTGTATTATTGAAAGTCAAAGAAGTCGACCGGAATACAGTAAATAAAATGTTCACAATTTAAGTCACTAATGAAAATGCAAGCGGCAATTAAAACTTGCGATAGTGAAACATTATGGCTGTTCTTCTTTTATTTTGGACAGTAATTGATATAATTATCTACGCATTAGTAAACATCAATATTTATGATTGGATTTTTTTTATCGTTTCAAGATTTTATTACGTAATATTTAAGAACTTGCTAGTTTAACGAGCCAGATTTTTATTTGGAAATCTTTTCTCACAAAACCACAGTACATATATTTGTCGACATTTTGGTAGAAAACTGACTGTTTTGAGCTATGAATGCAGATAAATAGATAGATTTAAGCACGCAGTTTCTTCTAATAAGACAAGTGCAACTATATTCTGTGTATTTTTACATGCTTTGAACATAATCTACATTAAGTCAATTCCGTTCAATGTTATTATTGGGAAAAATAACTTAACACTTTTAAATATGCGGGTCGAATTCGTTCGCGGTTGGAACGATAAATAATCGATATAGTTCATAAATATAGATGTTAAAATTTCATGATTATTGAAAATTACCATTATCTTAAAACAAGATTTTTAGACTTAACGCATTTTGCTAGTATAACTTCGATATTATAGTTTTGAAGTAGGGGTTTTGGAAATTCACTGAACATAATATATTTGGTTTTTAGTGTCACGATTTTCTAGTAAGCAACGAGTGGATTAACAAAGAAACAACATTATTATTTTTATAACCAAAATTTGATTTCCACAAAGCACCACCGCGGAATCCATCAAACATTTGTGTATATGACTGTAGCTTCATATAATTATACCGTCTATCATAATACAGAATTATATCGAACCGTTTTTCCTCTTATTACGTTACTTTTTTAATGTTAAATAATAAATTAGCAACCTCTTGTGAGTAAATATTATCAAAATGGCCATGAAGATAAAATTTACCATAATTGCAACGGTAATTTTATAGAGGATTATCGACACAGCATATTATTGAAGACTAATAGCTTACAGTCACGCCACTAAAATCTAATGGTTAATTACTATGTATTATAAGCAGCATAATTCAATTTTAAAAAATATGTATAAATATTAAAATATGTATATATCACTTGATCAGAAATCAATTTAAAAAATATATTTTTTATTTTTTACTTTTATTATTTTTGCGTATTTATTTATATGACTATCATAGCAAAAACCAATAAATTTTGATTGACAAAACTATTAATATTTCTTTAAGTCAGGAATGCACAACCCGCGGTCATTTTGTTTTTTTTTGTGGCCTTTAAATATTTCATCTTAATAAAATTAAAATGTAGTACATTTTTTTTAGACATTCAATTTAATCAATTTGTTTTCATCGATGAAGCAGAATAAGTCGGTTTATAGAAATAGGCTAACTGATATAATTTGCAGCTTAATATTTCATAATATACCATGTCAAATTCTACAGAATCATTTTAAAATTTCAATTATAAATACAATATGTTTCTAAATATATCTCAATAAAAACATATTTTGTAAATAAGCACACCTAATCCTTTTTTGCACGGCTTGGAAGCAATACGGCCAAACGTAATGGAATCTTTTAAATAAATGCATCTTTTTTACACGGCTGTTTTACATGAAATATAAATAAAGATATTAAGCGTACTTTAAATCTCATTTTTCCATGCGGCCCGAAACTATTGAAGCTAATAAATGGTGTACAAGACCTGCTTTAAGTAATAGTATTTTTTTAATATAATATATTCTGGTAAACAAAAAAACACAAAAGTTTTTATTCAAAAAAATAATGGATACAAAATATATAGATGAACGTAACACGGCAACAATTATCAATATAATATATTTTTTTAAGCTTAAAATTTAATTTTAGTGTAGATTATAAAGAATCTCACAGAAAAAAATATTATCGCCGTCCGCGTGAGAAAAAATAATAATTTGTTGATTTGATTATGATAGTAATAAATAAATGTATTCTCATAATAATTCTGATAACTTAAAACAGATAAAAAATAATTCAGATTTTCGGTAGATATTACTCAATACAAAAAATAACAACAAGTAAAATCGCTCACTGCCATTTGCTATGATACAAATTCGAAGTGAAGCGAAGTCAGTATGAAATAATCTCTTGAAGGCTAAGTGAAAATTCACACGTTTCATTGTGTAAATCAAAAATTGATGGAAACCAAAAAAATGACCCGGATAGTATAATACAATAAGGACAGAGCTGCTCGGGCATGGCAAGAATTGTGTATTTAATTCAACGACGAACATTGTGTTGTTTATGACATAAATTAGCGTTGTCAATTATCATCAAACACTAATTAATAGTTAAACAATTTACTCGTGCCTTTCAACACTTATTTTTTATTCAACGATTTGTTGTTAATTACTTAGGCACTACTCAAATAAGCACATTTGAAATTAATTAATCAAATAAGAAGCAAACACAGCCACCTCGTTTAATCAATTCACAATTTCTAGAATCGTAACTATAAAACCCATGCATACCTTGAGTATATTATTTTGTAAATTGTAAATTGTTTTGTACAAAATCTAGAGATTTTCAAATACATACATATGAAATCCTGGAAAAGTGTTTGTTTTTTCAATTTATATATAATAGTTTGTAGGATAAATAATCAATATAACCACCCATACGCGGAAATATTCACTAACGAAAATTTTTCATGAGACACTTAATCAAGACGCAGTCGTATACAAATAAATGTTTTCAATCAAATTAAAAAAAGAATCATAAAACTACTTTTATTCAAATAAACATGAATAAAATATTGATGAGATTTATAGATTATTGACGTTTTGAAATATTTAATTATATTTTGCATACTAGGAGATTTGAAGTGCTGATATTTGCTGCAATAATTATTTTTGATATAAGATGCGATCAACAAAAATGTCAAAAAACTTTGAATTAAAATAGTTTTATTAACAGGAAAAGTATTCCCGCAATTATATTGATAACAAATAAATTAACAAGCTCGTCAATATTATTGATATCTCTATCATTATCACGTTATTATCTATCATTTTGTTACACATTCCATAACATCATATAAAAGTGACAGTTTGAAAAAGGCTAGAACAAAGACCGTCTCTAAGATCAAAGTGTGTAACAATATTAAATGCTGCTCTTGTAACGACTTGTACCGAATCACACTTGTATTTAAATCTCATTCTGTTTCACTCGGAGACAGTGCTTAATATTTAAGAAAGTAAACTGGTCAAAAGTCAAGTACGTTGACCAGTTCACGGAAGTTTAAATACCTTACTATCGCTTTAAAAATTTAAAAAAAACATACAGCGATAACGCGGGATTTTTTTATCCCGTTTGTTTACTAATATTATGTGAATCATCATTGAAAATTATCTGTGCATTGAATGTGTTTATATTATAAATATGGTAACACATTTCTGTCGATTTATTATCTATGGTTACCCGACCGCTTACAATTTGATAAGAACGTGTTTATTTGATTTTTGAATCTAATGTCTCTGAAGTCTTCGTTGATCTTCTAAAATCTATGTGATGTTGAATTTCATTTGTCTGATTCTAAATTTGAAAATTATTATGTTTTAAAAACATTCGAGTGCCGTTATTTAATTATTTTACTCTATATTCCTTGCCTTGACTGTATTTTTTTTCATTTGACACTTTTACGACAGGTCATAAAAATATAAATGGCTATTAAATCTAAGAAATCATTTTATAATTTCCCCAATCAACCATGACGATGAGGTTGACATTTAATTCAAGAGATGTTTACCATTTGAAGCATTAATAATATATTAATAATATTACAATTTAATGATAATCAACAAGAATAAAATATCATTAGAATTACAATATACATGGGAAAATGCTGTTTCCATCATGAGATTTTCTTAATTAATAACGGAGAAAATATACATAAATAAATACAAAACGGAGAATTGTTAGAATATGAGATTTTAAAGTCTAAGCAGGCCTTGGACAGCACATGTGGAAGAAGAATTTACAAAACGTTAAGAATATGAAAAAACACGTTTTAAAAATAACAAGGTGTCATAACAAAGATATTAAGATAATCGGGTAATTATTGTAGTATTTATATAACGTGTAATTAATTATTAGAGAAAAGAGAAATGACTATATGTAATACAAATATTAAAATACTAATAGATATGTAAATATCCACGAAAATTAAATACGAAGAGTTTGGTTGTGCTGCTATTAAATTTGTTTAATAGTGTAGATGCTGAAAAATTCTTTTGTAAATATAATGTAATGGTAACCGATCCTCGCACTCATTTTATAGAATCTGCAGTAGAAACGTGTTCTATGCTTAATTTTAAGTTATATTATGTATTTTTTATAATAAATAATTTACATATTATATGTTTACGTGTTTGTTTATGATCATGTTTTATAAAATATATGAGCTGATCACCAATGTGAAATCATGACTTTTTTCACAATACATTTGTCTTAAAAAATGGATCTCCATTCCTACATCAGGTAATTTTATTAATATTTTTGTTATTTGTAAAAAACGTTGTAAATATTTTAATACAATATAGTAAATACTGTTAATTTTTTTTTAAATTGATAATTACTTGACGTTAATTTCTAATAAATATAAAGATTTTAAATGTTACAAAACGCTAAAATTGAATATCACAATGCTAAAATTGGAAAAAATAAATTCTAAAAATATCAGTCTCTAATTATTATTATCCTTTTAAGTCTGCCAATCAGAATTAGGTATTTTGCGAACAAATTAATACGTCATCTACTTTGATTATTTCGGTTTCAGGTGTAATATGTCACGATCTTAAACAAAAGCACTATGTTTTTTTTATATTCATTTTAGGATTCCATTGAAATATAGATATAGTTATTTTTTATAGTCTTTTACTTAACATTGAAAGAATTTATTTAGAATAATATTTTGTACAAATTATTGAATTAGCAATATGATCCTAGAGTCAAATTCATTATGAAGAATCGAGTACATTCTCGTGTTAATATATCATTTTTGAGATAAGAAAACATGTTTAAATTGTTCTGATTACATTTGATATTCATATAATATTATTACGCCGTTAGTTCATTGGGGCGTTATGGGTTACGAATCAACGACATACTTTTGTCTATATAATATGGATACGTTGCAATTTATTGCATTTCTGCTAAAAAAATCACTAACTATGAATAATTCAACATCGAAATTTGAAATAATCTAACGCTTCTTGAATACAATGAAGTTGTCATTATTAATAAGTTTATTCTTTAATAAAATTTAACTCAAATTATAAAAGTAAGAATTCAATGATTTTGCTTATGACAACTCAGTATACGTAAAGGGTTTCACTAATTTATTTTATCCGTGCAAAGCCTTCAGTTCACAAAATATTCAAAATAAGCCCACTCTAACAATAAGTTTACCAGGAAACTTATAACCCGCTCCAAAAAAAATCATTACTTAGGCTTATATAGGTAGTAAAAACATATGAGGGTATTATTTGCAAACACGGTTTATTCCAGAATGTTTAAGAAATGAAACTTGAATTTCATTTTGAAAAAATCATCTTATGAAGCCACGTTTGAGACTGATTTCTAAAAATAAATTCAAAAAATATTTTTATCTACTAAGTAAGTAATTCATAGTTCATGTCTCAACATCTTTGGAATGAGCCGAGTTTGCAAATAATAGCCTCATATATAACATACAATTCAGCGTGGGAAAAAAGTACTTTCAAAATATTCAAATAATCTATTTATAAACTCAAACTATTAAAATCAAATAGTGGTAGGGTATTGATAAAACGATCTCACCAAAAGTCTATATATAAATTTGTATAACTTGGAACAACATGAGGTTTCTAATCGCTGAAACTATCGAGTTGCATACGTGTTTGAAATATTGGAACGATTGGATTAAATTAACATTCGTTTTATGTAGGACCCGTTTCTCTAGTTTTGTAATCAAAATAACTTACCCGCTACATTCCACGCTCCTTCAACCTGGTAGGCAGCAGTAGCCACTCCGAATTGGAAGTTGTCGGGAAATCTGCGCAGTTGTTCATGGCAAGAGACACTAAAAGTTAAAAGACACAAATTAAATTAGTTAAAATATAACAGGCAAACAAATACGTTAGCTTGCTGCGAAAGTTATATATCTTCATCTTTCAGTTTACATGTTGCAACACTCAAAAATCGAAAGAGAGAAGCGAGAATAAAACATAAAATAATTCAATCTGACGCTACTATACTAGTGTGTTATACAGGGAAATCTAATTTGGATAAATAATGCTATATTTGTATATTTTTCTGCTAGTAAATAAGCTATTACTTAATTTTCATTAAAGCGACAGCATATAATTAAATTCAAGTTAAGCATAATAAATTAATACTTGAAGTGATATTCCATATTCAAAAACTTTTAATTTTGGATAAAGTATACCTGATATTTTATTTTATTTGTCGATGGTTTTATTATTATTATGCGCGTAATTCAGGTTTACGGCTGTTAAAACTTGCATTGTAATCACTGATATAATTGGGCGAAACATCTTCAATATGTAGGCTACATATGTTGCCATCATTAATAAATAATAAGCCACGCGTAAATGATTAAAGTAATAACTCTAAACTTAATTTAACAATCTACGGACGTCAGTAGTCTCCGTGGCTATTTTTAGTTCGAAAGACTACCTGCTTAGTTATGAATCTGCATGAAAACATAATATCGGGTATTTCCAATATCTCACTACAGGTTGACGAAACTTCCCACAGTGAATAAAAATATATTTCGCTGTGTTATATTAGGAATTCATTAAAGAAATTAAATATTTTCTTGGAATCATGAAAACAAGGATAATATAATTTAGATGATAAAAAAATCTTTTATTCATTTGCAGTAAATAAATTGACAAAGCACGATTGATTTTCTGAAATAGGATTCATGTAGACCTTGTCTCTATTAAAGGAGGGTTCACAGCTGTCATAAAGTAATGTCAAAGACAGGATAGTGAGAAAGACGTAGTTGAATATAATGGAAAGTATTCGCCTGGAAATATCGTATTAAAGGTTAACAATTAGACAGTAACCCTTCTTCATAACTATAAAGACCGCAATTCCCAGAAAATCATTTTGTGTTTTGATTTTATAATTGTTTTCGTACATGGTTTATGACGTTTTATTTTTTCAATGAATTATACTAAAAATAATATTTGGATTTTTCCATTATACTTTAAGAATATCCAATTTTATCGATACATCGCAGCTGTTATGCAAACACCGCTAGTGGGCTTCGCATCAAAATTTTAATTCATAACTTACTTACATAATAATATTACTAAATTGCATCTTGTAAATAAAATACAAAAAATGCCTATCTCGTGTTATCAAGAACTGAAAGTTAATACCTTAACTGTGCCGACTAGAAGTCAACCAAAAAACTTATTTTTATATTCAAATTGGTTAAAATACTCTTTTTGCATATCTCCGGTTTCTAAAACTAATTGAATATTTTAATTTAATTATCAATCAGTTTTTTTTTACTAATTTTTGTAGTAGACGCGGTTTGTATTTTGGTTTTCATCGATTAGCCAACAATCATCAGAAATTCTCAGTTATTGTTAGGTAATATTTTTTCACACCTTGATTGTGTTAATCGGATATAACCATCAGGTAAATAACCTTTTGATGAATAGGGTCTAGGTAAACATCTCTATCATGGCGTACTTGTTAAATAAGTTTTATAATACATTAACGTACTTTAAAAGCAAATAAGTTGTTATCATCATAGCAGTACCTAATGAAAGGTACTTTTCTATCAGCATTTGAAAAAAAAATATCCGAAGGGAACTTACGAAACGAAAAACTTAATTTGTTTGGCATATTTATTCAATGCCTTTGATATTTAATTTGATGCATCTTTTTATATCTGTAAAGAATACTGCCGATAGTAAAGAACACTACATTTTTATATTTGTATGGACTCAAATAAAATGGCTGTGAATAGATTAAACGATTTTTTTATTACTAAAATGAGAAAAAATCCAATTTATGTCTTAACTCGTTGTGTTATATTGTATCCACAGTTTTTCGTATAAATTCAATTTAATTAAATATCACAGGACAAACATTAATCAAATGGTAATAAACAGTTTAATAACTATTTTTTTTATGAATTTGGCAGACGTTCGTGAAAATTTATTTCTATAACATGATGATAGATTTAAGTAGAAACGGGTTTTGAATTAAGATAATTTTTACAGTACCTATCAAAGTCACATACCTACATATGACTTTGGATGCGTTTAAATTATAATAATAAAACAGGTATTTCGCATCTAGGTAACATTGAAGGATAAAGAAGATTAACCATGGCAAATAAGGAGTGCTGTTTTAAAATGTCGCCATAATCAAACAAGTTGACCATAAACAATAAATTGCTCTTCGTCTACATTTTCCCAGCCGTGATCGTTTTCTACCTGATGATTATCAGGTAATCACAAAAGACCTTCACAACCCGGAAAATGGCTAAAATCACTTTACTAGGAAGGCTTCGCTACCAACGGCGAAGAATTTATTGGAAACGAGCGCACTTTTATTTCCTGTTCAATTGTACGTAACCAAAGGATACAAGGCATTTAACGCTGTGGGAAAAAAACGAAATATAGATACATCCGTATTTCTTTTTAATCTGACATTGATTTAGTATTTAAGGATATAATAAATGGTTTTGAATTCTTCACACGTCCTACTACATCTTCTCCTGAAAAATATATCATAAATTTTAGCTTACAATTTAATTGAAACTGTCAAGCGACTAATTTATCTTTTTTATTCGTTCAAAACAACTACTTTTGGGAATTTCGTATGTTTTATATTGAAAACGTATTATATCGTAAGTAATACACTATACTCTAGTCACCTACTAGTAAATTTTTCTACATTCCATATTATTATTTTTTTTTTAAAAGGCAGCTTGAGCAACTGAGTAACAATCTATTCTCGTAAAAAATTTATATCGAGTTGAGCTAATAAAAAACTCATATTCTGCACATTGTAAGCCGCCATGACTTAAAATTGTATATTGACTTTAAAATTAAAGCTTTTAATGAATTTACATACATTTTGATAGATGTTAACTTAATATTTACAAGTCAAGTCAATATAACATACATAGATTAAGCGATAGGAAAATCATAAACATTAAATATTTATGTTTGTATCTTTATTTTTTTAAATTTAAAACGTGTATGAAATACAATGAAAAAATGAAATATGTTCTAAAGTTCACTTTATTTATTTTTATAATAGTTGCATGTATTTTATCTTTAATAACTTGTACCATGAATTATACCTGTTTGCCATAGAGCAAGATAGTTTTAGCATAAAAGTTTTTTTTGCAATGTAATAATAGGTACTCGATGTGTATTTGTTTTAATTTACAATAGCAACAGCATCGAAGATTAATTTAACTTTGTGTTAGTAACATAGCCATTCACGATATTTAGTTGAGACGATTAAATTGCAGCGAGCACACGGCAAGGACAAACGGCGAGTTAATTCTGCTATAATGTCACTTTCACTTTCAAAGCGTAACTTGATTTTGCGTTTAAGTAAGTTGGCAATATTTAAGGTAATGTTTTAATCATTTAAAACGCATCTTTAAAAGGGACTTGGTATTCTTGACTATTTTTAGAGGTCAACAGCCATGTGCACAAATAAATAAAATACACATGACAGGTGAAGGTATGAAATAATTAATTGTCTTTGGATAATATTACATTATTTTGAAAAAGGAACTTTTCATGATACAAACTCTAGTGATACTCAATCAAAGTAATTTACCGTAAATGGTCACATTTCATTTTATTTTTAATTCAAATATGGAACATAGTAACTTCAATGGTTGCATTAATTTTGACAGATGAGTTATGCATAGGATATTTTGTATGATTTGAATGAGAATATTGGACAAATGAATTGACTGCAATCATAAGACATATTTTTCTTTCAGTTTATACATTTCCGCCATTTTGGAACGTTTGTTTATGATGTAACTATGCGGCGATTATAATTGAAAGCATTGTGTGATCAATCACAACAATAGTATTTGTCATTGACTAAAAAATAGCCAACCTGTCGTTGGTGCTATTCACTAAAATGATTAGAGTTATGCTAAAGTGTATATAAGGACCTTTTTTAAATACGAAAATATTGAAACTTATATCAAGATGTAATTATTTATAGTTTGGTTTTTGCAATGAGTCTTTTAACTACTCTTCTATTTGCTATCGTAAATGTCATTTTGGCTATTAATTATATAGAACTCGATTAGATATTTTTATTTTCAATATACATAAGTATATACAAAATCCGTGTCCATGGTCGAATAGTTAACGTCGTTGGCTTTGATTGCTGTACCCTGTTACTAAAAATGAGGTGTTGCGACAGCGGTTATCTAGCCGCTTTTCCTCTCGTTACTCTTCTTCTTTTAATTAAAAAAGTGAGATTAGAAACTAAATAACACAAACATTCCTCATATAAATAAAGCTGCTGTAGAAATAAGCTCGAACATGTTTATATGTTTACCATTGACAGTGGACATGTTTTTATAAAAAAAGATAATTCAATAGTAAGATTTTTTTTTTTTTTTTTGGTATTTTGCCACATTACAAAATAATGAAATATTTAATGCCATATGTTTAATCATAAAATCGAGAATAATTACTTATTATAATTTTAAGCATCTTCATTTAAATTAAACATGTGAAAGTTATGAAATACAAATTCACACTGTCGATTTAGGCAATTATTCATCCTACACATAAATGTAGAAATCTATTGGTAAATTTCTCTAAATATTTGTGATTTTTTTAGCACGTATTAATATTAAAATATCATGAACAGTATTTATTTATTCGGAGAGAATTTCGCCCACTAACATACAACTTAAACAATATTTAACTATATTTTACATAAGTAAATACTATTTGGAGCTAATTAAAAGTTGATCACAATCGTGTAGTTAGTTCTTATTGCAAATACATGTTTTTTGCGAAATTCAAAAAAAAATATTTAGATTGTAATAATTTTGAAAAATATATATGTACGTCACAAACAGAATTTACAAAGTGATAATGATATTTTGACCGATTGTTTTCTTCGTAATTTTTCACACGTGTCAAACGGATTTTCCACAATTTAAGTACTGTAAACATGTACATTAGTTTTATTTACGATAATTGTGATAATTTACAGAGACTAATTGTGATAAAATAATTATTAGTGCTCGCGCAATAAAACTGAATAGAAGAAGATAGTAACAAATGTTAGAACAGTTGTTGCGATATAGACTAAAAAATTCATGCAAAGTACATTTTTTTCGATAAAGTCTAGAGGTGGGCTTCAGAGGGATTAGAAGGGCTTTCGCGAGACTCTTTTTAAACTTTTCTAAGTCCATCGAGCCCCTTGTTGATTTAACAGAAAATAATATTTTTAGATCAAATTAGTACATAACTGCAATTTCTGATTTATATATTATCTACGACACCTTCAGTATACACGGTAGTACATTGTATAACCATTTACATTGCATATTGTTATATATCACAAGTAATAATGTATACATAATAACAATCGATTGCTGAAGAGTAATACAAAAATTCACTCCATCCCCAGAACATCGAGAATTGCTTTGAGATTAAGTGAGCCTCATGTTAACGTATTGGCAGCCCACCGCTGATAAGGTTTGAATAGGTGAATGATTTCATTTAGCTACCCCCTTGAATGAGCAAGCATAGTTTTTGGAACACTTCTCTACTGAATAGCGTATGAAATATTTATCTGTTTTGTGAGACTTGTGGAATAATTCAAAACTGCGTTTGCTTAATGAATCTTGTTTATTATACATTTCCATCTATTATTAGGCACTTTCATTTAGATAGTTAATCGATAGGGAGGACATCATACACTAATGACTTTAACACTGACACTTCTATCATTATAAACGACGATGCTTTATAACATGTATTATAATAATATCAAATAATATGTATTCCTTTGACAGTGGGTCGCGTTATTCAGATCCGATGAAATATGTAGGTCAGCCTTGCATGGTATAAAAATTAGTGACAATAATTATAATATTAATTGACGATAAAATATAATAAATCAAACAGCTATACTGTATAATATAAATAAAGTTAGATATCTAGATTTTAATTACTTAAAAGTTAAGTGTTTCATTATTAATAAGGTTAATCTATTATGCATTTAACAGTAAAGTAATAATTATGTAGAATTATAAATAACCACATAGTATTTAAGTATCAATGTCTCATAATGGTAAAAATATTTACATCATTCAATGTATATAAGTTTAAACAATATATATAAAATAATTTACGGAACGTAATCTTTATAAAACGTATGCTTTAAAAATATTTACTATTTTTATTACATTCTTAAATCAAATGGCTTAGACTAGTAATTTAAACCTTTTAATATTCATTGTTAAACGCTATTAATAAGATTCAAAGACCTTTGTAAATTATTTATGAAATAGACGAC
Source organism: Himalopsyche tibetana (assembly GCA_030503985.1). Lineage (NCBI taxonomy): Eukaryota > Metazoa > Arthropoda > Insecta > Trichoptera > Rhyacophilidae > Himalopsyche > Himalopsyche tibetana. Next base: position 3,796,433 of record JAPJYX010000014.1, read on the forward strand.
ATTGTTTTGTATGTATTGCTCTAATTTAAATTTTATTGCAATAATTGATTACAAATATCATCCATTGTTTTATAATTATTATAAACATATTGTACATCAACATTTTCACTGATTAATTTCAAAACACTTTTTCCGGTGACTGCAACATGTTGACATTTAGCAAAAGACTGTAAAATATCAACAAAAAAAATGTGAATGCATTTACCTGCTCATATACACAAGGGCGATAATTAAAAGGTATTTCGCCTCCATCGTTGATAATTCAATGATGAATGTTTGGTCACTAGATTAAATTAATATTGCTTCCACTCGTCTAGAGTCTACAAATGCAACTGAGCGAAAATCCGTCGCGCACTCCTAAATAAAACTAAGTTGTGATAGGGGTCCTGCAACCTGTTTTATATCGGCGGCCCTGGAGGAAGTAGAAGTTTCACGACATCGCACACCAACCATCGGCGAGCGCTACATTTTCTTGCGTGTACTTTTGATGCTTTGAACAAATAAATAGATATACTCAATATCATTGATTTATTTCGCTGTTCTCGCCGGTCTACTGCATACAATGTAAACGATTAATTAATAAGTATAAAATAAAATTTGATAACTTATATCGAACTGAATTTTTATCACGTATTTCACATATTTGAGAAGCATCTTATAATTATTTCTTTGTATCTAATAACCTACCATCAGTACCATCGTCCTATATTTTTTTTAAAAATTCAACTTCAATTTTGTCAGTTAAAGGTTAAGAAATAAAATCAATGTTTATTTTATTTAGCTAGATTAGCTTGTCTGTCCCGTGTCATGCCAAGATATCAGACATCATGATTTTTTTGTTTTGGGAGGGACGTTTTTTAATTGGTGTTTAACAAGCAACAATATAGAGCTGATTTAGACTTAATTCTCAAGGTAAAAATTACAAACAAACTTACTACTATTATTCAATCATCATATTCATATCGTCACTGCTCTTAGAAAAAATCAGAATATTTGACATTATTCAGAAATGGGAAAAAGACATACACAGCTTAATAAACAAAGATATTGTTGTATTTATGTTGATATATAATATTTGTATTGCAAATTAAAAGGACACTCAAATGAAAAAATATTATTATTAAATTAATCATCACTCATAGCTAATCTTCCATTCAAATATTTTTGTCAGGTGATGTAGAATATTATTTTTTATCCAATGACATTTAAAACAATTAATCTAAAGTGAATGGTTACAATTCGTTGCTATTTTTATGAAACTAGTAAGCTATAAAAAGCAGGTATTTACTATCCGCAACTGAATACACATGCAATATTATTATTTTGCTTGTTGTATTAGATTACATTAGATTACGTTATTTTGATAGCTGTATTAGATGGGTTTAGTATTAATAAATTGAAGAAACTCTATGCATGTCTTTATGTGTCAGACATTATATAATCACAAGTGAAAAATTTATATTTAAATGATGCCAATACGACGTACGGAAACAATGTTGTTGCGAACAACTGCCTCTAATATTTTGTAACATCATAACATAAGTAACGCGCCGTGCTACAGCAATTTAATTTTTCCCCAAGATACATACGTGAGAAGGAAATAATACCATTTTATTTCCTTCGACTGTAAACTCGTTTGGCTCGATATATTTTTCTTGTGTGGGTTTTTTCTTTCAATGACTCTACGCATACGGACCAATTTTTATTTTGTTTTACAAATATGCATACAAAAAACGCATATTATTTAATTCTTTAATTTTGAATTGGCGAAGCATTACTTTAAATTACTTTACTGATGCAGTTAAAGAAAGTTGTTATTTATGATTTATATAGGGCGTGTAAATTTGTAATTTTTTTTTAAATACCTAATTTGAAATGTACTTTAACAAGCTATTTTTGATAGTGCTAATTAGGGCATCCCATCCCTGGAATGTGATAGTACTAATCCCTGGATTTTGGAATTGAGAACATTTGAGAATGGCAAAAAAAGGTCTCGCGTCGTTTCATTATGGAAATTCCGTAAATTCCTGGGTTTTTAAAATTGAGAATCTTGGAAGAGTTAAAATAAAAGTCTTGCGGCTTTTCATTTCAGAAAATCTGTAAATTCCTAAAAAAATAGCGTTAGAAATATGGGATTAGGAAAGCATCAGTAAGTATTAAGCCCATCACTTTTTTCTCTGCACCCTGTTTACGGAATTGAATGAGGGATGGCTTTAACACGATTATTAAATTCTGTCAATACATATACATAAACCGTAAACGCACTACTAAGTATCGCGTCCATGGTCTAGTGGTCAACGTCGTTCGGTTCCATGCCGAGCCTCAAGGGCTCGAATCCCAGTACGAACATATTTTTTTAAATCGATTTATGGGTTTCTGTTCAAAGGTTTGCGTGCTTAGGCAATGGTTGTCTGTGATGTCAAAATATTCCTTCTTCTATTAAATATCGGAATGTAACGAGAGTGATTAGCCAAACACTGGTCCTGTCCTAGCTCTATCCTTTTTATCCCTACTCTCTTTAAAAAAAGGGAAGCTTGAGCGAATGAGTAACAAGCAGTTCTCGTAGAAAAAAATATGTTGAAATATCTCTTTAAGTAGGCAATATGCTCCACATTGGTATCGGACATGGCTTAAAAAAAAACTATATGTGTAGTGATATGATTTTTTTCAATTTGAATCCATCACTATTATGTTTTTACGTTTCAATTTTTTTCTGCTGAAGAAACGAACTTTGAAATATAGACCGGCGGCAAACTACATTCTCGCTTTTCTGGCATTAATTAGGATATAAAAAAAAACATATTCACAGATAAACACTAAAAAGCACAAAAGAACAATATTCTGATATTTGGATAAACCATGTTAGCAAAATTTCTCAGAAATACTACGATTTTTGGCAGATATTTTATCAATATAAATAAAATGTTTCTTTAATTAATTACATAGACGAAATTCATAATATTATATAAAAAAAGACAATGTAATAAATATTTCAAATTTAAAAAATGGGTGGGTTGATGTTGACTCAACTGATGACAACTGATTTAGTAATTTTCAATTCAGTAGGAAAAAATGATATTCTTGTTTAAATAAACTAGTTTTGACTAAGCATTTAGTTATGTATCAATAACACGATTGATTAAAAAAATATATTAAACCATTTTTCAAATTATTTGGAGCCACTGTTTTAAAATCAGAGGCATTATACTCCAAGTAGACAAATATTTCACCAAAGATCTGGCGTCTTTAGCTTCCTTGACGGATCCCACAGGCCCAAGTATCATTACGGACAGTATTTTTTTTAAAATATAGATTTCTCTTCGAAAACATGAGTTTTTTTATGTATAAAAATTCCCTTTCAGTCTTATCCTAAAATAACGACGCAACGAGAGCAGTTTGCTAACCACTAGATCTGTCCTAGTACAATTATTGTATCCATACTCTCTCAGAAAAATAGAAGTTGAGCAACTGAGTGACAAGCAGTTGTCGTAAAATAACTTACTGAAAGAAACTTTCATTAATAGGACATTTTGAGTGGACATGGATTTAAAAGAAATACAGATATTAAACAAGTGTTGTTTTTTTGATAATAAATAATACTTTTATTTGCGCAAAAAGCGACTACGATGTGCCGGGTAAAATACGACATTATCTGAACAATTTTGCACGATTAATGTATTTTGTTTCATGTGAAACAGTTTATGTTACCCAACTTATTTTGGAAGGTGTAGAATACTCAACAAGTGATTGTGTTGTACGGTCTGTATACTTCAACTAAATTGTTTTGAGTATTTAAAACCGTTCAAAATAAGTGTATGCAAGCGGGAATAGCATCGTAAGAAAAAGAGAAAGGAAGAAAAAAATGTGAGCGAAACATAATAATTACTGCTTGATTATGAATGTTAAAGACTAAAAACTGTTGATAACATGTTTCCTTGGACAAAATTTGATAACAAGATTTTGAATCGGAGTTTAAAAATATAAACACACTTATCTTATGAACGATTTGAAAAGTTCGATGACTTTTACAATGCTTAGCACTGAAGTAATAGTTCACACTGTTTTACTTGATTTCATATAATTATTCTTACGAATTGATGTCATTACTAAATCGACATCAAAGTAGTTCGTAATTCGATATAGTTTCATAATGGCTTCACATTATTCTGCCTTATCTTGTTATACGTAGAAAATTATTACAAACAAATTAATAATGGTGATTTTAATATTTCTGTGACAAAGTGGAAACGTTCAAGGTTTCCGTTTTGATATTCACATTCAAATCAACGAATGGATGTTAAGTTTTGATCGATATACAATACAAAAAAAAATTGACGTATATTATATCAAATAAACTTTATATATACCAAAGACAATTTTTTATGACCTTTTAATCAAGTAATCGATGCTATTTGGTTACTATTGGTTAATATTAAAACTCTACCACACAACTTCAGTTGAAATCTGAAATTATTTAGTTCAGGAATTCACAACCTGCGACCCGCCATGTGGCCATTTTTTAAATTGTTTGAGACCCTCGAACGTTTTTTTCTCTTAAAATTTAAATATAGTACCTACATATTTTTTTAAGTAAATCATTGAATTTTATTAATGTGAACAAAGTTTTCCGTTAATGCAGCAGAATAAATCGGTTCATAGAAATAATCTTATTGGTGAAGGTTTAGATTTAATTTTGATGCTTAATACTGTAAATATCAAGTCAAATTCTTAAGAAGTAAATTAGAATTTCCAAAAACAAAGATATGATAAAGTTTTGAATTATAAATACAACGGTTATTTCACAGTAAAAAGATTTTTTGTAAATAAGTTCATTTAATCATCTGTATGCACTATTTAAAAATAACACAATCAAATGTAATGAAACCCATCTTTCATTTACCTATATTCACTTAATCTTTTTTACACGCAACAAGTTTTACGTGTAACGTATTCCACGTGTAAAAAGAGAATTGAACGTACTTCAAATATCCCTTTTTTTGCGACTCGAAGCCATATTTTATTTGTATGCGACTCACTAGAAAGAAAAGATTGTACATACCCGATTTATTAACTTTAAGACTGACGGTGCAAGTTGTAATTTGAATCTTTCAAATGTTATACATTTCTATATGTTATTCCACGAACTCTCCGTGTTTCGACATCTTCATCCATTCAAGTGATCGCTGAAAAAGTTAATATTATTCTGCGATAGTTAATGATAATTGCAAACATGTAAATGATATAACAAAGAGTAAATTAGGAAGATTAACTTGTTGAAAGAACATACAATTCTTAAAATTCCACAACATTTAATAAAACCTGTTGGCACACCCATGTTATGATCTTTCATGTTGTTCGTTAACGATAATAACATGTTATTTAAAGACCTACACAAATTGTAATTGCTCTCTGAACATCACTAATAAAACAATCCAGATTGCCATCAATTGCTTTATACTCAATGTGGTCAAGACGTTGGAACTGGCTGGGTTGAGTTCTATGGATGCTTCCGGAAAGCCTGCCTGTCTCTTCTTCCAACCGGTAGGATTCCGGTGTCTTGAACGACGGTCGGGTACTATCCATATGATGTGCTCGGTGGAACTGAGGGATTCTGACATACAGGAAGTAAATTAAGTCAAAGAAGAGACATACTATTAACAAAGCGTCAGTTCAACTTATCCGTGCATTTTAATTAATAAAGATGCGGAAAGGCAAAACTCAAGCCTGTGTATGGAAATTTAGAAAATCTGAACGATTCATGTTTAATTTCAGTCAAAATATTAAAAGGACCCAAATAATTTCTGTAGTTTTCATCGTAGACAAGACCACGAGCGTCGGCAAATCGAATAATGTCGTCAGATTCTATCTCATATAATTTTTGCTTTTACTTGCCCCATATATACAATTTTGAAACATCGCATTATAATAATGTATTCGCTAAGCTTTCATTTTGCAGAGAACGAAAAATTCTGTCAATTTCATTTTAAGTAGATTGACCAGACGATATTGTTGAAATAAGTATGTTTCCCGAATTCCTGATGCACACCAAGATACGATGTATCGTTCATGAATGAAAAATTAAAAAAATAATGAATAATTTTCCTTTCAATCTTATGAAAATTTCATGATAATTATTTTATTACGACATTCATATTATAATAATATTTTTGATTGCCAAGCGACGTCAACACAGTTTAATAAAGATACGCTTTTCCTACCACAAGAAAGCTCAGTCAACGACAATAATTTTTAAAAATAATAAATAATCGCATTATGCATTTAGGATTACCGTCCAAATCACACCATAAAGATGTGTGAAGTTCAGTTGTAAAATTCGTGGCTTAGGGTGACAAGTGCGAAACTACAAAACAATATTATTGAGCAAAAACGCAGAGCATATTTGGTGATTTCGAGTGGTGTACATATGTGTACATATTATATTTTTGTTTAAACAGTACCGATCCTGGAACATTACTGTCAGGTGGAATTTTAACCACTCTGCTACAGAGGACGAAATTAAAATATATGTTCATAGATTACTCATTTTACTTTGGGAATTCATTAAACTTTTTCCTTATTAATTTAATTCTTCATTACTCATTCATATAAAATTTACATAAACAATGTCCCTAAGAACAATAATTATAATTACGTTATTAAACTAACATAAAGATAACATTCTGCACACGTTTGTTTTATTATTTTGTTTCCTCGTTAACGATTAGGGGACTTAATTCTTTTTGACAGTATTTATCTCTAGCGCAAGCAATAATAATTAAAAAAAACAATAAATCAAATTTAATTGATTTATCTATTTACTTAATTATTCATTTGCAGATTAATCAACATACCACACCACAGATTTTGTAGGCGCAGACAGGATTTCCCCGAATACATGCATTCTTGTTTTTTTTCTTTGGCATTTATCTCTGGTCAATCCTTTTATATATTGTTGGGTATTATCAACCATTCAAATAAAATGCATCAAATTTAACATAACATTATAGATCAACTGTTTTATTTACTGATTGAATTGGATTATACTTGTAAAAAAAATGTGGCAAAACTTCATAGATAGCTTTTTTAGTTCTACACGAAATTTTTAAAAATACTTTGACAGTTTGTTGTTTGCGCAAATGACAACATAAAATACATTTGACATGATTAATCTATCTATCGGTCTGTTTGTAGAGCATTTTCATTTTTTGTATTATAAATATTGAAACATTTAATTATTTATTCAACGGTCAACGTTCGAGACCCGTTTATTAATTTATTTTTTCAATCAATTTATGGATTTCTGATAATACTTACTTACTTACCCTTCATGAAAAAAAATACTTACCCTTCATGTCATAAGCCTTATACAGAGCTAATAAACTTTTAAGCGTCACAATTTTGCATATTAATAATTTCTTGACGATGACCAAAAATATTTGTTTTGCTTAAAATTTAGATCATCGAAAAAAACAATTAAATTAGAGTCCAAAAAATCTGTCTTTGTAAGATTTCATAATTAGTATTCGTACTAGGGCATCCAATCCCGGGATCCCGTTCAATTTTCTGATCCCGAAATTCCGGGATTGAGATGGCCGCGATCCCGGGATTTTGAGATTGAGAAATTTTGAGCAAATTCTCGAAATTTACACGAAATTGGCAAATTGAAGATTTCAAATTCCTCGGTGAGCTAAAAAAAAAAAACGAGTTTTTGTAAGATTCTGGGAAAAAGTATACCAAATCGGAGATTTCAAATTCCTCGGTGAGCCAAAAAAAAAAAAAACAAGTTTCCGTGAGATTCCGGGAAAAAGTATAACAAATTGAGGATTTCAAATTCCTCGGTGAGAAAATCTCAATCCCGGGATCCCGGGATTCAAAATAAATCAATCCCGAAATCCCGGGATTGGAAAAAGGCTTCGGGATTGGATACCCTAATTCGTACCGAGTTGAACGCCTTTTAATAAAATGATAACAAAGGTCTTGATAATAGAAAATTTAAATTAACTTTGATTACTCCACGTATTGTGTTACTAATTGTGACACGTGTTTCGCCTCTTTCAGAGGCATCTTCAGACTTACAGAAGTAATGAATCAAGATTGATTCTAACATTTTTAAATTATGAAATTACAAAATGGAGTTTGGGTTTTTTTCCTTTTAAAGGAAGCAAGGAGGAGGGTGATAGAATCGAAATAAAGCAAAAAAATAATGATACTAATGAGCTTCAATCAATCAGATTGGGATTTTTCCTTTTAAGGGAAGCAAGGAGGGTGTTATAGAATCGAAACAAAGCAAACAAATATAATCATACTACTAATGACGTTAAACATTACAAACTATTAAACTAATGAGCTGCTTAAAATGAACTTCCACAAAGTTACCGCCGAAACCATCAAAAGGTCATGATATGCTGTCAATATTTCTTTGATATTGACTGAAAAGTAAAGGAAATATTTGATAGAAATTTATGAAAAGGGGAATAATTATCAGAAGAACATTTGTATTGAATCATAACCTACAGGAAAGTCATGTATGAATTGGTGTTGCTTTATTATGTCATATATTTTTGCTGGCAAATTGAATAAGGAATTTACTAGCAAAATACATTATAATTACGCATACTAAATTTTAACCGTAGTTTACTAAGTTATTAATTTATAAAATGTGTATATGTTTTCAGCGCGTTTGTACGTTTCAAAAGATAACAAAAATATCGATATATTCGTAACCATTTTTATTATTGATGGATGCTATTGTTGCATGGCTTTCATTCGTTTTGTATACTATAAGAATATTTACAACCCAAAGATGTCAGATGACGTCTTAATCCCTTCGACTGTAAGAATGGACTCTCAGGGTTGTGCTACAACCAGTTCCACCCTCTCTTCGTTGACATATCAGAGCTCTGCTTCATCATCTTCTCAGTCTCCTTTAAATGAATTAACATGAAATAATGCAACGTTTTTAAACTGTTTTTAAATTGCACGGTTCAATGCAATTGAATCAATTTTAAACTTATCCTTTTACATTGCATCTTTTTTGAGTACGGATGTTTTGCATAAAACGTATCCTCCGTGTAAAAAAATGATTGAGTGCACCCCTAAATGTCCTAAAAATTTCGTCAATTGACGTCCAAAATATGGTACGTCGTCAACATTATGTGAACCAATACTTTAGAACTTCCGGTAAAAAGCGACGCCTACCAAAAAACGTTTTTGTATCTTATAAATTCTACACCACAAAAATAAGCAAACGTAAACTAGATCATATTAGTTATACTGATAACATTGCATCGCAACTACATTCCGCCTAATTTTTTTTAGTATATTCCAAGAAAAGGGGGTAACCTGATGATTACTAAGCATTCACATCCGTTTATATGGTAGTAAGAATATTTGCGGTTCTTAAACCACACGTAAACGTCTAATTAATTTGTTTTTACCTTAATATCTTGCGGTTGATTGACACTAAGCAAATGAATAATTAAATAAAGTTTTCCTTCGCGCTGACGATACTAATGTCCACTTAAAATAATATATTAAAGAAGTTATCAGGACTTTGGAATCGTTAAAAAATAAAACAATTCCGACTCCAACTTTAAATTAAAACACGACTCCGATTCCAACACGGCTTCTGCAATTGCTTTTAAAAAAATAGTGTTTTTTTCTCTACCTTGAAATGGGCCAGAATTTTTAAAAATCATTTCTCTTTCTTCTAGTACAGTAGTCGGAAAACTCATTAGTTAACTTAGCCAAATATCAACAATACAAATATCAACCATTGAAATTTATATTGAGAGCCAATTTTTTAAAACTTAAACTATTTATGTAGGTACATTATTATTACTTTTAGGGTGTTCACTGTCAATACTTGGTGGAAAGGCATTATATTAATAAAAACACAATAATCCTTTGTACTTCATTCCATTTTATTTAATATCATTAAGCATATTCACTTTATTAATGTAGCATTTTATCACTTTGTCAAAAATTTCCCAAATTTTAATTATGTTTGTAATTACTTTCAATCGCATTCTGAATTTATTAATCTGGGATGACTTTTTAATTATATGTTAGATGTGTTGAACATTTTAATTTTGTGTTATTTTAGAATCATCTTTAATGTAATTGGCAATTTCTTTTCAATGCCAATTGTTGTGTATAACTTTTCAATTTTGTATAAATAGCATTGTTAAATTATATTTCTTATCGGTTGACAATGCTCGCAATGAGCGAAACCGGTCCTGACATATTAAATAAAGTGGAATGAAGTACAAAGGATTATTGTGTTTTTATTAACATTATTATTAACTTGATTAGGGTAATCCTTAGCTGGATTTTGCTTAAAAGTTCTTCAATCCGATTAAAGTACGTTTGCTGAGATCGCTCTTTTCAACACTATGTTTCAATACTGAAAAGACACGAAGTTTCAATTGTACTATATGTGATATTTTGTGGAAGAGCCATAATCAAGGAGCCAAAGAGCCACAGTTTTCCGACCACTATTTTAGTACATACTTTCATTATTTTACCAATCAAAATGATGATTTTTTAACATATTTGGCTTATTCCGGGATGAACCTTGGGCCTCTCAATCAATCTCTTCCAATCAACTCGAGCCTCCGCCCTTCTACGCCAGTCGCTTACCTCCAGCACTCGCAGATCCTGCGACACCATCCATCTAAAGAAGTCGCAACGTTTCGTCTTTCAACAGGGGGCTTTAATGTGAAGCATTTTGCAGGCTTAATTTCAACCATACTTGCTATATGGCCAGTCCATCGAAAGTTCTAGCTAATTTTACAAAGTCTGGCTCCTAGAGGTTATTAAACTCATGGTTGTGCTGACGTCGCCAGATTCCATTCTCGCAGACAGCACCGAAAATCTTTCGCTCATACACTTGTAGATTCTGGGAGTCCTTAGAGGCAAACGTGCAGGTCTTCGACGCATATTTAATACACTTTACTTTTAACACAAGTGTTCATATTGTATATCAAAAAAGAACCATTATTTGATATATTATTAATGGTCACATAATCTCGGACAGATTGAAGTATGTCATGTACTAAAGTTTTGGAATACTGCAGTTTAAGGTATCTTAGCTTTACAATTTATTGATACCAAGGTTGATAAGACATTCCTGTTAATGCAGTTTGTAACTACTTGGAATAATTGCAACCAGATTTATAGTGTTATAATACTTAAACAGTTTACCTTTATTGGCTTAAATTATTACAACAAACTGTAATCTTTTATAATAACGAGTATTAAAAAAATGGCGTAATAAAATTGTCAATATGTAGTTGAACTCATAACACACAAAAATATAAATTTTTAACTTTTATAACTTTAACTGTCAACTCTTGTTCGAAATGTTATAAATATTAATTTTATCAAATGATTAGGACCAGTTTTGCTTATCGCTTATAAAATGATTGATATATCTGTAGCATTAGTACACATAAAATGTATAATTTTTATAAAATAATACAGTTTTTGATTGTTATTTGCAATGAGAATGGATTTGTTTTTTATTTCATGTGAATATATGAAAATTAAAAATCTTTAAATTCCGCAAATTATAACACTCTTATGTTTCAAATCTAAAAGAAAATTGACCGCGACGAAGTTGAAGTTAAATTAGCATGTGGACAATTTTTGTGATGTATTTTATATGAAAATTAATTGAAGTCAAGTCTTAACGAATCTTCCACGCAATAAATTATTTGCGATCAATTTTCTTTGACCGATTTGACTAACACTATTCTATTCGAGCTGTGAGAATACTAGCCAAGTAGAATTCTGCTGTCCAGGCTTGATTATGAAGTTAATATCATTGATTGAACAAAATTATGAAATATCACTACAAAAAATAATTAAGTCAGTTAGTCAAAATATTTAAGGGTGATTTTACACTAGTTTTTCTCATCGAAAGCATTATCAATAATGTCGATTCAATATAATGCCTATCCACCGAGAATTGACTCATGACCGATGTTTCCTCGAAGCTGCGCGCGCACTCCAATAAAATTATTCAATTAATAAATTTTAATACTGTGAAAACTCTAAATAATCAAAATAAATTAGAAATTTAAAACTGTGATAAAAAAATGAAATGAACTTTACTAAATCAAGAACTTGATTTAGATTATTTATATAGTTTATAATGGATTAGTTATATGTTTGCAAAATAATGCCGCGCAATTGTTGGATTGGCCTGCTCAACCTTTGAATTTGCCGCGTTGCCAACATCTTGTCTTAAAGGGGACCTTGCTCGTGACAGTCAACACATTCACAATATTTAACGAAGATTGCAGCCAGATCATTTAAAAACTACGACAAGAATTTCAAAGACTATTAAATCAATGTCTTTTATTACCGATTTCGAATGCACTCGATTGTAATAAAAGAATCACACCTTCAACCCTTTGAACGCGCGGTCGTCAACTCACAATACTGGCTGCAGAATATTCTTGGCCAAATGATTTCTTAAATTTAAACATATATAATTGTTTAAGATATTATTTAATTCAGGTTCAGTTCCTTATCATTTGTCTAAATGACTAGCATCTGTATCAACCTTGCTAACAGTAATGCAAAAACCGCAAAATAAAAAATCTTTTAGATTATTTTTAAAAGTTCATCGAACTTAGACAACAAGATCAAACAGTTCTTACTTTCGTTTCAGTAAGTTTCCCAAGGTAAAAGTTAATATTGATTGTTCTTGTTTTTATTATTTAATTATTCTTTCAAAGTAAATCAACAGACTATCTATGTTTCTGTACTTAGTCTCATTCGACCTGGATTGGTTCTATAACCATGAACCATTATCAGCAATACAAATTATAGTAAACTACAGTACGTTTGGAGCAATTGCACCAAGTAGATATAATATCCATTCTTAAAAGAAAGACCTTCGATGTGATTTTATATTAAATTGATTTGATTGGTAATAGAAAAAAATATCATGCCCATGATCGCGTAAGGTGATTTGACTCTTTCAAAGACGCTTATAAACATATATATATGCAAAGCACACGTTTACTCACAATAAAGGATTATTACCAGTATCTTTTATATTTTATTTCCTTCGTATATTTCTCCTAATTTCTGAAAAGACGTTTGCTGGGAAAGTATGACAACATCACAATTTCACACGTTTCAATGACAAATGTCACACAATCAGCAATCGCTGGAGAAAATTAAAGAAAATTGAACAAAGTCGCTCAAGATTAAATCTATGAAAATATCACATCCTACGACAAAGTTAATCTTTCATAGTAACCAATGTTCACGAAAAATCTAATTTCATACTGCATCTATGTCATTAAAAACAGTTGATCGCTGTAAAGTCATAATAAACGGATTATACTGTATGTATAATAATTCATTTGTCTCCAGGCTATCATTCTACAATAGTCATAAAATAAATTTCAATGGCCACTAGATTATTGTACTTATTTTTAAAATACATTTTGAACTACGATAGGTGAAAAATAACAGTAATGGACCTCGATAAATATATTGATTAAAATAGAAAAAATATTTGATTGGTATTATAACAAATAATACTGAAGGCAATTTTTATAACTTTACACATAGACAGCTTAACGGAAACTTTAAATGTATATTGAAAAAAAAAACTTTATTTTGATGAATTGTTATGTATGGTTCAGAAACCTTGGCATTGAAAGAGGGCTGATATCATTTTTCAGACATATTTATTAATGCCACAAGGAAGGTGTAGATACAACAAATTGAAGTATTCCTCAAAACACCATAAATTATAAATTCTATCAAAATGGGCCATATAAGATTGCTACGTCACAAGAATATACGATATTTGTAAAGCTTGCTGGAAATCGGTGAACTCATCATCTTCGTACAACTCAATTCGATTTGAAAAAAAAATACTCACAACAAACATGAATCTTTATTTTAATGTACCATTAAAACGTTTTTTTATTTATCGTGCTAGGACATGATGTCGAAACGGAATGACAGACTGTCTTTGAAACTAAAAGTATGTACTAGCTACTATGCAGTAAATATTTTTAAAGCATAGTTTTTCCCGTGTTATACCTCAACTAAATGAATCTCTTTTCTGATTTGAATTTCATCTTTAATGTAACATATCAATCAATGTTTTATTTTTGAGAATCTGAAACTATTTTTTGACTGTTCTTATAAAAAAAAACAAAAACGTATGTATAATTTCAAAAAGATTTAGAACATAAAAAACAATTATGATCTTAATTTTGAAAAAAAATGTTCTTAGAAAGCGAAAGAGAGAAAAAAAACTGATAATCTTTTCGGCCTTCTTTTTTTATCATTCATTACTCTTTTGCTTTCCGAATTTTTCATCAGGAGATTATACACCTTATTGTTAAATCGAACACGATAATATGTGGCTCAAAAATAACAAACCTTTATGTTCATATTTTATTAAATTTGAATCGTTCAAACTATGTACATTCTCACAGATTTTATCACTAACGACCCGGGATTCGCCTTTCGGCATCTTCAGGCATTCAAGTGCACGGATGAACTTGAACTAACGTTTAGTAAATGAATGTTTCGTGTTTATATAAGAAATAAATGCGCCACTGAGTCCAAAGCCATTGCTGGCGAAAAGGATAAGCTCATGGGAATGCCAACAGATTTGAGTAGTAAGTAGTTTCAATAATTATATTATTTGTTTGTCGGCAAAGGTTTTATGATTTTATGATTATATAAGAAATAAAAGTGGAGATGCCGGAAAGTTTAGTATTTCATTTAAAATCGGAAGACTTTGCAGCTGTGCTCTATTTATTTACAAAATTTCCTATTTTATTAAAATAAAACAGAAACTAGTAATATATTAACTTATTTACAATAATATGTAATGATATTTAACTTGTAAAATCCGACAAAATCATGGGAACTAAATGATTAAAGCTTTTCTTTATGTATCGAGAACCATAACGCAGAAACTGGTATTATATTTTTTTTCAAACTTATATTTAGCGAAGAACCATTTACGATTACGATAGAAAAAGTCAATATTGATAAAACCAAAAGTGTACGAGTGAAACACAAAATCTTTCAAAAAGTTTACTAATAACACTGTAAAGTGGGCATAAAAAATGATTTTATAATGTAATTTAGATTGGATTAAATTCAATCAGTTTTCGTTTGGTTATGACATTAAAGTGCTGCGTTAAAATATCCAAATAGTCAAATAATTCATTCCGTAGAAGGTTTCAAAAACCACAAATGAAATATTTTTATTTAAAAAATTGATACGATATTCGGATGTGGCTTGTCCAAGAACAAGTTCATGCACGAAAGCCGTGCAAATTGTTGCTTACTAGATAAAATTTAATATAATATAATGTAGTGAATCATTCTAGTGAATTACTGCTCAATAAAATTCCTTTAAATGCCATTTGATATGGCATTTAAAGTTTAATACAATTTCAACAATGTGGACATTATAATAAATGACATGTAATTAATTGGTTCTCTCTTACCCACATCCTCTGGAATCAATGTGCTATCATGAAATCACTCATCGTAATTTGTTACATTTATATTTAAAATTATAAATCGACGGAAAAGCTCGAGCCGTTTAAGACGCAACGGAGTTGTTCAATATCCCCTAAAGCAGCGGTCATCAAACTACGCCCCGCCAAAGATTTTCATCCGGCACTCCAAAAATTCCCGTTTTTTTTTACATTTTATAAAATATCATGGTTTATTTGACAATTATTTATTTCGATTCATCAAATGGGATAAGAGTATATGGTAGTGGATACAAAGAAGTTAGATATAACATGTGTTGTTGGAGGCGAGGCGTTCAAATGTAGGATTTTAAAAATTATCAGCATAATAACGTCTAGGTTGCTTTTATAAGTGTTATGCGTATTTCTTTTCATACTTTTAATTTTAACTCAATAAATGAAAAACATTACAATATGTAAAACTATACAAAAAAAAATAATTCAATAATTGGAATTCCTTGATTACATTATTATTTTTAAATAATATTTACAATAGGCCTATTTTTAAATATATACTCTTATAAGTATAATTAATAGTTTCTATTATAAAATAAATTGTATAACTAAGCACATGTAAATAAATATTCCGATTGGATTCCAATGAGAATATATTTGCCGTCCGGCCCGTTAAGTTTTTTTCAAACTTCAATCCGGCCCGTTTCTCAAAAAGTTTGGTGACCCCTGCCATAGAGCTCTGACTCTCAACCACGGGGGCCTACAGAGTATACGATGTCAACTCATTTAACTATTCATAGTTCATCAAGTAACTTTTATTTACTTTTTTGTAAAACATCGTTTTCTAAGGAGTGGTTCCGAAAGATTCTGAATCAGATTAAATACCAGTTTAAAAATAGATAGTTTATGCATAATAATGAAGGTGTTTCCCATGCATGAATTGCGAGCAAACTACCTGCATATTATTGTTCAGAATGTATATACAGTAAGTGGCATCTATACATCACCGTCAGAGCCATTCCGCCCACCTTCTTTGAGATTACGCAGGTAAATCCCCACCGGTTTCATTTACCTGTTGCACGTCACGCAGCGATGAGAAATTCTCTTGGCGTCACAAATAATTTCACGGGGATTTTGGACGTCATCGTACGTTATATGACAGGCATTATAGTAAATTGGGTTCACCATTTTCAAAATGTTTGATTATTTGTGATTTGACATTTGATCTATTGGGCAATGTGATTGATTTGTCTATGCCTTAAATACCATAGACGAAAATTTGAATTATGAACACGTTATTATTGCAATCATTGCGCAACTATACTGTTCCTTGCCGAAAACAAGTGAAAAAAATCTTCTATCCATTATTTAACTCAGTGGTTTCCAACCTTTATGTTACTACGCCTCCCTTCGAAAAGTAAAACACCTTCGCACCTCCCCATCCTTTATTTCTTATAATAATAAGGACACGTTTTAAATGGTTAATAAACATTTTAAGCTGTTCGAGCCTCCCTTTGCAATAGTCCACGTCTCCCTGGCTGGAAATCGCTGATTTAACTTTTGATTTAATTGGTAGTTATTTGGTAAAATTAAATTACGTGTAATAAAGTACGACAGGCACTTGGCCTAGTGTGTAACGTCGTTGACTTAATTTAAGTTAGATTTTCATTGAAAACATTTGTTGTCACTAAACACAATACAAAAAATACTGAAAATAACTTAAATTTTAAAAGAAAAAAGCATATTTCATGTGTATTCAAAATAAGCAGACTCAAAATATAGATCCAGAAAACATCTGAAGGATATGTTTATTATTTTAATAGCTACGCTAAATGAGTCGTACTGTAATTCAATGTAAGTAAGTGAATTTAATTAAAAATTTGGGGTTTTGGGTTTTGATTATTGCCAAAAAAAGATAACGGTGCGAATTTCAATCTCCGGTAGTTCAAACCACAAACGAGCCTTGAGAAAATTTATTTCATGGTTCAAATTTTTTTTGTTCGGAAAACCCAACCTGCCTGCTTTTGCGGATCAAGAATGACAACGTTTAAAAAACATTCATTAAAATATGTATCATAAGACATAATGAGTGTTAACATTAATAGTCATACGAAAGATATTTTAATTTGTTATGGTGTGTAAGCAAAACAGTGATGCCAAAGGTTCGTAAGCAAGACAGTTATTTTAAAAAATGAATGTATTGCAAGGTTTGTTTTTATCAATTTCTAATAAAATATTAAATTAATTTCAGGTAGAAAGATACACCTGATAAAGAATTTGGTAATCTTACGTTCGTATCTCTGAATTGATACTTTCATTCATTTAATAAGAACAATGTAATAGAAAATTTAAATTAACTTTGATTATTCCACGTATTGTGTTACTAACTGTGACACGTGTTTCGCCTCTTTCAGAGGCATCTTCAGACTTACTATCGCAAATTTTGCTTAAGTAATGAAGCAAGATTGATTCTAACATTTTAAAATTATAAAATTACAAAATGGAGGTTTGGGTTTTTTTCCTTTTTAGAGGAGCAAGGAGGGGGGTGTAGAATCGAAATAAAGCAAACAGATAATGATACTAATTATACTAATGAGTTGTAAACAATCAGAATGGGATTTTTCATTTTTAATGGAAGCAAAGAGGGGATTATAAAATCGAAACAGTGCAAACAAATTTAATCATACTACTAATGACGTTAAACATTACAAACTATTAAACTAATGAGCTGCAATCAATCACCTAGGTTTGTGATTACTCTATTAATTGGAAACAATTTGAGTAACGGGGAACCGCCTGTGCTATTAAGAATATTATTTAATAATATTTCTTTTTTGTTAACAAATTTTTGTAAATCATATAGTGACCTAGATTTATTTACTCAATATACCGATTATATATTGATTCAAGTAGTTATAATTACAAAAATGTATGAACAAAACTAAAAACAGGTGTATAATTGTTATAATATTTAATTTAATCGAAATTTTTATGTACACCTAAATGGTTGGAACAAACAAAGAATAACGTTACAGATAGATAGATATTGTAGAAAAAAGAAAATTATACATTTATATTCAAATTATAATAATTATTCAAAAAAAATAATTAAATGTATTATTTAAAAAATATCAACATATCCATTGTTTTATATTTCATAGAAAATTTTAAGGAAAAATTGTTCTCAACGGAAAATACGCGTTCACTTGTCGTTGAAGTAGATGGAATAGATGTCAACCATTTAAATAGATTTTATAGCATTGCACTTCGTTAACGTATTCCAAATTCGCATAATCTCTAAATGTGTTTTGCGAAAACAAAAGATATCCGGAAAATTTTTCATCTTGAAAAGATGTAATATATTTACATATGCTTCTTTTATGGAGGATATGGTCACCACAAGGTTCTTCCAAGATTCTCTATCCCCCGCTAGTAACTTTGCTTCCTACCAGGTCACTCCTAGAGTCCCAGTACATCCTGTGGATAGTCATCAGTAGTCTTTCACGATGTTTAGATCCATCTGGTTGGTAAAAAGAGACAGACAGGGTTCAGACAGACTTATATTTAAAAGAAAAAAATACAGCTGAGAGATCAAAGGTATGCCTTTACATATATTTATTTTTAATACAGTACCATTATACAATACTTAATAAATAAATAGTAGATGATAAAATAGACATTTTATTTGTAGTTTCGTGTTTGTCACCTTAAGCAATCGAAATGCAATTTCACTGCTCAAGTATTTTGTTTTTGACACTCGTCTTTCATTGGCAATTTAATTTATTGTGTATTTAATTGACTAGTGCTGCAATCCCAAATAGTATTAATGAATATTAAACTTTTTTGCAACATATATGTTTTTTTTGCTAAGCCGGTATTGAAATTTATAATACTGTATTGATACGTTTGCCTGGCATTACAATTCAATAATAATTATAACTTAAAAAAAAAGTTAAAAAAAAGAATTATCCCAACTAAGATTAGATCTACAAGATCGATTTATATTCGAAGGCGTTGGTATTCGTAAAATCAATTCCTCCCACTTATCGAATCCTAAAAATAACAGTGCAAAGCGACAGCGATTAGCTAACCACTAGTCCTGTACCAGCACTTTCTATCATTACTCTTTAAAAAAATGGAGGTTGAGCAATTGACTAACAAGCAGTTCTCGTAAAAAAACTCGGTTGAGATACTTCAATTAGGAAGTCATATCTTCCACATTGAAAACGGACATGAATTAGAAAAAAAGCTTGAAAAGAATTCAGTTCCGGCACCTTTTTTTGTAAAAAAAGCACTGCATACACACATCGTATACATATTTCTTTCTTCTAGTTATACCTCGTTAAGAATGAACTAAATAGCCATCTAAGGACAATCCATTAATGCAGTGTGTGTGTTTCATGTTATGAGCGGTACAATAATGATTAAATTTGTTTCCTTATCATTTTGCGAGAGTAAATACCTTCAATAAAGTGCAACAGTAAACTGCCAATGATGCTGATGGAATTGGTTTTTCACCTCGCAGATCAATGACAGCTGACAGCGAAAGGTAAGTACTTAGTAATATGCCATAACTACATATATTCCTAAAATAATCGTTTGTTAAATTTGCGGTAACGTTTTAAGGTGATTGATATTACAAGTCAGTTGAATAATAAACATATCAATGCCATGGCCACTTCTCCGCACAATTTGTGCGCTGCAAGCATTAAGACGTAACATGGTATAACTTTTAATTTGCGTGTTTTAATGGAGGCCATTGATTGATTGAAAAAAAGGGAAGTCCGCCATTTTAAAGACGGGTCAACGGACAATTACATATATTTTGCGAGGTGAGAGGAGACCTTAACATTCAAATAGTAGCACGTAATCTGTTTTGAATCTAATCGACATTGAAAAATATTAAAAAAAAAACACTCAAAGAAAAGGCGTTTTATAAACACAGTATTTATTACATATCCCGATGTTACGATTTGTAAATTTGGCTCAAGATTTGTTAGTTTTCGTTTTCTTCGGAGACAGATAAGAAATATTTAAACATATTATCTAAGTCGAAACTTTTACTGCAATAAAATGAATAATATTCTAACGTAATTAATAATATATATTTTAATTATAAACGATTTTTCATGACATGCTGTATGAGTAAAGTATCGAATAAAATTAATACACAAAACGCTTCTTTCCAAAATAATCCTTTTTAAATCCGATCGATTTTTCGACCGAGTAACAATATAGAGTAAACGTCTACACGCGAATAAGTTTTTTTAGCTATTCAGTAAATTTTACGTGTGTTTCGTTCGATTCAACAACAGTCGTCAAACGTCTGTTTAGTAGACACACCGAAAACGTGAACAAGTGTGTACTACAAGTGTTGGGGTATGCTCTTATATTAAAAACTGTTTTTATTCACTCGCTCACTCGAATCACTGGTCGGATCATTCGGCCAAACTCTATGCCTGTGTATGTTGCCGAGTTCTCTATGCCTCATAGTATGTTGCCGAGTTCACTCTCTCGGCAACATACTATGAGGCATTAAAGCGGGAAACAAATTGCCGACACCCAACGCCACGTAATCGTGTTGGATGAAGAACATAGCTACATATTTGCCATTGTATTGTATGGAACAGGAAAGCACTGCCGTCGTGTCGCGTTGGATGTTGGCAGTGCGTTCCTGTTCCATACAATACAATGGAAAATATGTAGCTATGATCTCATCCAACACGCTTACGTGGCGTCAGGTGTCGGCAGTATGTTTCCGCCTTAAGTTGCTCGGCTGAATAATTGGACGAGGACCTTCGGCCGCGTATTCGGCCGATTGGTCTAAGCGAGGCTTTTAAGTGAGTTGTCAATAGTTTTATGTATGATATTTGAAATAAAATAAGTTATAATTTCATTTTGTCGCCACAAAGTTTATCGCAATTAAGTTTGAATAAGTACTTGACAAAAATCATTAATTTGCTATTTGATTTTAGTAAAAAGTTCCATATAAACAGCAAGATTAAAAAATCGCGTAGATGAAATCTGATAAATTGATGAAAAACAAGACTAATATTAATATTTTGAGCTTTACATTTCTTCCGGTTAAGTACGAGGTCAAAATATCGAGTCAATTATGGCATTTTGAAAAATATTCATCTTTTTGCTTAAAATAAAAATTTGACGAGTTGTAGATAATATTATTAAGAATCATTTAGAATTAAGCAATAGTGATGCATCGACGGATAATCTTTATATGTATATTATATTTCGAAAACTTTGCGTGCAAGAAAACACCTATTTAATTTTTATTTATTTTTATATGAATACATATATTTCAAAGATTAGTCGCTATTTAGACTTGACATCCTTGCTCGTAAATAATTTTTACTATTTTTTTTTTGTTTGTACAACTTTCTCCTTTCTTACATATATTTTTTTTGTCTAGCCGTGATATCTATGTCACGTTGCAAAAGATACATACTCAGGATTCATATTTTTTTCTACGTGTTTATTTTTATAATAAATACAAATCTTAAATAACAAAATCTGGGTCCACGGTGTTGGCTTCGGTGACGGATTTCACGGGTTCAAGTTCCAGTACGAACAGCATTTTTGACGCGAATACGTCTTTAAAATTGCTTCCATAGGGAGGCAATCCAAAAAACGAATGATAACAAAATCGGGGGATACAGTTTGGTGTTGCAGCTTTATATCTATCATCGCTATCCAAAATTCAATTGCACCACTGGATAGCTAAAGAATCAAAGAATTTATTGCGTTATATAAGAACTGTGATACATCGCGCGGGGCGGAGGGGGAAGCGCCGCCATTTTGAGTTAATTTTGCTGCGTATCGAGATTTCTATTTACTATAGCTTTTGACTCGGAAAAGTTACGATGTTCGTTCAAGTTTCAATCGTTAGCGCTCAACAAAATCTATCGATTATAGATAACACATAAGAGTAATATTGCGACTGTGACTATAATTAGGTGTTGAAATATAAAAAAATATATCAAAAATATGTAATGTCGGACTATACGCGTCAAAAAGCCAAATCTAAATACAGAGAT
Source organism: Himalopsyche tibetana (assembly GCA_030503985.1). Classification (NCBI taxonomy): domain Eukaryota; kingdom Metazoa; phylum Arthropoda; class Insecta; order Trichoptera; family Rhyacophilidae; genus Himalopsyche; species Himalopsyche tibetana. The sequence continues at coordinate 3,818,973 of JAPJYX010000014.1, forward strand.
CGTATACGGTTGGAAAGGGCTTCTCAAGAGCAATCGAATGGTTACATCAAAACACCATATGACCGAGTCAAGCAGTGCCGGGAACGTAAAAATGGGGCGTAATATCACCGATTACGAGACGTATTCACGTACAACACACGGCCGTGCCCATAACACAGCCACATCCCATTTTTTTTCAATCAATTTATCGATTTCTGTTCGAAAGTAATGTTGTTTGTGGTGTCTAAAGTTCCCTCCCACCCTTTCAATACCTTAATAACGGGGATAAGTTAACCACCGGACCTCTCCGACCCTATCATTTTATCTCCACTACACTATCTAAAAAAGTTTGGTTAGGTTGAATATCAATTTGGAGCCGGAGTCAAAATCGGACTCGTTGTTTTTACCCGATTCCACAGCCCTGGTTATTTGTAGTTTTACAGAACAAATGCTATCCAATATGGTTTAAAGCGAGAAAATACGCTTAACTCGCTTTATATACACAATTTTTCTCTCGTTTTAAAACATACATTTTACTCAAACGCAAGTGATACACGTGTCAGTAATGTCAGCTATTGTGCTTAACGGAAAGTTTTAAATCGATTATGTTGTAATACTATGTAGATTTAAGTATCAGAAGTTAATTTTACGTCAGATTAAAAATGAAAAATAATTTACCATGAGTAATACAAATTTCCATTGCTAATTATGACATGTAAAAAAAAAACATGATAACGCCCATGAGGATATTAAGTACGATACGGTATTTATAAAAATGATAATAATATACGGCTGGGTTATTCTCGTACATATATTTTTAACACATTAGTAATGTTTATTATTTAAATTGATCACCATAATGGGTACATAATATATGAATGAAAACGTTGTTGAAATTATTGAAGATTCAGGAAGAAATATGAAAACAAACGTTCTGTTAAAACGGACAAAAGAAACATTTATTTTCTTCTTGTCAAAAGAGTGCCTAGTTATTCAAGTTAATACTTTTTCTTTATATTAATATTAAATGCCTTTTATATGCAATTGAAAGAAGTGGAAGTTTATTGGTAGAATCCAAATAAAATTCGGTATACATAAACTTAGTAACACAATGCATTTTTCATAGTGTATATAAAGCTATTTTTTAACTATCCATTTGACAGATACTATTTCAAAATTTAATAAAGTATGAATGTCCAATAAAAGCTGAAAAAAACTTTATATCATTATTGGTGTATTTAATTTTGCTAATGTTTGATATTTTTTTCAAAAATAAATAGTGCATTTTGGTTGAGATGCGATTTAATTTTTTTAAAAAATAGGAGATCCCTGCACGCTCCCTGTTCATTTTTTAGTAACAAATTTTATCACGATATGATACACAAGGAATGTTTATCCCAACTGGGATAATTTGAAATCCTATTAAGCTAGATTCTATCGATCAAACGTTTTTTTGTGAATAAGCAATTTAATATTTTCTCTGTAGACCTTGACACTTACCCTTAAACTAATGATAATTCCAACAATGAAATTATATTTCATGCACTCGTCAAATCAATGTATAAAACAAAGCTTTTCTATAACATTGATAGGTATCTGGCTGCAACTAAATAAAGTACAAAATAGTACATTATGTAGATATAAAAACGTTTTTTATTACAGCAATTGGTCATATGATGTGTACTGCCACCTATGTTCAAATACATAAAGCTTTTTTAAACAATATTTCAAATAGCTTTTTTATTATTTTAATAGATGTCTCTAAAATTTTGTAACAATAATAATAGTAGTGCACACACATTTTAATCACAGATTAGGTAAGTAGATCAAGTTTTTTTATAATTTCGTTTTATTTGCATTTTTTAAATTTAATATGAGATCATATGCATAATACTTTGCAATAAATTTATCTTATAGCCGTCCACCCACGACTAGTTAGCAACAGATTACTGATATGTCGCTTTGATATGTGAAGTAAGTCAGTGAAAACAGATTTGTTGATCTGTGTTGTGTTATTTGTTTTTTATCTGGCGTTTCTATGCCGAAGTGTATATATGTGTTTCGCAAACAATAAGATAATCAATAAAATAATTGCTCAAATAGGAAGAAATATTAAATTATCAGCACAGTAGATTTTAACAATCTGTTACCATGCGGACATTTGCAATTTTGGGGGTCTTGGCTACTGTACTTGTTATAAGGTGAATATATTTTTTACTATAAATACGTGCATGTCCTTTTGTGGCTGTCGCGTTTTGCTGCAATAAATTAATTGTTTTATGGACAGTGATTTTTTAAGAAATTAGCGGCACCGCATACTTTAAATAGGGCCCGGCCCGACCCGCCCATTTTAGGTATTTATTCATTCTTATTTGGTACTAAGAAATAACATATATGTTGATATATAAAATATATGTATGTATACAGAGTAAGGGATTTTCCTACTGCCTAGGTCTGCCTTTTGATTACATCTATTTGTTTCACTTCATTGTTTTGTTTTATTCACAAAATACTTTCCCATACATTTGCATGCATAATAACATACGGGCGTATCTAGATTTTCGAAATAATGAAATATCACAGTTTTACTGAAATGAAGATCTTTGGGACAGGGATTATTAAATATAAAGTTTAAAAAATCCATAGTTCTAGTTTATTTTTAACAATAATTGTCCCTAAAGATGTAAGTTTTACTGAAACTGCAATATCCAATAACTCCAAAAATTCAGATACGCCCGTATGTTATTTTACAATGTAATGTAATAATTTAATATTTTTTTTTATATCGGATTGGAATTTCTTGGGTGAAATCTTCCAGTATGAAAGATTTAAAATATACGAAATACTGATACGGCAAATAAATTATATTTAGCCATTTTTTTTGACGACATTCATTTTTTTTGCAATACATATCTGTGTTGGCATATTCGTCCGGTATTGCAATTCCTTCTCCCAAGTCTAAACACGAATGCTAAAAAAAATTACACTTGAATATTAATTGCATACCAAATATTCTAAAACTTATCTACTTTGCATTACGTGTGTATAAATAGATTAGCAAATGAAATTTATTTCTTCCGACATGACTTGCACAAAGCACAGTCTGTTAACAAAAAAATGTAAAGAACTTACATAAAATTGTATTTACTTGCACTACAGTGTGACATGTATTTTTCGCTCTTGAAAATATTTACTAGAATTGATATCGAAATCAAAAAAATAAAACAACTCGCTGGCAAATATTTGAAATTACTGATGGGAAACTTTGTATTTAGTTCTTAGGTCGTAATAAAAAATGTCAATCTTAACCTATTTATCAGTTTTGGTAAGTCTCGTGTATAATTCTAATGACGAGATCGATGATCGATAAATTGTGTCTGAGAATTTTGATGTTGTAGAAAATTAATGTTTTTTTTTATTTATTTAGTATTCTTGGACACAATCATGCAACCGGAAGAAAGTTTCCAATTCATTTTAAGTTTGGCGCGGCCACTGCGGCCTATCAAATTGAAGGAAGTTGGAATGTTGATGGTAAGTCCCACAATTTTATTTTCCCTGTTTTAAGTGTATTGAAAACTTCTTCTTCTACTTCTTGACGCATGAATCCGGGGTGAACCTTGGTTGCCACAATCAATCTCTTCAACTCCACTCGACCTTCCGCTTCTATGCGACATTCTTTGGCTTTCAGCATTTGCAGGTCATGACACCCTATCGATCTAGTTGTTAAGTTTTAAAAATCTAAGAATGTCCTGCTCAATGTCGATATTATCAAGCTTGTGATTGTGCCGATTTCGCCAGATGTCATTCTTGCAGACAACACCGCAAATCTTTCGCATGATCTTTCACGCAAACACTTCTTCTTTAGCCGTCTAAGAGTTTTTAGAGCTAACCGTTCAGGTTTCTGACTGATACGCTAGTTCTGGTCTTGTGAGGGTTTTTTAGAAGCTAGCTACATATTGTATTTAATGATAAGTGGGAAGGTTTCAATTATTTTTGCAGTCCTGAAGAATATGCTTGTTAATTTATAAACTTTTTATTTACAGGGAAATCTGAAAGTATTTGGGATCACCTGGTCCACTTCAGACCAGAGCTGATAAAAGATGGAAACACTGGAGACGTTACTTGCAACTCTTACAACTTACACAAAAGAGATGTGGAAATGCTAACAGAACTGGGTGTTGACTTTTACAGGTTCTCTTTGTCGTGGACACGTATTCTTCCAACAGGCTTCAGCAACAATATAAACAAGGCTGGCATAGACTACTACAAAAAACTAATAAGAGAATTAAAAGAAAACGGTATAGAACCAGTCATAACTCTTTATCACTGGGATCTTCCACAGCCGTTTCAAGAATTGGGAGGCTGGACGAATCCGTTGATGGCAAAATATTTTGAAGATTATGCCAGAGTAGTTTTCGAAGCATTTGGCGATAGTGTAGACAACTGGCTTACCTTCAACGAACCAGGGGAAGTGTGCTTATCAGGATATGGAGACAACGTAAACGCACCCGCCATAAATTTTAAGGGAATCGGGGAATATATGTGTGCTCATACTTTATTAAAAGCCCACGCCAGAGTTTATCACCTCTATGATTCCCAGTTTAAGCCAAAACAAAAAGGTAACGAGATTTAGGATTCCATTAAGAGTGTAAAGCGCATAACCACCTTTATTTTCAATTTGGCTATTTTATAATAATCGCAATCTACTTGATTTTTTGATTTTTTGACGGAACAGAATTTGGAAATCTGAATCGGAAAAATAGTAGCCCTTTTGATAAGCCGCTGAACTACATTTATAGTTTTGGAACCTGGCGATACAAATCATACTCAACAGATCAAAATTAACTGACAATCATATCATATCTGTTTTGCCACCATAAATTTTCAATCCAGATTGCAGGATTAGGGTACAAATAAACGTTAGCATAAGTCACATGTTGAAAAAAAATCAGTATATTAAAAAGAATAATAATAATGTATATTTATTTTAAAATATAAATACACAATGAAATATGTTTTGCATTGTGTTTATAAACATAAAATATTTTTGATTACGTAATTGTCCCTATAAAAAGTTTGTGAATCTTTGGTCTAAGTGATTTACGTTGCAAAAGTCGTAATTTAATCAGAATATGCTGAAGTGTAATTCATCATTTTTAAATTGTATATAAAATATTATTATTTTATTTATTTATTTTAGGAAGGGTATCAATGACATTCAATGGACGTTTTCACCAAGCGGGAAGTAATTCTTCCGCAGATATAGCTGCAGCAGATAAAGCGAATCAATTCGAAGTAAGTTATTCTATTTCATTCGAGCAAAATGTGTCACATTAATTAACCCTCCAGAGACGAGAGCTTTTTTCCGATAAAAAAAATATTTTCTAAGCCATATTGAAGTCACGGATAACTTTTATTCCTATCCAAAAGTCACTGTATAGAAACCCCGCATGATTATATGGTCATGCTCATCCTTTTATTACCGTGTAATATTGAGTACGGACAGTAGTAAGGACAAAAGTGACCGTATGGGCTTGCAAACATTCGGGGTTGAAATATAGCTAAACGTGATTTTTTTTAAAATATTTACAATTTGACCTCTTTAGATCAACATAATTTCAAAACAAATATATTAGCAAAATAACTGTAAATAATTTTATGTTTTTATAAAAAAATATCTAACAGTTTCAAAAAGTAAATTAAAAAAAACGGAAATTCAAAAAATCACATGTGCTTTTGGAGACCGTTCCTGTTCCTACGGCTGATGATTTACTGTAGTCCGTACCCTTCTTAACCAAATATGAGCAAAAGCAACGATATTCAGGTAGAAAAAGTATGAATAGTGGGATCAATAGACAACGGTGTTTTGTGTGACCATATGGTGACGCTCGTCCTTGGAGGGTTAATTAGACAGTACAACACTGATACAAACATTAATTAATCAGACCATTCCGAGACGAATTTACAAGTGTTATACTCAATCAACTTATTTGAGAATAAGTAAATTTAAAGGTAAAGTACATAACATGAGCCATTCACCATTTTTCAGATCGGTTGGTACGCTCATCCCATATTTTCTGAAGAAGGAGACTATCCACGTGTGATGAAGGAGGCCATCGGTAAACGCAGTCAAGAGCAAGGATATAGCCGATCGCGGCTGCCGGTGTTCACTCCAGAGGAAATCAAGTACATCAAAGGAACTTATGACTTCTTCGGTATTAACCATTATACCACGAGGCTGGTTAAAACATTGACTACCGATCCAGGAAATCCGAACCCATCACTTGCTGATGATCTCAGAGTGGATGCGTATGCTGATGACTCGTGGGAAACTGCTGAAAGCGATTGGTTGAAGGTGTGTCTTTTAAACTTTTACTTTTTAGACCTTATTCAAATGGTCGAAAAATACAATACCGTATTACTTGATACCAAAAAACATCATTTCGGTATTTCTTCATATTTGTAGAGGTGTCATATTATTGTAGAAATTCTTCGAAAAATAATTAGATATATGTGGCAAAAACACGCCGTAATATTTAGTTGTTTATTTCTATTTTCTATGGATTTGGAACTTAACTTACATGTATTTCGTCTCGTAATTATTTTTTTCGATTAAAATTCAACACTCATAATTCAAGTAATTTATTAAAAACTGTATAATCAATAGATATTGTATTTTATCTAAAAAAATAATACAGTGAAAATGGTTCGGAATTTATTTCTACGTGAATTTTACTATATAATATTTATTTACATTCTTATAATTAATTATATTTTACAAATTAGAATTCAGTTAAATCAATAACAAATATTATAAACTTGTGTTTATGATATTTACCAATTCAACGAAATGAATTCGTAATAACACTAACGTGCAATCAATCGATAGATATTTTTATGTGTGAAATACTTTTTTTTTATTAATTTGATAACTGATTCGCAAGATGATTACTAAAAAGTCTAATCGAACACTTTTATCAATAATTCAAACAAACATGTTATTGTAACGTAACGTTTTCAACGTAATTATTTTCACCTAATGGTTCAATTATAATCAAGCACGCAAATCTTATTTACTAAATATTTTTTTAAAAAAATATATATACTTATAGCTCTTCGCATACTCACTTGTCTTCTAGGTGGTGCCTTGGGGTTTTAGGAAGCTGTTGAACTGGATCAAAGACAGCTATAACAATCCCGAAATCATAGTCTTTGAAAACGGTTTTTCTGATAAAGGAGAACTCAATGATTTCAGGAGAATCAAATATCATAGAGAATATCTGAATGCATTACTTGACGCCATTGACGATGGGTGTTCAGTCACTGGGTATACCGTGTGGACTTTAATGGACAATTTCGAATGGAGAGAAGGATTTACGTGAGGATATTTATTAACTTAATAAATAGCATCACTGTTACATTCTGTTACTTCAAGGAAATAGTTTCAAACAGATTTTTAAATAAATCCAGTCAGATTGTTGGTAAAATATTTTCAAAACACAAATTCATCAGCCCAAAAAAAAAACAATTCGATATCATTATTTTGGCCAGGAACCGCGGAGCAGCGGTGGGCTGCCAATACGTTAACAAGGGGCTCGCTTAATCTTAAAGCAATTCTCGGTGTTCTGGGAAGGAGTAAATTTTTTATCACTCCTATACTATTATATCCAATACTTGAATAAGCAATCGATTAATATACAAAATAACTTAGATTATTCCAGGTATTGTGTTACCGATTGTGACACGAGTTTCGCCCTTTTCAGAGTCATCTTCAGTCAACTACTTTTGCAAATGCCTCTGAAAGAGGTGAAACACGTGTCACCATCTGTAACGCAATACGAGGAATAATCTAAGTTATTTTACTTTATATTAAAATGAACTTCCACAAAGTTACCGCCGTACCCATCAAAAGTATTAAGCAATCGATTGTTTCATAATACACTTAACATATGTAGCAATATGCAATTTACCGTTAACTTACCAATTTAAATGGGTAAAAATGTACTACTGTGTATACTGAAGCTGTCGTATATAATGTTTAAGTCAGAAATTGCAGTTATGTACTAATTTGATCAGATAATATTGTTTTTTCTTAAATTAACAAGGGGCTCGCCGGCCACAGTAAAATTTAACAAGGGGCTCGCGCGACCCCTCCGAGCCCCCTTCGGCCCACCTCTGCCACGGAGTGTTTTTGTGCTAGAAAGAAGAAGATTACTTTTATTACTTTTAGCATTATTCTCTTCGCACTTACTTCATCCTTTTTTTAGTATGTATTAGAAAATATTTTATATATATTAATATTGTTTATTTTAGGGAACGATTCGGATTCTACCATGTTGATTTTAATTCTCCAGACAGAACAAGAACGCCCAAAGCTTCCGCTATGTTTTACAGAGATGTCATCAAAGATCGAAAAATTTATTAACAATTTTTAAACGTATTAATACAACTATGTATCAATTAAAATATCTGCTATCAACTCCAGAATAATTTGTATAGTCATCTTTCAGACCAATCATTGTGATTTTTTTAAATCGAAGATTTTTTAAACATTATATGTGTTCAAATAACACTTGGTCAACATTAGTCCAAAGCTTGGGCTCCAGACCAATACAATTTACCCTTAGGTCACAAGGTTTGTTTGTGATGTTCGTACTGTTTTTTTTATTATATATAAATAATAATTAAAATACATAATTGATGAAAATAAGTTGAATTATAATAATTATAAAACCATGACATCGCAACAAAAACACAACAGTATTTCCATTTTGAAATATGTCTCATTAATTACTAAAGCTTACATTAAATGTATTATTAATAAATTAACACTTAAACTACATTATCTTAGACTTTCAGCTACTTTTCTTTGATACATAGTTTCTTAAAACCACTTCCCCGGCGAATTATTTTTGCAAAAATGTTCCAATTTTTATTTTCTTTTATTTTAAGCATATAAATATTATTTTTACTAAAAAAAATTAACCCTTCAGAGTCTATTTTTTATATTTTTTTTATTAAAGATTTTCCTCCTGAATTTTTATATAAAATATACGAATGCCACAAAGCTAATTCATATAAATTGAATATCGTGAAATTGTATGAAACACGTATTAGCGTGAACGCCGAAAATCGAACAACAATTTTAAAATGTTTATATGGGCGCGCTTGGGTTATCACACGCATTTGCGTGAGCGCCAAAATTGGAAACTTTTTTTTACACCTATTCGTGTGAACGCCGGGGAAGTGATTAAATTATATATATCTATGTACGTATTTTAAGAAAAGCTTATGTGTTGATTAACTAGATGTCAGTATAAATATATAATGACATCTAGAGAAGTATTTTAAAAGATAGTGTTACAAAGGTCGTATTTTGTTATCTTATATACCTACGACATTATTTTATTTTATTAAAATATTGATTTATCATAATATTTGAAACTATGATACGAAAATTAAAAAAAAGTGCAAACATTTATAATATATTGATTATGATTTATGACCCTCCTCCATCCATTTTTTTTTTAAATACATACATATTTTAGATACTACTCGAGTTCTGGTACTTGCAGTAATAACACTTTTTTTGATAAAACTTACATCTCGAGTTTGAGCGTAAGAAACATTGCGAACTGACGGTTTGTGACACCAATTGATAAAACATATTTGAAATTTCTTAAACAAATATATTAAAATCATTTTTTACATTAATTCAAACGATACACGGTTATAAACTTTGATTAATATGCATGGATGTTTTTCTGTCACTTCTAGGTACTGGGTTAGGTGGGCTAAGCCTGATCTGCATTTTTCACCCAAAACTTTAGATGGCTGAATAAAAATGAACAGCAATTTGGCCGCTGAACAAAATAAATACATTTATAAGCGTAACTAACCTTTCCCAAATGAATATAATATCTTTGTTTAAATTTTTCTCTGTCAATATAAGACAATGCCGTGGCTGCCTACAATAATATTCTCGATTGTGTTTTGTATTACAATTTTAAACTGAGCCGGCATAAAAAAAAGCAATAACCCTATAAATAATTCATAAAGAACAGGCAACGTGACGTCAGTCTGGCAACACCTATGTATTAACGGCTCAGGGGCTAAAGCTTTCAAGCCCGCAATCACAATATCCTGCAATATTTCTTTACACTGGGGCGCATTCAAGCACGATTAGATTTTTTTTGTATTTGTATGTACGGAAACGTCATCAAACTCACACGACTGTGTTTCAAATTAACAAGCATCTCTCATTCGTTGGGGGCTAAATTGAATCTGCCCATGACACCCATACTCGTACATTGAAACACAAATTCCAATATCGTTGTATTGTATGAAAGTGACAAGTATTGAATCTCAGTGACAGCTCTGTATTGCTTTTTGTACTTGTAATTTCACTTTGATAGACACGAATTTAAGGTTCCGATTATTATTCTATTATTTCTTAGTTACATTAGCATTGATTTTATTATATAATAATTTATGCATTGCAGTAGTGTCGTAGTATTTGTTAATTTTCTTGTAGATTAATGTATAAGGTAAAGTGGAAACATGCACAATTTCGTAAATAGTATACAATGCTATGCTTTTCTCTAGCCCACCCAAGATTTTAGGTCACGAACCGCCACTGTTAAACAGTCATCAGTTTTCATATAACGCTATTGTGTGAGCTTATTTTTTTAAGCCACGAACTCACTGAGCAAATTTGACCTCACCAAAATTTAATAAAAATACTCATATTAGCATGAAAAAAAACGATAAAAGATTAAAAAAAACTGCAATCTTACACAAAGTTTCTCAACTATGTTCGAAAAATTCCGCGTGACCTCTAAGTACATTAAAATGCCCTCGTTCTCGAAACATGGTATACAGTAAAACAATTGAATAAATTTGTGTAATTTGTTTCAAATGAAATATTTTTAATGAAGAATAAATCGTCTTTATTCTGACAAAAAGCGATTAGTCAAAAACCAGCTGTTTTGAGTTATAAATGCAGATATATTAATTTTAGCAAGATGTACTTCTGTAAAAACAAATTCATATTTTGTGTAGTTTTACACATCTTAATATATATCAACTAACCGAAAATCGTTTAAACCATTTTTTTTGCCGGAACGAAAACCGGAACTGAACCGATATATATATTTTTTAACTCCAGAACTAAAACCGTAACGAAAAAAAAGGGGTTCGAAGCGTTTGGACAAAAAAACGTTATGAAACAAAGTTAAATCTGAAAGACTAAATGTGAATTGAATTTGTTAACCAATATCGAATTTTATGAATTATTTAAACGATAAGTAATAGATACAGTCCATAAGTAAATATGTTAAAACTTCATGATTATCGAAAATTACTTTTATCTCGAAACAAGTTTTTTACTTATCGCATTCTGACAGCATAACGACGAGTCATGCTAGGTGTGTAGCACTAGAGGATTTTTTTGTTTATAATACGCATGTACACAATTTTCGTTTCCGGATTAGGTTTTCAAGTACTTAAATACGTACTTTAAGAAAGCCACTCAACTTAAAAATAACGATTGTTGAATGAGTTTATGATTTAGTTTCGTAGTATGGTCAAACTATTTTTCTAGTTTTAATTAGTTTGTGGCCTATCAAGAAACACTCCAACATACCCATTTAGTTTACGATCTATGTGTTGGGAGCCCACACTCTAACGCAGTGGATCTTAACCTGAATCTGAAAATATGTTCTCGCACCCCATTTAAAATTTATTTACGTATTTGTAATCCATTTTATAAACATTTTTTATATACATATGTCAAAATAGAAACTGCTCTCGGACCCCGGAAACGCTTTTTCGCACCCCCAGGTTAAGAGCCACTGCTCTAACGGAAGTTATATTAGTAATCATATAAAGATGACGTAGCAAATAGATAAACATTGACAGGTGTCTGATTGATACTCTTGCCAATCTTATTAACAAACAAAAGATCCCTTTTTATACTGAAATATGATTCGTTAAAGTGAACAATTGATATTCATTAAAACAATTATATAATAAGAGGAGCGAGGGCACACTTGAGAAGAGTGGAAAACTTATTTCTAATATTAACATGTAAAAATGAAACAATAGTCTAAGGTCACTTTTAGAGTGGTCACTGTCTTACTAGGTGGAAAGCATTATATTCAAAAAATAAGATACACATTTGTACTAATTCCCTTTTATTTAAAAATATCAGAACCGGTTTTGCTCATGACGAGTATTATCAACTAATAAGAGAATACAATGTTACAGTGTTATTTATACAAATCAAAATTAAATAAACAATTTTTATTAAATAATAATTTACAAATAAATGTACAACATATGAATAAGTGACATTAAAATTGCTGAAATTAAAATGTTTAATGTTATAACAGTAGTTTGAGGGTATTGTTTGCAAACACGGATTATTTCAAATTGGTTAAAAAATGAATCTTGGATTTCATTTTGTAAAAAATATACGTTTTACAAGAATTTTTAGTTTTACATTACTTTGGAATGACGTTTTCTATGTTATGAAACATATTTGAGAATAATTTCTAAAAATATTTTCAAAATTTAAATTTATTTACTAACATTACTCATGGTTCATGTTTCAACAATTTTGAAATAAGCTGAGTTTGCAAATAATAGCCTCATTTGTTCATTTAATTGATCTAAATCGTGCAAGAATATATATGTATTGATTTCTAAAATTTCTATAAATTCTTGCTCGAGTTTTTTTATGTTTACATTGAAAAAAGCTTAACGGAATTTAAAAAAAAACAAATAATCAATAAAAAGGCGTTGATATGAATGTCTCTTTGGTGTAAGTACAGAACGAATTAAAAAAATACACAAACAGAAATGTTTCTAAAACAACTTATCCTCCTTTACCCTACCTACGTGAGGACGTCGTTTAAAATTTGGCAGTCATTTGAAATCTATTTCAGCAATTCAATTTTTATCTGTAATTATCACAATAGGTTAGATTATCGATGTAAAATAATTGATAAAAAAATACATAAATAGTTCTGAATATCTATTTAATTATTGATTAAGTTTAGTTTAAAGGTGTCGTACAATGAAATTCTTCGTGACGTTGTGGGTCCTTCTAGCGGCAGTTTTTGTGAGGTGAATACATATTTCAATTAAATTATATACATATATTGATTCTGAGATAGAGTTAAGATTTTTTTATTATTTTAGAAATAGTTAAAATTGAAGATAAATAACAGTAAAAATAGCTCAATATGACATCAATTTACGGATATTAAAACTATTACTTGATATTCTGTGAAATTTGTTATTAAAAATAATGAATGATTTAATTGTGATCGTGCCGTGCCGTTGATAAATTCTACTTGAAAGTCTTGAGAAAATATTAAAAACACTAATTGAATTAAGTATTTCTTATTACTTTTCTAGCATCTAATATTCTAATTATATATGCCTGTTAACATTCGCCCGTTACAAAAGATTCAATAACATGATGATTATTTGAATCATATTTTTTTATTGAGATTTGTTTATAACTCCATGATTTCCCTTTTGATTTTTTTGTAAATAAAACAAATACACCTTAACAAAAATGTATTACATAATGCCATTTATTGTTTTTGAAATCCGATTTTCAACCGCCACTATTTTCCTAGATATCGAATGCGCCTGCGACGGCTAAAAGGTTGAGTTCCTTGGGTATTTTATATTTCCACACTTTATCCCATATTAGAACTTGCCAGCTTATTATTTTTCGCATAGCATTTGATCAATCCCTTTAATGCCTTTGGCTTTAATGCCTTTCTATAATTAAGAAAAAAGAGTTGATGTTTTAAGAATAGATTTTTTTTTCGACAATACTGTTTTCAAAATAATACATACAATTATGTTAGGATGAACATCTTTGTTACAAAAAAACAACTAAATCACCGCATGGACGCCACTAGCGCCCATTTAACTTTTTACATCAGACGGGTACTGGAGGTATTATAATATGGTATATGTTTATCAAATAATACGCCTTAAAAACTCTAATGATATACATAGAGTCCATCAGCTAAGCAAATGGGTATAGGAGCCAGTGGTGGTTATAGTTACCAGACTAGTTGGGCTTAGCCCGACCTGGATTTTTCACCCAAAATGTGTAGAAAAAAAAACTTTAGATGGCTGAATAAAAATGCAAAATAAACGTCAGAGTTTGTTGTATTCAGACACAAGTTGTATTGTATGAAACAACACACGGTAGTTCTCTTTGTAGTCCAGTCTTTACTATTCTATTATTTCATACTTACATAAGCTTTGATTTTATTATATAATAATTTATGCTTAGTGTCGTAGTATTTTTTGATTTGCTTGTAGATTTGTGTATAATGTGGAGTGAAAACATGCACAATTTCGTAAATAGTATACAATGCTAAACTTTTCAATAGCCCACCCAAGATTTTAGGTCACGAACCGCCACTGATAGGAGAAGCAACGATTTCAGTCAATGTCACAGAAACATCAGTCTTTAGCCTAACATTGATTCTACCCTGTAATGTATTTATTTTATAATATAAACACTTCTTTTGATGATTTTAAAATGAAATTTCACATTTAAAATACAAATACGATATCGCATATAAATATAAAAAAAACAATTGTAAAAAAATTGGCAAAGCTATATTTACTTATACAGCATTGAAATGACAACAGAATTTTAGTGTTTTTATTTCGACTGTTACCAAAGACACGTTGTACTTCGCAAATATTACATTAATTTAATAAAAGATAAGATTTTCTTGTTATATAATGAATATTATTTATAGATAAAAGGTTTTGTTTAATAATAAATGATAAATAAATATAATATATATCATTTTTTACTGGATAAAGATGTTAATTTCATCAAACATCTAATCTTGTTTAATCTTTTTAGTGAAATAAATGATGAGTTTTCATTAATTTGTCGTTATTATGCAAGAGATATATAAAACAATAAAATATGTTTGGTTATAGCTGTGGAATAATAATTTTTACTTAATAAGTATATTTCAAAGTGGTCTTGTCAATTTCTAGGTAATATTATTTTTGAATAATTAAGTTTAATTGTTTACTCATTTATAAATCGATGTCATTTTAATTAAAGGTTGGTGTCTTACACTTGGTTGTAGGGCCTTATGGATTACTCCAATTACCCTTTCGTCTGATGTTGGGGTTTCCCCTCTTTTTAGTGTTGGTTCCTGTCTCTTTTTATTTTTTATATATTTTTTTTATATTTTATTTTTTTTATCCCATATTATTTATTTTTTTAAATATGAGTGAGACAGGATAGTCATCTGTATTGTATTGTTTTTTTTTTTTTAGTTTTTTTGAATGCCAGCAAACATACAAATATTGCCAACGGTAAAATACATGAGAATATCGACCACAGTTTCTTCAAAACAGGTTTTTTAATCACAATGTATTAAGCTTGTTACACGTTCTATCAAAAGGATGCAAGCTGCAAATGCCGAATTAGTATCTAAATTTAGCTTTTAGGTTTGAAAAAATTAAAACCAAGAAAAAAGATTGAAATAAAGGTTTTTCCTGGACAATTTCTTTAATTAATATTAGATTATGTCAATTCAACACCACTTTAGAAGTCTCCGTGCACTTCAGGGTTGTGTATAATTCATAATTTGCATACGTCACAAAATCATCAAAACACGTTTTTAGCGCCTCCTGTAAAATGTGTGGGTTACGTCTTTTTTCCTTTCCACAGTCGATATGAATAACGATGATGTGACAAGTTTTTTTTTATTTATTAAAATTGTCCAAATTAAAATATCATGTGGTTGATTGAAATGGCATTTATTTGATAGAACTCCATTGAAATAAAGTTATTATAAGAAACAAAAATAGTTATAGTTACCGTTTCGGCATCACGCCATCGTCACTTATATCGCGAGCCATTAAGTATACATTTAAAAAAAATGTTTGACACACGCCTGTGTGGTCGAGTGGTCAACGTCGTTGACTACCGCTACGGAGGTCACGGGCTCGAATCCCAGTACTGGCAGATTTATAAATTGATTTATGAATTTCTGTCCAAAGGCATGAATGTATGTGATGTCTTGAATTCCCCTCTCCCACCTATCCTATCCTATGTACGGGGCGTATCGAGAGTGATTAGCTAACCACTAGTCCTGTCCTAGCCCTTTCCTTTTATTCCTACTGTCTTTGGAAAAAGAGACGTTGAGCAACTGAGTAACAAGCAGTTCTCGTAGAAACACTTATGTTGAGATAAACTCTATTAGGAGTCCATATGGCCCACATTGTAAACAAAAAAAAACGGTGCTATTTTTGTATGTGTATTATGAAGATATACCATGTTTGAGTCAATTTTTTAATGCAATGATATTCTTAATTGAAACACACTAATAATTAATTTGATTCATAATACTATGGGTAAGTAAAGTCAATTGATTAAGAAAAACTTTTTTTGAAAAAAAAAAAGCCGCTGCTATTAGCTCTAACGACGTATGGTGGTTGGTTGAAAGGACTTTCACAAAAAAATCTCTTTAATTAAGATAAAAAAAATAGTGATACAATTGCGTATATAATATATAGCAACAATATAAAACAATGATGTTATTTTTTCTAGTGTATCCGCTCGAAAAAATGTCAGACTGCGAAAATTTCCGGCAAATTTTAAATTCGGAGCGGCAACTGCTTCGTATCAAATAGAAGGAGGCTGGAATGCAGATGGTTTGCATTTATTTTATTTTAAAAAACCCCCACTTTTAATTGTGTATTTATGAAGTATCACCAGGCTTTCGGGGCGTGATAATATTACGAAAAGGTTTCTAAATATTTGCATGGTATTAATTTCAATTGCGTCCTTTTCACCTAGACGAATATTATATTTAATTTGTTATATAATAAGATTGATAAATCGGCTGCGATTATAGATACCTAATCAATAATATGATTAGTACTTAACTAATGTCAAATGATTAATTGTATCAAGCAATGATTACGTTAATTCCATGTTATTAAAAAAAACTAATCGGATTTAGATTGAGATGATTATCTTTAATCATTTAGTGGAGTATTATTGGATTATGACGGTGGTTATAGTTACTGAAACTATTATATGTGCGAACTTAATAAACAAGAATGCTATCTCTAAGTATTATTTCAAAGTTCTCATACATCACTACTAAATACTAATATTGAAATATTATTTTTTTCCTAAGTCGCAATTACGAACGAATTAATTGTTTTAATTATTATTTAGACAAATCAACGCGTCAAATTTTACGTCTTTTCTTATTAAAATCGTCCACTGACAGTTATATTGTAAGTAGTTATCGCGGGTCCTATGGCGCAGTAGTTAGCGTTGTGTGCTTCCGTGCCAGATTCACGGGTTCAAGTCCCAGCTCGAACAGCATTTTTCGATCGATTTCTGTTCGAATACATGGGTGTTTGTTTTTTCTTAAACTTACCGATCCTTTAATAACTAGGCGCAGCAAGAGCGATTAGTTTACCAATAGTTCTGTTCTAGCGTTATTATTCTATCCCTTCTTCTCTATTTGAAAAAAAACGAGGTTAAGCGACTGAGTAACAAACAGTTCGCGTAGAAAAACTTATATTGAGATACCTCCATGAGCAGGCCATATCCTCCATATTGGGAGCGGAGATGGATTAATAAAAAATAAAAAAAAAGTATTCATTGTCGAATGCTTTGTGGAAAAGTATGAAAGTTGATCAAAAAAGTGTTCCATTCTGTCCTAATTTTAATTTTTATAACAAGAAAACCGATATATTTCTACAGGAAAAGGTGAGAATATTTGGGATAACCTCGTCCACCATCGACCAGAGTTGATAGCAGATAGAAGTACCGGAGATGTTGCTTGCGACTCTTATAACCTTTATAAAAGAGACGTAGAAATGCTCGTTGAGTTGGGCGTAGACTTCTACAGGTTCTCCTTGTCTTGGTCTCGTATCCTGCCAACAGGTTTCAGCGACAAAATCAACAAAGCTGGAATAGACTATTACAAAAACTTAATTACAGCTTTAAGAGCCAATAACATAGAACCTGTCATTACGCTTTACCACTGGGATCTTCCACAGCCTCTCCAAGAGCTGGGAGGCTGGTCTAATCCTCTGATGGTTGATTATTTTGAAGACTTTGCCAAGGTGGCATTCGAAGCTTTCGGCGATACCGTCAAAGATTGGATTACTTTCAATGAACCTGTTGAAGTGTGTTTATCAGGATACGGAAGAGATGGAAAAGCACCAGCCCTCAACTTTAACGGCATCGGAGAATACCTCTGTGCACATAATCTATTGAAATCTCATGCTAGGGCGTATCATTTGTACAATAATAACTATAAACCAACACAGAAAGGTAAGCTGAATACACATTATTTCTATAATGTACGTATAATACAGTACTGCAACTTGTTAGTTAATCATTTAGTAACGTAAATGTCATTTGATGTATCATTATTGTTTGTTTGTTTTTCTATCATCCCAATAATATATAGTAAAATTAAAATCATTCGCACTTAAACAAGCATTTGTGAAAGTAAGATTGTCTGAGGATGCTTCTGAAAGAGGCAAAACACGTGTCACAGTTTGTAGCACAATACGTGGAATGATCTAAGTAATTTTATACCCTCCAGAGACGAGAGCTTTTTTCCGATAAAAAAAATATTTTCTAAGCCATATTGAAGTCACGGATAACTTTTATTCCTATCCAAAATTAAAAAAAAAAAAAACGCAAAGTCGTTGTATAGAAACCCCGCATGACTATATGGTCATGCTCATCCTTTTATTACCGTGTAATATTGAGTACGGACAGTAGTAAGGACAAAAGTGACCGTATGGGCTTGCAAACATTCGGGGTTGAAATATAGCTAAACGTGTTTTTTTTTTAAATATTTACAATTTGACCTCTTTAGATCAACATAATTTCAAAACAAATATATTAGCAAAATAACTGTAAATAATTTTATGTTTTTATAAAAAAATATCTAACAGTTTCAAAAAGTAAATTAAAAAAAACGGAAATTCAAAAAATCACATGTGCTTTTGGAGACCGTTCCTGTTCCTACGGCTGATGACTTACTGTAGTCCGTACCCTTCTTAACCAAATATGAGCAAAAGCAACGATATTCAGGTAGAAAAAGTATGAATAGTGGGATCAATAGACAACGGTGTTTTGTGTGACCATATGGTGACGCTCGTCCTTGGAGGGTTATTAAAATGAATTTCCACAAAATTGCCGCCGAATCCATCGAAAGTACCAGCCATCAATGTAAAGTAAATAAGAATATCACTTTTTAAGGTGTTCACTGTCAATACTTGACAATACAATAATGGAATCAGTTGACAATGCTCATTATGAGCGAAACCGGTCCTGATCTAATAAATTTTATGTGGAAAAAGTACTAAAAATGTTTTATTATTTTTTAAAATAAGAATATACTTAAAAAGTATGTTTTCCAAAGAGTCTCAAATCTGGTTTGATACCATACAAAATGTTATTTTAGAGCACGGGTTCCCAACCTGGGGGGTTGCCAACTTTTTTTAGATTTTAACAATATAGCAAATCGAGTTAAATTAGAGTAGCAAAAAGGCCGCAGGTTCCCCATCACTGCTTTACACAATGAAATTCAAGTTTCGTTTTTAGACTATTTTAGAACTGAGTGTTTCAGTACCAATTTAGACCAGTTAAAACAACAGGTCTGGTTTGGGATTTAGTTTGCATCTCTAGAAGGTAATCATAAAATAATGCGTGTAATGTAAATATTTACTTAGATGTGATTTTCGTTTTTTAGGTAGGGTATCAATATCTTTTAGTGCAGGTTTCCATGAGCCAGGAAGCAACTCAACTGCAGATATAAACGCAGCTACCAAGGAAATTCAATTTGAAGTGAGTAACATTCATTCATTATTACATCCCGTCTTGGTGAAATCAATATTGTATATTTTTTTGTGATCAAAACTTTTGCACTCTATTCGATTACACAAAACAGTGTTAATAAATACAAAATGATTGAATTGGCATTTAAAGTGGCGGAATAATCAGGCGGGAGACTCTAGGCGCAATAAAATTTGGAGGCCCTGTTTTTCCGATAACATAAAAACAACAGAAATTTCAAGCAAAATAGTAAAAATATATAAAAATCTGAACAAAAATTACATGGGCTATATTAACCCTTTTAATGCTGGACGATTTTGCTATGCATATGCTAAAAAGCGTTTTTTATAGAAAAAATCGTCAAATTTTTTTTCAAAAAAAGTATTGAAAAGCATTTTTTAGGAACTTATAAAAAATACTTGTATTCTCTATGATCTATGGAAATAATATTCGGAGATAATGTCTCCATTTTACAAATATGATACAACAATAAAAAATATTAACGTTGATTAAAGAAAATTTAAAACAAATAAAACTAAGTTCCCCTTAAAAAAAACAGTTTAAAACATATTCATTTTGAAACACTTCTTATGTCATTATGTAGTAAAATCTATTAGTAGTCATTGAATGAATTTTTTTTTATTATTTTAAAAAGCATCAAATTTTTGCGCATATTTGCAAAGTGAGTTTATCTACAATATAATGTCACGTTACATTGCGAAAAGATTGATATGGGCTGATGGGATAGATTGATATGCCGGACAGAAAAATAAGCCGGGAGTATCTGACGCATCTGTTGAATAACTCACATAATATAAATAAAAAATGAATAGGTATAAATTTGGTATCTGAAGCGCCGGGCCGAAAAATCGGCCCGGCGCATTTTTCGCATAGGTAGGGAGGGCCGATCTCTCGGGCCTCCAGCATTAAAAGGGTTAAACATATAAGCTATTTTTGAGGCCCCTAAGATTCGAAGAATATTATAATAAGATGAAAAATAGTAATGTAATTTAGTTGTAGTATTATTATTATTCAATGTGGAGCATATGTCCTCCTAATGAAGATATCTCAAAAGATTTTTTTTCTACGAGAACTGCTTGTAACTCAATTTTTATTTTTTGGAAGAGAGTAGGGATACACTCAATTATTTGAGAATTGGAATGGTGGGGGGAGGGGGTGGAAATTGTGGAAATCACAAACATCCATGCCTTCGAACAGAAAATCGATAAATCGATTGAAAAACGCTGTTTCTACTTGGATTCAAGCCCGTGGGGTCTAGCTTGGATGGATCTGACAATTAATATTTTTAATATAATTCTGATAAGGCCGTAAGCCGAAATAGCTGTCAACTACATCCATACATATAAAATAGTAATTGTAGATATAAAAGACATGGATATTTTCTCACCTAATTAAATACTTACAATTATATCTTTTAAGCTCAGCTTAATACAAATTTACTGGACCTTTTTTTCTAAATATTGTGACTACAATTAATAATTTTAAACACTTATTTTATCCATTTTTTTGTTTATTTGAGCAATCGCTGGATCGATCTATACAAACTTAGACTAGGGGGATGTATTAAATTTGAATCGTTTTTTTTACATTGTCACATGTTTTGTCTCTTACGACCCGGGTTTCACTTTTAGGCATTTTCAGGCGTTCAAGTGCACGGATGAACTTGCACTGGCTCTTGAAAATAAGTTTATAGTGTATATATAAGAAATACATGTATTTATCATTAAGCTAAAATCTTTTAATGTCGATATGGATTATTTTTACTAATGGTTTGGTTTTAATGACCTTCAATTTTCCGTTTTAAAAAGTGGATCTAAATTCCTTTAATTTTTTATCGTCTTGCTTTTTATTGTATTATATTGTATCTAATACGCTAATTTATATTTTAGCTTGGATGGTTTGCTAACCCAATATTCAGTGAAGATGGAGACTATCCTCGTGTGATGAAAGAAGCCATCGCGAAGCGTAGCGAAGAGCAGGGATTCCCCAGGTCACGTCTACCAACATTCACCCCAGATGAAGTTAAATATATTAAGGGATCATTCGACTTTTTTGGTTTGAACCACTACACTTCAAGGTATACGAGGGCAGTAACCTCTAATCCGGGGCACCCTATTCCGTCGTATTCGGACGACGTCATGGTTGAATCGTTTGCTGATGATGCTTGGGAAACCGCTGCAAGTGACTGGCTAAAGGTACAAATAAAAAATGATCATGTCTTGGTCGGTTTTACTTTATATATCCGTAACATTCATAAAAAAACAGCAGTTTTCATTTAAGTTCATATTTAAGATCAAGTTTGATTAAAAATGTCCTATCTTGGTGATAAATATTATGTCAAATGATTTCCCGAGATTTCGGGATGACAACATCGGACAGGATCGTGGGATTCGAGGCCCTAGTCACTGCACCAGTATCGATTGAATAAATTATTTGTTCTGACACTTCACTTTTGATGGGAAAATATATCGTACATGATTTGACAATGTATTTTAGTAAAATAAAGTGATAATGATCTGTCACCCACATTTATTATCACAAGTAAAACTAGTAAAAACATACACACTATTTGAAAGACATAGTCGATGTTCATTTGTTTTTAGATTGAAGTTTTGATCATTCCTCACTGCCGTATTGTATCATATTATAAAATAGCCACGTGCTTTTGTTTTAAAACATTTTTTTGTTCAAATGAGAAAAATCATCCTGATACTGAGTCTGATGTGATATATAGTACGAAAACTCTTTAAGATTCTCACATAATAATATATAGTTTAAAAGGATTGTTCTGTAATATGTCAAATTAATTTCAGGTCGTTCCATGGGGCTTCAGGAAACTATTGGTATGGATCAAAGATAACTATAACAATCCCGAAGTAGTGGTTTTCGAAAACGGATTCTCTGACGACGGTAATCTGAACGATCTCAGACGTATTAACTATTATATAGAATATTTAAACGCGATGCTCGACGCTATTGATGAAGGATGTTTTATCACTGGATACACAGCATGGAGTCTTATGGATAACTTCGAATGGAGACAAGGATATCTGTAAGTACATTTGAACAATACAATAGACGTCGAAGGATAAAGTCTTTATTCTTCAGCCACTATCAAACTTTTGAAAAATTGATGCATCTTCAATGATTATTCGAATTTATTACGTGTATATCGATTTACATAATGATATTACTCGACTATTTTTGTATATTGAATACAAGTGACTTAGTATTATTAATATTTCATTCAAATTTCAAAAACCGAACAGTGTTTGTCTATGGTAAAAAATAATTAATTTGACTGATGACGCTGCATTATTTAACATCTGTCAGAATTAAAGGACGGTAATTGATATATTTAAAGGTACATTTAAAAAAATGAGTGTGTATAGGGCTACATAACCCATATAAATAATTATTTATCACATCGGCCACATCGTAGCGATCGTACCGAAATTAATCTGACACGTATTATTTTCATGACATTGCATTGTTGGTGATGTGTCATTTTTTCGATATTCACTGTCAAGTACTGTCAAGTTTCTTGTACTTCTATTGTAGTCTGCATTATAATCAATATTAGGACTGATGTGGCTCATCACGAATATTACCAACTGTTATTTATTTAAAAATCGATACATGCTCCTGTTTACAAGCATATTTTCCAATATAACGTATGCTAATTTTCAAAAAGATTCATATCATTTAAATCATTGGTACCCAAACTTGAACGGGCCGCATTTTGGAAATCATTTATCATCCGAGCCAAACAAGTTGAAAAAAATCAGCTTAAAATAATTGATATATTATATATTTGTTTATTTATGGTTCATATGGCACTGCTTTTCATTAACTAGTTGGATAATATTTAGATCGCGCTTGGTTTGTGCCAAACGTAAGATCGCGTCTAGGTTTTCGACTGTTAGTCGATTGCGTTGCTTTGACTTGTTCAAATTCATAATTGAGAGAGCTTGATCGCAGATGTAAGTCGATCCGAATAAGGAAGAAAAAAGTGCATCTTTATCACAAATGTTTAGTTAGCTGCCGCCATTGGGAATTGACTTTTTTTGGAAATAAAAAATTTGTGGATATTTCTTCCATATAAATATTTTGTATCATTTAAGATTTCGACTGAAGGTGCTTGGTGGAATTTCAATATTAAATTTGAATCGTTCAAACTATGTACATTCTCACAGATTTTGTCACTAACGACCCGGGTTTCGCCTTTCGGCATCTTCAGGCATTCAAGTGCACGGATGAACTTGAATTGACGTTAAGTAAATGAAAGTTCGTGTTTATATAAGAAATCTTTCTATTTCTGAGAATGTACATAGTTTGAACGATTCAAATTTAAATATTTTGTAGTTTTGTGCACGACTGTACATCCAGCAATTATATCTGCAATTTTTCTGGAACGTCAAAGAAGATTTTGTTACTGACATATTAAAATTTGATTATTATGTAGTTTTTAATTTAAGATTTCGACTGAAGGTGCTTGGTGGAATTTCAATATTAAATTTGAATCGTTCAAACTATGTACATTCTCACAAATTTTGTCACTAACGACCCGGGTTTCGCCTTTCGGCATCTTCAGGCATTCAAGTGCACGGATGAACTTGAACTGACGCTTAGCAAATAAAAGTTTCGTGCTTATATAAGATACAAATGCATCACTGAGTCCAAAGCCATTGCTGGCGAAAAGGATGAGCTCATGGGAATGCCAACAGATTTGTGTAGTGAGCAGTTTCAAGAATTATATAATCTGTTTGTCGGCAAAGGTTTTATGATTATATGATTTTATGGTTATATAGGGTATAGAAGAGGAGATGTGGGAAAATTTGTTATTTCGTTTAAAATCGGAAGACTTTGCAACTGTGCTTTATTGATTTCTAAAATTTCTTGGAAAAAGAGCTTATGACTGTCCGTATTTGGGTGTAACATTTTTATCCCTTGTTCCTGATTGAACACGTGTCCTTCCGAAATTAAGTGATTAGCAAAAGTAGACGTGTCTTTTTTCAATCTAAAGGCTGCCATATGTTCTAAAACTCGGATGTTCAATGTTCTTTCTGTTTTGCCGATATAAAACTTTGTACAACAAGAGCATTGCAATCTATAAATCCCGGATTTATTTAAGTAATGTATTTTATCTTTATTATTAATTAATAATTTGCCTAAAGAGTTTTTACAGTAAAAAGCAGGTCTAACACTATCAGCTAGCTGTTTTTTAATTTTGAGACTTGTATTTCCTAAAAAAATGATTCTACGCCAATACCTAGTATGATCTATGTCCTTTGACACTATACCTTTAAATAACATTTTTTCTGCAAGTTTAGCTTGTTTTTTTGATAAAAGATTGTCTATAAGAGACATATCGTATCCATTGTTTATGGCGATTTGTTTGATGATTTTCAATTCAATATTAAAGTTTATTTCGTTTAAAGGAACACTCACAAGTCTATGTATTTCTGAATGAAAAGCGGCTAGTTTATAAGAAAATGGGTGCATTGAATTTTTATGGATTACAGTGTCAGAGAATGTTGGCTTCCGAAATATTTTAAACTCGTGAGAATGATTTTCAATGTTAATATTTAAGTCAAGAAAGTTAATATTTTTGCCTCCGACTTCTAGAGTAAATTTAATATTTTTATCTAATGAATTTATAAAGTTATGAAAGTGAGTTATTTGTCTATCTGTTCCATTAAACAGGCAAAGAATATCGTCTACATATCGGAACCAATAGACTATAGGTTTGGCTTCTGTTTTGTTTCTAAAAATTGTATCTTCTAAATAGTTCATATAAAACTCAGCTAACAACGGTGATAGGCAGTTTCCCATTGCAAGGCCTTCTGTTTGTTTATAAATTGTATTGTTAAATTGGAAATAGTTCTGGTCAACGCAAACGTCTAATATATTTAATAACTCTTTTGTTACTATTGGGTTTACTCTACGTGCATTTAAGGTATCTTCGATAATCCTTTTGCATTTGTTGACTGGTACATTAGTAAATAAACTGACCACGTCAAATGAAATTAATTTTGAATTGCAAGGAATGATTTTATTTTTAAGTTTTTCAACTAATTCTAATGAATTTTTTACGCTATATGTCGGGTTGAATCCACTATGGTTACGAATGAGGGAGTTAGCTTTTTTCGATAATTTATATTTTATCGAAGA
This sequence comes from Himalopsyche tibetana, assembly GCA_030503985.1. Classification (NCBI taxonomy): domain Eukaryota; kingdom Metazoa; phylum Arthropoda; class Insecta; order Trichoptera; family Rhyacophilidae; genus Himalopsyche; species Himalopsyche tibetana. The sequence continues at coordinate 3,845,032 of JAPJYX010000014.1, forward strand.
TACCTTAAATGCACGTAGAGTAAACCCAATAGTAACAAAAGAGTTATTAAATATATTAGACGTTTGCGTTGACCAGAACTATTTCCAATTTAACAATACAATTTATAAACAAACAGAAGGCCTTGCAATGGGAAACTGCCTATCACCGTTGTTAGCTGAGTTTTATATGAACTATTTAGAAGATACAATTTTTAGAAACAAAACAGAAGCCAAACCTATAGTCTATTGGTTCCGATATGTAGACGATATTCTTTGCCTGTTTAATGGAACAGATAGACAAATAACTCACTTTCATAACTTTATAAATTCATTAGATAAAAATATTAAATTTACTCTAGAAGTCGGAGGCAAAAATATTAACTTTCTTGACTTAAATATTAACATTGAAAATCATTCTCACGAGTTTAAAATATTTCGGAAGCCAACATTCTCTGACACTGTAATCCATAAAAATTCAATGCACCCATTTTCTTATAAACTAGCCGCTTTTCATTCAGAAATACATAGACTTGTGAGTGTTCCTTTAAACGAAATAAACTTTAATATTGAATTGAAAATCATCAAACAAATCGCCATAAACAATGGATACGATATGTCTCTTATAGACAATCTTTTATCAAAAAAACAAGCTAAACTTGCAGAAAAAATGTTATTTAAAGGTATAGTGTCAAAGGACATAGATCATACTAGGTATTGGCGTAGAATCATTTTTTTAGGAAATACAAGTCTCAAAATTAAAAAACAGCTAGCTGATAGTGTTAGACCTGCTTTTTACTGTAAAAACTCTTTAGGCAAATTATTAATTAATAATAAAGATAAAATACATTACTTAAATAAATCCGGGATTTATAGATTGCAATGCTCTTGTTGTACAAAGTTTTATATCGGCAAAACAGAAAGAACATTGAACATCCGAGTTTTAGAACATATGGCAGCCTTTAGATTGAAAAAAGACACGTCTACTTTTGCTAATCACTTAATTTCGGAAGGACACGTGTTCAATCAGGAACAAGGGATAAAAATGTTACACCCAAATACGGACAGTCATAAGCTCTTTTTCCAAGAAATTTTAGAAATCAATAAAGCACAGTTGCAAAGTCTTCCGATTTTAAACGAAATAACAAATTTTCCCACATCTCCTCTTCTATACCCTATATAACCATAAAATCATATAATCATAAAACCTTTGCCGACAAACAGATTATATAATTCTTGAAACTGCTCACTACACAAATCTGTTGGCATTCCCATGAGCTCATCCTTTTCGCCAGCAATGGCTTTGGACTCAGTGATGCATTTGTATCTTATATAAGCACGAAACTTTTATTTGCTAAGCGTCAGTTCAAGTTCATCCGTGCACTTGAATGCCTGAAGATGCCGAAAGGCGAAACCCGGGTCGTTAGTGACAAAATTTGTGAGAATGTACATAGTTTGAACGATTCAAATGTAGTTTTTACGTCATATTTTAATATGGCAAATTGTGATTTGTATATACATAAGTTCACATTGAACAAGTACAGGCTTATAATTAAAAACTTCGAAAAAATGAAATTAGATATTTACGGTTTTCTGAAATGAAGCTAAAATCAGCTCACGTTAAGCATACACAGTAATTTGTCCTCTTAAACAACTAAGCCGCTAAATATGACGCATCGAAAATAAACCGTAATTCATTTGTTTTATTTTTTAGGGAGAGATTTGGGCTTTACCGCGTCGATTACAATTCTCCAAACCGAACCAGAACGCCCAAAGCATCCGCCAGATTCTACAGCGATGTAATCAGAAATAGAGAAATCTAAAAAAAAATGTGTTCACTTAAAAATTTGATCAAAAAGAGTAATGTTCTTTTATAATTGTGAGATGTCTGTGAGATCAATTTATTTTTAAGAAAAAGTATTAAATATATAATATTTAATAACAAACTCTTTTAATGAACTTATTTATGTGATTGTGCATTAAAACGTTTTACCATTAAGTCTGGGTATATATTATTCCATTGTCTATCCCATGGCACAATGTTCAACGTCGTCGGCTTCCATGCCAGTACGAACAGAATTTTTTCTTTCGATTTATTGATTTCTGTTTGATAAGTATTTGTGATACCTTAATTTCCCCACCTGACCAATCCAATCCTAAAAAAAAGGTGTGCAACCGAATAACAAGCAGTTCTCGTAGAAAAACTTCTGTTATGAGACTTTCGTAAGAAGTCCATATGCTCCACATTGGAAGCGGACATAGAAAAAAAAAATCTAAATGAATCTAAGCATCATGCTAATAAAGTAGTAATTTGATTACTTCCAATCAAGACTGAAGTAATCACAATAGTATTATTTTATATTTGCTAAAAACATTTTTGCACAAGTGAGGAGCAAACATTCAAAAAGTGTTTTGTCACACAAATACAAAGCTTGGAAAATGATGATTTAAGTGTTGCAAAAGTGACGGTTTGTATGAATGTGTCAACTTTAAGATTTCATTTTAATATGAAAAAAAACCGTTTTGAACACTAATTTTGATTTCCATTCATAGGTTTTATTATGGGCTATCAGAATTGATATAAAACGCCATTTTTCAAAATTTGTGACAAAACACTTTTTGAATGTTTGCTCCTCAAGTTGGATTAGCCCGGTTTTCACGACCTCAACTCCACCTAAAAGACCACTCCACAAAATCTGTCTCCACAGTCCTGGTTTTAGTAACTTCAAAAAATGCACTCAATATAATAGTTTATTTAACACAGGAAAACAGCAACGTCGTAATTAAATAGTCTGAAACCGAAGGAAATTTACCTAAAGTTATCCTCATAATTTTTCAAATTGACTATACACATAATAAATAAATTTAAACATTTTTTTTACGAAAAGCGATTTCAGTTTAGTCACTTACCCTTTTTTGTGATAAAGTTGGAGAAAAATGAAGGTTAATAATTAAGAATCTAAGAATAAAACCATAAAGACCATTGCCTTAATCAATTGATAAAAAAATAAATGTATAAGCTTGTTCAGAGATTTTAGCTGATTGTGTGCCACGCCCGTCTATACACGGTCTACAATTCCGTAAGCGCAGTACCGGACACAGAAAATTCCCATATATATATACGGTCTAATTTACACCCAACCGGACAAGGTCAACGATTTTAATAATTCAAACATATTATATAATATATACATAGCGATAACTCTTAGAATCACAGTGTTATACTTACAGTTGACATATTTTGTATTATAATCAATGTTATATCGAAATGAGTTGTCTTGTATTACCAAAACGCGTTGCTAACAGTACTGTCGTATTGTTAACACTAAACTTGGATTGACTTTTTTGGATACATGGCGGCGCAAATAGCACAAAGTGTATTTATTTGGCAAGTCTATACGGTATACTATTAGTACATTGCCAAAAAATGTATATTTGTTAGGTTTTATTATTTTGAAGAAAATCGAAACGTAGGTACACGACTGTCTCAATACCTAAAGGCATATAATGGGTTAATACGAATGCGGACAGCATTGGTCTTCTATCCCTGGACGTACGGCACACTTACATTTGTAATATACTTGTCGCTTCATTCATCTGCAGACAAATGGCAGATTAGTGTGGAGACAAGTGAAAAATTGGTGCTCGACTAAATATTTTATAAGAATGTTAGGCTAGGCATTTTTTTCATTTTGGCCTGAGTTTATTTTATCAGTGTTGGCTAAGCCGATTTAATCTGCAGACATCGCTACGAAATCCAAGATAATCGATGCCAAATTCACGTAAAATATTAATTATCAATTCAGTTCACTCATGTGGTTTCATACAATGAAATCGTTTGTGATAGTAGGCGTGCTTATGGCAGCATTATTCGTAAGGTGAATACAATTAAATATTTGTAGGATCAGACTAAAAATAATATTGTATTTATGTATTGGTTGATATATTTACCCATAAGTTTCAACTAGGCATTCTGTGTCGGGACAATTCGAAAATAAATTCCTCGGAAATCAATTATGTTAAGATGAACCCGCAAGGTTTGCCGATAAAATGTTTGCAAACGGTTTCAGATTTACCAGTTAGTGTAAAGGTTTTGAGTGTTTTTCAGATTTAAAAAAATCGAAAAACTGAATTCAACGTTTCCAGGGTAAACCAATTTATTAAACATTCATTTTACATTAACTGAATAAGATACCGTAGGTTTTCCATTGTAATTGTTGAATGTCGGAAGAGGATTTTGTAATCTAATAAAAAATATTGGATACATTGGCCGATATAAAAGATAATGGTTTTCTCTTTAAGCGTTCCGGCAATTGAAAATGCCAGGCCGAGAAAATTTCCAGCTAACTTTACATTTGGAGCGGCAACTGCTGCCTATCAAATCGAAGGAGGATGGAACGCAGATGGTTCGTACTAAAATATCATATATTAAAATTCAATTTTATAACATTGTTATTACACAGGTCGTGTAACAATTTGCGACACGTGCTTAAGAAGCATCATCAGACAAACTATCGTAAAGGTTATTTACGACTAAGCTAAAAGTTGAAGCTAATTCTTAACTTAAAAAATACAAAATTAAGATTGGGGTTTTTTTCTCAGTTTTAATTATCATCCCTTCAAAATGGTTCAAGCGATTCTGAGGATAAAATACGGGCTTATAACTTTTGAAAACATTCGCGTGATAGGAATAGTGAATAGTGAGTTCACATATATTCATAGATACTTAAAAAATACAAATAATAGTTTATTTGCATTTATGTTTTGGAAAAGAAATGTCTATTATATTAACCAAAGGTCTATCCTGCATTCTCTTAAAAAGCCAACCATGTGATAGACTAACAACAAGCCTTCGTGGTTTTGTCAAAACCTTTTTTGTGTAGAACAAGTGATATGATTTGTTGCATACTCATAAAAAGCCAACCATGTGATTGACTGGCAGGTAATCCCCTTTAAATCATTTTTTTGTTCAACAATTTAAAACGATTGTACTCAACAACTTCTCATTTATAGTATATTTTAGAAAAGTCTGAGAGGGATAGACTAACAAAAAGTCCTCGTTGCTCTGTGAAATTGTCTTTACTATACGAAAAAAATGATAAGATATATAAACTAAATAATGACACTTTGCATTCTCTTAAAAAGCCAACCATAAGATTGAGCGACAGATAGTCCTCTGTATTTAACTCCTTGCATACTTTTATTTGATAAAAGACTTCAGAGGGACATACTTTCAGGAAGTTCTCGTTACTCTGTCAAAATCATTGTATTTTGTCAAGAAAGTGATACGATATAGAAAGCAAACAGTTACTTAAAACCTAAAAAGTCAACCATCTGATAGACTAACTGCAAGTTCTCGCTGTTCTGTTAAAACCTTTTGCTTCGGATAAGTAATACGATATCTTGCATAGTCTTATAAAGCCGGCCGTGTGATGAACCAGCAGGTAGTTCTTTTATTGAGTGAAAATTGTGAACTACACTAATAAGAAGTCGTCATTGGTTTGTCGATATGTTTTTATAATGTGATAGGATATATTTTCCAAAATGTTAAGAAATTCTAGTAACCATTCGCTGTGAAAATCTTTACAGGGAAAAATTAGTCGTTGCTCCGTGTCAATATCTACAAATTGAGCGAAAATATATCGGCATTTAATAAAACTGTATTTCATTACATTTGCAAAACCAGGAACACATTCAATGGACTGTCAGCTTCTCCTCTTCCACTCGTAGAAATGTTTCGGACAAGGAATTAATTAAAAAGCCAACCAATTCTTTGTTGCTTCATCCAAAGAGAAAGTCACCGGAAAACAAACCAACCTACTATTTTATTTATTTCAACTTTTGTTATAATAAACGAGGTGTCAGGGATATTTATTATATGTATTCTTCCGCGGACCCCTTGACGTTGTCCACGCACCCCCGAATGACTTTTAATTTTTCATGGATCCCTTCAGTGGTTTCACGGTCCCTTGAACCACTTTGGGAACCACTGCTATAGATCGTGACTCTTCGTGTCATTATAAGAAAATTTCAAATATCAAATTACTACAGGACATGTGTTTTATTATCTTATTATTATTATAAAAATAATATATCAGATAAAAAATTTAAGACACGAATTTATTGGGATTAAAAACATAAACTAACAAGGCAAATTCTATTGTCCGGTCTGAATAACACAAGATTTTCTTATAGTATAAGGCTCATACGAAAACAATATAATATCTTGGGGTGTAAATATTAAAATTTCCTTCGCAATAATTTCATTCGTGAAATTTATTTTCCATACCTTTAAATTTCCTTAAAAATAAATGAAATAGATTACTTGCAGTCCACTTCATAACTTATTGTCATTACAGGAAAAGGAGAGAGTATCTGGGATCGTCTTGCCCATTCAAGACCAGAGATGATCAAAGATGGAAGTAATGGAGACATAGCCTGCAACTCGTACAACTTATACAAAAGAGATGTAGAAATGCTCAATGAATTGGGCGTAGATTTTTACAGGTTTTCATTATCTTGGCCACGCATTCTCCCCACAGGCTTCGGCAACAACATAAACAGAGCTGGTATAGACTACTACAAAAGTTTAATAGCTGCGTTAAAAGACAGTGGCATAGAGCCCGTCGTCACCTTGTACCATTGGGATCTTCCACAGCCTCTGCAAGATCTGGGAGGCTGGGCCAATCCTCTTATGGTCGATTATTTTGCAGACTATGCCAAAGTAGTTTTTGAAGAGCTGGGAGATACTGTAAAAAACTGGATAACTTTTAACGAGCCAAGAGAAATCTGCCTCTCTGGATATGGAATGGAAGTCAGTGCGCCTGCGTTAAATTCTCATGGGATAGGGGATTACCTTTGTGCGCACACTCTTTTAAAATCTCACGCCAGAGCCTACCATCTTTATAATGACACTTTTAAACCGACCCAAAAAGGTAATGTTACCACTCTTTCCATGATAATAAATGTATTTAAAGTATAATTATTTGATAACACATTTATTGCATATTTTGCTTTGCAATAATTTAATATATTACCTGTTTACTACTAAGCACATAGATATTACCAAACATACCTTATCATAAGAAATAACTAGCCACGCATTGATAAGCGCATAATACTTATTAATTGAAGTTTATTTTAACGAAACTCTCATATTTCATTTTATATGAGATTATTAAAATGCCAAACTGTGGAATTGCTACAGTAAATGTGTTTTTTATAAATTATAAAGTATGTCTGAATCGGGCTAAAAAATGTGTCGTATGACTTCTAAATTTTATTATAATATCCAAATAATATTCCGCAATACGCTATACAATATAATAATGTGGGAGTTAATGTAATACCACACAATGCTATGTCTTATCTAATGATGCGATAAGAAATCTAAACATCATTAATAGCTCATTTCCAGTTACTTATCATAAGTAAATTATTTCCTTGTATTTAAATAAAACAAAGCAATCATTATATTAATAACGATGTTTAAAACTAGTATAAAACACCCAATTCATTGGGGTTTTTTCTGCAAGGATTGCACACAGCACAAATTTTTCAAGACACTGCAACGTGGCGCTCTGTCCCTCAACGTTGCACGCAGTATAGTGCGGCAAGTTATCGTGACGCGGAATATGTTTCATGTTGAGAATCTGGGAGCGAGCGCATTGACCGCACATCACAAACGATGGCCTTGTTCAGGGGAGGGGAACATTTTCATTTCTAAAGGCCACATTCATTTATCTGATACAACATAAGGCCGCAGAAAAGAAATCGTTGACTCCCCTCCCATTTTTTTTGACTGTTGAAAATTCAATGGGTTGATAACGCTCTTTTACTAAACGCTTGCGTATAAGTTTTCGATCAAAGTGAATATTTTGGTCAAGTCAAAAGGCCGCGTCAGAGCAGCCAAGAAGCCGCAGGTTCCCCTCCAATGGCTTAGTTCCATAGAACGATAAGTAAAAAAAAATGTTTTGAGTTTATTACCCGAATTAGATTCGAATACCTATTTTTATTTTATTTTTACAAAAGTACAACTATAAAACATAACTCGTCTTTATTCAGTAAGCAGATGTTTGCATATCAACTTTGGAAAGACAAAAAGACGTAACCCACTCAAAAAAGAATTACAGGAAACACAAAAAACGTTTTTTGATGATTTTGGACCAAAGTCAAAATATTATATACATATTTAAAATGCACGAAAACTAATAATTTGGTTTTTTATTGACACAATCTAATATGAATTGAATAAATTGCTTAAGAAATATATTTTTGTAAGTTCTTTTTCCAATTTTCAGAAGCCATTCCTTTTTAAAACATAAAAGAAAAATTAAGATGTGTGTTTTTTTTGTATTTTAGGAAGAATATCGTTAACTTTTAGTGGAGGGTTTCATGAACCAGGAAGTAATTCAACAGAAGACATCGATGCGGCGACTAAGGCTATTCAGTTTGAGGTAGAAGATATTTTCATTGTTCAGTGAACCTTTATTTAAATGAACTTGTGGACGCCATTTAATAAATATTATCTATTTTATGCCACCATGCACGAGTAACTACTAAGTAGCTGAATTCTTCTCGAACAGGAATAATAAGACGTTTCCGCTCTTTAACTATATGTTTAAAAAGTATTAGCCATTAATCGTTTTTTCAATATAAATTTTCAGATCGGGCTGTACGGTAATCCTATATTCTCTAAAGGTGGCGACTATCCTCTTGTTATGAAGGAAGCGATTGCAAAACGCAGTGAAGAACAAGGATACGCCAGATCTCGTCTCCCGACATTTACTCCAGAAGAAGTAAAATATATTCAAGGAACATATGACTTCTTTGGACTAAATCATTACACATCAAGATATGCCCGAGTGGTCACATCTGATCCTGGGTATCCAATCCCATCGCTTGCTGATGATCTCATGGTAGATTCGTATACTGATGCATCCTGGGAAACTGCTGCGAGTGAGTGGTTGAAGGTAATATGTGATGTTGATGCCTATTTTTACATTCTTCAACGATAAAAATTTGAAGAAATAAACAAATATGTAAATTTAACATGTATATAAATATATTTAAAACTGTTCTTTTAGTTAAATCACACAGCAACTTACAATATATATTAAATCTTTTTAAAAAAATACACTGCTATAATGCCTCTTCCAACTCGATTCCTGTTATATTTTGAAAACAAGACAATCAGAATTCCCTATGGTGTTTTTATTGTTCAGTCACTTTCGTTTGTACTCTATGATTTTGAAGTATCGTTTATACAAAAACATGTTCCGATTTCAAAATATGTTTTAATTTCAAGCCTGCAGTTACATAAAACTATCGGGTCTCATTTCAAAACCATAGACATTGCATTCCTAACAACTCAACTGCAAATTTGTATAATCTATAGCTGTAAAATATGAAATAACTTTAAGGTAGTACCGTGGGGCTTAAGAAAACTGTTGAATTGGATAAAAGACAACTACGACAATCCTGAAACAATTATTTTTGAAAATGGATTCTCTGATACCGGCGAAATAAATGATGTAAGACGGGTCAACTATTTTAACGAATATTTAAATGCAGTGCTAGACGCCATAGACGATGGATGTTTCATCACCGGATATACTGCTTGGAGCCTTATGGACAATTTCGAATGGAGGCAAGGGTATACGTGAGTAAAAATTATTTTTCCTTTTTCATATACAAACATACAATGAAGTACTTTTGCATTACGTGGGTTCGAAATTTGTATTTTTAATCTTCATATAATGTTGGATCGCTCTGACATGAAAATGTTCCCCGTACCTGAAATACAATAAATAAAAACTAGTCCAATTGACCTGTATTTTTTTAATGTATTGTGTTGTTTTAGGGAACGTTTTGGACTCTACCGTGTTGATTACAATTCTCCAAACCGGACAAGAACACCAAAGGCCTCGGCCAGATTCTACAGTCAAGTTATTAAAAATCGAGAGCTATAGTAAACTTTATCTTGTGGTTCAACACATGCAGCATAATATACACATGCGTCTTTTGGACACTGTGTCGCAAGGAAAACTATGCGCAATATTAAAATATATAAATATTTAGATTTTTTTGTAGCTGCCTTGTGTAATAACCAAGACTAATTGCACAATCCTCCAATTTCCAGTAAATAATAATAATAAAAAAACTATAATTTGTTTTTATTTTGCAACCTAATCATTTAATAAGCTGTTTAATAATGTTTCTTACGAATTCTAAAGATCTCTCAAAGACTTTTCAAAGAGGCAACTACGTTTTATAATTATTAGTAACACAACCAATGAAAAAACATACATGTTATTTCAAATTGTGCGTGAAAATGAGTTTCCTTAAAGTTGCCGTTTAATCCATCGAAATTAACAAGTACCTAATTCGGATGAGTTTTTAAATATTTATCTAAATTTTATATAAACACTCGTTATATTACATAAAGCTACTCTTTTATTTCTAACCGTTTTTCAATGAAGTGCATGACACTTGAACTTTAGTCATGTAACGCCATGTTTTGAGTTTGATGTGAAAATGAACTACACATTATGTGATGAAAGAAGCCATCGCGAAGCGTATCGAAGAACAGGGATTCCCTAAGTCACGTCTTCCAACTTTCACCCCAAATGAAGTAAAATATATTAGGGCAGGGGTAACCAACCCCGTGCCCGCCAACTAATTTATGAAATCATTAAATTCCAGGATTTAAAATTCTTCGGTGAACTAAAAAAAAACGAGTTTCGGGTTTTGAGATTTTGAAAAAATTTGGTGCTCGCCGCCACAATCAATATTTTAGATTGAGCTCTAGGGTCCAAAAAGGTTGGTAACCCCTGTATTAGGGGATCATTCGACTTCTTTGGTTTGAGCCACTACACTTCAAGGTATATGAGGAAACCTCTTACCCTATTCCGCGCGAGCCCCTTGTTTAAAATATGATATTTAATAAGAAATTGTTTTAATAAACTTATTTATGTGGTTGTGGTTATAATGGTTTTACCATTAAGTCTGGGTATATATTATTCTATTGTCGACCCCATGGCACGATGGTCAACGTCGTTGGCTTCCATGCCAGTACGAACAGCATTTTTTCAACTGATTTATTGATTTCTGTTCGAAGACATAGATATTTGTGATGCCTAAATTTCCCCACCTGACCATTCCAATCCTTAAATACCCTAAAGCGAGAGTGATTATTTATATATAATATATAACAGTATTTTTTTATATTTGCCAAAAATATTTTTGCATTTTTTTTCATTTTAATAAATGAGTTGAATTAGCCCGGTTTTCACGACCCCCAACTCCACACAAAAGACCACTCTACAAAATCTGACTTCACAAAATGCACTCAATATAAAAGTTTACATAATAGGTACATGAACACAGCAACGTCGTAATTAAATAGTCTGAAACTGAAGGTAAATTACCTAATGTTATATTTATATTTTTTCCTAACGGTAGGTAGTAGATAAATAAAATTTCAAATTATTATACACATAATATGTAATTTTAAATAGATGGTTTAAGAAAAGAAATTTTAATTTAGTCACTAAACCTTAATTGGAATAAGGTTGGAGAAAGATGAAGCTAAACAAAAGAATAATAATTAGGAATCTAAGAATAAAAACCACAAAGACCATTGCCTTTATCAATTCATAGAAAAATAATTGTATGCTTGTTCAAAGATTTTCATATGTCGAATGCTAATAGCTTTGGTCGTTCTTTAGTTAGACTTGTTTCTTTAGTTTAAGTTTATGATGCTATGTTTTGTGTTTTAAGCTACCACAGTAATAAATTATTAGTATCCACTGAAGCCACTTTAAGAAGACCTGATTAAGGTCACATTAAAAAAATACTTTATATAAATATAGATAAGAATATTGCAGAAATGATAGGGGAAATTATATCCCTGCACGTACGGCACACTTACATTTGTAATATACTTGTCGCTTTATTCATCTGCAGACAAATGGCAGATTGGTGTGGAGACAAGTGAAAAATTGGTACTCGCCAATAAGTTGAATTAATCTGCAGACATCGCTACGAAAACTTAAATAATCGATGCCAAATTCACGTAAAATATTAATTATCAATTGAGTTCACTCATGTGGTTTCAAACAATGAAATCGTTTGTGATAGTAGGCGTGCTTCTGGCAGCATTATTCGTAAGGTATACATTTAAATATTTTTAGCTTACATACATAACATATTTCAAAATAAAGGATCAGACTGAGAATAACTTATTATAATTATGTGTTGATTGATATATTTACTCATAAGTTTCCACTAGGCATTCTGTATTGAGACAATCCGAGAATAAATAACTGGGAAATCAATTATTTTTGCCAGTATTGGTTCCCTGGATATTTAAATTAAGCAACGCGAGACATTATACAAATTGTATCAAGTAGATTTTATTCATTTAATACAAATCTACCTTGATCATCTTTGTACGTTTCGGATGGCAATAAAACGGGTAAGAGTCTTTCAAAATCGTCCATTTATTTCACCTTCCATAAATTAGACCACTGCACACAAGTGTGACAGATGCTTGTATGCAATAATATCCATAATGTTACCGATTTAACGTATTATTTTTTTAAGGGAATGGTTTATCGGCAAAATGAAACGAATCCCTCGAATGTTGTGAAATAAAAATCAATGTATTTTTTTTTAACCATGTCCGCTCCCAATGTGGAGCATATGGACTCCTAATGGAGTTTATCTCAACAGAAGTGTTTCTACGAGAACTGCTTGTTACTCAGTTGCTCAACCTCTCCAAAGAGAGTAGGGATAAAAGGATAGGACTACGACAGGATTAGTGGTAAGCTAATCGCTCTCGATATGCCCCGTTCATATGATAGTATGGGTGAGAGGGGGAATTCAAGACATCACATACATCCATGCATTTGAACAGAAATTCATAAATAGATTGAAAAATCAATTTATAAAACTGTCCGTACCGGGATTTGAGCCCGGGCCCTCTGTAGCCGAAGCCAACAACGTTGACCACTCGACCACACAGGTGGCTGTGTATAAATACATTTCCAATATATTAGAATTTTGTCATCTTGTGAAACATTTAACTTTAAAATTAAGTTTGCGCGAGTTTTAATTTACTGGCAGTGTTTATGCATAGAAATAAAAATAACTTTACTACTACGGTCTTGGGGCGCGATAATTTCCAGGCACATGACAGTTTTATGTCTCGTGTTCCGGGACATGAAATATGCCGAAACTTTCAAATCCCTAGTGACAGGATTTATTAACATGTTTTTATAATAATAATGCCACACTCTTTTTCTCTAATAATAACTTAAAGAGGTTGAAGATATAGTGAATTGTGTTACGTGAATTAGTTATGTGACAGAGTTATTATAAATAAACATACTTAATATTGTGATATGAATAGAAAATAACGACAGTTAAAAAAATCAATAGGCATATTATTAGTTAACAATAAAGATAAAATTCATTACTTAATAAATAAATCAGGGATTTATAGATTTCAATGTTTTTGCTGTAAAAAAATTTATATCGGGAAAACAGAAAAGACACTGAATACCAGATTATCAGAACACATGGCAGCTTTTAGATTAAAAAAAGACACGTTTACTTTTGCTTATCACTTAATTTCGGAAAGACAAGTGTTCAATCAGGAACAAGGGATAACAATGTTGCACCCGAATACGGACGCTCATAAGCTCTCTTTCCAGGAAATTTTGGAAATAAACAGAGCGCAATTGAACAGCCTTCCGATTTTAAATGAAATACTAACCATGCCGGGTCTCAACTCTTATACCCTATATAAATATAATCATAAAACCTTTTCCGACAAACAAATAAATATAATTCTTAAAACTATTCACTTCTCAAATCTGCGGGAATTCCTATGGGCTTATCCTTTTCGCCAGCAATGGCTTTGAACTCAATGATATATTTATTTATTATATTATATAAACACGAATTATTCATTTACTAAGCTTCAGTTCAAGTTCATCCGTGCTCTTGAACGCCTAAAGATGCCGAAAGGCGAAACCCGGGTCGTTAGTGACAAAATATGTGTGAATGTACATAATTTGAACGATTCAAATTTAATATTGAAATTCCACCAAGCACCTTCAGTCGAAATCTTAAATTTAAAAAAAAAATGAATTAAACAACGTCGAAATAAAGCATCAGTTAGAAATAAATATTGTGATGTTTAATTGAATATTACGGTGTATAGCTTGTTCTATAGCTTGTCGCCCACACGATTGAATGCAATTTGATATTTTTTAAATATTTACTTCAGATGAAAATTGTTTGATTGTGTTTGTTGATTAATGATATGACATAAGAGTTCATTCTTTCCTCTCATTTATAATATTAATCCGTAAGGTTTGGCGATAAAATGTTTGCAAACGATATCAGATTGATCAGTTAGTGTAAAGGTCTTGAGCGCTTTTTTCGGATTGAAATATTCAATCAAAAATTGAAAAATTAAATTCATCTACAATTGCAACTGCAATTTATTAAACATTAATTTTACATTAATTGAATAAGATTCCGTAGGTTTACAAATTGTCATTTTTGAATGTCGAAAGAGAATTTTGCAATCAAATTAATAATATTATACATTTGCCAAAAGATAATGGTTTTCTTTTTAAGCGTTCCGGCAGTTGAAAATGCCAGGCCGAGAAAATTTCCAGCAAACTTTAAATTTGGAGCGGCAACTGCTGCCTATCAAATCGAAGGAGGATGGAATGCAGATGGTTCGTACTGAAATATCATTTATTCAAATTAAATTTTATAACATTGTTATTAAACAGGTTTTGCCTATTTAAGAAGCATCTTTAGACAAACTATCGTAAAGGTTATTTACGACTAAGCTAAATATTGACCCTAATTCTTATCTTGCAAATTACAACATGAAGATTGAGGCTATTTTCTCTTCTACTCGACACAAAAAGGGAGAAGAAACGAGTTATAATATTACTACTTAATTATTGGCGTAGGGTAAGTCCCAGTTTAACTTCCACAAAGTTAACGCCGAATCCATCGAAAAATATATATCTTTAAACATTTTTGTATCCATGTCCGCTCCCATTGTGGAGCGTATGGCCTCCTAATTGATGTATCTCAACAAAAGTTTTTCTTCAAGAACTATTTGTTACTCAGTCGCTCAACTTCTCTTTTTCAAAGCGAGTATATGGATAGCAGAATAAGGCTAGGACCTGTCCTACTAGTCCTGACTAGTGGTTAGCTAATCGCTCTCGCTACGCGCACTTGTTGAAGGATCGGAAATGGTGGGAGGGACATCACAAACACCCATGCCTTCGAACATAAATCGATCGAAAAAATTCTATTCGTACTGGGACTCAACAAACCGTGACGTCTGGGCACGCAAGCCCACAATGTTAACCGACGCGCCATAGAACCCGACAATTTTTTCGATCGATTTACACATATAGCTGTTTCCAATCCCCTATTTAGGGACATGGAATTGATTATAGAATAAAAATAACTATTAATTGTTTAATTGAAAAATATTTAAAATTGAAGCTCACTTTCAATGAGACAAATATATTTTTTTTAAAAATACTTTAACTCCAGATCGGGTCAATAGAATTCATCTTGGGGAGAAAAAACATTTTAAAACATGCTCATAGCTCTCTTCATATTATTTAAATCAGACCCTTCCGACCAAAACCTGTCGTTAAAAAGAGTTATAAATTCAGGTATAGAAGATGGCTTATTAAATGTTTTTACTCAAAGCCCATCTCTTCTACTCGGATTGTCATTATAAGAAAATTTCAAATGTCAAATTACTACAGGGCATGAGATTTTTTTTATCCTATTATTATTATAAAAATAATATATCAGAAATACAATTTAAGACACTTTAAGACACGAATTTATTGGGATCAATAACATAAACTAATAAGGCAATTTTTTTATTGAGGCTGGTCTCAATAACATGAAATCTTCTTATAGTATAAGGCTAATACGAAAAAATATATAATATCTTGGAGTGTGAATATTAAAATTTCCTTTGCAATCGATTCATTCGTGAAATTTATTTTCCATACCTTTAAATTTCCCTTAGAATAAATGAAATAGATTGCTTTCAGTCTGCTTCATATCGGATTTTCATTACAGGAAAAGGAGAGAGTATCTGGGATCGTTTTACCCATTCAAGACCAGAGATGATCAAAAATGGAAGTAGTGGAGACATAGCCTGCAATTCGTACAACTTATACAAAAGAGATGTAGAAATGCTCAATGAATTGGGCGTAGATTTTTACAGGTTTTCATTATCTTGGCCACGCATCCTCCCCACAGGCTTCGGCAACAACATAAACAGAGCTGGTATAGACTATTACAAAAGTTTAATAGCTGCGTTAAAAGACAGTGGCATAGAGCCGGTCGTCACCTTGTACCATTGGGATCTTCCACAGCCTCTGCAAGATCTGGGAGGCTGGGCCAATCCTCTTATGGTCGATTATTTTGCAGACTATGCCAAAGTAGTTTTTGAAGAGCTGGGTGATACTGTAAAAAACTGGATCACTTTTAACGAGCCAACAGAAATCTGCCTCTCTGGATATGGAATGGAAGTCAGTGCGCCTGCGTTAAATTTTCATGGGATAGGAGATTACCTTTGTGCGCATACTCTTTTAAAATCTCACGCCAGAGCCTACCATCTTTATAATGACACTTTTAAACCGACCCAAAAAGGTAATGTTAACACTCCTTTCATGATAATAAATGTTTTGTAAGTACAATTATTTGATTACACATTAATTGCATGTTTTGCTTAGCAATAATTTACTATATTACCTGTTTACTACTAAGTACATAGATATTACCAAACATACCTTATCATAAAAAATAACTAGCCACGCATTGATAAGCGCATAATACTTTTTAATTAAAGTGAATTTTAGGAAAACTCTCATATTTTATTATATATGAGATCATTTACAGGGATATTCTAGTGTAGAAAATTGAAAAAATCGATTCTTTGTTTTATATATTTTTATAAAGTTTAGACATTTGAGATTTTTCAATATTTTAATTATTTACCGAGTTACAGCAATTTTGGTGACGCAGCAACTAAGCTAGTCCGACCGGAACAAATCGAAACTCAAAGCTTTAAACGCATTTTTTTCGAAACAACTTCTCTAAAACTGGCGTGCATACTGTCTCAAGTTTTACCAAATTAATTTATTTGAAATTTTGTGTGAACTTTTTTTATACATTCTTCTATGACCCGTAGCAGATTTAAATCAAAAATTTAATTTTTACTATTTTTAAAAAAATTTAAACTGTTAAAAAAACGTAAATAATTTCTTACCCGTAAGATATTTTTTTTTCAAATGTCTAGAAAGCTTGGAATCATGTCCGTCAGGACACCATCTTTTTTTGGACCCCTCCCTTTACCAGCCGATTACTTTTCGAGTTTTGAATTAATTTATTTTTTGAATTTTTTCATGTATTTTTAAAACATAAATAAACGAATGTTAATAAAATGGATGCCAAAAACTTTCTTTGTTTATTTTTTACAGAGCTTGAAAAAACACTCTAAATTCGTGCCTCTACACTAGAATACCCCCCTTTAAATACCAAACTGTGGAAATGCTTCAATAAATGTGTTTTTTTATAATTTATATAGCATTTATGAATCGGGCTAAAAAGGTGTCGTATGACTTTAATATTTTATTGTAATATCAAAATAATATTCCGCAAAACTCTATAAAATATAATAATGTGGGATTGAATGTAATACCACACAATCTTATCTAATGATGCGATAAATAATCTAAACATCATTAACCTTCTCACCGCGTATGACCGCTATGCATGTCCTAGCGAACATGCCCTCATCGCGCGTGACACGTATAGATGTCATGCAAATTTAAAACCCTATATAAGAGCTATCTATTGTGTTAAAACTGTATAACTTATATTACTTAATGTATATTTTGCCAAATTCAATAGATGGCATTAGTCAAAAAAGATTCAATATAGGCTAAAATAATTTATTTCTGGAACACGCCGTGAACATACGTCACCAATGCAAGATTTTGAATATTGTAAATAAGCGATCGAGTGCGGGTGAAATTGATATTGTTCCGAGAATTTAATATTATAAGCATATGGTATGGTGATGGCACAGTGCTCTCGGTCACGCGTGGCGGTATTTTGCAATATGGCGACGTCACGTCGCAATTGTATGAAAAATGATTATTGCTGAATTAAACCGAAAATACAAGAAATATATTGTATTTTATTATTGAAAAAGTTACTATGGGTGGCCATTAACATATTTGATTAGTTGAAAAAACATTACAACCTATATTTATAGTCGAAAACGCGATAACGAAATCCGCAAAAAAGCAGCCGCGAACAGGGCATGCTTGCTAAATTTGATGACGAGGGCAAAGGGTTTATAGCTCATTCCCAGTTACTTATCATAAGTAAATTAGTTTGTTATATTTCAATAAAACAAAGCAATCATTATAAGTTATAAATATATTAAAAACTTGTATAAAGCCCCGTAATTATTGGAGATTTCTCTTCAAAATTGCGCACAGCACAAAGTTTTCAAGACACTGCAACGTGGCGCTCTGTCCCTCAACGTTGCTCGTAGTATAGTGCGGCAAGTTATCGTGACCCGGGATATGTTGCATGTTGAGGCTCCGGGAGCGAGCGCATTGACCGCACATCACAAACGATGGACTAGTTCAGGAGTGGGGAACCTTTTATTCTCTAAAGGCCGCATTCATTTTTCTGATTCGACATAAGGCCGCAGTACACAATGACTAGGGAATCTTTGGACGGAAACAGGACTTTACGGTCAGAATATGTCAGCAATTTACAAATTTACATAAATTTACAGAATTACACAAATAGTCAGAAGGCCGCACCAGAGTAGCCAAAAGACCGCAGGTTCCTACGATAAAACGACAAGTCACAAATTTGATATTTTTAGTTATTTTACCTATTATATTCGAATACCTCTCTTTTATAGAACCCAAAAGTACAAATATACAAAATTACTTGACTTTTTTAATATGCAGATGTTTGTATTTCAACTTTGGAGACACAAAAACGTTTTTGATGATTTTGGACCAAAGTCAAAATCTTATATACAACTTTAAAATGAACGAAAGCTAATTATCTGGTGTTTTATTGACTCACTCTAATATTAATTGAATAAATTGATAAAGAAACTTTTTTCCTGGTTGCAATTTACACGAGGCCTTCATTTTATTAAATCTTAGAAGACAAATTTTAGACACCAATTCGGCATTTGTAACTTACATCATATGCTGAAAAAACCGTGGGATACTGTCCACTAATGTAGTGCATTCCAAACTTTTTTATACAGCGGCTCACCTAAATAAGAAAAACATAATCCGTGACCTCCTGAACACAAAACATGTTTTGCAGCAACTTGGGAGATACTGCACAGTATATACTTTCCTACTAGGAAAATAATCTGAGCTGAAACCTACGACATAATGACATACCAAACGGCTTCTAAAAAGCCATGTTGTCATTTATAAAAGAGATAGACTTTTTTATCATTTGTTTTCTGTCTACTAATACTTCATAAATGTGTTTTTTTTTGTATTTTAGGAAGAATATCGTTAACTATTAGTGGAGATTTTCATGAACCAGGAAGTAATTCATCAGAAGACATCGATGCGGCGACGAAAGCTATTCAGTTTGAGGTTAAAAAAAACATTTTTCAGTGAACCTTTTTTAAATGAACTTGCGGACGCCACTTAATAAATATTGTCTACTTTATGCCACCATGCACGAGTGAGTAATCAGCTAAATTCTTCTCGACCAGGAATAATTTAAAGACGTGCCTTCGACTCGTCTATATTTCTATGTGTGAAAGAGATCTATTTTTGTTTTATTGTAATTAAATTCCGTTTTTCTCCTTCTTCTTGCACTTGTCTTTTATAAAAAAATGCTTAAAGAATAAATAAAATCAAAATTGATCAAGAATCTGTGTGACGGCTTAGAAAAATATAACGTGTTAATTTACTTATGTATACGGTCCAATAACATTGGTTGTGCATCCTGGCTTACAGATATTATGATATGCTAAGCTGTTTTTTTAACCAATACTATGTGTACAAATGTATTATAGTTATTAAATATGCCTACTTTTATGCTTTATATACTTGCTAAAACCAAGTGATTAAGCAGTAGGGTGGATCGCTCTTGTATTGAAAAAAAATCGATTTCCGATGTTTTGGTCTTGACAAAAAATGCCTTTTAACCCTTTCTTTACTATGCAAAAAAAAACACAAGCTCCTGAGCTGTGTATTCGTTACACATCAGGCAAACGGGAGTGAATCATGACAATTATATAACACTTCTACAGCAGTACTACATATAATTGTCAAGATTCACTCCCGTTTGTCTGATGTGTAACGACTACACAGCTCAGGAGCTTGTGCTTTTTTGCATAATAAGGAAAGGGTTAAGCATACGATAATACACCTTAAATATTACTTGGATAACATATTATATTAAGAAGTACTGTAGCAATGTCGGCAAATTATTGAAAAAAATACCAAAATAAGACACTTAGAGGACCTGTTCCGAAATATAGTTTAATCATATTGTGTTAGTTATTTTTTTTTAATTTGTATTTTTACGTACCTAGTTGTACAATTACATAACAAATTATTTTTTTTTACATATTTTTGCCGTCTCAAAATCCCGCGAAATGATCCTAAGATGTCGCAAATTCGCGCGTGCTCTCCAGAGAACGCGTGACCTACGGGAGACAAACAAGACACATATCGCGGCCTTCTTAAATCGTTCCAGAGAAGTAATAATAGTGAAAGCTTCAAGAAAAAACTACAATTCTTTTTTAACCCTATTTTTGATCAATTACGTTGGCTGATGGCAGTACTTAGTAACTTTTAATTGTAATCCTATTTGGCACCTTTTCCCCACTCCGCCATTTCAAAAACTTCGATCCACCCTACTTAGCAGTTCTCATTTTCTTTTCTTTGCCCACTTTTTTGTTTTAAATCACAGTAGTTTGTTGTAAAACGATCACTTCCGCGCAGCTCTCTGAATCGGCTCATGAATTTAATGAGTAAATTTTATCTTTTCTCCATCATAATTGCGACTGCATACACATGCATATCGACCGTGGAAAAGAAAAAGGAAGCAACCCACAGTTTTTTCAAAACAGCTTTTTTCAATAATCACTATGTATCAAACTTGATACACGTTCTATCAAAAAGACGTAAGCTGCAAATGCCGAATTAGTATCTAAATTTAGCTTTTAGGTTTGAAAAGGATGACCTTGAAAAAAATTAAAATCATGAAAAAAGACTGAAATAAAGATTCTTCTTAAACAGATTCTTTAATTAATATTAGATTATGTCAATTTAACTCCAGTTTAGAAGACTCCGTGCACTTCAAGGTTGTGTATAATTTGAATATGTATGTTTGCGTATGTGTAGGTTACGTCTTTTTTCTTTCCACAGTCGATATGGTGGTAAGAAAATTGTATGGTTATAAATAAACATTTGGTATAAAAACGTACTAGTTGTGAATTCTAAATATGATGTCATATTAAAGAGGTATAATACCTAATATATATTTATAGTTTTTTATTATAATACCCGCACTTTACAGTTAAGCCGGCCGATTAATAGGCATTCTAATAGGTCGAATTTATGAAAGCTTTCTAAAAAAATTTAGCCATTAAACGTTTTTTCAATATAAATTTTCAGATCGGGCTTTACGGTAATCCTATATTCTCTAAAGATGGCGACTATCCTCTTGTTATGAAGGAAGCTATTGAAAAACGCAGCGAAGAACAAGGATACGCCAGATCTCGTCTCCCGGCACTTACTCCAGAAGAAGTAAAATATATTCAAGGAACATATGACTTCTTTGGACTTAATCATTACACATCAAAATATGCCCGAGTGGTCAGATCTGATCCTGGGTATCCAATCCCATCGCTTGGTGATGATCTCATGGTAGATTCGTATACTGATGCATCCTGGGAAACTGCTGCGAGTGAGTGGTTGAAGGTAATATGTGAAGTTGATGCCTATTTTTATATACATTAACAGTAAAGAATTTGAAGATATAAACAAATATGTCAATTTATCATTTATATACATATATTTAAAACTGTTCTTTTAGTTTAATCACACAGCAACATACAATATACATATATTGAATCTTTTTAAAAAATACACTTCAATAATGCCTCGTCCAACTCAATTCCTGTCATATTTTGAAAACTATAATATTATGACGTGATACGATACGTTTTTAACTTTAACGCGCATTTCTGACAGTTCAGTAATTCACTATGTTCATGTTTGTTACATTCAGTTTTTACGTTACAAACGGGAGTCGTTTGCACAATTAACGCGCCACGCAAAGCTAACCAATATTATTACACAATCATAACTCCTTATTATTTCATAAATGTTTATTTTAAGCTAACGCTCAGAATTCTCTATAGTGTATTGTTCAGCCACTTCCGTTTGTGTCGTTTATACAAATACAGTAAAACCCCCATTTACACTATATTCGGGACCGTGTAATTGGGGGTAGTGTAATTGGGGGTGTGAATCTCATACAAAATAAGGGGTTTGGTTTTTTTCCACGGAAAACGCAAAACTAAGATTTTCCTTCGTTTTTCAAAAAAAACTGTATGCGCGGCACAGACGACCGTCTCTTAGTAACAGCAATGGAATGCGACCGTGCAATTGGGGGATTTGCGGCGAATATTTCAAGCCGGCGCGTAATTCGGGGTAGTGGAATTGGGGGTTCCACTGTACATGTTCCGATTTCAGAAAAATTTGGCAATCTTTGTTTGCATTCAATTCTTTCATTATAATTATTTGATAATCGAAACCAAATTGAATACTTAGTTATGCATGTAGTTGCATAAAATTATCGAGTCGCATTTTACAAGCATATAAATTTTGTATTTCTTACAACTCCTCTGCAATTTTTTATAATGTAAAGCTGTAAAATAATTATGAAATAACTCTAAGGTAGTACCATGGGGCTTAAGAAAACTGTTGAATTGGATAAAAGACAACTACGACAATCCTGAAACAATTATTTTTGAAAATGGATTCTCTGATACCGGCGAAATAAATGATGAAAGACGGGTCAACTATTTTAAAGAATATTTGAATGCAGTGCTTGATGCCATCGACGATGGATGTTTCATCACCGGATATACTGCTTGGAGCCTTATGGACAATTTCGAATGGATGAAAGGGTATACGTGAGTAAAAAATATCGATACAAACATACAAATGAGTACTTCTGAATTACGTATGTTCAAAATTTTTGATATTTAATAATCTTTATATAATATTGGATTCTGGACATGAAAATGTTCTCCGTACCTGAAATACGATAAATAAAAATTAGTCCAATCGACCTGTATTTTTAAAAAATATATTGTGTTGTTTTAGGGAACGTTTTGGACTCTACCATGTTGATTACGATTCTCCAAACCGGACAAGAACACCAAAGGCCTCAACTAAATTCTACAGTAAAGTTATCAAAAATCGAGAGCTATAATAATCAATATCTTGTGATTTAACACACTCAGCATACACCTGCGTATTTTGAAAGCTGTGTACTAAAGCAAACCATGCGAATTATTTTTAAAAATATGCGTATTTAAATTTTTTTTGTAACTGCCATGTGGGATAACTCAGACTAATTACACAATCTTCTAATTTTCAGTAAATAAAAAATAAAAAAAAACTTCGTATTTATTTAGTAACATAATTATTTAATTACCTGTTTAAGAATGTGCCTTACTAATTTCTAAAGATACTCCTCAAAGAGGCAAAGCCGTGACATAATTAGTAACACATTTCAATTTTGCGGTGAAAATGAATTTTATCAAAGTTTCCGTTTAATCCATCGAAATTAACAAGTACCTAATTCGAGCTAGTTTTTCAAAATATAACTGAAATTTCATATGAACACTTGTTGTATTACACTACTCTTATATATGTATCTTACAGTTTTTTAATTGAGTGCGTGTTACTTAAACATTGATCATGTAACGCCATGATTTTTGATATACATTTCAAAACTTGATAGAATAATATAATTCAAGTGAGTCCTTTTAAAATTGACAACATAAAAACTTCTTTCTGGCGTACTTTTTTCTTATTTACTTTATATTAAAGACACATAGATAATATCCATATGTATTTATTTTATTACTTTTGTATCTTCTCTCTTTGGATGCGTATTATTTAATATCATTAAATCTTATTAACGAACTACGCGTATTTTTACATTTCGTAAAAAAAATATTAAAAATTCAATGGTTTTAATAAGAATAAATGTTAACCTTATTTTTTGTATTAAAATATATCGTTTCTTTTTTCGTTCTACTGTCCGGAAATAATCTTCGCCGCCTGTATCAATCTCATCTACTTTACTTTTTCCTCCGTTCTCCTACGCCAGGGATGGCGAACCTTTTTGGGTCCGCGTGCCGAAAATTCTCAAATATTATTTCTGTGGGGCGTGCCCAAGCAGTAAAAAAATAACAAAATAGGAAAAATAAAAAATGTCTTTTTAATTTTATTTACAAGCTTAAAAAATACAATTACAACAACAACATCATTTGAATATTAATAAAACGGAATAAATTAATAATTCAAATATTATTTATTACTATAAATTTTAATTTTTTTTAAAAACTCTATTTTAAAAAAATATATTTTTTAACTTGGAAATCGTTCGCATGCCATCCAAATTCTCCACCTCGGGCCACCTCTGCCACCTCGGGCACGCGTGCCATAGGTTCGCCATCACTGTCCTACGCTGTCGTCGTTGACGTCCAACACGCCCAGGTCATGTGATACCATATCTATCCAGCAATGTTGCAATCTTCCAACGCTTCCTCTTCCTTCGAGGGTGGCAAATAGGGCCTCCAATTTTGGGATCATGGAGGCATGCACTTACTTAAACATCCCTAAATAAAGGTTTTAAGCAAAGCTCAACAGCGCTGGACTCAAGAAAAGGATGGAGCTAAAAATAGGTTTCGAATTTCTGAATAATTATAGATTGAATGATTGTGAATCCCGAAATGATGGAATCACAAAAGAGACCGGGACTAGATGGCTTATGCCCTATTTAAAAAAAATACCATTCAACTCACAAGCAACGATGATATGTTTACCTTTAAGGTATTAAATGATAAAATTTAATTTATCGTTTATTCGGTTAAATGACATTAATATATGCAAACTATTGTGTGACTTTGTACTTGTTTTCTTTAATATTTTATTATAATAAAAAACATGTAGACATTTTCGTAGACCTTTGCACTATCAACCAGAGATATTCAAAGTGTTCCTTAGAGATTCGATTTTTTTTATTATTTTATTAACTAGGCAGCTGCTAAATAAAGTACATACTTATCTGAATTAAAATATAATATTTTAATACTCGTGTGAAGGTAAAATCGATTATATTATTATACGACTACCTTTAATACATTCATAATTAAAAGTGTCAAAAATTAAAAAAGATTGAGAACAACAATAAAATATTCTCAATCGTGTTTACAATTAGCTAATCCAATACATATTGTTAACTGGCAAGATGGATTGGACGTTTTTAATATTGCTGTTGTTATTTTTCACAAGGTGATTCATATTCGATTTGTCATATATTATATGTGTATATATTTTATTATTTCATTTAACTATTTTTTGTTTTGTCTCACAAAATATATGTAGTAAATAAATGCAAAATATTTGTTGACATTATTAAGTACAATAATTAGTTATTATATTTTTTAAGTTGCTATGGACAAAGTGCTGTGGGGTTGAGAAAGTTTCCAGCAAACTTTAGATTTGGAGCGGCAACTGCCGCTTATCAAATCGAAGGCGCCTGGAATACTGATGGTCAGTGAACACATAAATCATTTTTTAGTTGTTAAGAAAACATAATTTTAATTGCGAAAAGAAAAATTTATCTCAAATCGAGTAATCAGCTTAAAAAATATATAACTGGCGCAATTTGAATGTTCAGGTATTTTTGTCGGATCATTAATATGAACTTTTTACATATTTTAGGTTTTACTGTAATATACTGAATTAATTCTGTTAATGTTTGTGTATTTTACCCCTCCCAGCGTCCAGAAGAAAAGTAATTAATAACCCTATTATAATATTAGAATCGTTTTTGTTGTGTTTTCGTAAACCTTGCGATGTTCTTTCTGATAATGCTTCTTAAACAGGCGAAATTTGTGTCACAATATTTGTAACACAACAAACGGAGAAAAAAATTAAATTCTACAAAATTACCGGCAAAAAAGTTTCATCAAAAAGACAATAAGAATTGAATTGGCTAAAACCATGCTGCTGTATTTTAATTTATTTTAATGATTGCAATTGGATGTATTTTTTGGGGCATCAGACTTGTTTTTTATTTATCAAAAATCAGACAGCCATTTACAAAAGAAAAGAAAAAAGTTATATGTATGCACAGATAATAATTGTACATACGCAAGAATTGTTTAGAGAGTAAAAATTTTATTTTTGCACATCATAGTGAATTTTGAAGCCCCATTATTAGCATCAAAACAATCCTGCTGGTACGGGATCGTCAAATTGATCGGAATCCCAGGATTTTGTGATTCTGGATACCGGAATAAAAAGCCTTGCTTTCTCCTCTTTATAGCAAACAAATGCTTGAAGAATAAGTCCGTTGAAATTGCCATACATTTGTTCATGACAACTTGGTCGAACCCTATAATTGAAAAGTGAATTACAACTTAAACAAATTCTTTACAGGAAAAGGGGAGAATATTTGGGACCACTTAACTCATACCAAGCCCAATATGATCAAAGATGGAAGTAATGGAGACGTGGCTTGCAACTCATACAACTTATACAAAAGAGATGTTGAAATGCTCAAAGAGTTGGGTGTAGATTTTTACAGATTCTCACTTTCTTGGTCACGTATCCTTCCTACCGGATTTACAGACAAAATCAACAAAGCTGGTATAGATTATTATAAAAACCTTATAACAGAATTGAAAGAAAATGGCATAGAGCCTGTCATCACTCTGTATCATTGGGATTTACCGCAGCCTCTGCAAGACCTGGGCGGTTGGACCAATCCTTCGATGGTTGATTACTATGAAGACTATGCCAAAGTAGCATTTGAATCGTTCGGAGACAGTGTGAAGGATTGGATTACTTTTAATGAACCCGAAGTAGTTTGTCGAGGAGGTTACGGATATGACCAGAAAGCTCCCGCTCTGAATATTCAAGGAATCGCTGAATACCTTTGTGCACATACTTTAATTAAAGCTCACGCAAAAGCATACCATCTTTATAACGATAAATTTAAGCCAACACAGAATGGTAAGTCTTACACAATTCTGTGCTGTACGCAAACTGTTCTAAAATTAGTCCAATGCACCAACCACTTGACATGAAATTTTCAGAAAAATAAATGCTGTTCAATAGCTGCACATTATTGTGATTATTGTAATCTATCAGTTAACATACGAGAAGCTAGGCTATTCACAACATTCTCTGGTAATGCTACAAAGAATAACTAGTCAAATTCAAACAAAAAAAAAAGATTTATTGATTCATTATTATTACATAAATTAACGTCTGCAATCAGACTTCATAATCTACAAGACAACTGCGTAGATATTAGATACGTTTTGAATCTTACATTTGACAGAATATAAAGACTAGAAATTTATAGCACCATCTCAATAATACAACTAAGTAACGCCATTTTCAGTGTTTTCAAAATGGCAATTTTATATCATTCTACGTTTCCTTATACAATATTCAATTACAAAATTACAAGACCCAATTCTGACTTTGATTATTTATCAAAGGTAAACAACATATTATTTTGTTTAACATTAATTGAGATTTTGTGTTTTAGGAAGAGTGTCAATTACTTTCAGCGGGTTCTATCTTGAGCCTGGAAGTAATTCAACATCTGATATAAATGCAGCCACAAAAAAACTTCAATTTGATGTAAGACCTATTTATTTTACTTAAACTACGCCAACTTTAGGTTATTTTCACTGAATTATTATGATTTTCTTAGTCGACGTCGCTCTCTTCAGTCCATTTTCCACAGATTTACACTAGAACAAACACTTGATTTTTCAATCAACTTATGGATTGTGTTCAATAGTTGTTTGTGTGAAAGTCTAATCTTAAATGTCGCCAAGCTTAAAATCGTGTTGCAGGCCCCACTCTTCTCAAAGAAGAGGTTAATCTAATGAATTTTATCCGTTTCTGGATTAGTCTCTATTTTACACCCATGCTATATTTATTAAATACAAGTATCTCCTTTCTTTTAAAAAATATGTTATTATTATAAAAAAATACATTTCGTTTAGTTTTTAACGCCCTTATTATAATTGATTATTTTTAATTGCGATGAAATAAATCTTTATTATGAACATAGCAAATAGTAATAATTACCAAGTGATAAGCGATTAATTTATTTTTAATAGATTGGGTGGTATGCTAACGCTATATTCTCCAAGATGGGCGACTATCCTCAAATAATGAAGGAAGCCATCGCCAAACGCAGCGAGGAACAAGGCTATGTCAGATCTCGTCTCCCAACTTTTACTCCAGAAGAGGTCAAATATATCCAAGGAACATATGATTACTTTGGTCTTAATCATTACACGACAAAATATGCCAGAGAAATCACATCTGATCCGGGATATCACATTCCATCGCTTGCTGATGATATCATGGTGGAAACGTATTCTGATAAATCATGGGAAAAGGGAGAAAGTAAATGGTTGGATGTAAAGTAATCTTTTGAATGTTTTAATAAAATTAACATTATAAATATTAAAATCGTTAAGGGTTATTCGTGTAACATATAAATAAGTTTTATAAATTAAAATGACACTAAAAATTCCGCTATATATTTTTCAGTCTTGAACATAGTATTTATTTGATGTAAATTTGTTAACGAAATTGACGATAGATGAATGCATAATATTTTTTTTTGTTATAATTGAATTTGGTTTGCTATATCTACAATACGATTTCAACATAGTTTGTGTTGCAATGACGTCTCACAGATTTCACAATATGTAAACAAAAATACGACAAGTGATTAATACCAATAATGACGCTGTTGAGATTTTCTTTTATAAATATTAGTCTTCTGTCCAATTTCAAATGCAGCTTTTACCAGTTTGACTATTTTAGCGGTATTACATTTCTAGAGCTGAAAAACAGAATACATTTAGTCACAAAAATGAAATATTCAAGACTATTTTTAAGACTAAAGAAATATGCAAATATATACCATTAACATAAACCCCGAGAGTTTTTTGTGTACAATTATCTTCGGCTGTGTCGTTGTATTGCAGTATTTTTTTAAATCTTTAATTTCCGTAATTTCAACTTTCAGGTTGTACCGTGGGGTTTTAGAAACTTTTTGAACTGGATCAAAGTTAAATACAATAATCCTGAAATAGTCATATTCGAAAACGGCTTTTC
Source organism: Himalopsyche tibetana (assembly GCA_030503985.1). Lineage (NCBI taxonomy): Eukaryota > Metazoa > Arthropoda > Insecta > Trichoptera > Rhyacophilidae > Himalopsyche > Himalopsyche tibetana. The sequence continues at coordinate 3,874,554 of JAPJYX010000014.1, forward strand.
AGACGCTGGTGAATTGAATGACCTAAGGCGAATTCATTATCATAAAGAATACCTAAATGCTTTGCTCGACGCCGTTGATGATGGATGCAACATCACTGGATACACTGTTTGGAGTCTTATGGATAACTTTGAGTGGATGCAAGGATATTCGTACGTTTGTTTTATTATGCTTTTACGCTTTTTTTGATTCCGAAACATACCACAATCATTTTTATATACCTAAGTGAATAAATGAATATTGTTGACTCAATATTTGACAAAAATTTTCAAGCCCATCACATTTTCGTATCTATATATTAATAGTCGATAATGTCCGTTTGTTTGTTTGTTTGTTTGTTTGAGTGAGTGAGTGAGTGTAGGTGTCCTATTAATCGCTCATTTTTCACAAATAATCACAGATGTGTGCGTACTAATTAAATAAAATAAAATAAGATAACATAAAATACCATAAAATAAAATAATATAATAAAATTAAATTAAATACTATGCAACAAAAATCTCACGTTGCTGGGCAACGGGCTTACAGCTAGTATTAATTTAATAGTCAAGAGCAGAGACTTTGTTTTTTTATGGAATACGCTTGCATTATGAAACTTCAATTAACTAAATATTAAAAATATATATATGTACATTCATCATTTGGTAAATAAATGAAGCTGGTGAAAACATTAGACGCAAATAAAATATTTCTTTTGAAGAATTTTTTGGCCGTATTTTTACGACCTAGTGCAGTGGAGGGGAACCTGCGGCCTTTTGGCTTCTCTGACGCGGCCTTTTGATTTGATTGAAATATTCACTTTGATCAAAAAATTATACGCAAGCGTTTGGAAAAAGAGCGCTATCAACGCATTTTATGTTCGACAATCGAAAAAAAAGGGAGGGGTGTCAACATTTTCTTTACTGCGGTTCGTTGAATCAGATATTGAATGTGACCTTTAGAAATAAAAAGGTTCCCCACCCCTGATCTAGTAATTAGTCACATTTTTAATCGATATGTACAACTTATACCGTTATTATCAAGTTCTGACAGCTTGGTATAAATTATTTAACGGTATACAAATATGATATGAAATTGATAGTTTTAACCGTTTTTTATGAAGTAAATTTTGTATCACCGTTGCCTTATACCCGCTATTGATCGTAATATGTATGATAGTCCTCATTTCATTTTGGTAAACCCTTAGTTTAATTTTATTCTCATAAATGTTTTAAGAAAAAACCCAGATTGCTTATCGTTCTTTGAAACACTAGAATCACATTTCATAAGTGTAATATTGTAATTATAATTTGAATTATGACGTTAGAGTGAATAACCTGATGCATTGTGTATCTCTTCAGAGCCAGTATATATAGCTGAGCAAAATATAAGTTTAAACATAGTTCTGACGATGGCGAAAGCCGAAATAGCTATCAACGCATACAACTTATTAAAAACTGTAGAACTAATTTACTTTGATATTTTTAATCTGTTATAATGGAGTTCTACCAAGTAAATGCCAAATCAATTAATAAATATACAAATATAGTTTAATAACTAATCTATTTTTTCTTTTATGATAAAGATATTTTAGGATTTGTTAGAAAGTGACTTTTTGATTAATTAATTATATTTTTCAGGGAACGCTTCGGTCTATATTATGTTGATTACAATTCTCCAAATCGAACGAGGACACCAAAAGCTTCCGCCAAATTTTACAGTGAAGTTATAAAAAATCGAGCAATATAAAAAACAAGATTCTTTTCTTCAAACAAGAAGAAAAAATAAAGAATTTCTTCGACACTACTAACGATACTTTAATGAATTGTGTTTTATTTACAAAATCACTTTAATAAATCCTTTGTATTTACGAACAATAAAGCAGTTGAATACGCTATCGCTGAAACAATGAAAACTTCATGGAATATTTTATTAAATCACAAATCGTCTAGTCCCAAACGCATTGTGTTTTATTTACTTAATGAAATCTGGAAAATATTAATTTAATTTGATATCATCAATTGTATGCAACATCTACATATATGATAACTGAGCAACATAGACTATTGAGAAATATAAATATTCCTAGACAAATTTGATTTTCTAGTGTCACAAAGAACTGTGAAATAGGATAATAAATTGTATCACTGCAATTGTTTTCTTGTATAATTTAATCTTTTAAAATGATAGATATAATTTAACAGACGAGTAAGTTTGGAAACCGTTCGAGCTCTCACTGCTCAAGCCCGATCGTCTGATACAATGAAGAATATACAAATTTCAACCTGATTACTACAAGGTTCTATGTGAAAAACTTTGATGAAACAAAAATAACAATGTATACCAAAATTGGTACTTGTAAGACTGCCGCATTGTTACTTCTGTTTCGTAATTTTTTTCACATAGAACCTTGTAGTACTCCAGTCGCGACAAGTCTGCATTTTAACTTATCTAATATATGAAAAAGAATGTTTGTTTGTTCGTATTTTATTCGTTGCCACACCGCTCATCCAATTGCAATAAAACTTTGGCAAACGTTTTACTTGCACTTCCGGAAAGGTTATAGCCATATTAAAATTAGCTTACAGTAGGTCTTATATATAAAAATCAACGTTTGTACGTCTCCCACACAGTTCATTTTGACAACTTATGCTTGCACTTGCGCGAAGATTATAGTACAATTAACATATAGTAGGTGGCGCGTGTCTTGTACTATAGACAATCGGCAGACTTTTTTTTACTCAGTTGCTGAAACTGTCTTTGTTGGAGAGAGTAGTGTTGATAGAAAGGATAGGGCAGGACTAGTGGTTGGCTAATCACTCTCGCTACACTCCGTTATTTTAGTATTGGAATGGTGGAGGAGAGGATTTTTAGATATCACAAAAATACATGCCTTCGAATAAAAATCGAAAAATAGATTGAAAAAATACTGTTCGTACTGGAATTTGAACCCGTGAGGTCCGACATGGAAGCCAACGTCGTTGAACTCTGTGCCATGGACCCTTGCCTCAAATGCATCTTTATAAACTATCACGTTAAAATAAACTGATCTTCATTGTTGCATTAAATAACATAAATGGATACAAAAATATATAAATGCAATAACTTAATTTAAAATATCGTCTGTTCCGATATTATTTTAAAAATATCGCTAACTTGTATCGACAATAATAATCCACTACCAAGATAACATTACATTTATAACAAAGATAAAATATTCTCACTAATATAGATAGTATGTACATTTTAAATCATATAAAAGATAAATCAAACTGTTTTTAAGCCAGTTATCCCTGTATATATCATTATTTAATGTCGCAATGAAATTTAAGTTGTTATCTGAAGTTTTGTTTATAATTTGCGTTGGGAACTCGTTTTGTCTCAAAGATGAACCGAGAAAATTTCCTGAAAATTTTAAATTTGGTGTAGCCACCGCTGCTTTCCAAATAGAAGGAGCATGGGTCCAAGATGGTGAGTAATGTATAATTCATTTACTTTATATGTACAGTAAAACCTCGATTATCTGGACTGATTGGAGATGAAGATTGTCCGGGTAAGGAAACATAATCGAAAAAAAAACATTATTGACAGAGAAAGACATATACCTTTGTATAAATATTTTTTAATTGTCTAAATTTACATATAGCTTCAGTTAGGGCATCCAATCTCAAAATTCTAGGATTGATACGGCCGCGATCCCAGGATTTAGGGATTGAGAAATTTTGAGCAAATCCCGAAAATTGACACCAAATTGGCAAATCGAGAATTTCAGATTCCTCGGTGAGCTAAAAAAACGAGGTTTTGTGACAATCTGGAAAAAAGTATACCAAATCGAGGATTTTAAATTCCTCGGTGAGCTAAAAAAAAAACAAGGCTCTGTGATAATCTGGGAAAAAGTATACCAAATCGAGGATCTCAAATTCCTCGGTGAGTTAAAAAAAAAAAGAAGTTCTGTAACAATCGGGAAAAAAGTATACCAAATCGAGAATCTCAAACTCCTCGGTGAGCTAAAAAAAAACGAGGTTTGGAGATAATCCGGGGAAAAAGTATAGCCAATTGAGGATTTCAATTTCCTCGGTGAGCAAATCCCAATCCCGGGGTCCCGGGATTGAAAATGAATCAATCCCGAAATCACGGGATTGGAAAAAGGCTTCGGGATTGGATACCCTAGCTTCAGTATTAAATTATTTTTTTGTGTGTCGCAACATCTTTTTTCTATGTAAACTTTTTAATGTTTCTATTACACCCTGTTCCTTCGGTTGTATTACCGACGTGGCATAAGGTGGGAGAAATTTTACTAAGAGCTATTTTCCTCTTTTATTTATAGATTATTTGAAATATTTTGTACTGGTTCCCATTCAAATCTAAATATAACTAATTATCCAATTTTTCGTAATTCTACACAACGAACAGTGTTTTAAATTGAGTATAGTAGATAATTGTACTTAATGATTTATTACAGGAAAGGGCGAAAGCATATGGGATGAATTGACGCACTACAGACCAGACTTAATCGATGGAGGCGACAATGCGGATATCACATGTGACTCGTACAATAACTACAAAAGAGACATTGAAATGCTGACAGAACTTGGGGTAGATTTTTACAGATTCTCCATTTCCTGGTCACGAATCTTACCAACAGGTTTCACCAACCGCATCAATAAATCTGGATTGGATTATTACAACAACATTACAAATGGCTTGATCGCTAATGGAATAACTCCAGTTATAACAATATACCATTGGGATCTTCCTCAACCCCTACAAGAGCTGGGAGGATGGACTAATCCGTTTATGCCAGAATACTTTGAAAATTTTGCCCATTTAGCTTTCGAAACTTTCGGAGATCGGGTAAAGGATTGGATAACATTTAACGAGCCTATCGAGGTTTGTCTATCAGGTTATGGACATGATTGGAAAGCGCCGGCTTTGGATTTTAAAGGTGTAGCAGAATATCTCTGTGGACATAATTTATTGAAAGCTCATGCAAGAGTTTATCATTTGTACGATGAAATCTTTAAGCCAGAACAGAAAGGTTGGTTTAAGCAAAGATAAATATTCGTCTTTCGGTCAAATACATTTTTTTTTCTATCTTTCTTCTGCAAAATTTAAATAAATACTTCTTACGTTATCATTTGTTTTCCAGGACGAGTATCTATATCATTGAGTGGAAATTACCACAAATCTAAACATAGTTCCACTGAAAATATTGAGGCTGCAGAAAAAGCAATGCAGTTTGACGTACGTATGACATTAAATATTTTACACATTTACTTTAAGATTGTTGTCTTCCATTTATATTGTGATAGTAACTACTATTGTAACATGAAAATATATTTATTTTACTTCCTAGTAGTCAGATTGGGAGATACTCCTTCTTGACGGAAGAACAATTCATATTAAACAAAGCATATTAAATATATATTTGCAAAAAGACCTCTTTAATTCTGTTACTTTTTACGTTTATCAATGTCTTAAAACAAAAAGACGACTTGTCACTTCAATTATCTTTTCTTTTTTTCTGAAACTTGGAACGTTATTTAAACCAGAAGTCTTTCTTCCAGAAGAACTTCATTGTTATAATTTTAAGACATTTTAAATTGAACTGAACATTTTAAATCACACAAATTTCTTATTTTTTCTAAAATTTTACATGCTTTGATGATTTACAGCTATAGTTTATCTCTTTGTTTTCTTCTACATCTCGTACCTTCATTCATGAGAACTGCGATTACTCTTTTGCACTGCAGACACGTGATGTAGTTGGCTGTCAACCTTGAAGTGGGTACAAACCGGTTCCCAGTTATTTATTTTACTCTTCCGTCCACCTCGTAGGCATACTGCCTCTGCCATTTTTACTTGGCACACTACCTAGAACTATAAGCATTCATACCTTCAAAGTCTCAACGAACAGTGTTACCAGAATATTTCTCCTATTTAACGACTCCTCGATAAGCCATGATGAGTATGAGCATACTTTTTATGTGAATTAGATATGCTTTCCAGGGTAAACATATTATGTAGTTAATTAAATTTAATAATTTAATTTTCTCAGATTGGGTGGTTTGCCAACCCAATATTCTCTCGCGAAGGAGACTATCCAAGCATAATGAAAGAGGCTATCGCCAAGCGGAGTCAAGAACAAGGGTACAGGAGGTCTCGTCTTCCCGTGTTCACTCCGTCACAAGTGGAATACATACGTGGATCATACGATTTCTTGGGAATCAACCATTACACTTCTAGAATGACCAAAGTAGCTAGCCCTGGACAAGAATATCCCGTACCATCGTTTGATGGTGATCTTGATGTTATCAATTATTACGAAGAAACTTGGGACACTGCTCAAAGTGACTGGTTAAAAGTAAGATGTGATAGTTTGTTTTTAAGATTTTATAAATCACTTCTAACGTGTGTACTGCTAAATTGTATTAACAATCATTATGTTGAAATACAAAACAGAACTTTTTGTAGTTATTCTGAATGGTCGTATTTATCTTATTCACATATTTTTTACTGACCACATTGGAACCTCGATCTACTGTTCTCGCAATCTCTCAGCCAAGTCCTATAAAATCAATGTTTAGTAATGCCGCGTTAATCGTTCTCCGATTTACCGATTTCCTTAAACTATCATCTAAATATTACCATGCTGTCACAAATATTATCCCAATTGACCGTTTTTATTGAATACTAGCTGACCCGGCATGCGTTGCAATGCCACTCAAAGAAAGAAAGTGTTTGTGTTTTAATTATGTTTATTGAAGTGCTTTTGGATATATTTTGTTTTTTTGTCTGGTACGTATATGAATAGATCTTAAGGTTTTTCAACGTGTGAGCAGGCCAGATACAGCTGTCCATGTGTGAAGCATGGATTTTTAAAATTTAGTCCACACACAGCGATTGTCCAAATGCGAGTCGCACCGGAAACTGCAAACATTTTAATTCTAATGGCCTATCTGTCGGAATTATTGGAATGCTTGGCAACAGTACATCGTTTCCTTTAAATTTTCCATTTAAAATTGAAGCTTAGATGATACTGTTCATTAATTTTTCACTGAAAGCCTGGTACTGTTGCAAAGTCGTGGTGGATTTATATTTCGGAGAAGAATGATAGGTACGCCAATTTTCAGTGTAAAAACGTGCAGTAGCATGCCTGGCAAATCAAGTGAGTTTAAGAATTCAGTTGGATAATTGACAACTTCGTCTTGATCAATTTATAGTATCGATGGACTTATACGTTGTTTCTTTGCCTGGTATTTTGTTTGGAATCCTGAAGTTGATGGCATTACCATCGTTGTTTTTGACTGCTAATATAACACATTCACTAAGCCACTGATGATTTTTGTAATTCTGTGCGATATTTGGGAAAACTTTGTGCATCAATTCGCTTACGGTTCTTGTAATTTTATAGAAGCTTGGTGGTAATGTGTGGATTCATCAATTTCTATTTTTCATTACCAATATCTGACAATTGTTTTTTGAAATGTTCAGCGGATGCATCATATTGTAATTCTACACGCATATTAGCTTTCAAAGTCAATTTCTGCAATTGTCACCATAACACTGATAATTTGAGACATGCACTTGATTCATCAGCAGCTGTTGAACGTGGTATAACTGGTAGAGTTTGTCGAAAAACACCAGACCATAAAAAAAGGTTCGCCACCAAAGACCTGTTCATTTCCTCTCAAATCTTTTAGTGTACATATAGTGAAGATTTTCCAATGCCTTTTTGTGCGCCATAGTAAATTGGTCCCATTTAATGAGTTGATATGATTAAAGTACTTCATCAATCATATATTTTTTTTGATATTGCATGTTGGTGTTCAAAGGCAATTTCTTTGCTGAATGCGCTGTTTGACCACCATCCAAAAGATTTGATGGTGATCTATTCTACTATCTAACAAATAAACATTAAATATATCAACAGCCCTGCAGTATTTAAATTGTAAATTATTTAATTTTTGGAATAATGTTTAAGTTTGCTAACAACCATTCTTCGTAGTAGCAAAAATTTCGTAAATTATTATATTTTGGAATAATATTTGAGTTTGCTAACAACCATTTTTCGTAGTAGCAGAAATTTCGTAAATTATTTAATATTTGGAATAATGTTTAAGTTTGCTAACAACCATTTTTCGTAGTAGCAGAAATTTCGTAAATTATTGAATTTTTGGAATAATGTTTAAGTTTGCTAACAACCATTCTTCGTAGTAGCAAAAATTTCGTAAATTATTATATTTTGGAATAATATTTGAGTTTGCTAAGAACCATTTTTCGTAGTAGCAGAAATTTCGTAAATTATTTAATATTTGGAATAATGTTTAAGTTTGCTAACAACCATTTTTCGTAGTAGCAGAAATTTCGTAAATTATTGAATTTTTGGAATAATGTTTAAGTTTGCTAACAACCATTCTTCGTAATAGCAAAAATTTCGTAAATTATTATATTTTGGAATAATATTTGAGTTTGCTAACAACCATTTTTCGTAGTAGCAGAAATTTCGTAAATTATTTAATATTTGGAATAATGTTTAAGTTTGCTAACAACCATTTTTCGTAGTAGCAGAAATTTCGTAAATTATTGAATTTTTGGAATAATGTTTAAGTTTGCTAACAACCATTCTTCGTAATAGCAACAATTTCGTAAATTATTATATTTTGGAATAATATTTGAGTTTGCTAACAACCATTTTTCGTAGTAGCAGAAATTTCGTAAATTATTTAATATTTGGAATAATGTTTAAGTTTGCTAACAACCATTTTTCGTAGTAGCAGAAATTTCGTAAATTATTGAATTTTTGGAATAATGTTTAAGTTTGCTAACAACCATTCTTCGTAGTAGCAAAAAATTCGTAAATTATTATATTTTGGAATAATATTTGAGTTTGCTAACAACCATTTTTCGTAGTAGCAGAAATTTCGTAAATTATTTAATATTTGGAATAATGTTTAAGTTTGCTAACAACCATTTTTCGTAGTAGCAGAAATTTCGTAAATTATTGAATTTTTGGAATAATGTTTAAGTTTGCTAACAACCATTCTTCGTAATAGCAAAAATTTCGTAAATTATTATATTTTGGAATAATATTTGAGTTTGCTAACAACCATTTTTCGTAGTAGCAGAAATTTCGTAAATTATTTAATATTTGGAATAATGTTTAAGTTTGCTAACAACCATTTTTCGTAGTAGCAGAAATTTCGTAAATTATTGAATTTTTGGAATAATGTTTAAGTTTGCTAACAACCATTCTTCGTAATAGCAAAAATTTCGTAAATTATTATATTTTGGAATAATATTTGAGTTTGCTAACAACCATTTTTCGTAGTAGCAGAAATTTCGTAAATTATTTAATATTTGGAATAATGTTTAAGTTTGCTAACAACCATTTTTCGTAGTAGCAGAAATTTCGTAAATTATTGAATTTTTGGAATAATGTTTAAGTTTGCTAACAACCATTCTTCGTAGTAGCAAAAATTTCGTAAATTATTATATTTTGGAATAATATTTGAGTTTGCTAACAACCATTTTTCGTAGTAGCAGAAATTTCGTAAATTATTTAATATTTGGAATAATGTTTAAGTTTGCTAACAACCATTTTTCGTAGTAGCAGAAATTTCGTAAATTATTGAATTTTTGGAATAATGTTTAAGTTTGCTAACAACCATTCTTCGTAATAGCAAAAATTTCGTAAATTATTATATTTTGGAATAATATTTGAGTTTGCTAACAACCATTTTTCGTAGTAGCAGAAATTTCGTAAATTATTTAATATTTGGAATAATGTTTAAGTTTGCTAACAACCATTTTTCGTAGTAGCAGAAATTTCGTAAATTATTGAATTTTTGGAATAATGTTTAAGTTTGCTAACAACCATTCTTCGTAGTAGCAAAAATTTCGTAAATTATTATATTTTGGAATAATATTTGAGTTTGCTAACAACCATTTTTCGTAGTAGCAGAAATTTCGTACATTATTTAATATTTGGAATAATGTTTAAGTTTGCTAACAACCATTTTTCGTAGTAGCAGAAATTTCGTAAATTATTTAATTTTTGGAATAATGTTTAAGTTTGCTAACAACCATTCTTCGTAGTAGCAAAAATTTCGTAAATTATTATATTTTGGAATAATATTTGAGTTTGCTAACAACCATTTTTCGTAGTAGCAGAAATTTCGTAAATTATTTAATACTTGGAATAATGTTTAAGTTTGCTAACAACCATTTTTCGTAGTAGCAGAAATTTCGTAAATTATTGAATTTTTGGAATAATGTTTAAGTTTGCTAACAACCATTCTTCGTAGTAGCAAAAATTTCGTAAATTATTATATTTTGGAATAATATTTGAGTTTGCTAACAACCATTTTTCGTAGTAGCAGAAATTTCGTAAATTATTTAATATTTGGAATAATGTTTAAGTTTGCTAACAACCATTTTTCGTAGTAGCAGAAATTTCGTAAATTATTTAATTTTTGGAATAATGTTTAAGTTTGCTAACAACCATTCTTCGTAGTAGCAAAAATTTCGTAAATTATTATATTTTGGAATAATATTTGAGTTTGCTAACAACCATTTTTCGTAGTAGCAGAAATTTCGTAAATTATTTAATATTTGGAATAATGTTTAAGTTTGCTAACAACCATTTTTCGTAGTAGCAGAAATTTCGTAAATTATTGAATTTTTGGAATAATGTTTAAGTTTGCTAACAACCATTCTTCGTAGTAGCAAAAATTTCGTAAATTATTATATAATATTTTGGAATAATATTTGAGTTTGCTAACAACCATTTTTCGTAGTAGCAGAAATTTCGTACATTATTTAATATTTGGAATAATGTTTAAGTTTGCTAACAACCATTTTTCGTAGTAGCAGAAATTTCGTAAATTATTTAATTTTTGGAATAATGTTTAAGTTTGCTAACAACCATTCTTCGTAGTAGCAAAAATTTCGTAAATTATTATATTTTGGAATAATATTTGAGTTTGCTAACAACCATTTTTCGTAGTAGCAGAAATTTCGTAAATTATTTAATACTTGGAATAATGTTTAAGTTTGCTAACAACCATTTTTCGTAGTAGCAGAAATTTCGTAAATTATTGAATTTTTGGAATAATGTTTAAGTTTGCTAACAACCATTCTTCGTAGTAGCAAAAATTTCGTAAATTATTATATTTTGGAATAATATTTGAGTTTGCTAACAACCATTTTTCGTAGTAGCAGAAATTTCGTAAATTATTTAATATTTGGAATAATGTTTAAGTTTGCTAACAACCATTTTTCGTAGTAGCAGAAATTTCGTAAATTATTGAATTTTTGGAATAATGTTTAAGTTTGCTAACAACCATTCTTCGTAATAGCAAAAATTTCGTAAATTATTATATTTTGGAATAATATTTGAGTTTGCTAACAACCATTTTTCGTAGTAGCAGAAATTTCGTAAATTATTTAATATTTGGAATAATGTTTAAGTTTGCTAACAACCATTTTTCGTAGTAGAAGATTTTAAAATAAAAGTCGAAATACAGTTCTATAAAATATCCATACTGTCATCAGAATATTCCTAATGCAAGTAAGAAATTAAAAATATTTTCAAGGCCAGATGCAAAATATAACCATACCTCCAATAATCGACTCAATGACGTCACTGATCAAAATCTGTCGTCCATTTCAATTGTTTGAAATTGGAACGACGAATTGTCAGGAATATTGAAAAAGAATTCTGGATCGGGACACCTTTCACCTAGCGCGATTAAATATAGTTTACATTTGATTCTCATATCTAGCAGATATACATAAAAAAAATCATAAAAATCGGTCAAGCCGTTTCGGAGGAGTTTGGAGACAAACACCGTGACACGAGATTTTTATATATATAGATTTATATTTTCACTCATAAAAAGACTTACGTTATATCTCGTTTCTTATTCACAACTAAAATTATTAAATAAAGAACACTTCAACTCTAGCTAAGAAACTGAAAACAAATTAAGACACTTAAAAAAAAACCAGGAGAAAAACGAGTTAGATTACAAAAGTACGCGAGTTTAAAGAGTCTCTGTTAAAACTGTAAATAAGCAACTTGGTATGTATATTATTAATCAATTTAAAAATATACAAATATTGTTGAATAATAAAAAAAATATATATGAATATAGATATGTTGGGTCATATGGCACAGCGGATAGCGTTGTTGGCTTCCGTGCCAGATCTGACGGGTTCGAGTAAAATTTTAATAGTAAACGTAATTACGAACAGATTTTTTTCCGATTGATTTATCGATTTCTGTTCGAAGGCATGGGTGTTTGTGATGACTTCATTTTCGTCCCACCCTTCCTATCCTTCAATAACCACTAGTCCTGTCCTAGCCTTATCCTTCTATCTCTACTACTCTTTTTGGAAAAAGAGAAGTTGAGCGACTGAGTAACAAACAGTTCTCGTAGAAAAATTTCCAAAAGGCCATATGCTCCATATTGGGAGGAGACAAGTATAAAAAATAGCTTGTTTAAGAAATAAACATTTATTTTAGTATTATCTGAAGATTTCCTGCATTATAAGTTTCCCGCTTTTTTCGTTCGTTTATTACGGTCCCTTGAAAAACGTAGAATCAGGGTTTTACTGTATATTTAAAAATAATAATTTCAGGTTACACCATGGGGTTTCAGGAAGTTATTAAATTGGTGTAACGAAAGATATGACAGTCCTGAAATGGTAATATTTGAGAATGGATTCTCTGACCAAGGTGAAATGAATGACACGCGTCGTATGGATTATATTGCAATGTACCTGAATGCAATGTTGGACGCCATTCAAGATGGATGCAACGTTACCGCATACACCGTCTGGACGCTTATGGATAATTTTGAGTGGAGAGCTGGATATAGGTAAAATAAACATTGATCTTTATAGATAATTTCCGGTCGTGTATTAATGTGAATGCTCTTGGTCTTAAACGTAACATTAAATAAAAAACATTATTTCGATGAATTTCAACTATTTTAACTCCCACGCTCTGGACACTAGAGTATCCAATCCCGAACTTATAATATATAATAATAATTCAATATTTCAATTTTTAATAACTGTTTTAAAACAAATGAAAATCTGATGTAATTTATGAACACAGTTTGTATTTGGAACAAGCAACTTACAAGTGATTAATAAACAATGATTCCTACATATTCCAATATTAAATTTGAAAATTGAACTGAATTCACTCAGTTGTCAAAAAGTTTCAACTGGCATGGAGGAATCATTTTTCTGTCATTATCTTTTCCTTTTTTTAGTGAGCCCTTTGGTCTGTATCATGTTGATTTCAACACTCCAAACAAAACTAGGACTGCGAGAGCTTCGGCAAAATTTTACAGCGACATTATTAAAACTCGGCAAATCTAAAATATAATAAATAAATACGTGCTGCCAAATATTAAACACTCGAAGTCGGGGCCGGCGCTACCATAAAGGCGAAATAGGCAACTGCCAAGGTTGCAAACCATTAGGGCGCATAAATGGAGTATAAAAATATTTTAATATTTTTTAATAAAAATAAATAATAGTCATCTACATTTTATTTTATTTTGATGTTTGTATTTTTTCATTGTGATTCGAAAAAGAGAGGTTGAGCGACTGAGTAACTAGCAGTTCACCTAAAAAAATGGGTTCATTACGATAACCTCAAGCGCAAAAAGTCATGGGGATATCCCAACCATGCTTCCACGTCAACGGCCAAAGCGAATATTCACGGCTCCAATGTCATGCTCTGTATTTGGTGAGACCAGCTCGACGTAGTTGTATTATGAGCTGTTAAAGCCGACTGAAACAATCACAGGCGATCGTTATCGAACGCAATTAATGCGTTTGAGCCAAGCATTGAAAGACAAACGGCCACAATACAACGAGAGACACGATCTAGTGATTTTGCAGCATGATAATGCTCGACCCCCTATTGCGAAAGTGGTTAAGACATACTTGGAAACGAAATGAAATGGAAAGTCCTACCCCACCCGCTGTATTCTCCAGGCTGTGTTCCCTCTGACTATCACTTGTTAAGATCAATGACATACATCACTTCCGGTCTTATGAAGAAGTAAGAAATTGCATCGATTCGTGGATATCTTCAAAATATGATGATGATGATGATCACGGGATTCGTACGCTGCCCAAAAAATTAGAGAAAGTAGTGGCCAGTGATGAACAATACTTTCAATCATAAATGTATAACCAATATTTTACAATAAGGCCTCGAATTTTGGAAAAAAAAACGGCGGAAGCAAAGTTGCACACCTGATAGTTTAATATCTTCTTATTAACAACATTTAACTTATAAAGACTTACAATATTTTTGACAACTACATATTTCGGCACCACGCTATCGTCAGAATTAATCAACGACCGAATTTTATCGTCCAGTGTAGATTTACCACGATTACAAGATACAGTTTTTACACTTTACATTTTACAATTCAAACTGGAAATTTTACAATTCAAATTGGACGTTTTACAAATCAAATTAAACATTTTACAAAAAAAAAATTGGATAATTTATTAATTAGTTTAGAGATTACCAATTTGGAGTGTAAAAACTGTAATATATTTTGACGCATATGTACTTAAAACTCGTTACACAAAAAAACAAAACAAGAATATCAGCTGTACGAGAAAGTTGGTATCACTGACTCAACTACTGCGATGTAATAATAGCTTACTTTCCACAGCGGAAAAGTAAAATTAGCATCTAAAATTGGTTGCCAAGAACTACAGTAGCGTGCCATAGCAGTTTACGAGATTAAATATTACTAAAGCAGGGCCACAAACACAACTTGAGAAACAGTGTTTTTTTGTAAATATTCGGTAACATAACAAGTTTATCATCTAAGCAGTTAATGTTTGCATGTACATCTTCCTGACCAAGAAAAAAATATATGCACTGCAAATTAATTTATGTTGTGTGTTCAATGCTTTGCGTTTTAGGTTCACCTTTTAATATATCATGAGCTCTGGAGATCACTCAATCATTATTTTTTTTAATAAAACGCAAGATGCACAAAATAAAGTTGCATCAATCACAACTTCGACAAAATATAAACAAATAAACTTTGATACGATTATCAATTAATTAATTACTGTGTAATTATTTTGATGGATTAGATAATAATTTCAAAATTGATTAAAAACTGTGTTAAGTCATGTCATTTATATCTATAATACTACAAACATTTGAGAGAAAAGGTTGATAAGAAACACAACCGAACATATGGTCCATAAAAGAATGGCCCGCCAACATGTTTTAACCTTTTTCCTGCGTCAAAAAATATAGAGATCAAGCCCTGTACGCGGCAGTTTTTTTGCGAATTCGTTAATCACGTTTTCGACTATGAATATAGATTGTAATATTTTTAAAATAATCAAATATTTCAATGGGCAGCTATAGTATTTTTTTCAATAATGAAATGCTATATATTTCTTGTATTTTCTTTTTAATTCAACAATAATCTTTTTCATACAATAGCGGCGTAACTAGGGCATCCAATCCCGGGATTCGGAATCCCGTAATTCCGGGATCACGTTCAATTTTCTGATCCCGAAATCCTGGGATTGATACGGCTGCGATCCTGGGATTTTGGGATTGAGAAATTTTGAGCAAATCCCGACAATTGACACGAAATTGGCAAATCGAGAATTTCAGATTCCTCGGTGATCTAAAAAAAAGAAAACGAGGTTTGGTGATAATCCGGGGAAAAAGTATAGCGAATTGAGGATTTCAAATTCCTTGGTGAGCAAATCTCAATCCGGGATTGAAAATTAATCAATCCCGAAATCCCGGGATTGGAAAAAGGCTTCGGGATTGGATACCCTAGGCGTAACCTCGCCATTTTGTAAAACACAACCACACGCAACCGAGAACACTGCGCCACCACCGTGCCGTGCAATAAGAATTCTCGGAACATATTCAATTTCATCCGCACCTGATCGCTTATTTATATTCAACTCACGCATAGATGCATGTTTGGTTGGTTCCACAAATCAATAATTTTAACCAATATTAAAATATGTTTGAACAAATCTAATAGATGGCTTCAATAAAATATATTTTCAGTAATATATTAAACCTATTTAGAACCTTAAAACATTAGAGATGGCTGTTATATGAGGCTTAAAACTCTGCGCAATCATACGCGCTGAGGGCATGTCAGCTATGACGCGCATAGCGGTCATACGCTTACAAAGAGTTAAAATGTCATTCGATACATGCCTAGTGAAACGTTCTATGTAACTTTTTATTTTGGTATTTGATAATGAACAATATTTATATCAATTCAGAGAATATTTATGTATTGTAGACATATCAAATTTACAGAATGAAGAAATATCTATCACTAATATTGTTGGGTCTGTGGTCAAGTGGTGAACGTCGTTGGCTTCGGATGCAATACTCACATGCTCGAATGATACAGACAGGTTAACAAATTTATTTTTCAATCGGTTATGTACTTCTGTCTGAATACATGAATGTTTTTGATGTCTAAAATTCATGTTCACTTATAATATCGACAAAAAGGGCGTCATTCACCAGTCCTGTTCTAGTCTTACTTTTCCATACATATTGCCTAAATAAAAGAGGATTGAGAAACAATGCGATAAACAGGTCTAGTAGAAAATACTTCCGTTGAGAATAAGTTCATCAACAAGTCGATATGATTCACTTTGGGAGCGAAGGTGGATTTTTTAAATAAATGCCAAATATTATAAATATGGTTTAATGGTATAAAAATTACAATGAGTCTAGTTTAGATAAATAATAAGACTGCAATTCTGGTGAATCTTCAGTAGCAACACATTCAACGGTGAATAAGTTTTAATAATAATTACAAAATCCACAATATACACCGTTAATAAATAAAAATCATCTTTATGGTGTTTTTTTTTATTTATTTCGAGCAACCGATTTGCAGAGCGTGATGTGTTGAAACACACTTAAATCATTCGATCGGGAAACAAAAATGTCAGTTATCATGGATCAATAGCAGTGGTACTCAAGTAAAATGTTACTAAGAATGCATTATAAACATAAGCGTTTCTATGGAAACGTCTCGTAGCCGCACCAACTATGATAGCAGTTACATTTACTAAAAAAATATGAACTTTTTTTTTTTATCCATGTCCTCTCCTTATATTGAGTATATGGCTTCTTAATAGAGGTATCTCAACAGACTTTTTCTACATGAAGTTTTTGTTACTTAGTCACTCAAAACATAGTAGGAATAGAAGGATAAGGCTAGGACAAGACTAGTGTTTAGATAATCGCTCTCGCGCCCAATTATTCAAGTATATGAAAGGGCGGGGGGGGGGGGATTTTTAGACATTACAAACACCCATCGATAAATCGAAAAATGTGGTTCGTACTGGTACTCACACCCGTGCAGTACGGCATGGAAGCCCAACACCTTAGTATCCGACAACCGCCGTAGGACCTTAGTATCAGTTGGTGACCGCAGTAAAATCCTTTTGCGGCCGCACATGTGAACCACTGATCTATAGAGTTCTCCATCGACTGTATGAAGAAATAAATGTTTTCAATTTGCAAGCGTTATTCTGGTGAACGTTTATTCATAATGAGAAGGCAAACCAAGCTGAGCACAAATTAGCTGTCGACTGTCAAATTGGCTTTCACTGAAAAAAGTGTTGCTGCCTACACAATAAATTAATATAGACCTATACGCAAATACACGGAGAAAGTTTAAATTCGAATAGTAGTCAATGGTAATTATTGTTAATCTTATTAATTTTATTTGGGCGCTGTCAGTACAATAATATCGGTCGCTAGTCATACATCATTGCTATAAGTGACAGCCCAGTAACATAAACTTTTGATTTAAAAAATATATATTATCATGTTGAATAGAAATTATCATGTTTTCTACAATTGCGTAAAACGAATCAAGTAACAAATCTGTAGCATTATTAAAACTAATATTATAACAGTTTTTGATTGTTTGTTGAAAATAATCAATTCCATGACAAATATCATTTTATTCTCGATTGAATATAAAAGTTTTTATCTCTATTTAAATCTTATTTGAGTGACACTTTTTAATATTAAAAAAGTTTTTGACAAAGAACGTCTAAAAATCAATTGGAACGTTTTGATAGGAACGCCAACGCACAATATGAATTTTGTACACGGTGTTGTGTTATTGGGCAGTAGTCGGTGTTTATTTGTACAGTATAGTGCCAAGAATATGATGATGGGCTTAAAATTCGCTTTAATTTTTGGCACATTGTGTATAAGGTATGTACGTAAATTTATATATGTGTGAGTTTTATTTTCGTTATCTTCTATGTATATTATTTAATTATTTTTCGTCATCAGATTCTGCTGTTAAAATGCTAAAAATAATTATATGTTTATTTTAAAAAATAAACACTAATTTTTGCTGATTCTACTTTCATTTTAAATGATCAGGACCGGTTTCACTCATGACGATCTGCTCAGTTGATAATGCTCTTCATGAGCGAGAATGGTTTTGATTATTTGAAATAAAATGAGTGTTTTATTTCTTCGGTTGGTAAAAGATACAGGTAGAATTTAGGCTTGTTTGAGGTTTCCGTAGCACATGCCCAAGCCAGGTCCATCGTCGCTTCTTCACTTTGGACGTGTTAAATGTTATCTCCGTGTTCCTGACAAAGTCAGACCACCGCCCTCTTAGTATTTGCAGCAGGCATCCATCAGTTTTAAATAATTCCATATAAAATTGCAACAACCGCAGCGATTTTCAAAATAAAACTTTTCGTTTTCTGACAGCTGATAAGAATGTCAGATTTCACATTATGAGATGAACAATGTCTAATATTATTTATGTTCGTATTTCCTTCAAAGTTCAATCACATCACCAGTGCAAAGTCGCGTACCTATTGTACACTGTGCATATATGAATAATGTGTATTTTAATCTAACTAAGATTTTTAAAAATGCGTTTTTTATGCTATCAATATCAGTGGCGGCTGGTCAATGTGGCATTCGATCGATGCACCCCTTGTATATGCAGGGGCGGTTATATTTCATTAAATAATATTCAAACAAAACATTTATACCATTCACTCATTTTAAATTCTTCATGTATTTATTGTCTATAATAAATATTTTATTGAATATAAAATTTTATTTTATTTTATTGAATTTAAAATGAGGGAATGGTATAAATGTTATTTTTGAATATTATTTCATGAAATATAGCCGCCCCTGCATGTATATACAAGAGGTGCATTGATCAAATGCCACATTGACCGGCCGCTACTGATCAATATTAAACATTATCCCATTGTCGATAACCGGCTGCAAACAAATCTGTTTTCACGTGCGATTAGATGGTTGCGTACAGCGGTGGGCTGCCAATATGTTAACAAGGGGCTCGCTTAAACTAAAATCATTTCTTGGTGTTCTGGAGAAGGAGTGAAATTTTTTAATACTCCTGTTCAATTCTATAGTACATATCTCAGTGGCGGCCGGTCAATGTGGCATTGGATCATTGGAAAAATTAGTGAATGGTATAAATGTTATGTTTGAATATTATTTCAAGAAATATAACCGCCCCTGCATATACAAGGGGTGCATTGATCCAATGCCACATTGACCGGCCGCCACTGATATATCTACTATATATCTTATGTCTCCTGCTGTGACTCAGTTGGTCAGAGCTTGCTCTACCAATCTCGCAGGTCTGGGTTCGATTCCCGGTAAGATCATAGTGAATTTGAGAATTATTCAATTCAAAGTTGTGATAGAAGACTGGGTGTTTGTGATTTCAATTCACATTATTTCCTTACCTCCCATCCTTCTGATCCTTTAATAACAGGGTGTAGCAATCACGACTAGTCGACCACTAGTCCTGTTTTAGCCTTATCATTCTTTCCCCACTACTCACTTAGTAGGTAGAGCAACTGAGTAACAAACAGCTCTCGTAGAAAAAACTTATGTTAAGATACATCCATTAGAAAGCCATATTATTCACATTGGGAGTAGACATGGATAAAATACTACAAGAACTACCGGTTTGCGACTATTTGTTGAGTAGATAGAAATCTATTTACTGTAGTTTATATTATTATGTTAATGCACCCAAAAATAAAATATTCTCAATGTATACATTTAATAATCCAACAGATTTGTTTTTTTTTAGTATTCTTTACCAAGTAAATGGAGAACGAAAATTTAGTGACTCATTTAAGTTCGGTGTCGCAACTGCATCATATCAAATTGAAGGCGGCTGGGATGCTGACGGTAATTATTATGATTAATTCCAGTATCAACATTAAACTAGTCAACATTAAAAGCGGCTCGTTATCTATTTATTTTTTTATGTTATCACTAGGGCTTCTGACCCGGCTTAAACCGAAACCGGTTAACCGATGTATTGCCTGTTTTAAGAAAAACCAAAAACCGGTTTATCTTCACGGTTAACCGATTCTATGCCTGGAAGGATTAATATGGCCGTACACGGAGGGCCGCGGTTTTCTTTTAAAAAATAAAACCCTAATAAATATATATTTTTGGATATATCCTAATAGTATATCATAAAGACTTACCATAAAAATACACAATGCGCCATTTCCGCCGTCATTTATCCAAAAATGTCCGAAATAAATGATCCACAAACTTTCAGGGTTGTCACAAAATTCACACGGAAAATCGTATCACGATCGTATATCAAAAGTAATTCTATCATATCAAAATTGTATCTTACAAGTATATATAAAATACGGCGAACAGTTTAAAACAAATTAATAGTCTTCTACCGTGTGGTATGCCTCAAAACAAGGTTCTACGCAGAGAGCCACTTTACATTGTTTGCACTTATACCTAGATGTACTTTGTTGTCCTTCCATTCTCAGGCGTTAAAATAGTATATGTACAAAATCAAATATCCAGGAAACGTAAGTTGAAAAAGATATATAAACAATCGTCTCAAAAGTTACGACACTGTAAAATCTTATAAAATAAACAGACACTCATAAACAACGCTGGTTATAAAGTTTTAAAACACAAAAAATCATTTGGTAAATAACGAAAAAAGACGTCAATTTAAAAATAAGCTGTTAATTTATCTAGTTATAAAACTGTTGTAAATTAAATACGTAACAAAAACGATATTCTGGCCCGCAAAACCAACTTAGATGTGTCAAACATGAAAACACGCACATAACTGACCATTTTTCATGGATCATTGTTACTTGCAGTGAGTATTCAGAATATGAATAATTCCCCGTTTATAAATATAATACTGGACAAACATAACGTAAGAATAAATGGGAAGTCCCGGTATTTCATAAGTCACTATATATAATATGTATGGCGTAACCCTATATAGTAGCGCCGCATATCAACAACACACGAAAACTTTTGTCGATGTCAAAAAATCGATGTATCACAGATTAAAATTCAATATCCTTCGAGTTCAAGTATTACAACACAATCTCAAACGATGTCACTATATGCGAGTTAAATTTAATTATTTAAGAGAGGTACTGGTGACTTGTAAATTAAGTACAAAGGAGAGCGTAATATTACGCGCATTTTGTATGGACGGCCCCTTGAACACGGACTTGTAGCGCGTAAATATACGCTTTGGGCAGAGATCAGGTTAACCGGGGTATATTGAAAACCTCTTTTCACCTTACATATAATGGATTTTTATACATCTATTCATATGTCGGTTCCGTGAAGCAGTGGTCAACGTCGTTGACTTACATGATGGATCTCACAGATTCAAGTGCATAGCACAACATGTATTTTTTCATTGGAAGGCATACCTACGTGTTTGTAATTAAAATATTCCCTCTATCCATTCTTATCCCGGGGCTTATAGAAAGCGATTTGTTAATTTGTAGTCGTTCTCTAACCCTATTCTTACATCCCTACTCTCATTAAAAAAATAAAGGTTGAGCAACTGAGAAACAAGCAGTTCTCGAAAAAAAAACACCTTTGCTTATATAAATTTCATTTGAAGTCCACATGCTTTACATTAGGAGCGGACTTGGTTGAAAAGAAAAATCTTTTCTTTTATACATCTTATTAGTTCATATTTAGCATATAGCAATATATCAGCAGATTGAGTTCTCTTAAAACTGATCACGAATGGAACCTTTCACTCGGACGAAATCGGCTATAATTGTTTTCATTCAATAATATCTTTAAAATATTCTGTTATATTAATGTAAAAGTATACTTTGGCTTCATGGTTTGAACACCGCCGATCTAATGTTATCATGAATTGGCAATTATATTGAATGTAGGAGTCTTTTATTAAGCACTTGAAGCAGCTTCGATATAATAAAATGAACAGACTACAGGGTATTTATTATGTATACTTTTGAGGGAAAATACAAACCTTGTTTATTTTTAATTCTTGTATGTGTATAATAATTATCCATATATTACACATTATTTCCAATAGTAGACTATGATAATATATAATTTTAAAAATAGCATAAGTAACCCAGTAAATTTAGAGACAAAATTAAAACAAATCACACATTTAACTAAAATACTGCTAAATGTTAAACTTTTTGTGTTATAATTATGTAAATTAAATTCGTATTTAATAAACAAAAACTGTCGAAAACAACTACTTTCAACATTAGATTTGTAATATTTTTGTTGTTTGACACGTCATGTTAAAATTGTATTGTATAAATAAACAATGCATCGCCGAAATATTTTTTTTTATAAAATTGAAGAACCTAGAATATTCAGATATCAATTATTAGAAGTAATCATTCTTTTCAGATAGTAAATCTTTGTTCTCGCAAACCGTAAGTTCTTCCATATTCCTTGCTGGCTTAGCAGTAAAATGCAAATGTAGCTAATTTTCTATTTAGATTCTAATGATGGTTCTCGAAGACGTTAAAGTAGGGGTCACACAATTGGAGTTGTTCAAGTAATAGTTAAATTACAAACTTGTTTAAATAAAGCAAAAAATAAGGCTTTTTGGCATCGCAATATCGAGAGATTATGTTTGAATCGGTATTTCGATATTTCTTAAAAATTATCTTTCTTTTTAATTTATGTCGTAGCCTTGTACGGGAGGGTTTTCATAAACAAATTCTTAAATAATTCAACTTTGAAATGCAAGAGGCTGTTAGAATTGATACAACTTTTAGCAAAATAAAAATATTACAATTCATCGCAAAAATATGTGATAGTTTCTATACATTTAAAATTCGATTTTGATTTATATTTAATACCTAAATGCCGGTAGTTTTGTATTTTTAAAGCCGGTATTTCTTTTTTGAAAAACACTATGAATACTAGGGTCTCGGTTTTGGTAATACCGATAATGCAATCCCTACTCACAACTAGGGTATCCAATCCCGAAGCCTTTTTCCGATCCCGGGATTTCGGGATTGAATTATTTTGAATCCCGGAATCCCGGGATCCCGGGATTGAGATTTTCTCACCGAGGAATTTGAAATCCTCAATTTGCTATACTTTTTTCCAGAATCTCACAGAAACTTGTTTTTTTTTTTAGCTCACCGAGGAATTTGAAATCCCCGATTTGGTATACTTTTTCCCAGAATCTCACAGAAACTCGTTTTTTTTTTTTTAGCTCACCGAAGAATTTGAAATCCCCGATTTGCCAATTTCGTGTAAATTTCGAGAATTTGCTAGAAATTTCTCAATCCCGAAATCCCGGGATCGCGGCCATCTCAATCCCGGAATTTCGGGATCAGAAAATTGAACGGGATCCTGGGATTACGGGATCCCGGATCCCGGGATTGGATGCCCTACTCACAACCAATAGAACTTTAAAAAAACTTCGTCTGTAACATAAATCTTTACAATGTAACTTGATAATCAATCGATAAATCTTATTCTAATAATATTTTCAGGCAAAGGCGAAAGCGTTTGGGACCATCTGGCACACAATAACCCAGGAAAAATAAAAGACCACTCAAATGGAGACGTGGCTTGCGATTCCTACAACCTTTACGAGCGAGACGTGCAAATGTTAGCTGAATTGGGTGTAGATTTTTACCGCTTCTCTTTATCTTGGCCAAGAATTCTTCCAAATGGATTCAGCAACAAAAAAAACCAACCAGGAATAGATTACTATAATAACCTAATCAACGCTTTGATAGCAAATAAAATTGAGCCAGTCGTAACTCTCTACCACTGGGAACTTCCTCAGAACCTTCAGAACCTTGGAGGATGGGCTAACCCCGTAATAGCGGATTACTTTGCAGAATTCGCAGATGTCGCGTTCAAGGAATTCGGAGATAGAGTTAAGATATGGCTGACCTTCAATGAACCAAAAGAAGTTTGTCTGTCTGGATACGGAATTGATAGCAATGCGCCAGCTTTGAATATGTCTGGAGTAGGGGAGTATCTGTGTGCTCATACTTTGCTACGTGCACATGGGAAGAGTTATCGAATCTATGATAAACTTTATAGACCTTTACAAAACGGTAAGAACCATAAATAATCTTTAAATACATATCACTACATCAATGCAACAGTGAGACAATCGTAAAATCTTACTATCGAGTGTTTTGCATAATTTAATTGATTTTGTATTACAGTGTCGCTGGTAACCCTGGAAGCGTGTAAGGCAGTGGTTTCCAACATTTATGTTACTGCGCCTCCCTTTGGAGAAAAAATATCATCGCGCCTCCCCATCCTTCATTTCATATACTATAAAGACACGTTTTAAAGGGTAAATAAATATTTTGGACTGTTCGCGCCTCCCATGTTGGAAATCGCTGGTGTAAGGCAATGTTTCTTAACCGGTGGTCCGCGAAGATTTTTGAGTGGGCCGGAAAAAAATCTGCAGTTCATAAATATTTAGTATCCATTTTTAAAAGCTTATATTGATGGTCCGCAAAATATTTTTTGTTTTTTTTTGGTCCGCGAATGTAAAAAGGTTAAGAGACATTGCTGTCTGTTTTTCTTGAGAACGTACATATTTAACGTGTATTTTTGATATATTGTGCTATATTGTGATATAGTGCAGTGCTCCGCAACCTTTTATCTTCCAAGGCACACCGACGTGTTCTTCAAAATTTCACGGCACACCACAAGTAAAAATGTCCATAATATACATAAATTACATGAGTTTGTGTTTATATATGATAAAAACCATAGAAGTATCATATGTTTATTTTTATAACCATGTCCGCTACCAATGTAGAACACATGGACTCCTAATGGAGATAATTTTAACAGAAGAGTTTGTACAGGACCTGCCGATTACTCAGTAGCTCAATCTCTCTTTTTTACAAAGAGAGTAGTGATAGACGAATAAGGATTGAACTAAACAAGTGGTTATCTAATCGCTCTCGATATTCTGTGTTTTTAAGGATAGGATGGGAGGGAGGAAGGAATTTAAGACATCACATACATCCATGCCGAACATAAATCCATATATTTATTGAAAAATCTATTTTTTTTTTCGTTTATTGGAGGTATGTGCCGCGGCACACCCAGCATCGCCTCACGGCACACCGGTTGCGGAGCACTGATATAGTGTATATTGATAATAATTACATTGTATATTTTGGCCATCTGTATTTGTTTAATCTTATGAAATTCACCGTCTACTTTAACCAGACATCAAAAAAAAATGATCAAACTTCATGTATTTATTTTATCGAATTAATTAATTCTGGCGATATAATCACACTACGTAATTATTTAATATGACAGTTTTTACTAAAGCTATCGAGTTTCTGTCGGAGTCGTGGTGCTAAAAGTGGAGTCGGAGTTGTAAATAAACGGATATCTCCGAATCCCATTTTGTAAATTAAATTAATACATACAAAGTAATGCATTTCAGTAAATTTTATATATTGGTTAATGGCAGTTGGACCATTCGTAAATACCAGAGTCGGAATCATACCCTTGGTGAATACTGAGTTAGCTTGCTTTTCTATTTGAATTTTCAATAGATTTGCCTTGACCTTAACTAATCAAAATAAACATGCAACTGTCACTAAGCAATAAGCATGGAATATTGAATTATATTGATTAAACATCTTAGATTCTGTCATTAAATTTTATATTTATGTTTCTTAGAGGAAAATATATATAAAGTCAATATTGACATTATATTATAGTAACATTATTGATCATGATGAAAAGTTTTCATTTACTCTCGACCTTTGTATTATTTCCTTTTATTAATTAATTAGTTGAAATTAATTTAATATTAGTTATTTATTTATTATACTTCGAAGATTAAACCAATGGCGATCGATATACGATAACTGTGAATGTCAATTATATTTCTTACACATACATATATATTTTTTAATCTATATCCATTCCCAATGTGGAGCATATGACCTCGTAATAGATGTATCTTAACAGAAGTTTTCCTACGATAACTCTTTGTTACTCAGTCGCTTAAGCTCTCTTTTCCAATGAGAATATATAGTAGGGATATAAGGATAAGGCTAGGACAGAACTAGTGGTTGACTATTCGCATTTGCTACACTCGATAATTTTAAGATTGGAATAAAAAAAATACTGTCACGTTAAAATTTACTATAATTTATTATAATAATACATAATATGGTGATGGAAAATAATGTAAATTTTACCATCTAAATATACAATGCAAGTATCTTTTTATATATGTTACAGTTTAAATAGGTACTTTAATGTATGCATTGTCCATTTTTTCCATTTACAGTATACATGAGAAAAAAAATGTAAAACTTTAACTGGTTAATTTAAACATTAATTAGTACAAATGCGTAGACGAATTGGTTACAAACTTAAAAATAATACTTTGATTAAGCCAATGGCAATTTATGACAGCTGTGAATGTCAATTATATTTCTGACACATACATATCATTTTTTTAAATTCATTGTTTGTTACTCAGTCACCCAAGCTCTCAATGTACCTAATTATTCCGCCTAGTAAAAAATAGTATTTCATTCAATAAATTCAACAAATTATTTTTATTCTAGGTCGAGTATCATTGACTCTTAGCAGTCGATACAATAAACCTGAAGACGATTCTCCGGATAACGTAAAAGCAGCTTTAAAGGCGACAGAATTTTCGGTAAAATCACTTTATTTAGTTATTTTATCTAATAATAAAACGAACACAGAAATAGAATAATGTTCTCAAAAAACATTTGCTTGTTTTGGTTTATTTTATTTCATTTAACCGTTTGAATACCGCGCAAATAAATCATTAATATGTCTTAGAGATACTGCGTGTTTTTGATAAAAAAATAATTTTGCCTAGTATACACTCGAAATCGATATTTTAAAAACCTATATTGACTCAGTATAGATGGCACTACACATATTCATCAAAATATTGCTTATATTCTATTAGAATATCAAGTATTTGATTTTTTAAATATCTTGGAGATCCGTGTTCGCTTGCATATGTTCCGGACACCTGTGTCCGCTTGGTATTCAAGTGGTTAAACTGTATTCGCTTTTAGTCAAGAAAAATATACAATCTGTCGTTATCTTCTAATTATTGTTGTTGGAATATGATTAATTGCTTTGG
Source organism: Himalopsyche tibetana (assembly GCA_030503985.1). NCBI lineage: Eukaryota > Metazoa > Arthropoda > Insecta > Trichoptera > Rhyacophilidae > Himalopsyche > Himalopsyche tibetana. The sequence goes on from JAPJYX010000014.1 coordinate 3,902,058, forward strand.
GTAGAACGATATGTAAATACTTCAAATGAAACAATTTAACAAAAATTACTTCTTACATCCTTTTCAGAGACGATTGGAAAGAAGGATGGTGTCATAAATTAATGGTAATTAACCATAAAACTATCAACAAAATCATTTTTAATATCAGAGAATATATAAATAAGTAAACGATTCTCATCAGCGGGGGGCTGACAATACGTTCAACAACTCTCGCTTAATTTTAGAAATATTCGCGATGTTTTGAAGAAGGGGCGAATTTTTTTATTAATATTATACAGATGCACGCAATAGTTATTTAAACAATCGAATGTAACTTAACACAGTGAAATAATTAATATCAATATTTGAAAGTTGTATTTACGTACTCCGAAAGTGAAGAGTTCCAAAATTGATGAAGTGATAGTTACTAGTAATTTCGCACCTTTTTGATGGTACAAACGTTTTACTTAAATAGTCGTAGATAAGAAGGATATATGTATTGATTTAATGCATGAATATTGTCTTTTTTTATTTCACATAGGGCTCTCGCTAACTTCTCCGAGCTAACTTCTTCAATCCAACACTGAATCTCATAATAAACAACTATTTTGGTATGAGTTCGGTAATTCGATTCCTTAACTCTTAATGTATAATGATGAACAGCATTGAAAGTCGTAAAACTCTTTTCATCAGTACTATTTTATTGTAAATAGTATTTCTTGTCGTTCTAACAAAAACCGAAAACATTGTAGGCCATAGACAACTGTTGATATTTTTATTAGTAAAGTCAATCCTTCTATTGCGATAACATCTATAGAGTTTTTTCTTTTTAGACTATTTAAGTCAGTTGACTATTTTGCATTTTTTAAAATAATCAAAAACAAATTGTATTCTTTCAGCTAGGCTGGTATGCCAATCCCATTTTTTCTGACGAAGGAAACTACCCTGCTGTGATGCGAGAAGCTATCGCCAAGAGAAGTGAAGAGCAAGGATATTCCACCTCTCGTCTTCCAGTATTCACACCTGATGAAATTGAATACATTCGTGGTTCGTTCGACTTTTTTGGACTGAATTTTTACACTTCGCGTATTATCAACGCCAAAGCGCCCCAATTCCCAGTACCTTCTTTTGATGATGATTTAGGAGTATTGGCTTACATGGACAAGTCTTGGGAACCTTCTGCAAGCGATTGGTTGAAGGTAAATTGTATTGTCTATATGAAAAACTAAAGAAACTTTGCATGTCTTATTTGAGGATTCTCTTTCACCTGGAAACAATTCTACATATATATAATATTGTAGTGAGTTATATATTAATATGATTATGCTTTGTAACAATGTCTTCGTTTAGTATAAACCATAATATGGCATCTTTATTAGGGATTGCAATGCCGGTTTTATCGAAACCGGGTTCCGGTATTTGTGGTGTATTTTCATTACCCAAATACCGGTTCTTTTAATTAAATCACATTTGTTGATAAAATTGTTTCCGATAAATTAAAATACACCTATCCCTCGATTTACACGGTACTTCTTTTACACGTTTTCGCTTTTACACGGTTTAAAAAAGTTAACTTGAAAATTTTAATTCTTCATATTCGTAAGTAAAAAACGAGTACATAATTTTTAATTATGTGTTTTATATCTTGAATAATATTTGTAGCCTTATTATGTCGAAAGAAGTAAAAAGAAAAGTTATTTCGTTAGCAAAAAAATAAAAATATTGGATCTTTTACAAAACGGAGAAAGAGGAATAGATGTTGCTAGATTATATAGCATGAATGAAGCTACAATAAGAACCATTAGAAAAAATGAAAACTCAATTAGAAAGAGTGTAGCAGCTGGAACTACGAGTACGAGCACAACGTCATATATCAGAGATATTGCAATGGAAAACATGGAGAAGGCATTAATGATTTGGATAGAGGACCAAACTCAAAAACGGATGCCAATTGATACCAATGCTATAACAAATAAAGCATTGCGGATTTATGAAAAAAATAAATAGAAGATACCATCCTCCTCTTCATCTGAAAAGAAGCATACTTTCACAGCAAGTCATCAAGTCAAGTCACAGTGATTTGTGATAGTGATGAATGATAAAAACTCCACCAACCGTTGCAATATTTATTTAATGAATCTTTTGGATTTCATTTTTTTGTTACTCTATAAGCTTTACCTGTATTTAATTAATAAAAGAATACGTATGTTTATACTTTTAAATAATTTTGTTTTTTTATGTATTTTAGAAAACACCCAAATTATGCGTTTTTTGTGTACTTTTCGATTTACACGGTTTTACATTAAGAAATATACAATTTCGATTTACACGTTTTTCTCAGGAACCTATCTACCGTGTAAATCGAGGGATAGGTGTACTTTAAATCTGCTATGAGTTGTATCAATGTTAACAGGCTCTTATAAGACTTTCAATTATGTATACTTATTTTAATAAACAGTACAGTATTTAAATCTCGCGGCTCGGAGATTAGAAAAATACTTCTCATCCGATGGGGATCGTTTAGAGACCACAGTGGTTTCCTCATTATTGGCCTTATTCTTATGAAAAATAATTAAAAAATAGTCTAAGGGATTTAAAATATATCTCTGCATCATTCCTCATACATTTTTTTAATACAAATCCGTGGTTTTTTTTAATAAATAATCATATTTTACGTTGCGCGTAAAAAAGACGTTATCCCGGCACACATATGAATTTGCAACTGACAAATTTAGCCCAGCTATCTTACGAACGCTTATCGCGTTATCGCGTATTTATATAAACTACAAAAGGTCCAAAAAACTATGATATAAGAAAACCTTAATTATAAACATTGTATCACTCATATTAAAATAGATATTTAAGAAAATGTGGGTATTGGGGTCGCATTGAGCTTAGAACCGGAAAAGTTAAGTAAAATACCCATTTACGATTGCAATATATTTTTTAAAGATGACATTTTATATGAATTTTCAAAATGTCGACTTTAATAGACTCATTGTGTTTGTGATTAAAATTGACCCATTTTTTGGTTAGTTAAACTTTTTTTGTAATGTCGAAATTCAATAGGAAATACCGAAATTCCGGTATTGATATATTTGTCTGGTATTGCAAACCTTAACTCCTAATGAACCCAACTTAAACAGAAGTTTTCCACAATAACTGTTTGCTATTCGGTTGTCTAATCCAGTGTTTCTCAACCTTTTTGGGAGCCTGGCCCCTTTTGAGTGTCTTCATTTTTCTGTGCCACCCATACCATTGTTTTGTCTTCCCATGAAAATTACAATTTCAAAAACCCACATTTCTGTAGCTCTTTCGAGATTTTCGAATCTCGAATGCCAGTTATTTATTTTATTTACGGATTTACAAAAAATAGCTGCGCGTCGTCCGCCATTATGCTCTTCCCTGTGTCGTTTTATCAATACCCGTGGCCCCCCTAAGCTGTGTTGTGGCGCCCCAAAACAAAAATAAATCTCTGTGGCCCCTCAGAACACGCTGTGGCCACCGTTGAGAAACCCTGGTCTAATCTATGTTATTTCGATGTAGTTTCTATGTAGTGTGGCTCTTCTACAAAATACCACAGACAGTTCGATTGAAACTTCGTGCCCTACGCACAGATGTCGGTTTTCGGTCTTAAAACTTAGAGTTGAAAGGGGAGATCTCAGAGAACGTAGAATACCTCAATCAGGCGGAGGACCTTTTAAGCAAAAGCCAACTTAGGAGTGCCCTTATCAAGTCAATAACAATTGTACCTACCTATATAGTTTGTCGCCTGCTGTGGCCCAGTTAGTTAGAGCTTCCTCTACCGATCCCGCATTCCTGGGATCGTTTCCCGGTAAGATCAAAGTGAATTTGAGAATTATTAAATTTAAAGTTGTGATCGAAGACTGGGTGTTTGTGATGTCAATTCACATTATTTATTTTTCTCCTATCCTTCTGATCCTTTAATAACTGTGTGTAGCAATAACGATTAGTTAACCACTAGTCCTGTTCCAGCCTTATCCTTCTCTCCCTACTACTCACTTTGAAAAAAGTGAGGTTAAGCGACTGAGTGACAAACAGTTCTCGTAGAAAACTACTGTTGATATACCTCCATTAGGAGGCTATATGCTTCACATTGGGAGCGGACATGGATAAAAAAATATAGTTTAATTAAAAAACATTGGCAAACGAGAACTGTTTGTTACTCAGTCGCTCAACCTCACTTTTTTCAAAGTGAGTAGAAGGGAAAGAAGGATAAGGTTACAACAGGACTAGTGGTTGGCTAATCGCTATTGCTACACCCAGTTATTAAAGGATCAGAAGGATGGGAGGAGGAGAGGAAATGATGTGAATTGACATCACAGACACCCAGTCTTTGATCACGACGTTGAATTGAGTAATTCTCAAATTTACTGTGATCTTACCAGGAATCGAACCCAGACCTGCGTGATCGGTAGAGCAAGCTCTATCCAACTGGGACACAGCAGGAGGCTTACAGCTAGTACTACTTATTTATGTTCTACTGTATAAAAAAAAAACAATGTAGGCCACACATCCTTTGTAGATAGTTATGTCGCGAGCAACAATATTATCGGGAAAAAATAAATTAAGCCCAATGGTTAAAGACTTGATAAATAAATAAGTGTCAGTGTAATTCGATTTGGCGTTAATTTTTCTTTATCGGGCAATAGCTACTAATTATATGTTTTAAAAGGTAACTCCGTGGGGTCTCAGAAAATTGTTGAATTGGATCAAGGATCACTATGGCAACCCTGAAATAATGATTTTCGAAAATGGATTCTCGGATAAGGGAGACATCTTGGATGTCAACCGAATGAAATACTACATAGGCCATCTCAATGCTGTTTTGGACGCCATTGAGGACGGCTGCACTGTCACGGGATTCACTGCGTGGTCGCTGATGGATAACTTTGAGTGGATGAATGGATATACGTAAGTTTGTTTTGGTTTTTTTTAACAAGCAATCTATATATTAATAGCCGATAATGTCCGTTTGTCCGAATGAGTGTACGTAGGGTGTCCTCGACCTTCCAGTCTCCACTTTTTTAAATAAAATAAAATAAAATAAAATAAAATAAAATGAAATGAAATGAAATGAAATGAAATGAAATAAAATGAAATAAAATAAAACAAAAAAAAATTAAATTAAATTAAATTAAATTAAATTAAATTAAATAAAATAAAATCAAATAAAATTAAATAAAATTAAATAAAATAAATTAAAATTAAATTAAATTAAATTAAATTAAATTAAATTAAACTAAATAAAATTAAACACAATGCAACAAAAATCTCCCGTTGCTGGGCAACGGGCTTACAGCTAGTCCAGTTTAAATGTGCTATTTTTTATGCCTTTGGCGGCTACTTTGTTACATTCACAATATGGATAGATGCAGCAGTGGGCTGCTAATATCTTAACAAGGGGCTCGGTAAATCTCCTCCATAATGCCTTCAAGCCATGTAATATAGATGATGCATAAACCGTGGCCCGCGAGCTACATGCGGTCAGCTAGGGCTTCTTTTATTATGCAGCTGAAGTCAGTGAATTTTTTGTCTCGTTTCATAATAAACTTTAATCATCTACAGAAATTGCAGTTCGATGCTGATTTTATCTGAGACGAATGACTTTCTTATCTTAGCAAGGGGCTCGCCGGCCGCGCCAAAATTTAACAAGAGGCTCACGCGAGCCCCCTGAGCCCCCTCCAGCCCACCCCTGGATAGATGACACGTCTGAATCTATCCAGGGAACTAAGATTAGAACTACAATTTTATACCTAAATTCCTAAGTGTTTGAGCATCAATGAGATGTTGCTAAATCTATTTTTTTTAAATTTTGAATGTATTTTTTTTGACATGTATTATGTACTATATTTTTATTATATTTATCTAGTGCATTGCGAATTGTGGGGTAATAATGCAAAACCTACTTTTTATAAAACTCAAACTTGTCTATAGAGTCAAATACTACAACGACTAACACAAATAAAATAACATTTGCATAAAAATATGATTTCAAATTTGAAAACGGCAGTCTTGTAGACATTTTATATTAAAACTAATAGGATCAGTCGATTCTTAAGGTTTGAACTACTTTATCTCCATACCTAACTCAATATCTCTCATTTTGGAAATATTACGTTTTGCATTATAGCCCAACAATTGGCGTCAGCTGTAATGTACTGTTCTTTTCATTTGAAACAATAAACAATCATAAGTGAGTACGCATTCCGACTCTGGAAAAAAAAATCTACCGTTGCCTTGTATTAAGAATACATAGATTGAATATGCATTTAGTTAGAAGAACTCTTTTATAATGAAGTAAAATATTTAGTTATTTGTCAGCTTTACGCCATCGTCAGAGCTACTCATTTTGATTATGGCGAGAAGCCGAAATAGCTATCAAACAATTCATATGATTCTTGTGAACCTAAATACTTTGATATTTTTACCATCTTATTTAAAATATAAATATCTTTGAGCCATAATTTTACTGACAAATATTTTATTTCTTTTCTTTTTAGTGAACGATTCGGCTTATTTCATGTGGATTATTCGTCTCCGAAGAAAACAAGAACTCCCAAAGCTTCAGCCAAGCTTTACCAAAGTATTATTAAGACCAGAATTATTATTGATTATAAAAACAATGAGGATTTATAATTTGTAAAATCCGACTTAACTGTGATGTTTTTTGAACCAATATCCATAATTATGATAATTGTGAAATAAAGTTAATCAGCCAGTCCTCCCTGCTCGGGAGGGTCAGATTACGACAGATAGCCGGCAAGATAAAATTGTATTTAATTAAGAAATATATGTGTTTATTATGATTTTTAACCCTTTTTATTGCCGAATAATAACACCTGCGGCTAAAGTCTCAATAAGTTGTGTGATAACAGATTCAGAATTCATAATTCCCCTTTCTGTTCCCAGTCACTATCCTTGAATCCCGAAAAATGAAAATCTTGAAAAAGTTTTTTACAACTCAATCCTTTTAGCTTTACTCATTCTTATAAAAGAGTAAACACAACTAACTTACAAACAGTTTATATTAGACACCGTTTTAACGCTAAATACGGTCATACAATTGCATGGAGAATATTTTAGCTTTTATTGTTTACGTATGTGTTTTTAATGTCACTTTTTCCAATAGTGTCCACTCCTAAGACATCACATACATCTATTTATTTCTACAGAAATCCATAAATCAATTGTAAATCAATTTATAAAAACTGTCCGTACTGGTATTCGAAACCGTGACTTCCTTAACCAAAGCTAACGACGTTGCTCACTAGACCAAGCACTTGACAATTTCACTTTATTTACTTTAAACATTTTCACTGTCGATTCTTGATGGAAAGGCATTATATTGCATTAAAAAATTAAAAAATTATCCTAATTAATGTTTTAAGAAATAAACCCAGACTGTTAATCGTTCTTTGAAACACTAGAATCAAATTTGATAAGTGTAATATTGTAATTATAATTAGGATGTTAGAGTGAATAACTTGATGCATTGTGTATCTCTTCAGAGCCAGTATATATAGCTGAGCAAAACATAAGTTTAATCATAGTTCTGACGATGGCGCAAGCCGAAATAGCTATCAACGCATAAATTATTAAAAACTGTAGAACTAAAATACTTTGATATTTTAAATCTGTTATAATGGAGTTCTACCAAGAAAATGCCAAATCAATTAATTAAAAAATAAAACACTTTTGTACTGATTTCACATCATTTACTTTAAATCGGGATTGATTTCGCTCATCTCGAGCATTTTCAACTGATAAAATAACAAAGAATTCAGTGCTTCAAAAAATTAAATACTCATTTGTACTAATTTCCACTTTTATTTAATAAGATCAGGACCGGTTTGCTTTTCATCACCACTAACTTTTGAACCGTTTGATAAGTTACGGGGGCTAAATTTCATGAATTTTCCGGTCGCTGTTTTCAAATGTATTCGCTTTCCGGTTTCATAAATTATATGTTTTAGGAAGTTCCTTATGAATTCAAAAAACTTCTTAATTGTATCAAAGATACATACGACAATCCTGAAATATTAGAAAATGGATTTTCCGACACACCTGGTACTTTGAATGATATTAGAAGGATTTGATTTTACTTAATGCTTTATTAGATGACATTGATGATGGATGTAAAGTGACAGCATACAAAGCCTGGAGTTTGACGGATAACTTCGAGTGGACAAGAGGATACACGTATATACAAAGATGCATTCCTTCAAAGACCACTATTGTCCTATTTGTCAATTATACATATATGGTTGTTTTCATGAAAATACTAATCCGGTCTTTCTTGCCATAGTATATTTTTAATTTTTAAATGAGGGCTCAGAAACCAATAGTGATCTTTGGCAATACTTTTAGAAGTGTTTTAAGTAAATTTTAATAACCAAATATTTTTTGATATATGTATGCTGTGATAAATTTAGTTTTTTTTGCCATTTATCTCAAAAGTAGATCTCATGAGTTTGGATACCAAACTCTTCATATTATTGTCGCACTTATTTTTATGAAGTAATATTTTATGAAGAAATAAGTCGCCTGCTGTGGCCCAGTTAGTTAGAGCTTGCTCTACCGATCACGCAGGTCTGGGTCCGATTCCAGGTCAGATCACAGTAAATTTGAAAATTATTCAATTCATAGTTGTGATCGAAGACCGGGTGTTTGTGATTTCAATTCACATTATTTATACTCCTCCCATCGTTCTGATCCTCTAAAAACTCAGTGTACCGATAGCGATTAGTCAACCACTAGTCCTGTTCTAGCCTTATCCTTCTTTCTTTACTACTCACTTTGAAAAAAGTGAGCTTGAGCGACTGAGTAACAAACAGTTCTCGTAGAAAATCTTCTGTTAAGATACCTCTATTAGGACGCCATATGCTCCACATTGGGAGCGGACATGGATAAAAAATATTTTTAATAAAACGCAAGTCTAACTTAGCCAACATTCAACTGAAAAATAAACGTTTGCTTAACATCAAAGAAATTTTCTTTTATTTAATATAAACGACACAAAAGTAATAACAGTATAAGATTTTTTTAAACATCGCCTACTTTAGCATTTTATTCGCTGAATATGAGATCACCAGTTGTTAAATGTTATAATTATTCATTTAAGATCCACTGTCAACGCTTTTTGGTTTGCGACTCTGATAGCTTAAACCCTTCCTCCTCATACTTTTTAGAGGGTCGTAGTTGTAATCAATCTGCTTCGTTCTGATGATCTCTTTGAAGACCAGCGCCGAAGTCTTTGCAGTTCGTTTTCTATTTGGATCCTCAAAGTCTACGTGGTACAGCCCGAACTTTTGTCTGAAAAAAGAAACATAAAAATCCACCAATATTTAAAAAATATCGCTGAATGTCTTAATAAATGAAATGATATCAATTTGATATTGCCACCTTCATATATAAATATGTACAATCGGCGATAATCTATAATACGTTTCGAGATCAAGAACTCGAATCCCGAATAAACTACCGTATACGTTGTTTCGCCAGTCGCCACTATAATAAGATACTTACGTATATCCCTCGAGCCATTCGAAGTTGTCCATCAGGCTCCAGGCGAAGTAAGCCGTGACATTGCAACTGTCTTCTTGCATTGCCTTCAAGACCTGCTCCATATAGGAGCGATAATATTTGACTCGGTCCAGATCTTTCATCTCGCCCTTATCCGAGAAACCGTTCTCGAAAATTATAATTTCCGGTGAGCTGTATTGTTTTTTGATCCAAGCCAACAACTTTTTAATCCCCCATGGTACAACCTGAAAATTAAAAAATATTCTGATATAGCATAGAAGTCCACTTCATAAGCTCGATTCAAACCATCATCCTAGAGCGCATTCTAAAATATTGGTAGTGCTGCGGGTACCAAATTTTGGGCACGTGGTAGGTAACCCCTGTATTAAACTATAGTTTAAGAAACGTAATCGATTTTAAAATTCAAACTATATATAAAAAGGTATATCTGAAATGACAACAATTAAAAAAAAAAAAAGCCATAACCCCTTCTAGTATGGTTCTTATGGCATTCACATTAATTATCCAACGACGTAAGTTATAAGAAAGTGATTAGCCAACAACTACTGCAATTCTTTCTTTACCATCTCCGGAGATAGGCTTAAGCTAGAGGTAAGCAAACCGCAGCTCGTAAGCCGCATGCAGACCTTTGCAAATCCGTTGAAGTCTCTTCAGACTAGAGGTCTGCACGGGCACGGGCCAGGTTCGGGCGGGTAAGCGCAATTGAGATTCGGGCTCGGGCCGGGCCCGGGAAAGGAATTTATTCTTCGGAAAAATATTTTAGACTATGTTCGTGTCATGAGTCAGTCATGATGATTTTAATTATTACTAGTTTTATAGAGAATCATAAATTGTTGTAAATTTGTAAAAAAACGGGTTTTTTCGGTCTGTTGTGTATATAAATCCGGGCTTCGGGTCAGGTTCGGGTAACAATTGTGGTATTAGACTCGGGACCGGGCCGAGTCGGGTCTCAGTCTTTCGGGCTCGGACCGGGTAATTTTGTAAAATTTCGGCCCGTGCAGACTTCTACTTCAGACATTAACTCTTAAACTTACCACGTTTTTATCAAAAAATCTATATTGCATATGTACGACTCCCTAATACAGCCATACTCAAACTGCGGCCCAATCAGCTCTTATGTGCGGCCCAAAATAATTATAGTCACCAAATATTTTTAACGAAGATAGTTAAAAGTTTGACTCAATATCAAAATTCACATTAATATTCAAGTAAACGATTTAAGATTTTGGATACATTGGTATTTTTGTGAACTTTTTACGTATTTTTTATTTGTTGTTCATTGTTATTTTTTACTTTGAAAAATACATGAATACATATCGTCTGTGGAAAGGGAAAAGGCCGTAACCCACACATATCAAATTCTACAGGAGGCGCTAAAAACGCGTTTTGATGTTTTTGTTACATATGCAAATTATGAATTATACACAACCCTGAAGTGCACGGAGACTTCTTAACTGGTGTTTAATTGACATAATCTAATATGAATTAAAGAAATTGTCTAGGAAAAACCTTTATTTCAATCTTTTTTCTTGGTTTTAATTTTTTACAAGGTCATTTTTTCAATCTTAACAGCTAAATTTAGATACTAATTCGGCATTTACAGCTTGCATCCTTCTGATAGAACGTGTATCAAGTTTGATACATTGTGATTATCGAAAAAAAGCTGTTTTGGAGAAACTGTGGGTTAAGTCCTTTTTCCTTTCCACAGTCGATATGTTTACATTTACTTAAAATAAAGTAGTTTTATGTTGACATCATAATACATACATATATATGTATGCAGTATAGTATGTGTTATATTTACAGTTTACTATAAATATGTTGTGGGCCACGTAGAGAAGCAAAAATCGGAATGCGGCCCGGGGGAAAAAAAGGTTGAGTATGGCTGCTCTAATACCTTAGCTATCGTTTTTCCTTGGCTCTTCTTCTCAGGACGCCTTTGCAATAGTCATATAAACCGACGAATGAAAATGAACGGTCCAATCAATTCACTAATCGGGGTAAAAAAATACCTTCAACCACGAAGACTCGGCTGATGGCCACTTCGGATCTACGTAGACGCGAACTCCTCGATCGGCCATATAGGAAGGCGGTTTGTGCTCTGGCGATGACCCCTTCACATACTCGGCGCACATCCTCGACGTGTAGTGGTTCAGGCCGAAGAAGTCTGCCGAACCTTTGATCATGTTCAGCTCTGCGGGCGAGAACACGGGCAAGCGGTCTTGTTTGATATTGTCGGGGTCGGGTCTCGAGATTCTGCTTTTCATCACCATCGGATAGTCGCCTTCTTCCGAGTATATCGGGTTCGCGAACCAGCCCAACTTAACAGAAAATATATATTCACACTCAGCTCACAATTTTAAATATAATATTTGTATATATTATTATGTTTAATATACATGTATATGATTAAAATAAGGTTAAACACGATTAAAACCAAATGCCATCTGTTCAACGTTTGCTTTTACTAGTGATAATTTACGGTAGTGAAACACGGCGCCTGACGATGACTTAGAAATACCGTATACGAGAAAAGATGCTTGCGTCGGATAATGTGGGTGAGGTGGTTTGATTTCGTGAGAAATTCATAGATTTTGGAACGAACAAGACAGCGCCCCGTCACGTTGGAGCTGGCTAGGTCGCTTGCTACGGATGCCTCCGGAAAGCCTTACTCCTGTCTGCCTCTTCTTCCAATATATGGGATTCCTGCGTTCTGAACCACCGTTGGCTACTATCTTTAGGATGTACTCGGTCGAACTAAGGAATGCTGGCATGTTATGGGAGGAAGCAAAGCAATTGGCGGAAGGCACGTAAACATGTAGGTGCCACGTAGCGGTCATATGCTCGGCAAAGGAAACGAATATGATAAAAAAAAAATTAAAAACTGGCTAAGTGCCGGTGTGGAACTAAATACTTTGTCTCCTTTTTTTATATTAGATTTTACCAAATAAATACCAATCAATTAAAATCATTTTACTTCAAATTCCAGTGCTGTTTCGGCCGCCGTGACATCTTTTGTTGAATTTATATTCCTAGACTCAAACCACATACTGCTGAGGGTTATTCCAACCCTTCCTAAAACAAAACACAGCGTTGTTATAATAAGTCACATGTAAAAGAATCGTTCAGTTTTAGCAAACCTTGAACCGGTCATTTTTTAAAAAAAACACTGTTAATTTTATTCATTTAAACCGTTATGTTTTTAATATAAAGGATAACCTTTCTACTCTAGCTTATAAAGAACTGCCGAAACAAATTTTAAAATTTTAGAATTACGTTATATATACGACAGTCTTGACTTTCATTCGGATTTAACAGAATAAGTCGTCTGTATGAATCACGTTACGCGGGCACACACTCTCAAGTCGTACAATCAAGTACAAATTATATCGATAAATTAAAATAAATCATTTCCCATATTATGTACTTTATGCTTGCCTTGTTGTTTTGGTTTGAATTCCTTTTCGTAGGTGCGATAAGCGTTCCCGTGAGCCTTTAAGAGGTTGTGAGCACAAAGGTACGGGCCATATCCCGGGAATGACTGGGACGGCGCAAAGAATCCCTCGTAACCTTCGTAGCAGATCTCCTTCGGCTCATTGAACGTTATCCAGTTCTTTACTCTGTCGCCAAAAAGTCTGAAACAAAACAGATCGCAGAAAAAAACTTAAAAGTACTAAGGAATTGTAAGTACATATTGACAGTGAACACCTTAAAAGTGATCAGAAACATTCATTGCATCTCGACTCGTAATGCAATATTTTTTCAATCACATTGAATTATTGGTTAACTGATTTTAAACTGATTTTAAACGAAATAATTTCTGCTGCAGAATCAAGCCTTAATTGAGAATTTCGACAGTCTGCCTAGTAATTTACAAGACACTTATATTTACTTAAAAACTTCAGTGGCGTAGTCAACAAATAAAGACTCCATAGTGGGGTTCACCCAGCCACCGAGATCCTGCAGCTTCTGCGGTAGGTCCCAGTGATACAGAGTGACAAACGGGGTGATATTTTTGGCGATGAGAGCGTCTATCAAGTTGTCGTAATAGTTCACACCCTTTTCGTTCATGTGATCAATGAACCCCGTCGGGAATATCCTGGGCCAGGAGATGGAGAAGCGATAGTAGTCGACGCCGAGCTCCTCCAGCAGCTCGATGTCCCGGTTGTAGTTGTGATACGAGTCGGTGGCGACGTCCCCAGTTCCGCACTTGCTCACCATCTTTGGGTTGGAGTGCGTCAATCGGTCCCAAATACTTTCACCTTTGCCTGTAATTAGTATAAATTATATGTGTATAGGTGTATAGGTGTCATATGGAAAGCGAGTAGACTCTATCAAATATACAGATGGCCACTACTTCTATCGCGATCTTATAGAATGTGTGTTTATTGTTCTCTCATGATATAATGACAAGCGATACCATTCGGTCGTCTTCAAAAATATTGCAAGAAATAATCACTCCCAGAAAAATAGCATGGCCACCCTTGATCTAGACTAGAGGAATTGATGTTCTGTACAACAACGCCACCAAGTTTTGACACATGTTACGCTTATTAAAGTTTGCTACGCCAATGGATTCCACCGTATATAATTGAAGTTTGGTAAACCAGTGAAGGGTGGTTAAAGGCAAATAAGTTTAATTCAAATAAAGTGTTTTACACGACAGTTTCATGAAAAAAAATATCATCGTAGTATATGCCACGATTGAAGTGGAATTTGAATCATAAAGGGTAAAAGTAATTATGCCTTGTTATAACGACACAGGTTACAATAAATAATGTATTGCTACTCAAGAAAATCATAAAAATTCTGTATAACCGTCTTCGTTCCAGGCTCCTTCGATTTGATAAGCTGCCGTCGCCGTCCCAAACTTGAAATAATCAGGAAACTTAGCGATGGCATCATCGTCGTCGCAATTTATTCTACAAAGATAAATAACGTTATCAGTGCGTAACTATTTTTAGTTTCGCATTATGTATCTTTCAAAATTCGTCGCTGTAGTTAATATAATGCATCGTCATCAATACTGCAACACTCATCTTGAATTTGGGTTAATTTGACAAGAAAGACAAAAAACGATATTTGTATCGCAATAAATAATTAATGCGTTACACGTTGAAAATATAGATATGTGTAAATACTATACAATAACGTGCCAATGATATAAGAGATCACATCAAATTAAAAAAAGTAATTCAACCAAAAAAATGAGTTACGTGTTTGTACAATACATCATCAAGTCACCGTATATTGGTCATACGCCCTTGTTGTAAAAAAAGGTGGTAAGAGCTAATTAATGACTGGTGAAAAGTCTCTTATAAATTTGTACGAAACTGCGGAATAACAAATAATGTACAACGATATTCAAAACTCAACAAGTCGACCTTTATAAGCCAAACCGTAAGTATTCGTCTTTTGCTGTGAAGTTTTTTTAGCTATTAGGATAGGTGTTCCTGTTTATGGAAAATCAATACATTTTTCGATTGAATATTTTATATCAGCGTAACAATTTATCACTTCGAATTTGGTGTTTTTTAAATTGAGCTCTCGTCAAGCTATTTGATATTTAAAATATCTGGTGCATTGACGATTCACTACATTAAACATAGCATATCGACTGTGGAAAGGAAAAAGGACGTAACCCACACATATCAAACTTTACAGGAGGCGCAAAAAACGTGTTTTGATGATTTTGAGCCATATGCAATTTATGAATTATACACAACCCTGAACTGCACGAAGACTTCTAAACTGGTGTTTAATTGACATAACTTAATATTAATTGAAGAAATTATTCAAGAAAAACCTTTATTTCAGTCTTTTTTCTTGATTTTAATTTTTTACATGGTCATCTTTTTCAAACTTAAAAGCTAAATTTAGATACTGATTCGGCATTTACAGTTTGCATCATTTTGATAGAACGTGTATCAAGTTTGATACATTGTGATAATCGAAAAAAACATGTTTTGGAAAACATGTGGGTTACGACTTTTTTCCTTTCCACAGTCGATATTATACTTTCACGTATATTTCCAATACTCCCTCACAATTGATTTATTATAATGTATTTTTAGAATCGGATGTGACTACATATTCTTACTTTATATATAGATCGGATACAAATACGAGTACGAGCGATAGAAAACTATGACAGACTTCTTCTAAATGTTTAATACTCTCCGAGATTTTCCGTAACCAGTTACAAAATTTTTACAGCATTAGAAAACACAATAAAAAGGAAGATAGATATACGATATACATATGTATAGAGTTCCAAATAACAATACACAAACTGTATACGATTGGGTAATATGATGAAGATTTTTGAAAGAGGTTGGAATCTACCCAGACCATCTTTACTATGCATTCAATATATATTATGTTTGTACTTTCTTACTATCTGGAGGCATTTTTTAAAAATAATATTCAAACCTATCCTAACCTAGGATTTGACAGGCCGGAAAATTGTTCCTAATTGCCATCGAGGGTGACTTTTTTGGCGTGAAGTGAATTTATTGCAATTCAAGGATTTAAAGAATTTCGTCGTCACTTTTTTCACTCAGTATCTGTCATTCTTTTGTAAAAATAACACAACTTCTTTTCCGGTAGATGGCAGAGTAAACAAACTTTTTTTTAATGTTTTGCGAAGCACAGTAAATAGATTCTTTATTTTAAAAAATGCCTCGAGATAACTGGCAATAACCATTATTTTTTTATAATCTGATATGCCAACCTTAAAAAAACAATAAAATTAATTTCTTACCCAAATATTATATAAAAAAGAATCGCAACTCTAATGGCGTACATTCCGGATCATTGATTCAGAACTAAAACAGAAAAATAAAGTTTAATTTAACGGAAATATTATTTTAATTATTACATTTAACTTGTATAATAAAAAAAATATATGGATTTTTTTATGAGAACGTCGAAACAAAATTTAACTTACCGACAAAAAACAAGAATAGCCCAAATACAAATAGTGCAAAATATATCTTTTGATTTTAATATTAAATATGCATATGACAAGTTGCATGGTTTTACTTCCAACGTAACATGACTTTATGCATTTTTTTAGTCAGTCGTTAGGTGTTTTTATATTTGATACGTGCGCGTACTTGTAGCGGCATTTAGCCACGGTACTTAGCATTTAGTCGCGGAATTAAGTCGACGAATTTAAATGCTAAGCAACAAATTTAATTAATGCATGAAATTTTATTCAAAGGCAAGAATTTTTGTAAATTGTTCAGTCAATAAAAGGGGTGGAAAGCGTTTTACTATTGAATACTGTACCTGATTTAAATTTTTTTAAAATATCGATTCTAAACAATACTAAGCAACTTGCACTCATTATGGTTCATAAGTCCATAATATCGACTGTGGAAAGGGAAAAGGACGTAATCTACACATACCAAATTTTACAGGAGGCGCAAAAAACGTGTTTTGATGATTTTGGGCCATATACAAATTATGAATTATACACAACCTTGAAGTGCATGGATACTTCTAAACTGTTGTTTAATTGACACAATCTAATATTAATTAAAGAAATTATCCAGGAAAAAAAAATATTTCAGTCTTTTTTCTTGATTAAATTTTTTTACAAGGTCATCTTTTTCAAACTTAAAAGCTAAATTTATTTACTGATTCGGTAATTGCATCTTGCATCCTTTTGATAAAACGTGTATTAAGTTTGATACATTGTGATAATCGAAAAAAACCTGTTTTGAAAAAACTGAGGGTTACGTCCTTTTTCCTTTCCACAGTCGATATGTTTTTCAAATGGAGCAGACATTGTTATAAATTAAAATGTAAATATGCCTTACTACATTCTACTTTTTTTCTAATAGCAGTGCAGTTATGTAGGAAATTTTGTTACAAATAAGAAAATGATAAAAAAAAATACACATGGGAATCAGTGAAACTTCTTAGAACAAACCAAACAAATATGGCGAAAAAAAATCGTAAAAATGTTTTGTAATTCACATGAATTGTCGGTTTCATTTATGTCAAAATTAGAGTTTGTATTGTTTTTCAACATCCGTATTTCAGCTTTTTAGAAAATTGCATTATTTTATGCGAGATTCAGATAGTTTTAGGGGAGAAAAGTAAAATAGATTGTAGTAAAGCGTTTTAACAATTCCAAGTCACATATGCTCAAAATAACATACATTTAAATGCGAATATTCAAAGGGAACAAATGATTACTATATATTATTTGTGTTCGATTAATTTTAAAACTACGACTGAGGAAACTTTGAAAAAATCTTATAGCAGTTAATAATTGTTTTTTTGCTATTATGATATAACCATATTCTACCAAAAATTATATGATTCAATTTACCTACTCCTTGCAATCAAGTGCTCTTTTTTCTTAAACAATATTGAGGCCTACAAAAATAATGATGAATATGCACGGTTAATATATTGGATTGAATAATTGTATGTGACTTACAGTACAGATTGAAGCTATTTAGTTGTATAGATTATAAAAATATTCTCGTTTTCCTGATAAGTTTTATATTGCAATATCAATGATTCGTTAAAAAATATTTTGCTGTTAAGAATGAAACAAAAGAATAATGGAATCGAATTCAAATTTTGAAATAAATTCTTTATGGCTGTTAATTTTCACTTTCATAAATTGTGGTGATTGAAAATAATTTATAACTTTAATTTTTGTATTGATATAGTTTTTATGTATCTCGGGACAGGTAAATCAAAAAAAATCTATACAAAGACATTAATTATCTAAAAAAAATACCGATTGCTCCAATATATAGAATAAAGCAAATAAGCATATTTTTGTATTACACCATTAATTGTTTTCGTCTATGCTGTGGAGTCGTGACGTGTGGTCCGACTTCGACTCCGATTTTTAAAAAGTCTTTAAGTATTTAAATTTTTTAATTGTTATATCTTGTATAGTAATATATTATTAGCTAACGTTTTATTACTTATAAAAGTGGGCTTAATCTATCACCTTAATCCACCTTAAATCACCCTATCTTAATCGACCACAATAATTATGAATGATTTAAAAAATAAAATCTTTCAGTGGTGTTAATTTTTGTGTTTTTTATCCATGTCCGCTCCTATTATAAGGCATTTGACCTGCTAATAGAGATATCTCAAAAAAAAATTGAAAAAGAGAGGGTGAACAACTGATTGATAAACAGTTTTAGTAGTTGTTGAAATGCCTCTACTATAAGACCATGTGCTCTAAAAAGAATGGAAATAATATCCATTAGTCATGTTGCAAAAGCGATTAAACGTTTGTATTTTTTCAATGTCTTAAATAAATTTAATTATAATTAAATATACAGATACAATTTCACATCAGCTGTATTTAAATAAACCCTTGATTTATTACAAAAAACTATCTGGTAAGATGGAATCGTTGATTTTTGTCAATGATTTATATAGTTTTCAAAGTCAAATATAACGTTATATTTTTTAATGAACTGTGAATTAACTATGTATTAAGAAAAATAGTTTATTGTATTTGACATGATACCTTATCAACCATGTAAATTACTATATTATATTATGATAAAGAGCGTCAGATTGCATTACTTCTATGAGTGTTTCCCAAATTGTTTTCATTAATATATTTTACATTACTTATTATTTCCCTTTTTCTTAAATGAAGGTTTATCATAAATAAAAAGTGACGCACTTACTAACAAGTGTTATATTAATTATAAACTATTTGTTTCACTTACATTAAAGTAAATCAAATTAATTTTATATGCCAATAAAAATAACGATTATTTACTTTACTAAATGTATAAAAACCGATAACTTAAAACTATACTATCAGTACAGATTCGCACCAGGGGATGGCTTATTAAATTAATTGATAGTTAATTTTTAAAAACAATAACTATGAGTAAAAAAATCACTTTAATATTTTCTTTGCTTGTGTGGTAAGTTTTAATGAATTGTTTTAATGCACTCTGCTTGAGAAGCGGAAAATATTATTGACTACCCGCTAGCCTTCTTCTGGCTAGCACCATATTATGCGATACACCATGCGTTTCCAATTGGCGGCCTCGAGCCGAAATAAAAGTGGTTCGAAAAATCATTTACAGTGTGTGTCAGTTCTTCCCAGCGTGTCCTGGAGGCTTATAATAAAATCACTAACAGCATCACATTGGACTTCAATGTTCAAGTTCAATGCAAAACTATTCGCGCTGGGCAAATTGGTTTTAAGGCCGGACGGTTCCTGTGAGTATGCTGAGGAGGACGTTAATCACGTTCTGTGGATGCCCTGAGATGGAATCTGAACGAACAGAACTGTTTGCTGTGGTCCGTCATCACACGGGCCCAATAGTTGACTTGATTGGAACCAAAGCTAGCTTCACGGCATTCGAAATGTTTGCCAATTTATATGGGGATCGTTTTAACCTTAATTCCTCACTAGAGTCAATAAACTCGTCTATATCGACGAGCTCTTCATTTACAGATTATACACAAGATACTTTACATCAACTTGATTTAAGTGGATGAGCTGGTCACAAAAACGTTAAATAATACTGGTGGAGTGTACTTCGCAACGCTCCTTCCAGGAACATTAGTTCAAATATTCTACAATTCGAATTGTTTGTATTATAATAGATTTTCTAGTACAAATTTCATGAAAAATAGCTGAAAAGCCACAGTGAGAAATACCATTTTCAACATACCTAGTGTACTTTACCTCCCACGTACAAATATTTAATGTCAATTGTCTTTGATTTATTCTAGTTTTACCGTTGGAAAAACCCTACGGAAATTTCCAGATAATTTTCAGTTCGGGACTGCATCTTCGGCGTATCAAATTGAGGGAGCTTGGAACAAGGACGGTAAGAAATGAAATACGCGAATATGTATTTACCGACCAGCGTCATTTTGAATTATTACAAATAATTTCGCTTATTCAATATAAATAACCACTTACAATCTTTGTCCGATACACGACCGCTATATAAATAGCTGTTACTCGAACCATCCAAGCTTAAACATAAACAAAAAAATAAATTTCAGCTTTGAAACCAGTAGACATGACTAGGGGTTTCGACCTGGGAAAAACTGGAAACGGATAAATTTTAACAGGTGTATCCGGGCTTTTTTACGTTTTTATAATATTTGATATATTTTTTGGATTTAGTAAAATATAAATGTTCTTGTTTTCTATATCTATCAGTTTAGTTATTTTTCTTTATTTGATTAATTGTTATTATACATGTGCTATTTTTGTATTCTAACTTTTTTTTATGTATCACTAATATTGTTAAATACCGTTGAGGGAAAATACTTTTATCAAATATTTTCGTTTGTGTTATACATATATGTATATACTTGGTATATTATAAATTGTACCTCTGGGACAGTATATGATAGTATTAAAAAATTACCCGAAACCGGACCGGGTACCGGGTTAAAATAACCGTTAAACCGTGTAATGCATTTAGGCGGGTATTTAGAAGCCCTAGTCGCAACATATTATTATTAGAAAGAAAAACATTTCGTCGCCTAAATTTTGTTAATATAGTTGAGTTGGATTTCCATAAAAGCAACGCTAGCACATAACATCGGGTCAGTACCAATGTTCCCTCTAACTTTTGGAAGGTTATTTGCGCAAAAGACATTGGCTGTACAATTTGACAAGAAATAAAAAGATTTGTGCGCCACATAAAGCTATTTAAACCCAATAAACGAAAAGGTTTATTTTTAATAATGATAATAATTAACAGCATTATTTAAAGTCAATTCATTTATTTTAGTGTTCGTATAACTGATATAACTTTTGTGCGCTTTGTTGTAATATGTGTACGCGCGCTCGGAAAAGTGTGTGCGCGCGCACAGCTTAGAGGAAACACTGGCCAGTTAGTACTGACCAGTGTTCCCTCTAAGCCAGTGATGCACAAACCGCGGCCCTTTTTTAATTTTGTGGCGGCCTTTAAATCTCTTTCTCAAAGATATTTGTTTCACGCAAAACATGTATTTAATAAATGTAAGAAAGCTTTTTCTTCAATGAAGGAGAATAAAAAGGTTTATAGAAACAGGCATACAAATATTATGTCAAATTAAAAAAAAATAGTTGACTTATGAATTGCATGTAAATGAAACATAAATATTTCACAATGACACGATTTTTAATAAGCAAGTACTCATAATTCTTTTTTGCATGGCTTATTTATTTTCGAAATAACACGGTCAAAATAATATAATGAAACCTATTACTCATTTACCTAAATTCACTTATTTTTTTTTACACGATTTTAAGGCTGTTTTACATGGAACGTAAATATGTTCTGTATAAAAAAGGATTGGGCGTACTTTAAATCTTTTTTTTCTTTGCGACCCGAACCCACGACAATTTGTTTTATGCGGCCCGCTAGAACGTAAAGGTTGTTCATCACTGCTCTAAGCTAATAAACTAAATTGTAAAATAAAAACTAAAGCTACTAAATTCGTACGGTTATGTCGCTGTGGTAACGTTTGATATCGGTGTAACAAATCCATTTATATATGAACCCATGAGAGGTGAAGTGAGCCAACTGGTGTTTAAAGAAAGTGAATTGGATGCGTTATAATATTCTACATTTCTTAAATTATCGTAAAAGTGAAACTAGCTTAGTAAATACAGAGTTATTTCCCTAAAATAAAAATATGCAATCCACCAAAACACTAAGTAAAATCGTGATTGTATAAAAGTTTAACCATTTTATTACTTGGCTCACTTTACCTCTTGATGGCTTATATGTCAGAATTTCTCAACACGGCACCAATGCTGGCATATTTCAAAGCGCGTTAAACGAGTTAATTCCGTTTTTTTTAACATTTATAGGTAAAGGAGAAAGCATTTGGGACCATTTCGTCCACGGCGGTACAAACAATATCTTCGATGGCACCACAGGCGATATTGCGTGCGATTCCTACAATAACTACAAAAGAGATATCGAAATGTTGAAAGAGATTGGAGCACAGTTTTATCGCTTCTCAATATCTTGGCCAAGAATTCTCCCTGGCGGGTTCATCAACAAAAAAAACCAAAAGGGGATCGACTACTACAATAACCTTATCGATGAAATCATTGCGAATGATATTACCCCACTTGTAACGATCTACCACTGGGATTTGCCTCAACGTTTGCAGGAGCTGGGTGGTTTTGTTAACTCAAAGTTCGTAGACTATTTTACAGATTACGCAAAACTGCTTTTTACTCTATATGGAGATAGAGTTAAGCACTGGATTACTTTTAATGAACCTCTTGAGATTTGCATAAACGGGTATGGGTCGTCTCTTCTTGCCCCAGCAATGAATATTAGTGGAATTGCAGAATATCTTTGTGGTCACAACCTTCTTCTGGCACACGCAAAAGCATATCATCTATATGCTGATGAGTTCAAAGAAACACAAAACGGTAAGTCTCAAATAAAAATTGAATAAAAACAAACAACAGCGGATAGATTTCCTCAACTAGTGCCAATTTTCAACTGATATTTTCAAGTAGTTGTTACTCTCCATTTGTTTCATAATAGGCAATGTATAGATGTTTAAAATAAACATTTGGTATAACAGTTAATCCCAATGAGGCAAATATTTTAAAATTGATCGATCGAAAGACATACGAGATCAACTAGAAGATAATTAACATCACAAATACTTTATTTTTGTCATGTTTGTTCCCAATGTGTAGATCATGGCTTCCTAATTGAGATATCTCAACATATTTTTTTTTACAACTGGTTGTTCAGGTGGCCATACACCAAGGAACAAATGGTTCCCGACATGACCTGGAACAAAATTTCACGTGACCCGAGATAGGTTCCCATGTTCACGGTCTGGAGGCGAGAGCAAACGCGGAACCCGGGGAACATGCATGCGCATCCGATATAGAGGAACTGTGATGTTATTGATGTAGAGGAACTGTTAGAGTATATTTCGTCACGACTTCATACCAAAGCTATAGCGTATCGTGGGATACATCTAATTATAATTATAGGAACCGAACACTACCTGCGAGAATATATACGTAGGCAGCACTCGTCAACATCAACTCATCGGGCGTCATTTAAGATATCTATTTTCGACTTTCGAAATGTATCCCTATGTGACACCTTCCAAAAAAGATACAATAGACAATAATAAGTTATATTGGAATTATCTATGGTATAAGTATAATCTGTCATCGTGGATGATAAAATAATTGTATTTTCATTCTAGAAAGCTTATAAACATTAGTAATTAAATGTATTCGCATTATTTGCATCACATAACATTCGTTCGGACGCAACACTGACATGAATGACAATATAACCTCAACTGGTGACGTTTCCGTGACCCCTCATGTGTTCAAGAACATGTTCTGGAACATAGTTCCTGAGATATTACGTAGATGTTCAGGATCATGTCCCGGGACTTTTGATTCAAGATGTATGGGTCCTATTACCCAGTTGCTCAACCTCTTGTATTTTCGAAGGGAGTAGGGATAGAATGGGTAGGGTTAGGGTAGATGATATGTCGCTCCGTGGTTGTAAAAGGGTTAAATATTTAATAATGTGAAGGTAAAGTTCATTTATCATATGTTTTAGTTATTCGTTACGCAACGGTTATTTTCACACAAGAACGGTGAGAGAATAATTCAGTTAAAGTGGTCACTAACAATACATCCATGTATTCGAACAGAAATTCACAAATCTATTGAAAACTCAATTTATTAAATTATGCGTTCTTGTATTTGAATCTATGATCATTGCAACTAAAGCCAATGACCTTGACCACTCGACCAAAGTCCCGGAAATCATATGAATTAAAATATCATTTTTCTCAGCCCAGAAACAATCTAGTTCCAGAAACAAAAGAGCTACCTGGGATACATAATAAAATACGACGATAATTTGTACCGAAAACTTAGTCTTGTGTTTTTATTTGTGTTTATTTGAGAATTTTCATTTATTTATAATACTTTGATATCTGATTCTAGGTTTTGTTACTTTAAGCTTGAGCTCTTCTTGGTATGAACCTGGCGATCACACATCAGCAAGCAAAAGAGCGTCTAACAAAGGAATGCAATTTGAGGTGAACTTTAAGCTTTTCTCCCATAGACAAACCAAACAGCATTTAGGTTTTATACAAGAAATCGAGTCCGAAGTTACTTACACACTTTTAATGTTTAGTCAAGCCCAGGGATGCCCAACTGAAATCACTTGGTGGACAAAATAAAATAATGCATGCCACACATAAATATTTTAAGCCTTTATAATAATGTCATATTTTTTTATATTAATAATGAACAAAGACCTCACCTTTTTCTACGAGAACTGTTTGTAATGAGTCTCTTCTAAAGGCCACATTTATTTTTCTGATTCAACATAAGCCCGCAGTAAACATCGACTGGGATATCTTTGGCCGGAAACAATTTCATGCCAATTTCTAAGGCCCAGAAATTTGCGGATTTCCCAAAATTACTAACGTGGGACCTTTGTTTAGCTCTTCCGAAAATTTTCTAATCCAAAATATTATTAATATTATGAAATATGTAAGCACAATTTTAAATGAAAAAAACAGCAAACTACATTAAATTTGAATCGTTCAAACTATGTACATTCTCACAGATTTTGTCACTTACGACCCGGGTTTCGCCTTTCGGCATCTTCAGGCATTCAAGTGCACGGATGAACTTGAACTGACGTTTAGTAAATGAAAGTTTCGTGTTTATATAAGATATAAATGCATCACTGGTGCAAATGGTGAGGGGCAGGGAAGGTAAACTGTTTCTCCAAAAGAAGTAGCAAATTCTTTGAATTGACAGAAATTTTCTGGAGACGAATCATTGTTATCCCTACATAATGAAAACAACATACTTCTTTCTACGGACATAGTCGGACAATTCCAGAGAATAAGCTCCGAATCTTGATTACTGTCACCACAAGGGCAGTGCGGGCTAAGTTTGAATTTAAATTTATGTAAATTTAAAACATTTTAAAAATTTATTATATTGGTTACAAGAAAAAATGAAACACAATTAATTTAACTAAACTTTTAAATGTCTGCCAGTTGTCATCACAAAGGGGGTAGTAAGAGCTTAGGCCTATGACTCGTCCCATTTCAATACGCATTAACCTTCTTACGCGTAAACTATGGAAATAACAAATTGTTTATTAAATTTTTAGATGGGTTGGTTTGGTCATCCGATTTTTTCCAAAGGCGGCGACTATCCAAAAGTCATGCGTTCGTCGATTGCTATAAAAAGCAAAGAGCAAGGTTTCCACACCTCTCGTCTTCCAGTCTTCACTCCAGAAGAAATCAAATACATCAAAGGAACCGCAGATTATTTTGGATTGAATCATTACACGTCTTCATTGGTGAAAAGAAGAACTGGCAAAGATATATTCCCGGTACCGTCCCATAGCGATGACATGGATGTAAAATCATACGTTGACTCTAAATGGAAAACTGCTCAAAGTTTCTGGCTTAAGGTAACTTAATTGCGATTTGCAAAATAATGTGTTCGTATTTATCACATTTTTTTAAAATGCCGTTTAATATTTAGTTCTAATGGTCAATAATATAATTTTTGAATATAAATTACAAGTAGTGCTCAAAAAAGGTTTTCTTATAAAAAATAAATCATAAAGTTTACACATTCAAGCAAATCGTGATTTATCCAACACTCAAAGCATCATTTCTCAAGCTCTGTATTTGTGTACCAAATCACGTTTTTGAATGTTTCGCTCCTACATTTCCAATCCTAATATAACAAGGAATGAGTGAGAGAGATTAATTAACTACTAGTCTAGTTCCATGTCTATAACTTTCTATCCCTACTTTCTTCTACATAGTTCTTTTTTATTGAGTTACCTCCATTAGCGAAATGGTTTAGGAAATTGTTCCCAAAATATGAATGTAGATGTTGAGCGTCATCATTTATTGTTAGGTGAAGAATCACAGCCTTATATATGTAATATGTATGGAAGCAAAAGGGTGAGACGATTTATGATGATACCTTTTTCGATTTCCCTTCGCAGGTGGTACCATGGGGATTCACTAAGGTTTTGGAATGGATAAAGGTACAATACGATAACCCAGAAGTTGTTATATTTGAAAATGGTTACTCGGACTCTGGATTACTGGATGATGATGACAGAATTGATTATCTCCGACAATATTTGAATGCCGTTCTTGACGCAATAGACGCAGGCTCCAACGTGACCAAATATACAGTGTGGAGTCTCATGGATAGTTTCGAATGGATATTTGGATACCGGTAAGAATAAAAACTAAAGCTATTAATAATACATCTTATCTGCTTGACAATATAATCGATGTAACGCTTCATTCATAATTCATATGAATAACTAATTGCAGAATATACCCGCTTCAAAGGCACCGAGAGTTTTCATTATTCCCCCATAAACTGTATTAAAACGCATTATTAAATTACCTTCCTCCTGCCAGGTTGTGTAAATAACTCAACTTAAATATCCTCATTAAAAAACGGTAAATATCTACTACACTGATGTGGCTTAATATTTATTATTTTCAGTGATCGTTTCGGGCTGTTTCAAGTTGATTTTAACTCTACGCATAAAACAAGAAAAGCAAAGAAATCTGCAATGTTTTTCAAGAACCTTACTGAAAGTAAAATAATACCCATGGACGAGAAGGGCCGGCGCCACCATACAGGCAAAATAGGCAACCGCCTAGGGCGTAAATCTTTTAATTCATCATAGCTAGGTTATTTAATCAATAGAAACGCCACCGATATACCATTGTAAATATTATTGTATTATTTTGAAAACAAAACCATATGTGCACGTGGGAGAATTTTCTGCACCTTTCCAAGAAATGGGAACCCTCATATTTTTTTCGAACCGATCTGCTTGGGACTGCATCGAGCACGGCTCCCGTTATCGTATATCACGCAGATATACGATATACATATGTATACAGGTCCAAGATACAATAAGCAAACTGTAGGCGATTGGCTTGTATGATGAAGATTTTTTTTATCATTTTTTTTAAATAATATTCAAACCTATCCTAACCTAGGACTTGACAGGCCGGAAAATTGTTCCTAATTGCCATCGAGGGTGACTTTTTTGGCAAGTGAATTTATTGCGATTCAAGGATTTAATGAATTTCGTCGTCACTTTTTTCATCCAGTATTAGGGCTTGTCGGTTTTCAAAAACCGGTTTTAAAAACCGTTTTTTTTTTGCAAAATTTGAGAAAATCGAAAACCGGTTTTTTTAACTTCGTAACCGGTTGTGCCGAATTTTTATAAACGAGTCTATAAACAAAAACACAGAAAATTTTGATCTTTTATTTGATCGCTTAAAGACCATATACCCCACATCATTACCCCGCGAAAGGGTATTTTCGATATTAGAAAATTTTGTTACAAACCGATCAGTGGACGCTTTTTGTTTTCTTAAAACATATTTTCTAGTAAGAGGAACACCAAATAATTTCTCGGTGTGCATTATTATGTATATAAATAAACAACATAAAAAAATTGAATTTTTTCTCGCTATTTGAATTGAATTATCTATTTTTTTGTAAAACTTCGAAAAGCGGATAAAACTTGTTTCGAACAATATTGTCATTCGAAAATCGGTTTTTCCAAAAGTCGGTTTTCGTATAAGCTCTACCCAGTATCTATGATTCTTTTGTAAGAATAAAACAACTTCTTTTCTGGTGGCAAAGTAAACAAACTATTTTTTTAATGTATCGCAAAGCACAGTAAATAGATTCTTTATTTAAAAAAAATGCCTCCAGATAATTGAAAATAACCATTATTTTTTTTTATAATGTGATATGCCAACCTTAAAAAAACCATAAAATTAATTTCTCACCCAAATATTATTTAAAAAAGAATCGCAACTCTAATGGCGTACATTCCGGATCAGTGATTCAGAACTAAAACAGAAAAATAAAATATAATTTAACAGAAATATTATTTTAATTATTACATTTATCTTCTAAAATTAAATTAAAAATAATGATTTTTTTATGAGAACGTCAAAAGAATACAAGGCATAGTTTTTGTATTTTTAGAATCTAAAAAAATGTTCACCTTACCGACAAAAAACAAGAACAGCCCAAATACAAATAATACAAAATATATTTTTTAATTTTAAATATGCATATGACAAGTTGCATGGTTTTACTTCCAACGGAACATAACTTTATGCATTTCTTTATTCAGTCGTTAGGTGTTTTTATATTTGATACGTGCGCGTGCTTATATTAATTATTTAATGAATGCATGAAATTTTATTCAAAGGTAAGAATTTCTCAAGATAGTCTCTAAAAGGGGTGGAAAGCGTTACTATTGAACACTGCACCTGATTTCAATTTTTTTAAATTACTGATTCTGAAAACAATGTCACGCTGACTTGCGCTCAATCTGGTTAAAATATAAGTCCATATGTTTTACAAATGGAGCTGACACATTGTCATTAAATTTAAATGTAAATATGCTTTACTACGTTTTACTCTTTTCTACTTGAAAATTAACCAATTGCCGCTAATGATAAGTGCAGTTATGTAGGAAATTTTATTACAAATATGTAAGATAATAAATAAAAATAAAAAGTGTGCACATGGTAATCAACTCAACCGATAGTTTACGCAGAATACTTAAAACTTCTTAGAACAAACCAAACAAATATGGCGACAAAATTTCGTAAAAATGTTTTGTAATTCGCATGAATTGTCAGTTTTCTTAATGCCAAAATAAGAGTTTGTATTGTTTTTCAACATAGGTAATTCAGCTTTATAAAAAAATGCACTATTTTCTGTGAGATTCAGATAGTTTTAGGGGACAAAAGAAGAAAAGAATGCAGTAAAGCGTTTTTACAATTCAAAGATACACATGATCAAAATAACATACATTAAAATACGAATATTCGAAGGGAACAAAAGACTACCATACATTATTAGTTTTCGATTAATTTAAAAACAACGACTGAAGAAACCTTTAAAACAATCTTAAATCAAATGTTAATGATTATACTTTTGCTATTGATATTCATATTATAACAAAATTAATTTGATTAAATTTACCTACTCCTTGCAATCAAGTATTCTTTTTTCTTAAACAATATTGACCCAATATACAACCTACAAAAACAATGTATAATATACTACTTCATCAAGTATAAACGGGAAATATATTGAATTGAATAATTATATTTGAATTACAGTACAGATTGAAGATATTTAATTCTATATACTATAAAAACTTCTCGTTTTCCTGATAAGTTATACATTGCAATATCAATGATTCGTTAAAAAAATATGTTGCTGTTATGAATGAAACAAAAGAATAATGGATCGAATTAAAATTTTGAAATAAATTCTTTATAGCTGCTATTTTTGACTTTAAACATTTGAGGTGATTGAAAATAATTTATAAATTTAATTTTTGTATAATTGTATTGCTATAGTTTGTATATCGAGACAGGTAAATCAATAAATTTCTATACAAAGACATTTAATGTCTAACATTTTTCCCGATTGCTGCAACATATAGAATAAAGCAAATAAACTTATTTTTTACACCATTAATTATTGTATATGATTTTGCTTTTATCTATGCTGTGGACCGACTCCGACTCCGATTGTTAAAAAGTTTTAAATATTTATTTTAATTGTAATATTTTGTAAAACAATATTTAATTATCTAGCATTTTATTATTTACAGTGGTGGATTTAATCTTAACGACTACAATAATTATGAATGAATCCAAAAATAAAACGTCTGATGTAAATTTTTGTGTTTTTTATCCATGTCCGCTCCCAATATGGAGCATTTGGCTTACTAATAGAGGTATCTCAACAACAAAAAAACTCAGTAACCGAATCTCTCTTTTTTTCGATGATAGTAGATACAGACTACTAATAGATATAAACAGGACTACTAGTTAACTAATCGCTCTCGCTACACCCCGCTATCGGTGTATCTATGCGGTTATTTATTTTAACGGTAATAATATTTATTTAATTTAACGGTAATTATACGGATGTAAATAATTATTTTTCACTCAACCATTCATCTCAAATACAGGCTGGCCGATAAATTTATTTTATTTGGATACATTTTCAATATTCAAAATTAAATTAAGCTTACCTAGCGGTGGGCTGCCAATACGCTAACAAGGGGCTCGCTTTATCATAAAACCATCCGCGATGCTCAGGGGAAGGGTGCAGTTTTTATCGCTATTATACGCTATAATTATTAAAGCAATCGAATGTTAACTTATATACATATATAACAGTTCAAAATATAACATAACATAATTAATATACAAAGATGAAAAATGTACTTACCTACATTATGTTACTTTAAAAAAAGATTTTTTCACTTGAATTTTATGTTACAAACATTATACTTATATTTTATTATGATGCGTTTTTATAAAACAATGATCATAAAATATTTTTTTTCTCATTTTATGATAATACGCTCACGACAGCATTATCAGTTGATAACGCTCGTCATGAGCGAAACCGGCCCTGATCAAGCTGACTAAAAGTGGAATCAGTAAAGATAAGTTTTTTTTTTCAATCGATCGACCGACTTCTTTGCGAAGGCATGGCCTTCTAACCTTCAATTCCAACAATAAAGCCGTGTAGCAAGAGCGATTATTTATCCACAAGTCCTGTCCTAGTCCATCCTTCTATGTCTACTCTTTTCAAAAAGAGACGTTGATAAAGAGGCATTGATAAACAGTTTTCGTAGTTGTTGAAATGCCTCTTCTATAAGACCATGGTGCTCTACAAAGGGAATGAACATTCGTCATATTGCAAAAGCAATTAAACGTTTGTATTTTTTTGATGTCCCTAATAAATTTAATTATAATCAAATATACAGATACAATTTCGCATCAGCAGTATTTAAATAAACCGTTGTTTTATTGCGAAAAACTAGGTGGTTAGATGGAATCGTTGATTTTCGTCTACGATTTATATAGTTTGCAAAATAAAATATAACGTTTTAATTTTAATTAACTATGAATTAACTATGTTTTAAAAAAAATAGTTTATTGTATTTGACATGACACCTTATCCACTATGTAAAATACTAAATCGTTTTCATTAATATATTTCACATAACTTATTTTTTCCCTTTTTTTAAAATGAAGGTTTATCATAAATAAAAAGTGACGCACTAACTTACAACTGTTATATTAATAATTAATTATAAACTATTTGTTTCACTTACATTAAAGTAAATCAAATTAATTTTATATGCCAATAAAAATGACGATTATTTACTTTACTAAATGAATAAAAACCGATAACTTAATACTATACTATCAGTACAGATTCGAACCAGAAGATGGTATATTAAATTAATTGAAAGTAATTTTTTAAAAACAATAACCATGAGTAAAAAAATCATTTTCATATTTTCTTTGCTTGTGTGGTAAGTTTTGATAAATTGTTTTAATGAACTCTGCTTGAGAAACGGAAAATATTATGGACTAAACGCTAGCCTTCTTCTGGCTAGCACCATATTATGTGATATACCAGACGTTTCAAACTGGCGTCCTCGAACCGAAATAAAAATGGCTCAAAAAATCATTTACAGTGGGTATCAGTTCTTCCCAGCGTGTCCTGGAGGCTTGTAATAAAATCACTAACAGCATCACATTGGACTTCAATATTCAAGTCCAATGCAAAAACTTTCGCGCTGGGCAAGTTGGTTTTAACCTTTTAGCCGCCAACGTTGAAGTATTCATTTTACGGCAGTACGCCAGCGATTTTAGAGAAAATAGAAATTGCATAAAAAGTGATTTAACTTACATAATTTATAGTTTGAAGATGTTTTCGTGTGTCCTTGCACATGTGTGTACAATAAATTATGTGCTGCGGGATGATTTATGGGCTTATTCGATTTCGTGTTCAGGGTTGTCACAACACTTGATGAATATATTTTTTAAATTTTATTTTCAGTTTAATAATTTATTCACTGGTATATAACACATTGTTTTATTGTCCTATTCTATTTCGTGTTCAGGGTTGAGCCATACGGGTAAAAACAACTTATAATAATTAGAAATATTTTTCCGGAATATATCCAAAATTAGTCTATTTTTTTTCCAAACGATTGCCACGCTCCTGTTCTTCATTGTTGGAAAAATGCCACATACTAAGTAACAATTGAAATCGATTTTGGGGCATTATTTCAAAAAAAAATGGCGAATAAAGTAATGGATTCGTTGACCAGTGAGATTCGATTATATTCCTCAAATTCAACGGGAATAACAAACATATACCGAAAAAATGTACATTTCCACAATACCACGAATCAATATTGTCAATTAACAAAAAAATCAATAAACCACTTTCAAATATAAAATCGCAACGGAAAAATATCAATTTCAAACAAAAAATCGCGACAAGACAATGCCAATCAAACACAAAACGGTGATGATTGGAAAACGTACCGCCGAAGACTGAAGTATTTCATTATTTTTACCATATGACAAAAATACAACACAAAAGCCTAAAAAGTTTGCATATGTTTAAATTCTAATTCTAGTGATTCTGACTTCTTTGTGTCCTTCGAAACAAGATATGGATTTGGATGTCCAAGTTGTCAGAAGAAAACGTCAATAAATTTATTTTATCACTTTATTAGACAAAAGACCCGAACCCATATCGAGTTGCACGTATAATAGGGTCACGCTGCTTTTTAATTTTCAAATGAAATAAATGACCCCCCTTTAGTTCAAATATACTGCACAATCGTGAAACACATGTGGCAAGAATAACGAGTCAAAAATAATTTATTATGACTTTTTTTTATAATAATATAATTCTGTATTTGACAACCCTGTAGCCATTCTTTAGCCATTTATGAAATTCTCTTACTAATAATACATAGTAGATTTTTTTATGAGGTGTGACAAATACGTATCAAATTACGATTCTCTTTCGCGCGTATAGAATACTTCCAGCGGGCAGCCCTAGCGACATCTGTTATATTTATTAAAAAATAATGCCCAAAGATTTAGAAATTTTAAGCTTTTAGAACGTTATTGGGCTCAAACATGGAGGTTGCTGGCACAATATTTTTTATTTATTAAAAAAAATCTTTATTTTTAACGAAAAAATATCGCGACTCACCGGTGAGACGTTGGCGTATGGAGTCAATACGCATGCGACTTAGGGTGAGACGTTAGCGTTCAAAGAGTTAAGGCCGGACTGTTCTTGTGAGTATGTTGAGTAGGACGTTAATCACGTTCTGTGGGACTGCCTTGAGATGGAATCTGAACCAACAGAACTGTTTGCTGTGGTCCGTCATCACACGGGCCCAATAGTTGACTTGATTGGAACCAAAGCTAGCTTCACGGCATTCGAAATGTTTGCCAATTTATATGGGGATCTTTTTAACCTTGATTCCTTACTAGAGTCAATAAACTCGTCTATATCGACGAGCTCTTCATTTACGGATTATACACAAAATACTTCAACTTGAGTTAAGTGGATGAGCTAGTCACAAAAAGGTTAAATAACACTGGTGGAGTGTACTACAACGCTCCTTCCAGGAACATTAGTTCAAATAGTTGTATAAGAATAGATTTTCTAGCACAAATTTCATGAAGAATAGCTGAAAAGCCATAGTGAGAAATACCATTTTTAACATACCTAGTGTACTTTACCTCCCACTTACACATATTTAATGTCAATTGTCTTTGTTTTATTCTAGTTTACCCGTTGGAAAAACCATACGGAAATTTCCAGATAATTTTCAGTTCGGGACTGCATCTTCGGCGTATCAAATTGAGGGAGCTTGGAACAAGGACGGTAAGAAATGAAATACGCGAATATATATTTACCGACCAACGTCATTTTAAATTATTACAAATAATTTCGTTTATTCAATATTTTATTATTAATTACCACTAACAATCTTTGTCCGATATACGACCGCTATATAAATAGCTGTTATTCGAACCATTCCAAGCTTAAAAATTTCAGCTTTGAAACCAGCAGACATATATATGACTAGGGGTTTCGACCTGGGAAAAACTGGAACCGGGTAAATTTTAACGGGATCCGGGCGTTTTTATATTTGATTCAGCAAAATATAAATTTTCTTGTTTTCTACATCTATCAGTTTTGTTATTTTTCTTTATTTGAATATTTTTTATTATACATCTGCTATTTTTGTATTCCAACTTTTTTGTATGTATACATAAGTAATATTGTTACATACCGTTGAGGGAAAAACTTTTATCGAATATTTTCGTTTGTATTATACATAGGGTAAAACTTACTATTATTGGCCAGGTTCAATTATTGGCCACTTGCAGATAAAATCTATTTTTATAAGATATGAAACTAATATTTCCACTCGTTTACTTAATAAGGAAGTTTATTAAGTATTCCTACGTTGGTATAGCAGATAATTGCCATTTAAAGCATTTTCAAATAACCTAAAATCTAATTTTAAACTAACTGTTGAAGCGTTGCCGTGAAACAAGTGAGATTTGTTGTAAAAATCACAAGGATTTGACTTCCGTGTAAAGGTACGTTAAACTTGCATATGTTCATTAAATGAATTGAAAATTGATTTGAGTAGTTTGTCTTTAGTGTATTTATAAATCATTCACTGATTGAATTTGATATATTTTTGTAAAAAATTATTATGGTGATGGCCAATAATTAATTCCATTTTTTGCAGAATTTCTATTATTGGCCTGGCCGGCCAATAATACAATATGTGACTTATAAGTAAAATATTCAATTTTATTTCGAAAATAGTATTTTGAGAATATTATTAATCACCTATGTATTTATCAGATTTTTCCGATAATCCTATATAAATGTTGGCCACTTGGCCCATAATTGTGGTTTTGATGACCAATAATTTAAACTTTTTTCACGCAATAGAGTAAACATCATCAAAAGAAAACATTACAACTATGTTTACTTTTTCGCCAGCGGATTAGTTTTTGATCCTCTTATTGTGTTTGAATATCAAAGAGTTCCAGAAAGAATAGCGCAATATGTAACTTCGACTTGGGGTATTAACGGTTGGATGACATATCAAGTATTTTTTAAGTACATCGCGAACATGTTACACCCTCAATTCCAAAAAGCTGGTGTCAAATTCCCAGTCATTTTATTTTTGGATAGCCACATGTCCCATATTACATATAAAGTAAGCAAGTTATGTTCTGATCTAAAAAATAATATATTTGCTCTATACCTGGCTCTATTCCTACTCTCTTTGTAAAAAGAGATGTTGAGCAACTGAATAACAAGCAGTTCTCGTAGAAACACTTCTGTTGAGATAAACTCGATTAGGAGTCCATATGCTCCACATTGGGAGCGGACACGGTTAAAAAAATACATTACTCTATGCAGTTATTCAGACTAATCATAAGATGAATTGATTACACCAGTGATTTCCAACCTGGAAGCGTGGGCTATTGCGAAGGGAGGCGCGAACAGTTCAAAATATTTAGTTACCCTTTAAAACGTGTCTTTATTACTAAATGAAATAAAGGATGGGGAGGCGCAGTAACATTAAGGTTGGAAACCACTGGATTAAACACTTCAAACATAATGACGAACTTTGATTATTAAATTTTGACTAGCTGTAAGCCCGTTGCCCAGTAACGTGAGATTTTTGTTGCATAGTATTTAATTTTATTTTATTTAATTTTATTTAATTTTATTTTTATTTTATTTAGAAATTTCGTAAATTATTTAATATTTGGAATAATGTTAAAGTTTGCTAACACCCATTTTTCGTAGTAGCATAAATTTCGTAAAATATTCAATTGTTGGAATAATGTTTAAGTTTGCCAATAACCATTTTTCGTAGTAGCCGAAATTTCGTAAATTATTTAATTTTTGGAATAATGTTTAAGTTTGCTAACAACCATTTTTCGTAGTAGCATAAATTTCGTAAAATATTCAATTTTTGGAATAAAGTTTAAGTTTGCTAACAACCATTTTTCGTAGAAGCAGAAATTTCGTAAATTATTGAATTTTTGGAATAAAGTTTAAGTTTGCTAACAACCATTTTTCGTAGTAGCAGAAATTTCGTAAACTATTTAATTTTTGGAATAATGTTTAAGTTTGCTAACAACCATTTATTGTAGTAGCAGAAATTTCGTAAAAAAAAATATTTTTGAAATAATGTTTAAGTTTGCTAACAACCATTTTTCGTAGTAGCCGAAATTTCGTAAATTATTTAATTTTTGGAATAATGTTTAAGTTTGCTAACAACCATTTTTCGTAGTAGCAGAAATTTCGTAAATTATTGAATTTTTGGAATAAAGTTTAAGTTTGCTAACAACCATTTTTCGTAGTAGCCGAAATGTCGTAAATTATTTAATTTTTGGAATAATGTTTAAGTTTGCTAACAACCATTTTTCGTAGTAGCAGAAATTTCGTGAATTATCGAATTTTTGCAGTAGTAGCAGAACAGATGTCGTAATTTTTTTTTTTTTTGGGACATCAGTACTGACAGATTTGTGGTTTGTGAATTGTGGGTTGTGATTATTTTATCGACTATTAATATATAGATAACATAAGTTTTTAAAACCTTTATAGGTATTTCCAATTTTGAAATGTATGTCCATTCGAGTCGATTTAATGAAAAAATATGATTCTTACATTAAAATGACATTAATTTTTTATTAATCACTTAACTTTACACTTTATATTGATGTGGAAACATAACATTACATCATTAGTTGTTATTTTATTTTTTAATATTTTTTACTGCAATTTTTGGTATGGCCAATAATTGTATCTTTTGGTGACCGATAATTGAAAAAAGTGGCCAATAATTGTAGATTTCTGCCTTTTTTTTGTTTACTTTTTTTCAAGTGCAAAAAATTTTTTTTACATGTTTCGATAATTGTTTATCATAAATAAATAAGCAATTTAACATATAATATTTTTTTATTTCACCTTTCTAAGGATACGTGTCCATAAATCAAGAACATAGTTGAAAAAATCCTTAAGTGGCCAATAATTGTAAGTTTTGCCCTATGTATTCTTGGTATATTATAAATTTTACCTCTGGGACAGTATATAAAAGTATACAAAAATTACCCGAAACCGGAGCGGGCACCGGGTTAAAATACCCGTTAAACCGTGTAGTGCATTTGGGCGGGTATTTAGAAGCCCTAGTCGCAACAAGGGCATCCCGTCCAATTTTCTGATCTCGAAATCCCGGGATTGATACAGATGCGATCCGGGGATTGAGAAATTTTGAGCAAATCTCGAAAATTGTCACGAAATTGGCAAATCGAGAATTTCAGATTCCTCGGTGAGCTAAAAATAAAACGAGGTTTTGTGACAATCTGGGAAAAAGTGTACCAAATCGAGGTTTTCAAATTTCTCGGTGAGCCAAAAAAAAAAAAAAACAAGGTTTGGAGATAGTCCGGGTTTCGTCGCCTAAATGTTGTTAATATAGGTGAATTTTAAGTTAATTAGTATTTTTATATATTTATTGATTCAAATATGTAATAATTGAAAACGTCTAAACATATTGACTGATAAACCCGTACATGGTACGGACAAAGTGTTTCTTTAGAGACGCTATAAATTCAAATGATTCGGACACATAAATGGTAATAATTCAACAAATTAAGCGCCGATGGATTTCCATAAAAGTCAGTACTACTACTAAATTCGTACGGTAATGTAGCTGTGGTAACGTTCGATATCGATGTATATTGATGTAAACAAATACATTATATGAACCCATGAGAGGTAAAGTGAGCCAATTAGTGTTTAAAAAAATGAATTTGATGCATTATAATATTCTACATGTCTTTAATTATCATAAAAGTGAAATGAGCTTAGTCAATATAAAGTGTTATCTCCCTGAAATGAAAATATGCAATCCACCAAAACACTAAGTAAAATCGTGATTGTACGTAAAAGTCATCTATAAAAGTGTTACAATAAGATTACTTGTCTCACTTTACCTCTTGTTGGCTCATATGTCAGAATTTATTAACACGGCCTATGTTGACATATTTCAAGGCGCAGTGAACGAGTTAATTCTGTTTTTTTTTACATTTATAGGTAAAGGAGAAAGCATCTGGGACCATTTCGTCCACGGCGATACAACCTATATCTTTGATGGTACCACAGGCGATATTGCGTGCGATTCCTACAATAACTACAAAAGAGATATCGAAATGTTGAAAGAGATTGGAGCACAGTTCTATCGCTTCTCAATATCCTGGACAAGAATTCTTCCTGACGGGTTCATCAACAAAAAAAACCAGAAGGGGATCGACTACTACAATAACCTTATCAATGAAATCATTGCGAATGATATTACCCCACTTGTAACGATCTACCACTGGGATTTGCCTCAACGTTTGCAGGATCTGGGTGGATTTGCTAACTCAAAGTTCGTAGACTATTTTACGGATTACGCAAAACTGCTTTTTACTCTATATGGAGATAGAGCTAAGCACTGGATTACTTTTGATGAACCTTTTGAGATTTGCATGTACGGGTATGGGTGGTCTCTTCTTGCCCCAGGAATTAATTTAAGTGGAATTGCAGACTACCTTTGCGGTCACAACCTTCTTTTGGCACACGCGAAAGCGTATCATCTATATGCTGATGAGTTCAAGGAAACACAAAACGGTAGGTCTCAAATAAAAAAAATAGTACAAACAACAGCGGAAAGGTTTCTTCAACTGGTTCCAATTTTCAAATAGTTATACTCTCCATTTGTTTCATAATAGGCAAATTATAGATGTTTAAAATAAAAAAATGGCATAGCATTTACTGCCAATGCGGCAAATAATTTGAAATTGAAAGATCATACGAGATCAGCTAGAACAGTGCTTCCCAACTTTATTCATGCCACGGACCCCCGATTTTTTTTAATTTCATATTTAATCACAAAGAATGTTGAAAAAAAGAAAATTTTCGCGAAAAACTTTTTTCATGTTTGTTCCCAATGTGTAGTGTAGATATGCCAACATACATTTTCTACGAGAACTGGTTGTTAAGGTGGCCATACATCAAGGAACAAATAGTTTCAGAACATGTCCTGGAACAAAAAATTGACGTGTTCAATCCATATCGTGGAAAATTTCACGTGACTCGACATAGGTTCCCATGTTCACAATCTGGAGGCGAGCGCAAACGCGGAACCCGGAGAACATGCATGCGCGCGCAGATTTAGACGAACTGTGAATTTGCATTTCGTCATGACGTCATACCAAAGCTATAACGTATTGTGGGATACATCTAATTAAAATTATAAAAACCGAATACTACTTGCTAAAATAAATACGTAGGCAGCAATCGTCGACATCAACTCATCGGGTGTCATTTTAGATATCTTTTTTCGACATTGAAATGTACCTCTAATAAGTTTTATTGGAATTATCTATGGTTTTTGTATAAGCTGTCATCGTGGATGATAAAATAATTGTATTTTCATTGTAGAAAACCTATAAACATAAGTAATTAAATTTACTCGCATTGCTTGCAACACTGACATAACTGACAATAACTCTGTTCTTCTGCGTACTTCTGACGGTTTGCAAACTGTTTTTGAATTAGAATCTAAAAGCATTCAATTCGATTCTAACTTGAAAACAGTTTGCAAATCGTCAGCAAACCGTCAGAAGAACAGTGCTAATATAACCTCAACTGGTGACGTTTCTGTGACGCCTCATGTGCTCAAGAGCATGTTCTGGAACATAGTTCCTGAGACATTACGTAGATGTCCAGGATCATGTCCCGGGACTTTTGTTCAAAGTTGTGTTGGCCATATTACCCAGTTGCTCAACCTCTTGTCTTTTAAAGAGAGTAGGGATATAATGGATAGGGTTAGGATAGGACTAAACGTGCGGGGTTTTTCGCACAGGTGCCGTGAGATGATTTGTCGCTCCGCGGTTGTAAAAGGGTTAAATATTTAATAATGTAAAGGTAAAGTTCATTTATTTTATTCATTTCTCATTTGAATCAAATTTTCTAGTTATTCGTAACACAACGGTTATTTTTACACAATAACGGTGAGAGAATAATTCAGTTAAAGTGGTCACTAACAATACATCCATGTATTCGAACATAAACTCACAAATCTTTTGAAAACTCAATTTATTAAATTATGCGTACTGGTATTTGAATCTATGATCATCGCAACTAAAGCCAATGACCTTGACCACTCGACCAAAGTCCCGGAAATCATATTAAAATAGCATTTTTCTCAGCCCAGTAACAAACTAGTTCAAATGCCATACCTTATAGGGATTCTGTGTCGAGACGTCCCGGGACTTGTCTAATAACATGTACATTTTAATTTTGAAAAAAACAATTCATGTGGTTAAGAAACCCTCAAAAGGAATGATGTGTATTGAATGAAAACAGGTATAAGAGAGGAGC
Organism: Himalopsyche tibetana; assembly: GCA_030503985.1. NCBI lineage: Eukaryota > Metazoa > Arthropoda > Insecta > Trichoptera > Rhyacophilidae > Himalopsyche > Himalopsyche tibetana. Next base: position 3,942,997 of record JAPJYX010000014.1, read on the forward strand.
CCCAAGAAAAACGGTATGCATATATAAAAGGGATCTCATAGAAAAACAGATGCTTGGGATTTATTATTTCGTAGAAGTTTCAAATACCATGTGTTTATATATTATTATATAACTGTAGCAAAAGCAAATTACAAAATATTGTAATTAAATGTTCATCCCTGTTGTTTTTTTTATTATTTCACAAAGGTACTAATGTCTCAATAAAACAAAAAAGGTCTAAAAGCTGTATTCTGAATTAATAAACATTGTATTAAAAAAACGCTATTTTTACTAGTCTGTAAGGCGCAAAAAAGGCGCCAAGTGTATGTTATGCATAAATACATACGTAATTTTAATACAATTATCATTTTATTGAAGGGGGAAATAATAGTGTCGAGTCCCAAGATGTCCCAGTACTTTGATTTTATCACGCCTCGAGTCCCGGGACTTTGAAAACCCCGAGACTTCAGAATCCCTAATACCTAGGATACATAATAAAATACGGCGATAATTTCCACCAAAAACTACGTATTTTGTTTTTATATATAGTTTATTTGAGAACTTTCATTTATTTATAATTCTTTGATATCTGATTCTAGGTTTTGTTACTTTAAGCTTGAGCTCTCGTTGGTATGAACCTGATTATCACAGACTAACAAGCAAAAGAGCGTCTAACAAAGGAATGCAATTTGAGGTGAACTTTAAGCTTTTTCTCCCATAGACAAACCAAAGTAGCATTTGCGTCTTAGACAAGAAATCGAGCCCGAATTTACTTACATACTTTTAATGTTATGTCTAACCCATGGATACCCAACTGAAATCACTTGGTGGGTCAAATAAAATAATGCATGTCTCTGGTAGGCCACACATAAATATTTTACGCCTTCATAATAATATAATATTTTTTATATTAATAATGAACAAACACCTTACCTTCTTCTATGAGAACTGTATCTAAATCAGTCACCTAACGTCTCTTTTCAGAAATTAGTGTGAATATAAGGATAAGGCTAGGATAGGACACGTAGTTAAATAGTCGCTCTCACTATGCCTAGATATTGAAGGATCGATAGGGTGAGAGAAAATTTTGTGGACATTACAGACACCCATGCCTTCGAACAGAAATCGATCGAAACAATGCTGTTTGTACTGGAATTTGAGCCCGAATATTTGAATATGAGACAAACAAGTTTTTTTTTATAATATATCGGACGCGAATAATCATCTTTTTAAAGCCAGATTTTTCCGCCTGTAAACTATGAAAATAACATTTTTTTATATTTTTAAATGGGTTGGTTTGGGCATCCGATTTTTTCCAAAGACGGCGACTATCCAAAAGTCATGCGTTTGTCGATTGCTAAAAAGAGCAAAGAGCAGGGTTTCCACACCTCTCGTCTTCCAGTCTTCACTCCAGAAGAAATCAAATACGTCAAAGGAACCGCAGATTATTTTGGATTTAATCATCACTCGACCGCATTGGTGAAAAAAAAAACTGACACAGATATATTTCTGGTACCGTCTTATAAAGATGATCGGGGTGTAAAATCATACTTAGACCCTAATTGGAAAGCTGGTGAATATGTCAATCTTAAGGTAACATAATTGCTATTTGCAAAATAATGTGTTCGTATTTGTCACAAATTTCGAAAAATGCCGTTTAATATTTAGTGCTAAATGGTCAATAATAAAATCTATGCATAGAAATCACAATAAGTGTTCAAAAAAAGTTTTTTCATATTCAAATTAAATCATAAAGTTGACACCTTCAAGCAAACCATGATTTATCCAACACTTAAATCATCATTTCTCAAGCGCTTAGTTAATTACTAGTTTTGTCCTATGTCTGTATCTTTCTACTCCTTCTCTCTTTGAAAAAGAAAGGATGAGCAACTGAATTGCAAGTACATAGTTCTTTTTTGTTGAGTTACCTCCATTAGCAAAATGTTTTGGGAAATTGTTACCAGGATTTGAACGTAGATGTTGAGCGTCATGTCCCGGAACATTTGTTGTTAGATGAATCTTAGCCTTAAATATGTAAAATGGATGGAAGCAAAAGGGTGAGACGATTTATGATGATACCTTTTTTGATTTCCCTTCGCAGATGGTACCATGGGGATTAACTAAGGTTTTGGAATGGATAACGGTCCAATATGATAACCCTGAAATTGTTGTATTTGAAAATGGTTTATCGGACTCTGGATTACTGGATGATTATGACAGAATTGATTATCTCCGACAATATTTGAATGCCGTTCTTGACGCAATAGACGCAGGCTCCAACGTGACCAAATATACGGTGTGGAGTCTCATGGATAGTTTCGAATGGATATTTGGATACCGGTAAGAATAAAAACTAAAGCTATTAATAATACATCTTATCTGCTTGACAATATAATCGATGTAACGCTTCATTCATAGTTCATATGAATAACTAATTGCAGAATATGCCCGCTTCAAAGGCAAAGAGAGTTTTCATTATTCCCCCATAAACTGTATTAAAACGCCTTATTAAATTGCCTCTCCCTGCCAGGTTGTGTTAATAACTAAACTTAAATATCCTCAATAAAAAACGGTAAATATTTACTACACTGATGTGGTTTAATATTTATTATTTTCAGTGATCGTTTCGGGCTGTTTCAAGTTGATTTTAACTCTACGCATAAAACAAGAAAAGCAAAGAAATCTGCAATGTTTTTCAAGAACCTTACTGAGAGTAAAATAATACCCATGGGCGAGCAGGGCCGGCGCCACCATACAGGCAAAATTGGCAACCGCCTAGGGCGTAAATCGTAAGGAGGCGCAAAAATGGAGTATTAAAAATAATTTACATAATTTTATGTAATACGTTTTATTTTATTTTGATATTTTTATCTGTTCGTTGTAGTTATGTATAGTAAGCTATTCTCAAACAAAAAAATATGCAACCATTTGCACCATTGACAGTTTCTTTACATTTTTTTTATATTTGTATACATGTTTCGGTTCTCTTTCCAGGTAGTCGGACTGTCCGAATGGAAGTGTTAGCTTACGCTTTTAGTTTTTTATTATATTATATTTTTATTTTATCATTAAAAATTCATAGATTCTTGTTGCTTCAAAAAAATCTTTCAATTCATCATAGCTACGTTATTTAATCAATAGAAACGCCACCGATATACCATTGTAAATATTATTGTATTATTTTGAAAACAAAACCATAAGTGCACGTGGGAGAATTTTCTGCAGCTTTCCAAGAAATGGGCACCCTCATATTTTTTTCGAACCGATCTGCTTGGGACTGCATCGAGCACGGCTCCTGTTTCCATACCAAAATTGATGCATCCCGTCGATTCGCGACATTCTTTTAAAACTCTCATAAAGGTTGTTTACACTAGTGTAATTCGAATACGCATACAAAGCAATTATTATGTTTAAGTAAAAAATGTTGAAATAAGTTAGATAAATAAATAAGAAATTTATATAAGCTATAAGCATTTTTGTGTATTTTATTATTTGATAATATTGTTTTTTGCTTAACTTGTTTATTTATTATAAAATAAAGGCTATATTATTTCTATTGGGTTTGTGTGCGCGTTTTATAATATTCAATCTTAATATTTTTTTAGGAAAGGATACAATTATTTTATTAATAAGTATCAATTATATTTGTCTGGTCCTTATGGCGTAGCGGTTAACGTTGTGGGCTTCCGTGCAGGATCTCATGGGTTCGAGTCCCAGTACGAACAGCATTTTTCCGATCGATATTTCGATTTTTGTTCGAAGGCATGGGTGTTTGTGATATTTAAAAATTCCCTCCCATCAAGTATTCTTTTTTCTTAAACAATATTGACCCAATATATAACTTACAAAAATAATGTATAATATGCTACTTCATCAAGTATAAACGGGAAATATATTGAATTGAATAATTATATGTGAATTACAGTACAGATTGAAGATATTTATTTGTATATACTATAAAAATATTCTCGTTTTCCTGATAAGTTTTATATTGCAATATCAATGATTCGTTAAAAAAATATGTTGCTGTTGTGAATGAAACAAAATAATAATGGATCGAATTTAAATTTTGAAATCTATATATTAATAGCCGATAAGGTCCGTATGTCTGAGTGTTTGTCGTCCATTTCACACCTTCCAGTCTCCACTTTTTTATTCATACTAAATTTATATATTAAAAGTCGATAAAATAATCACTCGCTTTTCACTTTTCACAAATGTGTGCGTACTGATGATGTCCTCGAGACATCTTCTTCTTCTACGAAATGTATTTTGTTTGCGTACATTTTCAAATTAATAGATAATGAAATGAAATAAAATAAAATAAAATAAAATAAATTAAAATAAAATAAAATAAAATAAAATAAAATAAAATAAATTGAAATAAAATAAAATAAAATAAAATAAAATAAATTGAAATAAAATAAAATAAAATAAAATAAAATAAAATAAAATAAATTGAAATAAAATAAAATAAAATAAAATAAAATAAAATAAATTGAAATAAAATAAAATAAAATAAAATAAAATAAATTGAAATAAAATAAAATAAAATAAAATAAAATAAACTAAAATAAAATAAAATAAAATAAAATAAATTGAAATAAATTAAAATAAAATAAAATAAAATAAAATAAAATAAAATAAAATAAAATAAAATAAATTGAAATAAAATAAAATAAAATAAAATAAAATAAAATAAAATAAAATGAAATAAATTGAAATAAATTAAAATTAAATTAAATTAAATTAAATTAAATAAAATAAAATAAATTAAAATAAATTAAAATAAATTAAAATTAAATTAAATTAAATTAAATTAAATTAAATTAAATTAAATTAAATTAAATTAAATAAAATGAATTAAAATAAAATAAATTAAACTAAATAAAATCAAACACAATGCAGCAAAAATCTCCCGTTGCTGGGCAACGGGCTTACAGCTAGTAAATTCTTTATAGCTGCTATTGTTTACTTTAAACATTTGAGGTGATTGAAAATAATTTATATTTTTAATTTTTGTATAATTGTATTCCTATAGTTTGGATGTATCTCAAGACAGGTAAATCAATAAACTTCTATACAAAAACATTTATTGTTAAATAAACTTATTTTTTACACCATTAATTATTTTATATGATTTTGTTTTTATCTATGCTGTGGTCCGACTCTGACTCCTATTTTTTAAAAGTTTTCACATAAATATTTATTTTAGTTGTAATATTTTGTAAAACAATATTTAATTATCTAGGATTTTATTACGTTACAAACGTCTGATGTAATTTTTTGTGTTTTTATCCATGTCCGCTCCCAATATGTAGCATTTGCCTTACTATAAAAATTATTACCAAATTTACCAAATAACTCTATAGTTGTGATGGACAACGCTTTATACCACTCTATACAAAAAAACAAAGCTCCTATAATGAGCAATCGCATCGCGGAAATGAAAAGTTGGCTTCTTGAGCGTGGTATTCCGTTTGATATGGATATGCGAAAGAGCCAACTGTATGAACTTATTTTAACTCACAAAGGTCCGAAAAAGGCGCAACATGGTCACATGGCATTAAGGCTTCCGCCTTATCACTGTGACCTCAATCCAATTGAGTTGATATGGGCAACAGCGAAACGAAGAGTTCCTGTGAAAAATGTGGAACAGCTATCCAGCAAAATTTTAAATCTCACAGAATCTGCTTTTTCCACTATAACCACGCAAAAGTGGAAAAATGTTTGCCAACACGTGGTTAAGGTAGAAGACAAATACTACGATAGAGATGCCATTATTGATGGAGAAATGGATAGCTTAGTTTTTGTTGTCAATGGCCCGAACAGTGAAACAGGTTACAGTTTATCTGGAATTCAGCCATTAGAGTAGTTTCTTAGTATTTAATAAATGAAGTGTTTGCGTTGCAAAATTATATTTCCATTTAAATATTATATAAAATTTACTACATATTGAATAAATTTATATAAGATTATATTTTACTTTATTATAGAATAGATTAGATTATTAAACGACATTTTATTTCTTTATAACTATACGTAGCAATGCTTTAATTAAAATATGTAGGTATCTCAACAAAAAAATCTCAGTAACCGAATCTCTCTTTTTTTCGATGATAGTAGATATAGACTACTAGTTAGCTAATCGCTCTCGCTACACCCCGATAGCGGGGTGCAGCGAGAGCAATAACAATAGTTTTTAGTTACAGTTGAAGTCGTAAGATTTTTCCGACTCCGACTCCAAGGCATTACAGCTAATGCCAATGAGCTTAATAATTAAAAGTTGAAAGATCATACGAGATAAACTCGATGCAAATATTTTTTGTCACTCGAGATCGACTAGAGGAGAATAATAAAATTGACATCAGAAACACCCACGTCAGGTCCTAAATGTTACATTAACCATAACGGGAATCGAGCCCAGACCCACCAGCTCGGTAGAGCAAACTTTAACCAACTCGACCAAAACGGGCGATTATTTATTTTAACGGTTATAATATTTATTTAATTTAACGGTAATTATACGGATGTTAATAATTATTTTTCATCTCAAATACAGGCTGGCCGATAAATTTATTTTATTTGGATACATTTTCAATATTCAAAATTAAATTTACCTTACCTAGCGGTGGGCTGCTAATACGCTAACAAGGGGCTCGCTTTATCATAAAACCATCCGCGATGCTCAGGGGAAGGGTGCAGTTTTTATCGCTATTATACGCTATAATTATTAACAGCTTAACGACCGCGGACGCGTATTTGAGTCTTTGAAAAACAAAGGTTGCTGGCCGGCAGACTCATATATGCGTATAGGCGAAGTATCTGGAAGCTACGAAAATTAAATTTTGTAAAGATATCTCAATTTTTTTACAAATTATTGTGAATTTAGTAAAATTACAATTTTGCGAATTTTTCGCAAAATTTTATTTTGCCAGGTGAAATTTTATAAAAAAAAAAACGAGCGGTCGTTAAGCTGTTAAAGCAATCGAATGTTACCTTATATACATATATAACAGTTCAAAATATAACATAACATAATTAATATACAAAGATGAAAAATAAACTTACCTACATTATATTACGCGGATGAAAAATTTCAAAATTTACTTTAAAAAAAGATTTTTTCACTTGAATTCTATGTCACAAACATTATAGTTATATTTTATTATGATGCGCTTTTATGAAACAATGATCATAACATATTTTTTTTCTCATTTTATGAGCATACGCTCACGACAGCATTATCAGTTGATAATGCTCGTCATGAGCGAAACCAGCCCTGATCATACTAAATAAAAGTGAAATCAGTAAAGTTGAGTATTTTTTTTTTCAATCGATCGACCGACTTCTTTGCGAAGGCATGGCCTTCTAACTTTCAATTCCAAAAAAACGCCGTGCAGCGAGAGCGATTTTTTAACCACAAGTCCTGTCTTAGCCCATCCTTCTATGTCTACTCTTTTCGAAAAAAGACGTTGAGCAACTGATTGATAAACAGTTTTCGTAGTTGTTGAAATGCCTCCTCTATAAGACCATGTGCTGTACAAAGGGAATGGACATTCATTCGTCATATTGCAAAAGCGATTAAACGTTTGTATTTTTTTAATGTCCTTAATAAATTTAATTATAATTAAATATACAGATACAATTTCACATCAGCAGTATTTAAATAAACCGTTGTTTTTATTGCGAAAAACTAGGTGGTAAGATGGAATCGTTGATTTTCGTCTACGATTTATATAGTTTGCAAAATAAAATAAAACGTTTTAATTTTAATGAACTATAAATTAACTATGTTTTAAGAAAAATAGTTTATTATATTTGACATAACACCTTATCCACTATGTAAAATACTAAATCGTTTTCATTAATATATTTCACATAACCTATTTTTTCCCTTTTTTTTAAATGAAGGTTTATCATAAATAAAAAGTGACGCACTAACTTACAACTGTTATATTAATAATTAATTATAAACTATTTGTTTCACTTACATTAAAGTAAATCAAATTAATTTTATATGCCAATAAAAATGACGATTATTTACTTTACTAAATGAATAAAAACCGATAACTTAATACTATACTATCAGTACAGATTCGAACCAGAAGATGGTATATTAAATTAATTGAAAGTAAATTTTTAAAAACAATAACCATGAGTAAAAAAATCATTTTCATATTTTCTTTGCTTGTGTGGTAAGTTTTAATAAATTGTTTTAATGCACTCTGCTTGAGAAACGGAAAATATTATTGACTAACCGCTAGCCTTCTTCTGGCTAGCACCATATTATGTGATACACCAGCGCTGGGCAAGTTAGTTTTAACCTTTTAGCCGCCAACGTTGAAGTATTCAATCTACGGCTGTACGCCAGCGATTTTAGAGAAAATAGAAATTGCATAAAAAATGATTTATCTTACATAATTTATAGTTTGAAGATGTTTTCTTGTGTCCTAGCACATGTGTGTACAATAAATTATGTGCTGCGGGACGATTTATGGGCTTATTTGATTTCGTGTTCAGAGTTGTCACAACACTTGATGAATATATTTTTTAAATTTTAATTTCAGTTTAGTAATTTATTCACTAGTATATAACACATTGTTTTATGGGCTTATTCTATTTCGTGTTCAGGGTTGAGCCATACGGGTACAAAAAACATATAATAATTAGAAATATTTTTCCGGAATATATCCAAAATTAGTCTAATTTTTTTCCAAACGATTGCCACGTTCCTGTTCTTCATTGTTGGAAAAATGCCACATACTTAGTAACAATTGAAATCGATTTAGGGGCATTGTTTCAAAAAAAATTGGCGAGTAAAGTAATAGATTCGTTGACCAGTAGGATTCGATTACATTCCTCGAATTCAACGGGAATAACAAACATATACCCAAAAAATGTACATTTCATCCAAATTAGTATCAATCCACGCTTTCAAACGTTTGATTAAAAATGGCAATTTAGAAGACACAACGATATTGAAATTAAGTTTCAGTAACAATGGTGTTTACACTATCAACATTCACAAAATATTTAAAATATTCAGATTCGCTTTCACTCTCACCACCGATGTTTACTTTTATTCCCGATAAGTTCTCATCAAACAAATGAAGTATAGGACTGAAACCCGTATCTTTCCAAGAGAAGACGTTCTCAGCTGTCGGCTGTTGAAAGAGTGTTTCATTGTTCTCATCATCTGAAGATATTATATCATCTGCAAAGCTTGATTATCAGAAAATTCTCATTCGTCCGAAAAATTTTAGATTCCATTCTTGGTATTGGATAATATTTTTACAGTCAAAAAAATAGATCACGAAAGAATTTTCACAGCACAATACCAAGAAACAATATTGTCAATTAACAAAAAAATCAATAAACCACTTTCAAATATAAAATCGCAACGAAAAAATATCAATTTCAAACAAAAAATTGCGACAAGACAATGCCAATCAAACACAAAACGGTGATGATTGGAAGACGTACCGTCGAAGACGAATTTCATTTTCAGAATTTTTTAGAATTTTTTTAGAATTTTTTTAGAATTTCAGAATTTTCAGAATTTCATTATTTTTACCATATGACAAAAATACAACACAAAAGCCTAAATAGTTTGCATGTGTTTGAATTCTAACTCTAGTGATTCTGACTTTTTTGTGTCCTTCGAAAGAAGATATGGATTTGGATGTCCAAGTTGTCAGAAGAAAACGTCAATAAATTTATTTTATCACTTTATTAGACAGAAGACCCGAACCCATATCTAGTTGCACGTATAATAGGGTCACGCTGCTTTGTAATTTTCAAATGAAATAAATAACCCCCCTTCAGTTCAAATATACTGCACAAAATCGTGAAACACATGTGGCAAGAATAACGAGTCAAAAATAATTTATTATGTTTTTTTTTATAATAATATAGTTCTGTATTTGACAACCCTGTAGCCATTCTGTAGCCATTTATGAAATTCTCTTACTAATTATACATACCAGATTTTTTTATGAGGTGTGACAAATACGTATCAAATTACGATTCTCTTTCACGCGTATAGAATACTTCCAGCGGGCAGCCCTAGCGACATCTGTTATATTTATTTAAAAACAATACTCAAAGATTAAGAAATTTTAAGCTTTTAGAGCGTTATTGGGTTCAAACATAGAAGTTGCTAGCATAATAATTTTTATTTATTAAAAAAAATCTTCATTTTCAACGAAAAAATATCACGACTCACCGGTGAGACGTTGGCGTATGGAGTCAATACGCATGCGACATAGGGTGAGACGTTAGCGTACAAAGGGTTAAGGCCGGACTGTTCTTGTGAGTATGTTGAGCAGGACGTTAATCACGTTCTGAGGGACTGCCCTGAGATGGAATATGAACCAACAGAACTGTTTGCTGTGGTCCGTCATCACACGGGCCCAATAGTTGACTTGATTGGAACCAATGCTAGCTTCACGGTATTCGAAATGTTTGCCAATTTATATGGGGATCGTTTTTACCTTGATTCCTTACTAGAGTCAATAAACTCGTCTATATCGACGAGCTCTTCATTTACGGATTATACACAAGATACTTCATATCAATTTGATTTAAGTGGATAAACTAGTCACAAGAAGGTTAAATAACACTGGTGGAGTATACTACAACGCTCCTTCCAGGAACATTAGTCCAAATATTCTACAGTACGAATTTTTTATATAAGAATAGATTTTCTAGCACAAATTTCATGAAAAATAGCTGAAAAGCCATAGTGAGAAATACCATTTTGAACATACTTAGTGTACTTTACCTCCCACGTACAAATATTTAATGTCAATTGTCTTTGGTTTATTCTAGTTTTCCCGTTGGAAAAACCATACGGAAATTTCCAGATAATTTTCAGTTCGGGACTGCATCTTCGGCGTATCAAATTGAGGGAGCTTGGGACAAGGACGGTAAGAAATGAAATACGCGAATATATATTTACCTACCCACGTCATTTTAAATTATTACAAATAATTTCGTTTATTCAATATTTTAACAGTGGCGGTACTAGGTACTGGGCTAGGTGGGCTAAGCCCGATCTGCATTTTTCACACAAAATATGTAGAAAAAAAAATTGAGATGGCTGAATAAAAATAAATACATTTATAACCGTTACTAACCTTTCCCAAATTAATACAATATTTTTATTTTGATTTTCCTCTGTCAATATAAGACAATGCTATTTCTACCTAAAATAATACTCTCGATTGTGTTTTGTATTACACATATTATTTTAAGCCGAGCGGCATAAAAAAAAAGCAACAACCCTGTACATACTTCATAGAGAACAGGCAAAGTGACGTCAGTCGGGCTAATTCTGTTCTTTATTTACACTGGGGCGCACTGACGCACGATTAGATTTTTTTGTATTTGTAATTTACGGAAACGTCATCTAAAATCACACGACAGCGTTTCAAAGTATCAGGCTCCTGTCAAACGTTGGGGGCTAGATCAAATTAGCCCATGATCCATACATTCAAACACAAATACCAATCTCGTTGTACTATGACAGTGACAGGTATTGTCTCTGAGTGACAGTTCTTTATAGCTTTTTGTACTGATTAGTTCACTTTGAACGAGACGAATTTAAGGTCCAGTATTACTATTCTATTATTTCTTACTTACATTAGCTTTGATTTTATTATATAACAAGCTGACCCGACGAACTTCGTACCGCCTCAGAATCAATAAATGTTTCATAGTTTCATAGTTTCACAGGTGATGATTTTACTTGCTACCAAAACTTTGGCCATTGCTGAGTGTTTGAATGTTGGTCTTTCAGTCGTTTGAAAATTTAACGGAAATTTCAACGCTGAATGAGCCGTTCGGCATGCTTCTATCAACGTAGCCGCTATCACAGAAGAAGCAACTGCTACATCAATTTCGGATCTCGCACGAACAGTGGCCAAAATTAATGACATTAGGAATTTTTTCCCAGTTTTGACGGGTGCATCGAGGAAAAACAAGTTGCTATTTTCATCATCAATTGCTTTCATCAACTTGTCGTACACTTCCTTCCATTTAGGGTTCAACAGTGGTGCATTCGTTCGAACTGATTGGTTCAATGCATCTCGATCATATTCACGTTCCAATGCTCGAATAACAAGATAATCAATTTGTTTCCGTTTGTTCTGTCCGTTTGTTCTGTCTTAGCCCTAGTCTTCTATGTTTTCTGGAAATATATAGAAACAGTTTGAGTAACTAATTAATAAGCAGTTCTCGTAGAAACACTTCTGTTGAGATAAACTCCATTAAAAGATCATATGTTCCGCATTTGGAGCGAACACGGTTAAATAAATACTTACGAAAATTATTTTTATATTTCACTCTCTAAGCAAGTGTCGCACAAGATAAAAATAAAATTCATAGAAAAAGTCGTGAAAAATCGTTTAAATAACCAAGCAATTCGAATAATTTGTAATTCGAGCAATTTCCATTCGAGCAATTTACCGGCTCCCATTTAAAATCCCTAGTCGCAACTAGGGCATGCCGTCCAATTTTCTGACCCCGAAATCCCGGGATTGATACAGCTGCGATCCCGGGATTTCGGGATTGAGAAATTTTGAGCAAATCACGAAAATTGACATGAAATTGGCAAATCGAGAATTTCAGATTCCTCGGTGAGCTAAAAAAAAAACGAGGTTTTGTGACAATCTGGGAAAAAGTAGTCCAAATAGAGGATTTCAAATTCCTCGGTGAGCTAAAAAAAAAAAACGAGGTTTGGAGATAATCCGGGGAAAAAGTACAGCGAATTAAGGATTTCAAATTCCTAAAATATTATTAGAAAAAAAACATTTCGTCGCCTAAATGTTGTTAATATAGTTGAATTTTAAGTTAATTAGTTTTTTTATATATTTATTGATTCAAATATGTAATAATTGAAAACGTCTAAACATATAGACTGATAAACCCATACATGGTACGGACATAGTGTTTCTTTAGAGACGCTATAAATTCAAATGATTCGGACACATCTTTAAATGGTAATAATTCAACAAATTAACCGCCGTTGGATTTCCATAAAAAAAACGCTAGCACATAACATCGGGTCAGAATTACTACTAAATTCGTAAGGTTATGTAGCTGTGGTAACGTTCGATATCGGTGTATACTCAATTAGTGTTTAAAAAAAGTAAATTGGATGCATTATAATATTCTACATGTCTTTAATTATCATAAAAGTGAAATGAGCTTAGTCAATATAAAGTGTTATCTCCCTAAAATGAAAATATGCAATCCTCCAAAACACTTAGTAAAATCGTGATTGTACTTACCATTTTATTACTAGGCTCACTTTACCTCTTGGTGGCTCATATGTCAGAATTTCTTAAAACGGCACCAATGTTGGCATATTTCAAGGCGCAATGAACGAGTTAATTCTGTTTTTTTTTTACATTTATAGGTAAAGGAGAAAGCATCTGGGACCATTTCGTTCACGGCGATACAAACTATATCTTTGATGGCACCACAGGCGATATTGCGTGCGATTCCTACAATAACTACAAAAGAGATATCGAAATGTTGAAAGAAATTGGAGCACAGTTCTATCGCTTCTCAATATCGTGGACAAGAATTCTCCCTGGCGGGCTCATCGACAATAAAAACCAGAAGGGGATCGACTACTACAATAACCTTATCGATGAAATCATTGCGAATGATATTACCCCACTTGTAACGATCTACCACTGGGATTTGCCTCAACTTTTGCAGGATCTGGGTGGATTTGCTAACTCAAAGTTCGTAGACTATTTTACGGATTACGCAAAACTGCTTTTTACTCTATATGGAGATAGAGTTAAGCACTGGATTACTTTTAATGAACCTTTTGAGATTTGCATGTACGGGTATGGGTGGTCTCTTCTTGCCCCAGCAATTAATAGAAGTGGAATTGCAGACTACCTTTGCGGTCACAACCTTCTTCTGGCACACGCGAAAGCGTATCATCTATATGCTGATGAGTTCAAGAAAACACAAAACGGTAAGTCTCAAATAAAAAAAATAGTACAAACAATAGCGGAAAGGTTTCTTCAACTGGTTCCAATTTTCAAATAGTTATACTCTCCATTTGTTTCATAATAGGCAAATTAAAGATGTTTAAAATAAAAAAAAATGGCATAGCATTTACTGCCAATGCGGCAAATATTTTGAAATTGAAAGATCATACGAGATCAGCTATAACAGTGCTTCCCAACCTTTTTTATGCCACGGACCCCTTAAATATGAAAACAATAATCTGCGGACCCCCGAATTTTTTTTATTTCATATTTAATCACAAAGAATGTTGAAAGAAAGAAAATTTTCGCGAAAAACTTTTTTCATGTTCCCAATGTGTAGTGTAGATCATGGCTAATGGAGATATGCCAACATACATTTTCTACGAGAACTGGTTGTTAAGGTGGCCATACATCAAGGAACAAATGGTTTCAGAACATGTCCTGGAACAAAAAATTGACGTGTTCAATCCATATCGTGGAAAATTTCACGTGACTCGAGATAGGTTCCCATGTTCACGATCTGGAGGCGAGCGCAAACGCGGAACCCGGAGAACATGCATGCGCGCGCAGATTTAGACGAACTGTCAATTTGCATTTCGTCATGACGTCATACCAAAGCTATAACGTATTGCGGGATACATTTAATTAAAATTATAAAAACCGAATACTACTTGCTAAAATAAATACGTAGGCAGCAATCGTCGACATCAACTCATCGGGTGTTATTTTAGATATCTTTTTTCGACATTGAAATGTACCCCTAATAAGTTTTATTGGAATTATCTATGGTATTAGTATAAGCTGTCATCGTGGATGATAAAATAATTGTATTTTCATTGTAGAAAACCTATAAACATTAGTAATTAAATTTACTCGCATTGCTTGCAACACTGACATAGCTCTGTTCTTCTGCGTACTTCTGATGGTTTGCTGACGGCTTGCAAACTGTTTTCGAATTATAATCTAATTCGATGCTTTTAGGTTCTAATTCGAAAACGGTTTGCAAATCGTCAGCAAACCATCAGAAGTACGCAGAAGAACAGAGCTATAAGCTCTGTTCTTTTGCGTAATACTGACGGTTTGCAAACTGTTTTCGAATTAGAATCTAAAAGCATTCAATTCGATTCTAATTTGAAAACAGTTTGCAAATTGTCAGCAATCCGTCAGAAGAACAGAGCTAATATAACCTCAACTGGTGACGTTTCTGTGACCCCTCGTGTGCTCAAGAGCATGTTCTGGAACATAGTATCTGAGACATTACATAGATGTTCAGGATCATGTCCCGGGACTTTTGTTCCAAGATGTGTTGGCCATATTACCCAGTTGCTCAACCTCTTGTCTTTTAAAGAGAGTAGGGACATAATGGATAGGGTTAGGATAGAACTAAACGTGCGGTTATTTTCGCACAGGTGCCGTGAGATGATTTGTCGCTCCGTGGTTGTAAGAGGGTTAAATATTTAATAATGTAAAGGTAAAGTTCATTTATTTTATTCATTTATTATTTGAATCATATTTTCTAGTTATTTGTTACACAACGGTTATTTTCACACAAGAACGGTGAGATAATAATTCAGTTAAAGTGGTCACTAACAATACATCCATGTATTCGAACAGAAATTCACAAATATATTGAAGACTCAATTTATTAAATTATGCGTTCTTGTATTTGAATCTATGATCATCGCAACTAAAGCCAACGACCTTGACCACTCGACCAAAGTCCCGGAAATCATATGAATTAAAACAGCATTTTTCTCAGCCCAGAAACAATCTAGTTCCAGAAACAAAAGTGCTACCTGGGATACATAATAAAATACGACGATAATTTGTACCGAAAACTTAGTATTGTGTTTTTATTTGTGTTTATTTGAGAATTTTCATTTATTTATAATACTTTAATATCTGATTCTAGGTTTTGTTACTTTAAGCTTGAGCTCTCGTTGGTATGAACCTGATTATCACAGACTAACAAGCAAAAGAGCGTCTAACAAAGGAATGCAATTTGAGGTGAACTTTAAGCTTTTTCTCCCATAGACAAAACAAAGTAGCATTTCGGTTTTAGACAAGAAATCGAGCCCGAGTTTACTTACACACTTTTAATGTTATGTCTAGCCCATGGATACCCAACTGAAATCACTTGGTGGGCCAAATAAAATAATGCATGTCTCTGGTAGGTCTTCATAATAATATAATATTTTTTTATATTAATAATGAACAAACACCTTACCTTTTTCTATGAGAACTGTATGTAAATCAGTCACCTAACCTCTCTTTTCTAAAGACATTAGTGTGAATATAAGGATAAGGCTAGTATAGGACTAGTAATTAACTAGTCGCTCTCGCTATGCGTAGATATTGAAGGATCGAAAGGGTGAGAGGAAATTTCGTGGACATTACAAACACCCATGTCTTCGAACAGAAATCGATCGAAACAATGCTGTTTGTACTGAAATTTGAGCCCGAATACTTGAATATGAGACAAACAAGTTTTTTTGTTATAAAATATCGGACGCAAAAAATCATCTTTTTAAAGCCAGATTTTTCCGCCTGTAAACTATGAAAATAACAAATTGTTTATATTTTTAGATGGGTTGGTTCGGGCATCCGATTTTTTCCAAAGACGGCGACTATCCAAAAGTCATGCGTTTGTCGATTGCTAAAAAGAGCAAAGAGCAAGGTTTCCACACCTCTCGTCTTCCAGTCTTCACTCCAGAAGAAATCGAATACGTCAAAGGAACCGCAGATTATTTTGGATTTAATCATCACTCGACCGCATTGGTGAAAAAAAAAACTGACATAGATATATTCCTGGTACCGTCTTATAAAGATGATCTGGGTGTAAAATCATACTTAGACCCTAATTGGAAAGCTGGTGAATATGTCTATCTTAAGGTAACATAATTGCTATTTGCAAAATAATGTGTTCGTATTTGTCACAAATTTCGAAAAATGCCGTTTAATATTTAGTGCTAAATGGTCAATAATAAAATCTATGAATAGAAATCACAATAAGTGTTCAAAAAGGTTTTTTCATATTCAAATTAAATCATAAAGTTGACACCTTCAAGCAAACCATGATTTATCCAACACTTAAATCATCATTTCTCAAGCGCTGTATTTGTGTACGCGTCACGTTTTTGAATGTTTGTTCCTCAATTACTGTTCCGTGGTGCAGTGATAAACATCATTGGTGTCCATAACGGATGTCACGAGCTTAAGTCCCGTACAAACAGATTTTTTAAATTGGATTCATCGAAGGCATGAATTTTTATGATATCTGAAAATTCGCTACTACATTTCCAATCTTAAAATAACAAGGAATGAGTGAGAGAGATTAGTTAATTACTACTTTTGTCCTATGTCTGTATCTTTCTATTCCTTCTCTCTTCGAAAAAGAAAGGATGAGCAACTGAATTGCAAGTACATAGTTCTTTTTTGTTGAGTTATCTCCATTAGCAAAATGTTTTGGGAAATTGTTACCAGGATTTGAACGTAGATGTTGAGCGTCATGTCCCGGAACATTTGTTGTTAGGTGAATCTCGGCCTTAAATATGTAATATGGATGGAAACAAAAGGGTGAGACGATTTATGATGACATCTTTTTCGATTTCCCTTTGCAGGTGCTACCATGGGAATTAACCAAGATTTTGGAATGGATAACGGTACAATATGATAACCCTGAAATTGTTATATTTGAAAATAGTTTCTGGGACTCTGGATTACTGGATGATGACGACAGAATTGATTATCTCCGACAATATTTGAATGCCGTTCTTGACGCAATAGACGCAGGCTCCAACGTGACCAAATATACGGTGTGGAGTCTCATGGATAGTTTTGAATGGATATTTGGATACCGGTAAGAATAAAAACTAAAGCTATTAATAAAACATCTTATCTGCTTGACAATATAATCGATGTAACGCTTCATTCATAGTTCATATGAATAACTAATTGCAGAATATGCCTGCTTCAAAGGCACCGAGAGTTTTCATTATTCCCCCATAAACTGTATTAAAACGCCTTATTAAATTGCCTTCCTCCTGCCAGGTTGTGTTAATAACTAAACTTAAATATCCTCATTAAAAAACGGTAAATATTTACTACACTGATGTGGCTTAATATTTATTATTTTCAGTGATCGTTTCGGGCTGTTTCAAGTTGATTTCAACTCTACGCATAAAACAAGAAAAGCAAAGAAATCTGCGATGTTTTTCAAGAACCTTGCTGAGAGTAAAATAATACCCTTTGAAGATTGTCCTAAATAAATTTTAACTGATAACGAATGCTTGATGATTACAGCAATCCTGATGATGCCTTATCGAGAAACGAAAATAATTAAAATTATCTCAATTTTTAACAAATATATTAAATTAATTTTTATTACAATGAATGATTTTAGCAAGCAATGCTCTGTTTTAACTGTTTCCAGGTAGTTGGACTGTCCGAATGGAATTGTTAGCTTCCGTTTTAAATTTTTCATTATATTATATTTTTATTTTATCGTTGAAAATTCATAGATTCTTGTTGCTGCAAAAAAAATCTTTCAATTTATCATAGCTACGTTATTTAATCAATTAGAACGCCACCTATATACCATTGTAAATATTATTGTATTATTTTGAAAACAAAACCATAAATGCACGTGGGAGAATTTTCTGCACCTTTCCAAGAAATGGGAACCTTCATATTTTTTTCGAACCGATCTGCTTGGGACTGCATCGAACACGGCTCCCGTTTCCATACCAAAATTGATGCATCCCGTAGATTCGCAACATTCTTTTAAAACTCGCATAAAGGTTGTTTACACTAGTGTAATTCGAATACGCATACAAAACAATAATTATGTTTAAGTAAAAAATGTTGAAATAAGTAAGATAAATAAATAAGAAATTTAAATATTATTTTGTGTGAAGTATATTTTTATACCTTTTTCTTGGCTGTTTCCTAAGTGTGGCCAGTATTTTACGATTCCGTAAAACGTCAAACTTTTACGAATTATAAGCACCATTTAAAGTTTAAGAGCATTTGTGTTCCCTTTATTTTAATGATCGGGTTATTTGATTTTTTTCCTCTGAAAATTAATTCCATAATAATAATAATTAATCGAAAAAGAAAAGAATTGAAGAAGAGCATGATCAAATGTTTGAGAGTCACGGTAGTGCATTTGAAAATGTTGTTTGTGACTATAAAATTGCTATTGACTTAGAATCGGATTTTGATAGTTATGATAACGTATGTTTACTATCAATTGCAACAACGAGCAATGTACCTAAAAAGTGGTATTGTTGAAAAATAAAATGTAGACAAATGCGAGAGTATGAATATGCCTTTAGGTCGTTTTCTGTTACTGTTTAGGTCTAAGGGTCCAATTGTTTTAATAACCTGTAAGTAAACAATGCGAGACCAGGTGGCGCACACATGTATTTTATGTCATGATATTTCAAGCAATATAACACAGATAAAATTTAACAATAGTTTTTAATATTTAGCACAGTTTTATTTTCTAAGTTCTCTATTTTCTAGGTAAGTAATGTGATATTTTGACACAATGGACTTAACATTAAAATTAAGTAAAGCAAATCAGTCTTTCTAAAGTCGTTGTAGCATTTGGTGATTAATTAAATTCCAAGTATTGTAGAAATTATTTGTGGCGTTACTTTCGCTTAATCGACCCGAAAATATAATTTTAATTGTGTAGTTGTTTTTTATATTCTTATACTGCAATGAAACTTGATGGTGAAAACTACTATTATATTTATTTTTTTAATATTTATAGCCTATTAAAAATAAATGTGCATTTTTGTGTATTTTATTATTTGATAATATTTTTTTTTGCTTAACTTGTTTATTTGTTATAAAATAAAGGCTATATTATTATCTTATAAATTTTCTATTGTGTTTGTGTGCACGTTTTATAATATTCAATCTTAATATTTTTTTAGGAAAGGATAAAATTATTTTATTAATAAGTATCAATTATATTTGTCTGGTCCTTATGGCGTAGCGGTTGGCGTTTTTGGCTTCCGTGCAGGATCTCATGGGTTCGAGTCCCAGTACGAACAGCATTTTTCCGATCGATATGTCGATTTTTGTTCGAAGGCATGGGTGTTTATGATATTTAAAAATTCCCTCTCATCAAGTATTCTTTTTTCTTAAACAATATTGACCCAATATACAACTTACAAAAATAATGTATAATATGCTACTTCATCAAGTATAAACGGGAAATATATTGAATTGAATAATTATACGTGAATTACAGTACAGAATGAAAATATTTAATTCTATGTACTAAAAAATATTCTCGTTTTCTGATAAGTTTTATATTGCAATATCAATGATTCGTTAAAAAAATATGTTGCTGTTATGAATGAAACAAAAGAATAATGAATCGAATTTAAATTTTGAAATAAATTCTTTATAGCTGCTATTTTTTACTTTAAACATTTGAGGTGGTTGAAAATAATTTATATTTTTAATTTTTGTATAATTGTATTGCAATAGTTTGGATGTATCTCAAGACAGGTAAATCAATAAACTTCTATACAAAGACATTTATTGTTAAATAAACTTATTTTTTACACAATTAATTATTTTATATGATTTTGTTTTTATCTTTTCTGTGGTCCGACTCTGACTCCTATTTTTTAAAAGTTTTCACATAAATATTTATTTTAGTTGTAATATTTTGTAAAACAATATTTAATTATCTAGGATTTTATTACTTACAGTGGTGGGTTTAATCTTAACGACTACAATAATTATAAATCAATCCAAAAATAAAACGTCTGATGTAATTTTTTTGTGTTTTTATCCATGTCCGCTCCCAATATGTAGCATTTGCCTTACTATAAAAATTATTACCAAATAACTCTATAGTTGTGATGGACAACGCTTCATACCACTCTATACAAAAAAACAAAGCTCCTATAATGAGCAATCGCATTGCGGAAATGAAAAGTTGGCTTCTTGAGCGTGGTATTCCGTTTGATATGGATATGCAAAAGAGCCAACTGTATGAACTTATTTTAACTCACAAAGGTCCGAAAAAATTCGTGATTGACGAATTGTTAGCGCAACATGGTCACATGGCATTAAGGCTTCCGCCTTATCACTGTGACCTCAATCCAATTGAGTTGATATGGGCAACAGCGAAACGAAGAGTTCCTGTGAAAAATGTGGAACAGCTATCCAACAAAATTTTATATCTCACAGAAGCTGCTTTTTCCACTATAACCACGCAAGAGTGGAAAAATGTTTGCCAACACGTGGTTAAGGTAGAAGACAAATACTACGATAGAGATGCCATTATTGATGGAGAAATGGATAGCTTAGTTTTTGTTGTCAATGGCCCGGACAGTGACACAGATGACAGTTTATCTGGAATTGAGCCATTAGAGTAGTTTCTTAGTATTTAATAAATGAAGTGTTTGCGTTGCAAAATTAAATTTCCATTTAAATATTATATAAAATTTACTACAAATTGAATAAATTTATATTAGATTATATTTTACTTTATTATAGAATAGATTAGATTATTAAACGAAATTTTATTTCTTTATAACTATACGTAGCAATGCTTTAATTAAAATATGTAGGTATCTCAACAAAAAAATCTCAGTAACCGAATCTCTCTTTTTTTCGATGATAGTAGATATAGACTACTAGTTAGCTAATCGCTCTCGCTACACCCCGCTATCGGTGTAGCGAGAGCAATAACAATAGTTTTTAGTTACAGTCGAAGTCGTAAGATTTTTCCGACTCCGACTCCAAGGCATTACAGCTAATGCCAATGAGCTTAATAATTAAACGTTGAAAGATCATACGAGATAAACTCGATGCAAATATTTTTTGTAAGTCACTCGAGTTCTACTTAAGGAGAATAATAAAATTGACATCAGAAACACCCACCTCAGGTCCCAAATTTTACATTAACCATAACGGGAATCGAGCCCAGACCCACCAGCTCGGTAGAGCAAACTTTAACCAACTTGACCAAAACGGGCGATTATTTAATTTAACGGTAATTATACGGATGTTAATAATTATTTTTCACTCAACCATTCATCTCAAATACAGGCTGGCCGATAAATTTATTTTATTTGGATACATTTTCAATATTCAAAAGAAAATTTATCTTACCTAGCGGTAGGCTGCCAATACACTAACAAGGGGCTCGCTTTATCATAAAACCATCCGCGATGCTCAGGGGAAGGGTGTAGTTTTAATCGCTATTATACGCTATGGGAATTATACAAAGGGAATGGACATTCATTCGTCATATTGCAAAAGCGATTAAACGTTTGTATTTTTTTAATTTCCTCAGTAAATTTAATTATAATTAAATATACAGATACAATTTCACATCAGCAGTATTTAAATAAACCGTTGTTTTATTGCGAAAAACTAGGTGGTTAGATGGAATCGTTGATTTTCGTCTACGATTTATATAGTTTGCAAAATAAAATATAACGTTATAATTTAAATGAACTATGAATTAACTATGTTTTAAGAAAAATAGTTTATTGTATTTGACATGACACATTATCCACTATGTAAAGTACTATATTACATTGTGATGATGAGCGTCAGATTGCATTACTTCTACGAGTTTTTCCCAAATCGTTTTTATTAATATATTTCACATAACTTATTTTTTCCCTTTTTGTTAAATGAAGGTTTATCATAATTAAAAAGTGACGCATTAACTAACAACTTTTATATTAATAATTAATTATAAACTATTTGTTTCACTTACATTAAAGTAAATCAAATTAATTTTATATGCCAATAAAAATAACGATTATTTACTTTACTAAATGAATAAAAACCGATAACTTAATACTATACTATCAGTACAGATTCGCACCAGAGGATGGTATATTAAATTAATTGAAAGTAAATTTTTAAAAACAATAACCATGAGAAAAAAAATCATTTTCATATTTTCTTTGCTTGTGTGGTAAGTTTTAAAAATTGTTTTAATGCACTCTGCTTGAGAAACGGAAAATATTATTGACTAACCGCTAGCCTTCTTCTGGCTAGCACCATATTATGTGATACACCGGGCGTTTCCAACTCAGAAATAAAAATGGTTCAAAAAATCATTTACAGTGGGTATCAGTTCTTCCCAGCGTGTCCTGGTGGCTTGTAATAAAATCACTAACAGCATCACATTGGACTTCAATGTTCAAGTCCAATGCAAAAACTTTCGCGCTGGGCAAGTTGGTTTTAACCTTTTTGCCGCCAACGTCGAAGTATTCAATCTACGGCTGTACGCAAGCGATTTTAGAGAAAATAGAAATTGCATAAAAAGTGATTTAACTTACATAATTTATAGTTTGAAGATGTTTTCGTGTGTCCTTGCACATGTGTGTACAATAAATTATGTGTTGCGGGATGATTTATGGGCTTATTCGATTTCGTGTTCAGGGTTGTCACAACACTTGATGAATATATTTTTTTAATTTTAATTTCAGTTTAATAATTTATTCACTGGTATATAACACATTGTTTTATGGGCTTATTCTATTTCGTGTTCAGGGTTGAGCCATACGGGTAAAAACAACTTATAATAATTAGAAATATTTTTCCGGAATATATCCAAAATTAGTCTATTTTTTTTCCAAACGATTGCCACGCTCCTGTTCTTCATTGTCGGAAAAATGCCACATACTAAGTAACAATTGAAATCGATTTCGGGGCATTGTTTCAAAAAAAATTGGCGAATAAAGTAATGGATTCGTTGACCAGTGAAATTCGATTACATTCCTTAAATTCAACGGGAATAACAAACATATACCCAAAAAATGTACATTTCATCCAAATTAGTATCAATCCACGCTTTCAAACGTTTGCTCAAAAATGGCAATTTAGAAGACACATTACGATATTGACGTTAAGTTTCAGAAACAATGGTGTTTACACTGTTTACACTATCAACATTTACAAAATATTTAAAATATTCAGATTCCCTTTCACTCTCACCACCGATGTTTACTTTTATTCCCGATAAGTTCTCATCAAACAAATGAAGTATAGGACTGAAACCCGTATCAGCTGTCGGCTGTTGAAAGAGTGTTTCATTGTTCTCATCATCTGAAGATATTATATCATCTGCAAAGCTTGATTATCAGAAAATCCACATTCGTCCGAAAAATTTTAGATTCCATTCTTGGTAGGGGATAATATTTTTACAGTCAAAAAAATAGATCACGAAAGAATTTTCACAGCACAATACCACGAAACAATATTGTCAATTAACAAAAAAATCAATAAACCACTTTCAAATATAAAATCGCAACGGAAAAATATCAATTTCAAACAAAAAATCGCGACAAGACAATGCCAATCAAACACAAAACGGTGATGATTGGAAGACGTACCGTCGAAGACTGAAGTATTTCATTATTTTTACCGTATGACAAAAATACAACACAAAAGCCTAAAAAGTTTGCATGTATTTGAATTCTAATTCTAGTGATTCTGACTTCTTTGTGTCCTTCGAAACAAGATATGGATATGGATGTCCAAGTTGTCAGAAGAAAACGTCAATAAATTTATTTTATCACTTTATTAGACAGAAGACCCGAACCCATATCGAGTTGCACATATAATAGGGTCACGCTGCTTTTTAATTTTCAAATGAAATAAATGACCCCCCTTTAGTTCAAATATACTGCACAATCGTGAAACACATGTGGCAAAAATAACGAGTCAAAAATAATTTATTAAGATTTTTTTGATTCTGTATTTGACAACCCTGTAGCCATTCTGTAGCCATTTATGAAATTCTCTTAATAATTATACATTTTTTTATGTGGTGTGACAAATACGTATCAAATTACGATTCTCTTTCGCGCGTATAGAATATTTCCAGCGGGCAGCCCTAGCGACATCTGTTATATTTATTTAAAAATAATACCCAAAGTTTAGACATTTTAAGCTTTTAGAACGTTATTGGGTTCAAACATAGAGGTTGCTAGCATAATATTTTTTGTTTATTAAAAAAATCTTTATTTTCAACGAAAAAATATCGCGACTCACCGGTGAGACGATGGCGTATGGAGTCAATACGCATGCGACTTAGGGTGAGACGTTAGCGTACAAAGGGTTAAGGCCGGACTGTTCTTGTGAGTATGTTGAGCAGGACGTTAATCACGTTCTGTGGGACTGCCCTGAGATGGAATCTGAACGAACAGAACTGTTTGCTGTGGTCCGTCATCACACGGGCCCAATAGTCGACTTGATTGGAACCAATGCTAGCTTCACGGTATTCGAAATGTTGGCCAATTTATATGGGGATCGTTTTTACCTTGATTTCTTACTAGAGTCAATAAACTCGTCTATATCGACGAGCTCTTCATTTACGGATTATACACAAGATACTTCATATCAACTTGATTTAAGTGGATAAACTAGTCACAAGAAGGTTGAATAACACTGGTGGAGTATACTACAACGCTCCTTCCAGGAACATTACTCCAAATATTCTACAGTACGATTTTTTTTATATAAGAATAGATTTTCTAGCAAAAATTTCATGAAGAATAGCTGAAAAGCCATAGTGAGAAATACCATTTTTAACATACCTAGTGTACTTTACACGTACACATATTTAATGTCAATTGTCTTTGGTTTATTCTAGTTTTCCCGTTGGAAAAACCATACGGAAATTTCCAGATAATTTTCAGTTCGGGACTGCATCTTCGGCGTATCAAATTGAGGGAGCTTGGAACAAGGACGGTAAGAAATGAAATACGCGAATAAGTATTTACCGACCAACGTCATTTTAAATTATTACAAATAATTTCGTTTATTCAATATTTTATTATTAATTACCACTTACAATCTTTGTCCGATATACGACCGCTATATAAATAGCTGTTATTCGAACCATTCCAAGCTTAAACATACACAAAAAAATAAATTTCAGCTTCGAAACCAGCAGACATTTATGACTAGGGGTTTCGACCTGGGAAAAACTGGAACCGGGTAAATTTTAACGGGATCCGGGCGTTTTTATATTTGATTTAGTAAAATATAAATGTTCTTGTTTTCTATATCTATCAGTTTTGTTATTTTTCTTTATTTGAATAATTGTTATTATACATCTGCTATTTTTGTATTCCAACTTTTTTGTATGTATACATAAGTAATATTGTTAAATACCGTTGAGGGAAAAACTTTTATCAAATATTTTCGTTTGTATTGTACATATGTATACAAGGTATATTATAAATTTTACCTCGGGACAGTACATAAAAGTATACAAAAAATACCCGAAACCGGACCGGGTACCGGGTTAAAATACCCGTTTAACCGTGTAGTGCATTTGGGCGGGTATTTAGAAGCCCTAGTCGCAACTAGGGCATCCCGTCCAATTTTCTGATCCCGAAATCCCGGGATTGATACAGCTGCGATCCCGGGATTTCGGGATTGAGGAATTTTGAGCAAATCTCGAAAATTGACACGAAATTGGCAAATCGAGAATTTCAGATTCCTCGGTGAGCTAAAAATAAAACGAGGTTTTGTGACAATCTGGGAAAAAGTGTACCAAATCGAGGTTTTCAAATTTCTCGGTGAGCCAAAAACGAGGTTTGGAGATAGTCCGGGAAAAAAGTATAGCGAATTGAGGATTTCTAATTCCTCGGTGAGCTTATCCCAATCCCGGGATTGAAAATTAATCAATCATGTGTTTCTCTAGAGACGCTATCAATTCAAATGATTCGGACACATCTTTAAATGGTAATAATTCAACAAATTAAGCGCCGTTGGATTTCCATAAAAAAAACGCTAGCACATAACATCGGGTCAGTATTACTACTAAATTCGTACGGTTATGTAGCTGTGGTAACGTTCGATATCGGTGTATATTGATGTAAACAAATTCATTATATGAACCCATGAGAGATGAAGTGAGCCAATTAGTGTTTAAAAAAAGTGAATTGGATGCATTATAATATTCTACATGTCTTTAATTATCATAAAAGTGAAATGAGCTTAGTCAATATAAAGTGTTATCTCCCTGAAATGAAAATATGCAATCCACCAAAACACTTAGTAAAATCGTGATTGTACTTAAAAGTCATCTATTAAAGTGGTACCATTTTATTACTTGGCTCACTTTACCTCTTGATGGTTCATATGTCAGAATTTCTTAAAACGGCACCAATGTTGGCATATTTCAAGGCGCAGTGAACGAGTTAATTCTGTTTTTTTTACATTTATAGGTAAAGGAGAAAGCATCTGGGACCATTTCGTCCACGGCGATACAACCTATATCTTTGATGGTACCACAGGCGATATTGCGTGCGATTCCTACAATAACTACAAAAGAGATATCGAAATGTTGAAAGAGATTGGAGCACAGTTCTATCGCTTCTCAATATCCTGGACAAGAATTCTTCCTGGCGGGTTCATCAACAAAAAAAACCAGAAGGGGATCGACTACTACAATAAACTTATCGATGAAACCATTGCGAATGATATTACCCCACTTGTAACGATCTACCACTGGGATTTGCCTCAACGTTTGCAGGATCTGGGTGGATTTGCTAACTCAAAGTTCGTAGACTATTTTACAGATTACGCAAAACTGCTTTTTACTCTATATGGAGATAGAGTTAAGCACTGGATTACTTTTGATGAACCTTTTGAGATTTGCATGTACGGGTATGGGTGGACTCTTCTTGCCCCAGCAATTAATATAAGTGGAATTGCAGACTACATTTGTGGTCACAACCTTCTTCTGGCACACGCGAAAGCGTATCATCTATATGCTGATGAGTTCAAGAAAACACAAAACGGTAAGTCTCAAATAAAAAAAATAGTACAAACAACAGCGGAAAGGTTTCTTCAACTAGTTCCAATTTTCAAATAGTTATACTCTCCATTTGTTTCATAATAGGCAAATTATAGATGTTTAAAATAAAAAAAATTGGCATAACATTTATTGCCAATGCGGCAAATAATTTGAAATTGAAAGATCATACAAGATCAGCTAGAACAGTGCTTCCCAACCTTATTCATGCCACGGACCCCCGAATTTTTTTTATTTCATATTTAATCACAAAGAATGTTGAAAGAAAGAAAATTTTCGCGAAAAACTTTGTTCATGTTTGTTCCCAATGTGTAGTGTAGATCATGGCTAATGGAGATATGCCAACATACATTTTCTACGAGAACTGGTTGTTAGGGTGCCATACATCAAGGAACAAATGGTTTCAGAACATGTCCTGGAACAAAAAATTCAATGTCAAATTATATTTCGTCATGCCGTCATACCAAAGCTATAACGTATTGTGGGATACATCTTATTAAAATTATAAAAACCGAATACTACTTGCTAAAATATATACGTAAGCAGCACTCGTTGACATCAACTCATCGGATGTCATTTTAGATATCTATTTTCGACATTGAAATGCACCCCTATATGACACCTGTCCAAACAGACACAAGAAAATTATAAGTTTTATTGGAATTATTTATGGTATTAGTATAAGCTGTCATCGTGGATAATAAAATAATTGTATTTTCATTGTAGAAAACCTATAAACATTAGTAATTAAATTTACTCGCATTGCTTGCAACACTGACATAACTGACAATAGCTCTGTTTTTCTGCGTACTTCTGACAGTTTGCAAACTGTTTTCGAATTAGAATCTAAAAGCATTCAATTCGATTCTAATTTGAACACAGTTTGCAAATCGTCAGCAAACCGTCAGAAGAACAGTGCTAATATAACCTCAACTGGTGCCGTTTCTGTGACCACTCATGTGCTCAAGAGCATGTTCTGGAACATAGTTCCTGAGACATTACGTAGATGTTCAGGATCATGACCCGCGACATTTGTTCCAAGATGTGTTGGCCATATTACCCAGTTGCTCAACCTCTTGTCTTTTAAAGAGAGTAGGGATATAATGGATAGGGTAAGGATAGGACTAAACGTGCGGCTATTTTCGCACAGGTGCCGTGAGATGATTTGTCGCTCCGCGGTTGTAAAAGGGTTAAATATTTAATAATGTAAAGGTAAAGTTCATTTATTTTATTCATTTATCATTTGAATCATATTTTCTAGTTATTTGTAACACAACGGTTATTTTTACACAATAACGGTGAGAGAATAATTCAGTTAAAGTGGTCACTAACAATACATCCATGTATTCGAACATAAACTCATAAATCTTTTGAAAACTCAATTTATTAAATTATGCATACTGGTATTTGAATCTATGATCATCGCAACTAAAGCCAATGACCTTGACCACTCGACCAAAGTCCCGGAAATCATATGAATTAAAATAGCATTTTTCTCAGCCCAGTAATAAACTAGTTCAAATGCCCTACCTTATAAGGATTCTGTGTCGAGACGTCCCGGGACTTGTCGGGTTTTTTTCTGTCTTAAGTCCCGGGACTTTTTTGGAAAATGTCCCGGGAATTGTGAGTGATTTATAATATGCTAATAACTTGTACATTTTAATTTTGAAAAAAACAATTCTTGTGGTTAAGAAACCCTCAAAAGGAATGATGTGTATTGAATGAAAGCAGGTATAAGAGAGGAGCCCCAAGAAAAACGGACACGACATAGTCGGGACGTGACGGTTATTCTACACGGGGTTTTAACAAAATTTAGTATGCATATATAAAAGGGATCTCATAGAAAAACAGATGCTTGGGATTTATTATTTAGTAAATGTTTCAAATACCATTTTAATAATATTTTTTTTACTGTTTCACCTTTGTGTTTGTCCTATTGAAACATTAGTACCTTTGTACTAATGTTTCAATAGGACAAAAATGGTCTAAAAGCTGTATTGTGAAGTTACGGTCATAAATTTACTCCTGACGGCGACTTCATTGATATTTGTTCATTACATGTACTGTTATCGTCTCTTCTTAGTAAAAAATAGCCGTAAGCATTGCACACATACATTACATAAGAAAAATAATAATTAAAAACATTGTATTAAAAAAAACGCGATTTTTACTAGTCTGTAAGGCGCAAAAAAGGCGCCGAGTGTATGTAATGCATAAATACATACGTAATTTTAATAAAATTATCATTTTATTGAAGTGGGAAATAAAAGTGTCGAGTCCCGGGATGTCCCAGGACTTTGATTTTATCACGCCTCGAGTCCCGGGACTTTGAAAACCCCGAGACTTCAGAATCCCTAATACCTAGGATACATAATAAAATACGGCGATAATTTCCACCAAAAACTACGTATTTTGTTTTTATATATAGTTTATTTGAGAACTTTCATTTATTTATAATTCTTTGATATCTGATTCTAGGTTTTGTTACTTTAAGCTTGAGCTCTCGTTGGTATGAACCTGGTGATCACACACCAGCAAGCAAAAGAGCGTCTAACAAAGGAATGCAATTTGAGGTGAACTTTAAGCTTTTTCTCCCATAGACAAAACAAAGTAGCATT
This sequence comes from Himalopsyche tibetana, assembly GCA_030503985.1. Taxonomy (NCBI): domain Eukaryota; kingdom Metazoa; phylum Arthropoda; class Insecta; order Trichoptera; family Rhyacophilidae; genus Himalopsyche; species Himalopsyche tibetana. Next base: position 3,973,434 of record JAPJYX010000014.1, read on the forward strand.
TGGGTTTTAGACAAGAAATCGAGCCCGAGTTTACTTACACACGTTTAATGTTATGTCTAGTCCATGGATACCCAACTGACATCACTTGGTGGGCCAAATAAAATAATGCTTGTCTCTGGCAGGCCACACATAAATATTTTACGCCTTCATAATAATATAATATTTTTTATATTAATAATGAACAAACACCTTACCTTCTTCTATGAGAACTGTATGTAAATCAGTCACCTAACCTCTCTTTTCTAAAGACATTAGTGTGAATATAAGGATAAGGCTAGTATAGGACTAGTAATTAACTAGTCGCTCTCGCTATGCCTAGATACTGAAGGATCGAAAGGGTGAGAGGAAATTTTGTGGACATTACAAACACCCATGTCTTCGAACAGAAATCGATTGAAACAATGCTGTTTGTACTGGAATTTGAGCCCGAATACTTGAATATGAGACAAACAAGTTTTTTTGTTATAAAATATCGGACGCAAAAAATCATCTTTTTAAAGCCAGATTTTTCCGCCTGTAAACTATGAAAATAACAAATTGTTTATATTTTTAGATGGGTTGGTTTGGGCATCCGATTTTTTCCAAAGACGGCGACTATCCAAAAATCATGCGTTCGTCGATTGCTAAAAAGAGCAAAGAGCAAGGTTTCCATACCTCTCGTCTTCCAGTCTTCACTCCAGAAGAAATCGAATACGTTAAAGGAACCGCAGATTATTTTGGATTGAATCATCACTCGACCGCATTGGTGAAAAAAAAAGCTGACACAGATATATTCCCTGTACCGTCTTATAAAGATGACTTGAGTGTAACATCATACTTAGACCCTAATTGGAAAGCTGGTGAATATGTCTACCTTGAGGTAACTTAATTTCTATTTGCAAAATAATGTGTTCGTATTTGTCACAAATTTTAAAAAATGCCGTTTAATGTTTAGTGTTAAATGGTCAATAATAAAATCTATGAATAGAAATCACAATTAGTGTTCAAAAAAGGTTTTTTCATATACAAATTAAATCATAAAGTTGACACATTTAAGCAAACCGTGATTTATCCAACACTTAAATCATAATTTCTCAAGCACTGTATTTGTGTACGCGTCACGTTTTTGAATGTTTGCTCCTCAATTACTGTTCCGTGGTGCAGTGATAAACATCATTGGTGTCCATAACGGATGGGTCGAGCTTAAGTCCCAGTACAAACAGATTTTTTAAATTGGATTCATCGAAGGCATGAATGTTTATGATGTCTGAAAATTCGCTCCTACATTTCTAATCTTAAAATAACAAGGAATGAGTGAGAGAGATTAATTAATTACTAGTCTTGTCCTATGTCTGTATCTTTCTATTCCTTCTCTCTTCGAAAAAGAAAGGATGAGCAACTGAATTGCAAGTACATAGTTCTTTTTTGTTGAGTTTCCTCCATTAGCAAAATGTTTTGGGAAATTGTTCCCAGGATTTGAACGTAGATGTTGAGCGTCATGTCCCGGAACATTTGTTGTTAGATGAATCTTAGCCTTAAATATGTAAAATGTATGGAAGCAAAAGGGTGAGACGATTTATGATGATACCTTTTTTGATTTCCCTTCGCAGATGGTACCATGGGGATTAACTAAGGTTTTGGAATGGATAACGGTCCAATATGATAACCCTGAAATTGTTGTATTTGAAAATGGTTTATCGGACTCTGGATTACTGGATGATTATGACAGAATTGATTATCTCCGACAATATTTGAATGCCATTCTTGACGCAATAGACGCAGGCTCCAACGTGACCAAATATACGGTGTGGAGTCTCATGGATAGTTTCGAATGGATATTTGGATACCGGTAAGAATAAAAACTAAAGCTATTAATAAAACATCTTATCTGCTTGACAATATAATCGATGTAACGCTTCATTCATAGTTCATATGAATAACTAATTGCAGATTATGCCCGCTTCAAAGGCAAAGAGAGTTTTCATTATTCCTCCATAAACTGTATTAAAACGCCTTATTAAATTGCCTCCCCCTGCCAGGTTGTGTAAATAACTAAACTTAAATATCCTCAATAAAAAACGGTAAATATCTACTACACTGATGTGGTTTAATATTTATTATTTTCAGTGATCGTTTCGGGCTGTTTCAAGTTGATTTTAACTCTACGCATAAAACAAGAAAAGCAAAGAAATCTGCGATGTTTTTCAAGAACCTTACTGAGAGTAAAATAATACCCATGGACGAGCAGGGCCGGCGCCACCATACTGGCAAAATAGGCAACCGCCTAGGTCGTAAATCGTAAGGAGGCGCAAAAATGGAGTATTAAAAATAATCTACATAATTTTATATAATACGTTTTATTTTATTTTTATATTTTTATCTGTTCGTTGTAGTTATGTATAGTAAGCTATTCTCAAACAAATAAATATGCAACCATTTGCACCATTGACAGTTTCTTTACATTTTTTTTATATTTGTATACATGTTTCGGTTCTCTTTCCAGGTAGTCGGACTGTCCGAAAGGAAGTGTTAGCTTACGCTTTTAATTTTTCATTATATTATATTTTTATTTTATCATTAAAAATTCATAGATTCTTGTTGCTTCAAAAAAATCTTTCAATTCATCATAGCTACGTTATTTAATCAATAGAAACGCCACCGATAAACCATTGTAAATATTATTGTATTATTTTGAAAACAAAACCATAAGTGCACGTGGGAGAATTTTCTGCAGCTTTCCAAGAAATGGGAACCCTCATATTATTTTCGAACCGATCTGCTTGGGACTGTATCGAGCACGGCTCCTGTTTCCATACCAAAATTGATGCATCCCGTCGATTCGCAACATTCTTTTAAAACTCTCATAAAGGTTGTTTACACTAGTGTAATTCGAATACGCATACAAAGCAATTATTATGTTTAAGTAAAAAATGTTGAAATAAGTAAGATAAATAAATAAGAAATTTATATAAGCTATAAGCATTTTTGTGTATTTTATTATTTGATAATATTGTTTTTTGCTTAACTTGTTTATTTATTATAAAATAAAGGCTATATTATTTCTATTGGGTTTGTGTGCGCGTTTTATAATATTCAATCTTAATATTTTTTTAGGAAAGGATACAATTATTTTATTAATAAGTATCAATTATATTTGTTTGGTCCTTATGGCGTAGCGGTTAGCGGTTTGGGCTTCCGTGCAGGATCTCATGGGTTCGAGTCCCAGTACGAACAGCATTTTTCCGATCGATATTTCGATTTTTGTTCGAAGGCATGGGTGTTTGTGATATTTTAAAATTCCCTCCCATCAAGTATTCTTTTTTCTTAAACAATATTGACCCAATATACAACCTACAAAAATAATGTATAATATGCCACTTCATCAAGTATAAACGGGAAATATATTGAATTGAAAAAATACATGTAAATAACAGTACAGATTGAAGATATTTAATTGTATATATTATAAAATAAATATATAAATAAAAACGAGAATATAAAAATATTCTCGTTTTCCTGATAAGTTTTATATTGCAATATCAATGATTCGTTAAAAAAATATGTTGCTGTTGTGAATGAAACAAAATAATAATGGATCAAATTTAAATTTTGAAATAAATTCTTTATGGCTGCTATTTTTTACTCTAAACATTTGAGGTGATTGAAAATAATTTATATTTTTAATTTTTGTATAATTGTATTGCTATAGTTTGGATGTATCTCAAGACAGGTAAATCAATAAACTTCTATACAAAGACATTTATTGTTAAATAAACTTATTTTTTACACCATTAATTATTTTATATGATTTTGTTTTTATCTATGCTGTGGTCCGACGCTGACTCCTATTTTAAAAAAGTTTTCACATAAATATTTATTTTAATTGTAATATTTTGTAAAACAATATTTAATTATCTAGGATTTTATTACGTTACAAACGTCTGATGTAATTTTTTGTGTTTTTACTCATGTCCGCTCCCAATATGTAGCATTTGCCTTACTATAAAAATTATTACCAAATTTACCAAATAACTCTATAGTTGTGATGGACAACGCTTCATACCACTCTATACAAAAAAAAACAAAGCTCCTATAATGAGCAATCGCATCGCGGAAATGAAAAGTTGGCTTCTTGAGCGTGGTATTCCGTTTGATATGGATATGCGAAAAAGCCAACTGTATGAACTTATTTTAACTCACAAAGGTCCGAAAAAATTCGTGATTGACGAATTGTTAGCGCAACATGGTCACATGGCATTAAGGCTTCCGCCTTATCGCTGTGACCTCAATCCAATTGAGTTGATATGGGCAACAGCGAAACGAAGAGTTCCTGTGAAAAATGTGGAACAGCTATCCAGCAAAATTTTAAATCTCACAGAAGCTGCTTTTTCCACTATAACCACGCAAGAGTGGAAAAATGTTTGCCAACACGTGGTTAAGGTAGAAGACAAATACTACGATAGAGATGCCATTATTGATGGAGAAATGGATAGCTTAGTTTTTGTTGTCAATGGCCCGGACAGTGACACAGGTGACAGTTTATCTGGAATTGAGCCATTAGAGTAGTTTCTTAGTATTTAATAAATGAAGTGTTTGCGTTGCAAAATTATATTTCCATTTAAATATTATATAAAATTTACTATATATTGAATAAATTTGTATAAGATTATATTTTACTTTATTATAGAATAGATTAGATTATTAAACGACATTTTATTTCTTTATAACTATACGTAGCAATGCTTTCATTTAAATATGTAGGTATCTCAACAAAAAAATCTTAGTAACCGAATCTCTCTTTTTTTCGATGATAGTAGATATAGACTACTAGTTAGCTAATCGCTCTCGCTACACCCCGATAGCGGGGTGTAGCGAGAGCAATAACAATAGTTTTTAGTTACAGTCGAAGTCGTAAGATTTTTCCGACTCCGACTCCAAGGCATTACAGCTAATACCAATGAGCTTAATAATTAAAAGTTGAAAGATCATACGAGATAAACTCGATGCAAATATTTTTTGTCACTCGAGATCGACTAGAGGAGAATAATAAAATTGACATCAGAAACACCCACGTCAGGTCCCAAATGTTACCATAACGGGAATCGAGCCCAGACCCACCAGCTCGGTAGAGCAAACTTTAACCAACTTGACCAAATCGGGCGATTATTTATTTTAACGGTAATAATATTTATTTAATTTAACGGTAATTATACGGATGTTAATAATTATTTTTCACTCAACCATTCATCTCAAATACAGGCTGGCCGATAAATTTATTTTATTTGGATACATTTTCAATATTCAAAATAAAATTTATCTTACGTAGCGGTGGGCTGCCAATACACTAACAAGGGGCTCGCTTTATCATAAAACCATCCGCGATGCTCAGGGGAAGGGTGCAGTTTTTATCGCTATTATACGCTATAATTATTAAAGCAATCGAATGTTACCTTATATACATATATAACAGTTCAAAATATAAATAACATAATTAATATACAAAGATGAAAAATGTACTTACCTACATTATATTACGCGGGTGAAAAATTTCAAAATTTACTTTAAAAAAAGATTTTTTCACTTGAATTCTATGTCACAAACATTATAGTTATATTTTATTATGATGCGTTTTTATAAAACAATGATCGTAACATATTTTTTTTCTCATTTTATGAGCATACGCTCACGACAGCATTATCAGTCGATAACGCTCGTCATGAGCGAAACCAGCCCTGATCATGCTAAATAAAAGTGAAATCAGTAAAGTTGAGTAATTTTTTTTCAATCGATCGACCGACTTCTTTGCGAAGGCATGGCCTTCTAACTTTCAATTCCAAAAAAACGCCGTGCAGCGAGAGCGATTTGTTAACCACAAGTCCTGTCTTAGCCCATCCTTCTATGTCTACTCTTTTCGAAAAAAGACGTTGAGCAACTGATTGATAAACAGTTTTCGTAGTTGTTGAAATGCCTCCTCTATAAGACCATGTGCTGTACAAAGGAAATGGACATTCATTCGTCATATTGCAAAAGCGATTAAACGTTTGTATTTTTTTAATGTCCTATATAAATTTAATTATAATTAAATATACAGATACAATTTCACATCAGCAGTATTTAAATAAACCCTTGTTTTTATTGCGAAAAACAAGGTGGTAAGATGGAATCGTTGATTTTCGTCTACGATTTATATAGTTTGCAAAATAAAATAAAACGTTTTAATTTTAATGAACTATGAATTAACTATGTTTTAAGAAAAATAGTTTATTGTATTTGACATGACACCTTATCCACTATGTAAAATACTATATTACATTATGATGATGAGCGTCAGATTGCATTACTTCTACGAGTTTCTCCCAAATCGTTTTCATTAATATATTTCACATAACTTATTTTTTCCCTTTTTTTAAATGAAGGTTTATCATAAATAAAAAGTGACGCACTAACTAACAACTGTTATATTAATAATTAATTATAAACTATTTGTTTCACTTACATTAAAGTAAATCAAATTAATTTTACATGCCAATAAAAATGACGATTATTTACTTTACTAAATGAATAAAAACCGATAACTTAATACTATACTATCAGTACAGATTCGAACCAGAAGATGGTATATTAAATTAATTGAAAGTAAATTTTTAAAAACAATAACCATGAGTAAAAAAATCATTTTCATATTTTCTTTGCTTGTGTGGTAAGTTTTAATAAATTGTTTTAATGCACTCTGCTTGAGAAACGGAAAATATTGTTGACTAACCGCTAGTCTTCTTCTGGCTAGCACCATATTATGTGATACACCAGACGTTTCCAACTGACGGCCTCGAACCGAAATAAAAATGGCTCAAAAAATCATTTACAGTGGGTATCAGTTATTCCCAGCGTGTCCTAGAGGCTTGTAATAAAATCACTAACAGCATCACATTGGACTTCAATGCTCAAGTTCAATGCAAATTTTTTTGCGCTGGGCAAGTTAGTTTTAACCTTTTAGCCGCCAACGTTGAAGTATTCAATCTACGGCTGTACGCCAGCGATTTTAGAAAAAATATACATTGCATAAAAAATGATTTAACTTACATAATTTATAGTTTGAAGATGTTTTCTTGTGTCCTAGTACATGTGTGTAAAATAAATTATGTGCTGCGGGACGATTTATGGGCTTATTCGATTTCGTGTTCAGAGTTGTCACAACTTCTTCTTCTTCTTTGGCCATGTTCGCTCCCTATGTGGAGCATATGGCCGCCACGCGGCACCTCCATGTTTCCCTGTCTCCCGCCAATAGCTTTGCTTCCTCCCATGACATGCAAGCATCCCTCAGTTCCGCCAAGTACATCCTATGGATAGTACCCGACGGACGTCCAGGACGCCGGAATCCCACCGGTCGAAAGAAGAGGCAGGCAGGATTGAGGCTTTCCGGAGGCATCCGCAGCACGTGACCCAGCCAGTTCCAACGTCTCTCCATAACCACTGACGTGACGGGACGCTGTCTGAAATGTGGTCTGAATTTCTGAAATGTGGTCTTAACGCCGTCCTACATCCTCTCTATCACCTGATGGCCAGGGTGTGGGACGGTGAGCGTTGTCCTAGGGACTGGGTGGACGGTGAGGTGTTAGCACTCCACAAAAAAGGTGATCCCCTCAGGTGTAACAATTACCGAGGCATAACTCTTCTCAGTATTCCTGGGAAGGTAATGGCACACATTCTCTTGGCGAGAATAAGAGGTCCCATTATGAAAATACATTAGGAAAAATCAAGCGGGCTTCCTCCCTGGAAGGTCGTGTGCGGACCAAATACACAATCTTCGATGTCTCCTCCAGCAGAGCAATGAATTTAACAGTGCTCTTGCTTGTTGTTTCGTCGACTATGAGAAGGCATTTGATAGTCCGCACAGACCCTCTTTGTGGAGGATACTGGATGCCTACGGGATTCCGCCAAAGATTGTGGCCATTATCAAATCCTTACATGAGAATAGTGCATGTTGTGTGAGAATCGGTGACTCAAATACCGAATGGTTCGGGGTCACTACCGGAGTGAGACAGGAGTGCGTTTTTGCACCGTTCCTGTTTATTATTATCCTTGACTTCATACTTCGCAGGTCAATTCCGCCTGATCGAGGTGTAGCTGTTGGTCCCGGTCTGAAGCTGTGTGACCTTGAATATGCCGATGATGCTGTAATATTCGACAAATCCATTGAGGGCATCCAGGAGACTATTGATGGGTTAGGAACTAACTCAGGTCGCATTGGTCTAAAAATTTATACTAGTAAGACCAATGTGATGTGTAACCAAACCTGTCATGACTCTGATAGGACCCTTACCAGCGCGGGACAGATCATCGAGAGGGTTGACAGCTTAAGATACCTCGGCGTACATATCCCCGAAGACGGTAGTACAAAAAACGAGCTCGCCATTCGTTTAGGAATGGCTGGAGCCACATTCAACTCAATGCGGACTGTCTGGGACACACAGCTGTACTCGATTAAAACCAAATGCCACTTGTTCAACGCTTGCATTCTGCCGGTAATGCTTTACGGTTGCGAATCATGGCACCTGACAAAGACTCAGAAAAACCGTATACTGAGCTTCGAGAACAGATGCTTGCGTCAGATAATGGGGGTGAGGTGGTTTGATTTTGTGAGGAATTCAGAGATAAGGGAGCGTACAAGACAGCGTCCCGTCACGTTGTCACAACACTTGATGAATATGTTTTTTAAATTTTAATTTCAGTTTAATAATTTATTCACTGGTATATAGCACATTGTTTTATGGGCTTATTCTATTTCGTGTTCAGGGTTGAGCCATACGGGTAAAAACAACTTATAATAATTAGAAATATTTTTCCGGAATATATCCAAAATTAGTCTAATTTTTTTCCAAACGATTGCCACGCTCCTGTTTTTCATTGTTGGAAAAATGCCACATACTTAGTAACAATTGAAATCGATTTAGGGGCATTGTTTCAAAAAAAATTGGTCACAAGAAGGTTAAATAACACTGGTGGAGTATACTACAATGCTCCTTCCAGGAACATTAGTCCAAATATTCTACAGTACGAATTTTTTATATAAGAATAGATTTTCTAGCACAAATTTCATGAAAAATAGCTGAAAAGCCATAGTGAGAAATACCATTTTTAGCATACTTAGTGTACTTTACCTCCCACGTACAAATATTTAATGTCAATTGTCTTTGGTTTATTCTAGTTTTCCCGTTGGAAAAACCATACGGAAATTTCCAGATAATTTTCAGTTCGGGACTGCATCTTCGGCGTATCAAATTGAGGGAGCTTGGGACAAGGACGGTAAGAAATGAAATACGCGAATATATATTTACCGACCAACGTCATTTAAATTATTACAAATAATTTCGTTTATTCAATATTTTAACAGTGGCGGTTGTAGGTACTGAGCTAGGTGGGCTAAGCCCGACCTGCATTTTTCACACAAAATATATAGAAAAAAAAATTGAGATGGCTAAATAAAAATACATACATTTATAACCGTTACTAACCTTTCCCAAATTAATACAATATTTTTATTTTGATTTTCCTCTGTCAATATAAGACAATGCTATTTCTACCTACAATAATACTCTCGATTGTGTTTTGTATTACACATATTATTTTAAGCCGAGCCGGCATAAAAAAAGCAACAACCCTGTACATACTTTATAGAGAACAGGCAAAGTGACGTCAGTCGGGCTAATTCTGTTCTTTATTTACACTGGGGCGCACTGACGCACAATTTGATTTTTTTGTATTTGTAATTTACGGAAACGTCATCTAAAATCACACGACAGCGCTTCAAAGTATCAGGCTACTGTCAAACGTTGGGGGCTAGATCGAATCAGCCCAAACTCCATACATTCAAACACAAATACCAATCTCGTTGTACTATGAAAGTGACAGGTATTGTCTCTGAGTGACAGTTCTTTATAGCTTTTTGTACTGGTTAGTTCACTTTGAACGAGACGAATTTAAGGTCCAGTATTACTATTCTATTATTTGTTACTTACATTAGCTTTGATTTTATTATATAACAAGCTGACCCGACGAACTTCGTACCGCCTCAGAATCAATAAATGTTGTGTTAACATTTTGGCTTAATTAAATTTAGTTTTTTACTAAAGTAAAATGAATACTCAAAATGAATTATGTTCAATAAATGTGCAAAAATAAAAACGAAAAATATTTTAATTACATTGAAATTAACGTAATTCACGTGGCGCAGTCGATAGGTTTGAAGAAATGCAGTGGACCAGCGAATTGATTTTGAAGTTGAAGTTGAAGTTGAAATTGTGAAGTTTAAATGGTCCACATCTTTGTTCTTTGCCGCAAGAATTGCTCGATCACTCAACCAATTGTGATTTTTGTGATTAGAAATGATTTTTGGGAACAATTTTTTGATGAGGCCGTCCTTCGTTGAAACAAAATTGCAAAAAGTCACCAATAGTCAGCAATTGCTTGGGGAAATCTTCAGCGGATGGATCGTTTCGCAATGCAACTCGCATGTTTGTCGTCATCTGAGTTTTCTTCACATAGCGCCACAGAGTCGATGATTTCAGGCAAGCGTTTATTTCATGGTCAGCGGTCGATCTTGGAATGACTGGTAGTGTTTGGCGGAAATCGCCAGATAGTAGAATCATTGCGCCTCCAAAATATCTTGAATCATTGCGCAGATCTTTCAAAGTTCGATTGAGTGCTTCCAATGCGCGTTTGTGTGTCATTGTGCATTGATCCCAGGTGATGATTTTACTTGCTACCAAAACTTTGGCCATCGCTGAGTGTTTGAATGTTGGTCTTTCAGTCGTTTGAAAATTTAACGGAAATTTCAACGCTGAATGAGCCGTTCGGCATGCTTCTATCAACGTAGCCGCTATCCCAGAAGAAGCAACTCCTACATCAATTTCGAATCTCGCACGAACAGTGGCCAAAATTAATGACATTAGGATTTTTTTCCCAGTTTCGACGGGTGCATCGAGGAAAAATAAGTTGCTATTTTCATCATTAATTGCTTTCATCAACTTGTCGTACACTTCCTTCCATTTAGGGTTCAACAGTGGTGCATTCGTTCGAACTGATTGGTTCAATGCATCTCGATCATATTCACGTTCCAATGCTCGAATAAAAAGATAATCAATTTGTTTCCGTTTGTTCTGTCTTAGCTCTAGTCTTCTATGTTTTCTGGAAATATAATATAGAAACAGTTTGAGTAACTAATTAATAAGCAGTTCTCGTAGAAACACTTCTGTTGAGATAAACTCCATTAAATGATCATATGTTCCGCATTTGGAGCGAACACGGTTAAAATAAATACTTACGAAAATTATTTTTATATTTCACTCTCTAAGCAAGTGTCGCACAAGATAAAAATAAAATTCATAGAAAAAGTCGTGAAAAATCGTTTAAATAACCAAGCAATTCGAATAATTTGTAATTCGAGCAATTTCCATTCGAGCAATTTACCGGCTCCCATTTAAAATCCCTAGTCGCAACTAGGGCATGCCGTCCAATTTTCTGACCCCGAAATCCCGGGATTGATACAGCTGCGATCCCGGGATTTCGGGATTGAGAAATTTTGAGCAAATCACGAAAATTGACATGAAATTGGCAAATCGAGAATTTCAGATTCCTCGGTGAGTTAAAAAAAAACGAGGTTTTGTGACAATCTGGGAAAAAGTAGTCCAAATAGAGGATTTCAAATTCCTCGGTGAGCTAAAAAAAAAAAACGAGGTTTGGAGATAATCCGGGGAAAAAATACAGCGAATTAAGGATTTCAAATTCCTAAAATATTATTAGAAAAAAAACATTTCGTCGCCTAAATGTTGTTAATATAGTTGAATTTTAAGTTAATTAGTTTTTTATATATTTATTGATTCGAATATGTAATAATTGAAAACGTTTAAACATATAGACTGATAAACCCGTACATGGTACGGACATAGTGTTTCTTTAGAGAAGCTATAAATTCAAATGATTCGGACACATCTTTAAATGGTAATAATTCAACAAATTAACCGCCGTTGGATTTCCATAAAAAAAAACGCTGGCACATAGCATCGGGTCAGTATTACTACTAAATTCGTAAGGTTATGTAGCTGTGGTAACGTTCGACATCGGTGTATATTGATGTAAACAAATTCATTATATGAACCCATGAGAGGTGAAGTGACTCAATTAGTGTTTAAAAAAATGAATTGGATGCATTATAATATTCTACATGTCTTTAATTATCATAAAAGTGAAATGAGCTTAGTCAATATAAAGTGTAATCTCCCTGAAATGAAAATATGCAATCCACCAAAACACTTAGTAAAATCGTAATTGTACTTAAAAGTCATCTATTAAAGTGTTACCATTTTATTATTTGGCTCACTTTACCTCTTGGTGGCTCATATGTCAGAATTTCTTAAAAAGGCACCAATGTTGGCATATTTCAAGGCGCAATGAACGAGTTAATTCTGCTTTTTTTTACATTTATAGGTAAAGGAGAAAGCATCTGGGACCATTTCGTCCACGGCGATACAAACTATATCTTTGATGGTACCACAGGCGATGATGCGTGCGATTCCTACAATAACTACAAAAGAGATATCGAAATGTTGAAAGAGATTGGAGCACAGTTCTATCGCTTCTCAATATCCTGGACAAGAATTCTCCCTGGCGGGCTCATCGACAATAAAAACCAGAAGGGGATCGACTACTACAATAACCTTATCGATGAAATCATTGCGAATGATATTACCCCACTTGTAACGATCTACCACTGGGATTTGCCTCAACTTTTGCAGGATCTGGGTGGATTTGCTAACTCAAAGTTCGTAGACTATTTTACAGATTACGCAAAACTGCTTTTTACTCTATATGGAGATAGAGTTAAGCACTGGATTACTTTTAATGAACCTTTTGAGATTTGCATGTACGGGTATGGGTGGTCTCTTCTTGCCCCAGCAATTAATAGAAGTGGAATTGCAGACTACCTTTGCGGTCACAACCTTCTTCTGGCACACGCGAAAGCGTATCATCTATATGCTGATGAGTTCAAGAAAACACAAAACGGTAAGTCTCAAATAAAAAAAATAGTACATACAACAGCGGAAAGGTTTCTTCAACTGGTTCCAATTTTCAAATAGTTATACTCTCCATTTGTTTCATAATAGGCAAATTATAGATGTTTAAAATAAAAAAATGGCATAGCATTTACTGCCAATGCGGCAAATATTTTGAAATTGAAAGATCATACGAGATCAGCTAGAACAGTGCTTCCCAACCGTTTTTTATGCCACGGACCCCTTAAATATGAAAACAATAATCTGCGGACCCCGATTTTTTTTATTTCATATTTAATCACAAAGTTGTTGAAAGAAAGAAAATTTTCGCGAAAAACTTTTTTCATGTTTGTTCCCAATGTGTAGTGTAGATCATGGCTAATGGAGATATGCCAACATACATTTTCTACGAGAACTGGTTGTTAAGGTGGCCATACATCAAGGAACAAATGGTTTCAGAACATGTCCTGGAACAAATAATTGACGTGTTCAATCCATATCGTGGAAAATTTCACGTGACTCGAGATAGGTTCCCATGTTCACGATCTGGAGGCGAGCGCAAACGCGGAACCCGGAGAACATGCATGCGCGCGCAGATTTAGACGAACTGTCAATTTGCATTTCGTCATGACGTCATACCAAAGCTATAACGTATTGTGGGATACATCTAATTAAAATTATAAAAACCGAATACTACTTGCTAAAATATATACGTAGGCAGCACTCGTCTACAGCAACTCATCGGGTGTCATTTTAGATATCTTTTTTCGACATTGAAATGTATCCCTAATAAGTTTTATTGGAATTATCTATGGTATTAGTATAAGCTGTCATCGTGGATGATAAAATAATTGTATTTTCATTGTAGAAAACCTATAAACATTAGTAATTAAATTTACTCGCATTGCTTGCAACACTGACGTAGCTCTGTTCTTCTGCGTACTTCTGATGGTTTGCTGACGGCTTGCAAACTGTTTTCGAATTATAATCTAATTCGATGCTTTTAGGTTCTAATTCGAAAACGGTTTGCAAATCGTCAGCAAACCATCAGAAGTCTGCGTAATACTGACGGTTTGCAAACTGTTTTCGAATTAGAATCTAAAAGTATTCAATTCGATTCTAATTTGAAAACAGTTTGCAAATTGTCAGCAAACCGCAGAACAGTGCTAATATAACCTCAACTGGTGCCGTTTCTGTGACCACTCATGTGCTCAAGAGCATGTTCTGGAACATAGTATCTGAGACATTACGTAGATGTTCAGGATCATGTACCGGGACTTTTGTTCCAAGATGTGTTGGCCATATTACCCAGTTGCTCAACCTCTTGTCTTTTAAAGAGAGTAGGGATATAATGGATAGGGTTAGGATAGAACTAAACGTGCGGTTATTTTCGCACAGGTGCCGTGAGATGATTTTTCGCTCCGTGGTTGTAAGAGGGTTAAATATTTAATAATGTAAAGGTAAAGTTCATTTATTTTATTCATTTCTCATTTGAATCAAATTTTCTAGTTATTTGTAACACAACGGTTATTTTTACACAATAACGGTGAGATAATAATTCAGTTAAAGTGGTCACTAACGATACATCCATGTATTCGAACAGAAATTCACAAATATATTGAAGACTCAATTTATTAAATTATGCGTTCTTGTATTTGAATCTATGATCATCGCAACTAAAGCCAACGACCTTGACCACTCGACCAAAGTCCCGGAAATCATATGAATTAAAATAGCATTTTTCTCAGCCCAGAAACAATCTAGTTCCAAAAACAAAAGTGCTACCTGTGATACATAATAAAATACGACGATAATTTGTACCGAAAACTTAGTCTTGTGTTTTTATTTGTGTTTATTTGAGAATTTTCATTTATTTATAATACTTTGATATCTGATTCTAGGTTTTGTTACTTTAAGCTTGAGCTCTCGTTGGTATGAACCTGATTATCACAGACTAACAAGCAAAAGAGCGTCTAACAAAGGAATGCAATTTGAGGTGAACTTTAAGCTTTTTCTCCCATAGACAATACAAAGTAGCATTTCGGTTTAAGACACGAAATCGAGCCCGAGTTTACTTACACACTTTTAATGTTATGTCTAGCCCATGGATACCCAACTGGAATCACTTGGTGGGCCAAATAAAATAATGCATGTCTCTGGTAGGTCTTCATAATAATATAATATTTTTTATATTAATAATGAACAAACACCTTACCTTTTTCTATGAGAACTGTATGTAAATCAGTCACCTAACCTCTCTTTTCTAAAGACATTAGTGTGAATATAAGGATAAGGCTAGTATCGGACTAGTAATTAACTAGTCGCTCTCGCTATGCCTAGATATTGAAGGATCGATAGGGTGAGAGGAAATTTTGTGGACATTACAAACACCCATGTCTTCGAACAGAAATCGATCGAAACAATGCTGTTTGTACTGAAATTTGAGCCCGAATACTTGAATATGAGACAAGTTTTTTTGTTATAATATATCGGACGCGAAAAATCATCGTTTTAAAGCCAGATTTTTCCGCCTGTAAACTATGAAAATAACAAATTGTTTATATTTTTAGATGGGTTGGTTCGGGCATCCGATTTTTTCCAAAGACGGCGACTATCCAAAAGTCATGCGTTTGTCGATTGCTAAAAAGAGCAAAGAGCAAGGTTTCCATACCTCTCGTCTTCCAGTCTTCACTCCAGAAGAAATCGAATACGTCAAAGGAACCGCAGATTATTTTGGATTTAATCATCACTCGACCGCATTGGTGAAAAAAAAAACTGACATAGATATATTCCTGGTACCGTCTTATAAAAATGATCTGGGTGTAAAATCATACTTAGACCCTAATTGGAAAGCTGGTGAATATGTCTATCTTAAGGTAACATAATTGCTATTTGCAAAATAATGTGTTCGTATTTGTCACAAATTTCGAAAAATGCCGTTTAATATTTAGTGCTAAATGGTCAATAATAAAATCTATGAATAGAAATCGCAATAAGTGTTCAAAAAAGGTTTTTTCATATTCAAATTAAATCATAAAGTTGACACCTTCAAGCAAACCATGATTTATCCAACACTTAAATCATCATTTCTCAAGCGCTGTATTTGTGTACGCGTCGCGTTTTTGAATGTTTGTTCCTCAATTACTGTTCCGTGGTGCAGTGATAAACATCATTGGTGTCCATAACGGATGTCATAAGCTTAAGCCCCGTACAAATAGATTTTTTAAATTGGATTCATCGAAGGCATGAATGTTTATGATATCTGAAAATTCGCTCCTACATTTCCAATCTTAAAATAACAAGGAATGAGTGAGAGAGATTAGTTAATTACTAGTTTTTTCCTATGTCTGTATCTTTCTATTCCTTCTCTCTTCGAAAAAGAAAGGATGAGCAACTGAATTGCAAGTACATAGTTCTTTTTTGTTGAGTTACCTCCATTAGCAAAATGTTTTGGGAAAATGTTCCCAGGATTTGAACGTAGATGTTGAGCGTCATGTCCCGGAACATTTGTTGTTAGGTGAATCTTAGCCTTAAATATGTAATATGGATGGAAACAAAAAGGTGAGACGATTTATGATGACATATTTTTCGATTTCCCTTCGCAGGTGCTACCATGGGAATTAACTAAGATTTTGGAATGGATAACGGTACAATATGATAACCCTGAAATTGTTATATTTGAAAATAGTTTCTGGGACTCTGAATTACTGGATGATGATGACAGAATTGATTATCTCCGACAATATTTGAATGCCGTTCTTGACGCAATAGACGCAGGCTCCAACGTGACCAAATATACGGTGTGGAGTCTCATGGATAGTTTTGAATGGATATTTGGATACCGGTAAGAATAAAAACTAAAGCTATTAATAAAACATCTTATCTGCTTGACAATATAATCGATGTAACGCTTCATTCATAGTTCATATGAATAACTAATTGCAGAATATGCCCGCTTCAAAGGCACCGAGAGTTTTCATTATTCCTCCATAAACTGTATTAAAACGCCTTATTAAATTGCCTTCCTCCTGCCAGGTTGTGTAAATAACTAAACTTAAATATCCTCATTAAAAAACGGTAAATATTTACTTCACTGATGTGGCTTAATATTTATTATTTTCAGTGATCGTTTCGGGCTGTTTCAAGTTGATTTTAACTCTACGCATAAAACAAGAAAAGCAAAGAAATCTGCAATGTTTTTCAAGAACCTAGCTGAGAGTAAAATAATACCATTTGAAGATTGTCCTAAATAAATTTTAACTGATAACGAATGCTTGATGATTACAGCAATCCTGATGATGCCTTATCGAGAAACGAAAATAATTAAAATTATCTCAATTTTTAACAAATATATTAAATTATTTTTTATTACAATAAATGATTTTAGCAAGCGATGCTCTGTTTTAACTGTTTCCAGGTAGTTGGACTGTCCGAATGGAATTGTTAGTTTCCGCTTTCAATTTTTCATTATATTATATTTTTATTTTATCGTTGAAAATTCATAGATTCTTGTTGCTGCAAAAAAAAATCTTTCAATTTAATTCAATTCAATCAAACACAATGCAACAAAAATCTCACGTTGCTGGGCAACGGGCTTACAGCTATTCTTCTATATATTAATAGCCGATAATGTCTGTCCGACCACATTTCACACCTTCCAGTCTCCACTTTTTTGAATAAAATAAAATAAAATAAAATAAAATAAATTAAATTAAAATAAATTAAAATAAAATAAAATAAAATAAAATAAAATAAAATAAAATAAAATAAAATAAAATAAAATAAAATAAAATAAAATAAAATAAAATAAAATAAAATAAAATAAAATAAAATAAAATAAAGTAAAGTAAAATAAAATAAAATTAAACAAAATTAAATTAAATTAAATTAAATTAAATTAAATTAAATTAAATTAAATTAAATTAAATTAAATTAAATTAAATTAAATTAAATTAAATTAAATTAAATTAAATTAAATTAAATTAAATTAAATTAAATTAAATTAAATTAAATTAAACTAAATAAAATTAAACACAATTCAACAAAAATCTCCCGTTGTTGGGCAACGGGCTTACAGCTAGTAATAATAATTAATCGAAAAAGAAAAGAATTGAAGAAGAGCATGATCAAATGTTTGAGAGTGACGGTAGTGCATTTGAAAATGTTGTTTGTGACTATAAAATTGCTAGTGACTTAGAATCGGATTTTGATAGTTATGATAACGTATGTTTACTATCAATTGCAACAACGAGCAATGTACCTAAAAAGTGGTATTGTTGAAAAATAAAATGTAGACAAATGCGCGAGTATAAATATGCCTTTAGGTCGATTTCTGTTATTGTTTAGGTCTAAGGGTCCAATTGTTTTAATAACCTGTAAGTAAACAATGCGAGACCAGGTGGCGCACACATGTATTTTATGTCATGATATTTCAAGCAATATAACACAGATAAAATTTAACAATAGTTTGTAATATTTAGCACAGTTTTATTTTCTAAGTTCTCTATTTTCTAGGTAAGTAATGTGATATTTTAACACAATGGACTTAACATTAAAATTAAGTAAAGCAAATCAGTCTTTCTAAAGTCGTTGTAGCATTTGGTGATTAATTAAATTCCAAGTATTGTAGAAATTATTTGTGGCGTTACTTTCGCTTAATCGACCCGAAAATATAATTTTAATTGTGTAGTTGTTTTTTATATTCTTATACTGCAATGAAACTTGATGGTGAAAACTACTATTATATTTATTTTTTTAATATTTATAGCCTATTAAAAATAAATGTGCATTTTTGTGTATTTTATTATTTGATAATATTTTTTTTTGCTTAACTTGTTTATTTATTAAAAAATAAAGGCTATATTATTATCTTATAAATTTTCTATTGTGTTTGTGTGCACGTTTTATAATATTCAATCTTAATATTTTTTTAGGAAAGGATAAAATTATTTTATTAATAAGTATCAATTATATTTGTCTGGTCCTTATGGCGTAGCGGTTAGCATTGTGGGCTTTCGTGCAGGATCTCATGGGTTCGAGTCCCAGTACGAACAGCATTTTTCCGATCGATATGTCGATTTTTTTTCGAAGGCATGGGTGTTTATGATATTTAAAAATTCCCTCCCATCAAGTATTCTTTTTTCTTAAACAATATTGACCCAATATACAACTTACAAAAATAATGTATAATATGCTACTTCATCAAGTATAAACGGGAAATATATTGAATTGAATAATTATATGTGAATTACAGTACAGATTGAAGATATTTAATTGTATATACTATAAAAATATTCTCGTTTTCCTGATAAGTTTTATATTGCAATATCAATGATTCGTTAAAAAAATATGTTGCTGTTGTGAATGAAACAAAATAATAATGGATCGAATTTAAATTTTGAAATAAATTCTTTATGGCTGCTATTTTTTACTCTAAACATTTGAGGTGATTGAAAATAATTTATATTTTTAATTTTTGTATAATTGTATTGCTATAGTTTGGATGTATCTCAAGACAATTAAATCAATTAACTTCTATACAAAGACATTTATTGTTAAATAAACTTATTTTTTACACAATTAATTATTTTATATGATTTTGTTTTTATCTATTCTGTGGTCCGACTCTGACTCCGATTTTTAAAAAGTTTTAAATATTTATTTTAATTGTAAAATTTTGTAAAACAATATTTAATTATCTAGCATTTTATTACTTACAGTGGTGGGTTTAATCTTAACGACTACAATAATTATAAATCAATCCAAAAATAAAACGTCTGATGTAATTTTTTGTGTTTTTATCCATGTCCGCTCCTAATATGTAGCATTTGCCTTACTATAAAAATTATTACCAAATTTACCAAATAACTCTATAGTTGTGATAAACAACGCTTCATACCACTCTATACAAAAAAACAAAGCTCCTATAATGAGCAATCGCATCGCGGAAATGAAAAGTTGGCTTCTTGAGCGTGGTATTCCGTTTGATATGGATATGCGAAAGAACCAACTGTATGAACTTATTTTAACTCACAAAGGTCCGAAAAAATTCGTGATTGACGAATTGTTAGCGCAACATGGTCACATGGCGCCTTATCGCTGTGACCTCAATCCAATTGAGTTGATATGGGCAACAGCGAAACGAAGAGTTCCTGTGAAAAATGTGGAACAGCTATCCAGCAAAATTTTAAATCTCACAGAAGCTGCTTTTTCCACTATAACCACGCAAGAGTGGAAAAATGTTTGCCAACACGTGGTTAAGGTAGAAGACAAATACTACGATAGAGATGCCATTATTGATGGAGAAATGGATAGCTTAGTTTTTGTTGTCAATGGCCCGGACAGTGACACAGATGACAGTTTATCTGGAATTGAGCCATTAGAGTAGTTTCTTAGTATTTAATTAATGAAGTGTTTGCGTTGCAAAATTATATTTCCATTTAAATATTATATAAAATTTACTACATATTGAATAAATTTATATTAGATTATATTTTACTTTATTATAGAATAGATTAGATTATTAAACGACATTTTATTTCTTTATAACTATACGTAGCAATGCTTTAATTAAAATATAGGTATCTCAACAAAAAAATCTCAGTAACCGAATCTCTCTTTTTTTCGATGATAGTAGATATGGACTACTAGTTAGCTAATCGCTCTCACTACACTCTGCTATCGGTGTAGCGAGAGCAATAACAATAGTTTTAAGTTACAGTCGAAGTCGTAAGATTTTTCCGACTCCGACTCCAAGGCATTACAGCTAATGCCAATGAGCTTAATAATTAAAAGTTGAAAGATCATAAGAGATAAACTCGATGCAAATATTTTTTGTAAGTCACTCGAGTTCTACTTGAGGAGAATAATTAAATTGACATCAGAAACACCCACCTCAGGTCCCAAATTTAACATTAACCATAACGGGAATCGAGCCCAGACCCACCAGCTCGGTAGAGCAAACTTTAACCAACTTGACCAAAGCGGGCGATTATTTATTTTAACGGTAATAATATTTATTTAATTTAACGGTAATTATACGGATGTTAATAATTATTTTTCACTCAACCATTCATCTCAAATACAGGCTGGCCGATAAATTTATTTTATTTGGATACATTTTCAATATTCAAAATAAAATTAAGCTTACCTAGCGGTGGGTTGCCAATACGCTAACAAGGGGCTCGCTTTATCATAAAACTATCCGCGATGCTCAGGGGAAGGGTGTAGTTTTTATCGCTATTTTACGCTATGGGAATTATACAAAGGGAATGGACATTCATTCGTAATATTGCAAAAGCGATTAAACGTTTGTATTTTTTTAATGTCCTAAATAAATTTAATTATAATTAAATATACAGATACAATTTCACATCAGAAGTATTTAAATAAACCGTTGTTTTATAACGAAAAACTAGGTGGTAAGATGGAATCGTTGATTTTCGTCTACGATTTATATAGTTTGCAAAATAAAATAAAACGTTTTGATTTTAATGAACTATGAATTAACTATATTTTAAGAAAAATAGTTTATTGTATTTGACATGACACCTTATCCACTATGTAAAATACTAAATCGTTTTCATTAATATATTTCACATAACTCATTTTTCCCTTTTTTTAAATGAAGGTTTATCATAAATAAAAAGTGACGCATTAACTTACAACTGTTATATTAATAATTAATTATAAACTATTTGTTTCACTTACATTAAAGTAAATCAAATTAATTTTATATGCCAATAAAAACAACGATTATTTACTTTACTAATTGTATAAAAACCGATAACTTAATACTATACTATCAGTACAGATTCGCACCAGGAGATGGTACATTAAATTAATTGAAAGTAAATTTTTAAAAACAATAAACCATGAGTAAAAAAATCATTTTCATATTTTCTTTGCTTGTGTGGTAAGTTTTAATAAATATTTTTAATGCACTCTGCTTGAGAAACGGAAAATATTATTGACTAACCGCTAGCCTTCTTCTGGCTAGCACCATATTATGTGATAAACCGGGCGTTTCCAACTCAGAAATAAAAATGGTTCAAAAAATCATTTACAGTGGGTATCAGTTCTTCCCAGCGTGTCCTGGAGGCTTGTAATAAAATCACTAACAGCATCACATTGGACTTCAATGTTCAAGTCCAATGCAAAAACTTTCGCGCTAGGCAAGTTGGTTTTAACCTTTTAGCCGCCAACGTCGAAGTATTCAATCTACGACAGTACGCGAGCGATTTTAGAGAAAATATAAATTGCATAAAAAGTGATTTAACTTACATAATTTATAGTTTGAAGATTTGTTTTGTTTTTCGTGTGTCCTGGCACATGTGTGTACAATAAATTATGTGCTGCGGGATGATTTATGGGCTTATTCGATTTCGTGTTCAGGGTTGTCACAACACTTGATGAATATATTTTTTCAGTTTAATAATTTATTCAATGGTATATAACACATTGTTTTATGGGCTTATTCTATTTCGTGTTCAGGGTTGAGCCATACGGGTAAAAACAACTTATAATAATTAGAAATATTTTTCTGGAATATATCCAAAATTAGTCTAATTTTTTTCCAAACGATTGCCACGCTCCTGTTCTTCATTGTTGGAAAAATGCCACATACTAAGTAACAATTGAAATCGATTTCGGGGCATTGTTCAAAAAACATTGGCGAATAAAGTAATGGATTCGTTGACCAGTGGGATTCGATTACATTCCTCAAATTCAACGGGAATAACAAACTTATACCCAAAAAATTTCATCCAAATTAGTGTCAATCCACGCTTTCAAACGTTTGCTCAAAAATGGCAATTTAGAAGACACATAACGATATTGACGTTAAGTTGCAGTATCAATGGTGTTTACACTATCATCATTCACAAAATATTTAAAATATTCAGATTCACTTTCACTCTTACCACCGATGTTTACTTTTATTCCCGATAAGTTCTCATCAAACAAATGAAGTATAGGACTGAAACTCGTATCAGCTGTCGGCTGTTGAAAGAGTGTTTCATTGTCCTCATCATCTGAAGATATTATATCATCTGCAAAGCTTGATTATCAGAAAATCCTCATTCGTCCGAAAATTTTTAGATTCCATTCTTGGTAGGAGATAATATTTTTACAGTCAAAAAAATAGATCACGAAAGAATTTTCACAGTACAATACCACGAAACAATATTGTCAATTAACAAAAAAATCAATAAACCACTTTCAAATATAAAATCGCAACGGAAAAATATCAATTTCAAACAAAAAATCGCGACAAGACAATGCCAATCAAACACAAAACGGTGATGATTGGAAGACGTACGTTTCAAATTAAATAAATGACCTCCCTTTAGTTCAAATATACTGCACAATCGTGAAACACATGTGGCAAGAATAACGAGTCAAAAATAATTTATTATGATTTTTTTGATTCTGTATTTGACAACCCTGTAGCCATTCTGTAGCCATTTATGAAATTCTCTTAATAATTATACATAGCAGATTTTTTTATGAGGTGTGACAAATACGTATGAAATAACGATTCTTTTTCGCGCGTATAGAATATTTCCAGCGGGCAGCCCTAGCGACATCTGATATATTTATTTAAAAATAATACCCAAAGATTGAGAAATTTTAAGCTTTTAGAACGTTATTGGGTTCAAACATAGAGGTTGCTAGCATAATATTTTTTATTTATTAAAAAAATCTTTATTTTCAACGAAAAAATATCACGACTCACCGGTGAGACATTGGCGTATGGAGTCAATACGCATGCGGTGAGACGTTAGCGTACAGAGGGTTAAGGCTGGACTGTTCTTGTGAGTATGTCTAGCAGGACGTTAATCACGTTCTGTGGGACTGCCCTGAGATGGAATCTGAACCAACCTGTTTGCTGTGGTCCGTCATCACACGGGCCCAATAGTTGACTTGATTGGAACCAATGCTAGCTTCACGGTATTCGAAATGTTGGCCAATTTATATGGGGATCGTTTTTACCTTGATTCCTTACTAGAGTCAATAAACTCGTCTATATCGACGAGCTCTTCATTTACGGATTATACACAAGAACTTCATATCAACTTGATTTAAGTGGATAAACTAGTCACAAGAAGGTTAAATAACACTGGTGGAGTATACTACAACGCTCCTTCCAGGAACATTAGTCCAAATATTTTACAGTACGATTTTTTTTTATATAAGAATAGATTTTCTAGCACAAATTTCATGAAGAATAGCTGAAAAGCCATAGTGAGAAATACCATTTTTAACATACCTAGTGTACTTTACCTCCCACGTACACATATTTAATGTCAATTGTCTTTGGTTTATTCTAGTTTTCCCGTTGGAAAAACCATACGGAAATTTCCAGATAATTTTCAGTTCGGGACTGCATCTTCGGCGTATCAAATTGAGGGAGCTTGGAACAAGGACGGTAAGAAATGAAATACGCGAATATATATTTACCGACCAACGTCATTTTAAATTATTACAAATAATTTCGTTTATTCAATATTTTATGATTAATTACCACTTACAATCTTTGTCCGATATACGACCGCTATATAAATAGCTGTTATTCGAACCATTCCAAGCTTAAACATACACAAAAAAATAAATTTCAGCTTCGAAACCAGCAGACATATATGACTAGGGGTTTCGACCTGGGAAAAACTGGAACCGGGTAAATTTTAACGGGATCCGGGCGTTTTTATATTTGATTTAGTAAAATATAAATGTTCTTGTTTTCTATATTTATCAGTTTTGTTATTTTTCTTTATTTGAATAATTGTTATTATACATCTGCTATTTTTGTATTCCAACTTTTTTGTATGTATACATAAGTAATATTGTTAAATACCGTTGAGGGAAAAACTTTTATGAAATATTTTCGTTTGTATTGTACATATGTATACAAGGTATATTATAAATTTTACCTCTGGGACAGTACATAAAAGTATACAAAAATTACCTGGCCCCGGAGTGGGCACCGGGTTAAAATACCCGTTTAACCGTGTAGTGCATTTGGGCGGGTATTTAGAAGCCCTAGTCGCAACTAGGGCATCCCGTCCAATTTTCTGATCCCGAAATCCCGGGATTGATACAGATGCGATCCCGGGATTGAGAAATTTTGAGCAAATCTCGAAAATTGTCACGAAATTGGCAAATCGAGAATTTCAGATTCCTCGGTAAGCTAAAAATAAAACGAGGTTTTGTGACAATCTGGGAAAAAGTGTACCAAATCGAGGATTTCAAATTCCTTGGTGAGCTAAAAAAAAACGAGGTTTGGAGATAGTCCGGGAAAAAAGTATAGCGAATTGAGGATTTCAAATTCCTCGGTGAGCTTATCCCAATCCCGGGATTGAAAATTAATCAATCATGTTTTTCTCTAGAGACGCTATAAATTCAAATGATTCGGACACATCTTTAAATGGTAATAATTCAACAAATTAAGCGCCGTTGGATTTCCATAAAAGCAACGCTAGCACACAGCATCGGGCCAGTACTACTACTAAATTCGTACAGTTATGTTGCTGTGGTAACGTTTGATATCGGTGTATATTGATGTAAACAAATTCATTATATGAACCCATGAGAGATGAAGTGAGCCAATTAGTGTTTTAAAAAAGTGAATTGAATGCATTATAATATTCTACATGTCTTTAATTATCATAAAAGTGAAATGAGCTTAGTCAATATAAAATGTTATCTCCCTGAAATGAAAATATGCAATCCACCAAAACACTTAGTAAAATCGTGATTGTACTTAAAAGTCATCTATAAAAGTCTTACCATTTTATTACTTGGCTCACTTTACCTCTTGATGGCTCATATGTCAGAATGTCTTAAAACGGCACCAATGTTGGCATATTTCAAGGCGCAATGAACGAGTTAATTCTGTTTTTTTTTACATTTATAGGTAAAGGAGAAAGCATCTGGGACCATTTCGTCCACGGCGATACAACCTATATCTTTGATGGTACCACAGGCGATATTGCGTGCGATTCCTACAATAACTACAAAAGAGATATCGAAATGTTGAAAGAGATTGGAGCACAGTTCTATCGCTTCTCAATATCCTGGACAAGAATTCTCCCTGGCGGGTTCATCAACAAAAAAAACCAGAAGGGGATCGACTACTACAATAACCTTATCGATGAAATCATTGCGAATGATATTACCCCACTTGTAACGATCTACCACTGGGATTTGCCTCAACGTTTGCAGGATCTGGGTGGATTTGCTAACTCAAAGTTCGTAGACTATTTTACAGATTACGCAAAACTTCTTTTTACTCTATATGGAGATAGAGTTAAGCACTGGATTACTTTTGATGAACCTTTTGAGATTTGCATGTACGGGTATGGGTGGACTCTTCTTGCCCCAGCAATTAATATAAGTGGAATTGCAGACTACATTTGTGGCCACAACCTTCTTCTGGCACACGCGAAAGCGTATCATCTATATGCTGACGAGTTCAAGAAAACACAAAACGGTAAGTCTCAAATAAAAAAAATAGTAAAAACAACAGCGGAAAGGTTTCTTCAACTAGTTCCAATTTTCAGATAGTTATACTCTCCATTTGTTTCATAATAGGCAAATTATAGATGTTTAAAATAAAAAATTGGCATAACATTTATTGCCAATGCGGCAAATAATTTCAAATTGAAAAATCATACAAGATCAGCTACAACAGTGCTTCCCAACTTTATTCATGCCACGGACCCCCGAATTTTTTTAATTTCATATTTAATCACAAAGAATGTTGAAAGAAAGAAAATTTTCGCGAAAAACTTTTTTCATGTTTGTTCCCAATGTGTAGTGTAGATCATGGCTAATGGAGATATGCCAACATACATTTTCTACGAGAACTGGTTGTTAGGGTGCCATACATCAAGGAACAAATGGTTTCAGAACATGTCCTGGAACAAAAAATTCAATGTCAAATTATATTTCGTCATGCCGTCATACCAAAGCATACGTATTGTGGGATACATCTTATTAAAATTATAAAAACCGAATACTACTTGCTAAAATATATACGTAAGCAGCACTCCTTGGCATCAACTCATCGGGTGTCATTTTAGATATCTATTTTCGACATTGAAATGTACCCCTATATGACACCTGTCCAAACAGACACAAGACACTTAAAAGTTATGTTGGAATTATTTATGGTATTAGTATAAGCTGTCATCGTGGATAATAAAATAATTGTATTTTCATTGTAGAAAACCTATAAACATAAGTAATTAAATTTACTCGCATTGCTTGCAACACTGACATAACTGACAATAGCTCTGTTTTTCTGCGTACTTCTGACAGTTTGCAAACTGTTTTCGAATTAGAATCTAAAAGCATTCAATTCGATTCTAATTTGAAAACAGTTTGCAAATCGTCAGCAAACCGTCAGAAGAACAGAGCTAATATAACCTCAACTGGTGCCGTTTCTGTGACCACTCATGTGCTCAAGAGCATGTTCTGGAACATAGTTCCTGAGACATTACGTAGATGTTCAGGATCATGACCCGCGACATTTGTTCCAAGATGTGTTGGCCACATTACCCAGTTGCTCAACCTCTTGTCTTTTAAAGAGAGTAGGGATATAATGGATAGGGTAAGGATAGGACTAAACGTGCGGCTATTTTCGCACAGGTGCCGTGAGATGATTTGTCGCTCCGCGGTTGTAAAAGGGTTAAATATTTAATAATGTAAAGGTAAAGTTCATTTATTTTATTCATTTATCATTTGAATCATATTTTCTAGTTATTTGTAACACAACGGTTATTTTCACACAATAACGGTGAGAGAATAATTCAGTTAAAGTGGTCACTAACATCCATGTATTCAAACATAAACTCATAAATCTTTTGAAAACTCAATTTATTTAATTTTGCGTACTGGTATTTGAATCTATGATCATCGCAACTAAAGCCAATGACCTTGACCACTCGACCAAAGTCCCGGAAATCATATGAATTAAAATAGCATTTTTCTCAGCCCAGTAATAAACTAGTTCAAATGCCCTACCTTATAAGGATTCTGTGTCGAGACGTCCCGGGACTTGTCGGGTTTTTTTCTGTCTTAAGTCCCGGGACTTTTTTGGAAAATGTCCCGGGAATTGTGAGTGATTTATAATATGCTAATAACTTGTACATTTAATTTTGAAAAAAACAATTCTTGTGGTTAAGAAACCCTCAAAAGGAATGATGTGTATTGAATGAAAGCAGGTATAAGAGAGGAGCCCCAAGAAAAACGGACACGACATAGTCGGGACGTGACGCTTATTCTACACGGGATTTTAACAAAATTTAGTATGCATATATAAAAGGGATCTCATAGAAAAACAGATGCTTGGGATTTATTATTTCGTAAATGTTTCAAATACCATTTTAATAATATTTTTTTTACTATTTCACAAAGGTACTAATGTTTCAATAGGACAAAAAGGTCTAAAAGCTGTATTGTGAAGTTATGGTCATAAATTTACTCCTGACGGCGACTTCATTGATATTTGTTCATTTCATGTACTGTTATCATCCCTTCTTAGTAAAAAATAGCCGTAAGCATTGCACACATACATAACATAAGAAAAATAATAATTAATAAACATTGTATTAAAAAAACGCGATTTTTACTAGTCTGTAAGGCGCAAAAAAGGCGTAGAGTGTATGTAATGCATAAATACATACGTAATTTTAATAAAATTATCATTTTATTGAAGTGGGAAATAAACGTGTCGAGTCCCGGGATGTCCCAGGACTTTGATTTTATCACGCCTCGAGTCCCGGGACTTTGAAAACCCCGAGACTTCAGAATCCCTACTACCTAGGATACATAATAAAATACGGCGATAATTTCCACCAAAAACTACGTCTTTTGTTTTTATATATAGTTTATTTGAGAACTTTCATTTATTTATAATTCTTTGATATCTGATTCTAGGTTTTGTTACTTTAAGCTTGAGCTCTCGTTGGTATGAACCAGGTGATCACACACCAGCAAGCAAAAGAGCGTCTAACAAAGGAATGCAATTTGAGGTGAACTTTAAGCTTTTTCTCCCATAGACAAAACAAAGTAGCATTTGGGTTTTAGACAAGAAATCGAGCCCGAGTTTACTTACACACTTTTAATGTTATGTCTAGCCCATGGATACCCAACTGACATCACTTGGTGGGCCAAATAAAATAATGCTTGTCTCTGGCAGGCCACACATAAATATGTTACGCCTTCATAATAATATAATATTTTTTATATTATAATGAACAAACACCTTACCTTCTTCTATGAGAACTGTATGTAAATCAGTCACCTAACCTCTCTTTTCTAAAGACATTAGTGTGAATATAAGGATAAGACTAGTATCGGACTAGTAATTAACTAGTCGCTCTCGCTATGCCTAGATATTGAAGGATCGAAAGGGTGAGAGGAAATTTTGTGGACATTACAAACACCCATGTCTTCGAACAGAAATCGATTGAAACAATGCTGTTTGTACTGGAATTTGAGCCCGAATACTTGAATATGAGACAAACAAGTTTTTTTGTTATAAAATATCGGACGCGAAAAATCATCGTTTTAAAGCCAGATTTTTCCGCCTGTAAACTATGAAAATAAAAAATTGTTTATATTTTTAGATGGGTTGGTTTGGGCATCCGATTTTTTCCAAAGACGGCGACTATCCAAAAGTCATGCGTTCGTCGATTGCTAAAAAGAGCAAAGAGCAAGGTTTCCACACCTCTCGTCTTCCAGTCTTCACTCCAGAAGAAATCGAATACGTTAAAGGAACCGCAGATTATTTTGGATTGAATCATCACTCGACCGCATTGGTGAAAAAAAAAGCTGACACAGATATATTCCCTGTACCGTCTTATAAAGATGACTTGAGTGTAACATCATACTTAGACCCTAATTGGAAAGCTGGTGAATATGTCTACCTTGAGGTAACTTAATTTCTATTTGCAAAATAATGTGTTCGTTCTCACAAATTTTGTCACTAACGACCCGGGTTTCGCCTTTCGGCATCTTCAGGCATTCAAGTGCACGGATGAACTTGAACTGACGCTTAGCAAATAAAAGTTTCGTGCTCATATAAGATACAAATGCATCACTGAGTCCAAAGCCATTGCTGGCGAAAAGGATGAGCTCATGGGAATGCCAACAGATTTGTGTAGTGAGCAGTTTCAAGAATTATATAATCTGTTTGTCGGCAAAGGTTTTATGATTATATGATTTTATGGTTATATAGGGTATAGAACCTGAAGATGCCGAAAGGCGAAACCCGGGTCGTTAGTGACAAAATTTGTGAGAATGTACATAGTTTGAACGATTCAAATTTAATATTGAAATTCCACCAAGCACCTTCAGTCGAAATCTTAAATTAAAAAAAAAAAAATGTGTTCGTATTTGTCACAAATTTTAAAAAATGCCGTTTAATGTTTAGTGTTAAATGGTCAATAATAAAATCTATGAATAGAAATCACAATTAGTGTTCAAAAAAGGTTTTTTCATATACAAATTAAATCATAAAGTTGACACATTTAAGCAAACCGTGATTTATCCAACACTTAAATCATAATTTCTCAAGCACTGTATTTGTGTACGCGTCACGTTTTTGAATGTTTGCTCCTCAATTGCTGTTCCATGGTGCAGTGATAAACATCATTGGTGTCCATAACGGATGTCACGAGCTTAAGTCCCAGTACAAACAGATTTTTTAAATGAATGTTAATGATGTCTGAAAATTCGCTCCTACATTTCCAATCCTAAAATAACAAGGAATGAGTGAGAGAGATTAATTAATTACTAGTCTTGTCTTATGTCTATATCTTTCTATTCCTACTCTCTTCGAAAAAGAAAGGATGAACAACTGAATTGCAAGTACATAGTT
This sequence comes from Himalopsyche tibetana, assembly GCA_030503985.1. Classification (NCBI taxonomy): domain Eukaryota; kingdom Metazoa; phylum Arthropoda; class Insecta; order Trichoptera; family Rhyacophilidae; genus Himalopsyche; species Himalopsyche tibetana. The sequence goes on from JAPJYX010000014.1 coordinate 4,004,346, forward strand.
CTTTTTTGTTGAGTTACCTCCATTAGCAAAATGTTTTAGGACAATGTTCCCAAAATATGAATGTAGATGTTGAGCGTCATATCCCGGAACATTTGTTGTTAGGTGAATATCAGCCTTAAATATGTAATATGGATGGAAACAAAGGGGTGAGACGATTTATGATGACATCTTTTTCGATTTCCCTTCGCAGGTGCTACCATGGGGATTAACTAAGATTTTGCAATGGATAACGGTACAATATGATAACCCTGAAATTGTTATATTTGAAAATGGTTACTCGGACTCTGGATTACTGGATGATGATGACAGAATTGATTATCTCCGACAATATTTGAATGCCGTTCTTGACGCAATAGACGCAGGCTGCAACGTGACCAAATATACGGTGTGGAGTCTCATGGACAATTTCGAATGGATATTTGGATACCGGTAAGAATAAAAATTAAAGCTTTTAACCATACACCTTATAGTTTTTACCATCTACTTTACAATATAATCGATGTGACGCTTCATTCATAATTCATATAAATAACTAATTGCAGAATATGCCCGCTTCAAAGGCACCGAGAGTTTTCATTATTCCCCCAAATATCGTATTATAAAGCCTTCCTCCTGCCAGGTTGTGTTAATAACTTAACTAAAATATCTTTATTTAAAACGGTAAATATCTACTACACTGATGTGGTATAATATTTATTATTTTCAGTTATCGTTTCGGACTTTTTCATGTTGATTTTATTTCTACGAATAAAACAAGAAAAGCAAAGAATTCTGCGATGTTTTTCAAGAAACTTGCTGAGAGTAAAATAATACCCTTCGAAGATTGTCCTAAATAAATTTCAACTGATAACGAATGCTTGATGATTACAGCAATCCTGATGATGCCTTATCGAGAAACGAAAATAATTAAAATTATCTCAATTTTTAACAGATATATTAAATCAATTGTTATTACAATAAATGATTTTAAACAAGCAGTGCTCTGTTTTAACTGTGAAATCTCTAAGTAAAACCCACCTCACAATTAATAGAATAACTGCGATTGTGGTGGGTAGGGCATCCAATCCCGGGATCCCGTTCAATTTTCTGATCCCGAAATCCCGGGATTGAGATGGCCGCGATCCCGGGATTTCGGGATTGAGAAATTTTTAGCAAATTCTCGAAATTTACACAAAATTGGCAAATTGAAGAATTCAAATTCCTCGGTGAGCTAAAAAAAAAAAAAACGAGTTTTCGTTAGATTCTGGGAAAAAGTATACCAAATCGGGGATTTCAAATTCCTCGGTGAGGTAAAAAAAAAAAAAACGAGTTTTCGTGAGATTCTGGGAAAAAGTATACCAAATCGGGGATTTCAAATTCTTCGGTGAGCTAAAAAAAAAAAAACAAGTTTCCGTGAGATTCCGGAAAAAAGTATAGCAAATTGAGGATTTCAAATTCCTCGGTGAGAAAATCTCAATCCCGGGATCCCGGGATCCCGGGATTCAAAATAAATCAATCCCGAAATCCCGGGATTGGAAAAAGGCTTCGGGATTGGATACCCTAGTGGTGGGGCGGTAAGCTAATATTGATATTAAAAATATACAATTCGGCCGGAAGGTATAAATTGGTTGACATATCTGTCCTAGTCCTATCTTTCTATCTTTACTCTCTTCTTTTTTATTGAAAAATTGCAAGATGTCATTATGATTCTATAAGCACTACAATTAGGAGAAGACTGGGCTTAAATATTATTTGTAAAAAATATTTAAATTATGTTATGTTTAAATGATTGTGTAGCAAAAACAATTTTTTCAACACCGAGTTTTTTTCTTGCTATGTCTTCAAATTTTAATTATAACACTTGAATAAAACCTGTACAGCAACTTTGATAATTTTCATGTAGAATAAGAATGTGGATATTGTCGTTTTTCACAAATCAATCTTCGTTGCACACAGAAAAACTCATCTCGTCGTGTAGGCAATTTTCTTTACAACAGCCTTTCGTGAACTTTTTTTTTTAGCTCACCGACGAATTTGAAATCTTCAATTTGCCAATTTCGTGTCGGGATTTCCTCAACGTTTCTCAATCCCGGGATTTTGGGATCAGAAAATTGAACGGGATCCCGGGATTGGATACCCTAGTTCTGACCATCCTCAAGATTAGATATGTGTGTGATAGACACTCTACTATTGTGTATACTGAAGCTGTCCTACCTTAATATACATGTTAGAAATTTCAGTTATGTACTCATTTGATCTGAGAATACTGAATACTGAGAATATTCCACATTGGGAGCGGACATGGAATAAAAAATCAGTGCATAAAATTGTGGACTTGCAAAATAAATATATGTTTGTATATTAGTATGGGATGATACATTTTCACTTAGAACTATTAACAGTGTTAACAACACCCTAAAAGCTTAAACTAGAAAAATATCGCCCAAAAATATAAAAACTGCAATATCTTATAACGCGATAATAAATTTATGAATTAATTAACAGTCTTTGTTTTAATAATTTCACTATAGTACTGCACCGATTTCTTTGGTGTTCTCGTCTTGTTGGGGGACGTATAATCTACGAAGTACATTCCGAACTGTTCTCTGAAAATGAGAAAAGGCAAAAAATTAATGAAAACACTATTTTGAGGGAAAAGCCAAAAACTTCAACTGCAATCCTTTTGACACTGTGTTTTGTAAACCATTTGCAACTGAAAATTTGTGATGCATCAAATTATTCGTCGTAAAAATCAATCACATTTATTTTATTCATATCAGCTTCCAATGCTAAACATATCGACTGTGGAAAGGAAAAAGGACGTAACCCACACATATTAAATTTTACAAGAGGCGCTAAAAACGTGTTTTGATGATTTTGTGACATGTGCAAATTATGAATTATACACAACCTAGTGCACGGAGGCTTCTAAACTGGTGTTTAATTGACATAATCTAATATTTATTAAAGAAATTTTCTCGGAAAAACTTTTATTTCAGTGTTTTTTCTTGGTTTTAATTTTTTACAAGGTCATCTTTTTCAAACTTAAAAGCTAAATTTAGATACTTATTCGGCATTTTAAGCTTCCATCCTTTTAATAGAATAGAGGGTTACGTCTTTTTTCCTTTCCACAGTCGAATTATGCTGAAATATTGGATTTTAAGGTGCAAAGACACCGATATAAACATTACAATATATTAAATTTGATACTTTCGATGGTTTCGGCGGTAACTTTGTGGAAGTTCATTTTAATAGAAAATTTAAATTAACTTTGATTATTCCACGTATTGTGTCAGATGTCTAAAAAGTAACAATTTTTCTGAGTTTGCCAATCATTTAATAGAAAATAATCATAATTTTAATCAGATTTGTAATTTAGAAATACTCCACCGAGTAAATAAAAAGGGTTTAAAGATGAATAGCTTAGAATTTTTAGAAATAATAAAACTCTTAACAAAAAAGAAATATTATTAAATAATATTCTTAATAGCACAGGCGGTTCCCCGTTACTCAAATTGTTTCCACTTAATAGAGTAATCACAAACCTAGATGATTGACTGTAGCTCATTAGTTTTAATAGTTTGTAATGTTTAACGTCATTAGTAGTATGATTAAATTTGTTTGCATTTTATAATCCCCTCTTTGCTTCCATTAAAAAGGAAAAATCCCATTCTGATTGTTTACAACTCATTAGTAAAATTAGTATCATTATCTGTTTGCTTTATTTCGATTCTACACCCCCCTCCTTGCTCCTCTTAAAAGGAAAAAAAACCCAATCCATTTTGTAATTTTATAATTTTAAAATGTTAGAATCAATCTTGCTTCATTACTTAAGCAAACTTTGCGATAGTAAGTCTGAAGATGCCTCTGAAAGAGGCGAAACACGTGTCACAGTTAGTTACACAATACGTGGAATAATCAAAGTTAATTTAAATTTTCTATTAATATTAAATTTGAATCGTTCAAATTGTCTACATTCACACAAGTTTTGTCACTAACGACCCGGGTTTAGCCTTTCGGAATCTTCAGACGTTCAAGTGCACGAATGAACTTAAACTGAACGAAACCCGGGTTGTTAGTGACAAAACTTGTTTGAATGTACATAATTTGAACGATTCAAATTTAATATTGAAATTCCGCCAAGCATCTTGAGTGGAAATCCTAAATTATGTCACAATATATTTTAGCAAAACTGTATTAATATTTAAATAAACAGTAAAATCACAAATTTATGATTATGTTGTATTTTTTAATGACATACAAAATGCCGATTTATATTTTCTCTTCCAGTATTTCAATCTTGATTGGCTGTATTTTTTGTAGCTTTTTTAAATACCCGTATATATTCACATGGTATTGTATTCCTACACAATTATATTTCTTCTCTCCGAGTTGATTATGAGTGACTTAAGAATTCTCATCGATTCTTACTCTAATGTGGTTTAAAAAATTCTGTAATCCCACCTTTGGTTTTGTTTTAATACACTTGTTTACAAGACACTTACATGTAGCCTTGTCTCCACTCGAAGTTATCCATCAAACTCCAGGCGGTGTACGCAGATACTGTGCATCCATCATCAATAGCATCAAGCAACGCGTTTAAATATTCTCTCATGAAATTTATTCTATTCTGGTCATCATATCGGCTTTCGTCCGACATTCCGTTTTCAAAGATTATAATTTCAGGGTTGTTATAATTAACTCTAATCCAGTTTAGCAGCTTTCTAAAACCCCAAGGCACAACCTGTGGAAAAAATATTTTTCATCAATTCCTTTACCAACGCATGTCTTATCGCATGATCAATACTATCTATTGTCTTTTTTTAAAAAATGATCATTGAACAATGATCATTAGTCGCAGAATAATAGAAATTACTTACAACACCATGCATTCAAAGCTTAATATTTGGAAACTGGTATTTTTTTGTATCAGTCCTAGCCAGTGGTGGGCTGCCAATACGTTAAAAAGGGGCTCTCTTTATATCAAAGTAATTCTCGGTGTTCTAGTTGGAAGCAGTGAGTTTTTTTTATTATTATTTTGGAATTATATACAATACTTTAATAATTAATTGTTACTTGATATACTTATAATATGTAACAATGTGCAATTTACCGTAAAGCAATCAATTCAAATGAGTACAAATGTACTAATGTGTATACTGAAACTGTTCTAGATAATATACAAGTCAGAAACTGCAGTTATGAGAATTGAGAATCTGAGAATATTGTTTTTTTTGTTTTTAATTAACAAGGGGCTCGCTGGCCTTAGTAAAATTCAACAAGGAGCTCTCGCGCGAGCCACTCCGAGCCCCCTCCAGCCCACCCCTGGTCCTAGTATTCAAGCAGTTCACGCCTTCTGGTACCACGTTTTAATTAAACTCGTCGAAACCAATCTCCTTAGCAAACGTCGTCTTACTATTACGATTAGCTCACATTTGAGGCTATTATATTATTTGCAAACCCGGCTTGTTCCAAAACATTAACCATGAGTGTGATTTAGTAAAGTAAAATAAAGTTTAAAAGTGTTTTAAGAAATCAATCTCAAACCTGGCTTGATAACATACAAAATATCATTCCAAAGTAATGTTAAACTAAAAATACTTTTAAAATGTATATTTTTTTATAAAATGAAATTCAAGTTTCATTTTTTGACCATTTTAAAACGAGTCGTCTTTGCACATAATAGCCTCATATCTCAATCTACTTATAAGTAATAGAGTTGAGTTTATGGTGCTATTGAGTTCATGATAATAAATAACAAATTATTAAGTGTTATCGATCTATTTAAATCAACTCACCTTAAGCCACTCACTCTGAGCACTCTCCCAAGAAATATCTACATATCGCTCAACATGGAGGTCATCATCAAAAGATGGTTTGAGCTCCAAAGGATGCGTCGGTATTGCTCTGACCATTCGAGATGTGTAATGGTTGAGACCAAAGAAATCGTAAGTTCCTCGGATGTATTCGACTTCCTCTTTCGTGAAAACTGGCAGTCGAGACTTATTGTAGCCTTGAAGCTCGCTTCTTTCGGCGATTGCTTGTTTCATAGACGCCGGGTAGTCACCTTCTTTTGAAAATATTGCGTTACCATACCACCCCATCTAAAACAATTTTCAAATATGAATCAATGTCATATGACATATATCCTGTTAAATAATAATTAGTCAAAAATAACTTAAACTACTTAAAAATTCGGACTAAATAAATAAATACCAATCATTGTATTCATGTTAATATTACTGTTGTAATTAAAGGTGAGTGAAGCGCTCTACATCGACATTTATAATTAAGAAATATATGAAAATAAATGACTTATTTACGAGTTAAAAACGAGTTGAATAGATTTTTAAAAACATCCTCTCTGATTAAAATATCGCCGAAAGACGTTTAAATTCTTTTAAATCATGATCTGAAAAGTAATAACAGTAAAAAATGAATTATCAGGTCTAAGAAGATGGATGCTGGTTCAAAGGCTTTGGTACTTGTAATTTATATGCCTCCCACTCTTGCAATCCTAAAATTAGTAGGGCAAAGCGAGAACAATTAGTTAACCACTGGTCCTGTACAAGTTCTATCTTTACTCTCTTTAAAAAAAGGAGGTTGAGAAACTGACTGGCAAGCAGTTCTCCAAAAAAAAAAAACTCTAAAGGGAGCCATATACTCCACATTGAGAACGGAAAAGAATTGAGTTCCAGCACTTTTTTTGACAAAAAAAGCACCGGAATAAGATATGTATTTTGCATTGTTGAATTTTCATAAGAAGCTTACTGTGAAATCCATTGCCTTTTGAGCAGCCAATACGTTATCTGTCGAATTATCTTCAGGTTCATTCCAATCTGAGCTGATGGTCAAAGAAACTCTTCCTAAAAACATTGTAGAAAGCTGAGAAACAAAATTTCATTTATAATCAAATTTTTCAAATACCTTTATTGGATACGAATGAAAATCTTATAATATTGGTGCATACTGAAATTAGAATTATTTACATTAAATCGCTGGCCAAATAAAAGTACAAAATTTCAACCATACGAACATATATTAAAAATTATGTTTGTCTATAGATGTTTAGATAAGCATGTTTATTTTATAACAATCTTTTTATGAGTAGCTGTTGAACATATTGCGTACATAATAAGTAAGCTAAGATTTATATTTTTTTATGAATTAGGCGATCCCTTTGTGGAAATTAATTTTGAACACAAAATAAAATTTGATTGCATAGTTATTCCACAGGTTGAGTAGCAAACTGTGCACGTGTTTTGCTTAATAAAGAATCATCCTCAATTAACCATCAAAAAGTTAACTACGACCTTAGATCACTAAAGTCCTTAGCTTGACAGCGAGAAAAAATAAAAATCTCCTAACTTCCTCTTTACGAATAATTCATTTTATTCATAAACCTTGCGATGTTAATTCTGATGATGCTCTCAAAGAGGCGAAACATGTGTCACGTTTTTTTAACACAACAAATGTAATAACAAAGTTATTAAATTTAATTTTATATTAAAAATTAACTCGCAAAAAATTACCGCCGAGTCCATCGAAGAGAGTATTATATGCTTCCATTATATATTTTGTCAATCTTTGTGAATACTATCTTTTGAAGCAATCTCCAAGATAGATATTTTTATATTTCTTCCTTCCAGCCGAACAGAATAATAAGATCAATTTAGAAAAAAGGGCTACCAGTACCAAAAGATTACTAATATAATAGTTACATTATAAATATATTTGTCTTGGACAAACGATCTGTCTGCAACGGCAAAAGAATGCATGGTACAGCACAACTAGGGTATCCAATGCCGAAGCCTTTTTCCAATCCCGGGATTGATTTTTGAATCCCGGGATTGAGATTTTCTCACCGAGGAATTTGAAATCCTCAATTTGCTATACTTTTTCCCGGAATCTCACGGAAACTCGTTTTTTTTTTTTTAGCTCACCGAAGAATTTGAAATCTTCAATTTGCCAATTTCGTGTAAATTTCGAGAATTTGCTCAAAATTTCTCAATCCCGAAATCCCGGGATCGCGACCATCTCAATCCCGGAATTTCGGGATCAGAAAATTGAACGGGATCCCGGATCCCGGGATTGGATGCCCTAAGCACAACACAGTAACGTTTGTTTATGCATCAATCGTATAAACTATCAAATATTGACAATTTGCACTGTCACACAATACTTATATGCTATTAGTAGAAGAGATCAACATGCATTACTTAACAAGGTATAATGCCACTGTCGACCTACTTACATGGCTGGAAAAGCATACATAGATGGTACACATTATAATAAGGTGAAAAAATATCAAAGTATTTTAGTTCTACAAATATTACTTTATAAATAGTTGATAATTATTTCAAATTATACCATCAAAAGAACTATGTTTAAACTTATACTCTCTAAGCTATATATATGGGATTATACAAAGCAAATTATTTTTAATATAAGTCATTATGCTTAATTAGTTAAATAAGCGTCTTGTAACAGTTTTAGAAACGTTGATTGATTTATTTATTAATTATGTCATTTCGTTGATTATGTTTTTGATTTTGTTGTTCCAGTGTATTCAGCTTAGGGCCTTTACTACAAATATGTTAGCAGATAGGTGCTGGATTAAAATTCATGTAATTAATTCTTTTATGAGATGGTTTTCAAATTTAAAGCCTGTATTTCAATTAATAAATGACCTTATATCTTCTTCAGCTCGTAGTGAAATACTTCTATCTGTCTGTCGTATTGCACGATAACATATGATATTGCCACAGTTCAAAATGCCAATTCAATCAATGGTTTTTATTATGTTATTTAATTCAAATATATACAAACCTCTTTGCGTTGGCTTGTATTCTTCATCATAAACATGATAGACTCTTGCATGAGCTTTGATTACATTATGCGCACACAAGTATTCACCAATTCCAGAAAGATTCCAGCCTAGAGCTGGTGCGTTCCAGACATCACCATATCCTGATAGGCAGATTTCAAACGGCTCATTAAATGTCAGCCATTCGGTAACGCTGTCTCCGAAAATCTCAAAAATCACTCTGGCGTAGTCTTCAAAGTAATCTATTATCTCGGGATTGGTCCATCCCCCCAAATCTTGCAGTGGCTGAGGCAGATCCCAGTGGTACAGGGTAACAACGGGAGTTATCCCATTGGATAATAGTTCATGTATGAGATTTTTGTAGTATTCTATGCCGTTTGGGTTGATGCCATTGCTAAAACCGGTTGGAAGTATTCTAGACCAAGATATGGAAAAACGGTAAAAATCAACACCCAATTCTTTCAACATTTCGACATCTCTCTTGTAGAAAGTATACGAATTGCATGCTACATCTCCGGTTGTTCTATCGTCGATCAGTTCTGGTCTTGTATGGGTTAGTCGGTCCCATATATTCTCTCCTTTACCTGTCAAGTGATAAGCGTTTATTGATAAAAAAATATATATTATACTAGCCCAGGGGTCGGCAACCCGCGGCTCTTTCTATGTAAAGTTGCGGCTATCCAGTATTCACCCTTTAAAATTAGAAATTTAAAAATTTACCCTTAAAAAAGAGAAAATATTTTTTTATGTGCCTAAATTCTCAATAGCTTCAATTTTCATAATCATTAATTACAAATCGCTACGCTTAACATGTCCGTTGAGCCAATTGCACTACATTTCCCTCCCAAACAGCCACCGTCGCCAGTAGGCCCGGGGAGTTCAATTGTGGCTAATAATCAATAACTTTTTTATTTTTAATTGTATCGAATTGAAATAAACGGTATATCATTCTTGACTATAGGTTATATTTTATTTAAATAATAAAAAAATGGGGTTCCAGGAATAAATCATAATACTGCTCTAAAGTATATCGTCGTTATATTACATATGTTAGTATTAAAAACGCTGGAAACTTATATATTTCGTTATAGACATGTTAAACCAATGCTCCCATTGATGTAATTACATATTTTAAGGCGTTTATTTTAAATCAACATTCTACATTAAATACACGATATTCAGCGAATACACGATACACAATACACGATGTATATATAACTATATATGTATATACATATGTACATATAAGTAAATACTATAATATTGAAACGAAAAATTTTAGTGGCTCTTTAAAAACTGGGAATTTTGGTAACTTTTGGGTCTTCCGATTTAATAGGTTGCCGACCCCTGTACTAGCTGGTTCCCGGAAAGCGTTGCAATGACACTCATAGAAAGAAAATCTTTGTGTTTATTGAAGTGCATGTTTTCTTTTTCTGTCTGTTTAACGTTTGCTGCCGATTGTCTTAATGCGACACACGCGCCACATACTGTAATTTAGTTGTACTACGCCTATAACCTTCGCGCAAGTTGCATGAAGGTATGGCAGACATACACACATTGATTTTTATATATAAGACCTACTGTTAGCTAATTTTACTATGCCTATAACCTTCCTGGAAGTGCAAGCAAAAAGTTTTTTCAAGTTTTATTGCAATCGTATGCGCGGCGTGGCAGCGCATAGACTACGAACATTTAAACATTCATTTTTATATATTCGATCAGGGGTCGGCAACCAGCGGCCCGCGAGGAGTTGTGGTGCAGCCCGCAAGGTTTTCTAGATTAACATATTTGTCTACATATGTCATTACAGTGTAACCCAAGTGCGGCCCGCACTAACCCCACGAAAAATATTTGGCACTTCTACAACAAAAGGTTGCCGACCCTTGTATTAGATAATATTAATAACCAATCTATTTAAAAATTCAAGATTACCCGTTGTTATGGTAGCACTTTGGACTGAGAAAGCTAGAGATATGCACGGGCCCGGGCCTGGCCTTCGGTTTTTTCCAACAAACAAAAATAAATATAATTCTTAAAATTACTCACCATTCAAATCTGTAAGATTTTCCATGGCTTAATCCTTTTCGCCAGCAATGGCTTTTATGTTAGTGATACATTTATTTCTTATATAAACACGATACATTCATTTACTAAGCGTCAGTTCAAGTTCATCCGTGCACTTGAACGCCTGAAGATGTCGAGAGGCGAAACCCGGGTCGTTAGTGACAAAACATGTTTGAATGTACATAATTTGATCGATTCAAATTTAATATGTGATTGTTAAAGAAAATATATTGTATTTACCATCGGCATCCCAACCTCCTTCGACTTGATAAGAAGACGTTGCAGCTCCAAACTTAAAATCATCATTAAATTTTCGTTCAGCACCATAAACCTGGCACCCGGCACTGTAAAAAGAAAGTGTTATATTTATATGGCATACCACAAGGTAAAAAATTAATCACTTTTTAAAAAGATATAAAAACGAAATCCATTTGGAATTTTTTTTAAAATGTATCATTTGACATTTTGTCGTACTTTTTTTAGTCGCGAACAAACTAGTATTGATCGAATCACATAATAAATATTCATTTGTTTTTAGCGTTTTCAACGCGAAAATTGCATCAAATAACTATTTTTTTTGTACAGGCTCAAAGAATGAAAGCAGCTATTTTTTTATAGAAAGAAAAAGGGGAAATATAAAATGTCTTACGTTGAAATAAGTCGCAAAATCTCTTTGTGATTTTATTTACTTGTCATCCAAGATAATATTATATGTTCAATGAAATAAAATATTTTTTAATTGGTACTTTATCCCAACACTAGCAGATTAAAGGTATAGTTATTTGTAATAATATTATAACAAAAATGAATATATAATAATAAATTTTGTGGCAACGTCAAAAATATTGACGCTAATGTATTTTCGACATGAAAAGATAATGCTTTTATCGACTGACTATTTATTATATTTTACTATGTGCGCGTTTTTATAACGCTATAAAGCTCTTGTATAATACATGACAATAAGTGACAAATAAATGAATAAAATAATTATTAACCTTAAAACCAGTACCGCAAATACAAAAAAACACTGTATAAATGTCATTTGACTACCAAACTATCAGCTGGACTGATAATAATATGATGATAGTATTTTTTCATAAATATTAGATAAAAAAAAATGTTACGCCATGCGATAAAGCAGATATCTACAAATATTTTTGAACATTGCACCACATTATTTTACCACCCAATGTTCAAATTAGATGTCATGTTGTACGACTTCAATAATCAATGTTTCAACTCGTATATTTGTATTTAAAGTGTTTATATTTTAACTTATCGTTTGAATACGTTAATGCTACACATACAATGTCCATAATATTCATTCTCTTGTTACTGTGTTAAACCTAGAACAAATAGTTATCTAACCAAAAGATCGGTAAAGTGCAGTATTTTATTACATATACTTGGTGTTTTTGTTTGTTGTAGTTTTGTGCTAATAATAAAATTGTGAACAATTAATTAAGTATGTAAACCTAAATAAATATATTTCTTACGGCTTAATTTCTGCGTGCTCTTCTTAAATAAGTTGAACATAAATTTAATCAGTTTTTATTTTACATCAAGTGATCAAATACCAAATAAGCAGCTTTGTAACAGATTTATAAAAAAATATCACAACGTTCACGACTCGTGACAAAAGTTTTTTTCTCACATCTAAAATGGTAAATCATGAAAACTCTTAAAACAAACATGCAGTTTGTTCTTTTGATGTGCAACTTTGTTGTCGTTTTTAGTCGATTTCAAACATTGATTCCCCATTTGAAATCTTACTTATATTTTATAATTCCGGAGGTTTATGGTAACATGGGCGATACTATTAAACAATGACTTTTATAAAACACAGAAAATGTTTTTGTTTAAGTAATTTTCGTTGAGAGATCAAAGGTCTACCTTTGTGATAATATCATTTAAAAAAAATATAGTACCCTGCATATAGAATAAATTATAGATGATCAAATAGAAAATAAATAAATATTTTTTAGAAGTTTGACTCTTGGCACTCTAAGCTCTCGAATTATTCTAGTTTACCCGTCATCTATGGAATTCCTATATTTTTGTGAAAAGCGAAATAAAAATTGATTGAAACTTCAATCATTTAAAAAAAGACTCATTTGTGACTAAATTATAATCCAAATGAAAATTGTGACGAATAAAATATAATAATTAGACATTAAGCAAAATAAAACAATTTCGTACGTTTACATTATTTATTTAATATTTTAAAAATTAATATCACACAGAATTTCTTACATATAAAAATAGTATATACATTTAACAGTTTATAGTATGTTATAGAACGAAGTAATCGTATGGGTTTTTGTCGTTACTGTACTTAAGTTCCGTGGTTGTTATAATTTATTATTTTTTAGAAAGTTCTCTGGTTCTCAGTATAGAAGCATAATAGTAGGCGGACTGTTTTGGGGTTCTGGTCTTATCAGGATGGTTGAAATCTACAGAATACAATCCAAAGCATTCCCTGAAAAATATATATAAAATCAAAGATCACATTGGTTAATAATACCTAAAGACTGCTAAATGACAAAACTATAAAATCTACACTCACGACTTTATTAATCCGGCAGAATGAACGTCGGTGAAAATAAAAAAAATATCAACAACAAAAATCTTATACTTTGAATTCAGGGTCTCCCAAACTATGTTCCGCGGAGCCAGAGTAGGTGTTCCGAAAAAATTGGAATGGTTGGAAAAAAAATCTTAAAATTCAGCTAAGTGTTCCGTTATATTTTCCGGACTTGTGAAGTGTTCCATTCCAGAAAATGTTTGGGTAAACCCTGCTTTGAAACATTAATTTACGCAAAACTTTCTTTTAAAATTTGATTGAACTAGTATTTACCCAGCAGATTTCACTATATTCATGTAAAACAATAGCAATTGAAATCAATACTGTTGATCACGATAGCATGAAAGCTATAATGAAAGTCATAATATTATTTCTAAGCTTTTTCAATATATCGAGAAGCATTGTCATTAATTGATAATAATAATATATAATGTGCTGCTACCATCTGTTATTTGAATGAAGCTGCTAGTATCGTGGAAGAGTTTCATAACACAATGAATGACAAGTAATATATGAGTTTTACATCATAATGACAATGTCATTAAATATTGGAATATGGAATCAAAGCGTTTGCTGTTTCCTCATCCATAATGCATAAATTCGTTGTTCTTGTGTGCATGTACTATAAAGATTTTAACTTACGTGAAGCCTTCCAGCCACTCTAAGTTGTCCATGAGGCTCCATGCAGTGTATCCGGTCACGTTGCACCCATCATCGACGGCATCCAATAAAGCATTGAGATAGTCATGGTAATAGTTTATGCGGACCTGGTCTTCCAGGCTTCCATTCTTTGAAGAATAACCGTTCTCAAAAACGATCACTTCTGGATTGTTGTAGCTATCCTTGATCCAGTTAAGAAGCTTTCTGAATCCCCACGGCACTACCTTTAAAACGAATTAAATGGCAAAATATATAATAAGCATGTTTTATGTACATTTCATTGAATATTTATCTCTTCTCGACTGTGAAGATATCTTCAAGTAAAATAAATTTAATATGAGAACTGAATGACTAAACTTATAAATTAATTTTGTTAATTAAGCTTTGGTCGGCAAATTAATATATGTCGGCTTCATGTCACAGTGTTCAACGCCGTTGGCTTTCGTGCCGGACCTCACGGTCTCGAACCCCAGTACGAAAACCATTTTTTCAATCGATTCAAAAATGTACATTTTTGTCAAGAAGTCGTGTAACAATACTCTAATAATAATATATTTGTTTTAGCAAAATGTACTGGTTTGTTGAATAAAATCTTATTTTTCTTGTACATATATGATTTTGATTCACTTGGACTAGAGTGAAAACTGAAACGTAACTATTATTTACTCACTTTCAACCACCACGAAGCAGCAGTGTCCCATTCGTCATTAGCAAAGGTCTGCACTCTATGGTCATCATCGAATGACGGAACTGGATTATTCAGGATAGATGTGGGCTCCCTGGCCATCCACGTCGAGTAGTGATTCAAGCCGAAGAAGTCAGCCGATCCACGAATGGACGCCACTTCTTCCTTTGTGAACTCTGGCAGACGAGAACTACTGTAACCTTGCTCTTTGCTCCTATTGGCGATGGCTTCCTTCATCACTGCGGGGTAGTCTCCTTCTGCTGAATAGATTGGGTGAGAGTACCATCCTACCTGAAAAAAATGCAAATAATTAGTTACATATTTAAAGAAGTCCAATACAACAGTATGAAGGTGGCAATTTCTACAAATGGGGAGTTTTTTGACTTTTTTTTCTTTATGACATAATTTATTATTAATGCTTTTGCCATTAATTTGATCTTAAAATGTTTTTTTTTTGAAATATCCTATTATTTAAATGCTTTTAGACGTAAGAACTCGTGGATACCAAAATACTTGACTCGAAAATTTCTTCGTGGTTATAAATTAGCAAAAAACCCGTGAATAATTACATATTTTATTCAACATGCTTATCCGTTTGTTCGTCCTTCGAATACTATATTGCGATGACTTTAGAATACTAAATTAATTAAAACGGTACACAAATAAATTATAATATTTCATTGACGAGTTATGAGTTGAAGTAATGAAGAGGACCCATTACATATTTAACGCATTCTCTCTTAACCAATAAACGATTTTCCAATTTTTAAAAATCGCGAATTATCTTTTTCTTTTCTTTTACTTACTTGAAATTGACGGACTCTATCGGAAGCGGCCACGTTTGCAGGTTCGGCATTTTCTGGCTCTTCCCATCCTGCACTAATCGTCAAACCGATACGTCCTGAAATAATATATTTCCTTTTCTGTTATTTTTCAATACCATGGGTATAACAGATTTTTTACTTAGCGTTAGCTTAGACTGAGAATTTTTATTCAATAAAATTAAATATATACGGTGTGAATATTTATGAGTGAAATATATATCCAAATCTCATCTGTACTCGTAACATAGGCATTGAACTTTAACCATATTTCTTTCAAAAACTTAAAGAATCTACTAGGTCTAAAGTGCAAAGGAAAAAAAATCAATCTATTGATGCAGAATCAAAAAGCTAAAAATTCTTCAGCTTGTGAGATGATATTTCAATAGAAAAACTGTTTTCATTCCACAAAAAATCTTTACAGAAGCAAATTCAGCTTTTTCACTCTAAATGTTTTGTCGAATACAAAAAGTCTAGTGACAAGATGTTTTTTCAGCTCATTTGACAAATTCATTGCGAAGCACAATTTTCTTCTGTATGGTAAAGCACAAATAAATTAAATTAATTAGTAATATTTTTTTTCAGTTTTCACATTTTTCTCCAAATGGCTCCGTGGTATATTACTGTCTTTGAAAATAATTTATTATACTATTGTGTTACAATTAAGAATGCTTAAGATTTTTGTAAAGCTTAAAATAACTCACCTAATAAACTTAAAGAGTATTTTACAAAATCACAAAGGAACCAAACTGACACGTAATTAATAAAGTATAGTATTTTTTTTAAGCAGACTATTGACTGATAATAATATACTTCAATTTGTCTACTTTTCTCAGGGAGCAAAACTTGTAGTGAAATAATAATGCTTGAATTTATTATGCCTACCTTTCTGAGTTGGTCTGAATTCTTTATCATACATATGGAACACTTTGGCATGGGATTTCAGTAAATTATGTGCGCACTGGTACTCAGCCACTCCAGAGAAATTCAAGGCGGGTGCTTTGCTTTCTCCACCATATCCAGACAGACAAATTTCTTTAGGCTCATTGAAAGTAAGCCAATTTTTCACCCTATCACCGAACGTTGTGAAGAGAACTCGCGAGTACGCAGCGAAAAAATCAACAATCATTTCATTTGTCCATCCTCCCAGAGTTTGAAGATTCTGAGGCAAGTCCCAGTGGTAAATTGTGACAAAAGGAGTAATATTGTTTGCCAGCAACTCGTTGATCAGATTATTGTAGTAGGCAACTCCGGATGCGCTGATCTTGTTGTCGAATCCGCTTGGAAGAATCCTCGTCCAGGAAATTGAGAAACGGTAGTGGTCCACTCCTAATTCTTTTAGCATTTCCACGTCCCGTTTATACAGCCTGTATGAGTCGCAGGTGACGTCTCCAGTGCTGTTATCGAGTAACAGATCTTGTCTGTTGTGGGTTATCCAATCCCAAATATTTTCGCCTTTGTCTAGAAATAAAATATTGAAATCAGAATTCATACGAAAAATTACATACAATTTTGATAATATTCAACAAAAGTATATTTGGTAAAAGTCAAACTCAGGCGACTTCAGCAAAACTGTTTTATCGTATCTAAAGAACGATAAAATATTCTTTTTTCACCATAACATCAATAATTAAAATAATTATTGTAGCCTAAATTTCAGTGTGCTATTTTTGTTTAAAAACGGTGAATTAACATTGCATAAGTTTGACAAATTATTATAATGAAAAATAGGCACCATTTGTCCTTTAAGGAAACCAGTCATTACAAAGTTCACAAACTCACAAAACTTGTTCAGCGTTAACCGATATGTCCTGTATGAGGCCAATAGTTGGTTCAACTGGACCGTTCCCAAAATTGCCATACCGAGTCAGAAACTGGCTATATTCCATAAAAATCATTTGATCTTACGGATGTTATTAATGATTAGGGTAACACTTTATTTACCGTCAGCATTCCATGCTCCTTCAACTTGGTAAGAAGCGGTCGCTGCTCCAAATTTGAAGTTTGGCGGAAACTTTCTGATGGTTCCATTACCCTGAGATTGGACACTAGAAAAAAAAAGTATTATTATTATATTGATAATATTTTATAATCCTGAAAATCTTACAGTGTTTCAAAGCCCAATCGTTTTAAGACAAAAAAAAACAGACGGGATTTTGGGATTACAAGAAATTATAATACAGGAAGATCATTTTCAAATTTACAACGAGGTGTATCAAATCTAAATCTGAATAGTCAAATATGCAATATATTTTATTTTGTTTTTGAGAGTTGTTGCGGATATGACATCAGTTGACATTTTTAAATTGCGACAAATAATCTGGCAATTGTTTTTGCCAATAATTGCTTCGAATTAATCTGACGGGAATGCAAATATAGTTTGAGGTTTGGCTTTGTTTAATTTATTCTAACAACGGTCTACGTACGCTAGGTGTTGTTTTGCATGGTAAATGTAAAATTATGAATGTCACTTTTAAATATATTGAATAGATAACTGGCGGTTGAATTGCGCTATTCTTATAACATCGTTTGCGACAAAAAAATGTACTAACGATTCAATTCATAATTGTTTGAAGCATATTGTGTCACAATCAAAAATTTGGCATGAAGCTGTTAATTTTAGCTATAAAATATTCATTATTCTTCAAGAACGTACATAATATTGATGAAATAACAACACTAAATTATTTATACAATATACAGCGGTGGGCTGCCAATACGTTAACAAAATGATCGCTTAATCTCAAAGCAATTCTCAGTGTTCTGGGGAAGGGGTGAATTTTTTATCACTTCTTTAATGAGCAATCGATTGTTACTTAATACACTTATAAGATGTAACAATGTGTAATTTACCGTAAACTTATTAATCTAAAGGGATAAAAATGTACTACACTGTATACTAAAGCTGTCGTAGATAATATTTAAGTTAGAAACTGCAGTTATGTATTTATTTGATGTGAGAATATTGTTTTCTTTTAAATCAATAGGAGGCTTACAAGCCTTAGTCAAATTTAACAATGGGCTCGCGCAAGCCCAATAATATAATGATACCACAAAAATAAAATATTAATAACAATAATTGTTATTGATGGATTCGACGGTAACTGTATGGAAGTTAATTTTAATTTAAACTTAAATTTGATAACTTTGTTACTCCACATGTCGTGCTACAAATTGTGACACGAGTTATTCCACTTCCATATCTAAATTTAGCTTTTAAGTTTGAAAAAGATGACCTTGTAAAAAATTAAAACCAAGAAAAAACACTGAAATAAAAGTTTTTCCGAGACAATTTCTTTAATTAATATTAGGTTATGTCAATTGAACACCAATTTAGAAGTATCCGTGCACTTCAAGGTTGTGTATAATTCGTAATTTGCATATGTCACAAAATCATCAAAACACGTTTTTAGCGCCTCCTGTAAAATTTTATATGTGTGGGTTACGTCCTTTTTTTCCTTTCCACAGTCGATATATAAGCATCATCAGACAGTATATTCGTTAACCTTTGGATGTTCTTTCTGATTATGATTTTTTAAGAGACAAAACAAGTGTCACAGTTAAACATTTATTTGAAAAATAAAAACTATTTCAAAAAAAGAACGACTAGTACTTTCCGCATTTAAATATTTAAAATGTGCATTTTTATACAAAAGAGAATATTAAACATGTTTCTATAATCTATAATAACATTACTCAATTAAACATAATCATTAATAGAGGTGGACGGCATTACAATAAGCAGTGAGTAACATTGACAATTGAACTTAAAACTGCTTGGGTATATAATTATTATTATTTATGAAACATAAATTCAAACGATGAACTTGGTTGGTAGTTAATCTGTCATAGTTGTACGTTTCAAGGTATTAAGCAATGTACTATTGTATTAAAAATCTCGTTAGTTATTATAACTTATAAGCCACTGTCCGTCTTTGGTTTATGAAGTTTCGCTAGTACGCGCAAAAAAAAATCATAATTCTCAGAACCTATTTTACAACATTTGTAAATGATAAAATTTCCAATTGATACATCGAATGATCACTAACACATTAATTTACTGTTCTTAAAATGTGGTTTAATTCATAGTAAGACATAACAAATAATTAATTACACATGATACTTTAAAGTATTGACATAGTATCATTAAAAAATATAACTTAAAATATAGTAAAAGTTAAATATAATATTTTTTTATTCACCTGACAATTAGCAAGAATGCTAATACCGCTATCTTCAGCGCAATCATCGTTATATTATAATTTCACAACTGCCTTGATCAAAATAATTGTTATTGTTTATATAGTCTTCTGGTGTACAGATGAGAATCTCATACAGATATTATATCTAAATACAAGTGACCAGATCGTTAGATTATCGGTTACATATCCGATTAAGATTAATAAAAAAACAATGATAATGATCATTACATTTGGATTAAAAATAATCTTTACCTTATTAAGTATGTATGTACATCAAATTAAATAGAAATTTTGTTCCCAGAACATCAATAATTCACGTGATATTAAATTCAAAAAGGAAGTTGGCTTATTTGATAAAAAAAATACATAATATAAACAACTTTGTCGTAATCTAGTCTAGATAATCTAAACCGGCGTATAATCTTATATTTTATATCCTCTTTGATTTATGTTTATTTATGATAATGACTGTTAACTTTATAATAATTTTTACATAATATTAAAACGAAACAATATTTCGTTTTTTAAATTCAATTCTCTTGCCAACTTTTTCGTAGCATTCTCTTAAGTTTGTAATTTTAATTTGACTGTCATGCTAATATTACTTTCAATGTGTCATCCATGTACATTGCCTGTCATAATTCTTTTGCTTATTGTCAGTGACGTATATACTTTTAATGTATATTTATGTAAGCCTCATAGTTTTAATTTTGTTGTTTCATACTGCTAAATAGTATATGTTTTAAAAAAGTTCGCTCGAGTAAAATTTAAAAAAAAATATCCATTTGTGTTGAGCTATTTCTTTTCTGACTTTTATAGTTTTAAATAAATAAAAAAACGACCCATTACTTAATCCTTCGAGGAGTGAGTAAATTTTTACTTATATTTTGACTATTTGTACTAAATGCTACAAATATTAATCTTTTTAGCAAAATATTTTGTATTTGCAGCAAATGATAAAAATAGTGCCAAAAATCGTTGATGAATGTATTAAAATACATTTTATTCATATTTGAAAAAATAATGACAATTTGGACGAGTAAGGGAGTAAGAACAAAAACATTACTGCTTAGGTCATGGGTGGGGAACCTTTTCATTTCAAAATGCCACAGTCGTTTATCTACATAAGGCCGCAGTAAAAAAAACTTTGACACCGCTCCCCCTTTTTTTCGACTGTCGAACATATAATGGGTTGATTACACTTTTGCGTATAATTTTTTGATCAAACTGAATAGTTTGATCGAGTCAAAAGTCCGCATCACAGTAGCCAAAGGCCGCTGATTCCCCTCCACTGGCTTAGGTTATATTACTATACTGATAAGCTCTAGTCAAAGTAGAAATGTCATTACGGCTTAGGTAAGGTTAGATTAGGTGTGTTGAATAAAAAGAGGGCATGAATGACAAGACGTTGAAATGTTTGAGGTCATATGAAATATCATAAGATAGTAAAAAAAAAAAAACAATTGCGCGCGCACATCAGTGGAGAGATGCTGGCAACACTGAGTGCAGGCATGATTATCGTTAAAGGTTGTGAACAATTTAAAAACGTTAACTAAGCAATGTATTTTAAACAAATATGTATGTATATTTATTAAAATATCAAGAACGCGCGTGAAATCAAACATTTTTGCGAACATCATTATTATTTATTTATGTATGATTGTTTATCACCGATAGCCTTATCAATTTTTATGTAATGTTGATTAATCGTTTCCGTTAAATAAATTTGTTCAGATTTAACATATGAGCTATTGAGAGGTGAAGTGAGCCAACTATTAAAATGATAAAACTTTTCCCTTTGACTTTTAAGTACAATCACGTCTTTACTTGGTGTTTTGGTGGATTGCATGTTTTTATTTTACGGAGATAACACAACTTCAATGTGTATTAACTGAGGCTACTTCACTTTTACGATACTTTAAGACGTGTATAATATTACAACGCATCTAAGTATTTTTTTGGCTCACTTCACCTCTAATGGGCCTATATTATCAGTACAATATAATAGAGAAACAAATGTATACAGTCAACTGTTTTTTTTCATTCGATGCTCTTTTTGCACGTTGGATGCGTTTCAAAGACAACTGTGTAAAAAATTATAAGGTACCTTTGTTTAAAATCAACTCATAATACGAAATTCTTGAACTTAAAAATTAGTCTATTGGTAATATTTACGTAAAAATATGTTCATTCGTCACTCAAGATGCATACTTAAAAACAACCATTACATAAATTAAATAGTTTTCGATTTTAATTAAATTAAGCACAGTGAAATATATTCATTCAGTTTTACCACTACTTGACAATAAACGTCCCTGTTTGCTGCTGTTTTTCTCTGGCAAAAAATCACTCATCGCTGGAAATATTAAATGGAGAGACATCTTCGAGAGTATCTTGAAAAATGTTAATGTTCTTTATGTTTTATGTTTACGTTATCATGAATATATAAGCGACATATAATCGCAATTGTTTTTAAAAAATCTGTACATACACTCGTATATTTATTATTTTTACTTTATTGAAGCTGTTTAAAATCAAAAAAATAGTGTATAAAAAATAATCGGTACTTTTTTCGACCGTTTTATTTCGAAAGCATGCAAAAAAACGTTCAAAAGGTGGATCGGGTGTAGTCTTCATTATTGTTATACTTTGATACAAATATATCGCCATTTCGAAGACAGATAATTCATGATGTAGTTAGAGATTTTCAAAATGGAAACGCATTCACATATTACCAACATTTGTATACTAGTGAAACAGTTTCAGATTTGAGTCCACTTTGTGTTGTCCCGGTACATTTAAGTGTTTATAAACAATGTTTTAACGTTTTCATCGTCGAGTAGAAAAGGAAAAACCCCAAATTTTATTTTGTAATGTATAATATAAGAATTTGAATCAATTTTTAGTTTATTTATAAACGTTGCAAGGGTCTGATGATGCTCACAATTGGTAGCACAACAAATGGAACAACAAAGTTATCAAAATTAATTCCATATTAAAAATTAACTTCTAATCTGTCAAAGATATAATATCTTTAAGATTTGAATTGTTTATACAGTTCATAAAAGCATCTTTTGTTGCTTACTAGTTACAATTCTCCTTTTTATATCCTCGCTCAAACTGTTCTGGACATAGACTAGTGACAAAATATCAGTAAATAAAATTAATCTTTTTTATTCATATAAATTTATTTATTCATAAACACATATCAGTTGCACAAAACAAATTGTAATTATAAAATATTATTTATGAACCATGAGTATTTTTAGTTCAACTCTCTGGTGTCGCTTTGTAAGTTCTGAGGCATCACATTAGATTTCAGACCCTGTCAACAGCTCTGTTCTTGATGATATCGCTGAAGTACTTAGCAGACAGTTTGGCAGTCCTAGCCCTGTTGGGATCATCGAAGTTGACTGAGAACAAGCCGAACTTTGCACTGTGGAAAAATCATATAATAAGTAATTTGAACAAATTGAACATAACATTTATTTCTTATGAAATCAATTTTAATTAAACTTCTTCTGATTGTGAAGTTGGACGTTATTTTATTCAATCACTCTTATGTATACCATTCCTTTTTTATGTAGATACCCCTCGACCACGTATACGACTCTAAGTAAAGTCATTTTTAAACTAGAATACTATTTTATATTATGATCGCATAAAGTATTGTTTATAATCACTTTTAATGTGTTCACCGTCAATTCTTTGTGGGAAGGCATTATATTTAAAAATATAACTCTTGTTTGTGTTTATCCCACATTTTTTTAAATAATGATCAGGATCGGGTTTTGTGATAACTTATCAATTTAATATTTAAACAAAGCTATTGGTTTTAATTTTCATCAGATACATTCGAGATAATAAAACCGGTTATGAATTAGATCTTTTCAAAAATGAGAAATTCCTAGAAAACAGTGTTTTAATTTTAATCTTGATTTCCTTTTTTTGCGGTAATTGGCTTAAATTATTTTATACCGTTGTAAAATTGGTAATAATTGAATTCATCAAGTTTATAGTTGCAATTTTTATCCTTTTTTTAGTGTTTAGTATTTATAAAAACTTGTTTTTCCGTAGATAAATGCACTTATAAATATTTTAAAATTAAAATCTTTTGCGACGAGATTCAAAATTTGATTTTTTTTAAAGTCTACCTCTTTCTCCACTTTCGTAAAGATATGTACAGGAAAATGGAAATTTAACTACAATGCAGTGTATTGGAATTAGACTCGAGCTATACCAATGGTTTTACAAATTTATCTGGGGATTATAAATACATCTAGATATGTGCATTGTAAAATTATTAATAATATAGCTATCACATATTTAATAATTTTCTATAAGAATCAAAGTATTTTTTTTTTGGATTTGGTGACATTAAACACCAAATTATGGTATTCGTTAGTGAGCTTTGCTTCGCACTCCAAACAAAACTTCGAGATGAATAAAACAGGGATAAATAAAAAATACAATGATTATAATCAACTCACTTGTATCCCTCCAGCCATTCCATGTTATCCATAAGACTCCATGCGGTGTACGCGGTAACATTGCAACCATCGTCCATGGCGTCAAGCATTGCGTTCATGTAGTCACGGAAGTAATTCATACGAGTGGTGTCTTCCACGCCACCAGCATCAGAGTAGCCGTTTTCCAAGATTATGATTTCTGGATTGTCATAGCTATCCTTGATCCAGTTCAACATCTTTCTGAAGCCCCATGGCACAACCTAACGCAGAAATTATAAGTTCATTCTCCCGATTCGCGAATCAGGTCTTAAAAAGATCACTACACATAACTTCTAATTCAACTCCCGTGTGTCTACATTTTTGCAATACACTACATCATCATACATCAATATACACTACATCACTATAAATAAATATATTTATATAATCAAGGATACAATCTGATTAATAATCAACAAATATTAATGCATCACCATCGATTTAATCATTATTAGAAACTCCGCTTCCCGGCAAGATCAATGTCAAATTTAGATTTTTCAATTTAAATTTGAGGCCTAAGGCGTGCGTGATTATGATGTCAATTTACCTCGAGTTGATCTCGAGTGACTTACAGTAAATTCTAATATTTTCTAAAAAATATATATATAAAAAAGACATAATTGATATGACATTTCTTACCCTGACCCAATCGCTCTGACCAGTTGGCCATGAGGGATCGTTGTAGACGTTCACTCCTAAGTCATCGTTGAACGATGGTACAGGGTGTCCCTGGCTTGAAGTCGGCTCGCTGGCCATCCTGGTGCTGTAGTGGTTCAAACCGAAAAAGTCGTAGGTACCGCGGATGTGTGCAATTTCTTCGGGAGTGAATGATGGAAGACGGGAGGTAGAGAAGCCTTGTATCCAACTTTTAATGGCAATTCGTTCCTTCATGACTGTGGGGTAGTCACCAGTCTTGGAGAAAATGGGGTGAGAGTACTCCCCAACCTAGTAAGTAAATACATATTAATACACTGTGCTTGTATTGTAAAAGCATTTTTAAAAAGTATTGTATTACTCCTATGCACTTACTTCAAACTGCAAGACTCTATCAGCGGCTGCCTTATCTGCAGCTGATTCAGAAGCTGGTTCAATCCATAGAGCACTCAGGGTCAATGCTACCCTTCCTATAAATAACACAGAGTATTTTTTTTAATCATTGTTTCTTAAAGATATCTACTCAAAGCCGTCAATGACATATAAATTGTTCAAAAACAAACTCACATCTCTCCGAAAATCATTTACTTTAGATATGAAAGACAATCTTTTCCTAAACCTACGCATCTTCCTTTAATAACTATCTTAAAGTGGAAGTGTCTTATTATTCCTTTAATAGATATGAAGCACCTTATTAGGAAATGACATGCTTAAAATAATCAAATAAACTATTTCGCATTGAGATATGAAAAGTACTATTTCAATAAGTGCATTTCAAGCCATTAATGTATACAAACTTTAATAACAGAGCATGGTGAGTATTCTTGAAACTGGCGTTAATATCATAAATACACAAACATATGTACGGTGTTTACTGCAATACTTCTTGGAAAGGCATTATATTAAAAATATATTTATATACATTTGTACCAATACCCACTTTTATTTATTAAGATTAGGACCGGTTTCGCTCATGACGAGCATTAATCATCAGTTGAAAATTCTCGTAATAAGCCTATTCGGTCCTGATCTTAATAAATAAATATGGGAATTGGTACAAACGTATATTTTGATTGTTTGAACACAAATATCAGTATTTTTAAAGGTAACGTACCTTTTTGAGTCTTCCTGAAAACAGTATCGTAAAGACGGTATGAGGTAGCATGAGCTTTCAAGAGAGTGTGACCACACAAGTATTCAGCAACTCCCTGGAAGTTAAGAGCAGGAGCTTTTCCTGTCCATCCATATCCGGCAAAACAGATCTCCTTGGGTTCGTTGAAAGTGAGCCAGGTCTTTACTCTGTCTCCGAAAGCTTCATAGCAGACCCGTGAATAATCTTCAAAGTACTTTTCCATAATAGGATTGGCCCATCCTCCCAACATCTGTAGGGATTCGGGGAGGTCCCAATGGTAGAGGGTCACCATCGGAGTGACTCCTTCGGCCAAGAGAGCATCGATCAGGTTATTGTAATAGTCGATTCCAGCTTTGCTGATTTTGTTGTCGAAGCCGGTTGGTAGAATGCGAGTCCAGGATAATGAGAAGCGGTAGAAGTCTACTCCGACTTCTTTGAGCATCTCGACGTCCCGTTTGTATTGGCGGTAGGAATCGCAGGCGACATCTCCGCTGGTTCGATCATCAACCAATTCTGGGCGGTTATGGGTCAAAGTATCCCAGATGTTTTCACCTTTGTCTATATAAATAAAAAATACACATCAATGATGAACAAATTCCCGCTTATAATCTAGAAACACTCTTTGTCTATGGACGGCGCAGTAAAACCCTTTACGAACACTTATTTTGAGAGATAAGTAAAAAAATGCGTAAATAAAATTAAATAAACATTTATTACAAAGTCTATAAAATGTGTGGAAGCTCCGACCCCACACCACTACACCACTGTTCATAATGTTACATATTTGTATGTTGGCCTTTCAAGTTCTAGTTTCTTGACAGTAAACGTCAATAAACCAATTATGTTGAAGATGACAGTTATCATTAAGCAGAGAATAAACTTATAATTACTTATACACAACGTAAACAAAATTATAATTAAGCAATTAATTAGCGAACATAATATAAAAAAAATCATCTTAACAAAATTTAGATTATTATTAATATTATGACAAATGAAATGTGTGTAATCCGTAGAAATTATAAATGTCAATTGCATGGCGCATGGTCGACTGTTGTAATATCTTTTTTTTACAATGAATTAAAAACTCAAATTGTTGACAAGAGATTCGAAACTAGTATCGCTGTAATCTCATAAAGACAAATAAATTAGTAAAAGTATTTTTTTTAAATTAACAATCCATTTTAAATTGACGTATGGCTGTTGATTTTTCCGTCATCACTCGTTATGCGTTTGCAGCCGTTACTATACGACCGCCTTCCATAACCCAATAAGTATCAAGAAATTAAACGAATTTACTCTTTATATCATTGACCCGATTTAGATCTTTTAACCATGCTTAAAAAATATATAGAGAAAAAGAAAAAAAAATGAGACTTGCTCAGCAAATTTAGTTTAATTAAATGATAGCATTCGTATACTAAAAATACGGCGTGGCAATAGAGTTTAATCTACTTCAAGTTGATTTTAAAGAGATATCAGAAATATCCCGCTCTCCATATTGCCAGCACTGCATATTTATCGAATGCCTCAAACTTGGTCTTGGTCAACTTTGTGGTCAGCAAGATTAAGCCGTTTTATAATTTTGGCATAATTGTACTCACCATCCGAGTTCCATGAACCTTCAACTTGATAAGCAGAAGTTGCTGTTCCAAACAAAAAACCCTTCGGGAACGGCCGTTTATTCTGTCCATGGACACTGAAAAAGAAACAATTGAATATTCAAAGCCGGGTTATATATTTTGAGCAGTATTAGAAATAAAAGCTATCGTAATTTCAATGATGGGTCACATGGTTTATGTAATTGTTAGAATTTACTACAAGAATAATTATAGCCGGTTAAGTTTAATTAATTTAAGCATTCTTTTAGTATTGTTTAGTTTATAACTTCACCTTGCTACTAGCAAGAACGCTAGGAAAGCCAATTTGATCCCAGACATTGCGACACTTAGCTACTGATGCATTGTGAAAAAAAAAACAATCTTTATATACTTAATTTGTTATCTTAGTTCTTTGCGAGTATGTAAGTCATATCGATACTTATTAAGGATCACCGGTCTTGATTTAGTCAACTGATAATACATCCGGTGACAACCATCTTGATATCTGGTTAACAATTTCGATAAATACATTATCTTGATTTCCGAAACGTGAATTTTGTTTTTTCAAGATTATCCACTATCATAAAGCATCAATGATTGGCAAAATAAACATTTTAAGAAATCGGATCATCTTTACGCTAATATCATTTCTAGATTAATTTCAAATGTTTTTCGTGGGAGTTTTATCATTATTATTCAACTTATATGTATGTTCACGCGGAGATTGAATGATTTTTAATCACATTGTTTCTTTGGACCATAATCAAATTAAAGGGAAAGTCATCGTGCAATCCTTCACATAAAAAATCATTGGCGAAACAACCATGTTAAGAAATCTTTGCGTAAATATTATTTCTCATATTTTTCGTTGTCAAAGTTATATAAAAAAACAATTTTTCTAATGTATTACAGGTCGAATATAGCTTTGTGTGGGGCATCCAATTAACCGCCCAAATCAACAAAGCTGTTTTCGTTATTTTTTCGTTATATTTCCAATTTTAATCATATTTATTCAAACACAAAAAAATGCTTAACTCCAAAAATGTGATTTTTGGTTTTTTAATATGAAGTTTTGAAAGAATTATAAGTCGGCTTAAAATTTAAATCCCGTAAGTCAGATCTTTTGTAAAAATGATGTTTCTTTTACAGAATGTAAAAAAAAAATGCATTTAAGCCTCAGTACTCTAAACCATAGTTTCTTAACCTTTTTTAGGCCGTGGCCCCCTTACCCGTCGTTATTAGTTTTTCGAGACTCGGGACAAAACTATTTTGGAATCTCGGGATTGATGACTGGGAAAAAAGTGAGAAAAGAAAGAAAGATCCCAAAATAGTTTTCAACTCGAACAAACTATTTTTTTATTTAGCTCGATGACATGATAGTTGAAAGTTTTGCTCGCAGGCCGATTTTAAAAACCTGTGAATTTACAGATTTCCCAAAATGAAAAAATGTAGAACACTTTTATGTTTAAGCTCATTTACCTAGGGTGCACGTGGCCACCCAAAACTGTGCTGTAGCTCCCTTGGAACATGCTGTGGATCCTGATTGAGAAACCCTGCCCTAAGCCGGGACCCGGTCTGCGAGAGAATATCGGTAGTCCGCAGTGGAGAAAAGTGGACTCTACGTTTTTTTTTTAATTTTTAGTATCTATACCTTTTCATATTTCGGACTTATATATTTGAAAAAATAATTTCATCACCCAAAAAACAGAAGGAAAAAAATGGATTTATCATTTCAAATTACGTAGAGCGGTTAAAAACATTTTTTTCTCATAACAATGAAGATTTATTTAAATAGATAATATTTTCGATACAAGATATAGTTAAACAATATTTGATTATTATATAATCGAGATTAAGAATATTCATTTGTTTGTCCATGCTATTTGGTCAATTTTTCACGTGTCAAAACAAACTGATTAATTTTAGTTCGAGTGTTATTTCTTAGTGCTTATCAAAGATATGGAATAAATTGATCTAATCCTCTGTCAAATAAACAACTTAAATAGGTTCATCCGGTTTCAGAGGAGTGTGCGACCTTAGACCCTACCATTTTTGTTTAATTGATATCAATATAAAGAAGAATGGTTGATTTATTGAAAAGATAAAATATTTAATATTTATGCATTTTCGCAATCTGTGAAATGCCATTTATTTAGGAAATACAAGTTTTAAAATTAAAAAACAGCTAGCTGATAGTGTTAGACCTGCTTTTTACTGTAAAAACTCTTTAGGCAAACTATTAGTTAACAATAAAGATTAAATAAATTACTTAAATAAATCCGGGATTTATAGATTGCAATGCTCTTGTTGTACAAAATTGTATATCGGCAAAACAGAAAGGACACTGAACATCAGGGTTTTAGAGCATATGGCAGCCTTTAGATTGAAAAAAGACACGTCCACTTTTGCTAATCACTTAATTTCGGAAGGACACGTGTTCAATCAGGAACAAGGGATAAAAATGTTACACCCAAATACGGACAGTCATAAACTCTTTTTCCAGGAAATTTTGGAAATTAATAGAGCACAATTGCATAGTCTTCCGATTTTAAATGAAATATTCAACCTACCTGGGTCTCTACTTTTGTACCCTATATAAATATAATCATAAAACCTTTGCCGACAAACAAATAAAATATAGTTCTTGAAACTACTTACTTCTCAAATCTGTGGGCATTCCCATGAGCTTATTATCCTTTTCGCCAGCAATGGCTTTGAACTCAATGATACATTTATTTCTTATATAAACACGAAACATTCATTAACTAAACGTCAGTTCAAGTTCATCCGTGCACTTGAACGCCTGAAGATGCCGAAAGGCGAAACCCGGGTCGTTAGTGACAAAATCTGTGAGAATGTACATAGTTTGAACAATTCAAATTTAAGATTAATTTCTCGTTCTCGTATGTTTTTTTGTCTCAAAAACTCTTTTGAAGTTTCTTGTTACATTTTTTTAAATGAAACATTCATCGTTTGTTTTTCATTTATGACCGTTTTATAAGCAGAATTTATGTATCTTTAATAGTTGTCTCTTGTTTCCAATCTGACGATGATTGTTTTTTGTAAGCACTATTTTGTATTAAAAAAAAATCATTACAAAAACTCAAAAAAAGGATATGAAATATATATTTTTACATATTATGAAATGAAATAACACCTGAAGAATTTAGTATATTTGATATTTATTAATTTACACTTTTTGTACTAATTACACATTTATTATTAAAGATCTGTTTCGCTCATCAGGAGCGTTATAAACTGAAGGAACCACTTGACCAACCAAATCGTTATTTTTTTTGATATATTGCATTTCTATCATCTTGACAGTGAAAACCTTGAAAGTGATATTTCTTAGTTGAAAAAAATAGATCATGAGTAATCAACAGGTAATCATATAGAAAAAAAATTAAATCATAATAATTAGCTTCAAAAATAAATGCTCAGTGCAATTAAATATATTAACTTTACAGTAAGCAAATATTTTTTCTAAACAAACCCTTCAGCTGATTCAGCCTTCACTGAAACAGCACGTAATTGTACTTCGGTAGATTGGTTGAATAAATATTGACATAGTTTTGCCATGCACAGAAATGTAACATTATAAATATAAAGAAGAATGAATACTTAGTGTCTGTGGTAAAGACATTTAATAAAATAAACAAAATGTATTATTTATCAATTTTCATGATGATTATCTAGTTATCGTAATTTAGCGTTGGCACTGACCTAGCATTTAATAATCTAAAGGTGCAATTTGCGTGAGTATTTAAAATGTCACAGTTATCTAGGCAGTTTAATCTTATTCGTAAAAAATAATTTATAAATTTAGTGAAACTTAAAATCATCTTATCTGTATCGTAAAACAGCTTAAGTGGTCATTGGTAATGTTTTTTTAACTAGAAATACGAGTTTTAATCTCTGATAAAAACACTAATTCAAATGAGGACATTATCGACTTCAGTGTGTAAATATTTTCAAAGAAATATGTAATTACATACAATCAGTGACGTTCCTAGGCTATGTGCCGCCCCTAGCCAGAGTATTAAACACCGTTCTTACTATTTTATTTTTTTGATACAACATTATTTGCCGCCTATAGTACTGATATCGGTAAATGTCATATTTAAAGAAGATTTTTGCGATCAATTCAACTACTGTTAAGCCATCGGTCATAATATTATTGCCATTGAAAATGTTTTTCTCTTCACTTTTTTTCATCAAAGGCATTCAGGCATCATATTTATTCTTAATCAAAATCGTATTTCAAAAATATTCAGTCATTAAGAAAAAAACTGTGATCATTTGCCGGTCCCTATGACTTGCCGCCCCTAAACAACGTACCTGCATATAATACATGTTTTTATCTATATTTCACATCAACTCTGCACAAAACGAGGCGACTCTATCCATTAAAATAATTCAATTAATGAAATAATAGTGTTAAGTAGTAATCTGTATTAGGTTATATATAAGCATTATTTTTTTACGGATTTTCGTGTATGAAAATTTTGAATTCATTACATCAAAAAAGTAACGTAGTATTAACGAGCTTGTAGAAAATCAACGACCATATGTTATTTTGATGTGTCTGAGATTGGAGGCCTAAATTGAGCGTCTCATGCGTTTGTGGGGTAATCCGCCACTGTATGGATTGCTATCAGTGGTCTTCTACAACGTCCTGACGTTGTAGAAGACCGTCAGGATCCATCCAGTAAGTAGAAGAGGCAGGCATGGATCAGATTCTCTTGAGGCATCCGCAGCACATGTCCAACCCAGGGGCGCATACCAGCAAACCAAACGCCACTCGTAACATGCAAACTTACAAAATTGATTTGTAACGAGTAAAGGAAGAAAAATGATTTTATAAAATACTCGTTTTCATGATCTGACAGAAATCGATTTTTCGAAAGAGCATGCAGGGATTCAAGTAAATGATTTTACACTTTGCATCAATTAAACATCGTTGATTTTTTTGTAACTACAAATAAAAACTACAGATATTTGATTTATTTATTTAATCGGTCAATGTCAATTTGATTTTTTTGGTAAAATAGAGATTACCATATGTTGTCAAGATGACGAAATTGTTTTATTAAGTGCTTGCTTAAAACATTACTACATAATTTTATTATGGAAGTATAAGTATTTTGAATTTATTTCAGAAAAAAATAATTCATGACAGTTACAATAATAACTGTATTAATCCCATATTATTTTCTTATTTTTCATGCCTGCTCATTTAAAATTTACTAACTATTAAACAGTGCCTTTTAACTGTGGATTATTAAAGTCGATGACATTGTGTTTTTCATTTAAATGTAAGACATCGACTTTTCCAAAAAAAACATCTGGAAATTATTGATTTGACAATAGATGCTTCTCTTAAATTGCTTCCACTTTCATCCATCAGGCAACACTTTCTTATTTACTAACGCTAAGTAACTTTTACTCGTAGAATTGAAGCATGTCCTTATTAGTATGTTTTATTTTCATAGCCGAACGTGAGTGAACTCAATTTTACCGGCGTTTATAATATTTGGTCAACCAATTTGTACCTAATAGGTACGCGTCAGTTTCACTTGCACAAAAAATATTGCATTACTACATATATGTATGTAGATTTTTTTTTATATTTAAACCATTTCCGCTCCCAATGTGGAACATATGAACTCCTAATGGAGTTTATCTCAACAGAAGTGTTTCTACGAGAACTGCTTGTTACTCAGTTGCTCAACCTCTCTTTTTCCAAAGAGAGTAGGGATAGAAGGATAGGGCTAGGACAGGATTAGTGGTAAGCTAATCGCTCTCGATACGCCCCATTGGTGAGATAGGATGGATGAGAGGGGGGGAATTCAAGACATCACATACATCCATGCCTTTGAACAGAAATTCATAAATCGATTGAAAAATAAATTTATCAAACTGTCCGTACCGGTATTTGAACCCGGGCCCTCCGCAGCCGAAGCCAACAACGTTGACCACTCGACCACACAGGCGGCAGATACTGCACATTAAATTCGACTATCAGATTAATAAAAGCTTACATTTAAATTTATCTTACGTTTATATGAACACATTTAATTTTTTTATCCATGTCCGCTCCCAATGTGAAACATATGGCCTCTTAATGGAGGTATCTCAACAGACTTTTTCTTACAAAATTGTTTGTTACTCAGTCGCTCAACCTTTCTTTCAAAGGGAGTAGTAGGGATAGAATGATAAGGCTAGGACAGGACTAGTGGTTAACTAATCGCTCTCGCTGCGCTCAGTTATTAAAGATCAGAAAGGGTGGGAGGAAATTTTTTGACATCACAAACACTCATCCCCTCGAATAGAAATCGATAAATCGATCGAAAAAATACGGTTGGATATATCTACAAATAAAAACATAGTGTTAGTAGCACAAAGGTAAATCAGCTGTTATACTTTATTGAACTTAAAACTTTGTTTTTGTAGATTCTAAGCCAGGCATGGGCAACCTTTCCTAGGTGTGGGGCCAAATTATCATTCTGTCTCCGAGTCAAGGGCCGGACCAAATTATTAAACATAATAAAGTAATATTAAATTAAATAAAACACGTGGCTATTTCTTATATGGTGGTGATCATGAACTAGTAGAGTGGAGCCACTGCAAGCACCCGTGTCATCTCCATTATTTAATCCCTACCTGAAACTATTAATTTCATTCTCTAATACTTCCCCGAGATGAATCAGGGCCGAACAAAATAGCTTGGCGGGTTTGTGGTTGCCCATGTATGTTCTAAGGCATGTGTGTTTTATTTTTATAAATGACAAGAAACAATATTTTTGATGCTTTCGGCGATAACTTTGTGGAAGTTCAATTTTAGTATTAACTGTGTTACTCCACATGCTGTATTGCGAACAGTTTATTCGTAAACCACGCTATATTATGTTTAAGGATGCTCCTTTAAAGAGCCAAAATACTTGTCACAGTTTGTAACGCAGCACGCGGAGTAACACAGTTATCAATTGTATTTTGTATATTAATAATAAATAAATTATTGATAATAGTCGGGAGTCGTCTACCTTCACTTAGGCTTCTAAAGTGAAACTGGTTGATACGCAATTAACGCCTGAATACTCGCTGAATACAACTGGCGGTAGTCACACCGAAATCAAGTTTACTGGTACAGACCCGTAGAACCGATTACGAGAAAATTAGCACCTATTTTCTTCGCTGGAGTCGTGCGTCTGAAACTCGCTAACTGCCTGTTCAAGGAAGGGGAGCTTTTATAAAAAGGTATTTTATGTTTTCTATTTCAGTTATTTGAAGTAGTACAAACTCACCAGAGGTTAACAAAGAACTGTCGCCATTTAACAATATCAGTGATGTTGCGAAAACAAATAATATTATGTGTGCTAGTTTTATTTGCAGCGGTATCGACTGCAGCAGATCCTTCGGAACTTGAGGTGTCGGGTGTTCGTAAAATACCTTATGGTATTTACGGCCCACCAGGAGCATTCCTGCGTGAGTTTTCTTCTTACTATAAAGTACTTTAACAATATGTGTTATCAATGTTTCTTTTTTATATATAAGGCATATGAAATGTGCGGTTTTCCGTTTAGTATAAAAAGTACGATTCAAGAAAGGTAAAGACATTTTGTATTAATTTAAAAATAATACACCATTTAAAGAATCATCTTTATGGAAGTTCATTTTGAATATAAAATTCAATCATTTTTTTATTTATTCCTAAGCCTTATTTTATTTATTTTATGAAAAAATTATTTATATACGTACTCTAAATATCCTTAAGTGCCCTAAAAGTGAAGTGACCTCAGTAAATAATACACATTGCAATAGTGCTCTAAAATAAAAATATGCAACCCACTAAAACACAAAATGAAGATATAATTGTACGTGAATGTCCAATTTACTACTTGAAAAGTTTTACCATTTTACTATTTGTCTCACTTCACTTCCCAAGGGATCAATTGTTTTCCACGTGTAAATACGACATTGTATTATGTAAATAAAATCCTGTAGTCTTTATAAAAAAAAAGATAATTAATATCTCATTATCAATAAAGTATAACAAATAATATTATTTCTTATTTTATTCAATATTTATTATAATTCTTACAGTTATTGTCATTGTTTATTAAAATAATAGTCACAGTTTTTCAGTTATTGTCATTGTTACTTAATCTATCTAGCCTCGTAAATATTTTATTTTTATTTAAACGGAGAATTTACTAATCCCGTTACGGGAAGAGACACTTCTTTCATTCGATTTTCCGGCGATTTATAATTCTTTGACGTTAATCTTTGTTTTATCATTTAAAACAAAATACTTATTATTCCATATTTTATAACCGATGTTTGAGATTGATTTCTCTTCGCAATGGACTTTTTTACGTTTATAGAATATTTCTAAATAATAAGTAAACCTATCCCTCGATTTACACGGTAGATAGGTTCCTGAGAAAAACGTGTAAATCGAAATTGTATATTTTTTAATGTAAAACCGTGTAAATCGAAAAGTACACGAGAAACGCATAATTTGGGTGTTTTCTAAAATACATAAAACAAAATGATTAAAAAGTATAAACATACGTATTCTTTTATTAATTAAATAACTAATGGTTCTTATTGTAGCTTCATTCATGCTATATAATCTAGCAACATCTATTACTCTTTCTCCGTTTTGTAAAAGATCCAATATTTTTATTTTTTTGCTAACGAAATAACTTTTCGTTTTACTTCTTTCGACATAATAAGGCTACAAATATTATTCAAGATATAATACACGTAATTAAAAATTATGTACTCGTTTTTTACTTACGAATATGAAGAATTAAAATTTTCAAGTTAACTTTTTTAAGCCGTGTAAAAGCGAAAACGTGTAAAAAAGTAGCGTGTAAATCGAGGGATAGGTGTATTTCATATTAAGTTTTCCTACATGTACGAGTACATATGTATGAACATTAATCCTTTACTACCAATTAACTAACACCTTTACGTCACAATGTCTCTCTTTACTTAATAATATTAATCTAGCAAGTCAGTTTCCACAATAAAATTCTTTGAATCTTTTGAGGTTAATTGACTGGTGGGGCTTAAATCAAGACGTTTCAGTTGATAGCACGATAAATAGCCTGTGCGTGCTTATTTTAATTGTCTCTACACACTTTCTTTCTGTCTTATAATACTGACTGTAAGCTGATACGACATATACATACACAAATATAATACATAGATAAAAGTGAATTTTAAAAAACTGTTAAGATAATATTATAGCACATTGCATTATAAACACTAATGTAAAAAATAGCCGTTACTTTATTACCATTGCATTGAATAAAATTAAATTTCCACCTGTGCAAAAACTAAACTTGTATTGTGAGCTGCAACGTTCAATCCAGCGGTGGGCTGACAATGCGCTAGCAAGGGGCTTGCTTAATCTCAAAGCAATTCTCGATGTTCTGGGGAAGGAGTGAATTTTTTATCACTCCTATGCAATGATATACAATACTTTAATAAGCAATCGATTGTTACTTAATACACTTATAATGTGTAACCATATGCAATTTGTCGTAGACTTAATGTATGTCTTGCGTGAACGAAATCAAAGTGACTCGGTGCAGCACGAAAATATCAAATGGTCTTGCGCGCTACGATCAGTTGATTTGATATTTTGATTCGCTTTATTTCGCTTTAAGCCGCGTACCAATCGTGTTTACAGTGACTTCGCCCACGTAAGACGTAGGGTTATCAATGTAAATAGCTAAAAATGTACTACTGTGTATACTGAAGCTGTCGTAGATAATACATAAGTCAGAAATTGCAGTTATATACCAACTTTTTCTTTTAAATTATCAAAGGGCTCGCCGGCCTTCGTAAAACTTAACAAGGGGAAAACGTTTAAATGACGTGTTAAAGCTATAAAATATATTCGTGCTACGCTCGAATTGAACTAGACTGACTTCTTTTCTGACCCAACTGATTGCCTGACAATGACTTTTCTACGAGGACGACATGACATCTTTGCTTCAATTTTTACTTTTCAGTTCACGCAGGTTTCGGAATAGTTGCTGCACTTGTTATAGTTAAGCTAGTATTGGGAATGGTTTTTGTGGGCATGGTCACCGCCTTGCTTCACATGTTTGGTGGTATCAAATACTTGCTGAAAATAAATGAAGTCAAGCAGGTAGAAGTTCCTCATGAACATGAACATGAACACTATTCATTTCCAACTATCTACCAAGATCATGATCCCTCCCATGGTTATGAACATTCAGGACCTGGCCCCGAGTACAGTGAGCATCCGTACAAGAGACGTCAGGACTTAGACGGTGCGAGAAGTCTCCGTAGAATAGAGGATCCATCGGCTGATAATGGCAACGGCAGTGTTCGTCAACGAAGGAAGCGAAATTCACTGAACAATTTAAATAATAATGGTAGTCCAAAGATGTTGGATCGACTTGCAAGAAGGTAAATTTAATATTCTGATGAATAATATTATATTTTAACATTCTACCAACAAACTAACTTATGGCAAAGACACTGAATGATATTTCCAAATATTGAATCATGATTAAATCTTTTTGTAAATTTATCAATATTACAAATGATTCCAAATCGCATTTTTTCAACAAATATCTAAAATTATCAAATATTTTACATTTCGTTTTTCACTCGTCAGATATTAGTGGAGTAATTTATTATACATATTGCTATCATTAAACAATCTTTTTCATTTTACATTTCAGCGTTGAAAACGAAAATTGCAAAAAAAAGGTAATTTGTGAACTTCACGCAAAAGCAAAACAAGGACCATTCGAAACATTCCAATTATATTTTGTAAAGTAAGTACCTACAGAAAACGTGAAGTTCAATAAAAATGATTACTTCGCGTTGATAAAATTTCTATTTTTTCTCTAAATGTACCCCAGCAACTCACCCACAGTTTTACATACAAATGTTAAAAACATTTAGATAGCTATTTACACAAGTCAACATTTTGTTTCCAGAAAAGATGGATTAGCAAAATATTGGGACCACAACGAGAATCGTAAATTTTCCGATTGCGCGCGAGATTTTCCATGTGATAAGGAAACACGGTCAACGGCCGAAACAAGAATCGATTCAGTAGCGCCAACCCAAAAACAGCAAACACGGACACCAACTGCAAGATCTTTGACAGCTGAAGGGAGGCAAAATGGCGATTATGGCGTCGATTACAGCAGTAATGAATACGAGACGGAAAATGTTTATCAACCTGATCAACCTGATCAACCCGATCAACCTGATCAACCCGATCAACCCGATCAACCCGATCAACCCGATCAACCCGATCAACCCGATCAACCCGATCAACCCGATCAACCTGATCAACCCGATCAACCTGATTCAGGATATCAACCAGACGACTATTCTCAGACATATTGATATTTGTGTAAAAAAACTGCCATTATAATAAGAGTTGCGTATCAAAATAATAAGCCTAAATTTTTTCATGTGATTGACTCTGTTATCATGACTCCTAGAACTTATTATTTATTTCGTTTTAGGTACATATTATTTATTTATATGTATATACAATGCCATTTGAAATTGTTTTTAATTTTAATTATTTTAAGACTTAGTACAAATAAAATAGGTAAGTATGTAATAAGTATAATAGGTAGGTAGAGTAATTAATAATTACGATTGAAATAATGGTTAGGTTACCTTTTTGTCAAAAGTTCACGACATTCTTTAAAAAAAAAGGATATATAAATATATATTTTTCAATTATTAAAAACGTAAGACAATCGTGAACAAACTATAAAAAGTGTACAGATTAAATCTCGCGGCTTACCAGGACGGGTGACATGGTAAAAAGTACTGTCCTGGTAAATCCAGTATAAATGGTCATCTTAGATAATGGAGTAGAAATAAATATCAACAAACGCCATTTGTCTAGAGTCTAAATTTCTCTAATAGTTATCATTACATTAAATTTGCCATTTAATTGATAACAAAACCTCAGCTGAATGTGCTTGTCATTATTTATGATAAAGATGGGCTTTACCAAGCACAAACTGATCAATTCAATTATACAAAAATATTTTTTACCAGAAGTAACTTTTCAGACATTCGTATTAGTAAATTGTGATTTTTTCATAAAATTTAGGATTATCAACTATTTATTGTTATGATTAAGTGTTCTACAAACAGCTGACATTGTTTTAAACAAGCCTAGTAAACGAAATCCATCTTCAAATGATGAAAAATTGTAAAGTAAACAATTTTATTTATATTTTATAATAAACAATATCAAATATTTATTATCACTTTACTCTTTATTTTCATTTAACATTTATCTCACTTAATGTATGACATAATATTAGAATAATACTATTAACATATAAAATTCTAAAAAGTATGTATACACAACATACCCTGCTTATCACATTAATCCGGCTGTCTACCAAAGCTTTACCTTTTAATTCTTCATTGGTTCATATATCATTACCGTACTGGAAGATGTTGATAAGTAACAAATTGACAGTTTTATAGTTATACAGCAAATTAAAAGCTTGAGATTTTAGGATAAAGTCCCTAGCCTAGCATTTTTTTTTGCGTAGATAATTTAAATATCAGAATATAGATACATTTATGCCAATCTCATATGAATATAATCAAGAATTAACAGAAAAAAAACGATTGTCTGCCGATTAAATCTGCATTAATAATAGTAACCGATATAATAAATGACTGTTTTTGCCAAATTGGTTCAATAAATGCACTAACTGAGTTATTCCAGACAGAGTGATATCCAAGAACGACATTCTGTACTTACCTCATATTTGTAAATTGTGTTACTTACCATCTTTTACAAGTACTGTGGTGGTATAAAGTTTGCGACATACTGAAACAATTTTTACCATTTAAATAAATAAAGGGGGCATCACGATTGTTTTCCTACATATGAGGCATGATAACATAAATCTTGAAGACCACCACATAAATCTATGAAATACTTTTTTAATTCATTTAGCATCTTCAAAATCTAATATATCGATTGACTTATCAATAGACGTCATCTTCAGGATCATGTACTTTAAGAGTCGTGCCTCGTATGTGACTGTCTGTTTAGCCTTGGTAGTCGCATCATCATCTTGCAAAGGAGTATCAATAATAGTCCCGACATACCTCCCGTGACTCTCGCATCCGTCCAAAAATTGTAGACATTCTTTGATCGTGGAATCTTTGGCTGAGATCAGATGCTTAGCCAAATTCTCAATAAAAGACAAAAAACATCTCTTTGTATAAAACCACGTATCAGTCCCAAGTTTCTTGTTGAAAGGATCCATTGATTTAATAACTCTTGATATGCCAAATTCAAAGTTTCCTTTCGCACAATACAGGGTGCCGATTACTAAGTTAACAATACACAAATGAAAGAATTTCTTTTGCGGATCTTCAAAGCTTTGCTGCTCTTCTTCCTTTTCAATTTTTCGCATAATATCTTCAGCTTCCTCGTTTTGTGTAGTCATAATATATGATACACATAAATTTGCCAAGACAACAGCGCTCACAGACAAAATATTATCGTACTGCTTCTTGACAATCGGCTCATAGAAACTAGCGGCTTCTTTGTATTTGTTTTCTTGCATAAATAAAACATGCGCCACGTTCAATCGCCAGACGTCAGATTCATTGCAGAATTCTACAGATTTTCGGAATATTTTTTCAACCTGTGCATAGTTTTCGATATCCCAATATATTTTGGCTTGAGCCATCACCACTGGTATATATTTTTCAAGAGCGTCTTCGTACTCGAGCACTGCTTTTTTAACTTCATCGTTGTCACCTTGAGATCTACTCTCTTGTACAGTTTTAGTAAGTTTTCTCAATTGATCGGAATATCGAGATGAAATATCTTCAAACTTTTGAAACGCTTCTTCTGGAGAAGTTTGGCTCGTAATGATTGCATCAATGAAATCATACACATATGAGCTCATGCTGTAAGTTAAATCAGCATTCTCAGCTAACACGTCGGCTGCCAAATCATAATATTGGAATTTACAGTATAGCAATAGTAAATTTGGAAAGGTCTCAGGAGGAAATGGATTTTGCTGCAATAAGAAATGAAGTTTTTCAAAACCTTCAGTAGGTTTGATTTCCATATTCACCAATGCAACATTGTGGAGTGTCACAACATCCAACTCGTGTTCATAGCGAGGAGGCATATCATTCAGTGCTTCTCTTGCCGCTTCAATATTCTTCATTTGATACTCTACAGCGGCTTTCAAATTGAATGCTTCTGTGAGTGCCGTCTCATGTAAAATAAGTGTATTTCCAACTGATTTCACTTCTGTACCTTCACCTTGAAGTCCAACACCTAATTCGGGATGATCACGAATGCCTCTTTCTACAATAGAATTGATGTGCTTTGAAGCCAAAGAAAATTCTTTCATTCGATAATAGCAAAGCGCAATATTATAATGCAGATGTCCATTAAAACCGATAACTTGAAGAGTTTTAGAAAACTTTTGCAACGCTTCTTCATATTTTCCTTCCTTATACAACAAACAACCAAAGTTTATATCTCTGTCGGGATCATCTGCGGGGCATGCTTCTACGAGACTTTTAGCAGCCGTGATGTCATCTTCTCCATATTTGATCGCCGCTTGCAATTTGGTCAATCTGTCTTCAAATTCTGGTTCTGATATTTGACTGGAGACTTTGTAAGCTTCATCGAATAAAGACGCCAAATAAAGTGACTGTGCATAATAAAATTTATACTCAGGATGTTCCGGATGCAGCTCGGTCAACTGTTCGTAACAGTTTGCGGAATTTACATAATCTTGAATGTGAAAGTAGCAATATCCAAGTAAAGAAAGACTGGCTCTGTTTGGATTAACGTCTATAACGTGATTCAAAACTTTGATTGCCTCAGGAAAAGCCTTGTCTTTGATCTGAAAAAAAAACCGCATTATTCTATATCATGGTATGTATCAGGAACATTTATCACAATAAACATTCTGAAATCTAAATAATTTTAATTAACGAAAATTAAAGGAATTAATTAAAGCCAAACAACAATACTTCTGCTGATCGGTGATGAATCGTAACACCTTGAACACATTTCAGAATTTTTGTTTTCTTTGGCAAGAAAATCCATTTTCTATGGAAATATAAAAGAGGAAACTTCGATTAATTTACAAATAAAATTATTATTACCAGTGTATATATAGTCTTTGTGTATTCACCATCTTTAATATTCATATGATCAAATACCATTTTGATAGTTGAATATAGAAATATCTGATATACTGCAAGCAGAACCAGAAAATATTTTGTTTTGAATTTTGGTAACATAGCAACCAACCACTTGATAAAGAAACACTTATTGCCTCCATAAAAAATCATTACTGCTTACTCCATTAAAACATTCTATTTTTTTATGCTTAACACAAATAAATAATGTCATGTTATTATTTTTTTATGTACCAATAAATTCAACACTTTAATAATCTGGGAAACAAATGATTTTAAAGACTCATTCTTTTTATTTATTAGTTTTGAATATGAATACAATGGCATAATATTGTTAATGAAGGTTATCATATTGTTTCTTTGGAAGAACAATTGAGCGCCCTAGTTTCAAAACCTACTTAACTACAAAAACCAAAATTGTTGGCAAAGTGCAAAAAACTGCTGTGGGCTTTTTGGATTTCAGTTGGATTTGAGACCAAACACGTTTTTTGACGTGAATACATCTTTAAAATTGCTTCCATAGAGGCAATCCAAAAAAACGAATGATAACAAAATCGGGGGATACAGTTTGGTGTTGCAGCTTTATATCTATTATCGCTATCTAAAATTCAATTGCACCATTAGATAGCTAAAGAATCAAAGAATTTATTGCGCTATATAAGGACTGTGATTCATTGCGCGGGACGGAGGGGGAAGTGCCGCCATTTTGAGGTCATTTTGCTGCGTATCGAGATTTCTATTTACTATAACAATTGACTCGGAGAAGTTACGATGTTCGTTCAAATTTCAATCGTTAGCTCTCAACAAAATCTATCGATTATAGATAAAACATTAGTGTAATATTACGACTGTGACTATAATTAGGTGTTGAAATATAAAAAAATATATCAAAAATATGTAATGTCGGGCTATACGCGTCAAAAAGCCAAATTGAAATACAGAGATCGTATACGGTTGGAAAGGGCTTCTCAAGAGCATTGGAATGGTACTATTAAAACACCATATGACTGAGTCAAGCAGTGCCGGGAAAGTAAAAATGGGGCGTTATATCATCTATTATGAGACGTATTCACGTACAACACACGGCTGTGTTCATGACACAGCCGCACCCCATTTTTTTAAAATGCATCTTCTCTGTATTTAGAGAGGTTTTTTAAATCGGAAATGTATTGATTGTGTAGATATTGAAATTGAGGTCCTCAATTATGCAATTGACGAATGTATAGTTCTTCAGATATCACGATTTAGTTTTATTCAAACATCATTATGTAATAACTTCGGAATAATGGACATTGTGGATTTTAATATAGCAAATTTACTCAAGTTTAATGCCTCTGATCAAGTTTCACATGGTGTCAATTGTTTTTTAATTCAATAAAAAACAAAAGAATTACAACCCATTTAAGTAAACTACCTTCCAGTCGTGCCATTGTTCTGGCAGGAACTATTTGTATTTTTGATCTATATATGATAACATCGAAGTTGTACGCATCTGAAGATTGTCTAGTTCGAACTGTTCTACTCTGAGCTTTCTCCAGGTCATTTGTTTGAAGCTGGTTTGTAAAAGTATCTTTGATTCCTTTTACTGGTAGTTATAACTGATTTTGTTGGCTTTCGACTTCAAATCGTCAAATTCGGTGTAACTCTGTAATATTTGTTAAACTGCATCAGGTAAATTAAACTATTTCAGTACATTTATCATAGTTGCATATACAATAACTAAAAAATTTCAAAATTTGCACATGTGGCGTTGTTTCCTGTAACGTTATCGTAAACAAAAAAAAAGTGGGAATGAAAACTAACTACATATTACTTA
This sequence comes from Himalopsyche tibetana, assembly GCA_030503985.1. Lineage (NCBI taxonomy): Eukaryota > Metazoa > Arthropoda > Insecta > Trichoptera > Rhyacophilidae > Himalopsyche > Himalopsyche tibetana. Next base: position 4,049,113 of record JAPJYX010000014.1, read on the forward strand.
AAGGAAATAAAACTCTTTTCATTTCTAAATAACAATTTTTCTAGCTATTTTTATAATTCGAATTTTATTCCCCAACTCTATCTAAAATAAAATATTTTTCCCAAATTATTGGTTGAGACAATAATTGTCTGTTTATTTTTAAATTTTCAGTGCTATCAGTAGAGTGTAGTACAAAATACTTAAATTTTCAATATTGCAATAAATTTATATTACGAATTAACGGTAGAATTTAATTTGAAAAGTCAATTTTGGGACCGAACAAATTGTAAAAATTTCGAATTACGAAATATCGTTGTTCGAATTAACGGACTTTTACTGTACTTGGATTTTGCAGGATTTACAAGAGCAGACTGATACCGGACCTCGTTGCAGACAAGAATGAAATATTTCGGAATGGAAATGTGAATTTAAAAAATGCCATAATAGGAAACAGTGGATTACTGTAATTTTATTTAATATAGGTATAAATAGTTTACAAATTTTCAATACAATGAAACACCTCGGGATCGCATAATGTAAAATATTTTTTGAATGATTATGAAACAAAATGATTGATATGAAAATGAAGAATCTATTTTAGGTCATCAATTAACCAATGAAAAATATTAATTACCTAAGAGATATGAATAAGATGATCAAAAAAAAAAAAAAATTAAAATTGATAAATCTTCATAAAATCATAATGGTGGCAATATTTTATTCCAAGATATTTTTCATCTACTTGATAAAAGGAATGTAAATGAAATTTGATATTGAATTAACAGCAACATCTGTAATTCAAAATAAATATTTTAACGTTAAAACAATATGTATAATAAGTAATAGTTTTGAGCCCATTACAAATATTTTAATATATTTCGACCTCAACCATAAATTTAATGTTGTTTCATTCACAACCATTTTGGCAATAATATTGTAAATGAACATTCATGGATTTTGCCCACATGATTTATTGCTATATATATTTATTTTTGAAATTGACAGTTGAACTTGCTTTAATGGAGTGAAAAGATTTACATGAAAACCAAATACAAATCACAAATATACAACCGTTAGCCAATCTTGGTGTAACAATTGGTGGAATTGGTAGGCATGGGGAATGAATTGATAATTGGGGACTCAAAAGTCCGTTATCCACGGATATTCTGTGTTAATGTGCTGACGAACGTTCTGCTCATTCCGCCAAACGCAGGTTAAAGAATAAAAACAATAATCCTTTGTACTTCATTCCACTTTATTTAATATGTCAGGACCGGTTTCGCTCATTGCGAGCATTGTCAACTGATAAGAAATATAATTTAACAATGCTATTTATACAAAATTGAAAAGTTATACACAACAGTTGGCATTGAAAAGAAATTGCCAATTACATTAAAGTGATTCTAAAATAACACAAAATTAAAATGTTCAACACAACTAACATATAATTAAAAAGTCATCCCAGATTCATAAATTCAGAATGCGATTGAAAGTAATTACAAACATAATTAAAATTTGGGAAATTTTTGACAAAATTAAATAAAGTGGAATGAAGTACAAAGGATTATTGTTTTTATTAATATAATGCCTTTCCACCAAGTATTGACAGTGAACACCCTAAAAGTGAGCAGGTTAAAGACATGAATTCTGAACATGAAAGCAACTTACGAATCAAATCGTAGTGATCTTTCAGACAACTTCAATTCATGAGTTGGTTTTGGACTGACAACTCTCGTTTGAACAGTTCTTTTAATTTGCAAATTGATAACATTGAAAACACAGTTGGGAAATATATATAGTAGCAGCACAATTTAGCTCAATATAAGTGATAATGGTTTGTTACATTGAAAACGAACTGTACTCTAATAACAAATGTTTTATTAAATTGAAATTAATCATGATGTTAAAAGAATAGATTTAATCAAAACTCTATTGAAAAGAATCAATTATAAGATAGTTATAATGACATCTACAGAAGAATTCCCAAATTTAAATCATTGATAGAGTACTTTATGTTTGTGCATCATTAAGTGATATGAATGAAGGAAAAATCTGTTTTTCTATATATTTTTTGTTATGGGTTACCAGTAACATACCATAAACAAGGAAAAATGTTATCTCCACTTTGATAGACATTCACTTTTAATTGGTTTCTATCAAAACAACGTAGAATAGAAATTCCTGACAAATATATTAGTTTAAAACAATTTCAACAAAGCAAAATAACAAAATTCAAATAAATAACATTCAAATCGCAATGTTCACCATTAAAAAACTCACACAGGGATAGGTTTAATATATTATTGTCTTTTATTCATTCACTTAAATCACTATACAAATAAACATTCATTCGATTAAACTTTTCTTGGTCGTTTTTTTATTGCGTTGATGTTTTGAACAATTTGATCAATCTGACTGTCGTCCATGACAACTGGAATATTTTTAGAAGTGTTCTGTTTGGACTGGGCCATCTTAGCGGAGATCTTATCTAAGAGCATCTGCGCCAGAGACAAGGCATACTCTTTATTCAGCACCACAATGAGGATGATTCCGAGAACAGGCAGGATGAGAATTGAAGGCTGATTCAAATCTTGCTCGGACACTTTGACCTGAAACACAAACATAATATGATATAGACCTGGGCTAATTAGAGAGGCGACAACAGACTACCGGGAACATTTAAATTTCACAATTTAAGATTGATTGTTTTGTATTATCTACACTACAGCGTTTGTATGCGATTCATGCCCGCGTGTGCCCATATTTGGCACACATAGGTCATGATCGGTCTTGTTATCAGTGTACAAGAGTACCTTACTTTTTACAGCGAGTTAACTCTTGTAACCAATCATTGGGTAAAGTGTGCCCGTGATTTGCAACGCCTGGCGTTTCTTTACAGCAATGTGTCTACCCAAAGTTAATCGCGAGCCTCTTGCATCAAAAACAATGTATTATATAAAAAGATTAATCTTGTGTTGAATTAAATTGAAAAAGTTGATTTATTTAGATTTTCTCCGTTACATGAGGTATTGATATTTAAAAAAAAAATATTGTTGAGTTCTTGGTGCAGTGATTAACGTCATTGGCTTCCATGACAAATCTCACGGAATAAATTCCCAGTACTCACAGCATTTTTTTTAATTTGTGACCCCTTCCATCCTACCAATCCTAAAATAATGGAGAGTGATTAGTTAACCACTAGTCCTATCCTAGCCCTATCTTTATATCCCTACTCTCTTTGAAAAATAATGGTTGAGTAACGGAGTAATACGCAGTTATCATATTTTAAAAATCTGTGGAGATACCTCCATAAGGACAACATATGCTCCACATTGGGAGCGAACAAGGATTAAAAGAAATACATATAAAATAAGCTAACATAGAAAACATTTTTTGACTTGGGCACATACTCATGCCATGGAGGTCTGGGACATATTCAAGTATGATGAAGGATAGACAAGTGCAGGCAGACCAGAATAGAGATATAATATAGCAACCAGAATAGAGATATAATATATTGGAATGGGTATGGAAGGTTCAAGAATATTTTCATGCTTCAGATGGCAAAATTTCAGGAATTTATATTTATACCTTGGGTTTGAATTCAATATCAAAATTCTTGTATTTTCCATCAGCATTGAAATATATTGGCTCCATGTTGTAACTGTGAGTTGCCTTCGATAGAGACGACTCCAACTGCAGGAAATACGTTCTGTTATCGGCTGGTAATCTGGGCAAAGCCAATTTTAAGCCAGGGTTAATTCCTGGCGCATATCCGGAGGCATCAAGTTTGTTAGTGTAAACATTCGATGTGGGCTCCAATTCCGTGGCCAGCCGTAATTTCAGAGTCTTGTAATGCTCCACCTTGGCAGTGTATATATATACCGATACATCATTCACAAGCAGCGGTTGAACGGCAACAAACTTCAAACCTTCGAGATCTTCAGCTTCAGACTTCACCTACAAAAAATAGTATTGATTAATTAATAACAGACCGGAAAACTTCTTTATATAAAGATAATGATGTTTTGAAATATAATATAATTCCTACATTGTATAGGATAACATAAAGAATAATAGTTTGCATATAATATAAAAACAGATCAGTATGAAATCCAATCAACTTCAAGTTATTGTATCTTTTTAAATATACTGTATTTCCTCGATTATAAGACACACCTTTATTTTTATATACCATTAATAAAAATAAACATAGCACAGCGTCATTTAATACGACATTGATTATAAGAAGCACTCCGAATTTAGAGACACAATAATAGGAAAAAAACATGCGTATATTAATTCAATACGGTATTAATTACACTTTATAGTTGATAATAGATCTATCTGTTATCAAGGGACAAATAAAATAAGCGATAAATGAGAGAAAACTGATGAATAATAAAATTTAACCACTTACTGGTCCAATTGATTTATACAAATGTTCCAAAAAGGATCACATATTTTTTATTATGCTCGAATATCAAACACAAGTGTTATATTTATTAAACATGCATATTTAGTGAAAGAATTCATTGTTTTTTTTTAATGGAATTTTCCCGATTTTAATGGAGTTATATCGTGGTCCGTTTTGACGGCATTCAATGCCCGAGTATACTCTAAAGCCTGCCTGAGTATACTAAAATGAAGTGTTTTTTTTTATTGAAACATTAATTTCATCAAATACAAAGTATTTAGTGCCAGATGAATTGTGTAATAGAGTTGATGCCTAGTTCAGAAACCAACATTCCAAGAGTAATAACTAATAAAATTTTATTTACTAGTTTAAATTCACAAAAGTCAAAGTTCAAGATACAGGAAAGCTCAAAATATGATTTGAGTGAAACTAATGACGAATGTTGTTGCATTTAATTAACAGCTTAACGACCGCACGTTTTTTTTTATAAAATTTCACCTGGCGAAATAAAATTTTGCGATAAATTCGCATAAATTATAATTTTACTAAATTCACTATAATTTGTAAGCAAATTGAGATATCTTTACAAAATTTAATTTTATTAGCTTCCAGATACTTCACCTATACGCATATATGTGTCCGCCGGCCAGCAACCTTTGTTTTTCAAAGACTCAAATACGTGTCCACGGTCGTTAAGCTGTCAACATAACAATATACACAAATGGACAACCTAGATATTTATTGAAAAAATTTTAGTTTGTTCACGCAGCAATATGGAAAACAAAAGAATTCATTTAAATAATTATATCAGCGAGAATTAAATTGACTCACATCCAACTGTATGAACGGTGGAATCACATGAGCGATTCCTAGATCAGCGGGAGCCTTCAAGCGTAGGCGGTAAGAGCATCCTCTGAGCAAACCTCGGACTCGGAAAGCACCCGTTTCTTTTTCAGGTGCGGCCTCTTCTAGGGGACATTTTGAAGGGTCAGCCCCGGGAGCGGGTTCGGCTAAAACTGTTGCTCCGCTCACTCCACTTCCTCCCAATGTCACAACTGATCCCACTGCCGAGCATGCTACGCGGACGCCACTGGTAAATAAAAATATTCACACATATAAATTAACGCATTCACTGACTATGATGCTAGGAGTATATTGATGTTGCACTAAGAAACTGATGAAGAAAAGTTCTGTGCTGCAGGCTTAATGGGCAGAATGGTTATGCAGCTGATTTGTGTGGCAGATATTGCATCAAGTGAGGTAACACGTCTCGCCTGATAAGTACACCATATGGCAGGGGTTACTAACCTTGTCACACCCTAGAGCGCAATCTAAAATATTAGTAGGGCGGCGAGCACCACATTTTTTCAAAATCTCAAAACCCAGGAATTTACCAATTTTCCCAAAATATCTACGAAACTCGTTTTTTTTTTTTTAGCTCACCGAGTAATTTGAAAATCTCAAAACCTGATTTAACGATTTGATAAATTTGTTGGCGGGTGCATCGAAACAAGTAGGCGGGCGCCATGGCACCAGCGGCCACGGGGTTAGTATGATAAAATATGATAATTTAAGATTTCGACTGAAAGTGCTTGGCGGAATTTCAATAAATTATAATAATTACGTATCTTTTTTTTAATCTAAAAGCGGCCATGTGTTCCAAAACTCTAATGTTTAATGTAAATGTGGTTTTTTCTATATAGAATTGTGCAAAGCAATTGAATTGCAGTCTTTACATACAAGACTTAATCGTAAAAAGCAGGGCTGTGGCATCGGAGTCGGGAGTCGTGATGTCGGGGGTTTTCTCCAGAGTCAAGAGTTGAAGTTGGAAAAATCTTAAGACTCCCCATTTATTTTTTAAATATTTCTTGTGTGAAGACAATACCACAATAGTCCATGGTGTTGCCACTGCATGCTTAGCTGACTAAAGATGATCTGATGATATACATATATATAAGTTGAAATGAAATGATTGAAAAATTTCTGTCTTTTACATGACTCCACAGCCCTGATAAAAAGTATTCCATCTTTATTGTTGATTAATGGGATTAATGAACGCCTGAATATGCCAAAAGGCGAAACACTAGTCGTTAGTGACAAAACGTGTAGGAATGCAAAAAATTTCAACAATTCAAATACAATACGATAATGCGAAAGACTCATTTCAAACAATACAAAATCTCTCTATTCTCAAGTAACAAAAGTAAATAATAGATAATTATGACAAAACAAGTGAATTAGCAAGGCATTTTATCTTTCCAATTATTTATCCTGTCATGACCTTTAATTTGAATATTTACAAAATAATTTCAATCCAAAAACTGTTCTAACCTTAATATCACTTCATGAGTTTCTCCTTCCTTTACGGTTATAATACGGTGCGGTGGCTTAAATCGATACTCTTTCATGAGCGGCTTCAGATAATACTCTCCCGGTGCGAGAGATGGAAACACGAGACGGCCGTCGTTACCTGTCGCCAGATTACGGCGATACGATGATCCTCCAGATACGGACACCAAAGCGCTCTAGAAGAATAAGCAAGAAAAATTAATGGTAACCGCTTTCGAGCGTTAATTCTGTGCGGTATGGTTTTTATCCCCAAACTGGGACTCTCATACATGATTTGCGTCCACATCTTTTATCTGATTCTAAAAACAGGGCACAAAGAAAGAAATTGACTAACTACAACTCTTTTCCAAGCACAATCAGAAAAGAGAAGTTGGTTGATGACAACTACATCTTATAAAACAACTTCTTTTGCGATGTTCTATTAGAGGTCCATATACCCCAAAGTTTGTAGAGATTAAAACTATTGTAACAACAGTAAAAATATAAGGTATATTGTAAAAACTTCAAATGAATACTATAAAAAGGATTTTATTTCATTATCTTGCAATCAAAATACCTGCAAAGGTTCCTTATTAGCTGCGTCCACAATTGTAACAATAATCTCTGCCAACTTTTGAGCCTTGAAGTTTCCGTTATCATCGGGCCCAGATAACACGTATGATTCTTTTTCAGCCAATAGAGTATATGTGAGCGAGGCATCCAACGGACCAAAATGGTATTTACCATCTGCTCCTGTACTTAGCACAGCTTCTTGCTCTCCTGGAACAAGAAAAATTATTTAATATCTTAGGTCAAGCATAAAATATAAATGGTAATATATACACTTGTATAACACGGTACTTCAACATCAAGGTTTTGTTATAACACAGTAGGTAAATTATAGCATATTTTTGTATGACAAAGTATATTGAAAAATCATTAAGCATCAAGGCCTACAAAAGGGTATTATGTTCCTTATGCGCCCTCCCCTTTCCTTAAGACTACAAAATCAACCAGCAAATCGATGTTTAAGGTAATGAATGCCTCAAGAGAAAATAAAGAATAGATTGGGCGTGCAGCCTCTTGGTAGAAAATTCAAGCAGTCACCTCTTGAAATTTATTTACAGACTGGTCAAGTTAAATATCACATTACAAGAAATTTAATTTTTAAATATCAAATATTGCCTATCAAATTGTATCTAAAAAAATGTATCTTAACTGTATCATTGAGGAGAAATCATCTCTGGTGTGATGCAGAAAGGAAAAACAAGTTTATCGAATAAAAAAAAAAAAAATTCTTAAACACCCACAATTGTTATACATAATAGGATTTCTTAAATTTTTTCTACATTCAAATCTTTCAGCTGACCTAAGCTTCATTATTACAGTATTTAGTCATAATACATGCAGAAAAAGAGTCTGTACTCATCCTAGAAATAAAAACGGCCAGGAAACCTGTTTTGCAGGGTCCGTAGTTAAATGTTGCAGTTTCGGTAGTTAAATAAAGACAAGAAAGAAATCATACAAGATCTGATCATCCTTTTGGATGAAATATAATTGAAAATTCAAGATATCTAAGAGAGTAAGGACAATACAGTGTGCCTAAAACAGGACTAGTAGTTAGTTAACACCACCCTGTTTTATTTGGGGTCTGCTGGGTGAACAGAAATTTAGACATGACATACATCGATGCCTAGAAAAGACAAATCTGTAAATTGAATTAAAAAGCATTTTATGAAATTGTTTCAACTGATACTCTCAAGCCCAGTGCAAAATATAAAATCACTCCATTGAACAGATTGAATACATTCAATACAATTTGTTTTAATTTTTTCTATAAACATACCTCCTTTTAATGTAATAACAACATCCTTTATCGGTGGTACAACTTGTCCTGAAAGAACACGACCGAGTGTTGCTGTGAGTTGTAAGCCGATGTCGACACAGTCTCCGCTGGCGGCACTTAAAACTCGAGCACCAGGTGGTGAAAACAAAAGCTTTCCGGATTCTGGTGTCACAAGGACGGAGGCGCCCTGTAAACATAATCATTCATAAAAATCACAGCGCAACAAAATAAATAAATACACTGATTAAAATCATCATTGCATGTCTCATTCTCAAGAATTAGAAAATAATATCAATGGAACCATAGTTCTTAATAAAAAAACTTATTGCAGAAACTGTTAACACAATTAGAAAATATAAATAAATTGAAAGGACACATTTTTTAAATTTATATCGTCGGAAGCACTGCAATCACCAACTTCATTCAGTAATGTTTTAATGTTTGTCAATCATGCTTTAAAATAACAACTGTAATTATCTGTATATTAAAAAAATATATATATATTAAAAAAATATATATATATCAAAAATGTATTTTAATTGTTAAACATCTTCAATATCAAAGTGTTGGGCATTTCACTATCTTTTATTTTATTAAAAAAAATTAATATACTAAAAATATTATTATCGATGCAAATGTACATACTTGCGCCATCATCAAATTGTGGCGATAGACAAACATGCCATCTTGTTTCTGTGGAAGGGGTTTTAAAGGTCCAACATCTTCTGTTTCTTTGCCAATCTTCAATTTCAAATCATCGACTGCTTCATTTGCCAAAATTAAAATACCGATCGAATGGGCCACAGCATTTATCGAAACCATCTGAAATTAAATTACGAATTCGTAAGAAATGATAGTATCTAAAATATCGTGTTAAAAAAATTTACCTTCTGTTGAAATCTAAAAAATATAAACTTTTATAAAAAGACAAATGGAAAATTCAATGTTATATTAAAAATGTGTACATACATTATTTGCTTGTCGGGTGCTGTGAGTGACAGTAGCCCGTTCATAGACATGGCATCCTTTGGGTGTGAATGTATATTCTCCGGCTGACGGCAAACAGTGTTGAGAAAGACCAGCTGCTACATCAAGACTGCCTTTATTGGGACCGCTTGTGTACAGCACCTAGAATAATAAATTTAATTTGACATTCCGCAGTCGTAACTAGTGATATAAAATTTTCTTACAAATTAGGACAGCCTAGATATATTTTTTTTAAAAATACATGAAAAGTAGCCATAAAAAAATGAGTACAGGCGTAATTTTTCACACAAATACACCTGCAAAAAATTTTTTTTATACCATATTTCTTATAATTTAATCCAACTCTCTCAATATTGTTATAAATAAGATACACTGATACTTAAATTGTTAAGTATTATGCTTGTAGGTAGGATGAGCTATCAGTAACTACATCAGGGAGTGCAACCAATTCATTAATGTTCTTGAGTTTATTTGCAATAAAATTTCAGTGTAAATAAATATAAAACAAAATTACAAAATCGTAGATAGCATTTGTTTTAGAGTGATTTTATTGACAATGTTATAAATTAAAAACGTAAATTATGTAATAAAAGGTTTAATATTAGGAACTCCTTGCCCTTCACTTTTCCCAGGACCAGCATGACCCCTTCAGCCCCCTTTAGTACCCTCAGGAGGGCTGATGTGCGCACTTTGGGAACCTATGCCCTAAATCAGGCACGGGTAAACTGAAGAGCAATTTTTATATTTTTGAAAAAGATTCATGTTTTTATTTTTAAAAAAAGATTTAAAATAAATTTAATAATCGTTATTTTTGGATAAACCTATATATGTGAAGAAACATTTTCAATCATGAACCTCAATAAAAACTCTTTACGATCAAACATCGCTAATGCACATTTAAAACAAGTTTTAAGAATCTCAACTACGAAATGAACACCTGAATTTTAAAAAATGTTAATAGACGTAAAACAGTTTCATTCTTCTCGTTAAATTGTTTTTTTTTTATGATAAATAGTGTACATGGTATTTAACTTGCGGCCCGCCTCACATTTTGAATTCCTGACTTTGGCCCTCTGGCCGAAAAGTTTGCCCCCCCCTGCCCTAAATGATAAAATAAATCCATAGTATAAAAAAGGATTTATACATACCAACAATGTCAGATACCATTCCTTTTTTTTGGATGCACAAATTATGACGTTGAAATACACGCAGTTTTGATGTTTATTGAAATATATGTGGCTTTTATGAACCCGTAATAAGATACTTGCTAAATGCAATTAAAATGTTTTTAGAGTAAAATAAAAGCAATGATATTTCATGACCAACACCAAATTTTACAGACCAATTAATTTGATGCACGTCAAGGGTCAATACATTGAATATAATTAAATAAGCAACATCAAGAATTTAAAAGTGAACAATTCAAAAGAAGAAGAAGCTAACAATATAAATGCGTACCTCTGATTTATGTGATGCGGTAAATGATACTGCATATCCGATGTGAACAAATTCGGGTACGGCAGCTTCCGCTGTCGTCACTGCAATGTTGTGTTTTGTAGATGACCAACATAAAGTTTCCGACGGCACTGACACCTCGTAACTACCAGGGAGAACCTCAGTAAAAGAGTATTTACCGTCTGAAACATACTTTTCCCCATAAGTCACATGGTAATGTAAGAAAGAAATTTGGAAAATTTGTAATTAATAAATTGAAGTACCTTGAGCATTCGTTTTGGTCGGTTGCCCGATGTAGCTGCCGTCTAATGACAGTGGCCTCAAAGTGACTGCGACACTCAAACATGATGCAATTTGTCCGTCTTTCATACAATTAACTCGCCCGCTCAAAGTTGCCTTCAATTGGGAGAAGATTATACCATCGATAGGACTAGAGGCAACATTTATCTTTTGGGATACAGGGAAAAACCTAAAAAACAATCATAGCACAATGACTTCCTTGATTATTATGTTGAAAACGTTTATCGGCAGTGCAAAGATGATTACATGTAAATAAGTTACAATACTAACTGTAGTCCATCTCTTCTATCTTCATCGGAAACCTCAACACTGGCAAGATATGCTCCAGGAGCTAGATGAATACACCATTTTCCGTTTGAATCAGTAGCGGCACGTTTAGTTGCGGCTGAGGGTGGCGTAGCAGGTTGCAATAAGACAGTGCGAGTAGCGCCATCACTTCCTGCCGCACCCTGAACTGTTCCGCATGTGCGCCATCTCGATGGTTTCACTTCCACAGCTGCTCCATTTACACCAGATGCTGACACAGTCAGTGGTGCATCATCGAATTCACACCTATCTTAAATATCAATGCACACCGTCACACACATTAAAAACAGAGCGTTGGCATAACAGTGTTAATAAATAAAGTATTGAATAACATTCACATAATTAAAATTTAAAAAACTAGGCAAATTATATGTCACCTGCGGCAAATTTGATAGTGTATGTATTTGACTTGAGATTAGTCAAGGTGTATTTTCCATCTTGTCCAGTAACTGCGACAGGATTGCCTGCAAGAGATACTTGAACTCCTGGCATGCCGGCTCCGCCAGCGTGTGTAAGCACACGGCCCTCCACAGTGAAACCTGTAACCTAAAATTATATTTCCTTGTTCAAAACTGGACTGCGATCTCTCTCAGTACAAGAATATGTAATAAGAAAATTATTCTTCAGAGACTAGACAAACCTCGAAGATTTTTCCAAGGTTCAAGCTATCATGCTGAACATGAATGTCGTATTTCCCGGGCTGGATGTTGAAGGTAATTTTATTTTGGCCACTGGGCTTCTCAACAGGAGAGAAATAGTAACGACCGGCAGGGATAAGTGCGAAAGTAAATTCACCGTTGGAATCTGTTGTGACATGACAAATTGGATTTCCTTTGATATTTTGAAGAAGAGATGTGTCACAACCTTCAATTCTTTGCATCACTACTTCCTGAAAAAATAAAAAATACATCTTCTGATCAAATGCTGTTTTAATATTAAATAAAATTAGAGAAGAACTGAGCAATTCAGGCTTTTAAATCGTAAGTATTCCAAAAGTATAACCCTTACATCTTTTTCGGAATATAATAATACGATAACTCCAGCAATTGGTCTTCCCTCTGAAGTCACCTTTCCTCGTGCGTCATAGCCTCGTACCGCTAATGAACCCAATTCCATCTCAGTGTTTCCACCCGAAACTTGCACTGAAGTACTCGAAGGCTCCAACTTCCATCTATAATAATTATTAATATTATATAATAAAAGTGTGAACAAAATATAGTTTTTAGATGATAAATAACTGTGGTAGGGATATTATGACAATATAAGTTAGTTTGATAAGATATTTCGTATATGTTCGCAAACCAGTAGTGCTCCTTGCTGCGAGTGTACAAAAATTGGGTGTAAAAGTGTTTTTTTTTACAATCATTAATCGGTCTATTAAACTAGGTATTTTACTATTCATCAGCATTGTGTAATGGCCAACAGATAAAAGAAGTAATACTCACTTGCTATGGCTCGCTTTTACTGTGTATTTTCCTGGAATAACAGGAGTGAAATGAAAATCTCCTCCGATTTTAGTACGCGTGTCTCTCATTTCTCCTTTTTCACCAATAAGTTGGATATTTACACCTGCCGGACCCACTGTGTCCCCAGCCGTAACTACTCTGCCGGTGATACCAAAGCCGGTGAAGGCGAAATTAACATCTTGGCCTTTAGAACAAGGGTCGTTCGACCCATCGACGGTAATCGGAATCTCTGCTGGTTCAATACTCCATCCCGGGGGCGGGTCCACTTTTAAAACGTAATCTCCGTGTTCATATAAAGGTAAAAAGTAATACCCGTTCCCGGGTGCACATTCTGTCTTTTCTTTTAAACTTCCCTGTTTAGTGAATCTAAAACATTCAAATATCTTTAAGTTACAAAGTTTCATTCAATAAAATACAAATATTACAGTCATCGAGCTGATAAACTGAAAACACGACGACCTGTTAATTGGATTATAACCTATAAATAGGGATAATTGTATACTTACAGCTTCACTTCAACCTTAGAAAAATCTAAATTGACATGACTTTTTATGAAACCCCCACATCCCAATATGTCATTACAAAATGAATTTGGTATAATATTTAATAAATATAATGTACAAGTGACAAGAGGCAAAGTCTTCACCATCGCCATTTTTCTCAGCTGACAGCATAGACAAACTTAGACAAATCCTATATAATAAATTGATAGCAAATTGGATACCAACAGTAAATATCCGATTTACAATAAAAAAAATCTTTTTATTTTATGTAATCTAAATCGATTAAAGATGTACATCACAGTTTATTTATGATTACGCAGTTTTGTAGGAAAGGGAACTTGTCACCCGGGGCGGTCCTTGAATTTGCCGCCCCCTATATTTCCTTTTATTTTGTTTTGAAATCACTTCTTTTTAAATTATGACCTGTGAGTTTTAATGCATATAATATAAATATAATTTCTCGAAAAATATTTATTTTTGAAAATGCCACCCCTAAAAATATGCCACCCGGGGCGGTCCGCCTCTTCCGCATCCCCATTTTCTACCTCACTGTGATAACGTACCTAAGCTATGTTTAATATTCCAAGTATTTTTTTCACATTATCAGAGCTTTTGACTAAGGTAGAACTTATTTTCTTTAAGTACTCACCTATTTTGTTAAACAATGTAAATATGTACATTATTATCTAATTAAATCAGTGTGATCTTGATTAATTATTAATATTATTAAAGAGTTTGCATTATATTAGAAGTATTTTTTAAAAAAACCTGTCGACGGTAGTTTATTTGATTGTAATATTATATTAAAAAGTTTATAATAAAATATGGCAATTCAATACAAACTTATATTTCAATACATCTTTGAAATTATTGAATTGGCATGGTATGCTTAAAAGAGTCTATGCAGAATAGTTAGCATGCTTTTATATTGTCAAACAATTCAATGGTTTTAATAAACATTGAAAAACTATTTCCAGTAGTGTTTAAAAGATTTATGATAATCTATTTCATTAGAAACACATAGAAAAATAGCCATCATATAAAGTAAATTATTTGATTTAAAAAAAGCACCGGTATTGATAAAAATATTACTTCACAAAAATGTATGATCTCTACTAATTATGATGGTTATTATCTCCAGTAAAGAAGCAACGAGTAAGTTTCAAATAGTTGGCGCGTATTGTACTAGATGGCACCCATTTAATGAATACCCGATCGCACTTCAAGGCAGTCTAACTTAGCCAGTCCAATAATAAACGTATAAGATTCCTAGTGGGTCGCGCGTGTAGAGTGATTTTAATAGGTGCCGGTGTAATCAGTTTATTAGGAAATCTTCAATAATTTTATAATCATGGGTGGTAAGTACCGAAAAAATATTAATCATTATGCATTTTCTAATTCAATAAACGTTTGTCGGTGACCTTATAACCTTCAAAATTTACATTGAATTCATTGATGAAGCGATTGAAGAATGTCAACATAGTGATATGAAATAAGCAAGATCAAGGTTATCTTCTCTCTATTTGAAGCTGCAAGTTAATTAAATACGAAAGAAATCGATAGAAAGCTATTTATCTACGCGAATGAAATCTTATCTGATGTTAGTTTAATTAAAAAAATAAACATAGTTTAAGCGCGATATTTAAACGTGTAACAATAATAAAACTTCATACAGTTAATTCCTAGTGAAATATTATTACTTGTTGAAAATATGAAATAATATTATCAAACCCATACTTCACACGTTTGGAAGACTTATATTCCTAAACCTATTTTTATTTAGATTAATTTTTCCATTTCTCGTATTAAAATACCCAAGATGACGAGAATCTCTTTTTTGAAACTTTTGTATTGTGATTTAGGAATAAATGCATTAGAGAAAAATTACGAGGCCGTCAATAAAGGAATGTTTTTATTTAATTCACCGATGTTTGACTAATTATCCATTTCAGGAAGTATCGCTTCTTATTTTTTTATATATTAAAAATAATCTAGAATCTGTTGAATAGACTTTTTTATTTTTTATTAACTTGCGAAGGAATGTGACAGAAATAGTCGAAGCTTACACGTAAAACAACCAGAAAAACATTCGTCCAATGGCGAGATCTATTTTTGCTTTCCAATGGAATGGTTACTTACTCTTCGAGTCTCTGTCCCTGGAATATAAATTGATGCATCCGACGAGTATAAAAACTCAGACGACATTTTATTATTCGTTTCTGTCTGACACTAGAACTGCGGTAAATTATTTAAAAAAATCTTTTATAAAAACGATTATTTATTCTGTTTTATAAACAAGAAATACTAGATAAAATTTAAAACCTAATAAATGCGTCACATAAAAAAATATGACACCCCCTTCATATTCTTTGCGAATTGGTAAAGCTCTTCTCGAAGAATTTAATCAGTTTTCTACCACCGCTCTTTATTATGCAGTGATTATTTAAGCATGGGTCGTCGTCGATCGCTTTACTCATGATTTATTTCAATATAAAATCTGCAACCAGAAATGAATATTTTTTAACTGGATACAATGTACCTATAATACTATGAAATCAAAAATTCTCACTTAGAGCCACATGTTACTCTTTAAGGGTAAACTTCGCCTATTCATTAATTAACACGGATGTCTGTTGTACTTACTTACGTTGTGCGATTTTGTGAACACGCACGCATGTGTGTTCAATAAAACTGTTCAATAATTATTCTTTTCACCAAAATAAATACTGGCACGCCTCCGATTCGAGTAATGATTGTTTTGCAATACATTTTTCTCTTCTTGCTGTCAAAATTTTATTACACGACTCAACAGCTGAATATTATGTTTAAAAATGTGTCGGGAACGTTTTATAATGTACATATTTGACAGTGAAAGAATATATTACACTAATATCATCATTTTGTTGATACCTCGGTTCCAAAGTGTAACAACTAAAAATGCATAGTTGTCAGATAATTAGGAAAGAAGATTTCGGACAGGCTTCTTCTTCTTCTTCTTCATCTTCTAATGTGCATCTATGTTTTACACATTTGAATGAAGTTCTATGATTATCTAAAATGTGTGATTATATTTATAATAATATCAGCATAATTTAATTTTTTATAGTATTAATAACTTTCAGAGATTTTTCACACGAATTTCGTAGCTGTTAAACTTTGGATTTAAAGAATAATGACCACTGCCATATTTAAATAACCACAGATAAACACTTGTTAAACTTTAGACCTGGGTATCGATATTATGAAATTATTATGTGTAGAAACTTATCTATTGAAATACCTACGATGAATATGAAGTATCACATCGACATATCGAATATCCACAGTAGTGTGATAAAAAACAACTGTCAATAATACAATCAACTATTTTTTCTATAACACGGTCTACTTAGAAGAACGAATACTATTTATTCTAGCACGATTTCCAGAAACCAAAAAAAAAACTAAATAAATGATTTCCTAATAACAAGAAATTCAACAACACAGGACGATAATAAAAAAAAATCTTTATTAGATTACGCATTATTACGCATTTAACGTGTCAAGAAATTTCTAGCGATTAATATAAAATTACTGTGACTTGCAATCACTTGAAGAACTTTATTGAGGATTTATCGGGATTCAATTTCTCGTTTATATCTTATTATTTAACTTCACCACAGATATATTATATTTCGCGAGGCACTCTTTAGATCAGTGTCTGCCAAACTGTGTGCCGCAAGAAGTCCCAGGTTTGCCGCGGTGGAAGAAGCCTTAAAAATGTCAATTTTAAATAATGCCTATTTGGTACAAAATCGAGGATTTTAAATTCCTCGGTGAGCTAAAAAAAAAGTAAAAGGAGTTATGGAGATAATCTGCGGAAAAAGTATACCAAATCGAGGATTTCAAATTCCTCGGTGCGCTAAAAAAAAAGGAGTTTTGGAGACAATCTGTGGAAAAAGTATACCAAATCGTGAATTTCAAATTCCTCGGTGAGCTAAAAAAAAGAGTTTCGGAGATAATCTGCGGCATCTTGGTGTGCCGCAGGAAAGGCAGACACTGCTTTAGATTAATGTTTGTTTGTGTTTATTTGTCTTATGAATGTATTGCTGTCTGGTTATCGAATTGTCGTTCTGTAAAATTTAAACCAGATCTTGTCAACCCGAATCGAACACAATTAGAATTAGTTTCGGTGTTTTTAATTTAAATTTCGTGAAAGTACAAAACATAATATTGTTTTAATTTTTATCGAAAACGAAATATTTCTTGACATATTTTTTAAATTGTCGAATTTTCATAGGAAACACGTTAAGTAAAAAATATACTTCTATAAAAATAAACATCCGTTAGTACATATTGTAGCCATTTTTCGTAGATTCTGAAAAAATATTGGTCTCCCACAAGCTTTATTATGAAATGTTTCAATTAGTTTTATCTATATTAAAAGTTGACATTGTAAATCAGGAGAACAAATATAGAACAGGCATTCAGAAATGAACCATTTCCGGTAACTATATTTTGTATTCTTCAAATAATGCGGATTTTTCAACTTATTCCGGGTTACAGAGGAAAAAATATGATGACTGAAACCATTCAGATTTCCTTCTAGAATGATTTTTTCTCAAAGCAAGGAACAAAACATTAAGTGTGTAGTTTGAACACCTCCGGTTGAGAAACACTATAATATTTATTAACGCCTTATATGTGTATAAAAAGATAAAAATTATTTATCGTTCAATTAATATAGTATTATTGAAGCGCCACCATTATACAGGAATACCAAATAACGCCTTTATGTAGAAAAACATTTGCCTAAAACCACCATTTAAAAGCATAAAAATAAATATTTTTTTAGGTGGTAGTTCTGATATTGAATTATGTATACATACATTTTAATTTATTTTTCGCGAGTGTTTTAACAATTTGATAGAGGTGGACATCGGTGCAGTTGATTTCATTTTATGTAAACATTATGAAAAAAGTCGATTAGCTCTGAATTTGACACTGCTTGAACCCGAGCATTATAATCGATGTTTTTAAAAATGTATAAAATTCTTGCATTCACAAATACATGCATTATAACGAATTTAAGACTCAACTTCGAATTGAGTATTGACTGTCCATCAATTTAAATTCTTTTATGTTTATATATTACATTATTTATTAAAAATACTCTCTCTATAAATAATTATAGTTTATACCACGATCTTCCACAAGCATGTTGAGTTTACGCCATCAAACCTGCGGTAAAATTTGATTCCGAGAACAATGTTACAGCTATCATGTTCACATGTCAATTTATCAATGATGCCATTTTTTTTAGTTAGTGTTAATTTATAAATAACTAATATGTACGGGGGATACCACAACAAAATATTTCTTAACGTTCATGATATTAACGATAAAACTTAAAATAAGATTGAGAGTCGTAAAAGTTTTATAGTATTTATGTTGGCGGAAAAATGTAACGTTTCAAGTAAAACCTGATAACTTTTCAATCTTTTCTTATTTCAAAAAAACTTCATTGTTTTCTTTGCGAATGAATCTTATTTTAGGTCGGGTAAACTTTTAATGGCAAGTTATCTATAAATATGTATTTTCATCTCAATAAAAAACT
The DNA here is from genome assembly GCA_030503985.1 of Himalopsyche tibetana. Taxonomy (NCBI): domain Eukaryota; kingdom Metazoa; phylum Arthropoda; class Insecta; order Trichoptera; family Rhyacophilidae; genus Himalopsyche; species Himalopsyche tibetana. The sequence continues at coordinate 4,068,296 of JAPJYX010000014.1, forward strand.
ATCGAGATATATAATTTATAGCAATCAAAACGTACAGAACTATTTTTTCATTGCAACACTTTTTGTTGAAAAATCATCTGTGTGGCTGTATTCAAAATAAGTTTTCATTATTCCTCATGACATATTATGATTGGGAGTTTTACGTCCGTCAATTTATTTATCAAACCATCTTATAATTTATGATATTAAAGACAACTGATATATGGAACCTGCAGTACCGGCGCGAGGTTATCTGGCGCCCTAGGCAACGGTCATTGGCGCGCCCCCTTTTTAACAAACTGTGGAATATTTTTTTATATGCATATCCGCTCTCAATGTGAAACATATGGCTTCCTAATGGAGGTATCTCAAGAGAACTTTTTTACGAGAACTTTTTGTTAGTGAGTCGCTCAACCTACCTTTTTCGAAGTAAATGGAATACGATACATAATTATAACGAACAAATACAAGTATAAACTATTATTTGTTATTAGAATATTTAAAAAAAAATGATTACTCAATTTATGCGCCCCTTAATGATTTGTGCCCTAGGCGATTGCCTATTTCGCCTGTATAGTAGCGCCGGCCCTGGCGAACCTGACAAGTAGAGAGAACGTTATCATAGACAAATATAGTGTATTGTAGAGTTAGTAGACTTGATTATGAGATGAAGAGGTGCGTTTAATGAAATATAATGGTTTTCTAAAAATATTGATTATGTTATGTACTCCACATATTGTGGGGAGATCTTGGGAAGGCGCCTGCGGTAAACTCGTCTCACCACATTGATCGACCTCATTCTCAGTGATATTTGATCTACACATTGATTTTCTCGTCGGCACATCTAACACAATATAGTATATGTCTTAGGTTATAAGATATTTAACAATAAAAAAAGCGATGTAACAAGGTTGCATTTATATAAATGTAATAGCAAGTGCAATGATAGGAACAATTGAATGCATAATTTGCGTTGACGTATACAGATTACCTGGATAATCTGCATGCATGCTCGCCACCACAATCATATCAGCTTATCCTCAATTGTTTTCATTTGAAAACTTATAGCTAAACTAAACTAAAGGAAGTAGTTTAACAACCTTAAAAAATAATAACCATCTAAAAGAATATTCTTCAAATTTTGTATTGGTACAATATACATATAGCTTTGTAACGGATTAGCAACATTTGTAAAACTTCTTCAGGTTTATCATTTGCAATGGCAGTGACGGACTAGTGACGGCCGACGGGTAGTCACTACCCTATAAGTTAATGAGGCGCGCGACATATACTTTTTGATAAGATTTTAATTTCTTTTTATTATTTTACATTGAATTTTATGACGTTTTTATATCATTCGAAAAACAGGGCCTTTAAATTTTATTGCGCCTGTGGCTTCTGGGTGTACTTTATCCGCAACTGCGTAGTGACATATTTTTATTTAAGTTTCATTATATATACATTAGTAAAATATATTAATATAATTGCTTTAAAAAATTCTCTATAAGGTTGGCAACGTCAAAGTTTGTCTTGGTATAATATTAAAAGGCGAAGGTAAAAAAATACCTATATATACACGTGGAAACAATATAAAAATGTTTTTCTAACCGTATCGTCGCTTTTTCACGAGACATTCTGCGCCGAAAAAATCGAGATCTATCCCGAATTGTCAAATCGAATTTAGCTAGATTTAAAAAAAAGTTAAATTATAATTCAGATATTCTTTCATCAAGTTTTCAAAGTTGTTTTCACAACACGAACACCATGGTGTTCTTTAATTTTCTTTGCTCTTATTTTTTTTACCCAAATATGTTTTTATTTATGCGTCAAAAAAAATACATTATGTTGTCCGAAATAATGTGGATTCACATTTATTTTAAAATATTATATCTATAAATATAATGTTGAAAATCTGCGCGTTACAGCATTCGCTATTCACGAATCGAATGCGATCAAAATCAATCACCATTATTTTGAGCAATGGCCAGATACTAAAGAACGTCACTCTCCAACCAACCAAGAAATGAATCGATTAAATTTATCGCGAATATCAAGACGCATATTTTTATTTCCTCGGCAGATGTTTTCGCCAACTGCGAGTATGTGACGATGAGACCAGGGTTCTCTGGTGCGGTAGACTGTGGTCTCCCACGCCTGAACGCTTTTGGCTGTGACGCTGTTTCGGGAATAAAAAGATAATAATGATCTGCCGGACCTTGGCTTTCGCTAATATAATGCTTAGTAAGATGATGGCTAACGTTTCGCAATCTTATTTCGTTTCCAGTGGGAGCTTTCCTCAGCCAAGGAATGCACTCGCGCTAATCTTTCCGACTTAAGTCGTACTGATCCCTAGAAAATGAAACTTCCTACATATGGCTACCGCCACTAACCTGTCAAACAAATGATTGCGCTGTCAACTGTGTGACAGTTACAAATAAAAAAACATTACAGAAATATAAGATATTGTGGAACATTTATTTCAAAAATATTCGGGAAAGAATAGAAGGCAAACAGGGCCGCACCTGGGGGTTAAGCCGCCTGCATGCAAACTGGCCGCCCCCATTGATAAGTATAAAAATCATAATTATACCTATCATTCGATTTTCCCGGTTTTGCCGCCTGTGTGGTCGAGTGGTCAACGCTGTTGGCTTCGGCTACGGAGGGCCCGGGTTCAAATCCCGGTACGGACAGTTTTATAAATTGATTTTTCAATCGATTTATGAATTTCTGTTCAAAGGTATGGATGTATGTGATGTCTTGAATTCCCCCTTCTCATCCATCCTATCCTATGAACGGGGCGTATCGAGAGCGATTAGCTTACCACTAATCCTGTCTAAGCCCTATCCTTCTATCCTTACTCTCTTTGGAAAAAGAGAGGTTGAGCAACTGAGTAACAAGCAGTTCTCGTAGAGACACTTCTGTTGAGATAAACTCCATTAGGAGTCCATATGCTCCACATTGGGAGCGGACATGGTTTAAAAAAATATACTTCAGTATTGGCAATTTTTAAAAATGCGGTACGTAGCCTATAAAGGTAATTTTAAGTGAAGAAAATCAGAACCATTGCAATGTACTATGCAAATAGTTCTATTGGGGTGGCATTGGCCGGAAAAATTTATACCTGACCCTTCTATTAGAAAAAATACGATGCTAGCAACGTAAACTTTTTAAAATGTGCACCTAGTAATTGCATTATGAAATGGCATTGATTTCTAACATAACATCTATGTAAAAGTCTTCTTCTTCATTCTTGGAATAAATTAAAAAAAAATGATTTAATTATATCTATTGGTAAATGTAAGTCAGTATTCTAATGTTTCATTTCAGACATAGTAAACATGGATGAATATGGGTTCAGCAAAAATATGAAATCGTTCGCTCTCACTATAGATGCCTTGTTTTTATTATAACTTTCTTCCGGTGCATACTAGATCAGGCGTGGGAAACCTGCGGCCTTCTGGCCAATTCTGTAATTTTATAAATTTATGTAAATTTGTAAATTCCTAACATATTCTGACTGTAAATTCCTGTTTCCGGACAAAGATTCCCTAGTCAATTTTTACTGCGGCCTTATGTTTAATCAGAAAAATGAATGCGGCCCTTAGAGAAGAAAAGGTTCCCCACCTCTGTACTAGATAATTAAAATACGCAAATATAATGTTTTGTGGAAGAATCATTTAATTGTTTAAAAAATATTATCATGTCAATCAGTCATTAATTATTAACGTATTATTGGTAATGTTATCTGTCAACTACGAAGGAAATTAATGTCTCACATAAAAAGTACATGCTTCATTATTATCATTTTATTGGATGTTATACTATTTTTAATATTACTGCGTTATCTCAAATGCTAGCGTTCATTCATCAGTTCAATCTTCGAGAATAATATCTAATGTGTAAACAACTACCTATTTTAAAATTGTTTTTATTTCATTAACCATAACATTAAAAACACTTAAAAAATGATTCCATAATGTGGCCTTTAATTACGAATTAATGAATTTTATTTTTGTTTTTGTTATATTCTGAATTGATTTTTATACAAGGAAACCTATCAATCATTGTTTTATAATTTTGGCATACTTTTTTTACACCGTATTGCGTGGAACGTAGATATCCACAATGTATAAAGAGAATTCAGTGTATGTATAATGTTAAAAATATATTGTTTAGGTTATATTTATTAATGTATAAACATAATTAGTTGATGTAAATCAACAATAATATTATCAATATTGTGGAATGTTGATGTTACGGATTATTTCTTTTCGACCGTACTAAATAAGATTTACAATAATATTATATTTATGATCTATTTTCATATTCAATACATATATTAATTATTAAAACAGTGGAACTCCGATCTTCTGTTCCCGCATTATTCGTTTTCATCGTTTATTTTTCATAATCCCGACCAAACACCCGTAAGAACAATGTTAAATAATCCCGCATTAATCGATCCCCGATTTACCGATTTCCTCGACCTGTCAAATATTATCGATCCGTCACAAACATTATCCCTATTGACCGTTTTGTAGTACACATCTCATACCAACTGCCGGAGATTATCGCAGTATATTACACAAAAATTAAAAGGTTTTGTGACTATCTTAGGAAGGTGTCCGATTTATACAACACACATTGGTTACGGATGACTCGTATACGAGTCTTTTCGCCGGTCTGACTGACGCGTTGAAATATATACATCCAATGCGACAAATGTTTTAGATTCTCTACGGAGATGGTGTAACAAATGTTTGATGCATCATTTAAAAAATAAAATATTAAAATATATGCACAAATATTTTTTTTATTCGGCGATTTCGGTGATGAAAAATCAGCAGACAGTTAAAATATAACATTAAAAAATAGGCCACTAAAATATAAGCAATTGTAGGTTAAAAATAAACTTTTATGTTTTCTAATGTTGTTTTGAAATAAAATAAACAGGAGAAAATGTATATTTGGCTTGTTATTTATTACGTTTTCGATGAAATATATAATTCTATGTCAAATACCCGATTTTCTATATTAAAAAATACAAAAGTTGAGTATCGCTAATAAAAGCAGGCTAAAATATATAAAGTATTATGCAACAAAGTGTTGCATAACTGGTGTCCAAATTATTTTTTTAAATGTCAAATAGTTTTAAAGTTATACCCTTTTTTCAAAAGTACCTATTTTTTTGCAACATTTCGCAAAAATGCCCCGATGCGAATGAGTTATGTTATATATATACGTGGTGAGGTCCAAAAATTTTCAGTCAAGATATGCTAGAAAAATTACGATTATTTTTTCGTTTAATAGTCTCATCGACAATTATTTAAACCGTCCTTAAGAATATCGAAATAAACAGTGATTTTATTAAAAAGTAAAAAAGGTTGTTTGATTGTATTAAATATTTTTAATTTAGAACGACAACTTTGATGCTTTCATTAGTATGTTTATGCACAGAAATCCTTTAATGCAACGCGGAAAATCGCATTCAATGTAAGGAATAATATTTAGTATAAAAAAACAATTTTGAAGATGCTGTACTGAGTAACCTACGCGCCCCCACCCCACTACACCACTGTCTAATATGTCGCCTATCGTTTCCATTCAAAAATAATGTAAAATATTTGATCGGTACTATTTCTGTACGAGTTCAAGACTCGATATATTTTCTTTTTTCTCAGAAATTGCTGCCGATTAAATATGCATACATTTATATAATTATCTGTCATTTGGCACTTAGCCACTCTCGGCATTAACCAATCGTCCAATCCACAAATGTGACAGGAGGTTTTTCGGTCACCGGTCCAAAGATTCAACTGAACTATTTTCAGACAATTATAAATATTTGACATATTTATTTTTTAAAGTCGAATCCGGTTTTTTAAGTGTGACCCTGGTTTAATATTTTTTTTTGAGCGACTTATTTAATTTTTAAAAAAATGGTCACAGAATCTCCTGTGTCCTTTTTAGTATTAATTACTGACTTCGAACGATCATGCAGTCGCTAACACAAATTATTATATCGCACTGATTAAACGTAATATATTAAATCGTACACTGAATACTTGCGGTATTTTTTTACGGCGTCACGAATACACACAACTTATTTTTACCCTGTTAATACGTTCCATAAAAACCGTGTAAAAAGTGATAGATACAACTAAAATCGAAATATTGTCTGTATATATAATTTATATAATTTTGAAATTTTAAATAAAATGTTTGCATTACAGCTAATGCCAATTCGCCAAATATTTTAATGTTAAAAGATCATACGAGAAAAGCTCGATGAGAATATTTTGTTAGTGACTCAAGATCAATCTAAAGAAGGGCTCATACAAAAACCGACTTTTAAATTCAAATATTTCCTAAAACCCGGCATAGCCCGGTTGTAGAAGATTCACAGAAAAAGATAATTCAATTAAAATAGCGAAAAAATAGTGAAACTATTTTAGAACTTCCTTTATTTAATAATTGGCAAAAATAAATACTAAAATTTTATTCGGTTTTCCTTTTTAGAAAATATGTTTTTAGAAGTCCACTGATTCATTACTAGGAAAGTAATTGTATAAACGAAATTTCCTGCTAAATAGAAAATACTTTTTGATGGGCAATGAAGTAGGTTATTTTTTTTAACGCGTCAAATAGAAAATCCATTTTTTTGTTCTTTTGTTTGTAAACTTGTATAATATATATTTAAAAAAAAAACAGTAAGCCCTAATAATAACTATGTTGCAATGTATTGGAAATATGTACAGTTGTATTTTCTTAAAGTTCACTATTTTGACATATAGCATCTTCAAATTTGTGTTGATTTTCAATTATTCTTTACATTTTATGCGACTTTTCCGCGTTCCAGTAAAGGATTTCTGTGCATAAACATATTCATAAAAGTACCAAAAATTTCGGTCTAAAGCTAAGATTTAATATAATCAAACCTTTTTTACTATTTAATAAAAATCACTGCTTATTTCGATATTTTTAAGAACGGTTTATTAATAATTGTCGAGGAGACTAAAAAATAATCGTAATTTTTCTAGCATATCTTGACCGGAAAATTTTGGACCTCAACACGTTGTGTAAATCGAACACCTTCTTAACGATAAATTACAAAACCTTTTAATTTTTGTGTAATACACTGTGATAATCTCCGGCGGTTGGTATGAGATGTGTACTACACTAAATTAAACAGTCAAATAATAATTTAAGCAACTCTTAGAGTCATGTCAATAGTGTATGAGATAAACTTTATGATAATATCATATTTTACCAGAATAATATATCTCTGTGCTGAAGTATGTAAGTTCATAATTTGTTTTTACTCTCGCGTTTGATCTGAATGCGGAACCACAACTATCGTGGCAAGAGTTCAATAATAAGACGATTTAATATGATTTATGGAATAGTATGTATGTATATCAAACCAAACTGTTTTATTTGTGTACTGACTGACGTTTATAGCTGTCAGTTGCTTTCCTGATTTTCTCGTCATACATATATCTGAAGTTGGGTCCGGATAGCATTTAATAATTAAGCAGTCGCTTCCCGTGAAGATTGAAACTTTCTCGTGGTTGAACTTATTATAGACTGTAATTTAACAATATAAAAAATTCCAACTATTTTATATCAATTTCCAGATCCGTATAGTATCAATTTCATTGATCGCTATGAAGAATAAGCCAATTTTTTACTATTCCGAACACCATACATATTTAAAATCATGATATTCATAACATACATACCTACCATATATCACGAATATAGAGTAGGCCATGATAAAACAATAAATATTCGGACTCAAAAACAAATGCATCACGGAAAATTGATCGATCGGAGCGAATGCAATAAATTCATAGCGAAGAATTTCCAGCGCGTACAAATGTCATCGATACAAATTCATCTCGGATATAATTTATCGCGCCAACGGACCCATTATGTCAAATAGTATCTTGTCGCAAGACTTTTAATGCGAATGTATCAAAAGTATAATATAACTTTATAAACATTATACAGTTGTATGGTTTCACTCATCTTTACGTTCCGTCTTATGTCTTGTGGCGGAAAACGCCGACTCGCTTGTGGCGCCGATTTTTCCGTCACCGCATGGCGCATATAGATAGACGACGCCAGCTATATTTAAATTTAAAACTATGCAGAGACTTGACGCCCAATGGACTTGATTAAAATCCAACCGCCAGACTTGAGATTCAATTTGGAAAGGTTTGTCATTTTGACTACGAGTCTGCAACTGTCTAAATGGAGAATAATCAATTATTATCAATTGCGTAGAAAGAAGCACGGCCATTGCGATAGCCAATGTCAATATTGGCGAGGGTTTATTATTAGATTTTTCGACTAGAAAGTCTAGTGACGAGAAAATTGTATTCTTCTCATAATGAAAGTAATTGTTTTTTAGAAAACGTTATTAAAATAAGCTTAAAGACGGTTTTAAAAATGTTCTTCTATGTAGCCGATTCCGAAGACGATTTTTCGGTTAAGTCGTGGAAAATGGTTTTTTTCCTTACATTAATTTGTATTCAAAGCCGTGGATGTCTGTGATGTTTTCAATCCATCTGTCATCATCCACCTATGCTAAACGAAACAGCAATATGAAGCAATTTGATGTCTGCTAATTTTGTAATTTTATCGTAATCTTTTCTGAAGACCGAGGTTGACCGATTAAATTCCAGTGCAGAAATTGTATAAAAGCATAGCTTTCAATCACTCCTGTGAAGTTATAAATGCGTACCTACTAGAAGATAAGTGAAGTAGACAGGCAAGCTTACATTACGTGCGAATGAGAAGTGAAGGTTCATCTATCGTTAATCTTTGAATAAAGAATTATTTTTTGTTGGTTGTGGTTACACGCACAATTATATTTACTAGCCATAAATTGTCTATTATTTGATTTCGTTATACTTACACGTACTTATTCTATATTTAAATGTGAATGAAGACGATTGCATTAGTTAAGCGGGAGGTAAACGAGCGAGGGAAATAATATTGTCTAATACTTTCACATTCATCACAAGACTCATCGGTCATGTCAGAAATCCTTGTTTCGCCAACTGTGCCAACAGACTTTTGATCTATTAACCCAATTGTCAGACCGCCTACTTTGTGACGAACAAGAAAATAAATTTAGGTTAAAAACACCACCTGTTGTCGAAGACCTGCAAAACATGTTCCACTTTGACATTACCTACATATCATTAAAATTAAATTTGGGCCAATTAAAGGTGTGATTTATATATTTTATTGCGAAACTCATTTTTAATTATTTTGTCAACCGTTTATTGTTGAATTTGAATCCTTCTAATTATGTTTAAATACTACCCTGGTTTCGCCTTTCGGCATCTTCATGCGTTCAAGTTCATCCGTGCACTTGAACGCCTGAAGATGCCGAAAGGTGAAACCTGGGTCGTTAGTGACAAAATTTGTGTGAATGTACATAATTTGAACGATTCAAATTTAATAATGAAATTCCACCAAGCACCTTCAGTCGAAATCTTAAAATTTATTGTTGATTTGATTGACATTCACTGTTAATTAGATTGGTAGAACTACATTTTGATAAGGTATAATTATCTAAGTATTTAGTTTTACGCGAGTAACAGGATTGTCAACTCTAAAAACAATATACATAATATCTTATACTACCTAACATAGAATAGATAGACACTATCATTATAATAACCGTAACGTCTTAAATTCTATAAAAAAATATATATATTCAAATCGATTATTTCGGTTAGAATTGTTCGTGGAAAAAAATATACATAGGTAAGCATAACCATCTTAAATATCTAATACCGGGCAAGTTAGATAAATTAATTTGATATATTGTAGCACAAATGAGATAAAAGAAAAAATCTTTATTAAATTCAGCCTTTTGCTGAATAGAATAAATTAAAATAATCACTCCCACCATCTCTGGTAAAGGAAAGAAATAATTTCTCTTTACGATATATTATTATGCATGCATCCTTGGAATTACCTGCATGATATTTAAAAATCTGTAGGCGACAGATTTTGCTTCGTGGCCTAGCGGCATGCAAATCATGAACCAGACATGATGGTGCGTTTTAATTTGAGACCTTGCTTGTTGCAGTCTGTGAAACTTTCCGGAAATAAAACACTTTATATATAATTACTTATACTGAAAATTTGAATTTGGAATTGTTATTGCAATACTGATCTTATCTTTTGAAATCGTTTCCAAAAATATTTTAGCGTAACATTCTTTTTAATTTTTCTTCGACCTCCGTCTTGTGAAGTTTTTTTTTCTGAATTTCAAAAATATGTCAAATCTTTCAGTCGACAGTTCTAAATACCGCCTTGAATATCATACATAATACATATTCATTGAAATGTTATATTCAACTAAAGTACGAAATAAATCAGTCATTAAAAATATTTGACGCACAGAACGTTGAAAACATAGACAAATGATGGCTACTGAAATTATTTAAATATGCAATTTTCTATGATATAGGCACAAATAATTGAAATCACGTTTCAAATGAATATTCCGTGTGCACTTTGAAAGATTTTATTTTTTATTGTTTTGTCTATTAAATTTGCTATCGTTGGCTTAGAAGATTCACGAGTTCGAATCCCGGTACGGACAGTTTTCATAGATTGCTTTTTTAATCAATTTATGGATATCTATTCATAAGCATGGAGGTATGTGATGTCTTGAAATCTCCTTTCCACCCACCATATCCTAAAGAAACACGGCTTAGCGAGAGCGAGTATCTTATCACTAGCCCTTATCCTTATATCCCTATTCTGAGAGGTTGAGCAACTGAGTAGCAAGCAGTTCTTCTAGAAACTCTTATGTTGAGATAAACTTTATTAAGAGTACATATGCTCCAAATTGGGAGTGGACATGGTAAAAAAAAATATTAAATTTGCGACACATTGAAACTATTTTTACCGCTTAAAAAAAAATGTATTACTTTATATAATAAGTGGAAGTCAACATTTATTTCATTGTATGTGGTACAAATTTCTTTATTTATATAATGTTTGGAAACTTTAAAAGTAACCAAATTGGGAATACTTCACGATTTCATCATATCCACCGACCGCCATGCTTCAGGCCTATAGGAGTCACCTCTCGGCAAAAACCCATCATAGAAAACCGCACTCTGGATGCTTTCTCTCTTCTATCCACCGAGCTGTCATGAATGGTTCCTTTTATTATTCAGAGAATTGTGCTTAATTAATTACGTTGGATTTTATTTATCTCATCAGTGGCGGATTAAGCACTTGAGAGGCCCCAGGCGCAATAAAATTTGGAGGCCCTATTTTTCGGATAATATTAAAATTTCAGAAAATTCCGTGTAAAATAATAAAAATACATAAAAATCGGAACAAAACTATATAGGCTATATGACATAAACTATTTTTGAGGCCCCCAAGATTCGGAGGCCCCAAGCGAGCGCCTCATGCGCTTATAGGGTAATCCGCCACTGTATCTCATCCATCCCAGTTAAGCAAAGATTCAAACGTATCGGTAAAATTATAACTTATTATATATTAACCCGTTTATTATTATGATTGAATGTCATCGTCATTTATGACGGAAATAATGACAATGTTACTAAAATAAAATGGATTAACTTTTGCATTCAATGACCTTATGCGCTGTGGCGTACGTGGGTGTTGCATAAAAGGGGCTAAGAGTTACGAGTGCTTGCGACCTTGTAACCAAACACCGAGTCATTGCACCCTTTCCTGGGCCAGTCATTGCATTGCTAGGGACCAGACTATACTTAACTCCCACCTCGAAATAAAATAGAGCACATGGCTGTCTTTCACCGTTCAACGGATATGCATCAGCAGTTCGTTGTTAAAATACACATTCAATTATTCACTCCCAACCACACGGTCCCATTGAATCCATTTTATTTTCATTTGTACTTTTTCCATATTTCTATTAACATAATTATATTTAATAACAATGTCAACGCCCACTTTAAGTTTGTCTTGGGCGTCATTTTATTACCACTCTCTTTCAACAAGTAATGCGGGTGCATTGCATAATATTGTAATTATGTTATCACTTTTATTGTGTTTCTTTTTGGAAGGGCATAATAAACATGTATGTACTTTAAAAAATACAACAAAACATTTTTTAGTAATTCCACAATTTTCATAATGAGCAAAAACTGTTCCTATTATTGTATAGAATTATTAGTACAGCAAAAATGTGTTATATTTTCATACAAAACTCAACTAAAACTACAATCCACAACAAATAATCAGACATTAATTTCTCTATTGAGTTTAAATTTAAAATGTTACTTGAGATTGTTTGATTTTTAAATATTATTTTATAAATAAAAAACCGTAAATATATTTGATGTACTCGTGTCAAGTATTTTCTTCATCGGTGATGAAGATAGCTTCGATTATAACCCTTCATTATCAATTACTAAAAGTGCATATCTCTACAGTATACAAAATATTAATATTATATTTTCATTCGTTAATTATTGAGAAAATATCTGTACCTATTTAACTTTTTAAGTTTTTAGTCTGCTTTCATCAATCTGTAATGCATATTCAATTATTTAATTAAGCACATTTGAGTATTGCATACAAATTTGGAAATATTCGTCGATATACATAGATACATAGAATAAATCGAGTGTCACCAAACCGCATGAAAACTAAAATAGACTGTGTACAAAATTCAAAAGGTGGGCAAAAATTCTTTCCGAATGAGTAAATAAGTGAGATTTTATCATCCTTTCTAGCGTAGCAAACCTAATCACACACTAATCATCTTTTAACTCGGCTTATTTTTACATGGTTTAGAAATTTCACGGTCCAATGTAATGGAACATATCTGTCTTGTAACCAATGTTCCCTCTAAGGCAGTGGTTTCCAACCTTTATGTTACTGCGCCTCCCTTCGATGAAAAAAATATTATCGCGCTTCCCCATCCTATATTTCATATAGTAAATAAAGACACGTTTTAAAGAGGAAATTTTTGACTGTTCGCGCCTCCCAGGTTGGAAATCGCTGCTCTAACGCAAGAGGTTAGCTGCGCGGAAATTTCAAAGGCTGCGCGGGGGCTTTCCAACTGCTGCGCGGCCGCGCACGCGCGCAGCGTTGCTTGTAACTAGGGCATCCAATCCCGGGATCCCGTTCAATTTTCTGATCCCGAAATGCCGGGATTGAGATGGTCGCGATCGCGAAAAAAAAAACGAGTTTCTGGGGAAAAGTATACCAAATCGGAGATTTCAAATTCCTCGGCGAGCTAAAAAAAAAAAAAAAAACGAATTTCTGTGAGATTCTGGGGAAAATATAGCAAATTGAGGATTTCAAATTCCTCGGTGAGAAAATCTCAATCCCGGGATCCCGGGATTCAAAATAAATCAATCCCGAAATCCCGGGATTGGAAAAAGGCTCCGGGATTGGATACCCTACTTGTAACCTATGTTGACTACATATTTTTTCACGCTATTTTTTATAGTTATGTTTTGCGTAAAACCTTTTAACTGTCTCAAAAGAGAATTGATACTATATTATTTTTTATCATTCAAAAATAAAACTGTCACAGACATATAAGGTTAGCCTTCGACTTCCATTGTAACCTTCCATTTCACATTGAAAATTCTTCTTATTTCGTCCATCCGCTAAATACCAATAATAGCAAGCTGATATATATTATATATTGTAATATTCAATGATACCTCAATTAATGCAATGGAAATATTACGGAAATTTGTCTGAGGTCACTTTGTACCTCGTCGCTTCACAATTCTATTTTCGACGTTTCGGTACTTGAGTGTTAACAATTGTTACTGGTAGCATATAAAATTAAAGAATATTAATTTTTGTACAAAAGATCATTGATATCAATTTTAGATCATAAATTTAAAAAACATCACCGTAAAGAAAAGTTGTTTTTTATTATATGATATAAATAAATGGCTACACATTATACAGCATTCAACATTCTCAGCATCGTCAATTGCTACGTGTAATTGACAGTGATGTGTTCTGGCATTTTATTTATAGGGGACTGAGACGCCCGAAATGGTGACTGTATCTCCTGAGATCAATAAAAATAAATAAACCCACAGTCTAAAACCATGCCCTTGCTTCTAAATTAAACGAAATGCATTTTACGTAACCATTGACGTGCAACTCACAAAAGTGTAGTTACTATTGCGGTTATGACATTTAAGGTTCCACTGTCAATACTCGGTGGCAAGCCATTATATTTAAAAAATAAGTTCTAATTCCACATGTATTTAATATGATCCGGAGCGGTTTTGCCCATGACGAGTGTTTTCAACAGGTCAACTCTTCACAATTTTGATTACTTATATAATGATTTCATTGTATTGTTGTAGCTCTACATTTTTATAAGCATAAAACTATCACAATCATTTTCTTATCAACCATTTTTATTTTACACGATATTTATTAATAATTATAGAAGTATCGTAAAAATATTTTGGCAATCATGTAGAAATGATACTAAGTTAAATAATTTCTAAAAATGCCCAGTAACAAAGACAGTGTTTTTTCAACACTTAAAGTCAAACGTTTGTTTGTTTTTTTTGTTTTATCCCATTCGCTGAATTGTGTGATATACGCTACTGATGAATGCATACATTCCTTGACGCGGCGCTTCTCAACAGCCCGATTAAAAAAAATGCTAGGGTATCGTTTCGATGTTAATAGTTTAAATTTTCATAAAACATCCGGTTGTCGTTTTTCAAAAAATGATAAATTTCATTTGTCGTATTATAAAGTTCTAAAAATTCAATGCATATTTATTTTTTTTGCGACATGTGTTTAATTTTAGTAAATGTACATAATATGTTATGAAGCACGTATTTCATAAGTATTTACATTTAAAATAAATAGATTGACATTAAATGAGTGGTAACATTCAATGGCTGAGCGAGCCAAATTCAGTGTATTTTTCAAATCTTTTTGAATCCTCTTGCTTCAAAAACATTCGCGGTTTTACCACTATTGCTTAATGGTTGAAAAATAATATCCTATCGGCTATTATGAAGGCCGAAACTGATTAAAATAATTAACTATTCTTTTAATAATAACTGAAAAATCTAATATTAACACATGTGTATATAGTTCCATGGCAAGTTCAATGCAAAACTATTCGCGCTGGGCAAGTTGGTTTTAAGGCCGGACTGCTCTTGTGGGTATGCCGAGCAGGACGTTAATCACGTTCTGTGGGACTGCCCTGAGATGGAGTCCGAACGAGCAGAATTGTTTGCTGTGGTCCGTCCTCACACGGGTCCAATAGGCCACGCTGACTTGATTGCAACCAAAGCTAACTTCACGGCATTTGAAAAGTTTGCCAATTTATATGGGGATCGTCACAATCTTGACTCCTCTCTAGAGTCATTAAACTCGTCTACATCGACGAGCTCTCAGTATACGGACTATACACAAGATACTTAATATCAACTTGATTTAAGTGGCTGAGCTAGTCACACTTTTCTTATTATTATTATTATTATTATTTTAAGCACATTAGTGCATGGTTCAAAATCAGTCCCGTGCAGTTCTGCTCGGGCCATGAATGTGAGGGGTAAACTCCTTTTTTTCTGTCGATAGCGTTGTGGAAGGCGGCCATTAAACGTTGGCTGCATATACACAACGGGTGGTGGTGGGAAACCAACTTAAGTTCCATTAACTACTCATAGAAACAATTATGTTCTCGCCCTTCGCGAGAAAAAATGAATTACTTATAACATGTCGGGGTTAGCGTTGTTGGCTTCCGAGCTGGATGAACAGCATTTTTTCAGTCGATTTATCGATTTCTGTTCGAAGACATGGGTATTTGTGATTTCTAAAAAAATCCTCCCCTCCCACCCTTCCGATCCTTTAATAACTGGGCATAGCGAGAGCGATTAGTAACCACTAGTCCTGTCCAAGCCTTATCCCTCTTTCCCTACTGCTCTCTTTGGGAAAAAAAGAGGTTTGAACAGCTGAGTGACAGACAGTTCTTGTAGAAAACCTTCTGTTGAGATATCTCCATTAGGAGGCCATATGATCCACATTGGGATTGGGCATAACAAGATCCTCTAATAAAACGTTCGACATGTGTTACATTGTCTGATTTCACGTCCGCTGCTATAACGAAATAATCACCAAGAAGAACAAATGAATACCTATCATGCTTTTGAGTCATTGAAGATCTTATTCAAAATTTATTCGTTATAAATATACTTCAAGCAATACGCAGAATAGTCACCGAACTATCAGACAACGCAATTACTGACGTTTCTTAAGATGGCGTCCTTGCATGAAATCGACGTCGCGGCGGAGTAACATTGGCGAAAATGTCGTCGTGCACGGCGGAAACATTGGAAACTTTTCACCCACCAACGCCCACTTCTTCCGCAATAATAAAAAATCGTTTAGCATTTTAAAATAATATTAATTGGTGACATATTTTTGACGTCATGCAGTGCTACAAATGTAACGGATTATTATTCATAAAAAATGATGCAACGTTTATTGATGATTGCTGAATACGTTTGCTAGTTTCTCTTGTTAGTTCGTTTACGTTGTAATGCTCCCTCATACACTATATTTACCGACGATTTAGCGCCAAGTTATCTTCTTTCAGAGGTAGATACTTAGTCCATTTAAAAATTGTCTTCTTTCAGACAGTGGCAGATTAGCACATGAGAGGCCCCAGACCCAATAAAAGCCCCTGTTTCACGAATAACATAAAATATCCAAACAAATACTAAAAATATATAAAAATATGAATAAATTATCTGAATTATACAAGCTACTTTTAGGCCCCCTAAGAGTCGAAGCCACCAAGCGCGCGCCTCACTTGCTTAAAGGCTAATCCGCCACTTCTTTCAGAGTATGTACATCATATATTTTCCAAAATTAAGAGTAGACATCATTTAAAGCAGTGCTTCCCAAACTGGGGGCCGTAAGATTTCTTGCGGGGGCCGCGAAATTCAGTAGAAAGTACAAAAATCTATATATTTAAGTCTATCAAATCGGTGTCCCATATTGGAGACCGCGGAATTTCTTAAGGGGACCGCCGGATTGGATTAGAAATTGGATTCTAATTCGTCAGTGAGCTAAAAAAAACGAGTTTCTGTGACAATCTGAGGAAACAGTATACCAAATCGCAGATTTCAAATTCCTCGGTGAGCTAAACGAGTTACGGAGACAATTGAGGAGGGCCAAGGATTATTTTTTTAGATTTAAGTGGCCGTGGAACGAAAAAGGTTGGGAAGCACTGATTTAAAGAACAATAGTATTTTTACGCAAAACGATAATAAAATCCTGACAATTCTGTATTTATAAACTCAACAAAGTCATTTTTGGAAAGCGTCGATAAATTTAATTGTCTATGACTATGTTATGAGTTCTACAAAGAATATTATTTCAAATATGTACTTTGCGAACACTATTGCGTTCCAATTTCAAATGATTATTTATTATCACAGAACTTACACATTTAAAATAGACATTAAACGTAATACGTATTGCGCATTTCACGTAGAGATTTTTTATGTCACTCTTACAGTCTAACGATTGCATCAAAGTAACTGTCTTTCATCGAAGTAGTTGGCTGACTTCGATGAAAGATTTTTGGCGCGGGGGCCGATGCATTTGCACCGAGTGCATCTGCTCATCTTGAACTTGACCTAAGAACATAATGGCGCCACGTGTATCGTTCTTTCGTTCACAAACATGCGTAAGAGAAGAGAGAACTTGACTGACCAAATTATACATTACGGTGTGCACTTAAAAAATTGATCGATCCAGTTCGGAGCTATAAAATTTCTCAACTTCGTTTTCAATTTCTTAAAGCTCGATTTAAAAATAATAATCTAAGAAGAATTGCATCTATATAAATACTAACTGTTTATATAAATTTCCCAATTAAGCTCATGTGTAACTATAGTCTTCTAATTCGCTACATAAAACACTCATGACTAAATCAAAATTGTAAGAACATAAATGAGGGGACAATGCAGTGGCGGATTATCCCATAAACGCAAGAGAGGCGCGCTTGGGGCCTCCAAATCTTGGGGGCCTCAAATATAGCATATATTATATCAAACCCTACATTTTAATTTCAATATTCATTATTTTTCTACGAAGAGATTTCCAACACTTTGATGTTATTCGAAAAGCAGGGCCTCCAAAATTTATTGCGCCTGGGGCCTCCAAAGTGCTTAATCCGCCACTGGGACAATGTAGATATCGCATACATTACAAATTCATAACCGATTAAAAATATATATATTTTAAGCTTGAAAACAACGAAAATGACAAAACGAGTTTTTTTAAATACATACCTCGATTATTAACTCATCCATACGGATATCGGCGCTGGGAAGACCTGGGAGGAAGCAAAGAAACTTGCGGAGGTTAGAGAATCTCGGAGGAACCATGTGGTTACCATATGCTATGTATAGGGAGCGGATGTGGGATAAAAACTTTTAACATTGTTAAAACCGCTGCCAGAGATCACCGTCGGTGTAAGCTCATATTTTTTAATTCTATGGGCAGAAAGAAGCAATCGGCGTGCATGTGATTTTTCGCATCTTATTAAGTGCTGCTTTTCACTAGCGGTAAAAATTCATAGTACTTTGTAACTTTTATATAATTACGAAAAATTGTGCTCCTGTGGTTTTTGCCATTTTCTCAAATCCCGATATTTGTAGAATGTAATTTATGATTTTAGAGAGTTCTCTTCTTCTTTAAATAAATACAATACTTTGTTAGAGATCATCTACATAAAATACCACAGCACAATGTTTATGATTCACATAATAATGTAATTTTATTACTGCGCAGCAACGAAAGAGTTATTTTCATATTAATATCCACGTCTTCTGTTTATTTAAAATTCGTCTGGAATATCGTATTTGTATAAATGAAGTAGGTACGTATTCCGTAATAGTGGACATTAAAATGAATCCAATTGAGCTTGAAAAACTTAATCGTACTTTATGTATCCGTTTCATATTGATATCGTATGCAATAATGATTTATTCGTCTCGTTGTAAACGAAATAGTTTTTTATACCATTTTTACCTATGACATATTTTTTAATAGTAAAATTGACATTCAGTCTGCAAAGCGAGAAATGGTCAGGTTTTAATCAAAACAAAAGGTTTTAGTATCTTCCTCTTGTAATAAGTTCGCAAATTAGATACAATTCAAATAAACTTCAAAATCAACCTTCTTCTGTCAAATTTATGAATTGCCGCATACGATTTTCTGCCGATCACAGGTTGATATATCCCTCGCCGAATGTTTTCTGGCTAATCACTGTCCTATTAAGAATTTTGTATGCGGGAGGCTTTATAAAGGGAATGGTTTAAATCAGCGATTTCCAACCTGGGAGGCGTGGACAATTCCAAAGGGAGGCGCGAACCGTCCAAAATATTTATTTACCCTTTAAAAAACGTGTCTTTATTACTATAGGAAATAAAGGATGGGGAGGCGCAAAGATATTTTTTTCTTCAAATGGAGAGGCACAGTAACATAAAGGTTTGAAGCCACTGGTTTAAATGACTCGATAAATAAAAGTTTAATTTTTCTCAGGAATTGTATCTAATTTGTTTTTAAAATTGAACATATCAATTTAAATTGTTTAATATTTTAATGGAAAAGACTGTATGATTAAGATCATCAATTGCAATTGAATACAATTCAAGAATTTGATATTTTCGATGAATTTGGCGGTAACTTTGTGAAAGCTATTTTGAATATAAAATTAAATTGTATTACTATGTTATTCGACTTGTGTTTTTAGTTTATTTTTAAATCTTCCGATATTCTGTCTGATGATAAGTAGAATAAAAAAGTTGTCAAATTTAATTTTATGTCTAAGAACTTGATTTCATTAAACGTGTGTTGACAATCCAGTAAGAAAAGGGTAATTCTAAAATTTGATTCGTTGGTAGTGCGTATTTTTTCATTTATGAACTTAAGATGCCGAAAGACAAAACCTTGGTAAGCCGACAAATAATTTCAAATTACTGATTTTGACGTTAGTTTATTGTTTACTGTTGAGAGTTTTTTTTTTAATAATTTCCACACAACGCTATTTCGATGTTGGCACTGAATCGGAATACCTACTCGTCGGAAAATAAATGTGACGAAAAATCTTGTACGATTCAAATTTTTATAACATTGTCTGAAAATAGTATTTGGTCAGTGGCGTAGCCACCTCATAGGGTTTCAATGAGAAAAAAATCTAATGATCTCAATAGGCAACAAATATAGCACTCCTCAAATGAAAATAATGAAATTAACGAAAAAAAATACCCAAATATATATTCTTCATTCAAACATTATGATTCATTCGAAAATATGTTTTTTTTTGTTCTTAATTTATTATATCGACTGTGGAAAAGAAAAAGGACGTAACCCACACATATTAAATTTTACAGAAGGCGCTAAAAACGTGTTTTGATGATTTTGTGACATATGCAAATTATGAATTATACACAACCTTGAAGTGCGCGGATACTTTTAAACTGGCGTTTAATTGACATAATCTAATATTAATGAAAGAAATTTTCTCGGAAAAACCGTTATTTCAGTGTTTTTCTTTGTTTTAATTTTTTATAAGGTCATCTTTTTCAAACTTAAAAGCTAAATTTAGATACTAATTCGGTATTTTCAGCTTCCATCCTTTTGATAAAATGTGTGTCAAGATGTATACATTGTGATTATCGAAAAAAAGCTGTTTTGAAAAATTTTGGGTTACATCCTTTTTCCTTTCCACAGTCAATATGTATTTGTTTTTTTTTTTTTGTAAATATCCACCAATATATTATTGAGCTAAATACCAAAGAATCTCTTTGTAGGTATATTCAACTCATTTTGTGTTAGTTTTTTAAGGTGGCAATATCATAGTTAGAACTATTTCATATAATATTTTCAAACCCAGCCTCTAACGAACAAATAAAAAAAATGGTGTCCAAATTAGTGGAAAGAATAAATACCAAACACGTTTGTTGAAATTTTCATTCCTAAAAACAGGTTATATATTTTATAAATTGAAAAAACATATTGTGGAGCGCCTTTTGTAATTTTCATCTACGCCACTGAATTCGCTAATCTACATAAAAAGATGTTGTTATTTTAAAACCGGAAATTGAAATTTCTATGCGTTTGGAAAGCATTTGTTTTTTTACAAGATAGATAATAATCTATCTGTATCAATTTCAAAGTATGTAACTTCATTGAAGTTAATAATATTTAATGAAGTTACAAATGTCTCGAAGTAATCATGAATAGTAGTTATTAGTTATGCCACACAGATGGAATTAATTAATGGCTCCCAATGTTTATCGTAACCACTTAATAATTTTAAAAGTACACTAAACTTCCAATTGGTTTATTTCAAGGACATCAATTTACCCTAACACTCTGTTTGCGACCTTCGTTTAGGCTGGTTTTACACCAACAGTGGGCTGCCAATACGTTAACAGGGCGCTCGCTTAATCTCAAAGAAATTCTCGGTGTTCTGGGGAAGGGGTGAATATTTTTATCACTCATACAGTGACTATAGTTTGACTTAAAATGTTACTAAAGTAAAACAGTAACCAACAATTTTATTTTTTAATAATTTTTACACCGTGTTTTTCTCCTAATTTTCGTAAACTTTTTTTATGCGATTCTGGGTATACTTTAACTCAATGCTTCAAAGTTATGCGGGTTTTAAAATTCATGGAGCATATCCCCACTTTTTCTACGGAAGTCAAGTCTTTTTTATGCGATTTTTTTTAATGCTATATATCGCAGAACGCATCTACCGCGTAAAAAGAGGATTGACTGTATACTGAAACTGTCTTAGATAATATATAAGTCAGAAGTTGTAGTTATGTACTAATTTGATCTGAGAATATGTTTCTCTTAAATTAACAAGGGGCTCGCCGGCCTTAGTAAAATTTAACAAGCCACCCCTGCTTTACACTTTGGAAAAAGAAACAGTAAATATATTTCCATGATTCCTCATGAAAAATATAACGTTACCCGATAAAGCAAAATTAATAACTCGAAGTAGTAATCGAATGATGCAAAATAGTATGTATAGTAAAACTACCCTAGTAACATGTCACTAATTAAATATTATTATTTTTTGTCCACAGAAGGCAATGCCTGGGTGACTTTGGCTACAAATGACTCTTACAGTCTAGGTGCGCTGGTGCTGGCACACTCGCTGCGCAGAGTGGCCACAAAACACCAACTCGTAATACTCGTCACTCCGGGAGTTACTCCTATTATGAGGTAAGTTTCTCTCCCATATGATCTTTTTATAAACCTGCGATTTACGAAAAAACTTAGGATTCTCAGAGATATTGCAGTAATGTTATTTAAGGATAAGTGAAATGATCTACAGCGACACCTTTAATTAAGACAAATTGTCAAGTAACTTATTAACAAACATTCGTGTACATAATTGATAAAATTTAGTTTAATAGGATTTGCAAAACATTCCAGTTATTTTAAGCATTTCTTATTATTTTAATCCAATAACATTTATCTGTAAAAGATGAACTGGGAGCTAGTGGCGTGCGTCCTATTTTTTTTCAATAAAAAATGAATCTAAACCAAAACGCATTGCTTATTTTTGAAAATTTTACGGTTAATGTTAACACAATCAAATACATTAATATTAATTATTCTGCATTTTACAGTTACTTACTATTTAACATTTAATTAGCTGTGAATATCCAATGAAATCTGAATGTGTTCATGATTCAAACACAGTGGTACGTGAGGCCCTAAAGGTTGGAGACCGCTGTAATTTTTCTATTATTGTCTTAAATATTTGAAATGAAAATAATAAAGTTTTTAACAATAATTTATCGAGCTTTACTGGCTAACTAAAAACAACTTTATACAAAAGATAATATTGGTTAATACATTTAAATGGTATTTTTGGTATTTGCATTGCAATTTTAAATATTTGAGCACATAGCGTTCAATTCAAATAATGCCATGTTTGGTCAGTTTATGTTACACACCGTAAACCATTTAATTTGACGACATTAAGGTGCAGTTATAGGAATTTTAACATCGAGAAAATGTTTTTTTTTATAAAGATGGTTTCAATATATTGTATTGAAGACAAGAGGATGAATGGGTTATTGGTACAAAATCAAAGTATTGAGTAAATTAAGTTAATATTTTTTTGCTGTGTTTTTGTTAACTCAATTTCACTACTGATCAGCATAAATCTGCGATAAACAAAACATTTTTTTGTCTGGGCCACATATGACAAATACATAAGTGACAACATAAATGTAAGAACACAAAAATACAAATTTATCCAAAATATTAATTTGTTTACATAAAGTTTTGCATACAATACGAGATGTTTGTTTGTTGATTGTTTTAGGCCATGCGTAATATCTGAACAGGTCACAGGTAAGTATGGCCTGTTTAAATGGTAACTAAGACTCATATGATGGTAGAAACTAAGAACCAATTTGATAAAAACTTTAAGTGTTGTCATTTATTTAAAAAAATATTACCACTGTGATGGTTATTGTGGATGAATATCTCAAGAAAAAAGCCCACGACTCCATAAAATAAAGTAAAAAATTCCCTTCATCAATTGATATGACAGACCATTGAAATCTATACCAAGCAATAGCAGTTACATCAAAGCAAAAAAAATACTTTTACATCAATCGTAACAAAACACCCTCTTCTTATAGATCTTCTTCTGAAATAGCTTTTAAAACAATGCACATATTATTCAAAAAGATAATAATTTGAACATCTATCTTTCTCTTGCAGAGAAAGATTGTCATCAGTGTTTTCCAAGGTGATCACAGTAGATGTCCTGGATTCAGGAGATGCTGCTCACCTTGCACTGTTGGCTCGTCCAGAGTTAGGTATCACATTCACCAAGCTCCACTGCTGGACCCTCACCGACTACTCCAAGTGTGTCTTCCTTGATGCCGACACACTGGTAAATATTTCCACTGTTGATCTATATCAGGGATGGCGAATCTAAGGCATGCATGGTAGAGTTGGCTTGTGCATAATTCACATATTTAATGTACACAAATTTATTTCTTTAATAAATAATTAGTTAGGTTTCTTGAAGATATAACAATCTAGGACTATTATATATATTTATTTTTTAATCCATGTCCTCTCCCAGTGTGGAGTATATGACCTCCTAATGGAAGTATTTCAACATAAGTTTTTCTACGAGAACTGTTATCTTTTTTCGAAGAGAGTAGGTATAGAAAGAATAGAGTTAGGACAGGACTAGCGGTTAGCTGATTGCTCTCACTACGCCCTGTTATTATAGGATTGGAAAGGTGGGAGTGAATTTTTAGACATCACAAATACCCATGTCCTTGATAAATCAATTGAAAAATGCTGTTTTACTGGGACTTATTTGCTGAGATCCTTCACAGAAACCAACGACATTGACCTCATTAGTTTTGCTATATTATATTCTGTATTATAAAAAATACACAATATGTCATCTCTCCTACTCTGATGTCCTATCTTTTATTTACTTATTTATGAATTACGAAAGTATCGAGTGTGATAAATTGGGTGTTCTTGGAAACAGCATAAATATGTTGTATGATGTGGATCTAACGTCTTTTATATTTTGACCTTTTTGGAACTGTTCACATCTGAAGTAATTCATAATTTAGACTCGCCTTCTTTGTAAATTCTTGGTGTACATTGGTAGTCTGTACATTCATCATCCAAAATTCATATTCCTTTGTCCACAATTATTCGTTAACTATTTTTTTTAATCACAATTTTTGCCTCGTGTGTGTTATACTTGTCTCGTTGATAATAATATAAAAACATATCAACATATCAGCATTTTTGCAATTTGGATGACAATAATTGTGTTAAAAATATTAATATAACAGTGTAATCATCCGCCCAAGTTTTTATTTCAGAAACAAATGGAATAAAATATGCATTTAAATAATTATGTACGTAAAGCTTCGAAATTATTGTACATTTAAAATGACAGAAAAAACAAAATAAAATTCCACAATTTTATATAGGACTTTCTTATAAAGAAGTTTCAATTCTTATTGGATAGACATAATATTAACAAAAATAAAACACATTTTCTTTGTACTTGAAACATCGATCTACAATCAAATTATCAATTTTCTATTTGAAGGTATTGATGTTTCTCTAGATACCCCCCCCCCCCACCCTATCATTCCAATCGTAAAAAAAGGGAGTGTAACGAGTGATAAGACAATCACTAGTCCTGTCCTAGCCCTATCCATTCTATCCCTACTCTCTTTGAAAAAAAACAGTTTGAACAACTGACTAACAAGCAGTACTCGTAGTAAAAAAAACTTCTGTTGTGACACCTCCATTAGGAAGCCATACACTCCACATTGGGAGTGGACATGGATCAAAAAAAAAGTTCTTATATTCTTTTACATATTTACATTATTTGAAGTTCTCCTGCATTTTTTTTTTTTATTAGGGTCTTTTGAAAAACGTAGAATCAGGGTTTCGCTGTAATTCAACAATTTAATGAAATTATTAGGACCGATTTTGTTTATCGTAAGAATTTTAAAGTTTCAGTTTAAAACTTAAAAGAACTCTAAATTTGTGAAAAAATCTGACAAAAAAATATTGCAGTAATATGATATCATAATACACCTATCCCTCGATTTACACGGCACTTTTTTTACACGTTTTCGCTTTTACACGGCTTAAAAAAGTTAACTTGAGAATTTTAATTCTTCATATTCGCAAGTAAAAAACGAGTACATAATTTTTAATTACGTGTTTTATATCTTGAATAATATTTGTAGCCTTATTATGTCGAAAGAAGTAAAAAGAAAAGTTATTTTGTTAGCAACCAAAATATTTTTTTTGCATCGTTTACAAAACGGAGAAAGAGTAATAGATGTTAGAATAGAGTAATAGAAAAAAATGAAAACTCCATTAGTAAGAGTGTAGCAGTTGGCACTACGAGTACGAGCACAACTTCATATATCAGAGATATTGCAATGGAAAACATGGAGAAGGCATTAATGATTTGGATAGAGGACCAGACTCAAAAACGGATGCCAATTGATTAATGCTTTTACAAATAAAGCAATGAGGATTTATGAAAAAAATAAAAAGAAGAAACCATCCTCTTCTTCATTTGAAAAGAAGCATACTTTCACAGCAAGTCATCAAGTCAAGTCACAG
Source organism: Himalopsyche tibetana (assembly GCA_030503985.1). NCBI lineage: Eukaryota > Metazoa > Arthropoda > Insecta > Trichoptera > Rhyacophilidae > Himalopsyche > Himalopsyche tibetana. The sequence continues at coordinate 4,094,492 of JAPJYX010000014.1, forward strand.
TGATTTGTAATAGTGATGAATGATAAAAACTCTACCAACCGTTGCAATATTTTTTTAATGAATCTTTTGAATTTCATTTTTTTGTTACTCTATAAGCTTTACCTGTATTTAATTAATAAAAAAATAAGTATGTTTATAATTTTTAATAATATTGTTTTTTTATGTATTTTAGAAAACAACCAAATTATGCGTTTTCCGTGTACTTTTCGATTTACACGGTTTTACATTAAAAAATATACAATTTCGATTTACACGTTTTTCTCAGGAACCTATCTACCGTGTAAATCGAGGGATAGGTGTACGTTTAAAAAATATATGTATAGCTGTCTGTGAACTATCAATCAAATTGAGTTCATTTAATATTTGTCATTGATACCTTGGTGTAATAAAATACTATCGTCAGATATTTTTTGACTCAGCCCATAAATAAATCTGCCGACAGTAGAATGAAGCGATACGGTAGGTAAAAATAATTTGAACGGTGTGTCCATTTAACCATTTCATGGTTCAAATTATCACTTTCATATACAAGAGATCAAGGTCAACGGTACCTTAGATAGTGACTATCAACATTGTTGTATTTCTTCGTGTATCATGTACTAGGATGTTCATTAACATATTTTATTTTACTGGAATATCAAGGCAAACTTTTTAAAAATATAACTTTAGTTGTGTAAACAACTCAATACATTTATCAGCCTGCATTCATCGAAACTGCCATAGTTCCAAAGTCTTGTATAATACAGAGATTTTTTCTATGGACGTAGCTATTGGATTCAAACATAAATGCCAATAATAGGATGTTTAAACAATTTTCAAATTTGAATGTAAAATTTGAAGGATTACTTGACATCTTTTGTAGTAGACCCACGCTGCATTGTTACGATTTTTTCTGTGATTAATATAACACCGTAATAATTTACAGATCTTACAAAACTGCGATGAACTCTTCGACAGAGAAGAATTATCAGCAGCCCCAGACGTAGGATGGCCAGACTGCTTCAACTCCGGAGTTTTTGTATTCCGTCCTTCAAATGAAACTTTCCAGTCTCTTATCAAATTAGCTAAGGAAAAAGGAAGCTTTGACGGTTTGTTTCAAACAATAATCAAATAAAAATTAAATCTTTAAGGTCGCGTTTAGTTGTGTAAAATTAATAGAAAAAATTAGGTAATCTATCACAGTGTTCCGCAAACTTTTTGTGTTCAAGGTACACCTATCAAATCAAAAAATTTTAGAGGTACACCAAAGAAAAAGCAATGTTTATTTAATATTTATTTATTACTAAAATCAATATACCTAATATGAAAAGATGTTTAGTGAGAAATGTGAGCCTGTTTAACTGAGCACAGGCGATCAAAATTTGGAGCAATCGTTGATAAGGCTGCTCTCATCTCTTCATTGATCGTCTTCAGGCGTTCTCTTTTAATAGTAGTGAGAGTTGAAAATCCCAATTCGCATAAGTAGGTTGTGGCAAATGGTAATAGAACTGCAACAGCACGGTTTGAAAGCAGTGGATACTCATTTTTTATAGGCAGCCAAAAATGTGCTACCTCTACTTAGGAAAATTTTAGTTTTAATGTCCGATCAGTTTTTAACTCCATGAATTCTTCCTGCTCGTTTATCGGTAAGTGTCCAAGGGAAATGTTATCCGAGAATGGATTCCGTACCCAGTCCATAGGTTGCAGGTCACACTTAGGAAAATAACAGTTCATTTTTTCTGCTAATAGCTCCAAGTGTTTCACTATCAAAGCCTGCACTTTTTTTTCTGAATCGGCAGCCATGACATTTGGAAACATTTCATTACTACCATTGACAGCGTGGCTGTTCCATAACATCAATTTAGCGCGAAAGCTTTCAATTTTGTCCGAAGACGTTAAAATATTAGAATTCCTGCCTTGCATTTTTCTGTTGAGCTCATTTAAATGAGCGAATATGTCCGCCAGATATGCAAGTTTTAGTACCCATTCTTCTTTTTTAAGCACAGAAGCAAAATCTGAACTCAATCGGGCGCGACAACCACGACTGAGGAATAGGGATGAAACGATACGAGTAAATACAAGTACTTACTCGATACGCATGCGTACTGCGTTCGGCGATAGCTTGTGAGCCAGGCGCGCCAAGCGGGGGAGGCTGTCCTGCCCCTCGCCCAACAAAGCGCCTCACTCTTATAGCTCTCAGCTATTTTTAGGTGTATTATCTTAACAAAACCTTGACTTTTTCCGCGGCACACCAACTGATGACCACGGTACACCAGTATGCCGCTTTGCGGAACACTGATCTATCACACTCATTTGACACATAATATATTTATGTTTAATGTTACTAACTAGTAATATTATACACCACTGTCAATATTCTATTCTGGATTTTTGCATAAAAATTATTCATATAAGAAATATAAATTTTCATGATTTAGTTGTGAATTCACGACAACTATTTATTTCAAATCATCAATTGTCATACAGCTATCTGGTAGGGGATTCAAAGTGGAGGAAGTTGGATAGAAATTGGAGGCGAGACGACCAGATGTTCGTTTACTTAAAAAATTCTCGAATATTCTCATTTATTGAAATTCTAAGAAGGGCAAACATTGGTTTACATTCCAATTATTATGTAACCACATAAAACAAAATAATATTCTGGTTGAGTTCCAATAAGAATTTATTTGTCGCCCGGCCCCCTCAGTTATTAAAAAGTTCAATCTGCCCCGCTTCTCAAAAAGTTTGGTGACCCCTGTTCTACACTCACGGTCACACACACATTCCCATTCTGACTACATGCCAATGAAATCCAAATTCAATCAATACTTAATATTAGTTGATTCCAACGGTAAAAATGTATGTAAATTATGTCAAAAGGAAAAAACGGACCAAATGAATCAATGCTGAGAAATAAATAAATTTTAGCCTGACACTTCATATTTTGATTTCCAAAACAGAATTTTCGCAGCAAGCAAGAAGGTAAAAAGGGGTCCCAACCCCATTTTCTAGAATTAGTATTTAAGTTTCAGCTTTTAACTTATGATTGTTTCATTCATTAGAGTTCATCAATTCATTACAAGATCAAAATACAATTAACAAACACAGTGTATATTTGTTACTGTATGTTTTACAGAATGAATTCTTTTACTTTTACTAATGTTTTTGTGTAATATAGGTGGTGACCAAGGTCTCTTGAATCAATATTTCTCAGACTGGGCACGCGGTGATATCAGCAAACACTTGCCTTTCCTCTACAATGTTTGCTCCACAGCATTTTACTCCTATTTGCCGGCACTTAAACAGTAAGTATCATTAATCATACTCTGCAGCGTGTTTCAAAATATCATTGTTTTTTGAAAACTAAAGATTTGATTTCAAATAAATAAAAGTCTTTTAAGGAAGGTAGTTATTAATAAAGGGGTAGGCCAATCTATCATTTTTGTATTCATTGTTTTCCCGCATTTATTGTTAATTTGTCATGGCAAACAAAAACAATATAAATAATTATGCAAACGTGTTTTCTTTTTGAGGGCCCTGCAAGTAATGATAGATAGGGTTTCGCTTTAGAAGAGATTGCGACAGATCATGATAAATAATATAATTTTTCAGATACGGAAGTGATATGAAGATTATACATTTCATTGGAAATGCCAAGCCATGGTTACAGAACTTCAACTGGGCATCCCGCAGCGTGTCAGAATCTGGCCATTTGCAAGCCCCCCTTCAGTATTGGTGGGATATTTTCTTGGAGAATGTCCACCCCTCACTTGACGCAGCTATGGTAAATTTTCAACAATTATTGAGTCTTCTATTCTATTGTCAAGTGAGACATCATTCAGAAATAAATATTGAAAAACCTATATCAAAGCATCGATTTATAGTATGTTCAATTTTATTAAGTGTTTTTATTAAATTATTACTTTTATTTTATGGTTAGATTCAAAAATATTTCACAATTAACATCCATCATCAGCATATAAGTAAGCAGTCAGCACATAATATGCTGGTTTAATGATCAAGTTATTTATTATCAACCAAATTATTACATTTGAAAAATCAGTGCCTAAAATGTGTTACTAATTTAAAACAAAATTTCAAAATTTTGATGCTGGAATGGGCTTATGGTTAAAAGCTTTACTTCCAAATATTAATCAACATTATTTGATCTGACGGTGGTCTCACTATTGTAATAGAACCATTTGAATTTAAAAAAAGAGTTATTGAACAGATGTTAGAAAAAACATTTACTGTTTTGAATCGAATCTAACATCTTCAAAGCCAAATCTGAATGCCATGACCAAATGTCAAGTGTAATTTGACTTAATCTAAAACTCTAATGCAGCGATTTCCAACCTGGGAGGCGTGGACTATTGCAAAGGGAGGCGCGAACAGTCCAAAATATTTATTTACCCTTTTAAACGTGTCTTTATTACTATATGAGGCGCGAAAATATTTTTTCCTTTCAAGGGAGGCGCAGTAACATAAAGGTTGGAAAGCACTGCTCTAATGAGTAAGGACATCAAAGTCTACCAAATATTGCACTTCTTAGTTTCATATTTTTCTACCATCTTTTACAGCTGTATATAAATTATACTGATTTTTTTATTATTGATGTACAAAAAAATCTTCTATTATATTGTATTATGTTTATAAGACATACTACTACTATAATATTATTTGTCATTAGGCTCTTGATATGCATCATAGAGTACATACTGCAATATAATTAATACTGTCAGTATCCAATTACATATGGCTACTTTGTGAAGTGGTTTTGTGGTCACCAGTGCGAGATAGAGTTACATTGGCATGGATTTCAAAACTCTTGAGCGTTTGTTTCATTGGCGACAGTTGTCGCGTCGTATAGGCTTAACGGTAGTATTACATTTTTCATGCAGCCCTCGCAAGATTTAGTTGTTTGCTGCGGATCGAGGGTAAGTCGAGAACACTTCACAAAACTTACCATTGTTATTCGAAGGCTTATAGGACCGATGTTCTACCGGAAAGGTTAATAATTTCACTGGTTTATCACTTAACACTCCTCTCCGTGCACATTACAATTGTATTTCTGCTTTGTACATTGAAGCTTAACAAATTAATTTATAACATTCTCAATTTTATTAACTCTAATAAATATAAAAATAAGTTTATCCTAATAAATAATTTTGACAATGTTAACTGTAATGTTTATTAGAAATGTGTGGCTGTTTTTGCACCGTTTGAGCACAGGCATGTTTTTGCACTTTTTTGTACCATTTTCTTATCGTTTGGAAGCATATCAAAATAATGTTTCTGGCGTATGCCATGTTTAGTTATGTGTATATTTCTTAGAGAAGTCTAGAAAACTACATGATTTCCACTATCTGCAGTGTAAATATTTTCTTACTTATTAAGAAAAAAAAGTTCACTTAACCTACAAACAATACTAAATTAAGTATAGAACTTTACTACAAATACAAAACATGGTGTGCTTCTGAATTATTAAAATAAATGTATTTTCACACTTTTTTTTTGACTGCTTTTCAAGTATTTTAGAGTTTAAATGTAAACTTTTCCTTAAATATTTTTTTTTGAAAATTTCAAAATTTCTATCCTGTTAAAGTGATTGCTAGCTTTTGGCAAAAATTGACCATTATTTTTCCAAATTTCACTCATTACTTACACCTATAATTTTTTTTTTTTCGATTGTTTCGTTTTAATTCTTAATCATTCTTAAATCTAACTGTTTTAATATTGTTGTATGTGTGCATGCGCATTTTGACTGACCCGATGGCAGGCAAGGCTAGACATTGGCGAGGAGAACTCGGAACGCTACTATCGTCCTCCCTCCCAAAGTGCATCCTCTTCATTCTTTCCTTGGCACAGACCCGCCTCTCCTTCCTCCGTCCTCGGGCATCCTCTGACGTCTCAACCGGCCCCCGAAGACCACTACGACCCTTGGGACTACTATCGTTCGCCGCCTGATCGACCAGTTGACAATCGACAACAGCATTATGACAACCAGTTCGCAGACGAAGCCGAGAGTGTGTCGAGTGTTACGGAAATTGTTCAGACTCCCGTCTATATTCACACTCCTTGGTACGAGAAATACGTCCCGGAAGAAGAAAAGGAGGCGTGTGAAAGCCAATGCGGCCCGGGCGGGTCACACTGCGGCACCGTCTCTTGTGAATCCATCTCAGAATATGTCCCGTCGGAAATTACCTTAGACACACATTCATGTGATGTATACGACGATTGCGAAGGTTTCAGTGACGATGAAGAATCTACTTCAGAAACTATCCGACCACCTGTCGAAGAGGTGCGCCCTCGACATCCGTACGACAACTACTACCTTCTTCACAGGACAGTGATGGAGAGCGGGGGCAAAAGATGTTCTCACCAAGAGTCGCCCCCCGCCCCTTCCCCTTCCCCAGAGCCCGAAGACGCTCCTCGCCCGCAGGTGGGTCTTGCCTTGCCCTCCTCCACTTACATACATCTAAATATGGACCACGAATGTAGGTCTCATTTCTCCATAAATATTGATTAATTGTCTTTTGCACCTTTTTGGTTTTTGTTTTATTATTTACTAAACTTTATATTTTAAAAAATATTAACTGCCCTGATCAGTTTGACCTCCTTCTCTCCGCTTTTCTAAAACAATGTACCCCTTATTAACCCTTTAAGAAACATTGTGCTGATGTTACATTCACATGCTCTACGGTAAGACACTGAAACTAAATAATTATATCATATATCATTTTCTAGTGGGATGCAAAGTGGCAAGAAGTGTCGCTTCAACGTACAACACCAATTGAAACAAATCTTTTCATTGTTTATTTCATTGCCTGTAATAATGTTGTCAAATTTATTTACGAACATTGGAATGTATGCATCGGTACGAAGAATTCTTATGACCCAAACTGATGATATTTTGGCCATATGCATTAATTTTAATCGGTGACGGGCATCGTGTTCTTGAAAACATCTCTCGTGATTAATGTTGGAACTGCTGATTCATCGATCGATTCGAATTTAGAGGCTGACAGGAGTTTTGACTGGGGTTCTTGCTTTCAGGCGGGCATCGCCGGCACCCTTTCGCAGCTGACCATCGGGGTTTCACAGCAGTCTCCCGCCGTCGAAGAGCACTTGAGGCGCCAGGGATGGGAGGCCGGAAACATCGATTACATGGGGGCTGACGCCTTCGACAACATCTGGGCTAAGATTTCTCAAACCCTCTCAGGCCCTACCGAAGCGCCTCCATCCCAACCATGCCCTGCCGAAGCGGCGCCTGCGCCTGCCGTAATCGAAACCCCTGCCACTCCTCTACCGGCAGAACCTGCAATCGCACCCGTTCTCGCCCCTGCTCCGTCAGAATCTGCCCCGGTAGAAGCTTGCGTCGTCGACGCTCCGGCGTGTCCTCTTAAACAAGTTCCATCGGAAGCTTCCAGCGCTGCTTCGGGTGATTCTTGGGAAAAGGTAGCGGAAAAGCCAGTCGCCCCAGAGTCGATCGTCAGTGACTTGTCCATGAGCGGCACTACCGTGTCATCTGTGTCGTCATCCACCCCCTCGGTGGTTGACCCGGAGCCTCAAGGTTCGTATCCCCCCTCTTGATTATTTTTCTGTGTGGCTGTGAGTTTTTGTGAGCTTTTGTTGATGTAATTTTGTGATTGTCAAGAAAAAATATTCTTTTAGAGTCTGTTTAATTGCGAACCCCGTGAGGCAAATTTTTAAAATCTAAATAAAATCTAAATGAATATACTAAAAACACCAATGTGAAGCAAACGCTACTTGATGACGTAACTGCTTACTTGCTGAATTAAAGTATAATAATGACTGCACTTGACACATTGGAGATAGATCTCAGAAATATTTTTGGTCTTGAGATTTTCTCTTATAAGTCATGAATGATTTCATATCTCAACCATTATTGCAAAAATTTGAATTGCTAAATAATTGGTAGATATATAAATTTAATAAACATAACTCGTAAAAAATTCAGAAGAAAGTTTTCTATAAATTCTCAAACCACTAAATTATTTCGCTTACTTTCAGGACTTGTTTATCTGAAAATCCATCCGGTGCATTTATTATACATGAATTCAGCAGTTGTGGCCTTTCGTTGGTGGTTTATTCTTTTATTCCTTGTTGAAATACTATACTATCCAGAATTTTTTAAAATAACACGCCAGTTTGAAAATGAAGATGATCAACCGACTATTTTTCTGTCACATCTACAATACTGTATGTCTAGGAATACTTTTGGGCAGACTGACATCTCGGCTACAGGTTTCAGTTACTGCTGTCAATCAACGCTCGACTAGTATTTTTTTTTCTTAAATGGATAAATGAGATAGCTTAATGAAAAATTTTTTGACTCACGTCGGTCTGGTAGAATTTGATTTGGTTTCCTTAACTGGACCGCGGCCAACCTTGCCTCCGGGGTGTTCGGAGAGTGTATTCTTAACCCTCAGTTCTGTAGCATGAACTTTTGTTCGGTGTCTTGGATGGATTGTGCGATCGCTGAAATGTTGAATAGTCCGGCCACCCTTTTAACTGTCTTAACTTTATTCGATGCAGACTTTATTAATATTAAATGACGTTTCCCTTTGATTATCCCATTCAGCGCGCGAGGAAGGCGGCGAAGAGACCCAGCTCTGATAGTCCAGGTAACTTTTGATTTTCCCCGGCGGCCGAACGCTTGCCGAAATTTCTTCTTCTCTCTTCTTCTTCGATTACCTGACGCCACATGCTTTATAGAAAACATTACAGCGAAAATTTCTCTTTTATTTTCAGAAAAAGACGCTCTTTTGATGAGGCTTTGTGGTGGATCTTGCGATTGTAAATCCAATCATTTTTGTGTAGTTTAAACCTTTTAAAACCTGCAACCGCCGTTCGTTTTTATCAATATACCCTTTGTTATGAATTGCATCTTCAATTTGTATACCTTATTATTAAATGGAATGTCTTTTTCTGCAGATAGATATGAGAAAACTCAATTACTCTACTATTCCCATGGTCTTTGTATACAATTTCATTAAAGATTTATTACAGAGACAACACAGTGTAAGCGTGTGTGATAGTGAATGTTTGTACCTGTTTCTAGTGTCCGAGACTTGACTAAACTTTTGATTTTGATGTATTCCCTTTAACAGTTTGACCTAGTGCGGTAACTTTAGAAATACAACCTAGGTCAATATATTCATATGGAAAATCAAAGAATATGTTATTTGAATGGCATATTTATTTTTCTATTGCAGTGAAAATCTATCAGAGTTTGCTAGAAATTCGTCCTGATGAAATGAAACATTGTTTTCTATTGGGAATTTTCAATTATATTTTAAACAGTTTCCTCTCCTACGATTGAATTTATGATGTAGAATCTATAGTATAATGTATGTCCACACTGCTTTATGTATGATGCTTGTGAAATGAAAAATATAAGTAAATAAAGCTTTACCACGGCTGAACTAAAAAATTAAGTTACAACAAAGACTAGACTTTATAAGATTACAATGCTCTGGCTTCTTTTTGACATTATTTATGGGAACAAAAAAGTTGTGCGTATTTTAAACATGACAGCACTCTAAATATTAATGTCAGAAAATAAATTCTGAATCTTTTACATTCCTCGTTTTAATAAATATCTTTTTCTCAAATATTTAACTGAAAAATAAACAGTCTCTGTTGTGGTCTGTGCTTACATTTTGTTTGATTCCGCTTAATGGATGGTCCAATTTTGCGCAGTGCACCCGGTGTCGGTTTCTCTTGGGCTTGCTCTTTTCTGTCTGCTGCTGGCCGTTCTCTGGCGGCCGCTCTCTCTTCGCTCGCTTTACTCTAACATTTTAGCTTTCTCTTCCATTAACTCTGTTCCAGGCTCTAACACTTCCTGTTCCATGTTGTGAAATCTTAACATCAACCACTAAACGCCTAAATCAATCAAGAAACCCATTTGTGTGGAAAACCAATAATGACAATGAAACCGTGTGTTGCGCAGCCGCTTCGGAGGAGAAGGGAGATTGCGAAAAGGCTTTGACGGAAGCGGCAGACGATTCCGTTTCCGCCCCACCGGCCCAGCCCAAACCTAACAAAGAGAAACTGGTGTGCCATCTGAAGCCTGCCGTTGAAGCCGAACAGCTGCTGACGCCGGATACCGAAAACGAAGACGCCGCCGCTATCGCTCTGAGCATCATCGCCCGCGAAGAGGCTCTTTCCAGTCCCACCGTAACCTCTGCCACTCCACCGGTTACCTGCCCTATTGTGCCCCTCTGTTCCCCAGTTCTGCAAAATATTAAGGACCTCACCGTTGATACTTCTATTCCTGAAACACCCCCGGTTTCTGGTCTCGTTTCTTTGGCTCAAATTGGAATTTCACCTCTGGCGGAGGCTCCCTCGACCCCAAAGGAAACTGTAAAATCTGAAACCTCGGATGACGCTAAGCCGTCAGATGTAAAAACACCCGTTCAAGAAAAGACACCTTCACTCGTTTGTAAAAAACCTAAAGCGCCCGCGAAGCTCACAGAACCAGACGTACCAGTTTCAACAAAAACGGAGCAGGCTCCAAAAAAAGAAGCTGTAAGCGAAAAGGCACCCGACACAAAAGCTCCTGACAGCTGTGAAAAGCCGAAACGAACTGCGTCACAGAAAAAAGTTTCCACTAAGGTTGTATTGCCGAAAGATGTAACGCTTACTAAAGAGCCGGTAACGCCTACGACGCCGACAACACCTACAACTCCATCACTGGCTAAAGAACCGGCAACTCCTACAACGCCGACGACACCTGCCACTCCTTCACTGGTGAAAGAACCTAAAACGCCTACAACGCCGACGACACCTGCCACTCCTTCACTGGTGAAAGAACCTAAAACGCCTACAACTCCAACAACACCTGCCACTCCAGTGACGGCTGTCGAAAAGGAACCGGGTGCAGAACCAGCGCCCGCACCCAAAGTCAAAAAAATGGTGAAAAAGATCGTGCCCAAAGTGAAGTCTGACGAAGCTGGAGCTGTTCCAGAAAGCGACGCCCCTGTCCCGCCTCCTCGGAAGAAAGAGAAGAAGCCCAAAGAAACAAATTAGACTTTGAATTTGGGGATACACTCAGTATCTATCGCTCTCACTTCTCATCTAATACTTATATAATTTGCTTATTTATTCGCTTTCATTTTACGCATATAATTTATACATTTGAAAATTCTCCTCTAGTCTAAAATGAATCATTTTTATCAGTATGTTTTTATTGGATGTTTTTTTTACTTAATGTATAATTTCTGACAGCAATGTCTTATTATGTATGCCATTGATTGCCAAAGGAATTTTGTACTAAATAATGAAAGATAACAAATAAAATATTTACAATATTTTTTTTCATTTCATTTACATATTATTCACCCAATTTTCACTCCTCTTGTTGGTGAAGTGAAGATAATATTGTCGATTTTTTCAATTTGAAATTCACTTAATTTCCAAGAGACGATTCTGAATAAATAATAATTGTAGCCAAACGGTTTAATCTTGAATGCTCCATTTTTGAGATTCAACCCATAGCTATATATAATATATCAGGATTTGTACCAAGCATTTTCGACAACGGAACTCTAGGTACTCATTTATTTAGTTTCCCAAAAATATTGAATGAGTTTTTTTTAAGTTATGTAGGTGTTCACAGAACACCTATTCAGGTTTAGTGGCACGTCAGTGTTCCGCGGAACATAGTTTGGAAAATCCTGGACTAATTGATCACCAAGAAATCATGATTTAATGAGACTGGTTCATGATACATAATAAGAAATAAATTAAAATAATGAACAGGATTTACAATAAGAACAAATAATTTCATAAATTTCTTTAATTTTTTCTTTATACAAAAAGTATTTAACACAAAAAAATAAAACAAATAGCAATAAATTCTTAACTACTGAAATTCTTTCATAATTCATTGAGTAAACAAAGTTTTCAGTATACATGCAGTTTTCTTTTAACCCTCCAAGGACGAGCGTCACCATATGGTCACACAAAACACCGTTGTCTATTGATCCCACTATTCATACTTTTTCTACCTGAATATCGTTGCTTTCGCTCATATTTGGTTAAGAAGGGTACGGACTACAGTTAGTCATCAGCCGTGGGAACAGGAACGGTCTCTAAAAGCACATGTGATTTTTTGAATTTCCGTTATTTTTAATTTACTTTTTGAAACTGTTAGATATTTTTTTATAAAAACATAAAATTATTTACAGTTATTTTGCTAATATATTTGTTTTGAAATTATGTTGATCTAAAGAGGTCAAATTGTAAATATTTTAAAAAAAATCACGTTTAGCTATATTTCAACCCCGAATGTTTGCAAGCCCATACGGTCACTTTTGTCCTTACTACTGTCCGTACTCAATATTACACGGTAATAAAAGGATGAGCATGACCATATAGTCATGCGGAGTTTCTATACAACGACTTTGCGTTTTTTTTTTTTTTAATTTTGGATAGGAATAAAAGTTATCCGTGACTTCAATATGGCTTAGAAAATATTTTTTTTATCGGAAAAAATCTCTCGTCTCTGGAGGGTTAATGTAAGTAAGGTAAGAATTGATATTATTATAGTAACATAATCATTAACCTTTTGACCGCGGCTCATATCCAGATCGGTTCAGATTGGGCTGCTATAGCAGTCAACCGCGGTCTAAGGGTTAAGGCAAAGACAGATTTAGACTAAAATTATTTATGAAAGTAAAGGAATTTCTAATGTTTAATAAATAAGTAATATAGTTAATATAACAATATGTTTTAATGTGGTATATTAAATTACACTTAGTAAATTTTAGATTATTTGAGGTATATATATCATAGGCAATCATTTTATCAATGCTAAGGATTCGATGTGTTGGATTATATTTCCGTTTAAATCATATATACCAGAAGTACCGCGAGGTAGGTCATAAGATGATTCAAATCAAATTTTGACTTCCACATTTTAATGAAGAAATTACGTTTGGTTATTATTTTGGTTACTACACAATGTGAATGGAGAAATTGTCCACTGAACAGTGAACTACTTCAAGTAACCGTCAAAGAATTGTAAGCAGGACTTACAGGTTAGAATTCTCGAAATCAGACAACGGAGCGGTATTCAAGCGTTGCGTTATGTCAGGTGATAATTCTTCTATCTGGCCAAACCAACTTATAAAGTAATGATTTGACTTTGCTGTGCAGATTAGGACCTTTTTAGCGAGGTGATAAATATGTATTATAAACACAAAATTTCTTGAAGTAACTGTTCTTTACCGTAAATCATTGAATTGATAGACAATTTTTGTTATTCATTTTGAACATCTACGATAGTTTCCATTTCATAAGTAGAAATGAAAATTCATGAAAAAGGTGGGCACTGTTGACACAAGGTTCACTTGGATAATAATTCTAAGACAAATTTTACAATAATTAAGTTTTGATTAGTTTTATTATGATTGATTTATTAACATACAGAAACAAACTTCCTACAATCTTTAACATTTTAATAAAATTATCTAGCAATCTACAATGGATTTGGAAAGAACAATGAAAAGATACACATCTTTTGGGAAGTTTCAATATATATAACTAAATATAAGGTTGCAGATAAGTCGAGAGTTTGATGTATGTCATTATTGCTGAAAATATTTTCAATATAATGATCAATTTTGGTACGGAAGGAATTTATTTAATAGTATAAAACATACTAATTTTCACGCATTTTCTAGAAAAATCGTCAAATGGAAAAGTTGTGAATCAGTTATCTATATGAAAACTAATATTTTTTAAACTCTATCTGGCAAAACGCAAATTCATTCAAATTGTAACAAACCTCGGTACAAAATATGAATCAATTTGAAAACATTTGGTAAATCTTAATACTCCATCCACTCTATACACTTTTCACAAAAAGACGTTACAAAAAAACTCGTATGGGGTAGGTATTTATGACTAAAAACATAGGCATTTGTAAAGAAAATTATTCATTATGGTAAATAAGAAAGGAATTCATAAAATCCTTCCGTGACAAAAGAAATATTATCTATGACTAATCGGAAACCTGAATTCAATTGTACCTGGATTTGTAATTCAAGAGATAATCGGCATGGCTCATTTTTGGCCTGATTTAATATGTTTTTATAATTGACGTTCTGAATTATCAGAATTATTATAAGCGTACAATATAATATTTCAACAAATATGAATGTAGGCGGAGGGCGCTGTCAAAAAGACAACTTGTGGTTTCTTAAAGTTTAAGTAGTCTTTTAGTTTGATCAATTTTTATGACCTTTGTGTTCATAAATATTTGAAGACATCAAATCAAAAACATGTTAACGAATAAAAATTACTTTTGGATATTTAGACATTTGCGAATTAATCTGTATTTCAATTACTATGGGGAAAAAATTAAATATTTTGGGAAGGGGGAATTGTGGTTAAAAATGAGAAAAATTATTGCAAAAGCTACTTTTTATTTTGTAAGCTTAAATAATATTTTTTTTACAATATCAAACTCATTTAATTGCATGGAGTGACTCGTTTGCAGGCCAAAATAAGAACTGCTACATTATTATGATTTGACTGTTTCTTATTTTGACAAAAGATATTTTGGATAAAGGAGGAAGAATCTTCTTCGCAGGACGAACAGCGGTGGTATGGAGAGGTAAACCTTTTAAAAGTGAAAAGTAGGCCATTGATTTCGGCACCAATGCCTGAGCTGAAAGGACGCTGCCAAGCAGAAACATGCCCAAAAGATATTAACGTATGCAAATAAAATTACCTGTGGGAACTACACATTCAAAATATTCATACATTATCGACAGATTTTGTCTTCATAGAAGATTGCAGTTAACATGTTCAACATTTAAAAGTTTCATATGTTGTAGCCATTTTAGAGAAATAAGAGTTGTTTCACTGGAAAAAGCATACATAAGTATTTCCAGTACGCGTCAGTCAACATGTTTGTGCCTTGACATCATCATTTATAAGTTTACTTGAGAATAGCATATTTTTCAGCAGTATCCCAGTTTAAAAATGCATATAGTGGAGTTGTAAAGGCTTAGCATTCATTTTAGGGAACATGCCAAATCTTTTTAATTCTGAAGTGAATTTATCCTTCGCTCAATGTTTATTATGTATTTATGAAAAAAAAAACAGTTCATACTTATTTTCGCATTTATTTCCTATTATTTTACAAAGATGCAATGTGGCACTTATATAATAACATTCTTTAAATGAATATTTCTTCTACACCTATTCTATGAATATTCTATTTACAACGAATGAAGTATAAAATCATAGAAACACATTCATACCACTAGTAAAAAAAAACGACATATTTCACAGCTTTTGTGCCATCGTTCATTAAAATGACACGGCAAGCATTCATAATTCTGTCTTTGGGAGCTCATATTACGTCTAGTCAAGAGTAAAATTCGAAAATACAGCAGAACCTCAATATGACGGACTTTGGATAAAACGGACAAAATATCTGGTTAAATGTGAAAATTGTAAAAAAAAACCGGTTTATGTTATACATTCACTGCCAATACTTGGTGGAAAGGCATTTTCACACGAGTTTCTGATCCTAATAAATAAATGTGGAATTAGTACAAAAGAGTGTTATACTCGTTAAAATCAAAGCGTTGCTATTTGTAAACAATGTTTTGCACATGATAATCATGTCATACTTCTAGCAGTTGAATTCGAGTCATAATGCTGTCCTGCTCATGGCACCGACGTTTGCAACGGTGACTGCTGATCCACGCAACTGCAGTTCAATTCATTTGCAAAGACAAACAAGATTTTCATAGTGTTTTTATATATTTTTTTAACAGTTACTTCATAAAAATAAAGTGTATTTTCATACAAGTTTGATACTACTTTTATATAACGAACTTTTGGGTTTAATGAACATGCCCTCACCCGCGTCGGTCCGTATTATCGAGGTTCTACTGTGATATAGATGCGACATTATTTGTGTACGGTGAGCATTCACCGAATAAAAAGGAAATGAAAAAAAAGCTGTTGAACGCAGCTTATCTATATAAAACGACATTATACTTAAAAGGCAATACAATAATTTTCAAAGTATTTTATCAATTTGGTAAATAAATTATTATGTTCACATTGCATTAATTGAACTATTCCAAGTTTTGCGCTTTAATTGATTGTTTAATTTACATGTTAAGTTGAAAAACTTAAGAAAGAAGTGCAACTTTCAACCGTCTCCATTATAAAGAGAGGGATTCTTTATTTTGAGACATAGAAACATACATAATAAATAGACAAAACACTGAACTAGTTTTGCCAAAAGATCCCAATATGAGCTGACCACAAGATTCAAAGGCAATGAGACGCCTAAATTAAACTAGAATCACACAATCATCTTGATGGAGTGCGATCAGAACTAGCATCATCGATTAGTCTTTTTATGAAGGTAGCTACCTATATCTGCGCTAGGTGAACGGAGTCGAGAGATCAGTACTTATGTTTGAGTTTGTGTTTGCGAGACGACGATGAAGAGGATAAAAGATCTCGCCTTCGAGAAATGCTCGGCGGAGAAGGGGGCGGAGGAGGGGAAGGAGAATTTCTTCGCGAGGAACTAGGCCGACTCGAGCGACTACTGCGGATCGGAGAACGTGATCTGAAAGATGATAACAAAAAACTTTCATTATAAACCTACTAGGTATATTAACAACAGAATTTCGCTGAACTGGACAGTGAAAAATAGTTTGAATATTTAAAAATTCTGAAAAGCTAATTCTGCTGCAAATATTCCATTTTCATAAACACAGTGTGCAAGATAGAGCTTCAAGAGTAATTCTACTGTTAAATATATTTTAAAAAAATTATATACACTATTAAATATATAAATAACTTATGGTTTGAAACTAACCTATGCCGTGATCTTTTGGGTGGTGGAGATATTGAAATATCTCTGGATTTTTTTGACTTTCTTGAGGATGAATTAGACCTAAAAAGTGGAAAGAAATTGTTTATCATATTTTACATATTTACGAAAATAATAATGCTAATCAACATTATGCTTTTCATTATGCAATTTTTTAGAAATCATAGTACAAATTCACATTAAAAAGATCGTAATATAATTATTTAAGAAATATGGATGAAAATCTTACGTATTATATCCGTCTTCAGAAGAACCGCTTCTCGCTGCCCTACTCTCTCTTTCACGTTCCCTATGAGATTTTTTATCAAAGGCTCTCTCTCTTTCGGGAGAATCTACGACGGCTTCCTCCTTTTCTTTGGCTTCGCGTTCCGCCTAATAAAATACAAGCATCCACTGTTATAGTTTTTTGTAAGTGGCTTTGAAGAATCATATCAGATTTAGAAAATATGTCACCTTTTTAATGAGCTTTCTGCGGTAGTGCGTGACCTGCTGGTGCACGGTCCATCCGGGTTTGAGTTGACGCTGTCCAGCTTCTAATTCGTCTTGATATTGCATCGCTCGCACTTCCACGTTTCGAAGTAACTGCCTTCGCTCGTCTGACACTTCACTGTGAAGTAAATGACAACTCATTTAATAAATTAATATATATATATATATCATCGTTCCGCCTTCAAAATCGTATGTGTGCATATTTTAAAAATATATTAATTAATTAAGAAAATGACTTATATGTTATTTAAGAGCGTGCGTATAACTATGTCCAAAAAGGTGTAATTTTAATGTGCTATGTGCACACAAAATAACTAAAAACTGAACAATCGTTTTTAAAATTATCTATCCCAAAAAAATTAATGCTTATGATAAAACGTATCCAGGAATATGTCGATGTTATAGGGGACAGACTTTGTGAATCGCACTGTTTTTTGCCTCTCTTGCAAAGTCAGATATATAATGTTTATATTATGAGTAGATAGTAGTTTTAATACAAAAATATTATTTAGTTTAGAATATTCAGTGTCCGAAATTTTCTATAGTCGTGCAGTTTTCTGTGTGAGACTAATAGACTGTTAACCAGTTAAATCAAATGTGATTTAGCTCAAAATGATAAAAACAATAAAAAGTGGAGGAATAAAGTACCTGGAATCATTTTCAGTGATAATACTTTCTCTATATGATGGTGCCGGGGGTGGAGGAGGAGTAGAAGGAACTGTGAGAGGTGAAGTCTCCCTTTGAAGATGATTCCATCTTTGCGAAGTGACTGCGCCCGCTTCGACAATGCCGGGCTCCACAGACTCCCAACGTGATGGAACGAATCCTGGAGCGCTCTTTAATAAAGATGACATAGGAGTGGATGCCTGCGGGGAACTGTCTTCAAATGGTATCCCATCTATGTCGTCATCCACTAAAAACAACAAAAAGAAACTACGTTTTAGCTGTATTCATTCATTTAAGTTGACATAACAGAAAATAGTCGATGTGGCAAATATTTTTGAATTTAAAATCATTTGAAATAATCTCAATGAAAAATCAACGATCACCCAAGGTTAGGATTGAGGTGATAAGATCTCAGATGCCCTATATTGAAAGCAATATCTCATAGAATTTGAACCTAGGATACTCTGTTTTCCACAAAAAGTTCTTATTTTTCTGCAGGTTAAAAATTAAAACAGTTTAAATAAATTCATATTGACGAGTGTCTTTTTGCATAAAATATTAACTTACTGGGAATTCCATCAATATCATAGTTATCAATATCTTGCTTCGGTAAAGAAGGAGGGATAGGAATAGAACAGTTTCCGCTCCTCATCTGAAGTCCCTGAGCGGCTTTCAAAAGAGCAGCTCCGTCCAGCGGACCCCCTTCTTCAGCTTCCGTCTCCGCTTCATCATCATTTCCGTCCGCATCCCCGTCGAAAGATGCATCACCCGCCTCTCTCATCTCATCCATGTCTGCCATGGGCCTCTCGGGCTCCTAAAAATATTGATTTGCAATTATTCTTTATTTTGTGATGAACTTTATTGTCTATTTTGTGAATAATTTACCTCAATACCGTTGAGTAAATTCCCAAGCTTTCTGATGAACTCGCTAGGATAAATATTCCAGTCCTCCCACGCTGAAAGTACGGCCAACACTCGAGTCTTGAAGCCTTCCGATTGCAGAGGTCCTTCCAGTTGCTTCCAAGTGGTGTGCAGGTCACGCATTATCTGACACAGTCGCGCCTCCATGCTGATTCAGGGATTTTAAAAATATTCTATTTAAAAACTGGACTCAAGCATTGTATTGTCATAAAATTGCATTCAAATAAATTTCATAATAAACTAAAATTTTATGCTATATTTTTCAATATGTGAAGTAGGATGCTAGAATATATGACGAGATGTATTGTATTTACATTCACACAAGTTTCGTCACTAACAACCCGAGTTTCGCCTTTCAGCATCTTCAGGCGTTCAAGTGCATGGATGAACTTGAACTGACGTTTAGTAAATAAATGTTGTTTAGTATCAAAATTTTGATCACTCTTAAGGTGTTTACTGTCAAATCTTGTTGGAAAGGCATTATATTAAAAAATAAAACACTATTTAGTACTAATTCCACATTTTAAAATGGAAAAGTGTTTGATTTTTTAACTGAATTTTGATGATGAAACCCTAATAAAATATTTATACCTAACACTACGATGATTGCAAAACTAAAATGAATGCTTGAAAAGTATGAAATGTAAAGCTGACCATTTAAAATCAAAAAAGTTCAGAAAACACAAGAACTCCTCACAAATGATGAATAGTAACAATGTGAAATGTCATTCTGGGTGCCATTTCTAGGTCAAACTATTATCTATTTTTAACATTCAACTTTTGACTGTACTATTAATTGAAGGACTTTATTTTGTTAGTCTTGCATGAGGTAAAATATCCACACGAGAACAACCATGCTAAGTGGGATATGAATGTGATTTGTCAATTTTACTCACGCTCTTCTGTAGTAGCTAGCGTTGACTAATTTGGCCCCACAGTTGTGTAAGATATCCGAGACTAGATACATCCGTGCAATTTTTTTGTGCGCTGTGGTGGTGGCCATGCTCAAAGACTCCGCAATGCAGTCGCTGATTTCATCGGCCGCTTCAGCATGCTCCATACAAAAGACCATCGCCTGTCCAATGCTCCATCTCTCCGGACTCAGCTGTCTGATTAGTTCTTCGAGGCGTTCTCTTTGTCTGATTATTACAAAAATTACATCATTAGCTGAGAAAGGAACACAAAATCAACATTGTAAATTTGATTACAGTAGATTCTCAAGCCGTTGTTGAGTTCTATCCGTGTTGAAATTTGATTTAAAATAAAGCAAACGAAATAGAATAACCGAAAAAGATGCAATGTGTTATGGACAGATAATACCTGAATTGAAACTCAAACGAATACACAAAAAATAGATGTGACACACATATATATTTTATTTGTGTATCAATATTATGTTAAAAATTTTCTATAAATTCTTATTGATCAAATGAGGATGGAAAGAAAAACCAATGATCATTCTTGTTTAATATGAAATGATATGTAAAACTTTGGAATGAAATTCACTAACGTTTTGCTGAGAGTACCCTTGGTTTCATCTATTTCCTCTTCGTTGATCAGCTCATCGGGCATTCCTTGTGTGTAGACATTAATAGCTGGCGGTCTCCAGATAGATCCCCCTGTGAATATTGTCGGTACACAATATTAAATGAACAAATTATAATTTACAGTGAAAAAATAAGCAAGGAAGGGTATAAAACAAACCTTTAAACATCCTAAACTCGTTTGTATTCCAATGATGCACTGAATCTCCTTGCAGCAAGGAAAACAGCTTCCATCTGTAGTAAACGTGGGCTGGACTCTGGTTCTCAAATAAAAACCTGCAAGAAAGGATTATCTGTTACTCTGTCTGATGTCGCAGGGTGTAGGCAAGGTAATCATACTGCGAGAATATTTATCCACGTATCTGATATTTATTTATAAAATTGAATGCAGATATATATATTTATGGAATGGATTACAAAATATTGAACCATTTTCATTTTATTCAGTCAAGTGAACAGCTATCAATACTTTTATTATTTTGTGTGGCAGTGCTAGAAATGTTTCTAAAATCCTGGGTGCAACGTTCCCTTTAAGCTGCGCGCAGCAGTTGGGAACCCCCTGCGCACTCATTCCGGGTTGGCGCGCACTACAAGACAGTTTTTCAAATAATATTTGATCGGTCCGCGCAGCCTTTGAAATTTCTGCGCAGCTATTCCTTCAGCTTAGAGGGAACGTTGCCTGGGTGTATTTAAATAAAGTGTTAAATAAGGGTTAAAATTTGTAACCATATTAAACAAAGAAAATACGAAGATTTGAGATGGAAGCTCACCTGTACCATGGATGATTGATGGCGTCGTTCATGATCATAGCCTCGAACATGGGACCCTCTCGGATGACAAACTCCACCATCCGATGAATTTTTGTCAAAACAGCCCTAAGTAATATTGCATTGCACGTCATCAAAATAACATCAAATTTTAATAATCACAATAATATGCTCACTGTGTATACAAGACATACATTAATTAGTTAAATTATAAGACTACGAGCAGATACTTTTCCTTCTTCAATTGATGGCAATAAAACAATGAAAAAATCTGAGCTCAATGAATTCGTTAACACTATTCTCATACAGTGAAAGTTCAACGAATTAATATCAAATACGAAAGTTAACCAAAAGCTATTCATAATTTATTATCATATCAGAAATATTGACTATAAGGCCACAGTAAATATAAATTGAAAAACATTTTTATACAATGGTGATTTTACTAGGGTTGGTTGTATAATAGGGATCATTGATTATTATTTATAATATAGATGAAGTTATTTCATTTAAAACATGCATAATGATCAGCAAAATGCTTATAAAACTTTTTATTACATTATAATTCACTCACATTTTCACTCTTAGATATTTTTTTTAAAGCAGATTACATTGATAATTAGCTAATTTATTTATTGTGAAATTAGATAATTCATAGCAACAACAAAACCCTTTTCGAGATGGTATTTAAATATGCTTATTCAGCTAATATCTTTCAATATCAAGAATAAATTCTTATGTTAATTTTATACTCACTTAAGCAGATGTCGTCGGAAGATGTGAAGCCTCAACACTGATAAGTTGAACAGGGGAAAAAATGTGTGTAATGGGACAAGTGAGACGGGACGGGAGTCAGGATAAAATTTTAATAATTGTAAGGGCAGGAGAGGCAAAATTAGAATAATCAACTAATAAAGTGGTATTTTCAATTACCTTTGTGTTGGAATAACCACCTTGACAACAGACTGCGACAAAATCTGAAGTGCAGCCGACAGCACCCAACCCAACATTACAATTTATTATTAATAATTATCGACAAAAGAAAATTTCAAATCATCAAAAATATGTTTTCAAATTTGTTCAATTAAAACAGTAATATGAGAAGTAATTTTAAAAAGCCTATGATGAAGTTAATATAAATAAAAAAAAGTACTTGTATTCTGTTGCAGCAAACAAAATTCAATAATTTACGAGGTAAAAATTATTTAATTAATGTATTTCTACAAAAAAATAATTTCAATGAGATATATAATAATGATTTTGTTTAGATATTTAGCTATCAATCTAAAAATTATAACAAATCAAAGAATTAGATCTGTATGGTTTTCAAAGTTTTACTGAATAAAACATAATTTATCTACCATACACCAAAAAGGAGATTTGCTGCATTATATGAAAACTTTTATTCGCATTTGCAGAAAATAAAGAATGAAGAATTTATGTAGAATAAAAAATCGGAGGCGAGAAATGAATTTATATTAACGTAGCACTACTTATACTGTATAACTGTTCAGGCTACAAAATCATCATTGGAAACATGATCACTTTCATAATATGTATCTCAAAACATCAGTCAAAATATCTAAACAAAATTGTACAACTAAACATAAATTTGTTTCTAACCCCCCTGTAGTGGAACTGAGCTGCATGAATTTAATACATATAAATTGTATTCAAATTTATATCTGTAAGAACCTAAAACTATTTTGATTTATATTAAAGAATTATTTAATTACCCGAATAAAAATCGGCATCTATAAGCAAAATTCGCATACATTGTTATTGAGAGAGCACATTTTTGAAATTATTATAATAATAAATTAAAAATGTGCCTTCACTCTAACAGAGAACGGTATAGATAATTTCTCAATTGAAATTATTTACGATATATATAGAAACATCTGAGAGATTCAGTAAATTAGGCTTGATGAAAATGAGTAGTTATTGTTTGTGAAAATTTTAAAATTCATTCAACTAACATCCCATCAAGCATGTATAATCTTGTGCCCGTCATTCATATAAACAAATACTATACGAAGCAGTCGAGTCAATGCAACGCTATATTGACTACTAAATGAAATATTAACAGTTTTCCTCATTCGTCCATTAAAATTGATTTTATCCTAATGAAAGACATGATGAAAACAGGCGCATAGGACATATTTAACAATTTATGTGAAACATGACTAATTTTACTAAATCAGTTTAAAAAACCTTTTTTTGCTACGTGTACTAGGCTTAATATTTTAAAAATCGTGAAATATGTTTTGTATTCTTCAATGACACATTGTTTTAGCATATATCAATTTAGTAATCTTAGTAGTAGGTTTATAAAAATCAAGTGGCGAAATCTTTTAATAAAAAATGTCTTCGAATTGAGAGGTTAAAAGTAATTTGAATTAAGACAGTGATGGTAATTTACAATTTTAATCATTAAGAGAAAAGGGTATTCGAGTAAATTGAAGAAAAAAGTAAATGAATTTTACCGTGTTATCTGTATTTAAGCAATGTTTTTGTTTATGCGCGTGTTTAAAATATTGACGAATTGTGTTATATGATAGTACTGTACCTTGTCGAATAGTTCCTTCTCCTGTGGATCACTTGGGTATGATTCACCTGGCCTTAGACGGGGTATCTACAATGCAGCGATTTAATTTTACACAAGTTCCAACATAGGTAACGGGTGCAAAAAGGGATGCACCGAACATTTAAGACAGAAAGTTTGCAAAAAGAAATAAAGGCGCAAAAACTCTTTGAATAAAACCATCTAATTTATCTTACACATTAATTTAAAGGAGGAAATTTAGAGATACTAAACTTACAATTCAGGAATAAAAAAACACATCAGAAAGATTGATATAGTTTATCTGGTTGAGTTACTCTTTAAAAAATTAGCAAAATTTACTGGCAACAGAGCAGTTCAACAATAAATTGCGAACAACGTCTTATTGTTTTGTTTTCTGCATAAATAAATTAGACATTGATAGTGATCTGTTTTTAGATTATGTGAAGTGTGCTTGTAAAATTCTTACTTCTATCAAATATTGAAAAATCATTGCCGATTTAAATAAATACATACTTTATTGACTGAATAGCTTTAGCTAATAAACATAAATACTATATAACACCTAAAGACAGGAATATTTCATCACAGGCACATAATGAGTTAATAGAACTTCAGTGTCCTTATCGGCTAAGTTATTAAAATGTTTATTTTGTAATGTCGACAGTGAATCACTTAATACGGTCTGCGAAAAACCTACACGTTCCGTTCGCTGTGTAAAATATCGATCGAAAGATATGAATTATCAATCTCTACAGAACAATGTTCTATCGACACAATAGTCTTTTCACTACACTATCTAATGCAGCACTGAAATCATCCGCAGCAGATTAAAATGTACAAGATGATGTGTGAAAAATGTTTGCTTTTTAGATAAACAAAAATGTTTATCTTAGCATCAGAAATTAAGAATATATCTGTGTTTTACTTGGCTCGGAATCAAACGGCAGCATTTTACTATATTCATTGAACAGTAATAATCGATCAAAATCTAAGTTTCAATGTTAGCGTTTACAAAGAATTCAACCTATTCCACTCAAATGTCTAATAAAGTGATCGTTAAATAATAGCTGCAATGATTCATAGACGCCCAGATAAATGACCGAAGCCAGGCAAACGTAGAACGATGACGCTTGTTGTAGGTAGTATACCTTGGAGGCGAGATGGCGTGGAGCTTGGGCGTTAAATGGAAGACCCGAGGCGGGCGGGGGCGCCAAAAGATTCGGCTGCTGCATGGTCGGAGGGATATAAATCGGGTGAGCGGGAATTGTGACCGCCTTTGCCCATCTCAATTTTACCTCGCACTCTAAAATTTCCTTGCCTGCAGAGAAACAATTTATAAAAATAATCAATTACCCGTTTGATTCATCAATTTTGAAAATTTTGAATCACCTTAGAATGTGATGACATCAGATATGAATGGCCCGTAAAGGAAATACCATTACATGAAATATATAAAATTGATTTTTGAATAACAGTTACAGAGGAGAGCAAAGTAGTGAAATCTTACCATTCAATGTACGGTATGCCCTTTCACCGTCCCGTCTCGACATGAATGCCACAAATCCGCAATTGCGGCGTCGAGCATTTTCTTCTTCAGAACGCGGCCACATTATTTTTACACTTGCCAAAGGACCAAATTTGCCGAATATCTCCATTAACTGTTGTTCAGTGACCTATGAATTGTAAAAAAAATCAGATTGGCAGAAGTTGTTGGCAAAAATGTCATAATACACAATGAGGTTCTCAGATATAAATTTGTCTGGGATAGCTCAGTTTGCAGTGGGACTACTTTCGTACGTTACAAAAAAAAAATAGGAAAAATTTCAGTATTTACTTTACGGTGAAGGTGTTTGATGTATATATTTGTAGTAGTCAAATCCCAGAAGAATGATCCGGGTGGTTCATCTTGCATAGAATTTGATAAATCGGATGAATCTGTCAGAACACCTTTCAATGCACCTTTATATTTATGTCTCTCCTCTCTTTCTTCTTGTATTCTGCAAACACACTACAATTTAAGTGTTTTCAAAATCAACACATTTTTTTTAGTCTATCTCCGCTCCCAGTGTGTAGTATCCAACCTCCCAATGGAGGAAAATGAACAGATTTTTTTTGACAAGAACTGCTTATTACTCAGTTGCTCAACCTCTCTTTTGCGAAAGAATAGAAGGATAATGCTAGGATAGGACTAGTGGTTAACTTATCGCTCTCGCTATTTTAGGGATTGGAAGGGTGGGAGGGACTTTTATAATCATCACAAACACCCATACCTTCAAACAGAGATTGAGGAATCAAAAAAATATGATTGACCTACTGGGACTCCGTGAGATCCGTCAAAGAAGATAACAACGTTGACCGCTGATATTACACATTAAACACAAATTAAAACATACCACTTTACAAAGAAAATAGTAATTACTATCCATACTGTCTCAGTTCTTCTTTGAATAACTCCAAATTGCTTTTCTTTTTGTCTTTATCTTTTTTCTTGACGGGTTTGTCAGGCTTTGTAGCTAAGAGTCTGACATATTCCTGAGCCCTCTCCAATGAAGTAGGTTTATCCGATAATCGGGACTGTGGTTTGTAAATTTTTCCTCGCTCTGAATTATCTTCCTCTGTGAAAAACATGATGTACTATATATAACCAACCACACTTTACAAGAGAGAATAAAGATTTATAGAATGGCAATAAAAAATATACTATCGTCATGAACATGTTACTCTTTTTCTCCCCAAAAATTCACTAAATCCTGCAAAAAAAAATGCGGCTCTCTGGAAAACTTAGCTCCAGATATAAAAATATTTAAAAAAAAATATGTTGGAATTGAGGAAACAGACAATTCATGCAAATCACAAAATATTTTTACAAATATTTGTTGCCATTTGCTCAATGGTTTGTTCTAAGGAGATCCATTTGACATGTTGTGTTAAATTTTTCATACAGATATTATACTCATATTTCACATAAATAATCAGTTCCTTAATATAAAACATAATTTGGGATTTTACTATTTATAATTGAATTTTCTGCAGAGCTGCTTTGTTATTAGTGACATGTTGTTAATTTTCAAATAGAAAATCAGTAGCATGGTCAAAAGAAAATCTTTGTTTCTCAGTTCGATTCATCTCAAATATCTCAAGAAACTAGGTTTCCAATACCTTAATTTGGGAATATAAAAAACAGATTTTGTCAATTTTAAATCATTTTTGAATTTATCTAGTATTTTAGCTTACAATATCAGGTATCCTGTTCACAGTTGAATGCTTTTACGTGAGACTGGTGATATGATATAGTAAATTAGATTGAAATGAGAAAGCAAAATGAATGAATACAGTATGCAATCTACGACAAGCATATTTTTATAAAAAATATTTATTTACTTCTTGAGCCTGCGTCATATGTTCCTGCCTTTACCCAAACTTTTGATGTCTTACTGGGTGCTTCTTGGAACGTTTCCACGAACTCTTGGAATACCTGCAACAAAATTTCAGTATGTTTATCCAACATATCAAATTATAACAAATTCATTGACAGCTTTAAATCAGTACGTTTTTTCTTGAACAATTGCTTCGTAGTCCTTTTACAGGCGACTACTACGATGATAGCACTAATGGGCATAAAATAAGTCATGAAAGGATAAAATTCAATAATTATAAAAAGAGGCAGGAATAAAATACAAATTCTTACATGAGCGGCAGCCTCTTCTTCTTCCTTCTTTTTCTGTTCCTCAAGCTCTCTTCTAGAAAGTGGACGCATTCCCATAGCTCCAATCGAAAAAGCTTGTAACTTTTGCTCAGCAATTTTCTGGAATAAACATTTTATTTGGTCTTAAGCTGCCTTGAAATTAGTCGTTAGAGAAACTGTTGGGTTCCATTTAATGAGCTGGTAAGTACGGAATATATTAATTGAGCAATAACTGTAGTATAGAGCTAGTCACATATAGAAATACCTTCATTTTTCCATCATCACGATCATCTCGAAACATGATGTATTTTATAGATTTTAGGCAGCTAATGTGCCAATCAAATGCCAAAGATGGCCAATAAATTGTCTTACTATGCCAGTAGATTATCTATGACTGGCGCCCATAGACAGAGATAATATATATAGGCTCATAGACTCCAATGCTATATAATTAGTCTGTGGCTATATACTAGAGATTTGTCTATGCTATTTACGCGTTCAGAACCAAAATGTACCTCGTGCTCAAATTGACTATGCTACTGTGCTACTTTAAGGTTGCAAGTCGTGGCACATAACGAAATAAAAAATTAACCCCATGCGATCATGCCCGATTTACGTAGTAACTTTTTTACGCAATTTACTTCAACGTGGATTTTCTTATTTAGAAACATTGTGTTAAGCATTCCAAATAGTAAGTATTGCAAAATACTTGTGCAGAGTATGAAAAATATACAAATAATTTATTCGTAAAAACATATCATTTGATAATTTTTAAATGCTTTTTTACCTGTTTTTTTAATGCTTGGCATTACAGCTAATACCAATGCGCCAAATATTTTAAAGTTGGAAGATTATACGAGAAAAACTCGATGACAAATTATTGTAAGTCATTCAAGATTACCTCGAGGTAAATTTACATCACAAACACCCACGTTTTAGGTCTCAAATTTGAATTGAAAAATTTAAATTTGACATCAGCTTTACTGATAATTGAGTCCAGACTCACTTAGTCAGTAAAGCAAGCTTAACCAACTAAGCCACCGTGGGTGACTTCTATCTTATATGAATAAAATAAAAAATAACAGAACTATTTTCATTTTGCTATATAAAATAAAATCATGCACAAGTTTAAAAAAATAAGCAGAATGCATCAAATAATCAGTCGCTAATAATTCTATTAACATATTTTATGAATTCATTTAAGAAATTTTAGTTTTCACGTCGTTTCTTATGTATAACTAATCCTTAAATTATATTTTTTATTATGATCAATTTCTTTAAAAGATAAGAATTTAATTTTAGTTGAATTATCTAAATGTTATATATCTAATTTATTTCAGTCAATTAAGGTAATTCCAATGTAAAATATACATTTATTATTTGAATTGTTGTATTGGAGTGCGCACCAAACCGGAATGCGTGAGTCATATTGCTGCGTGGTAGCTTGGTGGAAACGTTGGATACAGGGCCGACGCCACCATACAAGCAAAATAGGCAACCGCCTAGGGCGCAAACCATTAGGGGGCGCAAATTTTTTTATAAGAGTATTAAAATATTTTTTATGATATTAAATAATACTACATTTTATTTTATTGTTTGTACGTTTTCGTTGTAATTATGTATCGTATTATATAGAGTGTTTCTCCGAAAGTACGACATTCTCCAAAAATAAGCCTTTGCGTGAATTTCAAGATTGTTGGAATATAAGCCCACCCCCGAAAATAAGCTCTAAGTAGCTAAAATTATATGAGATCAGGAGGATTGATCGAATAATAATTCCCGCATGAATGACTACTTATCTACAAATCCTTTATATTGCAATAAACAAGCAATTCAAAGATCATCTGCGCATGGAAATAAATAAATACATTGAAAACAGAATGAAGAATAAATGCGGAAATTTTGTGAAGCCTGGCCTAAAAGATTTCGTAAATTGGGTAGAGTTAATGGTTTTAAATAACTGACACATGTATTTCCAACGCACCACAATCAAGAAATATGTACTCATATAATTTAAAATGATGACTAAAGGTACTTGGTGAAATATCAATATTAAATTTGAATCATTAACATTATGTATATGTACATTCACACAAGTTTTGTCACTTACGACCTGGATTTTGCTTTTCGGCATCTTCAGGCGTTCTAGTGCACGTATGAACCTGAACTGACGCTTGGTAAATAAATCTATGGAATTTATATAAGAAATAAATGTATCACTTAATTTAAAGCCATTGCTAGCGAAAATGGCACAGTTTTTATTCTTATTTTTTTAAATATTGCTGTTGATGCACCATAAGTTATTGGACTCTAAAATAATTGTCATGGGAACATTACGGCAACGCTGTCGCCAATTTGCGATTGTCGTTGAAACAAAATATCATCCGTGAGTTTTGTACGTCTTTTATTTCATGTTTCACCGGCGATTTGATGAAGTATAAAATAGGGTGAATGTGTAAATTTTTAATTTTTTCGATAATTATTTAACCGAGAAGATCATAAAGCATCCACTATGGCGAGTGTTTCGTATCAGATAGCAAATTTGCTAGAAAAGGTGAATAAAAAAATGAGTGTGCTTCTATGAATACATACTGAAATTTATTAGTCTGTAAATACCCTATAATGAAATGATTAAAATACACAAATAATGTCTAATCAATCACTTTTTTAGATGACATCAAATGATAAAGACTTTCGTTTCATGGCCACGAATGATTTGATGACTGAATTGCAAAAAGACAGCATAAAACTCGACGATGATTCGGAAAGAAAGGTTGTCAAAATGCTTCTTAGGCTTTTAGAAGACAAAAATGGAGAAGTCCAAAATTTAGCGGTTAAATGGTATGATTATCATCTTAATATAATCAAGACGTTTTCTGTTCTATACCTGTTCGAAAATATTATTGGCAGTTTGCAAAATCTGCCAGGCAAACACTGAATTGCAAAACTAATTATTTAACTGTCATACTGATATTTTTTATATATTTTTTCCAAACAATGATATTGAAAAAATTGTAACTATTACTAAAATTTTAAATTTGATTCTATCTTTGGTAAATATGGCATTTAGTAGCACGTCGACTACTGCGGCGAAAAATTTCACAAACTAACTGAAAACAACGCCACGATTTAAAATATTTATTGAAGCATTAATAAATCGCGTTAAAAAGAACTCAGATAAATTATATGAAATCTTCGCCTCCATAATTTACCAGTGTTCTTCTTTTTAACGTGTGGTTTTAACGCGATTATCAAGCCCTCAAAAAATTATTTTAAATCGTGGCGTTGTTTTCAGCTTAGTTTGTGAAGTTTTTCGCCGCAATAGTCGACGTGCTACTTGGTGCTACTAAATGACATATTTACTCTATCTTTTTATTATATCTGAACAGTAAAAACTTTGGTTATCTTAAAGAATAGCGTTGTGAAGCATTTGACGTTTAATCGAAATTGCCGCCAACACAGAAATCGTTTGTGAATTATTTGTTTTAATTAATTATACAAATTTAAGAAGCGTTATGATCTTTGATTGCTGTCAGAATAAATGAAAAAAATAAATGTACAGGCAGTTCTCAACATACAACCGAGATACGTTCCTGAGCTTTTGGAATTTCATACAAAATATTATGTCGTCGCTGAACACCGAATATGGTATATGTGACGCAGTGGCGGATCCAGAAATTGTCCCATGGGGGGGGCATTCAATTTGAAAATTAACATGATACACAAATAATACATTAAAAAATAGATGATTAAAATAATATATCTACACCCAATCCTTTTTTCCGCAATTTTTTCAAATTATCTACGCGAAATACAAATATAATATCATTCTTAAAAAGTCAACAAAACAATATGTCAAATGGAAATTCTTATTTAAATAAATCATAGAGGAATTATTAAATATGGCGATGAATTTTCGTAAAATATTTCTTAATTAAAACATGGATCATCAGCTTCCTCAATTTTAACATTGGTTTTTTTTTGTATCGTTTCTGCAATTAAGCTTTCTAGAGAATTACAGAATTATAAAATAAAATTAAGTTTTTTGTCAAAAATCTGTAATAAATTCATCATGGCAAACAAGTGTGCGGGAAATTCTCCGAATACTCCACGCCTCACTCTCTCTTACATAATAATGTGAGCGGGCTAGACAGGGAGGATCAGTCGTGATGTTTCTGTAAACTTATTGTATATACTAAGGTATTTTGTTTGGCCGATCTGTTTTCAGCTATTAAATTTCAATTATTAACGCTTGTTAACTTAAAATATAATTAATTTGAGCAATGTCCTTGAATATTTTTATTTTATAATCATACATTCATTTTAAACCACTGATATGTATCGCTATATAAAATGGGATTGCGTGTATTTTATACCATAGTAAGGAGTGTGGAAAGCGATTCCACTTTAAACGAGGACCAAAAAGAATTGATCTGCAATAGAAAGGTGGCAATGAAAATACAGAAGGTGTGGGCAAGCAAGACGGGAATGTAAAGCACTGTGAGCATGGGCGTGTGGGATTTAACTTGGCGATTGTATTTTTAACAAGATGCTTTTTTTCATTTCCACTTATTTAAATACATGACTAGATATCTGTGCCTTATACAAATTATATAAAGCTGCCATTTTTTAGATACATGTTGTGGTGGGAAAGTATCATTTGCCTTTGACTTCACTAGTAGGTGCCTTTGATGCTTCAGAAAATTCTTTTCATCTTAAAAAAAGTCACTATCACAGATACTTATCAAGGTTTCGACAATTATTCTGCAGCAATGTTACCGATATTAAAAATAATGTATAAATTAGTTATGTTAGTACAACAGTTTAAAAATGAAATGTTTTTGTTTTAGCCTTGGACCACTGGTAAATAAAGTAAAGGAATATCAAGTTGAATCTATAGTTGAAGCTCTCTGCGTCAACATGTTATCAGACAAAGAGCAATTGAGAGATATCAGCAGTATTGGACTCAAAACCGTTATATCTGAGCTTCCTTTGAGTTCAAACGCTTTAGCTGCCAACGTTTGCAAAAAAATCACAGGTCGATTGAGCAGTGCTATTGAAAAGGTCAGTGGAATTTATTTTCATCATCTTTCTCTCATTGATACTTTGAAGAGACCTTTTCAGGATTAAACCTAGCATAAAACATTGATTTTTTTTTATTGATTAGTTAAAATCAGAGGTTGCCAAACTAATTTGTCCAAAAAAATTTTGAGTAGGCACACAGAGGACTGTGTGCCCACTCTAAATTTCTGGTTCCAGGCAAACATGTAAACATGTTTATTATTGATATTATTGAACTGCAGAAATGTAATGCTTATTGATGTCGTAACTAACTTATCTTCTGTTTTTTATTTTGCCACCACTAACACCTCTCCTTCCTCAGTTGTATTTGAGGTTACAAGCGCTCCTTGGTTACCAGCAACCTTGGCAAACATGACTTAGATATGGAATGCTGAATTTATTGCTAGTTGACAACGGCTTTTACTTATAATGTAGAATTTTGACTGAAGGTGATGGAAGTTCGGTATCAAATTTTGTACATTTTGTCACTTTCCATTCAAGTGCACTGATGAACTTGAATGCCTGATGATGTTGAAAGGTGAAACCCAGGTCGTTAGTTGCAAAACGTATTGAAATTTACAAAGATTATAAGATAATAATTTGCTTTCATGTATTTATTGCTATTTACTATAAATATACAAGTCTTGAAATTTAAAATCAGTCTAAATTATTTATCGTACTACTGATATGATCATTGATATTTAGACAGAAATTTGACAGTGGTAACTGGGAGTGGTCGTAAGTTGAGGCTGTATTAACTTGAGGAATGATTACTGGAATTGAATTTGTTTGATTTTTTTTGCGATACATATTTTGTAAACAATGACTTCAAAATAACATTATGCATTTAGTATGTTGCCAATTCTAAAAAAACATTTGCACAACACGAAAGATTTGTTAAGATTGCATAGAATGTAATTTGGCTCAGTGCCATAATTTCCTCTGCAATTGCACTATTTTTCCAGCTACGTAAATATAGATATATTTCTTCATCATTATGTATGAGTTTTACAGAATAAACATTTTTCATTGTATAAAAAGATGCTTTTTTCTTTAATCAGTTTTATATTTATTTATTTTTAACACTGTAAAGATGCTTGATCCGGGAGCCAACATGGTTAAAAAAGAACATTAATCCTTTCCACTGTTATGGTCATATAAATATTTCAAAAAAATAATTCCCATTAAATGTTGTCGTTGGGAGAGAATGAATTGTTGAACACAAGCAATTTTCATGTTTTTTTAAATTTTAAAACTATATTAGGGTATTCTATTCAGCGATGTAACTTTTAAAGTAGTGTTAAATAGTAGAAGCATTCATTACAGTAGATAAAATAAAAGTTCATTTGAAAAGCGTACAATATTTTAAATGCAGCAAGAAGATGTGTCGGTACAGTTGGAAGCATTGGACATATTAGCAGATTTACTGAGCAGGTTTGGCGGTCTGATGATTTCGTTCCATCCAGTACTCCTCACCGCTTTATTACCGCAACTCGCTTCTCCAAGACAGGTTTGTGCAGTAATAATGCTATCAACATAAATGATTTATTATTTTTTAATTCAAGGTAGCTAAAAATTCCTCTTTTTATTACAAAGGCTGTTCGTAAGCGAACCATCGTTGCTCTCTCTCATCTGGTGATGTCTTGCAAAACGGTGCTTTACACGAAGCTCATAGATCATTTGTTGGAAGGATTGGGGGCCACATCTACGCCGAGTGTGCGCCGAACACACATACAATGCATCGCTTCTATCTGGTAAATATATTATTTTTGCATTTTTTCTAAATTTTAAAAGATATCTTAATATGCCAATTCTCGGTTGAAATGCATTATATTAAAAACTTTAAATACTTGTTTGCTGTAATTCCACATTATTTATTAAAGATCAGGACCAGTTTTTTTCATCACACACATCATCATCTGATCTTGTTCATCAGTTGATAGTTCTCGTGACAAACAAAACTGGCCATGAACTTTAATGAATTATGTGAAATTATGAAATAAAAGTTTTTATTTTTTAAATTATTGTAAGACTTGATGCACACTTTTTAACATCGCCATAAATATTGTCAGAAAAGTATTTTCGGGTGACTACTATAGTAAAGTAAAAAAATTCCATAATATAGTTGTGTTGGCGGCAATCATTCATACTAAATTTGTGTACTAATCTTATCATAAAGAGGAATTTAAAACGAATATATGTGTGTTTGTCATAAAACAAGCTTTTCTACTTTTTAAAATTGTGGAATCCATCATGGTGGGAAGAGAATCAGGATATAAGAGAAATCTTGAATGCTTAGGTTACAATCTGAGAATGTTACGTCAGATACCACTTATTTAAGTGTTCTATTTATTACGGTACATTAGAAGGAAACATGGTACATCGAACTGCAATCTATTTGTATGACAAGTTGCCGCCTCGATCGGGTCAAACTCCAGATTAAATAAAATTTCATTATAAACAAAAAAATGACATCGATGACAGTCATTGATTATCAACTCTGTTGTCTTGTTTCAGTCGACAAGCGGGTCACAGATTTGGATGTCAACTGTGGCGAGTGGCTCCACTCGTTTTAGCCCATTCAGCTGAGGCCGATGAAGAACTCCGCGAACATTCTCTGCAGGCACTTGAAGCGTTTGTTCTCAAATGCCCTAAAGAAGTAACTCTTCATATACCGACTGTGAGAACAATTCTACCTTCCTTAACCTTCGGGTTCCTACAGGGTGCATTCACATTTCAAAATTTTTGTTATTTCAACTATTCGCTAAATACCAATAATATCTAGCTGATATTTATTGGAATCTACAATGACACCTCAATCAATGCAATGATGCAAATATTACACAAAGTTGTCTGGGGTCACTTTTTGCCCCATTACTTCTCGATCGCTTTTGACATTTCAGTATTCGAGTGTTATCCTCGAATCTTACTCCTTTCAACTTTATTTTAGGGTTTATATAAATGTTGATACATTATTAATTAAAAAGAATTCAACGCCACTATGCTTGATAATAATGGTATCCTTATTTTTTTTCTAGATTACCCAACTCTGCTTAGATATGATAGTGTACGATCCCAATTACAACTACGAAGGCTCGGAAAACGAAGTGGGCGGCGATGGAGATTCTGAATCCGCAATGGATGACGATGGATGCGGAGATGACGACGGCGGAGATGAGGACGTCGCCGACAGTGAAGAATATTCTGATGACGATGACATGTCATGGAAAGTCAGAAGAGCCGCCGCCAAGTGTCTCGAGTCTGTCATCGCCACCAGGCACGAGCTGCTAGCTGATTTCTACAGGACAGTCTCGCCGGCGCTTATTGCAAGATTTAAAGGTGAAAAATTTTAAAAATTAATTCCTTTCTCAATCAGTACTATGTCGGTCTGATTTCACAACATCTCTATAATGTGTCGGTCGTAAAAGATCAGCAACTCTTCGGATATTGCACCACTGAACTAAGTGCTTAGTAATGAGAATCTTGACCTATGCTTTTAAAACTTGTTTATCATCAGAATTCATTTTTTCATCAATGATTACTATTGCCTAATTACATCTTTAACCTTCGAGTTCCTAGAGTGATGCATTCACATTCCATAATTCTTCTTATTTCAACCATTTGCTAAATACCAATAATATCGAGGCGATATTTATTGTAATCTTCAATGATACCTCATTAAATGCAATGCAAATGTTATACAAATTTGTCTAAGGTCACTTTGTACCCCGTCGCTCCCCGATCCTATTTTTGACGTTTCGGTACTCAAGTGTTAACATTTGTGACAGAATCAAACGAAGATAAGAATTAAGATAACTGTTTTGGGAAATTTCATCTATCTTTCAATGAGCCACTAGAGGCAAGGAGGGAGCTTATAAGGCAATACTATTTATATATAACCATTGGTGTGCGCATATTAATATTAGTTTTATTGTATATTTCAGAGCGTGAAGAAAATGTAAAGTGCGACATATTCTGCGCATATATTGCTCTGTTGCGTAGCACCCGGCCGGCAGCTAGTGCGGTGTCTTCTTCAGCCAACACACCCGAACCCCCACTACCTCAAGATTCGCCTCTCGCTTTACTTCAAGATCAGGTAACGATGTTTATCTGCAATATTGAATTAATTCAATCATCAAACAACCGAAAATCTGGAAGTCTGAATATTTTTCGTAATAATATAATTGGATTTGTTTGTTAGGTGGGCAGTGTTGTGAAAGGATTGCTACCAGTTCTGAGAGGAAGATCAGTGAGAGCGCGCCAAGAGGCTTTACTTCTTCTGCGGGAACTGTTAGCCGCGAGGCCGACTGCGCTGGCTCCCCACGTGCCACGTCTTGTTCCTGCTTTACAATATTCTCTCAGGTATATATACCGATTCATTTATTTTTCAATTACGTCTACTCTTTCACTAGAACATGTTATATAGTATTCAAAACAGTAGCTAATGTTAATTCAACTTTTTCCAAAATGATATATAATATATAGGATAATATGATGATATATAGGATATTAAATATACCCTGTGGCATATGATTTTGGTAACTGATATAGCGTCCCTATAATTTTACATAAACAGCAAATATGAAACACTGGAAGTTATTGGATGACAGTCTCACATTTAAATATGCTCTTGATGTGCATAATACGCAAACAGGGAGAGTTTGTGTGTGCGTGCTGTATTTATAGACAGACTGATAAATCTAAAAAAATATATATTGAAATTCCACCATACTATTACATTAATCTAAGCAACATAGTTTAATTTTTGGCTAATTGAGGTTAAAATTTTCCAGTGACAAGAATTCATCATCAAACATGAAGATTGACACTCTGGTGTTTGTGCAGTGGCTAGTAGCCGGACCGTGCGGCGCGGCACTGCGTCCTCACGCTGCTCAGCTTCTTCCCGCTCTCCTCACATGCGTCATCGATCCGTTCTACAAAATAACCGCAGAAGCGCTACGAGTCATGCAAGCCCTCGTCAAAGTCATTCGACCATTCAGTAAGTTGATTTTCTATTCCATCCGAGTGCAAGCGATTGATGTATTCTTGATAAGTGCTCAATTGATTTATTCTTACGTAAAGCAGATGAACCCGTCGAACTTTCTCCTGAGCTGATAGCATTCATCGATCCAATGTACTCGTGTACGATGGTGAGGCTGTGCGCTTCAGATATCGATCAAGAAGTCAAAGAACGTGCAATAGCAACTATGGGGCAACTACTCTGCAATCTCGGTGACCACCTCAAGGTAATTAAAAACATTTTATTAAGATAAATGCATGTTAACCGAATCAAGCTCATAGAATCATTGTTATTTTTTTTCCAAATTAAGCAAACTTATTGAATAAAGCAGAAGGTCTAAGCTAAAATGATTTTTTAGAAATACATATAATAGGAATTTGAAAATAAAAAAATAAAATTCAGATTTTAAATAATATTGTTAATTCAAAATCTATCCGATTCTAATTGATTTTCAGAAAGAATCATGAAAGAAAACTGACAATATTGAAAATGAAACCAACTATAACCTAAATCTAACAATGTGATATCTAACGCTTATAAGATTTCCCTAAAAACACATCTTCTCCTGTCGCGATCCTTCAATCACCTATATTTTTAGAGAACTATCACACCTCACTCGAGCAGTCAGATTGGTGAAAAATATAGAAGGCAATTGCCTGCAGATTGCACGGGATATTTTTCGCTTTTGATGCGTGCTACATACGCAACACTGTTCTTTGTTTTTGTTAAGTTTTTCCAAATCAGCAGGGAGTCTGTGACCTTGATGTAAAATATTGGAAAATCTGTATCGAAAACATTTTTCTGAACCATCGGGTACTTTGTGAAATACCTTAGCCTGAAACTAAAATATCTGTACACTATTGGACAAATACCATTTGAATTTTTTTATCAGATCACTGATTCAAATCAGTGTTTATTTGGATTCTCAAAACTGGAATAAACCAATTCCCAAAACACTAGGAATTAAAATATCAACATTTTACCTTTTTGTTTTCAGAAAGTGCTCCCGATTTGCCTTCCAATATTCCTGGAGAGGTTAAAAAATGAAATAACCAGACTCACAACAGTAAAGGCTCTCACTAAGATTGCCGCTTCACCGCTTAGAATTGACTTGAGGTTGATAATGGTAAATAAAAATACATTATTTCAATGAGTTATAGTGTGAATGTCATTTCTCTTGATAATTTTTTAATAGCTATGTAAAAATATCTAACTATAGCAGGTTAGTAAAATAAAAAGATGGGTCTATTCACAACTACAACTACAGCATTTAGAAGAAGCAGATTAGATTGTATTGTGTATATGTATATAGGTAAAATAAATTATGTTTTAAAACATAGTTAACGCAGTGGCGTGAAGCCGAATTCGCTATCAATGTTTTCATTTTATAATTTCAGTCAGAAGCTGTGCCAATACTCGGATCATTCCTGCGCAAAAACCAAAGAGCTCTCAAACTGTCCACGCTGGTCTTATTGGACACTCTAGTAAAAAATTACAGCGCGGCTATGAATTCTGAACTGTTGAACAAGGTGCTGGTGGAATTGCCACCTCTTATTAGTGACTGTGATTTGCATATCGCTCAACTGACTCTCGGTCTCATGTGCTCGGTGTGCAGGGCGCACCCAACAGCCATGACGGACCTTCACCGATCTGCCCTTCCTCAAGTGTTGGCTCTTGCGAGGAGTCCTCTTCTTCAAGGTAGGTGATATAATACTTCCTTTCTTTAATATCTCGTTTATGAAATGTGATCGATAAAAATTAATAAATAAAATTTTAGGTGCCGCCCTGAATTCAATGCTGGAGCTTTTCCAAGCATTAGTAAAGACGGGCCTGCCGGGACTCGGACACCAAGAACTACTCCTGCTTCTTGTTGCTCCCGTGAAGCAGTTAGGAGCGCACAATGCTTTGCCACATCTGCACAAACAGGTTATATAGAGATACTTATTTACTTTTGCTGAAGCCCAAAGTGCCTGAGGGTAAATCTGTTTTTCAGATTATTGCTAAAAGTTAGCAAAGTCATGGGCACTTCATAATATGTTCACAAATTTGATTCATACGGTACTGTTCAATGAACTTATATACAATACTAGCTGACCCGGCATGCGTTGCAATGCCACTCAAAGAAAGAAAGTGTTTGTGTTTTAATTATGTTTATTGAAGTGCTTTTGGATATATTTTGTATTTTTGTCTGGTGCGTATATGAATAGATCTTAAGGTTTTTCAACGCGTGAGCAGGCCAGATACAGCTGTCCATGTGTGAAGCATGGATTTTTAAAATTTAGTCCACACACAGAGATTGTCCAAATGCGAGTCGCACCGGAAACTGCAAACATTTTAATTCTAATGGCCTATCTGTCGGAATTATTGGAATGCTTGGTACAGTACATCGTTTTCTTTAAATTTTCCATTTAAAATTGAAGCTTAGATGATACTGTTCATTAATTTTTCACTGAAAGCCTGGTACCGTTGCAAAGTCGTGGTGGATTTATATTTCGGAGAAGAATAATAGGTACGCCAATTTTCAGTGTTAAAACGTGCGGTAGCATGACTGGCAAATCAAGTGAGTTTAAGAATTCAGTTGGATAATTGACAACTTTGTCTTGATCAATTTATAGTATCGATGGACTTATACGTTGTTTCTTTGCCTGGTATTTCGTTTGGAATCTTGAAGTTGATGGCATTACCATCGTTGTTTTTGACTGCTAATATAACACATTCACTAAGCCACTGATGATTTTTGTAATTCTGTGCGATATTTGGGAAAACTTTGTGCGTCAATTCGCTTACGGTTCCTGTAATTTTACAGAAGCTTGGTGGTAATGTGTGGATTCATCGATTTCTATTTTTCATTACCAATATCTAACAATTGTTTTTTGAAACGTTCAGCGGATGCATCATATTGTAATTCTACACGCATAGACCTAGTAATTTACTTTAGTTTTGGAATAATGTTTTAGTTTGCTAACAATCATTTTTCGTAGTAGCAGAAATAGACCACGTAAATTATTTAATTTTTGGAATGATGTTTAATTAAGTTTGCTAACAACCATTTTTCATAGTAGCAGAAATTTCGTAAATTATTGAATTTTTGGAATAATGTTTAAGTTTGCTAACAATTATTCTTCGTAGTAGAAGATTTTAAAATAAATGTCGAAATACAGATCTATAAAATATCCATACTGTCATCAGAATATTCCTAATAGCAAGAAATTAAAAATATTTTCAAGGCCAAATGCAAAATATAACCATACCTCCAATAATCGACTCAATGACGTCACTGATCAAAATCTGTCAAATCAGCTCCAGAAAATCTTTTCCCAGCACTATAATTATTTAAAAAACGTCGTAGCAATGGAAACTTTCAAATAAAGTTCTCTCAATATTATTACGATGCTTCAGTTCTAAACCAGAAAATTTGAATTTAAAGACGTCCATTTCAATTGTTTGAAATTGGAACGACGAATTGTCAGGAATATTGAAAAAAAATTCTGGATCGGGACACCTTTCACCTAGCGGGATGAAATATAGTTTACATTTGATTCTCATATCTGGCAAATATACATAAAAAAAAACATAAAAATCGGTCAAGCCGTTTCGGAGGAGTTTGGAGACAAACACCGTGACACGAGATTTTTATATATATAGATTACTTCTTATAAATCACATAATTAAAAACTTTAGCCCACCATGAGAGCAACTGCTTAAATAAGATTAAAGAAAATTAGACTCGAGAAGTAAATAAAAATACACCATTACACAAGATTGGGATTCAGAGAGCAGAAAAAACTAGTTTACACCTTGTATTCAGGGATTTAAACCCAACTGTGGCATGGTGATTATCTAAATATATTTTTGAATACGTGATTCCAGGCTTTCCATTCGCTTGCGAAATGTGTTTCGGCTTTGACAGTGGACACATCTTCAGAGGCGGTCGGTGTGGTTCAACAGTTCCTTCAAGACGCTCACGCCCCAGCCAGTGACGCTCATCACATGTTTGCGCTTCTCGGTATTGCTGAAATCGGCCGACACATGTGAGGGATAGTTTTTATTGTTGCTACATATTTGTCACTGACCTCCTTATAATATATACCTATTATTGATTTTTAATTTATATCAAGTAAATATTCTAATTTTTTTTTTTTACAGAGATCTCAGTCAGATAACAAATTTGAAGCAAGTCCTTCTTGCTTCTTTCTCACCCCCGTCAGAAGAAGTCAAATCGGCGGCAAGTTATGCTCTCGGATCTGTCGCTGTAGGAAATTTACCAGAATTTTTACCGTTCATACTGAAAGAAATTGAAATCACCCCCAAGAGACAATACTTACTGCTGCACTCTTTAAAAGAGGTTAGTTTCATTTTTACAAAATCTCATATAAATTAAAAACTTAATTTACATATCCTTTATATTATATTTGACCCACTCAATTATATATCTCCGCTTATCAATATCTTTCAATCGTTAAAATACAAAATATAATACTTTTAAATCGTAATATTTCAGATAATTTCCTCTCAGTCGTGCAGCTCCGCGGGTGTGGAAGCCCTTAGGCCCTTTATTCCTTCAATTTGGAAACAGTTGGCAGGCCACTGTCAATGTGCCGAAGAAGGATCAAGGAATGTCGTAAGTATCTACTGTTTGTCCTTGAATTAACTTGAAAAGAATGCCGCTTTGTTATTTTCTGTACCAAAAAACGTTTAATCTAACAGGTATCGGAATGTCTCGGTAAACTGTGTCTACTCGAACCTCGAGTTCTCCTGCCTTGCCTGCAGGCCTTCCTTCAAGCGCCTGAGCCCCTCGCTCGCACTACAGCTGTCACCGCCATCAAATTTACCATCTCCGATCAAGTAATTATCTATTTTATATTCATTAAATTTCTATAGTTTAAAGTAAACTAACTGTACCTTCTTTTATATTTTGCTATCAGTACTGAAATAATTCTCTGCTCTAAGTGTGGTTCTACAATAACATGTTTTATAAAATTTTCTTGAATCATTTTTCTTTTACTGCTAGTCTCTTCTATAGACATTTTTTTTTTAACCATGTCCACTGGAAATTTATATAGTAGACAATTATAATATGTGATTTTATCAAAATACTGAATTAAAAATATACTGACATAATGGTATGATTGTAGCCTCAAGCCATCGATCCTCTGTTGCGCGAGTGTATGGGAGAATTCTTATCAACCCTCCGCGATCCAGACCTAGGTGTCAGGCGAGTGGCACTTGTCGCGTTCAATTCCGCTGCACACAACAAACCTTCACTCATTAGAGATTTGTTAGACGACATTCTGCCGCAGCTTTATGAGGAAACCAAAGTTAAGGTAAACGAGATCATTTTTTTGTTTTATTACACCTTGATTCTGTTATTGATTATATGATTGTTAAATAATAATTGATGTCTATCCTATCTATGTACGTACACAATTACAGATGCTGTACAATATCTTTAGTGATTTCAGCATGATTAATAAATTATTTTTCTACTTGATATTTTTAGTTTTGATACATAAACTTTATAAAAGAAATCTTCTCATGGCAAATAATGAAAGGTTCTCATTTATATCTAATTTTTTTAAACAAAAATAATGAAGCATTCTTCCTGCACTCTAGATTCTAGTTGTAATTATTTATTACTTTTGTGACATATGACCGGCGTTCTTGCACCAATTTTTCATTCCATTTTCTTTTTTTAATTGCAGAAAGAACTCATAAGAGAAGTAGAAATGGGCCCATTCAAACACACAGTTGACGACGGTCTAGACTTGCGTAAAGCTGCGTTCGAATGCATGTACACACTGTTGGGAACCTGTTTGGACAGATTGGATGTGTTCCTGTTCTTGCAGCACGTAGAGGGGGGTCTGAGGGACCACTACGATATCAAAATGCTCACTTATTTAATGGCCGCCCGTCTTGCAACGCTATGTCCCACAGTCGTATTGCAAAGTAAGTACACCGCTTTTTTTTATTAAAATAACAGGCCAGGCCCTAAGCTTAGTGGTCAACGGCTTCGATTGCGGAGTTCATCGGTTCAAATCACAGTAGTCTTGTACCAAGCCTATCTTTACCCCCGAAAAATGAAATTTGAGTGACTGAG
The DNA here is from genome assembly GCA_030503985.1 of Himalopsyche tibetana. Taxonomy (NCBI): domain Eukaryota; kingdom Metazoa; phylum Arthropoda; class Insecta; order Trichoptera; family Rhyacophilidae; genus Himalopsyche; species Himalopsyche tibetana. Next base: position 4,138,184 of record JAPJYX010000014.1, read on the forward strand.
TAGCAAGCAGTTCTCATCTACAAAATTCTGTTAAAATAAGCTCCATTAAAAATCCGTGTACTCGTTGAGGGCAGACATGGTTACATAAAAAAATAATATTAATATATTATTACTCTCTTTTATGTTTATAAATATTAATTGTTTTATGGATTGCTTACAGGACTGGAAGGTCTGGTCGAACCGCTACGGATCACCTGCACAACTAAAGTAAAAGCCAATTCAGTGAAACAGGAATATGAAAAACAAGACGAGCTTAAACGTTCTGCGATGAGAGCGGCCGCATCACTTCTTCAAATACCAGAAGCCGGTTTGTAATTCTCTTTTTCTAAATTGAAATTTATAATGACCTCTCTTATTATAACTTTACGTGGTCACTAAAAGAAACATTACGAATAAAAGTAATACTTCTAGTGTTGCAAACATCTTGTGTGATTGTCTAAAAATTCATAAATTTAATTTAAATTCCAGACAAAAATCCACACCTCATGGAATTCGTGAATCAGATTAAATCGTTCACCGATCTCCAGCCGATCTTCGAATCGATACTTAAGGATTCCAGCGGAACGACAGTCGATCCTAATCTGATGGATCAGAGTTGAGGCCGCCGTAGGAATTAACATGTCATATTTTAAGACGAACGGGTTCTAATATCTGACCTGTCTATAAATTTACGCATCACGCTGTTTAGCTGGAAAAATTCTGATTAAAATGTTGAATATTTACTGCGGGTTTCCTCGTGAGATGACTCATTGGATAGCATTTTAATTTGTGCATATTTTTCACAGTTGTATCTCATATTTTTCATCGTTCAAGCTTGCGAAATGAAAAAGAAAATAACATCTTTTTAACATGCGTCTCCAACTGATTAATAAAATAAATCATATTATTTACGGTCTCGCGTTGAGTTTATTCGCTGTCCGTTGAGCGTCGGTGACTGCAAAAAAATTTGAGTCAAATTGAATTCTACTTCAATTGTCTCTTGGAGAAATCTCATTTGATTAATTTTTAGTCTCCCTATTAACTGTGTAACAAAACTTATCGTAATATTACCACTTGCATTTTAATTTTTCCTGCATTTGCTGGAATATGTAATATAATATGCAGTAATTTTAAATGAATGATATAAATTCGTATTTACAACTCGTTGAAGGGGTTTATGACACATTTTGTATAATAATATGATTTGATACAGTTAGCTTTTCTTTATTTCCACTTAGGGTGCTTCTAACTAAATTATTTAAGAATATATTTGAATTATATGAATGACTGTTTTGATTGCTTTTTGTTCTTTTATGTTGTTCGAAATACTAACTGTCCTTTCCAGTTCCTACAATGCAAGAATATTGTAACGTTTGTTAAAAATATTATAATAAACGATTGCTGAACAAAGCCTCGTTAAAAAATAAATGAATGCCTGGGTTCTATTAAAAAACTTCTCTTGAAATATATGCTTTTTATCTTTTCTATACCACTATAATTTATACTGTTAACGGATTTAATTATTATGATAATTTCAACTGTTTAAAAAGATCTGCAAATGGTGTACTGTGAATTCACGTAATATTACATCAGAAACCTGCATCAAATGAGTGAAATTAATTTATATCTTCATAAATTCTTAACGTGGATTGTTGTATTTGTTTTTATTTCTTGAATAGATGAATGTGTGAGATTATATTTTCCGTTTGAAAGGTGTTCCATATTAAAGAAATAAAGATTTTTAAATAGTAAGATTTCTTTATTTTTTCTCGCATGAAATATTTTTTTTTTGATACAAACCAGTGGAGAGACGTGAGAAAATAAAATTGACCATTTTTCTTTTTCTTTTCGTAATTTACATTTTGTCACAAATAGTATTCACAATTCAAAGTGCAAGATGAAAAATAACTTACATTTGGGATATTTGTTCTTTGTGCAAGACGTGCCGGGTACATCAGGTATAAATATAAACTAACAGTGTAATTATTGCTGTCGTAAAGATTTACAAATATACAGAGCACGGATATTTATGACGGCTCATTGAAAGGACAAAATTTATTTTATGTATATCGATGACTCAAACACGTTTAAAAAATGTACAAACTAAATTATTAAAGTAGAAATGAAATAACAAAATTAAGCAGTCGCACACAATGAGACGAAATATTATTTACAAATGCACATCGAATGCAACAATGGCAGTCAGTATTCGAAAAATGTAACATAAATATACTAACGCCTTTTTATTTGTAAGCATATATTTACAAACCATTTTTTTAATACATAAGACAGCACTAAATCCTAATATCATTTAAAAAGTATCGGGAAAGCGGGGTCCTTTTTATGGGAATTGTGTAGGTTTAATATAATAAGATTCTTATAAAATAATATTCTTGAATTTCGCTATTTTGTTTTTCTCTGCGTGCCTGGAGTCATACTCTGGGAGCGGCTTTGCATACCTGATTCAGACTTCTGAAACGAAAAATACAGCTTCAATATATATTTGTACATATTCTATACCGACGCCGAAAGTAAAGCATTGTAGGCGCGGTGTTCTCAAATTCGTGTATGCAATGGAGGTGACTTAATCCAATTGTATGAAGAATGATTAATTAAACGATATATCGAAACTATGAGAAATTTTATGTTTTTCATTATATGATTTTTATTTATCTGTTTACTTGTTAAATATTTATAAATATTAAAATATATTTCAATGTATATTTATGGTTGAAAATGGTATTAACAAATTCGTCAAAAAGTTGCCGCGTATAGACGTTCTCTATATTCCTAGCCGCGGTCAAATGGTTAATCAATATTGATGACACTATTAGGTACTCAGTAATGATACGAGCATTCTGTAGATTCATTGGAAAAGTTAGTATGCAGTATTCCGTGTTTCAAAATTGAACTAGTGACCAACATCTGTAATGAAATGTTAAAGACGAGCTAAAATTTTATAAATGATTAGTAAGGTGAGACGTTAATTATACAATTAAATTTCACCTGGTTAACATTATGTCAAACATATTCTATGAATGACAAGGTTCATTTCTTCACTACAACATCAATGGCATACAACCGCACAGTATTTATTGAAATGTGGTCACACATCAACGTATAGATAGGCAAGTATTTCCAATACCTTCAGTGGCACTTATAACTATGATGTTAATTCTATAAGCGGTTACAAATATTGTAAAAACTCTTAAAATGTGCTGCATTTTGAGTTATACAATTAAATTAACTTCACATCGAGAATGATGGGATTTTAGCCTTTGTATTGAATGTGCTATAATAATTGATTTCTTACGCCAGGGCCTGTAGATAAGCTCGCTATTTGTGAGGAGCTGCCGTTATTTGCAAGCGGTCGCTGATGTGAATCCGATCTGGACGCTACAGGCGTACTTAACTCTTTCCGTCTCTCTTTGCTGTCAAAAGTAATTGAAAGTATTATATTTTCATTCAAGCTCTGAAATATGATAAATATTTGTACACCGGGGAGAGATGTGAATTTTTCTCTTTCTCGCTTAATCACATATAAAGACATATGGGCATGCTGACCTTTGTTCTTTTATCCTACTCATGCATACAGAAATGAGATGCTGTGATGGAGGTATAGAAACATCCACTGCACGCTGATGATTTATACATTGCAATAATGTAATTATTTTATTATTATGTAAGTAAGCCTTTTCACGGTCCGACCATAAAACGTGAATTACGTTTCATGCCTAAGACTTCAAGAAAAAATGACTGAATTCATTTTGTGCTGAGCAGAAAAAATATCAATCTAAATTTTTCAGTTGATTTATGAATTTGTTTGTTCAAAGGGTGTGTTGTCTAAAAAAAAAATTAACATAGTAAAGAATATTTAAATGTTTATACCCAATGCTGCTCGATGATGATCCTGCACCCCCCTTTCTGGAAAACATATCTGAAAGCCGACCTTTCAAGTCCTTTTTACTACCTGAAGTACTCATATCAGAATCAGAACCGCCCTGCAAACAGTAACCACAATATAATGCATAATGCCTATAAATTTTAAAGAACAATATAAACCAATATTACTGGAAACATTAACTGTCAGTCTGAATAGAAAAGCTGATATTTTTTTCACAAAATTTAGTGGAAAGAAGCCAACAGGTTTTCAGATGTTTGTAGACATTTTTTTCCCAGATAATATAATATTATTCAAATAGATAAGCTGTAACAAGAAATTTACCCTGGATATTCTTGCGTGCATTACCATTGTGAGACAGAAAATATTTTTGGAAACTTAATTACGTACTCAATAATTTGATTATGAAGAGGTGAGTTGCAATTATTAAATAAATAATCTTTACTTGTGGTACGTATCCGATTGGAGTAAACTCATCAGCAGCAGCGTTGTCATCGATGGATCTTGATTTCGTTAATTGTTTTAACTTCCCAAAAATACCCTTCTTTTTTTTCTTTTCGCTGGCTGGAAGGATTTCACTCTGTGTAGAACCACCAGACAATCGACTGAAATTTTCAAAATATTAATATAGCTCCGTCAGTGGAAATTTAAATTCAATTCAATATTAATGTTTTTGACTGTTCATTTCATTTGCTAGTAAACGAAAAATGCATGAAACCAAATTTATGTGATTTCATCAGTTTATTTTCTTATTTAGTCACGAGGACGTAAATAATAAAGAGGCCGCATCAATATGATACTCGTGTGTTATATACAGCGGACCCTAACCTATCGTTCTCACATTCATTGTTTTTGAAAATACTGTCACTGCAGTATTTTGATAAGCTATTGATCACCTGTCTAAGCTGCTATCTCTCTGCATTGAATACGGCCGGGTATCATTCATGTCTGCATCAAGAGACTGAAGAGATGACATGCTGTCTTCATCTGTCTTCCATATTCTGCTCTGTAAATGAAATTGAGCCATTATTGGCCAACAGTTTAGTATAGTAATTGAAGATTGACATCAAAATGAACCAATTCTACAATGGTGATTTTGAAATAAGCAGTGAAAGTTGTTCTAGAGAAACATAAAAATATCTCTACTTCAAATCTATTCAAAATTTACAGTAATATGACATATTAGATTCTTTGTTTGATAAAATTATAATTACCTGATCATGTGTTGTCTGCTCTAGGGATATGGATCTCTTTTTAAGGGATGGTGTTCGACCATTTGTCGCCCTAGGAGTAACTGTCGCAACTATTGTTTCACGAGGTTCTGTCGACGCAGCCCTGAATAATTATTCATTTTGTTTTCATTAAAAAAAGCAGAGATATTTTGTGCACAATATGTAGGCTTAAAGGTCATTTTCAAAAAATAGGTGGTAGATTCATTAAGTTTTATTGCAGAAAACACCACTTAAGAAGATTTTAGTCAAGTGATTGTAAAATATTACATGTCAACATGCACAAAATTGATAGGTACAAATAAAAATGTATCGCAGAGAAAGGGAAAACCTTCAAACTCAGTGTATAACTTTTAGGGTGTTCACTGTCAATACTTGGTGGAAAGGCATTATATTAATAAAAACACAATAATCCTTTGTACTTCATTCCACTTTATTTCATATGTCAGGACCGGTTTCGCTCATTGCGAGCATTGTCAACTGACAAGTTGACAATGCTCGCAATGAGCGAAACCAGTCCTGACATATTAAATAAAGTGGAATGAAGTACAAAGGATTATTGTGTTTTTATTAATCAGTGTATAATGTACATAATAATTTGTATTATGGACTAAATTTACATACCTTCTCATATTGGCCTGTCTACGCTGTCTATCAGAAAGTTGCATAGCGCGAACATCTTTAGCGGCTTGATGAAGGCGAGCTAGTGTGTTGTTGCTACCCGTCTCACCCGTGCCATCGTCTGGGGTCGCCTCTCGTGAACGGGATTTTGATGACTGAAATATTATTAACAAAGACTCAATTATAAGAATGTAATGACAACGCTTCAATTATACATAGGTGGAACAGGTTCTGCAACCGTATTCTGACAGTTGTTTATTTACTGAACTTTTCAATTTAAATACAAAATACAATGTATTTATTACCAAATAGATCCTTAAAATATCATATTGCGATGTTATGATTTAATAATTAATGAATGTTTTATAATTATTATACTAATGAAGAAGTAGCTTTTAATTTCATAAACTTTACCCGATTTCTTCGAGGTGGCGTAGGAGTCATATAGTTGGCACTGTTAGGACTCAGATGATCTTGTCCAGACTTAGCGATTCCTTCTGGAGTCATTTTATTCAATTCATCTATCACTTCCAACAAATAACTGACTTTTCTGTCTTCATCCTGCAATCAGATATATTTTTTCAAGACCGTGTGTACTACTTAAAGCATTTTTGACAGGAATTTATTTTTGTTCTGTTATAACTCAACCTCTTTCAAACATGATAAGAATGGAGGGATGGGGCTAGAAATAGACTAGCAGTTCACTTATTAATCTCCCTATTTCCCTTTCAGGATCAGATAGGATAGCTGAAAAAGACTTAAAACATCACAGACATCCGTGTCTATTGAGACAAATACATAAATTGTATTGAAAAATCATAGCATGAAAGTATCTATTCCAGGATTGGTGCCCTTGACTTCACAACTGAGTAGAAAACAAGCCAAAGAGTATTAACCACTATGCTATATAAATTCCTTTATTTGCTTTTCTTGTGCTTATATGATTTAAAACAGCACAATTCACATTTACTAGTGATCTCGAAAAAGCAATGACATTTTATATTATACTATATTTCACAAACCTGTTGAGATCTTTTCATGGCCGTCATCGACATTTTATGCTGTTCTCTGTCTTTATCGTGCCGTTCCTTCTCTCTTCTCAGTTTTTCATTAGTGGTCCTCAATTTGGCATGAGCATCTCGAAGCTCCAACAAGTCACATTGTAATTCAGTAACCTGTGAAAATTTATCATTGAGGTTATTTTATAGATTTTCATAGAATCAGGATGAAAAATAGTACCTAACATTTTGCAATCAGTGGCCATTTTCGTATTAAGCAACTGTCGGAACTATGTTTATATATGCTATATAATTAACATAGAAATCTAAGTAAGTAGAAGACAACCAAATCTGAGTACCTAATTTGTATAAAAGTGTATAAATCTCAGGCAAGAGAGTACTAATACTTGATTTATGGTGACCATTTGAATATTGCTTTTCCCATAATCTCAAAACAGGTTATTTGAAGCTGTCTGACTAATAAACTAGATGATCGACATGTTCAATATTATGAAGAAAAAAACCACAGTAAACAATATATTAAATAAAATGGGCTTTTTTAGTTTTTCTTCATTGGATTTCTTTCCCACTTGTAAGTAATTATAATTTGATTGAAAATTTCGAGGTTACTATTTAAGAACAATACTAGCGCTCTGTATGGAAAATGTGTCGTGGGACATTATTGTAAAGGAAACATAGACCCAAAGAAAGAGACTAAAGTCAATACCTACTATATAGTTGCATTGTCATGATATATTCAGTCTGAGGGTAGTTCTAAGAGAAGCAAAACATTTGACACAGTGCACAAGTGAAGTAACACAGTTTTTATAAAGTCACTTAAAACTTTAATTAAAAAGCATTTTAAACAAATCATACCTTCTTTTTATTTTCATCGGTCTCTTCTTCAGCCGACTTCTTGAGCTGGTCAATTCTTCTTTTCATATCGAGTTTCTCTTTGTCTCGTTCTCGCTCCACCTAAATTGTAAATCAATCAGGCATCAATAAAATCGACACAGTTGTATAGAAATGGGAGCCGGTAAATTGCGATTTTTCACGACCTTTTCTATGAATTTTATTTTTATCTTGTTCAACACTTGTTTAGAGAGTGAAATATAAAAATAATTTTCGTAAGTATTTATTTTAACCGTGTTCGCTCCAAATGCGAAACATATGATCTTTTAATGGAGTTTATCTCAACAGAAGTGTTTCTACGAGAACTGCTTATTAATTAGTTACTCAAACTGTTTCTATATATTTCCAGAAAACATAGAAGACTAAGGCTAAGACAGAACAAACGGACAGAACAAACGGAAACAAATTGATTATCTTGTTATTCGAGCAATTTCCATTCAAGCAATTTACCGGGAACCTATAGAAATAGTGTGATACAATTTTTTTTTAAGCAATCACCTCAAACAATGTTTGACGAAGGTCTCGGGCAAGGGTGGATGTTTCTTGTAGTAGCCGTTGTTGGTCATCTCTCTCTTTGTGCCAGGCGAGCTCCAATCGAGTCCGCAGGCCAGGTATTTTTGTCCTACCGGATGCGACCAGTCGCTCCTCTTCAAACTGTGAATACAAAATTACTTTCAAGAAATGCTGCTTTAGGTTTTATTGAATAATTAATATATTTCAATATGTTGTTTACCTCATTTAGCTTGGACTGCATCTCGGAATGGCGAACTTCTGCTGTGGAACGTTCACTCACGAGCTCAGTGCGAGCCTTGGAGGCTTCAAGACGTGCCTCACATAAACCGTCTTCTAAGCAGGCCACTTGCTGTTGCAAATTGGCTATCTTCGATTTAGTCTCCTCCTGCAGTAAAAAAAAATGTTTTCATAACTATTAAAGTAACAATGCAACTATTAAAATCATAAAAGAATTGCCTTGTTGATAATTGATAAGCTTTCATAACATACAGATATATCTTTCTAGGAATATTCAAAAATTCATCATACATTTGCATCGATTTGTTATAATAGTTAGTGAAAAGTTTCTGATGCAATTCTGGTGCATCGGATGATGACACTTCCAAAGGTGGTTAAATAATTGCTGTTAGTTGATTTCCACATGAAACATAAAATTACCTCATCGATACTTGAAATGGATGATCTGTTGTTTCTTATGATGGGATCTCCGCTGTTGTTTCTCATATCGGACATGGTCTTATGAGCAGTGTCATACATTTGCTTATACATATCACGCTCGCGTTTGAATCTTGAAACCTAAAACAATTAGTTTTATAAATTACCTGACGTATTAATTCATAGATAACCAAACGACTGAGTTTGGTTTCATGATACATTCTGAATGTCAACAACATTTTTAACATTACTCAAGCGTAAAATAATGAAAAATATTTTAACTTATATTCAGTTAAAAAATTCAACAAACCTGTCCTTGTACTGATTGAAGCTGATCTTGAATGGACTGCATCTGTGACTCATAACGCATTCTACATTCTGCCACGTCAGACTTCTTAGTTTTTTCGCTCAGAGTGATTTTATTTTGCAGAACCTTCATTTCACGTTCCATGTTAGCATTTTCTTGAGTAAGATTTCTTTGGATCTTTGTGACTTTATCGTAATCATCAAACTTCTGACGAAGCTCGTCAGTCTATAAGAAAAAATATTAATTAAAAATATCAAATATTTTACTCAATTTAATCACTCAGTATTGAACACATATTATAACGCATCGTAAATTCTTTCAAAATATCTTACTTCTCTCTTTAGCGCTTCCTGTTGGTGGTTGGTGACATCTCTTTCTTTGGTGAGGTGATCTACTTCTCGTTCTTTTTGGTCCAGTTTTGCTGTCAGACGAGCCTTCTCAACTTCCCATCCGCCACCGCATAGCCTTTCTTCTAATGTTGACAATTTATCCTGTTGAATATAAGTTTCAGTTAACGATACAAATCAATAAGAATATACAATATTTATTTTTCATACCATACAGTACAGACACATCTTAAAATAGTTAAAACTAAACAAAATAAACACAGCACCTTTCTAAATCCACAAAGAAAACACCGACACATCATATCATGTCAGAGCTTATACAAAATTCATATAGTTTGATTTCTTTGGTACGGCACCAATGGTGGTGTATTTATATGAACAGTGAACGTGCTTAATAGAAAAGAATTAATCACTAAGGTTGCTGGAGCACTATAATATAAGGAACAACCATAAATCTAGTTGATTGTATTACATAGTTTTTAAAGTAAATATAATCTTACTTGAAGTTCCATTTTTTCTTTGATCCACGCATCTGTTTTAGCATTGTAAGTATCATTTAGAGATTTAAGTTCAGTCGTAGTCTTTGAGAGTTCTCTTTGTAATTGGAGTAGTTCTCTAAAAAAACAACACCAAAGATTATTATCATCTGACACAAAAAAAAATATGAGTTTCATAAATAAATTATTAAGCTTAAAATGGAAACTGTCAGAAAGCAGAATCAGCTTCACAATAATTCGTCAAAAAAGAAAGATTCTTATTGTAGAATACAGATGCATTCCCGACAATAATTCAAACTGTATGATAACAAATAATGAAGATTGGGAACAGAAAATTTAAAAGTGTATCCTGTTGTTTAAGATAGGTGTCGATTACTAGACAATCATTTTCATTTTATATTGAAATTCTCTTTTTATAAAATAATATATATCTAAAGTAGTAATTTACTTGCAAACCGTTGCGTATTTTGAATATTCAATTGAGGGCATAAAGTCATACAACACTATTTACAAAGTAAATATTTTGTAACTTTACAAAGCACAGGTAAGTAGATCAGATGGCATGAATAGAATTCTTGGGTTGGTGGGTTAATTCAAAAACTCACCCTTGTGCTGATTCTTTCTCGATGGTAAGTTTGGCCTTTGTAACAACATGTTCTTCTTCAAGTATTTCATACTTTCCTGTCAATTCATCGTATTCCTTTTTCTCTGCCGCTAAGTCTTTTTCAAGTTCTGAAAACGATATACAAGAATTATTAGTTTCACAAATATATTGCGAAAGAATTTTAATCAATTTAATAGTAAAAATACTAACTTTTGAATTTATCCTCATATTCTTTTTTGAGTTCTGTGATTTTTTTACTGCCAGCTCCTGAAGTTTGCTCTAACGTCCTCAGTTTGCCTTTCAATGCAGCCAGTTCTATTTCTTTATTTTTTACATCTTTCTCATGAATAACCTTCATCCTTTCACTGCGTTTACGCTCGGCCTGAAACCGGATGTGTTACAATCATTCTTGTATTTCCTATACTTATGATTGGTGCTTTTTTTTGAAAAAAAAAGGTACCGGAACTCACTTCTTGTCAAGCTTTCTTTTTCTCATCTATGAAATATCTCAAAAAAAGTTTTTTTTACGAGAACTGCTTGTTACTCAGTTGCTCAATCCCTCATGTTTTTGAAGAAAGAAAGGATAGAAGGATATCAAAGATATGTCAAAGAGACGAGTTTGATGAAAAAAAAAATTAAAAAACTAGGGCTGTGGAGTCGGAGTCGCGGTATTTTGACCGGAGTCGGAGTCGTGAAAAATGAATGGCTCGAATTTTTTTGAAAAATATTTTTAATGGTGTCTTTTCAAACAAAATAGGCCAAAGTGTTGACAATTTATGCTTGGCTGACTACTCCACAGCCCTGGAAAAAACTGTTGTGGATGGAATGCGCGTGTCACAAAAAAAACGCACTCAATTAAACATTACACTCTGGTTCTGGTCACAGAGTAAGTTTATGAACCTGTTATTGTATTGTATTATGACGCTAATTTATGAGTCGATACATTACATTAAAAATGGACCTAAGATAGGGATAAGCCGCCAATGGTTTCCAAGGAAAAAAACAAAAGTTTTGAAAGCAGAATAAAAATAAAAAATTTACGAATAATAATTTGAAACATTAAAAATGCCAAGAAAAAAGATACCGGAACACCGTTCCACCGCGTTACATGGGAAAAAATCACTGCTTATGATAAATCTATACATAATTTAATGTGTAATGGAACCAAACATATTATATTTGTTGTAAATGTTGTTTTTTTATACCTGGAAGTCAATCTCAAGCTCAGAAACCTTGCCCTCCATATGGGTTGTTTCTTTGGTCTGGGATTTGAGACTGTTTTCCAACTCCTTCTTATCGTGCTGCAGTTTGAGTACGTCCTGCTTTCCACCAGCGAGATCATCTTGTAATTTTGTTACTTCTTGTTGTTTGCTCGAGAGGTCTTGGCGAATAGAAACTATCTCTTGTTCTTTGATGGCAACCTCCCTCTGGGCAGTGTCCAACTTTTCTTTTATCTGCGCATACTCAACTTGGGATACTGTGTTTTCTCCAACCTTTCCGCTGGAGTTACTGATAGTGTCCTCCTGAAAATTTTCAATCACGTTATAGTTCATCCGTCAGTGAGACAGTTTTAAATTTACTCCTGGATAACAGCTTCCCTGCGATGATCACACAACATGAATCGAGTTATAAATATACTAAAAGAAAATAAAAATAATAAAAGATTTTTAGTACTTTTTCCACATAAAATTTATTAGATCAGGACCGGTTTCGCTCATCGCGAGCATTATCAACTAATTGATATCAACAAGTTGATAATGCTCGCGATGAGCGAAACCGGTCCTGATCTAATAAATTTTATGTGGAAAAAGTACTAAAAATCTTTTATTATTTTTATTATAATGCCTTTCCACCAAGTATTGACAGTAAACACCTTAAAAGTTATAAATATACATTAAAAAAAAAATGGCTGCAATAATCAATTCAGAAATTACCCTATAAAATTCCATTAGGAAGGAATCATAATTTTGTGATTTTTATTCTAACAGTTAATGACAAAATCATATATAAGTATCTTAAGTTTCTACGGAATCTATTATAAATAAATGGCTGGATAACATTCACACATTGAAATTAGACAAACTGAATTATACATTTTCGGATTAGGACGGTACAACGTGCAATATTAAGAAGCATGGCATCATCAGCTAGCTAATCTCTATATGTTCTTTTTCGGTATCGCATGGGGAGTTGAGAATGTATGAAACATTCAATAGTTTAGAAATTATTGAAAAATCAAAGAATAAAAATGTCTATTTGCAGTTTCAAACTCTTGCTTGCCCAAATGAGTAGGACGAAAAATTTATTACCGTTCGGTCACATCAATTGGTACTCATTGAAATACATAAAACAAACTTTTGAACAGGTTAAAAGTCGATTTAAAGGACAAAAACTATTTCAGGTTGGAATGCATAAAAAAAAATATCCATCAAACATTCAGCAGGTACTACATATTTTTAAGATCTAACAACACAATTATTGTTCAATGCAAAGAGTAGTTAAGGCATCCAAAGTAGGCTGACGACGAAAACAAAACAGTTCGATGCCGTATGTGTTTGTGTGTTTGTTACCAGTTGTTTAATATGGGCACATTTGGCAGCCAATTGAGATTCAAGGGTGACAATTTTTCCATCGGCGTCTGCCAGTTTTTCTTTCCATGTTGTTTCTACACCGTCTAATTTGCTCTCCGCCTCCGAGGCTTGCAGACTAAGCAAATTCTTTTCAGTTGACCATTCGCAAGACTTACGTCTTTGACTTTCAACGAAATTATCACTCTGTTCCTTTTCCTCGGAAAGCTATGTTAGATAGAAAAATACGCACTTTCTTATTCTGAACAATGTTATATTCTGCTAACAAAAACATTAAAACCACGTTGATTTAAGAATTATTACGATTCAATATTATTAATACATATTCTTCGGATATATTAATTTATTTTTTAATCCTGGTTAAAATAATAATTTATATTAATTAAAACTTTTAACAATAATAATTGGATAAAAATTATTAGTAAGCAATCTTTTAAGGCACTAAAATAATTGCCCAAACTTTTTTTAAAATAAAATAATAGATTACCTCTTGTTCTAGTTTTGCTACTCGTTCTTTTCTCACACTCAACATTTTTTCGGTTCGCTTGCATTTGTCATCCGATTCTTTAATCTTCTTTTCCAAATCTAAGATTTTCTTTGTTTTGTCTCCAACCTATAACCACGATACAAACATATAGATCTATGATTTGTACAAATGTAGACTTATTCGAGTCACGTTTACCAATACAAAATATTGTAAAATATAAATATAAGTTTGGTCCAATACAAAATATTTATGGTTTGTTAGCTACCGCTGTCTATCAATCTATGATATTCAACTCCCATAGCAATCTACAACTAATATGTTCAAAAAAAATGTTCATGATTTTCAAGATTACCTCTTTCAAAAGTTTAGATTTGTCCTGTTCAGTTTTAGCGGCATTCTCCAGGTCTTTTTTCAATTTTTCAACTTGTTTATCCTTGTCGTCTAAATTTTGTTTTAATTCCTCAATTTTTTTCATGCAATCTGCCATTGCGGTCTGCTTAGATGATGCAGATTCTAAAATATTCAATGCAATTTACTTCATCCAATTCCAGCAACAATGATGGAAACAAATGAAAATGAAATAAATACATTTACGATAAGGGAAATATTAAAGACCAACCATAATATGTAGGTACATGGTATGAGGAGCTTGGAATCAAACAATATTGGAGTACTTATTCAAAGCAACAGAATGTTTTTTTCTTTGATCAGGAAAAAGTAGATTTGGTAAATTTTTATTAAAAGCGCCTCATATTTTTGAGGTGAAAGAATAGTTTAAAGAAGAAAGAGAGAATGTAGGTGCGTTCCAAAGTTACATATCTATTAGATGTTGCATATTCTTTTATATTTTTTTACTGTAGGAAAGGGATTGTTAAAATTAACATGTCAGTGCATTTACTTTACTTTGATAGCGTATTTCTATAATAATCTGACATATGCACACTATTAATGAACACAGTGGTGAAACCACCATACAAGGTCTATGCAACGCATAAGGACCCTTGGGCTCAGGGGGCCCCAAATTTATATCAGGGCTGTGAAGTCTGAGTCAAAAAAACCCAAGAAAAATAATTTGAAGATATTGAGAAATTTGTGAAATCTATACACACTTTTGTTCATATGACTCAGAGCTGACCAAATTGTCAATAAATAACTTCTTGCAACAAACTAACCGTATATATTAAACTTTTTAGAATTAATAAAATTGAAATGTCATAATATGGTTTCTTCACTTTTTATTAAACCGCCGTGTCCGTTATACATTTCAAGCAAGATAAACTTATTTATACTCACTGAGATCAGTATTGAGCTTTGCGATTTGCGCATCGAGTTTCTTATTATTTTCTATCATCGATTTGTAGTTTTCTAATGCGTGGTCCCTATCTTTCTCGCAGGAAGAATTTTTTTCAACCAGTGTTTTCTTTTCGCTTTCATATTTGGCGTTGATATCGGTGAGTTTCTTGATTTCATTCTGAAGCCTAGTTTTTTCTGAACTGAGTTCTGTTTCGCTTGAACTGAGCTTCTTCTTCAGCTCTTCAAGATTTTTCTCAAGAGAAACCTTTTCTTGTTGTTTTAATTCAGAGGAATTCAAGTCGGCGTTTTTCATTACAATGAACATTTCACCTAAACATAAAGATTTGATTATTAAAGTTGCGTAAAGTCTTGAAAACATAACATATTCAAATGAAACTAAATAAAGAAGAATGAATCATTTACCTATTTCGCTCTCCAAATCTTCCACCATTTTCTTAAGTTGAAGTTTAGTGGTAAATTCAGTTGGTTTTTTTGATGTTCGCGGCTTAAATGTTTTGATGGCCTCTTCCTTTAATTGTTTCAATGTTTCCGTTAGGCGATCTTTTTCAGTTTCCACCTGAATTATAAAAAGTTTTTAAAATAACAATCACATAAAACATTATTCACCATTAATTTTATTTTATAGTTTAAATTTTTCGTCAACCTATTTATTTCGATAAGATTTTTATTATTACGTCCTTGACTGATCATTTATGTTTGTATAATTATTTTGTTCATAATTTCTCAAACAATTGTTAACTATTAAAAACAAATTTAACAAAGTGACATTCAAAAATGACACAATAGGCACAGAAGTAGGGTCAAAAAATATATTCTGTTTATTTCATACCTTTTTCATAGTGAGTTTCATTTTATCCAGTTCCTCTTGTTTTGCCTTGAGTGCTTCCGCATCTTTTTTGGAATTGGCCAAACCAAAGCTGACTTTTTTTTCCAGTTTCTCAGGTTCCTTGACAGCTGCCACTTGTAGCTCTTTCACCTTTCCTAGAGCTTCTTGCAATTCTGTTTCTAGCTGCGTTATTTTCTCGTTACTTTGTTCAAACGATTTGTCAGTCCTCAAAATCTTTGCTCCCCGCAGAAGCTGTCAATAACAGAGAACAACAAAACTTTTACAAAATACTTATGCGAGGCAGCAGTAGGGATTGACCTTTGTGAACTAGGAGATGATTAACTTTATCTTATTATAGTAACAGAACATCTCATTGAAGTTTTTTGTTTATAATCCTAAAAAAATATGAAAATATAATATTTAACTTGCTCAGGATGTGATTTATTCGTAAAAGTTTTGTTCGTAAAAGTATTCAATCAGACAATAAAGATCGTTATAATTCTAGATTTCGACTGAAGGTGCTTGATTGAATCTCAATTCAAACTTGAATTGTTCAAATTTTGTACATTTCACATGTTTTTTCACTAACAGCCCGGGTCCCGCTTTTCGGCATCTTCAGTTATTCAAGTTAACCGAAGAACTTGAACTGACAGCTAAAAGTTTAAGTAACAAAATGTGTGCAAATGTAAAAAAAATATTTTTTGTTTAAAAGTTATAATGGTCAAAAGATGTAGCAATTATTCATACCTGAAGCTTTGTGTTTTCAGCAAGTAATTTTTCATTTTCTGTTTCCAAGTTCTGAGTTTTACTTGTCAATACCGATGCTTCTTGTTCGATCAGCTGCAGTTGTCTTTTCAGGTCCACATTCTGTTGTTCGTTTGCTCCATCCAGTGATCTAATGACCGAGGCAATACGTTTAAGTATAATATTTTTTATGATATGCAATCAATAAAATAGTTATCGACATATAATATTTTGTGCTTAATAATCGCATTGAATGTTCAGGGTAAGAATACTGGTGCAATAAAAAATATATTTGACTGATATAAGACTGTGACTAACGGATTGTATGTAATAATATAATAGTTCAGAAATATATACACACTTGCTCTTAATCAAGGAACCCTTTGATCTCTTTTGTGTTAAACTCAATTCGGCGTGCAATCTTTCGCAGTCTCTTTCCTTTTCAATTAACTTTTTCCTTAAATCGGCTATATTATCTTCTAGTATCTGAAAACAAAAAATAGTCAACAAAACCAGTGAGAGAATGACACAAAACAAATATAAATATCATAAAGAAGAGAAGATCAAAAATTCTATTTAGTAGAATCTTAATCTATATTGCCATATCACTTGCTCACCGTGTCTACATTTACGCAAATCAACCTCATTCTTTTTTCTTTTACGACACTGTTGCAACTACAATATATTTCAATTGATATATATTGATACAGACATAATTATTTTGATGTATAACAAAAAGTTATGAATCAACAAATCAGCTAGCAAATTGAACCTAAAAAATATTGTTATCAAAAATAAAAGATGTATATTTGAAATATGCTCGATGTGACTTCCTGGAATGAAATCATAAAATTGGATTCCAAAACTACAGAATCAAGGATAAATTGCAGTGCTTCATAATTGTTCAGAATAAATCCCAAAAAATTACCTTAATTTTTTCTTCAGACAAATTTGGTCCTTTGGTGCCCGTCAGCTTCTTAGTGGAGAATGGTGAAGGTTTGACATTAGCGACGGCAAGTTTTTCTGTGGTTTCTTTCAGTTGGGTTTTGAGAGATTCGCCTTCGTGCTCTAATTCTTCAACTTTACGACGCAGAACAGATGCTTCCTAAAAAATTACAAATATTGAAAAACATTTGAAACAGGCAATTTAATAAACTTTAAAGATTTTTCAAACCAAACATGCATTTAAAAGCTATTTGAAGACATTTTGGGTACTGCCAAAATAAACATATAAAACAGCTTTATCTGGTACAAGTCGCGTGAAAAAGAATTAAATTTCAAAATGCTTTTTGCGCTGTTAATGGGCTCAGTTAATGGCTATTAATTGATTTCAATTAGAAACTAAGCGAACCTGTTCATTTAATTCGAGTAAAATTCTTAGCTCGGCTGGATCTTCTTCGTCAGATATTCCCTCATCTTTTTCAACGGCATTTTCTATCGTCAACCTGTTTGTTGGTGGTGTCGGGGAGAGTTTACGCGCTACAGAAAGAAATCATTTTCATTAATATTTAAAAACAAATAAAAACGTTATTTCGCAAATAATTGATGGAAACAGATATTTATTAAAACAAAATTTATTGTTATCTATGAGTGTCGGTTTTTCATAGATCATAACGATTGATAAAATTTTTGGCTTTTAAAAATTTGAGATTTTACATCTAATAATTTTATCAGATAAAAGGCACTTCGTCACTCTCATACACACAGCAAACAAAAATATCAATAAGTTGTTAACTGGTTTATAACATAGTTATTTTTGTTAATAATGGATATGTATACAGACAATATCTATATAAAATGAAAAGCTTGGTTTATAATAGTGTTTCAACCAATTGTATTAGTTAATTTATGGACACTGGTAAAATATGTTCTGTCTCCTCTGAATATATTATTATTCAATGTAGTATCGAACCTTTTCGCTAAATAGTTGATGCTAATGTAACAATATTGATTGTGAGATCTTAGAATGAATTCAAGAAGAAAAATTGAAACATTTAGTTAATGGAATAGAAACCCTTTCGCTGCCTATCAATAAAATGCAAATTATGTTTTTGCTCTTATAATTTTATGAACTAGACAAATAGTAATTTTAAAATTATTATTCTACTCTTTTAAATGTATTAATATGCAACTCATTCTCAAATGATGCGTAATGCGAGACCCTGTAAATATTTTTATAAGGAGGCTAAGAGCAGCCCTAATTCTTGATTCAAAAATATAGTTTTCTTTATTTGAAGTTTTATTTACGGCGAAGGCTTGAATATATTCAATAAATAATAAACCCAGCTTTCCATTTGGAACAGTGTAAAATAACCATTCAAAAACCACAATTCGACTTACATAAAACTGAAAGCGACATAAATATTACGTGAAATAGATAACCACAACATTTGCATGATTTACCAACTGCAGAAAATGGCTACAAGATCAGGTATACTCGAGCACCTCCTTAGCGGCGCGTTTAGCAACACAAGAGGTTAAAAATGTTAATTTAGCCAAGACAAAATATTTACAAAAAGTAGTTAAAACTCAATTTATGTGGTTATATGTCAACTCAATTGAATGCTATTTCAGGAGGCACACAGTAATTTTTTGACGGGGATAGGTTTTAAGGCGGGACGAGGCAGGGTGAAGTTTTAGGGGGACATACTTCTGGCCTTGGTAGCCATTTTCTTCAGCTGAAGCACCAATGATTCATTGTCGTCCTCTACTCGAGATGCCTTTTTACGTAAGTTAACTCCCTGAAAATGCCATGATGGTAAAATAATTATTATTACTTGTGAATGAGTAAGGAATTATTATTAGATTCATATAGCACAATTGTAAATTGATAGATAAAACAGTGGTTCATCATGTATCAATAAAAAATAATGGCCGGCCTGACAAAATAAAACAACAATATCTTTTACAAATGACTTAGAATCAAATATTTAAATAATAAATAATTAATTGTGAAAAATAAAATAATTGTGTGAATTATTTATGTGTAGAAATGTAAAAGTTATACTCACAAATTATATTCATAAAACATGAAACTAGAGTTATATTATGTTAATATAGGGAAACAGACCACTAAAATATACATCAAATCTAAAATTTAATAGCACTATGTTTAGTATCTACATATTCACCACAGAGAATAATTGTGTCACTTTTCTTATCATTTGAATTCGCAAGAGATTGATTTAAGTGTTTCATTTTATCCTAAAAAAATCTGGAACATATGATTTATAACAAAATATCCAATGCTTTTATGAGCACTGATTTATTGTGATAAAATGAACATTCAAACTATGCTCCTGCAAAATTAGATTCAGACAAATGTTCCACCATTATTATTTGCAGACGTGTCTTTGAATATTCAATAATTATTTAATGAAAAGTTACACAGGTTGCAAAATAGCACAAGTTATTTTAATTTACTTATTTTAAATACCTATAGTAGGTAACCGGCCAGCCATTGTATTGAAAATTGACATAAGTGGGAATGGGAAATTTTGAAATGACGGACCGGAATATGAATTTCCGGGAGACAGGGGAGGACTTTGCGAACCGTCTTGCTTTGAATCTTGTAAAGTGAGGGGTTCAGGAATAATTTTTGTCAGAATGCCTTCAGTCGACAATACTTTTGCATTGTTCGCTAGAAGATCTTCGTTTGTAAGAGATCCCAATATATTTAATGTTTCAGTCATCGTCGATTGAGAATGTATTCTATAATCATTAGACTGACTGGAAAAGTTTTCAAAGCGATCGACTTGTGTTGAACTTTCTACTAATTCAGGTCTTTCCATATTAGTAAAGTTGTCAGCGTAGAAAATATCAGTCTGTGTTGCAATATCACTAAAAGTATTTTTTAAAGTTTGAGATTCATTTTCATTTTTATTAAAAATTTCCGTCTGAGTGAATGCCACATTCGAGGAAATAACGCATTGCACATATTTGCTATCAGAATTTATAACTGCAACGCAATCCGCATCTACATAAACAATTTCATCCGTCTGACATCCATAAGAATACTGTTCAATTTTTGATTGTATATTCTTATTGATGCCGATAGATATTCCGCTTGAATCAAAAGAACCGTCGTGCTTCCCTAATGCTAATTGCATTTGGAGCACGTGCAGTCTCTGAAGAGTATTCTGATCGCAGACAGCTGAATCTTCTTCTTCTTCGAAATCGTCAAGTGAACGGGAAGCAGGAATCAGATCAGGATGGGTAAGCTGGAAAGGTAGGTTTATTTTATTCGGAGGGGATAATCTTCCACCCTCGTGACGAGCACGGTACCAACTGGCCTGTATTTGAGATAAAAAAGACCCTTGTGATAAACTATGGTAAATAACGTTTTCATGTTACAATATATTTATGAAAGAATAAGTAAAACGTGGCCCTTATAAAGTTAATAACCCCAACATAAAATAAATAGATTGCCCTTTGGCTATAGATCTAGGAAGTTGTTTTTCAATCGTTCAAATGTATACAAATGCACGCAGTAATCTTATTCCTGAGATGGCAACTTTCCAATTGGCCCATGATAATCTTTAGTCACACTTTTGTACACCTTTGGTCGAATGGCAGTTTGACATTTAAGATTGCTCCAGTTTTCAGATTAATACCTTGATAAAGTCTGTTACCTGCTTTTTTTACAATTATTCAAATCGGAAGATGATAATGATCATGAAATTGATAAATAAAAAATATAAAATGTCACCTACAGAAAATATCTCCTGAAACTATTTCCAAAGTTAATTTAATTGAGAGTTATTGATGTTGACCCATTACATTTTTACATACTTCCAGCAAACTATTCGTGGAAATTATTTTATTTTCCAATATATATATTTAGTTCAGAAATATTGGAAGGCAATTTAATAATGATAATCATTCATTTATTTTAATGATACACAATAAATAATCACTTTGTGCGTTCTAGTTGCAGGTGAAAAGTGGAAAGAAGAATCGTCAAATGTTTTTCAATTTTCTCTTGGTTCATGAGTGATTTTTACAGTTAAAAACTATTTATTACATATATCAAATAAATTTTAAAAGTTATTTTCTGTTATAATATATTAAAATATTACATTTTTCTTATGTATTTCTCCAATAGAAGATATTTAAAAACTATTCGGTTGAAGTCAATAATTAAGTTCGAACAAACCTCTTCCTCTGCATTTTTGAGTTGCTCCCTGAGATCAGCTTCTCGCTCTAAAGAATCTTGAAGATCTCGCAGAAGTTGTTGGGGATCTTCTTGAGAACCTCCTCGCGTTAGAGAAGCACGGCTCGGTTTCTAGAATAGGTAAACGTGAGTTTGATACATTGTCCTTTTTCATTACAATAATTATTTTTATGAAATGATATTTTTTTAAATATCTTACAGTATCAGAACTTTGTGATTTTCCAATGTTTCCGATTGCGGGAGCTCTCTTTTGATTGATCAGAGGCTGCGTAAGTTTGGAGTTGGCTTCTTGCAGTTCTTTTTGAAGCCTGAGGGCTACTTCATTGGACAATGCTAGGTCTTGTTCCAACTTTTTTATTGTTGCAACTTTATCCATACCGGCTGCTCCACCTGCAAGCTGCATTGTGACAAGAAAAATATTATTTAAATAAATAGTTATAAGAATAAATTATTGGTAATCTATTATGAAGGAATCATTAAAAAAAAACTATAGGGATATAGAGCACGGTTTCCCAATATATGTTCCGCGGAACACCAGTGTTTCGCGGAGCCAGAGTAGGTGTTCCGCGGGCCAAATTGGATTTTCCACAAAAATTTGGAATGGTTTTATATGCTGCAACACATTTAAACATTTTCTACTTCATATTGAAAAGCGAATGATGGTCTATCTCCACATAAGTTATGATGTCAAATATCTAGGTAAAAGAGGAGGTTTTGAATATAAATTGAATACGACAACAAAAATTGTGCCAAATTTCTATCGCTGAGGGTGAAAGATTATTTTATCACACCCAAAATCATCAAAGTCATTAAAGGCCAACAGTACGTTGTATGAGTTTTCTTTGACCCTTCAAAATAAATATTGAAGTGGACCAAAATAGATTTCCAAACGCAATACAGTACAAAACAAGATAAAATGGTTAAGCATATTTCATTAGATAAATAGTATTACCAAATAACAAATAAACAATGGTTGGACAATCATTATATGCAATTCTTTCTAAGACATCAAATCTCAGTAGGCATACAATCAATTCTAGAACGGCCATGGTGTAAAGCAGTTTTAAAGCAAATGTCAACTTTCTGCTGGCTTGAAACTATTACTATTTCCATGAAAAAATATACAAAAGTAAATGATCAATGAGGTTTGCTAACAGGTGTAAACGAATTTCGGGTGTTTTTTCGAGCTTTGTAAAAAATAAACAAAGAAAATTTTTACCATCGATTTTTTTAACATTTGTTTATTTATATTTTAAAAATACATAACAAATTTTAAAAAATAAATAAATTCAAACTCGAAAAGTTATCGGCTGGTAATGGGAAGGGTCCAAAAAAGGGGTGTCCATGATTCCAACCAAAAATTTAACAGATTCTTAATTAATAAAAATTTCGCTGTCGCCCGTACTTCAGAGAAATAAAAAAAACCAGTTTAAAAAAAAAATTCAAATTCAAATCTGCTACTGGCCATAAAAGGATGTATAGAGAAAGTTTATACAAAATTTAAAATAAATCGGTTTGGTAAAACTTGAGATATGCACACCAGCTTGAAAAATGTAGTTTCGAGAAAAATGCGTTTAAAGTTTTGAGTTTCGATTTGTTCCGGTCGGACCAGCTTAGTTGCTGCGTTAATTAAAATTTTGAAAAATTCACTTTGAGAACATACTCTCGAATGTCTAAACTTTAGAAAAATATAAAATAGAAAGAATCGACTTTTTTAAATTTCTACAATAGTATACCCCCTAATAGATTTAGTAATTCGTATGTGATATTTTATTAATAAAAAAAACTATTACGAATTACCCATCCCAAAAATTAAACTAAGTGTTCCGTTGAAATTTCCGGAGTTGCGAAGTGTTCCATCCCAGAATAAGTTTGGGAAACCCTGATATAGAGGATCAACCTTCTATTCATTGTAACAATGATTAACCTTTAAACGCCTAGCAGTCCATATAGGGACCGGGGTGTATGGCGAGTTTACAACAGGATTACATTGATTTACAGTGACATTATACAAAATATGGATATTAGATGAAATAAATAATGACTTCAATTAAAGTATTGTAATTTTTGTAACTGACCTATTTCAAACGGAAAACTACTTGGGCAGTGAACTACTTTTAATGCCCAAAGCGCGCAGGCGGAAAAAGGTTAATTTTTACAATCTATACCGTATGAAATAAAAAAGATTTTTTTAATACAATGATAATTTGGAATTACTGAAATTTTTGTAACAATTGAAAATATTGACCTCCAAAAGTTTCTTTTCGTGATCCTTTTTGTCTTGCTCTAGTTGCTCTGATTTTCTTTCAGTTTTCTTTAGTTTGAATGACAATACCCTACAATTTTTAGTAGTAAGCTCCAACTCCTTTCTAAGAGAACTGTACTCATCAGCCTGGTCTTCCCTGTAATTTGTACATATTTTAATTTAATTGAAAATTACTAAATATAAAATCAAACAGGTGAGAAACACCTTAGAAATATTTTTTGAATTCACATTTGAAAGCTATTTCAAAATATATTAAGTTGCAAATAGAAAAAATATACCTGAAGTTGTCTTGCATTTCTTCAATTTCTTCTTCCATAGACCTCAGCTCACGTTTCATGTCTTCATTTTCGTCCATCAGTTCTTCACATAACGTTTCTGCAGCTAATAATTTTGATCTTAATTGCTCAGCTGAGCGAGCGGCTACTTCTTGGGATGGGCGTGCCTAAATAAATATAATAATTATTAGGCAATATTTTTCAATCGATTTATGAATTTCTGTTCAAAGGCATGGACGTATGTGATGTCTTGAATTCCCCCTCTCACCCATCCTATCCTATGAACGGGGCATATCGAGAGCGATTAGCTTACCACTAATCCTGTCCTAGTCCTATCCTTCTATCCCTACTCTCTTTGGAAAAAGAAAGGTTGAGCAACTGAGTAACAAGCAGTTCTCGTAGAAACACTTCTGTTGAGATAAACTCCATTAGGAGTCCATATGCTCCACATTGGGAGCGGACATGGTTAAAAAAAAAAAAAATTCTATACAACTCTACAATTCCATGACATAATTTAATGCTGGCTGTTTATACATAATATCAGCAAACATTTCAAGTAAAAAAAAGTCTATAACATACCTCTAATTCTGCTTCAACTTCTCGGACTTTAACCTGAAGGCATTTTTTTTCATCTCTCAGATCTTCATTTTGCATACCGAGTTCATTGACTTTTTGCTGCAGCTTGAGAACTTCGGAAGGTCTCGAAGATGATTTCGTTGATGTGGTATCCAGAGAAGCCAGTCTTCGTAGCAATATATCACTTTTCTCTTTTTCAACTTTTTCACATCTTTTCCGTAAAGTATCATTTTCCGCCTTCAAGCTATGTATTTGCTCCTATCAATATAAAATGAAATAATTAATTCAGGGGAAAAAATAATTAGGCTCCATCCACTTTAGATTCCGTAGTAAAAAAAAGCAAACTAGGTCCACCCTCTCCTGAGGCACCCGCAGTATCATCAAAGCTACATGTTTGTTATTTTTATTAAAGTGGAACCCCAATCTATTGGTCTCATAGTCATTGTTTTTTTGAAGAATCAATAAAAAAAGATAAATTGGGTTTCCACTGTATATGCTCAGAGTCCAGATAACAAAAAACTCAGACACCAAATGTACACACAATAACAAATGGAAAAAAAATCTGTCTTAAATCCTAATATTTAAATAGCTTTATATCTTTTTTCACTAGCGGAATGTTTTAGAACAGGAAGAGGTAGACTTTTCAAACAGCCAACTGAAGACATTTTTTTTACCTGAAAATGGAAGTTGTCGTGGTCGACCAATGTTGTTTCGGTGGTCGATGTGCCGGCGTTACTAACAGTGTCATCGTCTTGGTTGGAATCGGAATCATCTTTGTCACTGTAGGCATCCTTACTCAATCCACCGTTTACCAATTCTTTTGCGGGGCCACCTCTTACAGGTGGCCGTGTATCATTCTTTCGAGCATTTTTAACCTATAGAATTTTTAATTAGATATAAATAATTCACTGTTTCAACTTGTTTCAATGAGCAGCATGAAAATATGACGTAAATAACTATTTTATAAATTACAGATATAGATATAGATATAGAATATAAATTACAGGTATAAACAGTTTAAAATGTAGCTCTTATCATTGCATATCAGTTTAAAGAACAAGTATCGACTACATATTTAATAAAATAAAAATTGCGAGTGGCATAATATTAAAGCAGTTTTATTACAGTAGCTTGTATTCTTTTTCATTCTCTGAATGGGGACGTCTGTATTATGACTGTAGATAACCTACCTTAATTAAGAAATTCACATCATTGTCTTTGGAAATAACAGCTGCTTTAGGAATATAATCTGATTTTTCTATTGGTTCAGATTTCTTTTCCTTGAAGCTATCAACTTTCTTAACTGTCTCGCGTTCTCTCTCTTTACTGGATTCTTTTTCAAAACTATTACTATGAGCTTTAAGGGCTTGCATCTATAAACGGTGGTTACAAGAAAAGATGACATTATTAGAAACATTGAAAACATAGACTTAGAATACAAATGAGTTTACAAACTTAGTATTTTAAATATAATACAAAGAATGATATTTTAATATTCACACTAGTGTTCACCGGCAGTTATGGAGTTAAATTTAAACATTTAAACCTGTTAATTGAAGATTATAAACAACAACAAAATTGATTGTTGACAAATATTTACTGTAAGTACATACATAAAATATTGACATGGGAAATTTTTATTTTCACACAGATTTTATAACAAATGTCTTTTGCATTACCGCATAAAAAAAATATAGAATAACAAAAAAAAGTCAGGAATTTTTACTTTTCATTAAAACGTATAAGACTGTTATTATTTTCAAAGTAATTAAAATCAGTAATGAGTACCTCGTTAAGTACTAAAGCTTTTGGCAGCTTAGAGAAAAATTCCAGTTTTTTTTTTTATGTTTTGAAATTAAAACTAAAGCTGATTTTTTAAAAATTTGTTTCATTCAAACAAAAATTTCCAATATCTGGGTTGAATGTATTGTATTAAAAAATGAAACAATGAAGACTGGTGATCATTAATTTATGTTTTTAAAATGAATTCAATTATATTTTTGATGGATTCAGCGCATTAGACACATTTTTTGTATCCTGCATACGGACACAAAATTTAATAATATATATGACGTCTCAAATTATCTGTTTTACAATATAATTTGGACTATGAAATGAATAACAATTATACCGTATTAAAAATACCTTTCTAACTCTTTCAGCTAAGGAATCATTTTTGTTGATGACAAGGTGTGATGGTGGAGGCGGGGGAGTACCAGATGGCCGTCGTAAAATAACAACACTCTGAGTCTCTATAAAAATACCAATACACATAATTCAAATGGTTCTGAGATTTATATCGTCAGTTTTAAAAATAAGCTCGTCCCAGTATTTCAATGTTTTCTTTTGGCAGGTTAGATTGCAGCTTTTAATAATATTATCATAAATAATATACTATGTTTAAAAAAATTATGAATACCAGTGAATTTGTATATCCTTTTCTAGAGCATGTCACCAAATTTAAAGAATGCTAATTCAACAGTAATAAAAATCAATCATTAGGATTAGGAATAAAATATTTTAAAATGTTATTCTCTCTGTATTTTTATTATTGAATGTCTTTCTGTCTCTAACAAAGCAGGATAAGAATTTCAGAAAGTATGCAACAAAAAAAAACTATTAACGCGTATATTGAGACCTTGCCAATTTTAATGAGTTAATGCTACATTATACAATTTTAAAATGAATCTGTTATTTCTTAATGACAGAGGCTAAGTATTCTCTTTCAGTGAACAAAGTGTCTCACCAGTGTTTTGCCCCGTGTCTGGAGGTGTGGGACGTCTTCTTGGCAAGGTGAGACTAATTGTGACAGCTCTGGAGTCATCGTTGAGATTTCCAAGGTCAGGAGTAGATGTCCAAGAAGCACTCGGACGCCCAAAACCTTATCACATAGTTTCAAAGATGAATGATTGTTCTACCATGAATGAAAGGAGTAAATGTTACGTACACCAATCTTGTTCCGAAAGTTGCTGCGATCTTATTTTTTAATATAGCGTTATAAAATATAAGTGCATTTATTTTTTATACCTTCAGTCTGTATGTATTTACATTAAAATATAAATGATTACCTTATATGCAGAGTTATTATTCTAAAAATAAGATTCTATTTTATTATCATCATCAAGTAACGTATCTAAAATAAAATATTTCTTAACATATTATATATATACCTGTAGAGAATGGATCAGTCTTATCATTTTTAGGAGGTTCTTGGCTGAGGTTCTGGCTGGATACCCATCCCCTGACGGAGGACGACTCGGTACTCGGACTGCTTTCTTTGTCACGAGACCTACATTTACAGATAATCTACATTATTATATTTTTAATTAAATCAACTATTTACTATACCGTTATAGTCTTTATGTATTTACATTTTCCCCCAAGGTGTAAACACAATGGTTTATCATGAATTAACGTATGTGTGAATTGAGTGAATTAACGAATTAATCATGTAAGTCAAGGACTTACTGTACAATTGTATCACGATTGTTTTAATTCATGAATTCGTTCAATACTCCATAGTAAGATCATTCTGTCTTGAATTAAAAAGCAAACATTTGTTTTACATATTATAATTATTTGGATAATGTACATTTTTTATTTATCAAATGCAAGTGACACTTTGTATATTTAAAATACTATTTATGTCCAATTTTTTCTAAGCAACAATGTCTGCATTTTTATGTTTTTATCACAGGAAGATTATAAATGACAGG
This sequence comes from Himalopsyche tibetana, assembly GCA_030503985.1. Classification (NCBI taxonomy): domain Eukaryota; kingdom Metazoa; phylum Arthropoda; class Insecta; order Trichoptera; family Rhyacophilidae; genus Himalopsyche; species Himalopsyche tibetana. Next base: position 4,166,711 of record JAPJYX010000014.1, read on the forward strand.
AAATTCCACAAGCATGTAAAATAATTTATATGCACATCGTCATTTGAGGACGAATAGAGTTCTGACTAAGGATTCTATGCCAGGACAACCAGATAATTAATTCCAGAGAATTTCATGCTTGGATGATGGATAAGAACTGTTAGGCACAACCAGTGCCGGCGCGAGGTTATTTGGCGCTCTAGGTAACGGTTATTGGAGTGCCCCCTTTTTAACAAACCGTCCCATTTTTTTCGAAATAATGAAAACCTTGAATTATCAGAGTATATAAAAATTGTTTAGATACTCCATTTATACGCCCCTAATGGTTTGCGCCCTAGGCGGTTGCCTATTTCGACTGTACGGTGGCGCCAGCCCTGGGCACAACTATTAGCAGGGAGTAAGTGTTAGGTTACATATGACCTGTGGGACAACTTGATGGTCTCATATATTGTAACTGACTGACAAAATATATTGTGAAGGAAAATTGTCAGCTTAATCAAGTAAGGGATAATGTTTTTTTTACAATACGGTCATCAGTACACAATCGAATACACAAAAAACAGAATTTTGCATGGGGTGAAATTATTTTAAGTTACCCATGGTAATTGTGGCCGAAACAATCTAAGCATAAAAACTCTACTCTAGTAGAAAATTTCTCATAAAATGTTGGTATGGCAGAAGATAATATAAAGTTTTCTTATTTATAAAAAATCGAGCTCGCCATTCGTTTAGGAATGGCTGGAGCCACATTCAACTCAATGCAGACTGTCTGGGACACACAGCTGTACTCGATTAAAACCAAATGCCACTTGTTCAACGCTTGCATTCTGCCGGTAATGCTTTACGGTTGCGAATCATGGCACCTAACGAAGACTCAGAAAAACCGTATATTGAGCTTCGAGAACAGATGCTTGCGTCGGATAATGGGGGTGAGGTGGTTTGATTTTGTGAGGAATTCAGAGATAAGGGAGCGTACAAGACAGCGTTCCGTCACGTCAGTGGTTATGGAGAGACGTTGGAACTGGCTGGGTCACGTGCTGCGGATGCCTCCGGAAAGCCTCAATCCTGCCTGCCTTTTCTTTCGACCGGTGGGGTTCCGGCGTCCTGGACGTCCATCAGGTACTATCCATAGGATGTACTCGGCGGAACTGAGGGATGCTGGCATGTCATGGGAGGAAGCAAAGCTATTGGCGGGAGACAGGGAAACATGTAGGTGCCGCGTGGCGGCCATATGCTCCACATAGGGAGCGAACATGGCCAAAGAAGAAGAAGAATTTTCTTATCTATAGAAAAGCATTGTGATTTTAAGAAATATTATTTGTAATGCGTTGAAGAAAGTTATCCCTTTTCTGTAAAGTAATCCTAAACTAATTATCCGTCTGCAAAAAAGGATAATTATTAATTAAACTTATTTTTTTGTTTTGAGGGTTGAACTATTTATTTTACAAAAAACAAGTTTTACCCAAAAATTCTTACTTATTTGCTTACCATACTGTATAAACATGTTCAAGAGTATTAATAAAATCAAATAACACTGCCTATTAAATAGAATATATATATATAAATATATGTACTCAACAACAGTTACATAGGTTAGGATGCGGATGACCTGTCGCAACGAGCTCGACGCTCAAGACTAAATTTAAAGCAGCTCGCTATATAACAATGGCAATGTAAATAGTGTGTGTATGTAGCGAAAGATATTATTTTTGTTTTTATCACGTATAAATATTAATGTAGTCACTATAATTCTAATCAAATTCACAACAATAGACTATAAATAATAATAATAATAATAAAAACCTTTTCTTTATGTATTTATTTTTTTAATTCTTCAAAACCTCAGAAGGCCCAGTAATTTACTCTTACATATCTATATTATTAGGAGTATATTATGTGAAAGTCTATGGCTTAGGTCTTGTTCTAGTGTCCAATAATATCTCCACATATTTGTTTTTTTTTAATTAAAATAATTTCAATAAACCTGTTAAATTGTGCGCGCGTTAATTAGATTTTTTTTCAAATTATTTACAATACGATACAACTGGTGCAATTTTCAAATCTTTGTTATTTTTTTTACGAAAAAAAAAATGTAGGTGTGAAATTTGTGTGAAATTCTGACACACGAGTATTTTGTGTATCTGGTAGGTATGAAGTTTATTTATTTTAGCACGCGGATGATACCTACCTACACACGCTAGATATTAATAAATCTTTAAAATCGTTGAAACTTATTTAGAACGAAGACCCAAGTCGTGAGCTTCGACTTTGATTAATGCAAAAAATGACAGGCATTTTCATTTATGAGACCATTAATAATCATTTTGTCTTCACACGATATGATGACTTTTACAAGTTTTACATGGATAGTATTTTGCCATTTTGTTAAAAATAATTTACGTCGTATTATAACTATGACGATATATTATTATAAGTCATTCATTATATATTCATTAGTATTAATAAACAAACTTAACAGATTCGAACAAATAATGGTTTTACAAGTGACGGATTATGCAATTGGAAGGACCCAGGCAGAGCCGCGCCTGAGGGCTTGGCCGCCTCCCTTCATTGATAAATAACGAAAAAAAATCGTCTGATTTCAATGATAGTTTTGCTACTCCAGATCACCACGAAACTCCAGCCCGTTTAAAACGATTCAAACAACAATAATAAATCCATATTCAGATAACACTATGAATTCAACTGTCTGATCCGGGGTATGCGAGGGTTTCAGACTAAATACTACGCATTATAATACAGTGGCGGATCAAGTTAAGTGGGGCCCTCGAGCGATAAAAAAATTGTGGCCCTCAAACTCAAGTTAGAAAAAAAAGTTACTGGATAACAATCTGAATATTCGAGGTTTTACTGTGTATAAAAACGTATTTTTTTCTAATTCTAGTTCAAATACATTCCATGATCTCGGAGCCCCTTGGTACTTCGGGGCCTCACGCGGCCGCTTAACGCTAGATCCACCCCTATTATAATGAGTAAAAAAACTAGTAATGATCAATGCAGAAATGAAATGAGTTTATCCTGCTCTGGCTTCCCAAATAATCTGGATTCTAAAACATCCTTGTTTACTGAATCATTTATTCGCCGTTTTAAAAACGGTGGTACCTTGTCTATAGTGGTAGTTCTAGGTAAAGAATACCAAAATCGCTGCAATGTACTTTGCACATAATTCAATTTATGCCTGATCCTTCTTTGTGACAAAGATGAGTAATGTTTCATAAAATTTTCACCAAGTACTTATATTTAAAAAAAAAAATCTTTGGCCGCCCGCGAGCATCACACGCCTAAGAGGCACGGGCCTGACCCAGTCGCAATACGGGCCTCAAATATAGCCCATACACTTTATATATTTATGTTTTAGGTAAAACAGGGCCTCCAAAATTTAAATGCACCCGAGGCCTCCCATGTGCTTAGTCCGCCACTGATGAAATATTTTTTTTCTTATTATGTAAAAATCAATTACTTTGTGTTTTTTCTTGATTTGTCACCAACTTGTTTCCCTAAATATATTGTTTTTATATTATTTAAAAAAAATGAAGAAGCGATACACATAGTTTTATTTCAAAAAGCTCTATTTCCAGGAACCAGTCATGTTTACTCAAATTCTACATTAGAATGACGAATTTAAAATACTTTTCACCATATGCCAAGTTCACCATAAGCAGTTTAATGATTTCAAAATAATTTCTTGTACTATTTTTGATTAATTCAATCAAAATATTATGCCTGTGTATAATATGCTCTACTGAATAGTTTATTTTTTGGAAATAGTATCTTTTGCATTATAGCCCTACAATTATTAGTTACAATTGAAATATGGTGAAAAAAAAATCTAGAGAAAGGTCCCAGCGGTTATCGGAGATATAAAAACTTTTCAGAGGGAACGGAATCGCCGTTACAATTGGAAAGATTTTGCGAAAGTCCTATTGTTTCATATTTTTCTAACAAAAGTTCTGTAGTATGTATTTAGTTTCTTGTAGAAGCAGCGTCACAAAGTTATTTGACCTCGGTTATTTGAGAGCAAAAGAAACAAACATCTCACTCTCATTCTTAAACATTATTAGTATCCACCTACTTAGCAAATGATAATAAAACTATTATATTATATTTCGGAATGAATTTTAATGTTACACATTTTTCAAATGAGATGAATATCAATTAATAACGAATTCCCTCTATCAATTACTTTCATATTTGTAAAAGTTCTAGGCTTACAATTTTATATTGTACGCGCACATCGAATGTTTCCTTCAATAATTTGATCGTAGCACACACTGTGTGGGATTTTGGGCCGTCTTATTGAAACCACAGCTTTCCACATTAGTGATATTTGATTGGGAACGAAAATGACGGTAATAATGGATTTACAGCGCTCTCAGTTGACTGTAAAGTTCTGGCCGGCATCATCTTTAAATAAATAAAATTGCAAGCGTTGTTCTGGCGAAAGTCTATTAATGGTGAAATGGCAAATCAAACCGAGCACAAATCAGCTGTCAGCTGTCAAATTGGCTGCCGCTGAAAAGAGTGCCGGAAAAACACCTTATATAATATGGTGTTGATGGACACCTAATCTCTTTTGAACCGGCTTCTTTTGCCATATAAACTAGAATCCAATTTGCTTCTTCAAAAAAATAACTTATAATGCCACTTCAAGCTACCAGTAGCTCGCCAGAAACTTGGAGACGACAAATTTAATTTGTAAATTTTGAGTAGGTAGCTTTTTTTAAAATAATGTTCGGTGTTCCGATCATCAAACATATCAATAAGACTTCATTTTGAAACAAACTGAATAACCTATTTTTATTTCAACCGATACAAATATAATTTCGATAAAATCTTTCAGCTTCTTAATTCAAACATCTCTAGCGGGCCATAAAAATCAAAATACGAAGCAATGCGCATTTATTTTTGACGGATGTTAAAATCAACACATTCTTCTTAAGAATTTACAAACACATATCTAGTTCAACACACACGGGCAATAATTTTGCAACTACTTATGTATTTATCTTCTTATTTACCTATCATGTTATTTTATGGTATTCGAAATTCTGCATCTTTAGTTTTTAGCAGCAAATTTTTCAGCATAGAAACAAACGCATTAAAACTGCTAATACTAATTTTGCAGGACTAAAATACCTGTCAATAATCTACTACATATTTTTTTTTTTTTTTTACACTTTAATTTATTAATGGTTTGTTATATACGTACATATAACAATAGAATCTGGGATGAAAGAAGGACAGAGGCGATATAATTATATTATTAAATGTAAGATGGTATTTAAAAAAATGTTTTGTGTGTTTCAAGGCTTGATGCTAACTGAATTTCGGCGGGATTATGTTAGAGTTAAATGCATCAATACATATTGTTACTATTATAACTTTTTGATAAATTATTTTTTACAAGTAACTTTGGATTGAGCAGGTCACCGACTCGTCCTTTTTTTCAAGCTAGAAAGATAAAATAAATCCACTCCAAAACGGTACGACAAAACAAGCCCGATTAATCATGAAGTAAAAAAGGGAAATAAAAAAAGGATTCTCAAACATTTCTGTACAATTTTTGAAATGTCTTCTTTTAATTTTCATTCACGAAGATTCACATTCAAAGAATGCCAAAATTGATCATATGCCTTTTACATCTTAATGTAATATAATAATTAATAAACAATGCCAAAACCAAGTTTTAAAAACTAAAAGGAGGTATTTTACAATTCACAAAATGAAAGAAGAGTAAAATAATTATGTAAATACATCGTTTCATTTTAAAGACATTCACTATTAGGGATAACTGATTTTCGCCAACATGACGTTGCGCCCTTTCGGCTTTCCTGCGTCAAACAAAAATAAAGAATCAAAATACAATGTGGGTATTTAAGAAAAACAAACCTACGATTATTATTTTAGTTTGTTTACGATTTCTCGCTCGAGTGAAAACTAAATGTAATACATTGGTGGATCCAAGGGGGAGACCATGCCCCCCCCCTGAGGATAGTTTATTTTCCATTTTTCTAATTTATTAAAACTTTATTTTGAAATGGGCTCTTTAATTGTTTAGTTTACTATATTTTATAGAATATATACTTTAATATGTATTGACTGTTTTTATGTCAATATATTTATCGTTCTCAAATATTATTTTTAAATCATCTATTTGTATGTACTATTTATGTATTATGTTTGTTTTCGAATTAAATGGCCCCCTCCTTGGACAATTTCTGGATCCGCCACTGATGTAATATAACATGTTTAGTTTATTTATAGTCAGAAAAACACATAAAAATATCTCTACATGATGTCAGTATTTACATAAAGCTTTTAGAATACCAAAGTATGTTAAAAGTGTGTGAAACCTTGATTTTTTATTGCTATATATTATATTTCATCAATTGAAAAAATATCATTCCTAAATAATGTTTACAATGCAGTCCAGATCTTTTTACTCGAAAATAACTTGTAAAAAATCATTTTCTTTTTTATTTGTGTATAATTTTACACCAGTTTAAAAACGTTTATAAATAAATAAAACCATAATGAAATTGCTTTATTTTCGTTTTGGTTTTTCTACATAAATGTTTCATTCGAAAAATAAGATTAGATTTATTAGTCTCGATTTGTGAACAAGCAACAGTTTTGGTTTCGGATATACTCAGGGGTGGGGTCTTGAAAGAGCTCGCGCGAACCCCTTGCTAATATTAGAGAAATAATATTCTAAGATCAAATTAGTACACTCCAATTTAATAGTAATTGCATAAATAATAAAATAATAATAACAAAAATAAGGATTACTAATATCATGGACGAAAGAAGAAAAGTTTGAGATTTTTCGACGTAGAAAAATATACTATGTGAACTTGTAAAGAACGTGGGAAACAATGACACACGGTAACACGTTACAATAAATTTATTTGCATGAATAATTAATGGTAGCGATATACACATTTAATCGTAGTTTTAAAATATTTTGTGAGTAAGAAACTAATAATATATGTTTACTAACTCGCCATCCATTTAATGTATTATATTTTAGCCACATCCTGTACCGTCTTGATGCATACAATTGAGGAGCAAATATTCAAAAAGTGATTTGTCCCAAATTTTGAAAAATGGCGTTTTATATCAATTCTGATAGCCCATAATAAAACCTATGAATGAAAATCAAAATTAGTGTTCAAAAAGGTTTTTTTTTCATATTAAAATTAAATCATACAGCTGACACATTCACACAAACCTCACTTTTACCACACTTAAACCATCATTTTCCAAGCTTTGTATTTGTGTGACAAATCACTTTTTGAATGTTTGCTCCTCATATGGCACCCAGGGCCGGATTCCCCGATAAGTTAACTAGGCTTAAAGCCTCAATAGCCCCTGGAATCCATCGATATGTTTTAGTAAATAAAAAAATATGAAAGTTTTCATCCTCGTTTGTGGGCACAGACAGAAAGGTATAGATTGTAGGCTCTAATCACCAGATCTCCGTTCGTTTACTTACTCGTTAATAATACAATTTTATGAAACTGTATTCATGCTATCACTTAAGCTTAAGCTTATGTTAATCGCAAATATGTGCTCCAGCGGTTTGAAGACAATTAAGAGAGGCTTCACAAGTGGTATAGCCTGGTGCCACCCTAAGCTACACCACTTTTAGATGTATGTATCTTTGTCTAAATAAGGCTCTGTCTGGGTATTGCTCAATCACACTTCTAGGGGCATGCATTAAATACTTATGAACAGTGATCGATAAGGCACTTTTTCGAAATACTAAAACTATATTAAAAATATTATATGAGTTTCATAAAATGTATGCTTTTTGGAGCCCTTAATTAAGATTTGAGGCCTCGAGCGCGCGCCCCGTGCGCTTATGGAATAATTTGCCATTGATTATGAACGATGTCTTATCAGAGTTATTACTCGATATACCTATAAACATTTTACGTGATTTTCCAATGAATTATCATTTGTATTTTTCATTCAAGTTGTTTTGACAGTTTTTCAGCAAGTTTTCTAAGCATGAGTTGATAAAATTAAAGTGAACAGTATAAAAAAATCATTTTTTTTTGTATGTTCGTCTACATAACAAAGGATTAGTAAAGGCCCAACGATATCATGTAGTGTATCCAGTTTAAAAAAAAATGTTAAAAATTATAATTTAACAATGTACCTGTCGTAGTTTCTTAACCTTAGTGAATTCGTTGAAAGTGAGGGAAAATGTGTTTTCGGATGGATGCTTACCGCGACGAAGGTGAGTTCCAAGTAGACAAGCTAGGCGTAGACACAGTCATGTCTTCTTCCTTCTTTCTTCCCCCATGCTCCTTGTAATCCCGAAAACATCTTTTGCATCGCGTGGGCCATCTCACCTGTGGATGAAAGCCCAACGGGCAGAGGGGATCTCCCTTGGCGAGAGGATATAAATGATGCATACTTTCCGATTGTAATTTATCTTTACTTTAATAATACGCCTACGACATGGGTAGGTTTTACAGTCAATGTTTATATTTTTTAATAATACTAAACTTCACAGTTCTTCATTCAAAATTAATTCACGAGATAAATTATTTTGAGTCGGATATTTAAATTTAGAAGCCCCATCAGACACCATAGAGAAATTCATAATTATTTGAAAAAATCTTAGTGGTTTTATTTTCAGTCATTTGTACAAAGTTTGATGACGTTTTCTGTTTACATTCATATATTTATTATAAAATTAAGACAGCGTCCACTTTTTTGTTTTACACTTAATTGAACACATTATTTCACTTATTTGGGATACGTGAATTTAAATAACAATCATTTAGGATATATTTAAATGAAAACATTAGCATTTAAAAGAAACCTTAAGATTAAAAACATGTTTATTTAATACATCGTTAGAAATTTTCTCAATTGTTTGCTACACAAAAGTGAATTGCGTTTTACAAAAATATTATCAGAGCAAAGGAATGTTTTTTTACAAACACTCGACTGTCGAATTAGCTTTTTTAATACGAACGTAAAAGCTATCTACTAGCAAAAGTCACGCTCGGTTAAAAATAACTACAGCTGCTTGGACTAGGCATTCGGTAATGATGGAGGGAAAATAAAGAAAATTCTCCGATTAATTGTTATTTCAAGCCAATGTATAGTATTTGTAAAACTCAGAAAATGTGTTATTTATTTATATCATTATGTCGGGAATTATTGATTGTACAATGAAAAAATCATAAATTAAAATAAGCTGAAGCGCAGCATATTTTGTTTGACGATTGCAGTGCCGCATTGAAAACTAAAAAATAAATTTTCGACAACCGCAGCCACTAAAATAAAATCGACTACAAATGCCGCGTGCTCTGAAACTATCAAATTCATGTAAACATAAGCAATGACGTCAAAGAATAAATGCGAATAAAGACGTGTCTATTTTCGGAAAAATAACACGCAAAATAATGTCTATAATGTTATTAGTTCACAACATTCAAATGCTTGTAGAATGATTTTTTTGTTTGGGGCCTTAAAATATTTCTGCACCACCGTGTGTTATGGTGGAAATGGGTTGGCTTTTGTGTGAGTAGCAAATACGCGTTCCGTTTTTTTTTTTATTACGTAACGGTTTTATGGTTTCACAATTTCATTAACACGGATTGTAGGTTATTTCCGTGGGCCGGTCTGCGGCGTGCACCGAACTAGCATGGAGAAATCTCACGATATAATTGGAACTAAGCGAAATAATCGGAGTCGACTGGGAATTTACATTTAGCCGGCGGATTTCGCGTCGGTCCGGCGGTGAGGTGACCGGCTGGTTGACTGGAGCAAGATTCGGGATGCTGTAGCGGGCATCTAGCCAAATCTTGGTCCACTTCTGGCCCTGCAGCGAGTGCTCCGATCCAGCCATTTCTTAAATCGTAAACTCGTGCATCGCGAGCCAATATTGCACATATGTGATAAAAAAGGAAAACTTATCCCGTGAATTTTTGCAATCTCACAATATGCTTTTTATATATTAAATTGTTTACTTGTTTTTAATGGATTCGGACTGTTTGCGTGCAGTGGCGCCACTTTTGACTTTAACGGTTTGTGAACACAAAAAAATTAAAAAGTAGTCGAAATCGTTAACTCCAGCTCCAGTAAAAATACTCCAACTCCACAGCCCTAGAAGATGGCTAACTCAAGCCTTAATACCAAGAGGTTCCAAAACGGAAAAACTGTTACCCACAAAGGCTTTATATACTTAGTTATGAATACCAGGATAGTTTTGAGATACTAGTTTATGTTTTTGAGAATAAAAAAATTCGAGCCTTCTTTTTTAATTATCTGGGTATTACTTACGCAGATTAGGCTTTATTAATGGCTACACATGCCTTGCGCACATTAACGATTTTGGTGCCCACATAACACATATATGTATGTTATTATATCTAACTCAATATTCAAAATATCACTGTACAATAAATCTTTATTGTTCTATACAAAACCAACACTTAAGATAAAATACTGTGATGTTTATATTTTTTAACTTCCCTTTCATTCATAAAAAGTTTTAACCAACATTTTTTAATAAAAAACTCATTGCTCACATACTCGACAATAATTAATTCACGTGCTTCTATAGTTAACAGAGATGAAGCAATAATCGTCCATGGAAGGAATGCTGTTCTAGTTTCAAGCCAACAATGCCAATTTGATAGATACTAAATATTATACTGTTTATGAACTTCGGCTTTGTTTAAGAAGTCTTAACTTATTATTTTTATGATTCCCCTACTTCAAGCAGGATCTTAGTCACTGTTACTCAACTTGCGGTCCACTCAGATTTCATGTGAAGCCCAAAACAATCGTTTTCACAAACGTTCGTTTTGTTCGCAAAAATTAACATACATAAACGAATAGGTATTTTGGATACATTTGTTTTTTTGTGTACTTACATTAATTTTATGTGATGTCACTATATTATGTATAGGAAGTGGTATATTTATGTATTACGATAAATATATTGTAGCCCACTTAATGTAGCAAAAGCCTGCATGCGGCCCAGACGAGAAAAAGTTGGAGTATCGCTGATCTAAGTGCATGCATTATATATAAGCTAATCATGCAGCGCATCTATACATAGATCATTGTTTTTCATAAGTAGTCAGCCACGGGACGTTCCATATTAATACTGTACCCAGTGGCGGGTGTGGCGAATGTGGAGCGCGGTTGGGGCCTCCACATCTTAAGGGCTTCAAAAATAGCTTATATTATATAATATATATACTTTTTTCAGATTTTTTTATTGTTATTATTTTAGATAGAATTCTTTGACGTTTTTATGTTATCCAAAAAACAGGGCATTCACATTTTATTGCGTCTGGGGTCTCTTATGTACTTATTCCACCACTGACTGTACTACAAAGCTTTTTCTTAGGTGTAAATTATAAAGATGTCCCATTATAACTGTAAAATTATCATTGATTATATATATCCTTTGAGTTTTGTTTTCAACAATGACGTTATAAGAAGACAGAACAGCAGTGGCGGTTCGTGAACCAAAATCTTGGGTGGGCTAGAGAAAAGTTTAGCATTGTATACTATTTATGAAATTGTGCACGTTTCCACTTCACCTTGTACATTTATCTACAAGCAAATTAACAAATACTACGACACTACTGCAAAGCATAAATTACTGCATAATAAAATCAAAGCTAATGTAAGTAAGAAATAATAGAATAGTAAAAACTGGACCTCAAATTCATCTCCTTCAAAGTGAACTAACATGTACAAAAAGCCGTACGGAGGCACTGTCATACAACACAACGAGATTGGTATTTGTGTTTGTATGTATGGGCTAATCTAATGTAGCCCCTAAGGTCTGACAGAAGCCTGAAACTTTGAAGCGCAGTCGTGTACGTTTAGATGACGTTCTTGCTATTCATTTTTATTCAGCCATCTAAAGTTTTTTTTCTACACATTTTGGCTGAAAAATGCAGGTCGGGCTAAGCCCACCTAGCCCAGTACCTAGAACCGCCACTGCAGAACAGTAACATAACTAGTGTTGAAAATACACCCATAATGTGTTTGGAAGAATAATATTTTATAAAGAATGAAACGTTTGCCCTGTATGTGAATGCCATCCACGTATGGTTAGCTAAAAAATATAACATAGTTTCACATGTGGCAGTTTCCAATACTACAAACGACCTGGCAATCACTATGCATGGCTGGTGTGCATTTAGTTATTTCTTTGCTCACATTATATCTAACCACCATGTATTAACATCCTGCTTAGTGCTTACAATGTGTATCCCACAATTTTTTTTTTTTTATCACTTTTTACCCAGAATGTCAAAAATAAAATGCTAAAACTTGGTTGTGTTCACTAAAATATGCAGTAGGTAAAATAAGGAACAGAAGAGCTTTTATGAGTTGAGATTTATTTGCACTCAATATTTGCAGGTCTTGGTATGTTCTTGAGAAATTGTACTATGTGTACATTTTGCTTGTTAACGTTATGAAAAACCCACAGTTTGGCATCGTATAGTTGGTGTGTTACAGTCATTTTATGCTACTGCAGCCGTTCTTAAATGCCAGAATCAGAGTCGTGGTTTTTTATTCTTACTACTTTAAAGACATGGTTATGAATACATCTTAAAAAAAATATTTCTTTTTTCATTGACCATATTCAAGCCCAACATTGAGCATATGGATGCTACGCAGCACCTCCATGTTTCACCGTCTCCCGCCAATTGCTTCGCTTTCATTTATGACATGCTAGCATCCCTCAGTTTTTGATTGTACCTGACGGTCGTCCAGGATGCCACAATCCCACCGGTCGGAAGAGGCAGGCAGGATAAAGGCTTTCCAGAGGCATCCACAGCACGTGACCCAGCCAGTTCCAACGTCTGTCCATAACCACTGACGTAACGGTGCACTGTCTTGTAAGTTTTGTAATCTCAGAGTTCCTCACAAGACTACTTCAGGTGGCATGATTTGCTACCGTAAAGCAACACTGACAGCGGAGTAGGACAAATAGCATTTTTTTTAATCATGTACAGCTGTGTGTCCCATTGAGTTGAATGTGGCTCCAGCCATTCCTGAACGAATGGCGAACTCCTTTTTTGTTCAACATGCGCTGAGTTAACTGAAACTGTTGACCCTCTCGATGATATGTCCCGCTCTGGTCAGGGTTCTATCATGAGTCTTACTTGTATATATTTTACGACAAATGCAAGCTGAGTTAATTCTTAACCCGTCTATATTTCCTGGATGCCCTTAACAGATTTTTCGAATGTAATAGCATCATGGGCATATTTAAGGTCACATAGCCTTAGACCAGGACCGACAGGTACACCTCAATCAAGCGGAATTGGTCTGGGAACTATGAAGTCAAAGATAATAAAGACTAGGCAGATAATTTGTTTTTGGTTTCTCATAGGGTTTTTACTTACTTATACTCATCATGAAATTTAGCATTTTAAATATATAAAGTTTTTGTGACCGAATTTAGGCAATTGAAAAAATTTCGACTTGTTTATAGATCTTTAATATGAGCCCCTGAGAAATGTAGTGAACCAAGTGATATTTTACCGAAAAATGTGTTATAACTTTCTGCATGTCTTAAAGTATCATAAAAATATAATGGGCTTAGTTAATAAACATTCCAATAGTGTTCAAAGGCTCGTATGAACATGGCACTATTGAAATTGATGTTATCGGTAAGGAATCATACGCCCAGGATAGACTGTTATTTTGTCACCTATATCGATTGGAAGATAACACTGACACATAATTACGTAATGATTTTTTGAACCAATCATTTCGATCTCCATTTTGTACTGTTTCTATTCAAAACAATGTGATATTATTTCAAGCTAAGCATTTTATTTTATTTATTATCGCCCACTGTGGTCCAGTTGGTTAGAGCTTACTCTACTGACCAGGTGGGTCTGGGTTTGATTCCCAGTAAAATCAATGTCAAATTTAGATTTTTCAATTTAAATTTGAGACCTAAGATGTGGGTCTTTGTGATGTCAATTTACCTCGAGTTGATCTCGACCGACTTACAATAAATTCTCATCGAGTTTTTCTCGTTTCAACTTTAAAATATTAGGCACATTAGCTGTAATTCCAAATATTTTTATTTATAAAAATTATTTATTTTAAAAAAATAATGATATATGGCAAATTCCAATTAATTTTAAGGTGTGCCAGCTATCTCAAAATGGTTGGAAAACACTGAGACGGAATTAAATGAAGTTTTTTGGGATTTACCTGATTTATATAAAAAAAAGTATTAACTTTAACAAATCATTTTACTTACACGTTTTTCTTTTATTGCATAGTAGTCTAAAAAATAAATTCAAGATGATAGTCGATCATATATTGAGATTCAATATTGTATGAGAATTATTCAAAAAAAGGTTGGCCACTCTTTGCATTGATATTTCAGGGAAAATGCATTTGAACACGACAGATACAGAACAAATTGTGAAAGGTCACTAAGTGATTATTGTTTTTTATCAGATGTTAAGCATAAAAAAACATGACCTGTATTTGAAGTGTTCCACATTGCATTGTATAAACAAATGCAACTTACCGGTCAAAAATAATTACTAAGAAAATAAGGAATATAAGAAATAAAAGTCCAACATTTTGAATAATGATTTAATCAGAAAATATAAAAAAAGAATGAATTTTTAATGGAATGTGTAAGGTGAAGTGTATTAAAGAATGTTTCTTAAAGACTCAATAAAATGGAATGAACTTAAGCATAACACCGTGAAATAATTCCATTGGTGTGATTGATAACGCAATTTAGTTGTAACATTGCTTTAAAAATATTTAAAAATACCTAACACATAAAAGATGCCAGTAAAAAAACTTTATCCTCAGTTAACATGGTTAAAAAAACTTTACTTAGAAAATAATTAATATGAAAGTGTTATTACTTTGTTATTTATAACTTTTAAAATAAAAAATCTTTGGCACTTAGAATTATGATGACTTTAAATGACCCTTCCTTAACCGTTAAATAAATGCACTTTCCTCGAAGTATACTTATTGTTTTATCAGATTTATTTCGTGCACGATGCCATGTTCTGTATTTCTTGAATACATTTATATTTATCACCCAGGGCTCTGTTGACCTTGGAACCGGTCTCTTTACCTAAATGGTCACAGATGTACCGTCCCGCTTTTACGACTTTCAAGATGTCAACTCCGGTGTACGCCCCCAACCCTTGGAGCATATAGAGCAAATCTTCAGTGGCCAAATTGCCAGATGCCCCTCTCGCGTACGGGCAGCCGCCAAGACCGGAAACGGAAGAATCAAAGGAAGTCACTCCCATCTGTTCGAGGATATAAACAATTCATTATAATATGGATATAACGGTTCCATAAAAACACTTCAATAAAAAAAAGTAATCTCAATAAATTCATTAATAGCATACAAACGGTAGAGGATTTTAAGAATAATAGTAATATAATATTTAAAACCGTATTACATTTTGCAGACATAATTATAAAATTACTACAAAACGGTATTTCATTTCAGGACTTCTTTGGAAAAATCATATTTTCATATTAACAAGATGAAATAATTTATTGAATCGGTACGCAATCGAACGCGAATGATGCTAAAAAATTATAATCTATTATTTTTGTTGGTTTGAGTAAAAATTACCAATTTATTAAAATCCAAGAAATTAATTGGTGTGTTATATTTATTTGGCTAAATATGGCTCGGTTATATTTGGCTAAACAGTCAATACAACCAGTTCCCATAGTGGGTCATGTTGTCATTTTGACCAATGCCAACACGACTTTGCAGGTTCCACGCTTGTCTATGAGTTTATAGCTGCTGATTTATTGTGCATAATTATCTTAGGTTTATAATTGACAGCTATAAGCATGTTTGATCTGAACAGTTTCATACATATTACAATTCTCGTAACGGTTAAATATTTTAAATTTTAAATTGTCTTTATAATACAGTTGGTTTCATTCTTTATCAACTTGTAAACTTCACCCGGCATTAAATAAGTGTAATATAGGATTAAAAAGTCACCTCAAGTCCAGCCAGTACATTAGATAAAGCTTGGCCAAAAGTGTCATGGCAATGTAACGCCATTCGGTCGTATACGCACACGTGAGATACTTCTTTGAGCATTCTTTTGATTGAGCCAACCGTTCCCACTCCGATCGTATCACCCAAGGATACCTCGTAACAGCCCAAATCAAACAAAGCTGCGACAGCCTAAAAAGCCAGAATCGATTAATATTCTACAGTTGCGATTAAGTTTTTATAAAATATAAATATTTAATATATCGTCACCGTTCTGGCAGAAGTTGGTAAGTAACAAAACTGACAAAAAACGAGTTAATTATAATAAGATATTCTTTGATATCAAGTCTTTGTCTGGAGTAAATCAGTTGGTGCATTGATTACACCAGTTTACACCAGTTTACCAATAAAACATTTGTTAAGGCAATTAATATTAAATATTGCCATCACAAAAAAAAAGTTAAGGCAATTGTAATCAATTGTCCCCGTCTATTAATTTTAAACTCTTATTTGTGTCAGATCTTCATTAACGCATCTATATTTTGATATTGTATTTATATATGAACATAAAATATCGATGTTAGAAGCTTTATCCTAAACCCTGAAATTTTTCATTTGCTGTTTACACAGAACCATCTATCTGTTACTTATCAACTTCTGCCAGAACAGTGACGATATATTATATCCTTTATATATGTGAATTAAATTAATAAAGAAAAACTTCAAACTATTATATTCCTGTTTTATTTTTGTTTTATACTTCAGTATTTTGATGGCAGACAGTTATAACTACAGTGTTTTCACATTATAAGTTTCCTTCCATAATATGTTCCAAATTGTACATTCATCGATGATGCAAAACATTACAGTTGCAAATTTATCGGTTACAAAGTTGTAAAAATATACCATCTCTTATAAACTAACTTTGTCAGACTGATTTCTAAACATTGTTTTTGCTCTCCTGTAAAATTGTGTCGGCGGCAATCAAAACCGTTTGCTTTTATTACTATCCCAAAAACATTCAGTTATTTTACTTAAATGTCAACTGAATATCAGTGATTCGAATACTCGTACATCAATAATTAACACTCAAGTTAATTATAGTGTATTTTAACAGTCTACCTGGGCTTACCCAATTAGCCTTGAAATTAATTTTTAACTTGAAAATTCATATTTATAAAAAGGTCATATTTTGGTTATCTTAAAGAACGACATCGTGAAGCATTTGACATTTATCGAAATTGGCCTTCGTATCGGTGCCGCCAACACAGATCTCTGATTACTGTCAGAATAAATGAAAAAAACAAATTTATATTCAATCGTATCTTAACTACTTGTACATCTTAGTTAAGATACGATTGAATATACATTTGTTTTTTTCATTTATTCTGACAGTAATCAGAGATCATAACGTTTCTTAGATTTGTATAATTAATTCAAAAAAATAATTCACAAACGATTTCAGTTTTTTTCATGTCTGTGTTGGCGGCACCGACACGAAGGCCAATTTCGATAAACGTCAAATGCTTCACGACGTCGTTCTTTAAGATAACCCATAATTTTATTACTTCCGACAAAAAAAAATATCGAATTTCCACTGCGATATTAAAACATAAAATACTTTCTGTAACATAGGAAACATTTATTATGGAGTAAGACTGGTTTCGCTCATCGCCAGCATTATTAACTGAATTCAATTGATAATGCTTGAGATGTGCGAATATAATAAATAATATGGAGTTATTACAACAAGCGATTTAGTTTTACTATGCCTATCCACCAAGAATTAACAGCTAACGCCTTAAAAGTAAAAAAAAAAAAAACACTGTTATTCTATCAATATTATTTATGTTGTGCAAATAAGGTCAAATTTACTGTTATTTGTCAGTTTTGAATGTTTATAATATATTGAGTTATCTTTGACTATGTTTACTAAAAAAATTTAAAGCACTTTTTATACGATAAGGAATAATTATATTAGTTGGTGCAGTTCAAGTTGTATGATATGCTCAAAATAAATGATAACATATAAATAGATAAAAAAAAATTAAAAATAGACTCCCACAATTAACGGTTTTACCTTTGCGACTAGAGACGGTCGGATAGGTCCTTCATATGGGCATCCGACTACACACGATACGTATCCTCTTACTTTAATGTGCCGTTTTACAGCTTCTTCGGTGACGGCTCGAATTCTTTCAATCGATTCGGTGACTGAGCAATTGATATTCTTTTGAGAAAATGCCTCGCTAGCGGCCGCAAACACAGCTATTTCTTTTGCTCCCGATGAAAGCTTAAAAAGAATAAAATAAGCTGATGTGACAAACGGAGAAAATGTAGCTTTGGGTCAAACATAATTTTATTCAACACTCATCAATCAATCAACAGAGGGCACAACCCTTGAAACTATCAATTGCATGCACAAAGACAATGGTGGCAAGTAAAAAAATGGGTGCTTCACATTTGTACAAGATTTTTCTTCAGAAATATAATTATTAAATATATACAATAGGACAATATTTCACGTCAAGTGTGAAATTGTTTAAAAACTAACAAGATTGACTTTACTTCACATTCGGAACAATTTAAAAATTCTCACTGAATATTTCACTAAGAATAACCACTTTGACGAGTATGTATGTTAAGCGCTGCATGTTACGGCCAGCACTACATATAATTTGATATTTAAAATAAGTACAGATTAATTTATTAATTAAGGAAGAGAGATGTCAGAGCTGCCTGATTTCTGACAACCATGAGTTTGCCTAAAAACACCATAAATCACTACTCTAACTCCATAGCATAGTATCAAAAATAAAAATGATTCATGTTGCATTGAATAAACTAAGGTCAACTAACTATTTCAGAACAGGCCTTTGTGGCTAAGGCATGCGAGTTCATCGATATGCCAGGTCAATGACTGATAATGAATTATAATAGTGGTCATTAACTTTAAATACGTATTGTATTATTTTATTTAAATTTACTGTACTTTTTACCAGATTAACGAATAGCAGCCATTTTAAATTCTTCTCATGTTGGCAAGTGAATTTTTTTTTTTATATATTATATATGAGACTATTATTTGCAAACCTGGCAAAGTTGTTGAAGCATGTAATTTAGTAATTTTGAAAGCATTTTTAGAAATCAGTCTCAAACATAGCTTGATAATATACAAAATATCATTTCAAAGTCAAGTAAAACTAAAAATACTTTTGAAATGTATATTGTTTTTCAAAATGAGATTCATGCTTCATTTTTAAACCATTTTGGAACGAGCCTTGTTTGCAAATAATATCTTCATGTGTTCATCTTTTTAAAGACATAATGAATAAGGTGCATTTCAATAAATATATTGATTAAGGTTTGTAAACCTTAATAAGATAATAAGAGTTGAAAATATACGAAGACGAGTCGAAGAGGTGATGACTTATAGTAGACTGATTTGACCCATCTGGAATTTTAATCGCCTTTCATTTCAGATTTCAAAAAGTTATAAAACAAAAAGTGTTATATTTTTGTTTTTTTAACATAGATTAAATTAATCCGGTGAAAACAAAATATATTTTTTTAATACTTACAGCTGATTCTAGTCCTTTTAAGTTAGGCACTAAAACGGGATATGAAACATTGTCGTATTTCTTGATGCCTTGCAACACAGCCACATTGTCAGCCATCTGAGGAATCCATTTGGGACTCACGAAACTGAAATGTTTTTATTTATATAACACAATAATTTCAGATTTATTATTCATTTTATCTCTTCATCCATAGAGGGCAGGGCGGTGACAGTGCAGAAGGAGGGTAAAGCAGATTTAGTTGTTGACTGGTGCCAACTCTCAAAATATCAGGGAAATAAATTTTGGTTTAGCTCAAAGTGCTTTGAAAATTCGAAAAATATTGTAAAAATGTAACAAATTTAGCATTTTGATATATTTTACTTTCAAGAAAGCTTGCAAAAATACAAAATTCGATCACGGACATTCGAGCAATGAAATGGATTGACAACATTACCAGATAGTTCACAAATTAAATTATTCTATAATTATAAATGAATTTGCCAGCGGTGTCAAAGCCCAAAAAGCTTATGTGAAAAATATTATTAAATTAATATTTAATTGACAAACATTCATATTTTTTTATTTTCTTTCCTGTAGTTTTGAATTATGAAATCAGGGGGATTCGATAACGTCATTAGCGTCACTGACAGATGCTATGAAAAGAAGAACACGTAATAGTGTAAAGATGCATAGTCAATAGCATGTGTCAGGACCCATGAAGCTAACAGTCCGGCGAGTCTTTTCGTACATGCGGGCCGGATCTGAAGAACTCATTCTCGGTTTCAAATGTTCACAGTAATGTATTTTTGAGTCTCACAAAACCATACAATTTTTTTAAAAGTTAACGCTCAAGTGGGGCTCAACATAAATAACACATGTACGAATGCAAGTCTCCGAAGACCTCATTTCATTTACTACTAAGGGAAGATGAAGCATTGGAAGACTGACACTTTATTGGACGAAAGGGGTGTCATGAGATCTATAATCCCCGGGGGTCAGCAAATGGAGATTAAAGGATCGGTTGAGATGGCCACAATTCACATAAGACTGTATTGACAGGAATTTTTCGAAAAATAAAAAAATGATCTTTGTGTAGAAAAGAAATCTGACCTAGTTGCTTCGACTGCTTGTAATCCAGATTCTGAAAGTAAATTGATAAGTTCAATTTTAACTTCAGTGGGGACATTTTTCTGCTCATTTTGTAGACCATCTCTAGGCCCGACTTCTATTACCCTTACAAGGTTTGCTGATTTACTCTAAAAAATTAAATGAATATATAATTAGACAGCATGTAATATGTGGCTTATGGTATTATTAACAACATTGTCACTAATATTGCATAAATTTCGTATTTCAACACTAAAAAAAAATCCATCATCAACCAAACAATTTTTATAATATAATCATATTTGTTTTGTTAATATGGGTTAAAAGATATTGCATTTATAAAAGGCAAACGGTCGTATTGCTTCAAGTTGGAAAACAACTGGTTCCAACACTTCTACGGTGCCAGTGTTAACCACTTGTTTTCCAACTTGAAGCAATACGATCGGTTGCCTTTTATAAATGCAATATGTTGCTGGGCCCTTAAAGATCCAAGTCAAAAAACACGTTTTATTGAAATGTACGTCCTGGGTTTTTAATGTCCTTCAAAGGGCGGTAAGCAGTGGCAACCGGTCAATGTGTCATTGGATCAATGCACCCCTTTTATATGCAGGGGAGGTTGCATTTCATGAAATAATATTCAAACATAACATTTATACCATTCACTCATTTTAAATTATTCATGTATTTATTGTCTATAATAAATATTTTAGAAATCGATAACTAATTAACACGCTTCGAGAATGTATTACTCGGCAATATTTAAATACGACAACTATTTGTTTGCAGACCTAAAAAGAATGCTCCAGGGAAAGAGATTTGGCTCCAATGAAGAAGTTATTGTTCTACAAAAAAGGCATCGAAATGTTAGGAAATCATTGGAATGAATGTATCACTCTTGAAGGAGACTATGTTGATTATTAATTTGGAATTTTGCTTTAAAGTTTTTGTTTTATTAGTCATCCTACAACTAATACGTGATGCATCCTAAGAGCTTATCGAGTGATGAATTATATTGATTCTGCATTCTCCAGAGCATTTCTGTCTTTAAGATGAATCAGCATTTGAAATACATCTCATATGGCTCGAAATCTGGTGTGAGACTGAAAGTATGAAAACAAAGCCCTTTGGAGCGGAGTTTGTTTTTTAAGATTTTTCGATTGCACTGTCAGCATGGAGATAAAAGTACACTGAGCGGTACGTATTGTACAAAAACTCCTATATTATGATGTCTATCAAACTGATGGTAGAATTTAAGATATTAAGTGAAGGTGTTTGACGAAAATCAAAAAAAAATCCTTTGAATTTTGAATGACTGAAGATGTAGACCGATAAAACCCGGGATGTTAGTGACAAAACTTATCAGAACATAAAGAATATTAACAATTCGAATTTGATTGTGTTTCATTTAAATTAGTAATCGTAATAATAAAAATAATTTTTCATCAGATTTTTTTTACTAAGCGTATCATATTGTAACAAAAAATAAGTTAGTGTCATAATCTGCAAACCCACAAAGTTATATTATGTAACAATAATTAATTTTTCACAATCAATCACAAGTAATTCGGATCTATCCCGGAGTCCCGAAGGGAACTTTCATGACAGCCCAAAATTCTGGTTTTAAACAAACTTTCATTGTTCATAACAACTGAATCCACTCAGTCAGTAAGTCGTAAAGAATTCAAGAAATATATGCAATAGCCCAAGTCATCAACGGTCGCTTTAAAACCAGTCTGAATAGCAGTTTTTATTGTTAATCTTATGTGAAGTTTAATAATCTGAGTAAAATATATATATAAAACAATATTCCTGCAACCAAATCATCGAATGCTATTATGGATGGTATGCAGTGGCGGATTATCCTATAAGCGCAAGAGGCGCGCGCTTGGGGCCTCCAAATCTTAGGGGCCTCAAAAATTGCTTTTAAAATATAACCCATATTCTTTTCGTTCAGATTTTAAATATTTAACTTGGAATTTTCTGACGATTTTACGTTTTCCAAAAAACAGGGCCTCCAATTTTTTTTGCGCCTGGGGCCTCCCATGTGCTTAATCCGCCACTGATGGTATGTAATAAATATAGCGGGCATAGCGTATTGTACACACGGTTAAGTTAAGGGCAGGGTCTGAGATTTATAACCACCAAAAAAAAGTTTTAACCTCAAGAAATGGAACCCTAATCGTAAGCGATTGCCTAAATAATAAATTATTTATTTATTTTATTACTTACATAACATTTTGACTCATAGAATTTGGGGGAGCAACGATGTAATTTGTTCAAAATAGTGTTCATCATTATTTCAATGAGTCTTTTCGGGTGTTTAGACTGCGCAGGAAAATTATTAGATGAAACTAGAGACAAAAAAAGAATGTTAAATAAAAACAGGTTAAAACTGGTAAAAAATAAAAAAGAAAATGTTGGTATTACGATCAAAAAGTTACAATAACAATGTTATAGAGCTAGTCTCACACTGGCCTACGTGAACTCGATCATATTATATTATTATTATCACATTTTCTTAACATACCACATCAAATCCAAAAAGTTTAGCTATTCAATAATCCTATTTTTAAGAGAGAAATAAAAAAAAACATTTGACACATTGATCAGTTTCGAAGTGTGACATTATTACAATGGAAAAAGAAAGAATTAATCGTTTAAAAAAATACTTACTCTCGGCGGCAATAGACCATGTGACTTTGACATAAACTTTTTATAAAACTTCAGAACTAAACTGCACATCGTTATTTTACCCGAGTCAGCTGTTGCCAGAAAATTCAACAATAATATATTTGTTCTTTTGCGACAAATGTCAAACTAACTTTCAAGCTGTTCTCAAGCAATTGCGCACTGGAATACTGAAATTTGAATGAAAAACGATTGCGAAAACGCTATCGAAATTCGACAAGAAATTGACAAATTTTTCCTATAATTTCGTTTTAAAATGCTTCATGCTTTTCAAATCAAACAAAACAATGTTTTTAAACCAAATATTTCGAAAATTTACCTTCATGTTAAATATTTGTTTACTTACTTGTATATAATATATACCAGTGGCGTTTACCTGTCAGTTTGACATTTGATATTTAGTCGTTTATAACAAAATTCGCTATTCTAGGGTTTGAGGTTGGTACGCCAAAACCGTCAGAATTTAATCAGCGATTTTATGACATGAACTGTTTCCTGAATGTTTCTGACGGTTGGAAACCAGTTTTGACGCAATAGAACAGAGCAACTGTCAAAATCACAATTCAAGCCATGTGATTAAAGCTTTGAATTAAATTCTAATTCAAAAACAATTTGCAAGCTGTCAGAAGTACGTAAAAGAACAGAACTTACGACCGGCATTTTACCAGTCTATGGTTATCTAGTTTAGGCACGATTGCATTATCCCGCTCGATTTCGTACTTAGCTAAGATCAGAGATAAGTATCTAAGATGCAATGCGTTGATTGCACTCACTCTACTTGGACATTTTTCCAAATTCTTTATGATAAAGAACAAATGTTAGAGTGGCTGGTTCAACATGGGGTTTTGCCGAGAGAAAGGATTTGTCCAAAATGTGACAGAAAGTGCACACTGAGTGTGATTTCATGGATGTTCAAGTGCGATAAATACTTACAGATTCCTTTCAAAACAACAAATAAAAAAAAAACCATATCTAAAAGATGCCGATTCAGCGTGTCTATTCGGAAGGGTACTTTTTTTGAGGGCTCTCGTCTCTCTATTGTCGACATCTGCAGATTTGTTCACTATTGGGCTACACTACGGTCACCGCGTACAGCATACATAATGAATGAGATGCCGGCGTCTTCGCACACAGTCACCGATTGGTCGAATTATTGCCGAGAAGTATGCGTCGACTGGTGTGTTAAGCAGAGCGGTAAAATTGGAGGTGTCGATATAATAGTAGAAATGGATGAAGCAAAATTTGGGAAGAGAAAACCACGAGAAGGGGATGTTGAGGACAAATGGGTGATAGGTGGATTCGAGCGGGATTCCGACAAACAATTCATCTATGCGATCGAAAATAGATCTAAGGAAACCTTATTAATGGCAATTAAGGAAAACATTCTTCCCGGGACTACTATAATATCTGACTGCTGGAAATCATATGACTGCCTCCAAAACAAAGAATTCACACATCTGCGAGAAAAAAACAGCCTCAATTTTGCCAACCCGACTCCAAGTACACAGAACAACAAACGTACATGGACAGATTTACATGCCAGTGTACCTCAAAAAGGAAGATGTGAACAGCATTTCGATGGATATTTGTGTGAGTTCTTGTGGAAAAGAACATTGAAGAACCACACAGATAGGCCACATGCTTTTTTTAAAATGGTTGGCGAATTATATAAGCCCAACATTCAATAGGTATGCCTTCTATCACTACCTATCTAAATATTAACCACTCAACATCTAGAAAAAATATACTGATTAACCGCTGTACTCAAATAAATACAATAAAAATGCCAAAACTCAACATATTGGTGTAATTTATGATTCCCAGACGTTAGAACTAAGGCATCCAATCTCGGGATCTGGAACTCTGTCCAATTTTCTGATCCCGAAATCCTGGGATCGCGATCATGTCAATTGAGAAATTTTGAGCAAATCCCGAAAATTTATAGGATTTTGGAATTGAAAGAACTAATCTGGATAATTTGGGGAAAAGTATAGCAAATCGAGGATTTCAAATTCCTCGGTGAGCTTAAAAAAAAAAAAAATGGCTCACCACAACTTTCAATTAATACACAATTTCACGTTGAGTGCCCAATCCCGGGATTGGATACCCTAGTTAAAACTAAACAAAAACATTGCCATTAAAAATCTTAACAGGAAGCTAATGGCTGCATGTCAACAAGTAGTTAGGGTTATCAAAAACATAAATTGGCAAAACTTACAAAAAAAAATATTTCATTTTCTATCCCAATACAATGTCAAAAAGTATTATGCCGAAAATCAGGGTTGCTACAAAAGAATATCAATCTTAAAGGATTTTATAACATATCCATCAATACAACCTTGAAAATTCTCTGAAAACGTTTGAAAAACATCAGTACATATGAACAAAATCTCCGACATTCTTTGAATTTTGTCTATTAAATCTATGAAACTGAATAGGGGTCTGCACACTGGGGCGCTGTCGTCCAGGATTAGGTGACGTATGTTCTTTGTGTGCATAAAGAACACACTTCACCAAAGCGTGGACGATTTCACACCATTATTAAGTACCCCAATGAGTTATCACTTATAGGGTGTTCACTGTCAATACTTGGTGGAAAGGCATTATATTGAGATAAACACAATATTCCTTTGTACTTATTTCCACTATTATAAAAGTGAAAATAAGTACAAAGGAATATTGTGTTTTTCTTAATTGAATAAGTTATATGAATATTATGAGCTATTGGTAGAGGTATAGTTAGTTATACAGTGAAACCCTGTTTTTACGTTTTTGAAAAATAAAAATTTACACATCTAACGTAAAAAAATACCACCCCTAAAGTGAGAACATTTTTTATTGTTAAAAAAAAGTAGGGAACAAATCAATGACCGACCTGGTACCTATTTACCACTACACCACTGGGTGGGAGGGAATTTAAGACATCACAAACACCCATGCCTTTAAACAGAAACCGATCGAAAAAAGGTTTCAAAGGTTGCTTAAAAACAGATAATATATGCTATTTTTGTAATGTATAATTTTTCTATTTATTACTCAAAATACCTAAAAACGTCAGTTGGTGCCTTTTTGTTACGCTGGTTTCTTATTTTGTATATTTATTTTTTCAGAGCAAAAGGCATGCACACAATATACCAATAAAAAAATTTATATCATATTTCTGATATAATAATTGTACTGAGAATGTTAAATTCAAAAGAAATCATTTTCCTGGGGTCTTCTATGTCAGTGCTTCCCAACCTTTTTCATGCCACGGACCCCTAAATCTGAAAAAAATAATCTGTGGACCCCTGAATTCTTTTTTCATACCTTATCACAAAGAATGTTGAATAAATGAAAATTTTCGCGGACCCCACGTTGGGAAGCACTGTTCTATGTTATGGAGGGAGTCGTGTGTGGATTGAAAAACTGAAAGTTAATCCTACCATTCTGTAAAAGAAAGAAGTACTACTCTGTCCAGGTATTTATTTTTGAACGAAGTTATAATTTTGTTTTAGCAACTTTTTGTCCATTGTTCCTCCCATTGTTATCTCTAAACATATAAATATTTTTTTTCATAATTTGCTAAATTCATTCTCATTCATCGGTTAAATATGAAATATGTTATTGATTTTATTATACCTTGTTCCTGTCTACATGTGTTATTCTAAGGGTTAACATTAAAAAATGTGACATTTATAAAAATATATTTTGATATTTTCAGGTCCACTGGATTTCCAGTGTCTGAGCACAACCGCGTGGTGTTAGGTGGGTTGAATGGTAAATCTGAAGTCGAAATGGAGATTTCACTTCTGGATGTGACATCAGCATTAGATATACTCAATACCAACAGTACAGTGTAGCCCGAAAAGATACGATTACCGATTATCAGAATAAGATGTCTACTGATAATGCTTAATCAATTTGTCAAGTGATTCCCTTAATAAATTTCTCAATTCCAATATTTATTTTTAATGTTTCTAATTGTGAACACCACGTGCGTCGTGTATTGGCATTACTTACATATATTAAGTCATTCTTGTGTTAATTAAGTAAGACTGTTTTTTTTCCCATTTAAATTTATCAATTAACATGGAAAATTAAATAAATTTGTTTTATTATAACAAGTGTGTTATGATTTATTATTTATGAACACCATTGCAATGTTGTTTTTTCATGTAACTTTAGCACTTCTCATTCGACAGTGCTAATTAAAAGTACACAATTATTATCATCTTTACTTTGATATTTTTGAAAAATTAAAAAGGCATTCTTAAATGGCTCTTGCCACCGTTGTGAATGTTATGTCAAATACATTGTTTTTCTTTGGAGCATGATGCTGTGCTTCTTTTTTGATATGTAAAATAAATAATTTCATCGTTCAATTGCTATTTTATTTTTCTTAAATTGTAACATCAACAAAAAATACTATTGTTTATTGTTCATTCCCAGTGAAATGAGATATGATTTAAAATCTACAATTCACACATTCACAGCCAAATAGTAATAGGGAAAATTAATATTGCACTAACAAACTGGTCAACATGATAAACCACTAGCTCACCAACGACTCACCGGTGCGTCATGTGATTATTGACTCCATATGCCAGCAACGCGAGGCAAGATAGTATCAATGTTCAATTTCGACGTAAGGAAGCAGTTAAACACTGCTGATGTTATTTCATTCGCTCCTTTTGGGCGAGGATTTTCCGTCCAGCAATTTATAATGTACTATTCTGGGTCAATTTATTTTTGCTATAACCCTTAACTATCATAAAATTATACTATATGCTATAATATGTAGACGGATACTTTTGGCGGTCATGCTTTTAAAAAATTTGAACCAACTAAAGTCATGTAATGGGCGAAGACTTACAATGGATCCACTAAAATGTTACAACCAATCATTTGAGGGCTAACAGATTTTTATACCAAGGATTTCAATTATTCTATCTGATTTGTATTTTTATTCAAGTGATTACAATTCTCTGTTTGGCTTGCATTTTTTGTAACATATAATAAATCTTAACAGCTTAACGACCGTGGACGCGTATTTGAGTCTTTGAAAAACAAAGGTTGCTGGCCGGCGGACACATATATGCGTATAGGCGAAGTATCTGGAAGCTAAGAAAATTAAATTTTGTAAAGATATCTCAATTTGCTTACTAATTATAGTGAATTTAGTAAAATTATAATTTTTGCGAATTTTTCGCAAAATTTTATTTCGCCAGGTGAAATTTTATAAAAAAAAATGTGCGGTCGTTAAGCTGTTAAGGCTTGATTATGCTATCAGGCAAATATTCAAGGATTGTATATTTCAGCCTGTTCCCAATGTTGTTTTAAAATTCTTTTTATTCAACATACTCAGTAAACACCACTTATGAAGGTATAGCATACATAAATATAACATTTGGTATAAAAACATTGTTTTTCTGTTATGAAAAATGTGGTGCATTTGAAAACAAAAGGTTAAGAAAAAAATGTCTGACATTGTGCAAAAGCAAACTATAATACATATTTAACGAAGAGTTCAAAAAAACTAATGTTTGAAGTAAAAATTTCATTATTGATTCTCACTTTTAAGGTGTTCACGGTCAATACTCGGTAGAAAGACATTATATTAAAAAATACTATTTTGTATTTTTTCCACAATTATTTATTAGTGTCAGGTCGGTTTCGCTCATCACGAGCATGTGAAAAATGCTCGTGATGAGCGAAACCGAACCTAATCATATTCAATAAATGTGGATCAATGAAAGTGTTTATGCTTAAAAGCATAGATGTTTATAAATCAAATACGAATATAATCGTAACATTAATAAATGACCATGTTTTAACTATATTTATGAGAATAAAATAATTAATCAATTATCAGGGATAACAGAATAAATTTATTTATATTTTTAGTGTTTACTTACCGGAAAAAGAACAATTGAGTTTCATAATCTCTGAATACTAATTTATTTTGATTTTGCCACTCGGAAGTTTGAATGGAAATCTAAATAAGGTTGCTACTACAAAAAAACAATTTGTACATTTGAGTAGCTCGATAACAATGGCCTGTATTTAATGGGTCTGTACATAGCCCCTTATACTTATCAAGCCATGTTGCACGACCTGGCAACAATGTATTAAGACCGCTCATCATACCATAGACAATATATACTTACCCTTTGACATATGTCAAATCGACTTACGATTTATTTTAACAATGTTAAATTAAACCAAATTGAATCTGTATATATTTAAAAATAAAAACGAGGGAGTGGGAAGGAAAAATAAGTGGCACTTTTTTATTAAACTTCATTTTATTATGACATTTTTCCGCAATATAAAAACAAATGCATTCATTAATTTCAACAGCTTATCAACAAAATTTTACGAAGTTGCTCATAATAATGAATGAAACCAATTTTGTTTGGCATAAGATTAAATGTATTTAGCCAGGCATGTCGAACTTATAATGTATTTTTTTCATCTTTGTCTACAGGTTTTCTTCCATTTACCCACTGATGAGGTCTTGTCCATAGTAATGAACTGGACTTCTGAAATCTAGTTTGTTGTCTCGTGTTTTTTTAATACACCCGTTAAAAAAATCATTGTTTATCAAACATTAACCCTTAACTATGCCGACATGTTTCTTTTTGTCTACAATTTTGATCGATTTAATAAAAACAATGCTAAGTGAAACTTCAACAGTTGTTTGTTTTAAAGACTCCTCCGTTATAGTAAAAACTAGAATTTATATAACTATTTATTTTAGTTCCCAAAAACAGACGCTATCGTGAAACTATGAATACTTGCTAGTTCGTCGACATTATTGCTAGTTTGTCATTTGATACACTTTAGTACAAATGTGCTAGTTACCTAACTGTCATGAAAATGTTTGATACATACTACCGTATTGACTGTAGTAGGCGAATTTTGATGTGGAATTGCTCTAAGCCATTTTCTTTTCATTATACATCAGCCATCGGAAAAGCAAATGTTGAGACTGCACTGTTACTTAGCAAAGATGAGCTGAAGTTTGAATCGCATCCTGGAACACAGTACCGTCTAGGCATCTGAAAACATCACGTAGAAAATTACATTAGGTTAAAAATCAATTTATATACAAAAGCTATTATTGGTCGTCATGAAATGCAGCAACTATATGTTAAACGACAATATTTTTACAATTTTACATATCAATATCTTCGGTCAATAATTCTAATTGCATGTAATAAGCCATGCCAACTACTTTATGAAATATTGCTTTTCAACATAAGTTTAATTGAATACATTCTCTGTTTTCAATTTGGAATGCCAGTACTTAGTATATTCCAACATTATTTTTCAACTTGAGGTTAATGAAATTTTAATATAATCCCTATATTAAAGCAAATTATATCATTGATACGACTCGCAAAGCACATTCACAATGTCAAAACATGTCACAAATAATAGCATTTAAATTGAATTCAATGTATGATTTTCACATCAAATGTCAAATTCTAATCTATAATATGGACGTATAATTTATTACATTTCTACATTTTTTAAACATTAATTACGATAAATCTTGATAAATATCAATGGTACTAAATATTTGACAATTAAATGTTTATTCATTAAGCTGTAATTTAATGAACTGATGAAATAAATTATAAATTTATAATTTATGACAACCTTTGCCAGGCGTGGATGTCACTTCAACTTAATATCGATATTTACTTACTTTTAACGGGTATTTTGATGAATCCTTATATTGGCGGAAGATAAAAATCACTGAGCAACCTTGAATGGTTTAAAATTCAAGCTTAATGTACAAAATATCACGATTTAATCAATTATATGGCATTGTCATAGAACACAGCTTACAAAAATCAAAATGGCAGCCATAGTAGTTATCTAACAGAAATTATACGTCTATGTAAATCATTACATTTTGTAAGTGTAGGGTGGTTTTCGAAGAACTTTTAACTGTAGAATGATGCCTAAGTAGTCACTGAATACACTGTTCAACTCAAATACATTAAATTCAACGAAAACAAACTTTTAATGCGGAGACACATAGAATCAATCACTGGGTTTCCATACAAACTCTATGTAAATCGCTAGACGACAACAGACTGAAGCCGGCCCGCACGTAAATTGCGTGATGCTATTTCTACGCGGCTTTGGATGAAGGCGGTAATGGTCTGTATAAAAAAAATACCAAATAATTAGTTGCCGATAACAATTTGAATATTTCGGTGCGCAATTTTCAAATAAGTTTGGAATATTCTTTGGTTCAAAATGTGTAAATTGGTTTTACGTGTTTCGATTAAAGAAATACATAACGGGTGAGTTGGTATACTGTTTTAAAAATAAAATAAAAGTTTAAAAAATTTAAAAATTGAGCAAAAATTTAAGGAATAAGTTGTTGAAATATATTTTTTTTCATTGTGTTTACTCTGTATAAAACTTAAGAAGCACCATTGATTTATTCTTAAGCTCTAAAGCAGCGTTTTCCAAACTTTCCTACCCGCGACTCAGTTATTTTAATATTTCTCCTTTGTGACCGACTAAACTTGTTACGGCTTATACTACATGCCTATAAGTGTAATGAAACAGTATATGTATGTCCATAAAGACTGCTTTATATGCTATAATACAAAATAATTTACTCTGATAAAGCTATATTGAAATAACATGTACCAATAATTTAATAATGAGAGGTGAACTACTGTTTTTTGTTTTATTTTAGGGAATTGGCGACCCGGCATTTTGCTTTCTGCAACCCGGTACCGGGTCGCGACCCATCATTTGGGAAACGCTGCTCTAAAGCTTTTCTTATTTAGGTACCCATTATTTTTTATAAAGTAGTTGGGCAGGAACTACATAGAAGTGGTTAAAAGTATCCCTGATATCTCGTAATATTTTCCTATTTTCACTTGTAACACTTTTTTCACTAACGGACAATTTTCGAATTTTTGAAGGATCGTTTAAAATACTTAACTGTTCCCGACTGTTCGTTTTCGGTGAAGTGCAGAGATAATACAATAAAAGTGTTCGTAATTCTTCATATTTAATAAAGATTTGCCGAAGATAAAGTTTTCTTTTTATGAAATACAACTTCAGCATGTATGGTGTT
Organism: Himalopsyche tibetana; assembly: GCA_030503985.1. Taxonomy (NCBI): domain Eukaryota; kingdom Metazoa; phylum Arthropoda; class Insecta; order Trichoptera; family Rhyacophilidae; genus Himalopsyche; species Himalopsyche tibetana. The sequence goes on from JAPJYX010000014.1 coordinate 4,199,178, forward strand.
AGATCAAAAACAGGAAAAGATTGGAAACCCAGAAGATTATCGTCTGAGGAAGACTTGTAATATTTTTTTTCTTCATTGCCATGATATTGTTATTTTCAATTTTACGCGATATTATTGAGCATATACTAATAAACGTTCAACTGCTTTTAATCGAACCACTGATATATATAGCGACGTTACTTTTTAGATACAACACCTCTGTTTTCTTCGAACAATCGGATAATTACGCTAACTTAGAGAAGGTTAAGTCTGAACCAACTTTAACACAGAAAAATAAATTGGTAGAAATGTACAAGTGGGACCAAGTCATGGATTTCATCGATGAAGATGAAAACATTGTCGTCAGTGATGCGATGAAGACGGCCGCGGCCTCGTCTGTCCTGCCTATCCTAGATACATCCTTATCTTTCCACTTAGCAGACGTTTTGGAACCCGTGAAAGAAAAGCTTGCCATTGAAAATATGGTTACTGCCAAAGAGAGTGTGCACCTTAAAAGGTTCAACGATACTATTATGGATGAGACCCTGGATTGGCGGCAACAGGTTTCCGATGATAGTTTTGTGCAAATGGAAAAGTTAATTATGAGTGAAATTAATCAGGAATGTGATGCAGAAAAAGACATTCAACATATCCAGAGAGAAAATAGCCTCGAAACCTTATTAAAAGCAGAATTGCCAGTCATACAGGAGAGTTTTATAAATTCTTCGCAAGATGTTAGTGCTGCTCCTAAATCTTCATCTTTTGATGACTCGTTAAATTTCAATGATACATTAGAAGAAATGGAGCACTTGATGAAATACGGAATGGAATATATTCTAAATAATCCTAAGAAGGAAGTCGTAGAGGAAAAACCTCCAGTGGTTGAACCTGACACAGATTCAGATTCCATACACGATTGTACACCGGATTCAATTCAACCAGTCGCTGAAAAAAAACCTTCTGTTGAAAGATTAACATATTTAAGGTCGGAAATTCCTATACGGCCAGTTCAAAAAAGCAGTCCGGTATGTAAAATATCTTCATCTACGAACACGAAAAACTATTTACATTTAAATAAAGAGTCCATCAAATCACCAAAACCAAATTTCAAACCAGCCACCAATACCACACCATTTAAAACTCCTGCTAAACTGACACCGTGTTATAATACTACAGAGAAACGTGTCTTCTTCCCAACGCCACCTTCAATTAAAAACAAAAATACAACTCCATCCAAATACAGTAATATTCTGAGCCCCGTTCAATATTACATCAATAACAGTCCAGTTGTTCCAAAAATAAAAAATGTCAGTCCAGGTAAAAACTTTTGGATGAGGGAGTATGAGAGATCTGTTGCCAAATCAGGAATCGTAACTACACCACAAGGAAAAGAAAATTCTCCTCTACAACAAAGGGCTTACAAGGCTGCAACTTCTACTAAATTGGTAAATAAGATTTATTTTGCTTCTTAACTGCTACTAGGATTCCTTCTCTTCATATTTATAAGCCGTCTGAAAGTCATATCTTATTTCCTGCTGTGGTCTAGTTGGTAAGAGCTTGGCCCTACTGATAAGGCGGGTCTGTACTCAATTCCTGGTAAGATCAATGTAAGATTTGGATTTTTGCTTAAGATCTAAGACATGGGTGTTTGTGATATCAATACTTCTCGAGTCGGTCTCGAGTAATTTACCAAAAAATCTAAGTTTATCTAGTGTGATCTTTCAACTTCAAAATATTTGGCGCCTTGGCAATACTTGCAATTTATAATTTCAAGTTACCCATATATTTTAAAAACTGACATTTATTAAATGGACTTTTTCATCATATGATTCCAGCCTTGAAACTGGGTGGTAGTCACACTTGGGGTTCTATTGAACATGATAGTGTAGATGAGGGCATTGAATCTCTTAGAAGGCACTGTAAGCAATTGGTAAGCCCTCAAGTTAGATTAGTTCACTTAAAAAACTTTTGCCAGGACGCTCCATTAGAAGTTCATACCGTACATAATGTGTTAAGGTCAAAAATACATTTTTACGTTATCATTATGGAAATCGATTGATACTTCGTCGGAGAAAGACACTAACCATCAATTAATGTCTTTACAAAATTGAGCATTTTGTTTTTTTTTCCTAGGTTTCTACACCTCCCTCACAGTGGCTTCCTAAAAACTCCAGAGTCGGTCTGATGGCCGAGAGCTTGCCGAAACCGACTGTAATAAAGCATAAACGGCGTGAGTTCTTCCCATCACCTCCGAAGATAACTATTGTACCCGACAACCTACACTCGATCGATGATAGTTTTGCTAATCTAAAATTGCACACTGGAGATGTATCAGTATGTGTTGGAAAAGATGCTGTACGTAGCCACACATTGAAATAACGGTGTATACAATTTTATATCATTCTCAGCATAAAACATTCAGTATTATCATATAAGCTGCTAAATATATTGAGTGATATTTTTTATTTCTGTACATTAAAAGTTGTCAAATGTCATTTGAATATTGTAATATTTAGACATATTTTATTTAAAATGAAACTGCCGCATTGATCCACTACTCTTCAACCTACTATATGATGTAACCGTTTATCAGGGGCGCTAGTGTCGCATAAGAAACGTTGTCATGATGCTTTATTGGTTGGAATTATAAATTTCACATAGCAACTGTTACGCGTATGTTTGAGAACTACTAGACTCAACATATATTGATTACTTTAGTTACAAATTCTGCTGGTGGCCACCGTTTAATGATATATCAGGAAGTCCTGAAATGATTTTAAAATAATATTTTCGGTCCGTTTCATATTAACAGCTTAACGACCGTGGACGCGTATTTAAGTCTTTGAAATCCAACGCTTGCGGGCCGTGGACGCATATACGAGTCCTACGTCATACACTCTATTCTATTGAAAAATCACTTAGTTAGGATCGAGTTTGATTTCAAATGTTAACGAGAGATGGTAGCATACACATTGATGCAATATTTAACAAAAAAAAAAATCAATATACTAAAATATTTCGTAAAAATACCCGTAATAATATAAGATGGTAGACATTTATTTTTTCAGGTGTGATTTTTCTTAGTATTATTTTACGTTCTGGTAAGAGTTTTATGTTTAAATCGTTTCTGGTTTGTTTCTCTGATTAGCAACGAAATACATACGTAATATTAGCAGGGTAACATGATGCCCAGATGCTCTTGTAGGGCCTCTTAGAGGTACGAACACACGTATCGTAGTATGTTTTTTTACAAAGAATTGCCTTGTGATTTATTGCTAGGCGGGCGGCGTTTCATGCTGCAGTTCTATGGAGCAAGTGTCATTATGGCAGTCGAAAACAATTTTTGAAATTTGAATCGGGTGATTGATAATATTGCGACCTATTCAAACTCGGTGGCAGAGGTTCTCAATTCTTAAATAATAGATATTTGTATTGAATATGTTATTATCCATAAAACGTATTTTTTTTACGATTTTTCGATGATAACTTATAAATAATATATCCAATGAAGTTTTTAATATATATGAACATAAAAACAAAGAAAGCAATATAAAAAAGTAGATTTTACATATTGAAAAAAAAACCTTATAGTAGATTTAAGTTTTTTTGACTACACCACATAAGTATGCAAACCACAGATATAGAACCATTGCTCAAGTGGCATTGATTTATGCGCCAAAGTATCTGGAAGCTATCAAATCAAATTTTTTGAAGATATCTCAATTGGTTTACAAATTATGGTGAATTTAGTAGAATGGCAGTTTTTTGCGAATTTTTCGCAAAATCGCCCGTTCGCCAGGTCAAATTCTATAGAAAACATGCGGGCGGTAAGCTGTTAATCTTTGTAAAATAACATTTATTCTAAATTTTTAAAATATTTTTCTAGTGATGCCTTTGTTTATTTTCATAATAAAGAATATTAAAAACTACACTGTTAGAACTTAACGGGTTTAGGTTTAGATGCTTTGATAACGTTAGTTTGTAATATCCGGCTTGTGGTTAAAGCATACCAATGTTTAATTTTTTAGTGTACTATAGTTTTGTAATAATGTTTATCTTAATCTATCTTCATTCCTGAAATCTGTTACTCATCTGATGGTGTTTGAATTTCTTCTACGATTATTGTTTTGTAGCATATATATTTTCTTTCTCAAATTTGTGGAGTAGATTAGCGTGAATATTAGTTTTATTTATAAAAATTAATGAAGGTTTGTGGACTACCTATTGGAATTTTAAAAAAAAATGTAAGTTTTATTGTAACATAAATAAAAAAACAGTGATATCAAAATAACATTTAATTCACATCTTATAATAAATGAATGCATACATGGCAATAAAATGACTCAACAATCTCACTGATGAGTTGTTCATTGGTTTAAATTATCCGAAGAAAATATTAATAATATAAAAATATTGTACTAATTTATCTTTATAGTTCCGAGAGTATAGCCTCTTCACTCAGTCTCCTTTGATGAATTGTACTCCCAGCGACTGGACGATGAAACACATCAAGTCGGTGTGCTCTTCGATCTGAAATGGTAGCTTTAGTAAATTTAAGGAAACAAATTAACCTATGTCACAGACTGAGCAATGTAATTTGAGTTTTATATCTGGAAAGTTAGATATAATTCCATTTGTTTATAAAAGATTTCACAAATGAAATTTATCAACTACAAGAATTTCATGTAGTAAATTCTACATAAAAAATGTGTTAACATTATAACCAAAGCATCACAGAAGAAAAATTGTCCATGAATTATTGGTAACAGTAATAGAAATTTTTTAAATTAACTTTGATTATTCCACGTATTGTGTAACTAACTGTGACACGTGTTTCGCCTCTTTCAGAGGCATCTTCAGACTTACTATCGCAAAGTTTGCTTAAGTAATGAAGCAAGATTGATTCTAACATTTTAAAATTATAAAATTACAAAATGGATTGGGTTTTTTTTCCTTTTAATTAATTGGTAACAGCTTTCATAAGCATAAAATATTCAAGCAGAGCAACACCAAAAATATCGTCAAAGTCAGAATTTGGTTGCATTTTAGTGCCAACTGCCCACCTGGCCAGATCTCAAAGGTTAACCTTTAAGTCTTAAGCTACTCATTTGGTGAGTTTTTGGTATTTAAATGAATTCTAAGCTGCAACATCGACCAGTAAATGTAATTTCAGTCAATAAATCTCAATACACTGTAGCTTCTCGAGGAACAACTTTTATTACTAAACCGTGATGAAAAATATTGAAACTTGATCTCACAATTTTGGCTGTTGGCTTTCCACTTCCGTGCCCAGATTTGGTGTCGATTCTTGCAAGCAATGGGTTTATCTGATAAGGTGAGTTTCGCGCATTGTGCTGCAGCTGAGCGATGTACTTGAGAGAATGAAGCGGCACAACTCTGTCGTCGTGGTCTGCCGTTAATACCAAAGTCGCCGGATACTGCTGGCCTCCTAAGAAAGATTTTCATATTTGAAAAGTGACAAACGTACACAGAATTGATTTTTTAAGTACAGATAGATAGTAATGAAAAATAATAATCCCTTCCACAACTCTAAACAAGTTACAGAGGGAATAAGCATTAATAGTATGGAATTCTATACATAGACTGAACAGATTGGAGAGTAGTGATGGATATTTTTAAACAATCCGTTCAAAAAAATATCTGAACAAATGTAATTCGCATAATGAAAAGCTGATCAATGATATCAGTTGATAATGCTTGTCATGAGCCAAACTTGTCCTGATATTAACCACTTGAATACCAACCGGACACAGGTGTCCGAAACATGTGCAAGCGAACACGGATTTCCAAGACATTTAAAAAATCAAATACTTGGTATTCTAATAGAATATAAGCAATATTTTGATGAATATGTGTAGTGCCATCTATACTGAGTCAATATCGAAATCGAGTGTATATTAGGCTAAATTATTTTTCTCAAAATTACGCAGTATCTATGGGACATATTAATGATTTATTTGCGTGGTATTCAAACGGTTAATAAATAAAAGTGGGAATAGTATAAATGTATATTTTTTTTTTAATATGACTGAACAACCTAAAAGTAATTTGTATAAATTGAGTGATGAGAGTTTGAAAATTCGGTTGAAATCGCTCACCTGGTTTGTCAAGGCTGAGAATATTGTGGAGAGGTGAATATTTGATCAAGTTTTCAAAATCTTTTTTGTCTTCCGAACTTCCGTAGTCAGATACCCATGCATGGCCGATAGTAAACTTGTGGAAACGTAGCATGTCCAAAACCCTGAACAAAATCAATTGAAATGAGTAATGCTAAATATAAACTATTAAATATATTATTATCTCAAAAAAAGTGGAGCACCAAGTATTAATACAAATACTCGAATATAATAACAACATCCTTATATGGCATATACTCAAACGAAGACATCCATTGTAGTATGTACTGGAAAAAGATATCCCAAATCCCGATATACTTATGAATTTTTGATAGTTTATTGTTACATAAATTATCTTTATTACATAACATTACTGGTAAAATGCCTGTTAGTACTCGAATGGTCGACTTCGTTGCCTTTGATTGCGGTGCTCACAGGTTTAAATTCCAATACAAATAGTCTGATGAATTGATTTTTTAACTGATTGCGGCACTCTAACAGCTATTGAGTAAATATTAATTTTCATATTTCACAATGATATAAATCAATCAGTCGATACACGAATGTTTAATGTTTTGCAAAACCAATATCCCTCACCCGACTTGTACAATGGCCGCACCAAACAAATCAGGTCTTTGGTTAATGCACGCTGCTACCAGCAATCCACCGTTGGAGCCTCCTTGAATGGTCAACAGCCCGGGTCTGGTGTAGTTATTTTCAACCAAGTATTCTCCTGCTGCTTGGAAATCATCAAACACATTCTGCTTGTTGAGTAACCTTCCGGCGTTATGCCATTTCTCTCCGTATTCCCTATCAGATAAAAATACAATATATAGCTTTGCTCATCTTTTAAAATGATATTACCAACAAGGTAAGCATAACTAGCATATCCTGAAGAGCTATTCTTAAATTTATTAGTTCTTGGAAATAAGTAGAACTTGTCTGTGATACACATCACCTACATACCGGGGGTAATGATTTTTGTATTTTTCTGCCTACATACTTATTAGGTTCGTAAAACATTAAAGTAATAATCGTGTCCAACAAAATTCTGATTCTCTTACTTAATGCTGTTGACTACTGACTTCGTTGGCATTTGACAGATCGGCTATAACAGTGAACATTGCCGGAATTATTAAATTTAAGTTATACCAACATTTAAAAAGCACTAGTGCGACTAATACAATTCATTGCGTTCGCCGTATAGGTGTTGACCATCAGAGACCGGCTCTATTATTGTCTGGAAATTGATAAATTTCAGAATAGCCATGCCAATAACAATAAATAAATTCAAAAGATATCAAATATGAATGTTTTTACCCTCCGCCCCTGATGTTGGGAATAGCCAGTACACCGTTCATGTGTTGAATAAATACAAGCCGTGTCACACTGAATGTTGGTTGAATATTAACATTAAATCCACCATAACCGTACAATAACACTGGATTTTTTCCATCCAATTTAATTCCCTGCAATTGATTATGAAATTATACATTTAATTGAGTATTTGTTACACAAATGATTCTTATAAAAGTTATGAATAATTTCATCATTTTTATCCATGTTATCCATGTTAATTTGAAAAAATAATATTGAAATAAATATATGTATAGCACAAGATGTGCGTGCGTAGGTACAATTAAATCACTACCTTTTTGGAAACAATAAACATCGGAATCTTGGTGCCGTCTTTGCTGCTGTAGAATATTTGCTTCGACTCAAACCTCGAAGAGTCAAAGTCATTGATTTTAACTTCTCTGAATATCTGTAAGATAATATTAACAGGGTACATTAATTGTGAAAGGACGTTTAAAAATATATTGTAATTCTTATAAATCAAAACTGACCGCTGGATCTGTATTTGGCTGAGTGAGATCATAATGGTAGATGATCCCCGGTGTCATGAAGGACACGAACTGGTAAAATATTTCTGTTTGCTTCTTTTTGCCGGAGAATCCGACGATAGTTCCTACATCGAGGGGAAATGTTTTGATATACTCTCCATTCTCAAGGGAATGCAGTTGAAGGACACTCTGCAAAGTAAAATAACTTTAACATCACTTCAATATGATTTTTCTTCTGAGTAATGTAAAATAATATATAAATGGCTTACTTTGACATCTTCAATGTAGTTCAATATAAGATTGTCATTGTTTACGCAGACTGCCCATTCCAAGACTTTAGTAGAATGTTCCTGAAAATTGAAAAATGCATTTTTTTATAATTTATTACCTACCGATAATCTATATTTATAGGATTCAATTGCTCTCAACAGTCTCGAGAGAGGATGTTTTATGTATTATACAACGTAAGAATGAATTGCAATATCAATAAATTTACTAACACCTTTAATGATATATCAACTACCACAATTTAGCATGTGGAAGTTTATGTGGATGCAAGGAAAAATTTGAATGTAGTTAAACAGTGAAATAATATGATTCAGAAAAAATAAAAGTGTATTTTGGTCACAGAAGTAGTATGGTATTTTCATTGAGCGAAGGGGTTTACTTTATTTTACCAGAAACATAAGAACATTTAAAAGCTTACTGGGAGTAAAGTTTTCCAATTCTCTTCTTGTGGGTTTTCAAGATCGATTGTTATCAAACGGTAATTAGGTGCATTTTTATTTGTGCGGAATATGCATTTCGAGCCTTCGTTGGTAACATACTGAAAAAATTACAATTATTAGTGATACATGAAAAAACAAACAACAATTTCCGTGCTACCTGTATGGAGCATCTCATGAAGCGTAAACATATTTTAATAAATAATTTTTGGATTCAGTAAAAATATATACAGAATTAAGTGCCCTAATTATGAAATAAATAAATAGGGGCACACGACTTATGTAAAAATAGCTCACCTCAAAGTCGGCTTCAAATTTGAACACAAACTGAGTGAGGTTAAGTTTTCCTTTGATTTCTCCTTTGTTTAACGGAGTGAAAAAGAGAAGATTGTCTCTGCAATCCTTCACAGGCGAAACAATTAAATATTTACCGCAATCACTCACTTCTGCGCCGCTGGAATTATTTTAAAACAAAATTGATCAACAGCACACATACCACAACTGATTGATTTTTTGACCCTATAAATAAGGTTATGAATTATACTGTGGTCAAATTGTATCGTATTATAAAAGAGGTTAAAATAATTTAAAAAAGTCAAGATACGAGAAAGAATTGGGTCACAATAGATAATATTAAAACCAAAGTGTGGCAGGAATTTTTTAAGGCTTTGAATGTTGCTATGTCGCTATACAAAAAAAAAGACTTCGATGTTGACACATTCACACAATTATTTTCGATCTTAGTGTGAAGCACCTATACTTCTAAAGCAGCAACTCAACAAAAGTTGTTTTAACGAGATGTCGGCACTTTCGGTTGTGAGTCAGTTGATCGACTTCTGCTGAGAGAAGGTAATGAAACAAGGCTGGGATTTCAAAAGGGCTAAAAGTTACCTAACAACACTCTATGTCGTTTTGAAGATTGGATAAGGGGTGGGTGAGAAGGAATGAAAACATCGCAGACATACTTGTGTAAAGATACCAATACATAAATCAATTGAAAAAACTAGTGGGAAAAGCTGATGCTATGGAATTACAGGATCAACAATATATTTGTCATTTAGAAACAGATATTCACCCGATTAAGTTAAGAGACGGTTAGTTCAACGTTTCACCAAAACTCAAAAAGGTTTTTAATGGAGTATGCGTAGATAGTATATGTACTTACATTCTCCATAAAGGTTCTTCTGGAAATTCAGCGACAAGAATATCTTCAGACTGAGAAGTATTCACCACATGATAGTAAAGCTTGTGGTCTTTATTAGCTTTTGTTTCTGAGCCGTCAGTTTTACCAGTCTGATCAGGATAGCTCTGGATGGATTAAAATGTAATGTTAAATATAATACTTGTTTTAAAATATTATTTTGGATAAAAAGGAGATAGTAGCATTACCCCATAGAATATTCCTTTGTTATCTTTGGTCCATGAAATAGATGAATATTTGACTCTCTCAAGCACCTCTGGGTAGTCTTTACCTTTAGAAATAAAAAGAAGTTACATTAACTCATCGAGCCAGCACACGGACAGGCTTTGGAACAGTACTTATATTGATTTTTTACTTCAAATTCAATTAAGGAAATAAAATCCAATCATACATGATTTAGCTTTTGAGTGTTGTATTAATTATTACAATTTTACATTACAATATTACATTTGTAGTAAATTATGGGTTACTCTAAAGATAATGGTGTAGGGGTGGTCATGAAAATATATATCTTTTTAAAACTAATTTTATATTGCTTGATTAATAATATCAATTGAATAAATCAGAAGAAAATAACCACGAGGCAGGCACATTCATCGATCGTGGATATTTCTTGACATTATTTCAAATACTAAAATGCAAATTGATTCAAGTTTGATGGTGTATTTGTACCAGCAAAAATATAAATTTATTCACTCTACCTGTTTCTACATCCTTGAAATGGATCTTTATCCAGTCAGAACCGCTAGCACTCAATCCAAATGCGTAAGTGTTACCGTCCTCGGAGAAAGCGGATCCCGATAACGCTACAGTTCCATCATCCGACAATGTGTTTGGATCTAAGAATACTTTAGCTTCTTCTTCTAAAGAGTTTTGGACATATAATACACTAAAAAAATAATAACGTATTGTGTATTTGTAAATCCCCACATCATATATTTAAAAAAAAAACAAATGTAAATTAGAAGTGGTAACAATAATTTTTGTTATCAGAAAGCGATAATAATATTTTTTTATTATAGATGCAGTGCACTAAAAAGCATATTAGATAATTTATGTATTCAGTAGTTTTTTTATACACAGAAATACAATAATCATCACAGTGTTTTTAGGAGAGTCTTCGAGAAGCGCTAACCTTTATATTATAATTTATTGGGCACAACACTACACGTTTAGTTTGAATATAATAAATTAAACATCATTTAAGTTTATGTTTCTTTCAAGTACTATAAATATTAATTTATTGTACAAAATTCGGAATAGTTTCCAGTATATCAGGAATAAATTAAGGGTGAAGTAAAATGAAAAAATATATAAATTAATAAGTGTAAAGGGTTGAAGACTTTTATTAATTACAGTTAGCTTGATTCTCTTCTCCCTATATAATTGAAATGAATTTACTATAGCAAATTTAGAGACGGCTTACAAATGCAATTACCTTTGGTTTTGAAGACCCGTATTTTTGAAGAAAAAATATCTGTTACCCCTTTTGAAAGGGCATGAATATTTAGTGTAATTCCATAGTTCGGTTAATCTTGCATGAATGTCTGCTTTATGGATGCAACTATCTAAATAAGGTCGAGTGATTGCATTTTCGGCATCGACAAATTTTGAAGTCTCTTCGGCTTCGGGATCCTCCAACCAACGGTAAGGATCAGCCACCTATTCAAAAGAATATTATTACCGCATATTGCAACTAAAGACATAACTTCAATCAAACTTGTCATTGACAAGTAACAGTGTTTGCGGCAAGCCTCTTGCGCGTTTGCAGTAGTTAAAATATTTTACCTGAGTACCGTGGTACTCTTCAAAGAAAGTTTCATCCCGTCGAGCAACCGGGTAATCGAATGCCATTTTGTTCACGATGTTACAGTAATTGTGATGAGGTAAGATTTGCGTGAGGATCTGAAATAAACCAAAATGGATACATATAATTAATTCTTCTTATTTCATTAAAGTATGCTGATGATATTTTTGTGATTGTGCAATATCACATCATAATTATTATTGAACATATCTATAACGGAGAAGTAAAGCTTAATCCATCGCAGGTAAAGACGAGTGATACTGTTTTAGAGGCTTGGGACCATGACACGCATAACCCTAATAAGGTTATTTAAAATATATTCATACTTTCAAAGTCAGTTGCATTGAGGTCAGTAAAGGTTTTTAATGTATGGGACGAAAACTCATGTGACATAATTGTACGTATAAGGGATTCTATATTACCATATAATTAATTACCCAGTACCCTAATAGATTACTAATAGAGTTATGTTCACAATAACAAATAAAAAAAACTGCTCCTTTATTATATCAAGTGGTAAATATGCTTAACAAAATGCTACTCTTTTTGTTCTCAAAAATTTACTAACTACTGCAAAAAACAATGCAACTCCCTGGGAACTTTATTTATCAATATAAAAATATCAAAAAACCAAACGTAAGAATCAGGAAAATTGACAATTCATGCCAATAACAAATATTTTTATGAAAATTTATTGACATATTTCGAATTTGCACAATTTGTGTTATAAGAAATTTCATTTCTTAATATTCGTTTTTCGCGTTAATTTTCGGTTTACCTGATTCCCATGTTTGATAATTTAGCATTTTCTTATTTGTAATTAAATAGCTCACATAATTGCGTTGTTATAAGCAACATTATATTATTTTCATGTAGAAAAAGAATAGCATATGTAGTGAAGCATATTTACCCATAAAATATATTAAATTTGGTGTATGCTTTCATGATCGCAAGTTTTATTTATCACATTATGGTTTCTATAAAAGAAAAGAAATGTTTATTATTGCATACGTTAAGATAGTTGGTATTTTGTTAATCAAATGTTGATATTTTAATGACAAAACGATTATCTAGGTAAATGGATTAAGTCATTTTGATTTTTTTTTACCCTGAGCAAAAATATTTAGTAAAGAGCAGTCAATAAGTTATCAATATTCGTAACTAGTTCAGATATTACATTATGTCGCTATCGTGAGCCATATTTTATCAGTGCAAAATCAAATAATTAAGTATTGATACCATGAATTAACGAAAGGATTTTCAACTAGCCTACATATACGAAATAAAAATACTACATAAGTAAAATATACTGTTTTATGTATGAATGGCACATAAAATTTAGACGTGTTAATGTGTCGTATACGGAATAATGGATTGTTTATAATAATAAATTTGATTATGGTAATAAGTACATTACCGAAACCGTAAAACCCCATTTAATGGGATTTTCTGGGCAGGCATTCGCTAGTACATTTGCGACAGATATTGAGGTTAGGATAACGTTGAAAAACATACTTACAGACTTTCGAGGACAAGAGTTAATTTTACTAGGCCAAGATACGATTCTAACAAAGTTTCTCTTGGCAGAAAGTCTTTGTAAGTGATGACAAGCCAGAATTGAAAGCAGAGTACAAGATCTGACAGCAAACGTCATTGGGGCAATGAGAAATAAGTTGCCCATAGAAAGTTGTAAATGTTGCCACTTGATGAAATGGAATTTTGATTCAGTACCTACTTAAGTGTATTGATAAAGGCTTTGTCTACAGTAGGTAGGTAATTGGCAAAACTGAAGCATGATAAATTTGACGTATTCTTGTATCTATCATTGTTTGGAAACTGACTACTTGTAAAAATCTTATTGACCCGAACGGCCCGGTGTACAGACTTGAAGAAAAAATCAAGACTTGCGAATTCATTATAAAAATAATTCTCGCCTAACGAGATCCATTCAAAACCGAGACGCACTTAAAACCCAAATGATAAAAATATTCAAATCACTAACGAGATTTCGCTATTTCCTCCCTCGACACCTATCGAACCCGCAATCACAAGATAAATCAGAATCAATACATCGTTAAGCTCCAGGAAACGATGAAATAAATTACAATATGCTCAAAAACCTTTCCAAGAACGGTGTAGAAACCCTAACATTGGCAATTAACGAGTGCTTACCCGTCCACCACTTTTCGACCGCATGGAAAGCAACGGATGTCATACTTTTACCGAATCCCGGTAAGAAACAAAGGATCCCTAAACACCACAGACTCATTAGTTCTTGTCGATAGGCAAACAACGAGCTATTAAATCCCAATTGGAGGAATTTGTTCAGTATCCTGCATCACGCCACATGAGCAATGGCGTATTAAGCACACGAGAGGCCACAGGTGTAATACAATTTGGAGGTCCAGTTTGAATGAGAAAGGCCGACAGGTTGGGGAAGGTAGTAATGAACTCTATAATATGCCGTTTTCACCTTAGCACTGACGTCCAAGATGTGGCCGGCGCTGTTGCTGTCGTTAATGCAGTGCATGGTCCTAAAGCAAGAAAAGTACATTTTTAAACTTTTCGCATTCATTTTCCACTCTTTCTTTGCCAAAAAACACTCCGCTGTGATGTAAATCATTTTATTTATGGTGGCTTTTTGTTGTGTAAAGATTTCCGTGGTTCCCTTAGCAATGTCATTCATTGGTTGATTATTATATCGGAACATGATAGCTTAGAGAAATATCGCTAATCGATCTGACTCCACACTTTCTCTTTTTATAGCTTGTTTGCCTTTTTTCTTGTTGAAATTGTACTATTAGTAATCAAATTAATATCATTCTTCAATTTGCCGCGGCTCGCTGTTGGCTGTGATAGTCAGCGGTTGCATGGCGGGGGCTTGATAGGTGGCTTTTGGTGGCTTGGTGGTGGTCATGGGAGGGTAGCCCAGGGGCGTAGCAAAGGGGGTATGACAGGAGCACATTTTTGAGGGCGGTATTTTCAAAAATAAATACAACATTTTCCGTAAAATTATATTCGTGCATACAAAATTAAGCCAACTGCAGTAAAAAATCCTAGTTCATAAATAAAAAAATAGTAGAAGTGATTGAAAAACAAAATTTGGCATAGAAATTTATATTGACTAAATAAGAATAGACAAGAGTTTCTGGTGTGTACCAATTGTTGATGGTATGTTGTGACAACTTATTTACTGTCAATTTATACAATTTACAGAGTACTTCTGTTCGACAATATTATTACTGTTGACTTTAATTGGAATATTTGTGTACAAAATGGACGAAGTAAAACAGGAGAAGCTTCCGTATGAATGGTTTTCGTCTAAGGCCATAGAATCAATGTGTCGGGCTTGCCTTTCCATTAATGGTCAAATGCAAATGCTAAATCTTGTGCATTTTTCAGACTGCACTTCGATAATGGTGATTTACAATCTTGCACAGTTGTTTTTCTTATTATTTAAATTACATTACATTCATTAATATCGATTGAAATGATAACTTTCTTGCTTTAAGGTATCTGAGTGTGACGGTCTACCTCTGCAACTTTGTGAAGATTGTTCAAAGTTGATAGACAAATTCTATGAGTTTAAACATCTCTGTGTTCATTCCGAAAGAATTCTTCGGAATAGCATAAGTATCAATAATGAGGTAAATAAATATTTTTGGTGTTTCTGCTATGTATATTAGATTAATCCTTTTATTAATTGTTGTAAAATAATAAAATCTGGAAAGAAAAACCAGTAATCTTAAAGATCGACGTCGTAAAGCATCTGACGTTTAATCTAAAATGGCCGCCGTGTCAGTGCCGCCAACACATAAATGTAAAAAAACAGAAATCGTTCGTGAATTAATTTTTTGAATTAATTAAACATACCTAAGAAGTGTAATGATCCCTGATTACAGTTAAAAATACTCCAAACACATTGTCAGAGGAACGAAACGAATTCCGAAATACAAATTCTTACAAGTATGATGTGAATAATGCGTCACTTGTGCGTTGGCATTTCAGTTTACGTTTCCCTTGCATCCACATATTCTCAACGTTTTGTGTATGAATACCTAAATTCCAGACTGAGTATAATATTTACTATGGTATGTGTATCTAAGGAAGGAAACATACATTTCTGTTTTTTTAATTTTGAGTTGGCGGTACTGACACTGATACTAAACGTCAAATGCTTCACGACTTCGATCATTAAGATTATCGAAAAACCAACCAATATTATGGTATCCATTTTGATCACATTGAAACATCAAGGTAATATATCTTTTTTTTTTAAGAATCATTTGGAAGAAATTAAGAAGGAAGAATTTGAAGAATTGCAAAATATCAACTCAAATGCATATCCAGATGACTCAAATTATTCCGACAACCAAAACGATGGTAATGGATAATATATTTACGGTATTAATGTAAAGATTCTTTATCGGTGTTTTATAATAGGGGTACCCAAAAGAAATCCATTTTTTTTAGATCAGCATGCCTTGTTTGAGATCAGTTTGTCTCCGGACACCGTGAAGTGAACATCTCTGTGAGTTTTTTTTTTCTATAGTACTATTTCTCTGCTTTTTTTTGCTTTTTACATATTTTTTTTATTAGGGGTAAAATGAGCAAGCAACAAAGGAACATTTACGACACTGTATGCACCTTTTTTTGATCAAGGCTGAAATGCAAAAAAAAATGGCCGAACATCTCATTGAAATTTATGGAGCGGTAACAACACCTAACAGATGTCAGTTTTGGTTTCGGCGATTTAAATCGGGCGATAGAAGCTTGAAAGATGTGCCGAAATCGAGAAGACCCTTGAAATTCGACGATGACATGCTGAAGGCCATAGTGGAATCTGATCCTCGTCTGAGTATCAAAGAATTATCACAAAGACTCAATATTCCGTGGTCCACAGTGCAAAGACACTTATAAACAATAGGAAAAGTTAACAGAGAATGGGAATCGAAAAGAAGTGCTTCTTCTTCACGACAACGTACGCCCACACAAGGCATTGATGACCCGTGAAAAACTTTCTGAACTGAATATTGAAGTTTTAAATCATACTCCATATTTACCAGATCTCGCGCCATCTGATTATCTGTTTAGGCCCTTAGAGCATTCACTAAGGGAAAAAAAATCAATAGTGTGAAAGATGTAGAAAACCATTTAAATTTGTTTTTTGCATCAAAGCCTTCCAGCTTTTTTAAAAGGGGGATTGAAAAGTTGCCTGAAAGATGGCAAACAGTCCTCGATAATAATGGCGATTATATTTTATAATAACTTTATGCCTGTAAAAATATATCAATAAAATTTTATTGTATTTGAAAAAAATGGATTTCTTTTGGGTACCCCTAAATATATTGTCAAAATATATATCGATGCGTTCATTACTGATTTTACTAACCAGTCTACCATTCCGGCTAAAACTTAATATATGAGAAAGGTAACACTTTTCTCAACAACAATTTACTTATCGCCACTAATAACAGTGCTATTATTTAACAACTTCAAGTATATAAATATTTTTTATATTATGATATATGATATAACATAGATAATAAATTATTATATAACCCTCTTACTCTGGTATGTATGTATGATACTTATTTTGTTATGCAAAATATAATTGTTTGTTTTTATAGAATCAAGTGAGTCTCCGCAAAACCCCACTGAAAAAGAGGGAGTTGTGAAAATATCTAAGAAAAAAACTCTCGGTAAATATCAGAAAGTAAAGAAGAGAAAAAGAATTAAAACATTTCTACTAAATTCAGAGGCTACAGAGAAATGTGAAAAACAAATCAAGAAATACAAAAAAAGTAAAGGTACCATGAAGAAAAAAAGCTCAAAACTCAAAGCATTAGCTGAGGCTGAAAGTGATAAAAAACTTTCACGTATTAAGTGTCCCCAATGTGAAAGATACTTCTTAAAACAGTCAACATTAGATAATCATATGTATGAACATTCAGGATTGCCTGTAAGTTAAAAAAAATATGCTATTCAGGTCAATGCTTTGGTTATAAGATATGAACTTTTCATATGATTGTTTTTTTGGACAAATTTACATGCCAAATTTAAAATTTTAATTTTATTGTTAAATAAAATACAAATTATAAAATTGTGGATGCATACAAATATCTAAGATATGCAATAAATAACCACTTATCTGTACATATAACTTATTGTTGCAGGAAAGAATTTTCTCATGCAAGATTTGTGAAAAGGTGTTGAAGAGTAAACATTCATTTGACGTACATATGGGTAATCATCTTCAAGGAAACCAATTCAAATGCTCATATTGCGACAAGAGTTTGTCTCGGAAAGGAGCGCTGGTAATACATGAACGAATTCACTCCGAAGCCAAGAAATTTATTTGCCAATTCTGCGGAAAGAGTTTTGTGCAAATTGGCGGCCTCAAGGTAAAATGATTTATGTGTCATTGAATCTTTATATTGAGCTAGATCAACAACCGGTTTCATAATTTTGTAATGTGGCTGGTGGAGGATGATAAATTGTATTCCTGTAAGATTTACAATTGGAACCAAAAATAATAAGCATGATAACGTCCATTATATGTGATAATTGAATTCTAATCTGTGGATTAGCGATAATGCCCTTATAAATAGTAAACTTTCTCTGTTGATAAGTTTGTACAAGGTGTACTATACTGGTAGCATTAGTTAGCAAATAAACTGTTTTAGTTAGCAAATAAAAATATTGTGATAATTATCAAAATTACTTCAATTAATGTACAGTGATATATCATATGTATTTACCAAAACACTTTTTTATTAGAAAAAATTTCAATTTTTTTCTCTATTTTTTAATTAAAATAAAATCCAAAATCCTAAATCTAAATATTTTTCTTTTTTATTGAAATGCTTATTAGGGTACTAACATGATAATTCATAAGGTTCAATCATCCTGTGCATTGATTTATGTGTGGCCAAAATAATTAAAAAGTTTTTTTTTATTATAGGCTCATTTGCTAAGGCACACAGGGGAAAGACCATATGCTTGCGATCGTTGCGACAGAAGATTCGCTCAGCCGAGAGATCTTCGAGAGCATCTCGTCAGACACGACGGAATCAAAAACTTTTCATGCAGACAATGCCCGCAGACCTTTTTTTCTAAAAAATTGCTCACCGCCCATTTGCCGACTCACACTGACATAAAACGATATTCTTGCGACATATGCGGGAAAGGTTTCAAATCGAAAAGTTTTATTGTGATTCACAAAAGGACGCACACCGGAGAACGGCCCTACGAATGTGACATCTGCTTCAATAAGTTTATGGCCAGAGCCGACTTGAGGCATCACCGGATGATCCACACCGGAGAAAAACCGAATAAATGTAAAATTTGTAGCCAAGCATTCATTCAAAAGAGCGCACTTAACACTCATATGAAAGGGCATAGAAAACTTTTAGCAGCAAACAATGAACAAGATGACCGTAGCAAAGTGGAAAAGTCCCCTGCAACATGAAACACGTGCTCTATAAAAATCTTATTGAGTTCCGAAACTGAAGTAAGCCCAATTAATTAAGAATATTAATTGATATTGGCGGGGTGGGGTTTCTACCACATATTGATTGGATTTGAATAATTTTGAGATGATACCATTTTCACATTTAAACATTGAGAGATATACATATGTATCAGAAGTCTTTCTTATTGTAGGCATTACATCCTTGATCACAGTGTCGCAGCACGGTTTTGAAAATGTTATTATTTTTTTATTTACCCTATGTTTACTCCCAACGTAGAACCAGTTGTTCTACTGAAGTTTTTTTGTTATTTAGTTACTCAACTTCCTATTTTTCTGAGAGAGTAAGAATATAATTATGAAGATAGCAGAGAACTAGTAGCTTGTTATTTGCAACAAGTTGATGTAGATTTGAATGGGTGGGAGATGTAAGCATCACATACATCCGTGCCTTTGAACCTGATTCCATGGATCAGTGCTTCC
This sequence comes from Himalopsyche tibetana, assembly GCA_030503985.1. Classification (NCBI taxonomy): domain Eukaryota; kingdom Metazoa; phylum Arthropoda; class Insecta; order Trichoptera; family Rhyacophilidae; genus Himalopsyche; species Himalopsyche tibetana. The sequence continues at coordinate 4,218,825 of JAPJYX010000014.1, forward strand.
CATATTAGGGGCCGCGGAATTTCTCTGAGGGGCCGCTGAGGGCATCCAATCCTGTCCAATTTTCTGATTCCCGAAACCCGGAATTTTTGAAAAAATCCCGAAAATTGGAATCGGAAGAGCTAAAAAAAAAACGAGTTTCTGAGACAATCTGGGGAAAAAGTATACCAAATCGAGGATTTCAAATTCGTCGATGAGCTAAAAAAAAAAAAACAAGATTCGGAGGCAATCTGGGGAAAAAGTATGGCAAATCGAGGATTTCGAATGCGTCGATGAGCTATAAAAAAAAAGCGACCCACAAAAACTAAATACGATTTCATGTTTTGTATTAAGGAGGGCCCGCACAATATTTTTTTAGATTAAGGGTCCGTGGAATGAAAAAGGTTGGGAAGCACTGCCATAGATGATACAAAATTTGTAGAGACTCCAACCGAATAGGACGTCCAAATGCGCTGACCACTTGGCTATTTACTTCTTTTCAAATATTGTAAAATTGATATATTCATCATAGCTGTTGTTGAATGTATCTTTCTTTTTTTGAGTCTGGGATTGCTGGTATTAGTGTTTCAATATATAAGCTAGTATATTATAAATGAAAACGTCGGCTTGTCATTGAAAAAATCTCAAACAAAACACATTAAAAACTATGACGGGGGCCAACTCACATTGACTTTACATTAAAAGAAATTGATATCTTAAATACCGCTATAAATTTATTATTATTCCAAAAAATATTTTAGATTGTGATCTTTAAGATAAAATTATTACATTAAAAATAAATTTCTACAAAATGACCGCTAAATCCATCTAAAATATGTACACACCAGTCATTTGGAGAAACAAACATTTAAATGCATAATAAATACCACTATCAGAATTCTTTAAATAAATATATTTTTTTGAACCTTGTCCCCTCTCAATGTGAGCCATGTGAACTGCTAATGAAATTGTTCTACGAGAACTACTGGTTACTCGGTTGCCAAAATTCCCCCTTTCAAAGACAGTAGGGATAGAAGGATAGGGTTAATATGGGACTAGTGGTTAGCTTATAGCTCTTGCTACGTCCCATTTTTAGGATCAGATAGGTGGTGGGAGAGAATTATAGACAGCCATGCCATGTCAACACCGCCATCACAGAGTTTACGACGGTGACCATGGGCCTGAGATAAATATTAGGTAAAATTTAATTTCCCCACATCATATTTATGACAATCTTTGAAACAAAAAAAAACAAGGTGATATCCTAGGAATGTATACCATAAAATACAAAGTATTGTTGTATTTAAGAGGTGGTGGATAATCTGTATAAATCAAGCATATTCTTATGTCATAACGAGTATAGAAAATTATCTATGAAGAAGAATGGGGCAATCGATAACAAATTATATTGTGTGTGTAAAACTATAGATATTGAAATTATTAAAAAAAAATTTGAACATTATCATTCCATGTTTTATTTTCATAAATAATTGTCAGTGCCCATTTTTAGTTATACTGTACGTAGTATGAGTACATACAGGTGATGTATATATTATGTTTGTTTTATCATCAGCAGATTTGATTACACTTTTAATTCACTGTCAATACTTGGTGGAATGGCATTATATTAATAAAAACACAATATTCAACTTTATTTAATAGGTCAGGACGGTTTAGGTCATTGCGAGCATTGTCAATATTGTCACCACTCTAAATTTATTAATCTTGGATAACTTTTTCATTATATGTTAGATGTGTTAAAAATTTTAATTTTGTGTTATTTTAGTATCACCTATAATGTAATTGGTAATTTCTTTTCAACGCCAATTGTTGCTTAAACCTTTTTATTTTTGTATAAATAGCATTGTTAAATTATATTTCTTATCAGTTGACAATGCTCGCAATGAGCGAAACCGGTCCTGACCTATTAAATAAAGTAAATGGAATATTTTGTTTTTATTAACACTAATATTCAATGGCCGATTACCCTATAAGTGCACGGAGTTGCATTTGGAGCCTCAAAAAAAACTTGTATTTATTATAAATATATATTTGTTTAACCATGTGCGCTCCCAATGTTGAGCATATGAACTCCTAATGGAGTTTATCTCAGCAGAAGTGTTTCTATGAGAACTGCCTGTTACTCGGTTACTCAACCTCTTTTTTCCAAAGAGAGTAGGAATAGAAGGATAGGGCTAGGACAGGACTTGTGGTTAGCTTATTGCTCTTGCTGCACCCCGTTTTTAGTATAGGATGGGAGGGAGGGGAGAATTCAAGAATTTAGAATCCCTTTGAACGAACTCGTCAATGTTGAACACTTGACCACACAGGTGGCAAATATAGACCAAATGATATTTTCAATTTAGTTTTCAATACATATATTTTGTTCTTGCACAGAATTTTGCTACATTTATATGCTATTAAAAAACTGGGCCTCAAAATTTTATTGCGTTAATTATTAGGTCCTAATAACAAATTTTCTGTCTTGGTATAAAGCGCAAAATAATTCACTAGTCAAATGGCAGTTCCAAAATAGCCCAACAGCGTTTGTAAAATATGTCAATTATTGAATAAAAAAGCTATTTAGAGAAGCTGACTAAATCTGATTCTAAAAGTAAAAATATTCTTAGTTAGAAGACTATGGAATATTGTAATGATTTTTCAATATTGAGTTATGAAATTATTATCAGATGAATGAATGCTACGATCAGTACATTATTATGTAGGTGCAAAAAGTACAATAAATTAGGCAATTTTTTTGTAAAATCATGCCAAGTTTGTTTTTTTACATTTTTGTGTCTTCTATCCTGGCAGCCCTAGCTTTATTGAACTGTCAAATTTTGTAAACAAATATTAGTATTTATGTTTACTTCATTTATATGTCAAGCAAAGAATAGAATTATGGAAACTATTAATGAAAAAGGTTCATCTGGCAATTGGTTTACAAGCAATAAGTCGGAAAGTATATGCCGCGCATGCTTAAATCTTGGAACACAACTGCAAAACTTATATCGAGGTGGATTTGGCTTACAATTTTCATATTGTACTTCATTAGAGGTAAGATTTGTACTGGGTTGTCATAGAATTCAATTTGTGTATTATGTATATGTATGTCCAATAATAATGTCGATATCGCAATGAACTATGTCCGGTTGGGTAAAATGAAGTCTGCTTTCACAGTTTTGTATGTATCTCAACTTTCATTTATAAAGGTCAGCAAGTGCTTACATCGAACATGGTTTTACAATTAACTTCTATTCACCACTACATGACATGATATGGTTGGAATTTATTATAGCAAGGAGAGAAATGTGAACCTTGAATTGAGATGGCTGATGTCTTAAGTAATATTAGATTTATATAAATCTAATATTACTCTTATCAGATCTAGATAGTGAAGACATTGGTGGAAATCTCTCAATAATTTGAAAATGTTGCTGGTTACCTATTCATAGATTCCAGAACGCTGCGACATAAATGTTATACCATGATGTGACGATTTTTTATTGAAATCTGCATATTTACTCTATATGGAGCAGTTGCACGTATTTAGCAATAATTTTAATAAAATTTATGAAGAAAGGCAATACTCACTAGTTAAATGTTGATTATACTAACGCAGTGGTGTAGGAAGGGGTCCTGCCGCCCGGGGCGGTCCTTAAATTTGCCGCCCCCAATATTTCCTCTAATTGTGTTTTTAAATCAATTATACTATTATTTATCTATGAACTAAGAGTTTTTCATGCATGTGGCTTATTTTTTTTAATGTATAAATACAATTTTTAAAAATTATTGAATTTATTTTTGTCCACCCTTACCGCACCCCCTTGCTACGCCACTGTACTAACGTGTTCTAATACTTTTTGTTTATTTGATTTCAAGATTTCCGAGTATGATGGATTACCAGCGTGGCTTTGTCAGCCTTGCTGCAATATTTTGGAACATTTCTATAATTTCAAACAACTTTGCTACAGATCAGATGCAATTATTAAAAATAGCTCGAATTTTCTGAAGGTGAGTAAGCGATTGTTGTGATTAACTTTCATTATTAATTTTACTTTGCTACATGAAACACAAAAAATTCTGTTGCGTTTTAAAATTGTTTTTGTTGAATTCGAGAAATATCAATCTGATTGTTAAGCAAAGCTTCAGTATTAAAATGGCTTACACTGAAGCTGTACTTCTATGAATTAAAATCTCTTTGTCAGTAAAAAATTAAGGAAATCTATGGGGAATCTAATAATAGTTTTTAATCTAATAATTTCTATTTTCAGCCGTATCACAAACCTATCAAACTGGAAACAGTAATAATACCACAAATAAATAATTTCACCCAAAATTCAGCAGAGAGTGTCGACCGTTTCTCAAAAGATAATCATGCTTTTATTGAAACTTCTCAAGATGGTATGTAAAGTCAATATATGTATTTGTCATAAGAATTAATTTGTTTTATAATTTTGTGTTATTTATTATAGATTTATTGACTTCAATACATCCTGCCACTGATCAATATGACACGACTAACACGGATGATACAAATGACCGTGATGTTGTTTTCGATAAGCAAGTAAAAAAAAAGACAAGCCATCTCTTTTCCAAGAAAATATTTAAATGCTCTCATTGTCCGAAGTCCTTTAAATCAGCCGGCCGGCTAGAAAAGCATTTTAATATTCATAAAAAAGTCAAACCAAAATCAATTATTTTAAATAGTTTGTCAAAGAAGTGTAATAAAACCACACTAGAAGAAAAAATGAAAAACCAATTGACATGTTCTTCATGTAATCAAAGATTTTTTAAATATCATAAACTGGAAGCGCATATGAGGGGTCATTTTGGAATAACAGTAAGTATTCAGGGTCATAAATTTAGTGTACAATTGAATTAATAAAAAAACACAAATATTATCGCATGTAGAATTGAACAAACAAAACCGTTTTACTTACTTTAATTTGAAATATCGTCATCCTCCTGGCAGAAGGTAAAAAATTGATAAATATATTTTGAGCTTTTACCTTCAATATTTTGTGTTACATGGATAATTTATAATAATAGAATGTAGATACAAATAAAATTACAGATTTAATAGACATGGAAAATGTTAATCACTTTTAAGGTGTTCACTGTCAATACTTGGTGGAATGGCATTATAATAAAAATAATAAAACATTTTTAGTACTTTTTCCACATAAAATTTATTAGATCAGGACCGGTTTCACTCATGATGAGCATTGTCAACTGATAAGAAAAACAATAAAACAGTGATATTTATACAAAAGTTAAGTGATAAAAACAAGGTATGACAAACAATTGGTATTACAACCTAGCAAAAGAATTGAAGTAAAATACAAGGAAAATAAACTATAAATAACAAGTTGAAGACCACTTAGCAATGAAACTATTATGACAAAAACCAATTAGGTATGAATTATCATTACCAAAGTAAAAACCAACAATTTTGTTGAAAAAGTACTAAAAATGTTTTATTATTTTTATTTATGAAAATGTTAATGTTTATCCCGGCATGAATGATCAATAGAGATATTGCAAAACTAAATTATTTAATTTAAATAGATTTTTCTCAGTGTAGAATCAGTAGCTTCAGAGTGTCACTTTTTTAGTCTCACAGTACTTGTAGCGCAAGGGTTAATGAAATTACACTACTCACGGCAGACAACTCAAAATCGTTCCATTATGTAAAATCAACTGTTTTTTAGGTAGAAGGTGTGTCCTGTAAGCTTTGTAGTAAAAAATTGAAGAATTCTGAATCTCTCCGAGTTCACATGATAACTCATTCTGGAGAGAAGAAATATAAATGCTCCACATGCAGTAAAACATTTGCACACAAGTGTGCCCTTAAAGTACACGAACGTATTCATTCAGGGATAAAGAAATATGTATGTCACATATGCGGAGACAAATTCGTGCAGGATGCCAACCTAAAGGTATGTAGTAAAAAAATATAACATTACATTTACAAGATAAAAAAATCTAATAAAAGCTTTATCGCAATATTTAAATAACTGCAGATTGTATTTATGACACAGTGAGCACATTGAACACCAGTAGTGCGTATTCCCTCGTATGTGGTTCTTATTTTGAACAGTCTGAAATACAGAAATATACAGACTGCCCAACTGAATTACGTGTTAGGTATTTCAGACTGTCCAAAATAAGCGCGCAGGGATGTCAATTGAATTTTCAAATAATAGCGCTGAACCTTATATGAATGTATTATTGCAGATACATTTACTGCGACATTCCGGTGAAAAGCCCCATGCGTGTGACCGCTGCGATAAAAGATTCACTCAAACCGGAGATCTCAAGCGTCACATGATGCGCCACGAAGGTGTAAAAAACTATCCGTGCTCTGCCTGCGATTTGAAGTTTTTTTCTAAACAGGAGCAATCGAAGCACTCACTGTCACATTCCGGCGCGAAGCCTTTCGCCTGCGATATATGCGGAAAATCCTTCAAGACACAATCATTTATCGCAGTTCACAGGAGAACTCACACCGGCGAGCGTCCATTTCAATGCGAGTTCTGTAAAAGGATGTTTATGGCTGGAAAAGACTTGAGAAATCATAGGATGATTCATACTGGGGAGAAACCACACAAATGCCAGCTTTGCCCTCAAGCCTTCATACAGAAGAGTGCCCTCAATAGACACATCAAGTGTCATAATAAATATCAATCAATCGTCATTCAACCTGATCTCCATGCGCTGCCTGCGACATCAATAGTAAAATCAGATCATTTAAATGGTAACACCGCAATTAAAGTGATCAATACGTTTTAATTTACAGTGTATTTTTGGTTTTAAATTTTAGCTAGAGGTTATAGATTATATTTCTAACATGAAAAATTCAATGTTTTTTATGCGATTGAAGTTCTATCTAGCACCCTCATTCGATTTTATTAATTTTATAATATGTAAAATGACGCTCTCACGAATTCTTTTACGCAGTATAAGACTGAATATAAAGCGCTTACTTTCAAAATTGGCTAAAACAATTTTTGGTTGTTTCGAGAAAAATAGGAAAAAGTAATATTTGTCAAATAAGTGATCTCTGCGTATTATGATGTGATTTGTTCATTTTAACAAGTATGCAGGTAAAATATATGTCAGGGTACGTATCACATGTCCATCAACGCGTGCACTGCTTGGTTTATTCATTTTAAAACCAATTGAAATTCACACATTGATTATTTTAGGTGCTTTCACAATTAACCTTAATTTTTGGCATTTTCGAAAACTAAAACTTTGCCCACTATACAGGTTAAATACATATATATCTCTTTATATATGTATATTATATCATACTTAAAATTGTATGAAAACTGTTTTAGCCACTTTTGAAATTAAGTGCTTCGTATAAAGAAGTATTTCTTGTATGTATACGATAGCTTATTGTGAATTTCTAGTCATGGGATTTTGAGGAATTTTAATAAATAAAACGAGATCTGTTTTTCTAACAATATTTTATTTGAAATGTGTATTTATTCATTTACATAAAATGGCTTTAAGGCACTAAAGTCCACATCGAAGGAATGCTACTCTACCCACTGCCTAAGTTGCCTAACACCCTGTTTGCAAAAAATATTGATTCATCTAATACTGACATTTTTAAAGCACAGTGCCATTCATTGCATTATGACTTAATCGCGTGCTCGCCTGATTTGCAATGATTACCCTTATTTGGAAATAAAAACATCTTTTAGTCTTTAAGTTACTAAATCTTTCGTAATTATGATAAACAAAAGACGAAAAAACCTAATCGCTATAAATATCATACATGATGCATTTTCCTTTTCAGAAGGGCGCTGAAACGGCACTAATCTATAAAAAGGCTTCTTTGGTTGGTGCACGGTATTAAAAATATTGTTTTTATTTCTAAGTGCTTCACCCGAACGGTACAAGTTTCGATACTAGAAAAATTGTGTTGATATACTTTAAATAAACGCAAGCAAATTTCTTTTATGATAAAGGTGTTAGATATTCTTGTTAATCTAATTAAATATTCTATTAACTCCAAAACTACAGAAATATTAATTACCAATGAGACAATGCAGAATTAGAATATTACTTAATTGTGAGAAAATACTTCATTGAAGAAAACTTTTCATATGACAAAGGTTGCCTGTGATGCATTCATTTTCTATTTGTGCCTTGCGAGGATAAAATTGAATTTGGAAATTATTTTCATGGCACTGCTGGCTTTATGTTTTTTCTTTTTTGTAAATTCTGAAAGCCAAAAGAATCTTCCATTTTGTCTTGCAAGGCGATTCATACACGAATAGTTATATTCACAGAAAGTTATTATATTTACAAAAAGTATTGGAAATGTTGAGTTTAGAAAAGATGTATTTTTACAAACATAATTCTTTGTTGGGGTTTAACTGAATGAAACATACATCACATATACTTTTTAGAATTCGTTTGAGACATATCTTGACATGCGAAAATGGACAGTAAATTATTTGTAGTCGGTTGAAATAACACTTTGTAAGGGGGCACACGACAATTCTCACATTTACGTGTACAAATTTGCATGTAGAGAGCGTTAGAACACATGCTAATGTAGTATGCACTTAAGCTCAAGGTTTTGTTCGAAAAATAAATATTAATATTGACATCTTTCAAACTGGAACCGACCTTGAGGAATTAGCACAAAAATTCTTTTACCTATCCGCCAAGAATTGACAGTGAAGACCTTAAAAGTTATTAGTAAATATGACTTACATATATTAACCCCTTGTACTGAATTCATGAGTGACACTCGTGATCTTATACACTCAGCATTTTCATTAAACATGAGCTTGTTTCATTATTTATTATATTACTTATAATTTAATGGCATAAAAATGGTTTGTTACTGAAAAAAATATTTGCAATGCATACATTTTTGTGTATTGATGTTTATAAATACAAGCTAAAGATTAAATTTGAATTGTTCAAACTATGTACATTCTCACAGATTTTGTCACTTACTACCCGGGTTTCGCCTTTCGGCATATTCAGGCGTTCAAGTGCACGGATGAACTTTGAACGCCTGAAGATGCCGAAAGGCGAAACCCGGGTCGTAAGTGACAAAATCTGTGAGAATGTACATAGTTTGAACAATTCAAATTTAATATTGAAATTCCACCAAGCACCTTCAGTCGAAATCTTAAATTTTTGAATACAAATTAATAGAATTAATTTTTATCAATTTTAACAAGTATCTTGAATTATCAGCAGTTTTGCAAAAACACATGCACGTGATCTTCCCGCTTACGAGGTGTTTTACAATATTATGTTACAAACTAAATATATTTTACATAAAAATACACATAGCTTATAAACAATGCAAAGTGGCAGACTTTCCGGTTGAGAAAACAATACTAAAAGATATTTAGTCAGTAGACTGATTACTGTCACATATAAATATCGCTTTAAAGCCATATGTACATAATTATATACAACATCCGTCTCTATACATTGATTAGAAGTCTTTTCAGTTGTGAAGTCATCGAGATAAAAATTAATCACAAGAAAAGTTCTTAGGAAGAGAGAGATCATAAATTGGTATTTAATATTTTATATATATATTATTTATCAAGGCAAACTTGCCGATTAATAAAAAAAAACTCGACGCAAACGCTGACAATAGTTTATGTCGTTTTAGCAATATTTTTTTAAAGATGGATGGATTCGATTTATTTTAAAGAAATATGCGATATACAAATCCTAACTTATTATAAGACGAGGTTTATCTGACTTTCCCTCGAAATATTTTTTATTGATAATTTCAATGAAAGAAATTAGATATGAATAGAGTAAAAAAGAGGTAAATACATTTCAGGATTATATGTAGAATAAAATTATTATTTGGCTTACATCTGTTACACTGCGAGTGTTAGAAAGTTCTTTCAAATAGTTTATATACATAACTCATTAGCGTCATAAAGCAGGATTTAATTCTAAACAAATAATTTCTTATCACATTTATCAACAATTTAGTTTGAAGTAATCTTATCATTATATTAAAATAAATATCTACAGATAACTGAAGATTTTTTTCGATAGGAAATGGATATAATTGCAGTGGTGTTTCTCCAGCCACACATATTTACATGCATAATATAATCATTCTCGTTTTAAAGGTTTCACTGCAACAAATGTAATATTGCACATCGACATAGGCGTTAATATTCATGTAATCGGTGAATTATTTTTAAACATGTTAAAAACATACAACATGTTTCGTCCGAATTCTTATTGACTAAAAACTAACAAAAGTCTTTTTTTTAAGTATTTCTTTTACATGTATTCAGTTCAATAGTAAGATGGCCACTGATCAGTATACATGAACACAGATTTACTGTGATTCATTTTAGCCAATCTTTTAAACACGTAGACTATTATGGTAGATAATAAATAAATCCATTAATACAGTCTCATCTTGTCATATATTGGTGTACAATTTTTTTTAAATTTTCGATTGATAGGCCGCGAGAATATGTTTCGCTTTCAAATATCATAGCCAAACTTCTTCTGGTCAATTCAAATGAAATTATCTATTCATAAAGCGTAACTTAAACTGCTTAGATTTTAAATAACAGCAGAAATTTGTGATACATTATCCACTATCAAGCTCATTTTGTTATGTATAGTTTATTCACAAACAGTGTAGTGTAGTTCTGAGCAGTATTAGTGAAACATTAAAATTTGATTTGTGTCAAAAGCCAGCGTATAGTATTAAAAAAAACTGACAAATAAAGAATTTATGCTATATTATATTCCGACGCAGTGGCGCATCAGTTAACACATTCACTGCTAAGCCCGTACATGATACGAACACAGTGAATCTCTCACCATATATGATATTTACACTTGTTAAAATAGGTACAATTCAACAAAATAACTGCTGCGCCATGGAATATCCACAAATACAATACTAGCACACTTCATTGGGTCAGTATTACTACGAAATTCGTATGGCTAAGTCGTTTTGGGTGCGTTAGCGTTACTTTTGTGTATATGTATTGACGTAGAAAGGTATAATATATCAGAATTTCTTAGTGCGCCCTCAACGTTGGTGTATTTTAATGAGCAGTGAACATGTTAAAGAATATACAATTATAACTATCACAGAATAATTAAGATAGGCTCTCTTGGTCGCATTCGTCCCAGCTGTCGCAGCCATACTGGTCATCCAGATCGCATTCAAATTCACAAGCCGACCTGCCGGTCGCGTCTGAACTTACATCATTCATTGCCATATCCGATTTTGGTTTTGATATGTCCAAAATCTAAAGGAAAATAAATAAATTATTATATGCATACTTTTGTTTTGGTAAAATATTATATCAAGTAATAAATATAATGTTAAATGTCCAAAGGTGAATATAATAAGTAGTCTAACAAATAATTAAATCAAACTACAAACCGAGGTGTCCTATAAAAATGCTTTTGCAAAACCAAGTTATCCCGGTTGCAGCTACTATAGACGATTCAAATCTTTGCTCTAAAATGCTTCCAGTATCGGCATACTTGTAAGACATTTACACAAATTAAATCTAATACAATATCAGAGGAATTAGGAAGTTGTATTTTTTATTTTTTGACAAAAACATGTTATAAAATTGTTTTAACTGGATCAGTAAAATAGTATGTGCGTGTTATAGGATTAATGCTTACTTCAGCTGATGACCTCAGGCTGTAATTATCAGATTGGGCTTCCTTTTCGGCCGAGATGGCAGTTCCTTGTCCGTGCGATCTCCATTTTTTATTCTCTGCGGACAATTCTTTCGATGTTTGTCCGTGCCTTTGTCGATCGCCATCTCTGCCCATTCCATCATGTGGGAGTGTAACTCCTTATATTGATAAAAACAATATAAATTCAACGGTTTTTCGGGTGTAATAAAATGCTTTTTTGTTTATTTACTCAACTCACTTTCATAAAAATAATTTTCAGAATATATGAAATTATTAAGCAATGACTTGGTATACAAACTAATGTCAAATGCACTTACTGCATTGAAACAGAGGGGAAGACCTCAAGGGAAAGGGAAATAATGTTCAGAAGGTGTCGTAATTATGAAATGAAAAAAAATAGTCACCTGTTTTGGTGTCATGAGTAAGAAGCAAAGCTTGCGCCGGAGGATCAGTATGACTTGTTGTGGCCGACCGTGAAGTCAAAGATGGCGCATCTTCTTCTGCAGAGAGAGGAGATCCTGAGCAGCCCCAGCCCGAATAATATATCTCGGGTGCTGCTTCTTGACCCTCTGAAAATATTTAGTAAAAAAACATAATAAAAAACAGTAAACTGTGGTCAGAACTTATTAACTTATTACAAATAATTTGACTCACCGCATTCTATAACATCGCAGAAATTGTATTTTGATATTTGTACGTTCTGATTCAACCAAGGGTGCGCCATCAACTGGGAAATGGTGCATCTCTCTTCGGGGTCTTTACAGAGCATCGACCTCAAAAGGTTTTCCAAATCTGTTGACAAAAAAAAAGCTTTGGAAAAAAGGATTATTATATAATCATTTAGTCTGTGATATTGAATCGATTGACTGACCGTTTGAAATATTTTGGGGCAATTCAACGCGAGCTCTCATAGTATCTTCGATGTCCATAAAAGGGTTTTCAAAAAATATTAAAATATAAAGCGTGATACCCATTGACCACATTTCAAGCTCCGGTCCGGCGTATCTGAAGAGTAAGATTGTAACAAATATAAAAATAATGGTAAATTAGATTGATATCATTCATAACGAGTGTGGAACTAAAACTTACTTATTTCCTTTCAACACTTCAGGACTGCAGTACTCGGTAGTTCCGTAGAATGTAGAGAATAGAACATTGTCATGCCTAAATGTGGCTGATCCAAAATCGATTAGCTTTACATGGAACTTGTTGTCGATAATCACATTTTCATCTTTTATATCTCTGTGCAGGATGGACAAGGAATGCAAATATTCTACAGCCTGTCCGATCTAAAAGAAAAATATAAATATATTGATAGATGCATTATGAATGTTACCAGTGATATAAGTTATCACATTTATTTTACAGCTGATGAGATGTATCATGTTTCAATTCATAGTATGATGGTAAGTAACTAAGATTGTTTCAATACCTGTCTAAATATATAGGAGGTTAACGGTTCATCCAATTTGGGCCATCTCTCGATAAATTCAAACAAATCCATCCCTGAACCGTGTTTCTCCATGATCATTTGGAAATACTTTTCATTTTCATAGACATCAAGAACGTTCACCTTAAAAATTTAACATGAATCATATTATTAGCATTTATATTTACCAATATGGTAGTTGCATTGGTTCCGAATCGGATTATTTTACAGAAGGTGCATTAACCCTTTTAATCCCACAGGGTCGATATATTGGCCCCGCAAATATATGCGAAGAATCCCAGAGGCCTGTAGTAAGCCAGAGATTTATCGGCCCCAGTTTTTCAAACACGTTTAAATGGCTTATATTATCTTAGTTACTGCTGAGTTTGTCAGCGATTAGAGCTGTAGATTTGTAGGAATATTCTAGAGCAGTGTTTCTCAATTTTTTCGGGCCACTGCAAAGTTACTCTTAGCTGAGATAAATAATATAATAAAAACTACCATTTTTTACAAAAATATGCCTTGGGATTCTTCGCGAACACTTTCCAAAATGGTCTGGGACTAAAAGGGTTAAGAATAATTTACTTACAATATTGGGATGCTTCAGTGTCTGTAAAAGACTGACTTCCAGAGGCACCTTCTTCCCGTTTTTTTCATTGCCGTCGACCCAAAATTGTTGGTTTACTTTTTCTTTAAAAATGAACTTGGCTATTACCAACAGTCTGTCGGATCTTCGATATGCCATTTTCACACATCCGTAAGCACCTTTTCCTAAAATAAAATTAAGTGATATGAGAAAACAATTACATAGTAGAACAGGTGAAAGTAATTGGTTGTGGCCATTTTAATACCTATTTGCTTTAATGTAACGTAATTCTTGTTGTAGTCACCGGATGTCTGCTCTTCTCCGCATTGACTAACTAACGATATCGACAGCGGTCTACTGACATTATGACTTCCTTGTTTATGGACCTAGAATAAAAATTATAACTTTTGGTAAATTATCTGTATATGATTAATGAAAACAATATCAGTGAACACTGAGGTATTTTTTTTGCCTACATTTTATAACTTTAAAAGGATTTTATGAATATTTCAATAAACTCACAATAGATATTGAGTTTTCTGCCGTTGAATTGATTGATGAAGCGTGCAGGATGGACGTTTCTGGACCAGATACTCCAACCCACACGCACAGTACACTTCCACCACCTCGAAGGCTAACAGCCGACACAGTGTATATTACACCTGGAAAAATATGTTGTTGTTTATTGTTAAAAATTAAAATTACAGTACATGACATAACAGCTGACGCCAATTCGCCATGCACTTGAAAAATATGATAAGACAAAATATAAAATAAAAATACACAGTACATCAAATTCAACATAAAAAATCAAGAAATATAATAGAAAAATGTATCAAACAGTTCACAAATACCATCACTAAAAATGTCCACTTCTCTAGGCAATGCGTTGATCAATCGAACGGCCCTTGGAACTGGTGACTTATACCTCCTAAGCGAGGTATAAGTTTTTAGAAATAAAAGTTTATGCTCATAGTTTTATCAATACTTATCGGTTGTGAGTAAACAGTTTTCCGATTTATAAAATATATTTTTTTAACTCACTGAGCTCTGTTCCATCTCTGTGAATAACAACACCTTTATATGTGGCATCTTTGTGCGCCTGGTGATGCAAGGGGTGCATGGGATGGGAAGGCGCAGTCGCAACTCGAGGAGCCGTTTGTCGCATAATGGCAGGAGTCGAAGTCATTACTTGGTTGCGAATTGCTTGCGGGGTCACGCAAGCCCATTCACCTGCAACACATCTCAGAAGTGAGTTTCATATTTTACAGCATTAACTTATCACTGTGATATAATTTGAATACTCCCCACTATAATATTTTTATCTATAGAAAGAAAACAAAAATCTTACGGTCACTAGGCTTATTTGGGCTGTCCGTAAGAGAATCGGAGTTTCTTGTTTCAGGTTGAAATCTCTCTTTACCTCGCAGCAAGACACATTTCTCTGATATTAAATCAGCATCGTCAGTAAAATTATCACAGACCCCCGACAGCGGCATCTCATTGATCGGAGTCAAAAAGTCAGCACTGGTTTCATTAGAATCGCAAAGATCTAGTGACATATTGCTTCTGTCAAGCAGGGAAACAACAGACTTCACCGAACCTATTTTGGAACATTTCCCTCCATCAAAATTCAACTTCAAGTTTGAATCATTCGCGGCTCGCGCACGATGACCTCCGTTGACACTGTAATCCACAGACTTTCTCGAAGTAAAATAAACAGAGTCAGATTTTTCAGAAGATTTGGTATCCATATGTTTGTTGGCCAGATTTAGATTATTTTCTCGATTTTCGCTTCCGAGAATATTTTCAGATCTCGACTTGGATATGCTCGAATTATAATAATCTTCATCCATGGATATATTGGATACTCCCGAGATGACATCAGGGATAAGAGAAAGGTCGGCGTCCAGTCTGTGTTCAGTGTTGCTGATGCTGGAGACCATGTCTTGAGTGGGGGTCGGAGTGTGCGTCTTGTCCACGTTGTGACAACTCGACGACTTAGTCACGTCTCTGGTCACTTGGGACACGAGAGAATTCTGAATGCTTTGGCTGGTTGGCGATTTCCTGCTGCCGCATTCCTCAATCGGATCTGTATCAGAATCTATAAGAAATAAAATCGTTGAAAGGAAAATAAATAACTATGTATATTACAATAATAAAACTAACACCGGTGTGTTGACGTTCTCACCTGATTGGTGGTTTTGCACAGGAGAGAGACTCATATTCCTACTTCGGGGTGCTGACGGATGCACAAGTTTTGACTCGTGACAAAAGTCTGTGATGATGGATGAGATTGGACGGCCGACTACTTCAATGCGAGCTTTTCCAAATGTTAAGGTTGTGAAGTGATGATTGCAGGCTGATATCGCCCCAGCCTCGTCTACTACCAATAGACCGCTTACATTATGATAGACCTAAAATACAATAATATTATTATAACAAAAATAAATTAAAGATGTGCCGCACATGTCTGCAACACAATAGGGTCCATATTATATGAGGTTATTATTTGCAAATTCGGCTCGTTCCAAAGTGGTTGAAAAATGAAGCTCGAATTTAATTTTGTAAGACAATATACATTTTAAGAATATTTTTAGTTTAACGTAATTTTGGAATGATATTTTGTATGCGATAAAGCCAGTCTGAGACTGCTATCTAAAAATACTTTTAATAGTTCACGTTTAAACAATATTTGAACGAGTCGGGTTTAGAAATAATAGCCTCAGATATTTAGATAAGTTTTAATACTGGATGTAATAAATCTAATCACAAATAATTAGAAACTAAGTTTATATAAAAAACAGAAATTACAAAATTTGATGCTTGCGTCGGATAATGGGGGTGAGGTGGTTTGATTTTGTGAGGATTTCAGAGATAAGGGAGCGTGCAAGACAGCGTCTCGTCACGTCAGTGGTTATGGAGAGACGTTGGAACTGGCTGGGTCACGTGCTGCGGATGCCTCCGGAAAGCCTCAATCCTGCCTGCCTCTTCTTTCGACCGGTGGGATTCCGGCGTCCTGGACGTCCGTCGGGTACTATCCATAGGATGTACTCGGCAGAACTGAGGGATGCTGGCATGTCATGGGAGGAAGCAAAGCTATTGGCGGGAGACAGGGAAACATGGAGGTGCCGCGTGGCGGCCATATGCTCCACATAGGGAGCGAACATGACCAAAGAAGAAGAAGAAGAAATTATAATGAAATGGTCGTTTACCCTAACTGTGATATCGTATAATTTTTTGGAGGGATGATCTTTTTCTTCCATTTGCGAATGGTTTTTATCAGTTGGTTCGTGATGTCTGATCCACAGACAAAGAGGAAAAGTACTCCCATCAAATGTTCTACCTGAAAATACCAAAAACATGTTTTATTATTTATATAATTATGTAAGTTAAAATGAAACAATATTTATTTCTTGTCAAATAAATGACTATATACAATCTTATTTCATTAATTTTAAGAAAAAATATTTGATAATTGGTGTGTTCTGAAACCGAGCAGTAAATATCTTCGGGCTTTCACTCTACTTGTTTGCTCAAATAAGTGAAGACGTAAAGGCAAAAACATGTTAACTGACACTTTTACCGACAATGAGTTACAGCATGTTCTGAGCTATCTTTTGTAAACATACTCTTTTTGATATAAAAAGCTTTTAAGTGTTAATGTTGTTAACTGCAGTCTCCTATGAAGAGAAAATCTATAAATAACAACATGAATATGTTGAATGCGTAATGAATATATTTTTTTAAATTTACATACGTTTATTTTTCAATTGATTCAAAGATTTTTACCCAATAACAATGATGTCTGTGATGTTTACATCACATTCTATCACTTACTGCTGGTACTTTCTTAGCTTCATCCTCATTTTCCATTTCAAAGAGAGATTGTGCAAGAACACCACTTCTGTTGAGCCGCTTTAGATTGTGAGCAGATAAGGTTTAACAACACTCGATGTTGTTGTCTGGTGCTCATTGTTTACATTACAAAATTGTTTATTTTCTTCTTATTATGGTTATAAAATATACTGTATTCTTCGACAAATTGATCGCCAAGCAAGTTTGATGTAAAATGATTCTTTGTTTTTAAGTATTAATTATTTGATGAAAATATATTGATAATAAATACCTGTTGCTTTCTGTTTGGCAATATTTTTTGATATTTCAGAACTATCTTTACTAGGCATATGAATGGAGGGCACGAGGGATGATATGTTTAATCCGATCAGTCGTTCAGTGTCTTCGCACTGAAAAATCAAAGCGGCTTCTTCGGAGTCGCAGCCTGTTGTCACACCGGTTTCGCCATCAACATATATCTGACAAAAAAATAATATTACTAATATTATACTATAAAAAAATTGTGGACAACACTAATGATTTACTTTGGTATCATACATAAAATAGAAATGTTTCAGAGGTATATAAATAAATAAATAAGTAATAAACATAAGAGCTAATACAGGGTTTATTCCAATTTCATTAATACAAACAATAATAACGTACAATGGCTTGCTTGATGTGAACAGGTTCAGCAACAGCTAGACAAGGGCCGTCGGGTTCAAGTTGTCGGATCCAAAGAGATACAACTGTTATTCCGCCACTCCCTGTTATCATTTCCACTACCTGCGTAATACAATAAAAAAATCACAACTGAGAAAAGATTCATTCGTAACGTATCCAAATAATTTTGCTACATTTTCTCTTTATGATTAATTAGAATGGATGAGTATTAATTAATCATTCAAGCAAGTAATTGAGTAAACATATATTCTATTTTTGTTGTTATATTTATGAACTATGTATTCCATAACTAAGAAAAATTAAAGGTCACACACCTTCCCGCTCATGAGAACAAGAGTTCCATCGTCAGTATTAATTGTGCCTTCTTGCAAAGCAGCCGCCGGTACTCCTCCTGGTGGACGAGCTCGTAAAAGTTGTTCCAAGCGGAGAGCGCACAGCTCTGTTGAGGAGTATCCCAAGAGAGAACATGCTCTGTGATTCACTATCAGTATCTATAAACAGTATTGTTTTGTAATTACAAATGTTGAAAATACTAGGGTGAGTGAAAAATATGAACATGAGTTTTATTTTTACCTGTGATGTTTTTGAGTCAATGGTGAAGACTGCCTTATTAGGGTTGATTCCCTGTGCAGCTCTATCAACTGGAAAAGAAGTTCCTGAGCCACTCGGTAATGGAGACTCACTAAGAGATGCCAGGGATGAGTTGAAACGAACCCCATTAGGTCCATCCACTAATAATCAAAATAAAAACACTTTAGGAAGGTAGTTGGGGCATAGCTCAAGATTATTAAAAAAGAAAAGACGAAAGTTGAAATAAAATATTGAAAACAAAGCATATTTACCTCTGACATACTCCATAGTCTGTTTTGGTTTGGGGATGGCATATTCGGATTCCATCTTTCTTATCTTGATACCAGTTCTAATCCTCGGAAAACTTTGATTTTTCTCAAATGAGTAGTCATGTATTTTATCTTGTCCAAATCGATCATATAGTGGGCGTTTTCTGAGACTGAAAAATAATTAATTTATAGCTGAAAACCGTTTTAAATAACCATTATAGGTCAGGTCAAATGACCACCGACTGATATCACGAAATGTCAAAATTGATACAAAGGTCTCTCGGGAGAAGACATATTGAGACTTTAAATAAATATTCGTGTTAAGATTTATTTTTTATAAGTTGACAAAGCGTGTGATGAGCGAAATCAGTCTTGATCGTTTAAAACGTGTGAAAATAGTACAAAAAAATGTGTTTTATTTTTTAAAATATTCAGATACTGAGATTTAAAAAAAATATATTTGGGACCTAAATAAAAGAGGGATATCATGTAGTGGTATTATATAATTAACATAGCACCAAGAATTCTTGGCTACAAAAGATGTGTGAAGTGGTATCAAAAATATTATTAATATGTACAATGTATTATTACTTATTCCATATAGAAATGACATACTTTTTTAATCTATGTGGTGACAGGTACTTTGATGGGGATGCTAGAAGATTTCTTCTTATATCGCCTAGAAAACTTCTGCCTTGTAACCGCTGGCACTGTAATTATATTTGTAAATTTATAAAATATAAATTTAAACATTCACAACATCTTACTTCAAAAATTGCCAAGCCAGCTCCCAATCTAAAGGATCTTTACAGAGGCTGTTAAAACGAGAACTGAGTCTGTATCAGTCGCTCAACCTCTCTAGTCACTCTCTCTATTTTCTATTTTGTAGGATGAGTGGATGAAGAGGTATGAAAAAAACCATAAATATAAAAACCAGTCATATCTTTCGGTTTCAAATCCATAAATTGCGTTATTAGTGTATGTGCACAGGGATGATGTATTGAAAACTTGTGTTTGTTGTGTCCTTTATTCAACTACATGTCTGTATTTATAAATCTTTATGCATTAATTGTGTATATGTTTTAAGACGTTGAAGTAAACAAATTGTAAAACCAGAGACAAGAATATTCAAACATATATTGTCTTGTTTTATATTTACGTCGTCAGTTGACAATTCTGTCAATCAGGGACTAATCAAAAATCAACGTCTTGTAATAAAATTTTCTTCAAGAAGGAAGCATTAGGAATGATGAAATGAGAAAAAATAACTTACTGTTGGTGGTATTTTATTTGAACTTTCCGGAGAAAATGAATCATCTATGCTCCTCAATGTACATCGAGTGTAAGATTGAAAACTCGAATCATTCGAGCGAAAGCTGAAAGAAATAGCAATCAGATATAATTATCGAAGTCACAAACGGAAAAGCTTTGAAACCATTCAATGTGATTGATTATTATATACCAATGTTTCCCAAGACATAGAAATGTCAGCCTTCGCACACACGATTTATTTACATTGAGTAGTATTTATAAACTACCCAAAAATCAATAAATTCCGTTTTCAAACGCGCGCAGTCTGAACAAGATTGCACAAAAAAATTTGACAGATACAACGGACGTGTTTGAAAAATAAATTTGACTGCTTGATCACATACCTGGATTCCATTTTGAATAAACAATATTATCAAATTATTTTGATTAAAATTTCAATCGAGCTTAAAAACAAAATATCTTACAACTTCAAAACATTATTCAAAATTGTAACGTTAAGAATGTTACCAGCGTTGATTGTTGCTACACTATAAAAACTTTTTTATCTATAATATTGAAGGCTTGCAAAAATTATATTACTTTATACACTTTTAATTTGTCATAATTGATTACACACTACATCTATTATGAATTATATATTATTTTTGGTAAAGAATGAAAACACCACAGAAAAATGCGTTTATTTATCGACAAAGTTGTTAAAAGTTTTGAAAAATGTTAGCCCCTTTCACTTTTATTGTTTAAAATAACAAATATGATTATAATAAATTCAACGTAGGTATAAAAAATAATATTTATCATAACATATGGTTGCTTGAACACATAGACATTGAAAGTATTGTGTTACTTATTTTATTATATTCGGTTTATATAAAATATTTACTAAATATAACAATAAAAAAGGATTTGGCTTCCTACAATTCGAGCGTCATGGATTAGCAATGATGTTTACACTATGACTTCAGTTTATTTCAATACTTTGGATTGTTTCAACAGTGGCGGATTACGTTATAAGTGTATGAACCGCGTTCTTGGAGTTTTCAAACCATTGGGGCCTAAAAAAAAATATATTCAGAGGCGGACTAAGTAATTGGAAGACCCCAGGCGCAAAACGATTCGATGGCCCGGTTTTTCAGGTAGCAGGATTCCATTCAAATATAATTCTTTTTTGAGGTCCCAGAGATTTGGAGGCCCCAATTGCCCATCTTGTGCGTTTATGGAGTAATCTGCCGCTACTTATATTATATTGACATTGAATCCTGTTATCTAAAAAACAAGGCCTTCGAATCGTATTGCACCTGTGGTCTACCAAATTGCTTAATCCATCAAACTTGGATATACATCTTGTATATACAAGATTTTTCGTCCCTAATGGATCGGTATAGTTCAAATTGATGAAGGGATTTTCTCGACGCAAGTAATTTATAATATTAGATATGCAGTTCGTATTGTTTTCACATAGTGTCTTTTTTTGCTTCGGAAGGTTCACAAAATTGAAAGATTACAAAAAGATTGATTGTCTATTTAATGGTGGATCCAAACGTGCACCATCACTTTGAGTATTTCCACGAAGATTCCGATCAGTTATAATGACTTGGACAAAATTTAAGTACCAAGCAGGCCGCTTTATTAATGAGTGACTGGTGTCTCTCATCTTTTACACAGAGAAAAGTTTTTTAGCAGCTACGTGCCTGCTAAAGTTTAATCGCGGATCTAATTAACGAGTTCAATGTATTTGGTCTCTGAGCCTGGGATGTAGTCTGGTATTGGTAATGTATATAACTTTGAATGTTTTTTGCAACTCAGTTCTTTAACAGAGTGGGTTCTTCGAATGACGACAATTTTCGAAATGATTTCCTCATCATAAAGAATCGAATTTGAAGCTCTCATCCGCCTAACTAGATGAAACTTAAGCCCTAGAAACAGATGGCATTCGGAGGTCATTTTCATAAAACAAATCGTCCAGAAAGTTTTTAGCAACTCAATGATTCAATTAATCTGTAGTCAGTGGCGGTTTATACTATAAATAAATGAGGCGCACGCTTGGGGCTTCCGAATCTTAGGGGGCTCAAAAAGACATATATTATATGCCCATATACTTTTTGTTCAGATTTTTATATATTTTTGATTAGTTCACATGATTTTTTTTGACGTTCTTCTTATGTTATCTAAAAACAGGACCTTTAAACATTATTGCGTTTGAGGCCCATTGGCGAATCCAGAAATTGTCCTACGAGGGGGCCATTCAATTTGAAAATAAACATGATACATAAATAATACATTAAAAAATAAATGATTTAAAAATAATATATCTATATAAAAATAGTCAATACTTTATTAAGTATGTATGCTATAAAATATTGTAAACTAAACGATTAAGTTTTAATAATGGAAAATAAATTCTACTCAGGGGGGGCCATGGCCCCCATGGCCTCCTCCTTGGATCCGCTTACGCTGGGGCCTCCCATGTGCTTAATCCGCCACTGCCTGTAGTGAAATAAAACATCAATCACATAACCCAAATATTTAAGGATGTATTTAAAAGTATTATAAACAAACTTGTTATAACTTGGTTACCGTTGAAATAATTGTTGTATTTATGTGTGAACGTTAACTGATAAATGAGCTGGGCACCAGCCTTATCCACTTTTACTTGGTGAATCTAGTGATTGAAAAACGAAAACAATGTTTTTATTTTACTGGCGAATTCGTAAGGTCGATTGAAAATGAAAGTGCACTAAATTTATTGCAAATTTTACTCGCTCTGGTGATCACGGAAGGAAAATAGACGTTGCCAATGTAGCTATTATACTGTTAAAATTTACCGTTGGTATAAGTATTCTTTTAGAAAAAAGGTAAGAACTTGTGTACCGGGTAATATATTATTAAATTGCTATTTGACTGAACGATTAGGCATATTATTATTGAAATTAAAGTGGCATTAATATCAAATTATATACAATTATAAATTATAATAACTGTCATTTCAGTTTTTATCACCATGAATAAAAGCTCCAATGCGTTTTTTTTATCATTTTTATCGGGTTCGTAGTGCAGTGGACAACGCCTTTGGATTTCCTGCCGGATCTCACGAGCTCGAGGCCCAGTTCAAAGTAGTGACAAGTCATTAATCGAGTTCTGTTCGAAAGCATGGATGTTTGTGATTTCTAAAAATTCCCTTAATCTCTTCTAGTTAGAAAATAACGGGGTGTAGCGAGAGCGATTAGCTAACCACTACTCTCTTCGTAAAAAAAGACGTTAAACAACTGAGTAACAAGCAGTTTTCGAAGATTTTTTTGTTGAGGTAACTCCATTAGGGGGCCATATGCTCACATTGAGATTGGATATGGATAAAAAGTTTGTATTTTGAGCAAATAATACTATGTTTGTATTTCAATGGCAAATTTTATTGGCATTAAAATTAGAAGGTTCTTAAAAACTACCCAAACAAATGTATCGATATATTATATTGTAAGAAAGGTAAGTAAAACGATCTATCGCTTATTCGGAACAATGACGCAATTAACGAAGATATTTTCAGAAATCGTCAATAATTTTTTTCATACATAACAATTGGTACAATTGAATCGTTAAGGAATAGCATCGGAATAATAGATGTGGATTTAAATACGGAAAATTTACTCTCGTTCCGCACGATGTCACTTGTTATTTAATTTGACAAAAATTGGAAAATTTGCACATGCGTCGTTGTTCTGCCGGATAAGTGATATTCAGTGGTATAGAAAGGGGTCCTGCCACCCGGGGAGGTACTTGAATTTTCCGCCCTCAATATTTCTTCTAATTTTGTTTTTAAATAACTTTTACTATTTTTCTTATCTATGAACTAGGAGTTTGTACTTTTTAGTGGCTTACTTTTTTATGTATACATATAATTTCTCGAAAAATATTGTATTTATTTTTGAAAATGCCGCTGGGGCGGGCCGCCTCTACCGTACCCCCTTTTCTACGCCAAAGTTGATATTGTGTGTATGTATGCAGAAATCCGATCGACAAAAGGAATCGCTGACGTTTGTGAAAGATATGCTCACATTATACTCAGCGCCGGCGCTAAGCATTTGGCCGCCCCTCCAGATTTCGGTCGCCTGTTCTGATTGCACGTAGTGCCGGCACTGATCATACTCACAACACAAAATTCATTCACGAGAAAAGGTTCGCCAAAGGCATTCGTTATGGCAGCGTTGTGTAACAGTAGGTTACATTTTTTTCTATTGTTGCAGTTAATATCATTTTAATTTTGAACATTAGATAAGTGACCAATCTATCTAAAAACACATTAATATTCATTAGCTAAAAATAGTGTGTCAACTATAAGATAACGATAACTATACAGGTGTAATTTTTGCGCAGATATGCATATATGTTACTAATAATCAATCAAATTGCTGTGTCTACGTAACATGCAGATGTATATTGACATGGTACCAGTTGTATACGCAGAAACTCTAACTATCCCTTTTGTAATGACAACAGGCGACAGTAAAAAGTTTAGTTTAATTAATGACTTTAAAAAAATAATATCCAGATATTGCGATTTGCTTGCGACAACACTATTTTGGCAACGTTGTCTAAAGGCAACGATGTATTTTTTGACGCTCAACTGTCAGCCGAGGGAAGGAGTATGTAGTTGTAAATTGTTGTAAATCGACAAGGATCTTCCTTCTTTTGTAGTAATTAAATCGCAAGCCTGCGCGGGCGACAGAATTTTGTTAAAAATAGTTTGTTTTTTTTGTGTAATGTCATTCTCGATTCATTCCGGCGATATTGATTGTTGTAACTTAAATCCCATTTGTAATTTTTTTGTATGATTTTAAATAAAATGTTTGTAAATCCCTAAATAAACGCATAATTTCGTAAAGCTGATTTTCTTTTCCAATTCCTACCATCGCTGGCTCGCCTTTCGGCGAGTATGGCAGTGCGTTTCATTTACGTATTTCGCACAAATTGGTTAAGTGCACTCAGAGGAAAATTTCGAGTCATGTCAATATACATTGTATTTTCATATTAGTTGGATATCATTCAGATAGCTTTAATGCGACTGGAACAGCGACGTTCAACATTTGACACATGGGAATAGTTTTAATGCGACACATGGGATATTGAAGAAATATTTCGTGAACCGCTGAGTAAGAAATATAAACCATTACGAAGTACACTAATTTATACATGCCTTAGCTGAGGAATCGTAAAGATTTCAATTTCTTCAATTCCAAAGAAAGCTTTCATTGCAAATTCATACATAATTCAATTTTGAAATAGTATCTGTCAAATGGAGAGTTTAAAAAATAAAAAGTACATTATTATTGATGTATTTGTTTAATAAAGGTTTCAAAAATAAATAGTGCGCTTTAGTTAAGATGCAATTTTGTATTGAAAATAATACGATTTCTTTGCTTAAGCATGCCAGTGGCACCCTCATTTTTTTATAGATAAATGTTATTACAATATATTATAAATGCTTAACATAACTGGGATGATTTTAAAATCCTATTAAGCTAGATTCTATCAATTAAACGAATGTTTGTAAATAAGCCAATTTATTAATTTGTCTTATAATATAGGTATCGCTGTAGACTGTGACACTCGCCCTCAGTACACATTGATAATATTAATTGGCATAAATAAAATGTCTCGACGCAAGTTGATGTAATTAATAAAATTTTCCGATTCGGAAAAAAAAGATTCTTCATAGTTATCAATTAATAAGCTTCAGATTGTTTTCAAATGGATATTTTATCGAAAATGACAATTAATTACAGATATTAACAAATTTAATTACCGACAGAAAACAAATAATTCATTTCAAGACTGTATAATATTGACCGTAGAAAGTCGTTTGCGGTCAAATAAAACCACTGTGTAGATGATGACATTTATTGCAGTCGTAAAAATTTGATTAATTTTTGTTCGGAGTAGGTTTGAGGTCAGCAAAGTAAGAACCACGAATCAACACGAGTGATTTGAATAGAATTTTATTAAAAAAAAATCTGCCAAAAATATTTATTAAACTTATCTTATAATGTATCTATATTTAATTACTAATAACATTTTAGACGGATTAGAACAAAAATGACTGAGAAAATCATTCATATATTACGACAATAAATAACAATCTTAATAGAAAATTTAAATTAACTTTGATTATTCCACGTATTGTGTTACTAACTGTGACACGTGTTTCGCCTCTTTCAGAGGCATCTTCAGACTTACTATCGCAAAGTTTGCTTAAGTAATGAAGCAAGATTGATTCTAACATTTTAAAATTATAAAATTACAAAATGTAGGTTTGGGTTTTTTTTCCTTTTAAGAGGAGCAAGGAGGGGGGTGTAGAATCGAAATAAAGCAAACAGATAATGATACTAATTATACTAATGAGTTGTAAACAATCAGAATGGGATTTTTCCTTTTTAAGGGAAGCAAAGAGGGGATTATAAAATCGAAACAGTGCAAACAAATTTAATCATACTACTAATGACGTTAAACATTACAAACTATTAAACTAATGAGCTGCAGTCAATCAGCTAGGTTTGTGATTACTCTATTAATTGGAAACAATTTGAGTAACGGGGAACCGCCTGTGCTATTAAGAATATTATTTAATAATATTTCTTTTTTGAGTTTTATTAATTTCTAAAAATTTTAATCTTGTTTAAGTAATTTACATACTAGCAAATTTATTCAACAATGTGCAGTAAAATTTGATATTAATACGAGTTGAATTATTTCTGGAAGTTTCACTTGTTTATTTACTTTTTATATTTAAGTTATTGTGTTGATAGCTAACAGGTTCCGATTTACCATAATTATAATAACATAGCCGATGTTCATTTTTATGTGTGACAGTTTTCTAAATATGTTTAATTTTTCTGCCATTTTAAGGGCGTGTGAGACGTTTTTCTCCGCCATTAATGCATAGAATTATTAAGACTCTGAATTGTCGTGTCGTGACTCAAATAGGATTTACCTATACGTCTCGCGAAATTTCCACCTTCGTATGCCTACTGACAAAATAGTGTCTCTATTCTGGACCAGTAGTTCTTACGTAAAAAAATACAGTGGCCGCATTGTAAACATCGGCGGTCCCATGGAAATGTCTAGTGGCCTCACCAAACATTTATTTTGATATGTGATAAAAATAGCTTTTTTATTTACTAAGCAATGGATCATCTTATAAGTTTATATTCACTTAAGAAATTATTTAAACATATTGTTATTTATTTATTGGCATTGCAATAAAAAATGTTCAACAGTTTTCCCTTCCAATGAAAACCGAATCATCTCTTCTAAGTTTGTATTTGTCAGCTAATATACAATAATATATGATATTGATCTTTTTTTCAGTGCTATGAATTTTTTAATAAGATGCAAAAGATTTATTTTTTTAATATGAAACTATAGACCCAAATAACTCACAAATACCACTTTTAGGGTGTGTTCACTGTCAATACTTAGTGGAAAGGCATTATATTAAAAGAATACATTTATTAGTTGATAATGCCCACCATGAGCGAAATCGGTCCTGCTCTTTTGAAATAAAAATGGAATTAGTAAAAATGATTTTTTTGATTTTTGAAAATATCTCATAAATAGCTTTTTTGGGTATTTGGGTTATTAAACAAGTCGATTAAGTGCTGGAAATGTCAGGTGTATTCAATCAATTTTACGAATTAATTTGTAAAAACATTTTTTTTAGAAATATCAATATTTACTATGAAGCTGCTGCTGGCCGCACATGAGAACCATTGTTCTAGAGTCTAGAAAGAGTTTAAAATGTAAAGCGTATTGAATATCTATATATATAAAAGAAAGTGGGGTTTGTTACACCACGTATATCTCGAGAATAACAGCTCGGATTTTAATGATCTTTGATTTATTAAATTCGTATCCGCCTAGAATAGCAGAATAAGCATTAAAACATCGGAAAAATATCACGGGAAATAAATTATGAATAAAATAAATGTTTTCATACATTTTGTTTATTTGAAATTTCCAAATCGAACTTGGAACATGATTTTGTATACTGTTTACGGTTAATGCACTAGGTGGCGTTGGTTGCATTATACCATAGACTGATGATATTGACAGTTGACTTGACGTCAATTGCGATGTAATTATACGCATAACGTTTTAAATATTATTATTTCATTGATTTGAATAGAGTACACCAACTTGGGTCGCGATAAAAATACACTGAACTACATTTTAAAACGATTTCGAAATAATACGGAGCAAAAAAAGAGAAAAATCGACCATTCATTTAAAAACATGGACAGAAATATTACACGGGAACTGGATATCTCAAGAGATCAAAGCGATGTCGTACAAAATATGCGTAAACGGTTTCGTCTATTGTCTCATAGTGTCGTGAATGATTTTGAATGAGGCCTTTGATTTTTTTTAAATTTTTTAAAATAAAATTAAGATACAATAACCAATAATGAATTTAATATAAAATAACTTTGATTAATTAAATTTTATATTAAAATGAACTTCCACAAAGTTACCGCCGAAACCATAGAAAGTAATAATGAATTTTATTTTTTGATATCCTGAATTGATTTTTATGCAAGGAAATCTATTTACAATTTTTTTTTTATCTTCTTTTATATATATAAAAATCTCGTGTCACGGTGTTTGTCGCCAAACTCTTCCGAAATAGCTTGACCGATTTTGATGATTTTTTTATGTATATTTGTTAGATATGAGAATAGAATGTAAACTATATTTCATCCCGCTAGGTGAAGGGTGTCCCGATCCAGATTTTTTTTTCAATATTCCTGACAAGTCATCGTTCCAATTTAAAACAATTGAAATGGACGTCTTTAAATTCAAATTTCCTGGCTTAGAACTGAAGCATCGTAATAATATTGAGAGAACTTTATTTTAAAGTTTGCATCGCTACGACGTTTTTTAAATAATCGAATATACTGATTCGATTTTTTGAAGCTATAATTATAGGGCTGGGAGCTGATTTGACAGATTTTGTTCAGTGACGTCATTGATTCGATTATTGGAGGTATGGTTTTATTTTGCATCTGGCCTTGAAAATATTTTTAATTTCTTACATGCATTAGGAATATTCTAATGACAGTATGGATATTTTATAGAACTGTATTTCGACTTTTATTTTAAAATCTTCTACTAGGAAAAATGATTGTTAGAAAACTTAAACATTATTCTAAAAATTAAATAATTTACAATTTCAAGATTTTTTGGAGCTGATTTGACAGATTTTGATCAGTGTCATTGATTCGATTATTGGAAGGTATGGGTTTATTTGGCATCCGGCGTTGAAAATCTTTTTAATTTCTTACATGCATTAGGAATATTCTAATGACGGTATGGATATTTTATAGAACTATATTTAGACTTTTATTTTAAAATCTTCTACTACGAAGAATAATTGTTAGCAAACTTAAACATTATTCCAAAAATTCAATAATTTACAATTTAAAAACTGCAGGGCTGTCGATATATGCGCCGAGGTCGGTTTATGCTACTATGAAAAATGATTCTTAGCAAACTTGAACATTATTCCAAAGATTTAATAATTTACGAAACTTCTGCTTCTACGAAAAATGGTTGTTAGCAAATTTAAACATCATTCCAAAAATTAAATAATTTACGTGGTCTATTTCTGCTACTACGAAAAATGATAGTTAGCAAACCTAAACATTATTGCAAAAATTTAAAAAAAATACGAGGTCTATTTCTGCTAATTTGAAAAATAATTGCTAGCAAAATTAAACATTATTCCAAAAATTAAACTTTTTTTAGGTTTCTCGATTTTTTGAAGCTATAATTATAGGGCTGGGCAAAGATTTTTTGGAGCTGATTTGACAGAATTTGACCAGTGTCATTGATTCGATTATTGGAGGTATGGTTATATTTTGCATCCTGCCTTGAAAATCTTTTTTATTTCTTACATGCATTAGGAATATTCTAATGACAGTATGGATATCTTATTGAACTATATTTCGACTTTTATTTTTAAATCTTCTACTACGAAAAATAATTGTAAGCAAACTTTAACATTATTCCAAAAATTAAATAATTTACAATTTAAATACTGCAGGGATGTCGATATATGCCACGAGGTCTATTTCTGCTACTACGAAAAATGATTGTTAGCAAACTTAAAATTTATTCCAATAATTAAATAATTTACAATTTAAATACTACAGGGCTGTCGATATACGCCACGTGGTCTATTTCTGCTACTACGAAAAATGATTGTTAGCCATCTTTAACATTATTCCAAAAAATAAATAATTTACAATTTAAATATTGCAGGGTTGTCGATATACGCCACGAGGTCTATTTCTACTACTATAAAAAAATATTGTTAGCAAACTTAAACATTATTCCAAAAATTAAATGATTTACAATTTAAATACTGCAGGGCTGTCGATATATGCCCCGAGGTCTATTTTTTTAGTACGAAATATATTTTTAGACTTTTTATTAATCTAAAAATTATATTATTTACAATTTAAATACTGCAAGGCTGTCAATATATTATGTCCCGAGATCTACTTCTTCTTATACGAAATATATTTGGTAGCAAACTTAAAACATTTCAAATATTCTAAAAAATATATTATTTACAATTTAAATACTGAAGGACTATCGTTATATATCCCAAGATCTTTTTCTTTTTCTACGAAATAAATTTGTTAGCAAACTTAAACATTTCAATTATTCTATCTCTATTCTAAAAATTATCTCTATCTCTAAATAGGCTTGACCGATTTTTATGATATTTTTAATGTATATTTGTTAGATAGTAGAATAGGTTTTAAAATATATTTCATCCCGCTAGGTGAAGGATGTCCCTATCCCGAATTTTTTTCAATATTTTTGACGTCCGTCGTTCGTATTTCAAACAGAACGAAATTATTTATGTTGTTGAATGACAGATGGCGCTAAGTGCGCAGCAACTTAACTCTTTTTAAGTTTGATACGTGCCATGGTTACGTCAAACAATCAAAGGGTATTGTAAACAATTATCAAGTGAATTTTTAATAGTCGTCACAAAGCATTTCTTTCCCTGTCAAACAATTATGCTACCTAAAAGACTTGCTATTAGTTGATCTAGACCTCAAGCACGAAAGAAAACGGCATCACGAGCTTCAGAAACAGAGGAGCAAGTTTGGAAACCGTTCGAGCTCTCACTGCTCAAGCCCGATCGTCTGATACAATGATATGCAAACAACCCTTTTGACCGTGATTAGGAACGAAAAACACAATTTGAGGTCGACAAATTGGGTACATTCGTTCAAACAAATCTTCCGAAATTGGTCCCAGAACAACGCATAGCGTAAGACAGAATTATGCATGCAATCAAACACAAGCCAAAACGTTGGATCACGAAACAATATTGTTGGCAATCGCTTCATCTGCAATTGCAGCAAATCTTTTGGATGGTGGTCAAACAGCGCATTCAGCAAAGAAATTGCCTTTGAACACCAACATGCAATATCAAAAAAAATCATGATTGATGAAGTACTTTAATCATATCAACTCATTAAATGGGACGAATTTACTATGGCGCACAAAAAGGCATTAAAAAATCTTCACTATATGTACACTAAAAGATTTGAGAGGAAATGAACAGGTCTTTGGTGGCGAACCTTTTTTATTGTCTGGTGTTTTTCGACAAACTCTACCAGTTATACCACGTTCAACAGCTGCTGATGAATCAAGTGCATGACTCAAATCATCAGTTTTATGGTGACATGTGCAGAAATTGACTTTGAAAGCTAATTTGCGTGTAAAATTACAGTATGATGCATCCGCTGAACGTTTCAAAAAACAATTGTCAGATATTAGTAATGAAAAATAGAAATCGATGAATCCACACATTACCACCAAGCTTCTGTAAAATTACAGGAACCGTAAGAGAATTGATGCACAAAGTTTTCCCAAATATCGCAAAGAATTACAAAAATCATCAGTGGCTTAGTGAATGTGTTATATTAGCAGTCAAAAACAACGATGGTAATGCCATCAACTTCAGGATTCCAAACGAAATACCAGGCAAAGAAACAACGTATAAGTCCATCGATACTATAAATTGATCAAGACGAAGTTGTCAATTATCCAACTGAATTCTTAAACTCACTTGATTTGCCAGGCATGCTACCGCACATTTTAACACTGAAGATTGGCGTACCTATTATTTTTCTCCGAAATATAAATCCACCACGACTTTGCAACGGTACCAGGCTTTCAGTGAAAAATTAATGAACAGTATCGTCTAAGCTTCAATTTTAAATGGAAAAATTAAAGGAAACGATGTACTGTTGCCAAGCATTCCAATAATTCCGACAGATAAGCCATTAAAATTTAAATGTTTGCAGTTTCCAGTGCGACTCGCATTTGGACAATCGCTACAAGTGTGTGGACTTAATTTTAAAAATCCATGCTTCTCATATGGACAGCTGTATATGGCCTGATCACGCGTTGGAAAACCTTAAAATCTATTCATATACGCACCAGACAAAAAAACAAAATATATCCAAAAGCACTTCAATAAACATAATTAAAACACAAACACTTTCTTTCTTTGAGTGGCATTGCAACGCATGCCGGGTCAGCTAGTTAATAATATATGTACTATGCTATGATATTTATGAGTTTTACACGTGGATTTGGTAGCTGATGTCCATTTACTCGCACGGTATTGTAATACATAACGTGCTCTATCAGTCAATCAGTTTGTTTTATATTACCATAATTAAAGTATTTGAAACAATTGTCTATGTTTTGCCATATCTGTGTGAAGATGTGACTGGCGATCCATGGAGTGAAACAAGAATCGTCTTATTGCCATCAGAATCGGCAATCTCATTCAATCCCAATACATAATGCAAAGGATATCCTCTTTGAGGTATTCCATCAGATGTTTATCGCTCAATTGTTTTACCAGCACTTGAAACAATCGATACGATGCCTAACCGAATGGAAAATTGTAAATTTAAAATATTTTGCAACTTACTTGGAAAATAACACGCCAAGGTTGCCGACGTGAAACAAATTGAAGTAAAAACGATTTAGTGAAACAAAAAAAAAACGAAACATTCATCAGCAAGAATTCGGTTTTAAATATTTATTATTGTTAAAAAAAGTATGGTCGTAAATTTTGACAGTACTTACGTAATATAAATCAATCTTGGGTCTATTGTTGCGTGTTATTTAATAATGGCAAAGAGCGGTTTTATTTCCGTTTCAGAATTGGTTATGCGTATATTCTATTACAACGAGAATTAAACCTCGAGAAATTAAACTTATTTCTTTTTTAAATAATTCTCCTAAATAAAATCCTTCGTGTCTTAAAAATGTCAAGATTTTTTCAAGATTTTTTCAGGATTTAGTGACTAGTTCAGAGGTGGGGAACCCGCAGCCTTCTGACCAATTCTGGAAAAACGAGGTTTGGAGATATCTGGGAAAAAAGTATAGCAAATTCAGGATTTCAAATTCCTCGGTGAGCTAAAAAAAAAAACAAAGTTTGTAGATATCTGGTGAAAAAGTATAGAGGAAAAGTAGGGCAAGCGATTGAATATTAATCAATCCCGTCCCATGTTTATTGCGGCCTTATATCGAATCAGAAAAATGAATGCGGCCTTTAGAAAAGAAAAGGTTCCCCACCTCTGGACTAGCTTATCACTCTCTCTACAACTCGTACTTAGTAAGTATGAAAACATTCAAATATCAAAGACACGCATGCTTTCGAATGCAAAACCAATTGAGGAGCAAACATTCAAAAAGTGTTTTGTCACACAAATACAAAGCTTGGAAAATGATGATTTAAGTGTTGCAAAAGTGACGGTTTGTATGAATGTGTCAACTTTGTGATTTCATTTTAATATGAAAAAAAACCTTTTTGAACATTAATTTTGATTTCCATTCATAGGTTTTATTATAAGCTATTAGAATTGATATAAAACGCCATTTTTCAAAATTTGTGACAAAACACTTTTTGAATGTTTGCTCCTCAATTGATGAAACTGTTCGTTCTGTTGACGCTGACCATTTAACCACAGTCCCAGTACGTTCAATCTCTATCTATACGCTCTTCCAAAAAGAGAGATTGAGCTACTGAATAACTGACAGTCTGACAGACAGAAGCGTTATTAGCAGTTCACATACTATTAATTAGCGTTGTGGGCTTCCGTGCTGAATCTCACGAGTTCGAGTCCCTGTACGAACAGATTTTTTTGGATTGATGGGTGATTGTGATGTCTAAAACTTCCATCTCACCCTTCCGATACTTCAATAATTGGGCGTAGCGAGAGCTAACCAGTTAATCACTAGTCCGACTGAGTAACAAACAGTTGTCGTAGAAACACTTCTGTTAAGATATATCCATTAGAAGGCCATACGCTCCACAAAAAAATGACTAAACAAAACTAAAATAAAATAGCACAAATTCCGCCATGCCCACTTTCAATATATGTAAAGTATCCTAACTCCAGATTGAAAGATGCCCATTTCCTTGCAGATTGATTATCTTCTGATGTTTTTTAATATACCTTGCGAAGGGATCTAATATAGATAACTTGTATACGACATTGTACATCAATATCTTCTTGTCCTAAATAATATATTTTAACAATTATAAATTGGTCTTAAATTGCTTGTAGATTTCAGCGTTTGTATGAACGAGACACCTATTGTTTTTCCGTTTCCTTAAGTATTCTACGGAGAGTTTTCTTTTCCAATTCATATTTCGATAGCCTTGTCTTATCTTTTCGTTAGACTTCAGGTATCACGCATGTACTGAACTAATAATTTAGCTTTCACGTTGTATGTATATATTTGTTTTAATTAATGAGCTTAGATTTTAGAGTCTCCCGCTGTGGTCTTGTTAATTAGAGCTTGTTCTACCAATCAGGCGGGTCTGAGTTTCGATTCATGGTAAGGCAGTGATTTCCAAACGCGAGGCGCACCTCTCTGGTGAGGCATGGACCATTGCAAATGGAGTCGCATTTTTTTTTTGAATATTTCCTTATCCTTTAAAATATGACTATATTATTACATGAAATAAAAGATGAGGAGGCGTGAAGATATATTTTTTCAATGGGACGCGCAGTAACACAATGTTCGGAAGACCTCTGTGGTTAGGTTAATGTCAAATTTATATTTTTTCAATTCAAATTTAAGACCTAAGACGTGGATTTTTGTGATGTCAATACTCCTTGTATTGATTGTGATTCGCGAGTGACTTTCTCATCGAGTATATCTTGTGTGATCTTTTAACTACAAAATATTGGCGCATTGATATTAGCTGTATTGTCTAGTATATAAAAAAATTAAAAAAAGAATATCTTAGCTCATAAAAACAAATATTAGAGGTATACCAAAGTAATTTCAGTCGAATTGAAAAAACAAAAGCATTTATGACATATCCTTTTGAAATTAATACGACTAGCTGTAAGCCCGTTGACCTCAACGGGGGGATTTTTGTTGCATTTTTAAGTAGTCAAAATTTACTGGTGTGAAAAATAAATTACAAACCTATTTATTGAATAAGCCAGAAATTCTAAAAGTAAAAGAAATATATCTCGGGGCATATACCGACAGCCCTGCCCTGCAGTATTTAAATTGTATATAATATAATTTTTAGAATAATTGAAATGTTTAAGATTGCTAACAATCATTTTTCGTAGAAGCAGAAATAGACCTCGGGGCATATATCGACAGCCCTGCAGTATTTAAATTGTAAATTATTGAATTTTTGGAATAATGTTTAAGTTTGCCAACAATCATTTTTCGTAGTAGCAGAAATAGACCTCGGGCATATATCGACAACCCAGCAGTATTTAAATTGTAAATTATTTAATTTTTGGAATAATGTTTAAGTTTGCTAACAACCATTTTTCGTAGTAGCAGAAATAGACCGCGGGGCATATATCGACAGCCCTGCAGTATTTATTATGACATATCCTTTTGAAATTAATACGATATTTTTTGTATGTTTCGTTTCATCTGTAAAATAATGATCAAATATATGTAAGTAGTAACTTTGAATTGAACGAGAATGTATTATAACACGAGCAAGCATCATTAACAAAAAGATCGTAAAATTTTATGTGCTACAAAAAAATAATATTCTGACATCGTGTAATAAGACAAATGATTTTTAGTAATTGCATAATACCAAGTATTTAGTGATAAATGTAAGTATGAACCTTTAAACAAACATATTTAAATACAATATCAAAGAACAAGGTGACCCAATAAGCTACATTTTTATGTAATCAAAAGAGACACGATTTTATGATCACCGACTTAATGCAATGTTAATAGTCTTTCTGTGCAGACATTTTTTTTTACTTTGGACAGATTCGAAGAATGTGTTAAGAACCTTGCGATAAAAATAAGATAACAAACGAATGCCGGGTGAAAGGAATTATTGTATAGAAATGACAAACAAGATCATGTAAAGGTTATTTGTTGAATTATAGCATTTCTGAAACTGAAACAAAAAAAGAAATTTATTTTATTTTCATATTTCCCTACCACAAATCGACAATCGTGGTCTTTATATCACTATGACGTGAATGAAACGGCAAAAAAGAATATTAAGTGCAAATGAGTTTTATGAAGGCGGGCAGTACCTTAACAACAATTTGACCCACCACAGTAAAGTGTCTAGCAAATAAATTTATACATACAAATAATATTATATTGTTTTTTATCCATGTCCACATGCATATGATATCCTAATGGAAGTATCTCAACAAAAGTTTTTATACGAGAATTGTTTTTAAGTCGGTTGATTAACCTTTATTTTTCAGAGAGAGTAGGGATAGAATGATAGAAATAGGACAAAACTAGTGGTTAGGTAATCGCTATCACTATGTTTTAGAGTAGAATTGGAGGAGAGAATTCGAGACATCAAATAAATCCATGCATTCGGACAGAAATCCATACATTTACCGAAAAATCATTTAAAAACTGTCCGTACTGAAAGTCGAATCCGTGACTTCCGTGTTCTAAGTCAACGATGTTGACACTCGACCACGAAGCCGGATTTTTCCAACCTTTCCTTTTAATAATTCGAGGCGGTGGGATGATTATAAATAAATAACAGGATCAAACGCTTGATAGAGTAGGCCTTCTTCTTCCACAACCGGTGTTAAGTCATGTTCAATTGTATGAAGCTTGTTTGTCAAGTAAGTTTTGAATGTTCTCAAAAAATAAAGATAGTCGAAGAATTTAGACAAACGAAAAAATAATGCGGGGTGACGAGTGACGATCCAGAATATAGTTAATAGGGAAATCTTTTAAGAGTTAGACTTCACATATATTTATGTCATAGTCGTTTTAATTTTCAATATTGTCAGTTTTCATTGTTGATTCTTTCTGAATTTTTATTTTTATATTTACAAATTCCAATCTCATTTAGAAAAATATTTATTCCATTTGGAGAATTAATTAAGTAATCCGCATTAATACGGAAACGTACCAAAACGTTAACAAAAATAATTAACTCTATTATCTATGTTCGGCATACAATTTTGATATATGTATTTGTATTGAGTATACCGTATACCTAAAGGGAATCAAACAGAATAATGTTTTTGTTTTGTTCTCAGTAACTAATATATCTGTATTAATAAATATTCATGCAATTAATATATCATACACATACCTTTTTGATGACTGAAGCAGAATCGGATAAAACACTCGGAAACACTTTTGTAAATGATAAATTATTCCACTGGAATAATTATTATCATTAGATCAAACGGTGAGCTTTATTGATCTTATGAATCAAACTGAATTTAATTGCTGCATTACCTTATCTGACCTCGAATTCTTTATATATCATTTGATTGGCTAAATATTTAGATAACTTTAATGTAACGCGTACAATGACGTATGTACAAAGATATGATAATTATATAAAATTATGCCAATATGCCGAGCAGAAAAATTTCCCCTAAGGGCTACGGTCTCGTCATCTAAGATACGGTAATTACTGTCATGAAGAATTTCAACAGACAAACCCAAAGCATTCTAAAAAAAGTAAATAGAATAAATTAAATGAAATGGGCCCACAACATCTAAATTAGAAGAAAAAAAAAATATATTTAACCTTAGATGAAAGGGAGATTGGAGCTCGGCTCCACAGTTCCCCGTATAAAGATGAAATGACACTGATGATGATGATCATGAAGAATTTGGTTTAGTTTTGAGAGTAAAATTTTTGTAACGTTTTTGATATTTTGAGATCATTGATTGCAAATTTCCAACGTGAATTGATGAATGCTGACTATTTAACAACATTTTTTAACCATGTTTGCTCCCAATGTCTAGCACAGGGGTGGGGAATCTTTTCTTCTCTAAATGCCGCATTCATTTTTCTGAGTCGACATAAGGCCGCAGTAAAAATTGACTCGGGAATCTTTGGCCGGAAACAGGAATTTACGGTCAAAATATGTCAGTAATTTACGAATTTATATACACTTTTAGGGTGTTCACTGTCAATACTTGGTGGAAAGGCATTATATTAATAAAAACACAATAATCCTTTGTACTTCATTCCACTTTATTTAATATGTCAGGACCGGTTTCGCTCATTGCGAGCATTCAGTTGACAATGCTCGCAATGAGCGAAACCGGTCCTGACATATTAAATAAAGTGGAATGAAGTACAAAGGATTATTGTGTTTTTATTAATAGAATTTATATACATTTATAGAATTACAGAATTGACCAGAAGGCCGCACCAGAGTAGCCAAAAGGCCGCAGGTTCCCCATATGGCATCCTAACTGATGTATCTTAACAGAACTGGTTGTTACTCAGTCGCTCAACCTCTTTTTTTACCAAAGAGCAGTGGCGGATTATCCTATAAGCGCACGAAGCGCGCGCTTGGGGCCTCCGAATCTTGGGGGGCCTCAAAAATAGTTTATATTATATAGCCTTTATAATTTTTGTTCAGATTTTAATGTATATTGATTATTTAATTTAATTATCTGACGTTTTTATTTTATCCGAAAAAACAGGTGCTCCAAATTTTATTGCGGCTGGGGCCTCTCAAGTGCTTAATCCGCCACTGCCAAAGAGAGTAGTAGAGATAGAAGGATAAAGCTAGGAAAAGTCTAGTGGTTAACTTATCGTTCTCGCTACACCTTATTGATCGGAAGATTGCAAGGACATTTTTTAGACATCACAAACACCTATACCTTCGAAAAGGAATCAATAAATCGAGCAAAAAATGCTGTTAGTACTGGGACTAGAAAGCCAACAACGCTTACCGCTGTGTCATTGGACACGTTTTTGATTTTATTTTATTTGTAACAATGTCATATTTCAAATCAAAATATTAACGTTTTTTAATAAATATATTTATATTCACTCTAATATTAAAAACCCGGTTACCATGTTAAAAAAACCGGGTTCCCAATGTCACATGTGATCAATCTACGCGTTAAATGGGTTATTAATAAAATCGTTTGTGATTCATTCAAATATGATGTGATGTCGATAAACCCTAGTTTTCCAGTATTGGATATTATAGTAGGAAGAGCCAGACATTATTACGCCTATAACATGGATAAAAGTGAACATAGAATATCAATTGAAAAATCAATACGCACATATTACAATTTAAAAAAAATCAAACAAAGAATGAACCTTCAATAGTAAGCAATTAAGTATTTTAAAACGTTAAATACGTTTTTGTTCAATTATCAAAATTGAGGAACGAAATTATGACATCAAAAATTCATTCATTATTCAGACTGACTTCCTTATTCTAATTCTACAAAACATCCACCCACAAAAATATAATCTTATATGAGTGAAGTGACTGGTATTTATTTGCCCATAGGTGGTTTTTGAACAGAATTTAAATTAAATCTATCACGGCCAGGAAAATGCAAAGGTCAGATGTTCATAACGTAGTACATTAATGTGTAATAATAATTAAGAGTGCTCCATTTTTTTTTCTTCAATTGTGTTGCTTTTAAATTATATCCTGCACATGCAGCAACGGTAACAGGATATACGTATCAATTTATTATTAAAATAATTGTGCTAACCTTTTCAATAGCGTTTGTATTTTTAGTTCCGTGTAGATACTATGTAGGTGTGGTAAGATAGTGACATATCTCTTCGTGATGTTATAACACCTACCTGGTACAATTTAGTTACATTGAATTATCACCATTTTGTTGTAGTTATTAAATTATCTCACCTTAACTCTTTATTGACATTAAAAATGGCGTCCTTCCTCAGTTATTGATTTTATTGTGTGCTTTAAGTTATAAAGAATTCATTGACAATGAAGATATATTCAACAATGTTTGACTTCAGACGTTTTCTAATAAATATATTTGTCGAAATTATCAATTGTCAGTTTAGCTTGTTACTTAAGTATATATGTAGTAAAAACAAAATTACGAGTTTTGGATTGGAATCCGATAAAATCGAGTCTATTGATGAATATGTACCAAATCTACTCAACTATGATATAAGTATACTATAGAGCTGCAACAAAAAAATCCATAAAGAAGCAATACCGTTGACCATTATTTTCTCTCTTGAGTTTTTTTCCCAATCATCGATATATTCTAAGGCAGTGGTCGGCAAAATTATTTTTCAACTGAGCCTAATATCAACTAAACAAAAGTTGAAATATCTTTTAAGAGCCAAGATTTAAAAACTTAATCTATATTGGTAGTAGGGCATCCAATCCTGGGATTCGGGATCCCGTAATCCCGGGATCCCGTTCAATTTTCTGATCCCGAAATTCCGGGATTGACACGGCCGCGATCCCGGGATTTCGCGATTGAAAATTTTGAGCAACGAGAATTTACACGAAATTGGCAAATTGAAGATTTCAAATTCCTCGGTGAGAAAATTGGAAAAAGGCTCCGGGATTGGATACCCTAATTGGTAAGTAAATTGTTTTTAATTTGATTAGAGTACTCTTATGCTGGATTTTACTTAAAAAGTCCTCAATTTGATTGAGTTACGTTCGCTGAGAT
The DNA here is from genome assembly GCA_030503985.1 of Himalopsyche tibetana. NCBI lineage: Eukaryota > Metazoa > Arthropoda > Insecta > Trichoptera > Rhyacophilidae > Himalopsyche > Himalopsyche tibetana. The sequence continues at coordinate 4,260,166 of JAPJYX010000014.1, forward strand.
CGCTCCTTCCAACTCTAAGTTTTAAGACCAAAAACCGACTTCTATGCGTGGAACACGAAGTTTCAATCACACTGTAACATATTTGTGGAAGAGCCAAAATCAAGGGGCATAAGAGTCGCAGTTTCCCAACCACTGCCCTAATATTATCGTACATATTTTTTTAAAACTAAAACTAGTTTATTTTATTTTCTTCAAACTGTTCCCACTAGAAGTTGGACTTCATCTGAATAAATATCCTATTAAGTTATGCATATTATTATCAATGATCCACTGCAACCCAATAATATTTTCGTGTTACCTGGTCACCGATGAATAGATCCACCGGTATTGCATTCCCAGTATTGAGTAATGTTACTCGGATGGAATTTGTAATATTTCATGACGTGCCCAAAATAACTAACATGATTGAATCTTTATTTATTACCGACTTTAATCCTCGATAATATCTGTTCGTATGCTTTAACACTTCAACGTTTTGGTGACATCCTCTTGATGTAGTGTAATAAAATTACACTCCGTTTTTTTAATTTGAAAATATAAGTATTTAAAGGAGCAGTTTAAGTTTAAATTAGTTGTGCAGTTCACAAAACAGTAATAGTTTTGTAATATTGTAACTATTAAAACACTGAGTATTTTATAATAACGAATAATTAGTGACGTTATATAAGTAACAGGTGTAACACAACCAAGCTTGCGGCCGTGATTGAAACGCTATTTTGTTATAGTACAAATAAATTATATTGTTCCTTTTTAAATATATCACGTGAATATATGGGTTATGAAAGCTTGATGTTTTTATATGAATTATTTCCGTTTACTAGCTGGCTCTTAGTGGGTTAGTTTAGATTGAAATTTGAAAAAAAGTTAGAGAATTTATTTGTAAAAAACGAAGTAACCGGAAATAGCAACGAACCATTCTCGTCGAGAACCGTGTCTCCTCACCGGCGGGCTGCCAATACGTTAACCAATAGTATTCACGGTGTTCCGTGGAAAAGCTGATTTTTGTATCACCCATATAAAATTATATGGAGTAGTTAATAAAGCAGTCAAATGTTAATTTGATTCTCATTTAATGTAGCAATACGCTATAGTATCGTAAATAACGTAATTAATATCAATAGAGTTCCAAGATTAATGCAAAGAATAAATAAATATACTATTCTATTTTCTTTCAAACTTTATACCTAACCCATCTTAGATAATATACATATCGACTGTGGAAAAGAAAAAGTACATAACCCACAGTTTTTTCAAAACAGCTTTTTTTCGATAATCACAATTTATCAATCTTAATACACGTTCTGTCAAAAGGATGCAAGCTGCAAATGCCGAATTAGTATGTAAATTTAACTTTTAAGTTTGAAAAAGATGAGCTTGTAAAAAAATAAAACCATGAAAAAAGACTGAAATAAAGGTTTTTCCTAGACAATTTCATCAATTAATATTAGATTATGTCAACTAAACACCAGTTTAGGTTGTGTACATTTCATAATTTATATATGGCCTAAAATCATCAAAACACGTTTTTTGTGCCTCCTGTAAAACTTTATATGTGTCGGTTACGTCCTTTTCCATTTCCACGGTCGATATGTATATGTCAGACAATTGTCAGAAAAATCAAATGTACATCACCGTGTTCTTAAATTAAGGTATTATACGTAAATTTAAGAACGCAGGAAAAAAATAACTACTTTAATGGCCATGTCAAAACGATTGTCGCGACATTTTAAAGTGTGAAGAGTATTTATCATTGCTATTAATTATTATTTGGTTGATTGACTTGGTAACGCCTGGTATAAAATGTAGGTGATAGTTTGAGAATGTTTTTAGTGGAGTGCAAACGATTGCGCAAAACTGGAGCAGAGAAACTTGTCGCGCGGGTTTTAGGTCGAGGAGGGGAAACTGTTACGTAAAGGTGGCACACAGATTGATCGCCATTCACTCATTGATAATAACACGATTAATACTGTATTAAGTAAGCTCTTACTAATAGCCACTTGCTCAGTGAATAATAAATTATTGTGTATTTCAATTCACAGAGTACGCTAGACGATAAGATTTTGTGAACAATTGTTTCCATCTAAAACTTACTATTGTATTTTGATTTGATACAATTATAAAAAAAGAATCAGTATATTTTATATTATGTTCTTTCAATCCTCGGTGAAATGACATTATTATAAGCATGTCATGAAACATACATATTTTACTGTCGGCCTAAGTGTAAAGCTTGATTAATTTAGGTTGAACTATTATATAATTTAAGATTTCGACTGAAGGTGCTTGGTGGAATTTCAATATTAAATTTGAATCGTTCAAACTATGTACATTCTCACAGATTTTGACACTAACGACCCGGGTTTCGCATTTCGGCATCTTCAGGCGTTCAAGTGCACGGATGAACTTGAACTGACACTTAGTAAATGTATGTTTCGTGTTTATATAAGAAATAAATGTATCATTGAGCTTAAAGCCATTGCTGGCATAGAACTATTATGTCTAAGCAAACGTATATAATATTATTGTTTTATAATGGAATTTTAATCGCAGAAAGTTTATCATACCCTTTTTATGATTCATAATTTTTCGGGTTGATAATTCACCATCATATCATGTCACAATTGCTTGAGATTCTTGAAGAATTAAGGGCTTCACAATCAATTTGGGATGTGGACTTTCGGGATCCCAATGTGTTCTAGTTGGTTAGAGCTTGCTCTACCGATCACGCAGGTCTGGGTTCGATTCCCGGTAAGGTCCATGTAAAATTAGATTTTTTGAATTTTAATTTGAGATCTAATACATGGGTGTTCGTAAAGTTAATTCTCCTTAAATTAATTTCATGTGACTTACAAAAATTTTCATCGAGTATATCTCGTATGATCTTTCAACTTCAAAATATTTGACGCATTGGCGTAAGCTGTAATGTCAAATATTTTTTTAAATCAAAAATTTAAAAAAAAAGTCAGAAAAAGAAGGGATTCTAAAATAATTTTCAATTAAACGCCTTATATTGTTTTTTTAGCTCGATGACTTCAAAAGAAAGAAAATTTACATATTTGACAATTATTAAAAAATATATGTGAGAGTTTTTGTTTTTAAGCTCGCTGGCTAACTTTTAGCTCCATCCTTTCAAAAGTTTACGACTATAGGTGACTCTAACGCAAAATATATTTTTTAGCGGAATAGTCAGATTTTTCCAGAGCTTTGAAATCGGAGTCGTGGAGTCGCGGTGTTTTGGCCGGAGTCGGAGTCGTGAAAAGTGAGCGGCTCGAAAAATTAAAAAAAATGTGTATTAAAACCACAATAATCCATAGTATTGATATTGCATACTTGGCTGACTAAAGATGATCTGATGGAATACACATATATAAGTTAACATGTAATTTAAAAAAAAATCTTCGAAGTCGGAGTCGTTTTTTATTTTAAGCCGGAGTCGGAGTCGTCTTGTTTTTATACGACTCAACAGCCCTAGATTTTTTACTTGTTACATTGAAGAAATAACCCCGGGATTTAGGGATCGCCAGGATAGTCAGGATCCCGGGATTGGACGCCAAGTTGTTACATACTTTAAAACGATATCGAAATAAATTGATTAATTTAGGATGTAAACTATTCGATATTAGAGTCAAACATCTATGGGTATGGTCCAAACATTCAACCTGTATAATGTAATCTAAAATTTTCTGACTTAGTTCACACTCGGTCATTGTATTTATCAATTATTAATCTGGTCGTATTTTAACAATACCTTTTATAAAATAAATGTGGTTTAGAGCCATGCTCTATAATACCTTTTTTGTTCATTCTATGCCAAAATGTATAAACAGATCATTGGTGACAGCTGGATTCATTTCGTAACATTTTGTCATTTTTTTTCTTTAAAAATAATAGCGTGTGGTGAAAAATATTATTGCAGTGCAGTTCTGTTTAACTTAGAATATTTGAAACAAATATTTTCTTTTGATAACGTTTTGCATGGTAGTCTTGAAACTTTGGCAGTTTAGGAAAAAAACAGACCAAATACACCGTTGAAACCAAAATGCCCTAAATAATGAAGCCTATCTGCAATATGTCTGAAATTTTACTTTGAAATTTAATATCATTGTGTAACGATTGTGTCAGTGGTCAAGTAGTCATCGGTCGCGGTGGTCGCGGGTTTGCTGCCCAGTAATGCGAGTTTCATTTATTAATCGATCAATAATATCTGAAATTCTGTTGTACTCCTATCCCTCAAACAGGGCGTGGAAATATAAGTTATGATCTACCCCAGTGGGGGGAAAACTTTTCGGATGAAGGGCCAAAATCAGGAATTCAAAATGAGCGATGGGCTGCAAGTAAAATAGTATTTTTATATGTACATTATTTATTATCATGAAAAAAAAAACAATCTAATGAGAGGAATTGAACTGTTTTACGTCTTTTAACGTTTTTTAAATTTCAGGTGTTAATTTTGTAGTTGAGATTCTTAACACTGCTTGTAAATGTTCATCGGTGATGGTTGATCGTAAAGAGTTTTTATTGAGGTTTATGATTGAAAATGTTTGTTAGAATATATATGTTGATCCAAAAATAACGATCATTATATTTATTTTCAATCTTTTTTTAAAAAGGCGTTAAAAGATAAAAAACGTGAATCTTTTCCAAATATATAATATTGCTCGCGGGCCACAGGTTGCACGTGCCTGATCTACCCTATCCTATCCTGACTCATATTTAATTGATTTGTTTTGATATTTAGAAGTAATTCGAACTAAGTAAATTTCGTTGGCAGTTATTACTGGTATTAACCTATATAAAACTTAACTCATTTATCTGTACAGATTTCTGATTTCTACAGCTACTCAAAGACTATTAGATGACTAAACGTTTTTAAGCTGTATTTTTTAGGTTTATTGTTGTTTATTTATTTGTCTTATTGTAAACCGTCTCGCTATATTTAAGTTGGTTTCAAAATATTTGAAAAAGATGATTATTTTAAAACAAGGTTTGACTTAACGTTTTATGGCAGAATATCGACGATATGGATTGAGAAAACTTAGTAACCAGTAACCACCAATTTTCGTAAAAAAACTTATTTTTAGATAAATTCAACTAGGAATCTATATGCTCCACATTGGGAATCGAAATTAGTAAAAAACAGTTTTATTTTATGTATAAATAAATTTAAAGAACTCTAAATCGTTAAAAATGCATAAAAAGTATTTTATATCCTTCACAGATAGTCAAAATAATATAATACTTAAATATTTACTCAAAACACGCACCCACTAAACACATAACTGGTAATTATTACTTTTTTGTTCACTTCAGATTTTAAGCGTTTAAATAGTTATATTTCGTGGGATTAGGAATAAAGGTTGGGCAAGGATGATTTACAGCCGACACCGCTCTTAAGATACGTAGGTCGGTTTGATTTAAATACCAATCGCTGATCTGACAATGCCTGAGCGCATTTTATTGGCAAATACGATGCAAAAAATTAATGACCGCCACTTAATCATTTTGATTCCAACAAAGAGCGTACAATAAACAACACAAAAATAAACTAAACAAAGAAAAAATCCACGCCATAAATAGTTAGGTAATGCCGACTTCCTATTACCCGAACTAGATTCTTAAATAAATACAAATACAACAAGTCTTGTAAATTATATTATAATATTTATCAATCAGCCTTTCTATTCATATTGTACGTTAAGTATTTATGAGAACAGTTTGCGGTATTGCAGATGATGGATTTATTTATCGTGTTTTAGACTTGTTACGATTATTATTCAACATGCTTACGCGGGACTAAAATCATGGCAGTAATGTTGCAGCCCCTGGCCATCGTTACCATATTAACGATATTGATTTGGAACACATATTTTTGAAGAGAATGGTTCGATTTGGAAAATTAACCCTTTAGCCGCCCGTCACGAAAGATATACGACATGTGTGTTCGATGCACAAGATTTTCAGGTTTAAATAATTATTTTTATATTGGAATTCGAGATTCGTGAGCTTCAAAAACAGAACAATAATTTTAGGGTTAACACTCGAATTTTGAGATGATTTTTATGTTAGGGATCTCGTATATAAAGGGTGGTCAAACTTTAATCGTACTTCAATAGTAACAAACTTTGTAATATTTATTATTGGACGAGGTGAATAATGTATTTTCACCAATAATAATTGAAGTATAATTATATATTTTTTTTATATATTCATGTCCGCTCCCAATGTAAAGCATATGGCCTCCTAATAGAGGTGTGTCAAAAGAAGTTTTTCTATGAGAACTGTTTGTTACTCTGTCGCTCAACCTCTCTTTTCCAAAAAGAGTAGTAGGTACAGAAGGATACGGCTAATACAGGACAAGTTGTTAACTAATCGCTCTAGATAATCCTAGTTATTAAAGGATCGGAAAGTGTGGGAGAAATTTTTAGACATCACAAACACACATGCCTCGAACAGAAATGATCGAAAAGATGCTGTTCGTACTGGAACCGAATCCGTGAGATCTGGCACGGAAGCTCACAACGTTAACCGCTGCGCCATAGCACCTGACAACATATTCGATTTGAATATCATATATGAGGATATTATTTTCAATCCCGGCTCTTTCGAAAAGTGCTGAAACATGAACCGTGAATGTAATTTAGTAGATAAAAATACTTTTTGAAAGTATTTTTAGAAATCAGTCTCAAACATGGCTTGATAACATCCGAAATATCATTGCAAAGTGATGCAAGACTAATAATACTTTTAAAATGTACATTGTTTTTCAAAATGAAATTAAAGCTTTAATTCTTAACCATTTCGGAATGACCCGTATTTGCAAATAATACCTTCATATAATGAGAATAAAATATAATAAATTACAAACATGTCTAAATAGATATTAATTGAATATGTAGCAATTTCAATTATGAACAAAAAAAAATCGTACGTGTCAAAAAGCCTTTGATAATGACATGACAGCAATGGGTTGGTGCACGAACATCCATACAAAGCATATGTGGCGGTAATTGTCAAAATCAGGTCACGGGTCAGACAAAAACAACGCCTTAGGGCCGCGTTAGTACAGGCCCCACATTCGCATGGGGCTTATTTCACTTCACTTTGCAAGGACATGGCAAAATGACCGTTCACCTTCTCTTATACATGGACCACCGTAGGTAGATATCATAACATATAATACCAACAAGGAGTTCTCAAATTATTCCATGTTTATACATTTAAATGAAGACCAGCATAGGGCGTCATCGATCTAGATGAAAGATTTATCAATTTACATTTACCCTAATATAACCAGTCAGTTTGTTTCAGTGGCGGATTACGTACTTGCGAGACCCCAGGCGGAATAAATTTTGGATGCCCTGTTATTTGAATAAAAATTTTACGTGTTCTTGATTTTTTCTGTATGGTCGATTATACGATGTATATATATTTAAAATTATGTAATCTTTGTCGTTCTACTTCGACCGTCAAAAGTACAAAAGTCTAGACGAAAGTTGTACAGGTTACTCGTTTGATTGTATATATTAATTTATATATTTTTTCTCATAACGTTGTTTTATTATTTTTGAAAATTTATTGTGTTTTTATTAAAAAATATCGGTGACAAATAAAGTACTATTTTATTTTCAATTGTTCTATTTATATTAACTTCCGACTAAGAGCATTATGGCATGTAACAATTAAGATGCCAAATTTAAGTTTTTGAAATATGATACATAAAAAATAATTACAAAAACATGGCGTAAAATTTTGAGGAGTGCTAAAAAATAAAACAAATTGCTTGTTGGTGATTAAGAATGAACTATAACTGATTTTCAAATGTCATCCAAAAGTCATCAGATAAAACGAAAATGTCTGTTCAACATCAATCATACAACGTGTGCCTTTCTTAAAACTATATTTAATATGTCTATTACCAACATAATATTTGTATATTAATTTCAATGCGTGTATGTTTAAATTTGAAATTTTGATCTGTTTTGTAATAAATCATTGTTATGACTTATTGTGTTTCCAACATGTCAAAAACTATGTGAGAAATGAATAAATGTATTGTATTAATGATAACGTAAAGAACTTGTATTATAGGTGAAAATACATTATAAATATTCTTAGTATGCTAAATGTTATTTATACTTTCTTTTAATTTTATTATACAAAACAATATTATAATTATAAATGTATCTCTCCTGTTAATTAAAAACTTTATCTCGGCTTTGTATTATATCATGTAAAATGGGCGACTGCGTGGTCGTGTTGTTAACTTCGTTGGTTTAAGTTACGGAGGACACGAGCTTGAATCCCAGTACAGACAGTTTTTATAAATTGATTTTCGATTTGTGTATAGATTTCTGTCTGGAGGCATTAATGTATGTGCTGTATTGAATTCCCTCCCACCCATCCATCTGTAAAACGGGCGTAGAGAGAACGGTCATGTCCTATCTTTCATATTACTACTCTCTTTGAAAAAAAGATATGTTGAGATACTTAGTAACAAACAGTTATATAAGAAATAATTCTGTTGAGGTAAACTCCACTATGCTCATTGCACATTGAAATGGTTAAAAAATAGCCATTCTAAATAAATAATTATAATGCATATTCTTTTATATCTGAGTACCACAGATTCGATATTTGTCTGTGTTGTTTATCAGCGTAATCACACAAAGAATAAAACAAAGATATTGCCTTGTACATAGAAACCATTAACAGTTGTACCAATTTACGGATATAATGAATGAAAATAACAGATCATTAGTATTATAAAACATTGGTAATATAACTACGTATTATTATAAAGTTTTGACTTATAGCTTGAAAGCAATACCTATTCTTTATTCTGTAAAATAAGATCACGAATATTGGCATTTGTCTATCTAACGTTTTGTTTATTCTACAGATATAATATAATTATAAGGCACGATTTTATTTATCGGTGTCAATTTAATAGGTTGATTATTAAGAAAGATTAAGAATAATGTATTATACGTTGAAAAAATTAAACGCACAATTATTGTGTCGTTGTGTATGATACTTAATAAATTGCTTATGCTAGGGTTTGAGTCCTTGAATTGGAGGAGTTAAACTGTGAGAAGAAGGTTCATAAAAGAAATTGTGATGTATAAAATATTTTTGATACATTCAACTAAAAATTATTAAAAGTATCTTGAATCCATGCAAATAGATATCTTTAACCAAGTAAGAGTGTAAAATTCGTTTCAATCGATATTACGAAAACGAAATTTCAACGCAATGTGCAACTTAGATTGTAAGTATAAAATATATTAAGAAAGAGAAAAAAGCTTATCTCTCTTTGACTGTAATATATGTCAAAAAGGAAATATAAAAGTAGTTGATAATAAGCAGTCCGTTCAATATTTGAAAATTATACAATTGATGTGCTATTATTTTTAATACTATTTCACTAAACCAATGTTACGAAACGGACCACGGGCGTTAGTGGCGGCTTTTAATGTGGATCTATAATTTTCAGTTCTGTTATTAGATTTTGTGTCGGGTCCAAAGCACATAGGTCAACGTCGTTGGCTTCTATGTCAGACCTTACTGGTTCTTAGCACGAACAGCATCTGTTCAAATGCATGGATGTTTGTGATGTTTAAAAATTCTCGCTCTCCCACTATTACAATCCTAAAATAACGGGGCAACAGCTAGTCCTGTCTTTCCTTATCCTTTCTTACTGTATATTTTCGATGATCTGTCATCCTGTTGAGATACCTCCACTAGGAAGTCATATGTTCCACATTGGGAGCGGAAAAGATTTTTCTAAGCTAAAACGTCATGTTTTGTATCGAATAATATATCGAAAAAAACATAATAATTAACATAAGTTCATCTCCAATACTCTATTTAACAGTTTCTCGTTCGAAAATTAAAGCATGTATAGTTATACTATTGATCGTTGAAATTTTAATGGCATATAAGGATATGTTGGTAAGAACTTGAAATTTAAAACTGATGCGTAAAAAAGTATACTTTAATACTTTCAATAGAGATAAATGATTCTGAAAGTATCCATGGTCGTAAAACCACATCAAAACACTGTCAGGTTGTACCGACTAGTTATTTTCAAACAAGATCTGTGATGTCTTAAAAGTTTACAAACCAAAGGACGATGGCTTTACTGATGCAAACCAAGGCTAAATATAATTAGCAAACATATTATTTTTTTACATATCAATGTGTACAGATAGATATCAATCTTTAAATACGCATATTAAAATTCTTTTCGTTTTATACCCCGGTGCTCGCAATAAATAGCGTTTAGTTATCAACGTTTCTCTTTTTCGGTTGGGCAGGGCGTATGCCGTCTGAAAAAAAACGCCACTTTATAGATTTTAACGTTGCACAGTGTACAGCCTTAACCTTCATGAACCAGTGTTTTATTTCCGCTTTGATTAATCAATAACTATTAGCGGTTCTGTAAGGGTACACGGATCAGACAATTGCGTTAAATTTCATTTACAATGCTTGAAGGATTTTATTTGAAAATACTTTTTGGTTAACATAACTGAAATAGTATAACCATAAGATTGAGCATTCCGGACGTTTTGACAAGGCTTAAATTGTTCTCACACATAACCTGAAGCATCACCACCACCTTTCATTGACTTCTCGCATTAATTGCTTAACACTATCGCTTACTATTTGTTAGTCTCTCCTATACCGGGATTTCGGGATTGAAGATAAGTGGAAAATTCTCGAAATGTTTTTGAACTCCGCCAGCGAGCTAAAAAAAAGCACTCACATTTTTAATTTGGGAAATCCGTAAACTCCCAGGTTTTTAAAATCGGCCAGCGAGCAAAAAAAAAATTATTTCGCCAGCGAGCTGAAAAAAAGGGGTTTTACATTCTTTTGTACATTATTTTAAAATCTCTCAATTTATTGCTTTTTTCCCAGTGACCGATCCTGGAATCCCGGGATTTGAAAAAATGTAAATCCCGAAATCCCGAGATCACAAAAAGGGTACAGGATTGGATGCCCTACTTACTATCGTATTCATGCTCACGGCAAACATGTGCGCGTCGTTACCCTGGACTTCGTTTTATTTCTTGTTTTACTTTTGTTCAATGTTTTTGAACTTTTATTCCACTCATTTGCGCGGTCCATGGTTCAACCAATTAAAAATAAACATTCTTTCAATTAATATTTATTCGATCTACCTATATTTTTTAAGCAGAAAGCGATTATATGACAATTGAAGTTGTCAATTTGGTAACCCTATAACTGACGGAAAGCAAATTTGTCAGGAGATAGAAAACACTGTGTAGCTGGTTGTTTGGTTCCAGTATCTTAAAAAAGGTTTTTTTTTTAAATATATTAATAATGTATGCTTAGCTATGTAAAATAATTATTGGTCATTTGTGTCGTAGAATAAAATTAAATATTTTACCTCATGACTTTTGCCCTAAATACTTTTTTAAGGAAACGGCAATACCGTATTTAATTGTAATGATAATTGTTTGAAATGTCAAAGCACCGCTTTCATATACTAATTAATGATTGAAGAGTACGGATATCTGTCAGAAAGATAGATAGATATCTTCTAGTCCTTTAACCAAAGAAAAATGTTGAGAGATTGACGTAGAATTAAATCTTATTAAACAACAAAGACTTATTGGTGACTTACAAACGCTTTATGGTGCAAATTCAAAACGAACATGGTAAATTGAAAACAAATTTAAATATATTATTATAAATTTCATGAATAATCTTATTTCTGTCTTTAAATACTGTCAAGGAAGTGATTAAATTATTGTTAAATCTGGTGTTGCAATTTTCATCAACATTTCTTCGCTTCAGATATTATCGCATAAAAAAAGGACACAGTGGATTTAGCCATTAACGGAAAAAAGAATTAAGAGACCACTTTTTATTGACATAATTGCATTAGCAGAGAATAAACTTAACCTTCTTTTTGTTTGAATTTGTCGCAGCGCCGTACTTGTGTTTTATGATGCATATCCTAGTTCTTCCAGTTACACTGAAACTTATTATTTTAATCAGTCGTCGCAAACAAATGACACGGAAGAAAAATGACAAATAAAATGGGACGGCCTTTTTATAAATCAATATCTCTCATATCATTATCAAATCAATATGACAGTTTATGTCGTTTTTTTTTTTTAAAATTTTACTGCAGTAAACTTTTTTGTTATTGATAAATTTGTGTATACGGTATACACATTGGTTACGGATGACTCGTATACGAGTCTTTTCGCCGGTCTGACTTACGCGTTGAAATATATACATCCAATGCGACAAATGTTTTAGATTCTCTATGCAAATGGCGTATGATTGATGCATCATTTAAAAAATAAAATATTAAAATATATGCACAAATATTTTTTTTATTCGGTGATTTCGGCGATGAAAAATCAGCAGACAGTTAAAATAAAACTTTAAAAAATAGGCCACCAAAATATAAGCAATTTTAGGCTAAAAATAGGCTTTTATGTTTTCTAATTTTGTTTTGAAATAAAATAAACAGGAGTAAATGTTTATTTGACTTGTTATTTATTACGTTTTCGATGAAATATATAATTCTATGTCAAATACCCGATTTTCTATATTAAAAAATACAAAAGATGAGTATCGCTAATAAAAGCAGGCTAATATATATAAAGTATTATGCAACAAAGTGTTGCACAACTGGTGTCCAAATTATTTTTTTGAATGTCAAATAGTTTTAAAGTTATACTATTTTTTCAAAAGTACCTAATTTTTTGCAAAATTTCGCAAAAATGCCCCGATGCGAATGAGTTAACGAGAAAATAAATATATATAGATTAATCTAAAAATGTGTGAGTTAATTATTTTTGTTGAATTTAATAGCTAATTTATGAAAAACATTAACATTATTTTTCAAAAATGCCAAATATTCGTTTTCAGTAATTAATGTAAAATAGATCTGCAAAGAAGAGTGCCAATTAAAATGGTAGATCATTAGAACGGTGAAAGCTGTATTTTCTTTTAAATGGATTCATTATCTGCGCAAAATATTTCCGCTATTTTGATATTTTGCGGAATTTAATAGATTTTACTTTCCTATCATTAATAAAATTACTGAATGAATGAATGATTGCTATTAAAATGAGCAGCTTAATTTGAATAATGATCTGAGAAAATATTATCAAGAATGATTATTTTCTTTCAATTAGAACTATTTTATAAGTTTGGATGAAATGATTTACACTGATAGAGTTTCTGTGTCGAGCCAACCCGAGAAAAAAACTCCGGGAAGCGAGAATGGAAAAAATTGTGAAAATTTTAATAAAAAACCCGAGACTTAATACTGAATTTTCTAAAGTAAATTTTATTATTTAAATACATTGAGAACCTTTATATATTTTGAAACACAATACAAATATGTACATAAAACATTCGAAATACGAATATGACCACTGTACGTACGTGTGACAAATGCTAGTTTCCAATAATAATCATAAAATTACTCGGAGAAAATAGTTTCTTTGGAAAAATTAAACGAATCCCTCGAATGATGAGTAGTAAAAAGCAATATAAATACTTATAATAAAATATTGTAATCTTTTGAAATATTTAACTGTAAAAATAAGTTTCTACAAGTTTTGAGTTACCGACAGTGTTTATGCATATAAATATTCGTTATTTTTTTCATAAAAAATATCACAGTATGACTGTTAACGAGAATAACTGGACATAAAAAACCGAGACTTCTGAATCCTTACTTACACATCATGAAAGCATACTCACTCACAAACATCCTTGCCGGTATGAAAAATGTCGTACATTCTAATTAATCTCGTACATTCTATCTAATTTTTGTGACATTCACATTTTTTTAGTCACAGAAAAGGTTGGTGACTTATTTATGCTTTAAATCGCTTCAGTTACTTAATGGTCCGAAGAATATTTTCAACGTCATCCGATCTAATCTGTTAAAAACGTTTTTATTACAATACGGAAATTGTTCTGAATATATTATCATATTTAATTAAGCTTCATATTTTTTTTATTGACGTTAATTAGAATTAAAATAAAGAACACATTTTAAAATTATAAATTGATTTGTTTTGAAGACGTTTAAAATTTGTTTCTTAGAAGGTTATCAATTATCACGCAGATCATCTACGCCTCGTAGCATTCTAGGGACCAGCGCATTTGTGTTGTATTGACTCAATAACATTTTGCAAAAATGAATTATTGCAAAGTTTTCTTATATTAATTATCCATCGGCGGGGAAGGTAACCTAGTGATATTTTAGATAATGGAAAGAAACAAAGATAATATAGATTAGTAATCTTTTTAAGTTAAATCTGCATATAAAGTATATAAAGAAATAGCAAACAAATGTATTTATTAATTTTTTATGTTAAAAAATTTCATAAATTTAATTCTATGTTTTATTTAGATACAACGATTCTTCACATTTATCATATTATATAGAACGCTAATCCAAAAACCCTATTGCATATGAGGACAAAATTTATCTGAGTATAGCTCTGATACATCATGTTGTCACTTAGTCCTCGAGAAGTGAAGTAATGTCCATGTAATACAATTACTTTTATTTGTGAATGAATTTTAAGTACAATCACGTCTGTACTTGTACCAGTAATTTGGCTCATATTTTTCCGGTCTGAATTTTAATTGTACAGTTTCGGTCATAATTTTTATCACATTGGTCTGAATTTATGTTACATTGGTCAGAATATATATAAAATAGTCTATATATATTCTGTCTATATAACCTAAACAAAATGGTTATAAAAATCTGACCGTATAATATTTTTATTCTGACCAAAAATTGATTTAAACTCTGATCATTTAATTTGTTCCCTTTTAATTTTACGGAGATAGCACCTTTCTGGATTATATTTACTGAGACCACTTCACTTTTACAATACTTTTTGACATGAAGAATATTATAAGGCATCTAACTCTCTTTTCTTTTTGGGTTATTTCACATCTAAGAGGCTTTTATTTTTTATGGAACTAAAAAAAAATAGGCAGGCTTGCATTAATTAATGTCGGATAAGGCACAGTGAATTTTGGTAATGAAGTTGACTATAAAAAATACGTACCAATAAAGTGGAATGCAAAATAATTCTAGACGGATATCTAACAAGGCAATAATTACCACGAGATAAGTGCACATTTTTCTCGGCAGCTGTCTGTTAAAAAAAACTTTCGTTTAATAAAGTTCCGAAACAATAAAATCGTGTGAC
This sequence comes from Himalopsyche tibetana, assembly GCA_030503985.1. Lineage (NCBI taxonomy): Eukaryota > Metazoa > Arthropoda > Insecta > Trichoptera > Rhyacophilidae > Himalopsyche > Himalopsyche tibetana. The sequence continues at coordinate 4,275,393 of JAPJYX010000014.1, forward strand.
TCTACTTAGAGCGGGTCAATCATTATGCTTGATCTTGTGACCTCTCGTTAATTCAAATATATATGACTACCAGGCATAGCAGCTAAACAGTAAACTCAAAACGTGGCCTTGAATGTTCGTAAGCGATATTAGGATAAAAAATAACTATAATAATAGATATATATTAACAGTGTAACCCTGACACGCCTTTTTTAATGATACGTGTATATATTTTAGCACGGTGCTTGTGAAGTAATTGTAATAGTTTCTTTAAAGAAAAACAATATCAATTATATATTTGGTAATGATGATAGTCATAATTATTAACTTAAATTGAGGGTTTAACCTTCTATTGTATCTTCTGTCCGGTGATAATTATTAGTAGTTTAACTAACATTAGTTAAACACAGACTGATATTAATACGATGGCCTCATTTTTACAGTATGAGAAAAGAAGAGTTAATGCGACATAATATGAATTCTACATTTTGTAATTGATAGAAAGAAATATGTTAGGGCTTCAACAAATCATAAAATGTACGTAATGATGGTTTATTTACAATATATTAAATAGAATTACTTATTATTATGAGATATAACTCTTTAAAACCTAGTATAAACAAAACGAACTTTCCATGTTAAGAAGTATCGTTTATTTTCAGCATTATGAACAATGTAATTTGACTTCACAAACTGTGTACATATTGTAAAGATTAGCGAAAAATCGAAAAAAAAAACACTCCATTTTGTATGGAAAAAATCGTAATGCACAAGTCGAGTCAAAAAGTTTCGGTCGCAGTAAAAAACGAAATAGAATTTTTATTTTTTGATGAATTTTATGAGACTGTAAATGAACATAGCACAAAAAATATATGTCTATGATCGACTTGTATTTTCATGTTTGGGATGGCATTTTTGGTCCTGACAACGTATGTCGTATAAACGTATACCATTTCCAAAAAAAAAATATTACCTTTTGAAAATATATATAAAAATATATATAATAATTGGCTTTTAAATAGTCGTTGATAAATTAAGAGATTTTGAAGGCTTAACTTTGAAGTAGTATTTAATTGTTATATATATATTGTTTATTTAAGAATAACGAGTTTTACACTTAAGTGTTGTATTAGATCATTTTTGAGAAATCAATGTTCACAATCGTTTTAGAATACCCTGTACGTAAATCATGATATTGTTATACTTTATCAATATTATATACATTTAAAATGAATGCATAAGGGTTACAAGGATCTAGTCTGAACTCGTGCTTAAATGAGAATAACAAACGTAAATATTGCATAAGAGAAGTAATATTTTTTCGTACTAGAGACAGACAAGACACGAAATGTTAGCACATAATTTATTATATGCTTGCCAGATCAGCGTTGATCCTTCAAAAAATAAGCCAAAGCTTTTAGAAATTTAGATCAGGGCGTTATTGTAGCAATATATTCATTATCATTTTCAGCTTTAGTTCATTTACTATACAATTATGTTATGGGGCGATATTTTTAAGTTTAATCCTAAAGCTATTGAAGTTGCTATTTCGTTTGCGGTGTGTGATAATTTTATTTTTAATGATTCATATAGCATAATATAATAGATGAGCCTTTCAGAAATGAAGTGAGCCAAGTAAAATGATGAAACTTTACTATTGGACGGTACAATAAAGTTTTTCCTACGTGTTTAAATTTTAAAAAGATAACACTATTGCAATTGTGTATTTTTTAAGCTCACTTCACTTTTACGGTACTTTAAGAAATCTAGAATATTATAGCATCAAACACAATGTTTCTTTAAGTATTACTTGCCTCACCTCATTCTTCAGGAAATCATATAATAACCTAACAAAACAAGTCATATATCACTCATTATAGAATATAAAAAAAAATGCCATCACTTTTTTACTCTTCATACGGCTCAAAAAATAATTTGAACTCTGATTTGGATCAAAAACGTACATTGATTGAACATTAACTTGGTATCATTCCATTAAAATAAGACAATACTATATTAATATTTAGATTCACAATAATAAGTAAATACAATATGCTTGATACATTTATTATACTTTGTGTGAACTAAGCACTTTTCTATTGTTATAAAAACGAGTCGTATAAAAGCAAAAGCCGGTTGGCGTCAGAGTTATATAAAAAATAATTAATTATTAATCGTTTCACACAAGATTTCATGATAAATAACGAAACCCGACAAACGCACACAAAATACTTAAATGTCATGCAGAATTCGATTAATTTAATAGTTATAAGCTAAGCTAAGTTTAATTTTAAAATCTCGCACGAATTGAAATCAATGGTTGAATAGCTTGTTACAACAAATAAAGGGTCTTTATTAAAAATAAAAACAACAATAAAAAAATAAAGTATAGTTAAAACTAATACTTAAAGTGAGAAACACCAAAACAAAAATATCGGCTTTTGCTTTTAGACGCCTCATATGATTGATGAAATTATATAATTATTTCCGTTAAGTAAATCAAACCACTTTGTTACATTTGCAGTCGGAAAAATTGTTTAAAACTCATTTTATTTTTGTCAAAATATTAAATAATAAATAAATAATTGCTGACAAGAGGAAATTAAAAACCGAGAAATATTTTTTATATGTCTCTTATTATCGCACAAAAATAGTATATTCTAATGAACAAATACAAACGGTTTTATCATTATATAACCGAGTTAATAATAATTGTAATATTGAGTTTTTTGCACGATAAGATATTATAGATAAATGGCAGTAAAATGAATTAAACGTGTAATAATATTGCTGGGAGCAACCGAACGAATCAACGCAGACGAAAAACGAAAAAAATGCGTGCAGTTATTGTATTACGGATTCGTAATGAACCGGGTAATGAAAACTTAAGATAAATAAAAATATTTGTACGAAATCAGAAAACGTGGTCACCGGAGCGTGAAATCAATTTTGCACTGTCACGTCATTCACAATAAATCGATACAAGAGTTCAGTAAGGAAATTGCTCATTATTTTAAGATTTTCTGTAAATTATGCCTTCTTGTGCAGAGAGGTGTATTCTCCATTAATGGAAAATATAGCTAATTTATCGTAATAATGTATACTTCTTTTTCTTCTTCTTTGACCATATTCGCTCCCTATGTGAAGCATTTGGCCGCCAAGTAAATTGCAACTCCATGTTTCCCTGTCTCGACGGACGTCCGGGGCGTCGGAATCCCACCGGTCGAAAAAAGAGGCAGGCAGGATTCAGGCTTTCCTGAGGCATCCGCAGCACGTGACCCAGCCAGTTCCAGCCAATTTTCCCTCTAATTTCCCGAAGGTTATGTGCGCAAAATACATTGGCTGTGCAACTTTGAAAGGAAATTTAAAAAAATGTGCGCCACATAACATATTTAGACCTACTTGACGAAATGGTTATTTTTTTATAATGACAATAATTAACAACACTATATAATGACAATTAATTTATTCTGGTGGTGGTATAGCTGGTGTAACTTTTTTGCGCTCTGTTATAATGCATGTGCGCGCGCTCGGCGAGCTGTGTGCGCGCGCACACGCGCACAGCTGAGAGGGAACACTGGTTCCAACGTATCTCCATAACCACTGACGTGACGGGGCGCTGTCTTTTATACAACGAAATAAATTCCAAAATGAATTCATTTGGGAATCGAATTTTTTATTCAATAATAAAACATCATCTTTAACTTTTCTGAAGAACTTTATACTGTCAGATTGTTATTAGCTCAATTAAAAAAAAGACTCATCTCTTTTTTAAAACGGTTGTTTACAAAAAATGAATTAACACGGTCCACAAAAAATAACGAATACAATATTTTTAAACGAATTATTTGATCTTACACGATTCCCAGGCACAAGCAACACAGCCTTGGATAACGGACTTCCTTATAACAAGAAATTTAAAAGTACAAGACAGAAATAAAAAAGAAAAGGCTTCATTAGATACTAACACATTTGATTAAAATATTTTTTTTCACGTTTTTGAAATAAGACAATCCACTAAAAACTAGAAATACTGTAATTTTACACGAATTGTTTGTTGAGAAAAATAAAACAAATGAAGAACAGATTTCCTAGTAATAAGAAATTCAACAACACAGGGCGATAATAATAAACAAAAGGCTTCATTAAATTCTGACATATTAGACCAGTGGTTCTTAACCGGGGCGCCAGCGCCCCCTTGTGGGCGTTTTAAAGGTCTGGCGGGGCGTTTTTAAATTTTTAGCATTTATGGGGCGCTGCGGCAGTTGAAGTGGGCGTTGTGTCGCTTCTACATATTGCACGAGTCTGCACCGGCTGGGCGCTCGCAGCGCGCGCGGCGGCGAGCGGGCCAACTGCACGGAGCGCGGCGGGGAGGCCGGGGTTGGGGGGAAGCGCAGGCCGCTAGCTCCGTCGCTATATCGGCGGGTCTCACCAACGCACCAACACACGCACAGCTATTCGTACGATAGACAGAGTCTTTGAGTGTGTGTGAGCGTAGTTCTCATAATCTGGGAGCACTGATGCACTTAGTCATCTCTGTCAATCCGTTGGAGACGGTCGCGTTCACTTATAAGCTAACGCTAAAACTAACGTTTATCTGAGGGGTTCTGCGTTAAATTTTTTTTCTTCACAAATCGGCCTTTATTTCAAGATGACAACCAAACAGAAAAGATGTCGACAATATTCTATTGACTATTTAAAATTCGGTTTTATTCCATCTCCTACAAATCAACAATTGCCAATGTGTTTACTCTGTCAACACGTATTTTCTAATGAGGCAATGAAGCCATCGCGGTTAAATGAACATTTTCTAAAGAAACATCCCGACAAGAATAATAAAGATATATTGTACTTTCAAGAACTTAAGAAAACATTTGAAAGCCGTAATACTCTCAGTAATGTTTTTAAGAAGATTTCGAGTCGGAACGATAAAGGACTAATAGTATCTTATGAAATAGCACAAATTATTGCAAAATGTGGTGCACCACATATATATGGAGAAAAATTAATACTACCAGCTATACGTGTATTCATTAATAATATGATCGGACAAAATCAGCAAGAGATTCTTTCTTCAGTCCCATTGAGCAATGACACGGTTTCAAAAAGAATTGATGAGATGGCAAATGATATCGAAATTCAGTTATGTGATGAACTACAGTCCAACGATTTTTCATTACAATTGGATGAGAGTACTCTGCGTGATAATGAATCTCTACTACTTGCTTATGTACGATTTGTGAAGAATGAAAAAATTATCGAAGAAATGTTATTTTCAAAATTACTTACTACTGACACGAAAGGTTCGTCAGTATTTGAAACCCTTGAAAACTTTTTCACTGAAAAAAAGATTCCCTTTACTAATGTTATTGCCTGTGCTACTGACGGAGCACCAGCTATGGTTGGTCGGCATCGTGGTTTTATATCAAGGTTGAAGAACGTTGCACCAAATGTTCTAGCAATTCACTGCATCATTCACCGTCAACATTTAGTCGCAAAGAAGATTAATGGAAGACTTCATAAATCGCTGAGTATTGTTATAAATGTCATCAATAAAATAAAGTCTCATCCCTTGAATGATAGATTATTTCGTCAACTGTGTAAAGAAAATAATGAAGAATTCGAACGACTTATCTTACATACAGAAGTAAGATGGCTATCAAAAGGAAATTGTTTAAAAAGATTTTATGCATTATTTGATACAATTGTGGAATTTTTGGAAGTAAACAATGAAAACATATGCTTTGAATTAAAATTACTGCGAAATGATGTGGCCTATCTTTCAGATATATTCGAAAAGATGAATGAAAATCTCCTGAAGCTTCAAGGAAACAATATCAGCCTTATTAAAGCCAAAAGTGTTGTACTGAGCTTTATTAACAAACTCAAATTATTTAAAGATAATCTTTGTCGGCGAGAACTCCATCAGTTTCCTTCTTTACAACAATTAAAAAAAGATATACTTAAGGATTCTGATTTGGAAACATACTGTAGCCACATTGACGCCCTTATCGAAGATATGATAATACGATTCAAAGACTTGTATGAACTTTTAATACCAGATTGGATAATTAATCCATTTTTATCAAATGTAGAAAATGTCAGTGAAAATTTAAAAGAGCAGTTTATTGAGCTACAAAATGACTGTGAAGCTAAAATTGTGTTCAATCAATGTAATTATGATGTTTTTTGGGTCCATTTTCGCCATCAATACCCTCTTCTGTGGAAAGAGGTAAAATTACCCATCGTAGCATTTCCTTCATCATATTTAGTGGAAAAGGGTTTTAGCGCAGTAACGCATATATTAAAAAAATCCCGAAATCGATTACAGATAAGCCAAAGAGGAGATTTAAGACTATATTTAACTAAACTTGAACCTAATATTACGAAAATAGCCCAATCACATGAGGCTCAAGGATCTCATTAATTTTTTTAATAAAAATTCTCATTTCCATTGAATTATTTACTTTTTAGTTAAAATAATAATATAATTTTGTATGTAATGTTAATATGACATAAATGGCAATAAATACATAATTTTTATAAAAATAATCATGTTTTTTATTTGTTTTTCTTATAATTTTTTATTTGTAAAGAAAATCATTGCATGAAATACATAAAAAAGAGAGTATTTTTTTTGTGGGGAGGGGGGGCGCTGGATAATTTTACTGTGGTAAAGGGGGCGATTCTTTCAATATGGTTAAGAAACACTGTATTAGACGAATCAGACATTTCTACCGATGTAAGCGATGTATGTCCAATTCTTCACAAAAGTACCCGTATATTATTAAATAGAGATGAAGATAATCATTTTCCCTAATTAAAATACATATATATATATTGACTGTGGAAAGGAAAAAGAACGTAACCCCCACATATCAAATTTTACAGAAAGCGCAAAAAACGTGTTTTGATGATTTTGGGCCATATGAAAATTATTATTTCAGTCTTTTTTCTTGGTTTTAATTTTTTACAAGGTCATCTTTTTCAAACGTAAAAGCTTAATTTAGATACTAATTCGGAATTTGCTGTTTGCCTCCTTTGGAGAGAACGTGTAAAAAGTTTGATACATTGTGATTATCGAAAAAAACCTGTTTTGAAAAAACTGTGGGTTACGTCTTTTTTCCTTTCCACAGTCGATATGTATATACATAAAATTTAATGTAAATTACTTATTGAGTATATTTAATAATTAACATTTTTACACGACTTTATTTATGCACAAAAACTTGTTTTTTTTTTCAATAATACGGTTTTTAAATTCAAAGAAACAATGTTAATTTTTTACGCGGTTTTTTGTGGAACGTAGTTTTGTATGTCACTTATATCACTATCCAAATTTATTACCATTATCATAATAAAAATACACTAAAGAGAGATGTTTAAATAACATTATATCAACAATGTTTTTTTAAGTTGATTCCTCATAGAACTCGTTCTTCAAAATATAAACGCGTGAAAAATCGGAGACTGTTAGTTACTTCATATTTGAATAGTATCGTTATGGTTTTTTTTTATAACAGAAATGTATACGCATTTCAAAATGACAATAGACAAAATAACGAGTATTCAGTTACACTCGAATGCAAATAAAAGCTCACATAAATTATCTATGGTAAATAAATCATTTTATTAGATTGCCAACATCAGTTTCTAGTTCAGTATTCGGTAACATTTCTACTAAAAGAGGCACGCTAAATGACTTGCTTATTACAAAGGGCACTGTTTTTTAATTTTATAGCACAAGATAGTAGGAAACCGAAGTAAATATGCTATGACGGCATTTTGATGTCCGCGAAACCCATGTTACTGACTACTGCTATAGTAGTTAATATTTACCATAAATTCATGGAGATAATTTAAATAACTTACTTTTTAATGGAAAATATTATTGTCATCAACAATAATAACTAATATCAACGTGCATATTTTATCCCTTTTAGGGTGATTACTGTCAACAGTTAATGGAATGGCATTATAATAATAAAAATATATTGTTCAGTCGATAATACTCATCATGAGCGTGATCGGTCCTGATCATTTAAAATAAAAGTGGAATCAGTACAAATGACTATTTTATTTTTTGAACATGGATCATTTACTACCGCTTAACGTTTTTAAAGCCATGCCCACTCTCAACATCGATCATTTGTTTATATAATAGAGTATTTTTCGTTATTTTTAAAAGTCTGTCATTTTGTTACCTAAACTTTATAGGTCAGATTAAAGTTATAATTTTTTGTTAAAAAAGTAAAAATGTATGAAAACATCGCACACACAAATTATATATCTTTAAATAAAAAATGTGAATAAATATATTAAAATTAAAATTGTAGGCTCGAATTCGTCTTCACGTAATGAAAACCCGATGACATTACTAATCGATTAACGAGAGCTACCGGCTTATTATTATCATATTAGTATCACACTGTAATAAAATCAGTTATGTATTATCTCTAGAGAGTAATTCTGTATCAAATGACTTGGATCAGTGATATAATTAACTATAATAACATTGTCCGCTTATGTCAAACAGCACAATTGGTCTAGATCATAGTTTCTCAACCTTTTTAAGCCCGTGGCCCCCTTTTGAGTCTCAGATTTTTCCGTGGCCCCCCTACCCCCAGTAATAAAATTCTCGGGACTCGGAAAAATGAAAAAAAATGTAGGTATATTTATTTTAAAAAAATACAATTTGTTTTTAAAAAAAATATATGTTTACAAAATAGTTTATAACATTACATTTTTTTAAAATCCCCACGTTGTACCCTTTACAGCCCGCTATGGTTCACACTATTCATACGGGGGTGTATTCTGCAGCGTTATTCATGTTTAAAAAAAATCCATTAACTTCTTAAAACTAGTTTGCATGCACTGCAGGGTGCAGAATGCTAAAAAAAGTAAAATAACGTTATCAAAGGAGTTTTTATGAAATGAATTCAATTCATTTGTCATAAGACGCCGTGAACTCTTAGAATGCTTTTTAATTTTCCCAAGATGCAACTAAGTTGGCATGACCAACAGGACCACCCGATGCGACTGTGGTCGTAAAAGCTTATGCAGTTCTTCCCGTTCGTTGTTCATGTATGGACATTTTTAAAAAATGCTATTAGCATCCTGAAGCTATTTACTAGTCACCTGACCTGGAAGAGCTTGCCAGTGAAGTGATCATGGCTAGTTATAAATTGGCCTATTCGAAAATTTGGAGTCGAAACGTTGGTTTCCATTCGCATTTTTAAATTTTGAAAGAATTTATAAGATTGCCTGTCCTTAGAATTATTTCCCATCAATTTTACCAAATTCGCATAGCAGCGACTGTAGCAAAACTGTGCACCACAGGGCTTTAAGAATGAAACGTCTGGTCGAGAAGGAGGCAGTCAAAGAATTCTTCTCACATGGGACTTGACACCCATTATGTAGCATAGCTGTTGCGCCTTAAACTTTAATGTAAAGACTATCAATGCACTGTATTATTCGGTAAGAATAATTTTCTGTAAGAGAATAAGGTTACAAACCTTGGATTACGTACTTTACCAGCCACTCCCATGGATTGGGTGCTAGGCTTCAATTACTGAATACCTGCTAAGCAAGAAGTTTTGGCATGATATGCAGTGGTGTAGGAAGGGGTCCTACCGCCGGGGCAGTACTTGAATTTGCAACCCCATGGAGGACCCTAAGGACACTAGCCGCTAAGCGAAGAGACAAAGCTTTGCCAATGATCAGTTTTGGTCTTTAGTATTGCGTTTTGGTATTTGCACCGAGGATTTTATGAAATTTATTTTTTATTACAATATTAAGGGTTTTACACAAAGGTCCCATTTTTTACAACCTAATGTTGACGATGAATCGCGCAGGGAATTCAAAAAAAATAGTACATGATTATTTATCAAAGTAAAACTTCAATACTTTCAACAATTGAAACGTTATATCTTTTATTTATAAAAAATCTTAATTACTTGTTCAATCGTTACACCTTGAGAGTCTTAAGATTTTTGGCAAAGAGCATTACATTATCTTAACTATTTTTTTCGTCATAAAAAATCTGACACATCGTTTTAGGTTAGTCAATTTGCAAGGCAAAATGTTCAATTGGTTGTTTTTTTTATCATCTGCTATCTCATACATACGTCTTGATACTGAACGAAATTGCTCAAAAGAATCACCTGAATAATTGCATTTTCACTCTGAAATTTCAAAATCACAGATTTGGAAATATAATTCGTTTTTCTAGCTTTTGGAATTAATTTGGAAATTTCGTTAGAAACTATTAATTAAACCAGTGTCTAATTTTTCACTGAATACTATAAATCCTATTTTTTTGCTGCGGAAACTCCTTAAAGCTTTTTGAATTATTAAAATGGCTTTTCTTTCATGTCTATGTGTTTTTTGTAAAATGGATAGTAGCATTAGTGAAGTAAAACATATTTAACGCACACAAGTTTCATAATATCATGTGGTGATGAAAGAAATCCGTGGACAAGATTGTCAATACAATATTGTCGACACTTACTTTTGGATTCGGTTTTTATGGTATCCTTAAATATCATTGAAAAAATAGTAAAAAGTATGTATAAATACGTTATTTCTGCTGCAATATATTTGATTTTAATATAAATTTTAGTTCATTATATTTTGAATGGCCGTGGCCCCCCTAAAGTCTGCTGTGGCTCCCCAAAACTGATATTTTCTTCTGTGGCCCCCTTCGAGCATGCTGTGGCCCCCGGTTGAGAAACGCTGGTCTAGATAATCTTTTATTTTAAATATAAATGAGGAGCAAACATTCAAAAAGTGTTTTGTCACACAAATACAAAGCTTGGAAAATGATGATTTAAGTGTTGCAAAAGTGACGGTTTGTATGAATGTGTCAACTTTATGATTTCATTTTAATATGAAAAACAACCTTTATGAACACTCATTTTGATTTCCATTCATAGGTTTTATTATGGGCTATCAGAATTGATATAAAACGCCATTTTTCAAAATTTGTGACAAAACACTTTTTGAATGTTTGCTCCTCATAATATGCTCTTTTATATAACATACACGTATATTATAAATATATTGATGGACGCTTGATTTATATCAAAAAATATTTGTTATGTTATGATAATACTAAGTGATTAATTCCATTTCTGAGATATGTTGTTGCCTGATAATTATCAAACACTTAACTTAAACGAGTTGATATACTATTTAATATTATACTAAAAAAAATAGTAATCGAATAGCGTTCAGTTTATCTTGATATCTTAAAAATATTATATCTACTACAGAAATCTTAAATAGTTGAAAAAAAATCAACTGTTCAAATTTCGGAATTAGCTACTTAACTAATAATACTACTTTGGTGTGTTTGAAAAGTGATTTTATATCATTTTAATTGAGCAATTAATTAACACTATCTAGTGTTTTTAATTTCAATCGTTTTTGAGTTATAAATTGGCATATTTAGTTCTTAAAATGAAATCAACAATTATGTTTGAATTTGATGTTGACCGGTGTGTTCCAGTATCTCATTTACTAATCTACGCTTAGTTAAATGAGTGATAAAGTAAAAATCTATGGTTTAATGTTATACATATATCACTTTTAAGGTGTTCACAGACACTATTTGGTGGAAAGATATTATATTCAAAGAATAAAACATTCATTTGTACTGATTCAACTTTTATTTAATATAATCAGAACCAGTTTCGCTCATGACGAGCATTGCTACTAGAGCATCCTATCCCGGACCTTTTTTTGTGATCCCGGGCTCCCGGGATTGAACATTCAACCGTAAATAAATTGGGTTTTGAGATTGAGAGATTTTTGCTCGGATTTGAGCAGCGCCGAAAAAAAACAAAACGGGATTTAAGCACAAGAGTGATTGATTAAAAGATAGGTCCCGTGGATCTCTGTATCGGGCCAATAATATGAGGAATAAATTTTTTTATCTTCTCGATCGCATTGCGTTATTGAAGGTGGCCGTGAAAATGCGGCTGCATACACATAACGGGTGGTGGTGGGATACTCAAAACCAACTTGTAGATTGTCAAAAAATCAAAAGCTTTGGTAGAAAGTTCTTTTTGTTCCTATCAAACCGAATCGGACTGATGCCGTAACTAACTAACGAATCCATATCAAACAGAAACCGCAGAATCAAATATCGCAATATACTGGGTATTTAATATTTAATTCTTATACAATATAATAAATGTCTATTTGACCGCAGCCCGCAAAATTACAAGACGGTGTGGATCATTTAATTATCACTTTTATGAAATAGCCCATGATAAGTGAGCTCTAGATTTTGTAATAAGTTTGTCTAAGAGAAAAGTATAACAGTTAAATTCTATTAATAAAAACACAATATTCCATTTTACTTTTTTTTCATATCCGCTCCCTATGCGGAGCATATGTCACCACAAAGTTCCTTCATGATTCTCTATCCCCAGCCAGTCTCCTTGCTTCCTCCCAGGTCATCCCAGCGTCCCGTAACTCCGCTGAGTACATCCTGTGGATGGTCATCAGTGGCCTTCCACGACGCCGGGATCCATCCGGTTGGAAGAAGAGACAGGTAGAATTTAGGCTCTCTTGAGGCATCCTTAACACGTGTCCAAGCCAGGTCCATCGCCGCTTCTTTATTTTGGACGTAATAAGAGGCTACTTAGTCCACTCTCTAATCTCCGTATTCCTGACAAAGTCAGACCATTTCACTCCTAGCATTCGCCGCAGGTATCTGTTTTTGAAGCACAGTATACGGTTACTCTGCCCTTTTGCAGGGTGCCATTATTCGCAACCGTAAAGCAGCACTGTCAAGATACATGCGTTGAAAAAGAGGCACTTGGTTCTGACCGAGCACAGCCGTGAGTCCCAGACTTTCCGCATTGAGTTAAAGGTTGCTCCAGATATCCCTAATCGGATTGCCATCTCTCGTGATGTGTACCCTCAGGTACCTGAAACCGTCGACTCTTTCGATGTTTTGACCGGCGCTCGTAATTTATTTTTCACCATTATACAAAAACAAACACTATTTTTACTTAAACAATTATTTATATTACACCATTTTTAAAGCTCCCACTTCTTGAGTTCAACTATATGTCACTCGCTTATCCAATGTTTGACTTGTGAAAGCATGGTGTTGTTCCTAATTATTGCATTGCCATTACGAAATAAAACAAACAAAAAACGTTTAAAATAGTGACATAACGCTCTCCAATTAATTCGCAGATCAATTAAATTATCTCACAGTAGACGATTGTGTTTTGTTTCTTTTTTTTTTGTAAGTAAACAAATGCTTTCCCTTTCTGATACACTTTGATTCAATTCGATTCGACTTGATCAAGTTCGATTGATTCGGATTATTTTGATTAGACTAATCAATTAATTTCTGTCAATTCTTCATTTAAACTTTGCTCGATATCGGTGATTATTCATTAATTAAATACACAGATATCGCCAATTAGAGCGTAATTTTACTAAAATTTACTCTTGTTGCCTGAATTAAAATACTCTCTTATATTATTTGACTGCTTTTTAATACACCTAGTTATATCTGATTTCAACAAGAATGACCATTCAATTATTTAAATTTACTTGACCATAAAATCTGATCGAATCATTAAATAACGAATCAATCGAAGAGTTGATTCAATTATCTACAAAATTCAACATTTTTTTTGTTTGCTAATGAGAAGCAACCATTATTGCTATAGCTATTATTTTTTTTAACCATGTCCGATCCCAGTGTAGAGCATTTGGTCTCCTAATGGAATTTATCTCAGCATAGATTTTTCTGCAACTGCATGTTTCTTAGTTGCTCAATCTATCTTCTTTTTCGAATATAGCAAGAATAGAAAGATAGAACTAGAATAAGACTAGTTATCGCTAATCGCTAGTCGCTCTCACATTGCTCATTTTTGAGATGCGAGGAGTAGAAGGGAATTAAAGATATCACGTAAATCCATGCCTAAATCAGACAGAAATCGATTAAAAATCAATTTATAGAAGCTGTTCGTGCTGGGATTCAAACCCGTGACTTCCGTAACCAAAGTCAAAAACGTTGACCCCTCGACCACACAGCCGAGTAAATAAAAATATTCTTGAGGATATTTCAATTGCGCTACATAAAGCATGACTTTCAATTATTTTAAATAGAGCAATTCAAAATGGTTGTGCGCAGAATTTATTGTTGGTAATAATAAATATTGTAAATCATAATTGTTGATTTGGTTTTTTGTACTGTCATGGCCGAAGGGTTGTTAAGCCAAGTTGAAGGTTGTCGATTGAGAAAAGCGCCTGTAGGTTATTAATTCTCTTACGATCTACTTGACTAATCTTATTGAGATAATGTATGCTATGTGGTTTTGACAATAATTCGATGACCCCTGCGTATACATAACTAACGATTTCGGGGTTGTTGCTTGTTCAAATAGTATTATATATTAAATAATTATCGATTGCCGGGAAAAAAACATTATATTTATAAAATAAAAATACTATTTTTGGCATTTGCTGTTTTTTGGAGTGTTTTAAGACCTGACTCGCTGCCGATTAATAATGATTTATTGTTTGGCGGAATTTTGTCATTAATTCTTACAAATTGTGCTTTAATTTCACATAAAAAAACTATAAACTGTTCATTTTATGGATGAACATAAAAAATGTCCGTATTATTATTCAAATATTCTGTGTTTCGTCTTCACATAGACTTATCCAGCTCAGATCAAAAAAATATTCAATTGGAAAAGGTAAGGACTAATTCTGATAACAATAATCTCGTTTTTTATTCGTATAGTAACAATATGCATGGAAAACATACAGTTTATCCCAGTAAATGTTTCAATGATGTTAAATGACAGATATCAAAGAACGAATCCATTTATTTCTTATGTTTTCTATATTTTTTTACAAGGTGTTTCTACCGTATAAAGATGAGTACATATTTTTGACATTGGAGATCAAAAATAAGATGTTTTTTGACATTAAGTAGCTATATCAGATACATAGAAGTAGTATTTTTTTGATAATTTGAATAAGATTTGTAAAGTAGGAAAATTTTAAAATATCACTGAAACGGTTGATAGTATGAAAAGTCAGCATACACCAATTTTCAAGCGCACATTTCAATCACTAATAACAATCACTAATTTGAGTACCTGGCCTTAATTTGCTAGTGTGTATGTATTTTTGATTTTTGGAGTCGATTGTGCAACTTTGATATTTACATTAACAGCTCCGACCAATTATATGAGTTGATATTCTAAATCCACGGCACAATTATTATAACCAAAGCACATTTTACAAAATATAGCTACAAGCCATTACGTAACGATTTCATGCCGATACAGATTATGCGATAAACCACGAATAACAAATTACCGACCAAATGTCGCCGAACAGAAACCAAACATAAATAAATTTCTTTCGATCTGATATTTCGGCCAGATTAAAATAAAGCATTGTAATAAATGGCAGTCGACTTTTCATGATTATCGAAATCGTTTGGAAATTTTGTCAATTGAAATCATTAAAGTCGTGAATACACGTTGCAGAGAATAAAGACATAACAATTTATAAACATTGGATAGCTTTTGATTTTCGATGAAAGCAGTTAGCTGGATATCTGTCATAAGAATTATTTCATTTGAAACACAAAACGTCACGATTATTATATTACAAATAGCAAGTGGTGGGCTGGAAGGGTTTCGAAGTGAATCGGAAAAACTTGCGCTGCCCCCTAGTTATTAATTAAGTAAAGAAAAATACAATACTCCCAGATCTTTGTGCTATACAATTTATGCTTATACGTTTTAATATTAAATTTAAGAACGTATTGATGAATATTTTTTGTTTCTGATTATATTATGAAATATATAATATCGTCTACAACGGTTTAACCTTTGGGTTCCTATGGAGTATATTCGCATTGAAAAATTCTTCTTATTTCAACCATTCACTAAATACTAATGATATCTAGCTGATATTTATTTAATCTACAATGCTACCTCTGTCAATTGCAAATATTATGCGAATTTGTCTGGAATCAATTTATACCCCATCGCTTCTCAATCCTATTTTCGACGTTTTAGTACTCGAGTGTTGTATGACACATGAAATATGGAGTTGAAGCAAATACCTGTTTGTGCGCCAATCTTGGATCTCTTTGCTCTAGCTGTCTAAAGTAGAATACTATATTTTTGAACTATTTAAGTATATACAGTAACATTCGATTGGTATGGTAATTATTGAGTATACTTTTATGAAAGTGATAAAAATACACCCTTCCCTAGAACACCGCGAAAATCTATTCGGGTATTAGTAGCCCACTTTACAAACAGTCGCATTTGTGTGCAATTGGGGGGTGTGTACGTCTTAAAACGAGATGAAAGTTTTATAAAAGAAATCCTTTTGCAAACAATATCCGAATGTGTCTTAATGAGAAAAAAAATTCCTCTTGTTTTAAATTCTACACACTACCAAATTGCGCGTAATACTTCCATTTTAATGAATAAATACTAGAGACCGTGATTTTAAAGTATACGTCAACCTAAATTGGCACCAGTTTGTTTTGGTCTGTAAAAAAATCTTCTTTTTTACTCATTGTTAATGTCCTAATGTCCGAAGTTCACTTATTAAAACCACAACATAAATATGTGGCATATTGCAATTGTAATAAAGAAATCAATCTATTTTGAAAACATAAATCAATTATTATTATATCTTAATGAACGTCTTCCATAATATTATATCAAATTGCAGTTGATAACATACAAATTGCTGATTTTATCTTGAAACTGGCAACTCCGAATAATTGCGACATAATGAAATGTTATTAATAATGAAATTAATTCAACCATAATTGCTTTTTTAATAAATGGAGCACAATTTATCTATTAGTTTTAATTACCTTCTATATATAACAAAAATAGTGTAATTAAAAACTAAGCCGCGTTCAAAGGATACGCATTAGATTACGAAACATAAACAAGAACCTTGAATTTGAAATATTTACTTAAGCAAGTATCGCTGACCTTTGTGCAATTAAACAGTCTTGGCAATTTACTTTAAAACAAAATTTAGACAAAGCTTGATGTAGCGGTTTATAATCTAAACACGATTGTGTGTATTTCGAAATATTATATATTTAAACCCCGCTGAGTATTTTGTCAGGGTCTATGAATTAGGCCCAACTAAAGCATTGATTACAGCGGTAATAAACAATTAGCAAATAACGGCCAGATAAAAAATGGACATCGAATGACTTTTTAGTTATCATTTTGTAGCTTGTTAGTCTGAATTTTTTACGATAGAGAGAAAATCTAAGTATTCAAAGAAAACAGTATCATAGATCAGCGATACTAAATTATTGATTGGAACATTAATAAACACGAAAAAATAAAACGTTAAAATTACGAATGTTAACCCATAAATGCATACTCGTAAAAGTACTATATGCATCTAAATCGATTTGAGCATGACTTTTTATATCTAACTATGGTTTTCGTTTTTTCAATACACTTATGGTTAAATGTAGTAATTAGTTAGCCAGTAACTCGGAGTATTGACAGTATTGTTGGTTTAATAATATTAAATTTGCTTTTTTAAGAATACATAAATTTCAGGTTACCTACTTATATTAATTGTTTATTATAAAATAATACATCTACAATTAATATAAATATGTATATCACTACATTAATAAATGTATAATTCTAATTCATATACAAAGAATTTAAAATTTTTCGAATATGTTTATTGGGGCAGTACGTAGAATTGTATAGTTTTAGTCTTTTAATAAAATATATAAATAAATACTTTTATAATGTTGATACAACGTTTAATTATTAAAAATACACATACAATTTCCATTTCATAGCATAATAAACTTCTTTTCTTGAAATCGTAACAAAACAGTTGCACGAGACATCGTGGGTTAGTAAATAGGATTGAGTTATCGTAGAACTGTATTTGTAGAAATGCTTTAAAAAGTCTTTAAGCTCTGCACTAAGAGTGGATACCAAAAATGTACATTTTGTTGATATATTATCACATTCTATTATCTGTTTTCTTCAAAATAATAATTTCACAGCACCCAAAAGACGCTGTCTGTCAAAATAATTAATATATATCCTTTTATTTCTTCAAAGGTGTCAAGCGCGTATTCGCTGCAGCAAAAACAATTATTTTTGATTAATAGATTATAGCTTTGACTGTTTCATTAAAAGAATTTGTTTTTAACTTATGTTTTGTGTCTGCCCATGGCTATGACAACGCTCGGAACCAAAGAGATTAACAGCTTATTATTTGATTGTTTAATTACAGCCGAGAAAACAATTGAGATGGCAAAAAAGTAGGTTGGAAAAAGTTTTAAGATTTCAATTACAACAATTAAATATGGCTTGTTACTTTGTTTAACACCGTTCTTATTCCCAGGTTAATGATTATTTTTATTTATTTATTGGTCTTTTAAAAAAGATTTTACTGATATGCGCTGTTTTGAAATGGAAAATAATGGAGGAATAAATAAAAACACGGCTTCGAATGTACATTGTTTGATAGTTTACAAGGTAAAATATTTATTAAAAAATTAATTTGATATTGTTTAGTGTTGATCCTTGATGTTATAATGCAATTAAATTAACTTTTGTTCTGATTATAACACGTTTTAAAAAAACTTCTGTGACGCTCTTTGTAATATAATGATAAGATAGACATTCGAAAAATTCAATCTTACTATATAAATTAAATAAAATAAAATTAATTAATTGTTGTGAAACCATATCGACTGTGGAAAGGAATAAGGACGTAACCCACAGTTTTTTCAAAACAGGTTTTTTTCGATAATCACAATGTATCAAACTTGATACACATTCTATCAAAAGGATCCAAGCTGCAAATGCCGAATTAGTATCTAAATTTAGCTTTTAAGTTTGAAAAAGATAACCTTGTAAAAAATTAAAACCAAAAAAAAAGACTGAAATAAAAGTTTTTTCTAAAAAAAATCTTTAATTAATATTAGATTATGTCAAATAAACACTAATTTAAAAGTCTCTGTGCACTTCAAGTTTGTGTATAATTCATAATTTGCATAAGACCCTAAATCAGAGGTGGAGAACTTTTTCTTCTCTAAAGGCCGCGTTCGTTTTTCTGATTCGACATAAAGCCTCAGTAAACATAGGACGGGATTTACTCGCTATACTTTCCCCCCAGATATCTCTGAACCTCGTTTTTTTTAGCTCACCGAGGAATTTGAAATCCTCAATTTGCTATACATTTTCCCCAAATATCTCCAAACCTCGTTTATTTTTTTTTAGCTTACCAAAGAATTTGAAATCCTCTATTCGCTATACTTTTTTCCCAGATATCTCCAAACCTCGTTTTTCCAGAATTGGCCAGAAAGTCGCGGGTTCCCCACCTCTATCCTAAATAATCAAAACACGTTTTTTGCGCCTCCTGTAAAATTTGACATGTGTGGGTTACGTCCTTTTCCCTTTCCACAGTCGAAATGTTCGTTTTTACGCATGCATTTTTAACGTAAAGATACTTGATTTATCATTCATTATCATTATCTGTCAGGAAAAATATCGAAAAAAATATTCTATTTATCGTTTCCCTCGCTGATCGCTATAATTTCTATTTAATCAGCAGTATTTTTCTAAATTGATAGATTTTATGAAGAGAAAATTGGACTGTGCTGCTATGCAAGACCTTTCAAAAACGTTGTTAACGAAATAGTTTGCGAAAATAAATAAATACGTGAATTTTTGGAGATAAACATTTTGATACCTTTATAAAAAAAATAACTGAAGACTACAGCGTAACGTATAGTAAAATATTATTGTTTTTTAAGTTATCACATGGCTTGCATTATGAAACAGTGCAAATAAACTATATTATTTTAAGTACAAATTTTCTTTGGTACAGTAGTTTATTTAGTGAAATATTTTACAAATAATTTAAAATTTAAAAAAGTAACGTATCACGTTTTTAGTACACGAAAATAATGGAGTGAATAATAATTTTATATTGTTACAGCTTAATAATTAGTATTTATAATTCTTTCAATAATCTATGGCTTCTTAAAACTACATATTGCAAGTCAATAATCGTTTTTTTCCATAATATTATTATATGAAAATTGCCTTTATAAAATACTTTATCAAGTTCATTTAACCGATTATATAATAATATAACATAAGCGGAGCCAGGAAATGAACTTAACATTGATAAAAACAATTTAGAAATTAGTTTAATAAATTATTTAACAGCAGCTAATATTTTTAGCGCTTTATTGAATTATAATGTGCTGATAATTGAAACTTTGTAAAATATCAAAACAAAATAACAAGCTTATTACATGAATTGATGTTTTTTTTACACTGCAGCATTTATCGTTACCACGAAATGATTAAATAATTGGATTAAGGTTCTGGTTTATTACTCAGCATTGAAAGAATGCAGACAAAAAATCGACTCCGAATCAACTCATTAAGAAAAATAGCCAGGCAATAATAAATTGGATTATTAATTTTACGTAAATTAAATCCTGCCAAAAAAATCTATTTTCTATTTGAGATAACATAATATTTACTTTGTTTTAAGTATAATTAATAAAAAAAATAAAGCTTTGTATAAAATAAAACAAAAAATAACGATATTTTATTGATAAAACCAAACTTACTGCAACTCCTCATGATGCAAACAAAATAACTTTTATAATAAAGGGTTACCGTTTTTAAAAATAAGTACATTGTTCAAAATAACAAACACCGTAAGATGCAAAAAAAACTACCAATAAATTGATGAGAGAAACACAAAAATGTTGTTAACTCCTCACATTGGAAAGTAAACAAATCAGTTTTACTTTAAGACGCTTCATGTATGGAGACGCTAAACCTATCTGCAAAATTGGTTTATAGAAGTGTCCAATTGGAATGATAAATAAATTTCATTTCAACACAACTATGTGTTAGAAATAATAAAATCTAACATTTCAATCACTAAATTTAATTATCTCTAAGTAGTGTTAACACTATAACCTCTTATTAAACTAAAATTCATCAAGTGTGTAGAGGAGTGATGCACAACCCGCGACCCAAAATTACATTTTGACACATTGAAACTAGGGCATCCAATCCCGGGATCCCGTTCAATTTTCTGATCCCGAAATTCCGTGATTGAGATGGCCACGATCCCGGGATTTCGGGATTGAGAAATTTTGAGAAAATTCTCGAAATTTACACGAAATTGGCAAATCGGAGATTTCAAATTCCTCGGTGAGAAAATCTGAATCCCGGGATTCAAAATAAATCAATCCCGAAATCCCGGGATTGGAAAAAGGCTTCGGGATTGGATACCCTAATTGAAACTGCCTAAAAACTAAATGTTTAGTTTTTAAATACTAATTTTAAATTGGTATTGCATGGTGGGAAGTTCGTTCTTATTTATATTTATGTCAACTTCGAGTACAATTCTCAAAAACGATATTGTAAGTTCCACTTTATAAAAAGCAGATATGGTTTATTTTGGGGATTTTTTAGACATCACAAATACCTAGGCTTTCAAACATAAATCGATCAAAAAAATGCTGTTCGTACTAAGACTCGAACTCCGTGAGATTCGGCACAGAAGCCAACAACGCTAACCGCTGTCCCATAAACCGCCATATCGCCCGCTGTGGTCTAGTTAGTTAGAGCTTGCTCTACCGATCAGGTGGGTCTGGGTTCGATTTCCGGTAAGGTCAATGTCAAATTGGATTCTTTTCAGTTTTAATTTGAGATCTAAGACATGGGTGTTTGTGAAGTCAATTCTCCTTGAGTTAATCTCATGTGACTTACAAAAATTATCATCGAGTATATCTCGTATGATCTTTCAAATTTAAATATTTGACGCATTGGCGAAAGCTGTAATGTCAAATATTTAAAAAAAAACCCGAAATTACAAATATTTTTGACTTCATTGAAATATTTTTTGTAATACCGGTATTGATATTTGAAATACCCGTTTTTATATGAAATACCAAAATACCGGTATTGTTATATTCATCCGGTATTGAAACCCCTAGTTACATTCCCAAAATATTATACTCACTTAATTGACGTAATGCGGAATAGATCTTGAGTATCTTGTAAGTCGTTATTTAATTAACATTAATGCTATACAATATAATATTTAAGCCCGGGAGAGAATCATGCGTGTCTAAATTCGAAAGAGATTATACCATCATAAACTGCAAAACTTTTATCTTCGGTGGCCTATGAACAATATAAAAAATGATAAACTGACCCTACTATCATATTAGTTGTGCATCACTGATCTAAAGTCTTCGCGTTTTGTAAGATTGATGTTTGAAGGTGAGCATACTGTCAGTTTCACTATCGCTAGTGCTCGTGTGCAGTTTGGTGTAACGCGTTTTACACGACTGTTTGGTTTTATATGCATACACATTTTTATTGAATGTTATCTATTTTTTCTTGAACCATTTTTACCTTTGTTTCAATAGGCATGAACGAATAATAATAATTATAGCGAGGTCACAACAGTCGACGATTTGATCTAAGAGAACGTTAAAAGTTAGAATTGTAACAGATGAGCAATTTTAAAGAGCTTTAGGAATTATTATCGATTGCTGTAAATTCTAAGCAATTTGTAAATTCTCAGTATCGTGAAATGACTCGGTAGATATTTTTCTTTGATGTTTCGTTTACTTGGAGTTATATTTAAGTAACTATTCAGCACAGCGCTAATTATCATTTATCATTATTGTTTTTTTTTGTTTTAGGAACGCCTTCAAGTTCTCATCGGTTGGGTTGTCAAATTGTGTTTTATTATTAATAGTTAAAATTAATTGCTTACGGATATAAGATTTGAAAAATATATGTTATTAAATTCAAAAATATTTACAAGCTGCAAGTGCGCGCCCTAAAAGTCGTGGTTTGACTACACTTTCCCTAGAGCGCTACCACTCGGCAACTAAGTTTAGAAAGATGGTGGTGATCGACGTTTGTTATCTTTGTATAAATAACTTAAAACTATACGCCCTTTTTATTTTAAAATTGAAGTATTTTCCAGTATTATTATAGTATTTAGTGACAACAATTATTTTGATTTGATTTTTGGTGGAATAAAAATATGTTTTTTATTCTGTTAACCCTATTCAAACAATCGAAAGCGAGATGAAAAAATTCAGTTCCGGTATATTATATTGTATATATTCAGACATGGAGATTATGGCTTTTGAAAACATGTGTTCCGTAATAGGCAGTTATGCAGTAAATTTTAAAAAAGTGTTAAATTTAATTTAAAAAAAAGATCTTTAAAGTAGTGTTTTGTCTTTCAAATCTAGGTGCTTTTTTAAAATTGTTTTAGCTTACAACTCATACTGCTGAATATTTTTTTTATAATTAATTAGAATCATCAATACAAAAATTATATGAGTAGTTAGCCTTAAGTAACCAAAAGTGAAGATATCATTGCAATAAGCAGATCCAGGATTATATGCATCGAGCTACAGTTAAGATGTATTAGGAAGAACTTTGAGAAAGCTTTTGTGTTTTTACTTTTAAGGTACGAGAGAATACGGAAGACTTAAGGCAACCTGATTAATTTTATGTTATATATGCCGAAATATTCATTTACTACCTTTACGATACATTTTTTATAATGTTGAAATCGAATGAATATTCCATGAACAATTTTACTATGCATTAAATTTTCAAAGATGCCACATTTCTTACTCAATAACTAAAGCCAGTCGATGCAATATTTGCAAATACTCAAATTGTAATAAATTTACCATTTATAGCTCAACTGTCGTGAATGTTTTACGATTAGCAATTGTGCAACTGATTATGCATTCCATTGGTTTACATGCACAACTGATTTGCACTTTGCAAAATGCAGTTTCTTTCCTTTGAGCGAGTTTTAAAGACTGATATAAATCTATCAACATTAAAACTGTAAAAAAA
Organism: Himalopsyche tibetana; assembly: GCA_030503985.1. NCBI lineage: Eukaryota > Metazoa > Arthropoda > Insecta > Trichoptera > Rhyacophilidae > Himalopsyche > Himalopsyche tibetana. Next base: position 4,299,323 of record JAPJYX010000014.1, read on the forward strand.
ATATAGACTAGGATAAAATTTGAATATGATTATTTTACTTTTATTACATAATGGACATAGTATTTTAAAACATTCAAATGTTTATTAAAATTTTCTAAATGTATTATGTGGAATATGGCCTCCTAATAGACTATCTCAACTGAAGCTTTTTCTACGAAAAAAATATGTTATCCAGTTTAACCTCTCTTTTTCGAAGAGAGTAAGAATATAAAAATAAAGCTAGACTGGCCAAGGGGAGCCGGTAAATTGCTCGAATGCAATTGCTCGAATAACAAGATCCTCGAATAACCAATCCCTCGAACATTAAATGTTCGAGTTATAAATTTGCTCGAATTGCTTGGTTATTTAAACGGTTTTAATACAGTTTAGTGTTTATTTCATGGTTGTTGATCACTCGAGTTTATCTCAACATAAGTGTTTCTACGAGAACTACTTGTTAAATAGTTTTTTTTTATTTGATACACTTGTTTTTCCTTTCTGTATCACACCGAAGATGATTTCTCCTCAATGATACAGTTAAGATACATTTTTTTAGATACAATTTGATAGGCAACAATAATTAATAAATGAAAAATTAAAATGATCAAAAATATAAAGATATTATAAAGGTTAATCAAATACATAGAATTGGTATAACTACACGTAAAAAAATTCAAATAATAATAAGCAAGAATGATAGTTAATGGCACTAATAAAACAACTTTTAATTAACTTGTTAAATAGTTACTCAAACTGTTTCTATATTTTTCCAGAACACATAGAAGACTAGGGCTAAGACAGAACAAACGGTTAGCTTATCACTATCGCTACGCCCAATTTTTAGTAAGAATAGGTGAGAGGGTTTCAAGAAATTACTTATATGTGTGCCTTTAAACAGAAATCCATAAATAGTTTGAAACATAATTTATTAAAACGGGTACGTATTAAGATTCAAGCCTGTGACCTCCGAAAACAAAACCAACGACCCTTTCCACTCGACCACTGGAAACTTAAATAAAACATACTTTTTTTGATTTATGGTTTTTATTTCCCGACTTGCATAAATATTTTTTAAAGAATGAGTAATTAATGTTTGAACTTTTATAAAAATTTTCGAGCAATTTGTATTTCGAGCATTTGACGTTCGAGGAATTGGCTATTCGAGGATCTTGTTATTCGAGCAATTTCCATTCGAGCAATTGCATTCGAGCAATTTACCGGGAACCCTGGTCAAGGGTTAACTAATTGCTCTCGCTACGTTTTGTCATTGGATTGGAAGAGTGGGTAAGAATTTTGAAGCATCAAATAACTCAACAGTTCATATTATTTGGCGCCATTTTTTTTACGTAAATTCTTTGACTTTCTTGGTTAATATCTGCATGAACCCAGACATCATGTTGTATGGTTGGTGCCGTGGTAATTATTATTAACATATTAAAAAAAACGTCATTATATTGTTTTATTGATAACTGTTAAATGTTAATTCTTTTTTTAAGCTACTGTGTATTTTTATTGAAAACGTTAATAAATTATTAATTATATATTTGGAGTTGTAAAGAATCTGGCGGGTTGCGTGTTTGACATGCTGTTAGTTTTCAGCGATATATCGATACGACGTATCTGTAATATACATAGTAATCGAATAAAAATATCAAGCATTCATTACATCTAATAGCCAAATGTATTGCATCATATTAATGTAGTAATGTGAAAGGGGAGTAGCTGCTTTTTTTAAATCAAAGATTGGCGGAAACAAAGGAATAAAAATAAGTGTTGTCAGAATAGAGAGCTTTCATAAATGATAGATTGAGTACCACTGATAATAAAATAAAATATAAAAATAGTGTAGGTACGCCATAGGTCACGAATACAAAGGAGTGGTTAAAAGCGAATCAAACTAAGTACTTGTCGTTACAATATTTTAGTATTAAAATGCACTCTACCCATGTTTCTCAACCTTGTTAGACATGTCAATAACTATTAAATTATATAATCGGTGTTTTTGTAATTTGTTTTATATTCTGATAGTAACCCTTGAAAATTCCCCAAACATCATAATTTTCAGTACAAATTAAATATATCATTTTTTTTAACCATGTCCGCTCCCAATGTGAAGTTAATGGAGTTCATCTCAACATAAGTTTTTCTACGAGAACTGCTTGTTACTAAGTTGCTCAACCTCTCTTTTTCCAAAGAGAGTAGGGGTAGAAGGATAGGGGCTAGGACAGGATTAGTGGTAAGCTAATCGCTCCAATACACCCCTTTCATAAGATAGAATGGTTGGGATGGGGGAATTCAAGACATCACATACATCCATGCCTTCGAACTGAAATTCATAAATCAATTTATAGAACTATCCGTATTGGGACTCGAGCCCGTGACCTCCGTAGCCGAAGCCAACGACGTTGACCACTCGACCACACAGGCGGCTCATATCTCATACTAAAGTTAATTATTCTCGGGTAAAATATAAAGCCGGGTCCTATGGCGTAGCTGTTATTGTTGTTGGCTTCCGTGCCGGATCTCACGGGTCTGAGTCCTAGCACGAACAGCATTTTTTCGATCGATGCATCGATCTCTGTTCGAAGGCATTTGTGTTTGCGATATCTAAAAACTCCCTCCCACCTTTCCGATCCTTCTATAACTGGGCCTAGTAAAAGCGATTAGTTAACCAATAGTCTTGCCTAGCCTTATCCTTCTATCCAATGTTCCCGCTAAGGTGTGCGCGCACACTTCTCAAAATGTCTCCCGCACGAACCGCACACGAAATGTTAAAAGAAGTTTGTTTTACCATAGCCTAACAAAATTTTAGGTCATCTGCCAAGACAAATAAATATAAGGTTGAGTGTTGTGTTTTAAAGTAATATGCAAATAATGGGTTCACCGACTGAACTCTAATGGTATAAAGCACCAAGCAGTAAAAAAACACATTTTTATTGTTTTAACAACCCCGTATCTCTAATTATATTCTTATGCTCCTAAAATCCAAAGCGAGGTTGGTTTTTTATTTGTTTATTACTTTTCTGTCTGTTTCATCGATATATTACGTACATTGAGTAAAAAAAACACCATTCCTTAAAGAAATTTTTTAATTAATTTATGAATCGATCGATGTTGAAGATTTGTTATTAAAAACCAAAATAACATTGTTCGTATGCATTGAACAATATATAATAGTTTATTATTTGGCTTGAAATTGATAAATCGAAGCGTTGTTCATTCCTCGTATACGATTTATAATAATAGCAACGCAATAATGTAAGCGCAAAGAAAAAAAAGTGAAATTGATTATCGCTCGGCAACCTTGATATCAAATATTACATTATTAACCCAGATTAATTATAAGTATCATTCAACACACATGTTGTACGCTAATTTTGTAAAAATATTTTTGCATTCATATTATTTTGTATTCGTGATTTTTGAAGCATTACAAATAATATGGTTAAGTTATGTGGAAGAAGCGATGGAATCCATTTTATAATAAATTTAAAAACTTCTGCTTACTGTCGAAAAAGAGGAAGAAAAAAACCATTATTTCATTTAAACGGAAACTCTCGGTTTCCTGGGTAAGAAATATCACAACATAATAAAACTACTGTTTTCTGTAAGGGACGATGAATACTTCACGTGAGTTCTCATAGGGAGAGGTTGTAACTGGTTAGGTCACGTGCTACAGATGTCTCCGAAAAGCTTTTAGTACGATTCCCGCATTCTCGACAAGCGTCGGGTATTATCCATATGTTGTATTCGGTGGAACTGAAGAATGCTGAGATCTCACGTAGCAAACAAAGCAATTGGTTGGAGGCAGGGAAACATGGAGGTGCCAAGTGGTAGCCATATGCAAAAAGAGTCAATTTGGTTAAAGAAGAAAAAGAAAAAGAAAAAGACAGTGAATAAGCAGTCACGTTGAAATAAACCATTTAATGTAAGGCCTCAGTGGATAGCGTTTTGTGGGATATCGCTTGCACTTTCGTATTAAACACTCTCTGGCAACTTAAAACACATGTATTTGTGGAGCACGTGTTTGATATGCACGCAGTACGTGGTCAATCGGGCCGTATCCTTATAGTGAACGTTCACAAAGAATAAGTGAACTAACGGGAACTTTTAGTAAGGAAATAAGTCATGTTTACTTCAATAAATAAAAATGTAGTTTTTGAAGTGTTTTAGATTCTTATAGGATGTGCGGTCTGTAATCAAAACCGAACACATTTTGCTAAAGAATATACATGAAATTCAAAACTCAGAAAGTACATGTTAATACTGACAGAATTGTAAGAAAATGGTCTACATTGAAATCTATAGTTAATAGAAGATTAAGTAATCTCTGCCCTTCGTCCTGTAAATTCTGTTGCCAACGTGCGTATCTAAATTTAGTGGCATGGTATAATTGTTATCATCAAGCATTCTATGAATTTGAGTATGTTACATCTTTTGATTGATTGACATTTGAAATTGCTTTCGTAGTATTGTCTTATTTAAAAGATTGTTAACTTTTATCTGACGCGTTTTATCTACAACTTTACCTACCTCGCACTCAATGAAGTATCAAATATCAACTAAATAAAATATACTGTCATTTTTGGACTAACATGACTTACCCATTAACTACAAAGGTGTTAAACAAGATCCATGTAACAAACGATAATCTATAATAATTATGATTGTGTATTATAATTATGTATAGAAAGAACCCTACTATTATTCACTTTATTTTGCAACTCTTAATAATGGTTTTGAAATTTATCGGCATATTTTTTATGGTGAAAATAATAACACAATGAATGACCATTGAAGAAATAAATAAAATTATCGAAAGTTATGATATTGTTACAAAATGGTGGACCAATGGACAATGAACATCATTGTTAATAATTGCAAAACTGCGATCGTTTTCAATAACTGCCTTAAGGAGAATTCGTGCAATGACGTACAATTAAGAAATCGAAAGATACGCAAGTAATTTAAAAATGGGTAAATAAATTACTTAAAAAATAATGGATGACACCTTATTATTGATAAACAGACTGGTTTTAAAAATTGACTATAAGCGCTATATGGAATGCCAGTCGAGTCACTTAAATTTTAGTTTGAGTTTCCAAAAAATACAATACAGTTTTCGCGTTTAAGCTTTTAATTTTCAATTTCATAAATACTGTTTTAAATCGACTGTACTCGATCATCTAGATCAGTTGTGCGCATGGGATACTTTAAGTGCATTACCCAAATCATTTACCTTGGCACTCCTGAGCCTTTTGGAAATAAAAAAAAAATATATATGTACATAAATATTTTCAAAATTAAAAAAAATATTCTGCTGATGTGAATTTGATAAAAATCAACTGGAGTTGATAAATTGTTCTAGTTGACAAACATATTTCTTTTTGAAAAGTTCGTATATGTACTATTCACATTGAGACTTTTATGAACCGATCCTCTCTAAATTAAGTCTGAGCTTAGAGCTCGCTGCGACAAGTCATCCTCATTAACCTATGCAACTGTTAATAAATATTTTTATTATTTGTGAAAACTAAATATTTTTATTTAATTTTACTACTATAATATTTATTTTGTTTATACATTACGGCGAAAAATAAGTAAGACATTGTTAGAAAATTTACTTCTGTATTGAGTGGCTATTGGCCTAAAATGGTACGTGCCATTGGTCTAGAATCTAGCTAGATAGTCTAGTTTGTGATGTTGTCATTCTGTCCCACTTACTCAATCCTGAATACGGGACGTATTAAGAGCAATCAGTTAGTCCTATATTTTTATATATTCCTTACCAAAACCAAATAGTTGAGAGATTAACTAACGACTAGTTCGCACAAAAAACTTAAGTTGAATTTATCATTGCGAGTTTATATAATACACACTTAGAGCTGACGTTGTTAAAAAATAATTTAAATTTAGTTTTACAAAAGACTGTTTTATTTTCAATGCAGTTTTTTTCCAGGACAATTACGATATGCAATTTTTAAAACTTGATGAAAATAATAACAACAAAAAATGAATTTGCCATTAAACTCTTCCATTCTCTTCTTCATAACGAAGCCATCAAATTGGTAAAAAAGTCTTATTGTAATGTCAAATATAATAAATAACGAGAGTGTATTATTAGGGCAATATTTCTCGTTAAAGAATAATTATTATTAATCTTAGATGCGACCTCGAAAAGGAATTGCGTTTTCTAAATGTTAAATTAACACGATTTTTTTTATCTGGCATCATCAATAAATTGATGCACTCCCAGATACCGATGAAGTTTTGAAATTTCCAATTCATTTTCGTGCCCTAGTTTTCATTGATTGTATAAATGTTAATTTCGTGCATATTTAAAATTTATTTCCCGGTCGGCCCGAACTGTTAACAACAAAACAAATAAACAACTCATAAGTTAACATTATAACAAAGAATGCTATTTAAACACCAAAACCTTTCTCGCTTATATTAAAATTGTATGTCTTCCAAAACTAAATAGATATTACAGTTTATTCACTATTTTGGTATTACAGTTTTCTCTAACAAACATACTTTGAAGTAAAAAAGCGCGCAAAGATTTATTTTATAGCTTTCTTATCCATGTTCAGTGTGGAGCATATGGTTTCCTAATAGAGGTATCTCAACAATTTTCTTTCGACGAGAACTGTATCATTTAGTCACTCAATCTCTCTTTTTTAAAAAGGGAGTAGTAGGGATAGAAGGATAAAGCTAGGGCAGGACTAGTGTTTAACTTATTTCTCTTGCTACGGTGGGAAGGGTGTGAAGGAATTTTCAGAAATCACAAACACTCACGACTTCGAACCGAAATTGATTGAAAAATGCTGGGACTCGAACCCGTGAGATCCGGCACTGAAGCCTACACAGCTAACCTGAATTATTGTATTATGATAAGTCAATGTAATTTGTAAGATATACATACATATATTATAACACTTTAGATGTTTGCTTCTCAGTACTATAAAACTCAGGCTATGGGAACAAATCTAGAATTATAATTGATCAATCAATAAATGACTAAACAAACATAAGTCACTCAGATAAAATCTATATTGTCCACTTCCAATAAAACGCAACTATTTAAAGAATTACTGATTTAAAATTCTATTTTTTTTAAGAGATTCTCGTTTGAAGGCGAACATTAAATTCATGCTTTGATTAAAAACAAAACATGAAAATTTATTGCTGTCTTAAAATAGGCGGCATTAAATATTAGATTATTGTAGTTGGTTATGAAGAACTATGGTGCCAACAGTCCTCTTAAATCTTAATATCCACATTGAATACGAAGTCCGACTATTTACAAACAACCCGTTTTAATGAATACTTCTAGGTCTGTAAAATCAAGTGCATAAATATGTACAAACGGTAAGCACGAAAATTTACATAAGTCCGCAATAAAACGTATCGAAATATGTCCTTTAGTCATTGAAATGTTGTGTAAAACGGTTTATTTTATAAAAACTAGGTTCATTGTGACATATCACGTTATACAGTTAGAAATTTACGACCTACGATCGGAATTATTGGCCACTTTTCAAAAGTGAAATTGAATCAGACTTATTATATTAGTGTTACATTGATACGACATGGCGCTTTTGCTTATTACATTATCTGTGTGTTAAAATCATTGTGAATTATTAGGAATAAATTTATTGGAACAAAAATCATAATACAGTCAAATAATTAAAAAATATTGGAACCATGTCTGATTACAATACATGTAAATCAGATGGAATCCTTACTGAATTAATTTTAAGCAAAGTTGTTCTAGGACAGTCACGGGGAACCTGCGGCCTTTTGACCACTCTGGTGCGGCCTTTTGACTTGATCGGATAATTCAGTTTGTAAATTCGTAAGGTCCTGAGATTTTGGATTCGAAAATTTTTGGAAGAGCTAAAAGAAACGCTCCCACGTTGGTATTTGGGCAAATCCGTAAATTCTTGGGATGTTAAAATTCTTGAAAGAGCTAAAAAAAAGGTCCCAAGCTGGTAATTTTGGGAAATCCGCAAATTTATGGCCTTTAGAAATTGTTTCCTGCCAAAGATTCCCTACTCAATTCCCTGTCAATGTTTTCTGCAGCCTTATGTTGAATTAAATAAATTAATGTGGCCTATAGAGAAGACAAAGTTCCCCACCCCTGTTCTAGGAGAACTACATGTTACTCTGTCGTTCAATTTATATTTTTTGGAGCAGAGTAAATATAGAAAAATAAAGCTAGTGTAAGACTAGAAGCTAGCTAATCGTTCACACTATGTCCCGTTTTTAAGATCAGATAGATCGAAAGAGATTCTGACATCACCAGAATCCAATGGATCTATTTGTTCTGGGATTCTGTTCTGTGAAAACCGCAAATGAAGTCAGTGACATATCTTATATCATATACTATATTCATAATAGCGAAATTGAATTGAAAGCCACTGCAAATTTATGAAGTTGTTAGCAGTATATTCGATATAGTGACGACCACTGACAGTTGTAGAATTTTTATGATATCTAAAACATTTAAAAAATAAATATCTTAGAGCTAACTAACCATTCCGTTCAGAGTATAACAATAAAATATTTTTATGTTGTCTTCCTTTTGCGTATTTCTTAATTTTAATAACTTCAAAAGCCATCATGAAAATCATGAATATGATGAAAATCAACATTTATGTTACATAAATGTTGATTTTCATTGAGTCAATATTATTATATTGAAATTTAAAAGATGACCATAACTTTAACATTATAATAAGCTATCTATTTTTTTTTTCTTTGAAGAATTTCTCAAACAAATATATTGTAATAAAGAATACAATGCTTGTATGCTTACTGTTTATTATATTAAGTATATTACTTCAATTATTATTAATGTTGTCAACTGTTAACAATAGTCATTTTTGATGGCTTTTGAAGTTATTAAAATTAAAAAATACGCAAAAAGAAGACAACATAAAAATATTCTATTGTTATACTCTGAACGGAATGGTTAGTTAACTCTAAGATATTTATTTTTTAATAAACTCTATTGTTTTATGATTGTTGTTACAAAACTACTATTATTTTGACTTCCTAGAGTTACGTCTTTACAATAACCATAAATTCTTTGTAAAATGTAAACTATTAAAATTATGAGAGCGTATTTTGATGGCACATGCGAAATTTAATAAAAAATATATTTTACTATTAAAATATCAGATTGTGATCTTTAATATCAATAACACGAAGTTTAGAAATACAAATTCTGAATATAATAATAACTGCGATGCTTGTAATCAATTTTGTAAGTAATCCAGATAATGGGCACATCTCAGAAAAGTTGTGCAAAAATTAGGTGAATCGTTCTGACGAGGTTTAAATAATAAATATATATATATGTGCTGTATTTAAAATTTTGCAACAAATATTTTTAAGAATTTTAAGGTTGTTGCAAAGGCGTGCTTTAATTCTTTGAGCCAAGATAAATTTCTGTCATGATAGGAAGCGAACGATTCTTTCACTGACTTGTAATTTATCTAGCCATCATTCAACATTTATGTCAATTTTTTTGAATTGTTTGAATTTTGTACTTTTCCATGAGTTTTGTCGCTAACGACCCGGGTTTCGCCTTTCGGCATCTTCAGGCATTCCAAGTGCACGGATGTACTTGAACTGACGCGTAGTGAACAGTTTGTATCGTTTATAAACAAAAATATAAGTAGATCACTAAGTTATAAGGCTATTAAAATGTAAATTAGCGAAAATTGAATGTATACAATTTTCAATGGATTAAGTGGGTTTGTTATAATTATGGGGATTTTTCGAAAATATTAATGACCAGATAATAACATAGGAATGTTTAAAATAAATCTAGGGTTTTATCCGACCTATTATTAATGAGTTGATTTGTTTTTAAGCCTTTGAATTAATATTTAATGATAGCAAGTGCTTGAATTATTAATAAAATGACAATTATTTAAAAGGGGTACAACAATGGGGAATTCGGTAGATAATATTGCTCGTTTAAAATTGGCAAACTGTTAATCTGAGCTCGATTAATCTCTAAGATTTCTTGGTAAAATAATTTAAATTGCAGTGTAGTGATTGTCCCAAATTTTATATTGGTAAAACTGCTAGAACCTTAAATATAAGAGTGGCTGAGCATTTAGCCGCTTTTCGCTTAAAAAAAGATACTTCCACATTTGCCAATCATTTAATTCTTGAAAACCATACGTTTAATTTTGACTCAGGTATTGATTTGTTACATACTAACAAATATATTATAGTATTTTGTTATAAAAGAATGTTTAAATTTAGTTTATAGCTATTTCGAAGTAGTAAAATATTTGTTTTACCTTTATACATTCAATAAATGTTTGCTTAGTCCAGCGCCCTTTCCAATTCGTATTTACTGACTTGTACGCCACTTAAAAAAATAACGATGCTTGAGGAAGAAGTAATATGAGTAAGAAAACATTGCAAATCTGTTCATTAAAGTTTTTTCTCATGACGTGTGAGAGTTTACTACAATTTCGTATCCGTGGATCGCACTGACTACTTCAACTTGTACCGATTACTGCATATGAAACACTTCCCTTCTTGTTATTTCACATTCATACAACTTTGAATAGTGTTAATTAATTTAGGTCGTTTAATCGGCTAACGAAATTCAATCTTTGCGTATTTTATATATTTTTGCCGCTTATATTTAACGTGTGATTTTATTTTAAATGAAAACCTTTCCGCGATCTATATACGAAAATGTTTAAAAAACTGCATAGCCAAGCACTTACTAGTAATGAATCAAAGATAAGAAGCGCTGCCATCATTATATTAGTTTTACTATTTGCGTATTTTTCATAATAATGGGTGGATTATTGGTCATTTATTTGAAATTTTCTCATGTTTTAACTCGTTGATATATTTTTAGTATAATATGTCTTCTCGATTGAGTATATTAACCACAGTTTAAGTATTCATATAAAATAAAAATACTTTAACAATAATAACTGAATGCTAATTAAGTGCTCTATGTTACAGTTTTAAAAGTGGGTATGGGTTCTGTAGCAAAGCATTCAACTTCCCCGCGGAGACTTTTGGTCAAAGACATGGGAGTTCTGCTTGTTCCTCAGTTATACGAGTTATATAAGATAGGTATCTTTTTCCTAAATAATTTACGGAAAGTAGATATATAAGAAACAGCTAGACCCGTTATTTTAGGATCGGAAGGTTGCGATGTAACTTTTAGACATCACAAACCATACCTTTTAACGTAAATCGATACAACAGTTGAAAAAATAATGCTGTTCGTACTGGTTATTGGGCCCGTGAAGTTCGTCAAGGATGCCAACGACGTTGACCACTGCACTACAAACAAGAACATCTAACACTACTCTCTGAAAGAAGAGACGTTGTGTTATTTAATTCAAATAACACACAAGAAGTATAATCCTCTTTGGTTGCCATTCTCAATTAGACGTCCATAAGTTCCTCATCGGCAGCTAAAAAGCTTTAAAATTTTATTAACATTTTAATATATCAAAGAAAATCACACTTTTGAATAAACAGATACAAGTGAGTGCTCAGTGTTAGTAGTTGATAGTATAAAGTTTTTTCCGTCCATTTATTTTCGTTGTATTGTATTCATTACTTTGTCATTTTTAATTGACATTGAAATTGATACGAAAAGGAAGATATAACTCATTATTACCTCATATATATATAATTAAATCAGTTAAAATATTAATAATGTTGCCACGATTCACCTTGGCTTTAAATGTATTTATATTAATGAAAATTTACATATTTTGTTTTAGAAGACATCTGACTTTTCCGGTAGCTGGTTTGTTTTATATACATAGTTATTAATTTCACGACAATCAGTAGCGCGACACAACCTTTACTAGGTAGATTTTATCACACAATTGGCCATGAAGAAAGACAGTAGTCGATATTTTAGTTTTTTTTAATTTGCTAGTTCCGTCGACTTTTTAAATAGACGCATAAAAACATCTTTATTGGTTGGATTCTATTTCCTATGAATGATCGTTTAATAAAGTTTCTTGTTTCTTACCAAATAGGCTAAAATCATTAGGTTTATGAAAAATATTTATTCAATGACTGCACTGAATATTTGACTCATTTGTGCAAGTAAAACAGATAAGATTGTTATTCCACTGGTTATGTTACTGTAATAATCGTGACTAGTGCTTTGCCTCTTTGAGACAACTGTCAAAACATGGTGGAATGGCGTGATATTAAAAAAAACACGATATTCTTTTGTGCTTCTTTTATTTTTATTTCGCAAGATCAGAACCGGTTTCGCTCATTTTGTTTTTATGGATAACACTGTTAAATTTTATTTCTTATCCGTTAATAATGCTCGTTATGAGCGAAATCGGTCCTGATCTTGCTAAGCAAAAATGGAAGAAGTACAAAGGAATTTTGTGCTTTTTTTTAAATAAAGTTTTCCATTTTTAGTTTCGTATTTAAAAAAAGCTTTTTTCGAATTTATATGAAATTTATTATTGTTTTATTTTCCAATTAACACATTTGATAAAGATTCCTTCTTTCTCAACCATGTCCTCTATCGATGATCGTTCTGATATTGAAATACGCAAATGAAAGGTATACTTACGATAACTAGTTGTAATTCTGACGCTCAGTCTCTTTTTTTCGGAGAGGGTGAGATAAAGTAGTCCGGAAAAGTAAAATTTTAGAAGTGGCTCATACTTGTATTCCTTGTATCAGTGCTTCCCAACCTTTTTCATGCTACAGACCCTTAAATCTCAAAACAATAATCTGCGGACCCCCGAAAAAAAAATTTCACATGTTCATATATTATCACAAGGAATGTTTAAAAATGAAAATTTTCGCGGACCCCAGGTTGGAAAGCACTGCCTTATATGATATCTCGAACAAAATACCCAATACACTTGTAGGCTTAAAACTGTACTATTCCCAACTCATAAAATAACCGTACATAATCCATGTTGATATTTAATATCACCTATATCTAGAATTAATTAGTATCACGTTAACAGCCAACCAAACGTAATATTAACGTCCCGTGTGATGAGCAAAATCGGTTATAAACATCATATTATATTTTAAAGTTAGTAAAAAAAATGATTTGTTTTTTTAAATAAATACGATAATTTTTCATATTATTGACATTCAAAGATTAAAATAAATTAATTTATAATCAACTCCTTCATCTCATCGAACAAAGATGTCAATATGTTCAAAAGTCGAGGACCACTTGTACTTTTTTTATTAATATGATACGTCATGATCTTTTATGTTACATACTTTAATAGAGATCTAATTAAATTCTTAGTGATATTATTTATTGCGGCTTAACTTTGCATACGTGCATAAAACTGTTTCACTCGTGAAAAAGTTAACCCAGATGGTAATCTGACTATTCATTGGCCAATATTTTTGATTCAGTACTGCTTTGAGGTAATAATAGTGTCGGACCATAATACTCTCACGATTTTTTTCGTTGCCAAGAATCAAATATTTGGCAACGCAGTAATAACAATAATTCGAAATTCTAAGTGGGTTTGTACAGTATTGTTAAGAGAAATTATTTTATTAATGGGTTAATATTAATTTAAAAACGCACAAACCATTTAAAAAGAGTTTCTCATGAACATTATTTAAGTGAGCTTTATGAAAAAGTTTTGTAACTAAGAAGTATTTAATTTTCTTGAATAAACATATATTTTTGACATTAAGAATAAAGCAGAATAAAAAAACAATATGGCATTAAAATTATACTGCCAATTTAAGAAAGATAAGCAAAAACAATAAAAATATCAAATTATAATAATGGTACAAATATTGATCACGATGTCCATGTAACGATTTCAAATAATCATACATAATCTTTTAGATTTTTTTCGGACTAAACAAATATTATCATTCACGTTTTGGCTTCAAAGTATAGCTTAAGTTATTTATACTAAAATACTACTTACAAATACGGAAATTCATTGATTCTTTTAACGGGAATAAATAATTAGCTGGTATGCTTTGTAAAACAAAGGAAACATCCAATTTTACAATCCTAATAGTTGTCATAAGAGTTGAAATACGTATTACGAAAAATGATACAACTACTGGAGTAACTTAGTACAGTGTCAGATTAACTACATGAGAGGCCCCAGGCGCAACACAATTTGGAGGCTTTGTTTTTCGAATAACATAACAATGTCAAAAAAATCCTAGTAAAACAATACAAATATATTAAAATCTGAACAAAAATTATAAGGGTTATAAGTATTACAAGCTATTGTTGAGGTCCCTAAGATTTGGAGGCCACAAGAGCGCGCCTCATTTACCTGTTAAGCAATCAGCCACAGACTAAGTATAATATTTTGATGTTATCCAATAGCTTGACCTCTAATTTTTTGAGACGGAAAATATGTATGATGAAAAGAAAAAATCCAGGAGTGGGGAACCTTTTCATTTCTAAAGGCCATATTCATTTATCTGATTTAACATAAGGCCGCAGTAAAGAAAACGTTGACACCTTCCCCCTTTATTTCAACTGTCGAACATATAACGGGTTGATTACGCTTTTTTTTCCAAAAGCTTGCGTATAATGTTATAAGTGAATACTATCAGAGTAGCTAAAAGGCCGCAGGTTCCCATCCACTGTTCTAAACCAATTGAAGTTTTTGATTTTGATTTTGTATACAGTAAAATTTTCCAACAAACAAAAATGAAAATATGTTGAATATAACAGAAATAATAAAATTTTTTTTTTTACTAGATTCACATGAATCGATTTTTAAACATTTTTTTAATTTCTACGAAATATTATAGAAATTTCATTTTGTACAAATACTAATCTAATTTCAACAGACAACGTAGTATTTTATAACAAAACACGAAAGCTTACAATGATTGATACAAGTGATTCTTACCAAAAAGTACAATTATTAGAGGAAATAGAGGAAATTCACTCGGATCGGATAGTATGCTCTCGTATTATTGTAGCTCGTGAGAAAATTCCAAGATATTATCAGGAAAGAGAAGATACGAATTTGCATAAACATAACATAATATATTGCCATTTATGGAAGTACATGTGTGTGAAATTTAATTTGAATATACAATAGAAATGCGATTGCTTAGTTTAATCAAATTGAAAGTGATTGACAGAAGTAGATATGTCTGTTAGATCCATTAAAACTTCCGTAAATGAAATTTACATAATTCTGTTGAGATATTTTTTTTGTTATTGAAATTGTATTGTTCTGTTATATTACCATTATCAACTACTTGATCCCCACAGTCAAATACATATGACTCATATTATACGCGCATACATATTTGTATTCTTAGAATAATGTAATGAAAACAATGACACTTATACGCTTATGGCCTTAAACTTTTATATATTTATTTAGAAAAATAGTAAGGGCACTATTTTAAGCTTTGCCTAGAGGCGGCACATTGTCTAAGAACGTCACTGGGCATACGCAGGGGAAAATCACTTTGAATCACTAAAACTCCAGATAATACAAACCAAGACATTATGCGTAATCATGGAAGAGCCAAGTTGTCAAGATAAAATGATAACAACGGTATCAAAGAGCCATAAATATGCAATATACATATCGAGTGTGGAAAGGAAAAAAAACGTAACCCACAGTTTTTTCAAAAAAAGGTTTTTTTCGATAACCACAATGTATCAAACTTGATACACGTTCTATCTAAAGGATGCAAACTGAAAATGCCGAATTAGTATCTAAATTTAGCTTTTAAGTTTGAAAAAGATGACTTTGTAAAAAATTAAAACCAAGAAAAAAGACTGAAATAAAAGTTTTTCCTAGTCAATTTCTTTAATTTACATTAGATTATGTAAATTGAACACCAGTTTAGAAGTCTCCGCGCACTTCAAGATTGTGTATAATTCATAATATGCATATGTCACAAAATCATCAAAACACGTTTTTAGCGCCTCCTGTAAAATTTGATATGTGTGGGTTACGTCCTTTTTCCTTTCCACGGTCGATATATAGTTGATGTCTGAAGAGCCGCAAACGGCTTTGCAAAGAACCACGGTCTGCCGACCTGTATCCTAACCCAACAATAAAGACATTTCTTGACGGACCAACTACTTGGAATTGATTACAAACTATAATAGCATGTTAATTTGTACATATTCGGCACTATTTTGCGTCATTTGACACTTAAAAGAAATTGTCATACAGCATTTTATCACGTTATAGTATCCACTTTCAAATACATCACACGTACTTGGCATTACGTTGTCTAACGCAACATTGATTATTACTGCGTAGTCATTGTTTCATATTATCTTAATGACAAATGACTTGTAATATCACTTTTAGGGTGTTCACTGTCAATACTTGGTGGAAAGGCATTATATTAATAAAAACAATAATCCTTTGTACTTCATTCCACTTTATTTAATATGTCAGGACCGGTTTCGCTCATTGCGAGCATTGTCAACTGATGTTGACAATGCTCGCAATGAGCGAAACCGGTCCTGACATATTAAATAAAGTGGAATGAAGTACAAAGGATTATTGTTTTTATGACTTGTAATATGTTTAACCCCGGACACAGGAGTTAACATCCTGGTACTTTTTTTTATACCAGTTTTATTTTCATAAAAAAACATTTTTACTCACTAATAATGGTATTGTGATTTGTCATGCGTCACACAATATCAAAGAGTTAGATCCCTATTATGGAACGAACAAAAAAGGCAAATGTTATCAATATTGAAGCCGAGACATTGTGTAGTTAGTTATCAGACAGTCTGATGTTGTTTTATATTGACTGACAAACACAAGCGGATGCATGTGGGCTTGAACAAGTTTTTCATAATAAATTATATACCACTTACAAAAGCGCAAAAACCTTTTAAGGATTTTGATAATGTTGTACAGATAAAACATATGTCTTTTAAAAAAAATGCGTCCGGTAACTTGTTCATATTTTAGTAGTTTGAAGTCAATATTTTATTTGTATTATATTGAAATGTTCAATAATTTACTCATTTTTCAATCCTAATTTTCTGTGGGTAATCGTGGATAATATACAACTTACTGATTTCACTTGTTTATGTATCGTTTCAAATCATTTTTGCCTGAGCAGTTAATAATCCACTTAGTAAATAGAATATTACGGGCTCAGGTGCTAATAAGTCTAGTTACAAGTTTTTTTTCAGTTAACCTCACAGTGTCATGCATTGGTTTGTGATGTGTCTTTTATCAGGATGATTTGAAGAAACTTTGCTTACTAAGACTAAGCTTAGCTTTTTCAAATATTGGCGCAATGGAAATTATCTGAAATGGAATATACATATTTCTTGTCCATATACAAAACTGATGCGTTCTTGAAATTTATAAAAAATCTCATACAATTGGTTGAATATTAACTGCTTTATTTTATATCTTAAATTATGTACAATAATTTATAAACTATGTATACACAATCTCGCGTAGAGAGAGAATAATGCAATGCAAAAGAAGAATCTCTGCACTGGAAGACGTAGACTCGGCTTGTATTACCTCTCTTTTAAATTAAAAAATAACGCTTTTTGTACACGATCTAAGTCAGATGATTACTAAGCACAGAGCATTAAAAAATGAAAAGTTAAAAAGTAAAAAAAACTGTGTAGTATGTTGCGCCATCTTGTGGAAACTACAGTTTTTCTACATTCATGCTATTCAATTGGGAACCAAGAAAGACAGTAATCATGGACCTATAGCGCTCTCCATTGATTACAAGATTCTGACCGCATCATTTTTGAATACATTTATTTGCAAGTGTTCTTCTGATGTAAGTCTATATATGGTAAAATGGCCAACCAAACTGAGCAAAAATCAGCTGTCAGGCATCAAATTGGCTGTCACTGAAAAAAGTTTTGCCAATTTGAAAAACAAACCTCTAAACAACACCCTGAATTTATTTGTATTACTTTCATGCAATTTGGTAATTCAATTGCTACATTGGGTTGACTTGTTTTATAACCATTGTAACTAGGGTATCCAATCCCGAAGCCTTTTTCCAATCCCGGGATTTCGGGATTGAATTATTTTGAATCCCGGGATCCCGGGATTGAGATTTTCTCACCGAGGAATTTGAAATCCTCAATTTGCTATACTTTTTTCCAGAATCTCACAGAAACTCGTTTTTTTTTTTTAGCTCACCGAGGAATTTGAAATCCCCGATTTGGTATACTTTTTCCCAGAATCTCACAGAAACTCGTTTTTTTTTTTTTAGCTCACCGAAGAATTTGAAATCCCCGATTTGCCAATTTCGTGTAAATTTCGAGAATTTGCTAGAAATTTCTCAATCCCGAAATCCCGGGATCGCGGCCATCTCAATCCCGGAATTTCGGGATCAGAAAATTGAACGGGATCCCGGGATTACGGGATCCCGGATCCCGGGATTGGATGCCCTAATTGTAACACTGTTTTAAAGAAAATTTAATATTATTTATTGGTTACAATAATATTCGAAAACTAAATGAACTATATATTCATTATATAAATACGTGTCGTAATTGCACAAACGATTGGTACGAAAAAGATTCAAAAGTATTTCAATGTGCCAAAATTTGGCTAAAACAAACAAGACCTTATGCAATATTATCCATTTGACTGCTTAAAATTCCACAACTTCACCAAGATCTTAATGAAAGCAGCACAAGCATTGCTCATTCACTCAGCGACGTCTTAAATAAATAAACAAATTGAAAAGAAACATGAAAGAGACATTTGGTTTGACAAATTGAGTGCTTAAAAGTAAACGAAATTATTTTTGACTATTGTGTAGATCGGCTACACAACATAGAAATACGTGTTAAATAAAACTGGAGCTATTTACGTGCTAGTTGCATGAAATTGAATTTCATTTTTTGTATAAGTAATTTAAAGTATATTTCTTATATACGTAACAAAATGCAAATACGTTTTCAGCATGTAAATTATTTTTGCAATTGAAGTGAACAAACTTTTGTTAACACTGTGAATCGGAAAAGCAAGCTTTCTATTTTGTTGACAGTTTGTTATTTAGGGTGTATGTGTCGATTGTGGAAACATGTTATTCAATGTACGTAATATATTCAAGTTACATAATAATTGTAACGATTTTTTTATTGCAATTTCATATGGTTTATTTCGATCGTTTTTTGTGTTGAAATATTAAAAAAACCTTTTTAATGACTGACAATTTTATTTTCGCTGTTACAATTCAACGTCGTATTTATTTTTTAACAGTTTTCATGTACCTTGGTTGAACTTTAAAAAATCTCAATAATATGTTGCCGTGTATATAATAAGATCGCGAATAGATTGAAATTATATGTGAATGTTTTTTGTGCAATAATAAATAAAAAAAATATATATTTGCCGATACTAGATTGATTAAAATCACGAGCGAATTTTATTTAAAAATATAAAAAAGATTAATTATCAGACCCTTTTATTATACGGAACAATTATTACACTTTTTTGTTTTTTATTTGATTGCTTAATGGATTTTATTTAATTGAAACGAAAATGCAAACATAATGAAATGATTTGATCTTTGTTATTTTATGCCCTTGGGCAGTGTTTTATAACCTTATTTTTGCTCCAATCCAACGCTTCAAAAATCTCTTTGCCTCCCTTTCAAAAATTTATAGTTTAAAAAGATTGCTTTTAATAAAAAATGCATAACGTTAATACTATTTAGCCAGTTGTGTAGTCAACTGTTAAACGTCATTGGGTAAGAGCATGGAAGTTACGAGTTTGAATCCCAGTACAGACAGTATCTAAAGATTGATATATGGATTTCTGTTTGAAGGCATGGATGTATTGAATCCTCCCCTCAAACCCATCCAATCCTAAATAAAAGAGCGCAGGGCAATTAGCTTACCAATATTCCTGTCCTAGTCCTATCACTACCATCTTTGAGAGATTGAGTAACTGAGTAACAGGCAGTTCTTTTAGAATCTTTTCTGTTGGAATAAACTCCATTAGTAATTCAAATGCTCCACATTGGGAGTGGACATGGTTAAGTAAAATATAAAATGACCTTTGTAAATATGTTTCTTAAGTAACACGTACAACACATAAAAATAATATGTAAATTAGTGCTACCCTTGTGCTTGATGTGAGCTGCGAAAAGTTTTTATGTGAGGTGCAAATTTGGTTAATTTTATTTTATTCGTAAATCTCCACGATTTGTTATATAAAAACGATTTAGTTTTTTAAATAAAAAATCGTTTACTTAAGCTCATTTATAATGCATGCAACTAAATATAGTGATGGGAAAGCCACACCATTGTATATTTTATGTTAAATATTTTTTTAAAGGTTGATCATTTTTCAATTCAAATAGTTCTTTTTGATACTCCATGGCAAAAATTGGGAAAAGCATTTTTTTATTCATAGGAAATATAATATAACAAATATTTAAGATTTGTGCATTGCCCCCCGGCGAGACGTACTCTCCACGTTGAACAATCGTCTAGGGAATAAATACATTTCATTTGGATTCAATTTTATGATAGCGTAAGCCAGTGGTTTACTTTTTTGCTTCGTTCAAATTGGATTTGGGTTCTCTTTTGTGCTTATAAAAACACGTCATGGGAGCTGTCCGAAGAGTTGTTTCAAACAATTATTCGGCTTAGCCCACACAAACTTTTGCCAAAGTATATATATTTTGCTAATCAAACAGCTTAATCATATGGTTTTTCCCTACTGGTCAAATACATTGTGATTCGATTACTTAATTTAACCTTGATTTACACGATGTGCACAACTCATTGCCAGTTGAGATTTTATACACTTATTTTGCACGAATGACAATACATTTTTTGACTATAATGCGCGGTTTGTAGAATAATTATGTCAAACATTTTAGATACATTTTAAATCGCTAAATAAAATAAAATAATCCTTTCCACACGGTGACGGAATTTTCAATAATGAAAAATACGACTTATTTCTTCTTGAAAAAACCAGTCTTGTTTTTTTAAAATTGCCATGTAGAGAAAATATAATTTAAATACTTTTGCATACTGTTTTTTCAACGAATTGATTCCGGTTGAGAAATATTATTATAGTTTTACTGTGCGGATAAAGTCATTATGACAAACAGTTTGAATAATATAAAATAATTTGCTTTTATTATCAATGATTGTAAACCAAAGGAAAAAACTGGTCCAGAGCCAACGTTATAAATGACGCCGTGAAAGTAGTTTAATGTTTAAATGTTTTTTATTATTTCTTATTAAGTGATATCAATTTCTATATTGTTCAGATGAAATTGATATACCAGAAAAACAATTTCAAAAGATATTGTCTTGTGATGTATAAAACCAGTCAAATATTTAATTAATTTCTTTACAACTGTCAATTTGATATTAATATCAAACCACAGTTATCACACATTCTTTTGTTTATTTTTATAATAATTGGATGGTTTGATTTCTATTGAACCACGCGTTTCAAAACATTAAAAGTATTTTTTGTATGGGAAATGAGGACCTCAGTCGATGCAGTTGTCGAGTAATCAATAATCGAGGGCTTTTTTAGTGTTTGTTTGCGGTGCACACTGACAACTCGTATTTTACTTCTTTGAGAAGCATCTTATTATGCTTTTAATTTTTTTCCCTTTTACTGTGCAAGAAGGGAACAAGGAAAAAAGGGCGAGATACAAAACAGTAAAACTTAACAACACAAATTACTTACCCTTGAAGGGGAAGTACTATAAGAAATAAATATAATAAAAGAGAGCCACGCTTTGTAATTAACATATTATAATCTAATAATTTATTAATTTAAATAACGAAGGCTTAAGATCGCATGGGTCTACAAAAACATAGTTTTATATTCACTAAGCTATAAAAAGTGATGTATATTTGTGCTTTTAACACTATAATATCAATTACCCAACCATATCTTGTAAACGGTTATATGTACAAGATATAGATTATGTCATCAATAAATAAGAATTAAGCATTGCCGAAAACTAGCTCAACTTAAAACACGCATTTTTTCATGTTAGGCCAAGTGATTATAAGCTCTCGAAGAGTTCTATGTTATTCATTTCATCTAAAATAAATATCCAAAAAAATCCGCTGAATTCATAAAAAAAAATACTCAATTTCATTTGAGCTAATAGAGTATTTAGAATCAACATACTCCAGTTTGGAAGTGGATACGGTTGAAACAAACTATATTTTTCATTATGTTTGAATGTTTATTTTGAGCTCGTTTTGGTAAAATAATCAGTTTCAGCAATGTAACCAACATCATAAAATAATTGATACTCGACAAAACAGCATTTAAAGAGGCGCCAAATCACAACGTTACGTAGTCCTGAGATCCCGTTTTTTAATGGCGGCATAAGAATGATTTTAATTTAAAGTTTAAGATCTTGGACACGGGTATTTGCTATACCTCTTCTACTCGAGCTGATCTCAAGCAACTGTGGAATATGAAAAAAAATATGTTGCCTTGACCACTAGCTGTAATGCCAGGGATTGAAAGATTGTGAATCCCGAAATTCCAGCATCACAAAAAGTGTCCGAGATTGGATGCCCTAGTAAGCAATTATGGCAAAATAAAATGCAGGATAACGATTAAACTTATTAAAATAAAAGCTCAATCTTCATTTGGACAATTCAATTAAAATAAAATAAAGAAAAATTATACTTTCCTTATTATATAAAAATAAATACGCAAGTGAGTGTGCATGGCTCATTATAAAAATGAGACGTTATTAAATTACGTTAATCAAAAAAGAAAAAAATGGGCGGTGTGCGGCATTAAAACCAGTCTTTAGTTTTAAGGTTATAAGTGAACAGATTTTATGAAGAAGATTCACGTTTCGACACACATAAAAAATAACACAGAGAAACAAGTGTCAAGGCATTCCTGAAGTGCAAACCAGATTCAATGATTTGTGTAAATGAGACGCAATTCAATAAAAAAAATACATACACAACAATGGAGAGATATGAAGATGTTTTCAAGTCACCTTACATAATAAACATGCAGTTTTAATGTTGTATCTTCTATCATAGTGTGATGACATTCAAAATTGTGGTTTGTATGACGTTTTTGTGTGGCGGTATTTTTTTAACGAAAAATTTAATGATATAAATCATTAAAAAACATTGTTCTGACCAAATCTTTGTAGCTTTCTATGACTATGTATAGCGACGAACAATTAGCTATACGCAACAGTTGCGGATTATCCTATTAGCGAATGAGGCGCGCGCTTGGGTGCTTCGAATTTCAGGAGCCTGAAAATAGTCTATTTCATAGAACTCATATATGTATAATAGAAAATTTAAATTAACTTTGATTATTCCACGTATTGTGTTACTAACTGTGACACGTGTTTCGCCTCTTTTAGAGGCATCTTCAGACTTACTATCGCAAAGTTTGCTTAAGTAATGAAGCAAGATTGATTCTAACATTTTAAAATTATAAAATTACAAAATGGAGGTTTGGGTTTTTTTCCTTTTAAGAGGAGCAAGGAGGGGGGTGTAGAATCGAAATAAAACAAACAGATAATGATACTAATTATATTAATGAGTTGTAATCAATCAGATTGGGATTTTTCCTTTTTAAGGGAAGCAAAGAGGGGATTATAAAATCGAAACAGTGCAAACAAATTTAATCATACTACTAATGACGTTAAACATTACAAACTATTAAACTAATGAGCTACAATCAATCAGCTAGGTTTGTGATTTCTCTATTAATTGGAAACAATTTGAGTAACGGAGAACCACCTGTGCTATTAAGAATATTATTTAATAAGATGCCTCTGAAAGAGGCGAAACACGTGTCACAGTTAGTAACACAATACGTGGAATAATCAAAGTTAATTTAAATTTTCTATTAAAATGAACTTCCACAAAGTTACCGCCGAAACCATCGAAAGTATTACTCATATATGTACTTTTTTTATTTCTAAGGTTTTTATATTATTTGAAAAATAGAGTCTACAAATAGTATTACACCTGGGGCCTCTTGTGTGCTTAATCAGCCATTTCTACGCATAAGAAAAGTAAATAAGAAAATAGTCACAAGCACCTTTCAGGTATGCTATTGGTGGTAAATGTAACAGATGTCACATATCAGTTAACTTATTTGCTCTTCTAAGCCTTCCACTGTTTTTTTTCCATTCGTTAAATTTATGCAGCTTCATAAATGTTTCAAATATAAAGCATACGTACATAAAGTTGTTTTCTTTTAACAAATAGTGCTTTGGAACCAAGTGTCCTAGATTTAATCAATGTGTCTAGACTAGATAAACTCCGAATACGACGAAATACATTTTGAAGGCCTGATAGTGGCACACTTTACAATGAAATCTATAAAATAATGTACCTTAATTTTTCAGTAAATTTAATTCGAGTTTCTTGATTACAGTTGCAGCCGTATTTGATAACAGATAGATAAAAGCTGACGCTAATGCCTCATCATGAATTTGAATAATGAATGTTTATACAATAACAAATACAATATATATATATATATTTAAAGAAAAACATAAAGGTAACCCTAAAAAAAGTGGGTTCGCGGCACAATGGTCAACGTCGTTGGATTTCTTCGAATTTAAGTTCCAGTAAGAAGCAGAAATTTTTCAATCTATCGATTTCTGTTTTAAGCCATGGGTGCTTGTGATGTTTGCAAAATCCTTCCCATTCATCCAATCATAAAATAACTGAGCATAGCAATAGCAGTAAACAATTAATTCTATCTCAACTCTTACCTTCTAATGCTACTCTCTATGAAAAAAAGAATTTGAGCAACGAAGTAACATGAATTTCTCGTAAAAAAACTTCTAATGAGATACATTTATTATTATGTGGCCACACCACATGCTTTAGATTGGGAGCGGAGATGGATCTAGAAAAAAAACTGTTACCAAAAAATCTACCTCTGTAAGCAATGTATTGATTAGTTGATCCTTGCAACTGACGTGTCACAAAACAAAAAAAAACAGAAGGTCAAAACTAGTATCGCTTAGTGGGAAAGCACTTTCAAATATTCGCAAATCATAAAATGTAAAAAAAAACAATGAGTAATTATGTAAAAATAAGAAATATTGCCAATTATTCACTTTGAACAGGTTATAAATAACCATGATTAATGCAATTCGAAAATTAACGACGATGTTAATTTGGTTTATAATTTAAGAAAATATTCTAAAGATTTGCATGTTCGAACAACAATGAAAGTGTTTTTTCTTATTATCCAATTGCCAAATAATTGGTTCGCAAAGCGAATTTAAATATAATTTCTGACATCTTAAATTAATTGTAACACTAATTATGTCACTGTTTTATGAGTGCTAAAATTGATTGTATCATTTAATATATAATAATTCATTTACAATATTTTTATACATCAAGTTTTATTTAAAACGGAATATGTAATCAGAAATAAACGAATTAGTAATTGTAACAAACACATTTTGCAACAAACACATTTTGATACTGAGTTTATTTAAATGGGTTATATGCAATCAATTGTAAATGTTTAAATTACAATTTTGACGCACTCTAAGAATTGAAAGACATTAAATTTGTGACAGTCATATAAATTTGGTATCTTGCATTCTGCAAGACTACTGAAAGAAAACTAAAATTTATTTGAATATGTGAAAAATACAGCCTTTCAATTGAATATTTTATAAAATAACAATGTCTTCAAATGAAATTACAATCGATAACTTCTTATTACTATTTACTTTGTTTGACTGTATAATAAAATAAAATAAGTTCTGCAAATTAAAAAACAAAACAATTAAAAAAATATTTGAGCAATAATATTTGATTTTTAGCAATGGTAGGCCAACAAAAATCTCAAATAAAGCCTTTTTCATTTAGTTTTATTAAAACGTTCATGGAGCTCATAAAATTTATTCGTCAGCCCTTAGCTCTGTAAAGCACAGATATTTTTGTTTATTTTCCCACTCAAAATATGACTGGAGAAAAGTGACTTTTAGAAATATCGATCGAGAGGTTGCTCACATAATAATCAGCTGTAAATTGTAGTCATAATTTCAAAGATAATAAATTAATTTCGAAGACTATTCATTTTCACCGTTGAATGTCACTACCCCTTAAGCTATAATAGAATATGCTTAAACATTCAATATAAAATATAAGTGTGTTATTATGTCATATCATTTTTGCTACAGAAATCTATCTTGGCAATGCATTATAATTTGACTGTGATAAAAAAACATTTTATCTTAGCTTGGTGACGATGATGTGGTTGTATGATTAGCAGTTTGGCTTCATGGTCAA
The DNA here is from genome assembly GCA_030503985.1 of Himalopsyche tibetana. NCBI lineage: Eukaryota > Metazoa > Arthropoda > Insecta > Trichoptera > Rhyacophilidae > Himalopsyche > Himalopsyche tibetana. The sequence goes on from JAPJYX010000014.1 coordinate 4,325,583, forward strand.
TTCAATCTTTCACTAACTGTCACTTGTCAAAAATATTTCTGTACTTACCACGCTAATGTTTTGCAATTGATCATCACGCCAAAATCATATACTACATTAAGAAAATAAAAAAAACAGCAATAATGTGGAAATAAAATTCGCTTAAAGTTTTTTTTTTAAATTTGCAGTTGACATATTGTTGCATCATACTGCGTTGTTTCCACAAAGTGTGGTCCATTATTGGGTTGGGAAAACGGCGTATCGAGATTTACAACCTACTTCACAACACTTCTCTAGATATCTCTTCCTTTGGCACTATCCATTCATTTTCATCTAGCATCCCTTATGGCGTAGGTCACTTAATATAACCAAAGACGGCCCCAGGGTCGAATTTTTTTTAATCAATTCAGGTAGATGTAAAAATATCTTCAAATAAAGAAATGTACATATTTTTGTTTCAGTGATAAATTTTCGAATTGTTATTCAATTTTCCATCATATTCATGTTGATACAATGTAAAAAAAAATTGAGCAATCAACGCCTAAAACAATGATTAGTCCAGTTTGCAAAGAATGATGGCGGTAATACTGTTTTTTACTACACGCCTTTTAGATTTTTACAGCAATTTAAAATGTAGATATTTTTTTTAATCTAGATGAAAAACCATTAGAATAAAATTTTCTTGTACAATGCAAAAAGCGATTGCCAAACGTCATTTATTTACTAATTTTGTTTTCGCTGTTTTACACCTATCGGATTAATTCGAAAGTTTTGTATTAAAAATATGAACACTTTTTTTTATGGGCGATTAAAAATATCAATTCTCAAACGCCTATAATTATTAATTATTAAAATAAATATGCTATAACTCAGTAGCCTACAAATAAAATTAAATAATATTTATGATATCCTTAAGGTATAGATTCAAATGCGCAGTATTAAAATAGTAACAAAATAGCAATTAATGACATAGTTTATAATATATTTATTATAACACGTAGCAATTATAGCAGGTGTGAAATATCCTCCAAAATAAAAAATATTTTATATCATTGATTAGAGTACTATTGCATATCGATAAAATATTAATTATAGTTGTGTTCGATACAATAAACAAATATTATCAAGGCGGAAGAATCGACCCAAATACAACAAAATTTGTATATAAGATAAAATAAACATTATTACGCAAAAACAGCCAGGTAAAAACATATTTATATCATAGTACAAAATATATTATTAATATAAAGGCTTTTGTTGCTCAACAAGTAACTAAATATTTTAGTGGTAACAGAAAAAAATATTATTAGACAACTTCAAAATGTAATCATTTTATTTAAGTGCTAACTGTCATTTTTTTGTGGAAAGGCATTCAATTCAATTGAATAAAAATCTTTTTTTTATAATATTTTAACAATTTTATACAATGATCTGGACTGGTTTTGTCTATTTCAAGCATTCTCAATACAAACATAATATTATAATTTATTTATATATCTGCTCTTGTATATTTTTCTACCATTAAAAACTCTCACAAAGAGTAAGAACGACTATTGGTCATTGCACAAAGTTGTGGAATATTTTAAAATATAGTATTATTTTTATTTGAATTGTTTTTCTATTTCTGTCTTTGTAAATCTGATATTAGTGTTTGAAAGATTCAATAAACATATACTAGCTTTAAGGCTAAATAACAGTTGATAAGATTCACAAACTCAATATAGAACATTCATTTTAAATAGTAAAATCATTTTTTCTAACGTATGTTAATTTGAATAATTTGGTGTTATGCTTTTCAAAAACGAAAATATAAACATAACTTCTTGCTACAGAATCCAATGCGTAATTTATTTTAACCACATTCCTCCTTTCCTTGATCTGCTTAACATTCCAGTTTTATTGGAAATCATTTACTCAACTTGCATATTATGAGAATGACCGCAGCATATATCTTAAGCTTTCTTAAGATCATCTTTTTAACATCAAAATTTTATTCGCATAAAGAAAGCGTGTTCAAGTAAGTATGGTCTCATAATAACATGCGGTTTTTAACAGTTATTATTTTAGTGTGTACAGTATTAAAAGTTAATAATGCGTATTATTACGTATATTAAAAGATCGTCACAGGACTTAGCTTAGAATATTTCAAGACGTTTTATCAATTTTGAGTCGGGTTTCGCCTTTGTAATATATTTTGGATTAGATTCAGATGCGGATATTATCCTAGTTGCTACTTCACCAAGAAAGTTATTTGTTTTGGTAACTTATAGGTGTGAACAGTTGATGGCGTGTTTGAAAGAGTTATTACGTAAATTATTGCGAAATATTTTAACATTGTTTACCGTATTTAATAATGCAGTTTCTTGCACACAACATTGGAAAATGTCTACTACAATCGTTTGTGTTTTTGATTTATAAAAATATATTGAAAAAAGATTTGAGCTTTAATAATACAAAATATTTGAGAAACTCTTTGCTGTCGTGTTAAGAATATCACAACTAATATTTGTTTTTTAATTTTGTCAGCTCAAGTGCATTCGCGCACTTGAACAAAACCTGAAGATGCCGAAAGACGAAACCTGGGTCGTTATCCACAAAACTTATGGAAGAGTACAGAATCAAAATAATTCAAATTAAATACAAGTTTTTGAAGCCAAAATGAATACAATTTTGTGTCCGCTCCCAACGTGGAGAAAATGACTTCCCAATAGAGGTATTTAAACAAAAAAGGTTTATAAGAGAACAGTTTGTTACTCATTTGCTCAACATCTATTATTTCGAAGAATTTGGGGATAGACGGAAAGGGCTAGGACAGGACTAGCGTATAACTAATCGTTCTTGATACGTCTCGTTATTTTAAGATTGAAAGGGTGGGAGAGAATTTTAGGCACTAAAAAAACCGATAAAACAATCGAAAAAAAATACTTTTTTTAATAGGACTTCGGCCAACGACGTTGACCACTATGCCACCGATACGACTATTGTAATATTATTATTGTTATAACAAACAAATCTATCGTAAATGGATTAAGCATATTGCGTCTCATAACTATGAATTTTACAACCGTATAGAATTTGCCAGTAAACAATATTGAATTAATAATATGTTTTGTCCACTTGATTCAATGAAAATCGACACCAATCTGTTAGCTCGCGGATACAAGAAAAGTAAAAAAAGCTTTTCTCACGAATTTGCTTAAGGCTTCGCAAGTATCATAATACATAGTTAATCAGTGCTAGGCACTGCGAGGGTATTTTTTTTGAAAATATCAACAAGTAAATACACTGATACCTATGCGGCGGGTGAAGGGAACAAAGGAAGCAGAACGCGAATGCTATTATTGTGTAATTTTGCTAGAGTGGGTGGGCCCAGCATTCTTAATGTAACTATTGCTATAAGCCCATTATACTAGAACCGATGAAACAGTTGTGTTTATTTACATTATGAATACTTAGAATTATTCGGTAGATAATACATTCAGTACTTACGAACAGGAAATAAATATCAATATAGGCATCATTGTAAATTGAAAATCACCGATAGCTGATACCATTTTGTCATAATTACCAGCGAACAACATCAACGCCTTTCAGGTGAAGAGGATAAGACGCCTAACTTGATATATTTTGTACACGATGAAAGAGACACCAAATTTAATGATTTTTTTGACAGGAATAGGTTATTGATTTGAAGAGAACTTTTTTTTCTTTAACTCAAATATTTTACTAACATGATAACAAGTTTCTGAGTAATCAAAACATAATATCAATTTAATTTTGAACTTATTCCTTTTTATTTTATTCAATATGATCAGAACCAGTTTCGATCATCACGAGTATTTTCAACTATTGCTCGTGCTGCGAAAATGTAACCGATGCTAATGATCGTGTTGAGCAATACCGCTCCTGATTCCTTAAAATATATTGAAGATTATTACAATTGTGTTAATTTTTTTAATATAATGCTTTTCCATAGTCTTTTCGACAGCGGAAACATTCAAAGTGGAATATAATAAATGATGAAACAACTAAAAAAAACTGCTTATGGAGCACTGGAAATGTCGTCTGGTAATATTCTGATGCTTTTTTCTTAATAAAATAAAGCAGTCGTCATTTTTTTTTTTTGGTATCGAGAATTATAAAAGGAATATAGGAGAGAATAAGGAAAGAATAACAAAAGACTCGCCAATCAATAGCTGTCAAAATAGTTTCAATTTATGTGTGCACTTTTAGTGAAGATTTTGCATTTGAGAATAACAAACGATAATACAAGGTTTCACTGTATAAACGAAAAAAACAGTCAAAATGCTCAACAGCAGAGAAAATACAGAGCTTTTTGTTATACCCTCGTTTTAATTGAATATTTCAATATGCATCCATGAAATCTTAACAAAAAATGATTGTCAATGAATTAGAAAAGTTTAAACTCTTAATGTATTGAATATTACTTTATGAAGCTTTTGTAAATAATATGCCTTTACTAAAATAATGTGTTAAGCAATAATTTAATATAATATATCATATAAAGTAATTTGTAAAATGATTTCCGGAACTCAGAATAAGTGGTGAGCTGATTGACAATTAATGAGTGTTATATTTAATATTGTACCTACACATGTTGTTGCTGATATATTTTTTAATATTGTTATCAGTGTCCGGACGTGAAGGTCGTTCAATAAACGTAAAGCATGATACGTACTTGAAGGTCGAATCGATGACCTGCCCAGAGTTCGATCAGCAATGTTTTTTTTTTGCATAAAAGGTGTGGTATAAATAGTTTCATTTTTAGTATATTCTTATTATAATATATATCAACGAACAATATAACAATTTATTATAATTTATAGTTTCACAGCATTTGACTGGGAGTACTATCATAATTAATGGACAGTTTCACTTATAATAATATGTGCATTTAAATAACATAGTAAACTATCGAATAATTTTGATAATAACTAGTTTTAAAATTATAAAAGCAATTTATAAGTATATATAATACGACCCCGAAGGCATTTAACATCATATCTATTTAGACAAGTTTACAGGAGTGTAAAAAACGCTTTCTTTTGGTTAATTTTGGTGATATTTTTGATAACAAACATATAAAGTAAAAATATAAACATATGCAATAAAAAAATACAGTCAGTGGCGGCCAGTCAATGTGGCATTGGATAAATGCACTCTTTGTATATGCAGGGGCGGTTATATTTTATGAAATAATTTTCAAACATAACATTTATACCATTCACACATTTTAAATTCTTCATTTATTTATTGTCTATAATAAATATTTTAGAACATTTTATTTTATTTGAGACAATAAATACACGAAGATCACTTTTAGGGTGTTCACTGTCAATACTTGGTAGAAAGGCATTATATTAATAAAAACACAATAATCCTTTGTACTTCATTCCACTTTATTTAATATGTCAGGACCGGTTAAATAAAGTGGAATGAAGTACAAAGGATTATTGTGTTTTTATTAAAATACACGAAGAGTTTAAAATGGGTGAATGGTGTAAATGTTATGTTTGGATATTATTTCGTGAAATATAACCGCCCCTGCATATACAAGGGGAGCATTGATCCAATGCCACATTGACCGGTCGCCACTGATTACAATGATGGTAACTGATATATGTAAATGAACACGGTCTTATGATTCTAATGTACAGAATTATAACATTACCTGTCTCCATGTTGGTTTTTTAAATATATTGAAAATTAGCATACACTTAAAAATAACATAAATGTGTTTCTCCTTTTGAGAAGTATCTTTAGACATAAAAATGATTTAGTTGCATTACAGTTAACGTAATGGCTGACAAATGTTTCGTTCTTTTGAGAATCATTTTAAAGTATTGAAACGGTCTCAATTGTATGAAAAGTCTTGGCGCGGTCCCACTTGTATGCAAAAGAATAAGTATTTGCCATTAACCGTCGCTGATTGTTAACGAATTAATTGTGCTTTTGTATAATTCAGAATAGTGGTCAACAGTTTGGGTTTTCAATTGACCATTTTAAATAAACACCCAAAACCATCAGAAGTCTGTTACGCTGTTACTGTTTTCATTCACGGAATTTGAAAGTAAAAAAAAAGAACTCTTATGTTTAATTCTTTCGAAGCTGCCTAGTTTCCGAAACAAAACACTTATTGAGGATTACATAATATGTATATTCATTTGTTTGATAATATTTCAGACGGCAGCTTCTCTACCAGGACTGCATCTAATAATTAATTGGTTCAATATCAAAAAAGGTGTTTCAAATTAACGATTTTTCAATAATGAAAAAAGAGTTTAATCGAACTGAAAGAACTCAAAAATGATTGAACGTTTACTAATGAATTAATATAAAGTTTTTATAATATAAACATTGAAAATATAATAATTATAGCCTTTTAAATATGGTTTACCAACTGTTTGTATTATCGCCGGGATTGTTTTTTTTCATCATGAGCATAATAAATATTTATTTACAACAATACTGTGAAGGATTGGCAAGATCACGACCTGCGCTAGTCTAAAAGGATGTAAATGGCCGCAATTGTAAATACTCACTTTGACGGATACGATGATAAATTATTGTTAATTCTATGAACAGAGTAGTGTTGAAATGGCGACCTTGCACTTTCGTCAAAAATGACGGGAGCAAGGGTAAAAAATTAAGGAGGTAAAAAATAAACAACAAATATTAGTGTAATATATAAAAGATATATTATATAGAAAAAAATCGTTACCATTTACAACACCTGTGGTGCAAAACAAATTGGTGCCCATTAAAGTTAAGTCTTACAGATGCAAAAAAAATATATTCTGCACAAATTTTGCTTTGTATAATTATTTAATTTTTCAACTATTATTTAAGGTTCACTTGAACAAGCTTTCAGGTCAGTTGATAAGCAACATGTCAAGCAGACAGATCACTGGTGGGAAATATTTTTAAGATCACGTATTTTTTTTTACAATACATTTACCAATATCACAGCGTCGTAGGAGAATACAAATATCTCATGACTTGATAAAGGTTCATTTTGACGAAAACCCAAAATGAACATTCAAGTTTCTTTACACGCAATAATATTTTAACAGTGTCGATATTGGAATGGTGGGAGGGGGTGATTTTAAAACATTACAAACAACGATGCCTTTGAACAGAAATCGATAATTCGATTGAAAAATGCTGTTCGTACTGAGGATTCAAGTTCGTGAAGTCCTGAATGGAAGCCAACGGCGTAGATTACTGTGTCATGTAAAAATTAAATCTTAAATATAATATTTTTGTGTTCTGATTAATAAACAAAGTGATGAGGTTATTTATATGCACCCTATGTTACTTTAGCTTATACAACTATAATATCTGAAATATAATAGTTCAGTAATCAAATAGCAAGCAATTATCGTAAAAAGGTGAGGATTAGAATACAATTTTGAACCGATCGGAAAAACTACTGTGAGAATATTTTATCTGAGTCGTAAAATAAACTAATTTCTGTTCATGCAGTTACTGATTTGAACATTTTGATTTTAGCAAAGCGGTAATCTTTTTTTCATGAGAAGTAATTAAAAATTAATGATGATATATTAAAAATGACTATAATATCCATAAATATAAAATTCTATTCATAAAATCGTAATTATGAAACCTTCGGGCGCGTAACAAAAGATTGTTAAAGTATGATAATTCTTGAAACAAAACTGAACGATGAGACAAAACATTGCTTTCTAAGGTCAAATACTTCATACAAAATATTTCACTCAATTATATGGCCATAAAATATGAAAAGTTTGTGTGTTATTAAAAAAAATAGAGTATCATATTTTAATCACTTTTGTACTCAAGGTTGGTATTAATAGTAATTGCGTGATTGGTGCACATTGTTATTTTTAAAACTTAACAATAAAATAAAACTATTCAATCATTTACAATGCCAATTACGTAGAATTAGTTTTTTTGATTACGAAATTTAAAATTTTACAAATACAGTTTTTACCTACGTTCTACATATTAATAACTCTCAACAGAATTTTTTTTTCAAGAACAGCACGCTGAATTTTTCCTTTTTCCATGAGAGTAAAAACAGAAGGGCCTAGTAAAGAAAAAATAGTTGTGTGCTTATCACATTTATTACAATCTGTTTTTAGGATCCTACGTTTAAGAGACAAATGATATTGCATAAAATAATGTTTTCGAGCTCACTTTTAAGATATTTACTATCATTACTTGGTAGAACGGCGTTATATATATATCGACTGTGGGAAGGAAAAAGGACGTTACCTTTGATAATCACAACGTATATAACTTGACACGCGTTCTATCAAAAGGATGGACGCTGAAAATGCCGAATTAGTATCTAAATTTAGCTTTTAATTAAAAAAAAAAGAAAGATTTGTGAAAATTGCAACCAGGAAAAAGTACATAAAAAAGGTTTTTCTTGAAAAAAATATTAAATTAATATTAGGCTAAGTCAACAAAAAACCAGTTTATTAGTCACCATGCACTTCAGGGTTGTGTATATTTCATAATTTGCTTTTAGTCTAAAATCATCAAAAGACGTTTTTTGTGTATCCTATAAAATTTGATATGTGTGGGTTACGTCCTTTTTCTATTCCAAAGTCGATATATGTAATATGATCAGGACCAGTTTTGGGCAGAAGACAATACTATAAAATGTTTTCAAGCAAATTTGAAAGAGTTTACTGTCAACACTTGGTGGAAAGGTATTACATTAAAAAATAATAAAACCCTATTTTTACTAATTCTACATTTATTTAATATGATCTGGAACGAATTCGTTCATGACAAGAAATTTTCAAATGTTTTCGAGAAAATATTATGGTATTTACTGTCATACTAAAGATTATATTCACATCGATTGAGAAAGCAATTCGTTTAATTTTAAATTGGGTGTAAGTGCAAAAACAATGCAGCATTAAAAACTGAAGATATAACAAACACATGCAAACTGGGCCAACATTGCTATAGTCAAATTTTATAACTTATGCCGAAAAATGGATAACATACTATTGGTCCCCTGATTTACAAAAAAATGATTTTTAAACATTTTGATGATATTAAAAAAATGTCATTTCAATACCTGTGGAATCCTTTGCAGTGGAACAACTTTGTTATAAAATATATTAAAAAATAATTTTAAGTTACTACTTAAGAATGCAGTCGCGTCAGCCGCGCATGAGGTGCTTGGAGTCAGAAAAAGTACCCAGCCAAAGTGGATGTCTGACAACACGTGGAAGAATATTGAAGAGAGAGCCTGACGTAAAGCACTGAGGGACAGTGAGACGAACCCAAATCGAGTCGAGGAACGTCGGACTAACTATCAACTCCAGGATAAGATAGTCAAAAAGTCTGTGCGACTCGATAAACGCCGATTCCTGGACAACCAGATCGAAGCAGCAGAAGTGGCATCACGTAGGAATGACACAAGAAGACTTTTCAAAATAACACGTGAAATTTGCGGCAGACGGCTGCCAACCGCGAGGCCTATCCGTAGTCCTAGCGGAACGATAGAGTCGAACGTAGAGCGTGTCAAAAAGATCTGGAGAGATCATTTCTGCAGGGTGCTTAACCGCCCCCCTCCTTCGGACCCCTTTGATATACCCAATGAAGCCACAATTACGGAAATTCCTCGAGCGTCGAACATTCCTGACTATGCGCCGACACATGCTGAGATCTCCTCGGCTGTGCAGCGCTTAAAAAACGGGAAGGCGCCGGGCATGGATGGTATACATCCAGAGTTCCTAAAGTACGGCCTGGAGGCGCTTCTGCACCCCTTGCACCAACTTCTTAGTATGGTGTGGGCGCAAGAGCGCTGTCCGAGGGACTGGGTTAATGGCGAGGTAGTCACAATCCACAAAAAAGATGATCCACTGTGCTGTGACAACTACCGTGGCATAACGCTGCTCAGCGTACCTGGCAAGGTCCTGGCGCAGATAGTATTGGCGAGAATAAGTATTCCAATTATGAGTATCCTCAGGGAAAACCAGGCCGGGTTCTTACCTGGCCGATCCTGCGCGGACCAAATACACAATCTTAGGTGCCTTCTTCAGCAAAGCAACGAATTCAAAAGCTCGCTGGCATGTTGCTTTGTAGACTACGAGAAGGCCTTTGATAGTCCGCACCGGTCTTCTCTATGGAACATATTAAAATTGTACGGAATCCCAACCAAGATTGTTGCCATCATCAAATGCTTGCACGAGGGGAGCGAATGCTACATAAGAATCGGTGATATAACCACTGAATGGTTTGGGGTCTCAACCGGGGTCAGACAGGGCTGCGTCTTAGCTCCGTTCCTTTTCATTATAATCTTCGACTTCATTCTGAGGAAGTCAACTCCACCTGACCGAGGTGTGACCGTTGCCCCCAATCTAAAGCTATGCGACCTCGAGTATGCAGACGACGCTGTTATATTTGATAAATCTGTCGAGGGTATTCAAAAGACAATGGATAGACTGCAGAGAAACTCATATCGCATCGGTCTTAAAATCAATGCGAGTAAAACCAATGTACTCTGCAACAGTGCCTGTCCGGACCCACACTACCCTTTGACGAGCGCCGGTCAAAACATCGAAAGAGTCGACGGTTTCAGGTACCTGGGGGTACACATCACGGGAGATGGCAATCCGTGTAAGAGCTCGCGATCCGATTAGGGATAGCTGGAGCAACCTTTAACTAAATGCGAAAAGTCTGGGACTCACGGCTGTACTCGGTCAAAACCAAGTGCCTCCTATTCAACGCATGTATCTTGACAGTGCTGCTTTACGGTTGCGAATCATGGCACCTTACGAAAGCGCAGAGTAACCGTATACTGTGCTTCGAAAACAGATGCCTGCGACGAATGCTAGAGGTGAAATGGTCTGACTTTGTCAGGAATACGGAGATAAGAGAGCGGACTAACCAGCCTCTTATCACGTCAAAAATAAAGAAACGGCGGTGGACCTGGCTTGGACACGTGTTGAGGATGCCTGAAGAGAGCCTGGACCCTGCCTGTCTCTTCTTCCGGCCGGATGGATCCCAGCGTCGTGGAAGGCCACTGATGACTATCCACAGGATGTACTCGGTGGAGTTACGGGACGCTGGGATGACCTGGGAGGAGGCGAGGAGACTGGCTGGAGATAGAGAATTGTAGAGGAGCTTCGTGGTGACCATATGCTCCGTATAGGGAGCGGATATGGATTAAAAAAAAACTTAACCATCGAAAACCTTATAAAACGATGCTTATTCATTTAATTTTAAAATAGTTATTTCCAACTGCACGTTCGAGTGGTCAACGTCGTTGGCTTTGCTTACGGAGGACACAATTTCGAATTCTAGTATGGACAGTTTTTATAAATTAATTTTGAATTGATTTATGAATTTCGGTCAGAAAGCATGTATGTGGTGTCTTAAATTAAATTCCACCCTCTCTATCCTCAAAACTGGCGTAGTGATAGCGAAAAGCTTACCACAAGTCCTGTCGTAGTTATATCCTTCTATCCATACTTTCTTTGAAAAAATAGAGGTCGAGTAACTGAGTAAAAAGCAGTTTTGGTAAGAACACTTCTATCAAAACAAAAATTCCATATCGTTGCTAATTTTATACAAGCACGTATTTAAACATTGGCCAATTTTGAGTTTTTAAATGTTATAAATTCAAATTTGAGTACATATATTCCTTCAACTCGTATCTCAAAAAAAAAATATTTAATACAAAAATATTGTCAAGTTGTATGGTCATGTGCTAAGTTTATTATAAAGGAGAAAATGGCATGATTGGTAACGTCTTTGGTTTCTTCATTACTAAATTTTTCAAATACAAAACCATTCTAGTAGTGTTTTATAGCGATAGTAAGCGACAGCAGTAGAATAAAGTACATTTATGTGTCTCCTGAAAACTTGTACTTTTTTAAATACGATGTTGTTCAAGAATTACTGACGAAATACCACTGGGAGTTGACATGGTAAAAAAAATAAATATTGCAACACAGCGAAAGTAAACTCTCATAATTTGTTACACAGTTTGGTTACAGTTGTACGAAACAAATTAAAAATATATTAAACCATAAAAAGTTTCTGAGTACACTGAGAAAGGTGTAGTGGACTTAATATACTATTTTTATTCGACTAAATATAATTTATAACTAAAAGGTTAGATTAATTTAAAAAACCAATGAAGTGGTTATTAAATAATTAATTTCATTATGATGTATCTGCAAGATTGACGGCATTGCTTGTAAAAAGATTTTAATGGAACTGTAATGAAGTTATCATAAAGTAACAATACTCAGATAAATAATTTGACATGGCTGTAAATATATGAACAGTAATAAGTTTTGACCTTGCGTTATAGAAAATTAAAATAACTTTCGGAAATATTAGAATCCATATTAATTAAATAATGTGTACTTTATGAACATGGCGAGTCCCGCTGGCAGAATTTGTTTACAACGCTGGCGGCTCATGCTGTATCATTGTCAAGTCTCAGCATGGGTCCTTGAAAAACTTTTGATCTTTTAATTTCATCCACTTTGATCATTTTTTTAGAGGCGTAGTCTTGAGAATATGTCAAGAATACCCAGTGAGACAGTACAAGTCACAAGTTAATATATCCATTTTTTTAAAAAAAAACTAAGATTAATGGACCACCTCTAGAAGCATATTGCCACTACGCGGTGCCTCTAGGATTACCGGTCATCAGCCATTCGCTTTGCTTCCTCTCATGACATTTTAGAACTATTCGTTATTCAACGGTTTTCAGGACACCAAAATTCCATATCTAAGAAAAAAAAATCAAGGCTAAAGCTCTTTGAAAAGGTCTGCAACACACAATCCAGCCAGTTCCATCTTCTTTACATGAACGTTGGTTGGTCCACTCTCTAATAGACGAGCTTCTCACAAAATCAAAGCATTTTACCCCTAATATGAAACAAAAGAATCTATCATAGATGATCAATATTCAGTTTATCAGAGACTTACAGTTTATTACATGTCGTGATTCACTACCGCAAAGTAACACAAGAATAATGAAAAAGTTATACCACGCTTAAAGATTTTTTATACTGCGTCTAAGTTGTTAGAAAGAAAACGCAAACGTGAAAAGACGTTCAATGTTGAATTCGGGAAGAAATTCCTGGCTTCTGGTGAGGGGAAAAATATGCAGGATGGGAAAACATGTAGAAAATGGAAGTAAAAACTATGCTAAGACATACATAAATAATTGAGACATTTACTTTTCAATGATTTAATTGGCTAACATGTTCATAAATATCATTGGTTGATTTATTCTTAAGTTTTGAATATTTTCTGTATTGTTGCTGTTGAAATTGTAACTAATTTAATACAAGTGGGAAATAATTAAAACAATTGTATTATTATTTATATAAATAAAAATATGTTCTGTGAGAGTTGAAAGTTAGCACCAAAAGCGATATATCTTCAAATTATTGACTATTAAAAGTGTAATGTTTAACGTACAACTAATTCTACAAATACCTTTATCATAATACTACTTCCCCAATCCTCTTATAACGATTGAATATTAATTATAATTTCTTTTTAAGTAATACTGATTATGGCACATAAAAGCTTTCATAGAGTTGAATAATAATACTTAAAATGTAAATCAATTTTACAATAATCCAATGCATAATTTATTATTCTAAGATTAAGATAAATAGTCAAATAAAATATACACTACTAATAATAAATCATTTTTAAGTAATTATAGCAATTTTAAACAAATCGAATTTGGTATAAGGAAATTAAAATTATTGCTACTATTATTTATAACTTTTTACCGTGTTCAAACAGTTTTTAAACAATAAAAAATGACAGGAAACATAAAAAAATCATTTCAACTTAAATATATATTAAAATGTAGTCATTTGAGTTCTATGAAAACATTAGTTATAGTATATTGTCACTTATTATGGTCAATAAACGTTTCTTGGCCAATGGCAGGAAACTTCTGGGCGTTGTGTGAAATAAGCAACCTTGGGTAATTCACTTTTATAAAACTCATTATCTACATTCTCGTACTCTAAGCATTCAATTTTTTGATTCGACTTTTTATGTTGCTAGCATAAAAACGGCTTGTCAAATTTGATACAGTTATGGCCGCAAAAAAATGTGTTCTGTGTTGAATTAAACCAATATTTACATATGAAATATGCAAAGCATGCAACTAGGCGGAAAAGAATCATAACGACCTTATTTCATGGAATATATTACGATAATATTGCATCAAAACAGTTTTACATAATTTCATTTTTAATATTGAACATATTCGAGAGCATTTTTGTTAAGTTCAAAAAGTTGACAGTAGATATTTTAAATTATTGAGACTAAATTAATAATAATATATATTGACTATATTTTTTAGTGTATGTATTGACTAAAATATATTTAAAAGTTTAATATAATTACTTTATGGTTAATCTTTGGTACAACGACAGTATAAGGCCGCGACGAAATATGTTATACAGTACCATTTGACATTTATTGAACTCAGATCAGTTGAGATATTTCATCAGTTAAGCAATAATTTTATTGTATAGTGATTCAGTAATTAATCTTATTAACCCACGATAAGTATTTACTCGTTAAGTTAAACGTAACAAATCATTTAACATATTATGTACCATCAATTAAGAAAAAGGAAATAATTTCTAATGTGGAGTATAACATATATTTATCTTTTTTTATGCAGCTCGAACTCATTTTGCTTTTATCTTCCGATTTATGTCCGATCCGAATACATAGCAGATTGAATCATAATGGAGTTAGTCTCAACTGAAGTTTTTCAAATATAACCACTTGTATTCAGTTGTTTCAGCGATAGGCTGCCAATACGCTATCAAGGGGCTCGCTTATTTTCAAAGAAGAAGTGAATTATTTTATCACTTCTTTGCAATTATATGTAATATTGAAATAAGCAATCGATTGTTACTCATTCACTTATTATATATATTAACATACAAATTATAGTAAATTTATCAATGTAAATGGCTAAAAATATACAACTGTGTATACTAAAACTGTCGTAGATAATATTAAAGTCAGAAATTGCAGTGATGTACTAATTTAATTTGAGAATATTGTTTTCTCTAAAATTAACAAGGGGCCTTAGTAAATTTTAAAATTTAACTTCGAGCCCCCTCTAGCCTACCCCTGAGTTGCTAAACTTATATTTTTCGTAAAAAAAAACAGGATGGAAGAGTACGGTTAAGTGAGTACTAGTGGGAAGCAAATCCACTTCAGAATGGTGGGAGGAAATTTGTCAGAGAAATCGAAAAAATCGATTGAAAAATCATATTAATAGAATTTTCGTACTAGTATTCGGACCCGCAAGTTCTATAACCAATGTAACGTCGTTGAACACTTATCAACGGACACGGAAACTATATATTATACACGGTAAATCATATGAAAGTGAAGCTGGGCACTTGACAGGTGAACTATAATAATTACAGTATTTTACTAAAATTACATTCATATATGAAGGTTAATGTTTTTGAAATATAATTATAGTCATACAGTTGAATCGGCAATACAATAGATTGCTCCTGAATTGATCACGTCAACAACGGCGAGGCTATAAGATGAGCTAATAACTGAAAATATCTAAATGCTGATATTAAACTTTACAAAAGTTAAATGTTTCCGCAATTGGAAGATTGATCGTATTATGCAGAGAAAGGTATAATTGCGGATTTGTATGCAGAAGGAACCTCTCAGATATGCAAAAAATGACATTTTATGAATGGTTGTAGATCCTATATGACTATATTGATAAACGTTGATTTACTTTTGACAGTATTGAAAGGCTTAGAATAAGTATGATAAGTTATAAAGAGGGTTTAATTGCCAATCGGGTTACAATGATTAACTCTCAATTCTAGGTGGAGAAGCATTATATTCACATTTTTTTCTATACGTCTAATTTTGTTTTTTGTCAAATAAATGTAGCAGTAAAAAATGTGTTTTTTATGTATAATAATTTGTCGTTTGTCGATTGACGATTTTAAGAACATTTATTCCAGAACCAGTCGCATTTTATCATTAAATTTGAAGCCTTATGTTATGAAATTGAAAAACTTTATAAAAGCGTTACTAACCCTTAAACACCCACACCCGTAAACCGGTTAAAATAAGTTAAATATTCACGGTTCGGTGATACAAATATAAATATATTATTATTAAATATTTTGTGCACTTTTTTTTTATAGGGCAGTAAATAAGAAGTTAAAAATGTATTGCCGATGGGTGAAAAATCTCTGTGGATCGACACCGGTCTGCAGGATACGAGTTGAAATACGCTGCAAAATGATTTTAAATTTCAATATATTCACATACAAGATAAATTTTGCGTACAAAAGCTATATTTTTATGTTAAGCTAACTAAATCAATTAAGATTTTGACTGAAGGTGCGTGAAATTTGCTTTCGATTAATTTTTAGTAACCAATTTTTGTTGAAATAATCTAATTGGAGTTCAAAATATTCCCATTTATAGTGAACATTTTTCATTAAAATAACAATAACGCGTGTGCTAAAAATGCTAACGTTTTAATACAGGAAATAAATAAATGTGTCACATAGAACATTTATTTGTACTTAGTGCAATTTTTATTTCCTGTATTAATTTGATATGAAGCCAGAAAGAAGTCGAAAAGTTGGTTGATTTCAAACAGGAGTGACAAATAATGTTGATGTCATCCTATTAACGCCCGGAGATTGCTGCGGAAAAATACTTGAAGGAAGCAATACCAAGAAATAATTTTCGTAGTAATTTTACCGAGGTTTTAACCATTTAATAATATCTGTATATCGGTACCATGCAATTAATTATTTATAGATAATTTATTTTTTAAATTCGATTGAAACTATTCAAAAAAATTGTATTCTTCCAATAAAATAGACGAACGAATACGTCAAAAAAAGAAACCTATTTCACAGCTGACTAGAATTTGTCAATCTAAAATAATTTTGTATATAAATCGAATTTCCACAAACAACCTAATTTGAATTTATTATAAATTACAAAACAATGCCCCGTGCACAAACATGCAATAGCCAATTTATATGAAATCATCTACCAAATGCTACTTATCAAAAAAACACGAAAAAAGATTTCAAGTATAAATCTCATTTTGTGATTTCACTATTATTACCAATAATTTTTTCAGTCGCTTAAATGATTAAAAGAATGATTCAATTATGATTTCAACAATATTCGATATCATATTTTATCAGCTGTTGCAACAGCGCCATTTTTTTACATTTTCCGTTTGCACTAACCGCAGCACACTTCAGTTGCTTCAGTCACTCAAAACTGAACTGTTAATTACATAATAAACTGCCAGGTAGAGTTTCAAACTTATCAGATTTCTCAAGGTGAGAAATTGGTTGGGCCAATGGCTTCTTTAAAAAAATATTATTGTCAAAATAATAATTTATTGCTCGCAAAAACTTTTCACTTTTTTCATCAAGTTTGCTCTGAATGAAGATCAACACTTGCAGGAGAATTAAAAGATGAAATATCTTTATTAAGTTGTTGGAATTTGTTGTCATTAAATGACTAACCTTTTGGCAACGTGATATGAGGCCGCAACATAGTAAATCTGTGTCACTTACAACCTGAAATGTTCGTTTTTTAATAGCAGGTTAACTCTCAAAATTTAAATAAAATATTCCTTTTATCCAGTGGCAAAATTCAACATGAAAATCATTTCTGTTTGCAAAAAGAAAAAGGCGTTAAGACGTGAAAATTTAAAAATTAGTTGAATATACCATAATAACTACAAAACAAATATATCCGTATAGGTGAAAGGACAAGTCAAATTAGTGATACCGAATTAGTAAATTTTACGTTATAGCATGTCATTTTACGTTTAAGTTCATATAAATGCACATCTTACTTTCGCTCTCATGAAAAGTAAGATTTAAGACCTAACTCCTTTTTCTTTTCACACACAGATAAGTAAGATCCATTTGATAGAAGTACTAATTTTATATAAATTTAGAAATTATTTTTGAAATGTACATAGTACTTTTTCTGGGAACTAATGTGGAAATAATATATCAGCTGGTGCCATAACGCCACATAAATAATATATATTGGTACAAAGTTAGTTCAAGATTCAGCGGGTGAAGTAAATGCTTCTTTTTAACCTGAATATTGCAGTTATTTTTTAAATGTTTGCTTTGTTACAAGTGAAATCAGTTTCCTGTGAGTGTCTTAAACCTGCTCCATATTTTTCAATAACATAATTTAAGCCTCAACTCGCAAACATGGTGATACGTATGTGCGTGAAACGCGCGCGCGCGTGTGTGAAACTGACATTATTTTAGAAAGTCCAATCAATGTTTTGAATTCCAACTTCCGATTTATTTATTAATCATACAATATAGCGCGGACGGTAACACTTTGTGAATTGTGATATGACCTTGAAGGCATAAAAAGCGCCAGCCGTTTTGAGCACGTTAAAGCAGTGCTCGGCAATCATTTGATAAAGACGGACATCAGGAATGGTTTACTTACGGCACTGTACACGTTGGCGGCATTTTATTTAATTTTTGATACATTTTTGGTGGATAGGCATATTCAAAACAAGATTTGATGATTTATCGATGGAAAGAAATTTTAATCAACATAGAAAAAAAAATGTCTTAAAAATATTTGTTATTTAGAGCAGTCATGAAAAGAACTGCGACTCTCAGACTCCAGCATTAGTCCAATTTAAGCTTCGACTCGATTAATAGATGTAAAAGTGTATGTTATTTTATTTCTATATGTTCTAAATTATTTGTATTTAAATTTAATAAAAAAAATACCGGAAAACTCAGTAAACTTAAGATCCATCTCTGAATGAATCAATCACAGCTCTGAGAAATTCTTATTCTTTAGCAATGTTCGCTCCCTATGTGGAGCATATGGCCGTCACGCGGCACCTCCATGTTTCCCTGTCTCCCGCCAATAGCTTTGCTTCCTCCCATGACATGCCAGCATTCCTCAGTTCCGCCGAGTACATCCTATGGATAGTACCCGACGGACGTCCAGGACGCCAGAATCCCACCAGTCGAAAGAAGAGGCAGGCAGGATTGAGGCTTTCCGGAGGCATCCGCAGCACGTGACCCAGCCAGTTTCAACGTCTCTCCATAACCACTGACGTGACGGGACGCTGTATTGTATGCTCCCTTATCTCTGAATTCCTCACAAAATCAAACCACCTCACCCCCATTATCCGACGCAAGCATCTTTTCTCGAAGCTCAGTATACGAGTCTTCGTCAGGTGCCATGATTCGCAACCGTAAAACATTACCGGCAGAATGCAAGCGTTGAACAAGTGGCATTTGGTTTTAATCGAGTACATCTGTGTGTCCCAGACAGTCCGCATTGAGTTGAATGTAGCTCCAGCCATTCCTAAACGAATGGCGAGCTCGTTTTTTGTACTACCGTCTTCGGGAATATGTACGCCGAGGTATCTGAAGCTGTCAAACCTCTCGATGATCTGTCCCGTGCTGGTAAGGGTCCTATCAGAGTCATGACAGGTTTGGTTACAGGTTTGGCTCTGAGAAATACATAATAATTAATGTTTGGAATTGGAAAGAATTTACATTTTGTAAAATGGATTTTCCTATCCTTCTATCCCTACTCTCTTTGAAAAAAGAGAGGTTGAGCAACTGAGTAACAAGCAGTTCTCGTAGAAACACTTCTGTTGAGATAAACTCCATTAGGAGTCCATATGCTCCACATTGGGAGCGGACATGGTTTAAAAAAAAAAAAAAAAAAATGGATTTTAAATATGTGAAAATGAATGATGAGAACGTTGAATCATTCAAATTTAAAATTCAAACTCTGTAGGCAACATCAGCTGGTACATTAAATTTAATAAAATTGAAATGCTCACTTATTGTAGTATTTTTTTTAAAAAGGCACTGTCATTTCATTTTTGCTGGATAAGATGGAATGGGAAAGAAATTTCAAATCTACGCAAATTCATACAAAAAAAATAATGTTTTTTTGTTGTCTTACTCGGATAATATCAGACTATCATGTTGAAGTGCAACTATTCATTTCCGTGAGACAAGAGGGATCGATTCATTTATTGACCGCTCAACTCGAGAAAATCAGTGGTATACTTTGACTTGACGATAACAAAAGTACAATCTGCCGTGATTTATATCTAACTGAAGATTTATCGCAATGATGTGTTAAAATAATTGAATATTTTTTATAAAAGTTATGTAGTTTTGTATCATTTTTAAATGAAGGCAGGTGGCACCATAAATATGATTCACGATACTTAGATGCCCGCGAGTTACCGGTTGACAACCTCTATATTAGAAGCTTTCACGACAATTTTTGACAGACTTACGCACACGCATTCTGATTCACTGGACAATCTATATTTATGTTAATTGTGCTGAAAACTACATGTAAAGGTATTTATTATTCATAATTGAATAAAAATGTCAAAATCAGCTCAACTAATATATATATTATAATTTGCATGTTATGCTTAGTATGTGGGTGTAGAAGGTTTAAAAAAAATTTGCAATGTCATGAAAATAAATAAATTTATACATAAGTACACTATGTTTTAGGAAAAAGAAGTCATACAAATGATCAAAAATACATTTTCCTCCAATTAAAAAGAAATTTTTAATAACTACCTAGTCTCGTGTATAGGGTTTTTCAGTTTTTTAATAAAATGTGTTTTGATTGATTGATTTTTTTCATTATATTTAATTAAAAACCTCAATATGTTTTTTTTGTTATTTTATTTGAATTATCTTTTTTTTAATTAACCGCCTTTTTCAAATATTGGTTTTTGTAAGAGCCCTAATCGTGTGTCATTTGAAATTATTCATAGAAGATCTCATCGGGAATTATTTTTAATTCATTCCCATTTCGAACAGTCCTAACAAAGTTATTAGTTATCATGGAATAAGAGTCGTAAATCCAGTACCTAATCAACGGTGAATTATTCATGTATGATTAAAAGTATCCGTATACTTTTAAACAGTGATTTTATTTCCATGTTATACAGTGGAACGGCGTTCCGGCACCTTTTCCTCAACATTTTTAATGTTTTACACCAATATTCGCAAAATTTTATTTTTATTGTCCTTTGATATCTTCTGATTTTTTATGCCGAAAGTCGAGAATTTTAAAGCTGATTAGTTTCTGTTCGAAGGCGTTAGTATTTGTGATATCTGTTCCTTTCACACTGCCAATCCTAAAATTAGCAGGTCAAAGTGAGAGCGATTAGTAAGCCGCTAGTTCTATACAAGTCCTGTCTTTCTATCATCATTCTATTTAAAAAAAATAAGTTAAGCAACTGACTTACAAGCAGTTCTCACAAAAAACTTTATTGAGATAACTTCATTAGGAAGCCATATCCTCTACATTAAGGAACATACATGATGTAGAAAAAAAAGCTTGACGAAAATTGAGTTCCGGCACCTTTTTTTTCGTAAATAGCACTGCAAGTATTCATGATTTTTGTTTAACATATTTATTAAACAGTCCAAGACCCTTTACGGAGTCAACTTTTATTAGATTAATGAAGATGTTCAGCAATTGTCTCACCACCATTATTCACCGCTTCTGAATATATTTTTAATCTATCGATAGATGAGCGATATATAACATACATGAATATTAAGTATATTGCGATAAATTTATTCATAGCGGACTTAATTTCTTCACACAACGGATTTACTTCTTTCCGATTTGTTTCCAATTTCATAAAAATACGAAATTCTTTGATTTTATTACAAACTGCGTTAACATAATTATGTTAATTATTTGCCAATAAATAAACCAAGAATCATTGAACTGAAAAATTAGCTGGTTATACCGCTGTCAAAACGTAATTAATATACAATGAAAGAATGTTGATTAAGCAGTCAAAATATACAATAGTAGATTTGTTATTTCCACGTTATAATTTATCCAAAACACATGAGTGACTATGTGTAAAAAATTAACATAGTTCTAGGCCAGGGTTCCTTCAGTTATAACTAGGCTTTCCAATCCCGGTATCCCGTACAATTTTGTGATCCCGGGATCACGATCGTATCAATCCCGGGATTTCGGGATTGAGACATTTTTAGAAAATCCGTAAATTATTGGAAAAGCTTAAACAAAAAAAAAAAAACGAGTCACGCTGGTATTTTGGGCAATCCGGTAAATTCCTGGGTTTTTGAAATTAGATATGAAATTGTTTGAAAAATTCTATGATTTCCTAATCGCAGACTAAACGTTTTGTCAATTTCAAATCCCAATTTTTGCACGATTTCATGTTGAGTGTTCAATCCCGGGATTGAATACCTTAGTTATAATTGGAATATAATATAAATATAAAGTTTTAAGGTGTTCACTGTCAATACTTGGTGGAATGGCATTATAATAAAACATTTTTAGTACTTTTTCCACATAAAATTTATTAGATCAGGACCGGTTTCGCTCATCGCGAGCATTATCAACTGATAAGAAAAATACAAAAACAGTGATATTTATACAAATTTAAATTGAAATAAAAACACCTTTTTATTTCACCTTTTGCTTACACCTTTTTATTTCAATTTAAATTTGTATAAATATCACTGTTTTTGTATTTTTCTTATCAGTTGATAATGCTCGCGATGAGCGAAACCGGTCCTGATCTAATAAATTTTATGTGGAAAAAGTACTAAAAATGTTTTATTATTTTTATTATAAATATAAAGATTTCAATATTATTAATGCAGCCAAAATATATTCAGTAAAATTGATTTTATATGTTATTAGAAATGAGTGAGCTCTTGATACATGATTGATTTAAAAAAAAATACATATATTTTTTGAATCCATGTTTACTCCTAGTGTGGAGAATTTTTTCTACTAGAACTGTTTCCTTTTCCGTTACTCAACCACACTTTTTCGAAGATAGTAGGGATAGAATGATAGGACAAGGACAGGACTAGTAGTTAACGAATCGCTCTCGCTACGCCTGTTTTAAGACAGGATGAGTGGGAGGAAATTCAATGCATCCATATCTTTTGACAGAAATCCATATATCGATTGAAAAAGCGATTCAAACCGGGATTCGAAATGTGATCTCAGTGTTTAAAGTCATCGCCGTTAATTTTCAACCACGCAGTCGGCAAATAAAAAAAGATAAATCTAGTGAATACAATACAATATTTTACAAAAAGCGTGCCGTGACAACTAGTAAATAACAGTGTACGGATTAAGCTTTCCTGCTTCTAAAAAAGATGACTTAATTAAATTAGCTGTCTGTTTGACAATTGGACAAAAAATGCTGTCCTTCATGCAAGTTAACAATCGTGAGAAAATCTTAAACAAGTAAACAAAAAGTATCTTACATTACGTTATAACTGAGAAGTTTTTGACAAATTATTTACACTCGATTTGAGTGATAGTTACATTTAATTTATTTATATTGCCAGCGTCATTGTACTTTGAATCTGACATTGAAAGTAAAAAACACTTCAAGTACTTAACAACTTATCCACGCAAGTTAACTACCTTATGAATAGAAGGTTAACTTTTTTTTACTTTAAACTTAAAATGTACATAAACAAAATTGTGCATTACTTTAAATTAAACATATCCGTTATTCACTAAATCTAGCTATGTTTAATGAAACTGATTTTAATATATTAAACATTTGGACAGCTATTTTAATTACATAATAACTAACAGTAGTTTTTTTTTTAAACCATGTCCGCTCCCAATGTGGAGCATATGGACTCCTAATGGAGTTTATCTCAACAGAGGTGTTTCTACGAGAACTGCTTGTTACTCAGTTGCTCAACCTCTCTTTTTCCAAAGAGAGTAGGGATAGAAGGATAGGGCTAGGACAGGATTAGTGGTAAGCTAATCGCTCTTGATACGCTCCATTCATAGGATAGGATGGGTGAGAGGGGGGAATTCAAGACATTACATACATCCATGCCTTTGAACAGAAATTCATAAATCGATTGAAAAATCAATTTATAAAACTGTACGTACCGGGATTTGAACCCGGCCCCTCTGTAGCCGAAGCCAACAACGTTGACCACTCGACCACACAGGCAGCATGATTATAAATCATAAATATGACAATTATATCTTACTAACAGTAGTTAGTAAGATATAATTAACCATAACCGCTCCCAATGTGGAGCATATCTCAACTAGGAAAATACTGGTGATAACTCCCTACGCTGCGTTTTGAGTATCAAATGGGGGAGGAAATTTAGTAGAAAAAAAGAGTGATTAGTTTTTTAAGTTTTTTATTAATAATATTGAAGAGAATTATTTTGTTTACGAAATCTTAAAAATTGGATTTTGAAACGCTAAGATAATTATGTCTTAATATTTTATCATTAATATAGACTACTCAATTGATTGTCGTATTTAATTATTTACTGTTGATAAAAAAAAATATATTAATTTACAAAAGAATATCGTTAAAACATAGTTAACTAATCTATACTCTAAGAAAAACATTCATAAATATCTTACACTGAAGGATGTGGAAAAAAGTTATAAGTCAACTACTAAGCTTTTGACCATATCTGTTTATCTACACATTCTTAACAAGTGTTGTTGAGTATTTAATTAAGTTGTAGAGTAGAGTATTCGAATTTCTATATTTTGTATGTATTCCTAGAATAATGGAAAATAATGAAAACATGTAACGTTTACTCTTGTCTTTATTCGAATCATATATTATGAAATAAAAATAGTATGGGCGATACTTTAAATTCTGCACGAGGGCGGCACGTAGCCTAACAACGTCACTGCTTTTCTGTTATATGGACACATTCTTTAAATTATATTAAAAAAAAAACCTCACTTACCTTACCCAACTTAACATCATAATTAAACCACAGAGAAGTAATATTAGCTAAGTAGTAAGTATTTAGGGAAACATTGAATTTGATGTATTATATTATTCTTAATGTCTTAAAGTATCGTATAAGTCAGGCACGGGCAAACTGAGGCCCGATGCGTATTTTTCTGCGGCCCGCAAGCAATACTATATTTTTGTAAAAGATTCATGTTTTTATCTTTTAACGCATTTTTAAAAAAAAGTTAAAAATAAATATAGCAATCGTTATTTTTGGATCAACCTATATATGCCGCCGCCTGTGTGGTCGAGTGATCAACGTTGTTGGCTTCGGCTACGGAGGGCTCGGGTTCAAATCCCGGTACGGACAGTTTTATAAATTGATTTTTCAATCGATTTATGAATTTCTGTTCAAAGGCATGGGTGTATGTGATGTCTTGAATTCCCCCCTCTCACCCATCCTATCCTACGAACGGGGCGTATCGAGAGCGATTAGCTTACCACTAATCCTGTCCTAGCCCCTATCCTTCTATCCCTACTCTCTTTGGAAAAAGAGAGGTTGAGCAACTGAATAACAAGCAGTTCTCGTAGAAACACTTCTGTTGAGATAAACTCCATTAGGAGTCCATATGCTCCACATTGGGAGCGGACATGGTTTAAAAAAAAAAAAAAATATATGTGAGCAAATATTTTCAATCATGAACCTCAATAAAAACTCTTTACGATCAAACATCACTGATGAATATTTTCAACAAGTATTAAGAATCTCAACTACAAAATTAGCAACTGAATTTAAAAAAAATGTTATTATACGTAAAACAGTTACATTCCTCTCATTATATTGTTTTTTTTTTCATGAAAAATAGTGTACATAGAAAAATGGTATTTTATTTGCGGCCCGCCGATCATTTTGAATTCCTGAATTTGGCCCTACATCCTATAAGTTTGCCCCCCTCTGGTATAAGTGAATTAAGATTAGTAAATACCAGAGCTGTGGACTTGGAGTTGGAATCGAAAAAATCGGAGGAAACTAATTTAAAGATATTGAAACAAAGTCTATTCATCATGTTGATTGGTGAAATTTATTATAATTATTATTGTAACTAGAATGATCTGATGGTATACATATAGGTAAGTTATACCGAAATGATTGAAGACATCAAGTCGGAGTCAGTTTTCAATTTAAAGCAAGAGTTGTTATTTTTATACCCGACTCCACAACCTTAGTAAATACTCACTGAAATAGTGTTTTATTTCTAAAATAAAAATATCCTATCTACAAAAAGACTAAATTAATAAGTGGTTGTACTTATAGTCCAATATAAAAGATGAATCATTTTGATACTCGGATTACTTCACTTCTTAAAGGCTCAATTGATATTACATTTAAATTATATTTGGACACACCGCTTAAATAACATTTAAAAGTCTAACTTAACCTAACAACATAATTGCTACTTTTTTGGTATAAGGCAGAGTGAATAGAAAAGAAACATATTATGATTAAGACAAGAGCATTTGACCGGAAAGATTTTTTTTCTAAATCAGGATATGAAGAACTAGATTGGATATACTTTTACAATATACATGTATTACGCTTTATTGGATTGAAGCATATGTTTATGGCTGTTATATATTGATATATTTCCTTGGTTGAATTTAAATATTATATTTCTGACCTCAGTCATTCCGGAGCAATGCACGACAATTTTTACAACCTTCAGTGTGAACTTTAAAAAATCGAGCATAACTACCACACCTACATACAGAAAAAGCACTCGATTTAATTTATATAAACTAGTTTAAAACACTGGTATTAAGAACGACTATGTAACATGAATATCACCCATACAGCCAAGCTTTGACGGCAAAATCTATATGTGCAACAAGTTTTTTTCGTCAAAGTTGCCCCAACCCAGTGTCGCAAATGCCGATCGGATAGCCGAGGCAAAGTTTTCCCCGACGCGAGGCGCCCCGATAGGGAAACCCCCACCAGACGAATTTCCAAAGGCCGTTCGTGTGGCGGCACCAAAGAGGGGCAGACCGTCGAAAAGCATTTCACTCATTCGTCCGCTGCCGCGCGGGCAACCGTCTATACCTTGACGCGTCCCAAATTTTAAACAATACGGCGCGAATATCAAAAGAAAATCAAAAAATAATCTTCGCCATCTTTTTCTTTGTCGAATTTAAATACTTGTGAATGATTGCATTTATGTTTAAATGTTGCGCATGAATTGAAAATGCAAAGTGTTTTTATTATAATAATAAAATAGTGCAAACGTATAAATAAATTCCTTGTAGTGGGTTGACCAAAATCCAAGTGTATTAAATCTTTTTTTCTTTGAAAAGAACTATCTTGACAGTTGGTGGTTTCCTGTTTGAGGATATAATTTTTGGGACTTTGCATTTGGAAAAGCTGAAAGATGAATAACAGTTTTCAGCGCTCCCCTGCGCTGTTAGCCGGCTTGTTGCTGATATTTACAGGTAATTTTCGTAACACATTATATTTATTAACAAAATAAATTATTCTACGCCATTTTTTATAATTAACGATTATATATTCATAAGGGTGGTGTGACATATTTTAATATAAAAATCAAACGTAGTATGCGACCATTAATTTTTCTTCCAAATGTCAGAATTTTAAATTTTCTTTAAGCCGATATGATCACCACGTAATAAGAAACAATTAAAAATAACAATTAATAATTTACATTATCTTCATTTGAATTGGTAAATGAAGTGTAACCAAGTAAACCATAACACTGAAAAGATTTTTTGAAATAATTAACAAAAATAGATTTTTAAAAAATTTCCACAACTTCTCCAACAAGATCATGGCTTAGCTATGTATGTGTATCATTTTATTAAAGAATTAGAAAAGCTGTGTTTTATTTTTAAAAAGAAAACTTCGATAAAGAGTCGACAATTTTTTTGCTTATAATTCAATAAAAACCAGCCCAGTATCTTCATTTATAATTATTTTTACATGTAAGCTACGAATTGAATGTTTGATAAATCCATTTCACGAAGTATTATAGTACGGTATAGCCTTGCGTAGGTCAAGATTTCAAATTGAACGCTGTATATCTCAAAGGCTCTTTCGTATTCAATAAATTGTTTCATTTAAAATCATACGGTTTTGCTCAAAATTGTGAGATAAAAATAATCCAAACCGACATCACCCATTGTGACAGGTACAAAAAATATTTACTGTAACTCACATCATTTATATTTATTTATGCAGTTAACATATAAATTAGATTACAATAAAAAAATACTTTTCACAAATAATTGACAAATGGATCATTATCATTTGATTTGATACCTTCTCAGTTATTTTACTTGTCTGTATGGAAAACATTACGTTTTATTGTAAAAAATATACAATCTACTGAAAGTATTTGTATGAAAGAAAAATACATTTCTATAAAAAGGTTAATTTAATTGAACTATGAGTTTTCTGTAAAATCTAGCATTTATGTAATTCGAACATTATAATTTATTTACCTTAGTAGACTTCAACGGGCGGCTAACAACCAAACCCGATTTATTTATTTGATCATATTTCATCATCGCTTATTTTTGAAAATCTTCCATCGATTGTCATAAAAATTTTCATGTACGTCTTTTTTACCGAAATTCGTGACACTTAATAATCAAAAATATTTCTCAAAATCAAGAACACCAGCCTGTCGTTGTTAGCCTTGGTTGGTTTTTTTTTTAATGAAGATACGAATAATAAAATGTTTTATTATGATGTAATATTTTAAATTATTTATGTATGAAATGCTTTATCATAATACATAACAATAATTTGAAACTTTTTCATGTGCTGAATAATTCATACTATATTTTGATTTTATCAAATTCGTACTAAACATTTTTTACTTTACGAAAAAAAAATTGTTTTGTTAGCGTTTGATTTAAGATATGTATCTGGCATAATATAACAGAGATAAATATCTTGCAACATTTAAAAGAAAATCGATAAACAATTATAAAAAACTCTACGAATGTACTGAATGTATACTTCGGGTAGAGTTCGATATCAATTTGTTTTACTTTTTTTTAAATTTATTTTGATATTTTTATGATAAAAAATCAACAGTTTTTTTTTATGTAAATTTTTTTTTTGATTTATAATAGCACACTTAATTGTGTTGAATTTATAAGAAACACTCTGCGATAAAAAATGATAAACGTGCTTATTTTTATCTCAACGTCTTCTAACTACACATTGTAATTTTTTCAGACACAAATTAATTATATTTATTTTAGAAAAGTGTGTGTATTGCGAATTAAAATTCATTTCATTAATGAAACGTCTCATTAAAAAAAAGTTTTATTCTAACTATTATACATTTCCACCAAGATAATATGACACTTTTATTACCTTACTAACTAAAGCTATTATTATAGTTTCCAAAATGTTTTTTTTTGTTAATAACCATCATCAAAGTCGAACTATAAAGAAAGCGTTGAACTATTTCAAGCACACACATCAATTTATTGAAGAACGATAATACTCGTTATTTATTTAATTTGAGTAACTAATTGCAACGATCTGGAAATACATTGGTGGCGAGACCATTTCGGTCTGCAATCGAAATGGCGCCTGATTTTGCCGATAGTTATTAATTCTCTTCTCTACCGATGTATTTATATATTATTCACGACAATTAAAAGTCACAATGAATATGACTAAGTATTAATGGATTGTTTTTGCTGCGGTCACTCTCTATATCAAAATAAAATTAATAAATAATTATAATTGTTAGCGAAGTTATCGGTCGGCTTTGCGCATTGCATCGAACACCGCCAGCTATGCTAATGCAAACACTTTCTAGGTTGCAGAATTTACTGCTTCAGGTGAAACTGATTTATGGAGTCGCTTTTTTTACCGTATCAGTTGTCTTGCTCTTTGAATTATTTTGGATTTTTATAACATATACATTGATATAAGTAAGTTATTATAATATGGTTAGTAATATATTAGTTGCGTTGATTTAATTATAGCTTGACATTGAGGTAATAAAGCATATTTATAGTTTTACAAAAAACTTAATCGGTATAAAACTATAGTAGAACGTAGTTATGAAAAAAGCATGGTGTCGAATATATTTTATAGTTCTTATGGATCTAAGTAAATACATCATTATTTCTCTTTATAGTATTTATTGAAAAAAAATATACTTCTTGCTTTGTTTGAAAGTCTACATTTGTTTTCATTATTCTTGTGACTGAAATTGAAAAATCAATAATTAATTTTCAGAGTAATAAACATAATGTATACAATATAACCGCTAGTTAATTTCATTTCTATGCCTTGCTTTTTCTTTGAGTATTTAAAATCATAAGCATACTGTAAAAATAACAAATAATTTTACTTTCCATATCAATTTTAAGCAAGATATGAAATAACGTTTATAATAACAAATCGATTATATGTAAAAGCATCATAGAGTCAAATTTTTATCAATAATTGTGTCCGTAATAATCAATTCTGTATTTAAACAAATACAATTAAGACATTTTAAAAGTATGAATTAGTCAGCGAAAATTGGCATTTTATTTAAAATTATAGTTTATTATTTTAATAACATAATACAGTTTGATTCATAAAATAAATTAATCAGATTTATATTAAAAACAACTGCATGTTTTAATTAAAATAAATTATGAGTGACCAGCTTTTTTCGTTATGATATTCGTATAAAATTGTAATCAATACCAAAATGAAAATACATATTTGATTAAGCCAACACAACTCCACATTATTCTTTTAAATATTAAAAAATCATTACTTCTTATGGCCATTGAAATTAATTCATTAGTTAACATCAATAGCAACATATTTTAATGGTAATTATTTAAAAATTCAAATGACTGTTTCAAGGTGCTGAAATGTGTTATGTCAAACTGCGGATGACTTTAACGGTCGTAAAATAAGGAAACATTTAATATGTTTTGCATATCTCATATTGTAGAGAATAGATGCATATGGATTTCAATATTTTTTTTGTTATTTAATTTTAGATAAGCTTAAATATTTTATTATACTATAAATATTTAACATTGTGTATTATTCAGACTGTTTCAATTTTTTAAAAATTGAAGTTTATAATTCAATATTTTGCAAGAAGTTTAATTAGTTATGTGCGGTACAAATATTGATTACTTAATGTCACGGTGATCAACAACCATTCCTAGATTCATCAAAATCGTTAATTTTTAAAATTATATATGTACGCATCACGTTGAAGCGAAGCTGACGCATGTTTTCAAAAATTCATATTTGGTATTGGAGCAAAAATTAATAAAAAAAAAAACAAAGTTGCGCGATTGTTGCAAAAAGAAAGTTGAAAAAGTAATTGCGGTCAATAAATTCAAAAATAAAATTAAATACAGCCTAATATTTTAATGCCATCATTTAAATACATTTTGTTATGCGTATAATTGTAAATCAACATATTAATATGAGTAAACATTGAATTTATTAAAAAAATAGTTCATAATGCTAGCAAATAAACCGCATACTGAGTGATATGCATGCGTATGAGCATGCTGTATTATGGGTTTGATAATCTGTTCATTTTGTCATCGAATACAAACCTTTCCAAGTTATATAATACTATAAAATTAGTTTTTTTTTTATTTATATAAAGTGTAAATTATTTTTAAGTTTTCTTCTAATCTTTCAAAACAATGATAAACGAGGCTTTTTCATTTTACGAAACGTACTATCATAAAGATTTAAAAAATGTTTTAACAATCGTATGTTATAAAAAATATGCAATACATTTGCTACCTTTTCATTTTATTAAGAAAAATTGAAACATTTTATGTACACCTTTCTTTAATTTCACAGTAGTAAAAGAAATTAATAACAAACTTACTTATTTTCATATTAAAATAGCTTTTAACTATATCTTGAAATACGAAAAATACTACAAACAAGGAAAACTTTATATTTTATTTCACAACTACTTGTTAAATAATTCAAAAATTAAAATTAAATAAACTATTTTTTGAAAAACTAATTCTTTATTAGTATTGAAATAAACAGTGATTCTTTGGAAATCAAGGAATGCATTGAATGGTATACATTCACGAGTTTACTATCGCATTATTAAATAACAACAGTAATAATATAGATAAGACCACGTAAGGTCGTTTCTTTTATTTGTTTTTTATTTGAAAACGTCTTCATCCGAGTAGCTGTTATGTCATTAATGTGTATGACCCAGTCAATTTTGTTTGATTGAAGTAAACCTGTTATTTATTCGGTTGTTGTGATGAGCTTCCGGTTACGATGACATTGACCCTCTTCGCAGATGCTTGTTAAAATGATTCTCACAATTTCGTTTACCAACAAAGAGGCGCGAAAAAAACACGGCTAACTAAGTCTCTTTGGAAAGCGAACTTCTGCTACTTTACGACTGGATTTACGATAGTTCTCGATCGTTATTTGAAGTATAATTTATAATATTAACGTGAATTTAAAGAAACCACTCATACAAATATGTTAAATGTTTTAAACCACGGTCTCAATGTTTTTTTTCTACCTATATTTACCTCGGTAGAAAGAAGTTTCTTGCCTAAATCAATCGTATCTAGATAAAGTTTTTGGGTGTTACCTTATTTGGTTGTGGTGTCCACTGCAGTAATTTTTTGAATGCTGCATGGAGTTTGTTAATGCGTCATATCTAAAATAAGTCGCAAAGAAAGAGATAAGCGTACAATACGTCCTAATAAGTCATTAAATAATATCCTAAATAGGACACGCTGCTCGCCAATAATAAATTTATCTCCAATGGGTTTAACCCTTCTAAATTGATACGACTCTTTTTTTTTTAACGTAAATGTCATTTGTAGTATCATTATTGTTTTTTTGCTTTTTATCTTCCTCTCCTTGCTTTTCGTTTTTATTTTTATCCCGTTTTAAATATATTCAAATAAAAATAATTCGTACTTAAACAAGCTTTGTAAAAGTAAGATTGTCTGAGGATGCCTCTGAAAGAAGCGAAACACGAGTCACAGTTAGAAGCACAATACTTGGAATAATCTAAGTTATTTTAAATTTATATTACAAGTCTTTTCCTAGGCCAATTGTATCCCGCTAGAAAAATAAATAAACAACATATTATGGTAAAACTACTTATATTTATTAATATGCTTCATTTAAAGTCTATTTGAAATTGAAAGCGGAAAAGCACGAGCAATGTAAAAATGAGTTAAACTTTATATTTTATTCAATACAACGTAAAATCGTTCACATGGGGTGTTTTTTGCTTTGATTACATCGTTATAGTAACGACAAACTGATCGTTTTAATTATCGAAATCGATAAAATGTTTTTAGCTTCTCGGTTTATATTGTCAACATGACAAAATGGCTCGACGGTTTTACTTTCAGTTAATCGTTAATCAATTTAGTTGACATAAATAGACTAAAGCCGTTTTATTTAAGTTGAGTGATATTATAGTCTGTAAAGCGATTATCTGTTTCATTATTAGTTTTTATTACAATCCACCAGCACGGCTAGATGCTTTATTGTGCTTGGTTTTATCTTTCCGGAAAACGAAAGTTATTGTTAAGCCCATTATCGAGTTACAATAATAATCTGTGGTAAAACTCTTGCTCTCGGAAAGTAATACCAGCAATAACGATATTTATTTATATTGGAAACGTGAAATGTATCGTGAAACATTATTTAAAGAAAATTAATTTTACCTTCATATTGAACTTAACAGAAAACATGCAATAATCGATTTTAAAATTATCGCTGATTATGTTTACATAGCAAGTATATATTAAAGCTTATTCTATATTCGGATAATTATATGCAAGACTTCAGGCAAATTCACTAAACTAGAATTATTCAAGTTGTGCTGCCAGCGCCTTAATTACTGATGTATTATATGCAAGTAAGTTGCACTACATTGTAGATTGTGATTACGTAAATGAATAAAAAAAACTTTATCAGCGCCATTAGATTGTTACACGATCATTTATGTGTAAAGTGTTACAGGTGATTAGTTCTGACAATGCTTTCGAAATCAAATCTTACGTAAAATCATAAATTTTATCGGTGTTAAATCACTGAATATATTTTTTAAATGTCAAGATGTATAATATAATATAATGTAAAAAATGTTAAATTGCGAGATTAGTTGTTTTGTGGTCGTTGAGTGTTTAAGAAAGACAGATTTAAAAAAATGATTGTTTTATTTCTTTTTAGTATTTGTCGTCAAAAATATATTTCAATATATACATCAAGAATTTTTGTATTTATTTTATAAAACAGACTTCAATGTAATTTACTTAAATCGAAGGTCACAAAAAAAATAATTTGATTACAACATGGTTATTTACACATCAAAATTATTACTAGTGAAATTTTTGCTATAGCTTCTTAAATGGTAGATAGCAGTACACATAAGATTTTATTTAAAAATCTCATGAATCAATATATCATTTTACCATACATATCGTGAACTATGATTTCATGATAATTCACTTATATCTAAACATGATCTAGAATAAAGTTGTTATTTTTCATCGTATTATACTTGAAGTTATTATCTCTGTAATATCTTTACCTCGGGCGGTAAATTATTCGGTAATTTGGATTAAAATAATGATCTATAATTACACAAACCCAGTAGACAATAAACATTGTCTAGTCTATAAAACATAGCTGTAAAACAAATTTCAAACAACAGAAAAAATGAGAGTTTTTAAAATAATGAATCATTATTCGCAGATTAAATTACATATTCACAGTAAAAAAGATTGAAGAATACTTCAATAAATTTGTTGAACAAGGATGTAGTCATTTAATGTATTTTTAATAAGAAATAAAATTGTCCTTAATCTGTTAATAATTTTTTTTATCTCCGCAAATTGGTTATGGAGTTTTTTTTGGACTTTATTTTAATTGACTGATTTTGATATCTTCAGTATCATGTCTATCTTTAACTGCAAAATTAAAAAGGAATATTAAAAACACGAAAATGCCTATTTAAACATGATATTACTTTTATCCTTTGATAACAATCGTATATTTGTATGCTAGTCACCGTATATATGAGAGAAAACAATAATATCAGAAAACCATTACATTAAAAATACTGCCAAATGTTTTTAATTGCTAAAATTATTAAACCAAATTCATAAAAAAATATGAAAAACAATTTATCAACGTACGTACAGTTTCTTTGTACACATACGAAAACTAAATATTGTAGAAATTACTGTTTGAATATTATTGAAGTTGTTGACATTGGAATTAATAAATAAATATACTAAGCATACATTTCCGATTTTTAGTGTTGAGAACTGATGAACCTTAAATCATTTGGTTGATATCAACATTTTTATAAATATTTTTTTGAATTTTCTATAAACTGGTTCGACTTAAAAAAAAACTCAAGATAGTGTAAAAAGTTGACTGAAACTTTCATAAAATAAAACCGTTAACATAATACCAAAAATTCGTTGAGTCATGCAATCAAATTTAGTTTTCATTTATTCTTCATGTTGTGCTACAATCATGATTTCGCGGATAAATTTGCAAACTTACAATGAATTTTCGTACCGAATAATACGATTTTTTTGACCGAATACTTTAATTTGAAATAAAATTATAGTATCACCAAGCCAAAGCCGTCTTGTTGATGAAATTGGTCAACTTGAATATATAATTTAAGTATACAAATTTAAGAAAAAGTGGTAAAGATTTTTTAGCAAATAGTCATTCCGTGGCGCAGTGGTCAACTTCGTTGGCTTCTGTGAATGATCTCACGGGCGTAAGTCCCAATACAAACAACATTTTTACAAATGTGTGGGTTTTTGTGATGTCTAAATACTCCCTTCAACATTTACAATCATACTAAAACAGGACGAAGCGAGAGCGATTAGTTAACCACTATTAGTAAACCCCTATCTTTATATTCTAACTTTTTAGAAAACAGAGGTTGACCACTGAGATCAGTTTTTGTAGAAAAACTTATGCTAGAATACCTCCATTAGGTGACCATATTCTTTACATTGAGAGTGAACATGGGTTTTAAAAAAATACACATCATTTGATTGTAAAAATCTATATCTGTATATTACGCGAAGTAAAGTATTTTAAATGTGATTTAGTTTTTATAAGTATATAACTCTTTGTAGGTTAATAAGTGTATGAAAATGTTGTAGTGATGTCAGATTTATCAGAAGCTTACTTATTTTGTCTCTTTTGATCTTATAACAATAAAAATATCACGTAGTGTATATACTTATGACAAGATTTAATTGTATTTTCTTAGCTACAATATAATTTGAAACGTTTCGAGAGTTACACTTTTTGTTATGTATTGTAAGATCGGAACAGCAAAGTAAATATATTTTTAGATTAACAATGCCAAAAGTAATGGCATTTAAATGTGAATGTCAGTTTGAACGTTTGCTAAATAAATAGCAAAGGTTGATTTAGCATTATTAAAGTTATATAATAAAGCAAGCATCATTACTATTAACAGTGCAAATAGGAAGATAATGTAAAAAATACTTGCTGTAGGAACCAGTTGTTGAACGGAAAAGTTAATCGTTGGCTTGCTCTCAGACATAAATGAAATACAACCGAGTTGAGAAACTCGGGTGAAACGCGACTCGTCGGGCAAATCTCCTATCTCAGGCATACTCAACCAACTAACCAGCATTACCAAAAATATCAAATAGAATTAAAGTTATTTCATGTTTATCAGATTAATATATTTAAAAAACTCTATATCCAAATCTTCCTTCTTGATTTGTTTGACTTTGGTGCGAAAAAAAAATCTTCCTATTACTTGTACACTTACGTAATTTATCTACTTATTTCTTGGCCTGCCTTTGGATTGCTTTGTATATATTATTAATCGTTGCATAAATTTTGATATTTTGTCACCTAGTCCAATTACTTTTGTGTAAAACCAATATATTTTCCTTATCAGAACAAAATTCTTCTTTTTGTGTATCCTGTCTTGTTTTCAGATTTGATATACTGTTTTGTAACCATATTATTTAAGAATTATATTGTTAATCTTGTATTATACTAACTTATCACCGAGCAAAAAAGGTTTTCTCGAGATCATCTCTCTTTATAACAATATATGAACGTTTTCACTCATGCAAACTTACCAATACCTTTACGATCATCGGTATTAAATTCATCAAGCCGTTGCACAAGTATGATTGTTTTACTATAAAGCCATTATTACATATCTTTTAGCTCTTTTTTTTAAATAGACGCATAATAAAAAATAAGTTTCCGGAAATAGCGCACATCACGACTTTAAACGTATTATTGTATCACCTCTCCATGAACAATTGTGAAAGCTCACATAATTGCAATGTATTATAACTCTCTGTCTTTTTTATATCAATAAATATTTTTGTTATAAAACATTTCTTATCGGTTATCGATTATTTGACTACTATCTATTTGTTTTTCCATAGTTCTAAAATTTTGCGATACAGCAAAAGCTATCAGTAGTATTTGGCAATCTTCATTACTTATTATAAAATAAATACAATTTGTAGTACTTATCCAAAATATTATTCAGGGTCTGTGTAACTCAGGTAAACGATTAAAAATATTACCTCGTAGAATTAGTCGACAAATTTCGTTTAATCGCCAATTCAAAGACAAGATATTCAACTTCGTATATTTAGCGCGCCAATGAGTGAATACATACATGTAAACATTTTTTTGTAAGATCATTGCAATCGTGAGAAAACCGTCGATTTATTTATCGCAGCTGGGCTTCGTCTTGTAATGCTGCCTTAGTCAGTTCACTAACAGTATTATTTGTAAAGTCTTCTTGAATGGAAGTCTAGATGTTTAGACACGCGATGCCAGCCAGAGATACGAACCTGGGATATACGAAGTGCACGTTGCATGTTTCGCGTTCGTTTATATCTGTTAAGTTGGACTATTGGGATTTCTTTGATGACCGTTAAATTATGTATTTATGTAGGTATAACTATTGTTAAAAAAATGAATTTTTAACGTTTAAAACGTAAAAATAATATTTTTATAAACCTACAATAGTCAACCACAAAAGAAAGAAACAAAACATTGTACGAACGATACTTATTTAGATTCAAAATACATCTGAATAAACACTTTACGTTATATTAAGTAGAACAGTTTGAACACTTGGTATATATTTTTTGTTGTTGTAGAAATTTATATTATTTATAAAAAAAAAATATATCAAAATAGAAATAGCATGAAGCGTATTCAAAAACTAGTTTATACGATATGATACGCGAGAAACCATTTTCAATTGACCGCATCCCATATTGATAACATAACATACAATTATTAGTTGAAGATGATTACGAAATTTATAGTTATCTTTGACTAATACTACATTAAAAAGCAGTGGAATATCAAAGTATCTTTGAAAAAAAATATTATTACTCATCACTCGATATAAGACCAAAAATTGAACAATAAACAATAAACGGCTATATATTATTTATCTTTCTTTATTTTCATCCAAAAAAGCAAACGCATTTTCTTCCTTATTGCTGTAATGATTATCTGTTTTCATTGTATTCTTAATAATTTTAGCCGAAATCCAAGTCTATTCAATGCAAAAGTTGTGACGTAAACGTATAAATGTCGTCAACTCAGATTATTGTTTAAATAAACGGACTAAATTACAATAATATAGTGGTGTTTAGCCAAACAAAAATTCAACAATTCCAGTTATATCAAAATAATGCTTACGCGAGCTTATTAAAATTAAAACCAATAAAATGTACGGTATAATAATACATAAAAACGGACGATTAAAGAAACTAGATGTCCTTGATTCGGACATACAACTGTTTTTCGAAAGTGTTATTTCGACTTGGTCGTGGTCAGAACACAATAAAAACACGGACCGAAAAATAATTCGTCGGCTGGTATTTTTATGTCTTTTAATAATAAATTTGTTTCTGACGAATCTAGTGTTGCAGAAACGAATGCTTGCTGCATTGTTGCCAAAGCTTGTCAAAAAATTTGGACAAGCGTCATTGTCAGTAAAATGAACTCTGTCACTTTAAAATATTTTTCTGTTTGTAAATTTTGTCCAAAGTTTGAAATGCTTTTTATTTTACGCAGTATACATGCTAGTCGACAAACAATTCTTTATTTATTTGTATTTTTGCATGGAATCGTATTCTGCACTTCGCTGCACTATCAACAAAGAAATATAAAAACTGGCTATCATATCATGGATCTAGTTTTTGACACGGAATAATGACAAACGGTTCTAGACTTTTTAAATTAAATATTATGCATTCGTAATATATTAAATATTATAAACGTATTTTTGCGTGTGCAAATAATTATTTATTCTATTGAATTCTAAACTGCTTTATACATTGTATAGATTGACCACCATCATCATCATACTACCCCAAATCCAATCCAACATACCAATCTGTTTTTGGGTTTCATTGGAAAAAAATATCTGAAACTATCACATCAAAAATGTATTTTTTTCAACTCAATTTAATAAGAATGCAAATAACGAATTTAAATGAACTTACGGCTTTTTAAATAGCTGTCCACAAGCCGAGCATGTAAAGGTATTTTTTGACAAGTATTCAGTTACATTGTCGTATGTGATTTATTATTAATGTAATATCTAAAGAATTATACTAACCAAACACTCGTATTTAGTCATTTGACAATTATTTCTCAAACAGCGACAAGTTAATACTGTTTTGCTATTGTTATGATCGGTTTTAATAGATTGACTAATCGTTAAGCAGTTGCTCTGTAGAAATTAAATTTCAGTATTGATATGACATTGAATCGAAAAAAAACCGTTTTAATTAAACGCGTTTATAATTAAAGGTGAACATCACCTGAAGTAAATTGTACTCTTGCTTGCGATGTGATCAATTGAGGTCATCTTCAAACCTTACAACGCTAATATGTCATAAATAAAAAATATTAATTACACAAGTATCATTAAAAAAACAAATATAGCTTTTTAAAATTACAAAAATTTTGTGACACACATAAAAATGAAGTAATACATCATAGCAAAGTGGTTGCTAAACATTTAACAATCACCCGGAGCTAGAATAGGCCCGTTGGTTTCACGCCTTCTTTTGCTAGAATAGTAATTTACTGAAATAGGAACAAATTTGAATACATTTCAAGTAAATTTCTTCATTGAAATTTTGTGTTAAAATATGCAAAAAATGACGCAAACTGTGACTCGGAGGATATCGATAATAAAGAATTCATCGCATTTGTGAAATGATTGATTGGTCATAAAGTGATATGTGCAATTATTTTGCAAGTCTACTTTGACATGGAACTCTTGTATCCTAGTGACATTTGCACTATTTTATGTGACACAAATAAATTGGAAAAGCTTATAAACAACACTAAGTATTTTATGAAATAATCTATTACACAGTAATCTTATTAATTATTAAGAAAAAAATACACTCTATATTCTATAAGCATCCGAAAAATCATCTTCATCGAATTTATAGTTAAGTGTCATGCACAAAATTGAAAGTTCCAACTTTGCTTTTACGCAAAATAAAAATAAAGGTTACCTTTATGAATTGAGCCAATCACGTAATCTACCAACAGCGCTGACCATTTGTAATTTGTGTGCAACTGCAGCAAATATTTGTTATTATTTTTGCTCTTCACGTGATCACCGGAAGTTCCGAGCGTCGCACGTGACGGGAGATCGAAGCTTATTCATCTCTTGGTTTTCTTCGTTACAGTTTTCGACGCTTTAAGATTCTTTCCGTTTCCTCTCACTAATTATGTGCAGCTATAATGGTTTCGATAATTCTACGTTTCGCTCGATAAATGGTCAAGATAGTAACATTTGATTGTACTATTTGTAACAATACCTATTGAATTGTTCTGTTACTTATTTAAAACAATTTTTCCTTGTTGGTACAACATTTGATACTAAACATTTCCATATATTGTTCAAGTTCCAAACTGTTGAATTATTCTGATTGAATCTGAGAATGATATGTACGTTTATATTTAAAAAGTATAAGACGTTGAATATACTATTTTATGCAATAAGTACGTACATGCAGATATCTACAAAATCAAGCAGGATCTGCTGACCTATATTAAAACCAAATTGTGTTGCATAAGAGTAGCGTGGACGTGATTTAATTCAATGGCACGGCCAAAAAATAGCAGAAATCGTGGCGTGGGTCTAAAGAATATAGACACATCTTGCTCATTAAAAATAACAAATACAATATAATTACTTAAATATACAAGAAAATTACATTTAACACAAATTAAATATAATGAATTGAGCGATGGTTTGTTAATCAAGATTGCATAAAACACAAATACAAATTGGTAAGTTATTGCTGTGTTTGAAGCAAGCGCCATATTTAGTTATAATTAATCACGTTTTTTAGATATTAACTTTAATTTGTACTAACACGCCAATCGTCACTCTTTACTTGTTTCGTGATATGCGAGAAAATCTATTATTTAACGTTACTTTTATTACTGTCATGCGGATGTTAGCTGTGTATAATAAACGACGTTTAAATTACAGTAAAAAAAACGTTTAGTTTTATGCATTCTCTCTCATGTTAAAATCAATCAATTTTATTTTTATTTCTACTGATGATGAGTGGCGTTGCAAGATTACAATGTTTTATAATTTATCAAAATGACAGTGGACACTGATCGAAGAAATCATCAAATACTTACGAACGTATTTATTGTCTATGAAATGTCATCAGCTAATTTTTAAAACTTTAAGATTCATTCGCCTGAAACAAAAGACTTTATTAAAATTTAGGTTGAATACAAAAGTACAATATCTTTACGTCCATACTTTACGCTAAGTCTTCGCAAGAAGATATGGTGGTGACAGGAGTCGTGGAACGGATCCATAGACTCTACACTGTCTTGAAATGTAGCGCTGCGGAATACAAACAGTTCATTAATTTTACAAAATTTAACATGTTTATTGCATAATTTTGCGTATCTGTTGTTGGATGATATAATATTACAGTTATATTTAAATTTGTGGTGAAAATGTCAACAACTATCGGTCAACGGACTGGTTTTGTAGATTTTTTACTAGAAATTGTTACTTTTTTAAAAAAAATATATTTCAATTCCGGTTGAATGTTTTAATGAGCTAAGTTGCAAGAAATTTCAACCGTTGTTCGTTGGAGATTATTTTTACTTAATATCGTAGACATTGTTATTAATAATAAACCGATTGAATGACTATTATTTTTGTATCGATATTATCTAGACTTGTATTTTACAATGAAATATCACGATATTTTAAACATTGTATTATAAATAATAGATAGCAACAGAAAACTATTTTGTAATAAAACAATATCATATACCTAGACTTAGGTATTTGTTTCAAATATCGTTAACTTTAATGTACCATATTTTTGTCGTTGATTTGTTTATCATGGAAGAAAATTGACGGCTTAAATTATTTTGTGTCTAGTAATATTTTTAAAATTTCAAAAACTTTTCAATTTCTCCCGATAGCCGCCAGCGCAGTGTTCTGTGTTGAAACATTATTTCAAAGCACGACCTAACTCCGTTGTCTTGCCTTTATTTTTATCAAATGACTTAATCTTATAAAAATACCAAATCTTTGACCAACTTATCTATATTTTCATTCGTTGACACAATAGGTTATTACGAATGACATAATTCATTCGGATTGACCTAT
The DNA here is from genome assembly GCA_030503985.1 of Himalopsyche tibetana. Taxonomy (NCBI): domain Eukaryota; kingdom Metazoa; phylum Arthropoda; class Insecta; order Trichoptera; family Rhyacophilidae; genus Himalopsyche; species Himalopsyche tibetana. The sequence goes on from JAPJYX010000014.1 coordinate 4,368,162, forward strand.
TGTGCCAACACGTTGGTATCTGATATCTTAAAAACATTAAAAGAAAATTGAAAAATATGACAGCAACAATTTCAATATTGTTTTACACATTCACTTGGAAGCAAATATATTACATAAAATCACTATTCACATATTTCAAATATTCGCTTCATTTCTCACGCTATTTTTTATTGTTTAACGATTGCAAGACTAAACACTTGGAATTGTTTTAAACATTGAAACGGCAGGAAATGGTTTTAAATCAATTTGGCTGATAATGCAATTATTTGTCAGGCACGCAAAGGTTCCAAGGTTCACATCGCGTTGAAAAACTTACCCATGTTTCCAATCGTAGAAATGAGAATCAAGAATCGATTCTCAGATAGAACGACATTTAAAAAAATATTAAAATATAACAGTTAGTATTGGTTTTTTTTAAATCTCTCATACTATTGTTAGGAAAGTTTTTGACAGACCAGAATAAAAAAAGAATGTTACCATTAAATATGAGAAAAATAAAATCAGGAATTTATTGCTTATACGTTTTAAGTCATAGACTATCTCACCTTTAAATTGATTTGACAATTAATGTTTAAAATAACGATGCAATATAAAAAGTCAAATAATGAAACACACTTTTGTACAAACTCAACTTTTTTTTTAATATTATCAGAACCAGTTTCACTCATCACGATCATTTTCAAATTAATAAACAGTGTATAGCTTAGTATTTGTTGGTCTAATCTTTACACTTGGTAAACGACTAGCAGCAAACATTTAACATCTTGCCACATTAGACAATCAAAAGTGTTACTTTCTAGTATAACTATTGTTTATGTGCTATGTATTCATTTTCATGTATGGAACACTGCGCACACATATTGACAATCGAACAACTTTAAAGTTTGCTTGATTTTTTAAAAATATTTTGAAATTTAATTTGTTACCTCTTTATATTGAGCAATCATTCGCAGTTAATATCATGTATTGAATAAAATTTATTTTGCAATTGTGTATGTCTGTGTTCAATATGAATAATGATTGCTAACGTATTGGTGTTGATAAGTGAGAATGAAGCGTTCGGTTCTGGTGGGAGGCTATGTGGAGCATGCGCAGTGAAATTGCTATTAAAGCTTACAGCAAAAAACGTTCATGCGATTAAAAAATGCTGAAGCGCATTTACCCGAAACAGCGTACCAGGTTTGATAATAATATGGTACACAAGTTGACAAGGTTTACTATTATTCTTGTAAATAAGGCATGCAACATAAACTACCATAGTATAACTTCTAGGCGATACTTCATTGGAATCACTGTTGTTGATTTTATAATATGGTGTGAATGTTGACTCAAATTTCTCCGCAGATGTGTGTTCTGTGCCAAAGTTGGAGATGTAGTACAATACGAATTTTGTTGGCCAAGTAATGCGGCTTCAGTCAATCATTGCTAGCTAGACTCAAACTTGTTATAATATAATAAATGAACATTGTAAAGAAAGAGCTTGTTCTGGCTTGGTTATTATCTGATTATCCATTTGAAACAAATTCTAACTAATATAACAAGGTCTACGTACACACCGGATTCAATAATTAAATTAAAAGCAGTCTTACTTTCATTTTTAATCGTTCTCAATTTAGATGAAAATGGTCATTCGCCGGCAAAAATCGGTAACGATCGAGCAGCATAAGACACTTATTCATTAAAATACTTAAAATTACGACAAATTTCACTAACTTGTTGATTAAAATAAAATTTACTGATTATTGAAATTGTTTAGTATATTAAAAATCAAAAAAACTTCATATTTGATTATTATTTCGGATAATTTATAAACTCTTCTCTAAAACATCAATTGAACGGAGAAATTAAGGAACGGAATCTTGTTATATGCACTTGAGTATTAAATTTTGCATCCGCTGTGTGAAATTCAACTCCGTGTAGGCATAAGAATATTATGGATAATGCTGATCTCTGATTTCTCGAAGACGACACATGCAGCTGGGTGAAAATTTCATTTACGAAAACTGATTTATGACTGCACATATTTTTAAAATAAATGAAGTGTTAAAAGTTTATGCAAATAACATCAATAAATGAAGAAAATTTAAATTTTACAAGTGTCGAAATTATATTGTTATTTTTAATTGAAAAAAATATTAAACATTATGCATAAGCGTGTTATGATGGTAGTATAATATCTTTACTTAATTCAAGCCGTCTCACTTTTTTAAAACTAGGTATGGTTTTATACCGTAATATTACTCGTAAACGACTGAAATTTAACTTTTTCATAAGCAAATATCATATTCACTAACTACCGATATTGTTTTAGATTAAAATTAAATATGGATTGCTTTTTGTACTCAAAAAGTAAAAAAAATATATTTTATATTAAATAATGTTTTAATCATGTACAATTAAGGATTAACTGAATTCGTTAGAAAATTAAAATAACGAATTTTGAAAAAAAACATAACTGTACAGTAAAAATGTATCGCAGATAATTTAACTACTAATCAAGTTGTTAAGTGTCGCAACCGATAATAAATTTCTTTGTTATTCCATATTTCGTGGAATAACAAAGAGGAACAGAATGTGAAACGTGTTTCGCTTCATTGAAAAGCACCATCAAACCATCGCAATGTTTACGATTAAGTTTATTGATAAGAAATTCATCAAATTAAATTTTATATTGAAAATGATGTTCCACAAAGTCACTGCCAAATTTATCGAAGATAAATATTGTCAAGTTTTGTCTGCATGTTTTAAGTTACTTTACACAGACTAAATTTAAAACAAAAAGAGGGCATATATAAATGATTATTTATCACTCATATATGAGATCGCAGTTGCTACCAAGAAACCAAACCGCTAGTAAGTTCAGCCCAGTTGTCACTTTCTATGGCCAGTCGCGGCCATTGCAAGCAAAAGTGTTCCAACAGGTTGAAAGTGACTGGTTTTGGTCAACCGTATTATTTTCAATGCAGTTATAATAACTTCATCATACTCTGGCGGATTTTATAAGTGTGTCATCAATTACAATTTTGCACACACACACACACATTATTATTTATTCTTCATAAAAAAACGATTCTATCAAAACCACAGTGAAAGCAAAAGTCATATTATAATTATTGTGAAAATATGACATTTAAATATAATATAAAGTTTCTGAGCTACTTTTATTTATTTATATCTAGTTCACAAGATTATATATAATGAAAACACTGTAAAAAATTTGAACGGTTACCTTTATTAGAAAAAAATTAAAATGCAGAAAAAAATGGTTTTAATAATTTTTTTATTTTTTTTAACCATGTCCGCTCCCAATGTGAAGCATATGGACTCCTAATGGAGTTTATCTCAACAGAAGTGTTTCTACGAGAACTGCTTGTTACTCAGTTGCTCAACCTCTCTTTTTCCAAAGAGAGTAGGGATAGAAGGATAGGGCTAGGACAGGATTAGTGGTAAGCTAATCGCTCTCGATATGCCCCGTTTATAGGATAGGATGGGTGAAAGGGGGGAATTCAAGAGATCACATACACCCATGCCTTTGAACAGAAATTCATAAATCGATTGAAAAATCAATTTATAAAACTGTCCGTACCGGGATTTGAACCCGGGCCCTCCGTAGCTGAAGCCAACAACGTTGACCACTCAACCACACAGGCGGCTTTAATAATATATGAACAAAATAATCTGTTAGCAATTTTTTTTCAGCATATATAACCTGTGCAGTAAACTTGTTTTTTTTTTTTTTTTGACCATGTTCGCTCCCTATGTGGAGCATATGGCCACCACGCGGCACCTCCATGTTTCCCTGTCTCCCGCCAATAGCTTTGCTTCCTCCCATGACATGCCAGCATCCCTCAGTTCCGCCGAGTACATCCTATGGATAGTACCCGATGGACGTCCAGGACGCCGGAATCCCACCGGTCGAAAGAAGAGGCAGGCAGGATTGAGGCTTTCCGGAGGCATCCGCAGCACGTGACCCAGCCAGTTCCAACGTCTCTCCATAACCACTGACGTGACGGGACGCTGTCTTGCACGCTCCCTTATCTCTGAATTCCTCACAAAATCAAACCACCTCACCCCCATTATCCGACGCAAGCATCTGTTCTCGAAGCTCAGTATACGGTTTTTCTGAGTCTTCGTCAGGTGCCATGATTCGCAACCGTAAAGCATTACCGGCAGAATGCAAGCGTTGAACAAGTGGCATTTGGTTTTAATCGAGTACAGCTGTGTGTCCCAGACAGTCCGCATTGAGTTGAATGTGGCTCCAGCCATTCCTAAACGAATGGCGAGCTCGTTTTTTGTACTACCGTCTTCGGGGATATGTACGCCGAGGTATCTGAAGCTGTCAACCCTCTCGATGATCTGTCCCGCGCTGGTAAGGGTCCTATCAGAGTCATGACAGGTTTGGTTACACATCACATTGGTTTTACTAGTATTAATTTTTAGACCAATGCGACCTGAGTTAGTTCCTAACCCATCAATAGTCTCCTGGATGCCCTCAATGGATTTATCGAATATTACAGCATCATCGGCATATTCAAGGTCACACAGCTTCAGACCGGGACCAACAGCTACACCTCGATCAGGCGGAATTGACCTGCGAAGTATGAAGTCAAAGATAATAATAAACAGGAACGGTGCAAGAACGCACCCCTGTCTCACTCCGGTTGTGACCCCGAACCATTCGGTATTTGAGTCACCGATTCTCACACAACATGCACTATTCTCATGTAAGGATTTGATAATGGCCACAATCTTTGGCGGAATCCCGTAGGCATCCAGTATCCTCCACAAAGAGGGTCTGTGCGGACTATCAAATGCCTTCTCATAGTCGACGAAACAACAAGCAAGAGCACTGTTAAATTCATTGCTCTGCTGGAGGAGACATCGAAGATTGTGTATTTGGTCCGCACATGACCTTCCAGGGAGGAAGCCCGCTTGATTTTTCCTAAGTATTTTCATAATGGGACCTCTTATTCTCGCCAAGAGAATGTGTGCCATTACCTTCCCAGGAATACTGAGAAGAGTTATGCCTCGGTAATTGTTACAGCTGAGGGGATCACCTTTTTTGTGGAGTGCTAACACCTCACCGTCCACCCAGTCCCTAGGACAACGCTCACCGTCCCACACCCTGGCCATCAGGTGATAGAGAGGATGTAGGACGGCGTTAAGACCACATTTCAGAAATTCAGAATGTATTCCGTCTCCACCCGGTGCTTTGCCGTTTTTAAGCCTCTTCACTGCCAAGATGATTTCGGCATGTGTGGGCGTACGGTCTGAAATACCGGACACTCGGGGGAGGTCCATAGATGTAGCCTCTTCGGTTACGTCAAAAGGGTCCTGGGGGGGCGGTCGGTTCAGCACCTCGCAGAAATGATCCTTCCAAATCTTTTTAACGCTTTCTGCATTTGACTCTATTGCTCCATCAGGGCCGCGAATTGGCCCGGGAGTCGGTGGTCGCTTTCCGCAGACCTCGCGCGTGATTTTAAATAACTTCTTGGTATCATTTCTGCGGGCCGCCACCTCAGCTGTCTCAATTTGCCGATCCAAGAATCGGCGCTTGTCAAGTCGCGCAGACTTCTTGACAACTTTGTCCTGATTACGATAATCAGCGCGACGTTCTTCAAATCTTTCAGGGTCAGCTTCACTGTCCTTCAGTGCTTTAAGCCTGGCCCGCTCTTCAATTCTCCTCCACGTATTTTCGGACATCCATTTTGGTTGCCCCTCCCTCCGGAATCCGAGAACATCTTCGGCCGATGATTCAATAGCACGTTTGATACAGCACCAGTCCGCCTCAATGCGATCGGACCCGGATATAGGTCGCACGGAGACACGATCTATTTCCTTCCTTACAGCAATCTCGAATCTTAGTTTCGTATTTACGTTTTCTAGCTTCTCGATGTCGATCTTTTTCCGCGCTGGATTTTGAGCTATGCGACTTAGTTTCAGGCGGATTTTGCCGACAAGTAGTTCGTGGTCGCTATAAATGTCGGCACCTCGATATGTGCGAACATCGAGAAGTTCAAATCTATGTTTCGTGCTGTAAAGAAGATGGTCAATCTGCGTCTTCGTGCGACCATCAGGAGAGGTCCATGTGTATTTATGGATGTCTTTATGCGGGAAGATAGTTTCGCCAATGGTGAGCTCATTCATGATAGCGAACTCAATCAGTCTCCCACCATTGTCGTTTGCGGTGCCCAGACCATGCCGTCCCATCACTGAGGGCCCGAGAGCCGGATCAGCCCCTACTCGCGAATTATAATCCCCCATTACTATCACGCGATCCCTACGGGGGATTGCTGCAACTGCCGCGTGAAGGGAGTCGTAGAAGGCGTCCTTTGCTTGCTCGTTGGCGTCCTCAGTGGGGGCATAGCACTGAAAGACAGTCACAGAGCTGTCACTAGTCCTGAAGGTGGCACGTATCAATCTCTCAGAGATCGGTTCCCATTTCACAAGGCAACGGGCCGCTCTCCCAGACATCAGTATTGCCACCCCCTGGCGATGATATTGACTCTGGCCAGAAAATATCAACGTGCACCCCTCCAACAGCTTCTTTCCTGCGCCTTTCCAGCGTATCTCGCTCAGTCCTAAGACGTCAAGGCCATACTTTCGCAAGATACGGGTAGCATGCAGGTCCTTTCCAGAAGTGCGCATGGTACGGACGTTGTACGCACCAATGCGCATAATGTATTTGTTGGAGAGGATTTTTTCTTCTCGGTCCATGGTTGTGCTGGGTTGTCTATTTTGGCATCCGGGAGTCCGAGGCGCTTGTGGCGGTGTTTTAATCGGTTTTGGGTTTAAGGATGCAGGGTGATTAACCCTGCGCTCCCGAGGCCTGGGTCACAAGGGCTCTAGGGGTCGGCTCAACCCTGGTTTTTCTGTCGGGGATTTCCTTCCCTTAGCCAGTAGCCCAGTTTTGAGGCGCCGGACGTTCGCCTTGCGACCCCTGCTGTTAGCTACAACATTGTTGCATTGCCCGATGGACGCCACGGGGAGGCCAGCAGATGGGACTTGCTGGTGTGCGGCATTTCCCACCATTTTAGCGTAGGCACGTCAACTGGCATTGACATGCCCACGTGGGACCCCCAGCCATTGACCACCATTGTTACAATATTAAAAATAAAAACACGTTTTTTAAATAAAAGTCAGTCGAGTTTTGTATTTGTAATCTTAATAAAATGGCTTGTTTTTACAGTTTATATTTATGTGAATGACCTGAAACATTGTATTGTATAAGCTATATTTCTATCAGCATGGATTCTGTTTAGTTGTTGTATAAATGTTTTTTTTATTGGTCAAGTCTTATCAAAAGTCGTCGTGTTTTTCTGTGTATGTCTCATTTCTCAGATTAATTTATAAGTTATTACTAGCTACTTCTGTGTCGCGAATTTTATCAGCGATATATATATCATTAAATAAACACACTCAAGCGTCGGACATTTTGTTTATTGCTCCAAATGGCTGCTTTTATTGGATGATACACCCATTATACGTATTCAAATCGATTTCACACTTTCCTTTGAATAACATTATGGCTATTTGTTGCAACGTCACTATTTTTGGCGACTCGTAGGCGTGCCCGTGGATAATTATTTATTATAATGTACAAAAGATTTTCGTTTTGCGTGCCAAGATATATTCTATACAGATAATCGAATCAGATTTGTCGATTTATATGGTGGCAAGTAATGAAAATGTCTGGCGAAATGATATGCTTAATATAGTCACATGTTATGATTATATTATCATTCGCCGATAAATTAAGCCATGACTTTTCATGTTGGACATTTTCATAATGCACATTGCTATATTTAAATGATTTATAATAATGTATGCTTTTAGTATTTCAAATACAATACAGCAAATAAACTAAAGTTGACAACTAAATAAATACAAGTTTCACAGTAATAATTTTAAAAATCGCAAGAAAACAATAGAGAAATACAATAGAAATATTACCTTTACTTACAGTTGGTATGTCAGTTGACAATTATTAATAATAAATAAAACGCCATTTCCAGCATACATACAGTAAAGATCTTCGATTTGAATTGATTGTGCCAGAATCAAATAAGTAGCTATGTTTTCTTTAAATCTGAACAAATCTTTAATAATGAAAAACTATTAAAAAAATTCTTCACATATATTCGATTGTTTCTACGTACCAAAGACAAAGTTCATTCTTATTCGAAATTCAAAAAAAAAATGACAGCTGTCTTTTATTGGAAAGCTTAGAGTATAAACAATGAGTAGGTAATTCAATTCATAGATTATCAAGTGACATCGATTTTAAGATTTTCGTTTTATTATTATAAAATAGGTCTAAAAACAAAAAACCTTATTTTATTACACTGTTGAGCAATTTACAGATATTTAATACAAGTGAATAAAATATTGCTATCAATTTGCATGCCTTGTTATTAAGTATAATTCTCTTAATGATATGAACTGAGCAGTGGTGAAAATGGACTTATGTAACGTTATTTAGACTCATCTCGATTATATGTGCATGATACATTTGATTTACATACACATAATTCTCACATCACGACCAAAGGTACTCAACGTAATTCGTCTCACACGATTTGGCACCGTCTGTCAGACAAAAAACACACTCGTAATAATTCGTCAGCGAAGCGAACAAATAAAACGAAGGACATGAATACGTCGTGGTACTGATCCAGTTCACTGAATTAAATTAGTATTTTTCCCATGTCCGTTTCCAATGTCGAGCTTATGGCATTCTGATGGAAGTATCTCAACTGAAGTTTTTCTACGAGAACTGCTTGTCACTTAGTTGCTTAACCACTCTTGTTTTCGAAAATACGAAACGATAGAAAGGACTTATGATTGGCTAATAACTCTAGCTACACCCCGTAATTTTTGCATTGGAATTGTGGGGAGGGGGGTTCTTTTAAGACATCACCAACAAACATAAATCAATAAATCTATTGGAGAAATGCTTTTTGTACCCTAACTATTTTATTTAAATAGTTTTCATGCAGTTCTCATAAAATATTTATTACTTTAAAACCCTCCAAGGACGAGCGTCACCATATGGTCACACAAAACACCGTTGTCTATTTATCCCACTATTCATACTTTTTCTACCTGAATACCGTTGCTTTTGCTCATATTTGGTTAAGAAGGGTACGGACTACAGTTAGTCATCAGCCGTGGGAACAGGAACGGTCTCTAAAAGCACATGTGATTTTTTGAATTTCCGTTTTTTTTAATTTACTTTTTGAAACTGTTAGATATTTTTTTATAAAAACATAAAATTATTTACAGTTATTTTGCTAATATATTTGTTTTGAAATTATGTTGATCTAAAGAGGTCAAATTGTAAATATTTTAAAAAAAATCACGTTTAGCTATATTTCAACCCCGAATGTTTGCAAGCCCATACGGTCACTTTTGTCCTTACTACTGTCCGTACTCAATATTACACGGTAATAAAAGAGTGAGCATGACCATATAGTCATGCGGAGTTTCTATACAACGACTTTGCGTTTTTTTTTTTTTAAATTTTGGATAGGAATAAAAGTTATCCGTGACTTCAATATGGCTTAGAAAATATTTTTTTTATCGGAAAAAAGCTCTCGTCTCTGGAGGGTAACTAGTCGAATATCTACAAGTGTTTTCTTCACCAAGAAGCAAACAGAGCTTATTCAATATGGTTATATCGTTTAAATTGTTTCAATTGTATTTCAATCGAAGCTTTAATTTCTGTATAAAATCTAAACGTTTTTTCATATAATCGATTCGTAGTAAAACAGTGTGTAAGTTTAAAAAATTAATTTTATTTGTCATGCGGTTACATGCGGTTAAACGCGTTTAAAATAATTGTTTAAATCGAAAAAAAATGTACGCTATTTCTTTGACACAGAACCTCTAGAGGCTGTAAATTTAAATAATGGCAAAAATCAATTTATTTTAATTGAAATACAATTTTTGTTACCGCACGAAAATGCGAAGTGACCCAAAACATATAAGCACGCATTTGTGTTAGGAAGCACTCGAGTTCATGACCTGAAACAAAAAAAAAACACAAAAAATATTTATTCACTAACTTATCACGTTGGAGAATTAGGTGGCGTATGAAAAGACAAAACCGGATTAGGAAACAAGGCAAATTTTAGGCATTTATTTTTATAAAGTAATATTAATTAAACATTTACTTCTTACTTGGACTATCCATCCACTTGTATACCATTTGAATAAAAACATTAAATATTTTACCGGTACTATTAAGGTACACAACATATTATTTTTTTAAGCAAAACGTATAATAATAAATTATTATATGTTTAAATTATATTTAATATTATTAAATGAGATTCATATCAATTGTATAAGCAGTATTTTTATTTCAAACTACTGCATTTGTTTATTGTGCTTACTTATCCATGTGCGTGTGAAGTGGTTTTACGAAAGATAAAAATGATGGACATGTCATGAAGTATCTTAAATAATACTTTTAACCAGAGCTGTGATGTAGTGTAAAAAAATGACTCCGACTCCGAGGAAGTTTTTCAACAATTTCATTTTAACTTATATATATATGTATTCCATCATATCATCTTTAGTCAGCCAAGCATGCAATGCCAACACTTTGGACTATTTTGTTTGAATACACATCATAAAACATATTTCGAGTCGCTCATTTTTCACGACTCTGATCCGGCCAAAATACCGCGATTTCACGACTCCAACTCCACAGCCCTGCTTTTAACACTTTTAAAACTTTATAATAAAACATGAATCCAGCGGTTTAACGATTCCCCCCTAGAATTTTGAAATCCCCCCTGCCAGGGATGAATTCCCCACCGGAACCATGTTTTTTTACGAAGATTGATTGTAAGGACATTTTTCATGTTTAATATTAACAGAAATTTGAAACTGGAAGCTTGGTTTTTCATGTTTTATTTTACACGTACTGAGTTCTGGATACCAATACAATTTTAAAAAAAAATTTTGATTAATAAATATTAGTAATACAAATTAATGGTTTAACTTTTGAGTGCTTTGGCACAATGCTGCTAAATTGATTGAATAACTTTGTACGATATGTTTAAATGTGTTATGACATTTGACAAAACGTTTATGATTAACAGCACTGTGCCACGAAACTAGCAATGATAAATGATGTTGATAGTGTTGTTATTATGATGTAAAACTGCCAAGATTCATAATCTTTTCGCATTACGTAATAAAATCGTTTTATCGTGATGTATCTAACGTGAAAGGACAACAATCAACAGTCACTTAATTCTTAGCACGTCGCGAAAAAAAGATATAATATAATATTCTCAATTTTCTGCTGGAATATAATACAGTTTTATGGCAACATTGCGATTGGATTGTTCATGAAACATATTTAGAAATCTTTTCAGTTGCAAAATAAACTAATTAAAAACGTTGTATTACTACGTATTTGTCGATATTTAAGAACCATATAAGGTTATGATAAATCAAAACGTCAAATATTTTGAATCAGTTTTGAAATACCGTTTCATTTTAATTAAGTTTTATAAATTAAACTAACACATATAATTCAATCACTGTTTAGGTCACTGCCACTATCAATCCTTGACTTAAATATGAGGCATTTGGCATGCGGCAAAAATAATACCGTAAGCACTTGATAATGCTTGTCATGAATGAAACCAATCCTGATCATATAAAATAAAAGTACAATTAGTACAAAAGATAAACACTTTAAAACTCTCCAGACATTACGCACGATCATGGACGTAGGTACGTGCGTAACACGACACTACACATAAACCAACATGGATCTCATCCTTGATCACGTCGTGAAGCTGGCGAAGAAATTTAATAGTGACATCCTAACCCAACGATAAAAGCGTTACTTGACGATTATATGCACCATACTCATACGTACAGTCATAGGCCACGGAAGGTCATTTTGCTCAATTTTGCCCTAAGCCTCTTTTACTTCCACCACTCCTTATCTCACTTGACTGATTGATGACGTCAAACCCTGGATAGATGTAAAGGATACTGGCCAAAACTAATAATAAAGATCATACAGGCACTTAAGAAAGGGAAAAAGGGAAATAAAAAGCAAGAGCTCTTCTCTATGTAAAAGATGAAATTTACCATTTAGTACAAAATAGTGCTATTTTTTGAGCCTATTATTCAGTTCGCAAATTACGTAGGTTTGCCGCTTGTGTTCCATAAATGTAGTATGTATTTCAGTATTTACGTTTTTGTCATCAATCCATATTAAAAAAAACGTATTTATGTATTATTTAAACTACTGTCTTTGGTATAATTTCTATAGTAAGCTCTAAAAAAACTTCCCAAATTGAAGTGATAAACATTAAAATTATTTAAGTTTAAATATGAAACATGCTAGAATATATTTTTTTTTGTTGAAAACTACCCATAAAATAATTTACCAGATTTCGTACATTTGCTGCAATAATATATAGTTATTGCATAGTCATTACATATATGGCATCTTCTCTTACGGTTGAGTAACCCATGGTCACTGAAATAGATCTTCGCTTTTTGCACTGGAGGTCTTCAAGATATTGCGTATTTTTATACTTACCCTAATTGCATAAATTTTTGCAATGTTTGTTTTGAATAATATTGCATTTACTTGAATTTAACTAGTTGATCTACTTTGTTAGTAAATTTAAATAATTATATTTTCATCATAGCATAACACAAAGGTTGTGATATTTCATAAAGTATAATTGTGAGCTTTAATGTTATTATAGTAATAAATAATTAAATATAATTTATGTAATATAAATATAATTAATTAATCGGGTCAGTGAAGTAGTGGTCAACATCGTTGGCTTTCGTGTCAGAACTCACAGGTTCGAGTCTAAATATGAATTGCATTTTTAATCGATTTCTATTTGAAGGCATGAATGTTTGTGATGTTCAGAAATATCCTTTCCTCAACACCAATCCTGAAATTAGCAAGGTGTAGCGAAGCCAATAAGTCAACAACTGGTTCTAACCTGGCTCTACCCTTATGTCATTATAATCTTCGAAAATGAGAGATTGACCAACTGAGTAACAAGCAGTTATCTTAGAAAATACTTCCGTTGAGACTCCTTTGATAGGAGATATGCTCCCGGCTTGGAGTGGACAAGAATAAAATAATGTAATTTAAAATTAATTAAGTTAGTTAATTCGTCTATTTGTTAAAATAATTCCTGTAACTGCTACCCATCTATGAAATATGTGCTTAAGCGATTTTGATAAAGCTTTTGAATCATTAATAATTAAATAATAGCTTATTTATGTAACATTTGTTTTATATTCCTTTACTGACGTTATAAAAATGTTTTTTTATTTTTTTATTAATTCATATTGTGTAAGGTTTAGTGATGATGAATTATTTAGAACAAAAAATACATTTGTCTAACAAAATAAACAAATTAATTCAAATCCAATGCGGTAGGCTGTTTGTCTATGTTGGACATTTCTTCAAAAAAAAATTATCATGTTTTAATTTGCATTAATTATTTTTTCTCGAAAATTCTTGGTAAATTACGAATTCTCATAAATTTATGGAACAACTAATGTCAAATGGACAAGTTTTTGTTATGAATCTATTAAAAAGTTTGTTAATTTTGAAAGATAGATTATTTATATCAAATACCGTGCATATTTTATATCACGACTATGTAATCGAGACTAAATCACTATTATAAAAGATCTATCTAGTTTATTAATATAATATTTAATCATCAAAAAATGAATGCAAAATTTGACTCGGTGGTTATAATTTTTCATTTAAAAACCCACTTAACATATTATATTTATATTATCTACATTTATTTTACACCTCAAGTTTTAAATTATACACATACGTTATACATATCGACTGTAGAAAAGTAAAAGGACGTAACCCACAGTATTCCAAAACAGCTTTTTCGATAATCACAATGCATTCAACTTAATACACGTTCTGTCAAACAAATGTAAGCTGTAAATGCCGAATTTATATTTAAATTTAGTTGCTTATTTTGAAAACAGAAAGGCACGTAAAAATTGCGAACAGGAGAAATGACTTACAAAATGATTTTTCTTAAACAATTTATTGAAATAATATTATATCGTAGCTTATTAGTTTTCATGCAACTCATATTTTGAATTTGATGGAATCTCATCAAAAAACGTCTGTGTCTCTTGTATATTTTTTATGTGTATGCTACAGTAATATTTTTCCATTCAGCAGTTGAATTATGTAAAAAAATAATAAAACACTTTTGTACTAATTCCACAATTATTTCTTTTAATCAGAATCGGTTCCGCTCATCACTCAACTGATAAAAGAATATATTATATTGATACAGAAATATTTGTATCTTTCTTGTCTCGAATAAATATCTTTGTATGAATATATATTCTTTGCTCAGTTAAAGTTGCTCATTATGAGCTTGACCTGTTCTTATTCTAATAAATAATAGTGTAATAAGTATGTACAAAAGAATGTTTTATTATTTTTTAATACTATGTCTTTCCACCAAATATTGACAGTTAACACCTTTAAAGTGATATATATATGTATGTATTTATTAACGAAAAAAACATCATAAAATTAAATCGATATACATATGCGATTTTAACAAATGAAATAAATTGTTTTAAGCTGTAGTAACTAATGATGGCATACTATATGGATACTACCTTCCACGCCTTCTTGGTATATGGTTTATTTGAAGGCTATAAATCAACTGCAAATACGTAATATATACAATCTTTGGTAAGTTATATGAATGATATTGCATCTTGATTTGGCCTCAATTCCAAGATGATGATACCAGGCTTTACTATATTTTGCTATTATATAATTAACTATGAATAGGTTAACGTGAATGCGTTACATTGATTGAAACTTAAAATGGTGGACGTGGAAAAATTCTCAATAAAGAATTGTGAACTGATAAATTTGCAATACGCATAAACCGTGTTATTTATATATGTACATATCGCCACATCGATGCAACAGTAGAATATTCCGACGTAGTTTCTTAGTCTTAATCTTAGTTTCTAAATAATGACAGATAAGTTTTTATTCATTCTAATACATTTTTAGACGAGTATGTAGTGTTTCTATTTCTGGTTGGTATTTTCGTATAAAATAAATTTCTTTTCGACGGTATATGACAGAGATACCCAAATTGCATCAATAATGTTGACAAAAAAACAATGTCTACCAATAATAGTGTTTTGTGTAACTCTAAAAGTATATTAAAAAGTTTCTGAGTGTCACAGTCACATGATATCCGCGTTTCAAAAAATACAGTGCTTCCTCCCATTAGCTTTAATTTATCATTATATAATATTTCGTTTAAAATGCCATTCAAAGAACAAACAATGTTTTTTGTCGATTGTACTTCTGTTGCTTTGATGTACCGATAGCTAATAAGTACTGTATTAACATATCTGTACACACGTTGATTGTTTCACTACCATTCTGTATTTGTATACGACTGTTTTTACGGTCGCTTTCAATAACGAACTACCAATAAAAACAATGCTTGAATAATATCGCTGTTTTACTCTGTCAATAAATGCACAATATATTAATATCTTTGATGGATTCGGTAGTAACTTCGTGGAAGCTTAACCCACTTAATGTGTTACTTTAGTCATAAACTTAGACTATTCGTAAACGTTGCGATGGTTTGATTATACTTCCCAAAGAAGAAAAACACGTGTCTCGTTCTTTAACACAGCACATGGTTATCACAACACAACACAAAGTTGTCAAATTTAATTTTAAATATAATAAAATATTTATTTTCACTTGAAACTAATTTAACGTTAATAAAATATTGCCAAAAGCATGATACAAAATATTTTGAGCAGTGAAACATTAACCGTTATACAACCATAGCAAATTTTAATTGATTTATTCGGTCAACGATAACATCGTGAATTTATATGATTGATAATATTATGCAAATAAAAAAATTGCAAAGGTTAAACTATGTTTCATTGCTCAGAATTTTTGTTTTGCCGTTATCTCGTTGTCACTGTTATACAAGATTTTATTAAAAATTGATGTCGTTATTTTTATATTTTACTGAACAAACTAACTTACTTAACATCGATTTCGTGTTTTCTATTTTCTTACAAAACCATGATTATAATAATATGATATAATTCTTTTGCACGATATTACGACCAACAAAAAATTACGAACCACGTGATTTATTTTTACAATTGTAAAAGTTTTAGTTCGAAAGAATGGGATAATATTATAAGAGCTTGTTAATCATGTTGCTCTGTCCACATGATAGATGTTCCCCCCTCGATCACTTTTGTTACGAAACAATCATTTAAGTCTTCACGTATTTACATACTAGATTATATCCTGTATTCCATATACGGTTTGAAGGCTTTGTGTAAAAAAATAATGCGAAAAAAGCTTGATTTGGTTAGATATTATCACAATAACAATTCATTCTCTCTATTGTTTCAACGCAAATAAACGGCACGTAGAGAGCTAATGGAAATGAACTTCTATGATTTTATATTGAGTCAGTTCTTTCTTTGAATTTTAATGTCGGTAAATAAAGAAGAAATCAACTTTACCTAAATGTTATAATTATTTATTGTAATATTTATTCATTAATGTATTTCAGTGTAGAAACCTTCAATGGATTTTCTTAGTTTTAATAATTGTATAATTAATACATCTGTTCCCAATGGTTGATGTTCTTTAATACATAAACCTATATATACTTACTAAGCAAAGATAACTCAAGTATATAACATACAACCCGCAAGTTTATAAATGCTTCATTATTTCTTGGTTTCAATTTATAACACATAGTATAAAACATTATCAAATACCCATTTTAAAAGTACTATTCACACTTTTTAAAATCCATGTCATCTAAGAGAGTAGGGATAGAATAATAGAACTAGGACAGGACTAGTGGTTAGATAGGATGGGATGAGTGAGAAGAAGTTCAAAGCATCACATACATCCATGCATTCGGACAGAAATCAACAAATCGATTGAAAAATCAATCTATAAAAATTGTCCGTATTGGGATTCAAACTCGTAACCTTCGTGTGCTAAGTCATCGAAATTGATACTCGACCACTATTTAAATCAATAGAGCAATGTTTAAGAAAATATCTCGTATACATATTAGCGAATATATTTTATATTGCAGTATATTGCGGTCGTTGTATAGTTAATGAAGATCCAAAAAAGAACAAGTCGATACATAATAAAAAAACAGCTATCAGAAAAAATATATATTTTAATCATCGTAATATAATCGTTCATGACTGCAAGTTCAAGTATTTAAAACTCAAATGGATATACGTAAGTAAGCCAATGATTTCAAGAACATGTTCTGATTTCTCTAAAGCAAACCCATGAGTATACCAACATGCTATGATATTGAACTAAAAGATCACTAAAGCAAATTTCTTTTTCGCTGAATTAATTTTGTTGGAGAAATATATTTAAAAAGTTATGAAATTGATCTCTGACTTTACATATGTTTACTACTTGTTTATAAAGTAAACACTGAGTTATCTCACTTTATTAATTTAGCTATCGGAATAAAAATCTTTCACCGTCAATCTCTCTACATTTATAATTATTGCGTTATACGCACCTCGGTCACGCATAGTAATCAAATGAAATCTTGGATCTATAAAATATCTGTATTTACAATAAATAATAGACACCTTCATCAATCAGATGAGTTTAAAGTTCAAAGCGTGTGAATTTTATCTAAGAAATCACAAGAAAAGTTCACCAAATGATTTATAGATGCAAATTTATCGAACGATGAGTTTGAATTATTAATTTGTTTTAGATTTTTTTCATCTTCGGTAGATATTTGTTTACATAATTATCAAACGGTAGAATGGAATATCTTTCTACATAAGCCTCTCGTAACCACAAAGTTAATGCTAAAAGACATTTTTTTTATCCATGTACACTCCCAATGTGGAGTATATGACTTCCTAATATAGATATTTAAGTAGAAGTTGTTACACAATAACTGATTACTTGGTTATTCAACCTCTCTTTTTTCGAAGAGAGTGAGGGATAGAAAGGAAAAGAGTAACACAGTACGGTTGGCTAATCACTCTCGTTAAACTCTGACATTTTAGAATTGAAATGGTGTTGGAAATTTTGAGATTCATGCCTTCGGACATAAATCGATAAAATTGATTTAAAAAAATGCTGTTCGAACTGGGATTCGAACCCGTGTGGTCAAGCAACGGAGACAACGACGTTGACCACTGCGCCACGGACCCGAAATTACGCCTAATAAATTATATTAAAAGATTTTTAAAACTATTTACTGTGAGCGAAAAAAAAGTTTAAAAATTACTTCTCCTTGAATTCATTAAATATTCAAAATTTTATTAATTATGTTATTTAAAAAAAAGAAGCCAAATAGTCAATTATAATAATTGTTTTATTGAAAGAATCATAAATCTATTTATAAATAATTATTTTTAAAATACTGAGAAAAACTACTTTTGACCTACATAATTCTAGATTCGTACTCAATATTTCAATGCTATTTTTTCATCATAATTTCTATATTTAGTCATTTAAGAATTGATTGAAAGCATTGTGATGTGCATTTATTTTAATTGTGTTATATATAAAACTGTATAGGAAGGTGAATGATGAAACCACAGAATTAATCAATATAACAATATAGAAATTACTATCGTACGACTTTCAAATAAAAAAAATCAGTAAAATTTTTCGTAGTTATTCATTTTGCATATACATTATTTGCAATCCATCAATTTAGGTCGATTAATGATCTTTGCTTTACTGGCCTTTGCGATCAAAATACATTTTACCTTTTTCTAAGAAGATTCGTGATATTCAGACTATTTTGAAACGTTTAGTTTAATTTATTGGTACCATTTCTAATCAAATCGTATCATTTTTAATTGTGGGAACATAGAAATAAAATAACAACAAATATATAATCATCCGTGACGTAGTTGATCCGTGAATCGTGACTTTTTCAGCCTATATTTTAGATTCTTAGACATGATGATAAATATGCGAAATAACATATGTAAGTTTTTCTTAAAGGTGAGCGATAGTATAATGCTTGTACACGAATTTAATAAACTAAGCTGTATTTCTATTGTGTTGTAAATTTATTCTTATACAATATAAACAAGATGCATTATTTAAATTTACTTTATTATAAACGAAAATAATGCGCATAAAAAAACGAAAGAAATCATAAACAACAATTATATTATGTGAAATATTTGTCGGAGTACGCAGTCGAGTGGTTAACGTCTTTGGCTACGGTTACGATGATCACTGGTTCGAATCTTATTACGGATTATTTTTAATCGATTTTTTATTTTTTTCAAACATATGAATCTCAAAATAAATTAAATTCCCTCCCAACTAAACGACCCTTACAAATAATTTAAAAATGATTAACTTGCTAGTAATCTTGTCTTAGTTCAATTTTCCATCCATACTCTCTTCGAAAAATAAAACTCAAGCAACCAAATAACATGTATTTATCGTAGAAAAACTTCTGTTAAGATAAATTCATATACTTCAAGAATAAACAAATGGGTTTTTTGACGGTTATTGTAGAATTAAATGTGCCGTGTTTTTGTATAGCGCTGAAACAAATACATTTTATTCTAAAAATAATTCAAAAAAAAAATAAAAAAAGTACCACTAACATATTAAATGACATAATTTTCATAACCAAGAGTTGACCGTGTATTCTTTGCTATTTATTTATATTTGAACTACGCAATATTAGATAATTTTTCACGGCTTGTGAATAAAAATAGTCTCTCAGTCGTGGCGAGTTCTACTGTATTATATATTTAAATGAAAACTAAATAAATAATCTCGGCGCTTGCTTCTCAAATAACTGTTAATCAATTACTTTATTTATTCAGTGACATTTGTAAAACTGAGACGCGGTCATTATGTTTAGAAACCATTCTCAAAGGTCGCTGTCTCCTTTTTTATTTGAGTTATTGAGCATTTCTCCTTTTTTTTTTTAACCGAAAAAAAAACAAAAATACATACCTTATTTGCCTTGAAATGAAGATTATAATCAAATTTCCTATAATTATAAATGATTCCGTTTTATGTGAAGGCGTTATTCATTTTTTTTAAACACCCACTTATTACTTTCTACAATACGTTATTGATAGAAACTCAATGAATTCTGGAAGACAATGTTATTCAAATATTCAACAAAATGAATCACGTTGTATTGTTAAATAGCTTTATTTATTTAACAGCTTAAATGAAAGCATATTATTTGGCATCAATCAGTCACTGTTCAATTATATTGAAAAACACAATAGTTTTTTAGTTACAAAACTAACACGGTAAAATAAATAAAAAATCAGGATCATATTTACGCAAATATATAATGATGTAAAATACAATGCCAATACTGTTAAAAAAATCATTGCAGTTGCTAAAAATACAATGAGAGCAATAATAATTCTTCTATAGAGTTTGAATAAATACTTCAATTTTTTACTCACTACCAAAATAAATGGTAAATATTTGATGATTCATCGGATGAAATTTTATTAAAATATTTAGACAGAGGCTAGACTAGTGTCTATGAAGTATGTAATGTGAATTATTGTTATATGTTTCATATACACGACATCTATGTCAAATTATACCACCATTTAAACAAAAACCTTTTTTAACTATACCACATCAAAGAGCATACATATTGTTATAAATTTTTTAATGACAAAACATCAACTGGGTTTCTGAGTGGGAATAATAATATTGTATTATAATGCTTGTAAAGTAAAAATGCGATTATGAAGTTTTTTCGGGAAAAAAACAGTTATTTTGATCGTGTTATATATTATCTTACAACGCTGATAAAATATATTTGCGAAATCAGTATGATATAAAGAAAAGTTCTTATTAATGTCATTATTCATCACAAGTGATTAAGTTGTATGTATACGAGCCGCTTGCCAGACGTCGGCTAGAGTGACCTTAAAAATTCTGTCGCTTAGACCTTTCGCTTTCTGTCAAAGCCGACCGATTGGACGTTAACCCTTATACGCACGAGTGCCCGAACAACTCAATAGCAGAAACAAATTCACTTTTTTAACACCTCTCATTGAGTTTTTTTCGGTGTTAATCGAAGCTTGTAATGACTATTTGTTTTATCAATTGTGCTCATTTTGTGCATCGACTATTCCGTTTTGACTCAACTGAAATTTGAAAAAACTTAAATACGTACAATTGATTAAATTCATTAAAACACGTTTGTCAGGAAAAGTCGTGATTCGAATAATTTATACTGTCATGTTCGTTTTTTTTCAATATTTTGAAAAACTCAAAAAAAATATACAAGAATTGGCGGATATTAAACATGAACCAACTTTAAAAAAAAACCCACAATATGCTACTTGCAATTGGTACACTAAAGTGCTTTTGTTTTCTAATTATTAATGATTTTTTTTCATTGCAATACAACTTATATATTGTAAAATGTACTGTAATTGCGCATTCTTTTTACATAGAATCAGAGTGTACCTACCGTTAAAGTACCAAATCTTGGACCCTTTCTGTAATTCCGGTATTTCGGGATTTACATTTTTTTCTTTCTAAATTAAATCGTGGACAAATTCTGGAATTCGTTAATTTTTATTTTCGGATCAAAAAGATTTGTCACTGACCGACTTCAAAAATCCAAAAATTTGCGAAATTCCGGAAATCAAAATATATGTGACATTTTTAAAGCTCTTCCGCGGATTTCTACAATTATCGAGAATTTTTCACTTCTTATCCTCAACCCTGAAATGCGTTTATTAGTACTGATCCAATCCCGGAATTTCGAAATCACAAAATTTGACAGGACCCCAGGATTAGACGCCCTACCTACCATGGTTGGTTTTATATCGAGACTATTCGTTGCTGTATGCTAGCCGAAGGGTCAGCAAACCTCTTTGCATAGGCGTTTGCTGCTCTTCAGATACCAACTCTTGAACTCATCATAAAACTTATTGCATACTTGGTTCTTTGATTACTTTACAAATTCTGTTTCTTTGACATTGGTTTTTTCCACTTAAAATTTTGGTTTAACCTGCGCTAGCCTAACCATTTGGGGATCACACGCTGCGTGTAAGATTTCATAATTTTGTGAAAAATCTTCGTATTACTTAATTTTTATTCGAAGTTAACATTTGATGGAGATATCCGAGTTTGATCGATAACAATATCACTATACACGCGAGTAAAAATATTTTCGATGTAAGTATGGAATCGTTATTGTGTTTTATGTGTGATACGTAGCAGTATTTACATATGTAGTTGAATGGAGTACGTAGTAATTGAAGGGTTAATAATGTTTCTGAGCAGTAGCTAGGTAAACTAGTTGCATACTAAATCACGATTCTCTAATCAGAATCGGTAAGTATAGTCAACTGCCACATTAACCAGCAGGTGTATTATAAACAATAATAAACCCAGCAGGTAAAATCAAATCAAACAATCTCTACAAGAAATTCGGTATGGAGTTTCGTTGTTTGATATATTACATTAGTTATCGATTTACTCTAACGTTCACTAGCCAAGTGTATATTTACATTTTGAATTTGGAATTAAATTGACAGATAAATGATTGCCGTGTGCACTTAAACAACATATAAGCGAAATTGACTCGATCTATCATACTTAAATGCCAAGAAATGTAAAATATATAAACTGTCAAATAATATAATATTATATAATAAACGCTTTTTCATAGCAGATATGTTAATTTCTAATATTTTTTTATCAAATTCAATAACGAAGTAAAAAGCAGTTTACAAAATAACATTTTATTTTCATTTATCTACGAATAATTGATTGGCTTAAATTGTTGTAAAGTCATTTGAAACAATTGATAGCTAATAATGCAGAATTTATTTGCGCCACTATTGAAGCTGTAGTAGACGGTGATGGGCACAACTTTGAGTACCACAGGAAAACAAGACGATCACATGAATAAAGAAGGTCAATTTTAATAGTTAAATATTATGCCATTAGATTTCTTAAAAATAGTTTGTATTGATTATTAATTTTGTTTCAAAGACTGGCAACAATATTCATGTACATTTTGTCTTCTTTTTTAAAAGATTCAATTTACAATGTTGTATTGAATGTATATTAATTAATACTGTTCAAACATTAAAAAATTGAAAGCTAAACTGAAAACAGTATTTCAACTACCACTTTAAAAAAATATGATAATTTTCGATTCATTATCATAATTACTATCAGTAATGCCGACAACTACCGTAATTTATTTGGTGGCCCCAAAAATAATCTAGATCAAATATTTTTGGCACATTTCAAACGAGTTTTAAAACCGTTTTCAATAGATAAGCGAAATTGCTGCAAATTTATTTCCTTGTAATTAGTTGGCAGAAACAATTATTTTTGAATTATTAAGGTTGATATAAACTATTATTACAGAGGGAAGAGCTCTTGATCTTCTTCTCATTCTTCTCTTGTATTTTGATCGTTTTATTTTTTCCGTCTTCTTTTCTTCAGTGCCTGTTTGACCATTATAATTAGTTGTGGTCAGTGTCTTTTCCATATTTTCGGGTCATTTTTGTCGTCAACCAGGCAGGTGAGATAAGGCGTTGTGGAAGAAAGAGGGTCAAATATGTATGATATAAATCGATAAATCATATAGATGATTGCAGAATAGTATGCGATTTTTAAGTAATACGGTTTTTAAAATGTCAGATAAAACGATTATTAGATTACGATTGATAATATTTGATTTCCAGATGATGAATGATTTGAGTTACAAAATATGCTATATTATTAACATATATGTAATTCGGTAGTATAATGCTACTGTATATCGTTTATATTGGAATCCATTGTTGTATCTAACTTAATTCGTTTAATATATTCAATATTTACCCAATATTATCCACATATATCGTATATTGTTGATACACAGTTAATTTTTAATAAAACATGAATAATTTTAATATTGCTAAAATTTTGCATAATATGTCAAATCGAACGGCTTATTTAAAAAATAAATGACAGTAGTAAATATATGGACAACTTAGAAATATAAATTTATATATATATATAATAAAAATGTGTATGAATGCTGTTTTTGGTGATTGCTATTCAATAAAAATCTTAAAGAGATATTTATTTTAAAAAAAAAACTCCATTTCTAGCGATGCATTTTACATAAAACCTCACATTTTATTCGATTCTTATTATAAAACCAATGTCAAAAGAGTCGTTAATATTATATAGTCTAAAAAAAGACCAAAACGGAAGAAAAAACATCGAGATAAATAATTACAATACTTACGAAATCCCAGCTGTAATTGAAAAACATTAATTGAGCAATACGTTTGTATCTAAATTTTCAATGCTATTTTGCTTATTAAAACATTTGTATTTCTCTATTGATGCTTCTCGAGACATTGTGTTCATGTGTTGGATGTAGGTGGGCTTTTTGCGATGTGAAATCATCGATTGTAATTTAAGCTTGGTTCAACTGAGTATGACATTTAGCGCTGAAATGTATCAGAAGGTCGATGCTTTTTGAACGCACGCTTTGCATCTCGTCTACAACAATAATTGTCTATGGTGGCATTCGGCGTCAACCGAAAGAGTCGTGGGAAGTCTGTCATGACGCGACCGCTAGCCGCTCGTTCCGCCCGAAAGACCATTTCTAAATCAAAACGAAAGTGAGCGAGAAAAAATGGCGGCGGCGAACATTTCGGTTCCGCGGTGATTAATCAGATAATGCGTCGGCGAATCACGACGGATTCAATTTGGATATTGTTAGACAATGAAGTGACCAAACCTATTATTTGACTTGTTCCTATCTCATTATTGCAATGAATTGCATTGTCTTCAATATAACACAACTTTAAAGCAACGGTTGGGTTGACTGAGAATAATTTTTGAGTTATTATCAGGACTCTCGGAGTCGTGAAAAATGAGCAGCTCGATTTTTGAAACAAAATAGTCAAAAGTGTTAACATTTCATGTTTGGCTGACTAAAGATGATCTGATGGTATACATATATATACATAAGTTAAAATGAAATTATTGAAAAATTTCTTCGTCAGAGTCGTTAATTATTTTAAAGCTGGAGTCGGAGTCGTCTTTTTTTCACGCGACTCCACAGCCCTGGTAATATATTATACATAAATATTGTTTGTATTAATTATGATTTAATTATTCAGACATTACTGAAACCTGATCCCGGTATTGTTTTTGATGTTTTTTTCAATACCAAAATACCGGTTTAAAAAAGAAAACATACGGAAATTTTAGTATTAATTTTTTTATTCATGTCCGCTTTCAATGTGGAGCAAATTTCCTCCTAATAGAAGTATCTCGATAGAAGTTTTTCTACGAGAACTATCTGTTACTCAGTCGCTCGACCCACCTTTTTAACGAGAGCAATATGGATGCAAGGATAAGACCATGTCAGGACTAGTGGTAAACTAATCGTTCTCACCACGTCCAGTTATTAAAGGCATCCAAGCCTTCGAACAGACATCGATAAGTTATTCTAAAAAAATGCTGTTCGAACTGGAACTCAAGCCCGTGATATCCGGCATGGAAGCCCGCAACGCTAACCGCTCCGCCATAAGATTCGGTCCTATGTCAGACAGTCAAATATTTTTTAATAAAATTGCTCACGATCAATTTAAATTGAAATTATTAGACTTTTTTATTAGGTTCAAATATTTGACAGTATATTTCCGATATTTTTCTAATGGTCATCGTACCATTGTCCGTTTTGAAAAAGCGCCGAATCGAGTCCATAGTGTTGCCATTTTTACTGCGTAATATTTATTTTCAATATTACGAAATGGCGGTTACGCATCGAAAAATCTTAAAAAAAATATCTGTCCTAGTTGATCTTCTTATTGTTAGTTAATTGAACAATATTGTTATTCTGAATAGTTTTCAGTTTCGAATAGTAATTCATTTTCATTCACTTCTGAAAGAATGGGTCCAAGAGAAATCAATTATTCTTATATCACAGTATTTTTTTCGAATATCTTAACTTGTTATTTATTACCGCATATAATTGAATTATTAACAAGTAACAAAGGAACAAAAAAATGCAGTAAACTTTCTTAGAAACAAATTTCTGAGTTATGATTACTTACATTAATAACTTGCAGTTGTTATTGCTTTAGAAAACTGATGAATAATTTTCAACCACAATTTTTAATTTTCTTCCTGTTTACAAGCTTATGTAAAAATATATATTTTTTAAATATGATAAATTTAAAATTTTCCAGTACATTGAAAAGGGCTTCTTTGCATCAGCTAAGAGCTTGGCAAGATTATTCTCATGTGACTATTACCGAATCTCCGTTTTTAGCTAGTGTAAGATATCAGATTTAATATTTCTTAATCGCAAGACACGGCCGATGATATGATGGTCGATGTTTCTCATTTCTGACTGATGTATATTATGATGATAAATATATTCGTTTTGTAAAAAATATTTGTTGACCTTTAAAAAAATTCATTAACGCAATAAAATATAAAGATTTTTGATAACGGCCGATCACAGACAAATTAGTCGCAACAATCAAAGAATGCGTGTATCATCATCCCAATTCAATCAAATATAAATTTATAAATGCCAAAAGTTACGTTTTATAGCCTACTATTTTACTTTGATTTATTTGCGTGTCGGAAAAAAACCATACATATTTGGCTAGAATGTTTCAAGCTTCTGTCGAAATATTTTAAAAAACAATAAAAGTTGAGAAATTATGATTTCGGAGATAGATATATACTTACAACATTCAAGTTGATTGATGTCATCACACAGTTATCACAACGTTATTCGTGGCAATATTTTAGTTTTTTTTCCGTTGCAACTCGATATCGCAATGGTGTGAATACATCACTGTGAACTCAGATGCATATTTATAACTGTTAGATAGTCGAGAGAAAGATAACGTAGGAATTTGGAACCCATTAATCTTTACATGCAATGGCATAAAATAACAAAAAACATACCGCGCAGTAATGTTTTATAATTTTATCATAACAAAAAAAACTAATTTAAATATTCCCAAGTGGTAACATCTTGGTGAAAAAACGTTACATTTACAAATGAAAAATGCAAGATATTTTGATAGTTTACCATCCATTGATCCATTTAAAAATGTGGGAAAATTGCATTTAAAAAATGCGCTCTTGTAAAAAAACATTATTTATCATATATATTATAACTGGTAAAAAACTAAAACCTTTATAAAAAAAAAATCAACGTGATAGGAAACAATATTCGTTAGTATTATACTATAGTTTTTTTTTTGTATTGAGTGCAAAGATCTTCGTGTCATCAAGAAAATGCGTTTTCAGTAAGTACGCAATATGTTTTGTTGTCGTCTACCATTGTTAACTTTTTTATCAGCAGCATTATTCTCACAGACTGAATGCAACTAGGCTTTCTCTCATTTCACTGAACGCGCTACATTTTTCGTTAAAATTAAATGCGAAATAATAAAAAAAAATAATGTCAAAATTGTGGGAACAATATCCAATTTATTTTTAGTAATTTATTATAATTAACAGCGGTGTGTTTTTCAAATAAATTTCTTTCCGCTTTATATTCTTTTATGAAATGTCGTGAGAGCCGGAATTATTTTTCAATAAAAAATAAATAATACAAAGTTTAACGGCCGTTCATTTTATTCGTTAATAAAATGAATAGAAAAAAATATACGTAATAAATAGATTTTTAAAAAACCAATAATTTCAAATCTCCATTGGTATTTATTTATATTATTATGAGAAACAATCATCTAATTAAAACTGAAATTTCCGGTGACATTTTGATTCGAAAATTTCGAACGTAGTTAAAGTATTTCAAAAATAGTTTTCTCAACTTCTTTGTAAATGTTGTAATTTTTATTGTCTTTGGCCCATTCGGTTTTATTTGTAACAAAATTATTTTTTTAATTTTCTCGTTTTATTTGACCTAAAGACCAGTTTCACTTGGCTAAAAAATCAATTGATATTATAATTTCATGTCACAATTGATTAGCTGTAGATAGTTTTCCAATTACATTTTTAATTATGCTATAGTTTAATAACGAAAAACTATTGAGAAAAATAAACATTGCTTATGTATATTTAAATACATAATAAATTAATAAATATTGAAGCACTAAAACACGAGTATGAATGTGTAAATTTAAATAATAAATAAATACTGTCGCATAATTGCTAAATATCTTAAGTTAAAGAATTAAAAAAAAAATTAAAGATACACTTTCAAATGTAATCTGCAATAGATAGTTTGCAAAAATATGTGTGTTTTTGCATGAAATATTTGACCTCGGTTTACTGATTTTATCTAATATAATACATTTTTTTTAAAACCTGTCTTATCAAATATTTAAAAAATCCAATAGGAGGCTTAGAAAGTTGAGCGCGTAGCTACGTATATTCTTTTGTATTTAGAAGGAATTGAAATGGAGATAAAAATTGATAAGGAAGTGAACACCGGAACTGTTCTATTGTTTGAATTTTCCGTGACTTATACTTTCAAATTTTTGACTACAAAAGAAATGATATACAAAGAACATGAAACGCTTCATCAAATACAGGAAAATATATTTTTATGAATATTTAAACAAGGTAATGATTTCAAATTAAAACGCAACAATAAAAAGAAAACAATATATATTATTGGAAATATTATATAAATTCAATTTTTCATTAATTAATGGGCTGACTCATTTTTAAAATCGTTTAATGGTCAAATTCTAAAACATCTGGATTTCGAGTTTTTCAAAAAATATTTGTTTATTTAAAATTATTATTTAAGTTATTTATTGAACCTTCCTTTTAAACAGGGTAATGAACAAATGATGAGTTTAGGAGGAATGGTTTTATTAGAGGTGCTTAAGCCTTTAATAGTCCATAGTATCTTATATATAATACGTACGAGATTGGGTGCTTTGAGTACGTCGGGTATTAAAAAAAAAATTTGGTAATGTAATTAAGAATAACAAACCAGCAACAGATATAAAATATAACATGTATAGTTAATGTTCTTTTTAACATTTTAAATGATTATATGACAGAATTTTAATGCTTCATTGTGTAGACAGAATTAAAGTGAAATATTTCATTGAATTGATTGCATCTTAAAAAGTAATATAATTAAAGTGCTAATCTGTAACCGAGAAATGATTTTATCTCCATCTCACATAAAATTTATTTATGCTTCATTGAAGCGTGCTATGTTACAGTGGCGTGCATTTATCATGTGTTATTATTTATCTTAAATCAAAATTACTGTTAAGCACAGCTGGTAAAATATAGTTAAAACATTCAACTTTTTATTATTTTGATTTTAACGACACTTTAATCACACGAAAAGGTAACTTTGTTTCAAACATTAATAGAAATATAACCTCATAGATAAAAATAAAAGTTTACTAGAACAGTATCCAAATTAGTTAGTGGTTTTATTGTTTGATTGAATTCGATTTTAATAAGGTCAAAATATCAAAGTATTTTCCTCTACAGGAAAAAGTTTTTTTTTTTTAATTTTTACCTTTATAAAGCTAGTTCTGACAAAAAGTAAAAATAGTTTTTTTAGTATTTTTTGTAGAAGAAAATGCTTTGATATTTTCACATAATTATGTGGTTTTATTTAACATTTTTACAAACGATATCAATTATCTTTATTTTAATTTCGATTTTTTTATATATTTTGTTTTTATCGTCGTTTGTCTATAAAAAACAATTTTAATCTCAATTATGGCAAGAAAATTCGCACACATTGTAATTATTATAAAAAAATGTCATTCAGCATTGAAAAAATGCATTTGATAGAAATTCGTATAGTTTTGTCATATCAATAAATCTACAATTGGCATAAATATATTTCTTTTGACATAAATTGAAAATAAATTAACATGTAAATTTGTTAACTTTGACCTCTTGTAGATAAAATAATTCATTGCATTTTTTGTGGTGACCTTCCAGATTTGATTTGCATTCAAAACTAAAATTATAAAAAAATGGAATATTTTTTTGCTAACGAAAGAAAGCAATGGCATTGAAAGATTAAATTTATATTTTTAAGATTAATAATTTTTAATTTAAAAATCTGTTTCTAAGTGCTTATTGATTATTCAATGTAAGTTCTACTACTAACTATAGTGATAAAAAACAAAGAGTTTGTATATAATTTAAGATAAATTCAGTAGTAATTTATGAATTATGTTCATTAACTGTTTCAAACTGATGTTATTCAATTCTCTTAAAATAGCAGCAACACACATGTCTATAAAAGTATGGTAACCATGTCAATTAATTTACAAAAGATAATAAACAATTGCACTTAAAATGTTCGTGTCTGAGTATAATATATATAAAAGTAGCATAATAATACACTGCTTATTATATTGATACTGTCTAGCAGTTATAATTTTCGCCATAAACGTATGCTCGACAGTGTGGTATTTTAATATAGTGAAAAAATATCAAAGTATTTCAGTTATACACATATTATTTTATATATGGTAGATTCCTGACATATGCCCTCGTCAGTAAAATGTTAAAAAAGAATTGCACGAGTAACCATATCTCCTACTTTAAATGTAAAGATTATATTGAAATTTGCTTAGTAGAACTCCATTGTAATTGTTGTATCAATGTATTTTAGTTCAACAATTAACATTATATATAGCTATCTGTGTAGAAGTAAAATAATGTGATATTTCATCACCTAACTATAAATAGTGCGCTACTTGTTTCTTACTGAGACATTTACTAAATTTATAAGAATTTAGTATATTTATAGCCCTTGTCATGAACGTCAATGTTTAGGTGTTAATTCCACCAGAAAAACATTGCGATTTCCGTCAATCCTGTCTCAGTGACTTTTTACAGAGAACCGTGCAATTTGAAACCAGATGTTTGCGCTAGAGTGTTGCCAATAGTTGGCAGAAAAAGCCCGGTCATGCATGATATTAAGATTCGATTTCAAACATACCAGACTATAAAATTTTTCGATAGAATAATATTTTACAAAGTCGTATTTATCTCATGACAATTCATTAAATTTAATAATAATGCTACAAGTGATTCTGAAATAATCTTACATTCATTTAGTTATTTCAAATGAAACGTCTTAATATGTAAAGATTTGTTTCAAATAAAATACATTAATTTAAGATTTCGACTGAAGGTACTTTCGATATTTAATGTGAATCGTTCAAATTTTGTAAACATCCACACGTTTTGTCACCTACGACCCTGATTTGGTTTTTGACTTATTTAGCATTCAAGAGCACGGATGAACTTCAAGTTCAGTTCAAGTTCAGGAACGATTCAAATTAAAAATTTATATTAAAATTAAAAAAAGCCAACTTGGCCAGAAACCATTATTTATATTGTTATTAAGTTTATACAATCATAAACTTAATATCTTGTTTAATATCTTTAATGAACGATATTCATTTAAAAAACAATAAAAGCTCGCTTTTATATGTTTTAATATTCTTATTAATTATTCTTATTTACTAAAAACATATTGGATTTATAAGAATTGAATCTTATTGCAATTTGAATATTTTAAAGAATTTAAATAGTCAAACTTTTTATATTTAACTTGTCTTTGTTACATATTGATCTTTTTCTCATTTAAAAAAAACACCTTTTAAAAACTGTACAAAATAAATCGACACAGGAGGAAAAGTCAGCTGAAGCTCCATAAAAAATGAATTAAAAAAAATGTCCTTTTAAAGGAGAAAACAGATAGATTCAAACGGATATGGAAAATAAAATTAAACATCAAATAAAATATATAGGTGATTACCGATCAGACGTATTTTTTCACCATTTTGAAAATAATATATATTCGTATAACAACAGCGACATTTGTTTTAAAACGTCTTAAAGAATGCAGCAAACACGTCATTTAATATGAATAAATTTATACGGGTCATCTTGTCTGACTATTTTTATCTATACACGGATGTTTCACCAACATGGTGGCATAGAGATTTCTTCTGCGAAAGGTTAATTAACATAATTGTAATGTACACTAGCTATTCAGAATTCATATCAAAATATTTCTAAGTATTGCATAGTAAGAAGTATTTATTAAATCATTGGTTGAATCATCTGTTTATGTTACCGGCCTTGACCCAAACTTATTCAAACATTATATTATTTAAATTTAACATCAATACGATTTTGAATTATTCATTTGTAAATGGGTATCTACTGACCACTGGAAAAAAAGTCACAAAACCCATTGAATCTGCAATCACGTTATCTTTTCATGGTTCCGGTTTTGAAATTTAATATTGTCATAATTAAGACTCTCATTTTTTTGTTTGCACTCGTTTGTAGAAATCATCCAATTAAAAAGACGATAGCAGCAAAAACAATCTATTCGTAACCCACATATATAGTTTATATTTTGTTGATGTGAAACTATCATCCAACGATTATAAAAAAAATATATTAGTATTCAAAACTAAAAACATAAAAATTAATATTATAGTTTTTTTTTACATAGTATTTTTTTTCTTATTTTTAATGTAAATAAATTGCTTTTTTTGATGTTATAAATAATATTATTTGTCTTTGTTTCAGGTTCGTTTTCTGCCATACATATTTCTCTGTATTTCCGATTATCGACGAATACTTTTGGAGACAAATAAGTAAGTGATATATTATCATTGACAGTTAACATGATTAATGTAAGAATAAAATTTCACATCTTTGCACCTTTGTACTATAAAATTCGGGGTTCGAATCTCTGGTTGATTTTTTTATTATTATTTTTGATATTTTGGATCAAGCCATAGTTGTCTACTATGATTTCTTCAAAAAAGGGCTGGGAGATACTTCACCCAGTTTAACATTTATTGCAATACAGTTTCTTTATATAATAATATGTCACCTGCTGTGATCTAGTTGGTTAGAGCTTGCTCTACCGATAAGATAGGTCTGGGCTCGATTCCCGGTAAGGTCAATGGCAAATTGTTTTTTTTTTCAATTTTAATTTCAGAACTAAGACATGGGTGTTTGTGAAGTCAATTCTCCTAGAGTTAATCTCATGTGACTTTCAAAATTCTCATCGAGTATATCTCATATGATCTTTCAACTTCAAAATATTTGACGCATTGGCGTCAGCTGTAATGTCAAATATTTTGTAAATGTTTTAAATTAAATTAAAATTTAAAAAAGCTTGCAATATAACAACTCATTTTTATACTGTAATCTATAGTCGAAAAGAAGATGAAGTTATATTCAGATTCGATTTTTTCAGTACGGTAATTTAAGATATAGTTTAGCTTAGTTGTTAATTTAGTGAACTTAACGAAATAAATTTTAAGTTCACAAACCCTATATAAAATTGTCCTAATAAATAAGTCTATACTGTACTTTTTTATAAATTCCTTTTTCCTTTTTAAGCAAGTTATAACGATTCAATTAAATCTTTGCTCTATGAATATCGTTATTACTTCTTACCATAAATTAAAAGAATTCAAGATATGTTAACACGAATGCTGATAAGTCATAAAAAATCATTCCTAATAAGGTTTTGCGAGTAATACTACGTAATGATAGCACTTCTTCCGCGCAATAAATAATCTATTACATCCGTGAAGTAAAATTTCTTAGAAAGATTTTTTTGGTATTTGATGTGGGCCTATTATATATTGCCACAGACGTAAAGGTTAGTTACCCATCTGAACTGCAAATACAACAAATAATATTTTTTAAAGTGGCATATTATCGTTTATGATATACGACATGTTTTATTTATCTAGACTGTCACATTGTTGACGGCACATAAATGCCAACGCATATGTGAATACGTTTTCTATCTATGAGATTTTTTAAACGAATATTTTTTAGCCTAATCATCGTTGGTTTTACTAATCTAACGAAATTTGTGATAGAGCAAAATTGGTCTTAAACCAAAATATTTTTTCACAAAACAGTGTGTATTGTTTTCATACAAATAAGACTTTTCCACTAAGATTTGACAATAATAAACTTATCGAAAGTGACGTGAACACACATTTATTTTATTTGCCTGAATCCTTTGTTATTATTCTGTCATATTTTGCACATATGTATCTATGTTGAGCATACGGACTTCCAATTAAGCAAATCAATAACAAATGTTTTTACTTAAACTGGTAAGTGGTTGTTTTAAGCTATTGCTTGACTAGTAGTTGCTTTATAGCTCTTTTTACACCCAGCCGGTAAAGAAATAGGTGGGCAAGAATACAATCAATTTATCAATTTAAAAGACACGTACGACAAATGTCTCAAATCGGGATTCAAACCCATGACTACACAGCCCAATAAGACGGCAGACTAAGAGCATTCTGGGATAGATGACTGACATCACAGTTATGGAGCCTGAATATTCTATTGTACTTTGATTATACTTACTTAAAAACAAAACAAAACAAAAATGTTTAGTAATTTTTCATTCAAAAATAAATAGCACGTGGACACTTTTCGTTTTGTTAAGCGTAAATGACAGATAGTATTTATACTTATTTTTGAATGCTTATTCAACATTATGTAGTTTTTGCTTATTAAATCATTCACAAGAGTAATTAATCAAAGAAACAATCAACTCGACACTCACCCACTAGTTCAATTAATCAGACATGACTTTTCACAGCTCATAACGGGATTTTTTTTATTACACATCCTAAAAGGACAAATAAAGGTCACGGTGTAATTTCGAAGGATACGAGGTCGCGTTGCGGTAATGCATTGGATCGACTCCAAAATAAAAAATACAGTTAGAAACTTATTATATGTCGTGCATGAGCTATTTTTCATTCAGCGAACAAAACGTCAATCAACGTTCAATATGTCATTATTACATAAACAATGGCAACATACGTTGGTTATTATACTGAATATCTGTTACAATAGATGTAATTAAAAAAGAATAAGCATTGTTGTTGAAATTTTAAGATTGAAAGAGTTGTTCAATCAATTACTGCCGACATTTTTGACAGTTAATAAAACGGCATAGTTGTTATTATAGACATTGTATTATAATAATGGTATAATATTTAGTTATTTTAAAAATAAATAATAATCGGTCTATTTTTCTTTTAAAATGAGCACTACAATAAGTTATTTAGAACAATGTGAATTTTAAGATATCACAAAAAAAAATCAAAGAATTGCATTTAGATTGGGCCGTAATAAAGCAATTCCGATATATTTTTTTCCCCACTTAATGGACATATTCACCATATTTTTATAAAGTGGCTTATATAGATAACATAAATTTTATTTTCGACTACGATTTCACGTTTAAAATAGCAAAATTATGAAACTTTGCGAGTTTTCTAAAACCAAAAGAAAATTGTTGATTATATTAATTATTGTTTTCCAGATTTAGAAATGCAAGAATGAATGAAGGATAATTTTTAAATGCTCATGACAGTCCTTCATTTACACATTTTACCATTGTTTTCTCCTTAATTCTTGCGGCTCGGAGACTAGAAAAATACTTGTCAGCCGATGGGGGTCTTTTTTGACCCCAGTGTTTTCCTCATTATTGGCCTTATTCTTATGAATTTCAAAAAAAAAATAGTCCAAGGGCTTAAAAATATCTCTTTGCATCATTCCTCATACAATTTTTTTTTTAAAAATCTGTGTTTTTTTAATAAATATTCATATTTTAAGTTGCGCGTAAAAAAGACGTCATGCCAGCACACATATGAATTGACTACTGACGAGTGTTCTCAGTGTTCCAAGTTATCTTACGAACAATCGTTATCGCGGGCGCTAATCACCTGATAAGCGTTATCGCGTATTTATATAAACTACAAAAGGTACAAAAGACTATGATATAAGAATACCTTAATTATAAACATTGTATCACCCATATTAAAATAGATATTTACGAAAATGTTGGTATTGGGGTCGCATTTCTTGAGCTTAGAAACGGAAAAGTTAAACTAATGTAAATTTTTATTACATTCTGACATAACCACACAACTTTTTAAAACAATACTATCAAAATAATATATATTATATTATCAATTAAATACAAAAAGAGCTAATAAAACATACATATCGTATACAATATTCGTAATATATTATCATATTAAATACAAATATATAATTAAATTCACTGGCAAGCTTTCAATGATTAAATAAAAATACCGTAGCTTTAAGATATTAAAGTAATGAATGAAAAAAAATACACACACTTGTACTGCTTAGAATACTTCTTGATGCAATTTATGTTTTGTGTAAAACTTATTATCTATTCGTTATTATAGTCTTTTCATTGCATTGGTTTTTTAAAGACGAAATGTTACAAAAATTTAATTACTGCCTTCACAAGAGTGTTCATCAATTCGTGAGATGAATGAATTGGAAATGTATCTGACATTATAGAAATAAATTATACGCTAGCCACAAGTTTCTCACATAATTCATAAAAATTATCATCTGAAATGTTGAGTATAATTTACAAGCGACTTGCTGTCGTTCTGTTTTAAATTGTGATTACTCAGAGTAATAAAAATGCGGTTAGTAATTAGTATACAAAAAATGCATTAAGCTGTCTGCCAGTGTAGTATTTTGGAGTTTTAATTGAAATAAAGTCGTGATTATAAACATTGATTTTATTTACAACTATCATATTTTTTTTTATTTGTCGTGAACACGTTAAACAGCACTTAATGAGAAGCAAACAGATTTTTTCTAAGAATTCAAAAAATATTTCAAAATCAATAAACTTCGTTTTGATTTATTTTTATGTATTATGCAATACTTTCATGACCGTAAATTATCGATTGCAGCAATTTTTCAAATAAAATCATGACAATATATTGGTTGAAACTTTACTTTGCAGAATAAGTGTTATACTATTCCCTATAATTTTATAAATTCAACATTTAATTAAAAACTAAAAAGATGTTTCTTAATAATAATTAAAGCTGAAAATGAATGAATACACAATTGTACTTTGGTGCGCTTACTGGGTTACGAAATAGTTTTTTTCACATATTCGAGATATTCTTTGCAAATATGGGTTTCTATGTGGGAATTCTCACACAAAGCAGATCGTTTGCAGTTTTTTTGCGTAATTTTAGTCTGTCAAGTGTTTATTGACTTCAAATCATCGTGCAAAAAAAAATACGGCAGCGGCATGTGTGTAAGAAGAAAGAGATTCTCTTGACTACGTAACTGGCCTATTTTCCAAAGCACTCGTGATGCAATGAGAGAATTAATGCGATGTGGCTGCAAAACTTCTATAGAAGATGGCACTGAAAAGAGATGTTTTGATTTTAACTAGGTATACGAATCGCAGTACTTAAAGATTTCACAATGCTTTCACAATGCTCACAATGATTTACTGCCAAATTTGCTCAGAATTTCAACGTTTTAACTGAATCATTTAAGCATAATCATTGTTTCCCGGAGGATTTTTCCGAGGATGAGAAAAAGTTAATCTTCTACACTTTTTACTGAAACAGCGATTTAAAATAAACTACTAAAAATATAATAAAAACTATTTACTCTTATTCAATTTATAAAGCATGATTAAAAAGCGCATACATGCTCTATTTAATGATATTTAATTAATTATATGTTTATAAAATTAATAGCAATGATATAAAATATCCGAAAAACAAGATCACTTCGTGATAACATGATAACAGTAGGACCTCGATTTTTCAAAATAAGATGGATGAAGGGGTTTTCTTTAATTGCAAAAGTCTGTTTAGTTTAAATTTTGATTTTTAAACCACATATACACGAGACACTACATAATAGAAACTTTTAGTTTTTGATATAACTTTTAATGAACTATTTTACGTTTGTTTGTATTTTAAATATGGATAAAGACGACGTGTTTGATTGGTATTTACAAAAAAGGTGCCGATCTTTTGTGTGAATCAGCGGCCAGCGTTGAAAATATCAGCTCTACGTTCAGTCTACGAGCAGGACGAAATTATGACTCAAATTCGAGTTCGATGGATATGGCGTGGTTATTATGCGTAGAACATTGTTTACAAGCAATGATAATTTAAGATGTATAACATTAATGATGTTGAAAAAAACACATTTGAGTACAAATTTCGTACACTGAATCGAGGTTATACATCATTGTACAATTTAAAATAAATAAATATTTTCATCTAATATAACCTTAATGTTCTGTTTATTACATTCATATTTGTTTGTTTTCATTAAACTTAAAATAACGCCATTCGTGCCGTTTTAAAATGTCGTATGGAGAGAAATTTCAAGCTTCGATTCACAAAGTAAAATGATTCTCATATATGTATACTGAGAAAATACGAATGTTTAAAATGACTAAATATCATTAAAATTCCTCGATATATTTTTTAATTTATTCTAGTTGGTAGAATAAGATGCAATACATAAAATAACAATGTAACTCCGCGTGTTGCGTATTATTAACTAATGTCTATTCAATTGATCACAACCAGAAGCGAATTAAAAATGAGTGTAACTGGCCATTGATATAATGTACTGAGCAATTTATTGGTTGTAGTATCTGACGGGTTATGAGAAAATTTACAATTAAATAACTTCATTGCTGCTGTTGCTACACAATTCCATCTCTTTTGTCGCAATATAATTATTTAATATCTAATCATTTATAAATTAATCCAACTTATTTGTATTATCATAACACAATATTTTACCTACTTCATTCAGCCTTGTGCTCATCAAGACGAAAATATTCATTCTTCACTAAATTAAATCATTAAGATTATTCAAAAGCACGTTGAATATTATCATCTATACATTAAGACTCTTCCGTCACGTGTAGAATGAAATACTTTTTGATTGAATAAAATTATTTATCGCATTTTTGGTTTATTTTATAACGATATCTTGTAGTGACATATATATGTTAATAAATATTTGAATGATTTTTTTAGTTTACTACGCAAGTTTTGTCGATAATTTAAGCCACAATAGCTATCGACTATATATTTTATAATTCTTGTAGGTATAACTAAATACTTATAATATTCTTCAGGAAATCTTTGAATTATTAATTTTTAAGTATTTAAGGATATTTATTTTTAATTTTAATAAAAAAATGCATAATATAACCTTGAGTAAATGTTATTCTCAATAAATACTTGGTTGGTATCAGAAGATTCTTCACAAGGATTATATAATTTTTAGCGCTAAGAATCAAAGCCCACGCTTGGCATTTTTGTCATTTTTTTAATTAAGTATGCCAAATAAATTTAAATGCATCAATGCATGCATAAAAAATATTTGTGTTCTAAAAAATACTTAAAAGAATGTTAAAAACACTGCCAAAGATCAGCATTGGTGTCAAGCTCACATTTTAAAATTAATAAAATGACATGTTCAAATGAACCAATCGGCGATCTGTATTTTTCATAGTTTAATAGCATATTTTTCATTTTTGCGTTTCGTATTTAGAGTCATATTTTTTTAACGGCAAAAAATAGTGCTCCTATATTTTTTGCAATTTTTTCATAACTCGATTTTTGTAGAACGTGAGGTATGATTTTAAGTTAGTCATATATCTTAGATGAAACGAAGAGAAGCTCTTAAAAACTTTTGTGGAACTCAGATTAATTGTGAACTATAATATATACCATTCAAATTATAAATAAAACATTTTATTTGTCATTAAAAATAAATATTATGTTCGAGAGTGTACTTGTTAAGGTGAATGCTTTGTTTTCCCATGACAGAAATTGATTTACTTCCTACTCGACAGCTGCATAATTCAAATTCTATGATGAATTATCATCAATGCAAGTTGGAGTTGAATGAATGATTGCTTAACCACAACAAGAATGACTCACCAAACAACAATTGTCATTCCATTGAAATTATCATTTAATATAATATTATGCAGTTAAAAATGATTAACAAGGATTGGTTGGAGGTAACTCGGTTAAATGCCGAGGTGTGGCAATCTTTATACTCTCAGGGAGGTAAAATAGAATTAAATGCGGCAATATGCTCACAACAAATCGACTGTAGGAAAAAACACTTCGTGAGAATATAATCTAAAGTAATGACTAGAGCAACCACACTTCATGAAATAATAATTATATCAAACTCGTGTAAAACACTCTGTGGGTTAACTACAATGAACGTGTGGAGTACAAACACTTGGCCGTTTTGCAATGTTACTCTAAATTTTAACGGTTTGCGCAGGATTCAGTCGTGAATGAGAAAATTAATTATCTTTTTCGTTAATCTTTTGTTATGCTAGGCTCTTGTTAAATCTTAACCTTTTTTACAATATTTAATGTTAATGTTTGTTAGCTTAACATATAAATAAATTGATCAATATTTTTTTTTGTTTTATTTGTGATGACTCATTATTTTTAATACTATTTGTTTATGATCAACTAGATAATATTAACAAAAAAAATGATTGTTGGTACACCGAATCGTGCTTGCTTTTTAAAAAATAGTTTCTGCGTGTACATTAGTTAGACTTTGATAAGTAAATACATAGTTTTACAACTGTATACACACCATAATTTATATTATATTTAAAGTAAGTCAGTTTTAATTCTTTGAGAAAATAGGTAACTACTGCAAGGAATATAAGACTTCGATTAAAATTCGACGTTACCTCTATTATACTTTAAGTTTATTTAAGCAATAGTTAAAAAAGATTATTGAACTTTATCTTGCCCATTGGATACATCAAACAATACAAAGCAATTTTAAACAATGACAATATTTTCATATCCATT
Source organism: Himalopsyche tibetana (assembly GCA_030503985.1). Lineage (NCBI taxonomy): Eukaryota > Metazoa > Arthropoda > Insecta > Trichoptera > Rhyacophilidae > Himalopsyche > Himalopsyche tibetana. The sequence goes on from JAPJYX010000014.1 coordinate 4,408,968, forward strand.
CTTAGGTAATTGTTTTTTTTTTAATCAACAAAAAAGTCACTATAATATTCCAACCTACGTTTTTTTTACTGATAAATATGTTTATGGGATTGGTGTCTTTTTGTATGAATTATGATGCCTTAGGAATTTATAAATTCATATTTTATGTCGTTTACTAAACTGAAAAAAATATATTTTCGTATTAATAATGTAGTGTGAAATATATCCACAAGGTGAAATAATTTTATTGAACGACAAAGAAGTTTTCCTTCAGATAATAAAATGGCTTTATATAATATGAAAAATGTCAAATATAATACTATCCGTTATATAAATCAGTTAAACCTTGAGCACGTTCATCCCACTTTATTTTATTGCATATTGCCTAGTGCTTGATCCTCATAAATCAAATCTCAACCTAAATATAAATTCTGAAACGAAAATTGAATAATAAATCAATACCTCGTATTGCTATTTATAACAACCAACACTAAACAATATTAATTCATAATATAACAATTTCAGTTTTATACAGGATATGTTCCTTGGCGTCCATTATCTGGTTTAATTTTTCTTTTGTTTAGATTGCTAACAGGGTATTAAATAAATTTAATTCATATAATTTTAACCCACAATGACCCACAATTTGTACTGTAAATTCTTGACGGAAAGTCATTACATTTATAAAAACGAAACACATTTTTGTACACTCAGTTGATGCTTGCGATGAACAAAACTAGCACATTAAAAAAATGAAATTAGTAGAAAAATATGTATTTTATTTTTTACATTTTAAGTATAAAATTATGGAAAAATTAATTCTTTTACAATTAATGGCCGATTTTTTTTTTAAATTGACGACTCAATAATAATGACAAAATAAAGATTATTAATTGATCAAAAAATACTTTGGCTACAAGAAAATACACATGTTACAACTATTGTCTCTAATATTTCATTGTTAACGCCAAAATTTAAAAAAATATTTTAAAGAAAATTTTTGGCATTGTTATTTCGATTGAACTAACTTGTCGGTTGTTCATTTTTACTGTTTGTATGTTCACACACAAATAGTGACAATGAAATTACTTTTTTTTTAACATTAGTTGATTTTTAAAATAAAGTACGATGATTACAAAAAAATGTAGTTGTAAATTATTAAAAGTTGCTGCAGAAATATATTTTATCATATCGATTTATAAATGAATGATTCAAATTGGTTTTTCAGAGATTTTACCTCAGCTTTTTTAATCTACAAGCAAACCAACCATTAGTGAATTTGGATAAACCAAAAGAATAGTCATCAATAATTTACTTCTAGGAACATCTAAGGAAAAGTTTTCTTTGTCATAATGTGTAAAAAAAGCTCAAGTTATTATATTCATAAAATATGAATGACGTTTTCAACTTCGAACGATTCAATAAAATAATGTGAAACGATAAATACGTATCAAAATATTTTTAGCGATTTTTAATTTACTATTTGATTTCTCCGCAACGCGAAATAAAAATCTAACGAGCATTACACCTTATTCGTTTAGAAAATATTTAACAAACGGTCATGTTTTTTTTCTTAAACTATTTCCTAATACATTTCTTCTATTTTTTTTAAGTTGTCACAAGTTTGCAACTATAACCTTACTGATATGTGTCTTTTGGTTGTACTCCATACAAGATAACGTTAATGGTTGCTGTTCCTTTTATCATTGCTGTGCTACAGATTTTATTTTGCCTTCATGACTTATCATGGCTAGTGTTAATCATTTTCTTTATAACTATATCTTTAATTAAATCTTCTTGCCAAACATAAAAAAAACGTCGTTAATTTTTATACGGAATAAATCGCAGAATAGTTATATAGCATCTTTTCTCACACATATGTACATATATGATCTTCTCAGAGGTATAAAATAAAGTGAACAATAATTTATACATTTATAATTATGTAATTATAGCATAATATACAGAAATTGTACATTTATCAAAAGAAAACTTGTTTAAAACACGGTATAAATTATATATATTTAAAAATGACATCAATCACTCTTTACGTAAACTGCAGGTCTATAAAATCTATCCACAATAAACAACCATAGCAAGAAGCATTGCAAATATATGTATACACCAATACAACTTTGCAAGTGATAGAGAAAGCAAGGTCGCACAGTGGCATTTTACTGTTAGCAAATTCCCAATGCGTTTGTTTTATTTTGTTTTACTATGGTTAACAGGTGATCGGTACAAAATACTCGTTTATATAGAAAACTGGTCCTCACATTGCTTTCTTATACCAGAAAAGTCTGTTTTGTCTTGCTTCCCGCTTCAAAATCCGATAATGATAATAAAATCTCCATTAGGAAAGATTAATATAATCTTGTCGTAAATTCAATAATGACTCCAGTCACAATGGGTAAATTTACATTATTCTTTCCGAGTTAGCCTTGGATTATTTCTAAAACTGTTTGAATAGGGTGACGATAATAATTATTGGTCACTAAGAAAGTTTTCAACTAAATGTTTATTTCATAAGTGAATGCAATTTATTGACAAGGTGTCATTTGAACGAAAATTGTAATAAGAATTTTGATGTTGTTTTGAGTTTGATAAGTAATTAAAAAATCAACCCTTTTCCCATATTATATATATGAAGTATTGAACATCTATAATTTTCAGTTTGTTTCAGAAGTTTATTTATATTTTTTTTGTGAAGTCATTTGAAGATTTCATAAAATATTAGTGAAAACAATTAGTCCATTGGCTAGAGATGCTATACTTTCATTGTTTTAAAATTCGTTTGTACATATATTGTTGCAGTCCATAAATGCAGTTATCTTATTTGTTAAATTAGTTCCCGTCGCATTATACTTTTGTATAAAATAACTTATGACTTGTTGACATCTGAAAGAAAAATAAGATATTTCGGATTATGAACATAATAATAATTTATTTTTGCATTTTTTAAAACGATTGAATAAAATTTTAAAAATTATCCAAATCATATGCGAGCGTTATTTTGGTACATTTTTTTATTATAAAAATAATGCATTATGTGAAAAATAATATTGTATTTTATTTTTCAAGAGAAATTGTAAATTAAGTTATTTTTTTACATATTTATAATGGAATGCTACCAAGAAAAATGCCAACTTAATCAATAAAAAAACAAATATTATTTAAATAACATTTAAATGTTTAACCTTCCACTTTAAATAATTGAATGCATCTAATCAAATAATTTGGGTGAAATTTTTCAGAGTAGAAAGCAATTGTCGTTTTCTATAATTTATACATAATTTATTAGTCTTTATATATAAAAAAATAGAAATTTTAACGTAATAAAATTTAAGTACGAATACGTTTACTGTTATGAACACAGTTGTTACGTACAATTTTTGACTGCAACACTATGGTCAAATAAAAATAAGTTCATATGTGATCAAACCTAATAAATTGGATCACGAATTGTATATTAAACAAAGTTCTCATTAAAGAAGTGAATTGGTGCGAAAATTTACTTCCGTAAATGTTGAATAATGAAAACCAGTTTGTAAACACCATTGTACTGGGTGACTTGAACAAATTTACACATAAATAACACGAGCTGAATAATAATGACTGACTGAATTGCAACACAAAATTTACTACAATACCTAGTTAGTAAGTGATAGAAAAGTATAGTTTGCATTACAAACGGAAGACATGTATTGTATTACTGATATTAAATATCATTAAATATATTGTTTGCATTTTATATTCAAGTGGTTAATATTATTCGGTAATAAGAATTTTTTTTTAAATTATTACTAGAAATATACTGGAATAGACCCATTAAAAAAGTCACCAAATTAAGTATACCATTGAGTATATTTGATATTATTTAACTCTTTTTATGCTTATTCAAAATGTGTGTCGAAATAAAATAAATAGCTTTGTATGAGTTACACAATTCCATGAAATAGCCAGTATCGGTTTTACTGTTCGCAAATATGTTGGGCCAAACTAGGCATAATCATGTGATAAAATTGTATAATCAGTACAAAAAATGTATTGTATTTTTTTAAAATAGTGTCATCCCGCTAAAAATTGACAGATAACACCGTTTAATATTCGAGCAATAACATACGAGTATATTGTATCTACTAAGCAACAAACAAAATATTTTAAGATTTCGACTGAAGGTGTTTGGTGGAATTTCAGTATTAAATTTGAATTGTTAAAACTATGTACATTCTCACAGATTTTGCTAATCACTTAATTTCGGAAGGACACGTGTTCAACCAGGAGCAAGGGATAAAAATGTTACACCCAAATACGGACAGTCATAAACTCTTTTTCCAGGAAATTTTGGAAATTAATAGAGCACAATTGCATAGTCTTCCGATTTTAAATGAAATACTCAACCTACCTGGGTCTCCACTTTTGTACCCTATATAAATATAATCATAAAACCTTTGCCGACAAACAAATAAAATATAGTTCTTGAAACTACTTACTTCTCAAATCTGTGGGCATTCCCATGAGCTTACCCTTTTCGCCAGAAATGGCTTTGAACTCAGTGATACATTTATTTCTTATATAAACACGAAACATTCATTTACTAAACGTAAGCCTGAAGATGCCGAAAGGCGAAATCCGGGTCGTTAGTAACAAAATCTGTGAGAATGTACATAGTTGGAACAATTCAAATTTAACAAAATATTTGTTTATCAAGTTATACAAATATTATATTAACAACCACATATTATAGTGGGATCTACACAAGAAAATACTGATGCAGAGCTGCTCGGTTAATATATTTCAACATGCAAAGTCGTGTCAGTGAAAGAGAAAACAAGAAAGAAGAAGTCTGCAACATTGCATTTTGCATTTGAATGAACTATTCTGAACAGTCTATATATTTACTAGGTAGCTAGTACTTAAGCTGGTTAATTTCAGTGAAATATTTATACATTATAGCGTTTGCCACCCAGATGGACCGGTTATTGGTTAGGAAATCATAATTTTCGCAACTACATACACCATTCGCGCATAATCAATGAAGCTGTGCATGAGTTGGTGTCCACACAATATTGTAATACTCATTAGACAGACTCAGAACACGTGCCCACGCATATTTGTGACGAGAGACAAATTAATTCTGTTATTACAGATATTTCTAGCAAATAAGTTGCTAGACCTGTGTTTCGATTTGGATGGCTTAAGCATAAGAAATAAAGATGAAACGACCTTTTTTAATGTTAATTGTAATAAATAAAAAATATTAATAATAATTGTAACACAACTTATCGAAATAAATGGTAGGCAAGAAATGAATGTAAATAATTGAATGTTTCGTCGCCAGTGTGGTCGAGTGTTCAACGGTGTTGGCTTCGGCTACAGAGGGCCCGGGTTCAAATCCCGGTACGGACAGTTTTATAAATTGATTTTTCAATCGATTTATGAATTTCTGTTCAAAGGCATGGTTGTATGTGATGTCTTGAATTCCCCCTTCTCACCTTTCCTATCCTATGAACTGGGCGTATCGACAGCGATTAGCTTACCACTAATCCTGTCCTAGCCCAATCCTTCTATCCCTACTCTCTTTGGAAAAAGAGAGGTTGAGCAACTGAGTAACAAGCAGTTCTCGTAGAAACACTTCTGTTGAGATAAACTCCATTAGGAGTCCATATGCTCCACATTGGGAGCGGACATGGTTTAAAAAAAAAAAATCATATTGCTCCTGTAATTTTCCGAAATGTATAAAAGACGATTTTGCGTACGTGTCTGAAGTTACGACTTTACATCGCTAGTAGAAATCTAAGATGTTCCTTGACAGGATTACCAAGCTTTATTATTAAATTTAGAGGTTTAGCATTTTTTTATTTTTATTAAAACATTATTTACAAAATTAATCAAGTGAAACCTGGATTTTGTCATCTTTATATGATTAACGAAATACAATGATGATTTTCAGATAGTATCATAAATAAATTTAAAAAAAACATTATTACTAGCAGTGGCGGTTCCTGACCTGAAATCTTGGGTGGGCTAGAGAAAAGCATAGCATTGTATACTATTTACAAAATTTTGCATGCTTCCACTTCATCTTATACATTAATCTACAAGCAAATTAACAAATACTACTGCAAAGCATACATTACTATATAATACAATCAATGCTAATGTAAGTAAGAAATAATAATACGTGACCTTAAATTTGTCTCTTTCAAGTGAAATAACAAGTAAAAAAAAGCAATACAGAACTGTCACTGAGATTCGATACCTGTCACTTTCATAAAATACAAAGATATTGGTATGTTTGTATGGGCCATGGACTAATTCCAATTTAGCCCCCGATGAATGACAGAAGCCAGTAAATTTGAAATACAGTCCTGTGTGTTTGATGACGTTTCCATACATACAAATACAAACAAAATCGAATCGTGCTAGATTGCGTTCCAGTTTAAAGAAATATTGTCTATGGTTTTGGGCTGGAAAGCGGTAGCCCCTGACCAATAGCATGTGCATAGGTGTTGCCAGACTGACGTCACGTTGAATGTTCTCTATGAATTATTTATAGGGTTATTGTTTTTTTTTATGCCGGCTCAGCTTAAAATTGTAATAAAAAACAATCGAGAATATTATTGTAGGTAGACATGCCATTGTCTTATATTGATAGATGAAAATTTAAACAAAGATATTATATTCATTTGGGGAAGGTTAGTGACGCTTATAAATGTATTTATTTTGTTCAGCGGCCGAATTGCTGTTCATTTTTATTCAGCCATCTAAAGTTTTGGGTGAAAAATGCAGGTCGGGCTTAGCTCACCTAGTCCAGTACCTAGAACCGCCACTGATTACTAGACTACTAAACAATTGATGATTAGATTATGATAGAGTTTTAATTGTAAAAAGTAAACTTTCCTCTATAATTTTTAAATTATTTAAAATAATCTTAACATGTATAAAATATCAACTCTCCACGTGTTATTCAAATTAAAGATTCTTAATTGATTAATTAACAGAAATTTAATATTTTACACAAGAAGTTTTAACCGTTGTTAATAAACGTATAAAGGTTTTTCTTTAAAAAAAATCCATTTCCAAAGCACAAAAATGTCATATAAATTCATCTGCATAAATTATGTTATACTAATCAGTCACAATTTGAATTTAAACGTGTTTTTCGTTTAAAATTTGCATTGGAAGATACGTATAACCTTCACGGATTGAATAACAATTCTCGTTTATGTCCTCAATTTTAAAACAAAAACATTATGAGCACCATTTTTCTACGTAACTTTATAAAATATTTATTCAAAATTTGAGAAATGCGCAAAACTGTGAGAAGTTTGAATAATTTGACCGTTACTTTTTCTTTCTAAACGGAATAAATAAATATTTTAACCAACACACGTCTAGAAACTTTATATTTTCGCTTCTTAACTTTTTACTAAAAACAATTGAAATGCGTGTAAATTTGTTGACGGATTATAAAATAATTCTATTAAAAAGTATGTAATATACATAGTTGACGCTGTCAATAATAAACGGACATTATAATACATATTATAAAGATATGGAAAAATATAATAAATAGTTAGATTTAATCACACGTATTTTGTTTTAATGGTAATTAATATGTTGTCCTTTTATTTTCTAATAGTAGTCAATATAGAAGGCAAAAAAAGAACTCGATTAAATTTAGTGAAGCATGTCTGATTTATATTAATAAAATACTTTATCAAAGTGCTATTGCATTTCAGATCCGATAACAAACGAAACAATCGTTATTAAAATATGTAAGACCTCACTTAAAAATATAAATAAATTTACTAGTCAAATTTATATTTTCATAGGAAGAAAGCTTGCTACAAATAATAATTTTTAAATATAATGTGCAATTGTAACTATTTAGGTATCTAAAAAAAATAGATAAAAGTCACATAATATCTCAAAAACAACATAATTATTATAAAAAATATATAAGGTCTTACTACTTGGTAGTGATATCGATTAATTCCAATATAAAAACAGCTTTTGCGTACTTAAAAGAGTGCAAATTAAAATAACGTTGTGTTTAAATCTATTATGATGTTTTATGTTTATTTTAAGCAGTAAATAACAATATCTAATTTATGTTTATCTATTTCACATCAACATTTTAACGTTAAATTACTTAATCGTGCAATAATAATGAGTAAAACAACATTAATAAAAACAAATTGATTGTTAGTAAAACTAAATCGACAATAAAATATATTAGTGAAAGGAAATGATAAATTGTACCTTTTCAAGTGCCCTCGTCATTTTATGTTTATTGCAAACGTAAACATTTTAACCTAAATGTCTTTGTATGTATATTGTAGGTGACTAAAAAAGAAACAAAAGTTAATTAGAAACAAAAAAAAACATAAAATGCCTAGAATATAATAAAAACCATGTACATTCTTTAAAAAACGTTCAATCAATATGAGTGGAAAAATTCCTCAATCCAACCTTCAACTATCGATAAAAAAAACTCTGATTGGCTACATTCAGATAGATACAATTTCAGTCATATCCGTCAATTTATACTTAATGCCACGTACACACATTTAAAGGTTGCCTTTTTTGTTGGAATAATGCCACTCGTAAAGGATATGACATTTCACAATTCATCTGGGGGTTTCGATAAAAAGTGAAGCTTCCTATAATGTCATCGGGTGATAAAATGCGCAAGGACGTTAATTGATTTCTTCAGGTGCCTGTTGTTGCACACAGTGGATTACCTCCATTATTGAAAAGAGAGCAGTGTTTTTGTATTCAATGCCAGACAAAAGTGTCGACGAACTTTACATTACCTTTACATTACTATTAACTTTACATTACTATTAACTACATTCACTTTAACAACTTTCACTTAAAAATATGTAAAACGATATATGTAAATCACATTAAATTAAAATCTGTTAACTTAACATCCCTAATATCCATAATAAAAAATAACGAGTTTAATTTTATAACCCCTAAATCAAACATATAATATATTATATCAGCTAAGAATGCGATATTTAAATTATTATTAAAACAACGCAAAGTTGTTTTTTTCATTAACTTCTAACTGAAGTTTTGATTATTTGAAAAACTATGGGTATTGGATTACACTGCAACGAAAACATTGTTTTTTGTTTCATAGATTCTCTCACACATGTTTTCTTGCAAGCTTCTGCGTATGTCTTTCATAAATATCGCGACGAACAACAAATTGTATATCTTTTTAAAAAAAATAAAAGTATTACAAATTTTAAAAAATCAATTGATAGCTACTTCGGTGTATGCTTTCATCAGAACCATGCTTAAACCTACATTTACTCAACCATACATATATACTAGTTCAGAAGAGACACACAATACATCCTGTCATCTACTTCAACATACTAATCCATATTACATTTATTAAACATGTAATTAAGTATTTCGACTATTTCAATATCAAATTTGAATTGTTTGAATTTTGTACTTTTCCATGAGTTTTGTCACTAACGACCCGGGTTTCGCCTTTCAGCATCTTTAGGCATTCTAAGTGCACGTATGTACTTGAACTGACGCGTAGTAAACAGTACGATACAAACTGTTCAAATTCATTTTTTTTTTACAACATAAAAATATATCATAAAACAAATCTGAATTAATAATGTTTTACCAGTTTTTGTCCTCTAGCGAAAGCTTTTCGATGATACTAGATTGACATGTAATATGAGTATGAGAAATATTTATCAAATTGTGAATATGAAAAAATACGAGGATGCGGAAAGGACGAATACGTTATGTTTTTAACTACGTCGTTTTAGTATAATTTAACAATTGTGGTGAGTAGTTCCTTCTCATGAAGAGCTTTTTTAAACTTACCTGACCCAGAAAACATTGAATATGAAATGAATGAATTATCACATTTACAGAAAACGTTTGCCACAAACTTCGTTCGTACTGTATAATAGTATTTCTTGCTTAGAAAAAGCAAAGAGAACAGTAAAATAAATACCAATTCCGTAGCCTTTGTTTTAATTTCAATATCGATATGCTTGATTCCGTTTATGGGTTTTTACAAAACTCGTCCATTATTATTCACTATAGGAAGTACGACATTCCAACAATTTTTGTTGTAAAAAATGTCCTAGGTTAACCACAAACCATCTTAACAAACTTGGGTTCTCAATGTCAGACGTTGAAAATCGTTGAACTCATTCTTGACACTTCACAATGTTTATCATACACGTTGTCTAAAATATATTTTTAATAAGGTTACAGTGGCGTTTAAAACGTTACAAGCATATCAGATTGAAAACACCGCGTTATTCTTAATTCCTTTATAGTATATACATTAAATACTTTAATGAATAATTAGATATACATTTATACTAGCGTTCGTTGGATCATAAAATTGATTCAGAATATAATAGATTATGTTAAATTAAAACGATTTATTTCACGATATCACATTAGAATATTATCATATAACAATGAATAAACGATTTTAATACAGGTAGATGAGTAAATTATATATTATATTCATACAATTCTATATTATATTCAATAATTATCGACGACACTACTAATAATTTACGACCAATTTAGACATTCTACCAGTTTTACTATAAATATTCAAAAGAAGCAGACTTGGTTTTTTTATATTAATTAAACAGTTACTTATTTATGTATATAAATAAATATAAAATGTAATAGGTGAATTCTTATTTTACTAAACTGTACACAAATTATTTCAAAAGTGTATATATTTATTGAATTCAAATCAAAAGTACAGTACATGTCTTTACAGCTGACGCCAATTCACCAATCACTTGACAAATATAATCAAAATAAAAAAAATAGCCCATAATACATCACTATATCAAAATGTTTTGGACATACAAAATCAAAAAATAAAAAAAAGTAAAGTCTACCTAACAGTTCACAAATGAGGAGCAAACATTCAAAAAGTGTTTTGTCACAAATTTTGAAAAATGGCGTTTTATATCAATTCTGATAGTCCATAATAAAACCTATGAACGGGAATCAAAATTAGTGTTCAAAAAGATTTTTTTTCATATTAAAATTAAATCATAAAGTTGACACATTCATACAAACCGTCACTTTTGCAACACTTAAATCATCATTTTCCAAGCTTTGTATTTGTGTGACAAAACACTTTTTGAATGTTTGCTCCTCAAATATTGTTACTAAAAATGTCCACTTCTCTAGGCAATGGATTGAATAATATGTTTTATTGTCCGTAATGGGCCGATTCGTTTTATTATTATCTCAAGTTCACCAATAAATATCATTCCCACGAGAAAAAAAGAACTATTCAAAGATATAAAATAAAGGAAACTGTAAATAGGTCATGGTTGTATTTAAAAAGCAAAAAAAAATGTAATCTATCTACGTTTCCTTTATTACTTTAACGCATTAGCCGATATTATGTTAAATTAATGCGCATTAATATGTACTTATCGATTGATCAATCAATTTCATGAATCAATAAATAATTGAGAGTTCTATTTGTTTCTGGTATAAACAAAAGAAAAACGCCGCAGCTTTGTTTTCATACATAGTCGGAATAATTTATGACTGTTTTGAGTTTTCGTGATCTATGCACGCCATTTGAATTATTATATCGGATATATTTCAAGGACTAATCGCGGCTTTGCGACGTCGCAGTGGGTAATGAAAGTGCTATGTGGTACAGATTTGATATTTTTTCCGCATTGCTCGGAAACCCGTTCGAGTGAAGTGAACGTGTCCGGTTTGCCTTCGGTTGAAGGAAACGCCCTCACGTCTCCGCTTTTGCATGTTGATTATCATTATCATGAATGACTTATCAGAAATGCAGCCAGCCACGATTACATCTCAAGTCCTAATGAATTTTCTTGCAGCGGGCTTAATATTCTAATTGAAACGTCATAATATAAAATTCTAAGAATGCCCAATATATCAAAGATTTTTTTAATTTTTAAAAAATTGATATGGTACTTTATACATTAGCATTTTAATAAGGCAAGTGTTTTTGTAATAATTCAGTGTTAATCGAGAGTTATGTAACTCCTAAACTTGTCTTTTTACAAGAAAAAAATCGCGTGATATTCCTTCATCATTGCAAATGCCACAAATATATTTTAATACAAAACCACTTCAATTCACTCAAAATTCTCTTAAAAATTTCAATAATCAACATAATATATCAACTGGTAGTAGAATGACGGCAAAGACACCGTGCTCAAATAACGGAAAAAAACGATATAGTAATACTTTGTCGCCTGCTGTGGCCCAGTTTGTTAGAGCTTGCTCTACCGATCACGCAGGTCTGGGCTTGATTCCCGGTCAGATCACAGTAAATTTGAGAATTATTCAATTCAAAGTTTTGATCGAAGACTTGATGTTTGTGATGTCAATTCACATTATTGCCTCTCCCCCCATCTTTCTGATCCTTTAATAACCTGGTGTAGCAATAGCGATAAGTAAACCATTAGTCCTATTCAACCTCTACTTTCCCTACTACTCACTTTGAAAAATGTGAGATTGAGCGACTGACTTACAAACAGTTCTCGCAGAAAAAGCCTCTGTTAAGATATCTCTATTAAGATGTCATATGCTCCACACATTGGGAGCGGCCAAGGATAAAAAAATACTAAGTCAATCTTTCATTATATAATATAAAACTCAGTTTTAGCTTTGTGAAATATTTGATCCTTTTTCAATCCGACGATCTAGAATTGGTTGCGAAAAACTTAAACGGAACGTCAATGTTATTTAAGTTAGTGTTATGATATTTATTGTTCGAATGCAATCTCAATAATAGTTTACGAACTTATTTATTCTTAGAATCTTGAGAGTACTTAAATAATAATTTTATTACCTGCAACTGAATTGCAAATACGTTATTTTTCATAAAGATTCTCATTTACTTATCGGGATCTGCGAGTGAATATGTAATCGATGTAACTATTTGTAACAACACTTGATGTATTAAGATTCCACTAGAATCATTCTTGAACGACTTGTACAGTATCAATTATATTGCATATTTGCGAGATAGAAAAATACCCTTCCCTCACCTTGGAGAAATTTCAACACTTTTTCTTGTGGTCGATTAAAAATGTTTTAAGTAAATGGTTATTTTAAAAACAAAAAAGTTTATAATTAAAAGCACGTGAATCAAAACACACTAAATTATTTGTGTTCATATTTCCTAATTCAAAATTGAAAAAAGAATCATTACTGAAAACGTATTATTTTGCAACCTGCGTTTTATTCTTTGATTAGTTTCAATAGATTAAACACACTTTGATTATTCCATAACTGTAAAATATAGACGAGTAGAAATTTAGACGTTGGCTCTACTATGACATTTTGAACATAAAGTTACACTTTTTCATATTGTTATGGAATTACCCACATTTAGACTGCGCCTTGATTTCACTGATCCTGATGAACGAAGATGTGTTGGCAATGAAAAACCTGAAATGCTAAATTTACATTCAATTATTTACTGTATATTTTCAACAATAAATCACTACGAAGGAAATAATAAAGAAGGCAATTGATGAAGGTGGGTTTTTTATAAATGTCAACAATTTGTCTTGCAAACGTTCACTTTGCGATCGATAGGCACAGTTACTCTTGTCAGTTATAAAAAAAACCTAATGTATGATACAAAAAAATAATTATTACTGCAAAAACATGAACAAAAATCGTAATTAATGTATTCCCGATAAATTCAAACTGGTTCAACGATCCATTTTATTTTTAATACGATGCGAATTCTAATTTACGACGTCGCCTCTAATGAAAACATTCAGTCAATTATTTTACTACATTATGAGTTCATTATGGCCGCCAAAATAAAATAATGTTGCATAATTTTTACTTAAGCATTATGTTACGGATATTGCTTAAGATAATTCCGCCGTTACATTGAAACCGGTATGTCGACCGTTTGATTTATATTGAAATCAAAAGTCTGTAAAGATAACTCCCATGGTCTTAATCAGGACGTAGATGTCAGATCTGCACTTAAAAAAAATGTTCAACATGTTCCTTAGCCAAAGTTAATTGATTAATATATTTTCTTAGTATACAATTTGACAGATTACGTACCTATTATGCAACACGGTTGATTGATAGATGGCATTGTTTACCCGCTTAGTGTTTTTTTATAAAACAAAAATAAACTAATGTTCTTTTTTTTTAAATCTGAATAAACATGATTCTATTGTTTGCGTAGAGCTTGTTCAATTTTATCTTTTAAGCAAATATATTTTATAAACTTCAAATCAATAGTACTGCTTAATTAATAACATTTTACTCCACCAGATAAAAACTTTATATAACATAAAATTCTTCACATTTTTTATATTCCGCCATATTATGTTATCTAACAATATTGAGTATTGAATCAATTGAAATAATAATACAAAAAAATCCCAATGTATTTGTGTTGTTTACTCGATAAATATGTCGCCTTTAATCTGCTGATTTTAATTGATTTGCTATTGGCACGAAATCACATAATTTACTAAGTCAACTTTTGTTTGAAAATTATATTTATTACATCTTACCAAAGTTTTATTAACGAGATAAAAATAATCTTAAATTATTTTTACAACATTGTTTTAACAGGGCACGAGTAAGACAATAATTTAAAATGTTAAATTTAATTGCATCCGTTTTAGAACAGTTATCTAATGTATTATTTTATTGATGTCAGCATTTAACAATCGTTTTAACCTTCGACTGTTTCTAATTTGTGTCAGTTATTATTAAATGTAATAAAATAACTACTTCTATTTTTACTCGGTTTGTAAATTATTAGCAATGATTATAATAATAGAGTTTTCATTTCAACGTCATAATTAGAATTGTAACATTTTATTATAACAAACTTCGGTATAAGACAATTTAAAATTAAAGTCATTTCATCAATGAATATTAGCAATTTTCCTAAGTACACATTTTGTAAAATTTATACTCATTTTTATCTATTTATTGATTTGACATTTACTTGGAAGAACTCCATTATAATACGGTAAAAATATCAAAGTATTTTAGTCATTTTTATCTATTTAGAATTTTAAGATCTTTAAGAATTCTTTCAGTGCGTATGACGACAGTAAGAAAATCGATTATTTGAAAGAAATTATGATAATTATAACTTATTTATAATGCCCAGTTTGGTGAAATAATTATTAACATGACTTTGAATTTATTCAATACAGAAAACAAAAAAAAATGCTGATCATTTAAAATGATCAGCCCGTCGAAATAAATACATCTACATTCATTTGAACGACCAAAGGCGTAAGCGCTATATATACACGATAAATAATACTCCAATTTTTAAATGAGCCAATTTTATTAAATCATTTAAACACGTAAAAGATTTTCCCCATAAAACATTTCATTGATAATCTAATCTCACTAATCAAATATATACAAAATGTTTACAATGCAACCATAAAATAGATCTTCCAATAACTACTTTCGTTTTAATAATTGTTATATCAAATAAAACTCTCAAGAAACTATGAAATCTACAATAATCAAACTTGGGTAATGATTCCAGTAATACTAGTGTCTTGTAAGATATTTTATTATTAATCACACATTTACAAATAAGTTGCGTGTAGCCCATTCAATATTGACGTTATATATTAATGAGTATTTGTAATTTAACATGCTTTAAATATATAATAATTAATAATAGTAAACGTAAACTTTGGCAAAAAAATTCACAATAAAATTCACTTGTTGGCGCTCTTTTCATACAATAATCATAAAAAAAATATTTTACCCATATAATAACCACTTTCAAACTCGTATGAAGTACATATTACAAATCTGAAGAAAATTGCAAATAAAAACAGGTTTCCGAAACAAGTATCATTGCTGACCATTGGCGATTATTTGAACGATTATATAAATACTTCAAGTATTTTTTACGATACATTTATAAAATTTGCACATTCATAATAATATGCTTTTTATTTGTCTTAACACTTACTAACCATGCACTTCAAAATCAATAACAATTAACATACTTATTTTACGTGGGTAAAGCAACTAAAATATCAGTATGGTTACATTAAAAAAATAGGAATCATTCAATTATTCATATATATGCATACATACAACAAAGATTAGGACAAATATACAATATTTTTTTTGAATAAAACTATTTGACTGCGCAGATGTAGACAAGAGATAAAATTAATATTATTCTTGTGGTTTGATAAATAACATTGAGACAAGTATAATATTAAAATCAATTTATCTGGTCCACTATAAAAAAATCATATGAAAGAAATCTATTATAAATTGCCCCAAGAACTATCTTTATTTATTGCCGCTTTAATCAACCAATAATTACTGTTAGGTAGGCTAAATGCGATCGTGTATTGGTTTATATTATTAATGGTTCACACGTTTGGTGAAATTTAAAGAAAGTTCGTTTCTTACCATTGTAATATTATAGATTTCAGTCATAATTTTATAATTTTAACCAATAAAAAAAAAGACAAAGACACTACTTGTCTGATACCAATATTTTACCGGAAAATATTTTTCATTATGGAAGTTTGTTAGTAAAATAAATGTGTGCCATTCACTGTATGTCTAGGCATGACTCGTACATTCGAAACGTAAATTCTCGTTCGACGATTGTAATGAAATTATTGCCCAATCCATCATTTAGATCTGCGAAATGCCAAAGAACTCGGTTTACAAATATTATTATTTCCATATAAAATCAACCGTCATAAAATTAAATTCAATGCTCATAGGCAGGCATCGATTTCAATAGTCAATATTCATCGGCATAGCAACAATGTCGAAAAGCGAATATAAGATATATTTTTTGAACAATTTGATCCTATTGGTTATAGAGACTGATTTCGCCGATCGATTGAGAATTTCAGCAGATTTTTATTTAAAATCTGATTTGATGGACATTATTTACTTACTGAAAGAAGTCACTCCTTTCCATACATCATATAATACCGCTTTAAAAAATGATGCAACTATTTCATATTAAAAAAAAATGGTTAGGTAAAATCACAGCCGGTTTTACTGAGCAACTATGAACTTTAATTCAATTAATACAGTTAAAACATCAAATCAGTAATATGGCCAAGGTATGCTGAAAATCTAAGACAAATATCATGTGTAACATGTTCATGCTTTGTGGCATTTAATGAAGATACTATGCCAGCTAGAATTTAAAATTACAGCAACAGTAAGTTGTTGTATGATATCAAATTGAATTCCAAATCAGGGGCGGTCAACCTGTCACTTGTCACTTAGTAACACAAGGGAATATTTTGAATTTTGAATGAAAAATGTTGACTGATCGTCGAAAAAAAGGTGTCATTCGAATATATGAGAAATCGTGTAGCGCGTGTATGATTAAAAGCCACCAAATGTAACCGCAAATCTTCATCACACAAACAACAACATATTTATATCTCACTATGTTGTAAATTTAAAATACCTATATGCAGTATTTTCAATAAAACTTATTGTTTATTTGGATTTTCATATATATTTTTTTTTTTAATTTTGCAAATATTTAAATTCTAATAAAAGAAAAATTACAGCTTAAGCCAATGCGCCAAATATTTAAAAGTTGAAAGAACATGCGAGAAAAACGGGATGATAATTTATTGTAAGTCACTCGAGATCAACTCGAGGTAAATTGACATCACAAACGCCCTTGTCTTAGGTCTCAAATTTTAGATTGAATAATCTATATTTGACATTGACCTTACCGGGAATCGGGCCCAAATTTGCCCGGTCTATAGAGCAAGCTCTAACCAACTAGACTGCAGCAGGCAATTTTAAATTATCACTAATATAAATCATCTGATACGCGAAGATTTTTTCAATGAATAGGCTTGATTTTTGGCACACTTGAATAAAAGAGTTCGCTATTCCTATTATAGAAATTTTGTCGATGACAAAATGTCTAAAGTTCATTGTGTACTTAACATGAGAACCGCCTATGAAGGAAGCGAATATCGCGGTTACTTAACATGTATGTCATGATTTGAGTATTGTGCTAAGATAGATATTAGCATAAATAGATATGGGACTTAATACCACGCATGCGCGACCACTAGGTTAATGTTTAACAATGATCAGTTGCCCAATAACACGTGACTATCATTTTCAAATCCATTAAAATTCCTCAGAAGAACAATTTAAATCAAAACGCAGACTTGTCTGCCTCCTTCTAACCGGCGTGTAAGTCATAACATGTATTTGTTAAATAAAAATGACAGCTTTTAATAAATTGTTCCAATTACTCGATACATTATTGATTAAATCTATTTTATTTAAAAATTAATGATGCAAATTATCGAGGCGTAATAAAATATAAAATCTTTGGCAATCTATTGATGAAAATTATATTAGGATACATTTTAATTCAATTATAATTATCTTAACGGAAATGGAATTGAACGGAAAAAATTACAGCAATTACAAATGCTTCTTTTTATATAATTAACAGCTTATTACGAATATATCATTGTCTAATAACCCATTTTTAAAGTTCATCGGTGAAAAAATGTATTTAATTTTCACTATCAATATATTTGTTGAGCTTGGTATAATATTTGTACGGTTACCCATATCAAACATTCCATACCACAAATAGCGAAATTTCAATATATTATAGTGTGGTAAATTTTGTTTTGATAGCGTTTCATTACAAATTTTACCAATGTTGTCAGTGTTGTTAACATATTTCTATTTAGAACAGTTCTCCAATTAATTAAAAAATACCTTTTTTTTTAAAATGAATGTTTTTATATTTATCCAAATTTTATTTTTTACAGGTAAGCTACATCAATATCCATCTCCTTATTACGGCTGAAGTATGCTAAAAGAATTGTAAGTAGCTAAAAATTAATAGAAAGTTAGTATATATATATAAAAAAAAAAAAATTGGCTTAACCCATTCTGTTTTTATGATTAATACTGATTTAAAGATAAAGGAAGTCGATTTTCCAATAAAAGATTATACATTGCTGGAATACAAAGCATAATATAAGAATTTTAGAATTGAGTTATCTCTTTTGCGTTTTGCATGATGTAGAATGAGGAAATGTCTAAAAATTGTTACACTGTACAATAATCATTCACGTTAGATTTATAAAACATATTTTTGCTGAATAAATTACATTACACTTTGAACTTTACGTAAATTGCCATTCCTCTACGGCAATTGTACTGCAATTTGTAAAGCGGCGAAGAAACTGTATTTTGTACTTTTATGTACAAATCGTAATAATTAAAACCCAGCTTAAATAAATGTAATTAAATAATTTTAAAATGGACACATTGAGCCACTGATTGATTGGATACGAAAATATTTATACTGAAAGTATTTAAAGATTCAGAGGTGAAAGGCAAAGAAAATCTTATGAGGAAATATATACATAATATGTTTTACTGTCCCTACACTATATATGTTTGAAACAGTGTAATATAATGGATGATAATATGATATACTGGGTAAATCCTGACGTCGTGGAAGACAACTGATGACCATCCATAAGATTTACTTGAACAATTTACAAGATGTACTGGGAATATGAAGACATGGGAGGAACCAAAAAGACTGATGGGGGATAAAGAATCTTGGATGACCGCGTGGTCTTACGTTTAAATTACATTTGCTTGCAAACCAACCAACATTTAATCACTGCTATAATTTTTTGAGCTTTATTTTGGCACTACCTTTAAAGGATTTTTTTTTACTTCTGGACGTTTCATTATGATTAAATTATTTTTTAATCTACTACGTCATTTTCGTTTGAAATATCCTGTCTTGAACAAATAAATATATATTTGCAGTACATCTGGTAATATTTGTAAGCGACCAACAACACCATTTTCAATATAACTTTTTCTTGAACATTTTTAAATTATCTGTATCTAATGATTTTTGTTTATGTCTGTTTTTTTTCCTTATTTTTATTATGAAAAAACATAATATATTTTATCTGTGATCAATTAGAATAGAGTACAATTACAAATAAGGATTTAAAATCATCAGTACAAATTTTTCGATAGATTTTCAAATCAATTTTAACAATTTTAATCTAAAAACAGTACAATTTACAAGATCGGGTCTTGGTAAAAAAAACATATATATAATATCATTGATAATATTATAGCTCTTCCCAAATCGATTTTTAAATTACTTTACAAAAATTAGCTGAAAGTTAAATGCCAACCGCCTCCTACAGGCAGTAAGTAAATCTCGTTTTGTATGGTCAGACATATTTATGTGTTGCTTAACCTTAAAGCACAGGTCGCGTATGGTGACCCTTGCGTCATTATTTCATCTTGGATGCACAGTTCTGTCAAACAGATATGCAGTCTTAAGCCCTGAAATTAAAAAAAAAATGCGTAGATAATAATGTAATATCCATAAAAAAAGTATAAGCCATTGCATTTGAATGTTTTTGTTATTAATGAGAAAATTGCAATCATTCCTAACGAGATCCTGATTGAGTAAAACTTTATACGTATATATCATATTCCAAAATTATGTAAATACCTTTTCTATTTTCAGCCACAATTTGTAAGCAAAATGTTACCATTTTTTCGTTGAAATTTAGCTAATATAAATCTGTCATTTTTCTGACACATTTGAAACTAGAAATAATATCAAGAATGTGTTTTCAATCACTTCTTTATATTTAAATTTAGAATGTCAATGCGTAAGTAGATTACTTTTCTAGGCATCATTTTTAAATTACTTTTTGCTGTCAATATTTTTTTGTGGATTCATACTTCAAAATATTTTAAACATTACTATTGCGCCTTTAATAACTATCGAAGACAATTAAAGACAAAATGTTTTCTAATAGCCGTATTTGTTCACGATTGATGGCTAGCAGATTGACAAATAGTGTAATTTGTACGATAATTGCACGCTGAATATTTATTTACACATATAAATACATTTAGTAATCTAAAAACTACTGTTAACACCATGCATGCATTCTCGTAAAGTCAATATTGAATATGCACTGATGATAAGATCGAATATTTGGCATATTAATAATAAATTACCAACTAAGAATTAGATTAAAAAAAATGAACGCATAACCATAAGATTAACATGCAAGTATGATGTTATTAGATCAAAAAACGCGTTGATGGAATCACGTGCGAGCTGATATCGAGATATAATTGATAAGATAACTGTCAGTTATTGCTTCTTGTCCATTTTTAAATTTTAATGATTTATTTTCATTGATCTGTAACACTACATTCACTTCTTCGCGTTGAGCTGAACTGTAAAAAGGAGACAAAAACGCTTTTACGATATATTGAGTGAACGTGTTTTTTTATGTAAAATGTGTGGATATTGGAACGCTTTCTTTGACATGGTATATAAGTGTGTTAGAAAGAATTCATTGACAGTATTCGTAATGACAAAAGTAACTTTTGAAAAAAATAAGTGTAAAAGAATATTTTTGAGTGATAATTATATTATCACATATACAAAACCTGCTTACCAAGAATAAACATTTTGCTAAGATATATAGGTGCCCCAGTGTCATTTTAAGCCACAATATTGCTAAGCATGCAATTATGTATATGATTGAGATAATTTGTTCGCAAAGAAAAGTTGCACATATCGACCCGTAATAGGCAGAAAATCGTAGCCGACAATTTATAAATTTTACAAGAGATGGTTCGAAGTTCGAAACAGTAATTCCTTAAATGCTCAATAGATGATCGATTCCTATCCTGATATTATAGTAAAATTTTCTTACTACTTTCAGTTTTTTTATATCAGCGTTTCTAAACCGGGGTTCACGTAAAACAGACGATAATAAGTCAAAACACTAAAATGCACAGGTCCTAAAAAAGATCAATCAATTTTTTTGCCACTGACGATATTTAACAATTATCGGCTTTAAACGCAATTTACTCAATTGTGTCGCTTAAATTCTTTTGCAGAATATGAGTCGATATGCGTTACGTGAAATGCACGAGAATGAAAATGAAACGAAACACATTCTTTAATTCATTTTCTGTGGGCGCATCTGTAACTAATATACGTAGATGTACCATCAACGTACAAGATGGATTACGAGTTCACTAACGATTCAGTGAGAGCTTTAATGCATTAATTTCGTTTATTTCCCATATATATTACTCCTTATTTATCCGTATATTCATTTTATGTTCATTATTAAAAAATACCTCAAATAAAATATTTACTTATAAGCATCTTCTCAAATTGTTTAAAACTCGATTTATATGTGTCAATGTCTTATATTGCGTAGTATTTTTTTTTGTGCGTTTGCTAAATTCAAATTTGGAACGAAGAAAATCTTAGTCTGCTAACAGTGTTGCCCTTTAATGTACAATTTTTACCTTTTTAATTGAGTAGTGAGTAAAGATTAATTGAATTTAAATAAATTGTTTAGGCCTTGGTTGCAATCATGACCTTTCAAAAGCGATGATAAGTTGTAGCGTACAGATATAAACGAAATCGCAACATACAGGTTGTGAAAGGACCCGCATGTTAATAAAATAAAATAAACCATTTTGTACGTCGAAGGCTGCCACTAATGAAAATATTGAATAGTGTGTATATTGCAGCCCCCTCCGTTTTGTTAAAGTGGTCAACACTCTTGCGCTAAGACAAGTTATGTTAAAATGCTCCATAAAGAGTCCATCAGATGGACATTGGATGCGGAAATATGTTTAAAAAAATGACTGTGCCAATATTTTTTATTTCAAATAATAAATGTTCTTATTTCAAGGCAGCGTGCTAGTTCTGATATTCCATATATATTTATGAAATATGTATGTATGGTCTTCTAATGTGCTTGACGAAATAATACTGTATATAAATTATAAAGTTTATATTATCCATCTACTTATATAATAATTGTGTTTCATTAAAAGAATGATTAATGCATTAAAACAATTTTTGCAGTACTTAATCAACATAATATAATACGATAACAACTTTCATATTGATACAATTCAAACGAATTATAGCGTATCAACTATTCATAAAGAAACGTTTACCTAACAAAAGTTATCTTTATCAACTGATATCATTTGGGAAATCAATTAAATGGTTTTAAATAAGACATGTTTCAGATCAATTGAATTTAAAGCAACACAATAAATGTGATTAGGCTTTGATCGATTTATTTTTCCAATAGATTAATCGCATTGAAATGAATTTTATAGGCACGAATGGCAGTTCAATCTAGTTGTCATTGTCTAAAGCAGCCATCTTGATAAATTCGCTGTCACTTTTCGAATCATTTCAAAATCTTTATCACGTAACTCGTACAAAACAACAATGTTTTGTTTTAGTGTCACGAAGTTCAATGTCTGGATCGCTCTCGTGAAAATTACGTATCTACATATTCTATGAACATTATCTTGTTTTTGCTTGTATACTTAAATACGTAATTTATTCATTATTCCATTTTTGAATTTACAAGAAATGCCATCACATAGATGTCGTTAAATTAAAACTTTTTGTGTTGTAACTATCTTCAAAGGCGTATCATCATCGTTTTTTTAATAATAATAATAATAAATATATTCATTTGAATGGTTATAATTAAAAATATCCACTGCAAACTTCACAATAAAGACAAATAAAAACTTCTCTTTGGAAGTTTTACAGCCTTTGAACCACGTAACTCAACTGCCGCCTGTGCCACCGTAACTCAATACCGCCTGTGTGGTCGAGCGGTCAACGTTGTTGGCTTCGGCTACGGAGGGCTCGGGTTCAAATCCCGGTATGGACAGTTTTATAAATTGATTTTTCAATCGATTTATGAATTTCTGTTCAAAGGCATGGATGTATGTGATGTCTTGAATTCCCCCCTCTCACCCATCCTATCCTATGAACGGGGCGCATCGAGAGCGATTAGCTTACCACTAATCCTGTCCTAGCTCTATCCTTCTATACCTACTCTATTTGGAAAAAGAGAGGTTGAGCAACTGAGTAACAAGCAGTTCTCGTAGAAACACTTCTGTTGAGATAAACTCCATTAAGCGTCCATATGCTCCACATTGGGAGCGGACATGGTTAAAAAAAAACTCAACTACTTCAACTTATTTAATTATCATTTTTCATTTAAATTTATATTTATTGTAATAAAATCCCACGTTAACAAAAGGAAACCTTTTGTGGCAATTAATGACAAAGTGCACATGTGCTTAATTCCACTTTAAGTATCCATATCAAATAACCCGTATTTAAAACATTTTTTTCTCTCTTTTGGATATAAACATATTTTTTTTAATTTGGTGCATATCTATATTTAGATTGTGTCAATTCTTTTTTTTATAAAAAAAATATTTGAGCTAATGAGCCAAATTTAAATTTGACATTGACCTTACCGGGAATCGAACCCAGACCAACCAGGTCGGTAGAAGAAGCTCTACTAACTAGACCACAGCAGACGACATTTTACATGTATACATGAGCAGCAACATCTAATCATTATCGATGCCAATAAGCAGTGCTATTAACTACGCCACTGGAAAATTAGCGATTGTTTAGTTGGAATATTAATGAAACATTTATTATGTGGTTTTGTTAAATAATATTAATAGGGTTCATTGCCTTGCATCTTTTATTATAAAATCCAGAAGGAAAAGTATTGGACCTTCAAATATTTAATGGCCATAATCCATCACTGTATTAGAACGAACAGTCAGCACAATTTATATTTATTGAATATGTATTTCATAAAAAGATATGTACCCAAAAAGTATTTAAATCTTCTTACGGTAAGACGCAGCTAATATATTATTAAGTTTTTAGAAATTTCTTAATATTATATATTTTCGACGTCGACTGTATCTATGAGTGACCACTTTTTTGTCGTTGTAAAAAAATAATTAATTCAAGTAAAATCCCTCATCAAATCTGAAAAAAAATAGCAAATATTTGTTGTATTAAGAATATAACTCTCGTTTTCGAGCTCCTTTTTTAAATAAAAGAAAAAGATTGATGTTATTTCACAGCGGGCGATGTCTCAATTTATTAGTTTGCTTATAGATTTGGCTATTTCTAGATATTTTAAAAATATAAGTGATTGTTTTATGATTTTTTTAAAACTTGATTTGAAAAATCTTACGTAGGTTTTGTTAATTGTAGTAATAAATAATAGATTTCGCTTTTTTAAATAAATTCAATCAAGATACCTTTCTTGCTTTTTTTTATATTGTAGGTTTTCTAACATCATTTCTACTTTCGACTTATGACACTTTTGATCTGAAATTAAGCCAAAATATTTTGATTTGTTTTCGGTTCTTTCCTACATCAAACCTTCCATCAACCAATTGACTGAAAATATTAGCATCGTTGTGCAATGTGATCAGAATTTTTACATTTTATAGATATTTGAATAAATAAATGTATTATGTAATTTTTGCATACATTAGTTTTGCTAACCGGGTAAATATTTACAATTAAATAAGACTTTATAAGAGTTTATATTAAAAAAAAACTTGCTCAAAAAAATCTTAAACTAGCGAAGGCATTCCCGTTAAAGAAATATCATTAAAAAGCACGTTCTTATTATATGTTACGGAATCAAAAAGATTTACGGATTTGAGTCCTTCACAACTGTGTACACTTATACATATTTTGTTACTAACGACACGGGTTTCGTCTTTCGGTATATTCAGTCATTCAAGGCCATGGATAAACTTAAACCAACGCATAAACGGTTGTAAGCAGTTGTATCGTAAGGATAAAACATATTATCACTAAGTTAAAAGTCAGAAGAAAACAAATACAGAATTAATTTTTAATATTTCTTGTTAACCCACTCTTCTCAAACCGTCTTTACTGGCGAAATTTAAATGAGTGTCGGATAATTCTTTATGGAACTAATACATCAGAAGCAAAACACTAAATAGGAAAATCACGAGTAGAAAGTAAGTCTATTGTAGTTCGTTATGATAATGGTTCAAAAAATAACGTAAAAATTAAGTTTATTCTCGCATTATCTTCATTTCGATTTTTTATCCATAATTAGGATTCTAAATCACCAATGGCGAATTTTCCGTTACGCCTAGTTTTGATTTATCCGTAATGTTGTTTTGTTTTATTGTTTATTACATAGACTGCAGTAATAATAATATTCGAGTAACGATAAATCGATTGAACTAGATTCCGTGAATTATTTGCCATTAGTCCGCTTTCACTTAAAGACATCGTTGGGTTAATTAAGCTCGATATTGTGCAATTATTTAAATCTATTCATAGGCATATCTGATCAAATTAATTCATTTAATTCTTTTGGACTTCGTACGTATAAGTATGTTATTTTTTTCGAAGATTTATTATCAACTGAGCGCTGCATAAAAACAAAATGTTCAAATTTTTTCTGTATTTTCTTTATTACGATTTCGCTTCAACCATGTCAAAAAACAACGACAACTGGCTTTTATTTAGTCGATTAACCTCTCTTTTTTTGGAAAAGAACTAGAGTTAGTTGTTAGCTAATCGCTCTCGCTGAGCCCAACTTTTAAGATTTGATAAGTGGGAGAGTATGTTAACATCACCTGCCTGTGAATTTGAATACATAGATCGATTTAAAAAAAATGCAAATATTTATACTGACATTCAAACCCGTGGTTACTGAAACAGAATAAAAATATCAAGAGTGCCGACCACTTTTATAAATATTTAGGAAATTCCTTGAGAATGTTGAAATACTAAAAGTTATAATATGGCTAAGAATTGAGCAGAACAAACAGCTAGCTAACTTATCAGGAAAAAATGATGTATTTAAAAATTAAGAAAAACTTAAAAGCACACATTTATAAATATACATATTTAAGATAATTAGTCTCTCGCAAAGAAATGAATGGATTGACGTTTTCACGATTTTTAAAAGTATGTTTTCATTTCGAGAAAATACAATTTTAATAGTTGCTGAAAACCATGTAAATTAAACTGTCTAGTTGACTCAATCTCTTTTCGTTGTACTCACTTTAAATTGAAATATTTTTGAGGTGGTCATAAAAAGATATTTAATGAAATGAACATAATTGTCTTATAAAGATAAAACAAGCAAATGACCAGAAAGTCAGATTACATATTTTTACTAAACATTGTCAAAAAAATAATGAAAACTTACAAAGTAATAAATATGCGGTGAGCTCACTAAATAAAATCCATACATCATATTGCCGTTCATATTTTAAGTTTGACAGACCCGGGCTTAATCCGACCAATACTGGACCAAATATTATTCATGTCGTTATGCAATCGAGCACGTTTGTTTTTGATTTATGAGCAAACAGACCGTTTGAATTTAATTAATGTAATGAGAAGTGTTTTTGTTAATGGACAAATAACTAAATATCATATACAAACTATGATATATGATCACTAGCAATTGAACACGTCCAGTAGTTATTCAATGTTCATAATCAAGCATTATTTAATATTAGTAATTTATATATTAAATTATAATTATTAGATTAAGTATCAAAGATGATATATTTTCAAATAATTTAGTTGTTATAGATTATTAATTCTTTCTTTTATTGCTATATACATACACTACTATTCACTACTATTTACTAATTGGAAATTTCATAATAAAGGGGAAAGTCGTAGCAGTATAAAACATCCAGAAACTTGATCAGTCTCCTAAAAGCACACACCGACAACTTTATTGAGAACTTTGTAGGTTCATCTTGCTTGCTACATCTTTAAGATCGATTTTAAGAACTTAAAGATTAAAAAACTTACTCTGAATCTAAAGACAAAAAAACTACTTACAAGTACTTACAATAGATACAATGCAGTAAACTATAATATTAAATTCTAGTAGTATTGTTTTGGACAGTAATTCAAGCAAATTTGCTTTACTACATGCTACTTTTCATCTTGAAAATTAACAAAACGTCGCTAATAACAATTCAGATCTGTAGGAAATTAAACTAAACATATAAAAATGCTAAATTATCTTCCATGAAAATCAGAGAAACCAATAATTCACGTGAAATATCAGTCATCATAACGTGTCAAATGGAACTTCTTAAAACAAACCATAGAGCATATTTGAAATATTATATTTTGACGTTTCATAAACATATTTTTCAATTTGCATGAATTATCGGTTTTATTGATTCTAAATATGGGTTGCTTAATATGTACGTAACCGCAATTAAATTGTCAAGAGAAATTGCATTGTTTAAGGGTTTTATTTAACGTTTGAGGAGTAAAATAGTTACATGTTTTAAAGCATATTTAGAGTAATTTATTAATAACATTAGATATTGTGCAAAAGAACAGCTCAAGAATATAATGTGATAACATTAAAAGACTCACGAGCAAGTTTGTTATATAAACAAATATATGGTTATAATAATATCTTGAATTAAACGCACTAACGATAAGAGTATTTACATATCTACAGGCGACTACCTGTCAACGTTCAACTATTATTGTTTGAATATAATACTACTTATAAAATAGTAGCATAAGGCCATGAAATGTTTACCACTCCCTACAAAATGTCAGTAGTAGGTTTCTAATGAGATCAATCGAAAAAGGCATCGATTATAATTGTCTTATTGCAAAACCCGGATTAAGAAAAACAAGGTCGTCAAGTTTTTTGCTGTGTTGAAAATTATCACGTTGTCTCCTGTTACCAACTGACGCCCAATTTAAACAAAGGCGTATTCGCATCTTTCAATATTATTAAATCTGACCAAATATATTTATTGATTTAGTATCAATCTCACGACATATAGTATTCTCAGTGTGCAGTTTTTATAGTAAACATGATTAGCATAAACATTGTTGTTCCAACGATAATATATTATAAAGTTGTTTTTTGTTGTGTTTATCGACGTTTAAAAATTTACGATTCTAAGCTTATCTTCTAGATTCAAATAATCTATAATCTTTCTTAGAATGTTGACTTTAGTAAAAAAAATACTGTATTTATATATATTTTTATACAACTTAGTAAAATAACAATGCACACTTTTTTATGTAGGTTTTTTATTGATAAGCCAGTCGTTAACGCAAAAAAGATTTTTTATGTGACATTGAGTTTTAAAAAAAATCTGTAAGGCCGTCAAACATATTTTCGTTGCCTTTAAAGAATTGATATAATAAAAAACTTTTCGCTTATAACTTACATATCTAAATTATTAATTTAAGAACCATTGTGTGGTTAATATTTCAAAAAATGATAAAGATATTTTTTACAAAATAAACAGTCTCACAAGAATTTTCTTATATTATTGTAGTATATATGTATGTTATTATATCATGTTTTTTTCAGTACTCAAAACTCTGATAAAATTATTTTTTGAATAAATGAGAAAAACAACGCAGATCAATGTGAATATGACCTTATGATCACGCCAAAACACGTAGAGGTGTTGTTTTGTTAGCAAACAGTCATTTTCTATCCCAGAGTCTTTTATTTTTAGCCATGTCAAGCCTTGGGCAATTTCATTTTAGTTGTTAAGTCGAAATTGCTACAATTATAATTGTATCTCGGAAACTGTCACGACTCGAAAATAATTGGAGTGATATGGAATTTTGATTACATTTGCAACGATTGTTTTAAGTTGAGCAATTTTATGGAATTAAAAAAGTATTATTATAATAAGAGCATTTTTTGTACATATTATCTCAATCCAAATTGTTATGCATACAGCATAAGAAATAAAAATAAATCTTTGTATTGCATTAGCCGTAAAAAGTAATTTTGTTTAAAGATATATTTATAATGCCGGGTATAGTATTCAGAGCTATTTTCATTAATTTTTGTGCAGTTTTTTGATCGTTGATTCATTAATAAGTGAACTACTTCAACCAATTTATCCGATTTCAAAAAAAGAACAATCATTCTTTTATAGCTATTAAAAATGACTTTGTTGTATCTTAACTTTAGCCTGTTTCCAAATAGCGTATGTTGTATTATTAACTAATTGACAACATACGCAACCGAATTTTAAGTCTTAAAAATCTTGCTTCATAATTTGCAGTGATAATGAGTTAATCATTTTAATAAGATAAATCTCAGTGAGCTTGTGTAAATAAATACATTATTTTAAAAAGCATAGTCACGAACCGTATCGTTTTGTAATATCCAAACATTATAACACGTAATCCGTCAAAATATCTTATTGTTTTGTTTTCTTTTTGTAGTAAATAAAACGAGTTAACTTGTTCATGTACGAAAAGTATCCATTATAATGAGCCGTGTGCTGTAATATTAAATTTTGCAATGCACTGTTACGTTTTGTTGATTTCACCGAAAAAAAAAACTCAAGGACACTTGTATGTTTTTAGTCGATTCGAGATTGGTTACTTGATAAAAATATTATTTAATTTTAGTATGCACGTATAATAATATAAAATACATAAATAAAACAAAGCATTAATTATTATATTTCATGCTTCTTAGTCAAGAACAATAAATTAAGATATATTTCTCAGAGATTGTCTAAATGGTTAACATGGTCTCAGATATACCAATTAGTCAAAAAAATATTGGGTTATCCTCTATTAATAATTTATATAACTAAACACATACGTGATCCTGTTTCAAAAATATATCTTTCAGATTTAGTTATTGAAAATTGATTATGTACAAATGATTTTTTGAGTTTCGTTTTATTCTATTACGCGATCATGGATTTAGTCCCTGAATGGAGACATTTACATTAGTTTGTTAATCTTTTTTAATTTTGTTGTCCTCTCTAGTCACAGCCTTTCCCCTCCATAAGATTCTCAAAATATCGTATATATCTAGAAAAATCAACTAACGATTGACTTGCCATCAACAATATCTTTCTTTCGCCCATTATTCTTTCTTTTTCCTCCGAAAAGAGAGAGAGTCACTGACCTTAAAACAGTTATTATTAAGTAAATTCTGTAAAACAGGATTTTTTAGAAGTCCCTTTATTATAAACTAGTAGTTGACACATATAAAATCACTGCTTTACCGTATACTTAACTGGTATCTTTTGTCCTACAATTCTTCTCCACTTAAATAACGTTGATAATGTTTTTCACCAACATTATTTTCATGCTGTTTTAAAGATTATGTCTGTACTTTCAAAATATTTTGTATGTACACGGTTTCTAAAATTCTACTTTTAATATAGAGAGTTTCTTAACCCCGTAAACTAAACTTTAAATTATTATTTTCAAACAGTATAATCTGAACACACATTCAATTCTTGATTCTATATGACTCGTGGCAGTATATTAGAAAGAAAAGTGTGTGACTATCGTACAAATTATGTTTGCTTGAATAAATTGTTATATTGTAAAAAGTTTTGGACAAGGCACGTTGACGATACGCAAAAAAATACGACTAAATATAAAATTGATGTTACGATAAACTATTTAGATAAAAATATTGTTGTAGACAGTCGAAACGGATGCATTATGAAATACTTTACGTGCATCGTTCAAAAGACATTTGGGCCAAGACCACTCAGATAAAATAGTTACGTCGTATGAAATACAATACTAAATTGGTATTGACAGATCTAGTGTCACCTTTTTAAGAAAAAAAAGTGTTTAATAATAATTCTGTATTATATCAAGTGCTGTAACCAATTTTGCTTGACGTAAGATAAGTTGATTAATCAGTTTTAAAGAAGGGGTATAATAGTACACGCTTAAAAGATCACTACAATGAACGCTATTGGATAAACTGCTTGGCTTTCATGTTTCCTCAAAGTAAATAAATAATTAATGTGGCAATAAGAAAAAATATTATAATTTTTCATAAATATTAAGTAAATGTCAAAAAATAATGACATATTTCATTTTGACATTTTTCGTGTATCAACGTTTAAGCGAACATATTCAAATTAGAAAGAAGATTTACGGGCTCGTTCTAATAAATTTCACAAATCAATTATATAATTTTGCATATTCAGTATCAAAATAGACAAATTTATATGAAATATAAACACAGTAATATGTATTTTGTTATTAATTGTTTAATGCGGACATTATCGAGACGACTCTTGTTGTTAACCTCTTTTATAAATGCCAATCGAATCAATCATGGTGAATAGTGGGACATTTTTTTTGGCTGTTCGCAATTGTTTGCTCAGAAAAGATGACTGTCGCGTGTTCGTAACTTGTATTTATTTTGTAACTGTGTATTAAACGCCCCTTTCGATTCTGACAGCTGTCATTATATGCCTGACAGTGAATTCGTGCACCTTTGACATCGTATTCTAGCATAGTGACTTATGCAAGTGAATGACTCTTATTTGACCCCTTTAAAATGGCGTACCCTATATTTTTCTCAACGGTATAATAAAATGACAGACAGATAACATTAAACACATTCTTATTAGATGTATGACGTATGTATGTTAAAATATGACCGTTCAATTATGTATTTAAATTATAACTAAGCTTAAAAAAATAGTACTTATCATTTTAAAAGATGTTTGTTTTAATTGATGAGACAAACAAGTATGATTGAAAATCTACAAAACGTCTCATATTTTCCACTCAAAGGAAAACGGTAAGTTGGAAAACTGTGACATTGCAAGATGGACGGAATATGACAATATTTGTGAAAGCTGCAAGTTATCGATTGGTGTAGAAAGGTGAAGGACCGTGTGGAGTGAAGGATATTAGTGGAGGCGGCCAAGGCTCACCTTGGACTGTAGCGCCAAGAAAAAGGAAGAAGAAATTACAATATATTCATTCAGTGCCCAGAATATTTTACATTATTTTATCGAATTAGTGTGTAATTATTTCAATAGAAAATCTTCTTCTTAATTAATTACAATAAATATAAATGAAAAAATATTTTTATTTAATGCATTGTACCAATTGGTTTACTATCACCTAATGGAACCCAAATGTAAATTACTGACAATTTTTATTTAACCCATGTCGCCCAACGTTACATTTAATATTATAATAAAAATAATAAAACATTTTTAGTACCTTTTCCACATAAAATTTATTAGATCAGGACCGGTTTCGCTCATGATGAGCATTGTCAACTGATGATGCTCATCATGAGCGAAACCGGTCCTGATCTAATAAATTTTATGTGGAAAAAGTACTAAAAATGTTTTATTATTTTTATTATAATGCCATTCCACCAAGTATTGACAGTGAACACCTTAAAAGTGTTTAATATTAAAGTTGTCCTATATGTCCATGATTCAAAGATGAAGTAATAAATTTCAAGATGTTTGAAAATTATATTTTCTTGAAAAAATATTGGAACGAGGAGTTCAACTTGTATATCAATTTCAAACAATCGGTGTTAACAAAATCAAGCATATATATACATATATAAATATATTGATATACATATAACATCATTTATCTTTGAAACAAGTTATTAAATTTTGGATTTTTTTCTCTCAGAACTATTAAGAATGAGCGCTTTGTTTGCTTTATTATTTTAAGGAATATAACATTATGCATAAGTACGCCAATGATTTTTGTGAGCTTAAATGGATACATAGCATCGCAATCTTTTTTAGACCTTTAGAAATAGCTTTCTAATAATTTCAAAAGGCAGTACCGGAACAATTTTATTATTATGTCAGGTGCGTAAGTATGTTTAGTTTTTTTTTTTTACTTTATCGTCATAATCATCGATCAAAATGTAAGCGCGTCATTCTGTACGAAATTACAGCATTGTCTATGAATATTGAACCACGACAGGCGTGCTATTGTTTTTGTGCGTTTCAGAAGTGTACATGAAATTCATTTTAAACATATTTCACATTATAAACAACATTTCAACTCTACAAACATTAACACGTATTACGTCAAAATCTGATACTAATGCAGTTGATAAGTATTCTTATAAGTATAAAGACATTCTCATATTTCTATTGTCGATTGCTTTAACCTAATTCCGTACACTTGTGCAAAGGTATTTTGATTTCAAATCTGCTTTAAAAAATATGTCATTTTTACAAAAACAATAAATGTCTAGTAGCTTCATTTTTTTATCACCAGGCAGCGCTAGTCTGAGCTGTGAAATTATTTTCATTCGTTCAATAAAAACAACAAAGATTCAAAAAATGTCTAAAACGAATAATGTTTTTACCATTTCCTGAAACAGATGAGTTTTGCTACGAATGCTGTTAAAAAAGAGTTATCAACTTTTACTGTACGTTATAACGTATATATCGACCCGTAATTGGCAGAAAATCGTAAGCGA
Organism: Himalopsyche tibetana; assembly: GCA_030503985.1. Classification (NCBI taxonomy): domain Eukaryota; kingdom Metazoa; phylum Arthropoda; class Insecta; order Trichoptera; family Rhyacophilidae; genus Himalopsyche; species Himalopsyche tibetana. The sequence goes on from JAPJYX010000014.1 coordinate 4,443,182, forward strand.
GAATTCACACATTTTACAGAGGGTTTTTTTTAACTTACGTACCTAAAAAATCGTAAAGAGAAACTTTAATTTATATTTCTAACCGCATTTAAGGAATTATTTTTACGAACTTTTACGCGAGGAAGTTAATAAATCATTTTGTTATGACTAAAACCCGAACATTTCTAGATCCATCAAAATCCATTCAAGATCTCTCAAAAAAAATAAATCATGAAATTTTATAAAATGTTGATACATCTGTCTAGTTGATTCATATTCAAATATAATTTAAATGCTACATTACATACTTTTTTTTATGCTCATTTATATAAAAGTAAATAATTATTGTAAGATCTTCCCGTCATTTCACAATGAAAATAATACATTAAATTATTAACCTATCACGTTTCGACCCTTTCATGTTTTTAACGTATTGTATCTTTTTGCATTGGCAGACACGCGATGATGACTTCATGTGTCTATTGTATCATGAATTACATAAAAAACGGTTTCAAAAAAGTGTTTGGAATATTTTATTTCTTGCAAACGGGACTTATTGGGAATTTAACAGTTGCTGGCACCTGAAATATATTGCCTATACATCGCCGTAATATGTACACGTACACTTTGTGTAACACTTTTTTACTGCACTATATCAAATATTCATTTCGTTCAAATATCGTGTTTGCTCGTACATCTTACGTTTATTTAAACATAATTTATTTAATATCATATCATTGTTTTAAAATTTACTTATTAAGAAAAGACAAAATTGTATTACCGACTATTACATGATGATTACAGCTTATTCGTAAAAGTTGCGATAGTCAGATGATGCTTTCCAAAGAAGCAAAGCACGAGTACACAACAAGTGGAAAAACAAAGTTGTCAAATCTAATTTCATAATAAAAATGAGCTTCCACAAAGTAACCGCCAAATCTGTTGAATATAAAAAACAAAATAAATTAATTAACTTAAAACTTAGGTGTAATAAATTTATTCATATATTATGTAAAGACAGAGTTTTTGGTCTAATCTTCAATATAATAACAATCGCATGCATTGTTTTTTATATTCAACAGATTTGGCGGTTACTTTGTGGAAGCTCATTTTTATTACATACTCATTACATAGTCCGATTGAGTGATGCCGAAATAGTTATAAACATTATTCAATTATTATTGTGGAACTTAATGCTTGTCATTTTTTCCCATATTTAAATTAAGTTTTTCCAAGTATTACCAATTAAATAATAAATTTATTGATACCCCTTTAACATAATAAAATTTCTTTTTGAAATGCTCACAACAATGGTCGTTCTCAAGCAATATAAAAAAAAAATTGCATTATATCCGTAAATATATTAAATTAATGATAATGTTTATATAACAAAAACATACATTAAAACAGAGTGATTTTTCTGACGTATAGGCATTGCTTACTTTAATCATTTAATATACCAATGAAAATTATAGAGAAGGTGTACTGACAACTTATTTAAAAGCGTTATTGATTCCTTGGCGACAAATTTATTATTTCAATCTAAGAATTTTGTATAAAAACTCCATCACCTTTTGACACCAATATAATAATTTAAAAGTAATGTGCGAAAATATACCATTCGTTCCACGATCAAAAATTGATTTCAAACAGTTTTCACGTGTGTCATACTAATTTATTTGGCAAATAAACAACACAGCAATCCTTGTACTGGTTTTTCGGATTGACTATTAACTAAACACAGGTGTTTTGTTAATTTGGAGTTTGCTTAAAACACTAGACAACCAATACATAATGTGTCTTTGTTCGGATCAAAACCATTTTATGATTATTTGAGTAAAACATATTATAACATAACACACAGCAGATATTAACATATATTTTTTTACAATTACAGTCGGGAATGTGTCTTGTTGCCTCGTTTAATTTATCCAATTCTTTCTTAGTTACACAAAATACATCTTATTTATGCTCACCTACAGCAAAATGATGGAAACCATCAGTTGGAAAGGGATATCAGCGAGATTTAGTCTCTCACATGTCGCTTTTTGTGACACAAAACACAAATAACTGAAAAACATAATAAAGCACTAAACACTCGTCATTATTTGACAAGATATAATTTTAAGGGCTTAAAATAATTCTATAATTCGATGACCTATAAAACGATAATTCAACAAATTGTTATTTTGAGTTATATTACCAATTTTATTCGAATACATTTTTCCTACAGTTTTAAAAAAAAAAACTAAAAAAAATATTAGTTTTCTGTACTAGGCAGTGATTTATGCATAAGAAATATAAACAATCTCTAAATTTCATATAAATACAATTTAAAATATCGTCTTATGGTTCTGTCAACGTTGCAGTAAATTTTAATTCAGTTGAAATAAATGACTTAACGATTCACTCAAAAGATGAGACAAAAAATAATTATCACTTTTTTACAACTCAATTTAGATATGTCAAAATTTAGGCCAGCCATATTTTAAATAAAAAAAAACAACGATAGTTATAGCACTATGGATCTAAGCCATTGATATTATATGGACATTATAAAAATGGTTTACATGTTGAACAACATACTTTTAAACATTTGGGTACACGACAGAAACTTTTATAAGTGACTCTCAGTTGTTTACCAGTATTTAAATTAATACAATAACAATTAACGAGTGATAGCTTGTTGTACTGAACCAATATGGCAAGATAATGCTCGTGTCACGATTTCACGAGCACAGAAATCGTATGTGGTTAAATTATTCAATGATCAAATTACCACATGTTTTTATAGCCCAAAATAATTGCCACTAAGCAGAAAATTTCGGGTAATTTTTTATGTAAGTTTCATTTTTCAACATTTACTACTTAAATTATATTGGAGATATTTTACTTCGGTAAAAAATCTGTAATTTGACTTAACTTTCTTACCCATACAAACCACATTAATGTGGTTACAAAAACCAACAATATTTTTAAACTATTCATATTGTCATGTGCGGCTATTTAAACATGTTCGACAAGCTAACCAAAAATTATATTTAAAAAACTAATTCCACACTTCTTAGCTACTCTCCCAAGAACTCTTGGAAAAAAGTTTTTATATGGATTATAAAATATACTTCAATATAAGATTTTTAAAAAAATGATGACTTCGCTATTCCACAGGCTGTGTAATAAATTGTTATGTGTTTTTTGTCTCGGAGCGAAGCATTTTCAGACTAAGTTATCAATTTTAATTTTATATTTAAAATAAACTTCTAAAGAGATACTGCCAAATTCATTGGAAATATCATATATCCTTCGCTCGCAATAGGTTATGCTTATGCATTATTAGGATTTAATTTAATATATTAATGATAAAAAAATAAGGCTTTTAAAATGTGGCACAGTATTATATGAATCCATTATTTTATTTAATTAAAATAATAATTGGAATAGTTTCAACTTATTCAACTCATAAATTGAAAATAAAGCACATTTATTGTTACGCTTTCTTTAATAAAAAATTCAAACACACGAGGATTCGAAGAAAAAAATATTCAACGTATCTATTTGAATTAAAAAACAATAAATACGCTACGTCACTGTGCTTAAATTAACATTATAAATTCGAATATAACTTTAAATAACATTCTTGTCTACTTGCTTCAATAATATAATGAATATTTGCCTAGCTTTTTAAAAAATGTCTCATGATTGTGTTTTTTTTTGTTTCAGGTATGTCTAAAATAAATCAGATGTTGCATGCCACAACAAACTGTAAACAAGAATATGTGGTAAGAATACAATAGAATAACTATGTATAATAGCTTATACTTAATTTGTGCATTGCAGTTGAGTATTACTTTTAAGGTGTTCACTGCCAAGTGTCAATACTTGGTGGAAAGGCATTATATTAAAAAATAAAACATTCATTTTTACTAACTCTACTTTAATTTTATATGATGAGGAAGTATCAGTGATTCTCTTGACGATATTTATTAACAATTGATAACATAACATTAGTACGAATTAGTGTTTTATTTTTTGAATCGTTGAGTTTATTTATAAATCACATAAATACGGCTAAGCTGAAAATATAAGTTAGATAAAACGATTCATTGGATGATCTTTTAAAAAAAATACGGATGGACAAAGTATAGTTGAACAAATAAATTTAAAAAAAATACATACATTGGGATTTAATGACCATTTTTATATATTTATACAAAAAAAATAATCTCACCAAACATTCGTCAAGATTTTTCCATTTTTATCACTGCTAGTATAATACATTGTGCGAAAATAATTCATGTAAGTGTCAAGAATATATATAAAATATATACCTGCATGTTATTAAGTATAAAACGTTTGTAGCTCATAGAAAAAATGGAACCGATAAAGTAATACGACAAAAGTGTACCATTCCCTAAGTGCTGAACGTTTATTTTGACTGTGCTTTGAATCGGTGATTACTCGATAGCCGCTACACTTTACGTAACTAATGAATTAATTAAATAATATTTTTTTATCTTGCCAATAATTAATAATATGATGTTTCCGCTGATCAAGAAAGTAGACTAATTTTCACATAAGAAAAATATATTAGTATTCAAGGGAAGTGTTGTTAAATAACATTCTAAAGATGCTTGCTGATTTTTTAATATCCGGTCTTGTAACAATTACTCAGTTATAAGATCAATCACTCAACTTGTTACTGGCTGAAACAGGAAGTCATCTCAACAAAAATTAGCATAGAAAATAAACTGCACGTCGAGAGCTTTTATGAATACTTAACAAGGGTACTGACTCGATCTTATAAAACCGTTACTTTTAATCTAGAATCAGCGGCTACTCTTTTTTATTAATTTGGCGTTCGTAGGTTGAAAATAATCAATCTTTTTATAGTCTTTCTCTTTTAGTGCAGTTCTCTATCAAAGGTTTGCAGTGATATTAAATAAGTTCTATGTAGAGCCTTCAATCCTCAGATCCCGTCTAATTACGGGATTAAAGACAAGAACTGCGAAAACCTCAAAACGTTATAGTTTTGTTAAGTCAAGTATATAGTTTAAGAAATCCGTAAACTCCCGGGATTTCAAAATCGCCGAGCAAAAATTTTTCAATCCCAATTCTCAAATTTCTGCATGATTTCATTGTGAATGTTCAATCCTGGGAATGGAAAAATTGTCAATATCAAAATCCCGGGATCACAAAAAGGGTCTAGGATTGGATACCATAGTGCGATCATTGGACTGTATAACCATGCGTGGTTTACTATTTCCTTCCGTTAATGGAATAATTCAGCAATTCCGTTGCCCACATTTTTAATGAATTTCTAATTAGTGTTACTTTTATATGATATCATCTTCAAACCAATGATGATGACGCTGCTATTTAAATGCGGGGATATTTATCGACTAGATCTTTAGTGCAAGTTTGCAAAAGCAGTGATATCTTGAGAGGAGTATTTGGCGTTAATAACACGCCCAGAGCTCTTGCGAAAAGATAAGGAATCAATATTATTTTTTGCATTGATTTTGGATTAGCTAAAAATGCTAAATAGTTTAAAACTCTCCAAGGACGAGCGTCACCATATGGTCACACAAAACACCGTTGTCTATTGATCCCACTATTCATACTTTTTCTACCTGAATATCGTTGCTTTTGCTCATATTTGGTTAAGAAGGGTACGGACTACAGTAAGTCATCAGCCGTAGGAACAGGAACGGTCTCCAAAAGCACATGTGATTTTTTGAATTTCCGTTTTTTTTAATTTACTTTTTGAAACTGTTAGATATTTTTTTATAAAAACATCAAATTATTTACAGTTATTTTTCTAATATATTTGTTTTGAAATTATGTTGGTCAAATTGTAAATATTTAAAAAAAAAATCACGTTTAGCTATATTTCAACCCCGAATGTTTGCAAGCCCATACGGTCACTTTTGTCCTTACTACTGTCCGTACTCAATATTACACGGTAATAAAAGGATGAGCATAACCATATAGTCATGCGGGGTTTCTATACGACGACTTTGCGTTTTTTTTTTTTTAATTTTGGATAGGAATAAAAGTTATCCGTGACTTCAATATGGCTTAGAAAATATTTTTTTTATCGGAAAAAAGCTCTCGTCTCTGGAGGGTTTTAATTTAACCGAGCATGCTGCATGAATAATGCGTTTTAAATAAATTTTATTTTATTAGGAATTAATACAAGTAATTCAATTCCTTTCATCTAAAAATTTGAGTTAATGCAATTATATGATAAACAAGAGAATAATCATTGCAGTACATGTATTTACTGTCTACTAATTTCAATGCACTACCGTCATAAACTACGACTTGAATTATTATGTCAACGAGCGGTCATTACGCAAACCCGCTATCATTTGCGAATTGTCCATACGAGAATATCAATGTCAGATTAATACATTATATTTCCATTGCTTTCAAATAAACATGTAATGGCAAACACATAAATTAAATGTTTTATAATGGTGAAAGTGAAAGTGCCTTAAAGAGTGGTTGATTTACAGCTCGCAGTGGTTAAATATGACGTCAGAGAGGACGCCCACCGCCCTCGCGTCAGTGTTTACATAATAAACCATTTTTAAAACATGATTGTAATCTCTGCAGACCACGTTATCAGTGCCGGCTTTATTTAAGCGTTCACCTTTTAGGGCTTAATTTAGGTTATTTAAAAACACATTTAAAATCTACTTCTAACAAAGTCTTATTATTATTGCGCCTATGAATATCCTTCAAATTTATAAAGAATTTGATAACATTTGACTTTAAAAAGATTATGTTATTTTTAGTGTCAACAGTTGCAGTTCAATGGTAGTTGTTTTCACTTACAGTATTACTAAATCTATTCTTTTTTTACGTTGTATCATTGACTTCTTTAATTATTGTTTTTATAATACACGAGAAATATAATTGGTGTGAAAAAGAATTTAAATAATTAGAAGACCACCAAATGCTTGACTGACATAACTGCTGTCAACTATTTAAAATTTACGTCAACATTGAACATTTTATACCTGATCAAAATATAATATTTTCAATATCTTATCCCACACTTTATGTATGTGTGTATGAAAGTGGAAGTGCTGCTTGACGTGCATAATATAACTCGTGTTATTATATTATCTTTATTTTCATTCCAAAATATGCTTGAATTATTAGTTGTAAGTCAAGAAAAACAATGAATATTCTCGCATATATATTCGTCGGAGCTTACTCAGTTGACTTCCTTGCCACTTTTTTTTTACTGCGTTTAATATTAAATTATACTGTTTTTTTTTCTCCATTGTAAAAGTTTTAAATTTATAATTTGTCAACCTTGTACAATGTTAATTAAATAAATAAATTTATTAATAATATTTTATGAACAACCTCCTCTACGTCACTGCATATTGTACAGTTTCGCAAAATGAATTATTTAAGCCAATGTATGGTGCGTGCATGGAATATCTGAGTTTATATTTGAATTTATTTGTTTTGAAACATTTAATGCCTCGAATAATTCGATTTAAATTATCTTCAGTATTCGGCTATTTTTCATTTGATAAACAAAATATCAGCAAATTTTGAGTAAATTTTTATACCAGTTTAAAAAGAGATTCATTCAAACGCATTATGATACTAAGCCACATATTATGAATTATCGATGTTTTATGATTCACTAATTAAAGTTTCATCATATTTTTTCGCTGCAAATAATGATTGATATCCATCGGTATTTCATATATGCAAGTAAATTTTTATAAATGATTTACAGAGTATAAAAAAGTTTTGTAGTGGTTTCTTGGAAAAAAACTACTAATTTTGTTATTGTTTTAGTATATCTCAGTAAGTCTTCATATTTAAAATAAGGACTGTTAAAATAATGTGAATTCATGTTTTTTTACTGCATCAAATTATAATGTATCATTTAGTTTTACATGATTAGAATAAAAAAAAACACTGTCCTTTAAATAAGGAATCAAAATGTAGTCATTAAGCATGTATTTACATAAATTCTTTTTTTGCAAAAAAATCCATGAAACGTTTACAAAAAAAGAAAAGATGAATTATTTCATTTCTGATATGTTTGAGAATAGAAACTTTAAAATAAAAACCAAGTGCTTTCTAATGATGTTTCTTTAGATATTAAAAAAATTAAAAGATTACATTCGATTAACAGCTTTTGAATTAATAAATACGTTACACGAAAAAACAGTAAACACGTAATCAATAAAATAAAACTTAATATATATACATGTAAATCAGTTGCCAACAATAATTATTTCAATGGGAGTTACTCTTTATCATCACTTTCATCACGTTTGAGGAAGTTCATCAGGAACTAACTGACGCGGAGCACATCTTTCCACCTGAGTTATTGCCCTGCTAAATCGTGCGAGCAATTAATTCTGTTCGCACACCTAACACTCAGCCATTAACCGTCTCATGTTTCTCACGAAGTGAATTAAATCGGTAGGAATCTGAGTCAGAGATTTCAAAAAGAATGTTTTACTACAGATCAATCATGATAGTAGAAATTATCGATCGTTATGCCGAGAAATTTATCACAATTTATGGCGTTATACATACACAAAAATGCGGGTTATTTGTAATATTTTTCATGAATATTTATTATATATTTGAGAACTAAAGCACTGTTGTAATACCCACATTTATCAAATGCTTTAGGCTGAAGTATAGGCATTAAAATAATGCACGAAAATATTTACTAGAAATACTGTACTAGCCCAAATATAACGCGGTGTGTTTTTTTGGAGCAGGACTAAAAGGAAATATTGAAAAACGCGATACAATTTGTTGTTTCTGTTTCCCTAACAGGCATAATAAACATATTGCTTCATCATCGAATACCTTTTTTGATTAAGTGTAAGTAGATCCCTTCTTTTTCATGTAATCAACATGTTCCGTACCATGTGTTTAACTCTTATCGGTATACATAATTGTGAGAGGGTTAAACGCGGGTCATCATTTTACCAAAAATCACCAGATAGGCACTGTTATAAATATAATAATACTACACGTAGGGAGAGAACCGATAGCCACATTTCTTAATTATTTTTCCTCTAAGTCTCGAATACAAAAAAATATATATTTTATGCAAAGAAATATTGCTTCATCAAGTTTATACGGTAAGGGTTTGTACAAATTATTTCGCAACAATTAACTTACTTATGATAATGACATATACTGCTGATATTATTCAGTTGCTAAAATGTATATATATATATATATGTAACTCGAATTACTACAGTCCATCTGACTACAAATTTGGTAACTTCTCGGTTGATTGAGGTATTACTGACTTTGCTTTTATTTAAACTTTAATATTGTACCAAACGCATGACTTAAAAATGTAATTGATTTGAATTAGACAAAACTCTAAGACTGTTTTATTTAACACAATTTATTTTACTAATTGACGTTCACGTTAATATTTCAGTAAACACACTCGATTGATAGTTACCTCATTCCAATGTCAATTATTAGTATTTTATGTGCGCTCATTAGTGATTCCGCAAATTGAGAAAAATCAACAATCAATAACGATCTTGAAAAAGTCATTAAAAATCAATTCAATTAATTGGTAATGCGTACGCTTAGAAGCCATGACGTACCTTCTTCTATATGTTGTTCTCGAAGTTTACTTTTTGTAGTGTGTATGCAATATAAGCATAATTAACTCAATTGTTCGACACTGGATAAAACTGTGAAATACTCGGCACCCGTTCTTAATATAATATTTTGAAGTTGTTGACTTCCTACACTTGAAGCGTTTTTCTATATAATTATACTTCAAATGGTTTTCGCCGATTTATTATATTGTTCATAAAACTCTTTGCCTCACATCAAATATGAAATCACATTATTATAATTATTTAATGAAATATATATCATTATCTACATTACGTTAACAAATTGACTAAAACAAAATTTAGAGAAGCCTCTTCTATACTTGTATTATATGACTAAATTATCTGTACAACTATTTTTTTAATCCTTTTACTTATTTTAAAATCCATCATATATGTGAACATTAAAGGATCTAATTTAGTTACAGTTAGCATAGAAATTAGTATAAAAGAATAAATATTATATTATTGTAAGATGCAAAACTTGTGTTAAGCATAACAATTTTCAAAGATAAAATTCTTTATTATTGAATATGTTGTGTAAAATATAGCACATTCATATTTATAGCATATCATATTGTTGCCATATATTTTAATTAGAATGGTTTAAATACTTTTAATATTGTTGTGGCTAAGAGTAGAATCATGTAACATTCCTAGCATTCTTATTAAACGTATTTTGTAATATAATCATCAAAAAATATGTCGTACTTATTAGCTTTATGTAAGTTTTGGCTGTGCTAATGACTCCATTACTAAAGACGTAAAACCAAAAGAATCATTAATCATTTTGGAAAATAAATGGAAAAAAATGACGACCGCATAAAAGGTTTCAATATAGACAATGATCACGCAATAGCTCGTAGCTTTGAAGAATTTTCTATGGCTTAACTCGAATAATTTTATAACATATAGCTATACAAATATACCTAGATCGTTGGTAAAAGCAGCTATCAAGAGTGAACTGTGAAAAGTTAAACAAATACTTGGTTGACAATACCAACTGGAATTCTAGCGTAATTATATAATATAACAGTCGGGTTTGTATCGCAGTGGTCAACACTGTAGGCTTCGTGATGGAACTCACGGGCTTGAATCCCAGTACGAACAGCATTTCTTCAATTTCTGTTCGAAAGCATGAATGTTTGTGATTTCTAAAAATTCATTCCCAATTTTCGAATTCTAAAATAACGTGGCGCAGCAAAAGCGACAATCTAACCACCAGATCTTTCCAAACCCTATTTTTTTCCTCCATCTCATTTCTAAAATAGAAGAAGTTGAGCATCTGGTAATAAACGGTCCTTGTAGAAACACTTCTGTTGAGATATCTTCATTAGGAATCCATTTGTTCCTCATAAGGAGCGGATATGGATTAAAATATATATGTATAATATATTGATTTTCTTAATCAAATATTAAATTAAAACTAGCTCATTATAAAATTTGAAACTTATATATATATATATCAAATAAAAGAAACACTTTTAAAGTATACATTTTTGAGATGAAGTCTGTACAAAAAAGTACAACTTGGCTTAATTGAATGAATCAACGTGTACAAAATAAATTGTCTACAATTATTTTTCTTACTGTGCATGATAGGGCATGCAACTCATTCTTGACATTTTTTATTGGGGAATCCCATGCAAAAAAAAACACGAAGAACTTTGGCATGATGCAGAATATACGCTGTAAGAGATTGAAGTGTTAGGTGGTGGAAGAGCTAATGAAACGCTTAAAACCATGTAAAAATATGTATTATTTCTGTATCAAATTGAATAGGAAAGAAAAGGAAAGTGGACCGTGTTTTAAGTAAGGGAACGGATGTTGTAAAATTAATATGTTTGCTTTTTTTAAATTGTTATAAATGGAAAGTTTATTATTTTATCTTGTTAAAAACAAATTATACACGACTTTGATTAAAATGCACGAAGATGCCTGCTATTACACGAGCTGACATATTCAACTGCGTTATATGTGTGTTTTCAGTGTAATAATATATTGTATCAGCTAATTTTAAATATTGTATACGCGTAAAACTTTCCATTTACTGTGAGTGAAATAATTACATTTCTTACGGAACTCGTGAATCGCGACCAAGTTTAGTTAGTCATTGATGGAGAATTTATTATGTAGAAATGCAATCAAGACACACGGCTTGTATAGTATAGAAACCGTCTTCATCATTATAAATTAATATTAAATTTTATACTAAGTGGTTTATCATGCGTACGTTAAAGTTGTTGTGATGTTGTTACTAACAATATTTGAGTCAAATTATGTACGAAGTATATTATCATTCAATTTGAAATTACTCTATTAAAAATGATGTTTTCATTCAAAAGACGATTTAATAACAATATACAGTCCAGTTACAAAAAAGTATTTGTCTTTATTCTATATAATACTTTCGAGTGTTTCTCGGATTGATCTTCAATATAATATTGACTTACAGATACTTGTCAAAGAGGCAAACCACGTTTCACAATTTGTTACACAATCAATTTAATAACAAAGTTGTCAAATTTAATTTCATTTAATCATTGCAAAGGGCAAATTAATCAATATCTAAGTAAGTTGAATACGTTTAAATAAGCTACTTTATAGATACTTTTGTAACAAAGTTTTAGGGGCGTTGTTTCAGTTAGATATATAATATTATAAATAAAAGCTTAACAGCATATCGAGTAAGGACTGTGAATTATCATTTTTTTTTATTTATTATTAAATATATTATTTTTTAAATATATTATATATAATATTTTTATTTTTAAATATATACATAAAACAACTGTACAAAGAATTCTTTTAAACAAGGACAAAACACATTTATTATCTTAATTGTAGTTACAATTAAGAAAATACATGTGTCGTTACAATTTTTTAAAGTTAATTGTATAATTTGTGATTACAAAATTGTGCTATAATAAAAAGAAAGTACATTACTTTGTTTATTTGATGGAAAAACAATTGTCTTGAATTCTAATATATTACAAGCGTTGAAAATTAGATTTTTTGTAAAGTATATTTCACTAATAATGTCTAGTATAGATATTTATATTCTCTAAGTAGTTTTTTCTAAGTTAAGCTGTTGAAGCTATGTAAGTAAATCAATAAAAGCTTTGTATTTATTTCTTTAAATGATTTTGATAAATCGTAGTCAAAAAATTAAAGACGTGAATGAAAGGGAGTCATCAATATTATTGCATTTAACGGAGTTGATTGATGGAGTAAGAGAGTAATAAACATCGCAACCTTTAGTCTTGCGACCGTAATAGTTTTGAAATCATTCACTCAAGACGATATTCTAATAAAATAAATAATATGACGTGTGTGACGCACGAATTATTTTTCTTGTGTATTTTAGAAATCGCTTGAATTAAAGATAATGGCTGCAGCGCAGCTAACCTTCATTGATTTGAAACATATTCATACGCAATTTGACCTCGACATTTTAAAATTTAAGAAAAAAATGATGATAGAGCTAAAAACATCTGTCGGAATTTGTCATCAAAAATTTTTTTTCTTACGCAGTTTGAACAGCAATAATTTAATATAACGAAAAAATAACACTTCAGTGTCAAATATTGATTTATAACTAAGACGAAAACTAGGAAGATTTACGTTTTGCTTTTTCAGTTAGGAGAGTTGTCGGATCTATGTTGTCGAATGTCAGCTTTCAATGTGGAGCATTTGGCCTGCAAATAGAGTTAATTTTAACATAAGTGTTTATACTAGAACCGCAGTTACTCAACATCTCTTTTTTTAAAAAGAAAGTATGAATAAAAAGACAGGGCTAGAACAGAAATAGAAGTTAGCTAATCGTTCTCACTACGCACCGTTTTAAATCAGAGATTCATAAATCAATTTTAAAAAAACTGTTTGTTTCGGACTCGAACTCTGGCCTCCGTAACCGAAGCCAACGACGGCGACGACTCGACCACACAGTTGGCATATATGTTTTCAATTAAATCGTGTACTTTTTTTAGACACTTAAATATATAGTAACGAGGATTTAAAAGTAAGTAAGTTTATGCATTTGTCGTATTTATATTCACTTCCTTACACCATTTGATCGACGATTTATCACTCATTATTATTTATTGCACAATAGCATACGTTTTTAAATAAATAAAAGTATATATTATAAAATAGATTCATCAAGTATTACTGAACAATATTTAAACCACTTATTGATATAGTATTCATCTAGTTCAACGAAATCTATAAGAGACGAAGACGGGAGTAATTTTCAGTACCCAGATGAGCTAGAGATAGATTCTCTTGTTTGAGCAATCAAACAGTATTTTGTCAAGTAGTCTTCCTAAAAGTGTATAGCAAGGAAAAAAATAATTTCGTTTCACGAGAATTATACAATATGGTTAAAAGATTTTAAAGTATTTCGTTATCATCAGAACTATAGTCGTATCGATGAATATCTACATATAATGTTATGTAATTCTTGTGGTACTAAATGGTTTGCTAATTTTTACGTTATTTTATTAAATTTTTGCAAGTTTATACTAATTAATTCGGCAATTTTAAAGCACTTAATATTGATGTCTAATATCTTAAAAATTTTATAAATGACTTTTTATCCATGTCCGCTTCCAACGTGGACCATATAGTCTCCTAATGAAGGTATTTCAACATTTTTTTCTACAAGAACTGTTTGTTAGTCAGTCACTCAACTTCTCTTTTTGAAAAAGGTAAGTATGGATAGAAAGATAAGGCTGGAACCGGACTAGTTGTTAACTAATTGCTTTTGCTACGTCCCGTAATTTAAAGATCGAAAAGGTGGGAGGGAGATTTGAACATTACAACCACCCATGCCTTCGAAAAGACGTCGATAAATCAATTGAAAATGATGAGGACATTTTTTTTAATATTTGGCATTACAGCTAATACCAATACGCCAAATATTTTAAAGTTGAAAGATCATGCGAGAAAAACTCGATGATAATTTTAGTATTGTAAGTCACTCAAGATAAGCTCGAGGTAAATTGACATCACAAACACCCATGTCTTAGGTCTCAAATTTAAATTGAAAAATTTAAATTTTATATTTACCTTACCGGGAATCGATCCCAGACCCACCTGGTTGGCAGAGTAAGCTCTAACCAACTGGGCCACAGCGGGCGACATTAAGATATCTCAAATATTTTTTTTCGTTTTTATGTTTATGCGAAATTGATTTTTCAATCTCAAAAAAATAATAATCTAATGAAAAACAAAAATATTTGAAACAATAGTGACCACATGGGTAAATTTCCATTACACTTGTATGTATATGTATTCAATACATTATATTGTATTTAAGCCAACAATGATGAGTAAGGATGATGACCTGATACTGTTATAACATATGAATTTATTATTTTTTGAAATAGCTTTTATTTTCCGACTAATGTCAGACTGAATGGCAACGTTTTGGCAGATAAATTTCACTCGAAACGTTTTTACGTGTCACTTAAAAAGCTAAATTAGGTAGTATGCTAATTTAAAATGCAATAATTTGCCATTTATTTTGAAATGGTGCAACAGAATTTCTAAGTGTTTGAGTCATATTTCAGCTCATAATTTGCATTTTTTTGACATGGTATAGGCAAGAGCTTTTTGTATCTTTCTACGCATGTATTAATTTGCCTATTGCAATAACCGAGTGATTAGATTATTACGCTTCGGAATAAATAGTATCCAGAGACTTTCTCAGTCTAAAAGATTGATGGACTAACGATAAATTTTCTCGATTAGTTATTAGATCCCATACGATCAAAAATCGGCGTATTTTCAGATTTAGTATTTAAGATTTTAAAAAATATTTTTTAAATTTCAAAAGTCGCTTTCCTATTAATACATCTGCAGGCTATTTTTCTGTATATGTCTACATTTAATAATAGCAGTTTTTTATAAATATGTTAGTATGTAAGAGACTAATAGAGTCAAGTTATTATTTTTAATTGAAATAGATGTCTTTAAGAATACTTAAGAATTTTGTACAGAAATTAATAACACTATCATATATGTATCTCTACGTGGTCAACGTTGTTTATGGGCTTCTTTTCGATGGCATGGATGTATTTATGTGATGTCTTGAATTTCTCCTTCTCACTCCATCCTTAAAAAACAGGGCGTAGATTAGCTAACCACTTGTTTTGTTCTAGCCGTATCATTCTATCTCCACTCACTTTAAAAAAGAGAAGTGGAGCAATTGAATAATAAGCAGTTCTCTTGGGGATTTTTCGTTGAGATTAACTCCATCGAAGGAGTCTAAAGATTCACATTGGAATTGGATATAGTTTAAAAAAATGTAAATAATTTAGTTATGAAACAGCGATAAAAAAAACAGGATAGGTTTATGTAATTTAAAATATCAAGTTCTGCTAATTGTGACTCTATTACTTTATAACTACGACTAACTAATGTTTTTGTTAATTGTTTTAAGCAATGTCTTTCGGAAAAAGTATGCCGAATGGTACTTAATCTATATGCAAATTGCCCATAGCCGACTTACAATGGTGGCAACATAAAAGATGGCCCCGATTCTGTTTGTTTTTGCGAAATAATTTGTCTCGCGAATTTGATTATTTATTCGACATTCTTTAGAATGGCCGAAACACGTTTGGACATAAATTACTATTACGGACGCAATTTCACTGTAATGCATAGTTTAGAAATTTACATTTCAACGCATATATTTTAAATAGGATACTAAAAATTAACACGTCTAGAACAATCAACTTAATGTTGAATGCCCAAGAGCTATATTATTTTATTTATGTGAGGCTTAAATTAATATAATATGTATATTTAAGTGTTATTATTGCCCATCCCATAACGGGGTGCTACACGATTTTAAGCGTTCTTTCTATTGGACGCGGTTAAAGATTACAATACCAAAATAACCAAATCTGAAATTCTGGTATTTCTGTATCTAAAATAAACCAAAATGTATTTTTTAATGAAACCATCACATATGTATATAAAATTGTTCTCGATACATTGAAATATATTAAATCTGTCTGTTCCAGAATTTATTAACCTTTCAATGACGTTTTATTATTTTAAGATATTTTAATTTAAGTAATGATTATTATTGTGACATATTATTTCATGACAGTATTTTCTATGGTACGACACTCGCGCGATCTACTAAAAGTTATTTGTACTATAAACTTCGCACAGGTGCAAGCATACTTTGTCAAAATTAACTGCATGGCAGACATACAAACATTGATTTTTATATAAACGACCTACTGTAAGCTAATTTTTTTATGCCTACAATCTTCCAGGAAGTACAAGCAAAAAGTTTGTCAAAGTTTTATTGTAATCAGATGAGCGGTGTGGAAACGCATAAAGTACTAAAAAACAAACATTCATTTATATATATTTTTTTAAATATGTCCGCGCCCAATGTGGAGCATATGGACTCCTAATGGAGTTTATCTCAACAGAAGTGTTTCTACGAGAACTGCTTGTTACTCAGTTGCGCAACCTCTCTTTTTCCAAAGAGAGTAGGGAGTAGAAGGATAGGGCTAGGACAGCATTAGTGGTAAGCTAATCGCTCTCGATACGCCCCGTTCATGAACAGAAATTCATAAATCGATTGAAAAATCAGTTTATAAAACTGTCCGTACCGGGATTTGAACGCGGGCCCTCCGTAGCCGAAGCCAACAACGTTGACCACTCGACCACACGGGCGGCTAAATATATAATAGATTGAAATACCGATATTGATTTATTAACCCAATGTCATGATCTCTAATCCCAAGGTGCAGTCTCTGCGGCTTTGAATACCTCTATGGATACTTCAGTAAATGGATGTGTTGATTTGTGTAAAAAATCATAGATATTTGAGACTCTTAAATTCTTTACAATCTTTAAATAAAAAGAGGTGTAGCGGAGAACAATAAATTTTAGTTTCCTCTTAACTGTATCCTTCCATTATTAACTATTCAAAAAAAAATAGCTGTTTATTGACTCAATAATAACAAGATTTCATTAAACAAATTAATTGAGATGCTTCACACTGGGAGCGGACACAGCTTTAAAAAAAATGTTACGTTTTCATCTAAGTTAAAATTATAATATCAGCTAGAAATACAATGAGACATTTTAACACCGAACATAGATAAGATAAGTTAACGAACAGATTGACATTTTTAGTTTTGTGTAAGAACCTTAAGTTTGTTTCTCAACTAAAAGAATAAACTTAATTCGTATCTATGTAGCAACACATGTCTTCCGTGAATATATTGATACGAATTCATTTGTTTTCGGTCAGGTCTCAAAAGAGCAAGGACGGTTATCGACTGTACGCAGAATGACGAATGTCTGTTTTTACTTTCTGTGAAATCACAGTGTGCCCAGATATTTTTAATTCAGTACACATTTGCATAACAATTAGCAAGGCATTACGGACATTCAACGGCTGTCTGTGTCAATATGTGATAATATTCAACAAGTGGCCTGCTCAAATGTATTTTTAAATGATACTTGACAAGTTTTCTTGACTTTGGTATTGGTTTATGGATGCTTTCAATAACGACATTCACAGTAAAAAACATTTACGAACATCCTGAAACTATTTTTCTTATAATTTGTGTTCGAGAAAAATACATATATCCGCTTATAAATAATGCTTTTCTTACTGCGGTTCGAACTTGTGAAGTCTGTCACGGAAGCCAACGACGTTTACCACTGTACTACGGACCCGACTGTATATTATAATTAAAACATTTAACAGAAGACTAACTTCACTGGCGATTTTTCTGGCTAGAGTGGTTAATTTATAATCGAAACAAATATTTATGAATTATTTTGATTTGAAGAAAGTATTTCAGAAAATTTAGATTATTTATTATTAAAATTTAAAAATACTTCTTTGTTCTGAAATACAAAGCGCCATGACAGTATTTTTTTATGTAGAATAAATAACATTGCCCTAATCGTTGTATTGATATGAAATCCCACAAAATCTATACGTTGTATAAAAATGGCATGTTTCATGAAAGATTGATTATCAAACATAACTTTTTCGGTATTTGGTCTACTTTTGAATGTATAATTATTATTTCTACATTATTTTTTGCCAAGTGACATACTTACTCCATATTTTTAAACAACATCGTTTTACACTAACAAAATATATAGTTTTCGAATGAGTTGTATTAATTGCAGTGAAAATCAGCATGCTATTTTTACAGTTTAAATATAAAAAACGTATGTATAATACATTTATGAATAAAACGTAGACATCAAAGCTTTATGATAAAAACACCTACATTACATAACCTAAAAAATAAATGTATGGAATCCATAAAGCTAAAGCTGGGAAACTATGTGATGCCGTGTACTAAAGCATTTGTTTATCCTTATCAGATAATCTGGCAACAATATATCTGGCATTAGTGGTAAAGTCCTTAAGTCCTTAAAATCATTATTTGAAAAAAATACACTTTTAAACTGTTGTAATTTGACGTGTTGTTGTACTTTTTGTTTTGTCTTATTCCATTAAGTTACAATAGTGTTCTTAAATGTGCATGTTCCCATTTTAAATGTATAGCTGCTTAAATAAAATTAAGTATTTTTACTTTAAAATTAACATCATTTTTTTTATTCACTCGCTTTGAAAATTTTGTGGTTGTCACTAGTAATCAATTCAACCCACACGTGGAGTAGATTGAGTATGATAGAATGAAGTTAATATCTAATTTTCAACTAAAAAAACTTTTACCCTAAAGCCACAGATATGTCAACGCTTCGATGATCACTTATTTAGATATTTTTTTGTCATCTGTAAGAATGAAGATTAAATCTATGTCGATTTTAATGTTTATTAAAATTCGGTTTAATATTTTTATAGATATTTTCATTATTATGCTTCATCATGATGAACGCACACAAATATCGTTTCCATATTAACATTTAAATTTGACTTTGCCGTGTTATATATTTACTAATAAAGTTGAATTGTTTTAAATATTTGGTTCGGCCGCAAACCAAATTGAGGTGGTTCGAGCACGTTGCGAACTGTTTCATCATAATTATTCCAATGCCAATTTATTTTCAGAAGGAAAGTGGTCACCACATTAATATTCTTGCGCTGCACCATCAGGAGAAAGTAATGCCGGTGGTTCCCTCGCGAATTCACTTTTATCTGGGCCACTAAATTGAATCACACACTTATCAAGAAGTTAAAAACTTCAGCCGTAGACTTACGCAATACCCCTTAGCGGTATCCGGATTTAAGCACTTATCAAGTTTAGTATACTAGTCCGGAAGCAGTTGGTCGCTCCTTAAGTAGATTATATCTTTGATTGTAACATAAATAATATGAAATATGGAACAAACATTATCGACATCAATCGAAGTATGCTATAGTACTTACAGCCGTTTGTTGCATAATATTAACTATTGACAAGTCATATATATACACGACAGATATAAATACTTTCCCTTAAGCCATAAAGTCTCATGCTATTATGTATAATTAAAATGAAGTATTTTGTATTGTTGTGACGCTTATAGAAGTATTCAAATGAGATTCAACTACATTGTGGCACAAAAATGGACTCGCTCCACTTATATTCAAAGTATTATTATTAATAAAAAAATAGAACACTCTTTTGTACTAATTCCAAATTCAGCTCTTATTTTTATAATAAAGTTTTTGTTACGTTTTGCATCATAATTCTCTACACAAAGATTTATTCAAGAAGACATATGCTTGGACATGATTTCCAAGTCTAATTATATAAATAATTAATATTTTCTCCATAAATATATTTGATTTAAAAGGTTACCCTGTATTTGTTTAAAAAGTATTATTTTAATGTTGCATATTGGTTAACATGTAATATATAAATATTATCTAAGACAGCTAATGTTTTCGGGCGACATCAAAGAACTTGATTATAATAAAGACATGGTATAATCTTTTCTCAAATATTGATATAAAGATATATAATATCTGCGTGGGTAATTGGATAGGGCTTAACGATACATGCAATAAATCACCGAAAAATATTTTCGACGAAGATTTAAGTTGATTTGTTAGCCAATGCGGAACTAATTTAACAGGTGGCTGCCGAATTCACAGCAGGTGTATCAAATAAGACAATTTTCTTTTCTTTTTCACACTTTGGTTGTAAGCTTCAGGGATTCATATAGCCGAAATAAAACAACTGAATATAAATTAAGTTTTTGCGACACCGACGCATACAAAAAATGCTTTATTTGGTGATATATAGATCGCAAAGATCAACATAGTAATGTGTGATACACATTATGCTAATAAAAAAATAAGCTTTAAAAAAAAAATGATAATTTGGAAAAGAGTAAGTGGTTGTTAGTCGATCACACGTTGCTATAACTTTAATGAATAGCTTGCATACGATGGACTTAAATAAATAATGTATATTCGTATAAAATATCAAATTGATTATTCAAATAATGTTTGTGAGAATTAGCAGTTCACGTTTTGATCTTTGGTAACTAATCTGGTGTATGGTTGTTTTTAATAAACGAAGAGTTGAATTTTAATTTGTTCATTTTAGAATGAAATCTAATCTGAAATTTGCTTCAGTACTATAAGCACATTAATCGTAAATTCAGTAAAAATAATTTTACCAGTCAAAATAAATTGACACATTTAATTTAGCTTTTTTCAAGTGTTTTATCACCATGATAATAATTTTAAATTTCTCAATTAAAAATATCTGTTTCTTATACAAAGTTTGACACTACCTGTCTAGATAATCGAAGTAATATCAAAACAGTAAGATACCTGCAACAATTTAAATTGCATTATTTTCCAAGCCGTTTCACTTTCTTTTTTATTGTTATCGGGCCCTTACAAGCATTCTACCTTCACACATCTGTCTTCCAAACAAAACCGAAACGTTAACGCTGGCACGTTTTACAAGTTTTGCTTGCCGTCACGATGACCGTCGTAAATTTAAATTATTCAATGCTCGTCTTAAAAAATCATTTTGATAAGATAGCCGCTTACATACGAGTGCCGAAAGAGCATGTCCGCTCCAGTGAAATTCATAATAAGTCACATATGGAGTCGAGATGTCCTTATTCGTAAGGCTGTGCAATGATCACCTGGTGAAAGTGAAACCTGAGCCGAAGAAAGTCCTTTACGATTGCATTCAATGCGAGGATACGTTGCATTCCTTGAACAAGATTATTTTACACAACCGCTATTCTTGCAAAATAAAAACTATTTACTTAGTAAATGAATATTGATCATTTTTAATATTGTAAAAATTATATCCAATGAGAGGACATCTGAATGAACAATTTTATATTTCAATCTAAAAACTCTGTATTTGCATGTATTTTTTTTACCATGTCCACTCCCAATGTGGACCATATGGACTCCTAATGGAGTTTATCTCAACAGAAGTGTTTCTACGAGATCTGCTTTTTACTCAGTTGCTCAACCTCCCTTTTTCCGAAGAGAGTAGGAATATAAGGATAAACTAGGACAGGACTAGTGGTTAGCTAATCGCTCTCGATACGCCCCGTTCATAGGATAGGATGGGTGGGAGGAGTTAGTTCAAGACATCACATACATCCATGCCTGGAACAGAAATTTATAAATCGATTGAAAAATCAATTTATAAAACTGTCCGTACTGGGACTCGATCCGTTACCAAAACCACTCGAACACACTGGCGGCATTGTTTGTATACGGAAGTATTTCAAGAGAATTCAAATTTGCGTGTTTCGCTAGGCTAGATCATAGAAAATAAAAGTTGTGCATAAATAGGTATAAACAATCGATTAAAGTAAGCATTAACTCAATTTTAGCTGTAACACTACCGAAGATTAAACAATTCAAAATCATTTTAGCAGGACGTCAGAGGTTGTATGCTGCTTAATAAATTTGTAATATTCATATAACTTACTAATGATAATGATTACTCGCTGAAATGATACCGGGATTGGTAATTATTAATTAGTATGGTAATAGAAATTTTAGCATATTGAATTCTGCATTTGTTTCTTAGTTATTGGGACACATTTATCACAACACTCACTAAATTTATTTGTGTTTTCAGTAAATCTTTCTTCGACGTGCCGTGTATTTTTGTCTTTTATTTAAAAATCAGAGTCTTATTTATGAACAATTCTTTCACAATAATTAAATCATTTGATTATCATACATTGTCATACATAAATACATTGTCATTCGACGGCATAGTTAATAAGACATACGCTTATAGTCAAATAATGAAAGAATATTTTAACTTTCAAAGCATTTAATTTCCACGAAGTTTCTTAACATTTCGAACAGAAAAATGTATACTAAATTCTTGCATCAAGTCTCTCACAAATCTGTCAGCCAGTAGATTTATTAATCAATTTTTACGGAACGATGCAACCGATATTCTTTTTATTTTACAAAACACCACTTTTAATTTTCATCGCATGATTTACTACAATCATAAATTATTGATTTTCTCGGTGTTTTTAGTAGGTATTTTAATATTTCATAATGCGTAAATACGATGACATTAAATATTGCGTACAGTACTAATATCGGAACAGATCGATCGTACTGATTTGCATGAATTTATTTATGTATCGAAATGTTTCGTTTTGCCTGCGGATTTATGTAATTATTATTCAATAAAATATTGAGAACAGTTATTTTCCGGCCACCAATCATTCATATCCGTTAAATACGTGGATTGGTTTTGTTACTTTGTCAATATTGCTACACAGCCGAAGTTATTTCAAATAAAACATACCTAAATTTAAGGAAACAATTATGTCGCTGGATACAAAATTATTTTTTGATACAATTGAATATTTTCGTATCGCTAATTATTTTAAAGTGGTCACTCAAAAAATACAATAAGAACATTAGTCTCAGTGCACACGCGCGGAAGCAGTCGGGTACACCCCGAGGCATATTTCTTGTTCAACCACCAACGCCATCTTATGTAATTCGTGTAACCAATTTCAAGTCTTGCAAAACCGGTCTTTTGAATAATATAATACATACTGAAAAAAAAAGTGAGCATAGGTGTAAAGAGCAATTAATCAGACTGCTTAAGACTGGACAATTAACACAGTGAGTCCAACACAAAGAGATAATATCATTTCGTAATATGAATTATTATATCCTTGCATTTAATTTATTGTAAGCTTCAATTATAAAACGCAGTCAATTTTTCAATTATCATGTTAATCTAGGGCATCTCAAAGGTCAATGGGTATTTTTTATGTTGATGTGAAGAAAATTAAAAACAAAGCTGGGACGATGTGTATTTGGAAGTAGAAATAATACTGAGCACAAAATATATCGGTTTTTAAATGAATACCCATTCGGTCCATCTAATATTAATCTACAGTGATTTTAAAATAATTACTTTTTAAAGAACATTTAACGGAGGAATAACATTAAAAAATCACCTGTATATCACTTATTATAAACTTCATTTAATTTATACTGTGATATATTTTTTGATTTCATGTGATAATTAAAAAACATAAAGTTTTATTAACAATCTGCAAAAGTATTGAAAGTATTGAGAATAAAAAGCTTATAAATCACGAGCATTCATGATCACTCAAATAGAGTATCGAAAAAAAAAATAAAGACGTGTGTGTTCATAAACTTCTTCAGAATATCGACAGTTGTGATTTTTAAACTTTTCAAACATGGTAACTATTGAAGTAGATAGATGAATACTCACCATTCGTCATCATGTTTCAAGAAATGGTTTGAGTAATCACAGATGAAGAAACACAAATATCCACACCTCAAGATGAAAAATGATACATCGATTAACGAATCAGTAGATTTGCTAAAATGTCGAAACTTCATAGTCGACATGTTTTCGTTATTAGCTTAAATGATGGTGAATGTACAATTTATAGAAAGACATTACATATAAAATATAAATCTGTCGATAGTGCTTTTTTCTATACACCTAATAATCTCAAATACTCACCTCGAGTTACGTAATTATAACATTACGTAATTATAACAATTATTTAACAATCAATCATTGCAAATACATAAGTTAAACAAAAATACTTTTTTTTCAGTAGTTAAGTATTATAATTATTTATTTTAATCTAACACGATTCATATGAAATGATTTTTACTATTATATTATAATAAACACGAAGCTGGGTCACAGTGTAGTAATTGTAAAAAAATCAAAAAACTTTCGTCTAACTCACAAACGAATGTAGAGCAATTATTTGTTATTTAATTGATTGAATTGGAAAATAAACCAGTCATAATTTATAACTATCAATTAACTGGCTATTATGCCATTTATTATTTTACATTTGCTTCAATTATTTAACTTCAATGCATGCTAAAGATTCTTTTTTATTTTATTATATTTTAAATACATGAAAAGGATTACACCATTGTAATTGTCAATGAATACCTTAGTAACTGCAGTAACGGTTTTAAATGTTTTGTATAGTTTCGGTAAAACTAACTTTGACGGTTTTTTTTCCTTGCTTATCAGAAAAAAAAATCACAAACAATGATAAGGGACCCATTTTTTAAGATTTAAAATAATACGAAGGATGCTCTGTTACGTCGGGGATCCTTGGGGAAACATTAAAACTAGCTGGGTCACGTACTTCAGATGCCTCGGATGAGCTTTGTTTGCCTCTTCTTCCAACTGCTATTATTTCGGCATCCTAGACGACTATCGGATATTATCCAAATGATGAACTCCGCCGAACTGAATGTGCTTGTATATTGTGGAAGGAACCAATGTATTTGGCGGAACATATGAAGTCATGAAGCCGCCGCGAACTGGCTATATGATGCATTAATAGAGCGAGCGAGTATGGTTGAAGATGAAATTTATCCAATGATTTCATACTATTTCGTTAATCTCATAATTACAATTATTTGTTTTTGTTAAATATTTTAATTATTTATTATAGTCGATTTATGGATATCTCAAATGTCAACACCTCCTTCCACATATCAAATTTTTAAATTATGGGACGTAACGATAGTGGTTAGCCAACAACTAGTATTTTACCCTTTCTGTTCACGAGAAGTTAACTGACTGAAGAACGTTAAACAGCATCTGTACTCGTTAAAAGAATTCTACACTCAGATCAGTTATGATCGAAGTAAAAAAAAAAATAATAAAGCTTAAATGTCTATTTAATATATTATGTTGATTCTGTTCCTAATAGATTAAGTGCCTGACAACTATAGTAGTATTATTAAATACTCTTCATTACATTATTATCTTCCATATTATGCGAAAATCTTGAAGCAGGTATTTCTGCCGTGTCGAAGGAGTGCCGTGAAATCATCTTTCGTGAGGACTGAAGATTTACTTCATGGTCACGAACACAATTATTTTTACGTCATTTTAAAGGAATTATAAGAGTGCGTAATAATACAAAATTCATACGTGTGGTCATGATGACGCTGATAATAATCGGAATATGTAAGTATTTAAAATGTAAAGATTACATACTTTACTGTCATTTAAACCCCGCCAGGGACAGAAACGCTTTTACTTTTTACATTTTGTCACGAATGATTCCTAAAATTCTTTAAAATCATTAATGAAATATATATGAATAATATCACTGCATTGAGAGAGTTTTGCTTTTACAGTGCCACGAAGGATATATACAATACACATAAATCAATTTTGATTTAAAATTAGTGAGGAAGAAGTATCATAGAGTCCCGGCTCAAACTATTTGTAAACATAGTTGTACACTTGTCAAAACTATGTTGACATCCGAAACAATATCGAGAAAAACAATGTTAAATTTGTTTGTTAAACAGGCCATTTTTACACATATAGTTGTATACATCAAATGTATATAAAATTTGATATAAAAGGAAATTACTAATTCACCAAAAATGTTTTGAAATCCAAGTCACTACTGTCGTAAGAAAACTTAATCCCACTTAACATTTGACTAAGTCTAGGACTTTCTGAATATAAAGTATAACCATTATCACTAAGCTACAAAAGCTAAGAAGTATTGATTTTTTTTTTTTTTTTTTTTTTACATTCCCTAGGGTACTCAACGTTGTACCCACCACCACCCGCTACGGCTTCACACTCTTTTTATAGGATGTATTCCGTAGCGTAACAACGTTAGTCGTGTTCAAAATTTTGCCAGAAATGTCCCGAGAAGAAATTCTTCAAGACTTGGTTGCATGCACTACAGTGTGCAGAAATTAAAAGTTAATTAATAATTAAGTGCAGTTGAAAACATGAGATTTTATCTATTTAACTCAACTTTTTTTCCAAATGACGCGGAGAATTCTTTAAATGCCCTATAATTTGCCTTCGAAGAAGTATTGATTGTTTTTTTAAGCCACGGCCGCTTTCAAATGTGGGACATATTATGTAAACAGGGTCGGCGACACCATACAGGTGAAATAGGCACCCGCCAAGGGCGCAAACTATTAGGGGGCGCATACATAGAGTTTTCAAATTATTTGTATATACTGTAATAATAATAAATAATAGTACGTTTTTATTTTATTTTTATGTTTGTATTTGTTCGTTGTAATTATGTATCGTACTCTATATGATTCGAAAAAGAGAGGTTGAGCGACTGAGTAACAAACAATTCACGTGGAAAAACTTCTGTTAAAATATTTACATTAGGAGGTAATATGTTCCACACTGGGAGCGGACATGGATATATAAAAAAATATATTTATAATGATACCGAATTTTTTTATTTGCGATAAAAAAATATGATGGAAAAAGGGGCCGCGCCAAATAACCTCGCTCTGGCACTGTATGTAGGATAAGGATAAATGGTTATTCATCTTAGATAGTCACTCTCTTCATGGCCCTTTTACAGTAGTACAGACATACGTATATTTGTATACCAATCCATAAATTGATTAAATTACAATGAATGTGTCACACCTAGTAGGATGAAAACTGACACAGCTCTGGCGGTCGTATGATAAACTATTTTACTGTATTTAATGCCCCATTATAATAATTATTAAATACAATGCATCATGAAAAAATTACGCAAATATATCAGTGATATTTTCACATGTACGAAGTAAGACATTTTGAAAATAGAATTATGATTGTCTGTACCATAGATCACAAAATCATACAGATCATAACCATAAATTTTAATTAAGAGTATCGAATTAAGTGCCTGCAGAAATTCGTGTAAGCTATATTTACAGTATAATATTACGGACAATGGTTTTTTTGTACGCCAGCGGCCATAAAGACTGGTTCGGTGAAGGGATTGAACTAGATTAAGTGCAACTGTAAGTAATACGAACAACAAACACATGGTTCAATTCACTGACGTTACGTGAATGCAACAGCGCAGAATTAAGCGCGAAAGTGATATTCAATCAGCGAATGCGGGTTGGCTTCATTTACCTGATGATCGTTTCACTCAAAATCACTGTTATGACATTAAAATGAGATCATTGGATTGGGTTATCCTGGACTTAAGTACCTGTCAAGTTATAAACTCTCACATTAGTAATCTTATTAGAAATTCATTATTGTTTCAATAACGACTCTCGAAGGATCAAAATTTGCGAAAACACTGCATGATTAACCAGTTATTTACTCCTTTATTTGGAGATTATTCATTATTTTATATAATATATGTTATGTAACTTTTTACTAGAAATGTTTGTAAGTCAGTCGCTCAACCTCTTTCTATTGTGAGGGTATGAAAATAAAGATGGGGAAAGGAAAGAGCGAGTTGTAATAAATCATTATAATATCGAGAATCGGATTGTATGTAGATGATTTTTAAGGAACAAAAGGTCAAAGGCATCAATTATATTGGAATTAATTCCATAAATTTATTACATTATATAAGTGTTTCCTCTTTATTTTTTTAAGAAAATCAATAAATATATTTTATAATATCACTTTTAGGGTGTTCACTGTCAATACTTGGTGGAAAGGCATTATATTAATAAAAACACAATAATCCTTTGTACTTCATTCCACTTTATTTAATATGTCAGGACATGTTTCGCTCATTGCAAGCATTGTCAACTGATAAGAATTATATTTCTTATCAGTTGACAATGCTCGCAATGAGCGAAACCGGTCCTGACATATTAAATAAAGTGGAATGAAGTACAAAGGACTATTGTGTTTTTATTAATATTTTATAATAAATTATCGTTGCTTAATTTTCCTTGTACATTTTCAATGACATTTCATTTTGAAATTATTTCATCATTAATGATCTCCACCCCATAAGTATAGTGTTGCTAAACCATTAAATGCTTTCTTAAAGATATCCAAAAGATTTTATTATTGTTTTTAACCACCCTTAATCATTTTTTCCCACCACAGTTTGATACAACAATTCCTTTTATAAATATTTAACATTTAAAGTACACAAGAGCGATAAACTATGATAATTCGATTTTTTAAGCTATTGCTTTACGAAAGTAAATTAAATAATTATTACACGGTTTTTAAATAAAAAATGACAAAAAAAAATTGGGTAAGTAAAAAAGAAATCGTGTCTCATTATAAAATAAATTATTCTCAATAATTGAATTAGAGGTTAAATTATATTTGATTTTTTTGTGTTAATTTACGCATGGATTTACAAAGAAAGACAGATGGTTGATTATAAGCTTATAATAAAGCATTATATATAACAAGGTTTTATTAATAAAATAATTAAGTTGGCAACAGCTGTTTTATTTGACAACCGACTAGTGCATAATTCTACTGTGACCATTTCTTCGTTGACCGAATTCAGTGAAAGTGATTTTCGTAATAATTTATTAATTGTTAGATTCGTATGCGTTCTTTTTCACGCACGTCGCAACAGGGACAATAAAATAATGTTTTATTTAAAATATAATGCTATAATACAGCACATTTATTAATGCATACTATAAAATCTAAGTTACTTTTTTAAAAATAAATGATTCTAAGTTATTAAATGTTGCATTTTGTAGTGGCGTGCACAAATCATTAAAAAAATACATTTAATTTTTATTGTCTATTTATTCATAATGTTCAGTTTTATTATTTGTACGTGTATAATTAAATTAAGTTTAGATATTGCAGAAAGAAATAATTGAATACTAAAACATTTCACAGCGATAATTTCTGTTTATTTTATTGCGTAAATAGGTTATCAGAATTTATTTTTATAACAATAAGCTTATGGAAAGTACATATTAGTGCTATGTAGTTTTTGGTTATTACCCACTTGGTGCGGGATCAGAGATTCGACAACCAGACTGAAAACGTTTGTACATTTTTTTTCATCAAATCTAATTTAAATCATAATTATCTTTTTCAGTTGTGTATTATAATCAATTCTTATTGTCTTATCATCACCGAAAGAAAAGTTGAGAGACTTACTTATCAGTTATAGTGCTTTATAATGGGTCCATATGTCAATTATTGGCACTAGAAATGTAAATAAAATAGTTGTTATGGTACCCGCCATTGTTGATTTATAGCATAGAGCTACACTATATCATAAGTCACACCTAGATATTTAGTTTTTATTTAACAACGAGATGTAGATTTATTTGATAGTTTTCGGCTGACTTGTAAAGTTACAAATAAACACATCCGTCAACACCTTTCGACAAATCAAAATTTACTGACCTATTTTTTAATATATTTAAAGCGACTGTTAATAAAAAAGTCATGTTCTTTCGGCTATTAAAAAAACACCTCTATATTTTTTTTATAATGTGCCACTTTTTACAGCCTAAACTATTTTCGTAATCGCCACAATAAAAAGACAACAACCAATTAATGGTTTAGTACAACAAAATGATTTACGATAGTGTGAACCCTAATTGAAACGTTGCATAATGGAGGCCAACTCAACGCAAACTTCCTTAGCGAGTCATTTGAAAAATAACATAGTGTTTCGTGGTCTAATAGCCACTTCCTTGTGCCAACTTGTGCATTCACGACATGCAGATTGTGCTCTAATAATCCAGGTGTGGTTACTTGGAATGGCAGGTAAATTCTGCGGCAAAGTACGGTACTGTTCCAAGAAAACGTGACAGTCCAGTGATTACCAATATATTAGTCGGACCTTCTAATAATAAATTTTATTTCATTTTAACTCGTTGCTTAATCCATGGCCAGTCATCAGTGGTGTTATAGGAAAATTCATCATCAATATTTCTTATTACTGTAATATTTAGAATTATATTGAATATAATTCGTTTCTATCATCTTTGTAAGTAAAGAATGCATTTGAACAATAATTTATACTATATATAAAATATACGAAAGAGAGATTTTAAGCTGCTCTGTATGTACAAAAGTCAGAATAGAGTTTATAATCGAAACCACTGAAACTTAATTTAAAAAAACAATGCTCTATTAGGTAGACATACTCTTTTTATTTTCGAGATGATATTTTGTTACACTTAAGTTTGTAATTAAATTAGTGAAAAGAATATTGTTTTAAACTTATTTCCACTATCCCTAGTTATAAATAACGCAAGCCTAAAAATAAAAATGAACTGGTAACAATCGATTATATCCATAAAGAGTGTTTTTTTTTTTAATATCAGAGTATTTTTCAATAATGTTCAAACCTTATTTCGGAATCGCACTATCGTCAATGTGTTCTTGTGAAATTAAACCATTGAAAAAAAAAGTTGAGTCTTTTGTGGATTATATCAACACTTCAATTCTTGAAATTGGCATTTAGAACTAAAATACTAAGATATTTTTTCATCTTATTTAACACTAACCTAAATGTACAGCTTACAAACACCTGGATATCCAATTATTACCATTTCGCGGCAGCATTAAATCTTCGTCGGGCAACCGTTCCGGCGCCCATGCGGGCATAACAAGATCGCGAGGTTACATACCACATGTTCCACTGGACATTGTTTTATTGCGTAATAAACGTTCAACTGTGTATTGGCACGATCTTTTCATAAAATATTTTGCGGGGTGATATAATATTAGCCAACAGAGCAGAGCAGGGAATTTTAGGCGTGATCTCGCTCGAATATCTCTCGCAGGCTCTCCGCGTAACGGAGAATTAAATCATATTAAATCGCATGCTATAATGTAATGTAACTTTCCTTTGCTCCACTTAGCAGTGTTTCCTTTACTACTGGTTTGGAATCCAATACTTCGAATTTTATTATAATTGTATCGTTTACTTAGCAAGTTGTATAATATTAAATTGTGATAGATTTTATCGGCAATGCAGATACAACAAAATACGCAGCTATAAATAAACTGTAAGCATTTATGCATTTTGAAAACTTTATCTTATGATAGTTCCATTTATGCCAAATAAAATTACCATAAATATCGATGACTTGGTCCCATAGTTCTGCAACTATAAAATGGTAATTTTGAGATATGCTTGACCAAAGTTTTTACGTATTTAGATATGTGAATTGTAAAAAAGTGAAAAGTATTACTTGTCTTATCTATTTAGTCATTTATCTTAATTCAATGTGAATTTATTGCAAAGTTGAAAAAACGATAAGATGATATTTAAAGTTATATTTATATGGAACTGAGAGATTGTTTATTTATCTTAATTTCCATCATGCAAACATCTGCCTACTGAGAGAAAACTAGTATTTTTTAGTTGTACTTTTGTGAAGCTATGAAAGAAAGTTATTCGAATATAATGGATAATATAACTCTAAACATAAAAATTCTTGACTTATTGTTCTATTGAACTAGGCCAGGAGTCGGCAGGAGCGGCTCTTCGGACAGAAACTCCAATTTCACCCCATCTCAAGCAGCCTTATAACTTATGAGTTTATGAGATAGAGCTGCCGATTTTTTCCCCCTGAAAAATCATATTCTTATACATATGTATATTACATGTATGCGACTTTGGTACCTTTGTTATCCTGTTTCCATGCAAATTTGGCTCTTCTCACTTGACAAACTGCCGACCCTTGAACTAGGCCATCGAATATTATTCAATAACGATATATGTAGAAAGAATACTAAACAATCACCCAACAGTTTTTCCAGTCAGATAATTGAAATAAATGTATTTAAAAACAATTTAAAATGTTCGTTGACAATAGAATCATTTGTTTCAACAACGCATGTGACATTCGAAGGAAAATTGAAAATAATCCTATGCGACTGATTTCCTTCAATCTTTGTCTATTCACCAGTAAAATTGTTGTAACAGTCTGAATGTTTCAGGTACAATTCCCGGTGTTGTCATACATTAGAGTTTTTCAATGTTATGTATTATTTATTTAATATTCAGAGCGTGTGCTCACCGGGCTAGTTAAGTGTTTCTCCTTGACTTCTAGGACCATTTGTATTTTTTATAATACTTTGTGTATCTGATATGCCTAATTTAAATTGTCAAATATTTCGCGTATTATTTTAGAATGAAACAAACTGGACTCAAGATTCCATATAATTACTAGCTGACCCGGCATGCGTTGCAATGCCACTCAAAGAAAGAAAGTGTTTGTGTTTTAATTATGTTTATTGAAGTGCTTTTGGATATATTTTGTTTTTTTGTCTGGTACGTATATGAATAGATCTTAAGGTTTTTCAACGTGTGAGCAGGCCAGATACAGCTGTCCATGTGTGAAGCATGGATTTTTAAAATTTAGTCCACACACAGCGATTGTCCAAATGCGAGTCGCACCGGAAACTGCAAACATTTTAATTCTAATGGCCTATCTGTCGGAATTATTGGAATGCTTGGCAACAGTACATCGTTTCCTTTAAATTTTCCATTTAAAATTGAAGCTTAGATGATACTGTTCATTAATTTTTCACTGAAAGCCTGGTACTGTTGCAAAGTCGTGGTGGATTTATATTTCGGAGAAGAATGATAGGTACGCCAATTTTCAGTGTAAAAACGTGCAGTAGCATGCCTGGCAAATCAAGTGAGTTTAAGAATTCAGTTGGATAATTGACAACTTCGTCTTGATCAATTTATAGTATCGATGGACTTATACGTTGTTTCTTTGCCTGGTATTTTGTTTGGAATCCTGAAGTTGATGGCATTACCATCGTTGTTTTTGACTGCTAATATAACACATTCACTAAGCCACTGATGATTTTTGTAATTCTGTGCGATATTTGGGAAAACTTTGTGCATCAATTCGCTTACGGTTCTTGTAATTTTATAGAAGCTTGGTGGTAATGTGTGGATTCATCAATTTCTATTTTTCATTACCAATATCTGACAATTGTTTTTTGAAATGTTCAGCGGATGCATCATATTGTAATTCTACACGCATATTAGCTTTCAAAGTCAATTTCTGCAATTGTCACCATAACACTGATAATTTGAGACATGCACTTGATTCATCAGCAGCTGTTGAACGTGGTATAACTGGTAGAGTTTGTCGAAAAACACCAGACCATAAAAAAAGGTTCGCCACCAAAGACCTGTTCATTTCCTCTCAAATCTTTTAGTGTACATATAGTGAAGATTTTCCAATGCCTTTTTGTGCGCCATAGTAAATTGGTCCCATTTAATGAGTTGATATGATTAAAGTACTTCATCAATCATATATTTTTTTTGATATTGCATGTTGGTGTTCAAAGGCAATTTCTTTGCTGAATGCGCTGTTTGACCACCATCCAAAAGATTTGCTGGTGATCTATTCTACTATCTAACAAATAAACATTAAATATATCAACAGCCCTGCAGTATTTAAATTGTAAATTATTTAATTTTTGGAATAATGTTTAAGTTTGCTAACAACCATTCTTCGTAGTAGCAAAAATTTCGTAAATTATTATATTTTGGAATAATATTTGAGTTTGCTAACAACCATTTTTCGTAGTAGCAGAAATTTCGTAAATTATTTAATATTTGGAATAATGTTTAAGTTTGCTAACAACTATTTTTCGTAGTAGCAGAAATTTCGTAAATTATTGAATTTTTGGAATAATGTTTAAGTTTGCTAACAACCATTCTTCGTAGTAGCAAAAATTTCGTAAATTATTATATTTTGGAATAATATTTGAGTTTGCTAACAACCATTTTTCGTAGTAGCAGAAATTTCGTAAATTATTTAATACTTGGAATAATGTTTAAGTTTGCTAACAACCATTTTTCGTAGTAGCAGAAATTTCGTAAATTATTGAATTTTTGGAATAATGTTTAAGTTTGCTAACAACCATTCTTCGTAGTAGCAAAAATTTCGTAAATTATTATATTTTGGAATAATATTTGAGTTTGCTAACAACCATTTTTCGTAGTAGCAGAAATTTCGTAAATTATTTAATATTTGGAATAATGTTTAAGTTTGCTAACAACCATTTTTCGTAGTAGCAGAAATTTCGTAAATTATTGAATTTTTGGAATAATGTTTAAGTTTGCTAACAACCATTCTTCGTAGTAGCAAAAATTTCGTAAATTATTATATTTTGGAATAATATTTGAGTTTGCTAACAACCATTTTTCGTAGTAGCAGAAATTTCGTACATTATTTAATATTTGGAATAATGTTTAAGTTTGCTAACAACCATTTTTCGTAGTAGCAGAAATTTCGTAAATTATTTAATTTTTGGAATAATGTTTAAGTTTGCTAACAACCATTCTTCGTAGTAGCAAAAATTTCGTAAATTATTATATTTTGGAATAATATTTGAGTTTGCTAACAACCATTTTTCGTAGTAGCAGAAATTTCGTAAATTATTTAATACTTGGAATAATGTTTAAGTTTGCTAACAACCATTTTTCGTAGTAGCAGAAATTTCGTAAATTATTGAATTTTTGGAATAATGTTTAAGTTTGCTAACAACCATTCTTCGTAGTAGCAAAAATTTCGTAAATTATTATATTTTGGAATAATATTTGAGTTTGCTAACAACCATTTTTCGTAGTAGCAGAAATTTCGTAAATTATTTAATATTTGGAATAATGTTTAAGTTTGCTAACAACCATTTTTCGTAGTAGCAGAAATTTCGTAAATTATTGAATTTTTGGAATAATGTTTAAGTTTGCTAACAACCATTCTTCGTAGTAGCAAAAATTTCGTAAATTATTATATTTTGGAATAATATTTGAGTTTGCTAACAACCATTTTTCGTAGTAGCAGAAATTTCGTAAATTATTTAATACTTGGAATAATGTTTAAGTTTGCTAACAACCATTTTTCGTAGTAGCAGAAATTTCGTAAATTATTGAATTTTTGGAATAATGTTTAAGTTTGCTAACAACCATTCTTCGTAGTAGCAAAAATTTCGTAAATTATTATATTTTGGAATAATATTTGAGTTTGCTAACAACCATTTTTCGTAGTAGCAGAAATTTCGTAAATTATTTAATATTTGGAATAATGTTTAAGTTTGCTAACAACCATTTTTCGTAGTAGCAGAAATTTCGTAAATTATTGAATTTTTGGAATAATGTTTAAGTTTGCTAACAACCATTCTTCGTAGTAGCAAAAATTTCGTAAATTATTATATTTTGGAATAATATTTGAGTTTGCTAACAACCATTTTTCGTAGTAGCAGAAATTTCGTAAATTATTTAATACTTGGAATAATGTTTAAGTTTGCTAACAACCATTTTTCGTAGTAGCAGAAATTTCGTAAATTATTGAATTTTTGGAATAATGTTTAAGTTTGCTAACAACCATTTTTCGTAGTAGAAGATTTTAAAATAAAAGTCGAAATACAGTTCTATAAAATATCCATACTGTCATCAGAATATTCCTAATGCAAGTAAGAAATTAAAAATATTTTCAAGGCCAGATGCAAATTGTCAGGAATATTGAAAAAGAATTCTGGATCGGGACACCTTTCACCTAGCGCGATTAAATATAGTTTACATTTGATTCTCATATCTAGCAGATATACATAAAAAAAATCATAAAAATCGGTCAAGCCGTTTCGGAGGAGTTTGGAGACAAACACCGTGACACGAGATTTTTATATATATAGATTACTCTGCGTATCAAAATGTGAAAACGATTAACATTATTGATTAATATTTTTTTAATTTATTCATTCTTTGTTGGTCTTGGATCAGTACTTATAACTGCTGCCCAATACTATACGACATATCTTGATTAGAATCTTCTTGCTCAGTCTACCTATCTAAAAATATTCTTAAAGAATATTCATACCCACCATTAGGTTGCCAATGTTGCGTAATTTTATAAACTTTTCTGTGAAATCAATTTGACAGAGCTCTGCTGAAATTTAAAGTTTGAAATAATTCTCACATTTTTTATATCGACTGATTTTTCATTATCTAATAAAAACGACCATGTAAAAAGCTCACCGTTAGCAAATATAAATAGGTAATATTACAACTTTGTAGGTGTTTTGTTATCTCACCGTGACAATGGGCTGGTGACTGATTTGTTTTGGTAAATATTTGACAATCAGATTTCGACTGTTCGAAACATTAACTAGTAAAAGTAAGTGGCTGTTACACTTAAAATTAGAGAAAGGTTATGAAAAAAATCAATTCGTTACACTGTAATACTTACTTTAGAAAAACACTTCTATTTGATTTGAAATTCTCACCATTTATTTCCGATTGAAGGTAGATTAACCAGATACAACACTTATATTATAATATTTGCTTGAAATAGACACCATTGTTACTAACAATTTCACACATAATGTTTTAAGAAATTATTATTTGAAAATAATTGAAAGCACGATGCACATGTATATTTTACATAAATATGTAATTTATTCCATTTAGCTGCTCAGTAAACTAAATAAATAAGTAAACATATAACAGTTCAAATTAAAAATTGGAGGGTTCGTTGCGCAGCAGTTAACGTTGTTGGCTGCCGTGAAATATCTTACGGTTTCCAGTTCCAATACGAACAGCAATCACTTTTTGTCAATTTCTGTTCTGAAGAAATCACGAGTGTTTATGATGTCTAAAAATGCTTTCTTACTATTTCAATTCTTTAAATAGCAAGGCGTAGCGAGAGCTTTTAGTTTACCACCTGTCCTATACCTTCTATATCTAAAGGTTGAGCAACTGAATAATAAGCAGTTCTCGTAGAAAAACGTATGTTGAGATACTTTCATTAGAATATAATATGCTCTACATTAGGAGCTGACATAAAGAAAAAAACTTACTGTAAAAGTTAAATGATTTCGTTATTCTTGGAGTATTCACCAATTTTTTCAATTCCCTTAATTGTGTATTTTTTTATTTTCGATCTATTCACCCTTCTACATACATAAACCTCAACTAAAAACATTGACCTCGTTTTTAAGAATATACTAAACCATTCTTACAACCAATTCTTGTAAAACAACTTAAATTAAAGCATTCGATTGAGAATTCCCATCCTACTCATGAGTAGGCTACGAGAGTTTTATAATCAATGCAATAATAGGATCATAATGCTCTTTTTGTTAACATTCTTTCGTGTGTGTTTATATTAAGAAAAAAAATTGTAATTTTTATTTTTGTTAATTTTTCTTTCTTCGTTTGTTTCAGGTATGTTCCGTAATTGCACATAATAAGGAGTAAGATAGTTAACATTGCCGATGGGTAAGTTAATATAATAATACCACGATACAAAAGTATTTCATTATTACAATAAAGGTTGAAACATAAGTTATCAGCAGATGCAGCAGATTCCATTTCAAATTCGTTTTTTAGCTAAATTATTATACAGTGATAAACTTAAGTTTTCGGTGAGACTTCTATGTTGACATCGGCGTGTTTCCTTAGTTCATAAATATTTATATGATTGTTTTAAATATAACAATATTTTTATTGTCTGTTTTCGTCTTAGCAACCAATAAAATCAACATTTAATAACCATGTTATTATTTTTTTACTCAATTAAATAGTAAATCTAAACAATTTACTAATAAAATTAATCACGATTCGACAGAAAAAACTTTAAAGTGAATAAATTAAATGTTCAAGTTCAAGACAATATAATAAACTATAGATCTCTTTAGTAAAAAAAAAACACAAAATCGTGCTGAGCTTTTTGACAGTGGTCAGAGGTTTACGAAAAAAATGCACCTGAAACCTTGATGGTGCAGACTTTTGATAAAGGTCATCAAGTTTATTTGAAGATCAAGCACGGTCATACAAATTAATTATATTCTCATTATTATGTTATGTTTCAAGTGGTGATCTAATATCACTGCTGGGACATTAACATATGAATCGTTTCATATCAAATCGTTTTATAATTTGTGTTATATAACAGAGCATTTTAGCAGATTTGGCTTCTCTGGAAAAATAGTATAAACACCTTCCTGAAAATCTGCCTTCATCATGCGAGCAAATAAATGCATTGAAAAATTTTCGCTGTTATTTTTTATGCAGTGACTATAATCTTACCTGTGTTTTTCAACATAACAAAGAACGGCGGCTGTTGTTAACAAGGGGTATTGAAGCTTTAATAAATCAACCAAAAGTTTCATGTTATTATTTGTTGCTTTGTACTAACATCACTTCCTTGTTTTTTTTTTAAATGTCATCCAACTACTCAAGAGACTAATCTCACTCCTGAATCATCTCAACACAAGGATTTGTCACCGTTTTCTAAATAAAAATGGAGAGCGAAATGATGTAATTTGGGAAGCTTTGCTCGTGTTTTTGACAGTTTGAAATGGGTTTTTTGAACT
This sequence comes from Himalopsyche tibetana, assembly GCA_030503985.1. NCBI lineage: Eukaryota > Metazoa > Arthropoda > Insecta > Trichoptera > Rhyacophilidae > Himalopsyche > Himalopsyche tibetana. Next base: position 4,482,384 of record JAPJYX010000014.1, read on the forward strand.
TGTTTTTTTCCTGTAACATACAAAATTAGCTGTTAACGAAAACTTGCTTAAACCCGTTAGCTGTATGTTGGCTGACGGCAGAATAAGTAACTGTGTGAATTAAATCCCTGTCCCAAGTGACGTATGAAAGTGACGCAAACGATGCACAAACGCGATGCGAGTTGTGTCAGGTTATCAACCTGCGTGACGTTACGATGCTCTCTATAAAATAAATATTAGCACCGAGAACCGAGACGCCCGTCGAATGTCACGGGCATTAAGGCTTCAATAAGAATTTAATATCTAATGAGTACACAATGTTATTTAATAAAATATACACAATATGACCAATGCGTCTTGTTAGACACAGATATTAAAAAGGTTATTTAAACATTTATATTAATAAGTTTGACATATCATGATAGAATAATAGTTTACATTGAATCAACATTTAAATTAAACCCTGTCGATAATCATTACGACACCTTACTCTGAATATGGGGTGAAACGTCGGTTTGTTTTGTTCTATTTTGTTTTTAAATCCCAATTGCAGAAATAGTTATCGCCATCTTTTGAAACGCGTCTCATAGTAATTTGATGCAGTAATTGCAGAGGAAAATACTGTCTTACACTTAATAAAAGAATGCAATTGAAATTTGCTTAGGAAACTGTCAAATATTAAAAATAAATTAATATCGATTGTATAATTCAAATAATAAAACTATGCTCCATTTGTTCAAATTTTTCGCTAGAAAACAAGTCAATTATTTTTGTGTATCACACAGTCCCATCTCAAATCAAATTTTATTATTATCTAGTGAACGCGGGTTGATAACTCGATAGTTAATAATATAATATGAACTTATTTAATATAATAATAAAAATACAGAATCATAATAATTATTTGAATTATCTTTTTTTATGTAAAAAGTTGTTGTTATTTCGACATGCGAAAATAAATGAGTTTTGACACAAAAAATGACTTTAATATAATTCTTAAAATTTTATCTAAAACAAAGCTTAAAGCTTTTTGAAGTGTTTAATTAAAATCCATTATCATTCCATAGATATATGAAAAAGTAATAAAATCATGCCCATCTGGTCTGACGAAATTAATATGTCAACAAGTTGTTATTAAATTTATGTAAACTAATGCTGTTGACAACAGTTTCTCGATAAGCTTCCACGATACAACGATTAAAAAATATAGAATTTGTAAAACACAAAACATGCATTTGTAAAAATATATTTCTTTATAGTGTGGGAACATTTTTTCTAAATCCATTTTGAACGACAATTTTTTCATTTACGCGGAAAATATTTCTCTACATATTATTTTGGTCATACAAAATACGTGCTTAGATTATCTACAAACTATTTATTGTGTATTAAATTGTATTACAAACTGTTTTATTTTTTTCAAGTAATCGCGCTTCGAATATCATTCCTACGTTCGAGAATAAAAACTTCATATTTGTTTCATAATATAATAATAATATTTTTTATAATTCACTTTAATACTATTTTTTTAATTCTTCCATTCAGTTGAAATAAAAGTGAGCAAAGCTCCCAATAGAAGAAATCGTTCACTTATGTTAAGAAGTGAACTCATAACTGTTTGACAGAATTTATATCACGATAATTAATAGTATGTATAAACAGAACATATATTTTCGTAGTATGTATTTTCTTTGTGAAACGTTACACTAAACTATCACCAATTTTAGCCAAAAATATTCGTCTTTAATAATAGTAATTGTGTCACATTAATTATAAATATAAAATATTGTAAAACTTAGGACGCATCGTTTTGACATGTTAACCTCAGCGTTATTAATATTTTCATATATAACTGACCAGTTATATTTCGCAAGAAACGGTCTTTTGACAGATGAATAATTTAAAATTCGAATATTTCAGTGTTACCTGTTCTAACTATTGAATCAAAACAATGTACCCTACAATGTCTATGCCCATAAGTAGCTTATTTATACACAACAAAGCTGGCGTCTGTCATTAATAAATGTCTATGGACTGCCACAATAATATCAATACACACCGCTATTGCACAACTAGATCATTCCAGACCACTGGATAAAGGTTGTACGTAGCATAAACGAATAATAAGATAATTATGCATTAAATGTTACCTGACAAAAGGGTGATCGACTTTCTCTGCGCTTGGGCATATACTTACAATCAGTTTCCTCGGTCGCATTGCAATCTGACCTATGTCGCAAGGGGGCAGTTGATTTGTTGAGACTGACGCTGGGGCTATTTCCTAAGTCCGCCTTGTAAAATATCTTAAATGTTTTATTGTTTAATGAATTGGAAGCCCGGTCGATTTAATAACATAGCATATTTTTAGAATGGAGCAAACATTATTTACGTTGAAAGGTCAATAAAAATGACATTAATTATTATTTTACATAATGCATATTGAACAAATAACTTTTAATCAAAATTCGATTGTAGCAACAGTATATTATCGGCTCGACGGCCCCTTAGGGTTAAAGAAACGTATATTTTCTCTCCACTTATCAGGAGAGCCAAGCAATATGTTTCCCCGTTGCATATATTAAGGGACCGTTGCCAATCAAACCACACTGTTGCCAATTTTAAAAATAGACAATATGAGTCGTCTGGTATCAAAAACAGAACTTTTCCATACATCATGTATGGAACAGTTCTGCTTTTGATACCAGACGACTGATACATACATTTATTATGAACATTATTGTTTTTATTCAACCTAACTGTTGAAAAAAATACATATTAACGCATGCATACATTTCATTGCTAGACAATAAAGAAGAAAACATGCTTGCACATATTTAAACGTAGCATATAAATCAGATTCATACACGATGACAGTGACAGATAATAAAGACACTATTTTTTAATTTGTATGAGATTAAAAGTTAAGCCACACGTCATAAAATTAACGTTTTATCCATGACATACAACCAACTATCACTCTCGCTTGACGAAATAATATACATTTCGTTCGATGAAGTTATTTTATTACATTACTGGCACTAATCCAAGCTAGGTTGTATCAAACTTGCGCAATACGTCATTAAGTATGTTCTAAAAAACAAGAAAATATAATACTTGGTTCAAAACGTGTTGAGCTGTGAGCCATTCATGGTTGAACGCTTTAATGTAGTAATATTATATTTACGGTAACAGACATCTCAAATACGAGCGTTTTCCAAAACTTTTTGACATAATAATGATATATTTTTAACGTTATCTTCAATCAGAAGTTTTCATAAAATTCTGATGCAACGCATGTCATCAATATTTTTGAGGCTAAGATACTGCTGTCGGAAATTCTTTTTTTTCATCCTTTTATTGAGATACTGTCACCACCATTAATTTCAAGGCATTTATCTTCTCAATCCCCTCTGTTCTATAGTATTGTACTTTTGAGGTCTTCACTTGGTGGTAAGGCAATTTATTCAAAAAATAAAATATTTTTGTACAAATTCCACTTTTATTTTATATGTTCAAAACCGGTTTTTTACTTATGACAAAAATTATCAACTGATTTAGTTCTTATGACTGATTCAGTACAAAAGAGTGTTTTATTTTTTGAATAAATATTTGTTTTATATGCATATCCGCTTCCAATGTAGAGAATATGGCCTCCTAATGTAAGTATCACAACAGAAGTTTTTATACGAGAACTATTTGTTACTCAGTCGCTCAATATCTCTTTTTCAAAGAGAGTAGTAAGGATAGAACGATACGGCCAGAACAGTACTAGTTGTTAATTAATCGCTCTCACTACGCCCAGTTAGGAAAGGATAGTAAAGGGTTGTAGGGAATCATTATACATCACAAACACCCATGCCTTTGCACAAAAATCGAAAAATGCTTTGCGTACTGGGACTCGAATCATAAATCTCGAATAATAAATATTGTTGTAACCAAAAGGCTTTGCGTATAAGTATGTATAAGCTGTTGAATTTCTAATTCTTATGTTATATTATATACAACTATATATGTAGATGTATTATTTATAAGAATTGCTAAATATCAAGATTTGTCGAAAACAGGAATAAATTTTACACTTAAATCGTGATCTTTGCTTAGGAGATACAGTCAGTGAACAGAACATCAAAACATTGTATTATTTTAAAATATGCAAATCATGATAATCAAAGGAAGTACCTGCATTAACATTTCCTTCAAATTCTATGAGAAGCAATCTCTCACTAGACAATAAACAATGCCTTACCTTATTTACCGTTTCATTATTCGATCAACGTTTTTTTTTCTTAATCTTCATTTACGCTGTAATGGCTAAATCTCGTTTCTCAAATGCTTGTTAACAGATCTTGCAATTTATTATCTACTGCAGGTTTTTAATATATAGTGGATTTATGTTAAAATAGTATAACAATAACTTTTTCATGAGTTCAAGCTATTATTTATTCGTAGCTGAAATTATGTACATTAAACATTATATTGAAATAACACGGTATACTAAAAATAAAAAATACTAAATTTTTTACACGAATTATTTGTTCTCACACGAATTTCAGAAGCAGATAACGGATTTCATAAAAACAGCACAAGACAGTTATAACAAACAAAAGGCTTCATTAGATCCAAACACATTAGATGTGTCAGACATTCCTAGCGATTTATGTCCAGTCCCTCATTTAATTTTTCGTATTTAATTGAGAAGCGATGAATATTTTTCTTTTGTCTTAATATAAAATAATTTTATTATTATTAATATTTTGTGTAATTTAATTATTGAATCTTTATTACCCTTTCCACACCATTTTATATGCCACAATTTTGTTCTTTTTTCAAACACTTTTTTTTAAATTCAAGAATCAATCTTCAATTTTTCTATGAATTCTATCACTATTTTACACGTTTTTTTGGAATGAATCTACCGTGTAAAAACAACTAGTGTAGTTCATTTCTTCAGTGATGTCATTCTAGTCTTCATAAGAGAATCTATCTCAATTACGAAGCTATAAACTTTACTATAATATTTCAAACTTACATAACAAGTATTTATTTATTATTTATATTCCTATACATTTTTGTACGTTTAAAGATTATTAATTACTAAGTTTGATATCAAAATTTAAAAAAATTACCTTCACATATGGTCTGAAATAAAAACTGAAATATTTTTATTAATAATCTTTTAAAAACACGAATTAATTACACACATCAATATTCCAATTATTTTGTTTTTTTTCACGCATATATATTACAAAATGCTACTGCACCAATTAGTGTTTTCTGGTCTCGACTTAAAGAAGTATATTGTACAATAATGACGGCCGCTTGGCAATCGACTATCGTCTAGGATTGCCTTAGAAGGAAAATGGGCCACCAGACCCAGTCAACACAGCCGGCAAGTGGCATTTCACGCATTCCATGTGACAGTATTAAAATCTGACTATCTCGCTCGATCAAGAGGCGTACCGATCAATGATAACTATTTTGTTTTTTTTTATCAACCTCCTTCACAAGTATTTTCACATAAAAATCGTAAAGGTACGTAATTTAGATATTAAAAAAATACGGCATGAAATCGTATAATAAAAATTTACACCCGTGAAATCATAATATAATATATGATTCCAATAATGAGAAAAAAAAATCTTGACTTCAATACTATTCTTTTTTTTTCATCCATGTCCACTCCCAATATGGATCATATGGCCTTCTAATTGAGGTATCTCAGCAGAAGTTTTTCCATGAGAACGGTTCGTTAATCACTTATTTAATCGTTTTTTTTTTTGAAAAGAGTATCGGTAGAAAGAAGGACTAATAATTGACTAATCGCTCTAGTTACACGCCATTATTTCAGGATTGGAATGATAGGGGGAGAGGGGATTTTTAAGGCATCACAGAAGCCAACGACGTTGACCACTGTGCCACGGACACAATGTATTAAATAATTAAAATTTTCCGAAAGTGAACTATGCGCATATTTTCAAGAAATATACTATGTTATTTAGCGAAAATGTATTCATGCATAATAGCGAGTGTATTCAAGTATTTACATGCAACAAAATCTTCAATTATTTCTATGAATTATGTAAAATATATTTTTTTAAAGTGTATTTTATAGATTACAAATTTAACGTGCGCTTTTATTACGTTCAATAGAAAGTTTTAGACATTAATCAAATCCTTCTACGTATTTGATGTCCAAAATACTTATCCTCATATTTTGGTACGTACAATATACACTCATATGGCTGCATTCTTACTAGAATGTTCTCTTTTTAACATTCAAATGTTTTCTAATATCCTGAATAAGAACACTAGTGTTACGAAAGCCCGTAAAACCAAACGCTAATGGATTTCATTTGTTTTAAATCGACAATTAGATTAAAAGATATTTAAAAATCAATATTTATGCAATCAAACCGTGCTAAATTTCTTTTATTCAATACATAGCGTCTGAAATTGACCATAAAAGCTATCAACTGTTTATTTTATCGTTTGTTTTAAATAATTAGCCGGTCATATATATGTGACAAGTAAAGTGTGAAATATGGTCAATGTATACATTAAAAAGCAGTTATAGATGAAGCTTACATCATTTCTGTTCACATTTATACTGACTAGTCAATCAATGAATAAATCTATAAGTTTATAAACACTAGGCCGATTAGAATTGGTTTACGGCTTAGGTTGTGTTAGTAAAAGTATAAATGACATTACGGCGGGAATAACACAACAAGACGTTGAAATTTTAGAGGTTATGTGAACTTCAGATGACAGTTTAACACTGCAAGTATGATTACGCGCGCACAGTGGAGTAGAGTGGTTATGAGTACACGCGTGATTATTTTTAATTTTGTGAAAAAATTAATTACTCCGTATATTTAATGTACAAATTGAATAGTTACGGATTTAAATGGACAATGTACTGAATTTATACATTAACTTAATACATATTTAACCGTAGCATATATGTAAAATACTTCATTGAATGGCATAATTGTATTTATTTTCTATTGTATCGTACAATATAAAAAATAATACATTAAAAATTTGTGTTCAATCTTATACTAAATATGAAATAAACATGTTGGTAAACTTTGCAATCTACCTTCTAAAAGACGATGCACCTATTAACTTAGACGGTATATAATTATTAAAGTTTATATATTATCTTAGGAATATTAAAATACTACGTGCTTACCATTCAGAGAAAACATGGTGTGCGGAAATCATAGTTTATAGATATAGTATTAGTAAAATAAATAAAGTAAATTGCGAGTTTAATATAACTGTGCCAATTCTACATCCTGTCATTTTTGTTAGATATATCAATTTAATGACCGGTGTAATTTCGCAATAGTTAGTTACAAAAAAGCATACAACAACATAATATTAAAACCGTAAAGATCGGATATTTTATCTGACAGCACGAGATAAATAAAATTTCCTCATAAACTGAAGAAATTGTGTATAAAAAATGGAAATTCGCAAATAAATTTCATTGTTTTTTTCCCAAACCTGTCGCTCGGGCATGTTAACCTCGCAAAGATGCAGTTAAAAATTTCGCATGCCGACTTAATTAGCATTAACATATGAATGGGCGTATTAAACTGAGATAAGTCTAGCGGACTTCTTCGAAATCCCAATGCCACGACCCACTCAGCATTATCTTTTATTATACGCGATATTGTGTGCGATGCGTGATTTCCCATTCATTGTACTAATGTTATTGAGTAGGGTTATCACACTCAAGGTAAAATCGGTACTGTTAACTTCAATCGGTATTTGTGCAAGGCCACCTATAGTGAGATTTTTTCTCCTCGTCTTATTTCGAGTCAAAAAGTATACATAAATAATCACCACAAACACAACGTACTTATTATAAATACTGTAATTATCAAACGCCCTCTCGAATCTGATCTATACTTCACTAGGTTAATGAATGATAAGAGATAATAAGTCTTGCCATACTTTTCGTACTTACTAACAAGTACATACAACACTTACCTTTCTGACAACCTCCACTCAAAATAGAGTTTAACTTTATTTTGATATAACTACATTATTTAAAATGTTTTTACATTTAACATATTGACAACCATCCACTATTAATTGTTGTTTTATTTAGTCATTTTTAAAAAATAATATGAAGAAATTTCTGTGATGTTATTTGTAAGCAATATTGTTTAGACAAATCACATTTTAAGAAGATTCATATTCATTATTTTATCATTTTTATAAGAACATGTTTTTTGTGGAAAAAAAAACTTTAATGTATCTTTATAAAACTACATAAACAAAACATAATTACTATTAATATTTATTTAACAATTAAAAAAAACAAAGTTGTTTATATATAATATATCATGTGATATTATAATATTTTAATAATAATGTCACATTTGGATTCAATGTTTCGTCGCCAATGCTACAAGTCCACTTATTTCGTATTTGGGTAAGATTTGTCAAAAGAGACAAAAAACGATATTACTGTAAAAATAAAAAAAAAACTTCTTACTTACGCTTGGTGTTGCAATAATTAATTAATTCATTCCGCGTTGAAACTTAAGATATGTGTAAATACAAAAATATGCCAATAATACAATAATAGACCGCATCAAATAAAAAAAATACTTAAACAAAAAAAAATAGTTACGTGTTCTTAAAATATTTTGACAACCCTACAAAAAAATACCTCGTTTTTTATACCTAATTAATTAAAAAAACATTCAAAATCAAACAAAACATAATGGCTTGTCATCTGTGAAGATTGCAATAAATTAGTTTTATTTATGGCAGTCTACGCAATTGGTCGAAGGTTATTAATGTAAGTTTTATGGAAAATTTCTTTTTGTTTAATAAAATTTGCATTACCATACATACAACGTATGACATGGGTATTTAGACTGTTAAATATAATAAAATACACGTTTCAAAATAATATTGCGTGCAGCAAACGCAAACATTATGACCTTTCAAAATATTATATATTTTCGTAATGAAAAAAACTTTAAATTTATTACTTACAACAGTTTTATTACGTATCTCCTGACTATATTATGTTACTACAGAATAATAATTTTTTACAATATAAAATGCGTAAGTTAAAAAAATAGTTCTGCGAAAATATTTTTTGGTTGTTTAGGAAACATTGTTCGAAAAGGGTTGCATTAAATTATTCTGAATTAATGTTAATAAAAAAAAACACTAATTTTAAGTAAATAATATGTTTTCTGATCTTTTGTATCACACTATCATAAATATAATTACTTAAATTCTGGAGCTGGTGTAGCCCTGCTTCAATTTCGCTTTCGTCTAGTGTATTTTGATGCCGCCTTCCCGCGTAACGTTCCGGATTTACCGGGGTGTAAGTATTTGCGTGGTCTTTTTCCAGATTTTGGAGATCTCCCTTTGACCGCGGTTGACTGCTATAGCAGCCCAATCTGAACCGATTTGGATCCCAGCCGCGGTCAAAAGGTTAAGAAGTTTTTGACAACGAAACAGGTGACAATATTATATTTTTTATCATTTACATATTTGATATTTTAATCAACTAGGGTAGAAAACGCTGAATAAAATGTCATTTATACGTCCGTCATTTTATCTTCTCTTCGAAGAAGAAAGTTTGAACATTTATATGAATACCGTTCCCTGAAAACAGCAACTGTTGAAATACGATACATAAATGCAAATAATCTTCTTTTGCCTTATATGGATGCATTGCTCAAATTTTTTTTCAATTTAAATCAAATAATTATTTTTATTTATACAAATTATTATAGTATTATGTATGTAGATAAAAATAGCATTGTTGCAATATAGTGCCTAGTTTACTTTTGACCTAAATTTGTAATAATCACAGATATTACTTTAATTATCGTTCTTTAAGTATGTTAGATAATGTCAAGATTTAATAATATGATTAAAATTAACCTTGAATACCTTGAATAAACACAATTTTAAGTATGATCTCAGTCAGTTGATATTTCTTGATTTCAATTGGAATCTTAATGAATAAAAATAATTATGCTATTGTTATTTGCGCCTCTATGATTTTATCCGCTGTCAAAAAATGGTGCGCTTTGTTTGAACTAGTTTAAATCAACGTCACAAAACACTCCCACATTATAAATGTATGACTGAACGCAATAATTAATCTTGTTTTACACAGACACACAAAGAAAATCATAATATCTATAACAATATATTTAAAATCTTCAAACATGTTACAACGCAATTAATATATCAATTGACATTTAACATTACCTTACCATTTAAATCGTATTCGAAAAAAGAAATAATTTTGTGTGGGACGACATCTATTGATGTATTTTTTAATCAATCAAAATCAAATATTTTCAAATATAGAACTTTAATCAGTAGCGTATCGACGGGCGGTGAATGCCAAGGGCAATAAGAAATATAAGAAGATGAATAGAAGCTAACATATTAAACAAAAATGTAATCAAACTCCAAACAATTCACATCATTAATAATATTTCTTTTAAATTATGGGAGGTCTACGGTTTATATAGAAGTTTATCAACAATTTTAATTTAACAAAACGATAGACTAGTTAAAATGTATTTTCTGTAAACACGAAATAATAAAAAAAAATGTGTATTCGGAATAAGCTGTCCAAATAATATGTTTGTTTTTCAAAGAATCGGTAGGTGTGTATTAAAAATCTCAAGCACATCAAACATTTTAGATTATATAGTAAATATGCATAATCTATAGCGTAACAACGAAACAGTTTAATACTGTTTAGGGTTGCCAGGCGTCCCGATTAACCGGGACTGTCACCGGTTTTGAGTATCATGTCCCGGTGTCCCGAACAAACCTCTCGGGACGCCCAAATGTCCCGGCTTACGACTCACGCTGATTACTTGGAGAAATTGGTAATCGAAAGCCTTGGAAGAGCCAAAAAAAAATCGATTCACGTTTGTATTTTGCGAAAATCGGTAAATTTCTGGTCTCGGAAAAATTCGGCAAATCGGACAAATGTTCCGGTTTGACTAGCAAGAAATCTGGCAACCCTAATACTGTTAAATGTAAAAATCAAAACATAATTTTATATATTCTATTTATATATATAATATTACTGCATTTCGTTTTTAAATAACGAAAATTCTGATTAAATAAAATATGCAATAAAACAATGAAAAAAAACAATACTAGTTTTTCGTTTCGGTCACTATTTGAACATCGAATTCATTTTGCGAACATCAATGGTTCAAAGATAGCTGACACTAATATTCGATGATGCGGAAAGGAATTTAGATTAGTTTGTCCTAAATAACTTCACCTCGTATAGTTATTATTGTATTTACTTAAATACTCTTATGCTATTATCGATTACCGGTTAGGTACGTGCTCGATTACTTTTAATTTCTACAGTAAACGAATCGTGTGGCAACAAAACAGTAGCAATGTGCAACGAATACATATTGTAATATCTGAAACCACACCAATATTCAAATAACAGTTTATCTTGCTATATAATGTATTTATTATTATGACACCAGTCAATAAGCCTGTCTTCTTAGATGGTTGATTTACATTGGGCCAGGAGTGGATCGGTCATTACACAAACGATTACTTACATTTACCAACAATGAAGTGACAGTGCTTGGTGTATTTAATCCTTTATGATACATCAAAGATAGGTCACTAATCTCCGTGTAAGGAAATGTCGATGCTATGTGTAGGTTTTAGAGGGATTTATATTATATTGATAAATTATGCATACTATAAAAGTGAACAGGGGGGTTGGTTAACAAGAAATCGTTGAACTATTTATAAGTACTTTTTTCAAATTTAAATATTACAATATTTGACAAACCAACAATTTAGAAGTAAAACTTTTCTTTTAAATAGTTTATAGATAAAAGATCGAGGCTAGGAAATATCTGATCATTACACAATATATAAATTCGATTTATCAACAGATGGGTGGATAAGGAAATTTTTAGATTACCAACGCCACAAGTGTTTCACAAAATAAACAGTTATTTATGTTTATTATTGGATTTGTATCCCATGCCATTTGTACTACGACTTGGTCATTATGATTGATAATATATTAATTGACAAATATACGCAATAACTAATCATAAAATCATTTCCAATTGGTTAAGGTTAACTCGAAGAAAATTTTATTTAGAGAGAAACATTTTGAACATCAAGGTTATATTTATACACATAAAAAATACACAAATCAAATTTCTTGGACATTCAATTGGACAAATAATTCATTACGTGCCTGACGACCAAAGCTTTGCATTTAAATTCTTCACCTGTACCATCATTTTGATAGTTGAGTTAAATTAACGATATCTGCTTTAATATGATTCCGAGTTTAAAGAAATATCTGAAAAGTAATTTCAATTGGTATGACACTTGTTTATAATTATATATTTATACCTTCGATTACATTAAAACTTCACAACCGTCAGATTACCGCCATTGTAATTCATATATTTGTAATATAATAAATCAAAAAGTGAATAAATAACTAACGACTCATTTAGATCGAAAAGTAGCCGACATTATTTATTTTTATTTTATTACAACAAGCAAGGCCGACATTGTCACGAACAAAATCGAAAGTTTCGTGTACTCACTTCTAGGTACTTGTCTATACGGTGATAATAATAAATTTGTATTACGTGCGTGATAGATATCTCATGAACACATTTGTTTAGGAAATTTATGTAATATGACATTACGGTGGTGAAACGTACCAACAAAAAAACATTTCAAAGACACGAAACTAAAAGCTTTCGTCTAAATATCGTTACCAATTCGTAGTAAAAAATTAACATTGCCTTACCATAGATATTTCATAATTACATTATATCTATACGCAGTGTGACTTTTTCTTTATTTCAATATAAGGTGAACATAATACCAGTTTAACATTTAGTAAATTATTTAGTTGGTCTATCGATAGATGGCTTGATGCTGAAAAGGTTTTAACTACATACTTATATGTTTTAAGTAATTCTTTGTTATATTATTATGAAGCGTTACCAATTCAACTAATATACAAATTTTATAATAACTGTCGTAAAATACAACATATTATTCTCACTGTGCATTAAGGCATTAATAATATTATTTAAAGCAATTACTTTTTCCTTTCACACTCGAATGGTTAGCAAAACAACAAGTAAAGTTTATCAATAGATCATTTAGATATGCGAACGCCAGCTGGTGGTCTGCAAAGTTTTTCCAGTAACTTGGAGCACAGAACCTTTAAACATACTTTTAATTAACACACAGCAAAAACTATAAAACTAGGTGATTTATAAAGTTATTAATTTCATTTTATAATAGTTTTTTTTTATCATAATTATAAATAATACAATTTGCTTTGAGAAAACTTTGAACGAAATATTAAATTTTGTCAACGCTACACTTGACACATGAAAATTCATCGGAAAACATGTGAGTTATTAATTCAGATCTATTTATATTATAGAATCCAAAAAACTCGATTGCACCAATAAGTCATAAAAATGTTCATCAACCATGTAACGTAAAAAAAAACATGTTTAATGGCATTGTGTATTTAATCTTTTGACCTGCCATTTTTGCAAAGTCAGTATCTTTTTTTAAAATAAATATTCACAAAAAAACAGAAAACTTGATTGTTTTCATAAAAAATGTTCACAAATATTAAAATAAGTATAAATAATTATGTTACGTAAGAATGATTGGATCATTTGGGTTTTCGATGCACGTTTTTCTACTCAATAACTAATCATTTTCGGCACACCTATTAATAGCGAAAAATTTGTACACCTGTTTTTTATTTTATTTAAGACAATTTGTAGTTTTGTAAAATAAATCTTCAATTGTGTATTTATTTGAAGTGTGAATGTTACTTCATATTTGAATCCATACATTTTTGAGCGCTTCCATAAGCTTCGCCTTTCGGCATTTTCTTGTGAATACAAGATACTTGAATACTAGAATACTTGAATAAGTGCACGAATAAAACGTAAACTGAAGGTAATTAAACAATTTATATCATTCATATATAAGATCATATGAATATTTCACATTTCACACTTATTTTTTACTGTAACTTTAAAAATAAATTATACCATGTTGATAAATTGTTTTTTCGCGAGATATGTTTCATTTTTCAATCAGTGACAGAAAGCCGTTAATTTATTATTCTTTATTCAAAAGTGACAGCTGTCAATTCTAGTTTTGTAGATATACCTATTATTCAATTCAAATATTAAAACATAATCCACAATACACGAATAAAATCAAGACAGTCTCGAGAGTGACCATTTTTAAACAAATTGTTCTTCTGTATGATTAAAAATTATTGGCCGTACAACGTATTGTGTTCATTATAATTTGTGTAATAATGGTCTCTCACTGTTCAAATTACAATAACCATCGAAAAAATAATACTAAGACAAAAAAAGCATTGTGAGCTTATTATGTTCGTAAATTGTAAATTGAATTTTATGTTTAATTGTATATTTCAAATAAAAAATGTATTTTATGATCGTTTACAATGAAGCCAAATTAATAATAATTTTGTATATCCGGATTGTAATAATTCATATTATTATCATAAAATGGTAATTGCAATCTTTTAAAGCTTGGAAAATTCCTTAATGTTGTAATATTAAATGATTTTGTATAATATGTTAAACCCTGAAGTGTTTCTAGCTAGTAGTTAAATAAATTGTATTTGTATAGTACGTATGGAATATATACCGCTTATTATATCGCTGTTTGGTTTCTGAGCAGAGACAAACTTTTTACTTTTATTTTCTTTATAAAGGTCGACTTAACTCATCATCTGAGCAATCTCAGTGAGTCAGTCGAAAATTCTCACTTACTAATAAGCTAAGCAAGTTCTGATCATATTAAAAAATAGTTTCATTTTAGCATTAAAAAAAACAAATATTTTCTACTACCTACTGCATTTATAATAGTAATTGAAAATTTTCTCTCCTTCAAAAAAATTGCAGTTTTTGGATATATTATAAATAGTAATACAATAAATGTAGTGATTATGACGACGTTGTTCTATAATATACATACTATATGATGCAGACACCAATCGACTAATGTTTATATGAGGTTATGTTGACAGTTTATTGCATGACGTCTATGATCTATTTATTTCGAGCATTACGTACCGCCAAAGCCAATCTATCTACATATAGGAAAACGGCAGAAGCGAAATTGATCACGTTATACAATATTACAAATATGGTACACAGATCGAAAGTATTTTTCAATTTAGATGCCCACTGATGACTACTGTTTAATTATTATGTACATATGTGTATATCTGTAAACTACACTACGTCAATCTGGTCAAATTGAGATATCGACATGGTGTGGTGTACTTAGCGACGCTCTTTTCAGTAATATTGTAGAAAAACACCTCGAGTATACAACAAATATTCTATAATACAAAAACATAGTAGAAGAAATGTGATTTTTAACACTAACATCAGGAAGAAGGTTTGAACAGCGATAATGAAAAATTTCCATTTCTTTATAGTGTTTACCTCTCATGTATAGGAATGTGCATCTCATAAAATAGAAATCGATACTTTAATAATGCGCTTTCATTATTAAATATGATGTTTATAATTGTAAACAATTTAGAAAATTAGAAGCACTCCATAAATGACATTAGAAACTTATGTATAGCTTTAAAAAGAAGAATAATTAAAGTTAACTGTCATCGATAACAAATATTTGATTTCAGAACTTCTTTAGTGTCTTTAGAAATAATTATTCGATGGATTTACTATTTAAAATAATATAATATCTTTGAAAATAAACAAGATGGATACACAATTCATAATAACGAAATGTGGTATTCATTACGATAAAACTCAATTTAATTAATATAATTGAGTGTTCAATTCAATTTGGTTGACTACAAGTAATTAATAAAACATGTAATAGTATACTTTATATTTAAAAAAAACATTGACTCAATATAATATGATATTAAAATATACCTGCATAGCGAGAGATGAAAATTCACAACTTATGAAGCTTTTACAATGACTTGTTTGTTATAAACAACGTTTATCGTTTCTTGCATTCATTGAGTCGTGACACTAGACACTAAATAACGCATATCTAGAAAGACGTGTGTAATGAATACACTACTTGTATGTACAGATCTGATAGTTGAGAGTAAAACAAAGGAACCGCGTGAGTCCTTTGAACCCGGATTCGTGAGAAGTCCTGATGGTGGAAAACTGGTTATTTTTCACGCTGAAGATAAAGGCCTTCAAAGCTTGCGTAGGCTGTAATACATATGTGTCCTCCCACATACGCCATAAAAAGCTAACTGACCTGGCTCTCTCTATCTATGGAAATGATTACTGCCTACCCCTGAAAAGCTCTATTGAACTTGAATCATCGGAACTTTGCGTATAATTTGCGTAGGTTAATCGCTTTTGAAATTGTGATTTTACCGTTTAACGGTTAGTTCTAATATTGATGTTGTGAGTGATTTTTTTTTACGAAATTAGCTAATTGGCTTCATTTAATACGTTACGCCTACGTTATGATTTAAAGAATAGTGTGGTCTATTAATTTAAATAATAATCTACGTGAACAATAATTGCTCCGTTTTTATAAATGTTCTTTATATAGTATTAAATAGCTAAGGTATAAGTATTTTTTTAATTTAATTTATTAAATTCATGTCCACTCACAATGTGTAGCACGTGGCGAACTAATTAAAGTATCTCAACACAATTTTTTTAATGATACTTGGTTGTTACTCACTTGCCCAACCTCTCTTTTTTTGGAAGATAGAAGGGATAAAAAGGATGTCTAAGACGTGACAAGTAGTTAGCTAATCGCTCTCCATAATCTCCGCAATTGTCGGGCTCCTGTAGCAATGGTTAACGTCGTTGGCTTCTGTAACGGATCTCACGGGTTCAAGTCTCAGTACGAACAACATTTTTTTAACCGATTTTCGATTTACACTCGAATGAATGTATGTTATATTGTTTTGTATTTGAAATAATAAGACTGTCATCTGCAGCCCTGGAATGAGATGTATATAACGTATTCGATTAAAATACGTAACTTTGGCATGACTTGATTATACATACACGAAAATACAGTTAAAATACAAGATATTCTGAACCAGGTAAAGCAAAATAGTCAAGAAAAAATATTGTGGTAATATCTACTTTTGAATTAAGGTTTTTAAAACGATATTTATTAAGTGTTGTCATTGATAATATAATTAATATTTATCTGTTAAATTGACCATCAGCTTTTAACGATAATCACATGTAATTTAAAAAAACCTACAGGAATTGTTTATGTGATTACTTCTCTAAGTAATTGAACTTTATTAAAATCATACTATCAGTAAAATTAATCCATAACTTTTAACTTTGTGGTGAATAAATTTAATTATTATATACACACAATACACTTATTGTTCAAGCGTCAGTTTAAGTTCATCCATGCAGTTAAACTTACGAAGATGTATAAAGGCGAAACGCAGGTCGCTAGTGACAACATTTATGAGAGTGTACACACATTGACTATACAATTAAATATTTTATTGTATTATGCATTTGATGTAAATATTTTTATATGCAATTTTATTATTGAAAACGTACTGTAGTGGAACTTAAGATTTCTGAATGCCTTTGTTATTTTATTATATTTATTATTAATTGCGAATGCATTTCGATGTTATGTTATATGTATGTAGTACCATGAAATAAGATAAAAGGTTGCAACGTACATATTAACAATTCTTTAACTGGTGTAGTTATTTTGTTTTGCATTATAAAAAAGTTAAAATATCACTCATAATCACCTGAATGCGTTTGCATAAATGATTCCTAGTCGTGAAATAATAATGGCAAGTACTCTGTTACTTTATGCAAATGTCATATATAAGACATGTTCTAGGCGTGGGCAGATAGGAACTATAACTTGACGCTGAGTGCGAAACCTTTTTGATCTTAAAAACTTTCCAAAAATATTCTTAAATTAACATATACATAAATAGGTTTCTAAGATTATTTATCGTCATTGCAACAAAGTCTATTAAAAGTATTGCGAATCAAAAAAAAATAGTTATATTGAACAAAAACAAAACATTAAATAAATGAAAGATACGATTTCACATTTAGGGTTAGAATCCTTTAAAAAAATGTTTGAAAAAACACAATGCTTGTTTAAAGTTCGAATGATTTTAATTTTACTATTCTGACATTGATGATTGAGAGAAGTAAGATTGTCTGAGGATGTCTCTGAAAGAAGCGAAACACGTGTAACAGTTAGTAGGACAATACGTAGAATAATCTAAGTTATTTTAAATTTTACATAATGAACTTCCACAAAATAACCGCCGAATCCATCGAAAGTATGTTTTCTTTTCATAAATAAAGTTTATTATTGATATGTTTGGCTACTTCTAAACATTAATTTATATATTATTACCAATCCTTCAAGAAAAGAAAAATGTAAGTTCAATTAATGTTGAGACATACTCACTCACTGTTTTGTGATTTTTTGTCTTTCATTTATTTTTTTAAATAAAAATATTAATATTTAAAAGCAGTACAATTATAAATCTTATCGATATCTTATCATAATACTTAACAAATAAACGAGTACATAATGTATTTATAAATACATTAATAATAACTAGCTGTAAGCCCGTTGCCCAGCAACGTGAGATTTTTGTTGCATAGTATTTAATTTAATGTTATTTTATTTTATGGTATTTAATTTAATTTAATTTAATTTAATTTTATTTAATTTTATTTTATTCTATGTTATTCTATGTTATTTTATTTTATTTTATTTTATTTTATTTTATTTTATTTTATTTTATTTTATTTTATTTTATTTTATTTTATTTTATTTTATTTTATTTTATTTTATTTTATTTTATTTTATTTTATTTTATTTTATTTTATTTTATTTTATTTTATTTTATTTTATTTTATTTTATTTTATTTTATTTTATTTTATTTTATTTTATTTTATTCTATGTTATTTTATTTTATTTTATTTTATTTTATTTTATTTTATTTTATTTTAATTTATTTTATTTTTATAGTTAGCAGAAATTTCGTAAATTATTTAATATTTGGAATAATGTTTAAGTTTGCTAACAACAATTTTTCGTAGTAGCAGAAACTTCGGAAATTACTTAATTTTTAGAATAATGTTCAAGTTTGCTGACAACTATTTTTCGTAGTAGCAGAAATTTCGTAAATTATTGATTTTTTGGAATAAAGTTTAAGTTTGCTTACAACCATTTTTCGTAGTAGCAGAAATTTCGTAAATTATTGAATTTTTGGAATAATGTTCAAGTTTGCTAACAACCATTTTTCGTAGGAGCAGAAATTTCGTAAATTATGTAATATTTGGAATAATGTTCAAGTTTGCTAACAACCATTTTTCGTAGTAGCATAAATTTCGTAAAATATTTAATTTTTCGAATAATTTTCAAGTTTGCTAACAACCATATTTCGTAGGAGCAGAAATTTCGTGAATTATTGAATTTTTGGAATAAAAAAAAAGTTTGCTAACAACCATTTTTCGTAGTAGCCGAAATTTCGTAAATTATTGATTTTTTGGAATAAAGTTTAAGTTTGATAACAACCATTTTTCGTAGTAGCAGAAATTTCGTAAATTATTGAATTTTTGGAATAATGTTCAAGTTTGCTAACAACCATTTTTCGTAGGAGCAGAAATTTCGTAAATTATGTAATATTTGGAATAATGTTCAAGTTTGCTAACAACCATTTTTCGTAGTAGCATAAATTTCGTAAAATATTCAATTTTTGGAATAAAGTTTAAGTTTGCTAACAACCATTTTTCGTAGTAGCAGAAATTTCGTAAATTATTGAATTTTTGGAATAATGTTCAAGTTTGCTAACAACCATTTTTCGTAGGAGCAGAAATTTCATAAATTATTTAATATTTGGAATAATGTTCAAGTTTGCTAACAACCATTTTTCGTAGTAGCCGAAATTTCGTAAATTATTGAATTTTTGGAATAAAGTTTAAGTTTGCTAACAACCATTTTTCGTAGTAGCAGAAATTTCGTAAATTATTGAATTTTTGGAATAATGTTCAAGTTTGCTAACAACCATTTTTCGTAGTAGCAGGAATTTCGTAAATTATTGAATTTTTGGAATAATGTTCAAGTTTGCTAACAACCATTTTTCGTAGGAGCAGAAATTTCATAAAATATTTAATTTTTGGAATAATTTTTAAGTTTGCTAACAACCATTTTTCGTAGTAGCATAAATTTCGTAAAATATTCAATTTTTGGAATAAAGTTTAAGTTTACTAACAACCATTTTTCATAGTAGCCGAAATTTCGTAAATTATTGAATTTTTGGAATAAAGTTTAAGTTTGCTAACAACCATTTTTCGTAGGAGCAGAAATTTCGTAAATTATTGAATTTTTGGAATAATGTTCAAGTTTGCTAACAACCATTTTTCGTAGTAGCATAAATTTCGTAAATTATTTAATATGTGGAATAATGTTTAAGTTTGCTAACAACCATTTTTCGTAGTAGCATAAATTTCGTAAAATATTCAATTTTTGGAATAAAGTTTAAGTTTGCTAACAACCATTTTTCGTAGTAGCAGAAATTTCGTAAATTATTGAATTTTTGGAATAATGTTCAAGTTTGCTAACAACCATTTTTCGTAGGAGCAGAAATTTCGTAAATTATTGAATTTTTGGAATAATGTCCAAGTTTGCTAACAACCATTTTTCGTAGGAGCAGAAATTTCGTAAATTATTGAATTTTTGGAATAATGTCCAAGTTTGCTAACAACCATTTTTCGTAGGAGCAGAAATTTCGTAAATTATTGAATTTTTGGAATAATGTCCAAGTTTGCTAACAACCATTTTTCGTAGTAGCAGAAATTTCGTAAATTATTTAATTTTTGGAATAATGTTGAAGTTTGCTAACAACCATTTTTCGTAGTAGCAGAAATTTCGTAAATTATTGAATTATTGGAATAATGTTCAAGTTTGCTAACAACCATTTTTCGGATTTTAAATTATTTAACAATTATTTCCAATAAAAATCAAAAGATCAAATCCAATTTTTCAATAAAAAATCAGTTGCACATTTTGTCCAAGTGTATGAAAAAAGCAAAATATTATTCTATGATATATCCATATCATAATTTGAATATTCTTAATGTATTAAAGAATTCTAACAGATTTTCAAGGTCAGACGTGAAAAGATTCATCATTATGATTCAATTGATCAAATCCGCTCCAAAAAATATTAGTCTCACATCGACTCACACGATCAAACGATTCATTTCGATAGCCCTATAATCATAGTTTGCAATAGTCGAATTAAAGTCTTTGATTATTCGAATATTATGATGTATGGTGATACAATACTTTAGCTCTACACCAAGAAATATCAAATTTTCAAACGTGGCGATATCAGAACATTCACGCCCGGTTTAAAATAAGCCGCTCCCATTGGATAGAACAACATTTCAAAAATGTGCTGTTCAGAATAAATCGAAATCATTGGTCTGTACCTTACTGCGGACGTCCTTACAGACAGACCTTATCGGCTATTAATGTTAAGATTAAGGAAAGGTTGAATAAGGCTGCATGCATCCTTACGTAGGTTCTAGATTTGAATAAATCATCACCAACAGAGAGACAGCCTGCAGGAATTATAAACTTAACTGTCCTTCAAACGCATAGAGCAAAATGATTTGTCATCTTATTATGTTCGTGTCCTGCTGAACTGATGTCTGTTATTTGATCTGAATACATTTTGCACTTGAGCTTCGTGGCAATTAGATATGGAAGAAAGGGTTGAACAACACCGAGATGGTGGCTTGAAACCCACACGACTAAAATAACAAGCATAGGCTGGCATAATAATTGTAAAGAGAGGATTGGTGTTGATTTCTAGATGCATATATTCAGTGAACTAGCAAACTTTGCTATCTATCGTTTTTTCAAAAAAAAAACGTAATATCATCGGTAAACTGGCAGATGGCGATAAGTCAAAGAATCTTCTTTTAGAGATATTCGTCATTTTCGATCATCATGAAATTTTAACATCTATTCATGCATTATATGTATTGCTTATCGTTTCAAACAAATCATGAATTTCGATAATGATTAACAAATCGATCCACGTATATATATATATATATATACAAAAGCGTATTTATTTAGTATTTATAGTCTTTTTTCCGATGACAACTTTCAAAGATATTGACTTCATTTTTATATTGCCATATAAAAATACACATAATATGACTGATATTGTTTGTTCAGAAGATTCAGCGTGTTAAAATCTTTCAATCTGCATTCATACAGACGGCTTAGAGCGCTTAGGCGGACGATATTATTTACTAAATTGTTTCTTACACGCATATTTTTTTTTAGGTTAGAATAACTTATACATACATACACATTTTCTATTTTTGAAATTCACCAAAATGATGAAGGGTAGTTCAAGCGTTCACTGAAGATTATTTATTACAATAATGAATAAATTATAATTTGTTTGACTATTTTATATGTATTATAATTTGAGAATTCGATATTGTTTTATCAAATTATTATTTGTTTTGGCAAATTTGCCACATAACTGAATGTTTATTTTTCATTTCGTTTGTTTATATATGTTTGTGTTCGTAATACACAGGTACTAAAAGCTTTATCGTCGAATCCTTTTGCAATATTATAAAAGATCATTTAATATTTCATAATAAATATAAGGTTTTAATTTTTTTTTAATTTTATATAAAAACTGTCTCTGTCTCCATCCCTTTTTTTATGAAAGATACAAGTAAAAACCGAGTAGTTGTAATCAAATGTTTCTATTCTGTTTTTAAGATATTGATTAAGTCAAAATTAAACGTACGAATGTTCTCGTATACTAGGAATACAGCTTATTATTGCATATTATGTAGTCTTATAATTCTCATACATCATTATTCTTTAAGTAACAATAACGGTTTATTTGATATAATTTTTACATTATAACTCATTGTTTATATCTCGAGTTCAAAAGAATCTTGCAAAATAAAATTTTAAAAAACAATGTAGTATTTTAATTACGGGAAAAACATTGCTTTTTTTCATTCAAAAGAGTAAGTAGCATTATCGCTAAGCTTTTGAATCGCTCTGACCTTAAACGTTTTTATTTCGAGCATAAACAAAAAAATCCTTCAACTTTAAAATAATTAACACGTGGGAGTAACAATCAGTGATATAAAAAAGTATATTGTAACAAAAGACCGTGTAATCGGTAATTGTTTCAAATGATCGATCAAATGCCGCCATTTAATAAAACAATAATAACACACGGCCGTTCATCGTAATTTGATCTTCATTTTATATTAAGTTGAAAATCAACCCGGAATATTGTGGGCGGCTTAAACCAGTTTTTTTTTTATTTTTGTATTTATAATTTTAACTGTACGTACATTTTAGCTTTTTACTTTGTGTAAGCTGGTATGTAAATTTGTTAATCCCTCTTATTATAAACCCGTTCTTTCTTATATATGCTTTATAGTTTTTTTCTTGAATCAACACCATAAATATATTCTAGCACTGCATCTGTTTAAAAGTAGTTAGCAATATAACCACTTTTTTGTTTATTAGATAATAAATCATTTTTAATTGCAAAATTAATTAAGCATTAAAAATAGAACACATTTTTTTTAAGAAACTCATTTCTGGAAATAAATAAAATTCCAAAACCACAATAACAGTTTTTTGTAAACTAAAAATTTTCAACTCAATTTTATTCGCCATCAAACAGACATCAAATTATACTTATTTTCTTTGATAGATTCGGCGGTAACTTTGTGGAAGTTCATTTTAAATATAAAATCATTTTTCAGTTGATTCCTTGACATTGCGATAGTCTGACGATGCTTCTCAAAGAGGCGAAACACGCGTTAAAAGTTTTAACACACCAACTGAAAGAACAAAGTTGTCAAATTTAATTGTATGTATATTCTATTTATTTCAATGAAAACTTTATTAATAAGTGCGATACAATTTACGATATCTGTTTACCAGTACCAACTGAGGCATAATTTTCTCCAGTGAATGTATATAACAAATTAGCCTTCTTCAAATATATGTCTTGGGGATACTCGATCTTCTGTCACCCATTTCTAATATTTTTTATCAACTTGATATACAGCAAATATTAAAGTAATCTTAGTCTTTCGAACACTATTTACTCCCTTAGGAACTATCGGTTATCGTTGCTTATATCTGGTAAGTATTCAAAAACTATGCATTTGTTTTCAGAGTCTTGCCCATCAGAGGATTTATAATAAATTCCAAGACCGGTGGTGGAGAACCCGCGGCCTTTTGAATTGATCACCCAATTCTGTTATTTTTGTAAATTCGTAAATTCATGCGATTTTGGATTCGAAAATTTTTTAGAAGAGCTAAAAATTAAAAAAAAAACCTGCGCTGTTCATTTGGGCAAATCGGTAAATCCTTGGGATTTTCGATTTCAAAATTCATGGAAGATCTAAAAAAAAGGTAATTTCTAAGTTATAGAAATTTGCATGAAATTGTTTCAAAAATCCCATGATTTAAAAATCACCGGCCAAGTGTCAATGTTTTCATTACTGCGGCTTTATGTTGAATCAGATAAATGAATGTCGCCTTTAGAGAGAAAAGGTTCGCCACCCCTGGTCAAGACCATCGATGATACTAGAAAAAAACATAATTAAATATTACAATTTTATCTCGTGCACATATTGACTGTGGAAAGGAAAAAGGACGTAACCCACAGTTTTTTCAAATCAGCCTTTTTCTATAATCACAATATATCAAACTTGATACACGTTCTATCAAAAGGATTCAAGCTGCAAATTCCGAATTAGTATCTAAATTTAGCTTTTAAGTTTGAAAAGATGACCTTGTAATAAATTGAAACCAAGAAAAAAGACTGAAATAAAGGTTTTTTATAGACAATTTCTTTAATTAATATTGGGTTATGTCAATTAAACACCAGTTTAGAAGTCTCCGTGCACTTTAAGGTTGTGTATAATTCATAATTTGCACATGTCACAAAATCATCAAAACATGTTTTTTGCGACTCCTGTAAAATTTTATATGTGTGGGTTACGTCCTTTTTCCTTTCCACAGTCGATATGCAAATACGATGTAAATGTAATTAGTATTAACTTTTTTATTTAAAAAATATTTGCAATATACTTTTTCTGGAATAACCTTTCAAACTGTGCTTTATTACTTGTTTTATAACTGATTGATATTCCATAACATTATAGCAGTATTTATCGTTATATTTCAGAAGTAAAAATTTGCATTAAACTAAAACCTGGTTTGCTTATTAGCGTTTTATGAGTACAGCAATAACAACACCACTTGTCACCTGGCTAGACTAAAATCAAAATGCCACACGTTAACATTTCAGGGCAATGAACTGTGCGAAAAGTAAAAAAAAAATGAATCTATTCCATGTTTGAAATTTGCATTAAAAGATAATTGGTTCAGACAATCGCAACATAACGCTGGAAAATTGCCTGATTCAACGGCTCACTGGTTTTGCAGTGAAAAAAATGTTAGCTGTTTAGTTGGCGGCACTGATGTAGACTATATATACCCTAATATTATATACTTTTTGATGGTTGTTTTAAAACTTACATCAAGAAAAAATACATTATAACAATTACCCGCATATAAAATCGCTGACTATTATAATTATGAATTCACATTTTAAAACGTGTATTTTTTTATGTCGAATAGAAACTAGTTACTATAAAGAATTTTTTAACCACATTATTCAATACATAAGTAAGGTATTATTCTATCGTATCTTTTTGAGAAAGATAAGTCTTTCTTACCATAAATCGACATATAATAAAAAATCTCTCATATTTTCTGGCTTTTATTTCTTTCTTAAACTATTGTGTCAGTATTTCAAATACCGAAATCGTTTACTGACAACTTTAAATTATAAACAAATAAAGACACTATCATTATTCAAAGGTTAATGGACCATAATAAACGTTAAGCTTATTACAAAAGACCGCTTACTTCAAACCACATTAATAAACAAAAAATAAAATTCTCAGTTCCAAACATTATGTGTACTCAATTTTATTTGTAATCCATGGCCGCTTTTAATGTGGAGCATATGTCCTTCTAATGGATATATCTTAATAGAAGTTTTTTCTTCAAGAACTGTTTGTTACCAGTTGCTCAAGCTCTCTTTTTCAAATAGAGTAGTAAGGATGAGGCTAGGACAAGACTGGTGGTCAACTTATCACTCTCGCTACGCCCAGTTGTTGAAGGATCGGAAATGGAGGGAGGGACATCACAAAAACTCATGCCTTCGAACAGTTCGAACTTAAATTTTGAATCATTTAAGAAGCTTTAATTAATTGTAATATTATATACTAATGAAAACAATGAAAATAATATGTTTTATTAAATAAAAAGGCAGGATTTAAAGCAGTAGAAGAAAACAGATTAGACTCTTGATCCAAGTGATATTTTTTTTCACCGTACTGTTGTTCGTGGCCTGTTTTAATCGAGCTGAAACAATCTTCGATTAATGTAAATCGTGAAAATAAATACATCAATATTGATATAGGTACTATAATTATTATTCGAACGATTGGAGTGTTAGCGTTTTATTATAGTCAACAGCAACAATCGTATAACGTTTAGCCCACACGAGTTCCTATCGAAGATGGAGATACCATCCCACTATATAACTGTGCAAAGCAATAAAAACAATTGAATAGCTATAACAGATTCAGACCATTTATTATATTATATAACAGTGCGAGGGTAAAGGCCATGGTCGTTGAATATAATATATAATCTGACGGAATATGTGTACACACAAAAAGACTATAAAATCATGTGAGGATAATAAAAATCTGACAACGCATATAATTGCGTGTTTTGCGACGTTTGAAAATTTGTGTGTTACATTACTATGGAATAAATATTCGTATACAAAGATTTACAAAGTAGAGGGTGTGAACGGTGGTTGGCGTGTAACTTATTTCAAACCCCCAAATGTATAATTTACATTAATAATTACATTTTTGGACTTGTATTCGAAGTGTGTTTTGAAATTTTTCTTTCCTTCGTATTAGATAAAAAGAAAGAGATTAAATATCTAAATTCTGCGTGGTAGTAATTTACCAACTTTTATCCTTAGATTTTTAACGCCTGTTTAACTCATTTCGTATACTTTTAACTTATAACACGCTCTGTTAAAATTCTTAATGTAATTCATATTATCAACATTCAAAGAAGGAATGATTTGAAATCTCATTTAACTTAATATGCTAGCTTAAAATGCATTATTTGATTATTTACGTATCTATTTTTTGATTCGTTCGTTATATTCATATTTTATGGTTAAATATCTACAATCTTTTGGAAATTTTTTAAAATAACTATCTAGTATAAAAATAAGCTTTATAGCATTCAGTCGTATGTATATAATTATTAATACTTTACATTTATCGTAATTGAGTTTTTGACTTTCAATTAAAATGCCAAGGATGTTGCGACATTTTTTTTTGATTGATTGAATTTTATCGTAAATATTTATTATCGTCGATTATTTTGTAATAATCAATCGCCAATTCAATGGCATTTCTTACAATGTCTATTTGACGTAATAATCATTACCTAACACTTTGTTGTTGAATTATTATTCCAGTTAATTTAAATACACATATTAATGGAAACATGACTGCTTCTAGCAGTTGGGTATTACTTTATTGCACAACTTATTTATTTCCATAAAATTACAATATGGCGTCCGTTAGGATTATTAATTGGTTCAGATTTGCGTGATGTCTTTCGACGCATAATTATAACATAAAATGAAAACGTAATATACGGTATTGCAAGTCTTGATTAACATTTTAACCGCTGATTAATTCAGATTCGTGTAATGTCTAATTACAGTGTATCATCTGCAAGGTATCTTTCGTAATTAATATGATAAGTGGATATTGCACAAAATAAACCGATTTAATGTAGATACGATGTAGTTATCTAACATTCTATAATATATTATTATGGTTAACAACGTTCGTAGTTTATACTTTGTACCATCACTTTCAGAGCTAAAACCATAGAATCAGAAATATTTCTTCCAGTGAACATTGAAGACATATCGAATATTTATATGACGAATCGCAACAATTTTAAGTCTTGGTCAAATTATAATCATTGGGTATATTTGGTTTTCAATCGTTATGGATTTTTATTTTTTTATTATTGTGAATATTTATATTTTGGTCAATGACTGATAACGTTACTTTTACGCCAATTGACTTTTGCATGAACAAAAAAGTTATATGCAAAATTCAGTATTTACTTATCAATACCATTAATCTAAGCAGAAAGAAGTGTAAAATTATATGGGAGTATTTGATTTATTAATAATTGAACCCATGCAGATAACATTAAACGAGCGAGGCTTGCACCACAGAGATATTGTGGTTTAAGTATTAGCCAATTAAAAACATAATTCTACGTTGCTACTCCAATAAATTAAGATCGCTTATCTTTAAATGCTCAAAGGTGTGTTTCTTAGACGATTCCATTATGGCAAACACTAACCGCATATTGTCGTGATTTGGCGTTTGCATCTACTATTTATCAAATGTTTTGAAAGCAAGCTTCCCGTTTAAGACGTTGAATCAGTTTTTTAATGAACCCTTTCTGAGACGGTGCAATTACAAGGGAGGTCGTTGAATTAGTTCCAAACGTAAATTAAAACTACATGTAAAGCACAATCGGCCAATTTAATGCGGACTGAGAGTATAATCGTGACTGCCAGCACTCAAATGTGTATACTTGACACAAAAAACTATGCAGGAGAACGCTCTTGTCTTTGAAAAATTTAATTGTTGATTTAATTACAGTTTGCAAATTATCTGCCGCTACTCGTTTGTTTTATTGACGGAACTGAAGAGATTTAAGCGTGGAGAAGCAAAAAAGATTCTCGCAAAACAGTTTTATCTTGCATGTTCGATGGCTTGAAATGTTTCCTAAAACAATAGGCAAATTTATTTAATTACAGTTCGACAACTTCTGTGAGAATAACTTTTTAATAGTGTTATTTATTTCGACACTGTTTTTAATTACTATTCAAATTATTGTGGAACATCGTTTCTGTTATACAATCTCTCAAATTTTTCATAACATGCTCTGCCAAATTGAGAATCCATATATGAAAGCAAATTTAGAAAAAAACTCGCCTGAAACTACGAATGTTTTTTTATCACGGACATTCAACGCTTACCAAGAAATGCAGCATTTTCTTTCAACAAAAACTTTTATTTTTCCAACTTATTTGAAGAGTGTTACAAGGTCTAATTAAATGTGTACAATGGATAAATAAATCATATCAGTTTAATTGTTAAAAAATCAGTAGATTTGTACAGTCTTTTAAAACATATTTTACAAGATTGTGTCAGTCAAAAACTGTTTTTCAATCCGACATATGTTTTTAGTGGAACTTAATACTATCAAATAAAATATGTTGACCACTTAACAGAAATCATTAAAAGGTTTTTCCCTGGCGACATCCTTAATGAAACCAAATATTTCAAAGTCGCAATGCTTTTTAAAAAATGATAAAATAATGTTGTATCTTAAAAGTTTTCTGACAAACTATTTGTCAACGTAAACACATTGAAAGCTTTCGCGGTGGCGTGACTCTTTAGTGTTTGTGGTTTTTTTTTTGTGATAATGTCCGACTGATGACAGTTTACATACATATAATTACATTATGAGAAACACATTACTGAACCTTTTATTATAAAATTTCTCTAAAAATAATTTAAGAATTCACCTTTGAAATTAAAACTTAAGATCGGTATTAAAATGATTTCGTATCATTATTTAATTTGCAGCTAAGCGACTTGTATGAAGCAGATACAATTTTTGATAGTTTATAAGTGTGGCAGGTTACAAATTACAATATTAATTTTATTCTGAAGTTAGACTAAAGTAAGTTAAACATGTATACCAGTTTGATGTTATATTGATATAATATACAATTTTTATTATCATATACACGATTATTACCCAGATTTATTCATATATGTACATATTTACAATATTCCATTGTTTCAAAATACGAAACATCTAGACATATTTATAAACAATCAAAATATCTATTCACATTCACTTTCGTCCATTACTTAGGTTAAATTACTCACATAATTTCAACTAAATTTCGTCTTACCATTGTCTTTGATGTAAATAGTTAACAGAATTAAAATAAATTATTTCTTTAGATTACTATTTATTTTGAGCCAAAAAAATGATGTATTACGTTGCAATTAGGGTATCCAATCCCGAAGCCTTTTTTTCAATCCCGGGATTGATTAATTTTCGATTTTTTTCCCGATTCTCGCAGAACTTCGTTTTTTTATCATATCAATTAAAAATACAATAAACAAAATCGGTGCATTGAATGAAAAATTGTAGAAGATGTATTTTACATAGATTTCTCATTTTATATCTCCCTTTATACAACAGTAATTAAGATTTTTGTTTTAGAAAAAAAAACATTTACAAATCTTCTCGGGGCATTTAAAAACATGCACCATATCTAACTGAGAGTGTTTTTAAATCTTAGAAAAGAGTTTAAAAGATTTTTTATTGAGTATGCACGTATTGCCATTATGTTTCATCATACTCTTATTTAAGACATATGTTGAGTAATAACGTTCAGTTTATCTTATGGACAGAAGTAAACTAAGCTATCTGGACTGTCAAAACAGTTTTCTCGTGTACAATAGATTATTGGTTGCCGTATGTTTCGATCTTGTATCAATAATAAATTGAAATTATCAATATTTATATTGGTCACGTATTTCGCCGGAATACGCTTTGCTCCATTGCATTGCATAATTTGAAAATATTGCGATTGTATCAACCGTAAATAGATCGTCATTTTCTTTACATAATGCCTCGTTATAGTTTCCGGAAAATTACGTGTCGCATTGACTGCAAAAATATAGAATTTAATAATGTGTAATGTTGCCAATTTACTGCTGAATTAAACGCCATTATTTTCTGATGACAATATTTATTAGTTTATGGTTTACTATTGTATTTTACAATTCTAGTGCCATTTAAAATGCGGATGCATTTTCAATTTCTATCGAGTGCAATGACTGCTATAAAAATACTTGATAATAAAATAAATAATATCATCTACAACTGCGATAAATATATAATTATTCATAGTAGTTTGTAAAAGCAATATATTTTTAAATCTCAATAGCCATTTATAATATGTACAATGAGGTATCTAATAGTATTTTTAATTGAATTTTCATATCATGTGCCAAGTATTTATCAACAATATATCGATTATAAATTACTCTTTTATTACCTAGTACACTTTTTTCATCTTTCATCAATAGATAAAAATAATCTTTTTTATTTACCCGATCAACGCATAAAACTAAGTAAGTAATAATTTAAACTCGCGATATCAATCACATTTACTTTGTATTAAAACGGTAGATATCTACATATATATTTAATGGAATGGTACGAAGGGTGGAAAATTATTTAAGAGCTTTGCTCTGAGCACTCAACTTAGTTCCGAGCGTAAGTCACTAAGCTACGTCATAAAAACATTACATTTGTTAAAGTTACGTAACGAAATCCAATTCCCTTTCTATTACCATATTGGGAAAACTCTTGCCCCTATAAGTTGATACACAATCAGATTGAAAGTCCTGTCAGTTACTTACTTGAATATCAGTGAAAGTGTTTACTTTAAAATTTTAATGTACGTTAAGACTGAGAACCATTTGGATATTGGGATCACGATTGTTGGTTTTCGAGGAACCTTCGCGATAGAAGGACAGTGATTGTTTAATTGTTGTGCTAGATGTCGTGAGCTAACGCAATCCAGCAATGTTTTGTTATCTGGTCTGCGATGACCGTCGTATTCAGATGCGACCCACTTCGCATTTATCTTGATCGAGATATTTTTCTCGATTGTTTCTCATACACTGCAGTGATTTGTTTATAAGATTCCAACATAAGCGAATTAAGGTTCAAAGTAAATAATAAATGTATGTTATGATTGCATTTTTTAAAATTACATTACGACTCAAAAAAAAAAACTAAATATTATATTCAATCTGAAACGTACTGTTATTAGCTTGGTATATAGTCAATTTGTTGATATTATTTATTATGTTACTATCAATAAAATAAAAATCACTATGTTTTTGTATAATATTGATACTATTTTCAATTCTAGACACATATTTTAAAATAATCAACATAAACGCTTTTGTTGAGATCGTTGAAAATATATTTTCAAAATCACACTCGTACATAATTGAGGGAAAATAGAAAAATAAATCTGACAGCTGTCATAATAGTACTAAATTTCACCGCTAAAAATCAGCGTCATATTTTTTTATTATTATATAAAAGGCTATTGATCCTTATGATAGCGCAAATTTAAGATAACAATGTGTGGACAATCTCGAAGGTAATCCGCTAATGTCTGACAGTCCTGCTTAGTTGAATTTGCAATAACGTTATTATTACAACAAAACACAGCAAGCAAAGGTGAACCGTAACAATGATTGCGTGGGCAAAATGCGCAATGCCCAGATTTTTACACTCATTGTGTAACATAATTTGACATTAGATTATTTATTTGTGTTTGCGTTTTACGTGAAGGACCTGAGAGCTATTAAAAATGTAATGTTAAAACTGACCTTTTGCTAATAAGTGCCAGTAATTTGGATCCATTTGCATCGAGTTTACTGGCACTATTAAATTAATCGCACGTACCTAATTAAAAGGTGATAAAACCAACATAAATTGGTTGTCGTCGGCAGATGAAATATTGGAGCTAATTATTGCATAAGTTTCATCAATATAAGCAGCCACAACTTTTATTTTAGCAATTAATATTTACAATTACTGCAGTGATCTAATATTTATACTAGATCCTTTTTATCTATGTGTTCACTTACTAGTAACTATTATTTACTTTCGTATGTGTTCTGTCACGTTATATTTTTTGAAAAAAACGATATTTACCTGTAGTTTTTCTTCTAACAACGTTAACGTATTGAGTGGAGAAAGTTTGCGGTCCGAAATATATAGCAATATAAAGTCAGATAATTTGAAAATCTTCTACGTTTTTCATTTCATGACCTTCTCTTACTTGATATATTTTGAATAATAATTGTCTTTGCTGCATAAGTTCGGTTAATTTTTAAGTAGCCATAAAGAATAGCTTCAAAAATTTTGTAACCGTAAAAATGAAACTCAATGAACTAAAAATGTGCAGACCATAATTAATGACAACTGTAGAGGTAGTAATTTCTTTATGTTAGTGGGCGATTTTTGTTTTATCTTGTTCGCATGCTTTTTAAAATATTCTTTATACGTGATGTTAATCACATCATTATAGGCTATAGCGACATGACATCACATCAACGATAGAAAAACCAAATTTCTAGAATAGTAATGATGACAGCAGAGCGACTAAAGTGCAACGTAATCTGATGCGTACAATCAATTCGACGGAACAACAATGGTGAAAGTCACAATCAATACGAGAACACATCGAAAAAGAGTTTTTTAATTACAGGTATATCGAAGCGTGTCAAATAGGTACATATACGTGGATGGAATTAAAATACAACCTATTGTTTCGCGAAATAGTCGATATGTTTTTTTTGTTGTTGCCATGACTGCGCCGTTTTATATCCGTCTATCATTCATATTCGATCTGTCAAATTTTACCGCATCCTTTTTCCAAATTTCACATTCAAATATGGAATATGCAATAACAAAACAAACCAGTAATCGTGTTTTGTTTTGTTAAATTAAGATTAACATCCCGACGTGAGTGAGCAAGAGATGCGTGTCATCAAAAAACGAGACAGACGCACTCGCAACGTTTTCATTAATTTCCATAAATATTGTTTTCCTGAATCATTACGCCCTCGTGAACACATGCGCAATTTTATTTGTTACGTGTTTGATAAATAATAATTTGTACACACTGAACGAAATATTACAGTTAACGAACCCGTGATAATATAATTAGGTACCTAATCTTTTCTTTTATACAGACTAGTCTGAACATTTTATGGAAGGTGTCATAAATTTAACAAGAGACAGTAATTTTATTGTGTTCCAAATATATACCTACAATAATTATGGAATATTAAAATAATACTAGAATTATTCGTTTGCGATTTAATTCGCTACGGTATTTATTATTATATTTCATAATATAAATATATTGAATTTTATTTAATTATGCAATCATATTGCAATTTTCGTAAATTCGTATATAGATGTTTTGAAAAAAATATTTTCAAATATTTGCTTCGCTTGTAAATCATTTTTAGTACATAGATAAGTTGATAATGCACATCATGAGCGAAACCGATCCTGATCATTTGAAATAAAAGTGGAATTAATACAAATGAGTATTTTATTTATTGAATATAATGCCTTTCCACAAAGTCTTGACATTGAACACCCTAAAATTCATCAATAAATCAATGAAATTTGTTTCAAAATTATAGCAGATAACTTTTTCAATAAAACAATAGTTATTACTATTGGCAACATTACATCACTGTGATAATGTGATTTAATATTTTTCGCCATTATTTTTAATTAATTTCGTCCGTACTCATGATATTAAATTTTATTTTTACATTAATAATATCAATATATGATTATAACAGTTGATCAGACAAATTTTATGAATAGTAATATTGACTTGCTATCAAGTTTAAGATGCAGTTCTTGAGTTATAATAAAAATAATCATTATAGATTGTTTAATACAAACAAATTTAATGTTTTATTATTTTGAAGCGAAAGTGCAATAAAATTGTATTATTCACAGTATTCTCGCAATATTAATATAAACTGATTCATACATTTTCTCACCGAAATTACCGTATTCGTATATTATACTATAGAAATATAAATACTTTATATCCTTAAATTTATATTAATAATTAATTTGGCGTACCGATTTATTGTGGAACTTTAAAAGGTTCAATCAGCAAAAAGTTTATATTAAAAACTAAAACTGTTCATAAAATCTCTCTTTTTCGTATAAAATCGTCTTTTATTTATGATTATACATATAAAAAAAACATTTTTGACTATGTTTGTTCTAAATCATTCAAGTACAATCAATACTAACGAATCGTATACATTGCAACACATATAATAATTGGAAGTGGAATTTAGCGATTGAATAATAATAAATTTACATTCAAACAGTTTTCCATACCTGAATGAATAAATTTATATAATGCTTAGAATCTACACGAAACGGCTACAAATGCTATAATTATTTTCCTCGCATCACTCTATTGATTATTTTTACTACTAATTGCACATATCTTATTCGAGCCTCCTCCCCAGTAGAGTATTTGATCCTGTTTTAAAAGTTTCGATATTTTTAACCAAAAAATATACTGTGGTATATTCGTCAGCGAGCCATTAAGTCGCAACTCTGGTTTTTTATTCACTCCCAAACAATCTTCATTCACCCACTTAATTATTTTTTAATTCACAATTTAAATATTATGCAAAATAATAAACAGCAGGTATAGCTTGAAATATTTTATCCAATAAGTTGCAATGTTTTACAAAAAAGTAATTGAAGTCTGTTTTATTGTAACATAATATCACGTAGTCAGAATTCATTTATTCGACAAAATTGCTTGTCACTAAACGCCTGGTATGGAAACATTATTAAATGTCTACTGTTCTTATCACAAAACAATCTTAAATGTTGTTTTTAAGCTCTCGTGTCTCGGAAAATAGTGACGAGTCATTGCGTATAAACATGTATTGTATCTAGAGAAACTTCTTACTGAAATGCATTTCTGTTGTAAGTAAATCACTACATATTATTTTCTTTCAAGGACGAGTAAAGGTTATTTACTAATTAATCCTTTGCTTTTTCTCTTTCGATAGATGTCGACGCGTTTTATTAGATAACTATTCCGTAATAAATCATAAAGTGAAATGACCTTTCTGTACGCCGAAAGCGTTTTGTAACAACTAACTTTATTAAATAGCTATTCTGACATGTGTGTAACTCAAAAAATATATGTTAATTATAACGCTGTCAAAGTGATTCGCTCATAAAATTTTGACAGATTCGATTCTTTTGTTTTATTTTTATGGTATAGATAGATTTCTTTTTTAGAATTTATCTTGTTGGTAATTCATGTTGATATTTTTAAACTATGTATTTTATACAGATTTACTCATCCCCACCCACTAGTGATCTGCACGGGCCCGGGCCTGGCCCTCGGGCTCTGACCCGACCCGGCCCGTGGGCCAGGTTCGGGCGGGTAAGCGCAATTGATATTCAGGCTCGGGCCGGGCCCGGGTAAAGAATTTATTTCTTCAGAAAAATAATTCAGACTATGTTCGTGTCGCAGGTCAGCCGTGATGATTTTAATTATTACCAGTTCTATAGAAAATGTAAGTTTGTAAAAAAGGGTTTTTTTCGGACTGAGGAGTATAAATCTGGGCTTCGGGTCGGGTTCGAGTAACAGGTGTGGTATTAGACTTGGGCCCGGGCCGAGTTGGACCTGAGTTTTTCGGGCCGGGTAATTTTGTAAAATTTCGGCCCGTGCAGACCTCTACCACCCAATTTGCGTTTTGTAAGCCACCAAGCAATGTTATGAGGAAGATTACTAAGCCTAAGTTTTTAAAACGAATACGATAGAAATTGAAAAATTAAAGTCATGTTTATAGCCAATATCTATATGTTCATAAAGAATATCTGTTTTTGTTGCAACATCTTAT
The DNA here is from genome assembly GCA_030503985.1 of Himalopsyche tibetana. Classification (NCBI taxonomy): domain Eukaryota; kingdom Metazoa; phylum Arthropoda; class Insecta; order Trichoptera; family Rhyacophilidae; genus Himalopsyche; species Himalopsyche tibetana. Next base: position 4,519,245 of record JAPJYX010000014.1, read on the forward strand.
TCATATATAAGTCAAATACGATTAGGGATATTCTAATTTTGCTTAGTCGTACAAATTTCTTGGCTGTTTTGATAAAGGATGTTCAAATCATTTAATTTTTAATAATACGTTAGCCATTTTCTCACATTTATCGTTTATTCCCACTCATCCATATGAAAACGATAGCCAGGTTAAAGCCTCTACAATTACATTTTAATTTTCACTTAATATATGAAATTTCATAATTGTTTAAATCGCTAAGTCATGACGAACGTGTTATATAACGTATCACAATAATTGCCGACATTTTAAATATGTCAGTGGAGTCTGATAAATACGCCATAGAGTTTTCATTGACAGCGATTTTCCGATAATATGCAAGACTTACTTTTCGCAAGTTAAAATAATCATAGTAGCACTTCTTCCGCGATATTAACATGATTTACTCAGTATAAAAAGACAGTTTCGTACGCATAACTTCAAAATATTATGTCAAATAAAAGAATGGATTGTGTTTTTCAATTTACGTGTGAACTAGAAGTGAATTGAAAATGACAAACCTTATAAAATAAACATCTAATTTGAATGGTTGAGATCTATTATTTCTATAAATAATAGCCATAATAAGATTAATAATGAATACATTTGAAATATTTTGCGCTCTATAAGTAATAGATTCTTATAAAATTAACAATCAATATATGTATTAGGTATACCTATAAAGAATTACACGAAATAGTCTATAATGTTTTATTGTTTTACTATTTGAAAGAATAAATTAAAAATAATTTCATTTCAAGAGATAGTTAAATTATCTGAAATTGACAGAAACCGACTGTACTTATCAGGTCAGTTAAATGATAAAATGAAAACTTTATAGTTTTGGATTTCCATAAAAATTACTAAGGTGCGATAAAATCCTTGGTCTACCTTTAGTGAAGAAAGATTATTTTATTTCCTGATAGAAAAAGAACCATTTTTTTGCCTTTTACGATCTTTAGTATCATATATTAAAAGCTTTTTGACATTAAACTTTCAATAACTTTGCGAAAAGTCCATGTTTCCAAAATCTTTAAAAGTTTGAATGATTATTTATTTAGTGAAGCATCAAAGAAGAGCTCCGCTACTGACGGCCTTGTGAAAATTTACTCCTAGAAGATAATATAATTATTACACTTTCGCATTCACATAATAATAAAAGCATACATAATCTTGAATATAATTAGCAATTAACCTGGCAATGTTTGTTTACTGCGAGCGCGCTCAGGATTGCAATATGGCGCGAGTCAAAACAGTATAGAAGAACAAGAACGATACATCCGGAAAAATAATCGTTTCCCAACATCACGATATCAACCATTTGCATATTCGTGGAAATTTTATGAAAGACTGTTAAAAATAACTGTTTTTAAATACCACAATGGCAGGAAGAAAATGATGTTATTAACACAAATGTAATGAAGAGAAAATCGTACATATGTATACATATATGATTTTTCACTTCCTTCAGCTTTATGCTGCACGTATGCATAAATAAATGAGTCCCGTAAAAAGTTTAACAATTAAGATAATGATTTCTTTTGAACGGAAGATAAGCCGGTGTCTATCTTCCGCGGTTTCTACACGATTTTATGGTGAATGTTCGATCCCGGGATTGGAAAAATTGTCAATCTCGGGATTACAAAGAGGGTCCGAGGTCGGATGCCCTATTAGTAACCAGAATTACCTCTAATTCAGTATAGGTAGACCGCCATTGATAACCCAACAAATTTCATCTGAAAAAAAAACTATTTTCGAGAATTTATGAAGGCTCAATTTTTATTATAAATTACTTAAAGTCAATGCTTGATTTGAACAGTGGAATCCCAACTGTTTGATATGAACTTATATAGTGGATTCATTGAATTATCAATAATTTTCTTGTCTTCTCTTTGCAGCTTCAGCATTATGCCAATCAAGTGAAAGACGTCGCTCGGGCCCCATCCGCAGCATTCCCGTAGGCGCGGACGTAAAACGTGACTCTCATTTCGACTGTCCTGAAGAGTTTGGTTACTACCCTCATCCTTCCGATTGCACGCAGTACTATGTGTGCGTTTTTGGCGGCGCCCTTCTCGAGTCATGTACTGGCGGGCTCATGTACAGGTGAGAAATAATATTATACTAGCTGTAAGCCCGTTTTTCTCAACGGGAGGCTTTTTTCTGCATCAAAAATTAAAAATTTACTGATGTAATTTCAAAATCTGTCGATTCTTATAATTTTTTAGAAAGAATCGAGAAAGAAAACTGACAATATTGAAAATAAAAATGACATTCATCGCAGAGTAGATTAAACTCTATCGCCACGGCAGATTCTCTGTATACGGATACACAGGATACTCAATATCACTTTGACTAAAGTGATACTGAGCATGTCACATTTTCATTTTTTTCTTTCAATTTTTTTTCGTTAAAATATCGGTCCCGTACATCTCCGCCGTTTGTTATGTAACGTGTGCTACAAAATACTACACTTTACTTCATAATATTTTTTTTTTTTTTTTCATTTGCTGTGATATTTTTATGGTGAAACAAAGTTTTACTGTTTTAGACAAATAAGGCTTTGAATTATTAAGTGCGAAAGTATTTGGCGGGCTGCAGGTTGAGTATGGCTGCTCAATAAAAAAGGATTTGTTATTTATCAAAAATTAGTTGTACCCAATAATATTCAATATTTTATAAATATTTTAGCCACGAGCTGCAGACCTGCGACTGGCCCCGCAATGTTGGGTGCGTATCAGGTACACCGGAGGTGCAGGACATTCCTCGACTTGCGCCCTCACCGCAACCCTTGCCTGCCACTGCACCACCTTCTCGATCAAGACATCCTACATCTTTGCCTCCTCCTCCACCGAGAGCGTCTCCAAACCCCGTTGTCACATCTAGAGGACAGCCTATTCAATATAGCCAACAGGAAATAATCAAGGTATTTCTTCTTTTCTCTGATAACAATAGTCAAATCATATAACTGTAACCGGCAAATTTTCAAAAACTTACCGCTGATAAAAGATGTTTTATGAGAGAAAATTTGGTAAAGCACTGCAATTTTTTTATATATAGCAACAATTGTACGCGGAAGTGGATGATCAGCTGCCTCCTGCTGAAGAATTAGAAAGTGACCGTCAACAGAGAGTTCTCCGTGGACAACCGAGCAGTGTGGGACAAGTTCAAAGAGACAGGGATGGTTACGGCGCAGTGCCAACATCAAGGGCCGTCAATTCTAATATCATCCAGAATAATGCCAACGGAAAGATTGGAGCTTTCTCTTTTGGAACACAGATCGATCAACAGAGGGCTTCTGTTGCACAACCTACTCAAAATTACAGGTACATACTTAATATAATTATTTTTCATTATTTTAGCTTATTGTATAATTTCTTAGTGTGTGATTACTATACAAATAGTTTTGACAGTTTCCATAGAACGTAAGTAGTGTCTTCATTGACCAACAAATTAATCAAAATAGACAATGACACTGTTGTAACCAGGGCTGTGGAGTCCTGTAAAAAAAAGACGACTCCGACTCCAAGGAGATTTTTCAATAATTTCATTTTAACTTATATATATATGTATTCCATCAAATCATCTTTAGTCAGCCAAGCATGAAATTTCAACACTTTGGCTTATTTTGTTTGAATACACATCATAAAATATATTTTTAAAAAAAAATTCAAGCCGTTCATTTTTCACGACTCCGACGCCAGCCAAAATACCGCGACTCCGCGACTCCGACTCCACAGCCCTGGTAGTAACATTAATTTGACAACAAAAATAATACTAGCTTAAATTCTAAATATTTTTCTAAGGTTAATTTTGAAAATTATTAGGATGGTAGTTATAATTTTTGACTGACAGTAAAATAATTAAATAGATTAAATACTGAAATGACTTTTATTTTATTAGCAACTCTCTACCCGACTTGACTGACTTCAACAAAGACCCAACAGACGATATCGACGAAAACAGTTTAGACAATTTAACGTTAACACAAAGAAAATTCGTGACATTGGTCAGACGTAAACGAGAAACCGACATTCCCAATTTGACAGATGAAAAAGAGACGTCAATAGATAGGATTGAAGTTGCCGATAGAGACAAAAGACAAACAAGATATGGAAGATTACAGCAAGGAATAAATCTCTCACCAAACAATGGTCTGAATCAGAAATGGAATGAACAAAAATCTCACAATAATCAGGAGCATTTGCCAACAGTCTTTACTCCTCCTCATTATGGACCAGGAATAGGGTCTTTCAAAGCGAGCGCTCAAGTAGACGAGTCTTTCAGTCCGTATCTAAAATCAGCCAGTGATATCAATTCTGAAAAAGTAAATCTTCACAATTCGTATAGCGATCAATACAATCAAGGAAGTTTCAAGCCTATCATTCCTAATAGAAGTAATGACTTTACAACTATCAGCTCATTATCGACAACACCAAACTATTCTTACTATAACTTGAAAACCCAAAATCCCTCTTTTTCTTTAAGCACCACAGCATCTCCGCTGTACAAAGATGACTTTTCTTTTTTCTCAATGAAACCTGGAGCCGGTCCATCTATAACAAAAGCCCCACCAATATCGTCACTCACATCCCCCAACAGTAATCCTTTTGCTTCCTTGTCTGGAGGGTTTTACAACAACAAACCTGACTTGACATCTCAATACACGCATAATTACAAAAAATCTCAAAGCTTTGATAACCAACAGCCCTTAGGCCAAACCCCTCTTCAATATGATTATGAGATTGGACATAAAAATTCTGGTTCACTTCGATCCCCTCCTCCGCCTGCAAACAAACCTAAACAGTATTCAAATAACGGTAATCGAGGTACCACAAACAATTATAAACCTACTTCTTCTACCTCCTCAACTCATAGTAAAAATGTAAACTTCCAAAAGCCACAAGGGATTCGTCAGAAAGCTAACTATGATAATGATAATTCTAATAATCGAGGAAATCTTCAATCTACTACGACTTATCATAGAAATCCGAGACCGAGTCATAGTCCAAATTCGAACAATAAGCCAGACACCAACAGAGACGACAAATCTGAGGAAGATAATGACGAAGAAAATTCTCGAGAAGAAAAATATGATGAAAAATCAAACCGCAATGAACAATCTAACGATGGTGACAAATCGAATGATGATGAAAAAAATAGCAATGGTGATGACCAATCTCCGGAAATCAAGCCTGTTTTCCCTGACCCACCGGAATACTTTAGGAACATAAATAACAAATATGAAGACGTTGTCAATCCTTTTGCCGATCCTACGTTTGATTTTGATACATTCATTTCCAAAATAAGAAACTCTCACTTGGCTCTGGTGCATCCCACGAAAGTAGAGAAATTGAGCGAGGACCTTCAGGAACCTGAAATTGATCATCCTGAAAATTTTCAGTCAAACAATGTGAAAGATGATGGGAATAACAAACAATTCTTGAAAGACCATCATAACTATCAAGGAATGAGTACGCCGAGACCGTTCAGCACTCCACTCAAATCTGTACCGTGGCCTGCAAAAGAACCGAATAATAAATTCAACCAGCCGATTTTAAAAGGTAATCGCACATATTCACCGCACACTACTAAGCCTGTATATGAAGACGACTCCGATGATTATTACGATGATGACTATGTACAACCAAATTTCAATAAAAACAAAGTCAGTCCAAAGCCGACTCAATACCAATCCAAGCCCATAAAACATGTTCAGCAAGTAACACCCAAGCCCCAATTTTCAAGCTATCAATCAAATCCGCACTCATCAGTTTACAGAGAAGAATATGATAGAAAGCCCCAAAATACTTACAATTCCCAATACCATCAACCGAGTCATAGCCCTAAACCCATTGTAAAACACAATTACGATAACAGATATAATTCTGCCCCAGTCAATTTGCAAATATCAAGACCCGCAGTGTACAACAAGCCTAAGACAAAAAATGTTTATAATGCGCAGCATTATACTGAACAACCAAAAATTATCGAACCCACGGGAATCGATCAACCCATAACTAAAGAAATTTATAGAACGCAGTCTTCGAGCTCTCCAAGAAACCCAGTAAAATATCCACAAAACTCTCAGAGGTACACCACAGAATCGTCAAGGTATCCGGCTGATTCTCAGCGACATCCTGTAGATTCTCAGAGGTATAAGCCTAAATATACCACTGATTCGTATAGACATACAACCGATTCGTACAGACAAACCACAAAGCAACCGATTGATACTTATAGATATACACCGAAGCCTCAATTGGAGACATATAGAGTTACTTCAACTACCGAAAAGCCAACAGGAAAAAGGAGACCTATTCCAAAGCCCTCTCCAGAAATGAATGATTATTACTATGATGATGATGAAGACGATTATGATTACGAACCTCCAGTAAAATCCAAATTCATGCCTAGCACTGAAGTAAAGCCGCAGCGTCCACCGATAGCACAGAATCACGAAGAATATGAAGATTACGACACGCAAGCAAAAAATCAATACAAACCAAAACCATTGAATCAAAAACCAACGAGAGTTTATCCCACCCGAGAAAATGAAACCAGCGATGAAGATGACAGCGAAGAGGATGAAGATGAAGACGATGATGAAGATGAAGATGAAGATGACAGTAGCGAAAAAGAAGAGCAACAATTAACCAGACCTGTTCATCAAAAAGAAAAATATAACAAATATAACTCGCCTACAAATCACAATTCTCAAAGTCAATCCAGACCCAATAAGAGCTACTCCAATCAATATACCGAAAACCCACATCAACTGACTCCTCCAAAAGAAACTCCAGTAATCACACCTGTTAAATTTGAAGCTTTCAATTTGCATTCAACAGCAAAAGACACGTCGAGACATCCTAATCCTAGTCCGACCTCGTCCAGTGTTCCTATGAACAGACCCCTATCCATCAGGAGACCTGAAATTTCCAACTATGAAGTATCCCACGATCACGTCAACAAATATTCTCAATCCACCAAAACGCCGACTGCTTCGACTCGACCGCGGTACTTAAATCAGACAACTCTCAGACCTTACACTGTGAGACATAGATTAGCCAAACCTTCGTCGACTTTGTCTACGTATACGAAAGATTCAACAACGGAATCATTCTCTAGACATCCTACGAAAAGTAGCCAACTTAGGAGACCGACCACTCATTCAAACAAAGAAGTGAGAACGCACAGACTACCGACTGCACCGACTCCTACTATGAAAACCGACAATGAAAATCAAGAAACGCGTGACACTCAGACTGAACATGACGATAACGCACCCAACAGGTATCTGACTATTATTTTACTTTGGTTTTCAATGACTTAAGTAAACTACCAATTAGTAAATCTTCTAATTTTCTACCCTTGACTCTCTACTTCTTCTATCATTCGTTCATTATCCACAGTTCAATCAGATATCTACTATAAACTGTCAGACCCACCTGTTTTGTCAATCACCAATTTAAAAATAATTGTTCAACAAACTATAATTTGAATAACAAAAATATTATAATGTTTTTTGATAATGGCACACTATGTCAATTTTGTTTCTCACCAATGAAAGCAATCAAACTTCTCATACAGTACTATGGATATATATATTTTAATTTATATCAGTACATTATTTGATCAATTCGTCCACTAATTATATAAAAAAAACATTCATGTTTTGCTGTAGAAATATGATACAGTGAGTCAGCCTTTAAGATTAAATAGATTAATTTATAATCAGAAAAATTAACATCTAAATTATAGCTCTGTTTGTAGACTGTTTCAGAGCATTATCTACGGCAAAAGAATCAATGAAAAACTGCACACTATTGACTAAAATACGAGACATATTAGTATTATATCCTAACCACCCTTTCTACCATATTCTCCTTCAGACACAAAAAATAATTATATGTTATGCAGCAGAAAACACTTTGACTAATATTTTTAGTATACCAATTCTTTTCCTTGCACTTACATAATCGCCTAAAATATTATTTTTTCTATTCTCAACTCTTTGTTAGAATCAAGCCTGTTCAAAAAAGCTGGTGCAGATCAAACATGAATATCTCCATCAAATTAATGGGATTAATAACTGCATATTAAAATTAGCAGAAACACGTTTGTATGCATATTTTAAACGAAACAGTTTTGCATCCTATCTATACTCTTTAATGGTTTGCAATGCAATTGAATAACTCTGATTATTATTCTTTGGACTAAACCACGTCTGATATGCACCAAATTTTGACTGAGAATACTTCCAATCTTTGATATTATTTTTATCAGAAGTTCTTTGAAATTCAGCCTTTTGAGCTTTGATTTATCGTGTATGTATTTAGAATTTTAAAAACTATTGTTACTTGAAGTTTTAATCTTTAGAAATTCAATGAACATTTATTTTTCATGACTTTTATGTTTATAGATAAAAAAAATCATATAATTTATAGTAATAATCGCATTTTTGACTGACCCGTCAATATTGGGCAGCTGAGACCCAATGGTTTAAGGCATGGGTGTCCAACCGGTAGATCGCGATCGACCGGTCGATCCGAAAGGAAAATTTGGTCAATCACGAAAGATTCCGTGAATTTCGAAAAAAAATATAATTTAAATATAAAATATACAAATATATGTTAGAAGTCGATCGCGATAAAACTTAAGATTGAAAAGTCGATCCCAGGGCAAACAAGGTTGGACACCCTTGGTTTAAGGCCTGTTTGTTTATAATTGAAATAAAGATTTCCAATAGTATTAAAAATAATTATGTTAAAAATTACCTAAATATTCCATAAAGAACTTAACTTCTGTTACCTTGACGTTGTTGTATTCATATTTTTTATTATAATAACAGAGTGGAACCAACAGTGAGTGCTTCTCCAAGCTATACTCAGCAGACCAGAGGACACAACAGCGCTTCATCAGGAAGAGCCCTGTATAATGGATCTCAACAATACGATCCTCAACAGTTTGACCCCTATTATGCTCTTTACGATGATGATGTCGAACTTTACAAAGATGCTGGTAAATACAATATTATATGTCAATAAATAAGAAATTTATTCAACATATTTTTTTTAATCAAAACACAATACACTTAAATGATTATAAAACACCATCCAGTTCATTTATACACAGAAATCTTATACAACCCATCCCATTCTCGGTCATGGAAAAACTATACAAATAATATTCACAACCTCATTTCTTACAGACTATGCTCAGCAATACAATTCTGCAGCTCAGAGGCCTAGCGTATCTGTCCAGCAAACATATCGTGGAACTCCACCACCCCGTGCCCCCCCTGCGACTTCAGCTCCAGCCCCAGTTCTTTATACACAAAGACAGCCCGAGACCGTTTACAGCCAGCGACCGAGTGCTGATGATTATGATGATGCTCTTATTAGCGCACAGGTAACAGTGAGCAAATATTAAACTGAATACAAGTCAATGGCTCAGTTGTGCAACTTTTGGCTGATTCATACCACAGCTGGATGTGGTTTCATCCAAGATGAATGTCTTGTATCACTTGTTTATATATTAATTCTCCTTTTTTTCAAAAGGTAGTTTAATTTTATTAATTTTATTATTTAAGTATTTTTTTACTATGTCCACTCTTAATGTGGAGCATATGGACTTTTAATGGAGCTTATCTCAACAGAAGTTTTTCTATGCAAACTCCTTTAAGTCATTCAGCCCTTCTTTTTTCGAAGAAAATAAGTACAGAAGGAAAAAGGCTAGAACAAAATAAGTAGTTAGTTATCACTCCTACTCTGCCCTCTTATTATGACAGGATGGGTTGGGAGGGTAATTCTGGAATAGGCCTGTGGTCTAGTGGTCAATATCGTTGGCTTTGGTTCTGTCAATATTTTTATGGATGTGTGTTCGAAGGCGTGAACGTATGCTGTCTCCTTGTGGTGTGAACATAATATCATACTTATACAAAAGAAAGAATTTTCCATTGCAAATAGTAAATAATTGAAACATCAGAACTGAACATTTTAATCTGTCATTTAGTAGGAGCATGGACATTATTTATTATTAACCAATTCTTTTGTAATCGTATCCACAGGTTGATGATCAGAATCAATATCCCATTCGCCAATCTACAACAAGGTCAGTATTAACAAAAACAAATTGTAAATATAAAATTTAATTTAACCACCCTAATCCTTGAAATAAGCAGGTGTTGAAGAATATAAATATACATAAATAGTAGTAGCGTATACAAATTAATTTTTGTAATATAGTATAGGCAACTCTGGTATCTACTATTATAAGTGTAAATGATTGAATAAAACTGTAGACAAATTTGCCACTTTATTCTTATAAATCATAAAATTAATGATAGAACAACTAAACAAAAAATTATAGTAAAAAATATCTGTAATATATAACTCAGCTTACCTATTGATAACTTGAATCAATAGTATTTTTATTTTTTTAAATCAGTTTCAGTTGTTCTATATAATTTACTGATATATAGTAGGTATATACTACAAAATGTCCCTCGCGTATTTTTGCACCAAACATATTCCTGTAATTAAAATTAAAACCACTAAAAATGTGTATATTGATGTAAGAGCACTGTTAAATATAATATAGTGTAATTAGATAACAAATACATGCAGATTTTTAAAATTTATTTTACCAACCAGGAATAATTCAAGTCTAGTTTTGAAAATCAAAATGTTATTCTGAATTCATAAGTTAACTGTGACATAGTTCAGCATTAATTAGCAGTCATTTAAATGTTATTTCATCAAAGGAGTATACTCTTTTTGTTAAAAAAAAACATTTTAAATATTTATATTTATATGCCTCGATTAAACTTCAATCAAAACATAATATTTCAACATAAAAACAGTTTGAAATTCATATTTTTTTTGAAAAATGAAATGAATGTAAAATAATTTGAATAAATGTTTTTATCAATGTATTTCATTAGTACACTTTCTCAAAATTATAGTACATATTTAGACAATCTGTCCAGTCTTGCTGGAAAGAAAATCTATACTTATAGAATAAGAAACATAATTAGCAGTACAAAGAGTCAATCTAAAATAATGTCCTTATGACAAAATATTAACATATAAGTTTTCGCAACTACATGCCTAATACATGTTGAGATCATCTGATGAACCAATTATGAAAGAAGCAGTGCACGAGAAATGCACTTCTATAGGAAACTGCAAACACTAACAGCATCCTTATTGTATGTACTCCAAAGCGATGAGAGGAATGAGTTGGGATACGAACTGTCGACGTTGGGTTTTGTGAGAGTGAGCCACACTCCCACCCCAACCGCACCACCTAGCACCACCAGAACCACCACCACCACTACTACCACAACCACAACCACTACTACTACTCCCTCCCCTGTTACCAGGCCCCCTTTGCAAAGGTACTACAAAGCACACAGACTGGCGAATATAGATCGCTCTGTCAATCAAACATCGCCATTTCACCTCATTCTACTGTGTAGAGATCTTCTTTAACTTATAACAAAGAATGCAGTAAAAATCTTGAGTTTCATTAGCTTCACAAATTGTTATATTAGTTTAGTGTACAATGAACTTATCAACATACAACTTTTCATGAAAATAACATGAAACACAGTTCTCTCACAGTATTTCATTTTTGCGAAAAACTTTGTTTACACCACAAATGTTCAGGATAAATAAATAAACCAAAGTATATCACAACTTCAGAAACAAAGATTTCGCCTGTGTGTTCGACTGTCTGACAGAACAGATGCCGCACAATATAAGTGTTTCTTTGCAATATTGGCATACAATTTTGCTTTTTATTTTAAGACAAAATAAATTCAAACATTGAAAATTTATCCAATTGATCAAAAGAAACTTTGCTATATTGCCGTAAATATCTTTATATTCATTTTGCATATAAAACTATTGAAGTTAATCAAAGAAGAACATGTACAATAGTAGTATTATAAAATTCAGAGGTGCCATTTTCAGACAGAAAGTAAAGTCAAATATATTGAAATGCAATGCAAGTTAGCATCATGGAGTTTGGTAAAAAGAGTTGTAAATATTTGGGTTATGCTAACTCTGTGATGATAAAATCTGCTTATTTGCACTCAGTCTCTTTATAAAATATATTGACAAAACATTAGGCAATTATATTATGATGCTGTCTGTCAAATCTATGAGTTTGAGAATTTTCATATTTTTCAAGAAATACATTGTAACTAAGCTCAAACATGTAAAAAAAGAGTTCCCTCAGTCAATAGTATCAAATGGATATGCCTTTTTAATTTCGAATGTTAGTAATGAAAATTAAAATTGGAGTACCTGTTTTAAAAGTATTTTTGCACACCTGTATTTGATGTTAAAAGAAGATCTCTACGTCATGATAGATTTTTTTTAAGCTACACAATTCGTCAATATATCATATTCATCATGTAAATAATTCAGTCGTTTTTATGATAGTTTGAATTAATGTGAATATCACTAGAGTAGCTTGCTTCGTTTGCTTTATTGCTGTAACTATGTGTTTCTATCGCTTTCAGTGTGCCCAATTTATCTGCTTTTGTAGTATCTTATCAATCTTTTGCTCTCTGCTGATAGGAAAGCCAATATTGATGTCTTTCGGCAAAATACACGGCAATGTCCTCATAATTCTTCATCCGTTCACCCCATCCTCACTTATAAATATGCATTTAGAATTATTTATTCATGTGAAAAATTGATTGTTGAGTGTAATTACTAATACATATTGTCAACTGACTTTAACCATAGTACAATAATCGAAAGATGAATTCTACATTCGTAGGATGGTAATACTATTTATCATCAAAACCGGATTAGCAATCAAATTTATCTTTATTGTTAATATATCACTAACCCATAATGTAGTGTAAACATTTAAATGTGACAGTTCTCCATTTTAATTGTTCAAAAACATGACATTTTTGTTTAATTTTTCATCAATGAGCCTGAAATCTTTTCACTCCTTATTTAGGAATCATTCATTTTTTAATTCCCCATCCAATAAAACCAATAAACATTAGCGCCCAAAGAAATTACTTCGTGCTCTTTTTCTCGATAATGACAGAAAAAGCTTTGGGAATGTCAATCATTAGACATTTCATTTTTGTTTTAACAGATCGACAACCGGTGAAAGCTTTAAAGGAAATCTTATTCCCCCGACAGAACGACCCAAAACCGTTACGGTGACTGCTCCCTCTCCCCGTTTCAGTAGTCGGTTCAGAGCCGAGGAATATCCTACTCCGCAGTCCTTCTCTCCGACTGTCAGAACCCACACTTCTATTAAACGGACGAGTATTGACACTTTCCAAACCCCGTCTCCCGAGATTGTTTCTCCTCCCAGTTTAAGCCGTCACAAAACTAATACTGAATCGCCTAAAAATGCTTCCCAAATCGAACCCTCCGCGGTGAAAGCAAACACATCCCGCTTTTTATCACTTTCAACAGGATTCTCTTTCAAAAAAGACAATGATAATGGTGACGAAAAAAGTTCACAAATTTCTCAAATTGTAAAAACTCCGTCATTTGTAGCTATTGCCGACTCTTTTTCAGAAGAAAGCTCTTCGCCTAAAGCGGTTCCTCAGAGAATTTCATTCAAAGTAAACGAATTACCTGTCATTGAAGGAAAAGATGCTGATTATAAATCAACAGAAACGAGTGCTTTTGATATTATTAATGCTTCGACTACCCAAAGACCTTCGGCCATATCTTTCTTGATAGAAAATCTTCCTAAGCCGGGACAAAAACCCATTCTCATACAGCTAAAATCACACACCGGTCAGAGAACTCACGGTCCGAGGATCAATTCCGATGAAGTCGTTCCTATATATAATCGCCCCTTCCGAGTCGTAGAAACACAGACACCAAAAGTTGTAGAGATATATAATTCTCTTCCTGAGCCAGAGGAAAAGGTGGCCGAAATAGAAATCGAATCAATCAATGAAGATGACAAAAATTTACACTCACCTAAAACGTATCTTAAAACAGTAATCAAAAGACCAGCACCTCTGCTCTTGGATATCATAAGTGATAGAGAACCAATACAACCGTCAGATAGCGATGAATCTGATTCGATCTTGTCATTTTTGAGACAGCCTTACATGTTTAGGCAGATTGATCAGAAAAACAACACGAGAAATATTAAAAAGACAGATGACAATCAACGTAACAACAATTTGGATACTTTACCGAACAGTCTTTCCCGGCGTAAGATCTTCAGAGATATATTCAACGCCAAGACAGACAGTACTCCTTCGCACCAACCTCATGTTTCGCCTTTCAAGAGCTTAGAAAATTTGAGGCGCGACGGAGAAAAAAGTTCAACTACGACACAGATACCCAAAACTAGCCCCCTGTCTCGAGGCAGTATCCAGTCTCATCCTGCAGAAATTAGTCAATCTTCTGAAAATGAATTCACATCAACATTCATAACCAGATCTCGACAGCCTGCCTTTTATAAATATTCTACATCAACAGAATTACCTAGTACAAGCACTTCCGTGAGATCCAGAAAACGACTAACCGTTAGCCCGATAACGGAAAACATTCAACAATCTGTAGACAGTAACATAGATAACATAGAAACGACAACTATGCAAAACGGTTATGAATATAACCGGTTCGATAAAACCATATCGGCTATTGATAGAGGTACTGAGAGTCCTCCTCCATTTTATTTCTTCAGAAACAAAGAGTCCACTACACCAAAAACGTTCAGCAAAAAAACAGAATTGATATCTTCATTCAACGATGCTCTGGCCGTTAAAGAAGATTCTAAAGAAAATTCTGGAAACAAAAAGAAAGATTACGATGACAAACTAAACAACCCTGGAAATTATGAAGTACCGAGTTTTGAAAAGACTAAGAATAAACATAACGCTTTTGTGAGGCGCACGACTACAAAGACGACCGCTGCTCCTGTTAAAATTTCGACGACTGAAAAAATAGATTCAATATGGGAAAGTAAAAGCGATATAGATGAAATTGAAGAAGAAGAAGAGAGAGAAGATGAAAAATACAAGTCTGCCATTAAATTTGCAAGCGCAGCCTTTGATATTCCGGCATCCGCAATACCGGTTAACGACAATAGACGATACAATAGAACCAGACAACCGCAATTTACCACCACCCCAGATTATGAGTCGACTGAAATATCCTCAACTTTGGAAACACCGCTGCGGCTTCTGGGAGGTTTCAAATTAAACAATAACAATGACGCTACTGACAATCTTAACGTAATCGATGAAGTATCAGAGCAACCCAAAAACACACCTAAACCCAAACTAGACTTAAACATTAGACAATCGACAGAAAGAAACGATACAGACAAAGCTACGACTGTACCGACAGAGACCACGACGACTCGCCCTCTGCTCGGTCCCGCCCCCCATTCGACCTCGCCCCCCACTCCGACCGCCCCCGCGCCCAGCCGTGCCCTGCGCGTCAACGCGGCCATCAAGGCAATGACGTCAGCGCTGACCGCCGGCCGAAGAAGTTTTTCTCCGTCCAAATGCACAGACAACAGTCTGCAAAACCCAAAATGCAACGAAATAAAATTGCAGAGGTACAGACAGTTTTAAAAAGAGCATTAAAGCTTTCTCTTTCATTAAACCAAACCTTCCTTTGAACCGGCGGGCTTTACCCGCCTCATGTAGCTTTAATGCAAGTATCGTTCGGGAGAATCCGGGTGACGGTCTACTTTTGAGAGCTCAAAAATATATTTCCAATAAACGATAAGTTGCTCTGTGTCTCTAATATTTTGAACAATAACTAGCATGTTGATCTTTCTTAATAATTTTGCAAATTATTCACCCTTCCTGTTTTTTCACCCTTCTTCTGCGCTTCTTTCTATACTTACTGTTTGGGGGACAAAACGATTTTGCAGACGCCAACCTCGTACGAGCTTCTTCATTCCGTGAAAACTTTGCAAGACTGACCACCGTTGACAACTTACGAGACGTTTATTTCACTGTCGTTAAGAAAGAATGAGAAGCTATTCCTAAAGCTTTACACCCATATCCGAGCTCTACTGCCGAAACAAGACAAAACGCAAACCGAGGACTGACCGAATACGACTCATATGTTCCTCAAAACAATCAATAATATGCACCACCATTTTCAGTTATTTTCGTTAGGTAGAAAGCACATTCAGTCGTTGAATAACGTAGAAATAATCACTGTAGTAATAAACCATTTACTAAGCCACATCCTAACATAACCTGACATTCAATTCCTATAGTTGATACCTAACGTGATACATTCGTTCGGCATCTTTTTGCTTCGAATAGATGATCAACATCACAAATGGGTGCTGAATTTGCTTAGCCGCTTAAGCATTTTCATTGCATAGTAGCGAGCTTTAAATTGATACCGTTCTTGCACATTTTTTAACTACGTTTCATAATAAAATTCACAGAACAAATACTCGAGGCCGAGGAAGTGCCCATTATTCAACAGCTAGCGGCGGAGAACAGGCTGTCAACACAAACACTAACCGTGGAACACCACCTCCGTAAGTTATTTCTTCAAAACACTAGCAACGATGGCTTATAAATTAAATTACACACAGCATTAGAGTCGTTAGATATTGAGAAATCATTTGAGGAGCTATTTTAAAAAATAGACTGTATTCATGAGAACAACTAAGCATTCATTCACTTGGAATGCGCACATAATCTATGATAAAATATTTCTTTTATTTTGTTAAATGTACATTATTTCAAAACTTCCTAAATTAATGATCTATCTATTTTTATCCTTCTCTTTGACTTTACTAATTTCTGTCTTTTTAACTCTCTTCCAAATAATTTTCTCTTAAAATTTGACTGTAAAAAAAATCTTCCCAATTTCAGCCGTGTCCGCCCTACCCTTAAACCTTCTACGTCAATTGTATCGAAGACTACCGAGTTTGTGGATATTTACCGATTCCCTCCTCGAAGACCTGATACTGTGTATCCAACACCCCAAGTCGACAAGACTGCCGCTAAGTGCCGAAAAGATGTTTGCTTATTGCCTGATTGTTGGTGCGGTGGAAAGGACATTCCCGGTAAGATATCATCTATCCCACGGAGCCGATAATTTGTAGTTCCAATAATGTTTTTTTCTGCTTATTATTTAGATGAAATAATTTGTTGAGGTAAGCATCCTGTAAATAAGAAACAATGAATATTATGTAACAGTTCTGAATAGGTTAGTAATAATTATAAACAAGATTTTATATAAAGAATATTCATACATACAAAATATACCTTACTTATCAAGGGCTCAATGTTAAACAAAATTATCTCTTAAAGTGCAGCTTTATAGAGAAGCCAAAATATGGGGCGAATATGAATAAGCCGTTGCAAGAGTATTCTGTTAGTCTCAAAAAACTTATCAGCTGCAGACAGCTGGTGTTGTTTGATAAATTGATTTTCCTTATGACAGCAATGTTAACAGCTTATATTTTTTAGTTAGCGTTAAACTTTACTAATAACATAGTGACTAGAAAAGATTGATATAACATTGTTTGACTATCACCAAGCTGAGAATGTATTTTTTTAGATATCATGTTTTTGTAGAGAGCGATGTTTGATTTTAAACCCTCGTTCTGAAACTGTTCCAATTAAATTGAAATCAGATTTTTTAAATCAACACCAGTGTGTTAATTATTATGTCTACCCGTATGTACAATTTTCAAATCATTATCAATATCTACTTAATGGTGCAGGTGAATGAAAATTATTTAATCAAGTTGTTGCTGGTGTCGATCATCGTCGATAAAAATGTTGTTTTTAAAGTTTGTTATTCAAAATATTTAGGAAATTTACCAGTCGAGGAGGTGCCTCAAATGGTACTCATGACATTTGACGACGCGGTGAACGATTTAAACAAAGGACTCTATGTGGATCTCTTTGAGCAGGGAAGGGTGAACCCTAACACTTGTCCCATATCGGCGACATTCTATGTGTCTCACGAATGGACCGACTATAGCCAAGTGCAAAACTTGTACGCGGTCGGCCACGAGATGGCATCGCATACAGTATCGTAAGTCGAATCATCAAAATAGGGTGCTGAATTTCTTCAATGCATATTCTGCGCATTGTGTTTGCATTCTGTCATTTTTTCTATCGGTGATTTGATTTACCCGTACAGCATATGTAAAGAAGCATATGTGACCATTGGGCCTTCGGTCCTGGCTGTGTTTAACATGTTTTCATTTGATTAATCTGCATTGTTTTCACACTGCTGAAATTTATATTGCATTAAAATTGATACAAAAATAGTCACACGGATATCAAATGTTAGATCTTTGTTAAATGATTGTGTTGACGATTTTCAATGCAGTATAAATTTCAAACGATTATGTTTAGATTTTAAGAAAGCATTCTTATTTTACTAACAAATTTTGTGTTTTCTTTTTTTTTCCTTCTTCTCTTCGAACCCTACTACTCTATTCTTTAAAATTTACGCTTCCTCTGCATTGCCATTTTTATTATGCAATCTCATATTTTGTCCACTTGAACCCGACGCACGTCACACAAATAAAATTTCACCGCACGCCCCTCTCCCGTTACGCACAACCCGCCCAAAAACCTAAAAACCAATAGGTGACCTCCCCGTTGAGGATGTGCCCCAGATGGTCCTTTTGACATTTGACGACTCCGTGAATGACCTCAACAAGGGCCTGTACAGCGACCTCTTTGAAAAGGACCGCGTTAACCCTAACGGATGTCCCATCTCTGCCACGTTTTACGTTTCCCACGAATGGACCGATTACTCCCAAGTCCAAAACCTTTACGCTGCCGGCCATGAGATGGCTTCCCATACTGTCTCGTGAGTTATATAAATTTGACACTCAAAAGTAGACTGACGGGGCTTTGAGTTGAATCTAATATAGATATGATACCAATCAATCACACATAAAAACCAAAAAAATTCTCACAGTTTTCGTATTTCACTGGTCAGCTGGAAGTATTCAGTGAAATATCTAATACTGAAAGCAGACAATTTTATACATCGATTTCCCATAAAAGATTAAAGAGCTGTTTTGTGTTATTAAAATTTCAGATTAGATACAATAGATTACGATTCAGTTCAAAGCCCCTGTTTTGAATCTAAATAATTCATAACTCTTTATTAACTGAAATGATGTTTAATTTATGTAGAAAATACTGTCAAGCATGCCCAATTTTTCAAATATGAAACAAATACTACCAAGTAAACCTCAATTAATTTAGAATAAACTCTCTCCAAAACCAGGTTTTAAAAACCCACATAATAAGTTTAGAATTCTTAAAACATACGCTACCTATGAATAAGGCTTCAAGCAATAACACCAAGGCAGCAAAGCTTTAAAAAATATATTTAATTATAATTGATTATTATTATTGTGCTAATTTTATCAGTTTATGGTTAATAACATTTCAAGCTTAACATTAATGAATCTTCTTTTAATTATTTTGTATTTTATAAAAAGATCATAATAATACTGATTAAATTGATATTACACAAACATTCACACATACTTTAATTACAATTAAATGCTAAGGAAAGGTTCTAATCATATTAATTAATTCTTTCATCAAATTTTATTCAAAAACCATTTCCAGTTTAATATCACACAAATTAATTATCTTATTCAAGCTTCACTCAAATCAACATGTATGATAACATTGTCATTGTTCTGACAGAAAATTTTAAGTTGGAAATCCTACTTTTATGTTGATCAATTAAGAATATCTGCGTGCTTACAAAACAGAATGTTTTGTTCAATTATCATAAAAATAACATAAAATTAACTTTTTCAACTCAATGTTTTTTGGCAAAAGTGAGATAAGGTTTACTTTTTTGTATTCGTTTCATTCAAAACCATTGTCATCCACACAATGTAAAAAGTATAAAAAACAACAAATGTTATCATCGCCAAATTATGATTGAAGAATTCAATTCATTCAATTCCTTCTCCAATTAATGTGTGTTTTAGAGTTATTATTTTTAAATGAAACAGCAAACCAACATCAAGAAATTGTGAAATATCTCATACATAAACAGAAATATTAGCTATTTTCATTCATTATTATTAAATATATTGTATTCTAATTTTTATTTTTATCAAAAAAAACAGACATAGTTTCGGAGAACAGTTCTCACAAAAGAAATGGAACCGAGAAATCGCCGGTCAGAGAGAAATTCTCGCAGCGTACGGTGGTGTCAAATTGGAAGATGTCAAGGGCATGAGAGCTCCATTCCTCTCCGTCGGAGGTAACAAAATGTTCAAGATGTTGTACGACTCCAATTTCACTTACGATTCATCAATGCCCGTCTATGAAAACAGACCTCCGAGCTGGCCTTACACTCTTGACTACAAACTCTTCCACGATTGCATGATCCCCCCGTGCCCGACGAAGTCTTATCCAGGTAAAATCTACACTGGTTTTATTTAACCAAGTGAGGTCATCTCAATTTAGAATGTTCACAAGTGTTTGAATAAGCATGTAAAATATTATACGACATTTTCGCAACTTATAGGTGTTTGGGAAGTTCCTATGGTTATGTGGCAAGATTTGAACGGAGGTCGCTGCTCCATGGGAGACGCGTGCAGCAATCCACCGAATGCTGAAGGAGTCTACAAAATGCTTCTCAAAAACTTTGACAGACATTACACTACAAACAGGCTAGTTTCAAGATTTTATCATTCAGAAATACAATTTAGTTTTTTTTCTCATAAGCCTGAGGCATTCTGTTGACCTAACCGTTGCTTAAACTAGAAAATAAACTGTCTTACTTAGTGTTGGCTTAACTATAAATAATCATTTGCCAGTGTTGGGCTGCCAATACTTAACAAGGGGCTTGCTTAATAAGGGTTGATTTTTTTTATTACTCTTTTACAATTATATGCAATAATTATAAAAGCAATCGAATGTACACATATGCATTGTTATATTAAATAATAATTCCCAATATACTGTAATACAATAATTGATATCAACAGCAAATTATATAAATATTGGATTTCGTAATCAAAATGAATGGTTGTACACACCTTTTTAATAAATACGTAGTGGTTTATTTGGAAAGAATTATTAAGTATCAGCCAAAATAATATGATTAAGACAGTTAATAATTGAGCCTGCTTTTATAGTCTGCCTAGCCTGCCTAGTTCTTGCTTGTTGATAATGTAGACAATATCTTTAATCCTAAAAATCAACTGCTTTACCGTTTAATTATTTTAATTAGAATAGAAAATCTGCTGCCACATATAAAACCTAAATATTTACCCATTTTAAATATAAAATTTTCAATTCCAGAGCACCATTTGGTTTGTTCTATCATGCTGCATGGTTCACGCAAGCACATCACAAAGAAGGATTCATCATGTTCTTGGATGCGATCAACGCCATGAAGGATGTTTTCCTGGTAACAAACTGGCAAGCACTGCAATGGGTGCGAGATCCCACCCCTCTTTCAAGAATGAACTCATTCCAGCCATTCCAGTGTAATTACCAGGTCAGTAATAAATTGTGTATATTTATTTTTTTGATTTGAATGATGTGATTCCATCAGTATTGCTTATTAATATAGTAAAAGCCCCAGATCGCAGTGACATAAGATCAAGGTTGAAAAGTATTGGTTTTACCTTTTAAATAATTTAGTTTCTGTACTTGTTAGGTCATAAGTTAAGACAGTAAAATGTTCAAATATTTTTTTGAACATTTTTTTTTTAAGCCATGTCTGCTCCTAGTGTGGAGCATATGGACTCTCATGGAGTTTATCTCAACAGAAGTGTTTCTACGAGAACTGCTTGTTACTCAGTTGCTCAACCTCTCTTTTTTACAAAGAGAATAAGGATAGAAGGATAGGGCTAGGACAGGATTAGTGGTAAGCTAATCGCTCTCGATACGCCCTGTTCATAGGATAGGATTGGTAAGAGGGGGGAATTCAAGACATCACATACATCCATGCCTTTGAACAGAAATTCATAAATCGATTGAAAAATCAATTTATAAAACTGTCCGTACCGGGATTTGAACCCGGGCCCTCCGTAGCCTAAGCCAATAACGTTGACCACTCGACCACACAGGCGGCGTTTAACTGCCGTCTAAAAGCACAAATTTATTATCTCTTACATAATAACATTTATAGCGATGATGTAGAACAAGTTTTCATAATCATAATGAAACACATTCTTATTTGCAGGATCGGCCAAAGAAATGTAACAACCCCAAGGTTTGCAACCTATGGCATAAATCTGGAGTCAGATACATGAGGACGTGCCAACCGTGCCCCGAAATTTACCCGTGGACAGGAAAGACCGGAATCAGATCATCACGAGTAGACAACGAAGTAGAAGAATAAATTAATCGATTCACACCAAAACTTTAATGAATCAACTGCCTGCAATAATTTAAGACGTGATACTACGATTTTTATAATTATTATTTCTTATGACTCTCTCGTAAGCGTTTATATACTCATCTTTAGCAATGTCGTCACATGGCTTTATTATTTCTTACCAGTTTACACACTGTTTATGGCAACAATATATATGCAAAACATTATTGGCCTGTGATTTTATTTAACTAAAAGATTTGACAGCTCAATTCTTTCAGCTAGATTATGAAATAACACAGGAAATATTTTTTTGGCATTATTTAATGATTTCTAATCTGTTTTATGTTCGGTTTAATCTATTGATCATAAAATAGAAGCATACTGCCTGTCTTATTCTAAATATTTAGTTATTTTCTTTGTGTGTAATCTTGTAATGATTTTCCTGTTTTCAAAAATATTTAAATAGTTTTAACTTTTTATTAATTTAACATATTATTTTCTTGCCAAAAAACTATTGAATTATGATGAAGAAGACCTTTTTTTACATTGGGACCTATAAGTATTTAAAGAACATTCTATTGAAACATATTAATTAGTTGAAACCCGTTTTGGTTATTTTATACTGAAAAATGATATCCAGAGATTCCTTCTCTTTTATTCTTCTTTGAGAGTATCAATAATTTTATTGGCTCCTAATGTCATTTTTACTTACATCATAATTATAATTATTTTAGGTTGGCAATTACTTCAACGGTTATATATGACTGTTTAACTTTATTTATAAAGCTTAGAAGATTATGTAAGATATAGTTTTTCTACAGCTGTAAAATGAAAAATAAAAAAAAACTTTTATTTATTCATTCCCTTGAATCTATTTCAAATCTTGTTAAATACTGTTTTCTGACAGTGATAACGATAATGTTACCATGCTTATGACAGTAACATATAAGATTCTATCTTAATTATTATTATCGAGTATTTAAAATTTAGTTATTGCATAAAATAGCCATCAAATTAGATTAATTTATTTGATTTAAAATCTCTCCTTCATTTCTAATGTGGCAGCCGGAATTGTGAAAAGTATTTTTGTAATTTTATAGCCAACAGTTTCGGTTGCGATTAACTTGTGCGTCAATATTTGGCATAAAAAAGTGCTTTGCGACATCAGAAAACGGACAAAGTGTAATGTATTAATTGTTTTACAAAATTAACATGGGAAAAGAACACGCATGTGAGATTTTTCTTAAAAATGAAATAGTGTTGTTTAGGTGTTTGATTACATCGAGTTCTCGGTACCTGATGTGGCACACACCCATACAACATCGAAACATTTATGTCTCAATGAATAATATGAAGTCTTATCTCTCAATAATAATTATTATTCGCAAATGCAATTGTTAAAAATGGCGGCAAACATCTTTTGTAAATACTTGTACGGACATCGACTCTTAATGGATGCCAAAAAATTACTGCACTATTAAAAATAATTTGTACGAATTAAGATTTGGAATTTTCATAATTTATCAAACAGAAGAGATACATTATTACACTGAAAAGATAATCAACAATTCAATTAAAATATATACAGCAAAAATTGTTTGATAAATATAAAAGTTATGTAATTGCATACATTAAAGAGAAATGCCGAGGATTTTAAGTTTACTATTAATATATTTATTTTGGATTTTTTGTAAAGATGGAATATTATTCCATTCACTTGATAATATCTGAAATCCTTGGCAAATAAAACTATCTCATTCTTAGCAGATTTATACAGCGATTTCGAAATTTCTAGAATCAGTTTAAAGATTCCAGAAGCCACCGTATTATGAATACTCCATCAGTATTTATAAGCTGAAATTGTGAATAGGTTTTAAATAGAGATTACTAGAGTTAATTTTTAAAGTAGAGTTTTTACCTTAGTAAGTATTTAAGTTTAAATAAAAATTCTGAATGTCATTTTGGTATTTTTTACTACAAGCCTTGAAGGGATTTACAAAACAGTTTCGTTTGCAAATTCAATGTGTAAATTATTAGATTTTACTGTTTGATTTACTATGTATGAAACCAGTGAGTGATAATAAATTCCTACATTATAAAAAAAAACATGAATTCTATTATTGAATGTAATTCTTTACCCTGATAATAAAAACACAGCCGATCCTTCATAAAATCCACACTTCCAGAAGATCACAACCGATGGATTAATATATTGAACAAAATTATATAACATTGTTTTCTTAAGAGTGATAAAAAGTCCCAATGAAAAAAACTTGAATTTTATTTAGTCACTGCGATAACAAGACCTACGCGTGCCAAATATGGGCACACGCGGGCACGAATCACATACAAACACTACAGATAATACAAAACAAGACACTTTGCATGATCACGGGAGCACCGTAGTTAGTGCGAAGTTCCACATTACACAGGGACATGAACCTTGCCCGATCCTCGATCACATCATAAAGCTTTTTAAGAAATTTTACAGCGACACGGCGGATTATCCCAATAAATCGATCAAAATTCTACTCAACGACTGCATTGAATACCCTCACACAAACATAGTGCGGCCGCGGAGAGTTCTCCTACTCAAACCCCTTATCTCCCCCCCACTCGCCTACCGAAAGGAATAAAATAATAATTACAAAAATATATTTTACAAAAACAAAAATTAAAAAAAGAAAGTGATCAAATATACATAACCCCACTAAATTGATTAATGCTCCAATTACTCAATTGAAAATTCTGCTCAAGGTTATTGAATCGACCACCAGTGTCACGTATAAAAACACCCATTAATAAGACTCGCCACTACCACAATAAAACAAAAATAAAAACTTCAGACGCCCTCCCGCTCAGGCCCCGGAATAACTGGGACATAAAAGTAGGAACAAGAAAAACATTACATACCTCAGACGAAAAGGAAATTGGAGCACGGCTCCACCGTCTCCGTAAAAGGATGAAAGACACCATACATATACAAATTATTCATTAAAAAAATTGAACAATGGGTGGGTAAGATTTTCAATCCAAATTCATAACAATCACAGAAATGTTACGGCCTAGATACATTCCACAAAACCTGGCCGCAAAGCGAAAAGCCGTATAAGGAATCAATTATTGTAATACAAATTCATACAAATTCAATGGGATCGGTTCCGAATTTTTTAAATGTGTAACATGGTTTATCATTCAAACTGCATTTTATCTTTTGGCGTGTTAATCTCGAGACATTTAAAGGTGCAGCAGATTGCAAATATGTTTCAATGTCTTCTTTTTTATCGCGAATAGTTTGAATGGAAGATTTCGCAAGTCCAATTGCCTTGCAAATTTCAACAATTTTCTCTCCAGCGACGTAATACGACGTAATACTTCAACTGATTTTCGGCATGTCTTTTTATCAGTCTCCGAAGTCGATAATTTTTTCGATGAATGAAATTATAAAATAAGTAAAAAAAATACACATTAAAAAAAAAAATTGTACATACGTACCAAAAATGTCCCTAATTGTTTCCAATTTTTCCAGTTAATGTGTAACAATCAGTAATAAATATGTATGTACATAAAACACTCACATTGACATCGAAACAAAGATTTTTTTGCCGTTATAGCGAAACATTTTAGGCCGAAAATCGAAAACGTGCCTTAATTGAAGCGAAATGCCGTATAAAGAGTGGCCGTATAGCGAGGTATGGGTGTATTAGACAAATAAAAAGAAATTATTCAATAAGTAGGTAGGTATTATTACTATTGTTGTATTGATAAGTGGAGGTATTTCTTAAAATAGATTCAATAATGAAACGAATAATACATTATTACATAGTCATTCATACAAACAGTAATTTATAGATATTTCGATATATCCATACAGTTGCGCATTTCAAATATGCCTGAGAACATTAATCTTGCATACTTTAATCAATCCACCTGCTTATTTGACATTTACCGTCATGGAAAATACAAAAAGCAGGTCGACAAAACAGAAACATGGGATATCAGAAGAGTATAAAAAGAGAGCCAGAAATCACATTCGACGACTGTGCTATTTATCTAAAGACGAGCGTAATAAAGATGCTTCGCATTCCATTTTTTATTTTCATTTTTAAATTATTTTTTGTATCGCCACAAGAAGTGATCTATTATCCATCAAAGGCGGTTTCATTAGGACAAGACGAAGGCAATTTTCTGAATGCATCAAATTTAACTCGATCCCTGATTATAAAAAACTTTGTCGAGAATATAACAAGCCCAGATCAGCTGCCAAATGTGTCACGTAAAATTGAAAAAAGATCATCGGATTCGACGTTTCACGGGCATCCAAAAACAAAGGAAGACATGTGGGCTAGAACTTTCCAAGGTACCAATGTAGCGTTTAATCAAGTTCCGTCTCTTGTCAGCCTCATTCATATGCTCGTTGTAAAGCATCTCAATGATTGCACGCCTGTAATATTATATGACAGAGTGGCAGAGAGTAACGACGCGCTGCTGTTGCAACACCTGATGCAAAATTTTCCACTGGCTTATGTTCACGGGAGAATTGGAAATAACAATACCATAACTGAACCGAACGTATTGAAAACTATGTCAAAGTACTGCGTCAATTATATACTGTTTATGGGAGACGTAATGAATTCCGCTGAAGTTCTCGGATTACAAGCGACCAGCCGGATCGTAGCGGTGACCAGATCTTCACAATGGAGGGTTCAAGAGTTCTTGCTTAACAAAGTGTCTAGAAAATTTGTGAATCTTTTAATTGTGGCACAATCTTTTCGGGATGACGACACAATGGTATAAATATTTTATTTGCACTCACATTCAATTACATTTAATAATGAATGCCTTTTATGGTGTTTTATTCAGATTTCAATAACCTATTAAATTTTTACAGCACAGGAAAGTCATCTATATCAGCGTTCCACAAATGAGGATCCCCTAGTTCTGTCATTAGGGTTTGCGAGTTGCTTAGTAAAATTATATATATTTTCAACCATTTATTAAATTAACAAAAGATTTTAAAAATATCTATATTTTACATGGAATTCATTTATTTAATATAGTAAAAACTATTACCGAACCTGAAGACAGTTTTAAATGAAGAGTATTTGCTTACCCTTTAAATCAGTGCTCCGCAATCTTTTATCTTCCAAGGCACACCGACGTGTTCTCCAAAATTTCGCGGCACACCACAAGTAATAATACTAAATAATATACAGAAATTACATTAGTTTGTGTTTATATATGATAAAAACCACAAAAGATGAATATTTTTATAACCATGTCCACTACCAATGTAGAGCACATGTACTCATAATGGATATTATCTGAATAGAAAAGTTTCATATTATTTACAAAAAAAGCATCAGTCAAAAGGCCAAAGAATTTTCAGCATCAGTTATTAAAATGTTTCAAACATTTAGTGGTATAGTTTACATTAACAAATAAACATTTTATGGATTTGGGTATACATACTACATATAACATATTCTTCCAACAAAAAAAAAATCTATTTCTCTGTGACAAGTGTCTTCAGAAATATTTTATAGTTTACTATTTGATTGTTTCCGATTATTGGAGACACGCGCCACGGTACACCCATCATCGCCTTGCGGCACACCGGTTGCGGAGCACTGCTTTAAATGAATGTGTATATTTCAATACGCATTAAACTGTAAAAGAATAAAAAAAAATATTGTGTACTCGAAGAGTAAGACCCGATGTAATCTTTTATGAGTTATTTTTTATTTCCCATAAATTTTTCGAGGAGATGAGTATTTTTTTCCACTTTTATCACGAACCCTAAATATTCAACAAGCGCATTGTCAAATTCGTGATGTATAATCTTGATTTTGAATCACTTTTTAAAAGTTTTCATCAACGGAAAAAAATCAACTTATTTTAAAAATACGAATATTTATTTTACGATTGAGCAAAAAACTCATCATAAAACCGAGGATTAACAAAAAGGCATTGATTATTGCTGTGCTAATTATTGGTCCGTAAAACTTCAGACAGTTTGTAGGGCGTCCATGATAACTAAAAGATTTGCGCAACACTGAAGTATATTATACAAATGTTCATTATTGAAGTCTCTGCAGTTATGAAGTTACATACAAATTCTGGAAAATATTGAAAAAATAAAACACTGTTTTTAAGCAAAGTTAATGAAAAAGCCCTAGCAGATTCATGCCTCGAACTTTTCTCTAATTTATAGTCAGTCAGTGAAATCATATTTTCCATATTATAGGAAACTCCCTACATACTTTATACTCATAGCCTGTTCGTCGATGGCTTGGGAGCAAGTAAGCCAGAAGTTTTGACATCATGGTCCAAGGGAAAATTGGCCAGGCCAGAAGTTGATTTATTTCCTCCAAAAATGACAAAAGGTTATGCCGGACATAGATTTGTCGTCATAGCAGCTAATCAACCGCCGTTTGTTTTTAAAAGGTAAATAAACATAACATACAAAATATATTTAGATAGAAATATTCCATTGACCATTTGAAGAACTGCTCGAGTTGATCCAACTGTCAATTGGACAAATCGACCACTTTTTTTAAGTGACAAACTATTAACTACTAACTACTCAGCTTTTGAAAAAAATGTTAATTAAGTTAAGCCGATAGTGGTATATTTTTTTTCGATCGATTTATCGTTTTTTGTTCCAAGGCATGGGTGTTTGTGATGTCTGAAAATTCCCTCCTACCCTTCCATTCCTTCAATAACTGGGCGTAGCGAGAGCGATTAATTAACCACTAGTCCTGTCCTAGCCTTATCCTTCTATCCTTACTGCTCTCTCTGGAAAAGAGAGGTTGAGCGACTGAGTAACAAACAGTTCTCGTAGAAAAACTTCTGTTGAGATACCTCCACTAGGAGCGCATATGCTCCACATTGGGAGCGGATTTGGATAAAAAAAACAAGTGGTTTAATTAAAGTATATTGATTCAGAACACTTTTCTGTAAGCCAGCAACATCTAGGCAGCGTCTTCTGAGTTACTCCCAAGCCCAAAAACCTGTATATTCATTTTTTAATCATTCTTTCTCTATTGGGTACACCTTATCTACATGAACAATGTGAAATCTGTGTGTTAGTGAAAAAGTTATAAAAAGGATTTATTGATAATCAATCAAATTTGCAGAATTTATACTGACAATCTAGGAAATCAGAAAGTATCATGGGATGGAATTGAATACCGTATGCTCAATCTTCTCGGTCATAGAAATAATTTTACTGTTGATGTAAAAGAACCGGATAATTTATCATCTGGGTAAGTCACTCTGCGCTTTATTTATTTCAAATTTTATGATATCGACTGAAGATGATGAAACTTTAAAATCTGATTTGCAATGTTTTTACAGAGAAATTTCCTCCGTTAATGTAAAAATAAAATTCCTTAAAAATTAAACAATTGTAGATCTGGAGATTCAGTGGGAATATCAGTCATAAGAGGCCATGGAGATCTCGGTATCGGCGGGCTGTATATTACGACAGAACGACTGGATACTATGGACATGTCCATCAGTCATTCTCAAGATTGCGCCGTATTCATATCACTGACATCAACAGCTCTACCGAGGTAAAACAAGAATTCATTATAATTAGGCTTGCCCCTTCTATACGTGAAATGTGTTCAGAAAAGTTGGGTAGCCATGTTCGAAATAAGATTTAGTATGATTGCGCTCGTCCATAACGTTATCTTTTATTTCAACGTGAAAATCTGTAAATTATAACATTATCAAGTTTTTATTGTGGCCTATAATAATCTTGTTCTTGAGTGTCTCACTTGGTCATACATAAATATCAATTATCATCACTCAAGGTATCCTGGTAATATAAAAGACATTGACTTTATTAAATTAAATTAAAATTCTATAAGAAAATGAAAGATTAAATTATGAACGCTGTTTGGCAAATTTTGTGAATTGATTATATGAAATAAATGTCAAATGTACTTTTCAAAATTCTTCTCTGAAACTAATATGCAAACAGCAGTACTTCACATAGAATGTGTGTATCTTAACGACAGCCTTTGCGGTCTAGCGGTTACAGTTTTTCTCTTACAATCATACGATTCAGTTTCTCTTAGAGTTGATCTTGAATGATATTAAAATGGTTATCAAAATTATTTAATGTTATTTGAAGATTTCTAAATACTTATGGGTAATCCAATCATTTTATTTATCAATATGTATTTTTTTATATCATTTTAAGTGAATGCCCTAATTCAGCGATTTCCAACCTGGGAGGCGCAGACTATTGCAAAGGGAGGCGCGAACAATCCAAAATATGTATTTACCCTATAAAACGTGTCTTTATTACTATATGAAATAAAGGATGGGGAGGCGCGAAGACTTTTTTTTCTTCTAAGGGAGTCGCAGTAACATAAAGGTTGGAAACCACTGCCCTAATTGATTAAAAAATGTCTTCTCTTTCCAGATACCGAGCAATAATGGGACCATTCCATTGGACTGTTTGGGTAGCGCTTACCATCACTTACCTGTTTGGCATTTTTCCTTTGGCGTTCTCGGATAAGCATACGCTTAGACATTTACTACACAACTCTGGTGAAATAGAAAATATGTTCTGGTATGTGTTCGGTACATTTACCAACTGCTTCACATTCGTCGGAAAGAATTCATGGAGCAAGACCACAAAAGTCACCACGCGCTTGCTGATTGGTAAGGTTTAAATATATACTATAACTTAGACTATGTTGCGGTTAAAATATTCTAACACAATTAATTTCTTCCAGGATGGTATTGGATTTTTACTATCATAATAACTGCATGTTATACCGGATCGATCATAGCTTTCGTTACATTACCTGTGTATCCGTCCACTGTGGATACAGTAAGAGAATTGGTGTCTGGAAATTACAGAGTTGGAACATTAGGTAATTATTATACACAATAATATTAGAGAATAGAGGAAGTTAAATCATGCTTAAACATAATCCAACAATAATCAAGTTTTATGTGTTGACATAGGTACGATAGAAACAATGGACAGCACGGCATACTTTATAAGACTTTGATTCCTTAAAGATTTGGCAATATACCAGAGGAAAAAAAATTTGCAGGATGTTGCAAATTGTTACTCATTTTATAATTCATTTACTTTTAGAGACCGGTGGATGGCCTTTGTGGTTTGCAAATTCATCCGATAAGTACACGAATAAATTGTTGAAGCATTTGGAATTAGTTCCCAACATTGAAGCCGGCTTAATGAATACTACAAAAGCTTTCTTCTGGTCTTATGCATTTCTCGGATCTAAGTATCAGCTGGAATATGTGGTCCAGTCAAACTTTTCACTAGAGTAAGTGACGATTCTATTTACTTTCGATAAATAACCAAAATGTCTCAAATTTTAAACATATTTAATAATTGAAATGTGTGTTTGCCGATAAAGCATGAGTTTCACCCCTTAATATAAAGCAGAAGCAGGTTTAAATGAGTTTCCATTTACTGACAATCTCTTAAAATAATATACTTACCTTTTATTCTTAGATATGAGCTTTACTTTTTGTGCAAATCAGCCATAATAAATTCAAACATCCCACTTGGGTAAATGTTATGATACAAGTGGGTACATGTAAAATAAAATTTGATAACTTCATTACTACGCTTGTTGTGTTACAAATTTTGACACGTGTTTCGTCTCTTTAAGAAGCATCATCAGACAGAACATCTCAAGGTTCCCAACATCTCAACATACAAATAAACTAAAAATTGATTCTAATTATTCTTATGTTATAAATTACAAGGCATTTTGTAATTTATAACTTGAGAATAAAATCACTTTTTAGTTTATTAGTAGACCTATATTTTACATGAAAAATAAACTTCCAAAAAGTTACCGCCGAATCCATCAAAAAATTAGGTACATAATATTATGTAGCACATTACAGATTTCTAATGGAGTGGATTATAAAAATAGGAATATGATAAGGACCAGTTGTGATTCAATAATCCGACCAGTCTTTGCAAGATGTAGTTGGTACAAGTGGTTATCAATTGCTTCATACTTTGCTTTCATTAGAATAGGCAGGACCAATTTTTAAATGATCCTAGAAAATCACACTTTTGAACTCAAATTTATATACCTACTAGTTGAAATGTTTTATCAAATGAGCTTGGGTTCAAAGAACAAAAGAATAGAGTGAGTAACCCATATGCCATGCCAATCGGCTATCTTGAGGGTGTAACTTAAATTATTTTGAAGGTCGTCAAAGAGATCAGTTCTGCACATCAGCGATGAATGCTTTGTGCCATTTGGTGTATCACTAGCATTTCCTAAGGAATCAGTTTACACTGAAAAGTTTAACCGTGGTATATTAAGAATGATACAAACTGGTATCAAATACAAAATGGAAAGCGATGTCAAATGGGATATACAAAGAACTGCGTCTGGAAAATTATTGCAGGTAAAAATTTCTTATTACAATTAATACAAAATTGACAAATTTGAATTGTCTGAATGATGAACTCTTCCATTAATCTTGTCGTTAACGACCCGGGTTTCACCTTTCGGCATCTTCAGGTTTTATCAAGTGACTGCCTACATTTCTACATCCCGAATATTAAATATAAAAGTGGCAGAATATTTAGCTGCTTTTAGATTAAATAAAGACACCTCAACCTTTGCCAATCATTAATCGAGAATCACTCGTTCGGTGCTTATGAAGGGGTTAAATTATTACATAAGAACGCATGCAAACATGAATTATTTTTTCAAAAAATGTTAGAAATAAATAGGCCTCAGCTTAACAGTTTTCCAACTATGAGAACTGAACTTTAATAGGAAATGTTTGTGAAATAATGTGTGCTTTATTTGTCAAAGTGTATAGCACCAAAATGTTCATTTGCGTTCATATCTGTATCTCAAAACTATATTTTTGTAGATAGGTTTGTGATTCTTAAGCCCCATATACGTGTTTGTTCATCTCTGAATAATGTTATTCTGGGTGTACTGTGCTTGCTTAAAACATATTCATTGTAAGAACAAGTAAAACACTTTCAGCAATATCTGAAAAAAGTATAAAATATTACCAATCACTTAATTATTCATCATTCTTTTGTTTCTAGGTAAGCTATGGCAACTCTCTCCGTGCTGCTACAGCAGACGAACGAGGCTTGTCTTTGAGTGACACGCAAGGCATGTTCCTGTTGTTGGGTGCCGGTTGCTTAGCTGCAGCGGCTGCTCTTCTCTCAGAATGGCTGGGAGGATGCGGTCGCATGTGTCGTAGAAATAGACCGTCTTCAACGGGTACAACAATCTCTACAAGTAGTGTGAATACTGATATGAAAATCGAAATAACTGACGACTCAAATTCCACTAAAGATGCTAAATGTCACGACAAAAACCTTAATTCAGATGAAGCAACAAATATAGATGACGCTGATGATGAGGTTATCGTATACGATTTGGAGAATGATAAGCCCAAGGGTTGCTGTGGAGGAATTTTTGACCGTTTCCTGCTGCCATCTTCCGGTCTAACGGTGTCTTCAGCTGCAACCAAATATCCCATTGTGCCCACTCCGAACAGTAAAACTGAAGATTGGGGTGAATTTATTTATTCTTCAAGTAATAGTGGTAGCCCAGAAATAATATCCGAAAGACGCATTTCAACAATAGGTGATGAATACAAAGACCGCCACGAATGCACTTTTGATATAGACAACTCTGAGTCTGTAAAAGTTGACGATGTCAATGGAAAACAACTTCAAGTGCCTTGTCAAATTAATATTGTAGAATACACGGATACAAATTTTGTGCAAGATGAAGACAGCATATCTTCTGAAAATATTGGCCACGGCATGCGCTTGCATGTCAACGCTGACATTGCGAACGTTTACGTAGGAAACGAACTCACCAACGGTCATTCCAGAAAATCGAGCTT
Source organism: Himalopsyche tibetana (assembly GCA_030503985.1). Taxonomy (NCBI): domain Eukaryota; kingdom Metazoa; phylum Arthropoda; class Insecta; order Trichoptera; family Rhyacophilidae; genus Himalopsyche; species Himalopsyche tibetana. Next base: position 4,553,483 of record JAPJYX010000014.1, read on the forward strand.
CGTCGATTGGGACAGTGAGATCAATCAGCTGTTTCATTATACGATGAGCGAAGGCGGCTCAGATGAAGAGCCGGTCCGAGTGATCGACGGTCCGGAGAATCTGCAAGAAGGATTTTTAATTGACGACAAGGAGACAGTTTTTGGAGAGCGGGTGTCCCCGATCGATTTGGACGATTCCCTCATTTTAATAGATGAAGAAGTGGGTAGTGGAGATTTAAAGTAGGCAGTTTAAGCAGAAATAATACACATAGTATGACATCCAACTCTTTATTATAGTAATAAATCATTCAAACAGTCATGAAAATAATTTATAACGGTTCCGTCGTATCCATCGCAAAATCCAGCTTAACAACTAAACCAATTATTATGAACCGAAAATAATTACATAAAAACAAGAAACACAGACGTTCGTCGTCAATGCGACGACCTCCTATTTTAAAAAATATAACCGAGGCTCAGACGCATAGCACCCCTTGCACAATATTAGCCAAACTTAATGAACGAAAATATCTATTGAACCTTAAGTTAAGACAGTAAGCAAATGAGTCAACACAAAGTAAAAATCATCGTTCCGCCCGAAACTGGAAGCTTCCGGTGAAACGAATAACTTGGCACTAAAAAACGTAGTCTAAAATTATACATATGTAACTTAAAGTAATTCTTTATAATGTAAAGATGTGATTAATATTGCACTTTCTCATAAATGTTAAGATTTGGTTGGCGTCTGAATCGATGAGTATTAAAATCCATAATAAAGTAAAACGTTTACTCTACAACGACACCGGATGTGAGGCGTGAGAGGCGATGCTCAGTTTTAAAAACTATCCGCGCTCCGTTTTACATGACGACGTAATATCGAGAAAAGACAAAGCATCAAAATATCGTATAAAAAATAATACTAAAGAAATCGTAGGAAAATTTTCAAATCCGTTAACCGCATAACCACCGTAAATAAGTTTTCTCTCTACTCAGTTTTTTTTTAAAAGGTACGGTTTTACCACAATTATGTGCATTAATATTTACAATACATAATTTTCATCAAATTTACATAGATTTTGTCTTACGACTACAATACCGCATAGTATTTTTTTAGTAACACGTCGCCCTCGTCAAATAACCGAAGCGATCGATCTACGGCGCGGGAAAATTGTGAATATGAAAACGGCACAAAAATGTATTTCCCCGCCCCGTCGGTCTGATGGCTCGCGGCGGATCGAGACGAATGCATAAATATTTTTTCATTCACATAAATTCTTCTAGTGTGCGACAAAACTATGTGGTCAACTTTGTGATTGCCTCTTATAATCAATTGTTTGTTTATAAAGTACGTATTTATATTTGACAGTTGATACAATTATATTAATTGCTACAGTTAACAGTGTTTATAATGCTTTCTCCTGACGGTACGCTACGACAGTTTCAGGAGACAACTTCTATAGTACATTGAATTGAGACATTCGCAATGAAAACAAAAGGATAGAAAACATATATAACATTATATTATCTTTAAAATGAGACTAGACAAAATAAAATACAAATATAACATGAATCAGAAACGGGAAGGGCGAAGGCACAAAGCAAGTGTTAATATATTTACATATAAATAAATGCTCGCTTTTCCGCTAACATTATTATAAAAAATGGTACTTTTATGAACAAATAATCGAGGTTTTAAAAACCATACATTTTTCACGTTAATTTTAAACAATCTTAGGGAGAGAGGTTGAATTGACTTTGATTTAAAAATATATATATTTTACATTAATAATTAAAATCATCAGCACATATACAATAATCGTCTGATATAACATATTTTGTGTGAGCTATTATACGCGGGATGTGTTCGGTGACTACGCACCGACTAATCTATAATTTAATTTTGTTTTCAAAAATAGCATCATGTTCGTTACTAAAATATGAAAATTTTCAATAGAAATGTATTTCTCTTTCATATAAAATTCTCTTTTAGAACTGCGCAATTGTCATAGATAAATATGTTATTTTTGTTTGTAATTTTTTATATACAAAGTACGAGCTACATTTAAAGGGCAGATTAAGATCACATGGTACACAAATGGTACATAAAAATGGTACAATACAATACACATTACATTAGGCACTGTGAGTAAGGCATCTACAGTGGTGAAGATATGACAGGACAGAACAATGTCAGATTAAACAATACCGGGGGAAAACAAACACAATTCGGCTAGCTGGCAATCTTTAAAACATTAGCTTTACTAACCTTTATCATGAAAACGATAAACTTGTCTAAAAACTCATCATTTCACACACAAAGTGAACAATTTTACTGAAATATCAACCATAAAATACCAATAGTTATCCATTTTTAATCCAATTATTTAATTAACTTCATTTTCTTTAATACCAATATTTATTTTAAGTAAAAAGTATGGTTACATACCCATGTCTTTTATTATATATTATGAATAACAATATACTATACATATGTTTATAAGAAATATGTCATTTAATACACAAATTAAATAATATTTTATGCTATGAGATGTTGTAAGTGCACTGTTGACATTATTTTTTGTCTGTACGTTAAAAGAATATACGATAAAGGTTAGTAAATCTAATAATGTATGAAAAATATATTGATGACTGTAAATAGCAACAGTATGGTCAACAGTTAAATTGAAATTTCACTTGTCGTTGCGATAAAAGGTAGGTTATTGAAGTAATTTTTATTTGCTCCCGATCGAGCTCCCGCATTTTTTGTATGCATTACAATCGCCGACGTCATTATAGCAAAACCCTGAAAGTTTTAAACCTCCGATATAAAGTAAAGATTACTATCACCAAAGGGAAAGGCAGCAGAAAGATACGATGAAACTTAAGAAGAAGACCCTGATTCCTCAATGAGACAGTACGGTAAAAATTATTCAGAAACCGATGAGTCGAAAAAAGTTACATTAACATATTACACCACTCTCGATTTGATCTTAAATATTCGAAATCATTCTTTTTAGGCGGCCTTTGTTAACAATGCTATTCACTACATATCGTCGCACGAGAACTGTACTGGGACATCTAAAAACTATTTTGCATTCGCTAGAAAGATTCCTTTTCCTTCGCATGTTAGCGCTGTGGTGGGATATCTAATTTAAAGAGAAAAATCTCTTTTTATTTTAGATAAACCACTTAAACACGTCTTAAAATAGAGCACAACATTGTTTAGCATTTCAATACTAGATTTTTGAGATGTCCCAGTACAGCTCTCGAGCGACAATATTTACATTATAAGTATATATATGACTGAGTTACCTATTGTGAAGCACTCTTCTAGTTTTGATGTATCTGTACTGGTATGACATTTACATTTTAGGAAGGTTTAAAAAATAGGCCATTTGGATCATGTGACAAGCTTGACTGTATAATATTTAAATTCATATTACTTATATCCAACTGACTTTGAACTTGCTATTGATTGCGAGATAAAATAATTTAATTTTAGCACAACTAATATTGTCAAATACAATAATTGTACAGAGGGGGACGGTACAGTCTCGTAGGAAAGGTTGGAAGTGAAAAATTACTTGGCCGCCTATAAGGAATGCTGCCGAAAGTCTGGACTGTCTTCCTGATAAGTGTGAAGAAAATAAATAATAAAACAACTAGGTGACGAGGATGTGATATTGTGAGTTTGACGAAACAGGTGTTGAGGACATGATACACGTATACATGCTGGTGGATACATTTAACATCGAAAGCTTCGTAGTCACATTTAGTTATCCATACTTAAATATACAACTGTCTGTGTTCGAATTGTCATTGAAAATAGTGCAACAAGGTACCATCTCGGAAGGTATTACAATTGTTATATTATAACCGATAAACATATTTCAGAATCGCTTACCACATTCAGTAACTGCTGATAATTGTATTCCTTCATATGAGTTTTAAAACAATGAGAATACTGGACATTTTTTTTTTTTACCATGTCCGCTCTCAACGTGGAGCATATGAACTCCTAATGGAGTTTATCTCAACAGAAGTGTTTCTACGAGAACAGCTTGTTACTCAGTTGCTCAACCTCTCTTTTTCCAAGGAGAGTAGCAGAGTATACTGTACATATTCTGGCAAAAAATACTAAGCAGAATAATCTTCTATAAAAAAAACTGTTTGTCAGCACTATCGTAAAAAACACAAATTCGTTGATATTAAATATCCTTTATCAATTTCAGATCTTTTTACTAGATACATAATGTAAATATATGTTTTATATTCATTGCCAAATATAAATTATTTTTAATATGAAAAATACATTGTTCACTATGCAAAACTAGTATTTCCAATGTACTGCTTTTTGCCAAAACAGTGACGATATATTATAAGAATATAAAATATATTTTAATTTGTAATTAAAAATCGAGAGTTAAATGGAAAACATGAAATATGGTATACCGAGATGGTGCAGTGTAGCAATCCTGAAAGAATATTTAAACAGAAAATGTTTAAGAGGTGTTGGCTTCCCAGAAACTGCATTCGAAGACTGTCACCCCCGTTTCAACATGACAATAACAATAACAACTGCATAATATGCAAACGTGCATATATATTACAAGTGTAAGTATAATTAATATTAACTTTACAATAATAAGAATATCTCCGGTGAACATGGCAAACAAACAGAGGTCAATACATTCGAGTAACATGTTATAATATTACAAAAATGTTAACAAATGGCCGGCGGCTCGCGGCGACTCTGTCGCCGCGGTCCGTTCGTAACGCAGCAGCGCGACACTGACTGACTGTGACTTTTCGTTCCTACGTAAATTTCTAACTTTGGTGAATATCTTTTCAGAAAATATACATGTCATATTATGTACCTAAACGCACATACAACTTATCGAATAATTACTAGATCTGGGTCAACTATTTATTTTCCCTTAAAAATATTAAATTTACTTTGTATTAAAAAAAAGAAACTTTCATATAACGCTCTCGTCGAAACGTGTCAGTGATAATTTAAACTTAATTAAACTCGAACAAATTAAATGGCACGTCTCGCTCTGACACATACGGCGGCTGCGAAGTATCTCCTTTTTCATATTGTACTCGTAACACAAATCTTAATCGCTAACAATTCAAATGGAACCCTGCTTTATCGAGAGCGCAGCGTTCGAGAGCTCCGCGCGATGACACGTATCGATCTCTGTTCAATTTTAAAATGTGACCGAGTTCTAATGATTAACATGAAAATATCTATTACAGTGATAACAGTGTATAATGTATTATTTTGTATTTAATTACATAACATCTAGAGGGCGGACTATTACGTAGCCTTGAACGCGGAAAGGTATTTTCGGTCCATCCATAATTTTTTTATTCATAAAGATTTGTGTTTCCATATAATTAGTCTTTTACAATGCAAAGATGGAAAAATATACAAGGGAAGTTTTTTTTCCGTCAATATTTATAATTTATTTTATAACATCGTTATGTTTACTGTAATGTTAAAAATTTTATCATCAACATTTAATAAATACATAATATATAGAAGTTCATATGACATCTCTATTTTACATCAAGGGATTTTATTGTAACAATTTGCAGTGGCGCAGAAACAGTTTACAAAGATCAGAAATCATTTCTTCAATATAAAACACAAATTTATTTAGTCATCGAAAGATACATACTTCAAATTGTAGCAAGAAAAACAGTTCGGAAAGCGTAACAAGTTTTACCTCGTTTGAGTAAAAATTAATAGTTAAAATATGGCAGACGCGGACTTGCCTACGGTCTGAATGAATCGAATTCAACAAAACACAGAAGCGTATAAAACGCTTACCGTTTGTATTCTAAGTGCCTTGGTGCAATTATATATTTGTCATAAGAACATTAAAGCTTGCGTTATCCATTCTACGACCAACCGACCGCAGACGAGGAACTCACGCTGATTCTCGACGGGGTCGATTGATATTTATTCCATTTACATGTCAATATCGCTTATATTAAAATGGCACATGAAGTGGTGAACCACCTTGCTATATACACTTAATGATTCCTTCCGTTCAGTCACTTTTCACTTTGAATATTATCATCGCAGTCCTGCGCGCTCCGGACCCCTCGAAGGCCGGACGCCGCGGTCGACGTCCTCTTCCCTGCCGGTAAGATGAATCTACTTCGAGTATGCGGTGACCCTATCGTCTACGCTATCGTGTGCGCCACAGCATTTCTGTGATAATATAACTCTAAAACAACACGCGGCGGCGCAAATAATGCGCTACGCAAAACACATCCGGTGCGGCGTCACCCTTAAGAAATTGTCCAGCAAAATCGCACCGGCACTGGCTCAATCTATTATAACAATGATTACTAATTTTATTTCTCGATACAAAATTTGTATTAAATTACCAGTAGTAGTACACGTTCAAATCGAGGTTATGTTATGAGTGAAGAGCGAAACTTCATAATTTTAATTTTTAACAAAGAGACGTTTCAACCGTCGTACAGAGACATCGTACATCGTACAGAGACACCCTCGATATAATATAAAGTAAATTATTTTGTAGATCGTCATTTGAAATCGAATACGATCTGAGTCGTGCCGATTCTGGCCAGGGTTCGAATCTTCCGGTGTGAGCTTCTCTTTTTGCGTGTAGTTACAGTTCACTGAGAAGTCTCACAATTTTTTAAACATACCGTGATCACTGTATTGAGCTCGGAATCATTGAAACGACTGATAAATTCTGGCTCGTCAATGCACAAACACTTTCGAAATATCCGAGGAGTCAAAGCTTCCGCGGCAGACGCTCGATCCCTTTTGAAGTATGCGAGGTCTCGTTGAAAAACATTTACAGCAGCAGTTCACTTTCTAATTGTACACGGCGAACTGTTGCGGGGGCATGCGGTTAGTCAAGTTGTTCCCTCAACAATAGTAGAGGGGAGCGGGGGGCTATGCGGCCCAACCTTCCGAAATGCGGGGTCGCTTGGCGTGCGGCACTTGCTCATAGTCCGCTCCCCCGCCCCGGCTATCGTTTATTCCCATCGGTGACGCTAGACTTGAGGATGAAACAGAACCTGTAAAGCGTCATCAAAATATTACACATCGTAGAAATCGCATGTATTTTTTGAGAAAAAAAGTATTCAAGAACTATGACAAAAATCACAACACTGAGAAGAGTAAATTTATAAAAATAAAAGATATACAATAATAAAAATTGATATGTTCTGATTGTATTATATTTTTTTAAATATATAATTACACTATAATTTTTGCAATAAAAAGGCCATTGAATTTATAGATTCAAAGCATAAATAATTCACTTTTAGAATAATTTCTTTTTTACAGTTTAGGGCCATTTCTGTACATAGGTGTTAAGCCGTGACATTGTCAGAAAGTGAATGAAATTTAGATAAAATAATGGTTGGAATGCCAGAGTACTATTAGAATTCTTATTAAATAAAATCAACAATATATATGTATTCTGTGAGGGTAAAATGCCCTCTGTCTAACGCCTATTTTACCTTTGTAGTTATATAAATATTCGGTGTTCTCACCATCGCTCTGCTGTTGCATGTGTGAGTGGTGCGGTGCGGTCAAGTGGTGCGGCACGTGGTGGGGAGCGTGGCGAGATTGTTCTGAGCGAGGCGGAGACACGGGTTCGGCTTTTATTCGGACCGAACCGCCGGACGGGGGAGGACTGCCATCCGAGTGACCGCCTCCCCCTCCGCCGCCCCCTCCACTTCCCTCCACTGACAGTTGAGGTAGTCTGCAAAGTCCATCATAATTAGCTGTCTTGTCAATAGAGTATACAACAGTTCTATAGGAAAAATCAGACAAATTAAGTCCTCACTATTATTATGCCAATTAAAAATGTGCTTAAAATTTAGTATATTTTTTTTTACTCCTACTTCATAAAATAAATCAGCTTTCTTTAAAAACGTGAACACTTTCCCATAGTTGGCTCATGTGTTTTTGCAAACATGTCTCGTAGCCTGTACAAGCCAAATTAGTTCTGTTGCCACAAATTTACTGAATGATATAATTAGTTCATATTGTGACAAACTACTTAAAATTGATTGTGTAACTTATGTGCTGAATTGGATCCACGCGCAGATTAATATGTTTAATAACTAGTTATTTAGCTATGCTATTTACCCGCTGTGTTGTAACGTCGCTTGCAATTGATGTGTTCCCCATGTAAGTCCTAATCCCATATCCGTTGACATGCTAAAGTCTTGCGGTCCAAAGCCGCCGAGCCCTGCGTAAGCTAAAGATGGCGTCTGAAAATAAAATCACAATATCATTGCACAGCTATTTTAACAATTTGGTCTAGATGCATTCAACATGTTACCATTTTTTTTACTATATGAATATATTTGACCATGGCACAGTGGTCAATGCGGTCGAGTTCCATGCCGGACCTCACGAGTCTGAATCCCAATACGAACAGCATTTTTTTCAATCGATTTTTCAATTTCTGTTTGAAGACATGGATGTTTGTGATATCTTAAAATTCCTTCGAGCCATTCCAATCCTAAAATAACGGGGTGTAGCAGGAGTGATTACCCAACCACTATCTTGTCCTGATCTATCCTTTGTATCTCTACTACTCTTAAATAGACATTTTTTTTATCATATTATAATTCAAGCAATACTGATTACTTAACTTGATTGCTGGCTTACCTCATTGTAGGAGAGATCATCAGGAGGCGGGGGCATAGTCTGCGGGATGAGCACTCGGAGACTGTTATGGGAGTGCGTGCGAGGTGGGGCGGGAGGCGAGTGGTGAGGCTTGTGATGCCTAGAACCGCCTCCTCCTCCACCCAGCGAAGGGTGAGGAGATGGGGCGGGACCTGGGGAGGGTGAGGGAGTCGCCCCTCCGCCTAGAGGGGACGTTGAACCTGGATAACCGTTGGACATCTCTAGCATGCCGCCACTGGGGTAAACTAGAAATCAAAAATTAAAAGTTATCATGCTGAAGATATAAGTATACCTATTGTGTCTCTGAGAATTCAAATATTCTTATGTTAACTCATTCATTGTATTAAAAAAATTCAATTCATAGAACATGAGAAAATGATACGGAAAATCTTTTCATAATAACAAAAGTGCAAAAAATCATTTTTCCACAGATCCTGATTGATTAGTACAGGGTTTACCAAACATTCTTCAAAAATCTAGAAATTTGAATGGAACACTTGGCTTTTTTTAGGTTGGGTAATTCATACTATTAAAATAAACACAAATATGTTATTAAAACACTTTCGGGGACTATTCTGACAAATCTGCCCAGACATCATTTTATGACTGATCTTTGTATTTTTGTTTAAAATCAGAATCATTGATTAAATCAATTCAATTTTTATAATCAATTGCGCTCAAGCCTACTGATTTAGCTGTCACAGAAAATGGATTCTGAACCCAGGAATCACGCTAACTAGTTATCTAAAAATATTGGAAAAGAGATGTTTTCAAGTTATGTTCCACCACCAGTGTTCCGCGGAATATAGTTAGAGAAACCCTGGATTAGTATATTATATAACTAATAAAATAGAGTATTGCTTGAAATAAATAATAAGTTTTTGATGATTTTTATATTGAATACTGATTTAGGAGAACTATTAAAATAAAATAATGTTATTTTTATTGATTTTAATGACTAGATATTCAAGAAAAGGATGTTTATTTTAGTCCACGGTCAATAAAGTTCATACATTATCAAAATAATAAAAAAAAGTCAACAAAGAGAGCGAATCTGATTTTTTCAGTCACAAATGAAGTGAAAAATATTCCGCTTGCAAAGAATTTAATCCCGCATAGTAAAGATTACAACACATTTGTTTTGTAAGACTCACTCGACAGGAAATTATCTCGCTGCAAGTCAACTCGCCTGATACACTGTAGTACCGTAAGGTCACAAATGCTTTGCCGGCAGCAACTCAGATAACTCTCATACAATTTACAGATAATGAAACGTTTAGTTAAAGCCACTTACTTTTGTCATATTTTATAGGTTTAAGTACATTATGTTTAATTCTAGTAAAAGGACATTACTAGGGCGCAGAAAATCAAGTTTCTATTGTTTTTTTTTATCTACAGAAATTGTTATACGCGATTCAATTGTTACTTAATCACTTAAAATCTCTTCTTTGAAGGGTGGAACTTTGGAAGGAAAAAATGGCTATTTATATAAAACTGAGTAATATCTGTATTTGATTTTTTCAAAATAATTAATTTGGAAGTGATCTCAAAGCAAAGTACAAAGAGAACATATATGATTTTAAAATGTTTAATTTCATAAAATTATATAAATTCCATCCTCAGCCATTCAAGTTTATTGCAGCTATAAATAAATAATTTGGCAAAATATAGTTCAATGTCTTAATAAAAATATAAAGAAAAATATCTTTCAATGCGAAAAATTAATAAGTGAGATTTCATTTTATTTGGCATTTGAAATCAGAAGTCTGAATGAAAAAAAAGCCGGCAAGTTAAGGACGTCGAGTTCACCTGAATCAGTTTCAGAAGAGGACGGCCTCGGACTGATTGAAGCGTGCATCTGCGGACTGGCCTGCAGTAAACTGGGATCGCTGTACCCTCCGACCGGAACGCTGACCGGCATAGAGTATCCTCCGACTCCGCCTGATCTTCCTCCGTTCTGACTTCTCTGCATCATCATCTGGAACTCCTCGTCGATCTTGGAGTACTTGGCCTCGGTTCGCGGGGTTAGACTGTATTCGGCTTCGGGCTCGGGGCTGTCGGGCGACATCACTCCGTTCTTGTGCTCCTTCTTCGTGAGGGCCTGGAGTGTCAGTGGAAAAAGCTCAGGGGGCTTGGCAGCCGAAACCGCCGTCGGCGGGTAGCCGAATGGCCGGGAATCATCTCACGAAAAACGCCATAGTCGACGTCTAACGGAAAATGAAACCCGGCCATTTTCAATATTAATGCTGACATTTACTGATATTTAATTTTAAGAATATAGTTTACTCTTCACAAGAAAAAGCATAGCTATCAGCAAAACTCACGGTCTGAACAATGAAACTTAAGCAGTTTAATAACAGTTTTATTGATCGCTTTGGATAATGATATAATCATTAAAGATAACAGTAAAAAAATTGTAGAAATAAATAAATGGTTTTTTGTTCAGAATATGGGTAGTGGTGTAAACTATTTTTTCGCTTTTCACTATAAGTAACTAAAAACACGTAGATTTACTAGGTACAAATTTATATTTGAGATAAGAATGTATTGACATTATATTGAGATAAAAAAAAACTTAATAAATTTTGAGTAAGTGAACCTAACACAGAACCTAGTTTACTATTTTTTTTTATTATTATTAGTCTCAAAAAGAAAAATAACTATTAGTGCTGTTTTATTATTATACTTACCTATTGAAAACATGTAGAAGCACTTTGCAAGTCTAACTGAATATTTTCTTATATTTTGACTTTCAAATTAACATGATGAAAAAAAAACTGCAATAAATGTCGGCATTAAATACTAAAATACTGTTAATAAAAATATCAAAACTCTTTAGCGCACATATGTGTGGTTTTATGTAAGAGGCAAAGATGCAAAACTGACAAATAACACTCCAACAGATGCACTCGTCGGCAATCTTTTTATTTCTTACCCGAAAGGCGACAAAAAGAAACATCTTCTAAAAATAAAATCGGTTATTATTTTAAAAATCATTACTGGAACAATCAAGCCATGCTTCACTGACAATATCAAAAAAAAAAAAAAAACACAATATCAAAACGAGTGGTTAGTTTGATTACAATATTAAAATGCAAAACAAATGACTATAATATTTTGTTACATAGAATATAGTAGTAATTAAACTGTAATTTATATTCAATGGCAGTGAAATTTAAAATTTAGTTTTCTATAGCCGACACAGGAGACAAACCGACAAGATTCAAATATTTAATCTACTATCAACTTATAAAAATACTATTTAACTGTATAAATAGTTTACGAACTTAATTTTAAAAAAAACTGCTATATAAATGAAATTATTTATCAAAAGAACTATAAATTTATAAACTGTCACTAGACTTTCTTTATAGTATTAGGAATTTCACAGAGAATGAATGAAAAGTTACCAACTATAATTTTCATTTAAAAAGACAAAGACTAAAACTTAAATAATATAATTTATTTATACATAAATGAAACCATTTGAAGAATCCAGTGGGATGGCCATGACGACCATGGCCACCCCCTGAGAAGAATTTAGAGGCAACCAACGATCGCAACTTTTTCTATATCTGTCTTGGTAATAATTGATATATTACAGTTTTTTATGTATGTTGATAATTAAATTTGGTACATTACTTGATAATTATTTATTTCTTTTACAATTTCTCATTTTACTATGTTGTATTTATATTTTCAAATTGAATGGTCACTCCCTGGATCCACCAGTGGATGAACCTTAATATTTTATCCTAATAATTTAAGTTTCAATCATTTACATTCGAGTAATGCAGACATTGTTGCGTAGAATCAAACAAAACTATCGCACATATCAATACAATCGATGAAGGTTTGTCTCTCACTGTTAGGTCTACACTAAAAGCCACTATGGGAAAAGAAGTCATGTAATCTGAAGCACATTGCTTGGTCGCCAGGTTGTATTAGCGTGGTGTGTTATTTGGGCTCAACTTTGCATGGGCAATGCATTACAACGCACACAGATGGCGCCGTACGTTCTGTACCTCGATAATGTTGCGATTCGTCAAGGACTCGTGAGGCTCGTTGTACTCTGTGTATTTAAGTAGAACCTGGAAAAGATAAGTAATACAAATAAAAGTTACTGAATTCAATACAATAAAAAATAATATGTTGAGAAAATAATCTTCGATAGAAAATAAAAACAAAAAAATCAGGTCTTATTCTCCTAACAGCATCAACTGATTACTTGGTACTGTTAAGCCAGCAATCACCGAACTATGGCCCTCCAAAGATTTGCACCCAGCAACTGATTTTTGTATACATATAAATAAAAATATATTTTTCTGATAAGATTCCAACAAGAATATTTTCGTTTCGACCCAAAATTTTTGAAAAAATCATCCGTCCTGTTTCTTGATAAGTTTGATGATGACTCCTGACAATAATGTTTATTTTGTATTTAACAGAGTATTACAGCACATAATCTTAATTAAAATATGTAAACATGTTTCCGATTAGATTTTTGTAAGCAAGAAATAATACTTATATTTTTAGTATCACTAAACCTTGTCTTCTTTAAAAAAAAAACAATTATCCTCCCTGTCAAATAAGTAGACATTTTTGTACCCCCCCCCCCCCTGTTTTTTATATATATTTTTTAACATCTGTCTTAAGTTTTCAAAACATTTATATTTTGTTTATTTTCATATCCCACACCCCTCTTTTTATCCCTCTATCGCATATTAACCGCCCTCTTCTCTTTTTTAAAGCTAATCTTCATATATGGATGGCACCAAAGAGTCTAATATTAACACAACGCGACACACTAGGTTTCAAGTTATTTAAGATTACCGTTAAGTGTATCTTATCTCAGTGATTTAATAATGATAGTTTTCATAATTATGATTCGAATGATAAATAATATATGAGTAAATTTTTACCTTGTCCATATCCGTGCTGGCATATTGGTAGAGTTTGTTGTTGGAACTGAAGATGATGAGCGCGATCTCACAATCGCACAACACACTCAGCTCGTATGCCTTTTTCATCACACCGAATTTACGTTTGTTGAACGTGACCTGGAAGGCGAAGAACACAGAAGATTTATACTTTGTTATTATGAGCTATACTGGCAGGAGGCGATAAGTAAAAAAACCTTGTTTTGTATAGTCGTCATTTTCGATAAACGTGAAATTTTAACATCTCTTTTTATGCACTATAACAGTGTTCCCCAAAATTTTGAAAAATGTGTACCTCATCTATAACTTTCAAAACATCGAATACCCACCGTCAAAAATGGTTATACTTTAATAACAATCAAAATATATAAGCCGCTTGTTGCACCAGGCGTAGCCAAAGCCCGGTGCAGCGCGTACCCCCACCAAACTCTTTACGTACCCCAAGGGGTTGGCGTATCATACTTTGGGAAACACTGCTCTACAACTATCACTTATTGTTCTAAACACTTATTGACTTGATATCTATTATGTTAAAATTATTTAAGAATACGCAAAATATGCCTGCATTTGTTTTTTCAGAAGATACATCGTGTTAAAATGTATCTATCATCATTCATAACTCAAAACTGCCGATTTTTGACTAATCGCCTTCCGCCAGTATACCAGGGATGTGATGTCGGGAGTCGAGGGTTTTTTCCGAAGTCTGAAAAATCTTACGACTAAGACCCATTTTTTAAAAATATGTGTATTCAAGTCACAATAGTCCATAGTGTTGCCACCGCATGCTAGGCTGACTAAAAATGATCTGATGGTGTACATATATAGAAGTTAAAATGAAATGTTTGAAAAAAAAAAATTGAGTCGAAGTCTAGAATAAAATTTTGACACAAGCACTTAAAAATATGATGTAGATTAAAAATCTGGATCTGGTGGTGAGAGACCGTCTCCCATAAAAGAAGATTCAGTTTGAAGGTGTCGAATAAATTTGAAGAGTACCGACCTGCCGGTTCCGTTCATCCGTAATCCGGGAGATTTGTATTTTCTTCCGACCCATGGCCGCAATCTTGGAGAGGTCTGGGCGGCAGCGGGTGGAGGGGCCGCGAGACGCGGGCGGGGGGCGGCTCCTGCTGCTAACACCCCACTGGAAAAGGCAAAACAAATAATAAGTCAACATTCAAATGGTATGTATGAAAAAAAAGCAATTGAAGTCTACGAGTGCCCACTTATTAATATTATCAACCATAGTAAAACTTTCTTTGGTGATCGGATGGATATATTATCGCATGCTATTTTGATCCATCAACACTATTCATTTTATGCAATCCAGAAAATCGAGGTTTTACTGCCGAAGATGCGAAAAAACTCGGCGACTTCATTAGTATAGAATTTTTTCGCTGCTTGTAAATTAACGCTTTAAAATTATATTGTGTACCTTTGTATATTAGTAAATCAAATTACATTTTTAAAGTTTTAAACTGATATGCGCAAATGAAAGACGACCCCCCCCACATGTAGACAGTTACGGCGCGAGGTTATTTGGCGCCCTAGGCAACGGTTATTGGCGCGCTCTCTTTTTAACAAACTGTGGAATATTTATTTTTGCATCCATTTCCGTTCTCAATGTGAATTATATGGCCTCCTAATGGCGGTATATCAAAAGAAGTTTTTTACGAGAACTGTTTGTTAGTCAGTCGCTCAACTTACCTTTTTCGGAGTATATAGAATAAGATACATAATTATAACGAAGAGACACAAGTATAAACTATTATTTGTTATTAGAATATAAAAAATAATTTGATTACTCAATTTATGCGTCCCTTAAAGATTTGCGCCCTAGGCGATTGCCTATTTCGCCTGTATGGTAGCGCCGGCCCTGCATGTAGACAATTATAGTAGTGTTTCTCAACTTTTTTACACCTGCGGATAGGTAAAAAACGAATCTTCACTGTTTAACCTAAGGAGCAGTTTTTTTAAATCATAAAAACGTCGGATATCGAGTTCTCGAACGTTCCGTTAAATATTATACATTTTACGGGTATATAATACAATACTATATTAAATATTTCGTCTTAGAGGGTAATTAGACGAATATTATATTAATAAACTATCCAACCAATTCGCAGAGATACAGTATTATGCAATATTTACTACAGAGTAGTAAAAATTACACAACACAATAAACTACAAACGTGTGTGTGTAAACAATATTAATTATTGTTAGGTTGGTAGTGCATTGGTTCAACTGATCAAATAAACGAGTAAAGAAGACATTAGCGAAGTTTGCACTGACTCCGTGCAAACATCAGTTGCATTACTAATTAGATGCAAATACCTATGCTGACTGAGAAAAACAATACGAATACGCAGTGTTGCCACGACATTGAGTTTTTCCCCACATTAGGGATTTTTCGTCTAAGATAATATTCACTCGCAATTCGTAATGTGCATATAGTAAAGATTGTTATCTGTTATAAAATTAACCATTAATAATAAATAGCTTATAAGTGTGTAACACACGCAAAAGAGAGTAGAATATTGATGTACCTAGTTGGTGATTTTATTTTATTAAAGATACTACATACTAAATCTAAAGTTTTAATTTAATTGTCATATGTAAATAGCTTAAATAAGCAATCCTAAGTTATCGATTCAAATAAGAAAAACAAAGCTCTTTACAAAAAATTAACAACATAACTGACCAAATGGCTTATAACTATAAACTGGTTATTTTATTATATTTATTGTAAAGAAAAAAACGAATAACAATAATACTATATAGATATTATCCTATTGAACAATTGTTCACTTCGCTGTAAACAAACGCCAGCTTAGGATCATCCTTTTCAAATATAGGTTAGGTTAGGTTAAGTGTTGAAGCTCTGGCCTAGTGAACTCGGTTATATTGTGTTGCCATGTTTAAAATTTGCATACGTTATGTATACAGGGTGACTGCACTGGTTTATCAACTACCCAACAGTATATGCCCGCTTGCAACATATTGCGTTTAGCATTTGTTTGAGTGCGGGAAGATATAAATTACATAAGTAGTGTAATGCAGAAAATTCCTACACTACATTCTAATCAAATATATCGTCACAAATATTGTCGGGTATATGGCACAGTGGTCAACGTCATTTGCTTACATGCCGAACCTCGCGGGTACGAAGCCTAGTACGAACAGATTTTTTCAATTATTTTTTGATTTCTGTTCAAAGGCATGGATGTTTGCGGTGTATGAAAATTTCCCCTACCATTCCAATTCTAAAATAACGAGGTGTAGCGAGAGTGATTAGCCAACCACTAGTCCTGTTCCGCCAGTTCCTTTCTATCCCTACTAACTCTCTTCGAAAATAGAGAGGTAGAGTGACTGAGTAACAAACAGTTCTCGTAAAAAAAAACTCCTGTTATGATACCTCTTATAGGAGGTCACATGCTCTACATTGGGAGCGGACATGGATAAAAAAAGATTGTGCAGTTGCAGTATATTAGCGTACTGGTGGTACAGATATCGTATTTCACCGACTCGTCGAATTATTTATTATAATTATATCGATTCTTCAAATAATCCAATATTGATAGTTCACTCCCCGATGCAACGATAGATAAATCGACAAATTTTTATACTCCGTAGCATTTTTTTCCCAAGACAACAAAATTAAATTACCATTTAAAAATAATTCTAACATTCACTGCTTGGAAGATTTCATCTCGTGTATTATTCAAATAATATATGAATTGTCCTTCACACTGGGAAGGGTAACAAAATTGTGGTCACCGGGTATTGGATATGAGCACGTTCTTCCCGCGTGTGGCGGGGTTCGGAGATTTGCGAACCACACGCAATCCACTGCTGCTGGTGACAGGTAGTGTTAAGGACGGCTTTGTGGAATTCCAATGATGAAGCATTTGTATGATTTGATAACATATTGTACTTCATAACAAAATCCTTCAGTTGCCATGCATTTAAAAGCTCGATGGTCCGTTTGTTCACATACACCAATCATATTACACTAACAGCGTGTTTGTTACAGCAATCTACAATACCGATTTTATTTTCGTGCGATGTTAAAATTCACCAAAAAATAAACTAGTGTAATCAGTTTATTGTCAACCTATTCAGATAAAAAAAATCGTGTTATGTATAACCATCAGGCGAATTTACATATTCGAGCTTACAATACATTCTGAACGAACTCCTTGGCCGATGGTCGAGTTTGGTAAAATTATGAAATGTACCAATTGTATCGTGGTTCAAAACTTTTGTTATGTTATAGTTACTATTGCGTCAGATATTTACACCGTATGTCAAAGACACGAACGAATAACGGAGATTGTCCTTTTGGATAGTTTTAAATTGATTTTCGAACGAATTCACACGATACAAATAAAGAAAATGTTTCAAGTGATGTTCTTGGAAGTGTGCCAAAGAATGGCTTTACATTAAATATTAACACTAATAGGTAAATACTGCGACAATGATACAAGTAATAAATAACTTACGTTAACTTTATACGATATTAGTGGTTCAGAAAAAATCAGGTTACTTTGTCACAGTCAAATCTGTCAAAACAAGTGCATCATAGTTGAGCTTCATAACTAAATTCTCCCGCGCACAACACTAATTCCGTGACTCAGTCGAATGTGACTAACTTCAGATTATTTCGCGTTCCTTTTTTAAAATTCGTTTCAGTCACAGGAATCAGCGTGACGTTTTGGGTGTCATCCAAAGTTTGCCAGACGATTTTATAATGCTTAATCATTTTTTACGTCAAAAAAAATGGCCTAGATAATATGTGTGCGAGGACGCGTCGTTTTAAATTGTTTTTTTTCCGCCAACGCGTAGGAATAAAACTTCAAAATAAAATTCTCATAAAATGAATAATTACCATGATGCGACTCTTCTGTATTAAAAATGGAAAAAAAGAAAACTCACTCGAGAAGTAAATGTATGAAAATAGCCATCTAATATCAAGCTAAGATCACCTAAATTTGCGAAACTCAATTCTATTTTTTTGTGACATTTTGATGATCAATTAACAATTAAATGTTATATCCTACACAAGAACATATTACAACAACAACAAAAACGACCATACATACTTATCCTTCGCAAAACATGGGTGCCCAAGATTCTTATTAGACACGTGTAAATTTACTGGATATTTACTATAGAAAAGCCTTTGACAATCCTTTGTCTGCTTCTGACTTAACAGCTTAACGACCGTGGACGCGTATTTGAGTCTTTGAAAAACAAAGGTTGCTGGCCGGCGGACACATATATGCATATAGATGAAGTATCTGGAAGCTAAGAAAATTAAATTTTGTAAAGATATCTCAATTTGCTTACAAATTATAGTGAATTCAGTAAAATTATAATTTTTGCGAATTTATCGTAAAATTTTATTTCGCCAGGTGAAATTTTATAAAAAAAACGTGCGGTCGTTAAGCTGTATCTTCTTGGCACAACCAAATGTAACTTTTGTTTACACGGCAGACACGTTCCACAAGAAGCCGAGTAAAAAAATGATAGAATTCATAAAAAAATTGAAGATTGGTTCTCTGTCTAAAAACCGTGTTCATTGAAAAAATAACAGCATTATGGTATATAAAATCGTGTAAAAAGGGTAATAAATAAATTACACAAAATATTACCTATAATATGTATTTCAATTAACAAAAAAAATGTAGTCATCGCTGCTTGATTATATACGGCGACTGGACATACATCAATATAAAATTCTGACACATCTAATGTGTTAGAATCTAATGAAGCCTTTTGTTTCTTATTACTGGCATGCGTTGTTGAATTTCCTGTTAAATATTAGGAAATCCGTAACCCGTATCTGTGATTTTTGTTTCTGGAAATCATGTTAGAGCAAATAATTCGAGTAAAAATACAGTATTCATTATTTTCAGTGGACTGTGTTATTTCAAAATTGTGTAAAAAAGAGTTGAGTGTACATACATATGTTATTTGTTTTTCAAGTTGGCTGCATTATGTTTCGTTTGATCTAAAACACTAGTAAATTATTGTTATAAGATTGATATTGTTAAATAAAAAAATAATGATCAAAATTATTTTTAATCTAGTTATCAATTATAAGTAAACACTTAAAAGCTATTATTAAATTAATGTACAGTTATCTTTTATGCAAAGCTTAACCCACGAGATAAACTTAGATGATTATAAATTGACAAAATTTTCTGCCGTAAATTGTTTTTTTTTCTATAAGCGGGCATATATGTATGTGCATATCTTAAAATATAAATCTAATAATAATCTTATCCGGACATCGAAATTCACCCGATTATGACAAAAAATAGAATACTTTCGTATTAAATTGTTATCATAGAATAGATATAATGTATAAATGTAATATAAGCACGAAGATTTCACGTCACAGCAATCAATCAAAAGATTTTTTAACCGATAAGATAAAACAACGTGACATAACAAAATTATTCAAATTGAATTATAGTAAAATTGAAAACATGTTTAAAGGTTAACATTTTATTAAACAACACAAAATAATCGCACACTTGTCCAATCGTAGAGTCGGTTAAGAATGTAAAGTAAGCAATTCAATAAATTATTTGATATGGGATTATAGAAACAATGAACATAATTGATTTTCTCTTTCACAAATAATTAAACATTACTGTTATTGAAAAACAGAAGCCGAAGCTTTCATATTTAAAAAAAAACCTTTATTTTTAATATAAAAGCATAATATAAGATAATATAAGATGCAAAAAAATCGATTCCTAATTGTCTAGCTTCAGCTAGGAAATTAAAATCACAAGCGCGAAATGTGTTTGAAAACGGAATACGCTTTTACGCTTTCAAGCCGCAGGAAACATGGCATCGTTGCAAGACGTCTGCATTTTCCGCTAGCGTGTACTTTCACAAGAAAACGTCGAGGGGTTGGGGGAAAACGTGATATCAAGGTCAGGCGTGCCGCGGACTGGCAACATTACGGCGTTATTATTCGCGAATCGCAAACACCCCACACCGCCGCACTCTTTTCCGAACGATAAACCCTACGCCGCGTAATCAGAGGAAGAAATGTCGATGGAAAGTTTACGTATCGCTGCGTATCGTGAATTTAATGTTAACATAACATAACAGTTGTCGAGCAGGTCCTGGATATCTTGGATGTGTTAATAATCAATGTAGAATATAGAAAAGCCTAATATAAAGAGAGTCATGGGTAATGTTTTTGAGACCATCCCAATTCAAAACTAGGAGAAAGGATTTAGCTTCGAAAACTTTTTTTTAAATATGTTAAACAAAAAGCTTATCCCCCTTCAAGTTTGGACATCAAGTAGCAGATAGTTTATGGATCTTAAGTTTTGAGACTCGTGGCGTCTGCCCCCTATGTTTTAAATAAGAGACTACAGGGTGGTATTTCTCCTACGGGGATGATTTCAGTAATATAACAATAATTGCTTAGAGCACGAAAATTTTGTCATGTCCAATTCGGAGTGGCATGAAATATAGATTGGACTAACCTTATTATTTACGGATAACTAAATAAATGATTAATGAGACAATGGAATTATCGCCTTCGTTAATAACACATGCCCTTCGTCATAAATCCATGCCTGAAAATGTACGTGACCGGGCGGCGATCATTTCCCCGCAGTACCCGCCACCTGAATCATCAAATCCCACCATTCGGCGCTAACGTCACGCCGGAGAGAGCTTTTCCACCGGCCGAGGTTAATGCGTCATTAATAAATTACTACATCGGGCCGTGATAAAGAATTCAAAACGAACAATCCGACGTTCCGAGTTATGATACCCGAGTGCCAGATGCCGACTTCAATTATTTGATTGGCGTTACATTTTATGGCCGCGATCTAGAATACCCATTTGTCTAACATGCCATGTATCTCCATCTACCTCCAGCATTTTCAAACGAACTGTTTTTTAGTGAGATAAATCGATACCACTCAGTTCGGCTGTATGATTTATGGAGGATTCCAGACTTATTTGTAGCGTGTGAGCTATGTGAAAAAATATAAATTGTACAGGTATGTTATTAAGACAATAAAGGTATTTTTTCCAGTGTTGCCCTGATGTACATTCAATTCCATTATCTTCCATTTTGTTATTAACTTATTAATACCACAAACAAGTACCGGAAAGTAACTCAATAGCCAACGGATTGTTCATATTACGCGAAGAAACATGAGATTAAAAGAATATATCACACATTTAACTCGAGTAGCAACAAACTGATAAATAAGCATTATTCATAATATACATAATGAATAAGTGATTCCATAAGAATCCTTAACCATTTATAACAGTCTAATTCTAGTACGTATTGAGAAAATGAGTTAAACATTTTCAAAACTGCATTCGAATACATACATATAACATCCATCACGGCACTTGGGGTTAAATTGATTTATAACGAACCATTTTTTTAAATAAAAAATAGGCCAATTTAACATTACATACAATACAATCGGATGGCTTTGATTTTAACTGTAATTGTATTGCTTTTCTGTTAAGGCAAATCGGATTAAAATATCGCGTAAATAAATGAATGCTGTTTATAGCAGCGGTGGGCGAAGATGGCATTTTTCCCAAATTTGACGCAATATAATGATGATTTAATATTCAAATTAAATTTGCAATTTTTTATTTGTTATTAAAAATACCCACAATAAGCTGTCTTACGCAGGAAATATGATTACAATATTTTACTTATAGAGCAAGGAGTATTGATTGAAAAAAGGTATAATAGGTAAAAAGGTATATTGATAAGGCATGTAAATATGATTTAACGTTTGTAAAATACAACAAATCACTCCATTTAACGTCTAAAACACATTCATTTGTCACTCATTACGACGTGCGTGGATGAAAAATGCGTGCTGGTATAAAACGAAGCAGGTGGCGCCCGCACGAAACGGAAAGCTACACAACTTGGGTTACAATCAGATCTTCATGCTTTCCATTACATTAAATTTATCAGTACATCTTGATGTCTTCTAGAGATAGTTCTTGCTATGACAACGGTAATAAATTTAAGTGAAGTCGTCGCTAGGTGTGTTGTCAGTCAAATAAATGCCCGATACGAAAATATATCTTCGATTTGATTACAATATGTTAAAAATAGTACACGACTATCATTAAAATAAACCAAACATATTTAAATTAGTACACGATTATTATTTAACACCTTTATCTACCAAAGCAGTGCAATCAAGAAAGTTTGAAGTAATATATATCACAGCTAGAAAATGTCAAATTTTAAAATGAAAATAAAAGAATACCAAAGAAACGAGGAGTAGTGATTCGATTTTCAAATTATTCAAATTTCAAACAAATGAACACAAGCAATTGAGTCGTATATAAAAATAAATAGCTGACAAGAATACTGTATGTCCAATAAAATGTCTCACACTTTTAATAAACGTAAATTAAAATATCAAAAAAATGACGTCGTTGCATCGATAGATATCATTTCAAGACACTTTTTATGAAGAGTAGAATACTACCTCCGTCGGGGAATAAATAAAAGAAGCGCGAATTGCCACAGTGGCGCTGTTTCAAGACCCCAGCCTCGGAAATGTGACAGGTGAAATAAATTACCTGGCAACCTTAGAACAATAAGGCAATGTTGTTAGCCTGAGTGGTCACGTGAACTGGCCTATATGATGGATGTATAGGTGCCCGCCTGTTAAAGGGTGAAGTTGCCGTTTTTCACGTTAGGCACAATGAAACAAGAAAATAATGGCGAAGTTTAAATTTAATTGGAAGTCTTATGATTGCCCCTCAAACGACTTATTTTTCTGAGACGTGATTCACTATCACGAGTTAAGACATTTATTTACATAATATACAATAATACATACATATTTTACTTATTTACATATACTCTATATACGTTACGTATAATCTATAGATTGGAATTAAATATATATTCGAAATAAACCACAATATTTTATACTGAATGTAATACGTACTATTTTTCTAAGCGAATTGTAACAAAGTTTTACGAAGTAAATGCAAATATATTTTCGCTGGTTTTCGACTTATTTCACAAAAAAAAAGATTATTTGACCATTTCGATTAGGCATGGCCATTATTTGTACCGATTAAGAAAAATTAATGGAACGAGATAATATCCTGGAATGAAAACAATATTCCAACTTTTTTTTAAAAATTTATCCTTGTGACAACTCTAGCTCTATTTATGAGACTATTTAAAGTTTCCATCATATTTCGAGATTATTATAATTCTAACATAGCGGAGAATGTATTAAGAGAAGCAACCCTTTGAAAAAGTGAAAGGTAATGATTAAAACAGTTTAGTTTCACGTTTGACTGATAATATTTTGTAAGGTGAAAGCATACGAAATAATTAGATACGAGTTTCTTTTTATTTCGAAAATAAAGCGCGTAACAGCATGGGAACATTCGTAATTTAAATGTGTATGCAAATTCAGCCAGTCGGAAAATCACGCAGGCCTCGTGAAAAACTGCAAAGTTTGCACAAACATATATAACACACCCCACAGTGCAGCGGGCTGCAAGTAGCGCACGCGAGCAGTCTCATTCGAACCAAACAATGCTGCGCTGCGAAAGTGGGTCAGCTGTGCAAAATGGAAAACACCAATACATAATAATAAAAATAACAAGACAAAAGCTTGCCGACTGAAGTTGCGACCACGTGCCAATTGATGGCAACACCGTGCGAGGGATGGCTTCTTAGTGCAACAGAAATCGTCCACTCTTTTATCACTATTATCCGTTTTCTTTGTAAAAAAATCGACCATTGTAAAAAATTAATGAAAATTTTTGTCATCATGAAATCTTAATCGTGACATACACGTAACAGTCAATAATATGAGTTTTGATTGCGTGCAAATGCAGTAGTGTAGTGAAATAAAAGAAAAGTCCGTCAGAGTATTAAGCGCAGAAATAAACAACTAACTGTCACATTAAAATATGTACTTTCGAATTTAATATTAACATATATCCTTCATAATTTTTGGATACAAAATTATAACAACTAATATCTACATTACTACAACACTTGTATTGTGGAAAACATTATATATTCCTGGAATAGTTGCATATTGAAATCAGGGATGGTAAAAAAATAAAATAAAACAACCATATTTATTAACCGCACGCCGACCATCGATTAGAAACCGCTGCTCGAAACAAACAAATCTCATAAACAGCGAGGTCACGTGAATGCCGCGGGCGGGAAAAGTCAAGATCAACCCCGTGTTCGAAAATTGAATTTCACTTGGAAACGTGTTTAATGTTCGTGTTCAAAACCGGCACAGATTTTCTTAACGTAACAAGAAATATCTCTTATTTCGTAATATTTTGAACGGTGTGTGGTACAAGCTATATAACGGATTGTTTTTAGTTTGGTTTCGAACTATCAATGGAAAAATGTGTCATTTTGTTAGTATTTAGCAAAAAAATAATATTAATAGTTTGCGCATTTTTCAGTGTAACACAACTGAAACTCACTTTCATTCGTTTTCAACTCTAATTCAAGCGCTGTAATAATAATCTACGTTTCATTCTACAACCAGCAAGCATATAGATAAGATTAACACATAGTTGGTAGTTAAAACTGACACCGAAACATCGGGTGTCACTGTTTTTTATCGGTATTTACACATAATTAAATAATAAAACGTAACATAACGAGACTAAATATGAATAGAAAATATTGTAGAAATAATTGAGGTGTTCGGTATCACAGATGGCCCAATTTTTTTTTAGTAAAAGTTAAAAAAAAAAAAACTGTTGCCATATAATTTAGTCAAAGTATTCAAGATATACTTCTGTAGAACAACTTAAAAAAGTTAATTAAGTGTACAATTATCATTAAATATAAGATATTAATATGACCTTGGCCATATTTGACACTGAATATTTTCTTTGGATGCTTTTGATAATAAGCGAGGAACTTTTGGAAGTAAAATAAATACAAGATAAAAAAAAAAACAACGTCAAAAGGTATTATATTAATGACACATTATTTTAGAACTTCGACTGAAGGTGCTTGATGGAAATTTAATACAGTTCAAGTGCATTTGTGCACTTGATAAAACCAGAAGATGACAAAAGGCGAAATCCGGGTCGTTATCGACAAAATTTATGGAAGTGTACAGAATCAAAATAATTAAAATTTGACTCATTATTTTGTACTATTGTTTCATTATTTAAGATCAGGACCATCTTCGCTCATCGCGAGCGTTTTCAGCTGGTCCTCAGTCGAGATACAATTCAAGAGTGGTGTAATTATTACATTATAAAGCGAAGCTGGCATTAAAGCTTATTTTAATGTTTAATTAAAGCAAACAAAATATGTGATATTTAGAATTTACTCGGTGTCCATGTAAGTTGAATTAGTTTAATAATAATATATGCTCACAGCTAAAAAAATCACACATGCCCTTTAAGCATATTATAACACGTCGGAAAACATGCGACGCTGTTTTGAACAGACGTTTTTTGATTTGTTACGTTGGTATCATTTGAAGCGAGTTTCCCGCGAACGCACTGAAAACTGCATTGCTAAGACGTGATTATTTTATTTTTGTAGGTCACTCAAATAGCGCCTCTATATCTTATGATTTCATGCAATAAACAACGAGCCGGCATTATGCAGCGGCAGTCCACGACCGGCGTATGCAAATAGCGTTAGCAAAAACAAATTATGAACAAGAAAGAGGTGACGATACGATTGCGATACACCTACCTACCTACGCGGGTAGATAACAATATTAAAATATTCAAAATGCGTCTAGAACGCGATTGTGATCTGAGTGGCGAATTGCAATAACAATGTTGCCAACGGAAGCGGCGTTCCAGGGCGGCAAACGGAATCGATTTACAACCGGACGATGGGTAACGTCGCTAACATACGCGATATGTAAGGATTATAATCTGGAATCTGTCATTGCCCTTCAATTAAAACCTTCGTTTAGTGTTTTTTCCAATCATCTTTCCGCGACTATGATGCATAATAACTTTGTTGGTATGTCATATTAATTAATACGGGAAGAGACGCTGTCACTTTTTATGCCGCCGTGTTGTTTTATTATTATTTTTAAAATAAGAACACGAAAACAAATGAAAGTACAGCACAGTAAACTATAAGGAACGACAAATAAACTAAAACGTGACTGTAGGTAAGAATTGTTACATAAAAAATATGGAATCAAAATCAGGTATTTGTTAAAAATATGCGTTTTGTATCCAATATGTATCGACCCGAATTAAGCCTAACTCGGTAAAGTTATAGCCATTCGTAATATAACATATGCGAAGAAAATATTAATTTATGTTGCCTACGAAAAATTCGTTGGTAATTAAAGTTTAAAAAGAAACTGCACCAATTTATTTTAGACGAACAATTAAAATAACAATTCGTGAACGTTAATATTGATTTCAAATCAAGATACCAACATTTGAATCAGATTAAAAAATAGCGACATTAGTAATAAAATTGAAATATTAAACGGAATGCTATTGACTACAAAAAAAAATGCTAAAATAATTTATTCATGTATTTCAGTACGCACTGCTAAGTCGAGGAAAATACGCAGTACAGTGGAAACCCGCTAAAATCTCCGTCAAGTTATAATACCTCACAAATCTCGGCCGCATATTTACGGCTGATTAAAAATCTGAAAACTCCCCCGTTTGATTCGATATTTTTATAGCGTTTTTCCGACCAACATTTAATACGTTTCAATATTTTAATGCGAATCCGAAGGCTGAAAGGCTGCCTCTCTAACCGACTAATATAACTAGTCCTTTCGCCAATTGCATTTATGTAGATACGTTTTAAATAAGTAAGATTTGATGATGAGTCGTCCACACTGCCAAGCCACGGCACCACAAATATCAATTAACCGGTAATAATCAAGAGATTTTAAATATTTTATTTAAAAAATATAACACTCCGCGATATCTTTCTTTATAGAAGTTCAACTGAATCATGAATTTATAAAGAGAAGATAATTTTAAGGAGATATGAGTAATTTAAACATAGGTATCAGTCAAGCGTTCAGTGCCAATTCATTCAACTGAAAATTTCCTTTGAAATTGATAAGCAAGAAACAAAGCCATTACTATTATAGTTGATTAAATACATAATACGATTCTGGTAAACCTCACGAGATAGTATAAATATTTATGTAGTCATATCCTTCAGAAAACATAACCCTTCCGAAAACACACGGAATAACCAAAATGTGATTTTAATTCGACAAGGGTGGTCGTATCTTTGATCAAGTGTTAAAAGTCCATTTTGGTATATGAAATTATATAATAAACTCAACTCATGTTTTACACGGTAGATACATTCCACAAAAAAACCGTGGAAAAAGATGATAGAATTCATATAACAATTGAAGATTGGTTCCCTGAATTTAAAAACGGTGTAATTTGAGAGAAAAAAAACAACATTTTGTTATATCAAATCGTGTAACTTAAATATTATTTATAATGTGTAAAAAAGAGTCAAGTGTAATGAAAATTAATTAATATTGAAACTCGAGCTCCAGATGAGGAAGCGTAGTTCTGGAGGTGTGTTGCTGATATAACTATGGACAACATTCAACATTATTTATCTTAACATTAATAGCCGATAAGGTCTGTCTGTAAGGACGTCCGCAGTAAGGTACAGACCAATGATTTCGATTTATTCTGAACAGCACATTTTTGAAATGTTGTTCTATCCAATGGGAGCGGCTTATTTTAAACCGGGCGTGAATGTTCTGATATCGCCACGTTTGAAAATTTGATATTTCTTGGTGTAGAGCTAAAGTATTGTATCACCATACATCATAATATTCGAATAATCAAAGACTTTAATTCGACTATTGCAAACTATGATTATAGGGCTATCGAAATGAATCGTCTGATCGTGTGAGTCGATGTGAGACTAATATTTTTTGGAGCGGATTTGATCAATTGAATCATAATGATGAATCTTTTCACGTCTGACCTTGAAAATCTGTTAGAATTCTTAAATACATTAAGAATATTCAAATTATGATATGGATATATGATAGAATAATATTTTGCTTTTTTCATACACTTGGACAAAATGTGCAACTGATTTTTTATTGAAAAATTGGATTTGATCTTTTGATTTTTATTGGAAATAATTGTTAAATAATTTAAAATCCGAAAAATAATTGTTGGCAAACTTAAACATTATTCCAAAAATTAAGTAATTTACAAAATTTCTGCTACTACGAAAGATGATTGTTAGCAAACTTTAACATTATTCCAAAAATTAAATAATTTACGAAATTTCTGCTACTACGAAAAATGGTTGTTAGCAAACTTAATCATTATTCCAAAAATTCAATAATTTACGAAATTTCTGCTACTACGAAAAATGGTTGTTAGCAAACTTAAACATTATTCCAAAAAATCAATAATTTACGAAATTTCTGCTACTACGAAAAATGGTTGTTAGCAAACTTAAACATTATTCTAAAAAATCAATAATTTACGAAATTTCTGCTTCTACGAAAAATGGTTGTTAGCAAACTTAAACATTATTCCAAAAATTCAATAATTTCAATAATTTACGAAATTTCTGCTACTACGAAAAATGGTTGTTAGCAAACTTAAACATTATTCTAAAAAATCAATAATTTACGAAATTTCTGCTTCTACGAAAAATGGTTGTTAGCAAACTTAAACATTATTCCAAAAATTAAGTAATTTAGGAAATTTCTGCTACTACGAAAAATGGTTGTTAGCAAATTTAAACATTATTCCAAAAATTCAATAATTTACGAAATTTCTGCTTCTACGAAAAATGGTTGTTAGCAAACTTAAACATTATTCCAAAAATTAAGTAATTTAGGAAATTTCTGCTACTACGAAAAATGGTTGTTAGCAAATTTAAACATTATTCCAAAAATTCAATAATTTACGAAATTTCTGCTACTACGAAAAATGGTTGTTAGCAAACTTGGACATTATTCCAAATATTAAATAATTTACGAAATTTCTGCTCCAACGAAAAATGGTTGTTAGCAAACTTGAACATTATTCCAAAAATTCAATAATTTACGAAATTTCTGCTACTACGAAAAATGGTTGTTAGCAAACTTAAACTTTATTCCAAAAATTGAATAATTTACTAAATTTCTGTTACTACGAAAAATGGTTGTTAGCAAACTTCAACATTATTCCAAAAATTAAATAATTTACGAAATTTCTGCTCCTACGAAAAATGGTTGTTAGCAAACTTGGACATTATTCCAAATATTAAATAATTTACGAAATTTCTGCTCCTACGAAAAATGGTTGTTAGCAAACTTAAACATTATTCTAAAAATTAAATATTTTACGAAATTTCTGCTACTACGAAAAATGGTTGTTAGCAAACTTAAACATTATTCCAAATATTAAATAATTTACGAAATTTCTGCTACTACGAAAAATGGCTGTTAGCAAACTTGAACATTATTCCAAAAATTCAATAATTTACGAAATTTCTGCTACTACGAAAAATGGTTGTTAGCAAACTTAAACTTTATTCCAAAAATTCAATAATTTACGAAATTTCGGCTACTACGAAAATTGGTTGTTAGCAAACTTTAACTTTATTCCAAAAATTAAATATTTCACGAAATTTATGCTACTGCGAAAAATGGTTGTTAGCAAACTTGAACATTATTCCAAATATTAAATAATTTACGAAATTTCTGCTACTACGAAAAATGGTTGTTAGCAAACTTAAACTTTATTCCAAAAAATCAATATTTTACGAAATTTATGCTACTACGAAAAATGGTTGTTAGCAAACTTGAACATTATTCCAAATATTAAATCATTTACGAAATTTCGGCTACTACGAAAAATGGTTGTTATCAAACTTTTTTTTTCCAAAAATTCAATAGTTCACGAAATTTCTGCTACTACGAAAAATAGTTGTCAGCAAACTTGAACATTATTCTAAAAATTAAGTAATTTACGAAGTTTCTGCTAATACGAAAAATTGTTGTTAGCAAACTTAAACATTATTCCAAATATTAAATAATTTACGAAATATCTGCTAACTATAAAAATAAAATATATTAAAATAAAATATAATTAAATTAAATTAAATTCAATAAAATAAAATAAAATAAAATAAAATGAAATGAAATAAAATAAAATAAAATAAAATACCATAAAATAAAATAACATAAAATTAAATTAAATTAAATACTATGCAACAAAAATCTCACGTTGCTGGGCAACGGGCTTACAGCTAGTATGATCTAAATGCAGCATTTGTGTCTACTCAATAATAATAAATTTCCACTATATGGTAATATATTTTTTATAAATAATATATTGTTGGAATAATACTACGAGATCTTGTAATAAATAAAAAGGTTGATCTATTTATACGAAGAATTAAGTTTTCTTATTGAAATTAGGATTTTTTTTATTTTCGTAGATAAAGTATATCGCGAATAAAGATGAAGTTAATACGTGTCGGTTAAAAGATTGAAACATTTTCTCAGAATTCTCAGTCATTAAAGTGCGGGCGGTGGTCGGGGTAGCGCGATGACGCCGAATAAGATTGCCCAGATTGCGAAAGGCGGGCGAAGGTTGGATCGTAGAGAGACCAGCAGGCAGTGTGTTGTGGCGGTAGGGCGGAAATCGGAGCTCGTACCATCGCGTACTCGTGGACGGGGGCGGCGCCGCCACGCAACTTCATAACGGCCTGTGTCGCCGTAACGATTCTGAATACATTAGCCTGCTGAATGTGATGCTTATACATGAATCAGGACCGGTCCAAGATTGTTGCCCAGCGAAACTTTTGGGTGAAGGTTCGCCCTGAAAACTGCCCAAGATTGGACTTTCTATTCACAATATCATTCGTTCACACAGTCAGATAAAAAATTGTAGATTTCCATAAGTTTAATCACTAAAAAGCCGAGATTTAACTTTTAACATCTTCAACCATTCGAGTGCACGGATGAACTTTAACTTACGGTCAGTAAATAGTTTATATCGTGAATATATAAGAGTTATGAATAGGAGAAAATATTGGTTTGATATCATTAAAAATTGTAGAATAATCATCATAAATTTGTCCATCCATAAAAAAAAATCAAATTTTTAAATTATATCCAGCCTTTTAAAACAAGTAAGCATTTTTATGCTGACATTTTGAATTGCTTTTTAATGACGATCGATTCTAATGATCACATGTTATTTCATAATTGCTCTTATGATTAATTTTCCAATGAAGATTGACCGTAAATAATAATAAATAAATTCAACGGTTAAATTTAATATTGAAATCCATCAAGCCAGTTCAGTTCAAATTTAAAAAAAAAAGAATATTCAAGCGATTAAAAATAACGATTGAAAATAGATACAAATTATTGAAGACTTTGTGAAGAGTAGTGGAAAATTATCCAAGCAGAAATAAAGGGTATATTTTTTTTACAGATTAAGTATCTATGGCTTTATCATTCAAATCGTTGGTGCGTGTATTGTATGTGATAGTTAATTTAAATATACCTACAAACAATCAAAATTACAGTATCACTGAGACCTATCTTTTTACACAAAATAATTAATTCTAACACCTATCAACATGCTAAACCTTAAACATGTGGTATTTCATCGGTTTTCTAGTTTTGACTGGCGGACGACTGTATTTGATAAAAAAAAGAATCAACGAAAGTTATGCTTAGTTCCAATAAAAACTGTCAACACAAAATGTAACACGCCGGTTTTAAACAAACGGTCACACACCTGTGAAAACACCAAAACAGCAATAACAAGATGACAAAAGATAAATGCAGCAAATAAATGAATAATTACATCGGGCGATAATTAAATTCCTACATTTCTGTGCCATGAAATGTGTAAACACAACAAATTGTGTGTCACATATTAGTAACTTTATATTTATTGGAATTCTCGTAATGCGTATTAAAAATATAGGTTTATTGGCCCTACGAAAAATTGTAAAAAAGAAATATTGCATTAATGTATCAAGCAACATGATTTTAGAATCACAACTATCCACAAAAAATATTTGTATCAATAAAGAAAAATGCAATACTTTGTCTGGTCTTGTACTCACAGCTTACAAGGCCGTAAACGCTTCCCAATGACATGAAAACAAAATGCCGTAGGGTACACACTTAATTCGAAGGTATTCCAAATAGTCCGTACGCAGGGATGGCGAACTTTGTTTAAAATTGCTGACCATGAAATAAACAAAAAAATTATCAAATGCAATAAGAGAGAAATATCATTTTATAAGTTATAAAATGGTATATAATATATTTATGACCACTGTTAATGTGAAGCATATGGACTCCTAATGATTTTTTTTACGAGAACTGTTTGTTGTAACTATGTACAGTAGCGCAAACTCTAATTTCCGAATAGAGTAAAATATAAAAATAGGACTAAAGTGCAAGGTAAAGGCTCGTGATTAAATAATCGCTTTCGTTAAGCCCAGTTTTTAGGGTCTAAAAATCTGTCGTGGAATTCAAGCCCGTGAGAACCGCGTACAAATCTAGCGTAGGACTCGTTAAAATTTACTTAAAACAATTAGATTTTTATGGAATAGTAATAAAGAAAAACGGGGGGAAATCTTACTGTATGCAGTGCACTAAAATCTTCACGCGCGCCATGCGTTTACGACATCTGCACTAAAGAGTTTCAGCACGATTGTAAGTTGAGGCAAGACGCATACGCATATAGTTTGTAAAGAAAACCTGGTAATATTTGCATATTTGCTTAGTGAGATAAGACAATTCTGTGAGAAATGAGAGGCACCAATCACAAACTAACAAACAGTGCACCGACCGGCTGCTAGTAGTTGGCGAGTAGATAAAAAATATCAGAATATATTTTTTTAAATATCACGCTTATAAAACATAATAATACAATGAACACTATTTAAATATTGGTGAGCGAAAAACAGTGTGGCTTTTGAATAATTACCAGATTAATGTATTTGTACTTTTAATTAACTAGATAATTATACATTGTATTTATTATTTCTAATAAGCTATATCATTATTAATCATATACTGCACTGTCCATACCAATGTAGTTAGAGCAGAAATTTACCAAAGCCGTGGAGTTAGGCGTTTCTTCCGTTGGAAAAATCATACAACTTCGACCCATTTTTAATAAAATATTAGTCTATTCGTCACATTATTTGGCGAAATGATGACTGTGTACTGGAATTATTCTAGTGACTAAAAAGATCTGACGGAAGACATATAATATGTGTACATATTATGTATTATTAAAAAAATCAATTCTAAGTCAATGTCGTTTTTTAATTTAAATCCCGAGTCGTTATTTTTTTTACCCGGCTCCAGAATCCTGATATTATTTACTACGACAAAATAAGCTTAGCGTGTGAATAAATATTTAACGGCAAAAAGAATTTTCAAATATTTCTACTCGCATTTTAAACTTCCTAATAAAATCATTTTCAATTTTTCAATATTGGCAACAACAATATAAGTATGTACAAAGTACTTCTAGACGAAAAGTGGATGAGAATATTGTGGACACACTACAGAAAAAGTAATAAATTTTATGTACCTATTCTAGATTTAAAAACAAATATTCAGCATTAAACAATGATATCTGCAAAATCATTTCCGTTCAAATAACCGTCTGAAATATAAAACTACATATAGAGTTAATATAAG
This sequence comes from Himalopsyche tibetana, assembly GCA_030503985.1. Lineage (NCBI taxonomy): Eukaryota > Metazoa > Arthropoda > Insecta > Trichoptera > Rhyacophilidae > Himalopsyche > Himalopsyche tibetana. The sequence goes on from JAPJYX010000014.1 coordinate 4,587,812, forward strand.
CCTATATTTAAATGTTATAAAATATTGATTCTTCAAACATAATATTATATTTCAAAGATTATATACAAATTCAGATAAATATTAAATCCTTCATGACTTTTTTATGTGCGAAAATATTGTATTTCGTTAACAATATAAAAAATATATATATATTTACGCTAATGAAAATCTAATGCCATATTGTATTTACTAGGGCTGTGGAGTCGTCAAGAAATAAGACGACTCAGACCTTAACTATTAATAAAAAGTAATCATTAAAACATCAGAAGGGTAAGGTTATTAAAAAATATCATATATAGTAAGTGTTTTGCTTTAAAAAAATGCATGTATGCAAAAAAAAAACCGGCCATTGTTTTAATCTCTAAAGTATCATAAATTTCCATTAAAAACACAGAAGTTCTTTCAACCTATTAAAATCTATAACAATCCATTATTGTTGTAATAAAAAAAAGATACGTTTTTTTGCAGCGTACGTGTTTATTCTCGATTATACTTTTTTCATCACAATACAAATTTGTTATCAACATTATCACTGATAAGATATTATCATTATCAGTATACGACACGGAACATCAAAATCGCGTAGGCAAAGCGATTTTTATTTGAATGAGAAGCAGTAATATATTAATAATACATAATATTTTAAGTTTATCTCTATTGATATGGATTATGAAAAACCCAGGTGTATGTTGTGTCAATGGTCAAATTGTTATGTTATCAAATGTATACACACACACACACACATACATATATATCAAGCTGTTTATATATGTATGTATGTACATGATCATACCAGGGCTGAGGAGTCGGAGTTGGATTCGGAGTCGCGGTATTTTGGCCGGAGTCGGAGTCTATTCAAATAAAATAGTCCAAAGTGTAGACATTTCATGCATGGCTGACTAAAGATGATTTCATGGTATACATATTTATAAGTTAAAATGAAATTATTGAAAAGTCGGGGTCGTCTTTTTTTACACGACTCTACAGCCCTGGATAATACAATTGACCCAACGATGTGGTTGGGTTTTGAACAAAAACAATAAACTATTTAATTTTTTCAATTAATATTGATTAAATAAATATTTTTGATTAATTTTATACTTATGCTCCACATTGATTTGGTTTCACCATTTGTCAAATTGATTTAGTCGACAGAAATTGCGTTTTTATTATTTAAAAAAATCTATATCCTAACAATTTACGACACAACTAAAAAAAATACTTTTCTGCAGCATTTTGCTATTGATAATAATTAAATTCATGTCATATTTAACCTATACGATTTTATTTAAACGGAAACCAGTTTCACCGCAAAAAAATATTTTGCGTACATTTTGCGACAGGAAACACGCATATCTGTACTTCAGTGTAATCTTCAGACTCGCGAAAATTATAAAAAAAATACTTTTACAATCATTAATCGAATCTTGTAACTCTGCGTCCCATCATTTATTTGTGTGCGATCTGCGATGTATAACGATGCATTTATCACAAGAAAATAATGTACACTTATGTTAAACTATACTAGGAATATCATGCTTCGAATGGCTTTTAACTTAAGATTATAAATATACAGTCAAATCCAGATTTCAGAAAGTTATAACATTTATAAAAATGCTTACTTTTTTTAAGATCAACTTTTGACAATGATAAATGAACCAAATTTTAAATGAATAATATATATGATAAACAAAAACTCAAAACTATCAAACGACACCGGTGAAACATTAAAATTATTTACTACAAAAAATATGTACTGCAAAATGTATACAAATACAAATCGACGGACTATTTTCTTTTTGTTATACTAGCAAGTTCTAAAAGTATCCAACCACGTGGTATTAAAGAGATAAAAGAATCATTTTTTTTTAATATAACCGTTTATTTATTACATTATTGAGACCGGGTTAATTAATTTTCTGTACAACTAAATTTAAATCTTTAAAAATATACCAAGTTTAACATATTTGCAGTGGAAAATACCGGGCCTCACAATGTAGATATTTTTTTATAAATTTCCATTTTCATTATATGTACTAAATTATGTTTATACAAAAAATACTTAACTTAGTTTTTTTTTTAATGCGGCCCTTCATTCAACAAGTTTTTCCAGGCCTGAACTAGAGTAAATAATATGCATAATAAAATTGGCCACCACAGATACTGCCCGTGCATAGTTTACCACAAATGAGCGTTCTGCGTTGGGTTACGTGGTATAATATTGTAAATTTGGCGAGCCGATGTATATTTTTTAAATTATTTTCGTGTACGAATGGAATGTATGGAATATTACGGATAGTTTAAAATTATTGTCTATAATATGTTTCCTTGATAATACTGACTTTCTTCCTGAATTGAATATAGAGAAGATTGAAATATATGCTGCGTGAAACAGATCAAATGAGCAAAATATATGTGGGAAAGAGCTGTTGCTGTACGTGTGAAACTAAATACAATATGTACAAAAAGTCAATGTATAAAAAAAAAGGATAGAAGCATCGGGTGTTTTTAAAATACATTCGGAGTAAAGAAAGCTAATTGATATCCAACTACCACGGGTTTCAATTTAAATTACTGTATTTATTCGCCATGTGCTCCACATAGAAGGCGAACATGGCCAAAGAGGAAGATGAATGCATTGAAAATATCACAACAATCCGATTCATTTTGCAGAGTCAACGGGTAAACAATCTATAAATTACCATGTTTTAACTGGGTAATAGAAGTCTGGACTGAAAGACGGCAGTATTTCTACGCTACCGCTGCGATACAGCGATCCACAGAATTTTCAATTATGTTTTAAAAAATAATGATACTGATTAAAAAGGAAATGGTCCAAGCTCCACCGCGCTTAGCATATACATACATGGAAAATAATTCAGTAATATTCCGTTGTATGTAATTTAAATTAATTGATTATATTAAACACGAAACACGTTAATTCTGATTTATATAAACACAGATATATCTTAATTTACGCAGATATTCATATCGTTGTTTGAATTTACAAAAAATAGCCTTATCTCAAAATGACTAAATGAAATATATGCTTTGACAGATACAAATAAAAAAAACTATAGATATCAAGTGGATGTCGAGGGCTCAGGATCACAGGGACATACATATCAACAGAAACATAGTTTTAAGTTCACTACATTTTAACCGGTGATTTAATTTTATTTTTCTAACTTTATAATTTCAACTATACCCAACCGTATCTTGTAAACCGTATGTACGAGATAAGAGATTTGTTTCATCAATAAATATTATAATGGAATTGTTAAAACCGAATTTAACTCAAATCACGCATTTTTGTAGTTTTACCCCAATGATCCTACATACTCGATGTTTAATGAACCATTTTTGATAGAATAGATATTTTTTTAAATTAATAATCATGAGTAGAAAGAATGATTATTGTATTAAAGAATAGTTTCGATGTATGAGAGTAACTGTCCATCCATCGTTTTGTATCACTTATTATCGCCATTATCTCATCAGATTTATTAAGAGCGTTCGTTACACCTGTAAAAAATCAATCGCCTGATCGCGAAAAACACGACATACGTACGTCAATCAACCTAGACAATTCAACGTCCGTATCTTAAATCACATAATTATCGCTGATAATAAATAATCCAAAATAACAGTATGGTATCAAATATGGTATCTTAATTATAAGTATGGTATCAGCAAATACAACTGTATTATGTCACTGATAAGGCACGCCGGAGAAAAAAATTGCATTCGACTTAGGTAAATTCTGAAAATTACACGGATCACTTCATCGGTCACGATAAAAAAAATACACATGACTTAATACACATTATTGCCGGAAAATATGAGAAATTAATATTAAAAATAATAAGGTAATCAATAATCAAGATAAAACATTAACACAAAAAATATCGAAAGGTTAATTAAAATACTGATAATGATAAATATTTATAATGCATCGATTATATTGATCACAGAGTTGGTCAAAATTAGTATAAAGATAAAAATACATTTACTTTGGAATTCGACAAAACGCGCGAATATAAGATCACGTTTGCATAGTATCTGTTCGATATTATTTCCTTTACTAACTGGGAGAATTTTAGCTTGCCTGCGAATATTTTGCCCGAATCATTCATGTGATCAACAAAAGATAGATTTAAAAAAAAGCTAATATATAACCTCACCTACAACTGTAATTAAATGAAAATTCGAACAAACCCCTGTTATTCTAGCCAGCCATCAGTCTGACCAGCATCACATATTGAGATATTTGTTTTTTTGCTCTTGGTAAATCTGTGTATCGTGTTGATTATTTTGCAATAAGTATACTTATTATATTATATTTAAAATAACGCTATTAAAATTTAATAATTATATTATGAAAATAGTCATGAAACCTCTACTTGATGACATATTATCGATTAATATTCATGTTTTACCACTTTTTTATGCTAATTATGTTATCTTAACATTAGTAAAGCAACATTTTTAAATAAAAAAATACGCTTTATTTTAATTGGAATGTTTGATTTACAATAAACAAATTTAAAAAAAAGACAACTGAGTAAGTGTGTAAAGGTCATTCCAAGGTATCAAACATACAACAGGTTTGAAAGAAGGTTTATATATTATAGTAAAAAGGCTAACCGTTGAACCTATACATAATAAATAAATAAAAAGGGTGGATTAGCAACAGTTTTTATCTTCGTGATATCCATGCATTCATTGACTTAAATAATTTATCACTGAAGCGTCTTAAATCAATTGAAGAGAGATATATTATTATAAATATACTATTTTTTATATTATACCCATTATAAATTACATAAATATTTTGAAAAGCAAAACTAGGATCTATAAAAAAATATTCCTTTTTTAAAAGTATTATTATTTTATTTGTTCAATATTGATTTAAAAAATATATCTTTCGCATTACAGCTAATACCAATGCGCCAAATATTTATGAAATTGAAAGATCATACGAGTCACTCGAGACCGACTCAAAGAGAGTTGACATCACAAACAGCCATCTGATTGGTAGAGTCAAACTCTTACGAACTATGTTCTAAACCACAGCACGCGATTATGTCGTATACATTTTAACAATAATAAAAAAACTGAATAAAGAAGTGAGATGAATATTTGTATTGTAAACCCTAGCAAACTTTAATGGACTTTGAAGGTTCTGATTAGTGTCCCCACTTTCACTCAGATGAAAAACTCTTGGATTTTTTGTTTTTAAACATTCGTGGTATTAAATTTCAATGTGAATTCAACTACTCGTGGATTTGTCAATACTTCCAAATTATTGATGAGACATCTCCGCTTTATATATAGATCGAAAGCCAAATGAGTTCTCAACCTAAAACACGTGTAGCGCATTTAACCTGTCAAACGACATTGACGTTACACAGAACGCGATTGCACTTCATGGCACTGAAATGGTTAAGCGTATAAAATAAAAATAATTATTCTAATATAAATTGACTTACTGTTAACCTGAAATTTATAATGTTGTAACCACTAGTGCCGCTATAGGTGGACGAGACATTAACTCACCTAAAAAGAAATAAAGAAAACCATTAGTCAATCATAATTAATAATATGAATAAATTAATAAGAAAGATAGATAAACAATATTACATTATGAATAAAAAAAAATCGAGATCTTAACTAAGCGACCCGAGTATCAATGCCACAGGATTATTATTTTTTGTCATAACGGAATGTCAAATTATTATTGTATAATTCGTTCGGAAAATAATTGGAAATTAATTCAATATTCTACGGTCAAAATATGCAAGACAAGAAAGAGAAAATTTAGATTCGACAATGTTTTTGAATATTTTTGTCCATTTTTTTTTTCAATCTATGTCCACTTCCAATATGGAGCATATGACCTCCTACTGGAGGTATCTCACCAAAAGTTTTTTCTACGAGAATATTGGGAGGCCATATGCTCCATATTGGGACCGGACTTGTTGCTTAGAGCTATCAATGTATGCTAATTAAAAGTGAAAATTTCAAAAAAAAAATCACTCAATAATACTAAGCTTCTATACTAAATAGTTGTTTTGAAAAATAGTTTCTCTCCTGAAATTCAAAAAATTAATACAATCTACGAATAGATTCGTATTTTTTAATATCGCATTAACGCATGACCGTGCTGGATGCGTAGCACAATGACTGGCAAGAGGCGACGCAACACGTACAAGCGTCCCGACGCCGTGATTCAAAAGCTCAGGCGTCGCTCGGAGCTTTCGTGGAAAGTTGCCAAAACCGTCCGCCGGTACACGAATTCCTTGCTTACCCTAAATTACCACAACTGTGTTAATTAATGCACGTTCTCCGATTCGACATCGCGTGGTAAAATAAAATCTTCAATGCTCTCGTGTTCTTCCAAAAATTATTAAAGATGAATTAAAAAATATATATATCATATGAAATGAATCTCTTATTAAAATAAATACGTAATTACTATATAACTAATGGCCGAAATAAATCGCATAAAAAATTTAAATAACATTGATAAACCGTATTTTTTTTTTTCTAAAGCATATATATACATACGTCCCTTCTTATACGCTTAAGAAAGGCTCGTATTCAACCGGTCTGAATTTTAATATAGTTTCGGTCATAATTTGTATCACATTGATCTGAATTTATATTACATTGGTCGGAATTTATATTAAATGGTCAGTGTACACGGGGCAGAATAAATAATTAATGGTCAGAATTTATATAAAATATTCAGAATTTAGATGAAATTAAAAAAAAAACTTACCTTACCAAAATGGTTATAAAATCTGACCGTATATTTTTACTCTGACCGTTCATATTTTTATTCTGATCAAAAATTGAATTTTATTCAGACCGAAAGTTTATTTGAATTCTGACCAAAAATGATTTAAACTCTGACCATTTATTTTGTTCCCCTTAAGAAATACGGTGAGATGGAAGTATAACAAAACTCAGATAATGAATCTCCATAAAAGATTTCAATCGATTTTTTTATTTGCTTTCTTGTAAAACGTCCATAAATTTTGGCTGTTATGTTTTGATACATTTACTGTCCAAGTATTGTTGTGTTCAGCGATTCGATTATTTAATTGATTCGAACGAAAGTCTCGATCGAATGAATATGTTCCGCAGTTTGAGGGGCAGGTCATTAAGCAGCGCGGGGGTCTACGTCGACACATGCCGATCGGAGCAGACTCTTGGCAGTGGGCCGATGACCAAACGTCAACCCGATATTGAAGATGCTATCTCGCAAATGCGCGAGCCAATAGATCGTCAGGCCATGAGACTCCGGCGCTTGATAATTGATGCGATACAAAATGGAAGCGATTAAGCCACGCAGTACAATGTAAACACAGTGGATCATCTTAGGACATCAAAATATCGCACCTGAGTGGCCGCCATTTATCAACAGTAATATACAAAGGTAAAACGTATAGTTTATCATATTGTATCATAAACTATTTTCACTTCTTGTAACCGGTAGAAAAAAACACTTTCCAACATATTATACGAAAACGAATGTATCTGTAATGTGTGTACAAATTCCTGCCAACTCTTTGACCAGCCCTTATTAAGATCGGTTAACATATTTTTAGGTAAAAGGGTGACCGAGCTTACTTTATATCCCTTGTGTCCATGACTGCGTGATGATTACAAAGTGTAGTACGTAAAAGTATTAACCCTTTGCCCGCGTCACCAAATTTAGCGAACATGCCCTGTACGCGGCTGTTTTTTTGCGGATTTTGTTATCGCGTTTTCGACAATAAATATAGGTTGTAATATTTTTTCAACTAATCAAATATGTTAATTGCCACCTAAAGTAACTTTTTCCATAGTAAAATACAATATATTTCTTGTATTTTCGGTTTAATTCAACAATAATCATTCTTCATACAATTGCAGCGTGACGTCGCCATATTGCAAAATACCGCCACGCGCGACCGAGAACACTGCGCCACCACCATACCATGCTTATAATATAAAATTCTCGGAAAAATTTCAATTTCACCCGCACTCGATCGCTTATTTACATTATCCAAAATCTTGCATTGGTGACGTATGTTCACGGCGTGTTCTAAATTATTTTAGCCTATATTGAATCTTTTTTTACTAATGACATCTATTGAATTTGGTAAAATTTACATTTAGTAATATTTTCAACCAAGTTATACAATTTTAATAGCTCTTATATAGGGTTTGAAATTTCCATGACATCTATACGTGTCACGCGCGCTGAGTGAATGTTCGCTAGGGCATGCATATATGCCATACGCGGTGAGAAGGTTAAGAGTTTAAAAAAAATAGACTTTTTTGATTTTGAAATAGTGTCACTAGAAAGCTTTATCAAATATTAGTTTTTTAAGACTATGTTATTAATATTCTTGTTGTCAGATGTTACAAAGAAATATAATAATACGGAAGAATTTAACCAAACTTATCTGAAAAATCACATACATACATAAAGATGTATTTAATTTAATAACAAATCTTGTGTTAGAAGTAATAAATTCTTTCTTGACGCACATTACAAAAGTTTTATTTTAAAAATAGTAAGTTAGAAGTTGGAATGATAATCAAATATCGAACAGTTTCTAGCGAAATGAACAAATACATTTGAAAATCTGAGTAATTAATGTTACCAGGAGCACACGCCATGTAAACCATTTTGATTGCGTATCCCACCGTCTTCAGAACCCTCTGTTAACTAAATTACCTGATATCTCTTACAGGTGAACTGGTCCTACTTTAATTACCAATACTTGAGTGAGTTTCCATAAAGCTGTGGTATAGACCGAAAAACATGACATATTATATTTGCGTGTTTCAAATAACCTACAAACCTTTCTAAGCAACCAAATAAAGTGTAAACATCAGAATAAAAATATATTAAAATATATTAGATACAATATTGATATATCTGATAAAAAGAGTAATTATTTAAAAACTACATAGATAGCATTCCACCAAGTAAATATTAAATTATATTTAATTCCACAATAAGTACATGATAAATATTTTGACTTTACGCCATCATTACAACTATAATAATGTGTCCCTGTAAAACTAAGCACGTCGATATGTCTACCATTTTATAATGGAGTTCTATTAATTACATGACAATTTTCAATCAATGAAATTGATAATTTTTTTATTCCACTAGATATAAACTAGCTTAGACACGTATTTCATCTCATTTGGGAATCCATCTTCCGAAATTAAATATAACAAAAAGTTTGGAATCACTATTTGTCATTGACATATATATGCCTTCGAATCGATATTGAACAATTAGAATAAAGTACTCATTCAATACTCATTGCCAGGTGCATTTTTGTGATAATATTACGTATATGTTACTGCAGTAGAGCTTTTCTCAGAAAAAGTTTTATTATTTATAGTACGGTAAAACCTTCTACAGAATTACGAACAGCTTTCTTCGTAAATAGCTTTACTCATCTGTTTTTCACCTTTCGTTCATTATTTTTGCACAACCTCACCTCACCTCTCCGCCACCCTAATGCTTAAAAGAATAATTCGCTCGCAAGCAAAACTCGCAGCGAGGGGTAGCGATGACGTCAACAAGACTAACTGAAGGGGTGTGGGTCTAGTGGTGCGAGTGGGTAAGGCCGTTTCAATCAAAACTTAACACCTTGAAGACGACACCAGATATGTGTGTGCATTAATTGAACCTAGGGCATTGGATTCGATTGAAGAATCAATCGTTTGATTCACAAATAATTTTCATTTTGAAAGAAATATTTCAGCAAATAGAGAAATAATTGATGACAGTAAGCCATAATTTGACGTGACATTGTTTCGACATAAGATAGTATGATCGATTCGGCATTGTCTACCTTCACAACTATGGTTACTTTGCAAATCTCAAATAAAGTAGACTCAACACTTTTTAAAAAATAAATAAACACAAGAGAAAAAGCCAAATATTGTTTTGAAAAATATATATTTCTTTACAGCGATTGAACCAAAAAATAATTATGCTTGATTAAATATTTAAAGATTAAAAGAAGGTGCCTGATTTTTGAAAAAAGCAGCAATTTTCAAGATAGTATGATAAATATCGAATTTCAAATTAAATCTTTAAAAATAACTAAGAAATAAGACGCTAACCTGTTATCGTTAATTATACTCTTTTTCTGGTACGAAAGGATATTTGAAACTCTCTGCTACACAAAATATTTTTTTTTATGTAATTATTTTATATTCATTATTATATACAAGAAAAATATCGCGCTATTTTTGAATAATATTTCAAATAGAATTCTATAGTATTAATTATAATTTAGTTCAACAAGTAACACACCGTACAGTTAAAATACAAATTATATAGACCAGTAACAGTTTCGTTTATTGTATTACTTATGTATTGTCAATTGCCTGTCACATTCGCTAATATCTAAGTTTTTCAGTGGACATTTTTTTAAATCCGAATAAATTATTAAAATGAGAATTTTTTCATCAGTCTAGAATTGAGCCCGATTGCCGATATAATGAAGAAACAATATTTTTGAACCCATTGGAAGTAAGATTTCAGAAGAAGAGCACTTTTCAAATATAAGTACATTTTCAAGTTTAATTTTAACATTGCGAACAATTTCTGGCCATAAATGAATACTTTTGATAAGTGAATACATACTATCAGTATTCGTAAGGGTTTCTTCTTATATTTTTTTTTCATCCGACAGAATTTTTACTGTACTTGGTTATTACAATTAATCAATATAGATAAAAATAGCAAGGAAACTGAGCCCACTTCGTATGGTACAAATGATTTCAATTGGTTACCTTAATTAAATAGGAAAAAATAATTCTCTTCGTAAATTCACACAAACTAATAAAAAATATTAAAATCCAGTACCGGTTATGATATTTTTAATATCTATCGAATATTTGCACGCATATATATTCGATTGTTTTTATGTAAATTGTTTGAGTTCAAAGACTCTTAACTCGTTAACAATTCTAATGTGGTAGGTATGCCCGCACTTGCCAAAGGTAAGGGTATGGTATGTACGATGGAGCGGGGTAGTCTTTCACAGGGTATTATTTCAGAACTGAGGCAGTGAAAGTTAACTTGACGCAGGGACACAGATCGATGCAAGCCGTCTACGTTGGTGAGAGACGTCATTACGTCACTGTATGTATTTAATAGTACAAACAGTGATTCTAAAGAAAAAACAAAATAACATTACAATGGTAAAATCATTGTGATTATCAGCATCACTTTATTATGATTACTTCATGTTATATACATATTCAGATTGGCATAATAATGCTTTTATTAAATTGAACAATGTATGTTACTTGCGTCATTTTCATTACAAAAACATTTCATACGACAAATAATGAGATGACTTCATTGTTTAAAATTACCTAAATATGGAAAAATAATACGACGTATATGAACAACTATAAATATAAGGGACAATCATATTTATATAGATTATCTGGATTTGTTCAAGTTAAGAAAACCTACATCAACATTAATCCGGATAAGTAGATATCTCTTTTCTCTATATTTATTATAAAGGAGATTACATACATACGTAAGCCAAATACATATAAATCAATAAATTGTTAATCTGTTGTGTACTTCGTAAATTCATCTCAAAACGAAAACGTACGGATTAAAAGACGTCAAAAAAATTATTGAAGTGAAGTTGGTCCAACAAAACACATTCAAACATATAAGAATTGTCTGGTCGTCACAAACGAACATCCGCTTTTCGTAACGTACTTTACAATAAATAAACGGTAGTATAATCGCAATATAGATCTTCAAATTCACCAGTCAATGATGAAAATAAATGATATAACTCACAAATTTCATATTTAAAAAATCTGACAGTAAAATATTTTCCGAAAGCCACGTAACAGTGATTTACATTATTTCTTTTTGCGATACGTGTCAGGATTCAAATCACCAACTGGAGATATTTAGATAAGTTTCAAACAAGACACATATCTTTGTTTTCCGCTTGCTCCGAAGTCAAAATATTTTCTCTAAACATGAATAAACGAGGCATAGGCGAACATCTTCGAATGACAATACGAAAAAAGGATTAATCGATTAAAACCTGTACATACACAAGTAAAAGAAATAGTTTTTATTTCGAGTAGTAATTCCCGTTAGGAATTGAAATACAATCAATAGTCTCACTTTTATTTAATTTAATGAATGAAAATAGTAAAAGCCTGACATGGTGGAATTATGGATAAATTACTCTCGTTATCTACCTAGGCTATTCCATAAATAAATAAATTTATTTAGGACTTTTCTTTCTTTGATGAAGAATCTTTGATGTCTAAAATGCTAGTTGTGAATTTTGCAAACTGTAATTAGTTTTTTCCATTTACACAGATATATTTTTAGTTTTTTTTAATAAAATCAATGATACTTTCGATGGTTTCGGCGGTAACTTTGTGGAAGTTCATTTTAATAGAAAATTTAAATTAACTTTGATTATTCCACGTATTGTGTTACTAACTGTGACACGTGTTTCGCCTCTTTCAGAGGCATCTTCAGACTTACTATCGCAAAGTTTGCTTAAGTAATGAAGCAAGATTGATTCTAACATTTTAAAATTATGAAATTACAAAATGGATGTTTTGGGTTTTTTTCCTTTTAAAAGGAGCAAGGAGGGGGGTGTAGAATCGAAATAAAGCAAACAAATAATGATGCTAATGAGTTGCAATCAATCAGATTAGGATTTTTTCTTTTTGAGGGAAGCAAAGAGGGGATTATAAAATCGAAACAGAGCAAACAAATTTAATCATACTACTAATGACGTTAAACATTACAAACTATTAAAGTAATGAGCTGCAATCAATCAGCTAGGTTGAATTCTTTTAATTGCGTATTCGATTTGAAAAAATGTAGACGCAAATACAACAAGAGTGAAATTCGAGGCGTTTTTATAGAATAAATGTTTAGTTTAAATGCCGGTAAAAAGGTAACGGAGCTTAATTATTTAAAACATAAATCAAAGCTAAGAACGGCGAGAATTTCCGAAAGGATAACAAGGGATTTTTAACGCCACCAAAAAGAGAAACACCGAGTTCAAAATGTAATTGCAAATTAAACCACATTTACGTTTATACAAATGATAATCGATGCGAATTGTATCTTTCTTTGCAAAACTGGCGAAATTTATTTAACATACATATGCATGATATTTAATTACGGCCGTACCTATTCATTTTATGCACATAATTTTAATTGAAAAAATGACGAGTCAAGGATCTTAAACACCGATTTAAATAAGCAATCATGAATTTGAAACAAGATTAGTTATTATAAATGATCAGCGTTCAAATATCCGAATTCCAGGCACAATTTCTAAGATTTTAAATTGATTAACTCAATACGAATATGTATGATGTCAACAATCCTGGCATTACTTTACCATCATATGATTCAACTTTTTATAACAAAACTAGATGGATAGACAATTTTTCCAATCCCAATCACTGGCCAATGTCAAAAACCCAGGAATTTAATAATCAAGTATGTATGTACATTTATATTTCGGCTTTAACTAAATTTAACGACATTTTATAAACCCTTGGATAAGGCCGAGTTAAAAAGAGTCAAGTGTGCAATATGTTGTCACAATCAAAAAAGATAAACAGTTTGCTATATCACATAACTCCGTAAGAAAAAAAATCGGGGAGGCATAAGAAAAGAAACGAGTTACGTCAGATATCCGATAACAATCTTATTGATGATAGCTGGAAGAAATGCCAAGCACAAGTTATTTCAGCGAAAAGAAGAAATCAATACTCCACTAAGGTGGTATGATACGAATTATTGACACACCGCCACTGGCTTTAAAAAGTACAATTTTAAATATTTTCAACTGCTTATTACGCATGCCGTAAGCGCAGTGTTTTCAGACATTCAGTGTGACAATTATTATAATAATTGAAAAATAAATAATAAAACCAACCTTGGCTTATATTTTGTAAGTCACTTGTTATTACAGAAAGGTGAAAACAGTCAATTGACGATTTTATTTGACACGATATTAAAAAGTATAATTTTATAATATAAGTTCGAAATGTTTAAAGTCTGAATAAACTAAAATAAAATATAGTCATTTTTATTTTTATTAAACCAATTTAAACCAAATATCGATTAGTATTATATTAAAATGTGTAATTTGTCTTCTTATGTGTTACCACATTGTTTTTGCTATGTAATTCCTGAATTTATATAATGGACGAAACCGGCTCAGATCATTATTAAAGTTCTGCTTTTTATTTAAATCATAATTATTCTTATGTTCAACTTAGAAAGAGCAAGGTGGTGGATGCTTACTAGAGGTCTGGACGGGCCGAAATTTTACAAAATTACCCGGTCCGAGCCCGAAATACTCAGGCCCGGCCCGTGCCCGAGTCTAATACCACACTTGTTACCCGAAACCGACCCGAAACCCAGATTTATACTCCTCAGCCCGAAAAAAATCCGTTTTTATAATTTTACAATTCTCTATAGAACTGGTAATAGTTAAAATCATCATGTCTGACTTATGACGCGAACATAGTCTGAAATATTTTTCTGAAGAAATAAATTCCTTACCCGGGCCTGGCCCGAGCCCGAATCTCAATTCCGCTTACCCGCCCGAGCCGGGTAGGGGCCCGTAGGCCAAGCCTGGGCCCGTGCAGACCTCTAATGCTTACACACTTACTTCAATAAAATATTTCAAATAATATGTTTTTGTTTTTCATTGAAATCAGTCGCTGCAAATTTGTGTAGCGATTGTGCCCGAATCAAATAGACACCTTAACTGGATGCCATTACACTTGAGCGCCGTCTTCGTCTCTATCGACTGGCCGCTATGCTACGCCAACAAAACTCATAACTTGTCTAAAATATTATTTCAAGGTGAATTTTCCACATGGCCGAATCCATTTTTAGTCCGATCGCAACGTTTTCTTGCTTTTCCCCCAAAACGACTTGAATGAACTGTCCTCGGACGAGACCGCATCAATTCGGAGCTGATCGGCGACCTTCGCATATCTTCGGTTCACTTCGGCCACCCCTCAGCTGCAATAATCGTAAATTTTATCTCACACACCGTAGACAATTGGGCGCATTTTTATTCGCAGTATATGAACGAATATTTTTTGACCGCGCAATAGTTTGATAGATTGACTGGCCCGTCGTATTTTAAATTTAAAAAATACTGCTCTATATACATACAACATAATAAATTTTGGTTTTCTACCATAACCAATGATCAGTTGATAATTAGCGAAATCCGTCCTAACGTAAAATAAATACTGTGGAATTGTTTATCTTTTTTTATATAATGCCTTTCCGCCAAGAAGTCAGTAAACACCTTAAAATTGATTTATTGAATATGTCAAAGGTAACACAAATATATAACCTCCCATAATGATGAAATAAACAACTAATATAAGATTTTACACGTTCAATCGCACGCTAGTTATTCGCTATTCTCGCACGCTGGGGATAATAATTGGAAGTAATTTTACATGAAACGTTATAATTAATTCCACGGACAATATTTAAATATTTAGATCACCGATTGACATACGAGTTATCGCTAAATGATGTAATCCGAGGTCAACTTACTGATAGCGCTGAAAACACTATTTCGTAAAAGAGAAAAAAATGCTAATTTAAGATGTTGGTAGTTCACGGTCATCATTATTATGTTAATATTATTGTACTTTTATGTTAAAATTGATTTGATAACAACTTAGATTCTGTAAATAATCTTACGAGTTATAAATCCGTAGGTGTTTTTATTAGCAGACACATAAAATAAGTATTCAAATAGCAAGAACGGATTGTAAATCGGGTGGGAGCAGCAACAAATTTTGCTTAGTTGAAAATCAAATGTTGATGTTTAATAAATAATATCGACTTTTAACCCTCCAGAGACGAGAGCTTTTTTCCGATAAAAAAAATATTTTCTAAGCCATATTGAAGTCACGGATAATTTTTATTCCTATCCCAAAATTAAAAAAAAAAAAAACGCAAAGTCGTTATATAGAAACCCCGCATGACTATATGGTCATGCTCATCCTTTTATTACCGTGTAATATTGAGTACGGACAGTAGTAAGGACAAAAGTGACCGTATGGGCTTTCAAACATTCGGGGTTGAAATATAGCTAAACGTGATTTTTTTTAAAATATTTACAATTTGACCTCTTTAGATCAACATAATTTCAAAACAAATATATTAGCAAAATAACTGTAAATAATTTTATGTTTTTATAAAAAAATATCTAACAGTTTCAAAAAGTAAATTTAAAAAAACGAAAATTCAAAAAATCACATGTGCTTTTGGAGACCGTTCCTGTTCCTACGGCTGATGACTTACTGTAGTCCGTACCCTTCTTAACCAAATATGAGCAAAAGCAACGATATTCAGGTAGAAAAAGTATGAATAGTGGGATCAATAGACAACGGTGTTTTGTGTGACCATATGGTGACGCTCGTCCTTGGAGGGTTAATAAGATAATTTAAAATGTAGCCATCTATACTACTACACGACTCGCGACCCGATAACTACAAGATTTTTAGTGTATATTTTTAACGTAACAAAACAAAAGAAACATAAATGGTTCATTAATTGTTTCACCAATTTGAGGAATAGAAGAAAGTAATTTTTTGAAACAAAACCTTAATTGTAAATTTTAAGAAACAATACAACGTAATTAAAATTGATAAAATAGCGAAGATACTTAATTTATTCACAATAATTTAATCCATCTTAAATGTTTTTTTTTTGTGAACAACACGAATACAACAGATGATTATGTCATCCTGAAATGACGTTTCAATATAACACATAGATTTAATTGGATTTGTCATCAGTTCTTGTTTTTTTTCATTCATTTGGAAACTCTTCATTGTTTATTTCAACAGAGTTTAAGGAAAATATGTATAAAATAAAATATAGGAATAATATATATTTGGGATTGCTTTAACATATTTTTGAAATTCATAAATAAGTAAAATGTCATACGAAAAAATTTTCCAATATTTTTAAAGTTACACTTCATATATTATGCTTCCGTTCAACGGATAAACGGCTTTTATTTTTCAAACAGAAACATTAAATATACATAAATATCCCATTAATATGCTGGAAAATTGTTCATAAATATTTAATTTGAATATGAAATTTAGTAAATTACTTACGTAAGAAAACTATTTTTTTAACAGATTAAAATTATAATAATTCAGTCGTAATGTAACCTGCTTTACTATATTATGTGAATCTGTAAAACATTTCGCAACTCAACGGGTAGAATGTGTGACAAAATCTTCGTTTGGCATGTCTTTTAGATTGCGTGTTGTTTTAAACAGTCCAATCTCCAAAACACATACCCTATCCAAGATATAATGAAAATATCGTCGGCTTTTCTGTCAAATGTCATTAAGTGACATGTCGGTCAAAACTAAGATAGATGTCATAATCTACGTATTCTTTCATTATTTACCCAGTAAATCATTATGTCGAAAAAATGTTTTCTGTGTCTATCTTGAATATCCTAATACATAGTCACTTAGTGCATTCGTTGTTAAATGCCTTTTGCAAGAAGTCACTAAGTGCTGTAAGTAACTATTAAAAACTATTTGTGAGGCTTTTTGGAGTTATAGCAATATTATTTATAGAGCAAAAGAATTTATTATTATTTAAGTTTGGATAAAGCTGGTAAAATAATGTTGAAACATTCAAGTCGATTGTGACAGAATAAAGATTTTAAAGCTTAATGACGTCTGGCAGCAAAACGACGGTATGTAAAAGTAGTTTTTTTGTAATTTCAATAATATACATACACTATTCCCTAAGAATTGCTATTCTAACATTATTTAACGTATGTTTTTTTTTATATTATTGTTTCAAACGTAAAAAATAAAATTAACCAAACATCATCTACAATACATCCATCAAAGCTTTTCTAAATGTCGATATTGTACGAGGAAAATCTTTTTCCGTGTATTTTTGCATACTGTCAAGTTTTCCTGGGACCTAATTTGCCTAATCCTCATAAAAATAACATCCCAATAACTCACCCCTTGCGGAGTTGATCGGAGAGAAACCCAGATATCTGTCGCACACGTTGCCAGCGTAAAAAAAAAACAATGTACGTCCTTAAGGTATTTACATTGAAAAAAAAACATTCAATGTCACAGCGGTGTGGTGTGTGACATTACGCTGTAGATACCTGCTCGCAGAGGGTGCTCGATTGTATACATCGAGAATCGAGGGTGTGTGCGTTAGGTGCTACGAACCGTAGAGCTATGGTTTTCAACGTGTGCTACGCCACACTCAATGATTACCCTACCGCAGGATTGCGACCTTGATTACTTGAGTAAATTAAATTGAATTAAATAAGTATTCAAAATTTTCTTGTTGTATTTTTTTATAGCTGAACGCATCTTTTAATCAATGGATAAAATCTTTTCGAGTAATAAAATAAATATTATATTTGTTACGCATGAAGAATAGAAACTTTACTCCTTAGTAGCATATTATATTTTCAGCGCCCCGTTGTTTAATTGTCAAATATGTGAAACACTGGGACTATAAAACAAACAATGGGAAGATTACGTGACAGTTATAATTGTTATATTTAGATATTTAATTCTGAAAAACAACAAGACGGTCTATGAGGAAGCGATTAAATTATATTAATATAACTTTTAAGGTGTTCACTGTCAATACTTGGTGGAATGGCATTATAATAAAAATAATAAAACATTTTTAGGACTTTTTCCACATAAAATTTATTAGATCAGGACCGGTTTCGCTCATTGCGAGCATTATAAACTGATGTGATTACGCGTTTCATGAACGATGAATGAATTATAATGTAATTTGTAAATCCTTTTCATTGTTAATAGTTGCTTACACCTTTTATTCCAATTTAAATTTGTATAAATAGCACTGTTTATATATTTTTCTTACCAGTTGATAATGCACGCAGTGAGCGAAACCGGTCCTGAACTAATACATTGTATGTGGAAAAGGTACTAAAAATGTTTTATTATTTTTATTATATTAATAAAACTTGATTAATTGAATTATTTCAATTCTTTTGAACATTTCAATAAATATTATTACTTCGACCACGTAATTTTTTTATATAAAAAAAAACACTAATATGTACATTCACAATGTCAAGATTAATTGTTTAGATTGATTTAATTAACTACAAGTAAATTCGTAATCACAGCCACAACATAAATACACTGCTTTAAAACAATAGGTTGTATTTTTTTCTGATTTCCTACTCTGAATTTGTTTTCATTGACACAATTATCGATAATATTTTTACAAATTTATATAGTAATAAGTCATGATGAATTTTAATGGCGGTAATTGGAATAATGACCCGCTTTTTAATAGAGAATAATTTTATCCGTTTCAATAGTTGAAAAAACGTCAAAAATATTTTTAATTAATATATAATTAAAAATCTCTAGAAACACTGACTTTAAGTACAGTGAACGGGTTATATAAACCGAGGCATAGGGGTGGCAAGGTCGCAGGCCTGTGTTGTGGACGCCAGGTCCCGCTGACCCGGTTCCCGCTTCGGCGCGCCCATCGATCGCCACATCCGGGGGGCGGGGGTGGCCCGCCCTAACCGCCAGCGTCTATGTCTACTAGATTTTTAATGTGGGTTTTCTGTACTGTATACGACATTACGATTATTTTTAGGTGAATACATCTATTCGCAGGTTTACTTAAATATAGTCGGAATGACATCAATTGCATGTTGAGATAAATACAATAAAAAATAAGATTTTTTTACCATGTCCGCTCCCAATGTGGACCATATGGAAGTTGCTTAATCTTTCTTTTTTTCCTAAGAGAGTAGAAATATAAATATATGGCTAGGTAAGGACTAGTGGTTAGCTAATCGCTCATGACCACGCAGATAAGACACAAAATAAAGATTATGAGGCCTAAATAAGAATTTTTATTTGTATTCAAATTTAGCGATGAACGGTTTTCATCAAATTATGGAATCGAAAGAATAAGAAAATCGCCCTAAATTTAGTTTTAACAATTCGATACAACCAACGATATGATTTAAGACATTTAGAAACACTACACAACTGTGATTAACCAAAAACAAAATCGATAAGATTGTTTGTGGTTCTGTTAATCTTGGTTGTTCAGTGCGCTATATTTCAGAAAAGCCGAATGTTTTTTTTTAACTAGTTTTTACTAAGAACGAAAAACCCAGACACTAAACACTGAGCGTGTACATTGTCAGCTGATTCAACTCCTGCGATCTGATTGGGTCTCAGTGAACTACCCAGTATGATAACAACAAGATATGCCTTTGACTTAACAGCATTTTCAGATTTCTAAATATGGATTCATCTCCTAGTCATATTTACCGAAAAGAAGCGTGATTTAAAACATCACAACATATGACCGATGACATAATATGTGAGCACAAATTTCAATGATTCAATATACATGTATGTACATACAATGACGTTTACTTACTTACAATTTAAAATCAGATTTAAAAACCGCAAATTACTATTCAGAATAATTGTATCGTGCGTTTGACCGATTATAACTTTTTATCAAATAAATTACGCATCCATGGCTTGAACATAAACCAGATTAATTTCATACGCCTGCATTTTGTTATCAAATACTGATACATTGAAAAATATGTTAAAATAAGATATTCGGTTTGCAATTATTAAATAAAAACATATAAAAAAAAAAAAAACAATCTTTTGTACCAACTCCACATTTATTTAAAATTATCAAAACCGGTTTCACCCATGACAAGCGTTTTTAACCAGGGCTGTCGAGTCGGAGTATTGAGTCGTTGAATTGAATGGGGAAAATCGATGAAAAATAATTTAAAGATATTGAAAAAATATTTGTCATTTTGATTGGTGAAATCTACTATAATTGTTCCAGTATCTAAAACGATCTGATAGTATGCAGGTTAAGTTAAACTGAAACGATTGAAAAAATCAAGTAGGATTCGGTTTTATATTTAAAGCCGGGGTCGGTGTCGTTATTTTTTTACCTGACTTCACAGCCCTGTTTTCAACTAAAGATCATGAGTTAAACCGGACCTCATCGTTTTAAATAAATGTGAAATTAGAACAAAACAATACATTATTTTTTAAATATATAATGCCTTTCCACCACCACCAAGTATTGTCAGTAGACTCCTTAAAGGTGATCAAAACTTTGTAAATGGATGTTTTAAATTTATTTCTCAGAATTTCTTACGAATTTAATACCTTTACAGAGTAGAAACAAAACAGAATATAATTAAATATTCAAAATCGATAGAAAAAATAATAATTTAAAATTAGCAGTTAAGTCAATAGATTAGGCTCCGACAAAGTTCACTTAAATGCATACAAAATAATATTCGTAGGAACTCACTCACGTCCAATAATATAGTAAAAAATATAAAAAAAAATCCTCATTATCTGAAACCTCATACCATTTTTTTGAGGAAAATAAATTTCAAATGAGAATCATTTAATTTGGCTTAAAAAAATATTTGTGAAGAATCTCTCTCCCTCCTATATCTTTCTTTTCGTATAAGAGGTTAGCACAGTCAGCCAACAGCTATCGCGAAAGTGTTTTCAGAATGTTGCTATTGGACAAGATAACACGAAACCGCTTCATACAATAATTTTACAATATACGTTATTGTATAGGAAATGTATTATCACAATATGAATAAAGATAAAAAATATTTCGGAAGAAAGAAAGTACCATATTTTATTACATTGATAAAAAATAAATATGTATAATAATTTATATTATTTGAAATTATTTGAAAAAGAAATGTCTACAAATTTTAGTAAAATTAAACGTAGAATTTTGAAAATGTCAACTGTCAATTCTTGGTGGCAAAGCATTATAGTAGTAGAAACATTCGACAATTCTTTAACGTGAGTATAATAAAATACTTTCAACTTCAGTTCAGTATGTAGTACAAAAATGTATTTTTTAAACATTTATTGTCGAATAAATTAATTGCCTTTCTAAGCAAACGGTGAAGATTGAAGTGCAAATAAATTTATATACACTTTACTATATATACATACATATTATCACCTTTGTGTTATAATTAGAGCTTTGCTTAAGCGATCAGGCATTTCTTTTTGTAACATGCGTTTGTAGTGATTTTTCTCCTCGTGTTGATCTCGGGCGGCTTATAGCATTATCATGTATATATTGATCACACGTAATAATTATTCTAGTTGTACCCATTTATAGTTTATCTCGTATGATTATAAAATTTCATAATATTTGGCACATGAGCTGTAGTGTCAAATATTGAGAAAAAAAACAAATGAAAAGAATCTAGTGTACTGTATCTTTTTAAGCTGTATAAAAATAATAGAATAATGATTTTTAGCCAATCGCTTAACGTTTTTTGCGCCCTTTATAAAGTCAAAAAATATTTATCAGATTTTTTTTCTATTTGAATTCACAGAATGATGACAAATATCAATTAAATGATCAATGTGTAATAGCTCATCCATCGCGAGTGATATTATACATGTGCTATATTGCATTCAACACTTATAGCAGTAATTCAATCAGTGTATTTACTAGAAGGTCTTGTCCTTCACAATGGATTTATTTGTACGAGTAGAGTGATTGTGTCAAGGGTCAAATGGGGGTGCAGTTGTAAACCTTATCGACACTGGAGACGAATAATAAACTACGAGAATTCAAAGATTTTTTTTGATTTTTTTGTTGTATTCTGATTTATGGAAATCATAGTAAACCGATACAGCAGGTAAAATAGCATCGGACCCTTGAACGAAAAGCGAATACTGGCAGAATCATTCAAAACACCATCGTTGGATAAGAAACTGAATATGAAAAGAATTAATAATTATTACCATGGCATTTGGGCAACATAAAAATGTGAAAGAGCTAAGATACTTTCCTTCCAAAGAATTAATCGTATGTCGAAAACCGTGTTAGTTGAGGAATATGTACTTTTGTACAATGTGTGAATCGAATTCACATTAACATATCGCAAGAGACATAAAAATAGGAATACGTTTATAAAACGCCATTCGAGACAATTGAATTTATTATTTAAAGAAATGTAAGTATACACCTAAGAAATTCTTAACTCTACATAAAATTGCACGAAGTAAATATTTTACGATTGGAAAAATTGCTGCATAGCAACATCAGATGTTATGCGAATCACTAATACCAATTTTAAGACTAAAATTACTGTATTCAAAAATAAAATACACTCTACTCTACTACTGATAATGTACTCTGTATGCTACGTCTTACGCAAACGTCTCACCTGGGCGAAGTCACTGCGAACGCGATTGGAACGAGGATTAAAGCGAATCAAAATAACAAACTGATCGCGGCGCGGCGTGCGTTTTGTCACGTGGACACTCTACAGCGGCGGGTTCCATTTGATACTTTCGTGTCGCACCGAGTCGCTTTCCATTAACTTTGATTTCGTCCACGTTAAACATAGTTATACTGAATCCCACTTTTATTTAAAATACTCAGGACCGGTTTCACTCATAACAAGCATTTTCAAGTGTTTTATTTCATTATATAATGCCTTTCTACGAAGTATTGACAGTGAACATCTTAGACGTGATCAAATTACAACGTATAATAATATGAATACAATATTTGGGCATCTATCGTAAAGAAATCTCGGCGCCCACATTTCACACGTCACAAACTGAATATAAAAAGCAATGAAAAAGTTAAAAAATTTCCACTCCCTCGTGTGAAAACCCCTGCTTTAGGGTTATGAAAATTGTAACGGAGATCTTTTTTTTTCAAAAATGTTGTAAGATAAACCGAGGAAATTTTCCGAAGGCTTGAATTACATGCACTGTGTGCAGAGAATGCGTAATAAATAAAATACTTTCTCGAGTTGAGATCAATTTTATCTCTATAGAACGCTGTGTTTTTTTTTATAATAACACCAGCAAAATAAACAAAAGATGTTTTTTGGATAGTTTTTAGTACGTCAAAACTATCGCAAATGAATGGAAAGGCATCCGTCGTCTATCAAACGCAGGCATAATATTATAGCTACAACATTGAAAAGGACGGTCACGCGATAGTGTATTTTGTTAGAAGACTTGTTATCAGCCGGTGTCCGAAACGAGATAACCGATAAATTATTAATCATTCAGCCGGGTAGGGTTCGCTTGCGTTTCGTAGACAATCATCATCACCACAATAAGTTTTTCGATAACCACTGACTGACCTGGACAGACGATCTACTTGGATAAAATTCCAAATAATATATGGGATAAGCACTGAAAGTCAGGAAACGTAGTGCTGATTAACTTCTGTTTTTATTGAGATAACCTCCATTTGTAATATATATACAATCCACATTGGTAACGGACATGGTTGAAAAAATTGCATCGGCTCATTTGACAGCCACGATTTTTGCGTCAGTGTGTTTTTATTATTAAGTGATAAAACGATATATAATTTAAATTAAAGAACCACAAAATGTTGTTTGACCTAAATATATTTACTTCAAAAATTCTTCTAAAACAAAATATAAATAATTCATTTAAAATGCATTCTATACTTTAACAAAAAAAAAGTAACCATAAATTCCATAAGAAAAAATTCAAATTTTGGTTACATAAAAATTCAGATTCAATTGTACAACTGTTTGTTTGCATTTAATTTTACAAAGAATAGCCAACTTCAAACGAAGTTTCAGAAAAAAATGTTTTTTGAAGTAATTCTTTTGAAAATTTAAATAAACAAGTCCGTTAAAAATGAACAGAAACTTTATTTGAATATGAAAAAAAAAGTAGAATAAAAAATATATAACAATGTTATTAAAGAATAAACTCCGGGTATCTCTTGTTGAATAAACATTGTTTTACATGAAATAAGTTATGTAAAACGTCGGTTGTTATAATATATACCAAACAAAAAAAAATAAGGAGAAATCTCACAAGATGAATTTATTAATTCACTACGTAAATAAAACAAAGACCTGCCTACTCTAATGTATGAAATTACATAATAATATTATTTGTACAGATTGTGAAGTATTACGATTATGTTATTAATAATATTCTTATGCATGTTTGAATCCGTATACGTTTTATAAAAGATACATTGAATTCATCGATTATATTTTAACAACGGTACACGGCCAGGAATACAAACACTAATTATCCCACAAAATTTCCGAAGAGTGGATGCTTCATTCTATTGTTTCAATCAATCAACAAATAAACATTTTATTATATGAAAAATAGAAAAAACGTATATTTTATATATATTTATGGTGACATATTTCTGATAAAAAAATTGTTATCAAACATACGCCTTGCCGAGATATCAATAACAAATAAAATTCAAGCGTTTTAATTTATACATAAATTACACTTTTTCGAGTTGAATAAATCTGTGTTGAGATATTAAGAGAGGTTAAAGCAACTGAAATTTCGTAGAAAAACTTATATTGAGATACCTCCATTGTGAGGTTATATGATTCACATTTGGAGCGGATATGGATAAAAAAAATATTCTCAGGCACGATTCTAAAGTTTACCCGATGTTTAAAAAATCGAAAAGTGGTCATAATTGAAATAAGACAATTATGATTGATATTTTATATAATTATTTAGATATCAAAAAAACCGACATGCTTCATTGAAATGTAGTAAAAAAAAATATTTTTTGCAGGGCATATTCAGATTATTCAAGTCGAATAGTATTTTTTATTAAAAAAATTGAGAGGTTTAAGGCGACTCAGTAGGATTGCAAAACTTAAATTTGACCTACAGCATAAATATTGCACTGACTTAAATAAGTAACCACCACAATACGTATTTTTACAGTATCAAAACAAGCAAAACATTTGTATATTTCATTACAAAAATAGCAATACCACCTAACACACGGATGGATATTTAGACAGTAATAAGGGTTTTTCATATAAAACAATTTGTTATTGACGAAAATCAGTAAGTACTTTTTTATCTTCGTAGCAAAGACTGACAATCTAATTTACTTCCCCAAATATCTGTTGCAAAAATTATATGTAACTGAAACAATGCGTTAATTATATATACCGTGAAAATGACTTATAATGCTACATATGAGTTATTGATAGCAACAGTAAGCCATCGTATTTAATAAATGTAAATCAGAGACGGTGTTTTGTCAAACGAAATAATAAAAGAAATAAACAAGATAAACCATACAATACAAATTTCTCAAACTTTCTCTAATATATTGAAAGAATTTGTTTTTATTTTTAATTTTGTATAACCTATTTGTTATGATATTGATTTTAATATGAATACAGTTAAAAACATTCTGTTGAATAAAAAATATTGACATAATAAGATTAAAATGGAAAAAGTATTGAGTTCTAAAATAAATATAAATTTCAGTTGATAGTTATTTCTGGTTCACGCCATAGTTCTGACAGTGGATTTTCCGAAAATTATATTAACTATGTCTTATATTTCTTGTTGGACATCTAAGCTATCTTGGAGAATATTTGTAATCATTTTCAAAAAAAAATATATATATACTGAATTCACGGAATAAAAACATGTTTGCTATCAGAAAACTTAGTTATTCCACTGATTACTTAGAATAAAGGTAAATTTCATTAACTGATAATAGCTTTAAGATAGTTGGTATGAAGACGCTTCTCGAAAAAGCCAAAAACGTGTTACAATTTGTAAACAATTAGTGGAATGACAAAGTTTATTTGTTAATTTGTTATAAAATGATTTTGTCTTTAGTGAATGCCGAAACTATCGAAAATATTCATAATCCATGCATGTCTTTAAAGTCATAACCAAATGTTATGATGTGTTTATTTTTACTTCAAGTTTTTATATAGCCTAACACTAATTCAATAAGGAAGAAACTAAATGAATAGTATGCCTGATCAAAAAAAGTTATTTGTATAATTTATATCAATTGCATAAATATATTCGTATTTTTGTATAATGTTTGGGAACTTTTTTTCTCTCGCCAATATACAAGTTCGACATTCAGGGCTGTGACAAAAAAACATAATACTAATAATATTAAAAGTAATTCAAACCATGTGATTGATTTGAATATTAATGTATTGTAGGTATAATATTGTTACATAATTTGGTAAGTTATCGAAAAAATATGGTTTTCAATCATTTAATATAATAGATAAATTAAAGTCGTTAAGTTATATCGGCTGCATCGGACTAACTTTGTTGGGTGGTACAAAAAATGACTTAAATGTATGAATTAATATATTTCACAAGTTTATTATGTATCCATACATATGTATATATATTTGTCATATATCAATTTCGAATATTTTCTAGCATTCTGTTTTATTCAATTATAACTTAAAAAAAACAAGTTTGACGGTAGAAAAATGTATTCAATTAAAAAAACCAGGGCTGTGGAGTCGGAGTCGCGGTATTTTGGCCGGAGTCGTGAAAAATGAGCGGCTCGATTTTTTTTTGAAAAATATATTTAATGATGTGTATGTAAACAAAATAGTCAAAAGAATTAACATTTCATACTTGGCTGACTAAAGATGATCTGATGGTACACATATATATAAGTTAAAATGAAATTATTGAAAAAAATTCCTGATAAAAACTCTACGTTGCAAAAAAACATGGTTTACCATCTGTATAATGATTCTTAAAAAATATTTACTGTTAATATCTTACCTTATCTAATAATTTTCAAGTTTTTTTTCGATTTAGATGACGAACTTTGTTTTTTTAGCAAAAATCTTTTGAAATATAGAAATGATTCAAAACTACTAATGTGAAAAATCTTTTTATTCAACTACTGCTACTATTATATTGAATAGAATCTCTTTTTAAAAGCATTGCCAAATAAATATTTCAAAATGCTTATCCATTAAGCTAAATACTGGTCTTTAAAATAATCGCTATTGGAAAAGACATTATTGTATTATAAATAATAATATTATTTGTAAGCGCATTGAGCAACCCTAACCCTAACCGCTATTTTGCGCAACAACTTTTTTATCGCAAAATAAAAAATACATTTCATCGATTCATTTGTATGACCAGTGTTTTAAGTTAATGCAGAGTAATATGTGGCACGTGCACTCAGTACGAACGTCTTTCTCACACTGACTGGGTTTGCGAAATTTACGGCAAGAAAAACACATCCCCGAAAAATAGTTATTATTTATTGGTATGACAATTTTTTAATTTTTTTTTTGCTTTTAAATGTAAACAATAAAATGTTTTATTATTCCAATTTTTTTTAGAAGTATTTATGATCCAATTATGCTTTAAAAATCAGTCAGAAAAAGTGGGGAAAATGGTACATTTCAAATAGATGTACAATCATTATATTACATAAATTGGAAATTCTGCTCAAATCACTTTCTTAAAGAAACCTTTATCTGCATTTCTTTCTAAGACATTAAACTTCGGTATCTTACGACAAACTCTAAAAATGATCAAAACGAAAGCAGTTGAAAAATTCTGTGTAAACTGTTTGCCTTTTATTCTTGAAAATATGACTATTTTCATGAAAAAAAAAATGTAATAGTGTAAAAAAGCGTTTGGAAAATGTAATATTTGAAAAAAAAAAATTTTTAAGTGAACGGTTCACGAGATTTCGTCGATGGCAAACGATCGATTTACTCTGTTTTCAGGCGTAAAGGTACTATATCCTCTTAAGTAGGCGATGTTTTCAATTCTGTGCGTCTCGAGCGCTTACGAAGTAAAAAAATTAAATTAATCCAGTAGAATTTCGGACTCTATTTATCACAAAACGCGATTTCAAATAATAAATTACGAACAAAGCTGTGCGCGCAAAGCTTTTGTGAAAGTAAATGACAAAAAAGCTTCTCCTCCGGAGCCCGTCGCGGGAGCTTTCGGGCCCCATGTGGCAGCCACGCCACCCAAAAGGGCATAGCGGGAGCCGATCAAGCAGGGGGCAAACGTACAACACTATTCTACATAAATTTCAAAAGGATTGCTTACAAATCCAACTCTTCTTTAGGGATAGAAATATTTCGTAGATTATGTAAGACAGATAACTCATTTATTTTGACAAGTTAGGTAAATAATCCCAAGTACAAATTTCTAATACATATGTATTATTAAAATCTCATGTTTAATTATTGATGTTTCCCATCTTTTTTAATATAATCCGCAAATGATTTCACATTTACAGTCTTGTCCAAGACAGATACAGTTAATAATGAAAATGCAACTACGATTTTCAAAATCAATAATAAAATACATATTATGTTATTTACATACTTAACGAGAAGGCCCTGTCTATAATTTCCTTCATAAATTTATTAGAGTATCGGAAACCAGAGGCTAATTTTAGCAGATTTAAAATGTCCAGCCCAATTGAGTCTAAAAAAAACTTGCTAGTATGAAAATAATGACAAGAATAATTTTTCGACATTTTACGTGATTTTATAGATCGAACGAAACCAAAAAGAAATAGTTACAAATTTTTTAAAATATTATTATTCTGAACGTAAGATAATGAGATGTACAAAATTGATTTCGAAAGCCAAAATTCGATAAAAAAAACAAACTTACAAATTAACTTAAACAATTGAAGCATCGCGAATTCAACGAACTTGCTGAAATTTGTAATATTTTTTCTAATTCTATCATACCTCAATAAATGTTGTGCGAAACGAAGGCTGGCATACAAATTTTCTTGCGGGCCGCCCGAATCTAATGGCCATTTCTCACTGGTTGAGTGATCAAACCTAACTCTTTTTAACACCGTGATACGCGAAAGATCATTTTGTATTTTTTTTTTCGCAAATAAAACCGAGATGTGACGCCGAGCGCGACGCCCAGTGGACAAAGTAGCGAGCCATGGAGCGGAAAGCCTGCGGTTCGATGCCCAACGATTTGCCATTTTTATTTGCTCAATATTCCCGAATCCATTTGCTGAAAACTAAAACAGCTGACAGGAAATGTGAACAATGTCTTAAATTTTAAACTACGACTCGATAATATCGATGTAGATTTTTTTAAGAGCAATAAATCCATCACAAAAAGGCAATTAAAGTCAAATGTCTCCGATTTTTGATGAAGATGAAGAGTCACGCACAGCGAAAAAAACTCACGTTCACAAAGCCCAGTTAGAAAAATAAACGTACGCCGACCACGTACAAGATGCATAGATAATTTCCTGTTTAACCTGAACGTTGGATGTCGACGATTGAATGGACACTGCCGAGGACAGAGTTCCTTTGAGGTAGACCCTGGATTAATCCAATACCTGTACATGGTTTGAATGGATGAAATAGGAATACGGAAATAATCTTATTCTTGATCACCAAACTATTATCAAAGGCAAGTATTAATTATTAAAAAACATATTGTTCCGATAGACGATGGCACGGTATATATTTAATGTGACCAGAGGTCCCGTTTTCAGGCAACGTGTCCCGGTGTCCCCAAACACAGCTTCAATATCCCGTTTTCTATAAGGGAAAAACTGGCAGTAACATTAAAAAAACGCACAAAATAAAAATTCTGGCGGTAGAATAGACTAGTACAGGTATGGCGAACCTACGGCACGCGTGACCGAGGTGGCACGTTTGAAAATTTGGATGGCACGTGAACGATTTCCACGTTCAAAAAAAAATATTTTTAAATTTAAAAAAAATAAATGAAGATTTAATAATCCGTGAATTATTAATTTATTCCATTTTATTAATTTTTAAATGTTCCCCCAAGATAAACGACAATCGTTTAAAATATCATTTTTTAATTTTTCTATTTCGTTAAAAAAAATACTGCATGGGCACGCCACACAATCGAGAAATAATATTTGACGATTTTTGGCACGCGGACTCAAAAAGGTTCGCCATCCCTGGACTAGTAGATGAAAGGGTAGGCGTGCGCACGCAGTTAATAATACATTTCAATTTAAATACTGTATTTTTTTTAAATATAAATAATATATGAAAAAACATTACTATCAAGTCAATTGTATTGTATGAAAGTGTGAGACGCTTAAAAAGGCGTATAAAAATACCAATTATTGTTAGGTGTCCCGTTTTGGGTGAAATAACAAATGGTCACGTTATATATACTAATAACGAGCCGACAGAAGACGACAGCTCAGATATCTACTAAGTAGAATGTAATGCTATTTAAGAAACAATTTAGAAAGTATAAAGTGGCGGCCAAAAAAAACAATGTAAAAAGATCCAGGCCAAAATTTAGGGAAGAGATGATCGCACGTCGGATGTGTCATGATATGGCAAGATACGAAACACTTACTGTTTAATCCGTAATATATTTTGTATCAATTAAAACTTGATTGTGGACTCGGTGTGCGGTTAATCGAAAAGTTTGACCAGAGTTTCTCAATGTTCTCAAAGTGCTACAGAATATTAATTCAAATCACTGTGCCATCCATCACCATACGACAAAAAAAAATGAACAAAAAGGAGTAAGCCGTATCTAATATTAACACGATGCTAGTTAAAGTAGTGACGAAAGCCTTGGAATGATGTCACGCTTTTGTGGCAATAAGTTACACGGTAAAATAAAAGAATATGTACTACATATATATAATACGTATTATAGTAAAAAGTAACATCGCTAGCAAGCTGTATAGCGGAATTTGACCGCGTGGTAAAATGAATAGTGACGCTTGGTAAAGATGTTGTTTATGCGTCGACAAAATGTTAAAAAGTACGTAGACACAGTGGCGTAGGAAGGGGTCCCGCCACCCGGAGCGGTTTATGAATTTGCCACCCCCTCTAATTTTTTTTTTTTTTAATTCTATTTTTTAACTATGATTATATTATATAACTATGATATATTACTGGTGGCTTAATTTTTTTTATGCATAAATATAATTTCCCAAAAAATATTGTACGTTGTTCATTATATTTTGTTTTGATTTTGTTTCTCTTATATTGTAAAATCAAATCGCAGGGCAGGAACTTTGTGTGGAAAATATTAGGCAATGGTCTTTTTTATTGTGTTTGGAGGAAAATGGTAAAATATTGCTGTTATTATTAGTATTCATTTTCCAAATAAGTAAATGAATTTAAAGTTGTAAGTTAATTCAAAACAAGAGATACTATATTTTATTTTATAAACATAACATTAGGAAAAAAATATTGGAAATATAATTTTTGGATTTTCTCTTCACAAAAGTCGTTAGTAACATTATCAAAATCTATTTTATGTGAAAGTTAAAATTGTATTTAAAAAAAGCATAGCTGTGGAGCTGAAATCTTTATCATAGTCGGAAACAACTTACGACTCCGACTGCCGCCTCCAAACTAGAAAATTTTGTCAGTGCACTGTCACAGAGCACAAATTAGAAGAAGAACAAAGGTAAAAGGGGTATAGCTGACATTGGTTCTGTATACATATCAATCACTTTCAAAATTTTCTAATAATTTTCGAAAATGCCGCCCACATAAATGTGCCGCCCGGGGCGGTCGGCCCACTCCGCACCCCCCTTGCTACGCCACTGCGTAGACACTATTCTCACAAAGATTTTACTGTCGCACAATTTTCCTTATGATAAAATAAACGAATGTCTCAACAAACGTTGCAGGCAGGCGAAATTAATGAAATGACACTAGCCTAAATAAATCAATATTGATCTGAATTTGAAATTTAATAAAGTTAATAAACATATTTTCGGTGGATTCGGCGGTAATTTTCTGGAAGTTCATTTTTATTGTAAAATTAAATTTGACAACTTTGATAATCTACTCGTTGTGTTACAAAATGTGGCACATATTTCGCCGTACGTCTGATGTTGTGTCCGGTGATGCTTCTCAAAGAGGCGAACCACGTGTCACATGTTGTAACACAACAAGTGTAAATAACGATGTTATCATTTTTTTAATCAACTGAACAGACCGGTGTTTCTAATAAATTAAGTTGTAGTGCCATTAAACGCAATAAATATCGATATTGATAATTAATCACCTTCGATTCGCATACATTAAGACTTACGTCTTTCCAGCAGAAGAAGTCGATTGTAACAGTTTACAAACGTGTGCAAAAAAAGTGAGTACACAAAATCCTTTTTTACGCGATTTATTTTTGTGAGATTTTGAATTTACGCGATTTTTTTGGACGGCACCGTTACGGTTTTTCATACATTTTTGATACGTTTTAACGCGGATTTGGAACCGATTAATCAAATTACATATTTGAAAATGTGTTTTTTTTACGCGCCACTTTCTGAAACCAATGTATCGCACAAAAAAGGATTAGGTGTACTGATTTTTGTATTACTTATTTGAAAGTATAATATGTACCGCTGTGTGTTTCAACAAATTAATTTTACTAACTATCTGATCTCCAAACCATAAAATAAATAATAAAATGTCATTTTAATTTATATCGGTAACAAAATTTGACAGTGTATTTAAGATATTACATTGTCATTTACGATTTCCATGACAAACTGCGGCGAACCTTTCCCGCATTCATTTCAAATGAATAATGTATTTATTTACTATTTGTTTTTGTGTCGCTTATCAGTTTTAATAAAACAAAAAGTCAAACGCCGGTATCAAGTTAATGGCTGCCGATATAATCAATTTAGAGGTCAAGGTCGTCACACTCTTGACCTTCAATGCTATTACCAAACAAACAATGTGGAACTTATTTTCACCGTTAAGCGATTTTACGCCAGTTTTGTCTCAATACATACCAGTGTTAGTTAGTGTTGAGAAAACATTTCTCTGAGGAAAATTATTAAATCGTTGATAGACAGCTTAATAATATTTGACCATTACTTTAAAATCTGCAATTTTATGCTTGCGCGTTGGTTATATAAAACAGGAAAATTATGTCATTAATTCATTAGGGGTAAACTCATTTGTGAATATAATAAAAAAAACACTTAAAGTTAATATTACATTATTACTCGACATTTAAATTACTACGACTCGATCGATGTCTAAATTAATATTTCACTCGGATAACATCGACCGAAACAATGTGTTGATGACATCAAAGGATTTCATAATATTTGAAGGGGGATGAAAAAGAATTTGTATGTTAATAGCTGTTTCGGTTTTACGCCCTCGTCAGAACTATAGTTCTGAATAATGAATCATGTGGAATAAGTACAAAATAAAGTTTTCGATGTAATTATTACAATATTTCGTAAAAGTAGAAAATCTTTAATTCATTTTTACAGCATGAAAGTTGTTTGATATTTTCATTAATCACTTAAATACAGTTAAATTACAAATGATTTTCATCATACAAAATCACGTTTATCCGTTTTTTTGTATTTATATAACAAGAAAAATCAATTACTTAAATATTAAAAATAGATATATACATATATTAAAAATAATAAAACATTTTTAGTACTTTTTCCACATAAAATTTATTAGATCAGGACCGGTTTCGCTCATGATGAGCATTGTCAACTGATAAGAAAAAACAATAAAACAGTGATATTTATAACTTTTGTATAAATATCACTGTTTTATTGTTTTTTCTTATCAGTTGACAATGCTCATCATGAGCGAAACCGGTCCTGATCTAATAAATTTTATGTGGAAAAAGTACTAAAAATGTTTTATTATTTTTATTATAATGCCATTCCACCAAGTATTGACAGTGAACACCTTAAAAGTGATATACATATATTATTATCTGTTAACTACATCCGTACTGGGTTAAGAATAAATTTAGAATCTGACTTAAATTTGCGGAAACAATTAAATTTAATTACAGCCACGTAGATAATTAAAAAAAATCGCAAATAAATTAATACTTATAAACAACGCGTTCTTGACAGTTCATGGCTGACTTTAATACATTTTTTTGTGTAAAAGTCGGTTTAGTATTATCAATTATTTTAAACTTAGTCAAAGTAAAGCATATTTGTGAATTGTTGCCTCTTGGCGTCGATTAAATTTTTAAAAAAAATTACGGTTACTGATCATTTTTTCGTACGAAATTAAATAAGTATGTTTAATTACTATTTTACGAAAGAGTGGGCGGTTCAAGAACACTACTTATTAACGATAATGAAGAAGAAGAATGATCGTAGAACCGGAAACATTTAACTAAAACAAATGTATTAATTCAATAATGGATCGAAATTAGATAATTGACAAGTATTGATGACTTCACAGCAACGAAAGACTAAAAGCCACCATATTTTTAGCACTAGAATTTTAAGAAAAACAATCCATTACCGTGCAGTTAACTGGTGCTAACTTTCCGCACTAAAATGTTTCACGGTTCTACATATAGATTTACTTTGGCAGAGCAAAAAAAAAACAAGTTTTAGTTCAATACCAAACCGCGGCGCCAAATTAACACCTGTGACTTTTTAATGCTGCTACACGCAAAGCGCAAATGATGAAAAAATGCATGCGAAAAAATCGAATAAGAAATAAGTGAAAAGATTTAATGTTCAAAAAAATGATCTATCTATTGCGTTAGGAACCGGTCACGTCCATCAATATGTATTAGGAATGTAAGTAGCGGAATCATGCTAAACGAAAAAAGAACAAAAAATAAACGCTGAACATTTTTCTTCGAACACGCCGACCTGAAATATAACAATATGTGTAAGCGTCAATGAAATTAAATTACGAAAAAAGTTCATAAAAAAAATCAAGGCTGTTAAGTACCCTTAAAATCTATTTATCGACTAATTTAAACTGTGAATAAAGAACTCGAAGGCATAGAATTAAAAATAATAAACGGTAGCTTTGATTTCATTAAAATGTGAATAAACTAAGTAAATATTTCAAACTCTACATAATGACGATTATTTCTTTTGCGAATTATCAACTAATTTTTCTTACTTAGGGCACGGTTTGCTTTGTGAGAGTAACACGACTTACAACCGTATTATTCTAAGCTCACCATTTGGCTACTAGTATCGAGCAATACAACCGTTCGCTGCAATCATTCAATCTGACGTCATACAGAAATTCTCGCAAGTCCAGTGAAATGACTGAAACAGATTTTTTCACACAGAATTACCTCACCACATTACTAAGCAAGAGGTTTTAAGTACGTCCACATTAATTCGCAGACTTAAAAATTCCGTCTGGACATGTTGTTATGTACTGTATCATTTTTGTTAAGTGCTTACTGATTTTAACAGTTCTTTCGCGCTAAAGTCTTAACACGACATAAATTTAATTTTAATATTTCCATGTTTCGAATAATATGTTCAAATAATATACTTTTAATAAAATAATAAAATCACTTTTAGGGTGTTCACTGTCAATACTTGGTGGAAAGGCATTATATTAATAAAAACAATAATCCTTTGTACTTCATTCCACTTTATTTAATATGTCAGGACCGGAATATGACTTTTTAATTATATGTTAGATGTGTTGAACATTTTAATTTTGTGTTATTTTAGAATCACTTTAATGTAATTGGCAATTTCTTTTTAATGCCAACTGTTGTGTATAACTTTTCAATTTTGTATAAATAGCATTGTTAAATTATATTTCTTATCAGTTGACAATGCTCGTTATTAAGATATTATACTGTTCATCATTAAGAAAGGGGATGAACAGTCTTCATTTGGAAACCATCTGTTTCAAAATAAACACACTTTCGATATTGGTAGAAACTTTAAAGTTCTACATTTAAATAACAAGTCTGTCAAACTAGACAAGCAAGAAATCCTAGAAATCAATAGATTCAAATTTTTACCTGATTCAGATCTTTTAAACGATCAAATAATTTTTGCTAGTTCCCCGTTACTTTATCCATTGCATTAGCCCTCGTTAACTATTCTTTTATATAAATTAAAAAAAAAAAAAATATATAGATTTCTTTTGTTAGAATTGATATGGTCTTTGAAAAATTTGTTTTTCAGAATCTTCCTGGCTGTCGATTTTGTTTTGACAATGCTCGCAATGAGCGAAACCGGTCCTGACATATTAAATAAAGTGGAATGAAGTACAAAGGATTATTGTTTTTATTAAAATAATAAAACTTTTTCTTGAAGTTTTAATTAAGTACAATTGCGTCTTTACTTGGTGTTTTTGTGGATTGGATATTTTTATTTTACGGAGAGGACACTATTGCTATGCGTATTAACCAGGGCTGTGGATTCGAAGTTGGAGTCGCGGAGTAGCGGCATTTTGACCGAAATCGGAGTCGTGGAAAATGAGCGGCTCGAATTTTTTAGTGTATTCAAACCAAATAGTAGAAAGTGTTGACATTTCATGCTTGGCTGACTACAGATGATCTGATGGCATATATATAAGTAAAAATGAAAATTTTTAAAAATTTCCTCGGAGTCGTCTTTTTTCTTACACGACTTCACAGCCCTGGTATTAACCGAGGTTACTTTACTTTTACGATACTTTATTACGTGTAGAATAAGTACAGAGCATCAAACTTATTTTTGTCTAAAAAAAACACTCACTTCACCAATAATGGGGCCATATTATTACGAGGATAAGCGCACTAATAAGTTGATTTGTTATATTACAAACGTGTAAGATAAAATAATTACAGCTTCCATGGTAGCTTCGCGTCGTTAATGCAAACATGAATTAGCAAAATTTATAATTAATACATACAACGCTGCAATAATAAATACTGAAAATATTTTATTATCGCAGCCATTGAAACTATCCAAATGCAACGGGCAATCATGAATTTAAATTCTTGACATGTCAGTAGTGGGCGGTAACATTATATAAAAAAATAATTATAAGATGACCGACTGAAACATCTTGTGTACGGTATTTATTAAACTAAACTCTTATACCTAACCTGAGGTCAAAAATCACACTGTAGACATATGATACGCACATTAAAAATTTCGATTTCAGAAACAAACCCGCTATTAAAGATGAGTATTCAACTGTTAACAGAACAGTGTTGCTTTTTTTAATTTCGCTAAAAACTGAAAATATTTACGTTTACATTTTGCATATTGAATATTCTTTAGGCACTGTATCTCACCTTGAACCGTAACTGTGCGTACCTCAATTCGGAAATTTTACATCATTTTCATTGCCAACGTGCAAAAAAAAAATCTTTTATTGCGTCACGAATACAAGGAAATAAGTTTATTGTTGACTGAGCAAAGCGTAATGCGAGAAGCGGCAATAAAAAATTACTCTTACATAATGGCTAATCAATATGATCGTTTTATCAGTTGACAATAAAATATATTTAACGGATTAATGTGTTTTTCTGATTAGATACCAAAATATATACACTGACTTATATTCTTCTATAGCTTACTGTAAAATAATTTTTATTTCGGACAAGCCAAAAAAATTCATGACACCTTTTTCATGTTGGGACATCACTCTGGCCCACTACAATGGACAATATAGGAGAGAGCACAATTCCCTGGGATGGTATGTGATAGCGGACACTGGCCGACGCTACCCCATACGTACCTAGTTACCACTTCTCGCGTTCTATTGATATATTGATTTTTGGTGATGGTATTTGTGAACTGTTTGATAAATTTTTCTTTTTTATTTCTTGATTTTTTATGTTGAATTTGATGTACTGTGTATTTTATTTTATGTTTTGTCTTATTATATTTTTCAAGTGCATGGCGAATTGGCGTCAGCTGTTATGTCATGTACTGTAATTTTGATTTTTAACAATAAATAAATAAATAAATAACGACAAATGCTAAAACAATCCAAACCTTTGTTTTTCTTCAGTTGTTTTGAATATTTTTTGTGGTTCACATTTTGTTAATAATTGTAAGTGCGATACTGAATGATGGATGAGCCAGCGTATGGGCATCAGTCTTTTTTGCATAACAGCATGCAGTGGCGCTACTTTTGATCCTAGCAAATTCAATACACATTTCTTTTAAAGGATTAAAAGTTAAAACACGACTCCAGGTAAAACAATCCGACTACACGACTCCGACTCCACAGTCATTTATATAATATAAGGAACGCAGGTGTTGTGTTCAAGGCGTAAGGAAACATTACGGATATTTTTATATTAACCAGGTGTGGTAAAGGATAACTGTTGTCAAGTTAGTAAAAAAAAATATATATAACTCACACTTGAAAACACACTTTCAGACGAAATAACTCTCTATTGATTTGGGCATAGATTTATTATTCTATATCGATACACCAGTTCAAGACAGGAATAAGTCGAAATAAGTGATATTGATATATTCACGATTAAAAATTCGAATGAACTGTACAAAAAAGTTAAAATTCCACAAAGGAACTTGTGCGATATCTTGACTACAATATTGAATACGGGTAATTAATTGCTTATGAAAAAATATAAATTTTGTCATGGCGAATCCAATGATGTTATTAACTCAAAATGCCGTTGTTTGGACTTGTTCTCGTGTTGAACTGGTGTATCGATATATCCGTATACGTGTGAAAATACTATAGTGAGTAGTGACATTTGTTAACAAGGAAATTGTACTGACAAAAGATGTACAAAAAAACTACTGTTTGACAGTAAATGACTACGCCACCACGTTTGAGAACGGTAACATTGTGATGGTGGCATAAAAGGATTTGTAAAATTAATTGCAATTCTCGTTGTCCTCTTTTTCACGGAACAGAAATGCGTTCGAAAGAATGTTCGTAAATGTCTGCAACAGTTATTTACCAAAATTATTTATTTTTCGAACAAACGTAATTTTGAATCGAATGTGCAACTTACATAATATATTATGTAAATTCGATAATCTGTTGACTGAACAATGGCGGGGACATTTTGTCACCAAGTTCATTCAATAATACGTATATTATTACACAACGTTAGCGGCCAATATTACGCAATATTATGTAAAATCACACCTTCAAAAAAGGTATAGCCGTAACCTTTCGAAGTGTGTGGAAACATTAATTATTATCTATCTGCAACGCGGGCGTCCTTGAAATGTTTTCATTGTGGCTGAAAAATAAGCAAAAAAAAAATAATGTCACTGCATGCAGCTGTGGCAGTATTGACCTCTGGATACGATGCGCTAATGAAAAGAATAAACTGTCATCTCGCTTGCCTTGCTAATGGAGAGGAATTTCGCTTTTCATGTTCCAAGTGACACATCTCAGGTTATCAACGTATGGCCCGCGTACTTTCTCCACGTGCCACTAAATAACGTGACAAATATTTAACATTAAATTACTACTAATGCCAATGCGCCAAATATTTTGAAGTTGAAAGAAAGATCATATGAAATAAACTCGATTGGAATTGACATCAAAAACGCTGATATCTTATAACTCAAATTAAAATTAAAAAAAACCCAATTTTGACATTGACCGAACCGGAAATCGAACCCAGACTAGCCTAGTCGGTAGAGCCATGCGCTTACAAACTGTGACAGAACGGGCGACAGAAAATTACTTTGTTTTGATACACTTTCGTACATCAATGGTGTTATTGATAACATACTTTTCGTTATCTTATGATTTAATTGATGACCTCTATGTTATTTATTGACTACTTAATAAAAATATATACATAGAGAAGTACATTAAGATAGTTTGTCCATAATAAAATTAAAAAAAATAACGAATTATTTTCTTATTTTTTAAACAATCCCGTTTCCCCTACATTCCTTGCGTGTCCGTCGAAAAGCATGTATATAGGATACTAAAACATTTTTGTAATATATTCAGATTTCTGAAACACCGTGTACCTACACAATTTAGGATGGAGTCTTAGAATAAAAAATATATCCGACACCAAAAAGTTGTATCAAACACTGTTGCCGAATTATTTATTATTGGTAAACTCTGTAACATATACATTGATCGGGTTGATAGTATACAAGCAAACGACAGTGAGAATTACGAGTATGTAAATCATATGAGCGAATATTCGCAGAGCTTGTTAACAGTGTGATACTGGTAGATATTTTATTATTTGGCCGAACGACTCGTGGCATTAAAACACATACACTCAAATTTTAGCTATAACAGGATTAAGAATAAAAAAATGAATGCATTTCTTATTACGTTAGTGTATGTAATTATTTTTATGCATTAGTACGCATTTCAATTAACGGGATTTGTTTTTTTTTAATAACATGATCGTGATAGTTCTCCTCTACCTCGAGTTAGTATAGCTAAAATTTACTTTGAAAGGTTAATATAAAATATGTATATATTTCGCAATGCTTGTCAATATTGGTGGGTGTGGTATGGTTTTATTGCTTTTCAATAATCATTTTTTTTTGTATGTCACTGTTAATTATTTTATGTTCGTAAGACAAGGGTTGAAAATGTTAACGTACGATGCGGTACGAGTATAAATAATTAATGCGTAAAATAGATAAAATGATATCACCGTGTACCGGAAACATATGCGTACGGTAAAGAAAATGCGTTTTCATAATATACTGTAGATATGACATGACAATGTTACTTTATTCACAAATAATTTTGATACAGGATGAATTTTATAGATGACATCCCAGTTTTTACAACAGAAATTATATGATATTTTTGATGAAGGCTGTTATAATATTGTATCTTCGGAAGAACAATTGAGCGCCTTGGTTTCAAAACCTACCTAACTCCAAAAACCAAAATCGTTGGCTAAGTGCAAACAAGTGATGTGGGCTTTTTGGATTTGAGTAAGTTTTGAGGCTCAACACGCTTTTTAAAATGCGTTGTCTCTGTATTTAGAGAGGTTTTGAGATTGGAAATTTATTGATTGTGTAGATATTGAAATAGAAAACAAGTTGGCACCAAAAATTGAAAAAAACAAAAATTATCTTTAGTTATGTTTTGAAGTTGATATCCTCAATGAGCTCTCGAGAGATGAAGTAAGCTCACTAGTAAAATGGTAAATCT
The DNA here is from genome assembly GCA_030503985.1 of Himalopsyche tibetana. Lineage (NCBI taxonomy): Eukaryota > Metazoa > Arthropoda > Insecta > Trichoptera > Rhyacophilidae > Himalopsyche > Himalopsyche tibetana. Next base: position 4,629,667 of record JAPJYX010000014.1, read on the forward strand.
TTTCTATTGGACTAAGTACAACTAGGTGATTTGGTGGATTTCATATTTTTATTTTAGGCAAATAACACAATTGTAGTGCGTATTTACTTCACTTTTACGATACTTAAAGATTGATAATTAATAGGAACAATATTATAACGCATGTGTTTTTATAAAATACCACTTGATTCACTTCACCTCTTAGGGGCTCAATTATGTTCAATTACGCGTTCAAAAATTATCAGTTTTCGTGACTGAAATAACTTTAAAATCTAATAAATCTCAAGCGAAGAAAATATTATTTTAACAGTGCATTATCGTGCAACGTCTGCTGTGTAAAAATAATTTGTAGAAATTCCAAACTCTCCAGTTAGTTAACAGCGTTTGAAGGTATGATCCTACTAAATCGGATGAGTCCTAAACAAACACTGGTGTGGACAGTGGCTGATATTGAAGACGATACAATTACGAAGGATAAATACTGTGGAACTAAGTATGATGTCAGATACGTTGATTGATGGATTCAGTAGGACAGCACACTTCTCACCGGCCGTGATTGCACCACAACAGGACAGGAGTCTATGAGACTGTGTGGGATACAATGTACGATGATCAGATCATAATAATAATGTATGTGATGTGAGCAGTAAGCTAACGTCGCTCTATGGATGCGTCTCATAAATATTAATCAGCCGGGAGTCACAGATCAGAGGCAAACTCCTCGAGGCGACGGAAAAAGGATGAGAGATGCGATAACGCCAAACCACAATAGCATTGTCGCGATACAATGAGAGTTTCGTATTACAGCGAAACTTTACTACCGGAATGGGATAAAAATAATGTTTTTTTTAACGAGAAATATAAATAGTTAATTCGCCACCTTATTATAGTCAGTACTGGTTATAAATCTATTTTATTTTACATTATTATTACAGAGTTTTAACAAATACAATCGTTTTTTTATCGACAGTCTATATATACTATTTCGAGATTGCTACATTGAAATCATTTAAAAAATGTTGCCGAAAATAAACTTCTCACGCAAACTACCGACGCTTTTTGTAACCACAGTCCAGTGACTTATAAAATTTCGCTTTTTTGTTAATGAAATTTTATCTGTGACCGTAAAAATCGTTTAAAAAAGAAATACGTTAAAAATAGCTTTGAAAACAATATCGATCCCAAAGATGTTAACTGTATTAATCATTGTTGCGTTAAAAAAATCTTTTTTATCTAGTTCGCTGGCCCATCCGACAATTACAAAGATAATCCACGATAAGTATTCATCGAGTGTTATTGAAAATGATTAATACTAAAATGATAGTCGGAACATGGCTTAGTATCTAATTTGACATATACAAATTATTTGGATAAGGATTGTAAATAAAAAAATAAATACAAGATCAAGGATGTAAAAGAATGGTTTTCAAAATGTCAAAATAGCAAAATTTTCGAGAGGAGCAGAAAAACGATATAAACAAATGACGGCACTTTACCCAAACGCGCCAGGCCTATGTGGGTACCTACATAAGTTACGCCGTGTGTACATACATTTAAATATGATAAATATATTAATATTCCACATATTATTTTCTTCACTAGACCCCGAATAATAAGTGTGTGTTTTATGGTTAATACGGTTCATATCGTCACAGGACTTTTTTAAAATACGTTTTAATGCAATAAGTTGATATTTGTATGTATGTATTTTTGTTGTTTTTATTATATTCATCTTATAACATGCTAATATTGAAAGTTTACATAAAAAGCAAATACAAGGTGACAAAAAGATTTTGAATAAAAAGTTTATAAAATTATTATAATATACACAGAAAGCGTCGAAACCATCGAAAATATATTAATCGTTGTATATTTGTATAAAATATGCAATACCTTTCTATACTCAGAACACTTACATTCGTCAATGATTACGGATACGTTATTGATTCAGAAACTTCGTGCTTGAAGAGAAATTCTTAATATATTTGCAACTACAAATATACATATCCATAAATTATTTGTAAATCACTGTTTCTATTATTGGAAGTTTTCAATTATAGAGCAAATTTATTGAAAGCAACACGGACACAAATAAAACGTAATTTGTGAGCGATTCAAATATTCAATAGATTAGAAATTTCACAGAATTAGTTTTTTTACGAAAAAAACATTATCTAAAATACCTGCTTTTATTTTCAATACGTGATCTTACGTGCCTTTTATATATTTTTTTTAAATCTGCAATAATTGCGAACCTAGTTATCGGTTAACTGACCTATCTCTGTACTGAATACCAATAAATATACACTGTGGTGAAATAATAAAAGTCAATTAAAATTTTGATTCAAGTATAACTTGTTAGATGATTATTAATAACTAAATAACCACTTTCGTCTGATCAAATATACGAATGCATATTTAATATATTATCTATTTAGAATATCGAACGCACTTAAGAATATTTTTTTTTCTTGAAAAATCTCATGGTGTGGCGTGGGGATCTCGGCGCCTTGTAAAGAATGCGTTATAATGATAAACACGCCATCCTAAAATATTAGACAGGAAACAACAGTTATGCGACGGCTGAATGAAAATGCATCATAGCAGTGGTTGTGCAACGCATTCTATTCATTACCCATCTGATAGAGGGCTCATTTTGGATTCAAATAAATATGTAGTGAAAATATGTAAGCGAGCATATTTGGCAAGCGTCGGCCACAATAACAGTGAATAAAATTATTGAAAATGACGCGAGCGATCCGCGAATGGATATCGTTTGCATATTTCATTTAAATGTCAATAGTTTTCGACTTGTTTCGCGCGACTCCGACGGCTTTTCCACAAGGCCGCCTTAATTATAACCAAACAAAGGCGTTTATGTAGCGGATTTTATCAACAAAAAAAAACATATGTATGACCAGGGAAATGTCGCAAAAACTGATGAACAATGAACACTATCTCAATTATAAAAGGTTTCCTATTTTTTCAATAATTTCATTTTCGCTGGTGATAATTATATAAAACGACACAAACAAAAACATATTATGATATATCGCGTATGAAAAACGACATTTTATTTGCCAGAGAAAAACAAAAATATATCAAAAAAGTATTAAAGTATGTTATAATGGATTTTATAAAACTAGTACTTTACTTAAAAATAAAATAAATAAGCATATAAATATTGTAAGGTATTTAAAAGGTAAGGATCATTTCTGCGAGGTGCTGAACCGACCGCCCCCCCAGGACCCTTTTGACGTAACCGAAGAGGCTACATCTATGGACCTCCCCCGAGTGTCCGGTATTTCAGACCGTACGCCCACACATGCCGAAATCATCTTGGCAGCAAAACGGCAAAGCACCGGGTGGAGACGGAATACATTCGGAATTTCTGAAATGTGGTCTTAACGCCGTCCTACATCCTCTCTATCACCTGATGGCAAGGGTGTGGGACGGTGAGCGTTGTCCTAGGGACTGGGTGGTCGGTGAGGTGTTAGCACTCCACAAAAAAGGTGATCCCCTCAGCTGTAACAATTACCGAGGCATAACTCTTCTCAGTATTCCTGGGAAGGTAATGGCACACATTCTCTTGGCGAGAATAAGAGGTCCCATTATGAAAATACTTAGGAAAAATCAAGCCGGCTTCCTCCCTGGAAGGTCGTGAGCGGACCAAATACACAATTTTCGATGTATCCTCCAGCAGAACAATGAATTTAACAGTGCTCTTGCTTGTTGTTTCGTCGACTATGAGAAGGCATTTGATAGTCCGCACAGACCCTCTTTGTGGAGGATATTGGATGCCTACGGGATTCCGCCAAAGATTGTGGCCATTATCAAATCCTTACATGAGAATAGTGCATGTTGTGTGAGAATCGGTGACTCAAATACCGAATGGTTCGGGGTCACAACCGGAGTGAGACAGGGGTGCGTTCTTGCACCGTTCCTGTTTATTATTATCCTTGACTTCATACTTCGCAGGTCAATTCCGCCTGATCGAGGTGTAGCTGTTGGTCCCGGTCTAAAGCTGTGTGACCTTGAATATGCCGATGATGCTGTAATATTCGATAAATCTATTGAGGGCATCCAGGAGACTATTGATGGGTTGGGAACTATCTCAGGTCGCATTGGTCTAAAAATTAATACTAGTAAGACCAATGTGATATGTAACCAAACCTGTCATGACTCTGATAGGACCCTTACCAGCGCGGGACAGATCATCGAGAGGGTTGACAGCTTCAGATACCTCGGCGTACATATCACCGAAGACGGTAGTACAAAAAACGAGCTCGCCATTCGTTTAGGAATGGCTGGAGCCACATTCAACTCAATGCGGACTGTCTGGGACACACAGCTGTACTCGATTAAAACCAAATGCCACTTGTTCAACGCTTGCATTCTGCCGGTAATGCTTTACGGTTTCGAATCATGGCACCTGACGAAGACTCAGAAAAACCGTATACTGAGCTTCGAGAACAGATGCTTGCGTCGGATAATGGGGGTGAGGTGGTTTGATTTTGTGAGGAATTCAGAGATAAGGGAGCGTGCAAGACAGCGTCCCGTCACGTCAGTGGTTATGGAGAGACGTTGGAACTGGCTGGGTCACGTGCTGCGGATGCCTCCGGAAAGCCTCAATCCTCCCTGCCTCTTCTTTCGACCGGTGGGATTCCGGCGTCCTGGACGTCCGTCGGGTACTATCCATAGGATGTACTCGGCGGAACTGAGGGATGCTGGCATGTCATGGGAGGAAGCAAAGCTATTGGCGGGAGATAGGGAAACATGGAGGTGCCGCGTGGCGGCCATATGCTCCACATAGGGAGCGAACATGGCCAAAGAAGAAAGAAGAATTTAAAAAAAACATAAAGCTATGAAAGGCTTCGTTCATAGTCTTTATAGTTATTTTTTCCCCGAGACTGACTTGCATAAATGCATTAAGGTACTTACTGTGAATTACTTTTTATAAACGAATTACTCCACTTAATTAATCGATTCAAAATCAAAAAAAAAACTTTATTTTTGTCTCTACTCGTCAATATATTAGCCCAGGGGTGGGGGAACCTGCGGCCTTCTAAGCCATCGAGTGCGGGTTTTTTACCAAATCCAGCAATTTCACATCACTGTTTTCATTAATATACAAAGAAAATTATGTTCAATAAAAATAAATGTCCATACAATAGATACATTTACATCGAATCAAAGTTTGTTTTAAATCATCTTTTTCGAATCACTTATAAATGAATGCGACACGAAAAGGTTACCCATCCTTGATCAAAAAAATTCAGCTCTTTGTGATATCGCCTAGTGGATGATATTTTTTTTTGCAAAAGAAGTTTTGCCGATGATTAAAATTCAACATATTTTAAAAGACATAATCGATGTAAATTATAAAGAAAAAACCAAATGAACCCCTAAGCATTGCATTGACATTTTTTTCTCATAAACTACAATTTAAAATATATATATATAACTAAATACCTAAAATACATTCATTTAAAATAATATATATTTAAATGTTAAGCAAACTAGTGAGAGTGGTTAATTTGTGGGAAGTAAACATGTAGTTTTACGACTTTTTTAAGTGATATGGCGTCATATAATACAATGTAAATTGTATATGGCCAGTGGCACAGTGTACAACGATGTCATCATATTCATCGCAAAGTGGTGATGACCGACGACACTCAATTATCGAGTCGGGCTCATTATAAACTAACCATAAAGCGATGACCCAGCGGTATTTACTAAGATTAGAAAAACACCTAAAATATTTGAGCTCTCTATTTATTCGGACAACGTCTAATTATTCATGTTTTGCTCTGTAAAAGAAAAAGGTCTTCATTGATCAAAATGTGTTTTTTTAATCATTTTTGGTAATTATTAAAAAAATATCTGATAATATTTAAATTAGATGGACAACTCAAAATAAAAATGCCAGATACATAATTCACTAGCAAAAAAAATCTGACCATTGATTTTTTTATACTGACCGATTTCAGATATAATACAGTTACTGACCAAATAATTAATTGCTGATTATATTTAGTAATCTTCAAAGAAAAGCAAAATACTCGTGACTTAAAACTATTTATTTCATATAATATTTGAAGTATTCATACCCAGAGATATTTTTCAAATTACACTCATTTGATCAGCGCAATTATTATGATAAATATTTATTACATTACAGTAATTAATTCAGCATATTTTGCAAATAGTTTCTTTATGTATAATATATATTATATAATTATTAGCAAAAGACGATAAAATTGTGAAAAGCAAAACACGTCGGTGAGCGACATACTGTATTTAATCGATAACATATTATGTTATTGAATATTATGTAAAATTTAAATGTAATTTTTGTATTCCTCTTACAGGCCATTTTTTGCGGATCATAAGTGTAATTTACATTCTTGCCTCGGACATTAAGAAAATGATTCCCCTAGCGTAATTAATTTATTACCATAAAACTGTTCAATTAACAAGATTAAAATGAGAGGAAAAACAAAAAACGCTGATCTAACCTAAGAATGTTAATTAATTAGGTATCTTAATGATATTATAACAAAATTCGCTACAGTTTAATGTTTGTCTAATTAATTATGTTCAACGAACAATTAATTATTTGTTTACTCAATGAACATATTAAAAAAAAATGAGAAAACTGTTTTAAAAATTAACAATTGATCGAAGACAGGCGTATTACGTGAGCCGGTGTTTAAGCACCGCTCAAGGTCAACACACAATCAGCAATCTCACATATGTATGTATCTTATAGACAAAAAAACCATTGTAGATACAGTGGAACCCCCAATTACACTACCCCGAATTACGCGCCGGCTTGAAATATTCGCATTCCATTGCCGTTACTAAGAGACGGTCGTCTGTGCTTCGCATACAGTTTTTTTTGTAAAACTAAGGGAAATCTTAGTTTTACGTTTTCCGCGGAAAAAAATCAAATCCCTTATTTTGTATGACATTCACACCCCCAATTACACGGTCCCGAATATAGTGTAAATGGGGGTTTTACTGTATTAGTAAACCGGAAAAAACGCTTAAATCAGATATAAGCATGTGTGCGTAAAACGGTATTATGATAAACGTAAACAGATATATATATACCAACGAATCAATGAGAAAATGCTATGCTATTATTCATATTGAGTCAATGTCTTCAAATGAATTGTATTGTCATGTATGTAACAACTAAGTGTTTAGGTCCTGGCCACTATTTTTTCCACGTAATCTATTGTACTTGACATAAGGAATTATACTTGTTTGAATATTTGTCGAATTCTTCTCCGCAACCCCTTGATTATTTTATTTTAACTTTCAGTAATTCACTACCTCTAGGATGATAATTTCCGAATTTATTACGCAGTGTTCAAACTGTATTCTACCATACAAATGCGTACAGAAATTTCATTACAAAACTGAATCTCTTTAAAAGTATAGATATAATATTTTAAGTCAATACATACCCGTGGTGGATTATTTTTTTGCAAGAAAATTATCATTCGCAGTTGAATGAAATATATTTATATATTTTATAGAGCGGTATATTTTTTAAGTTCAATTATTTTTTCTTAACACGACTGCCCCGTAAGTGGAGCAAATTGAGAATGTAAAATATTTTTTTGTTCACATCAATATGCATGCAAAAAATATATCGATTTGAACGTGACATATCAGACATCTAAGCCAGCGGTCGCAAACTTTTCGGACCACACGAACCATTACAATTATAATTTTCTGCGGCCCAGTGACGAGATTTTTAAAAAGTTTCATTTTTTTTATGAAATGGAAAAGACAAAAAATATAAATAGATAGTTAGTGTGATAATAGTGATCAGTGATTTTTTAAAATAAGTTAAGTTTTGGCTCTGATGACGTTGCTGTAAAAACTGATGGTCCACGCAACAAAATGCTATCGAATACCATCGGTTGTCGATCGCTGATTTAGAAGTTATAAAAAACCTTTTTCACTTCAAATAAAAAAAAAATATTTCTCTAAGTAATTGTTAAAAATATGTTTAATTTGAAATAACGGAATGTATGTTTGTTTCTTTACTCTACTGTTTAACAGTACCTAACCCATTACTTCATTATAAGTCACTAGTAGACTAGTTGGCTAGTCGCTTAGCGCCATACCTGTTTCGAAGGAGGGGAAAAATCACACATCCATGGTTAAAAAAATTAGTATTCGATACCGTTTCCGCCAACACTCAATCAAACGCATGATGCCAATATGCAATGGTAGTCACCAAAATGTGGAATTGATACAAAAAAAAAACTAATTATTTGGAGAACTGTCCATTAAAAAAAATATTGTCTAAGAGTCTGCGATCCCGGAATTAATTTTAACATGGGTGTTTCATGCAGAATTGATTTTATCATTAATATGTTTATATCTGCCGATTGCTTGTTGCTTATACATCGCGGAAAATGAAATTATAGATCATTAAAGGTTACAAAATAATATTCATTCGAATTAAATTTAGTATCCAAACGCTCGGTGTCATTAAACCGAGTAACAAATCTCCTTGTAACTCCATGAAACTTGTATATAAAATAAACGAACGCAGCTATAATATTTCAATTTTAAATGCCCATAGGTTAAGCAACGCTGATACTTATACATATACATTAAAAGCAAATATACTTTCGATTATTTCAGTAAAAGGCTATCACGATTCATATAAGTCATAGATAATACATGTGTACATATTATACAAAACAAAAAATAAGTATGCACACTTTGAAGGCGAGTAAAATTTAAAATTATAATACTTTTTTTGTGGCTTCCTGTATATCATAAATGTTATATTCATTTAAGATAATCGTTACAAATTATTAAGCTACTGTCAAAAATTATCGTAAAGGGGATACTATGAGCAATGTATAGTATTTTCTCATGCCAACACAGGGCACCCAAAAATAATTCATTCACAAAAAAATCTATTCGGGGCCATATTTGTTTTATAAATATAGACGCGCTATCATCGTGCTTAGCTATTTTGAATGAAGCTGATGGTGTTGAATGTATCTAAAAAAATGTGAATAACCAACAGACTATTTTTCGAAACGGTTAATGCTTAGACAATCAATAATTTGTGACGAAATCTATCGATTTTCGAATAGAAACAGCATGGATCACATTTTTACACGTCATTGCATATCATATAAAATAAACAGATATAGTAATATAAGATATCTGCTATCAATCATAACAAAAGTTTCACTGTTAAATAAATTGGTTAAATAAATTGTTTATCAATCAATAAAATAATAGTTTTATTATTAATTGTATGCTCTACAATAAATTAAATATGTATTATCTTTTTTACATTCTGATTATGGTACGATTTCCAAAAAATCCTTTCCGTTCATTGTTTTATTGCTACCGAAACACGCCAAACTATTTTCTTAAAAATTATCAAAATAAATGTTTAACTAAAAACCAACTTAATGTTTTAATAAAATTAAATATGTTGCTTTTTATTGAAGCGTCTAATGTACAATAATGTGTTGCCTGGACTCTGGCTGTGATTAATATAAAAAAAGTCACCGACGATGGGTAGCTTATTAAATAATTACCACACGGAACGAAAAGCTTTCAGCCCAATTTATCATTTACGTATAGCATCCCTGACCTTTCTGCTTTGTGGAGGCAGAGAGACAACAAGGGACGGTCAATAACACGTAACTCACAACCGCTATATGAAAAATGCCTCGCGCACCCCTCTCTATAGGCTGTTTGTTATCAGCAGTGCGGAGTTCGGAGCGCGAGTTCACGGACAAGTCGATCATTAGCAAAAGGGGTGAAAGAAAACTCTTTTTGACAGTGTTATAATAAAGAGAAGAAAAGGAATACGTCAATGACAATAATTACACATGATAGGCTATTATTTTCCCATTACTTGTTCTTATTTATTCTCAGACGATTCTATCTATTTCACGCCGATTTGACAGCGAAAAAGAAAGTACCCAAAGATAAATATGTGTGCCGTACGCAATAATTTCAGTGAAGTGATTGGTTTTGAAATATGTTACAAGCAAACTGTAAAGCTTCGTAGGTTTTAATACATATTTTCAAGATAGACGAATTATTAAATGGCTAAGAAAATAAGAACTGTCTTAAATGATATAATATATATGTAAAATCAAGCTCACCTTTGAAGCAGAAATAAGTTTGACGATAAATAATCATATTTGTACTCTACTACAATACGTGTACACATAATATAGACGCTCAAAGGCTACAGACGTAACCTAGTAAAAGTTAGAAGCTGTAGTGTGAAGTATAATCGCGGTATCATATATTTAGTTGATTTTCTAAATACTGTATTTTTACAATTAACAAGAAAATAACGCGATTTAATTTACCATAATTATGTTCAGTCTGTTATCAATTTCTCTTATGTATATTTAAAAAAAAACACTCAGTAGCCATGCAGTCGCATTCCACTAGCGTAGTTCTATAACTGTCATTGTCGCGCAGTTATTAAATTAAATTATGACGTATTTTGTGCCCACAAATAGAAACACAGTGCGAGTGGAGTGGGCACACTTTCCGGCACGTGGTGTGAGGAAAACAAAAAGCCGCCCGGATAGAGTAAGCGGCGAAGCCTTTTATTTTTCACCACTACCTGCCCAGCTCAACTACCTGAGCGCGAAAGAATAGAAACCGGTTTCATAAAGCGACTGGGATTAACTCGTCTTGGGAATTATAATAAAAGATCGTACGTGTAAATCAACACTGACAAGCTTTTTGCAACATCAATTAAGCATTCTTTTTATATTACAACCGTTTCCAATGAATAACTAGTTCAGTTATAAGATTTAGTTTTATATCTTTGTTACTACACTTTTGTTATTTTACCTCTTGAAAGAGCATCATCAGAAAAATTGATTGTATTCTTGAGTTATAAATTACAAAATGAAATCAATTTGCATCAAATTTATTTTTATAAAAAAATGAACTTCCACGAAGTTACCGCCGAATCTCTAGATTCAACAAATAGCTCAACGTTTAAACGTTGAATATTTTCTTACACGGCATTTTTCATACATATAGGAAAGGTATGTCGGATAAGCATATTATTTTATTGATGATATGAATACCGGCATTGTAAATAAAAATATATTATTACTGGTGACATGATAAGCTGTGATGTAAAAACTTAAAACACTTCTTTTTTCAAAAATGTATTGACTTTTTCATGACATTATCATACATATTTATTAAGGTTGTTTTCAATATTACTTTTTCATTACTCAGAGTATGCTGTAAGTTGCCTCTCTACTAATGAGTTCTGTTCAATACGACAAACATTAATACTTTAAGTATACCAATATGTTAGTTGAAACTGATAGCTTATAAAATTTTTAATACTGTGTATTTACTATATTATAGTCAATTCCAAAATTGATATACACTTATTGAAATTATTAGTTTAATGAATATACTATTAAATTTGAATCGTTCAAATTATGCGCAGTCACACAAATTTTGTCACTTTTCGTTGTCACGGTTTCGCCTTTCGGCATCTTCAGGCGTTCAAGTGCACGGATGAACTTGAACTGACTACCGGAAATCCGGAATAGTTTAATAGAATAGAATTATTACAGAATCTAGCACGGCTACGTTATTAAATATGTTTTTTTTAACGCGGTAGAAACGTAACTAAATGAGTTAGTAAATATGGGTGCGAATGATTGAGGGAAAAAATAATTTGAAGCAATGTCTTAAAACTGAATTCAAATGCAACTTAGTTTTACAGCAATTAAAAAATTGAAAATTGACAATTGAAAATCGATTCGTAAAAAACATTAAATATGCATTCCGAAAAGGTGAAGATGGTACAATTATTGTATCACTATAATAAAATACTCCTCACAATATTCTTTGAAAAGGCAATCACAATTAACAACAAAAAAACGTTGGAACAAATACAAAATTTATTGGTATTTGTTTGTATAATAAATAAGGATGTTTTATTTTAAGATGTATCCGGTAACTTAGAACGATTACCGGAAATTGACAGACAATGGTAAATCATCGTGAAAGCTTCGAAGTTTGATCTAATTAATATTGTATTTTCCTACTAACTAAATGAAATGTATAATAAATTGTATTTTATATTTAGGTACACAATTGAAATTTATTTCGACGTGAAATTTCTATTTCCAAATAAACCTGAAGAATTTAATGTCGAACACAAATTTTGGGTTTTTAAACATCGGAGACACGTCTACTCAACGGTTCGACTAAAATAATAAAAATAATAAGAAATATGTCAAAAAGGCGACTAACATAATATATTATATGATGGAATTTGGTATCCGTAGGCGAGTAATTAACGTTTTTACGGTTCTTCCTATTTATGCAATCAGATCCTGAAAAGCATTCATCTTTTCTCGCAAAAATTCGTATAGTTTTTTTAAAAGATAGATTAAGTGACTAAATAATGACAATTTGTTATTCATCACATTCTGTTGAAATGCTCTATTAGAGGCACATATGCCGTTGATATAATACATTGAAAGCGGCCATGTTTTTAATATATAAATATGGACAGTTATGCACTGTTATTAGTTATATTATCTCATTGATATGTAATTATGTAGACGAAATAAAACCAAAAATTAATTACAATAAATTCATGTGTACTTATATGAATTATAATACTCAATCCGTTATTCGAATAATTATACATATAGTCAACGATACGCCATGCATGCTAAGGAAGATGTTTATAAGTATTGAACGTGCAAATCCATCTTGTTTTGTTTGGAAAAGCATTTTTTTTTAAATAAAAACTTTCATCGTATTATTATTTGCGTATAAAATCCGGAAACATTAATAAATGAATAATCGCAGAGCAGACGTATTATCTGGCATGCTTTATCAAGCGAAGAATTCGCGATAAACTCTACATATTGCGCGATAAACTTACAGTCGGCTGGCTCTTGAAAACGCTTAAAAATATTTTTTTATTACATTATATACCTTTCGCTGAAAAACTATGTATAATTGTTATTCAATGGACATTTGTGGTCAAAAAGAAACTATCTCACGCGTAAATACTTATGCAGTGTCCCGTGTTGAATTTTCAAATACTCTGAAATTATTCGATTAGCACAAACGTGCGCTGTTTATTACCATAGATAATTTGTCAACGCAAAGTTAACATCTCGTTATATTGAAAATATAAAAACAAACTTATCTTTACTGGCCTTCGTTTATCAGCAGAATAAGTCAAATTATAATATAATAACACTGAACCGAAAACCATGCAGCGCATGATACCTGGAATGCGATTATATTTAAATAGGAACGCTATCACATATGTGTCCACAGTTTTAAAATTCGATCGATAATAAGAATCGTTTGACACAATTAAAATTTTAGGATCAAATATAGTTTACCTTAAAAAACTACGTTAAAACTGACAACTTATATTTGTTATACAAAAAAAATACTAAGCGTTCAAAAGGTGTCCTTGCACACACAAACCTTTCTACATTGGATATTTTATCTTTATGATATCTATCGTAGCTATATTAAAAAATAAAACACTCCTTTGTGCTTATTCTACGTTTATTTATTAAGTTCAAAACTGAAATTTCAGTTGAAAATGCTCGTGATGGTTGAAGCGTGGACTTAGTACAAAATAGTGTTTTATTTTTTTATATAATACTTTCTACTAAGCATTGACAGCGAACACCTTAAAAGTGATCTAACATACACAATATTTCGGTATGTTTTATCTGTACTGTTTGATAAAAAAATACTCTTGATAAGCTGTACGTACGTATTAGGTGCTTGTGAAAGAACACATTACAGGATGTTGACTTTGTTGTTTACCTATGCTACGAATATAAGTAAAAAGATGTGAGAACATTTTTCACTATCACTTTTAGGGTTTTAGCATTATTGATAAGTGACAGATTTCCGATTACGGTTATAAGGGCATATTTGTGTGTATGCTATACATTATCAGAGGTCTACGCCGATTCAGTTACGTTCCTTAACATTTGTGTATGTTTACCAACATATCCCTCGATAAAATATATCTGAAAAAGTAACAGTTAAGAATGTTTCAATCAGTAAAGTTAGATTATTCTATAAGATACATATATGAAAATTATTGATGTGTTGAGTACAAAATCGGAAAAAAATATGTTGGAGGGAGTAACGTTTTAAATAATTTTTACAGCTCGTAAGTATAGCAATATAGCCTCATTACTCTCAGCTGCATATCTGTCCAGCCTGTTTAATTGACAATCACTTTTTCAGAGCAAAACATCATTTATCATTTGAGCTCCGTTGTCAGACAAAAGTGCAACTAGATTGCATTCACTCAGCGGGTAATTGAACTACACATTCTGAGTATTATTATACGAATTACAACAAGTACAACCAACCGCTACAAAATAATACATACATATTTACTATCTGCAGTTAGCCAGAATTAAAAACTTATATCAATCACGTGAGTAATAATATTGTATACTCAATGAATAGACATTTTACATAGTTGCATATCCTAAAACGTTGTTATAAAAATATAATTTAAGTGTTTTTTTTTTATTTCATCGAAATAAATCAGTACTTTGAAAAACCAATTTATCTCAAGATATAAAATCAATCTTTACTTGATAATAAGTCTTCAAAAAATACAATGCTTTATACAAAATTATAAATACGTAATCGTCACAAAAGAATCAAAGAAATGTCCAGATGCTTTATGGGCTAAATAATTCGTTGCTTCAAATATTATTGGCGCGAAATTGGTGTTAAAATTAACAAAACCGGCATTCTAAATCTAGATAACAACATTAGTGTTGTAGTAAATTGATCCCAACATACCTAAGTATGTGAGTGAATTTCGCATAAGATTTGTATTACTTACAACAGTTTAAGATTTTTAAAAATGTACAGAAAGTTTGCAATTTAAGTCTAAGACACGTGCACAATAAGACAAACTGTAATGTTAATCGTTTATTTGTCGCGGTAACGATTGCATACGATCACCGAATTAACTACAACACTACAACATTACTATTTATATGGCAAATATTGACTTTAAATGTGCAAGTTTATAACTACTATCAGGATCTGTGAGAATAAATAAGATGTTCATAAGCGGTTTTTTAGCAGGAAAAAAATACTTAATCCGTCAAGATGAACAAGTAAGTAAATAGGCATGCACACACAATCAATTTATACGTTTCAGAATAATAAAATCTAAAATTTCAACACCTTGAAACGAAACAGATATAAATTGTTATCACTGAGAAGAAAGCCTTAGTGCTTAGTTTTGTGGCAAGATTGTCGTAGTATTTTTAAAAAATAACTGGTACTAAACCGGACTCAAAATTAAGTTAGCCGGTCTTGAAAATTATATATATAATTACAATCGTATTTCAACTGAATTCTTTCAAAAAAGTGGCATAGTATGGTATACACAATTATAAACTAATGGTAACATTCATGAATGAATGGGGTAAGTTTAAATGTAAACATGTGATAGTGACGATACCTGTCAATTGTATACAGTAGGGATGCGAGTTTCATCTTAAGGAGAAGCTTTAATATTGAATATAACTTATATAATTGAAGGCAACTCACCAAAATCAGTTAACATCCTACGCCGCAGCAGGCAGGGTAAAAGCTCGCCGACTGAGATTCTAACACAAGAACATAAGAGTACTCTCTCGTTGTGCGCGGAAAATGCCTCACTGAAACAATTTTCACCTGAGAGCGCCGGACAGTACGTCACAAAAGGCTGCGCTACGTTGCGTCACAAAAGCACTTTTCACAACAATAACAAAAACAATCGCTAGGAAAAACTTTTATTCCGAACACGCCCGACGAATAATAAAATCGAGACAAGTGAAAGCTTCGCACTTTTATCGAGTGGAAACGGAAGAAATTTACACAAGATTATTTGTTTTTAGTTTAGTTATGCGTACTTTATTCACTCGGCGTGGTTTTGATGCTTTTAATTTAATTTTTTCGCGCGATGACAGTTTGAAAAAATTGCAAAATATAAAAATAATATTTTAAAAAAGTTAATTGAATGATAGTTTCCAGTTGTTAACAGGATCTCTCAAAATTCCGATGGAGTAGCGAATAATCGGCGGCCGATGATATCAACTTGAGGTTAATATTATCAGAGATTTTGCGGTTTCGAGCGTCGCTCAAGACAGTTCTCAGTTCGACGAAAAAGCACGTTTATATTTTTTTAGCGCGTTGCAGTACAAACAGCACTGAAAAAGATAAGATGCGAATAGTCACGTGTCAGGGACGTAAGAACACCAACGATGTTTACAGCTCGGACGGCCGATTGCTACTGTTTATGAGTGGGCTCGCTTTGCGGAGGCGCCCCCGTCCGCGCGCCGCCCGGGGCCCGCCGGTCGACTCGCGATTGGTCGATACGGCGCAGTGACGTCACGCCGGAGCGGCGGTGGGGGCGACCGGAGAGCGAGACGGGGGACACGATCGCGGTGGACGTCAGCTGCTAGGGAAAGCTAAGGCTTTTCGCGGAGTCGGAAAATCTCAGATGGCAGCGGAAGTCGTGCTAGAGCTTTATGCGCAGTAATGAATATTATTTGCCTGACATGACCAATAACATCCGGTATTCTTTTATTCTTGGATGATAAATTCCACCATTGAAATCGAATTGACTGCCTCATAAAATACTGTACAGGATGTAATTCACTGTGAAAAACGGTCACCGTAGAGAACATGATCAACTTTCTTCTATCGCTCTACCACCTAGATTTCCAATATTCGATAAACTAAATCAAGCACCCAACATATTGTTACATCAATCGGAATCAAAGTCATTTATTTGTCTGCGAATCCTTTAGCCCCTTTCAAATACTAAAAGAGTGGTCATTTTATAACATTCCCCTTCTAACTACCATAAAAAACATTAACAGCGTTTATAATGTGTTATAATAGTAAAATTAATTGTGAAAATACAATTTGGTTGGTTTATATGATTTTTATAGAACCACATTCTGGATTTCAGCTTCCGGCTCATTTACTCGAACTAATAATTTGATGATCAAGATGATGAGCAGAACCTGGAAAATTGGTTGAGTGGATAGCTCACTTCAGCTTTTAGGAATCTATTTTACACTTCTTAATAAAATAACCCAATTCTTTTTTTGTTTGGTTTATGGGTAATAATAGAATCTGTCAGATAAGTTGTGACAAGAATACAAGAGATAAATAAAATTTGGATAAGTTTGTGAATAGGAAAAAACTCAAGGAGAATATGCATGTTTTGCAGGTCCAGCGGTAAATGATTAATAACAATAAAACGAAGATATTTTTTTTTAAAAAAAAAACGAGAATAAAGCTTGTTTCAATGATCTTTTTATTTACTTCATCGGTATGTTCACGGGTTAGTTAGTATTATTCTTAAAAGAAAAGTTTTATAAATTGAGTTTTCATTTATTTCCTAAAGAATGCAATAATTGGCTGCGTCAATTGAAATATTTTTTTATATATATTCTTATAAGAAATAGAACCTTAGCCGAAATATTCTACACACATACTAAAAAATGATTGATTATTTTTACTTGGAGGCCACGCCTGCCTTCGAAAGATTTCGTTTGTGATTTAAATATCGCATCTTCTTCCACAAATGGATAATGAAATTAATATTTAAAGCTAAATTATAATTTTAAACAATGAAATTTGATCCGGAACAGTATGTTAAAATTGAAAATTAAGAGCCACTATTTTGTAGTCATTTCACAAATATTTATTCCGATCGGGGCCGATTTTCAAATGCTCGTGATAAGCGAAACCGGTCCTGTTCCCAATAAATAATTGTGGAATAAGTACAAAAGAAGGTTTTATTATTTTTTTAATACAATGTCTTTTCACCAAAATGTGGAAAACATTAAAAGTGATTATGTACATATGTGTACAAGTTGCGCCCCCAATTATTATTCTAGTTTCTGGTGAAGGATAATTTAAGTGGGAAACAAAACTTAAGCTTTCCTTAACCTTAAGGATGATCAGATAGCCGAGAGTATAATATAAGAAGAGCATGCATAGCGATACAGTTTCTTGTTGTTTGCAACGATTTTTAAGTGTTATTAAAAGTTGAACCGCGGCCAAGCTTTCCGTGCTAAGTTAATGCTGTGGGGGTGGGGGAAAACAAACAATGTGTTGACGGATTGAAACGCGTCGCTGCCTGTGCTGCCGCTTCCTGGGAAATATTAAAGCTCCGACCTTGAACCAGATCAGAAAAACGGGAAAATCGAATGTAAAACACGCTGATGGGTGCTGCACGCGTTCTAATGCCGGATTCGTTAATAGCCCGAAAATCGATTTGATACATTTTAATTGACAAGTAATACGTTAAAAGTAATTTACACGCTGTTAAAACTGAAAGACTTACTGTCGCCAAAAGCGATAACGGATAATTTTGGCATGCTGAGTTGTCAATGAGTGAGAATTAGTAAATTCCTATACATTTATAACAAACAACGTCTAGTCTGCCTAATGTTATCGAATAAACGTAGAGCCCAAAAGAGAAAAAATAATAATAGGAAACAACAAAGATTAATTTTGATAGAAGCACTAAGATAAAAATACCAACAAGCTCGACAATAATTAAAAAATATAGATAGATCATATATCGAATGAAAAAAATCATTTTCTCATCAACATTTTTTTTGTACGAATTTTACATTTTTAATGAGAATCAGGACCTGCTTCGTTGACTTAGCATGTGGTGAGCGAAACCGTTCCTGATCTGTATTAACGTTGTAATTTGGAATTAATAGGTTTACTTTGTAATATACTGAATTGTCGGCACAGCCGTCAGGACTTACAGCAGGAATGCAGAGCTGTTGGCTGTGGTCCGCCTTCATACTGGCCCAATAGGCCACGCTGGCCTGATCTCAACAAAGGTAGATTATGAGGCATTCGATAAATTTGCGACATTAGGTGAGGAACAGGATATTTTTGATTCCTCTTTCAATTCAACGCGGAGTAGATTAAACTCTTCCACCACGGCGGATTCTCAGTATGTATACGGATACACGGCATACTCAATATAACTTCAACTAAATGGCTGAGCAAGTCACGTTCTTTTTTTCATTCTATATTTATTTTTCTACGGGGTCAAAAAAGGTCCCGTGCAGCTCTGTATCGGGCCAAGAATATGAGGAGTAAATTCGTTTCTTTTCTTGATCGCATTGCGTTATGGAAGGCGGCCGTGAAAAAGCGGCTGCATGCACATAAGGGGTGGTGGTGGAATAATCAACAAACAACTCGTATACTGAAAAATGTGGAATTAGTGCGAAAAAATATTTTATGTTTTGATGCTAGACTTTTCTAAGAGCTAGTTCATTTTCTGAAAAGTGAATGAAATCGACTGACCAACGAGTTTCCGATAAAAACAACATTTGAAAGATATGCTTAAGGAAATCATTTAGGAAATGGTTTAAAAATGAGACATAGCTTTTTTATTAATGCAAGAGAATAGTTTCATTATATGTGTAAGATCGTAATACGTCATAATCTGTAAATAAATTTTACTTTTCAAAAACTAAAAAATAAAATCATTAATTCTCTTTTCTCGATTATCATAGCCGTGTGTTTTTTTTGTATTAAAGTTTCATTTTAACAGCTTAACGACCGCATGTTTTTTTTTTTAATTTCACCTGGTTAAATAAAATTTTGCGAAAAATTCGCAAACATTATAATTTTACTAAATTCACTATTATTTGTAAGCAAATTGAGATATCTTTACAAAATTCAATTTTCTTAGCTTCCAGATACTTCGCCTATACGCATATATGTGTCCGCCGGCCAGCAACCTTTGTTTTTCAAAGACTCAAATACGCGTCCACGGTCGTTAAGCTGTTTTAATGTATTATCAGTCTTCGGTTTACGTCGGATATTTGAGATCTATCTACACACCACTGCCGATAAAGCTGAAAGGAATAGTAAAATAAAGCATCGAAAACTTATTGCGAACTCTGTGCCATCATTCTGCGTGACCTTTACTGTTTCCATGGCAGGGGAATCCTATTACGCGCTGAATAAAGAGCGGAAGGAAGTCGATATACCGCTTTAAGTCTTCCGATGACATGCCAACTTTTCGCTGATTACTTTCCTTCACGAACATACAACAAATTCCGCTATAACATGTCATCTCATACTACAAAACAATTCACTGGTACCTCTGAAAAACGTTATCACAAATTATCATACTAATATAGTAAAAATTTGAAGCACTAACGTTTGCTCCGGAGTCTATCTTCGTGTCCATAAGGATGTAGATTCTAGATAATTAATTTTAACGGATTGAAATACGCAACACCGTTTTTTCATAATATACAGTTGCGGATTAAGCACATGAGAGACCCCATACGCAATAACGTAAAAATGTCAGAACATTACAATTAAAATAGTAAAAATATATGGGTTATATTATATATGCTATTTTAGAAGCCTCTGAGATTCGGAGGCTCCAAGTGCAGGATAATTAAGAGAAACATGTATTCAGAGTGACATATTTTTTAAAGTTTAATACATTTGTTGTATGTTGAATAATTTATTTTTCGTGCAGTGTAAGTATTTGTTTTTAGTGAAAACTATTTTTAAAAAGGTGTGCATTTAAATACAAGTTTTATTTAATAGTAGACATTCATTGTTCATGCAAATTTCTATTTTTTTTTATTAAAAAAAGTTTATAGATTTTTACGCACATTAGAATAGATAGCCCAGCAGGATATGCGGCGATAGTCGAAATGTTTTGTACGACTCGTTAAATCACTTTAACCAGGTATTTGCGAAGTCGTGGTGTTGTTGTATGCCCTATGAATTTTATTGCGATCAATAAAATATGCGTGTATTTGATTAAAAAATAATGTGTAGGGTTTTCTTTATCATCGGCGAGAATTTACGTTTGTATCAAAGAGAAGTTGTATATATCTGTTTGTCTCTTCGGCTCAAAGAAAAAAGCTTGAGCTGATCAGACTCTTCATAGGCATGAATTGAATTCGTTCAATGGTGTTGTTGGCAGTAGATATTTTAACAGAAATAAGACATAAAAGTAATCTTTTTTCTATCCCTCGGATGTGGGCGAAAAATGATATTACGCAAGCAGTAAACAGTTCAACAAAATGTTTACTTATAACATATAAAAGATTTTTGTTTTTATGGTTTTTCTCAGATTCATAAAAAAAACATTGTTTACAAAAATTTTGTCCCTACAACATAAAAAGAACATGGAACGAAATTTGTATGTTTATATGATCCTTGTATAATAATGTTACGTATATTACATATTTGCATGTTTTTTTTCAGATAGACTCGTGACGTCAATTACGTTCATCAGATAGAATATTTTCAATACCGGAATCAATAGTTTTATCAAACGCCGGCATTTGAAGGTAGAATTAAAAAAAATAACAATCAAAAAATAATAAACCATCTTTAAATACAAAATGACTTTCTTTTTTTTTTCGGTAGGATTGCAATAAGCATAGTGTGAAGATTTCCTATAAATAAATATTTAGCAGTTACTGTTAAAAAAATTTGAAAATATTTAAACCTAAGTAATCTTGATTGTTATCAATAAAAAATGACTTATATTATATTTTCAAGAAAATAAACAAGGTTTATCTAACAATAGTATTTTACTCGTTAATGTTGAATTTGTATGTGGCCCCAGCTGAAAAAAATGTTCAGACCTGGCTTAAGGTAAATTCATCTTTAGATCCCTATGCAGTGTTCGTAGAACAAAAATGAAATTGTTAACAAGTAATTTTACATAAAATATTATGTCATTAGTTATTCACTATACTTAAAAATGAATTAAGGTTTAATTAATTATTCACATGTAAAACGGTCACAAAAGTTTCCGGCCCAAAAATTTAAGAGCAATTCAGATTTAAAGACAAATAATCAGATTATATTTTTAGTGGTACAGTTTTTAATCGATTTATGTTCATTCTCAATGTGGAACATATGGCTTTTCAATATAAGTTATAAGTTTTCCCACTTGTTAACTTAGTGACTCAACCCCTCTTTTTTTCGAAGAGAAAGAATAGGACTAGGACAAGACTAGCGGTTAGCTCTCGCTACACCGCGTTATTTTAGGATCGGAGCGGTGGAAAAGAATTTTCAGACATCACAAACATACATTCCCTTCGAAAAAATAGATAGATAGATTTTTAAAAAATAAATGATTTTTGTACTGGGACTTGCACTTTTGAGTTGAGGGAAGTCAACGATGTAAACCACTCTACCACAGACCAGAAAGTTTAATAGCCGTTTTAAGAAATGTATCGTTATAAACGGTGATTATATCTAAATCAGAAGACAGAAGATACTAGACCAGAAATTTGTTGACATTACTAGTTTTTTTTTACAAAATAAATCAAACTTTATGTTCGTTTCGTAACCAACATTAAAAACTGAAGCTAGAATATCAACATTGATCTGTATGTGCTCGACCGAATTTTAATTAAAAAAATAAATGAAAAATTTTCATTCGAACCACTCAAATGCACCAGAAAAGGTATACTTTCGATTAAAAGCATGGAAAACTTGCGACAATGAAATGGTAGTTTTACACAAAATATTCTATCATAAGCTCACCGAAAGGAGTCTGAAAAGATGAGTTTGTCGCGAGCTCATGAGTCCCAAGTGGACGCACCCTTCTCTTATAAAAACAGTGCCGTAAAGGAGCGGAAGCTGGAGGCAAGCGCTGCCGTAATGAGGACGATGAACCCATCATCTGTCAGAAAAAAACCAGCACCTGGACCGACTGTTGATGAAATGAGATAAACGTATCTGAAAAGCGGGAAGAATTCTCGAGTGATCGAGACGCCAGTCATTATAAAAAGGAAGCTTTTGTTTGGTCTAACAGAGCTTTCACAGTGATCCGACTGATTTGGTTATTTCGTTCGCGAAAGATGTGGAGAAAAAAATACAACAGGAACTTATTATAAGCCGTCATAACCATGCGGACTTTCTATTACAGTGTACGTTTACAGTCCCATACATTGATTGAAATTTAGATTTTTGTCGGTAATCGAAGACGCGATTAAAAAAAGATTCTACCACGGAATTTCGACTGAGTTTAAATATTTAATTATTAATCGTTTTTATAAATAAACATTATGATGACTTCTTATATTGCTCTACTTTCGTCAGTAAGTATTAGTGTTGAGGGCCGCTTGTGCATTATATACATATAGTATACCGATTACCAAATGACCACTTTTTGATAGAAATTTAAAATGTTTAAAATGATAAAAGCCTATATGACATAATCACGTCGTTCTGGGTTTAAGTACCGTAAAGTCATTAATTTTTAAAATTCTCATTTTGAATTTTGAACATGATTGATTGAAAATTGTCTTTTCTAGTCGAGCCTCTGACATATATATTGCATGTATTTTTTTATAATTTCGAAATATTTGACGCATTGGCATTTATAAGCTGCAACGCTTAATATTTAAAAAAGATATAAGACCGGGTGAAAAAAAACAAAATGATAATTAGAAAAACACTTAAATCTTTGGGACAACCAAACTTGGTCGTAATCAAACATACATGATGTAGCTTTAGAACTGCTTCAATTTACCTGTTAGTAGAGATATTTTTAAACATAATTTAATTTGACATACATACATTCCTAAACCAAAAAGACAAAAGAAAATTTATTTATTTTAGATAGGTTATTGGTATATACAATTTATGAAGATTTTTTTTGAACGTCCGTTTTATATCTAAATATTCTTTTGCAGTAAGGTTTTCATTACCATTTAATTTCAAAGTAACTTAACCGTCTTTTTTTCTTTTACAACACAGCGTCAAAGATCGGTGGACCCACGTGGCCACCAGCAGATGTCGCAGATGTAAATTATTTCATACTCTGCGACGTTTCGGAACATTATTTCCATCCGTTTTCGCACATGCTTTATTGCTAATTCGGTTCCAGTTGGACGGGCATTCTTTGGTTGCACTTAAAACAAATTTGAAATGGTCAAATGGAAACGTTTAAAATTATTTTAACTTTGTAAAAAGCCATAACATATTTTATAATATAACTCCCAACTTAATATCAACTCAACTTTCCAAATAAATCGTATGTATAAATAAATGTCATTTGTAGTACCATTATCGTTTGTTTGTTTTTCTATCATCCCCTCTTCACTTCCGTTTTTATTTTTATTAAAATTAAAATCATTCGTACTTAAACAAACATTGTGTAAGTAAGACTGTCTGAGGATGCCTGTGAAAGAGGCGAAACACGTGTATCAGTTTGTAGCACAATACGTGGAATAATCTAAGTTATTTTTAATTTACATTAAATCATATGTAACTTTTGTTCAAAGACAAAAACTAATTCTAAATATTTAAATGATTTACTAAGAATCGAGTGCTTCTTTAAAACCAAGCACAATTTAGCATTTTGGTATATATTCAACAATACAAATTTTGATGTTAAGCTTCTGAATACCAAGAAGTTCTCATAAAGCAACTAAAAAACAGTAGTACAATAAAAACATATTCTCCACATCGGCGCTAGATTATGTGAATAATGTTACGTACACTTCAGTAAAAATGTGAGCGTATGGAAAACGATTTACAAACTACTTTCCTATCCCAGCCTCATATTTCTATAGATATTATCTCTGAAAATTAAAAAAAGGAAATGCATAACTACCAGTTTTCGTAAAAACAACTTCTGTTGAGATATCGAAATGAATTGCTTTATCATATTGTCATGCTCGTAAATCAAGATTTAAATACAATCTGTCTCAGAGAAATATAGGATTACGTTTTATATTTTTGCACCAATCTCACGAAAAAATGCCGAATCGGAATTCACAAAAAAAGTCTTAATGGCTAAATTTAAGCATTGCCTGAATTAAAAAAACAAAAGTGTAACATAATTTTCGTACGTGTGTTGCGTAGAGGCGTTTTAAGATGTATAATGGGAGTCATTTGTCCGCCGTGACATGTATTTTTTTTTAAAGTTTGTATAGGTTTAAATTAAATTAGATATTTACATGAGTGTAAAAATTTATCATCGAGACATGGAAGCCGGCAGGCAGGAGGAAAAATTCTTTATAAAATTGGTCGATTAAACCAGAAATTAAAACATTATCTCTACAATATGTCCAGCACGTGGCAATAACGATTAAAAAAAACTTTATAACACAGTTGCCAGTGAATGTATTCAGGACAAAACACAGGAAACATGTGCTTTTTATGTTTGCTTCTTGTATTTCTAATTAAAACAAAATCTAATTTGTGTACGCAGAGGGGAAAAGGCACTATCATTTGTAAAAATCTTCTAAAAAAGTCGTCTTCCGTGTCACTGAGTCTGCTCGAAGATGCTCGATTTTTATCTTCCAAATAAATTGTAAATAATTGTGATTTATTTAAAAAAATATATTGCCTTCACTATGTCAGAACCAAATAAACGATTTAAATAATCAACTTACAAATTGTTATAAACATAAAAATGATTGAATTAACATTTACTAACAAGAACTCTATTGCATAATGGTAAAAATAGCACAGCATTGAGTTAAATTATAATACACATAATAAAAATCACAAAATTTGAAACATATGTCCAATCGATTTATGAATTTCTGTGCAAAGGCATGTATGTTTGTGAGGTATACAATTTCTTTCCACTATCTTTCCGATCCTTAAAATGGAGCGTTGCGAATGCGATTATCTAAGCAACAAGACCTAAGGCTCTATTGATGTATCCGTACTGTCTTCAAAAATATATCTTGAGCTACTGAGTATCAAGCAGTTCTTGTATAAAAACACACGATGAGATATACTCCGCATTGAAAATTGTATTAGTTTAACTTTATCGATATTAAACAAGCTGTAGCTTCCCACTTAAATACGTTTATTAATAAAAACAAAAACATAATATTAATTTTATATTATTTAGAAGAAAGGAAAAGTTTCATGTTAGTATGTTAGGTATGTGACTAAATTGATTAGTATTTTTATCAGTATCTCCAATGCGTTACGAAAAATATTTGTAATCGAAAATCGATCGACCCACAAGTAATTGCGTGATTTTTCACAAAATTAAAAGCGGTTTATTTCATAGAATAAATATAACCAATAAAATCCATAATAGAGGACGAATTAAAAGCCGTTGTCTGCATTAAGTGATCTTTTTAAATTCGTGCATCGTTTTGCCTATAATAAAACACGTATTCAATGTACACAATTTTTAATGGGCAGGGCAATCATTTTTTTTTTTATAAATTTTAATGAATCACACGTTGTCACATGTGCCCGATTAGGATGCCTGGTTTCCGCCGCAGCGCTGATGAGTAACAGCATCTCGACTGGCTGGTGCGCGCAGGAAGTAGACGCCTCGCGAGGCATGTCCGCCCAGGTCGCAGGGCTTTTTCCAGTGTGCCTCACAAAACACTCGATCTGGCTCACGTTTCGATCGGATGCCGCAACTTACTTAGATAATTTAACGTGCATGCATTCCTCGATGATTAGATTAATAAGAATTCGAACAGTGTGATCACAAATCACTTGATAGTGTTGCTTTAGTAAAAAGATGCACTTCTTAAAAAGATCGTCCGTTTTGTGTAAGTGTTACAATACAGCATATGTCTTGATCCACTGTCTATGTGTAGCACTGCTTGCGCACGTATATGTGAACGTTGGCAGGTGGCACTGCACAATATAAATAATATCTTTCTCATTCACATGATGGAATTGTTTCAGTTAAATTAGCATTGTATTCAGATCTGTTCATGTACTCAGTTAAAAAATATTTTATATACTGACTGTACACAAATTTATATATACATACATTGAAACAATAAATAAATGTTTTTAAATAAATAAAATCATTTCCCATCACATGGCAGATTTTACCAATCGGTACAGTTAAATCTCTCTGCAACGTCATATTTACCTTATGATCGTAAAATTAATCACACGGGAAATATTTTCTCGTTGACGATGATATATTATACTATAATTTTATTAAATAAAATATTGTTTCGGGAAGAGCTCAAGTACCTGATTGAAATGTAAGTATCGTTTTATTTCAATGAAAAATGTTCCATTCCATACCACACAATAAGCAAAGTCATACGAGTGAATAAAAAATGTTATTTAGTAACACCCGTTTACAATCAGTGAATGAGTGTACTCACCACACGCGGTGTTGGAATAGACGCATGTTTCGTAGCTACAATACCTATTTGAATGTTGTGCTTTTCCAAATGCAGTTGCGAGCTTGTAGTTGTACTGTGCTGCATCTACAAACTTTTGGTGCGCAAACATTCCCAAATCGTAGGAACAATTAACAAACTTGAAACAATAAAAAAGTTGTGTCATTCCATATTTATTGAGTTAAGAAATATTAAGTCGCGTCTTAGTCTGTTACAGATATTTTTGAATCTAAATTAAAATAAAATTCATCGCATTAAGAGACAGAGTAAAAAGTTTCAATTTATTATTATAAATAATAAAAACTACAACAAAAATGATAATCAAAACAATAGCATATTAATATATGTAAATCTTGGTTATTTACGGCGATGGTAATAGCCAGCAGATTTCCAAGCCGATAGTAGATGTAATATTTTTTTGATGAACAGAAACATATTATAAAGGTTTTGGAAACGAACGTAAAAGCTACATGTTTCCTTCGTTTTTATTTTGGATTTAACGGTTATTTTTTGGAAATATTTATTGAATTACAAAACAAAATATCTGGGTCACGAACTATGATTTTGTGGAGAGATATGCACCAAACAATATATTTTCTTCTGTTATAAATCAAGAAGTTGAATCCAATAATTTCATAACTTTCTTCCGTAACAAGTGATTTCAAAACAAAATAAGAACTCACGTCTTTGATCAAAGTACAGCTATTGAAAAATGTTTTTTCATCAGGAATAACACAATGTACATATTAAAAAATATGGTTTCTACTAAATATATCGTATCAGCGCCAAATTATAATGGAATTATGTGAGCATTTTTAAATAATTGTATATGGTCAAGCATATATGTTTCTGATCGAAATAAAAATATTGTCGATGGATATTTCATTGAAATTCATTATCAATAAAAAATCAATATGTATTTCTCTAGTTTACGTTCACTTGTTGCGTCACTAAATGTATTAAACTTCTCCGAGAAGCATCCTAAGACTAAATTTTATGTATCAAGAGCTTTGGCGAAGATATAAAATTATATTCTTACATAACGTTTACATTTTTAAGCGAATAAAGTTATTGTGATCCCTTCCTTGATATTTCCATCACAAATCATATTCCATCTTAAATTGATAATGATCACCCACTCCACGAAAGAATATAATGATCTGTTTAAAGAGTCTTACAAAACTTTTATTTCTTAACAAAATAGGGACGTTGTTAAATTCTTTGGTAATCATTAAAATGTGGTCATAGCACATACGAAGTAAGCTTCCCGACGTGGCGGGAGCCCTATCAACGTTCAGCGCCGCCATTTGGGGCCACCTGGCCTGTGAGGGCTAGGGTGCCTCGCGCCTCTTTACAAGCTACGAATTAGCCACCGCGTTTATGCCACTAAAATGATGAGACAAGAAACTAAAAACGTATCTTAAACATTAATACTCCACGATTTTCAAATCATTGCGCTTCGTTGCACACTATGGATTATTTTAACAATGATTTTTTCGATGATGAAAATTGGAAAAATTGTGGCGTTAATTGGCAGTTGAAATGATTACCCTTTTTCAAGGATTAGAAAATATTTGGAGACGGCCACGGTAAGCCCTGGACTATCGTTAAATGTAATTGATGTGGAAAAAATCAGTCAATGAGGAAATCAAACACAATTTTCGAACAAAATTTTCAACCATTTTTAAGGTGTTCACTGTCAAAACTTAAAGGAAAGGCATTAATTATGTTCAAAAAATAAAACACCCATTTGTTCCAATCTTTTTTTATTTTATATGATCTGAACCGGTTTCGCTCATGACGACCATTGTCAAGTGATAAGAAAACACAGTAATGTATTTTCTTATCAATTTATACAAAACAAAATAAAATTATTTGCGTGTAACAAACAATTGGTAACAAAATAAATTTACATTTAATGACACAAAATATGAATAAGTGACAGTAAGTTAACAATAATTAAAATGTTTATTACCTCTTAAAAAAAAATCAAAACTCATCAAAGAACAATTAAGTTTAAGTGGTGTTTCAACCAAGTATTGACATTGAACACCCTAAAAGTTATTGTAACATAACTTAAATATACAGATTAAGAAAAGCAACTAATTTACAACAGTTTATACCTCGAAAGGAAAAACTGTAATAGGTGTACCGAAATATAATTTTTCAGATCACATTAAAACGTCGTAGTAGTTGCTTGGTATTTTTCTTCCCGTAAATTTATAAGTATTTCTCGTAAATGTCATCGTAGTATACTCACGTATAGGGAGATAAGATAAAAGTTATTGTTTTTGAGGGGAGATTCGTTAAGTGACAAACATGCATAAGCTCAATGAAACCAGCGCGTGTCTCTCTCGAAGGGGACATTAAAATAAACTCAAAGAGGCGCTATCATAATAAAACAATGAGAAACGTATTATATTTGGTAGCCTGATTGATCTGGCGTGTACATCATGAATGGGAAAATTATAAAATATAAACAACACCATTTTCAGTGAAGTAATTAATATTTTGTACTCGCCAATTCCAATTTCTCCAATACTAACATCATCGTCGCTAGGGATTGCAATATCGGACGAATATATTATCAATAAAAGTATTATTCTAAAAATGTTCAAATAAAGCAAAAATAAATACGGTCAATTTGGATACCGTAAGAGTAAATCAACATCTGAATTTTCTATATTTAACATAAAATACCCACATTAAAAGTTTATCATAATCATAAACGGGTGTTTTTAATAAACAAAATACGGTTTCTTAGAATAATAGAAAGGCTTTTCAATTATAATAAGATAAAGAAATTAAAAAAAATATCTTGGAATTCAGCCAACAGACAAGCCATTATTTAATCAAATGATTGTTTTTTGTATGTTTTCAATTTAAATTTAACATCACAAACAATTGTGTTTGTGATGTCAAATTCAAATTGAAAACACCTTAATTTGATATTGACCTTGCAGAGAGTTTGCTAGGGCATTTGCATGTGCATTAACACTAGACGACAGAGGTGGATTTTAAAACATTATTGTACATACTCAATTACCTTAGAGCGTTTTTTTAATTGATTACAAAAATGCTGACAGTGTCAAAACAATGCATAGCTTTTCTTACAAACCTTATTCTGTTATAAAAGTCTCTAGTATTAACAATTTTTAAAAGCTCTTATGAAAACCAATTTAAATTTGAGATCTTAAGACAAAGGAGTGTGTGATGTCTCTTCAACTTAATCTTGAGAAACTGATACTGCTTTGATGAATATTTTTATAGGTCACGATGTAAAATTTTATTTATATATTTATTTTCCAATTTCAAACTATTTGGCGCATTGGATGTAATGTCAAAAATATTTTTATTCCTTTGAAAAAACACAATATTTCCATACAAGAAACGCTAGCCTTGTAACATTCACAAAAGGTACTCGCCATTTAAGACCGAGAGGTCACATAATTAAAGCTTACCCATGTGGGTATTTAAAAGCTGCGCTTGAAAGTTTCAAGTGACCGAGCACGCGCCGCTCATTTTAAGGGGGAGTGAGTGACTATTTCGGGCTATTAATTAAGTAGAAGCTTTGACAGATTTACGCTTTTTTTTTCAAGTTAGCAATTCTCAAACCAAGGGAGTGGGGCGTTTCATGAACACAGAATTACGATACAACATACGGCAAGAAGTTCAGAAGAATCTGTTTCACCACACCTCCCCCCCCCTCCTATGCAACTCAATTTAATTATTAAATAAGTTTTATTATAAACATTTTTACAAAAATTAATAAAAGTGGTTCATAAAAAATAAATTTCTGAAAAGTCGAAGAGGGCATGACTTAAAAAACGAAATGGTGTTTTTAATATTTTAATTTAAGCATACAGTGAAAAACCTACATTTCAATATTGATGGCAAAGGGATAATTTAATTCAGAAGAGGATTAAAGTATTAAATTATTGACAGTATAATAAAAAAAAAAAATTATAAATTTTGAAAGTTCTGCTGCCTTAAGAAGCTTGTAAATAAAAATGCTGCCAAAGGAACAAATAGTTCAGTTGATTATTAATCTAATGATAATATTACTTTGTAATTTTTAATTTCTGAAGAATTTTTAGTGATCGTTTTGATACTGCAGTTTTTTTGTAAATAGGAAAATACATATATTTTTTTTAAATGTCTTCTTGAAACGAGAACTGGTGGAGAATGATACTATGCACAAAAAAGAGTGAAATCTTAAATGCAAAAAAAAGCGGTAAGCACTTCTATCAACAGTTAAGTATCCAGAGCAATACATTATGCTACTTAGACCAGAATTTTAACAAAAATAAATAAAACAACATTGCGTGGGAAATATATACCAACCGGCAGAACATTCATCTTTTGTTGACTTGAACTAAAAACACTTCGTAAAGTTTCATTAGAAAACTTTATGTTCAGCAAGTATACAAAATATGCGAATCAAGTCGCTCGCACCACTAGGAATAAATGTATTGAGTGAATTATGTTGAAGTAGAGGTCTGCACGGGCCCGTGCCTGGGCCGGCCCGCGGGCCGGGTTCGGTCTGGTTAGCGCATTTGAGATTTGGGCTCGGGCCGGGCCTGGGTAAGGAATTTAATTCGTCAGAAAAATATGTTCGTATCACAGGTCATCCATGATGATTTTAATTATTACCAGTTCTATAGAAAATCGTCAATTGTTGTAAGTTAGTAAAAACGGGGTTTTTTCGGGCTGAGAAGTATAAATGTGGGCTTCGGGTCGGGTTCGGGTAACAAGTGTGGTATTAGACTCGGGCCCGGGCCGGGTCGGACCTGAGTTTTTCGTGCTCGGACCGGGTAATTTTGTAAAATTTCGGCCCGTGCAGACCTCTAGGTTGAAGAGAAAACAAATGAAAGGAGCAGACCAATAATCTCACAAGTAACGTGATTTATTTTAGCAGAAACTTATACCTAACAATAAAAATAAACACTTTTTGTACTAACTACACATTTTTAATTATACACCAGAACCAGTATGGCTCATGGTCCTGATTAGGGAATCTAATCCCGAGCCAAAATGTTG
Source organism: Himalopsyche tibetana (assembly GCA_030503985.1). Classification (NCBI taxonomy): domain Eukaryota; kingdom Metazoa; phylum Arthropoda; class Insecta; order Trichoptera; family Rhyacophilidae; genus Himalopsyche; species Himalopsyche tibetana. The sequence goes on from JAPJYX010000014.1 coordinate 4,661,919, forward strand.
ATCCCGGGATTTCGGGATTAGAATTTTTCGACCCGGGATCAGTACATTTAAAAAAAATGATAATATTGGTGAAAAATAAATTAAAAAAAATATTCTATATTATATTACCGGCTGTAAGCTACCAATACGTTACCAAAAAGCTCTCTTAATCTCAGTTATTCGCGATCTAGAGGTGAATGAGTGGATTTTTTAATTATTCGTAAAAAATAAGCGAAATCAACTAACTTAATATGCAAAAATACGAAATATAACTTAAAATGGTTAATTTCGAAAGCTGAAAAAAGCAATTACCTACTTCAGACTGCAAGAATGAAGATTTCTAAAATTGTTGTCTATATACATACATTCTTAATAATTTTATTGAAGTAAATAGACGTAATTTAAATATTATATTAAAATATTCCTAGAGTACCAAAGCATCGATTGTTTCGCCATTTAATCGGTTAAAGGTTTCGGTTTAAGGTACAAAATGAATGTTTATGAACAATAAATTCCGCAAAACAAACACCATTGATATCTGGTAACATTCATTGATGTAGAGAACAAAGCGAAAAATAAATTTAAAAAATATCGATATATGAAGCTTTATAATAACAAACAATACATATTGTCGACAAATGCATTAAAACACAGTACACGTGCGTATAATGCATTGAAGAAATTTCATAATTGGCATCAAGTTACCTTTTCGGCTGCGATTCGCTCTTATCGTAAACTCTTATCGCAAATATAAAGTCTTAATAATAAAATTGGGCATCGTTTATTGCATATGCTTGAACTGCCGACTTGAAAACCAACACGTTTCTGTTTTAAAATCAATCACGAAAGTGTCGGTATCATGCCTTCTAATCCCGGGATTGAAATGTATCGAAAACTGTGCGGGATCCCGGGATTGGATTCTCTAGTCCTGATATATAAAAAAGAATGTGAAGTTAATATAAAATTTGTTTTATTAATGCCTTTTTCACCAATTGACAGTAAAAACCTTAAAAGTGATATTACCGACCGTTGATTTTTTTAGCCTAGGTGCCGTGACAGTCTGGGATAGTTTTTTTTTTCAATTAGACTCGCAGTTACCCGACATAAAAGCGGAAGAAATAATAACAAAAAAAACTTACACCAGTTGTTAACTCCAGTTACTTCAACGTGACAAAGGTATATATCACTGTGTGGAACCCGTGCAAAAACTTTGCCAGAAAACTAAGTTATATTCAACTTTAGTTCCATCGAACAGGGTGAAAACAAACTAAGAAATTGGAATTACAATTGAATTTCGTTGCCAAGGCCACCGCAGTTGGGCTTTAACGTTTAATATGAAGATATTTTGTAAAGTGATTAAATAACTCGCTCAACATCTAAGAATCGCTGAGATCAGATGAATGGGAGTGAATTATGGAAACAAAGTTTGACACAACAATCAAATTTGAAGAAAGTAATTTTTGGATTCAAATAATCACGTCAAAAAATACACGTTTTGCGGTGTTTACTGTCAACACTTGGTGGAAAGGCATTATATTAGAAAAAACACAATATTCCTTTGTACTTATTTTTCTTTTATTTAGCAAGATCAGGACCAGTTTCGCTCATGACTAGCATTATCAGCTGATGCTGATAATGCAGTCCTGATCTTGCTAAATAAAAGTAAAATAGAGTAAAAAGGAATATTGTTTTCTAAAAAAAAATACACGTTATTTACAATAATAGATACACCCATCCTCTTTTTGCACGATTTTGAAATAGCACGGTTCAACAAAAGTACCGATTATTTTTTTATATTGCTTTTTTTCGCTTTAACATACACGGTTTGAAAAGAAAACTAAAAATAATAAAACACGTGTATGAATTATATATCCCGAAGATTTACAGTGTTTTCCGCCAGCGAAAAACAGCAGTAAACTGCCACGTTTATTGTCAAGTAGTGACACTGAATGAAAATATTTTTTATCTATTTTAAATTTAATTTAGATCAAAAACTATGTAAAATTATTTCTTTTTTATGTATGTATCTTGTGTCACTTATCAAAATATTTTTATGTATAAATAATAAATAAATTCGATTTATTTTTGAGTTGATTTTTAACACTTTGAGGATGTTGTGTTGTCTAATATCAATTGGCATTCTCATGCTTTTAACCTGATCTGTGCCGTGCGGTATTAATATGGCCGTGCATGGAGGGCCGTGATTTTCTTAAAAAAAACCCAATTAATATGTACTTTTTGGACATATAATAATAGTAAATTACAAACACTTACCGTATAAATACACTATGGGTCATTTCCGCCATCATTTATCCAAAAATGTTTCAAAAACAAAAATTACCGCCATATTCGCTTAGCCCTGCTAGCAACACATTTGAACACAACAAAAAAGCTTTTTTAAAAAATCGATGTATTATAGATTAAAAAACAATATATTTAAAGTTTAAGTATGATTGCAAGAGATGTCACTATATGCATGATATTTTAAAACTATTAAATACGTTTCTTGTGGCCTTTAAACCGCGTCTCAAATACTGCGTGTAAACATTTAGTATGGCCGGCCCTACGAGCACGACATTGTATGGCGTGTTAACACATCCGTGGCAGAGAACCGGTTAAGAGAGGAACTCGTGTCTTGTAAATCAAGTATAAAGTAGAGCGTATTAATTCGCTTATTTTGTATGGACGGCCCCTTAAACACGGAATTGTAGAGCGAATAAACTCGCTTGCGGCAGAGATCCGGTTAATTGAATTGTCATTATTTCTTCACAGATGGATAAAGAACATATATATCTATGATGTCATATTATTTTTACTAAAACTACTTACTTACTTACTTTTTGTAAAATTACTTTTCGGCCCGATTGCCTTCCTGGAATCAATGTCAGTAGAGTGGGTTATGTTTACAGAAAGAAGCAAAAAAAGATCTAGACCCAAATTGGAAGTAATAGCTTCTTGAAAATTATTGAAAAGTAAAAATGAGTTTGTAAATTTATATTTCTAATTATGTGTTTTGTATGGAACGTTTCCCCCGTGAAAAACGAAGATTGGGTATATGTTATATTGTAATTAAAGGGATAAGACAGCAATGTACTACACCACTTACCTCGCTTTACGGCCTAGATACGTTCCACGAAACCTGGCCGCAAAGCGAAAAGTCGTAAAAGGAATCAATTATTCTAATACAAATTCATACAAATTCAATGGAATCGGTTCCAAAATTTTTAAATATGTAACATGGTTTATCATTCAAAATGCATTTTATGTTTTGGCGTGTTAATCTCGAGACATTTAAAGGTGCAGCAGATTGCAAATATGTTTTTTTATCGCGAATAGTTTGAATGGTAGATTTCGTAAGTCCAATTGCCATGAAAATTTCAACAATTTTCTCTCCAGCTTCTATACGACGTAATACTTCTAGTTTAGTTTCTAGCGTGACTGATTTTCGTGACGTGATAGTCGATAATTTTTTCGATGAATAAATTTATAAAATAAATAAAAAAAAAATACACATGCATACATATGTACTTACGTACCAAAAATGTCCCTAATTGTTTCCAATTTTTCCAGTTAATGTGTAACAATCAGTAATAAATATGTATGTACATAAAACACTAACATCGACATCGAAAAAAAGTTTTTTTTGCCGTTATAGCGAAACATTTTAGGCCGAAAATCGAAAACGTGCATTAATTAAAGAGGGCCGTTTTACCGAAATGCCGTGAAGCGAAGTATGGGTGTATTGGAATCGTAAAATTACGGCATAATTGCTTTTTATGCTAAATCGTCATCAAACAATAATATTTACTTAAACATAAAAATAAACATGAAATTGGAAAAAAAATATTTATTTTATCCGTTAAGATTTATGAATAAATATTTGCGTGACTAATAATAATAATAGAAACACGAACTAGTCAAACGGAAGATATGCGATGTAAGAAAGTTAGTGACAGGAAAATAGTCCCAGAGGAAGGAACCAAGAATAAAACGCAATGGTGTTTAGTAACATGCTCTCAGAGCGCTGAAATAACACGATATAAGGAAACTTGCTCTTATGGGGCCTACGCCGCCTGGAGGGTCGTAAATTGTGAATACATTGTATGAAACTCGACGAATTTCCACTGCTACTTTTACGGCACGCCAATTGTAACGAACGGGCTTTGGCTATTGGCTAGTATTGCTGTTGGTTTTTTTACTTTCACTTTTAATGTAATAGAAAAAAAAAGTTAGTTATTTTCGGTAAGAAATTTGACAAAACAAAATAACAACTGGTCTTAATTATATTCATCCTAAAATATTTCACCTTAAATTAAAATACTGAGAATTATTTGAAAATTTTATAAATGTTTAGCCCTTAGAAACCGTTGAATTATCTTTGATCCAATTATCGTACTCCATCTCAATCACCGGAAAACACTTACGATAGAAATAAAATAAGGATTCATTTCGGAGAAAATCTGAATTGAAAAAGTGGCGAGGAAAATTTTCGAGATGAAATTATTTTCCCTGAAGCAAACAAACAAATGTTCAAAAGTTCAAGGTCTGTTATCTTTTCAAGTAAAGATTGTTTTGTGAAGAAGAAATGGGCAATAAATATCCCAAATTGAGTTTTATAACTTAAAATAGAATCATAATTTAATATTAACATCTGAAATGAATTTTCGGCATTCTTTTTATGTGTAAATATTTCTTCAAGATTGAGTTACTTTTTACTAATAACAACTCTATATATAATAAAAATAATAAAACATTTTTAGTACTTTTTCCACATAAAATTTATTAGATCAGGACCGGTTTCGCTCATGATGAGCATTGTCAACTGATAAGAAAAACAATAAAACAGTGATATTTATACAAAAGTTAAGTGATAAAAACAAGGTATGACAAACAATTGGTATTACAACCTAGCAAAAGAATTGAAGTAAAATACAAGGAAAATAAACTATAAATAAAAAGTTGAAGACCACTTAGCAATGAAACTATTATGACAAAAATCAATTAGGTATGAATTATCATTACCAAAGTAAAAACCAACAATTAGTGTATATAATAAATAAATCTTAATGTCTTGTCAACCAAATTGAGTTTGGAAAATCCAAACTCAATTTGGTTGACAAGACATTAAGATTTATTTATTATATACACTAATTGTTGGTTTTTACTTTGGTAATGATAATTCATACCTAATTGATTTTTGTCATAATAGTTTCATTGCTAAGTGGTCTTCAACTTTTTATTTATAGTTTATTTTCCTTGTATTTTACTTCAATTCTTTTGCTAGGTTGTAATACCAATTGTTTGTCATACCTTGTTTTTATCACTTAACTTTTGTATAAATATCACTGTTTTATTGTTTTTCTTATCAGTTGACAATGCTCATCATGAGCGAAACCGGTCCTGATCTAATAAATTTTATGTGGAAAAAGTATTAAAAATGTTTTATTATTTTTATTATAATGCCATTCCACCAAGTATTGACAGTGAACACCTTAAAAGTGAACTCTATATATTTTGAAAGAAAAAGCATAAATGTTAAGACTTTAACATGAATCGTTCCGTTCGGGATTTTAAACTATAGTTTAATATTTTGTTATTCAAGAAGTGTCAAATATAACTGTCAGTTATTTCAACCATTCACCGTTGTCAATAATATTGAAATCGACTACATAAGAAAGTTGTGAGTCAAACGATGCCGCGTTTCCGAAATAGCCATTGATAATATTTGACATAGCCTCCAGAACTCGATTCTTAATAATAAAAAAAAAACACAATTATTTCTCTCTAAGTCTAGGATATAATTCATATAGGTTCTTAGTTCCTTAATAATTGAATTTTATGAAGCAAAATCGTATACTATACGTATTAGGAAGGTACATATCTATACTCGTGTGTTTAACAAAAGGTAAATTATATAATGTTTGTATAAGTATTTTTTTAAATATGAATGGAATACAACACTATTGAATTTGATGCTTCATATAGATACAGTTTATTATTATATTATATATCTGTTGATCAGTTTTTATATCGGTGCGTTCGATTATCGGAATGTATGTAGAATTGAGCGATACCGATTGACATGCAATTAAAAATATTGCAATCAAAATCCTCAAACAACAAAGGTCTGTCGGTTACCGATTCAAAACGTGGAAATGTTAGAAATAACTATTACATAGCTCGGTGAGCTAAAAAAAAAAGTTTCGGAGATAATCTGCGGCATCTTGGTGTGCCGCGGTACTAGTTCCATTCATCACTGTGCCGTAAAGGAAAAAAGTTTGGCAGACACTGCTTTAAGGCGTCATTAAAATATAAATCTCTAAATTATATTTCTACAGAGTTCAGTATTATAACTACTAAGTGGGATGACTAGAAAAAACACCTCTCAAAAGTTGGTAGAAAAATAAAAGTTTGCAGACATTGACGGCGGCAAAAATTAGAGGGTCGAACAAAGCATCTACCGTGGCAGGTCTACGTCACTCGGTCTGTTCATTAGCGCGAGGGTATAACGTAGAACACCACTCGAAGGCTCTACGAGCGTCTACGACGTTTGTTCGTTCGAGATACGACGCGAAGCCACTTCAAACTTACTCTCCGGTGCATTCAATTGCATAACAAGACTACTCTACTCAATCACCTACAATAAAGTAATACCTAACGAATTACTCAATATTTAATCCGAAGTTTTCGTATTACTATTGACTACGTTAATATAGATTTCAGTGTATATTTTAATTATTGTACCGGAAAGAATTTCAATCAATCATACTGGCCATATAAGAATTACAATTTACTAAAAAGCTTTAAGAGCGAGTTCTTTATATATTTAAATCCGTGATGTTTTTATAATTTATGGATTTTATCAAGCCCAAAATTATTTAGCAAAAACGAAATTTAAAAACGTCAGTATATCGCAATATATCACGGATTTCAGCAACGCGCCCCAAACACAAAAACGCCCTCTACATTATTACCTTCCCTTCCGCAAAAATAACACTGATTTTAATCGAATTTCTAGTTATATCCACACCATAAGCTGTTTTATATTTTTTTAACAAGTATAATTAACTAAATACTTACGTTAATACTTATTACATTTTGTTTAGCGAGTTGGAATTATACGCAGTCATTGAATTACATATTTAAAAAGTATGTGTGTTTTAGTATTTAATGTAGTGTAAGGGTAACATGACGTTAAAAGAACATCGACCAGGCGCTATTTTATTAACCACTAAACCACTATACCACTGTGCCAGGTTCATACAATTTTCAAGTGATGATTCAGCCGTTTGGAATTATGTATTCCGGCCTACATTCTATGCACATTGGCCCAATTCTACAGCGAAAATCATTCACGAGGGCATACAGTGGGGTTTTATTTCCAGCTGCGATTAGAGTGACACGACTGTAGAAGGTAGGCGAGCAGGTAAGGTAACACGTCTGGCGTGTCAACTGACACTTCGAGTCGAAAGGATCCATTATTCAGGCGCTGTAGGACTGGGCTGGCGTTTGGCGTGGAGAGTGTCGGCGTAGTGCAGTGGAAATGTCACGGCAGCAAGCATTACGGTGAAAGCTAGGCTGCATATAGGGATTTCATACAAATCAATCTATAATTACACAATACTTTAATCAACCATTTTTTGACATTAGCAGGGATTTTATAAAATTAATCTTCATCGCTTACGATTCCTGTTTAGGCTGTATCTCAAAGTAAATATATTTTTTTAATCCACATACGCTTCCAATGTGGATCATGTGGTCTCGCAATGAAATGTATTCCAACGGAAGTTTTTCTACGAGAACTTCTTGTTAACCATCAGTAGTCCGGATAATAGAGTATATATGGACATTTGTAGTGACTAGTGACCTACTTAACGTTTTGTGTTTCCGCAATAATCTCATTCTGTTCTCTTTATTCTATAAAATCAGATATTTATTGATTTTAATTTGTTTAAACTTTATTTTTTATTTCTATGCAATATAAAAATATTTTCATTGACTTTTTTTACTGATATAATTTGTTAGCGTTATCTCTAAATAAATATATAATCTTAAAAGATCTCATCAATAAACTAAAACTCCGAGGGTTGTTTCTACGCAGCTTTGAAATATTGCCACTTAAATGTAGTATGTGCCGAACAATGTTTACGAAACAGACAGTTAGCAAAAATCAGAATAATTAGGAAGGCAGGGATCCCGAAATTCATCATTCACCATAAAATATACTCACAAAAGTAAAATTTAAGATTCTTGGAGAATTGTGGAATTCACAATGATTCAGGGATGTGGGCTTTCGGGATCCCGGGATTGATCACTGAGAAAAAAGTCAGAAATAGAGAGATTTTAAATTAATATTAAGAGAGATTTTAAAATAATCTCGAAAATAAGGTCGAACACCATTTTTTTAGGTCGATGACTTAAAAAGCCTGAGAATTTACAGATGTCACTACAATTGAAAAATGTGAGAGCTCTTTTTAGCTCGCTGGCTCAATTCAAAAAATGTTGATCGTTGGCTGACTTCAAAAACATAGGAATTTGCAAATTAGAAAGGTTGCCACCGACTCCAGCGCAAAATATTTTTTCTAAGGATTTAACGGAGTTTTCACTTGTTATCCTGAATCCCGAAATCCCGGGATTACGGGATCCCGGCATTGGAGACCCTAGTGATTACTTATTTGTAAGGAATGCAAGTGAGGATACTGTGGATCGAATAATATAGTATTATTAACATAACAGTGACGAGTGCCCCAAAATTGCACATCGCAAATCCCCACGTCATTGAGTGAGCGCCTGTTGCCTTGGTGAATAATCCAGTCGGGTTCGATGCTGTCGACGGCTCTCAATTCAATTACCTCCCGTCAATGGGAGAGGTTTAATTGAGGCGACTACCACTAGCAGCGCAGGTCCCTACACATCCCTGGGCCACTTAACCCAGTGACGTAAAATATTAATAAGACCAAGTAGATGGCTGTAATGCAACGATCGTTTTCAATGAGAGCTTTAATGGATATAAACCACATTTGGGTTACATAAATAACCATGCCGATTTGAAATAAAAAAATGCCTGATTTTATGGTGGAAAGGTTATCTATGGTGGTGTGAACGAGGCATCAAATACAATAATTTTATTTAAATATTGTAATTCCACAGATTACAAACTGTGACACGGGTTTCGCCTACTTAAGAAGCATCTACGAATTGACTATCGCAAGGTTATTTATTAATAATTTAAACATTGATTCTCATCCTGACCTAATGAATTACAAAATTGATGTTGAAGCCTTTTTCTACTGGATGCAGAGGGGAGGGAGGGGTGGATACAAAAACTAGTTAGAAATTAAAGAATTAATTTTGAAGGATAAATCACGTAGCAATATATTTCATATTTTAAATGTTAATTACTATTGATTCACTTCTGACAAAATTATCAAATTTTATTTCATTTTTAAAATGAGTTACAGTCCAAACGTTCGAAAATACGATATTATATATTACTGAAAGTACCAATCAACTATATGTTGCGTTTTATTGATATAGGGGTTCGAGTTCTGTGTTAAAAAAAATGTCTAGGTTAAAATTCCCAGGTTGTTTTTAACGATACGGTGTTCTTAAATTCTGGACATAGTTGTTCTTTATATCAAGATGACTGTCGGGTGACTTAAAATGTATGAGGTTAAATCGAAATCATTTGACATTAAATTTACGCAAATACGATGATTATAAAATAATTTCTTCAATATACATTGCCCATTTTCATTTGTTTTGAATTACTCACAAAAAAAAACTTGTATAGTTCCACTACACTGAAATACGTTGAAAAAATCTCACCTTTTAGTTCAACCTTGAAGAATCCCTGGTTTTCACTGAAACAAAAAAGAAACAAAAATAAAACGTTAAAATCACTATATTGTTTTAATCTTGCGACAAAATAAGTTAAAGAAGAGTTTTTAATGTTGTTTTTAGTTCATAGCGATTGAATACTAATCAGTCTCCGTCTCACAGATGGATGATCATTATTGGTAAAAGAAACTAAGAGAATTATTTAACATTTTTGTGGGACTTTCAATTCAATTAAACTTTGCAGAAAGTTTCCGACTGCTATCCAATTTTCTACTTACTTGGAAGGTTTTTGTTTATAAAGTTTTTATTCCGCATGACGTAAATGTAATAAAAATGGTCTATATCTTAGGACGTGCCAATACGTATTATTTCAACATTTAGAAAGTTGCTGACAGAACCGATTTTCTTTTTTACGCTTATTATGCAGATCGGCATTAGTATATAAATATTATAACATTTCCGATAGCCGTCGCCGAGTTGTAATCTTCTATAAATTATTAAAAACTGCTCAATTCAATTTAATTTAGGCATTAGGTTTTAGCAATTTTTCGTAGGTACGAACTTTCCCCTGAATGAACTTGTAGTCCGGTGTTGATATTATTAACATAATATCTTTTAATTGTTAGAACATATTTATACATAGTCAGTGGCTCGGAAATTTGATAGCGAGTTTCAAAGCGGGGCAATGTAGGCCGGCCGGATGTTTTTGAAACATCCCCTAAACATTTCAACTCACACAATCCGACACGTGAACATAATATTATTGTAAGGTTCAAATACCGTTGCATTGCATACATCTAGCACCGGTCACGCGGGGAAGCAAACTCAACAAAACAATAATATCTACAGATTCTAAAATCTCGACATTCCGACGTAAGTTTCCAAGAATCGAGACATGGTTTATATTTATTGGACGATTATTTATTGAAAGAGCAATCTATATATTATATATTTGAAGCAGACAAAGTTTAAAAAAATATATAAATACAATATATGAATTAAATAAAACAGTTATTCAACGTTTACGTGAACTTATTCAATCAATATCGATGCATGTATATATATACCAATACATAGGCGCCCTTTCAGGACATTTTGCATCTAAACTATTGTAATAATTTCTTTTATTTCAATCAATGATCATCGACGCTTTATTTCTCACACACTAAGTCTGTTTCTCAGCTTGGGTTCGCGGTGAATGAACTTCGCAGTTTGGGGTTCCACTCCCGCAGAGGTGTCTTCCAGATGCCAAGCAACCCTGCGGGAATTCACCCCTAAGTAGAAACACTTACGGTCGGTACAACACTACCCAGGCGGGTGCATGGAGGATGACAAAAACATCCGTCCCATAGCAGTGTTTGGGAACGTCAAATACACATTATGTATATATTTAAGGAAAAATAGTACAACATAGTATTATATATCGATAACAAATATTATGCTCTTTACACATTCCCTTTTGTACTTTTTTAGTCTGTATCCCAGTAATCAGATGGGTTCGGGTTTAATAACCAGCCAGTCCTGATCATTTAAAATAAACGTGGAATTATTAAGAAATAGTATTTTACTTTTTTTAATTGGGTCCCAACAACGTCAAAATTAATTGAAATATTTGAAATATAATGTTTCGATTGTAAACATTAGTGTGTGTGATATCTCGCGTACTCGATTTAATCTCGAGTGACATTCATTTAAAAAAAACTATCCTTTTTTGAATTTATCTCATGCGATTTCAAAATTTTTAATATCTGCTTTGATCTAAAGAGTGTAAATTTCCAGTTATTTTTGAAAAAAACATAAGCACTATTCTGAATGAACTGTTATTTATTTTCACCTTTTTTACCAAGATCAGGACCGCTTTCGATCATGGCAAATTATAACGAATACAAAACAAATTGTATAAATAAAACTGTTGAATTATATTTCTTACCAGTTGATAATACTCGCCATGAGCGCAACCAGTCCTGATTTTGGTAAATAAAATTGGAAATTAGTACAAATAAATATTGAGTTTTTCTTAATATAATAATCCCTTTCCACCAAGTATTGACAGCGAACACCATAAAAATGAACTGTTTATGTTTTAAATATTTTAATATACACTTTAAATTATATCAATGTTTTTTTTCAGGTTTTAATATATCAGAATATATATGAAGAAAGTTACTTTCTCACTTATTTTTCCAACATCGATCGCCGTATCATATAAGCGCTCTATTACGGGTGGAATTAATATATATATCCAAGCCTTATGAAACAAACCATATTGCACTATTTTTCAATTAAATGGATTTTTATTCTTCAAAAATAAAATCACCAGATTTATTAATCGTTAGAATATTGCAAAAAAACGTATTGTAATGTTCATCACATAGCAAGACTTCAGAAATTATTTAAGTTTCTTTCGAGCGAAATGTTGATCGCAGGCTCTTCAAGCTCACCCAGCTGCGAGAACGTACATACGCATAAAATGAAATTAATTAATTTAAGTCTAATCTCACAGTCAGCTTTTAGATTTAAATTTCGCTTTAAGGGATTAATATAATTATGAGCGAAATCATTAGGCAGTAAACATAATAATCAAATTTTAGAATATTTAATTTTACATTTGAATTTTGTCGAAACATTTAAAAAAAAAAGTTTTCAAATAATTTAATTCATTTTACGATAATATTTGTAAACACTGTGGTGTGAGTTAACACTGTGACTAGCAAAACTAGTATTTTCATAACTTATAACGAAATGCGTAGGTTTTATTTTGCTAACATAATAATAAATGATTTAAGGCAAGCGTATAAACTTATGTAATTTATAGTCTAGCTTTGAGTATATCAGATAGTCTTTAAAATTTCATAAACTTAATAAATTTATCACACTAACTATTTTTTTAGACATGTTCTATGCACGTGTTTTAGACCGCATTTATTTATAATTAGTAGTTTTTCGTAATAAACATAAAAAATCAATAAATTGCATCCCAAATGACGCGCACTGGACAAATATATTTTTTTTTAAATATATAAATATTCGAACACCCCTTGCAACTGGCGAGTCATGAGACCGACCCTTATATCTCTAGGTTTTAAGCAACTTCGTTTTGAATTCGTCTGTGTAATTAAACGTTTGAAGTTACTGAAAAACGAAACACGAGTCGCTTGTGATAAAACGTATGAATATTAATGTTTTATTAATGATTCAAATATATAGCAACTTACTTAAATATATCGTTATCAAATAAAATGTGTTTATATTTAATTTAAAATATTAAAAAGGTTAAGATTTTAAGTTTATAATTTGTGCCGCGCAGATCAATTTACACTGACTTACTTACTAGCTACGCTGGACACGTCAATAAACATTAAAATAAAACAGCTTTACAAGGTAAAGCTACAATGATTGAACCAACTCAGCAATTATTTTAAGCGCAATGATAAAGGTATTTAATTAATGTAGCCTAAGCAAACACATGCATAAACATAAAAATTACAAATAAATAATTTATACACATATTAGTATATTTTTTATGTGTGTATGTATGCTTTATATTGTATTATTGATAATATACACAAAATAAAACAAAGTAGAAGTGGCTCGATTAACACCGTGTTAATTCTGTATAATTACCAATCGAATCGTATTTTCACGAGACAGCGCCTCAAAGCAATAACCCCTCGAGTGCCGTGATTGCTCAGAACCCTGATTTTGTTGTAGGCGAACACCTTTCTTTATTCGCAGTTTTCCACAGAATTAACCCGCTTTCTTGCTTGCCTCTTTCACCTTCGGGTCGGCGGACGAGCGGATCGTGTTAACAACATCATTGACGCTTCACTGGCGTCTGTTAGACCCTCGCGCTAACGAAAGCGCTAAGTGGTTAACAACTAAGCACAGAAATTACGTAACACCGATTAAAGCTAATATACTGATCAAGTCCTAACGTTAACCGTTATGTTTATTCATATAACTAAACAAAATTAGTGGTTATCATTTTTTTTTAATCAGGGCGAATATAGGAAAATCGTCCTAGGATATGTGCGTATCTGTGCTCGATATTTAAACAATCTATAAGCAGGTGTTTACAGATTAGGTACCTAGGTCACGCTCAGTAGTACGAGAGAAATATTCGCGTAATGAGCCTGAAAATATTTTTTTTTCGGATAAGCATTTTTATTGTCAATTTGTATTTATCTGATTACTGGGCCCGATAATACACAACTACATATTTAATATAAAATTAAAATTGGAATAACAAAGTTATCAAATTCAATTTCTGTATCAAAAATAAACTTCCACAAAGTTACCGCCGAATCTATCAAAGATACTACATATTTAAGTTGTCTGACTAATGAACTTGACTGAGCAGAAAAAAAGGTTTTATAAATAAATATTTGCCTTCATATTTACCAAAGCAAATTTTAAACATCAACTGTCACGTTGTACAAAGAACAGTTTGATTTTAACAATATATTATTTCTTTAGGGTTTGAGTTTTTCGTTAATTACGCGATACACTATGTCATACCATAGATATTAATATTTTCGCTCTTAAGCCAACGGTTGTGTGCCTAATTAACGCGAATGAGTAATCAAAATGAGTAGGCCGGCAGCGGAAGAACCCATAAACCCTCTGGCATGGTTCACTGCGGACCGGGACTGGGTTTTTGCTGCGGGATATGGAGAGACCAATAAAGCGATCGACAACCGACAGTATTAAAGCGCTAATTTTATTTTACAATGTCACAATGTTTGTCACAAGACAGAAGAGCACTTATTCTGTTAGGCATTCGGAAGTAATAATGATAAAACACCAAAACGCCAAAATTTCCATTTTTTTTAATACAATCAAAAAGCACTCTAAACAAGTTTTCAAATATCGTCAAGGAACAGAATTTATTCCACATTCTCCAGTAGACGACAGTATTCTTCTTTTTCTTGGCTCTACAGTCCAGGTTGAAAACACTGGCTATCGCATTTAATATATAGAAAGAAAAATTAACGATAGAAAAGAAAGATAATAATTATTGATTCTCTCTGGAACTTTTATTTAAAATCGGAAGGGGTAAAAAAACAGTGATCCCTGTCTATGTGTACGATTGCCAATTCTTATATAAAAGTGTCCATTTGGGAATACTAAACTAAACTAAAAAATACGTGTATAACACAATTGAAATGTGTATTTAAATATATCGCAAAAAATAATCTAGATTTTTAGTTTAATCAACTTATAAAATGAATCATTGTTGATTGAGAAGCTTTGATAGAACACTATTTTTTTTTGTCCATGTCCGCTCTCAATGTGGAGCGTATGGCCTCCTAATGGAATTATCTCAACAGATTTTTTTCTACGAGAACTGTTCGTTATTCAGTCGCTCAACCTTTTTTTCAAACAGAGTAGTAGGGAAAGAAGTATAAGGTCAGGACAGGACTAGTGGTTAACTAATCCGACTCGCTACGCCCAGTTATTAAATGATCGGAAAAGGTGGGACGGAATTTGTAGACACCACAAGCACTCATGCCTTCGAACAGAAATCGATAAATCAATCGAAAAAATGCTTTTCGTACTTTGACTCGAACCCGTGAGATCTGGCATGGAAGCCCACAACCCTAACCGCTGCGCCCTAGGACCCGGTATAATAATAATCTATAATAATAAATTATGCTTAATATATAACAAGTAAGCGATAGTAATTGAATCAGTTGTAAGTCTTCGCTAGCTGAACGAAAGAATTAATGATTTTAAACAAAATATAAAAATTTACCATACGGGTGAAGAAAAGATTATGTTTAAATTGTGAAATGGTTCCCTAACCCTGCCGTTTGTGATTATTTTCCAATAAACAACAACGCACCCAAAGGATTTTCCATGCGCCAGGGTAGACTGATTGTAATGAGGCAGAGTGTGCTTGAAAGCTTTGATGTGAATTCGAAGGTGTCTTGGATGATAAAAGTGCCCTCGTGTTTTTCTCTCGTCGATGCTTATTCGAGTAAAAAATAAGCAATTGACACGGAGGGGTACGAAATACGAAGACACAATCAGTAATATACGCATTTACATCACATCCAATGTGGGATTATTATATGTTAATAAAATACAGATATAAATGACAAATCATGCATCTGTACAAGAATTTTGAGCACATGAAGAAGCATACAGTCTTTTAAGGCGACTCAGTAGGAATGCAAAACTTAAATTTGACCTACAGCATAAATATTGCACTGACTTAAATAAGTAACCACCACAATACGTATTTTTACAGTATCAAAACAAGCAAAACATTTTTCTATCTCATTACAAAAATAACAATACCACCTAACACACGAATGGGTATTTAGACAGTTATAAAGGTTTTTCATATAAAACAATTTGTATTAATATTAGATATCGACGAAAATCAATAAGTATTTATTTATCTTCATAGCAAAGACTGACAATCTAATTTACTTCCCCAAATATCTGTTGCAACAATTATATGTAACTGAAACTATACGTTAATTATATATTCCTTGAAAATGCTTTATATGAGGTGTTGCTACATGTAAGCAACAGTAAGCTATCGTACTAATAAATTAAATCATGAGACGGCTTTTGCCAAAGGTAACAAGAGACGCTAAACAAACCATACAATACAAATTTCTCAAACTTTCTCTAATATATTGAATTAGTTTTAATTTTTTATAACCTATTTTTTATGATATTGATTTGATATGATTTGTTATGATATTGATGAATACAGTTTTGAAAAATAATTTTGTTGCATAAAAAAGTTTAAAACATAATAATATTGACATCACAAGATTAAAATAGAAAAGTATTGAGTTCTAAAAGAATTATAAGCTGCAATTGATAGTTATTTCTGGTTCGCGCTATAGTTGACCATGAATTTAATCCGAAAATTATCTTAACTATGTCTTATCGTGCGAGACAAAAAACTTCAATATTTTTAAATCATTGTATGTTAAGTAATCGTTCTTAACAAATCGATTGAACATGTCGCACAGTGACTTCTTTACATTTTTTTATTAATAGCATCTAAAATGTATTGCGGATTCTATTATATATTTCTATTGACCTTTTGAATCTAAGATCCAAAATCTCAGGATGACACATTGGTTCCAGAAAGTGGCGCGTAAAAAAAGCTCATTTCATATAATTTGATAAATCGGTTTCAAATCCGTGTAAAAAAAGTACCAAAAATGTATGAAAAAACGTAACGGTTTATCCAAAATAATCGAGTAAAAAAAGTATTGGGTGTATATTTTACTGAATGCAAATAGATTTACTTCAATATTCTATAGTCTAACTCAATAAGGAAGAAACTAAATGAATATTAGACCAGATCAAAAGTAGTCATTTAAATAATTTATATTGAATGCATAGATATATTTGTATTTCTTTATATAATGTTTGAGAACTTTCTTTACTGGCAATTTGCATGTTCGATGACATGCAGGGTTGTGCCATATTAACATCTTTTCCAATATTTTTTTGTTTCTAATAATAATGTTTTTTTTTTACGTTTAAACGACTTTGTTTTTTTAGCGAAAATCTTCCCCATCTGTAAGCGGCATAAAACTTTTGAAACATAGAAATGATTCATAAATACTAATGTAAAAATGCTTTTATTCATCTATTATTACTATTAGATACAAATATCTATAGATAGAATCTCTGTTTAAAAGCATTGCCAAATAATTATTTTAAAATACTTATCCATTAAGCCAGTAGTTTCCAACTTTTGTGTTAATGCGCTTCCATTTGAAAAAAAATATCTTCGCGCCTCCCCATCCTTTATTTTCATATAGTAACAAAGACACGTTCAATAAATATTTTGGACTGTTCGCGCTTCTTTTTACAATAGTCCACGCTTCCAAGGTTGGAAATCGCTGCATTAAATTAAAGCAAGGGTGTCCAACCTTTTTTTTTTCTTAAGATCGACTTTTCAATCTTTAAGTTTTCTCGCGATCGACTTCTACCATGATTCTTGTAACAATTTTTATTTAGTAGGGGTTTTCCCTTCTTCAATCTTAGAAATGTTTATTTTAAATGCGAAATACATACAATTAGATAGGTATATGCTTACAAATAATTCAATTTTTGTATATTTTATATTTAAATTGTATATTTTTTCCAAATTCACGGAAGCTTTCGGGATCAAACAAATTATGCTTTGGAGTCGACCGGTCGATCGCGATCTACCAGTTGAACATCCATGAGCTAAAGTAATACTGGTCTTTACAAGCGTCGCTATTGAAAAATACATTATTGTATTATACATAATAATACATATTATTTGTCAGCGCTTTGGGCAACCCTAACCCCAACGCGTTTTTTTGGCAGAATAAAAAAACATTGCTTTGATTACCTCTAATATTCGTTGACCAGTGATTTAATATTTTTTAATAAAACATTTGATACGTCCACTCCATACCACGTACGATCTCAGACTGAAGCTCAAACTGATGCATTGTAGGTAAGAAAAGGCATCTCCGAAAAATGGTTACCATTTATTGGTATTATCATTATTTATTTATTTTTTTGCTTTTAAATGTAAACAATAAAATGGTTTTTTATCTCAATTTTTTTTAGAAGTATATATGATACAATTATGCTTTAAAAATCAGTCAGAAAAAGTGGGAAAAATGGTACATTTCAAATGGCTGTATAATCATTATATTCGATAAATTAGAAATTCTGCTCAAATCACTTTCTTAAACCAATCTTTATCTGTATTTCTTTCTAAGACTTCAAACTTCGGTATCTTATAATAAACCTTAAAACGATCTTCGCGTAAAGTAGTTGAAAAAAATCCAAGTCAATGTTTTACCGTGTAATCTTGACATTTTTACTATTTTCATAAAAAAAAAAATGCAATAGTGTAAAAAAGCGTTTGGAAAATTTAATTATTGAAAAAAAAAATTTTTAAGTGAACGGTTCACGAGATTTCGTCGATGGCAAACGATCGATTTACTCTGTTTTCAGGCGTAAAGGTACTATATCCTCTTAATAGAGGTATCTCAATATGTACAAGGTTTTCTACGATAGCGGTTACTCAGTTGTTAAACTTCTCTTTTTAGAGTGTTCTGATTCATTATACATTTTAAAAATCCACAGAAATTGCAGTTGATACTGATTTGACATGAGAATACTGTTGTCTCTTAACATAACAAGGGAATCGAATAAGCCTCTCCAAGTCCTCCAGTCCTCCCCAGCCCCTGCTTGGAACTATATTTTCAAAAACTAAAGATTACTTAAACTGACAAGTAATGCTCAAACAAATATTGGTTATTAAATATTTTATTGTCAAGTTTAACTATCACTAATATTCCCTATTTCCACAACTTTACGAATGAATTACATTTCGTATGAGGTCATAATGAAAATAGTTTTTATTACCGTAGTCAAAGTTTCAAGTAAGTAGTAAAAAAAAAAATAAGTCTATCGAATGTACATAAAACTGTCAACGGGAAGATTCCACTAATGAGTTTTACTGAGTCGTGACTCGCGATATTACATGTGGGTGACAAGATACAATGTGACATGCCGTTTCGAAATCTACAAAGATGACGGACAGTTTTCTTTTACTTGTATTTGATTACAACATGAAAATATATATTTAATTATGTACAAGGACAATTAACAATTTGTACACGGTAAATATGTTCCACAAAAACCCGTCTAAGAAAGTGATAGAATTCATAGAAAGTATAGTTGAGTGTATATTGTTGTTCAATCAATAAAATAAAATTCCATTACAACTCTGGCATCAAATATGAGGGAACTAGAAAATTGTAAAATTGTAATTTCACTCGATATCGAATCGATGAAAAACGCCTATTTCCGACGTCATAAATGTTATTATTAATCATTAAATATAACATTTATTTACCTTGGCGAGACCAAAACTCTACGGTTCATAAAGAAAATCTCGTACCACTACACGGACGATGAAATATTGGTTTAAAAGTGAAAGCTTTTTTTTTTAATTAAAACGAATGCAAATGTAATTAGTATCTTTGCTATGTGTTGTGGTACTAAGAACTTAAGTTTGATTTGGTTGTTTTTATTCAAATTTTGTTTCTCCCGTAATGAAAAGTTTAAATATGTGTGTAAAGACTCGACCATCAACGATACAATAACCAGGGATGTGTAGTCGTTAACTTCTCGACCAATTTTTACTAAGTTTAATAATTGAAAAATCCAACTGTCATGTTCATGTGCGCAGTAACATTGAACACTGCAATGTGCTTTTCACTGCCTACTCCACGACGTGTAGGCTACATATCGAATATAACTGTTGATTGCTGGATCAGGTTCACAAGTATTTCAACATTATTTGTACACACAAAATTTATTTGAAAAATAGCCGAGACTGGTCTATTTCTGGTGACTATATCTAAAATACCGCCAATCATGACAGATACTCCAAAGTCATGTTTATAATGAAAACACACATACGTATATATAATATTTATTGTGTGGATATAATTCCGGGAATATTTAGTCAATATAAATTTTATGTTTTAATTATATTTTAAAATATTTTACGAATAGCTCGTCGTAAATTTGAAACGTTTTATGAGTAGTTAATTTAAGTATGCACTTATTAAACCTTTATTATAAATATAACATAAAAATAATTCACCTTACAAGTTTCCCTTCGTATTGGTACTAAATAAATCATTTATACGAATTACAGTTTCGAGATGATATTTTCAAATATTTAATCTTAATGTTTAAATTTATAAAAATATACCACAACCTTAACAGATTACAACCAATGATTTTTTTCTTTTGGATAAAATCTAAAGATATAGTGGGTGAATTGTTTGGATAATTCTCTGAGAAGGCAGCACCATCATTTACCACGTTTTACTAATTGAGTCGTCTGGTATCAAAAGCAGAACTATCCCTAATTAAGAATAAATTAAACTAATGCTGTCACACTATTCTGCTGGTTATAGTGTATGGCTAGAAATTAAAAACATGTTTAAAAACTAATAAATGTGATACAAAAACGCAAAAGAAAATGATGCTTGGTATCAAAAGCAGAACTGTCCACGACGTTGGAAACAAAAGTAGAACAGTTTGGTAAATCAGGATTTCGACCAATTACAGTTACTTTAAGTGATGTCCCATACAAATTTTAAGTTGCACTCGTTGATGAGCTATGTTTAAAATTGAGTTTAAATTGATAAAACTCAAAAAGCCAACAATACGTTTTCCGTGTTTTTCTCGCAACTTCGAAAAATGGATAGTTCTACTTTTGATACTATACGACTCAATTCTTAAATTCTTGAAGACGTAAGATAAAAATGAAGTATTAACATTGAAGATTAATTTGATGCTAATAGTGCACGATAAAACATTTTTTGTTAACACGTTTCAATATACTGTTAGTGTTAAATAGATATGCAAGACATATTTTATAATTCGTATAAAGATAACTATTGCAAATAAATTTGTTTATCAAAAATAAATTGTTAGTATAAAAATGAATTATTTTATTGTGTAAAGTGCAACATTATTTTCCGCCCGAGCAAAATTAGATTTTCAGTGGAACCCCGACGTCGAGACGTCTAGCGTCATTTTCCGATTTCACCGTAATATCCGAAGGGGCATACCTACTATAAATATTCGTGCGTAAAACCAAAAATAATTGTCTAAATTTGAAGTCTTTACTCGCGGGCGCCGGGCTATCTTCGTGCCGGGCTAATCTTAGGAAAAACGCTTTCATTTCTCGGTCAGTGGATTGGAGCTGTTCACACTGTAACACTTATTTTATCGAACAAACTTTAATTATCCAACAAACATAATCAAAGCAAATTTACTCACGTTTTACCAACGCCACTAAGATACAAATATTGTTTGCAGTAATAAAGGTTACCTGAAATTTCTTTTTTTTAATTTAGTATATTTCAATTATTATTAAGAATCAAAAAATATTTTACATTGTTTCGAAAGAGATGTATACTTTTAGTCGATTTATCAAATAATATTATTTCATATAAGTGAGAAAAAAATCCTAAAAAACAGTATTTTAATAATGACAACTTGTGTTAATTTAATAAATCGTATCATAATTTTTTGCTAGTTAAAATCGTAATAGTTCCAAATAAAATCGGGGATACTATCTAATGAATTATCTCGTAATAATTATGTTAATTCAGAACAAATCTAACATTGATAATTACACTATTTAGATTCATGCAGAAAGACAAAACTAAATAAATAATCATATAAATTTCGCCGAGTCAATTAAAGTATTGAAGTGTCCTCGTCATGTAAAAAATAAAGTTATTCAATAAAGGTTGTAAGTGATACTATTTGCTTCCATACAATAACAATTAAAAACATTTTTTTGTGTCAATTGTGACATGCAGAAGACTAAATTTTGGGAATATACACGCATCGACTAGCAATGTTGGATACAAATTTATTATGGCATCGTTTTTAACAAATACAACAGGGACGATATAAATTATCAGGTCCATACGTATTCTCGGCGAATTGCCATCAATCTATTTCGGCGTGACCAATGGTTACCTATCGATCGCCTTGCGAAAGTTCAGTTCGACATTAAACGTCCCTTTTATTTTAAGCAGGTATATTAATAGGGTAGGTAAATATAATTTTGTTGTTATGATCCGGTTTGGCGACGGGGGCAGGGAGGGGGACAAACGCGTGGTTGAATCGTTTTCTCAGGACGGAGATAGATCATGATTGGCAGATGTTACATACAGCAGACAAGGAGGCGCGTCTCTTGGAAATTTGGATCAATTTGCAAAATTACGTCGACATCACACACTCCTCGTCATTGGGTGCTACGCCAGCCGACTGAAAATCAAAAATTACTCAATCCAAGTATACCGAATTACGCGATATTATTCGATTACTAACATATTAATGGCGGATGAATCTAGTCGTGCTGTTATTATAAAATTTAGTAAGATACACTAAAGGTATTCGTATAGGTTTATTTCTTCCCTCACTGCAATTTCATAAACCCGCTATACTCAGCCACAACGAAATTAAAATTTTCTTAGAAGTGGCTACAAACTGTTCAGTATTTTTACGCTCCACAAAATAAAGAAATGAATTGCCATCGGTGAAAATTGCATTCGAACAAACGATTAATAAAAAGCTCAAATACTATGATATTACCTATAGACAGGCCAACTACGCATATACATAGGTATTCGGTTTAGCGAAGTTTGAACAATATTTTGAAAAAAATGTGGTTACAAATGGAAGAAAATCACATATTATAATTGTGTATATTTTTAATAGAAGAGACAAAGAAAATTAAAATATAAAAGGTATGTTAAAATATCAATTGTTCGATAAAACTAAAGAACTGAAAAAAATGAAATGGTGTAAATTTTAAATAAGTCTTATTTGAATATTTCAAAATGATAGTCAGTAGTAATTTCGGAAATAGAATAATACATTAATCATTTTATTCGTTTTTATACAATATAGCAAATAATCTCTCTAATACAAATATCGAGTAAGTAAATGAGTTTTTAGTTAATTGGGTTTCAATTGAGTAAAAATATACCGCCATAGATTATTTATTATCGTTTTCCACAAACCGACATAAGCCGATACATGTGTTTTTTTTCAAGTAAACTTAAGTACGCCTAGGGTATGTGAATTGTTCAAAGAACACAATTTTAATTGACCATCTTCAAAGCAAAGCCACTTGAGTTAAAGATGTATCTACCGCTACCTATAAGATGATTTTTATTTTCTTCAAGTGCTTTTGCGTCTCTGCCGGCACATCTATTATATTTGATAACGATAAGGTTACTTCAAAACTTTTCGTTTGACGATGAACCTGAGATTTGTGTTGTGTTAGTAGTGGTGGTGACACTGTGGTGTTAGTTAACTATAACCTGAATAGTCAGTTGAATTTACGGGAGTTTAAAAATAAGTTAATTTCCGCTTAAAATTGAAAAAAAATAGAAATTTTAATTTACTCTCAATCCACATAAAATCTAATTCCAACATGGAATCAACCGACCGATTGTCGAATTGTTTTCACTATTTTAATAAGAACCTTGTGTCAGTTTTACAATAATTTGGTTTGCAGACAAACCATATAATGAAAACATTCTAACACGACAAAACTCTACTGACGCGATTTCTGTGTATGGGCAGCGGGAGTTAAAATTGTTTTTTATCTATTCGTTTGTAAGACTATGTAAATATATTAAGCAAAATAAGTATCTAAAAACGACACGAAAAACAAATGGGAAAATATTTTATTAAGAAAACAAAAACAAAAAATTACACGTGTATTGGCCTTTGCGAAAGTAAGCATTCATAAAGAAACGATATATTGGAAGTACCGTCGGCGCGGTATATGTAAAAATCTTTTCCAGCGACATTAAAAATAATTCTTTCCCGAAGATCTTTAGGAATAGTTTGACACTTTTAAGAATAGTCGAGTTTTCCTTTTGGCCACATATAAACCGAAAACAAAATCTAGACATGTGCTTGTTTTTTACATGCGTTTAAACTATTAAACGTGAGCATACGAATACCTAGAGATATTCAGTTAGACGTCTGTGTTAAGACATGTAAATTGTGTTTTTCGATCGATTTAGCAATAGGAAGGGCCTGCAATATTATTGTCTATTTATAACAATAATTCATCGATCTAGGAATCCAATACCGATGCTTAAAATGTTGATTAATAAACGCAAAACAGAATACAGTACTGCAATTGAGAATAAAAAATCAACTTCAAACGAATGTCGAAAATAATTTAAAGGTATAAATATTTGTAAATGTTTGAAAAAAGAGGGAATGGTAATCAAAAGTATGTTTTAGATTTGGGTGCTCAATTCAGTTCGGTTTCCCGTAGTGCACAATTTGACCGAAGTGTCGAAACATAGAATGTAGGTAGCATGAAAAAGGTTATTGGTTGAATGTTTGCCTGCTCGATAATAATTATTTGATGCACGAGAGCTTTTGAAAGCTCCGGCTGTCGAGCGACGCGGCGCGACGGTTGAAAGCTAAGACGTGTGGGGCACGGCGGCGCATAGCGATCGGGAGGAGGTGCGTGCGACGCTTCCTAAAATAGTCTCGGAGGCGCACGTGCTACCTACAGCCGGGAACACGACGCCAAACTGCTGTTTACGACTGCCAACCATTTGGAACGGCCACCAAATAATACGCACATTTTATAATGATACAATATTACTTTTTGAATAAATTAAATTGAAGCCAAATAAATATCCAATAACAAATCAGTTTTTTTGAAAACCTAATGTGAATACCAATAAAAGACTCAAATAAAATGCATAGAGGTGTTATAAAAAAAAGGGCGAAAAACTATTAAATTACATTCACCATCACGCTAGTTTGCCGCTGCATATAAATGAGTGGGAAGTACTGAAATCTTAGTGCGGCGCCTATGCGCCCGTGTGCGCCGCACTTTTTGCACACGCCACGAGCCGACCCTGGTGGGAATACTCAAAGAATACCTTTCTGCTCAGTTTCGCGGTCAAGAAAATGGGCAGATTTGAATACATTGGTTTTGGAAGCTTTCTATGCATTTGCAGAAATAATAAACGGATCAAAAATATCAATTAGAAATCCATATATAATGGGTCACTTGCTAAGCCAAACTAGCCCCAATCTCACGACTATAATATTTGTAAACGAAACTGCAAATTATGATAAATTGTTATAAATATATCGATAACATGTTTACAATTACCATCAAAGAATATTTTTTGCAAAGTAGAGGAAGATGTTTTTTGCCATTTCAACGACTTGCCGGTCCAATTGATTTAAACAAATGTTCCAATAAGGATCAAATATTTTTTATTATGCTCGAACACCTAACACATATTTATAAAACACGCATATTCAGTGAATGAAATTCATTGTTTTTTATTTCATGGAATTTACCCGAGTTATCTCGCGGTGTCCGTTTTGACGACTTTCAATAGCCGAGTATACTCGGGCGTGACCGGAAAGTGGTTAAAGGTATTGTTAGTTCTTCTTAGAACCAAGTTGATGAAATCACATTATGTCAAAGAAATAAAACAAACGTTTATTTGAAATGTTGAATATATATGATCTAAAAGAAAAATGCAAACTTTGATGATCACCATCCTCATTTCCTAAATATTTGGCTGATTTGTCTTTTTTGTCGTATTGAATCTCATATGTATGTCGTTTATCTTGGATAATTGAAATCTTTCTTGTCGCATGGAATTCGACTAAATAAAAAAAAATCGCAATATATACAGTACGTACCAATGGCAGGGGAATTTAATGCAGCTGTTCCGAAGAGGCAAGAGGTAACAACACTGGTAACGCGTTGCTTAGCAAATCCATCGCGTATGTTATACAAAGATATCTTGCGTGAGTATTATATTTATATAATATTAGTTACCAGACAATCTGGAGCTAAGCGGAAATACCTGACTAAGTCATGTGGTGTATTTAATTTGGTTCTTGGTCAAACCAGTGACAGGGAGAGTTGTAAAAAATAAATTTAATGATGATAAATCCACAATTCAGAAGATTACACGTAGTGTGATCTAGAAATGGTTACTAATAAAAATAAATTTAGCACTCTCAAATTCATATTGGTTGCATTGACGCAATGATTTTAAAGTATGTATGTTTTATACTCTCTGTAAAGTGGGATGGGAACTTCATAAAATGCACAAAATGGAAACGCCCACAATTTAAATTTCTAAGCGATAGTAAGCCAAATTTGAATTACCTTGTTATTAAAATGTTTAAAGCAGACTTGTAATTATAATCTCATAAAATGTAAATCAAAATAGTAAAACACTATATAAACATTTATCCCAAAGGTTGACATTTTTTAAATAGTTGTATGAAAGTGGCTATAAAAGTAGGTTAGTTAGCTACATATTTAAAGCGTTCAACTATATTTTTTTGTCTAACAAACGTAGATGTGGTTTCTTTCGAAAAACTCATTTTTACACAGTAGATACGTTCCAAAAAAATAGTGTATCGTGTAAAAATGTAAATTTCCCTGAATTTTAAAAACCGTATTATTTGAAAAAGGAATAACATTTTTATATAGAAAATCGTTTAAATAAAGGAACATAAAATATTATTCATAATGTGTATTTTAATTCACTAGGAAATTCACTATACGCTTCTGACTTTTTTATATCTTGGAATCGTATTAGAACAAATAGTATTCTTTCTTTTTAGTGGACCTTGTTATTTCAAAATGGTGTAAATAAGTTCGTATATAACACTATCGAAGTTATTTCACGTGAATTAATTGCGATGGATGAAGATTATAAAAAAAATACACATAAGCCCTGATCGGGGAGGGCCCTTACTCCGCCCAGCAATGCAGCTGTCTTTTCCCGGAGCACGTTTCTGCGGGAAACACGTGGACTAGCTCTGTTTACCCCGTTATAAACACAAAAAGTAAATAACTCCCGTTGCAACACAGAATTCACGAGCCGAGTTGCAACACCAC
Source organism: Himalopsyche tibetana (assembly GCA_030503985.1). Lineage (NCBI taxonomy): Eukaryota > Metazoa > Arthropoda > Insecta > Trichoptera > Rhyacophilidae > Himalopsyche > Himalopsyche tibetana. The sequence continues at coordinate 4,689,223 of JAPJYX010000014.1, forward strand.
AGAAAGGTTTCGTTTGAATTATACTGCGACAGATTTATAATCCAGAAATCGATTGTCGGATGCGGTATTAAGCTGGACAATATTGTATTGTTGAGTATTTTTATCAAGCTTTTTACTACTGGTGTTAGTGAACTGCAAATATTGCCCAAAATATGCAATTACGAAACAGTTCTGACATAAGCTTTTATATTTTTCTTATGTTAAAATAAAAGCTTCCTAATCGCTTCTGACCTTCACATAACGCTAACATTTTCAACCATATTATAAGGGCAGTTAAATAATCATACATTACTCGTCTCCCTTATAATTGAATTGTAACTAGTTAAATCTTCTGAATGGCACATTTAATTTTCGAAAATATGAACTCAACAATCTAATGAAAACATGCTTGAAGAACGAGGTTTATGATGTTAAAATTAATTAACAAAAAACATTGCAGTTTTGCGGAAGCTAGCTTATTTAAACCGTTATAAAAATATAATTATTCAAGAAAATTGAGTATCCAGTATTTTTATCTGATATTAGCAATATATATTTGGGGTATTTTGTATATAATTATTGCAGCTCATTATAATGAAACGAGTTTTTATTTCAACGTTATGCGTTACAATAAATAAATTAGAATATTTGTCAGCTACGATTAGTAATAATATACATGTAATACAATTTACCGTTTTAATAATTGTATAGAATAAAGATAATAAACATTGCAATCGAAGCACTACAAGTACAAGTGTTCCATTGAAACTAAAGCTTAGTCTACCCCAAATACAAATTCAAACGGAATACATCAAAAATCATCATTTAACCTTATAGATAGATAACAGTATAACATCTGGAGGCGCAATTTTTGTGGGGAGCAGTTTATCTGTGATGTAGAGAACATTATATGCATTATCTTTCTTATCCAAAGAGTCAATATTAAACTATATTTCTTTTATCGTCTTCCAATTTACGGTAACTTTATTTGGCCACCTAATTAATATTAAAACAAACAAGAGAATATTTTTTTATTAGGAAGTCCTTCAATAATATACTTTTTATAATTACAGTGAACTCTTGATTATCCGGCTTACGGATTATCCGTGCATGATTTTTTGACACATTTTTTTTTTCGCGATTAGTTTGGTGCATTGATTTTCGATCGCTTTGATTTGTATATAAACAGATGTACGTAAAAAATATATTTTTTATACTAGAACACATAAAAATTAAAAATTTATAATTGTAAGAAAATTTTTAAGAGATTCCTGTAAAAATCATAAATATTTATTATATGAATAAAATTATGGCGTCCTGTAAAATTTATCTAAGAATGAATAATTTGAGCTATCATTGTTCTTAGATAACATGTGCGAACCGTCTCTACCATAAACCCGGATTATCAAGAGTCTAGAACAGGGGTAGGGAACCTTTTCATTTTTAAAGGCCACATTCATTTATCTGATTCAACATAAGGCCGCAGCCAAGAAAACTTTGACATCCCCCCTCCCCTTTTTCTTTCGACTGTCGAATGGGTTGTTACGCTTTTTCCAAACGCTTGCATATAATTTTTTGATCAAAGTGAATATTTTGATCAAGTCAAAAGGTCGCAGGTTCCCCTCCACTGGTCTAGAACATAATTGTTTTGAATAATTTAGAAGAAAAATGCATACTAAAAAAAGTAAAATCGGGTAATAGATTCATAAGATGCTCCTCGCAAAGCAACGACTCGTTTTCATTCGACAGACGTCTGCGAGAAACAAAAGCTATTGACGGAACAAACCTAATGCCCTATCCACTTAGAAAAGACGAACTTTTAAAAAAGCACTCCGGACAACGGAAAACACAAATGATTTGTATGCCAGAATGGATACAAAAGGGTCTTAATTGTGTCACCGTATATTAACGTAGTTAGTACGTTCTTTATTCGGAGAGGATCATAATATGGAACACGTGTGGAATCGGTGAACGTCATGTAAAAACAATTATTTATAATACCTACAAAAAAATAATTCCATCAAATAAAATGTGTAAAAATAATCAATTAGAGAATTGCCACTAAACACGGATTTGATTTTCGTATGTTTATGGATATAATATAAAAAAATCCATCCTAATAAATACCACAATTATTGTGAAAAAACAAAGTCTCGTAAATGGATTCAACCCAATGCTTGCAGCATTATTTGAATATGAAAAATTTAAGAACAATCTATATATTATAACGAATTCAAACAAAACGAAAACAAAAAAAATATTTGTTAAAAATTTGTTTATATATATTTCTTATCAATTGATAATGCTCGCAATGAGCGAAACCGGTCGTGGCTTTTTAAATAAAGTAGAATTTAGTACAAAGAAATATTGTGCTTTTATTAGTACACAATCGTAGGCAACAGTATTTTATTGTGCTATTCAAGATGCAATATCATTCTAATAACATAAGTATGAACACAGTTAAACAAAAATAATAATCATTCAGATATTGATTACTAAATAGTTTACTGTTGATTACTTAAAACAAGATGATAATAATACCATCTCATAAGAAAGGTATCGCAAAGAATACGTCGCAAAGCTGCTTTCAGGGAAGTCTAGTCTACGGTTCGAAAAGCTCCTGGAGGGTTATTCGACGTTGACGTATATCCTGACAACTTTTAAGAAATCGCTTTACGACTCAAAAGCTTTTTCTTTCTGAACACAAGTAAAGAGTTCGCGAGTCTCATGCGTAGGCTGATATTAAAATGAATAAAAATTACAACGGTGTACTTATATATTATCATCAAAGAGCTGGATAAAAATTGTATTCATTAGTGTATATTATAATAATAAAAAACCGTCGACGTGAAAGGAGCAAGGGCCTGGAGTGGCCTTTGACTGATTAAACGTCTATTATTTTTCTTTCTTCGATGTTCGTAATTCTACGTTCGTAAAATTCGAAAATTCATAAGTTTACCCAAATTAACACTATGTTTGATAATGCAGAAACTTACGTGTGCTACGATACAAATATGTACAATACGACAACGCAATCAAATTTAAAGGAAACTCGTTGGCCGAAACAAAAGTCAACAGTGAAAGATTTCTGGGAACCATCATCCTAAAAACGATAAATTTTTTCAAAAAAGATTTATAAAAAAATCTGGAAACTATCATCATATCACAATTGAAAGATAACACATTGAAAAGCTGATTTAAAACAAGTTTCATCGTTAATACTACGGCAACAAAAACATGTATGAAGCCTCCGCGTGCATCTTGAAAAAATATTTTAACATCATAGTATAATAATGAGATCACAATGCAAGAGTCTATAACTATTTTAGAAAATTCAACATTTATGTATGTACAATGTATACACTATACAAAAAGCACTTGTTCTGTTTTAATTTTACGTAAACATAAAAGTTAATAGAAATCAACTACTTTTAATAAATTTCTAATAAGTAAATTTAAATGCTATTACCATGTTACCGCATAAAATTTAGTATTTTGCTTTTAAATATAAGGGCGTGACCTGCTTTTAAAGTAATCTTTCAAGAAAATGTGGCGCAAAAAAATATATTTTACTTGTACCGATTCGCATGAAAAAAAAAAGTAGGAACTAGAAATAATACAAAAAAAAATATTTAGAAAAATATGTCACGGTCAACAGTAGCACAAACGATCAAACAAAAGAAAACATTGAGATTTATGTAATTAGTTCTGGGCATACATTTTCGTGAAATTCATTGTAAAAAAAATGTTTTTCGTGCAACAAAAACTTTAACGTAGGCGGGTACTGTTTGCTTTCAAACTTTTGTTTTCAATTATTACATCAATATATTTTTTATACAAATGATCGCTATCAGAATAAAATTGTTAGCTTTTATTTTTCTTTTATTGTGCGAACTTCTTTTTACTTCAAACTTAAATTATCGAAAAAAAAATAACTATCAACTTCATCACTGAGCATACTATTAATTTAAGGATGGATGGATTGTGCCGTTGACTGGGCGAGGAGAGGAAAAAGACTCGTTATTAATATTTAAAAAATACTTGTTTGTATGGAAGCGACATATTCTACTAAATAATTTATTATTTACGAACTGACTTAATATACACGAGACATTATATTTCAGGGATGGCGAACCTTTTCGGGTACGCGTGCCAAAAATTCTCAAATATTATTACTCGATTGTGTGGCGTGCCAAGCAGTAAAAACAAAATAGACAAAATAAAAAATGTTTTTTTATAAAAATGTTAATAACTTATAAAACGAAATAAATTACTAATTCCCGGATTATTTAATCATTTTTTTTTTGATTTTGGAAAATGTTCGAGTGCCATCCAAATTCTCAAACGTGCCACCTCGGGCACACGTGCCGTAGGTTCGCCATCCCTGTTATATGTATATACTACGCACGATGCTCGTATACATACAAACACAACGTACTGACATACTTTTTTAGTCTTGCTACAATCAGCTTTCAGATATTTCCTTAAATCAATCGATAACAAAATAAGAACTTTTGGTCGTCTCAATATGACGTCATTTTATTTTTTGAATCCCTACAATGAGCGGTACCTCAATCGAAATAAAATTAAAAATACTTGTTGACGAGATGCCCGACTATGATTTAAGTTACAAGAACGGAATCTTTTAAAAATTTACGAACGTTAACGTTAAAAAATACGTGTATATATTTATCAATGCATGTACGAGTCGATGATTTAAAATTCCATGCGAGTTTCAAACTATTCTTTTATGCGCATCAACTATCGATCGTTAATTATTGAACACACCGACCATTATTTTTTACGATTCTCCATCAACGATCCGCGCAGCTTCTCTACAGGAATCGGAATGTTCAATTTTCTTTCCGACGCGCGAGCTGAAGGAGCATTGGCTACAACAGCTGCTACGAGCGAATGCTTTTATTATAACAGTGAGATAAAGTGAAAAAAGTCGATTTTAAGATAAGTTTTCCAATCGATTTCTCAAAGGTAGCTTTATAATGAAATACTTAAATATTTTAATTTAAAAATAAAATGGCCCGTTCGAAAGAGGTCTTACATTTACACTTACTGATATTGCCCTGTAACTCCTTCAAAGTATCAGCGAGATTAGTAAAATAACTGTACACAGATAAAACCGTTCAATTGTGTCGAAACAAGTATTTTCGATTTATCTCTTTAGAGTAGCGACATTCAATTTGCTGTTTTTCATTCAGTACAAGATTACAAAAATATTTTTAACTTAAGTTTCATAGCACCACAACACTTTTTACTGGATTCAAGACATGACATATATCTGAAAAACCAATTTATGAAACTTTCCGTACTGGCCGTGGTCGAAGACAACGACGTTAACGACGCAGGTGACTTCATTGAAGGTAAATAGAGATATGTTTATGGAAATTTCAACACAACTCGTTCTGTATTTGGCATAGTTACAGATTTTTGACTAAACATTTCGGTATTTGTCATTAATTTTAACCGGATAATCAACAATTAAGAAATGAACTAAGTCAGTCTGTAACGCAACATCGTTGTTTGCAGGCTTTTTGACGAAAAATGCCGCTACTTGGCAATCATTGTAAGCAAATAACCGGCAATAGATATATCTGCAAGCCCTATTATTTACCCTCTGATATTCTCGCATGCGTCTGGGAAAGCTCTTCGCGTTCAGTAGAGTTGTATGTTCAGTGCGCACGGCTCTAAAAATATCTTGGTTACTCAGTCGCGCATCTTGCCCCCGTACTTTTAAATCATGGGCGCCACGCTGAAAAAACCGCGTGCAGCTTTTCAAGAGAGAAACGTCTCGCCATGATTTTCTTGGTCATCATCATCAAGTATTGTCAATCAACCGAGTGCTACGATGCAAGGTTTTTGGCAAATAATATACACCGACACCCAAAACATTTGCAAAATATTTTTTTCCAACCGTGCTGTCAATTATAAATTTTAAAAAAGTTTACGATGACGATTCAATTATTTAAATTCACGCCTACTTTAATATTATTAAATTCATGGTATAGAAATTCAAATTGAATTTAATATTCAAATCTTTATTCCAATAACCGTTCGGGTGAAATTGTTTACTAACGTATGAAATTTTGTATGAAATTTATTTCGTTTATTGACAAACGAAGACAGCTGATCAATAATACATTGCTAAACTTACTGATAATAATTAAATTCTGCGTAAATCTATATAAATATATATTACAATTATATAATAAAGGGTTTTAACTTTATTGAATCTAGTGTTTATAAGGAAAAGAAAACATTGAGATATGCACAAATACTTGAAAAAGCTAACATTATACCAACAGTGACAGATTGAAGATAGTAGTGAAAAAGCGAAATAAAAACGATGTTTATGGTTAAACAACGTCAGTAAATATCCCAATTTTTATTTTATTTGTATTTTTCTGCTGTGCTGTGTCGCCAACACTGTCAAAAAGTCGCCTTCAAATGTTGTATTTTTTATAGATGTAGTTTTAAGTTTTTTTAGTGGGAAATTTCTTGCATTGTGGACTAAGACATCGGCTTGTTCGTGATGCAGCCGAAAATTATTGTTTTAAATTAATTGTAAGTATGATTCAAGTGTGTGTGTGTTGAGTTCCGAACCACAACAGGAGTATGTAGAAGAGCATGCCGCCCCCGGGAACATATTTTTCTCGGCACTCCCGCTCGAGCGCCGCGACGCCTTCTCGAACGTCTGTCCGTTGGACGCGTGCCAAAACGACGGCGGTAGCATCTGGCGTAGTGCCAGCATCAGCGGCGGCGCGTGGCTTTGACATGCGTCAGGACATGCATCCAGGGCTGTCCACACCCACGAACAACACAATAATCGTTTCATACCGTACCATTTCACCGGCTGAGCATTTGAACTGTTTTTTTTACATTTGAGAAAAGCTTTGCAGAAATTTTATACTAATAAATGGTTTTTATTGAATTGAACGTTTAAATCATAATAAAATTTAAATGAACCCCTTAATCAAATGTATAAATAGAAAAATAATTGTTAATTCATTTTCATTTACAAAAAATATTTTATCAAACGCAAATACATTTTTACGATGGATTCATCGCTGATTTGCCAGAAATCATTTTTTGTTTTACCTTAAAAAAGCGGAAGACGTGGCAGAATTTGTTACACAACCAGTGGAATAACAAAGTTACCAAAGCTTATATCATATCGCAAAAACAATAAGTAGTACTACTTTACTCCTAGAATATAGATTTAAAGTATTATAAAGATGTTTTTAACAAGGAGATGCATGAAACCAATGTATTACACTTCCTTGTTTGAGAAAACGTAATACAGAGAAAAGGCTCATACATAATACTGGTTACTTTATATGAATATAATCTTCTAACATACACAATAGCATTAGCAAACAATAAAAATTATTGGTACACAAAAATATATTTAACAAAGCAAATGGTCATTATACATATTTTTGTTTATAATCAAAACTGTGAGACCACTCAGTCACTATTATGTTATGATTAGTAGGTATTCAAACTAGAGTAAGTTTAATTTATTAAAAATATTTTTGTCTAAGCCGGCAAATGAAATTTTATTATCAATAGTTACACCAATTTTTTTTTGTTGTAAATTAGTTACCGTAAAAGAACGCTTGATATATATATATATATATATGTAGCAGATTACAAAAATTAAGCACCTATCAATGTTACGTATTGAAATTTTTGTTGTTTTTGTCATTTATAAACATAGGTCGATACTTACGTAAGTTATCAATCATAAAGACTGTATAAAAAAGTGTTTCGAACAATATATTACGCTACCAACATTCTTGTAAATTGCGTACAATATGTATAGGTAAATTCAAATGGCAACCCTGCAGGTCAGACATTAAAAAACAAGGCGCATATGTGTCCATACACATAAACATAATATGTGTACATTCACACGCATCTGCGGCTACTGAACGCAAGGTCCATCGCGCTTGCAGAAAGCAACATACATCTCGAGCTATGGTCTTATAACTCCTTCATAAAGAGCAAAAAGATAAGAAACCAATAAAAAGTTATGTGTAAATCCATTAAAAATACATACAGCGTACTTACATTAATACATGCGTACAGGTATGTTGATATGTATTTGCACGTATTCTTTGAATTATTATCCTTTATTCGGGTACGTGGAGCAGCGGTCAACGTCGTTAGCTTCCGTAATGGATCTCAAGGTTTCGGGTCCCAGTACGAACGGTGTTTATTCAAAGGCTGTTGGGTGTTTGAGATGTCTAAAAATTTCCTTCCACCCTTTCAATTCTTAAATTATTGAGCGTAGCGAGAGTAATTAGAATACCACAAGTCCTGCCCTGGCACAATCTTTCTATCCACTCTTTTCGAAAAGGACGTTGAGCAGTAGAGTAACGAACAGGTCTCTTAGAAAAAAAGCTTTTGGCGGTATACCTCCATTGGTAGTAGGGCGTCCAATTCCTGCGATCCAAGATCTCGAAGTCACAGGATCCCGATCAATTGTGCAATCCCGGGATTTCGGGATTCACTATAACAAGAGAAAATCCGTTTATTCCGCTAAAAAAATATTTTGCGCTGGATTCACTGGCAGTTGCAGTTGCAATTAGACTTTCTCAATTACTGACTTTTTTCCCAGTAATCTTGGGATCCCGAAAACCCACATCCCGAAATTTTCCGAGAATCTCAAGCAATTGTGACATAATATGGTGAATGATCGATCCCGAGATCCCGGGATCGAAAAATTGTGAATCCCGAAATCCCGGGTTCACAAAAGGCTCCGGAATTGGATGTCCTTATTGGTAGGTCATGTGATCCACAGTGAGCGCGGACATGGATAAAAAAATCTTTGGAAAATATGTCCGAAAGGTAACACCAATATTTTTGCACTTAGGAGTTAGGTGTGCAACATATTTAATTTAAGTTTATATAAAATAAAATATACATACATGGAGATAATATTATGTTTGACAATTATTTTGTATTATTATTTAAAGCAGGAACTTAAGATAATGGGTTTTTAATACTTTCAAATTTTGAAAACCTTCACATTATAAACTGGTGGAGGCGTTTTATAAATTTACCAACTAAGAAAAAGGAAGGCATTTTTTTCTAAAAATTTGGACGCCGTGCCGTTACTTTCAGTTTCAGTGACTTTGAAAATATTTTCTTTTGAAATTTATAAAGCGTTTTGACGGACGGCTGTCAGTTGTGAAAAATATTTATTTAACGTGACAAACTAACTCAGGTGGAAATTTGGAATAAAAGACAAACCGTAAATCGTTATAAAACACTGTAAAAAATGACTAAACGATATTCCATGATACTTCCTGTCTTTTCACTATAAATTCCTAATATATGCTTCTTTTGTTTAAATATTCTATTAAAGATATCGTAAATAATATAAAATACGACAAAACGAACCGTGTATTATTGCAATGGAACATTTGAGAATCTACTTCTAAAATGATTAAAAAACTTTTAGACAATCATGAAAAAATGGCGAATCACACATATTCTTCAAAATAAAGCAAATATGCGGTGAAGTGAGAAACACCCAAAATAAAAAAATTACCGTCGGCAAATTATCTAATATTGACTATAAAACGTTTTAATCGTGAAAATTTTGGATTTATTTGATTTCAAGGTGAGATCACTGGAATATAAGTAAGTATAACATACTTTATAATTATACATAATTAATAAATAAAACAAGTCATTAATTAGCACAAATTCAATATTATAATTGCATACAGTATGACAAAAAGACGAGCCGGTGTAAGAAGATATTTTACTAGTATTTTCCTGACCAGTGAATCAAAAAAAAATAACAAATTTAATTTTATATTAAAAATGATTTTTCAAAGCCACAGCGAAATCCATTGAATTTCAGAATCGTTTTCTCGTCGAATTATGCCTGTGGTTTAGTCAAAATTATTCAAAGCCCTCTGCATGGCCTTGAACAAAACACCTGCGATTATTAATAGACGTTAATTAATCAGAATAGCTTATGAAAATTAGATAGTTTGCCATGTCGGTGTACATTACATACGTCATATTCGCGTTACGCTCATTACACGTGTCAAACACAATTATGCGAGGCCCGTATCTACGAGCTGCCTAAGCCGCTTTCTCGATGTCAGCCCAGGCTGTATGGAAATTCAATTAACACAAAACCGCTTTTCCTTGCTTTATAATGAGCTAATGGAGTGGCACGGTTTGCTTTCTCGGCGAATATATTAACCCTTCGCTTACCAAGCAATGATTTATCACCGCTTATTGGGACTCACGTTGATGCGATACAAAATTATCTACGGAAAGATATCGAACTAGTAATTGTTCCAACATGAGAGTCAACACTTTTTACCTGTGCTATGTTAGTATATATATATTTTAATATTGTTTAATTATTGTTGTTTAGGGATTAAACTTTGACGTTTCAATCGATTTTTTGTGTCTCTGGTAAAATATTTCATGTTCTCACGGCGTTAATTTCAGAAGGTGATATATATTTTTTAAATTAAATTATTGATGTAAGTTTCCAAGTTTTTAAGTTATTATATATGTGTGAAGGGATTAATCATTGACATTTAAATGGATTTGATTTTTTTCTGGTAAAATATTTCATATTTTATATTTCAGGTGATATTTTTTTGATTTTAAAGCAGGACTCGAAAAGGAATCTGCATTTCATAAGCGCTACGTGAAATGCAAAGATATTGTGCGTAGTCAACCAATGCAAAATATTAATCTGTAGTACTTTATTAATCATATACAGCATATTGTTTCCAATGGGTAACATTTTTTTTTTTGACTGAGCTCAAAAAATTAAATATACATGTATAATCTTTCTTCCTTTGAAAATTGTGATTTTTTTTAAAATAAAATACAATTAAAAATATCCCATTGAGTGGTCAGGTCAAAATCTAATAAATACTTTATATTCGTACAAAAAATAAATATTGTAAACGGGTTTCGTAGGGAATAGATGTAAAAAATGAAAATTCAGCGATTTGAAATAAGCCAATCGAAAGTAAAACTTGAAAATGTTGATGAGAAGTTTTCTTTTGCCTCCCGTTTTGTTTTGATTCCGCATCGTCGGCGTCGGCGTCGGGACGGCAGCGGCAGCTGTTGCTCTCCGCTAGTGTAGAGAGGGACAGAAAGGGAGTGCGAGAAGGCGGGCAACAGAGGGGAAGGAACTACAGATCGCGCCATAAATGGAGAGCGTGGACGCGACGCAATATTGTTAGTGTTGCCATATCAGTAAGAAAAAATTAACTTCATAAATTGCAAATAATGTATTTGAATAGTATACATTTTAAAAGATTTATAAAACTATGGAAAAAAAAAGAAATTTTAATATTTCTCCGCCGGATTCGAAGGTATGATAACACTAACTGTGTTACTGTTTGATACACGTGTTTCGTCTCTTTGAGATGCATCTTTAATCAGAAGATGTTTTTTTTACTTAATGCTTTCGTGACATTTTGCACGTCATTATTTTCGTTTTATACGCATTTTTGATTTGAAGGATTTGTATAAAATAAGGCTTTAATGCGCCCCCCCTCCACTGCTTATATTAGTATAGTTTGAATCATTCTCTTATCATACATAAACAAGAGACTAATCAGGACGTGTGATCAATTAAAATTGTAATTATACATCTATACAAATAACAAAATAACTTGATTGATAACTACATAGTAAAGTGCATAGGTATGTATTTAAATTTTTAAAAAATATATGATTTTGAATTATTGACAAATGTAATTTTTTAAATTAATAATTTGAAAAACATGTTTAGAAAAACGAAAGTTTCCACGTTTTTTTAGGCTGAACCCGCATTAAAATAGTATGTATTGTTTATTCGTACGTATTTCTTTTGTACGATAAACAAATTTTTACCTTTTTGATTTAAGTGTGTTTAATTTATATAACTTGCTACTAGAACGTCACCTGAAAATGGCCGTAATATGTATATGACATAACTCTTGTGGAACTCAATATTGTTTTACATTATCACGAGCTCTCCTTTGTTGATGTCAATTCTTTACATGTATATACATGCTGGAATCAATATCAACAATCTTTGGGATTTGTGTGGATTGAATTAGCTTAAGTTATAAATCAAACTCAACGTATTAAATTCGGGGCTTAAATGATGTGAAAATATTAAAGGATATTTGTTAATATCATAATATCGATGTGTGAATTGAAAAGTGGCTACAAAACCGGTAATCAGACATCTTTTAAGCAATCAGGAAATGAATTAAGGCAGAAAACATCGAAATTTAAGCTTAAAAGTGTCGGTCGTTCGTAGTTATAAAATAGTCGCTGTGGCAACATTCGAAAATCTCTGATGAGGACGGCGTATCTTGTAACTTAAGCCAACGCGATGGCGATCCGAGCCAATACCTTTATATGGGGGAAATCTGAAACTATTCGTTCCCCTTCCGCTTTTCCTCACTTGAGCATTATCAACAATTAAACAATGAGCCAGCGCACAAGTTATATGGGCGTGTTGAGATGATAGTTGTCAAAGCTCCTTCTGCAGAGCCACTCTCATCAACCTGGACTTCTTACATAACTACTATATGTACGCATCAGTTACATCTTTTGACGGTGTATCTTCTTGAAGCGATGGCTTCATTTATTAAAATATAATTATTTAGAACCCGGCCCTCCCCTTATTTTTTTTTAAATATTACGCTATTGATTATACGTACAACACACAATGAATTTCTTGATAAAAAAAATAATAATTATATAACCGATTTTAATGCAGAATAACTCAGATACATTAACACAAATAAATCAACACGCCCGACTGATTGCAATTGCCCACTCAGATTTCAACAGCACCCCACAAATGTTAAATATTTTAAAACAAATGAGGATTTTATCAATACCATTTCTTCTAGGTCTATTTTAAAATCAGTAATATAAATGTCAAATAAAATTATCTTTCACCTAGCTGATACAAAAAAATTGGGCGTAGCAATAGCGTTATAGCTAATAGATTAGTTAGCTACTAGTTTTGTCCTAGCGACCGAATAATGTGCATCCCTAGTTCGTAAGATACTACTGTCAAGATAAGCTGCATTATGAGCCCACGCCCTATATATTTCGAGGCTAGAGTTAACGATATAAAGATGAGGATATGTAGACGTATTGTTTGACAGCACAATTTAGTGACTGATAACCAAGCTTTTGGAAAGACTTTCAAATCACAATAATCATTTAAAAGCACTGAAAGCTGTTCTGTAACTGCATACGCCCAGTCAGGGTTGTTTATTGCCCTAAGAAAATAAAGCTTTGCGATATTGAGTCGTGAACCTTAAATGAAAAATCACACCATGTCAAAAAGAAATTTCTTATTTATGAATATAAATAGTGCAATAAAATAACATTAAAAAAAAAAATTGAAACATAACAAGTCTCCAAAAAATGTTGCAGGATAATAAAAATAAGCGTTAGGCAGATTTCTTCCAAGATATTGTTATTGGCAGCTGCAATAATTGCATATGTAGCACCTTGCATCTTAAACAAAAGTCCACACTGCAGCAGAGTCAAATAGGCAGTATAAAGCAATTATTTTTTCTGAAAGTCTTCGACACCAGGTGCGTCAGGTCAGGCACGTGCACGGATCTGAGGACGAAATTTCGACAAGGTGTGACACGTGCGCCGTTTCATAAAACAATACAAACCGTGACGCCGAAAACAATAACGCTCTGATTATTTTAATAATTGGTCGCCGTTTCATGGGTGTTTGCATCGGACAAAAAGCAAGCGCTTTTCTGAACAGGTGGCATTGTTGGTAAAGTTTAGTAAAGCGCAGCTTTTGCACCTTTAGTGCTTTGAGCTTTAACCTTCAACCAATTTGAGAATCGTGTAAGAAGTAACATTTGTATTTTCTTCAACTATAACGATTTACTGTATTTCTTTTTCAACTTTGACAATGTAAAAAAGCAATTACTACACTCTGCAATGCAGTCAATATCTTTATCCATTTTACCTATCTTACAATAACAATGTTGTTACAAAAACAGGGTCCATTGCAATATCCATAATAAAAAAGCTAATTTCAGTTACCGAATAGTAACACTCAATAGTTTACATTCTACCATGTAAAGGCGTCGAAAGTTAAAAAAAACCTAAATAAATTCGCTCGAATATTGTTTTCCCAATCGATTTGTAAATTGTATAGAAAGGTATGGATATATGTGATGTTTTAATTCGCGATCATCCAACCGATACTTTATCCATAGCTCCATAGATTTATTCTCATACTCACTAAGAAAAAGTCCTCTTTGACAGCTTAATATTGAAATACTTTACATTCGATGCGGAAATTTCATTAAAAATATGAATAAAATAAATCTTCTTATTGATTGAATTGGCATTGTTAGGAGTACACTGTATAATAAATAATAAGGTAAACAATATTAGTTTCCAATATTATAATGTTTTATTTGATAGCTATTTCGGCATCACGCCATTTACAGTACTAAATAATTCAAACGACATCGTGTTGAAATAGCTATCAACTATTATGAATTAATCACTATTAATGTGTCCCTCATCACGAGCACTGTAAACTAGTGATCAGTTAATGAAAATTCTCGTAATAAGCGAAACCGATCCTGACCATAAAACCAATGTGGAATTAGTATAAGTGTTTTTTTTTTATTTTTTGATACTATAAATTAAATAATTATTTTTAATTTGTTTACTAATTTCAAAATTTTATGAAATGATCATGCTCGGTTTAGTTCATCGCGACACCTGTCCTGACAATTACATAAATAATAATATACAAAAGAATAGCTAAATATAAAATAGATTATACTTATTATCAGAAATATAAACAGTCAACACTTTTGAAGTGACCAAAAATTCAGATATTTCACTTCAGTAATTTGAAAATGAAAGCTTAACATTATTTACTTTATAATATTATTTAATTAAATTTTAATAAAATTCCCTTAATGTTACCCATCTGCAGAACAGCTGATGTCAGTGGCACGCGTCATTAAGAGCCGTCATCAGATTAGTGAGTCGCTGGAGAAGAACCCAAATCATTTTGATTGACACAAGCCTGGAATACCTACGCTAGATTGCCAACGACTTTAATTATTATCACTCATACATGACCGGATTACGAGTGGGTGGTGGACACTTCTGTTAATCCAGCCATATACGTTTATTTCTAAACACACCATACGAATGTATAAAATGAGTACAAATGAATATTGTGGTTTTTATTATTATATAAGTTAATCTATTGTTTTGTATACTATTTAAGTTTATCTATTTTTCCAAGCCTTACAAATAAATAAATTAAATATATCCGATTATAAGTGGAGTTTTGAAAATAGTTGTAGCCGTTTTGCAAGTAAAATTGAATCCCCCTGGGCAATAGTATTTATTCACCTTAGAAAAAAACTATTTTCAGTGTTTGAATTTCCAAAAATAAATATATATTTTTTTAATATACACAATTTAGGCGCGTATATTGGTATTCAACGTGCTATGAATCTAATAATGAGATAAAATAAATGAGTTTTTAAAGCCATACGGATTTTCAATATGTCAATGTGCAACTGCTATCCCCACAAAGGGTCAACACAAATCAGTGAAGTCAATAAAAAGTATATTTTAATTACAATGGCTTAGGTGTTTTCGTTGGAACCTATTAGTCCACTGTGGTCTAGTTGGTTAGAGCTTGCTCTACTGATCAGGTGGGTTTAGGTTTCGATTCCCGGTAAGGTCAAAGTCAAGTTTATGTTTTTGTCAATTTCAATTTGAGACCGAAGACGTTGGTGAAAGATGAACCACGAACATAATTTAACAAATAAAAATACATTTTTAAGTATTTTTAAAAAACATTCTCAAATCTCGCTTGATATCATACGAAATATCATCAAAGTAATGTAAAACTAAAAATACTTTTAAAATGTATACTGTTTTACAAAATTAAATTCAATATATTCATTTTCCAACCATTTTGGAACGAGCAAGGTTCGGAAATAATAGCGTCAACTATTCTATATGATTTTAATAGTATGGGTTGCTATAATTTCGTTTCAGGTGAAATGAATCCTTTGACGTGTGACTAGTGGATGATCTTTGTGAGTGCATAGTGCATGCCAGCATTCAGCCAGTCACCTTTCAGCGTCTTCGGTGCAGTTCTCTCACAGCAGATCTTTGTTCTTAAAATAAACACGACATTATAAAGATTCCGCTTTAGTTCTTTGATGAATATTGATTAAATTTAATGACTAGTTTGACTTTTCAGTGATAGTGAAAGAAAATCGAATTGGAGGGGCCTCGATAATGTCAAAGCTTTTTTATCCGTAGGTACTTTATACTATTCTTTCTGCTAACAAAAATGCACAACAAACTTGAACTTTTTAAACTACTTTAGTTGGTTGTTGTTTATCAATATGTTAAAATTATTAGTATGTATTTTCACAAAAAGGAATTAGTATAGAAAACATCAGAATAGGTAGTCAAAATTGTACTCGCAATAAATTGGGCACATTATAGGTGAAGTGAGCCAAGTGGTATTTTAGATTAAAAAATTAGTTGCGTTGTAATATTTCACAATTCTTTAAGTATCGTAAAAGTGAAGTAACCTCAGTTTATACACATTGCAATAGTGTTATATCCGTAAAATAAAAATATGCAATCCACCAAAACACTAAATAAAGATGTAATTGTACTTAAGTCTAAGAAAAGGGTTATACCATTTTACTAGTGGCTCACTTCACCTCTCGAGGGCTCAATTATATCACGCGAATACACCAGGCATGTCGCAGGAGCAATAACCCAAGCTTTTTTTATATTTGTTTTGTGCCCTATTGCACATTAAAATTTTGAAGAAAAAAAAATATATTTAAATCATTTCATATATTTGGCTAAATGTCAAAAATGCATGCATACAGATGAGAAAAATATCTAAAAAGGAATCGAAAGTCGACGAAATTGATCATGACAAAAATACGTTTGATTTTATCAAAATAATACTTCCAATTGTGATATTTGTGGTTTTAACTTTTTGGCTGCCGTAGATAAAAGTACGTCTGTAATTTTGCAATTATTAATTTAGTTACGTATTGACGAGATAACTCGTCGTGTTGAGCACGAAAAATTTGACGAGATATCTCGTATGTGGCAGTGATCCAGTTAAATAATTAATTTCACCTTCACTGTTTATTAAGATATTGCTTTCAAACGCAGACACGAGTTTTGCAGGCCATGTTGGCTATTTGATTTTTTATAAAAAGTTGCTACGGAGTTTTTCATTTACCTTGCTATACCTTGACAATTAAAAGCACGAAAAAGTGGTGCTTGGATTACATTAAATACTCATACCCAGGTATTTGATTTCTACGTAGTAAATATTGGAAGAAGGAAAATATTATTCAGTTCTCAATAACGTTTAAACGAATAATTGGAAATAGCCCTTAACGGGGACAATATTAATTATGAGTCAAATATGCTTCATTTACCGTCAATTGATAGCTTAAGACATTTGCAAAACAAAAAATTTAAATTTGAAAGTCAATTAACCGAAAATAAATAAGCCTACCTCCAATAAATGATTGAATAGGTATCAAACAAATAAGTCCTATTAAATGTGTCCGAGCACGCGAAACTTTCGCAAAGCTCTGCCCGTCACAATTTGGTGCTTACACCCACGCGGCCAAACTTTCAATTTCATCAGTGGAAAGTGTATTTGGAAGCTTTCAAAAGCTCCGCCATCTCGTCGTCAATATTAAATTTTTAGAGTAAATAATCTCTTTTCGAGACGAAAAACAAGCGACGCTATCAATCCTGAATCTTGCTTACAGTAAAATTATGAACTGAGATTAAAAATAAATTATAATGCGATGAAGTATAGTTGAATTACTGTTTTATTAGAAAATAAAATATCAAAGTGGCTTCAGACATTAGTTTATATATTTGATCAGGTTTTTAATCAAAATGAAGTTATTTATTGGTGATTAATGAATATGATTTTTTTGTTAACACCTCCGTATCCATGCTGTAGGCATAACCAGTTTAGCCATTAAAACATTCAATATTTCTCTAAATATTGTCAATTAGGTATTTCTAGAAAAAATAGTTTTACATCCAAATATACGTAAATAAATTCAAAAATATTACGTCTTTTAAACAAAATGATTGATATTGTATTGCTCAGGAAGGGTCTGCGTTCGATTTCCGGTCATTCTATTTTTTTTATCAATTCAAAATTTTAGACCTAAAACGTGGGTTTTTGCGATGTAAATTCTCTGAATGACTTACAAAAAAATATCAACTAGTTTATGAGCATTCTACTTTGTACAAAATGTTTCGCTTATTGGCATTAACTGTAATGCCAAATATATTTTTAAACTATAAATACTAGAATTATAATTGCAGAATATGTTTAAATATCAAATAACACAATACATCGTAGGTCAAAGAAATGTTAAAGTCAAAAATATTAAAAATTATAGGAATATTTTGTTTGAATTGTGTCAAACATTTTTTATTTCATTAAAGAGCAAACATTCGAAACCAACTTGGGCAGAAAGCCGAAAGATCTGACCGCACATACTCCATACATCATTCAAGTCCTGCCAGGAATAAGATGTGATTATACAAAAAAAAAAACAACAAAAAACAATTGACCCAGTCTGGTTTAAATGAGCAGCATACAATTTTCAAGCGGAATTTATTGTCATGAATGGTAACGAATCATGTTTATGACTTCGTGAGCATGTTAAATTTGCTCAACTTAAAAGCGATAGTCTCTCCAAAACTTGTAATAAACTTTTCAGATACTCCACTCACAGAATCTCCCCCACATAAACGTGTACCCCTCGCGAAGTTAATGGCACATGTGCGACATTTATCTATGCCCCCTTGTCTTGTCTACCTCAGCACAGTGGCGGCTGCACCAACTGTTGATCGGGGGGTCGTGCGGTATTACCCACGGAATTGAATAATCTCCGAAAAGGTGAGACTTGGCCGGAAACGGATGCAGTTGCCGGTAAGATGCGCTCGGAGGAGGGTCGCCGTTCGTATGGGAGTGAGGGGGAATATCTAAACGATATACTCGCATGGGTGATACTCTTGTACTTAGTTGCCTGAAAAATGTCACGTATTAACATTTAATTTATCATCGCAAATAATAATTTTTTACGTCCACATATACTCTAAATGTGCTCCTGTTTAATATGCTTCACCGAAAAATATATCGTTTAATATTAAAATCATAGCATAGGTAAGCGTTGTAAGCTTCCATGCCGGATCTCACGGGTTCGAGTCTCAGTACGAACAGCATTTTTTCGAATGGTTTATCGATTTCTGTTTGAAGGCATGGGTGTTTGTGTTGTCTAAAAATTCCCTCCCACCTTTCCGATCCTTCAATAACTAGGCGTAGCGAGAGCGAATAATTAACTACTACTTCTTTCCTAGCTTTATCCTTCTACTATCTTTGGAAAAGAAAGGTTGAGCGACTGAGTAACAAACAGTTCTCGTAGAAAAAACTTTGTTGAGATACCTCCATTTGGAAGCCATGTGGTCCACATTGGGAGCGGACATGGATTAAAATAATATTGTTTTTTTAGCAAACATCGATGAAACAAAAATGCTGTTTGTACTGGGACTTGAGCCCGCGAGACAAGTCACGGAATCCTATGACGTTGACCACTGTACCACGGACCCGACAAGAATACATATTGTATCATCGCTATTCAAATGTAATATATTCGGCTCAATTACTGGAACATTATTCGTCAATATCTCCAAACAGAAATGTAAATTGACAGTATGCGGGATGACGTCAAAAAACTTTTTTGTGCTTTCTGTAAAATGTATTACGTGGGGGTTACATCACTTCGTCTTTCCAAAGATATATTTGTAATGAATGCTTTTTAAAAATATATAAGTGGTCTGCGGGATTCAGAATTGTGACTTTAAGGGTCCGTGATGGCGATCGCTTAATTATAGGATAGGAAGATACTAAAATAAATCGTTGTCATTGTTTATATTGATATCCTAGATCCAATGATCTAACTTAAAAACTCTCCGACATTCTTAAACTGTTGAAAAAGAATCAAAGTATTTAAGTACAAAAATTTATTATGTTTTCTCGACTTTTATCTGTAATAAATAATTTTATAATAATATTAAATGATTCAGCTGTTCGATAGTTGCTAATGTATTTCGCGCTTTACGGCGAACCGGCAGATGTCAGGATTGTTCGTCAATAAAAATTTCGCGCTGTTCCATTTGGCAAGAGTCCCACCGCCTGGCAGAACATGCACAAACAGACGGGTATCAAAACAAAGAATAATGCCTATTACTTATATTCCCCGAACGGAAAAACTTTTGGCATGCATTTGGCATTTTCAGCCAGGCAGTGACGTGTTACAGTCGAAGGCGGCGTTAAAAAATTAACGACACAATTAAAACATTATTAATCAATTTAAAAGTATAAAGATGAAATAATAATTGATACTAGGAACTAATAATACTAAAAATCAAGTTCAAACATAGCTTTACTGTGACTAAGATGTATTCGCTTAATTATCTGACTTGAAATAAGCAAATTTATTGATTATCAAATTTAATGCAGTAATCCTATTGTCGGGTCAGCGGCGCGGTGGTCAACGCCGTTGGCTTCCGTGACAAATCTCACGTGTTCAAGTCCCAGTACGAACAGCATTTCTTCAATCAATTTGTAATGTCTAAAGAATCCTTCCCACTCTTCCAATATCAAAAAATGGACCGTAGCGAGAGCGATTGGGTCACCACTTTAGTTGATCCTGTCCATGACCTTGTTTTACTATTCCTACTGTCTTCGTCAAAGAGACGTTGAACAACTGAGAAACAAGCAGTTCTCGCAAGAAAATTTCTGCTCGGATACATACATTAAGAATTCGTATGCTTGACATTGGAAGGGGATATGGATAAAAAAAACAGTTTGTATGAATTCGTAGGCAATTGTTGCGGTAGGTGAAACTGGTCCTCGTCTTTATTTACAATAAATAGCACAAAAGGTATTGCGTTTTATTTTTCCTTAAGCACATTGGTATATGGCTCTATATCGAAATATGACTACAACTAAAGACAGCGTTATATTGCGTCCGTTAAAAAAGACAATAGGATTAGTGAAGCTATTAAACATCTCGGGCGACTGGTGATCTGCGACCAACCATGTATAATAAGATTATGTTTTCTGACAAAAGGTACGTATATTTTTGAATATTACTTTTGGAGTACAATGGAAATTTTCTACTTTACACTTGCCGCCACTGATTACACGTATTTCTTCAATAAAAAATCAACAAGTGGCAAATTTTAAAAGCCCGTGATTTCATTTCGGGAATCAATGCCAAATAGTGACGTCGTCAATGTACAAGACCCAATGGATTAACTTAATATGCATTGAAATAAAGAAAACACTTAATGCGATCCAATACATGGACTTGATATAATATAACTGATTAAATCTCAATTAAAAATAGTGATTATGTCTCTTTGACCGAAAGAAAAATTAATTGCATCATCGATTTAAACACGGTATCTTTCATTGGTGACGATGTGGAATTGGTTTGCGAATAGTCTTTAATTATTATACGAACAGAGCACAATGGAGTGGATACATAATGCTGGCACACCACCAGCTAGCTCAGTGTTGATATCGCCAAAGAATCAAATGTTGATTTATTCAAATACATTGTAAGGCTGGGCATCGGTGTTCGTGATGGTCGATCTCGAGCGATTTCGTTTATTTTCCTTTGGTTTATTTCACGTGATTCGATATTTTTTATAACAAATATCAGAATTCTATTCATTTATTATGATTGAAATAAGCTTATAACTGTCGCAGTCATTTTTATTATGAAAAATACATTTCAATAAACAAAAAAGGACTTGACAAAGAATAGACAGAGGTCCTGGCAGTCAATTCTTGCCATTTTAATCAACGGTCAAGTTTACAATAAACACTTGGTACACACTTAACCCTATATTACATCGATAACAAAAAGTCCTTTACATATATATTTATACTTCACAATTCATTATGAATGCAATATTTTATAATGTATCATGGCTTCGGAGTGCAATCTGACTCCAGGAAATCGCGTTTGAGCGATATTTATACTTATTCGTCACCATTGTTTTATTTTTCTCAGCAAATCTATATGACAGCCATACTCAACCTGCGGCCAATTTAGCTTTTGTTTGTGGTCCAAAATAACCATATATTTCACCCGCTGTAGTCTAGTTGGTTAGAACTTGCTCTACCGGTCTGGGTTCGATTGACGGCAAGGTCAATGTCAAATTTAGATTTTTCAATTTAAATTTGAAACCAAAGACGTGGGTGATTGTGATGTCAATTTACCTCGATCGAGTTGATCTCGGGTGACTTACAATAGATTATCATCGGAGTTTTTTGAAAATATTTGGCACATTTTTTAAAAATATATAAAAATAATAATATATATATATATATCAAAAGTATACCAGATGCTTTCTAAAACTTCTGGTATAGTTTTCAAAACTTAACATAAACAAATCAATGTATTGTATACATTTGTATTTGTATGTACTTATATTTATTTATTTTGTTTTTACATATGCAGCGCTTTTGTTTATAAATCTAAAGCTGCACAAGCTTATGTTTATTTATGTATATACCTATACATAAAACATTTGTTTAAAAGATGTTTGATTTCAACATTACTGTATTATGTACGTATGTGGAATACATATTTAAATATTATTATTTTTAAAATATTACGGCTCACGTAACGAAGCGAAAATCAGTGTGACACAGACGAAAGAAAGGTTGAGTATTGCTTCTATATGACGATGATGAATAATATGCATCCTGTACGTCATATAATAAATAGTTTCAAATATCGCATTTGCCAAGCGTTCTACAGGATACAGCTTTGGCTTGGGTTGCCTGTAATAATTGAAGACAGGAAGATAAAATTATTATATTTAGAGTAAGGTGAAATATAAGTAAAACGTCTTGAAAGCATCAGTTTTAAAAGAATATTAAAACTTAGTAATCATTCGATTTTTCTTATTAGTTTGTTCAATAACTTTTGTATTCGTATTCAAATTATAAACGGAATACTTAAATAATGATAGTTTTTAAAAGCCATATTATTTATTAATTCTGCCATAACATATTATTTTTCGAACATGGAAAAAGTAACAAGAATGTCTAAACAATAAAATCTCAACTTTTCATTATTATCAGACGAATGCAGATAAAAAGGAATGAAAAAAGTATTTAATTCATTTTTAAGAGCGCAATATGTAACATTATATGTTTATTTGGGTTTCAGAACATCTATATTCGCCGTGGACCTTCTTCACATCTCGAGTGAAAAGTGAAATAATAATAAAATCTATTATTATTTTCAAAGTACACTTAATTATTAATATACTTCAATAAACACTATTGGCGTTGATTGTTGTCTCGTCAAAACTTCGGGACTTAAACCAGCTTAACCCGCATCTTCGGGTTATCAGTTCGCGCCCCCTGTACCTCCCGCCACGAGAGGTCAAGTCGTCTCCTCTCAGCCATTGTTATCAGGCAAAATATGTCACTTCAATATTGAAACTTGCTTCTAATACAAAGATAACATGGAACAGCACGAATCGATAATCTACCACATAAATTATAAAACCACGTACAAGAGTATATGTAAATAATTATTGTGAACATAATAGTTTAGTTAGTAGTAATTTAATTTTAAGCAAATACATGTAATGTGAATAATTATTAAATATTTATTTGGACACACATTCACGACTTGTTAATATGTTTTAATGGTGTAGGTATTATACTTAATAATATTAATTGAACTGGAAAAATTTCATTTTATTATTGTAAAAAAATCTATAACATGGGGAGTGCATACAACAAATTTTTGTCTGGAGATAGCAGGGCTGTGGAGTCGTGTAAAAAAAAGACGACTCCGAATCCGCCTCCGAGGAAATTATGCAACATTTTCATTTTAACTTATATATTTGTATACCATCAGATCATCTGTAGTCAGCCAAGCATGAAATGTCAACACTTTGTTCTATTTTATTTGAATACACTTCATTAAAAATATTTTTCAAAAAAAAATCGAGCTGCTCATTTTTCCCGACTCCGACTCCGGTCAAAATACCGCGACTCCGATTTCGACTCTAACTCCGACTCCACAGCCCTGGGAAATAGTCAGCACTAAGTAAAGTACTTCTTAGGAAGTGATCCAAAAATATAAAATATTTCTTAAAAATGCGGCCTGAATATGCAAATTTAAAATCAACATAACAAAAATCATCATGTCGACTCTTAAAATCTGTAGTCAAATGTATAACGCACTCACGCATTCAAATTCCAACACGGAACATTTCACAAATTGATATTTCAATCGATATATGAAGTGGCGTGGCAGTGGCGAATGTTTATATTCACACAATCACATTAAAAGCATCCAATCCCGGACCCTTTTTGTAATCCCAAGATTTCGGGATTCACATTGAACATTCGTCGTTAAATCGTGGAAATGAAAAAAATTAAGACCATTTGTTTAGGTCGGAGATTTGATTTTTTTTTGTCTCTGACCAATTTCGAAAACCAAGATATTTGCAAAATTCCCAAAATGGAAAAATGTGAGACTTTTTTTAAGGTCTTCCGGGGATTTTTTTTTTGTTTGCATCCAGATTTAAAAAACGCAAGAATTTGTGGATTTCCCAAAATTAGAAAAAAATCGGACATTTTTTTTTCTTTTTGTCTCACGCAGATTTCAACAATTTTGCTATTCTTATCCTTAATGCCGGGATTATTACTGTCACAATCCAGTAGTTTGGAGATTACAAAATTGAACGGGATCCCGGGATTGGACGCCCCAATTCCATTAGACTTTAAAAATGGAGCGAAGCAATAGCGACTAGCTGAATACCAGTTTTTTCTCAATTCTATCATTCTATTCTTTTTCTGAAAGATAGAATTGAGTGAATGAATAACAATCAGTTATCGTTACAACAATATTAAGTGCGATATTGCATTAGACGTTCATATGAAGTAATTATTTATGTATACCTTTTTCTATGATAGTCAAACTAACAACGTAATTTTAAAATTATGTTTTAGCAGAACTTTATTACTCACACTTACTTTACCACTAAGTTAAATTAAGTTACTATTATTAAATACAAGTGTAGTTTTAATAATTTATTTTGTGGTAAAACTTTGGCAGTATGAATATATACAATTCATTAGATATAAAAAGTGAGTACGTTAGTGGTGAAAAATTGGTTTAACCAGCCATAAAAAGCATATCACGAACCCAACGATAAGAAATCATGTTGCCGGGGGAAAAAGCTTTGTGAATTTCCAAGTAATGACTTACGCTTTGAAGAGAAGTCTGCGCTACGTTATTGACAGAGGTTATATATTAATTAAGACTCGAGGAATACTCAATGTATAATAATTGCTAAATAGAAAATTACACATTATGTAAAATATCTGTATGTTCACTTTTGAATAATAATATAAAATAACAAATAACCGTAGCCGAGTGAAGAATGTATCTTGGAATTTTCCCGTATTCGGTTACGTGGTCAATATGTATATTGAACCCTTAAATTAAGGCTTTTTTAAAAGTGATTTTCATTCGACTTATAGATATAAATGTGACGTTTTTTTCTGTCCCAACTATTCAATCTAATTCTGATAGTGTTGATAAAAATCTGTGTGATGAAAACGTTTTGTGTTTCATTAAGTTGACAAGTTTATATTTATATCGAAAATATTTTTTCGCAAAATTACCGTCGAATATATCGTCAATACTAGATTTAAGTATGTTTCTTTTATAAATATAGAAATGCAAAATAATTCTTATGACGAGCACAAACAATAAATTCATAAAAGTAGGCAATTTAACGATTTTTCAGACAATCCATTTCGGTGTTTAAAAGCTCTTTTTTAGCATATTTGGTTTTTAAATTAACTGCCGACATGCTTGAAAACGATTGCTCAGTCAATTATAAAAAAACTGAATACAGTTCTATAAAACTGTAACAATTACATTATATGTCATTCGCGTAACCACGTTTAAACCAATAT
Source organism: Himalopsyche tibetana (assembly GCA_030503985.1). Classification (NCBI taxonomy): domain Eukaryota; kingdom Metazoa; phylum Arthropoda; class Insecta; order Trichoptera; family Rhyacophilidae; genus Himalopsyche; species Himalopsyche tibetana. The sequence goes on from JAPJYX010000014.1 coordinate 4,715,342, forward strand.
TCTTACTCAATCCTCATTAATTACCCAACCAGATATGTAGATGACAAACATGTCTTATTTGTCATAAACTACACGAAAGAAATATTAAAATTCAATGATGTAAAAAAATCCAGAAACGAACGTTGGATACCGCTGGGAGGCAGGCCATCACTTTGTTTACGCTGCCATGGCGACCGACGTGCGCAGCATCCTATCGCATTATTGGATACGCGAATATTTGATTAGGGACGCTTCGTTTATTAATTTATCTCTGACATTTTCACGGAGAGCCTCGCCGCTCGATATGTAGCGCACACTTTTGAAGGGAGAGAGAAAAACATTCAGTAACTATAATACGTGCGCGATAGGTTGTAAACAAGAGTTAGATGCAGATGAAAATCAAAACTGGAGTCGTTTCGATTGAGATTTTAAAAGGTCGACTGTGTTTTTTTTCTTTTTCGTTATCATATTGCCGGAAAATCAGTCGACGATTATTGGGGAGTCGTTGATCAAATCGCCTTATTGGTTTAATGTACGAATCGACTTTTTTTTCTACCGCCAATTTTACCGAATATAAATAACAGGTTTGAATTTTGAATATAAAAGAGACTCACCAATCGAATCGAAGTTGTCGTTCGCGAACGATACTATTTTTTGTAAATTATATTACCTTCGATATTTCAGGAATGGGGTATATTCTTTATAAATTTATAAAGTTACTTTATGAATATTAACGAAATAAGTTAGTTAGTTCGTATATGATTTGATACATTCAATCAAAATGTTACCCACGCCACATAAAACATTAAAAATGCATAACATTTAATATTTGTATTTATTTTTTAAAGAAAAAGAGTCTGAAACCAATACTACAACCCTGATATAAACTAAAATATATTTTATCACAAATTCTTTTCACTAGTTAGAAAAGATGGACAGTCGGACAAATAGTTTTTTAGACTGTGATTTATGGATCTTGAATTTTGTAAAAGTGGAAATATTGTAACATTTATTCATTTCCTGAAATATTTAAAAATTCCAGGATCTGATATAAAATTCATAACATCCCTTTGCTTATCAAATGCCAAATAAGGCAGATAACAACATTTTATTTACCTTTTTTAAATTACACGCTAAACATATTATTAATTCAATCACAATATAGCCGGGATTTTCTACCGTACTCACACTTACATTGCATATAATAATACATCATATCTTCTATGTGAAAACGAAGCCTTATTGTGTTATACTGTAATTAATTAATTGCATAGGTAGAACAACCCTACAACCATGTCGCGTACTAAGAGCCGCAGACATTATATTATATTTAAAGCCGGACTAGATAACAAAGTATTTTTTTTCAAATTGAATTTACTGAGTTATAAGTATTATGTCAATGTATATTATATTTTTTAGTTTGAGAATATTTCAATATATAAATAATTATTACATATCGAATGTGGATAGGCAAAAGACTGTAACCCACAGTTTTTTTTTTCGATAATCACAATGTATACAACTTGATACACGTTCTATGAAAATTATGTAAGCTGAAAATGCCGAATTAGTACCTTATTTTATCGTTTAATTTCTAAAGTTTTAAGTCCTGTGAAAATTTTTGTAATTGTAAATATGTGTTTAATTAATATTATACAAGGTAAATTAAAAATAAGTGAATAAAATAAAAAAAATAATCAGTCTCCGAAAACTTCAAGGTAGTGTATGTTTCATAATTTGCTTTTGGCCTAAAATCATCAAAAAAGGTTTTTTGATTCTCCTGTAAAATGTGTGTGGGTTACGTCCTTTTTTCTTTCCATGGTCGATATAATTTTGCCTATTTAATGGCTACGTATAGGATAAGTTGTTATTAGAGTGGGACCTCGATCTACGTTTCTGGCATTCTTCGTTTTCTTGCAATCATGGTAATTTTGAAGGACCTTTTAAAAATGATGCATCGAGCATTTATTAACATAAAAAAAAATCTTCCTTTGTTTTAAAGGGTTAAAACGAGTAGGAAGGAGCTGCATAATATATGGTAGCGATTTCCAACCTGGGAGGCGTGGACTATTGCAAAGGGAGGCGCGAACAGTCCAAAATATTTATTTACCATTCAAAACGTATCGTTGTTACTATATGAAGCAATGGAAAGGGAGGCGCAGTAACATAAAGTTGGAAACCCCTGATATAGGGAATAAAATGCATTTTATCGGTTGGGCGCGGTGCACTTTTCTGTTGCATATAAACGTATTTAAATCCTTCGCGCGACACGCAAACTTATTAATTAAATTAAACTTACTGCAGACACCTTTAGTCACGCTATTATTCTCCGCCTATGAAAGGCGGTTTAGCAATATTGACTTCCATGCTATACCCAAAAGTCCAATTAATATCGAACCGAAAAACATTGACAACTTTCAATGCCAACTCTCTACTATTAGAAGGATAGAAAACATTTGACACTTGACATATTATGCTCTGAATAAAATATATATTTAAAAGACTGAAAAAAAATTTGCAACTCGCATACAATAATTAATATCGTCATAAGGTGACACTGGTTGCGGAGCACTGCTTTTTCAGATTAATAAATTTCATAAAAAATACTATGAACGTAAAACAATCAATGTATTTATAAAAACGCTCTTTTCTAAAAACCATATGGTTTTAGATTATTACGATGTAGTATATAATTTACCTTATATTGCAGTACACCAGATATTTTAATAATTACAAGAATTAAACTTTATATTTAATAAAATGTAAAAAAAAACAATTATTCTCATCGAGTATCGATCCCACCGCTGTAATAATTTGACTTGCTAAAAAGCTCGTCTGAACTTTTTTTAAGCGAGAGGTATAAAAACACAGAAGAAATATTATAACAAAGAAATTAATCGAGATTTCAATATACTTCAATGAATGACTGGAGACAGATCATTTAACGCTCAAATGATCAAAAGAACACAGGGTGACGTCGAAGATTACAATATCAAATTGATATTTCAATAATTTGAAGACAAGCAAAAAACATAATGAACTTTTTTAATTAGTTAACGGTGGTCTTTTATTTTCTTAAAATTAATGAACTTGAATGAAAAATAACTTAAATAAAAAAAAATAATCAATTTTAAATATTGATTTAAAAAAAATCAGGGTCACTAACATGCACTGAAGTACAATCTATCGATCTATGTTGGACCGTCAAAAGGGCTAAAATGAGCTGTTGGTCAAATGGAGAACCTGCGGCCTTTTATTTACTCAATTGTAACATTCTGAATGAATCAAATTTTATATATTTTATTATTTTAATGCAGTCAAAATATAATTGACATAAATTTTAAATATGAAAATCAAATCGAAGTTTTGAAATGGATGCGGCCTTCTAATGTGAAAAAATTCCCGGCTTAGAGTTTTTTCTGTGATATAAATAATCTATCACTCGTCAAAAGAATGACAGATATATGGCGCCACAATTGACAAATCCATATAATAAGGAAGCACTAACCTTCAAATAATACGTGTCAAATTTTCATAAGAATCGGAAGTTTAGGTCGCAAATTACAGTGGTTTTAGTGACGCTATTTTTGTAATTTTTAAAACAATGGAAAAAATCTGAATTTCGCGTGTCGTAGCAAAGCAATAAATAGTTGACTAGTATTATCCAGACTTTGCTCCATCATGAAAAATGATAGAGAAGTGGTTTGCTGATTTTTGCTGGTCGCCCAAATTCGGCAGTTTTTCCAGAAAACATAAAAAAGTTCACAAAAGAGATTTTATCTAAATTATCAATCATACAAAAAGTTAATTATACATTTTATTTTATCTTCAAGTTAGGATTTCTTAGCACTCTTTTATCTTAAGAATTCTAGTTTTTAATACGGCTGTTTGATAAATATACTATAAATTATAAAAATTACTTAAAATTCAGGTAAAAGAACTTATAATTTATTTGAAGTCAGTATATACTTCTATATTATATCTCAACTTTGTGACATTTAGCATTGTGTGCTCGCCACAAAAGAGATCGTTAAAACTCTTGTTCAGCGATTGGGGTGTTAATAATTTGAGTGGGCATTTAAACTCAAAGCCAACAAAGGTTTGACAAAGGAAAAGGAATTTTCAATAATGAAATGCCAAAAAAATTCACCCACAAGTCATAAAAATCTTGTCAACTTCAAGTGTTGGAAAATGACAAAATAATTTACGATACAATTATTGTTAAAAGCTCATCTAGTAGTTTTCCATCCAATGCTTTGCTCATGTATTTATTATTTTGTGGCCATCCATTTCGTCCATTTTCTTAAACACATACTACATACATAATACGAAGTATGGTAAAAATCTACACATTCATATACTTATCTAAAGGTATAATACATTTGAAGTAAAAGACGATTGTTAGTATATTTATAAGAAAAAGGGGAAAAAATGGCGTTGCTATACAAATATATGTTTTTAGGTTAAGAAGAAATTAATTCTTCGGATTCTTAATAATTTTGAATATATTTATCACACAATGTTATAACAATTGTGTGCATTTGATTTCACTTTGTTTATATCCCTGAAATGTCTTTACAAATAATAAAGTAAACGAAAACGTCAATACAATTGATAACTTAATATACATATCATAGTTTTGAATAAATTCGTATATTTTTCATTTCTTTGAGTTTTCTACGAAGTACAAATTAGTAAATAAACTTTAATGTAGATAGACGTTTTTACTAACGACTTACTTCAGGACATTTCTTCATTTATATGCAAACAGACCACGAAAGTATATGAAGAAAAAATATTAATGAAAAATTATTTATCTTTCTTCATCGAAATTATTTTATTGTTTTTATTTTTATGAAAAAAAATAAAAAAGGCGTTTTTTTTTGAATTATTATAATTTCCAATATTTTTTCCGAATTTAATATTGGGTGTGTACTTACCATTTATAATTAATGCAACTTGATGTATAGGAACAAAGTGAAATTGCGCACTTTTAAATGAGTCATTTAGAAATACATATGTGAAAAACATAAATATAATTTTACCCACATTGCCATCTTTGAACGGAGCGAAACATTGAAGCGAAGGAAAACGCAACACTCGTACTAGCATTCTCTTTTTTAAACTCCTCCTCCCACGTGTTTGAATGTGGCTAACGTCACAGCACATCCAAAATGACAGTTCAAAACAAACGTCATCATGGTAGAAGCGACAATCACTAAAAGCACAATAATTATCCGAAGAACGGAATTTATTTTGTTAAGTCACGATCGATACACATTGGAAATTTTAGCATAATAAAGATCACCAAATATCAGTTCACCAATCACATTAAACAAGAAACATGAAATTCTCAATCGACGACGGCCATTTTTAAACAACACGCCAGCGCGCCGAGCGAGCTTTTCTAGCACTACTATTATGACAGTAATAAGTCAATAATAGAATGATTATATTTAGTACAAATTCACTGTTTATTTTAAACTACGTCATCATTTAATAATTTATTAAAACTTAAGACACATAAAAGATCATATTTGGGTTTTATAACGAGTTTGTATCGTGTCAACCACATCCAACGGCATCCGGTGACATTTGGTGAAGGTACCGAAAACACAACATCCACTGCCTGATAAACGAATTTGACATTGTATGGACTTTCTTCGCGGGTATTGAGTTGTCTGTTAAGGCTTCTAAGACGAATGCGGGTAGTTTAAAAGTACGCGCCCTCATAACGATGCGTTTGTCTCTTGGAAGAAGAGTCCCCGGTTTTAAGAGTCAGGCCAGAAATAAGAGTTTTATTTCAGTCTTGAAGCCACCAGTCCAAGTAAAAGCAGCGTCGGTTGGGTACTGAGCCAGCCCGCCTCTCTGCAGCGAACGGCGGACTTGCTTTTTCGAGTATTTTTGACCGTCTAATTCTAGCAGAGTAACGGGTGCCCAAAGATTTTTTTAATGTTAAGTTTAGACATAAACAGAAGACGGGAATACGACGCTAAGTATAGAATAGTAGAGCGACGATGGGCGAGGGACGCGGCAGGGGACAAGTACCGGTCGGGGGAGTCAGCACCGCCCTTGGAGCGCCGTAGACCGCAAGCCCCCGCCGTGCAGGGATTTTCCCGGGAATTGTTTAACGATACCTATTCGAATTAATTGATTATGACACATATGCGCCATATGCCAGATTTTATTTTTATCATAATAATAAGGACTTAATTTTTATAATCAAACAATACCAGTCGCAAAATGATATTTTATTAAATACCAAGGTACTGAAGGAAATTACTATAATTCAAACTTTCAGAGCGAATTGGTAAAGGCAAATTAAGTATAGAAAATGCATCGTGGCTGACGAGGGATACAAACAATACTCACAATACAAAGCACATGTTACTGCACTGTTAAACTTAAACTTTGTATACATTTTTTTTTTTAATTCATGATACAGTTATTTAGTTTGTCTGTTATTGCTGCTGCTGTCATTATATGTACCTTATTAGTATGCAGAACTTTATTCTCAGAAATCGTGAGTAAAAGAACTTTGCTGTCACTTTAATATGGACGGTAAAACTTTTTTTGCACGGGCGGAACAGTGCAACGTATCAAGTGTACATAAGGAAAAGATGTGTTGAAAAGTGACTGTTCTCTCTGCGTCCCGATGTCAGCATCAGATAGAAAGCATTCAGAAGTACATTGATATAACGGACTTCGCATATAAAAGATACAATATCAACGAACAAATTTTAAGTCTGGATTGTCTGTCTCGTATATGTGAGGAATATGGCATAAAAAATCAAAATGTCTCGGACATAAAAAAAAAAACAAATTAAATATGTGATGTAGAAAACGATGAAAATGATTCGGAAACCCTTATTTTATATAACGGACTCTCAGCTTTAAAGGACACCCTCTGCCTCCCAATAGCCCCTTTGTATCTACTCTTACGGTTAAAGAGTTTTTATCAAATAAATTGGATCATTTAAATTATATTATGGGCACTACGAATTAATATATTCTTAATTCAAATCATAAAACGTATTACTTTACGTCAAAACTAAATGAAAACACGTAATAACCTGACTTTGAAATGTCTTAATTAAAGGAATATCAAACGTAACTATGATTATCACATAATATTCACTACCGACAACAAAATAGTAAACATTCTATTGGTAAAATTGCCTCTCTCATAACTTTCCGGAACTTTATATAATAGTACTTACTGTACTAGGCAGAATTCCGCTCTGCTTTATCTGCGGAATGTTTACTCAAAGTAGGTAAAATTAAATTCCAAATGCACATTCAATGGGTAAAGAGCCTTGCCAAAGAACAGAAACAAAAGCTTTCGCAATACTGCAAGCTTTTGTGTTGTATTATAGTGATGACAGAATTCAGTTCTTTGGCCAGATCTAAAAGTTCAAATTATTCGTGAATATTTTCTCAAATGGAAGTAATAATTTATGCTAAAAAATATGTATTTTTTTTACCGATACTTCTCGACTATTATCAACTATCCAAACGGAATATCAATTTAAATAATACAGTATAATGTTCAACAGAATCAGTATCTATCAATCTTATTACCGGTAGCGGCTCGTCCATATGCACTGCGGAACTTCAGCACCCCAAGCAAATTGAAAAAATGCTATATTATGTTACATGAAAATATCAATATTATTTCAATTTTATGAAAAGTTTTGGAGGAAATAACAAAACTTTTTGTAAATCCTGATTACATCTCCAATGTCCAACACTAAGCCAAAACGGTGTTTTTCGTCAATAAAAAAAACATATTTAAGAAACACAATGGTTCAGAAATGGTTGACGGCTTTATCATTGCTATCAATCGAGAAAATGATAATGAATAATAAAAAAAAATATGAAAAAATGATAGACCTTCAAGCAAAAGATAGAAGAATGAATTTTACAATGAAATAAAAATACATATTAAATATAATTTTTGATGTTAAAAATAAAATATAATCCAAATGTACATTTTTTTATTTTTAATCTACCGCAGCATCCCCCAGATATTTTATCCACGAGCCGCCACTGCTTATTACACAATTTCATAAAAATATCACAATAATATCGGTATTCCAGATAGATAGAATACGGTTCTAAAAATACCGATATGTTGATATTATTGAATATTGCCATTTTAATTTAACGGAATTTCGTCTGACAAACATTTCATTTGAGCAGGATTTTTCTACATTCGGACGTGTATGTCTGAAGATATGATCAAGATTGACAGATCCAGCAATTGATAAAGTAGCTTTGTCATGGATATATTTCAATTCAGAGAAGCAATACATTTACTGTTTGAAATAAAATCAGTTTTTTTATGCTTATATGTTTTTAATGTTAGTAATTAATGTCAAAAACCAAAATAACACTATTGATTTATTCGTCAGGTATTACGATCCCAATCGGCCGTTATACTTTTGTTATTACGTGTTTGCTCATTTCGTTTTAGATTTGGAATACCGACATATAGTAATGTAGTGGTTACTAAAAAAGTCTGTGAGAGTTAATAAATTATAATATTTTAATACCATCTACCCTAGTGATCCAATTTTTGCACCAACAAGTTTTCAACAAACCGTTCTACCAAAACATAGTTACAAAGATCATTTCTTTAAATTAACGTAAAAATAAACATTCAATTCAAGTCTAAAAAAGTGTGCGATCGCCGACCCCAAGCGCCCCCGCCCCACTACACCACTGCCGACATAGACAAACGTTCAGTATTGCAATCCCTAATCAGAAACAGTATTCGCTCAGCGAGTGTTTACTTTTATTTTAAATGAATTATTGAGATGAAAGAAACGACAGATAGTTAACATTAAACACTACATATTCAATTAAATATATATATTCTTGTGAGAAAAACTTTTACTACAATAATTATAGTTGAAATTCCAACGTTACTACAGAATTCAGAAATGCTTATAACAGGTAAATCTTATCACAACTCCAGCGCGAGTTTAGTGTATGTATTACTTTTTAAATGATTTTGTAATGAGATGGTAAAGTTACTTATATCACGTTTTCTTTAGTTGATATCTCCATTCATGCCCGGTTCTATTGGATTGTACACACACGATTCTTAATGTCCAAATATATAATAATATGAACTTATTCCATCAAATGATCTCTGTAGTATCATTGAAAAAATAAATTTAATAATGAGTGTGCAAACCTCTCAAACATTCCCTTCCTTCAGCCCAATAACGCCAAGGATGTTCTAGATTTTAGAGTTTACTGTACAGATGTTAATAAAATAAATGATCGTCTTGATCTTGAGCGAGGCCGATCCCTGAATCGTATTTAATGTATTATACTCGAACCTGACAAACGCAAGTTTATCCCTTATTTTGCAGAAACAACAACGGGCCTTGGGTGACATTATTCATTCAATGTTCAAGAAAGCCACTAACAATGTTCCGCCTCAGGACTATTTCGCGTATGAAATATTTCCAGTTTATGAATATTATATTGCTTACCCATTCATGACTTCTGTTTCCCTGATCCCAAGAGTGTGTAATTAAAGCCAATGTCACAAGGTCACTTACTTTAGCAATCGTCTAATAATGTATGCCTACTAGATTATAAACTACTTCTGCTATAAATTAACTAATTAAAGTCTTAACTTTTTTTAAAAATGTAGCATGCCCACTCTCAATGTATAGCACATGGACTCTTTATGGAGTTTATTTAAACAAATGTTTTTTTAGTAGGATTGCTTTTTAATCAGTTAGTTGATCAACCTCTATTTTCAAAGAGAGTAGGGATATCAGGATATGACTGGTAGCTCTCGCTACGCTCTGCGCCCCATTTTTATGATAGGATTGGTTTGAGGGAATTTTAGAAATCACAAACACCTATGCCTTCGAACAGTAACCCTTTAAACTATTGGTAAACATATTATATACCGGGACTTGAACCTGTCAGCTTCGTAACGACGTTGAACACTCGACAGAGGATCCGATCAGATAAAAACGTTAAAACAAAATTAAATTAGATATAATCATGTAAGCTACGAAGTTCATCATCAAAGCGCATGAGCTTTGTGTGTTCAAGAAGTCGAGCACATCTAATACGCGCATATGAACTAGCCCTTCCAAGCCCGGATGATTATGTGAACTTCAAAGCTGTGTTTTTATTGTAATTTGCCTAGAAATTATTTTTTGACAAATAAAACACATTATTTTACTGCTATTCAATTTTTATGAATTTAATTTAATATATTTATGAATTTAATTTATGACTGTGTCATATTTTAACAGGTAATATTATTATTTTAGTAGTATTATGTATTTTGTTACCATCACTTCTACTGCTTATATGAACTAAATCATTTTATTCATAAAGTAGAAAGATGATAAAGTATGTCAGTCCATCTGTAAATAATTGAGCGACACAGAAATGCGTAGTTTACTCGTACATTATAAAAGTATTAGAGTGTTTACCATGTATTTTGAAGTGTCATTTTTCACCAAGGGAAAACATACCTGAAAGAAAAAGAAAATACATTAAAGTATGATAATCATGAAAAAAAATGTAACGTATTCAAGTGTTTTGAAAAAAAAACATAAATTAATACGGAAATTAACCCACGAATCGTGATTAGAATATAAAGCTTCTATTGGACGTGCGAATAGTTGTTCTTTATACGAAATTAATGAGGGGTGTTATAAAAGCAACCATCTCAGAATATATATTTCGGCTTACTGATATTATAAGCGGAGAAGAATTTCCATAATGATCGTAAAAAGGCCGTTAAAAAAAGATCAAAAATCATCACAACTTACTGTGTGGACTGGGATGATGGCGTTACACAAAATTGCTAACAAAAATGGAGTCAGTAAAAAACTAACGACTCTCTTTATATTTTGTTGTGTATTCAAATCGCTAGTCAAAAGTAAAGTGTTAAAGATCCGAACCCATTATAAATAAATAATTAGTATTCTGTAAAATTACAAAAATTCTGGAAAGAATTTCTCATTTTTTTTATCGAGATAAGGAGATAAAATGCTGATATGAAGAATTCTCACCCCAACCGAGGAAGTAGTAAACCGTAAGTACATTCACTGTTAGTAGGCCGAATATATTCTAATATTAGCCTTTTCATTGGCATGATTAGTGAAATAATTACTGTATGTACTTACTAAGAAGAATTGAATGATTGAAAAAATTGATGACAATTTTAAAGGAGAATAAAAAAAAAACATTTTTAACCCGAATACAGATAAGAAATAGTTTTTTTTAAATTTAAAGCCGGAATCGGAGTCGTTTTTTAACAGTTTAACGATACATTTGATGGTAGTAAATTAACCAGCAATTTATTCCTATCATTATATCATTTTAAAATGGCATTCGAATGGTACACATTTAAAATAAGCCGTAAATTGTTCTGAAAATTTTAATCAAGAAGTCTGTAAATGTTATTAAATAAATTTAGTTTTTATTTGCTTATTATATTCACTTAAAATATATTTTAATAAATATACCTATTAAACAACTAAGTATTAAGAAAAATAATTGATTACCTTGATATTTTATTTGTTGCATAATGTATAACGAACTATTGCACTTGTTTCCCAACTGTTAACGAAGCATCTTCACAATACTCAAAGAGAGGAAGCATGCTTATTTACTAGTTATACCGTAAGAGGATTTACAAAATTTTGAATTGAAAAAAAATATTTCCAAGATAGTCAAATTTAGCAACACAACAAAATTCTGCAAGATTGAAAACACATTTTTATGGAGAAATATAAAATTGTATTGGTATTAAAATAAATCAAAGTTTAAAGTACTCGATATCGTTCAGCATTTCAGTCAAGTCATTAGATTCGCATAGTTTCTGAGTGAAATAGGTCATGATTAGTGATCATACCAACAAAAAAATGCTGGATGAATATAAAATTATATTTTTATTTGTACAGATATGATGTAGTTTCACCGAGAATAAATTTAATTTTAGTGAACCTTAAAACTCATTACAAAATGTTGTAAAGTCAGCGTCACATCGATTCCAAAAATTTGCTTTATATATCGCGTAGAGATTGGAATAAAAAATGACCAGATCCAGTTTTTCCTGAACAGAGAAAAACACACTTTTCTTAAACAAACTTTTTACTTAAGACAGTTTTGATTATAAGGTCATATTTTGAGCCTTAATTGCATGGAAACTACGACTTTTCAGCAACATTAAAAGTTAAATTCTGTTGTTTTGAATCAGTACTCCAATATTATAGCGATATCACATTTTTTCTCAAAACTAGATTCGAGCGTGCTTGATGAAAGACAGACCCTTGTATGAACTATTTATTACTTACACAAACTAATTTCACCGAGAGGAGAAATGGGCCTATTAGAGGTGAAGTGAGCCGAGTGGTATTTTAGAAAAAAAATAAGTAAGATGCGTTATAATATTTTACAAGCCTTAAAGTATCGTAAAAGTGAAGTAACCAATTGTGTTATCTCCGTAAAATAGAAATATGCAATCCACCAAAACACCAAGTAAAGACGCGAGTGTACTTAAAATTCCAATGAAAAAGTTTTACCATTTTACTAGTTGGATCACTTCACCTCTCGAGGGCTCAAATGATCATTACAGTTTGTTTAAAACTATTTATAAGAAACAAGATAAACAAATAAACAACAAAGCACCGACGTCTTAGTAGCCTACTAAAATTGATCGAGTAAAATAAGACATAAAAAATGACGTAACGAATCGTCGTATACGTTTCAGCAGTCCACAACCCTTTAATGAAACACCGGGGGCGCACTTTGGTAGCGTAGTACTCAATCAAATTGATTTTGAGCATCTGCAAAGTAAAGTTGAGGACTCGGGTGGCGGCGCGGAGGCAGGCGGAGCACCGAGGGCGAACGCGTGGTAGGGGCGAGAAGGCTTTCAAGGGCGGCGTGGGCGGCGAACCAGGGCGGTTTCCTGTACGACGCGCGGTGTTATACGAACGGTGTACGAGATAAAGCGATGGTTTGTTTATTTAAATGGTCATTTTTGCGGGAAATTTTCTATGATGGCAGCATCACATATTCAAAGGCGATGTTGTTTACGCAATTCGAAAAACAACACACGAAGTTCGTAAAATCATTTCGCTTCAAGACAAATAAAATAAATAATATTAAATTTATCACAACGGGCAATATTTGCGTAGGTGGGATTACATATAAAATATTTGGCGTATTTGGAGCTATATTACAAAACGATATTTGATTAATCTAAAATTTGCAATTACTTAAAGATGTCAATGGTTTTAATATTCGTACAAAATCTAAAAATTACTAGTGATTGAATATTTACCAAAGTCTAAATATCGAATATTAACAGAATGATTTTCGACAATCAATTGTGGACTAAGTTGAATAATATAGTTGAACGATTTTGAAATTACCATTACCTACTTCTTGAATACTATTGTAATACCATATACATTATACGAAGATTCTTTAGGACAAAAAAAAAAAAATATGCAATAAGTTTGTTTATTATCAGTTAATCATCGTTCACATTTTCGGATGGTTTCTTAAACACTTGGCGCATTCAATAATGTTGGTTTTGAAAGTACATAGTTCTTATTGCTCATCAAGATTTTTTGGTGTTATCAATTGATGTGTTACGCTGTAAGAAAAAATGTGTTTTTTAAATAAAAAAATAAGCCCATGGCAACATATTCCGGGCTGTGTAAAAGCATCGGAAAAAATGGTAATAATTAACGATTTTTGAATCAGGGTTGTTTTGATTCTCTAACGGGCGAATCTCGTGCTTGGCTTACAATCTTAAAAGAAACAGGTTACCAATAAAAAAGGCCTCTTTGAAATATGACAAACCACCGTTTTAGCTATGGTTTTAAGTATTTCATAGACCACGACCGGTTGTATCTGGTAAGAATTGTGAGATTTCTTTTTCGAGATATAAATAAATTAAGATATAAACCGATAAGAGCATAGCATATATGATACGCTTGTCCGAAACGACATTGGGCGGGATAGAATTCCAGGAAAAGTAAATAAGAAGGAAAACATGGAAAAAAAAGAAACTAGAAAACAAAACTGGCCCCGGTACGTAAGCCCACCACGAGTCCTACAGCTCGCTTCCTGCGTGGGCAGGGACGGGAGGCGATATCGATTTCCGGGCGCAGCGCGTGGGCGAGCCGGGGTGGGGGCCTCGCGGGGCGGATTCTCTCATAGGGAGGGCGGGCGATGCCATGGCAATGGCCCCCCGCCCTGCGTGCACGCGCACCTGACGGATCAGCGCCTGGCGACAGGGACGACCCACTGAACTTATGAGAGTGCTCACGGCCCGTCCTCACAATACTCTGATGCGTACATTATACGAGGGTATGGCAATGAATAAGGGCAATCTGAGTACCACATCAGCTCATTTGCTCCAGAAACTTGCATGCTCATTGACCCTATAATAGTGTTGACTGTTTTGATGTACATCCGCATATCGTAGTCCCAACAAAATACTGTTATAAATAAATACATGAGTAAGACAGGGAGAAACATAAAATAAGAAACAACCAAGTTTGTTATTTTATTTACGTTGCAAGTGGTTCAATACTTCATGTAATTAACGAATTTAAAATTAAGATACCAGATATCGCTTCCATAAAGCAACAGTGAGATCAAATGAAAAAGTCGATTTTAATGAAATTAAACACTAAAAAAAATGTTAAAAATCTTACTTCTACAATTATCAATATTGGCGCCGTAACTTTTAAACATCAGTGAGATTAATAAAGGGTAAAAATATCAAATTATTTTAGTTCTACAGTTATTAATAATTTTTATGCGTTGATAGCTATTTCGGCTTTAACAGAACTATGAACTACGAACCGACGATGGCGAACGCCGAAATAGCTATCAACGCATAAAAATTATTAATAACTGTAAAACTACAATACTTTGATATTTTTACCCTCTGATAATGGAGTTCTACCAAGTAAATGCCAATTCAATTAATAGCGAGATTCATATTTTTTTACAGGATACGAATAATCGTATACAAAAACAATTTTATCTTACATCATAAACCTTAAAAGAAACCAAATAAAACCACAATTAACTATTTAAAAAGTACAATACAAACCTTAAAATTTAATCATCTCGAAACTAGTATTTTCGATTTATCCCACTTTAAGGTAGCGATGTGTGCGATGATTTTAAGAATAAAAATGGGTTTAATATCGAATAGCGACAACAAACACTGAAACAAAAAAAGGTTTTTGCGTTTTGTCAATCATATTTCCTTTATGACACCGTATTTGTTCCGTGCGAATACAACAGAAGGGTTAATTTCATTTCCAATAGAAAAGACAGTATAGTGGTTTGACTGAATACGTAGATGTCAAAATACATTATGCCATTATATACAACGAACCGGAATAAGATATGTATTTTAATCGATAAATGGTAATCAATAAAGAGACAGGCCAATCAAGCCTTAATTAGATCAATATACCGATGTTTGAATTTCGACTTGTCCGTTAATTAAACATATTATGTACACGTAAAATATTTCAATTTCGAGATCAGGCAAAATTTCTCCCATACATTCAAAGTAAAACGAATACATACATAAAACTATTTAAAGTTAAACCTCGTAACTAGATACACGAGCATACATGATTCAGCAGTTATTGTTCTTTACGATATATGCAGCGGTGGGCTACCATAATATTAACAAGGGGCTCGGTTAAACTGAGAGCTATTCGCTGTGATCCGGAGAAGGGCTGGATATTATCACTCATATATTTGCAATAATTATGAAAGCAATCGTATGTTAGTTAATACGCTTTTATTATGTAAAAATATACTGCTATCTACATATATTGAAAAAAAAACTGAAGGTATCTTTTAGTAAGCACCCGAATTAAATTTATTCCGAGAGAAATTTCCAAATGCAACTAAGTATTTTATTTCATAATACATATAAACCATATACCGCAATTAATATTGATATGAGAATATAGGCGATCTACCGTTTATTTTGTTTGGGTATCACATGTACAATATATTTACACGTCGTTCAGCGCTGATTTTTATTTTTCCACTCTTTTGTTGACAAATGTTCTGCACATGGCGAACTATGAAACGTTTCATCAAGTGTTTACTATGGGCGTGACGAAATAATCCGTAATCCTATAGATTTAATTACCCGTTGCACATACACACTTTTTAAGATGCGCAAAATTAAATTACTCAGTTAAGAGGGTAACAAGGGGCTCGCGCGATGTTGCGTCTCGTTCAATTTCTTATTGAAATGGTGAACATACTGTATAACAGAGTTTCGACTTAAAAAGACAATCCCTCGCCCTTTATAATCCATTTAAATGAGTTATTACAGGTTAGTTTACAAGAACATCGACAATATATACAAAATACAGTTTGATTCAATATATCATTGATTCTGTTTTTTTTTATTCAGACAACATTTAAGCAAGAAACCCTTACTCAGTTTACATCAATTTGTTAAGTCTCTATGGGTTTAACATATAATACTACCGCGATAATAACGTCCCAACATGACAACTTTTGCAAGAAAACTACGTTACTTTCTTACCCAGCCTCGTGTAATTTTGGCATTAGAGTTCAAGTGCGGTTCAAGGCTACGTGCGGACAAAATTTCTTCACAAACAAATTGAATAGTTGAAGAAACTTCGCATGAAGCCAACAATGCTTGAGCAATTAGGTGATACTAATAACCTTAAGTTTGGTATTACTGCGTTGATGTCAAAACCACAGTCATTAACTGGCTTAATATATTTCACATATTTTTTTATATACATTTATACTTTACTCAATTACTAATCTATATATTAATAGTCAATAATGTAATGTGTAGGTCTGTCTGTCGGTCCCCGATTTCATTTTTTTTCGATGACGTCAAGAAAGACGGTTTAATTTATATGTTCATTGAAAATCAAGCTACTCATTTGATACCGTGTAGTGTCGAAAATATGAAACACTCAATTTAAATTTAACAACATTTTGTTTTGTAGCGAAAATATTAAATAAATTGCTGTAGTAAGTACCAAGCTTTACGTATCAGTTTAATTCACTCTTTATTAAAAATTGACACTTAATCTGACGCAAAAAATATTGAAGGTTACTTTTAAATTTATCTATGTTGTCACATCGTACAATGTCATTCATGTGCTTTCATACATACAAATAAATGAAGCGTACTGGATTAATGCAGACAATTTTCTATATGCCAATTAAATAAATAATTTATTAACTGTAAAAAAATAGCCTAATTCTTTTAAATATTTCTCAATCACTAAACATAGTTTAGTTCCAGTAGCCATATGATCAACGCTCTTGAAGTTTGTGGTTTATGGTAACTGTGTCCAAGGAATCTAATCCCCGTATGAATATTTTTATAAATTGATTTTCCAACCGATTTATGGAGTTGGGTTCAAAATCATATATGTCTATTGTGTTTCCATTCAACTCCCATCCATCCGACATGTTTCTACTTTTACCCTCTACGAAAAAGCGGTTAAACGACTGAATAACAAACATTTCTCGTAACGTTACGTGCTCAAAATTAAAAGCGGACATGGTAATAGAAAAATCAATTACGTCACATACTGAAAGTCTCGTCTTATTTCATGGAACTATAGAAGGGAGGAACCTGAAATCCTAATGTAAAAACACAATAATCTGATTATATGTTGCGTTTGCACTCGGCGATAAGCATTGATAGTAAAGGCCTTCATGGTCAATTGATAGGGGTTACTAATTACTCATTAATCATACATCGTTAGGTAATGAGAGGGGTCAGAGATAATCTCGCGAGTCGCTACATAACAATCAAGGTGATAGAGTCTGAACATCGTATGTAATAATTAACTATTACGTCTAAACACTGAAGTTAATTTTTGACACAAATATTTAAAAAAAAACACATTAATTTATGCGAAAATCTAAAATAAATTATGCTGAATATATGAAGTCTCAGATAAATTATGGCATTAAAAGTTATTAAAAATTATGTAAAAAAAAAATAAACGATGACATTTATAAAATATAATAATATTGCAATTTTTCTCAATAGTGACGACTCTTTTATGTTAATTTAAAACGAATTTCAGAAATAAAATATAAATGCACTGGCTTAGATTATCATATAAGAAAAATAGTGAATATGTGTTAAAAAATGACAAAATTTATCAGTCGACTACAGAAGAATCTTCGGATACAATAACACCAATCAATAAATTGCTAATTTTAAGTTAGTTGAGATTGATGCATTTTAAGATTACGACTGAACGAATCGTTCAAATTTAGTTAAGATTGAGTTTTACCAATTATTTTAATTATTACACAACCAATAATATTTAAAAATTATCCTAAAAATGGGGTTTTACCAGGCAATGTCATTTGTGCTGTGAGTCAATATAAATTTTTCCACAACACCAACATAATTAACACAAATAATAATTCTTACTTTATTTAATTCTAATTGTATTCATTAAAAATTAATTGATAACGTGTGTTAAATCGACGTTGATATATTGAGTAATAAGAATATACATATATATATATATATTTACAAACAATTTAAGGGACATGTTTACAAATTTATCTTGTTTACTTAATGTAATTAGGTAAACAAACGAAACAGTGGCAATACCGAAAATTAAGTCATTATAAAATTACGGGATTAGGTTAGCCAAATTTGAATTGATAAAACAATATTTTAAATCGAGATGTGACGCAAGATGCCATCGGTAAAATGTCTAAATTTAATCAAACGAAGCGAGGGTAACACTCAAGGGTCTTATCGTAAAACGAAAACAATGAGCGATCATTGAATAGAATCGCTCGCCGAGAGCATTACCCGCGGTCTCATTTTCAAATTCGAAAAAATCCAATTAGAAAACCTATCCAACATCACAAAAAAAAGTCCTCCGCGGGCACGTTACAAATACGCACCCGAAAAGTTAAGCGTAATTTTTCTCACTTTTGGTTCAAAAATTTCGGCATTATGATGATAAATCTGCCGTCCCATAGAAAATTGTACATAATTCTATTATGGAAACTTCTCGAGCGGAAAATCTTCTGTTCTTTTTTTAATGTGGGCGTTTGTAAAATAATCCTGCAATTTCTTTCTCCGTCTCATTCTGGTTGCTTTATCACGCAAATTAATATCCCTGAATATGTTGTGACAGCAGAAAACCTTTTTGAGGTATTTTTTTTCGGTATTAATATTATTAACACTTACGGCAAATGTTACCTTACCTACACAGTGCGAGCCTTTTATACACACGTAGTTATTTAAAATATAAAATTTTAAATGGACGTTATATTTTCACTCGGGATTTTTTATATGTTTTTGATATCTTAATGACGGAAAGAAATCTGTCTAAAATTAATAATTTGGTAAGACTTGTCATCATTGATTGGTATTTGATTACAAATTTTGAGAATAAAATTTACATCAATTGTGAAACTTGACTTAACAAACCAAAGCTTGAAATATTTTTAGTGTATTGTAACATAAACTTTTTGTGTTTTCTAAGAAAATATTTCTTGAACAGAAAAACTGTTTTTTTATATGAATTTAAGTGTTTGTACCAGACATGCACACCCCGTTTTCTCTAGCAGGTCGCATAAAAAATATGATAGATTCAGACCGCAAGGTAAAATGATTTTCTCACTACTTATTTAAAAAAAAAAAATCTTTAGTGTGAAGTATAATATTTATAATAATATAGTGCAAAAGGTAATGCGATCATTGCCTTTGTACATTTAATTTTGTAAAATTCGTTTAAGAATTGTTAACGGTTATTAAATGCAATTATTTACTAAAAATATATATATAAATATATTATAAAATAAAACTTTTGAAGGCCACCAAAAAAATTCAAACGGGTTTATAATTAAAGTATGTAAAAAAGTTTTAACTATTTTAATTTAATTATCATTTTTATTGTAAATTATAACAGGATGAGTTTAAGGAAATATAATAATTAAAAAATATATTTTTTAAAGTCGGTTTTAATATAAATCTTTATGACAACCATTCATATTACGGTGTTTTCCCAAATAAATAATTTTATGAACCAAATATATTTTTTTCCATTTGACCTTAACTTTATTATATTATTCATTTTCCCCCCAACTTTAGGTTTGAATTATTAATTGTAAAATTGGATCATTAAGCCTTGTATATTAAAACTTTATATTAGACTACAAACTTCATAATTATTACGGTAATTACACATTGTTATGAAAACGATTTATTAAAATGAAGACACAACATTTTTTGTTATCTTTTAAGAACATAATAAAGGTGTTATTAACGTGAACAATGCCTTTTTAGAAGCTAAAATAATTTGATCACAATTCATCTACCTCCACCGACCCTGGAAAGGACATAAAGAAATCAATTTATTATGTTTTACCTACACTGTGATAAGAGAGGTTGGGTGACTGATAATTCCACCCGTTTTCATAAAAAAAAAACTGCTGTGAACGTTCAGGGTGGTACAAACGTGAGAAAAAATGCAAATTACAAATAATGAATGCAATTTTCTAGTGTGAAACTGAATAAGCTATCGATAAATAAAATTTGGTTGTAAATTTTTTTAGACTGACTTTTTGTCATATTATTCCATAAACAAACTTTTCTGGTCTCATCTGATAAAATGAAAGATCAAAATGATTATTTATTTTTAATTAGTGGATAAGGATTATATCGATTAGAAAAAACTATTGCGCCATGTTGTCAATAGCGTAATCACTAAATGTATTGTAATCGAATCATTAATTACATAATAATTTGCATAACACATGAGAGAACAACAAAATAACGTAACGATTTTCCAGGGTTCGATGCAATTATTTTGTAGAGGACGGCTTCCGGAAAACTCTACCATCACTATGGCAACAGCGCAATCAGATACCTCAGCACAGTATGCTTTGATCTCGTAATCATTTTTGTAAAAGGTAAATTTAAAAATAAAAAGTATTATAAAATTATTTCATTTTTATAAATATCTTGGTCCTTTGAACATAGTTATTTGTAGGATTGAATAAATACGGGAAGAGTATTTTTCGGTATTTAAAAACACAATACAATAATAAACTTAAATCATTTAAATAAATCAGTACTGAATACTGAGTCAAGATTCTTTTAGCAATTAAAGTCGCAAATAGTTGTTTGTTAACCACGTTGTTTTATACAAGGTATTGTTTTTTTCTTACACATGAATTTTATGAAAGAAAACCGTGAAATATGTTTGTCGTTTTAATAAATTTTAGAAATCTGCTAAAGACCTTTTTAAGATTTTTTTTTTCATTCCAGGAAATTCGCAGGATTTCAAACTCGACGACCAAAAAATTTTGAAATCCCGAATTTGTCCACGATTTAATGGTGAAATTTAAAGCCCGGGATCGCTGGATTGAAAAAATGTGAATCCAGAAACCCCGGGGTTACAAAAAGGATCCGGGATTGGATGCCCTAGTTTTGACGATGCTGGAACTAAATATATACACTTTTTTAGACGTATTAAAATATTAACAAATTTAAAATTAACTAACTAAAGGTTATTTCCAAATTAATTGTATCTAAATCAACCACTGGACTACGCATGTGTCTCCAAAGTGGGTTGAGTGGAAACTGAATCAGTTAATAGGATTACTTCACCATTATTCCGTGTTGCTTGGTGAGATTTTGAGTGTTTACATCAAACAAACCGGGTCGCATTCTAACCGTCGAGTCCTCCTTGTTTTCCTTTGATAGCAGGGTACAGATACATACTGCGATCCTTTCACTTATACATATATGAGCATAATGATTTTATAGAAGAATAATGATAAAAAATAAATGTGAAAATCAATAAAAAAAAAATTGCGTTATTAATAACTCGTGGTTGCCACCTGACGTGTAAATCTTTGTTTCTATAAGTGTACACTAAAATATGTACGCAGCCAACGGTGTTTATTGTAGACCGAGGCCTAAGGAACATTTTTCGTAGCAAACACCTTTCAAGATTAACCGCATTAAAAGTCCATATGATCCACAATGGGAGAAGACATGGTTTTTTAAAATTAATAGAAGTATTCTAGAGACTGGATTTATTTTCGTATTGTTGAACAACAAATTTAACATTACAATAACAATATCTACTAAACAGAAGACTGTGGCTTTTGGAGATAATATGACATCACACTGGGTTTTGAAGTTAGAAAGAAATTAGTATGTACTTGCTATTATCAAAATAATTCGTTATTCAACCAACCAATGATTTGGCCGAATTTGGACCAGGTCGCGAATAGGTAAAGAGACATATTTGTCCCGCAAGCCATAGTTTGCCGACTCGTAGAGTACCGCGAAAGTTTGATAAAATTGATACAGAGTGTGTTGCCGAAGTGAAAGTTATAGGGTAGTCGAATTGGAAAGCTCGCCAAACTTTTGCCGCATCAATCTCCATCGATTATATTTCACTGACGCGCGAGATGAGTTGGGACAGCTTAATATTTTAAGCGAAAACCTTTTTCGTGATCCTTCCTGTGCGAGTGGGAAACGCTAACATTGAATTGGATCAGAACAAACAAAACAAACATTGCCGAGATGTTGTTTTTTTTCTATTTTTGACCGGAATATAAAATTACATATAAAATACCATAATCCAAGAGAGGTCATATTATCCTGAGCCAAAAACAGATCGCGGTGAACAACTGGTTTTTATTGTACAACATTAAAAAATATTTCATGAATATACATTTTTTATTTAATTAATGTTATAGTACGGTAACTTAGCTTGTTATTACAGTAGAACCATGAGCTATCGTTCTCGCATTTAGCGTTATTTTTTTAGTCCTGCCAAATAAAAACAATGTTAAATAATCTAGCATCATTATATCTTCGGGCCCTTTAAAATGCGATAAATAATAAATCCACTGTATAGAAAAACGATTGTAACTTACCATTTTTAATATTGTTTAAAAATATTTTTTTGTGTGTGAAAAAAGGTTGTTATAATGTAGGCAGCCTGATTCGGCTGAACCCATTTTGTCCGGCAATCGGTGCAGTGAGAACGCTATTAAGTCTAAATAATAAACGTAACAATGATTACATATTCACCTTAGCATACATAGAACTCCCGACATGTTGTTAAGATGCACACATCGTAGAATACAGACGTTAGAAGAATCTAATACAGTTAATAAATAATAAACATAAAGGTTTTTTAATAAACGCATTAGCATATTTTTTTTAAATTGGGGTAACAATTTTTAATCCAGTCTTCGACTCCCAATATCAACAGTTCAAATTCGGCATAAGCCATGGCTATATTACAACTCAAAAACTATATGAATATTGCCAATAGCATTTTTTTAAAGTTATTGGACCAAGCTTATTAATGTATTTTTAATGTATTTTATATACTGAAAACAGTAACGAGCAAGTTAATTGTTACTTAGAAAATTACAACAAATACAACTATATATTTAACTTACTTATAAAGGGTTCGATACTTACTGAAATTTTGGGTTTATATTATTTACAGTCGATAAAAAAAAATGATAAACAAGTCTGATGTTTTTGAGATACATGTTTGATGAAACAAGATGTTTGTGAGATACATCTTCAATCCTCGCCTTTCGTACTTATATCTACCTAAAAAAAATCCCCCAATCAAACATATTCACGAGAGATTACATTTTATAACAATTAATTGCCGTACAATATCTAATACATGTATATCTTAGATAGTTCTAGAACTTCATGTGGCAAAATAGTGTTTTCTGCGTCATACTAAATGAACAGCTGATGATAAAAAGCCTAATCAGTCGCGTGTAAGCGCTGTTTGAGTGAGTAGGTCAGGTTCCACAGTAGGGGATGATTTATGGGGTGAAATCGTGATCACGCAAAATTTATTATGATTTGCTTTATTATATTATAAACAACCATGCCGGAAATTTATTATTAGGCGTTGGGTATAATCGTGTTATTAAAATATTTAACTAGAGTATTATTATTTCTCTTTGTAGTTTGTACGCACTCATTTTAAGACACGTACGTAGTAAGAAAATCATTATTAAATTCATTATCATCTTAGGTTCCAATCACAGACTTCAATTGTTAAATGTACGTAATGTTGATGGGATTTTTTTTTATTTCTGTCAGTGTAAAACTAGCCAGGCTATCTATGTTGATGTCAAGAAAAGAAGATGTTTTAAGGATATTATTTTGAATATCAATATATTCACTATGAAAGAGGGTAAGTCAGACTAGACTGATTATTTTTTTAAAAGATGAAGTATGATTGACTGAGTTTCGAAAACGTAATATTCAATTACGAATGCGCTGTACTACATTTTTTTTTCATTCTTAGACAGAACTCAAAACTTTAATGCAATTTATGAAAGTAGAAAATTAATGACGTGGCACAGATGGCATTTGTAAATTCTTCGCGGGTTATATTTAATTCAAATTCAATTTTCGAACACAGCGTCAACTCAGATTGCAAACAGACACGTCTTGCCCTTAAACAGGTCCGTAACGGGTAGATTTAATTAATATAGCGGCCCTTGAAAACAAGGAGCAAGTACGTTGACCGACCGCAATGTTATTTGAAGAGCGTGCTCGGATCAAATTATATTTCCCTGAATCTCTTGCGTAGAACAGGCCCGAAGTGGAGGAAGGGGGGAGAAAACTAAGCGAGGGTGGTAGGGTTCGTGACGTCGCAGCTCGGCGAGTGACGTGTGTCTTTTTTGAATGTCAAAAATTGAAATGAATAATATCTGAATACATTAAAACACGAATTATTTGTCGGATTATATATAAGACATAAATGAAAGAGAATATTTGGTTAAGCCACTAATGAAATGATATACAAATGTTTATCAAAAATATAAATCTTCAATTCTAAATGTCTTAATAAGTGCGCATTCCAGTCGACGTAAATTGAGTTTTTAGCGCATAATTATTTTATCTTTGTATGTATTTCAGTTATTTACTGCATGATAGAATTATGCATTCAAAATTAGCTTTAATAGAATTAGTTCATAATTATTCAGCATAGGAGGCATACATGAACGATAATTATTGGTATGTAATGGAGCCTCCAATCCTCGGATCTCGGATCCCGAAATCCCAGGATCTCGTCCAATCGTGATCCAGAAATCTCGGGATTATGACAATAATAATCACGGGATTTCGGGATTGAGAAAATTAGAGAAAGTTGAGCGAGCGAGGTGTAAAAAAAATAAAAATAAGAAGGTTCAAAATTTTGATAGTTTTTATACCATAGTACAGTGGTCGGCAACCTACTACCTATGGGTAAATAAATTACCTGCTTCGAAATTTTGAGTTATCCGCCAAGAAATTATGATATTTTTTTTTATCAAATTGCTTATTTAATAAGACCAAAGAAGCCACCAATAACAATATTATATGTGTGTTTTGTGTTTACACATGAAAACATATTATGTATGTATATTTCTTTTTCTACAAATGATTTTTTCAAAGAATAAACGGTAAACAATGGTTGATTTTGAGTTTATAAAAAAATGTATATTTACCGCATAAAACAGCTCCACACCAATCGAGGGATAAGTAAGTGTACTGCCTAAATCAGGGGTCACCAAACTTTTTGAGAAGCGGGCCGGATTGAACTTATTAAAAACTAAGAGGGCCGGACGACAAATAAATTCTTATTGGAACCCAATCAGAATACTATTTTATTTTATGTGATTACATAATAATTAGAATGTAAACAAATTTTTGCCCTTAGAAATTTCAATAAATGAGAATATTCGAGATTTTTTTGAGTGAACGAACGTCTGGTCGTCTCGCCTCCAATTTCTATCCAACTTCCTTCACTTTGAGTCCCCTACCAGATAGTTGTATGACAATTGATGATTTGAAATAAATAGTTGTCGTGAATTCACAACTAAATCATGAAAAATTATATTTCTTATGTGAATAATTTCTATGCAAAAATCCAGAACTTTTCGCGAGCCGGATGAAAATCTTCGGCGGGCCGTAGTTTGGTGACCGCTGGCCTAAATGATTTATTTTTTCAACATTTTAAGGTGAAGTTTTGGAGAGAATTTGAATTCTTTAAAAAGATAACACAAACAAGTCATTCTGCTGTACAGTGTAACACTATTGAATTTACACCTGAAAATTCGTGGAAATTAAGAAAAAAGCTTGACATGCGCAGGCAGTGAGGATTTTACCAAGGTCATGTGAATGTCGTGGCGTCATCATATTATACCTCAGGTATAAGTTGTTACCCCGCATTCACTAATAGTGACGTTATATTTGATCAACGTTTCCTTAAAATCGGAGCGATTGTGATTAAATTTTCATATGATAATACTGAATTAAAGAATATTAGTTGGCTGGTAATAATAATTATGGGATAAAAACATGAGGGAAAACTTACAAAGACTTATACTAGATTTATTATTTAGGATAATATAATTAATCAACTCTTTTTCGTAATAAAAACCTTTTTCGAAAAAGAATAACACGAAAATAGTTTTAACAATCGGCTTGCTAATTACATATATATTTAAATTTATACGTTGGTAATTAATTAGAATAAATAACGGGGTGAGTGACATCATTGACAAATTAAACATACCTTTGTTGGAAGAAGCGAGTGTCAAAAAGCGGAAAATATGTTTCATAGACAGTAAGTAATCCAAAAATTAACTACGACATTTTATGAGACAAATTAATTTCGCTGAATGAAAATTTTCAAATGGCTCTTTAACACCAACTAATAACAGAATAGTATTGCAAAATTGGGATCTTTTTCGCATATACACCTAATTAATACCTTCCAATACAGCTGTGAAACCTCATCTTCCATTAGATTTAAAAATACTGGTGATACTTTTGTATTAGCTCGCTGGCGGATTTCAAAAATTATCGCTCGCTGGCCGATTTTTAAAACCTGGAAATTTACGTAATTCCCAAAATAAAAATATTTGAGAGCTTTTTATTAGCTCTCTATATCATTTCTTTTCGAGAACTTTACACTTCTTATCCTCAATCCCGAAATCCCGGGATTAGTATTATCACATTTTTAAAAAATTAAACTTGTTAATTAGCGCAAAATCAAATCTTGGAGAAAATCAGGAAAGTGTCAGTTCTTTTTCTACTAATAACCTGGCTCGGTATTTGGTTTTCACTTGTCATTGCAGCTGGCGAAGATATGTATAATAATTCTACCAATTTTGTTTTTTTATTGGCCATTAGCTAAAATTCATTATCTGGATTCTGTACAAACAGTGTCAACATATCATCTATTTGTGTTTAGTTCATAACAAAGACAAACGCATTCGGACTGCAGTCATTGGGAGACAGCCTTGTTCGAACCCCTTTATATTCAAAAGCCACTTCATTGCGAAAATAAAATATTTAGACAACATGAAAAATACCAAAATAAATGTGTCAAATATTGAATATAATCGTATTTTTTTATTATTCACATTGTTATGAAACGTTTGCATCACCGTCAAATAAAAATGAATGACGTGTGTCAAAAAATTCAAAGAACAATTAATTTCGGTATTCGAAGTCGTATAATACTAACCGTAGGTTTACCTAAACTTGAATTGTATTCAACTAAGGAAGTTCAAATAAACAATTCATTTTTAATTCCCTTTGCGCGTCTGAAACAACATCTCACAGTCATGCCACAAGTGAAAGCGAAAAACAACAAGAGCTTTAACAATTCAACGACCGGCTCAGTTTCAATTTTCTTCGCTTTACGAAGTGAAAGGTGAAGGAAAATGTTCATTTTAATATTCAAATATTTTTTGCGTATACTAAAAAAACGCTTCAGTACAAACAGAATTTGAACAAACGGATCCATATTTTGTTTATAAAAAATATTTTTTCAATGAGCGCTGGTTATCATTATCTAATAATAAATCGACTAGCTGTAAGCCCGTTGCCCAGCAACGTGAGATTTTTGTTGCATAGTATTTAATTTTATGTTATTTTATTTTATGGTATTTAATTTAATTTAATTTTATGTTATTTTATTTTATTTTATTTTATTCTATGTTATTTTATTTTATTTTATTTTATGTTATTTTATTTTATTTTATTTTATTTTATTCTATGTTATTTTATTTTATTTTATTTTATTTTATTTTATTTTATTTTAATTTATTTTATTTTTATAGTTAGCAGAAATTTCGTAAATTATTTAATATTTGGAATAATGTTTAAGTTTGCTAACAACAATTTTTCGTAGTAGCAGAAACTTTGGAAATTACTTAATTTTTAGAATAATGTTCAAGTTTGCTGACAACTATTTTTCGTAGTAGCAGAAATTTCGTAAATTATTGAATTTTTGGAATAATGTTCAAGTTTGCTAACAACCATTTTTCGTAGGAGCAGAAATTTCGTAAATTATGTAATATTTGGAATAATGTTCAAGTTTGCTAACAACCATTTTTCGTAGTAGCATAAATTTCGTAAAATATTTAATTTTTGGAATAATGTTCAAGTTTGCTAACAACCATTTTTCGTAGGAGCAGAAATTTCGTGAATTATTGAATTTTTGGAATAAAAAAAAAGTTTGCTAACAACCATTTTTCGTAGTAGCCGAAATTTCGTAAATTATGTAATATTTGGAATAATGTTCAAGTTTGCTAACAACCATTTTTCGTAGTAGCATAAATTTCGTAAAATATTTAATTTTTGGAATAAAGTTTAAGTTTGCTAACAACCATTTTTCGTAGGAGCAGAAATTTCGTAAATTATGTAATATTTGGAATAATGTTCAAGTTTGCTAACAACCATTTTTCGTAGTAGCATAAATTTCGTAAAATATTCAATTTTTGGAATAAAGTTTAAGTTTGCTAACAACCATTTTTCGTAGGAGCAGAAATTTCGTAAATTATTTAATATTTGGAATAATGTTCAAGTTTGCTAACAACCATTTTTCGTAGTAGCATAAATTTCGTAAAATATTCAATTTTTGGAATAAAGTTTAAGTTTGCTAACAACCATTTTTCGTAGTAGCCGAAATTTCGTAAATTATTGAATTTTTGGAATAAAGTTTAAGTTTGCTAATAACCATTTTTCGTAGTAGCAGGAATTTCGTAAATTATTGAATTTTTGGAATAATGTTCAAGTTTGCTAAAAACCATTTTTCGTAGTAGCAGGAATTTCGTAAATTATTGAATTTTTGGAATAATGTTCAAGTTTGCTAACAACCATTTTTCGTAGGAGCAGAAATTTCGTAAAATATTTAATTTTTGGAATAATTTTTAAGTTTGCTAACAACCATTTTTCGTAGTAGCATAAATTTCGTAAAATATTCAATTTTTGGAATAAAGTTTAAGTTTACTAACAACCATTTTTCGTAGTAGCCGAAATTTCGTAAATTATTGAATTTTTGGAATAAAGTTTAAGTTTGCTAACAACCATTTTTCGTAGGAGCAGAAATTTCGTAAATTATTTAATATTTGGAATAATGTTCAAGTTTGCTAACAACCATTTTTCGTAGTAGCATAAATTTCGTAAATTATTTAATATGTGGAATAATGTTTAAGTTTGCTAACAACCATTTTTCGTAGTAGCATAAATTTCGTAAAATATTCAATTTTTGGAATAAAGTTTAAGTTTGCTAACAACCATTTTTCGTAGTAGCAGAAATTTCGTAAATTATAGAATTTTTGGAATAATGTTCAAGTTTGCTAACAACCATTTTTCGTAGGAGCAGAAATTTCGTAAATTATTGAATTTTTGGAATAATGTCCAAGTTTGCTAACAACCATTTTTCGTAGGAGCAGAAATTTCGTAAATTATTGAATTTTTGGAATAATGTTTAAGTTTGCTAACAACCATTTTTCGTAGTAGCATAAATTTCGTAAATTATTTAATATGTGGAATAATGTTTAAGTTTGCTAACAACCATTTTTCGTAGTAGCATAAATTTCGTAAATTATTTAATTTTTGGAATAATGTTAAAGTTTGCTAACAATCATCTTTCGTAGTAGCAGAAATTCTGTAAATTACTTAATTTTTGGAATAATGTTTAAGTTTGCCAACAATTATTTTTCGGATTTTAAATTATTTAACAATTATTTCCAATAAAAATCAAAAGATCAAATCCAATTTTTCAATAAAAAATCAGTTGCACATTTTGTCCAAGTGTATGAAAAAAGCAAAATATTATTCTATGATATATCCATATCATAATTTGAATATTCTTAATGTATTAAAGAATTCTAACAGATTTTCAAGGTCAGATGTGAAAAGATTCATCATTATGATTCAATTGATCAAATCCGCTCCAAAAAATATTAGTCTCACGTCGACTCACACGATCAAACGATTCATTTCGATAGCCCTATAATCATAGTTTGCAATAGTCGAATTAAAGTCTTTGATTATTCGAATATTATGATCTATGATGATACTATACTTTAGCTCTACACCAAGAAATATCGAATTTTCAAACGTGGCGATATCAGAACATTCACGTGCTGTTTAAAATAAGCCGCTTCCATTGGATAGAACAAAATTTCAAAAATGTGCTGTCCAAAATAAATCGTCATCATTGGTCTGTACCTTATTACTGCGGACGTTTTACAAACATTATCGGCTATTAATGTTAAGATTGCCCAGTGTTCGACTCGATGCAGATTAACCCTTCGACTGGGGGGCATTTTTTGTATTTGCCGTCTGTTTTGTTTTTCAAAATAATTTTATTTTAATATTTTTTCAAGAATAGTATGTTTTATTGACGTGATAGGAATAAAGCAATATTTAAAACCAAAAATGATAGTGACTTGCACTTTATTTACATAACATATGTATAACTAGTAAGTAACTCTATTTGTATTAATATGAATTCAACAGAAAATGTAAATTCCATTTAATTCACTGTAGAATCAAACGTAAAGAAATTACTTTTTTTCAAAATTGCGTTGTTGAGAGTAAAACATATAACGGCGTTATATTTAATTATTATGTTTAACCTAATTGAAACTGAGAACAACTTGATAAAGGTTTAAGACCACTATTGGAAAAACAGACTCAAGTAATTGATAATTATATCATCATTTTTTATAAGACTAATCAGGATAACTGACAAAAATCTTGTGAGTACTGTAGTGAAAGTTAAAAAGAGATATATATAATAAAACGTTTTACATACTAAACTGTAACAATATTAATAATAAGGTAAAAATGAAAACGTATTTAGTAGACAAAATACGTTGCTAATTTTACCCTATTATAATGGAGTTCTACCAAGTAAATGCCAAGTCAATCAATGTAACAATATTCCCGACGAAGCTATTGAAAATTTCTTTTAAAAAAATGTAATGTTAAAACGTCAATCTATATTTTTTTAAATTTTACTAAGGAAAAATCACAACATAAACAAAATATTCGCTCATAGTTTGAAGCATTCATGACATTTGGCGATGTGTTAAAGGTAAATGAATTCCGCGGTCGCCACCATCCCCAACCCTGAATTCTTTCCGAGCGGGATCGTGACGTACAACACCGATGAATAGAGGCTGACTGGCTGAGGAGGAATTCCCTTTCATCCTTCCAACATTATTCGGGTAGAAGTAACGGCAATTATAAAATAATTGGAGTTTCCACAGGCCCCCGCGCCCTGCCAATGTTTCTCTCTATACATCCTATGTTACAAACTATGCGCTAATATTATCTATATAATATAAGTCACAACTATAACTCGTGCACTGACCCAAAACTAAGTCTCATAAAAAAAAAGCAAGACAGTTACATAATAATATTATATTTGCTTGAAGTATTCATGCAATAAAAGCGAGTCTGTGAATTGTTGGGAGTAAATCTTTTCGTCAATTTGATTTATATCTACTTCACTTTTAAAGTGTTCACTGTCAATTCTTGGTAGTAAGGCATTATATAAAAAAAACACTTTTAATTCTACTAAATAAATGTGGAATACGTACAAATTACTGCGAGTAGTGTAGTTATAACTTGTAAAAGCATTACATTAAAAAAATAAAACAACTCTTTTGTACCAATTCCATTTTTATTTATTAATATGATAAGGACCGATTTCGCTCATGACGAGCATAGTTAATTTTGATAAGAAAAACATGAATACAGTGATATTTATACTGAAAAAAGTAACACTATTAACGAGATTGTTTACATGGTCACCATGATTACTTTTTTTTTTAAATCGCATTCCTATAACTCACCGCAAACCATAAATTAATAAAATTGATGGTATTTGTTTCCCACCTTAAAAATTGGTTAGTTCTGTTTCTAATTCTATGTGTAGAAGATTTCGTATACAATTTTTCAGAGAAATACATCTTCGTTTTAAATAATTACCGATTCAAAAAAGAAAAATCGTCACATTTACCACATAGCGGCACTTCATTTGATTATATGCAAAACCAACGGGTTTTCTTTCCTTATTATTTTTTTATATTATTCTAATAGCATCTGCAAGTTGAAAAATACACATTCATAAAATCTAATGATCGTCTTTGAGAACAACGCATGTGTTGGCATAATGTCTACATCGAAAATTTTGCAAATTCGCAATAGAAAATTTGTAATATGTGCTAACATTATCTGACTTCCGACTCAAATATAGAATCGTCCTTCGTCATAGGATGGTTAAGAAGTTAAACGAAAAAATAAAATCCGATAGTTTATATGCGAATTCGAACACAAATTACGGTACGTCAATAATCCGTACACACGTAATCGAGATTGAAACAATAAGTTTTTTTTTAAATTTTCTACTTAGTAAATTCAAAATAAAAATATAGAATATTTTCATGGTTTCGGCGGAACGATTGCAAAAGTTATTTTGTATTGATTTAACAATTTATTCCACTGATTGTGTTAGTAATTGTGACACAATGAGAATGATCTACTAGTATCAATAAATAACCCTACGATAGTTCGTATGATACCTGTCGACGGGTTACTTGTTTACAAATTTAAAATTTTACATATATTATTTACGCTTCTTAGCTGTTTGTTTTTGTCCTAACTTTATCAGAAGAGTCTTCGCAAATGCTTATATTGATTCGTTCTCGTAGACACAACATGATTGGGAAACCCAATATGAAATCACAAATAACAATAGTTGAGGTCAACAATTCACTCATTGAATGTATCCCCCGAATACATAGTAAATTTCTGATTTCTCGGTTGTATATCACTTATTTAGAGAAAAATTACAATACATTCAAAAAGTTCACGGTCTTCTATATAAAGCTTATGTATATATATATATTTTTTTAATTACTACTTTTTTGTTTTTCATCATTCTGCACACTAGAATACATACAACCGAGTCTTGTGGAATTCTCCTCTGAACATACCTGGCAAAATTTGAGAATAAAGATGTTGTAATGATTCCACTGAAAAAAAGTAAATCATCTGAGACTTAATTCGTAATCTCAAATAAGTATTCTTCTTGTTAACACTGTAGAAGTAGGCTGGTTTTCTTACCGTCGGTATATTACGCTGAAATATTACATCACAGTGTAAAATGAGCAAGTTTGTGGATGAAACTTACTTTCGGTGTTGTTGTCTCAATGTACACTAAATGTTTATTTTGTTCGTCATATTAAACATTGTTTACAGCAAAATATGGAATGAAATCAGTAAGATTAAGCCGTGTACATCTTTTCAAAAAAAAAGATTTTCAACGGCATCTATGCATTATGCAAGTTATCATTTTTCTTTGAGAAGGGTCTCCGTGACATTGGTAGAGAACGGTAGAAATTCCATATTAAAAATAATCATATGACGATTTTTCAATTCGGCAAGTCAATGAATGCTTCCTCCCTACTCGATATCGCGGTTATTTTTTTAAATTTGGATCCAGAGGCAATGACTATTTTTACTAATCGTTTTCTTATTTTATATTTTTCTCCGTACATTACAACAGAAGGTAAGCGACCGGCTAAAATAATAGAAATTCCCAGAAGAATTTGCGGGGTGGATAATTACGTAATCTTTATTTAACAATTCTTAGAATAACTTATGCTTATTACAGTTGTTGCATATTATGTTTAGTTCGTAAAGTAAGGCACGTGGATTCGTACTCGTATTTGGCAGTTAAGTGAAAAGAAAGCTTTTTTAGTTTAACGATTTAATATTTTAAAAAAAACAGGTAACCTAATTATATACTACCGGTCCAGTACTGCTCACTAAGGGATCACGGGAGATCATCTGATCACAATAAGAGTTGGAACTATTTGGAGATCATTGTCAGATGTATTGTATTGTAAATACATCAAATCCTTTTTTCAAGCGATTTTTTTGAACGGCACCGTTACTTTTTTTATGCGATTTACTCGATTGAGAAACTCAAAACAAACAATAATTACACGAATGAAATACTTTCTTAAGCATTTTTATAGTTATAATAAAGGTTTTCAAATACATGTATAAAAAATGTTATCAAAAGTTAAACAATTTAAATTCGACATTGAAATTCTATCAATCTCATTCAGTCCAAATTTTAAAATTCATAGAAACAAATCAGTATTTACGAAAAATTACAGACTGTAAAAATATGTATATTTACGTGGTAATAGGATCTTTTAATAGTAAGTTTATGTTTATATTCAAAAATTGATAAATTTAATAAATTGTATACACGTAATAATCGTAAGTAATATAAACAAGAATAGTTAACACGAAAAAAGTTATATAAGAAAACAAATTTAAATATGTATTTATGAGAAAAATACTTTTGACGTCAGTAGCAATATCATTCATTGTATCGAGTGTTTGCGTTAAATAACGAATAAGTTGAAAGTTAAGAGTTTAATGTTTTTTGTTGGTCTCCTATTGTTGTTCATGACATTCACATAACCACTTTTCCAGCCGTAGGTAAACAATGAACAGAGATTCTCAAGCGGTGGTTTTCAGGGGGTTTATTGAAAATTTAATAATGAAATACAAGAAGAATTTTCAATAAGTTTAATGAATTTATATTCTGACGATTTTTTTAAAGCGATGATTTCTTCTCAACATTATTACTTTAATAAAACAGAGGGTTTTAGCTCATTTGTGCATTGATAAAGAGTATTTTTTTGAGCCATCAGAGGTGAATACAAAATTTTACGATAAGCAAATATGCTTGTAAATAAACAAATATGTTTAAAGAAGTTTAAAGCAGACAGCACCAAAGTAATGGGATATTCGACTTGCAATAGTAATGTTTGCATTTATTGGTCAATTCATGAGACTCGTCAGATTTTTTGCGTACAATTTGACTTTTTGGGTCCTTCTTTCCAAAAAGTAATTACTCATATGAGGATATTACTTGCAAGCCCGGCTCATTCCAAAGTTGTTGAAACATGAACCATGAATGTAATTTAGTAGAAAAAAAAAAATTTGAAAGTATTTTTATAAATTAGTCTCAAACATGGCTTGACAACATCCAAAATATCATTCCAAAGTAATGTAAGGCTAAAAATTACTTTTAAAATGTACATTGTTTTTCAAAATGAAATTCAAGATACATTTTGTAACCATTTTGGAATAAGCCGTGTTTGCAAGTAACACCGTCATACATATATGAGGGTAAAAAAAAACAATTCCGAATTAATTGTTTTAATCATTTACTTTTAGCTCACATATAGGTATATCATCAGATCATTCAAGTTACTAGAATAATTCTAGTACATTTCATCAATCAATATGACGAATAAAGTAATGATTTTTCAATATATTTGATTTATTTTCTCCGATTTTTCCGACACCGACTCCAACTTCACACCCTGGTAAACACGTTTGAAATTAGCAAATTCTTTCTTCTTTTAGTCCAGTGGGTCAAGTGCTGGAGGTAACAGCATTTGAATTAAATTTCAAGAGCAATTGCAATACAGTAGGTGGCTCAGACGCACACTATGTCCTTCACTGTTCAGACTAATTAATCCAGTTTTCAAACGAAAGCGCATTTCAATAGAGGCAAGTTGATAACAAACCGCCACGTGCTGACAACGTGAAGACTTTTGTGATTTCTCCAACGACTGCAAGTAAGGGAGAGAGGTGGAAGCTCCGGAGGGGAGGACGACGAGCATGACGTCACGAAGTTTCCAAGGGCGCCCTTGCCAGCGAGGTATTCCCCCGGGCACAGCCGTAACTTTTCATTGAATACCGTTTCACGGATGCCGACAATGCGGAGGAAATATATTAAATATGGATGTAATAAAATACTAATACCCGTTTGAGTTTATTTTCGCGTAAAGGAAGAAGCTCAACTTGTTAAATGTGTATTTCAAATGAAACAGACGT
Organism: Himalopsyche tibetana; assembly: GCA_030503985.1. NCBI lineage: Eukaryota > Metazoa > Arthropoda > Insecta > Trichoptera > Rhyacophilidae > Himalopsyche > Himalopsyche tibetana. Next base: position 4,751,631 of record JAPJYX010000014.1, read on the forward strand.
AAATGGTTTTTCTCGCTAATCGTAACGGCACGATAAGCCAACGCAATTATTTGTGTTAATATTGAAACATCATTGCGGGATTTTCTTACCACTAAAATGCTACGGGTATACTCAACTATTTTTCTTAAGAGGGAGGCAAAAGCTTTAGTTTATTTTAATTATTAAGAGTTCGAATCTCAGCATGGACAGGTTCATTTTTTGATTTTTCAATCGATGTACGGATTTCTGTTCGAAAGCATCGATGTATGTGATGACTAAAATTCTTTTCCTAAAAACGAAGCGTAACGACAAAGTTCAGCTATACTGTTTTTACATTGCAATTTTTTTTTTGTAACGGAGTAAGACCACAATTCATTAATTTAAATGTGTGAATTATAAAAGAATATGTATTTATTCAAACTGGCATACACAGTCGCAAATCGTTTTATTATTATATGTTAGTAAATCAAAAATAATTTAGATTTTAAATTTGATTTTTCACATGTTTATTGTAAACACCGAAAACCCGGGATCGGTATTTCGGGATTGGATGCCCTGCCTGACTTATTAGCGTCATTAAACAGTGACCATCTGATCATATAGTATTGTTAATATTTTTTAACATACAACATATAGTTCTTATTAACATCTTCAACAGAAAAGAATCGCATAAAATAGTATGTAAAGAAGCACTGGAGTTGGTGAGCAGAATATTGGTATGCATATTATTTTGCTCGTAAATCTTGACACAAAAAAGCTATGTTGTACAGAAACGAATCAAATGCAAAATAAATTGCGTAAAAATAAATTCTGCTTATATAATATACCTAATAACATTACGCTCGTAGAAAGGGCGAAGTTAAAAATCCGCGAAATTGGTGATAATTAAATGCGGGCGTTTGAAAGCGTCAAACAAATCCTGCAAAGACGTTATGCAGCCTGTGAAAGTTTTTCAATTGGGCTTGTTGAGAGACTTTCATGGCATAAAGAAACGTAATTAATTTTCACTTTCGCGGAAATTAGCGGGCCAAACTTTGGTAAATCGGCCTCCAAAGGATGGTTGTCTGAACATTGCTCAGTATCCCCAACGCAGCTAAGTTCCATAAAAGTAAATAATACAATAAGCTTTATTATGATCTGCCAGTATGGCTTTAATTTCTTACATTCGTGCCAGTTATTGAGATGTTTCTTGTTTCTCAGCCGAGTCGCGAACAGAGATCGACATGTACCAGAAGAAGTGTCGTATTATATACAAACATACGTTTGCACACCAATATTTTTAACACGGTAAATACGTTTCAACTTAAGCCGTGTAAAAAGACATACCTTATAAGCATTTAAAAATATACAATACATGAATTAACGGAAAATATGTACAATATTATTATACTTAAAATTTATTTGGGAAGGGATAATTCAAGACACATAAAATAATGCCTTCGAACAGAAATTCATAAATCGATTGAAAAATCAATTTATACTACTCTCCGTACTGGGATTCGAGCCTGTGACCAACGTAGCCGAAGCTAAAAACGTTGACCATTCGACTACGCTGCCGGCATTATAAATACCTCTGTATTGGTATAATTTTAAATAAGTTAAAAATACTCGTGATGAGCAAAAACGACACTGATCCTAATAAATATGGAATTAGTACAGAAGTGTGTTTTATTTTTGAATATAATGCTTTTCCACTGAGTATTTTTTTAGCCTTGTCCCTGTGTGAAGCATATGAGCTTCTAATGGAGTCTATCTCAACAGAAGTGTTTCTACAAGAATAGCTTGTCACAAGAGAGTGTAAATAGAAGGATAGAGCTAGGACAGGAATAGTGGTTTTTAGGATAGGGTTTTTGCCAAGTATTGACGCTTAAAAACTTAAAAGTGAGTATGTTTCTTTTAAAATCATATTATTATGACTTTTATCACCACGTACAACCCAAGTAAACTTTACCGTTTACTGGACTCTATTATACACGAAAATAACGATATTTTAATATAAATGCTGCTTATAATGCGTGGCTTAAGAAGTTTTTGAAATGATATATTTTCACAATTCTTGGAAAGCCTAAATGTTTGATTCGAATATCTCGCAGAAGTACGATAACGTTTTGTTACGTTACGTAGGTATTGCTCAAAGAAAATTGGGTATTTTTTCAAAAAAGCGTTACGTATTTTTTCAGAAGTGATGGCGAAACACGTGAGGTTTCTATTACCAAGCGGGCGGCAACGAATCGTAACTGTATTATTTAATCTGCCCCCATAATTAATATTTCTATTCCTGAAAGTAAATTAAAAATGGAAATCAATTCCTTTCCGCTTCAATTTATTTTTTATTCAATAAATAAATTGGAGTTTGAATCATCGTGGTTTGCATGCCGTCAGTTAAAAGTATTTTCTAACCGGATGGGCTGGAGGGGGGGGGGGGGCTTGGTTGCCTTTTGAGATAACTCATAAATACATTTATTTCGGGTACATAATAAAAAGGAACCTAGCCGTGTTGTGTATAGTCTAGAAATGCTCAAAAATGGCGATATTTTGAACACATATATTGCATCGAGATGTTCAACGCAACACTTTTGTGGACGATGCTGTGGCCGATTATTCTTCATAGTTCACACTTGCACAACTAGTCTGTCCAATCCCGGGATCATAAATTTTATAGTAACTTTATATCCTCACTTAATCAAAAAACCAAGCGGCTGAGAGAACAAATAATTACACTTTTCGTGAAACAATTTATGTTGGTATGTAATTCCGTACTCCATTACTACAAAATATGCTTTACATTGGGAACTAACAAAACGAATTTAGACAATTTCATACACTGAATAATTGTTGTTCGAAATACCTAAGTTGAAATCCATTAATATATAGTTTGATTGAGACACGTACAGTTACAGGTTTTCAGGTAGAATAAAAATATGGGCATTTATAAAAAACACTAACAAAGGAAGACCTATTTTGAAAGTGAACGCAGGCCTTTGCCGTCATTCTGGTCTAATGTCAAAGTAATATTCATGTAACCTTCGGAAAAGGCAGTCGATATTATTATTTAACCGTGAGCAATGGTAGTGTAGCGACAGTTTCCGCTCGAAAAGACTGCTGGAGCTTCAAAGCTGCGAAAGCTCTTTTTGCTTCACCCCGCCGCACACTTCAAAGAAGCGAAAGTTTACGCTGCGTGCGTGCGTGTGACACATCTGAACTGTGACATTTCATATTTTCACTTCACACAAAACAGGAAATAATGTTTTGCACAGTGATGTTTCTACGATTGAATTTTGTTTCATTGGCAGCTTGTACCTGCGTATACAATGATAAAACTCAAAAACATACCTCTGTTACAGCGTTTCCCAAAGGAGGTTCCGTGAACAAGTAAAATAAATACACATTTAAACCTGACCTGAAGTATGTATTAGAAACATTTACATCAAGATGTGAGAAAAATAGTATTTTGATTAAGGAATAGACAATTCTTTGTATAAAATAGACATGCCTATATTTATATCCTGAAAATTTATGAAGAGGAAGTGGCTGGCTTTCAATTATGTGGATTTATTATTTCTAGGAGTGATGGGGGGGGGGTTGTATAAACTACAGAATGTATCAGTGGTGCGCATCATTTTCAAGCCAAGTGTCACATTTCCAATGATAAATTTGTAAAGTGCCACTCAATAGAGAAGTAAATTTTCACACAACTTCTTACTTATTTGCTCGTCATATTGTATAAAAAAGTTTCGACAGTATTAGTTAAATTAAATCATAAATCGTATTAAACATAATAAAAAAAATATACTGTACATTTTATTGTACAAAAAAAAGTCGCAGCGATATCGAAACCAAAACTAAATTTCAAGAGGCTCGCTTCATGTGTAATATATGTATGTACGCGGCAAAAGGAAATATTTTTGTTTGTATCAACTGCAATCATTTATGAATTCGCTATGATTCTAATTAAATTTGATACAAATGAATTATTAAAAAAAAAACCTTTTTTTCTAATTCTTAAAAAGCTTAAAGTACCCCGAGTGCATCGCTGAATTAGATTTATATATCTCAGTGTACTCTAAATAAGTACACCTTACCAAAGATTCTGTCAGCTGAAGGCTTTACATGGTAAACATGATTAGGAAAACACCTCTTGCGAATACTGAATATGGGCGTTCAATTTTTATTATTATTGAAAGTGAGTGTAAGCTCGAAGAATTTTTATGACTTGACCAGTCCCTGGCTGACTTTTGAGAATGACACGAACTCGAATGCGTAGACCATGTGTTGGAATGTAACTGATGCTATGTATATACACAATAATAGTTTTGAAAAACGTGTCGATGTGTGCAGTGATGATGCCAGTGCAATTATCGTAAAAATTACATTCGCTGTGATGTAATTAAAAATGTGTGTAGCTGTAAAACTCTGCCCACGATCATTTGAGATTGTAATCGAGAATCAAAATAATCACAACTCGGTCCTGATTTTGCATTCATAAGTCGGGTAGCTATCACGAAGTAGCGTTATCGAAAATTATTTAAATCTTTTATTTGCTTTCTAACATATTCCTGCCAATGATGGTATATCATAATGAATGTGATAAAAACTTACAGTGACATTACCTTGCAAAAAATGCATTCAATTCCAATGTATTTTACCTAAAACAGAATTTCTAGCCATGAATATTTCAGAGATTCCGCGGCGAAATATTATTGAGAAACGTTGCTCTATTGGAAGCACGTAAAGCATTTTGTACGAAAATCGTACAATCTAAAAAAAAATACATATTCAGCACTCGACTTTGCGTATCCTTGAAAAAACTGAGCCTTTTGATAAAAGTATCGAATAATGTACTTATAAATATCAATTATCAATATTTATTATTACGTAAGATTATAAAAGAAAATTGACATGGTTCGAAAAATAAAAAAATAGTTTACAATAATTGTCAAACGCTCGCCACAGAATAAGACCGTTGTAAAATATATGTATAATATCAAGAGAACCGCGATAAAAATTGACGATTAGTTTTTTTGTCATTATCGGTAAGTTCTATAATCACTTCGATAAATTCCACACCGATATAAAACGTGCCTTTATTAATAGCATTAAAGCAAACTGCATATTTCAATGCCCACAGAAAATTGATCCCGAATAGTGGCTTATTCGATTAGCAAGCTTATTTCACTTATTTGCGTTTGCTGTAAGTGGATTAGATAGTTTAAAAGTACATCATGTTATGAACGAAGTATTTTTTTTATATCCAAGGAAAATTGTTTATTAATGGTGTTTATTGACCGCTGTGGTTCACTTTGGAAAGTGGTTTTGTTATTCAATACCTCCCCAGTGCGAGGGATTCACTTCGACATTTTTACTCTGCCAGGACTATATATTATATTGGAATTCTTCTCATCTACTTTAATAATATTAGACGACGTTACCGGGAACCTCATATCTAGTTGCATTTACATTTTTTATTAACATTTGACAACAAATATATATATATAATATATTTTTTAATAAATAAATTGACTCATTGACAGTCATGTCTTCTATAATATTACGATATATATAAATCGATATAACTATTCATTTAAACACATCTATTACAAATTACAATGTTAAATTAATGAAAATAAATTCAATATGTCAACGGGTCAACGGGGGGGGGGTTATTCTAAAATTTATTTGGGTCTAATTAAGGGGTGTCAGCAATACTCGACATTATTTTTGGATTACGTTTTTAGGGCTGATATAATTTAAATGTATAATAATTGGGCTTAGTCAACTGATGCTTTTATTCATACGTTACAAATTGTGATACGTCTTTGAGACACATGTTTAGTGTTTATATTTTACTTCCTTCCTGCGTCCAGAAGAAAATAAAAAATCCCAACCTCCATTTTGTAATTTATTAGGTCAATAATTAAAATCATTTTTAAGTTTGTTCCTCAATAATCATAAGATACTTTGCCTAAAGATACTTATCAAAGAGGGAAAACACATGCCACGATTTGTTACACAACCTGTGGAATAGCAAAGTTGTCAAATTTAATTTATATTAAAAATCAAGTTCCACAAAGCTTCCGCCGAATCCATTGAAAATACCATAATATACAATTAATACACGATAAAAGTGATGCATTTTATTATTCGAATATATTCGAATACAATCTTTACATATTTGATATTCGAATATTTATTTTCAATGAATATTTGGAATCACTAGTACTCATATCTATCATAACAGAAGTTCAACAATACAATTTTTCGATATGTTTTTTTTTTAATAATCAGTTATATACACTTCTCCTTTTAATCCATCTGTTTTTACTTTATGAGGGCTTACCTAATTGTTTTAAAGCTTTTGGTGTCCTCCAATCATGCGTATGTTTGAGACGATTTTCTCGTTTTTAAATGGATCATATTTCAAAGCATTACAAACTAAACAAAACCATATAGCCGTAAGCATACTTGTATAGCAACTCTTGGTATTTAACCATCATTTTTGGGTTCGGTGCCGTAGTCAACCGACATTCCGTGACGGAATTCACGGGTTCAAGTCCTAGTACAGGGAATCCAATCCTTAAATAACGAGATATAATGAGAACGATTAGCTAACCACTGTCGTAGGCTTATCCTTTATATCCCTACTTTATTACTAACAGTCACCACTTGAAATTTGTTAATCTTTGATGATTTTTTAAATTATATGTTAGAGGTGTTAAACATTTAAATTTTGTGTAATTATAGAATCACTTTTACTGTAATTTGTAAATTCTTTTCAATTTCAAATGTTGTTTACACGTTTTCATTTCAATTTATTTTTGTATAAATAGCACTGTAAAATTATATTTCTTTCAGTTACATCAGTTGAAAATGCTCGCAATTAGCGAAACCGGTAGTAACCTTTCAAATAAAAGGAAATAAAATACTAAGGAATATTGTGTATTTATTAATATCCCTACTTTCTTCGAAAAAAAGAGAGGTTGACCAACTGATTAACAAGCAGTTTTCGTACAAAAAACTTATGTTGAAACACCTTCATTAAAAGATCACATGCTCAACGTTGGGAGCAGACATGGATAAATAAAACAGCAATTAAAAAATGTCGATTTTAGCATAACGCTTCTAAATTCGAATGTAAAAATATTTCATTGCCTTACGGAAGGGTCAGTGATTTTAAACGCGTAATTGGCGAAACACAATGTAAATAAAAGAACGATAAGGCTGGAAGGGAAAATACACGAACGTAACAATGATTTAAAGACGGACGTGTTACATTTTACGCCAGGATTTATGCAAAGGTTTACGCAGCGCCTGCTACGCACCCTATTACTACGTTTCCTTTCTACGCACAGGACGACCACGAAAATACAGCATTGTAAATTTATTTTTACTAAATGAGGTTGATAAGTTTTTACATATTACTTCTTGAAAATGATATAGGTCCCATACCAACCAGTATCGTTAAACGTTAGTCGCCCGCCGTGGTCTAGTTGGTTAGAGCTTGCTCTACCGATCAGGTGGGTCTGGGTTCGATTCCCGGTAAGGTCAATGTCAAAATTGGATTTTTTCAATTTTTATTTGAGATCTAAAACATGGGTGTTTGTGAAGTTAATTCTCCTTGAGTTAATCTCTAGTGACTTTTCATCGAGTATATTTCGTATGATCTTTCAACTTCAAAATATTTGACGCATTGGCGTAAGCTTCTGATCCCGAAATCTCGGGATTTCGGGATTGAGAAATTTTGAGCAAATCCCGAAAATTTACACGAAATTGGCAAATAGTGAATTTCAAATTCCTCGGTGAGCAAATCTCAATTGTCCCGGGATTGAAAATTAATCAATCCCGAAATCCCGGGATTGGAAAAAGGCTTCGGGATTGGATACCCTAGTCTCGTCTGATGAAAGTATCGTAACAGAATTTTTCTACGAAAACTGTTTGTTACTTAGCCACTCAACCTCTCTTTTCTGAAGAGAATAGTAGGGATAGAAGGATGGGGCTAGAAAAGGACTAGTGGTTAACTAATAGCTTTCGGTATGTCGAAATTTAAGTATTCCACGGCTTGCGCGTTTTTTTATTTAAACTGAACCTTTGGAACGCATTTAACGTGTAAATAGAGGGCCCACTGTATATGATTTATTTTAATTTGCCGACTTTATTGGCTAATTTTAAATTGAAAAAGTTATTTTCTTATACTCCAACGCGCTCAAAATTAATTTTCATTCTGAATGTCCTTGAACTTCTAAAAAGTAATAGGAATAAATTTGCAATCTTTATACAAAAGCAGTAATAAGATATTTTTTTTAAATCTTCTCAGTCAGTAAAATACGTTACAAAATTACACTAACACAACTAAAAGGGCTGTTTATAAACTAATCAACTACATTTGTATTGAAATTTAATTGAAACAAAGTAACCTATTGAAAATAATACATGTCAACAATAAATTAATGTTGTGTGAAAAAACAATCCGACGCCATGATCACACTGTACCTGCGTACATATATGAATACGTGGAAATTGGATACAAGAGGTTTTCTTTGAATTTTATATACATTCAGCAATAAAAGATCACATCAGCTGAAGGGTGGAAGTACTTGAATCACAATTTTTGTTTGCCTTTTCGACTGCCCATGTAAATAAACAAGGTAATAGGTTTACATTTCCCAACCCTTGTTTGGCAATGACCTTAACATTTGTAGTGGTATTAAGGCGGGCGGACGAATTTTACATGGTACTATACACAGGAAGTGATTTTTAAGCACAGTGAACTTAATTTGATAATGTAATATTGCAGATCAGAAGTGCCCATTAGACTTTTATTTTGTAATTTACAACTAAAAATTTAGAATCACTTTTTAGTGTATTCGAACACCCTGCGATATTTTGTCGGAGGGCGCTTCTTAAAACGCGTTATGCGATACACGTGTCATGATTTATAACATTAACTGTGGAGTTATAAAATAAAATTGTATATTAACCAATGAACTTCCACAAAGTTACCGCGGAATCCAAGCCCACGTTATTTATTCGAAAAATGTTTAATTTTACTGTTTTTGAAGCAAAAAGTATTGTCATTGAAAGGAAGAATAGCAAAACTAATACTATTCACGGGGCAGTGAAATAGTGAAGCTTCAATCCACCGAATTAAAAGCTTGGTATTTTTGTCTAGGAGACGATTCTGAAAATCAAGAGTGTTCATATTTCCTTAATAATAGATAACTAGCTGTAAGCCCGTTGCCCTCAACGGGGGGATTTTTGTTGCATTTTAAAAGTCAGAAAATTTACTGGCGTGAAAAATGAATTGCAAACCTATTTATTGAATAAGCCAGAAAATCTAAACGTAATTAAGTCTCGAAGTGGATTTTTTTAGGAATACACCCAATTATCTAAAAGAACTAAAATACACCGGGACTGCAAAACAAAATATGCAAATAGCGGATATATTAAAATATATTCATAAAAATCATAATTGAGCTGCCCTGCTGAGCTGCTGTATCCAATATCGACAGCCCTGCAGTATTCATATTGTTTATAATATAGTTTTTAGAATAATTCAAATGTTTCAAGTATACAAACAAATATATTTCGGAGAAGAAGAAGACTACCCCTGGACATATATCGACAGCCCTGACACTGAATCCTTTCTAGTAATAAAATACTCCAAAATAATTATATTATTTTGGAATTTTTAGAATAATCTAATATTCTAATTTTTAGAATAATTTAATATATATTGAACTAATTTTTTCACTCCAGTAGAATGTGAGAAAAAATCATCTTTCTTGACATTATCGAAAAGGCGAAATCGCGGATATGCAAACAAACAATCAGCCAACACTCGGCCAACATTATCGACTTATATAGAGAAGCTGATAATATTTCGACCTCTACTAGCATCATTTTATATTCATCAGCTAATAATGCTCGCGATGGCTCAAACCAGTCCTGATACGTAAAGTGTTTTATTTCTAAATATAATTAATTTCCACTGAGAATTGACAAAGACCTCCTCTTATGTGAATACCAGCATGTTAAGAACAGATTGAACTATTTGTTGTCTGGAAGAGTTAATCATTGGTTTGTATAAATATCTTAACATTAATAGCCGATAAGGTCCGTCTGTAAGGACGTCCGCAGTAAGGTACAGACCAATGATTTCGATTTATTCTGAACAGCACATTTTTGAAATGTTGTTTTATCCAATGGAAGCGGCTTATTTTAAACAGGGCGTGAATGTTCTGATATCGCCACGTTTGAAAATTCGATATTTCTTGGTGTAGAGCTAAAGTATAGTATCACCATACATCATAATATTCGAATAATCAAAGACTTTAATTCGACTATTGCAAACTATGATTATAGGGCTATCGAAAGAATCGTTTGATCGTGTGAGTCGATGTGAGACTAATATTTTTTGGAGCGGATTTGATCAATTGAATCATAATGATGAATCATTTCACGTCTGACCTTGAAAATCTGTTAGAATTCTTTAATACATTAAGAATATTCAAATTATGATATGGATATATCATAGAATAATATTTTGCTTTTTTCATACACTTGGACAAAATGTGCAACTGATTTTTTATTGAAAAATTGGATTTGATCTTTTGATTTTTATTGGAAATAATTGTTAAATAATTTAAAATCCGAAAAATAATTGTTGGCAAACTTAAACATTATTCCAAAAATTAAGTAATTTACAAAATTTCTGCTACTACGAAAGATGATTGTTAGCAAACTTTAACATTATTCCAAAAATTAAATATTTTACGAAATTTATGCTACTACGAAAAATGGTTGTTAGCAAACTTAAACATTATTCCACATATTAAATAATTTACGAAATTTATGCTACTACGAAAAATGGTTGTAAGCAAACTTAAACATTATTCTAAAAATTAAATATTTTACGAAATTTCTGCTACTACGAAAAATGGTTGTTAGCAAACTTGGACATTATTCCAAATATTAAATAATTTACGAAATTTCTGCTCCAACGAAAAATGGTTGTTAGCAAACTTGAACATTATTCCAAAAATTCAATAATTTACGAAATTTCTGCTACTACAAAAAATGGTTGTTAGCAAACTTGGACATTATTCCAAAAATTCAATAATTTACGAAATTTCTGCTCCTACTAAAAATGGTTGTTAGCAAACTTGGACATTATTCCAAAAATTCAATAATTTACGAAATTTCTGCTCTTACGAAAAATGGTTGTTAGCAAACTTGAACATTATTCCAAAAATTCAATAATTTACGAAATTTCTGCTACTACGAAAAATGGTTGTTAGCAAACTTAAACTTTATTCCAAAAGTTGAATTTTTTACGAAATTTATGCTACTACGAAAAATGGTTGTAAGCAAACTTAAACATTATTCCAAATATTAAATAATTTACGAAATTTATGCTACTACGAAAAATGGTTGTTAGCAAACTTAAACTTTATTCCAAAAATTGAATATTTTACGAAATTTATGCTACTACGAAAAATGGTTGTTAGCAAACTTAAACTTTATTCCAAAAAGTCAATAATTTACGAAATTTCGGCTACTACGAAATATGGTTGTTAGCAAACTTAAACTTTATTCCAAAAATTGAATATTTTACGAAATTTATGCTACTACGAAAAATGGTTGTTAGCAAACTTAAAAATTATTCCAAAAATTAATTATTTTACGAAATTTATGCTACTACGAAAAATGGTTGTAAGCAAACTTAAACTTTATTCCAAATATTAAATAATTTACGAAATTTCTGCTTACTATAAAAATAAAATAAATTAAAATAAAATAAAATAACATAAAATAAAATAAAATAGAATAAAATAAAATAAAATTCGATAAAATAAAATAAAATAAAATAAAATAAAATAAAATAAAATAAAGTAAAATAAAATAAAATACAATGCAACAAAACACAATGCAACAAAAATCTCACGTTGCTGGGCAACGGGCTTACAGCTAGTATATTTATTAAACTATATCAACAAGAAAATATATTATGCGCTACTCTCCCCTGATCATCTTATTCTTTTATGCGTTTTGTTTATAAGTGATATAAGGTTTTCTTTTTTACAATTAGTTTAGTTTCCGATTCGAAAATAGATCGTCTGCATAACATTACATATTAATTATTAGACTTGTGCGTGAGAAATAAATAAATACTACTTAATTTTGTTTTTTTCCTCGATATACCGTACTGCATCTTTTATAAGACGATTCTTTATTTTTAATTTACCAATGTTGAAAATATTCGTGTCGGCTCTTGTGGTTTATAAGTAAGTGGTTTATAAGTAAGTGCTTTACCCTAGCAATCAGATGGGTGTGGGACATGGGATTAACTCCCAGCAAAGAAAAAAATAATCAAAACTTGGGCATGGGTATTTGCGATATCTTATCGCCTCGGACAGGTGTCACACAGTAAAAATAAAAAGCATTTAAAAGGTCTATCTAATAACGTTAGTTTGAATTTTGTTCAGATTCACTGTAAAATTTTCCTACGAGTAGTTTTCTACGATATAGCAAATCAACATCATTTAATGTGGTAGCAAAAGTATTTCTGACAACGATCATACGGCCATTGATTTTAAGATTTACTACGAATTAAAAAATGGTAATAAAAATGTGTCTCATAATCGAAGAATTTCGGTGATGAGTATCTTTTTGTATGTTACAAATATTTAAATAGTTAACGCTTTGAAAACGAAGAAAATATCCGAGATGAGCCGAACAAAACAAGTACCGGGTCCCACATCGATCCGCATCAATGTCATAAATTAATCGAACCGAGATATTGCTCACATGAAATGATAAGGACGAGAATAATTCTCACAACTCCAGTGGGCGGAATATGCCTGCCACCCCTACCTGGGAAAAGGCAAGGTAAGGAATACGAAAAATAACAAAACCCCCGGCAGTTCGTCGACTACACAATATGAAAACAATTTATCGGTTAAAAATATATTCTTCTCCAACTCCCTAACATGCAGTCGAGTTTTGGATATAAAGAATCTACTTGTAGTTTAAAGCCTCCCTAAACCCTCCTTACTTCCACCACTCCCTATCTCACCAGCCTGGTTGACGACGTCAAGCCCCGGGCAGATGAAAAGGACACTGACCAGTCTAATAATAAGAATCAAACAGGCACCGAAGAAGGGAAAAAAGGGAAAAAAATGGAAAAGAATACCAAAAAAACAACGTCAAAATACAAGAGAAAGGAATAGAACAATAGCTCTTCTTTCTGTAAAAGATAAAACACCAGTCAGTCAGTCAGTGAAGATCTATAAAACAGACACAGTTGATTTATTTTAATTGTTACCATTGTTCGTTTTACCAACATAGTTCGCAACGCCTAAAGACCGCGAGAAAAGGTCTTAGATAATATGCAAATTGGAATACAAATTATATGATGATAAAAAATGATTTATAACTACTTAAACAATCAATATGTACTATAGTATTATCAGATCAATATTGTGTATGTGTTCAGCACTTTACACGCTATTCGTGTTTCTTTAATTAAGACAGTTTTAATAAGATGATCGCAAAAATATCTATGCCTTTGGGTCATAAACCGATGCAAGGTGATTGAAAAGACTTGAGCGCATGATTTCAAGATTATTAGCACTCGATCTCACCGGTCGCTTAATTAAATTAAAACATATACAGAATACTTACTGCCCTTAAGTGTTGAATGAAACGCCGAAGGAAAATTAAGAATATAAAAACTGAAAAAAGTGACACGAAACCAGGTCAGTTTATTCTAAAAACTATTTACAAAATCAACAACTCGGCACTAAGCAGTTTTCACGTTGCATTCAAAATTATCTCGAAAAATTAAAACCAACCTTGACTAATGTTATCAGCAGAGTGCTATTAGATACAGGTTTTTGAATTTCGCTGCCGCATACCAAATGGATGATGCAATCTCGCCGAAATTTCATTAATAATAATTGATCATACAGATAAGAATTATTGCATATAATTTCACAGTTTTGACCCGATATTTGTTAAATTTTAAAATATCACCAGGGAGTGACCTAATGATTATCTTTTGGCTGGTGTGACCGATGACGTCAAAATCTGAATACGGATTCAAAAACCAACTTCATAAAACAAACAGTACTTCAAACATACGTTATAAAATATAAAATACAACTACACAATAAAGGAAAGAGAAAACCAATCAAATAAGATTGACGCCATTATACCCAATCGTTTTCCGGAAAGAATTATTTGTTTTGATAATTTTCTGTCAAGCAATATAGATTAACAAAAAGCGTGTTGTTTCACATACCGGACAAATTGCACACTTACTACAAAATACATGTAACTTAAAAACTATAACTTGAATATAATCAGATTTTATAAGACATTTTTTGCATTCTTCATTTAGACATATCTAGCAAAATCACTGTGGAATGATAAATTTAACTTCACTAATAGAAATTTAAAAAAACAAGCCGTTTATAGTGTTAGTGTATTTTTTTTTCTTTAGCGTTTGATATATAGTTGGTCAAGTTTAAAGTTAAAGAACTTTTTTATTTTAAATTGACATTAAGGGCTGGTTCCATATTTGCGTTATCCACATTCGCTGGAATGTTCTGTTAATGAATATCTAATTTACTTGAGATGTTTTAAAAACACGATAGTGCAAGAATTCGTTACACTTAAAGTATATTATACCGATTTTCATTGGGTGAGCGGCTTCCTTACTAAGATGGACGATCAGTATTGAGAAGGTTGACTAAGTTTTGTGTAATATAACAATTCAAACGAAAATTAACCGGAGCCGAACCGAAGGACCTCACGCCCACACACCAACCTACGCAATTCGCCGTAGATCAGCCATTCATATAAATTTTTCAATCAGGCACCTTCGTTCCGCCTACGATTACATCGTCCGCCCTATTTCCTGTCGACTTATCTAGGGCCTGCGAATTTCCCCCGCTAAGAGTAACATCCGACAGTCGTTTCCTCGAAAAACATTAGTCAAACTACAAGATTTGAATACGCTGCGAACACACAAACCTAAGACAAACAATATGCTTCGGGTCGAGCTATTTCCCACGCATCTTTATTATCTTTTCGAGAAAACAAATTATGCTCGGAAACAATTTATTACATACTTCATAATATCATATACGTTACGAAGAGTTGAGCATTGGATATCAACCAATACTATCGAAAACAACTATCACCTGCACTCTTCTACATACATATCAAACAAGCGGCCCGCCGGTTTATTTTCTGCAATACTACGGCATATTTTTCCATTTTTTGAAGATTTGGTTAACAAATAACGTCAAGTTTCTTCAAAAAAAATGAAAACTATAAAACTTATTTATTTAACAGCTTTTGTAACTTTTATTTTATTTGCAACATTCTTGTATTTGTATTTTTTACTATAATTTGTTAAGTAGGAATATATTTTATAAGTAGGAATATAATAAAAAATGCTCCTCTTAATTTTAGTTTTTTAAAAGCCGACTTAATGTGCAATACTTAATTAATTTGGTCTTTGCTAGTGAACGAATTTCACATTCCTGCAGTGGGGTTAAGGAATAAAAAAAAAAAATGTTCAGAAAGCTCATATTCACGGCAATAAGCTCAGTGTGCAGTATGGCAGTAATTTTACAATAAACAATATAATAATGGTTGATATATAATTTATTTTGTATTTTTCATTGCAGAACAAAATAGGAACGGAATATGAGAGTTCAAATTAAAATTTCAAAACACGAGTAAGTACATATTGTATGCCCACCTCATCCCTCGCCAAATCATGATTTCTCGTCAAAATCACGGAGAAAACAAATCGAAAATATGCATTCATTACTCTGGTATGCTTTTAAACTATCATGCACGTAAACTTATCATATCTTTATTAGAATATGTATTTTACCAATTGTAAATATAATGTTTGTACCTTTTTATTTAGAAAGTTGCTAGCTCTCGCCCGACTGAAAACAAAAAAAAACACAATAAGAATACTGGTTTGGTTTTTAAATATATACACATGTATTACGACACTCTTTCTTTTAACCATGACGGCTCCAAATGTGTAGCAAATGGACTCCTACTACACACACAGTCCAGTACATACAATTTGTACACACACATTAAAGGTACCGGTGCCGCGCCGCTTTAAAGTGCCATATATTAATGGGTCATGTGCTGAACGCTTATCATGTATGAACTATATGAATTCACAAAATATTGAATGTATTTTTAAAAAATCTTAAAGACATCAATGAAGTAGATAAAAACTGCTCTATTTAAGAAAATACGAGTGGCCACAGTAATATTGTGTATATATAATACATAATGTCATATTAATAAATATGATGGCGTGATGACGAATCAGTTGTAAAATATACTTTTGGGTTGTGAAACAAAACATGACGCTATTTCTTCTTTATTCTTATTTCAACCATTCGCTTAATACCAATAATATCAAAAGCTGATATTTAATGTGATTTACAATGTACCTCAATAAATGCAATGCAAATATTACGCAAATTTGTCTGGGGTCACTTTGTACCCCGTCGCTCCTCGATACCATTTCGACGTTTCGGTACTCAAGTGTTAATGTAACTGCTTTAGGGCTAAAGCAGAACATCACCAATACTGGAATTATGCATACCTAATATAATATCGGGTGGAAATAATATCGCGCAGAGAATTAAGAATATATTTTATTTATTTGCGATATTCTTTTTGCAGTAAATACTTTTTAAAAATCGGAGATGGTGCGGCACGTGATTTGGTAGGAGCCGTAACGCACTTTGAATGAAAACGAATAAGTCCGCTTTTACGCTACGAAGAATCACCACAAAAAGAAAATTCGAAGCGTAAAGCCTACAGAGGAGGTTCGTGTTCTTTTTTGGAATAAGTCAAATATTTATTTTGATCTTTGTTTTATTTTCTCGATAACAATGAAAGAAGATGAAAAAAAAACACTTAATACGCTTGTTTTATCTTCAGGTTAGAATTCAAATATCTTTATTTCGTAAATTAAAATTTCATCGTAGATCGTAAAAATTTAATGACGTAATTAATATATTTTCACTAAGGTATTCCAATAACCTTAATCATCGATGGGATATGTTTCGAAGATATGGAAAATAAAATGAGCTTCGAATCAAGGTGTACTAAGAGAAGGCATTAACTCATAAAACAATATTTAAGATAGTTTTAAAAGCACACATTGTTAGTAAATAAAAAGATTTTTTTACTTTATACAAAATAATTTTTCGACATAGTAATCAAACTATTTGGTTATTTGAAATAATAGAAAAATAATGTAGGAAAAATATTGTTTTTCGGAATGATGTTTTTAGTAAGATTGGAGTCATAATTATTCTTTCAAAATAAATCTCAATTAAAAATATTTCGTTCTCTGCATATAAAAGTAAAATGCGTTATATAAATAGTTGATCGTACCATTTAGGCCTATATTATCAGGGTCACGAAGATATAAAAATAAATAATGCTAAAACAATGTGCCATTTCTTCGCCGGTTTATAGTGATTAAAATTCTAGAATGACCGTTTATAAATTCGTTTAATTAAATTAGTCAAAACTTATTCTGTGTACATCTGACTTTTACTCAAAACTAAATATACATCCTTCGCGAATAAACAAATCGTGACATTCTAATGTTTGTAATGAACAAAAGGATTCGCTCGTCCGCCTCTACGGAAATATAAGAATCGTCCCAGATTGCGATAAAAAATTACTCAAAAAGAATCCAATAATTACATGTATTTTTTTTTATTGCTTCGATAATGGTATGCGTAATGAGAAAACTAAAAAATCCCATTAAAATTCAAAAGCAAATCATTTTTATAGAAAAGCTTTCGAGTATTAGTATACGATCAGTGTGATGCGTTTATATTAGAAGCTTTTGCAATAAGACTATCAATAAAAATCCATTCGTACTAATTAGCAAATCGACTTAGCGACTCAAAATAGCAATGCTCAAGATTTTTGGCAATGAAAATAAATTTAAGGCATTTTTATGTACAATATTGACACAGTTAAGTGGACACTCGTATATTTTTTCATATGAAAAAAAAAATACAAATGATAAAAATCTTCTCTAACAATTAATTTGTATTAAAATATTTAATACATAAGCACGCCCCCACTGGGACTCGATTCGTTTCTACCCAAAAAACAGGTTTGTAAACTTAAAGGAGAGTTTGTAAGCGGGAAAGCCCACAACAGGTGTTTGCAACTTTGTATGAATAAAACCATATGACACCAGAATGTTATATTACGAACCAACTTTTTTCAAACCATGGCAATTGGCGATTGTTACACAACTGAGAGCATAGACAATTGAGATCACAACTTAAAAGTATTTCTTTTCGATCAATTGTTTATAATTGCGTTATATACTCGAACTTAATATAACACGGTAAATGAATTATGACATATCCGTGTCTTAACACGATTTCAATACTGAATATTGAAGATATAAATTTATATTGGAGGAACGAACTATTGACAAAGAAGTGATGGTTGAAATTATATATGAACCCAAAAATAATTGCAACGAAACAAAATGTTTTGTAATAACAGCAATAATTAACGATCAAGGATTTGCCAACAAATTAGAGCAATTGTTATTATGTCAGTTATTAGCGACTTATTGCTATTATTGCTGTAACGAATGTTCCGATGCTATAAATGTACCTCAAGAGAATATTTGAGTTTTAGTATTATCCGAAAATAAAATTCTAGTTATATACAAAAATAAAAGAAAATGATCCTTTGATAGAGAGAAGATTCAAATTAAATTGAAAAAGTGCTGTAAGTCTCGTATCATGAAATATATGAAAAATTACACGCAAAAATTGCGTATTCAATTATTTGAAACACCTAAAGAATCCCAAAATGTTTAATAGTCCAAAAGTGATGAAAAGCTGCAAATGTTGGTAAAAATAAAGAAGTACAAATAGCTGTTATTTTCAAATATTTTTTACTAATAACTGTATTGTTACAATAACTGAATTTAAATAAATTCTAAATTTAAACATTAACTATATTTTTTTTATAAATCTTGAATAACATGGATTTACGTTACATTTGGGCTTGGGAATCCAATCCCAAGCCAAAATGTTGATCGCGGGATTTCGGGGTTAGAATTTTTCGATCCCGGGACTGGTCACGGGATCAGTACATTTAAAAAAAAATGATAACATTAGTGAAAAATAAATTATTCTATATTATATTACCGGTTGTAAGCTGCCAATACGTTGCCAAAAAGCTCTCTTAATCTCAGTTATTCGCGATGTAGAGGTGAATGAGTGGATTTTTAGATTACTCGTAAAAAATGGGCGAAATCATTATTAAACTAACTTAATATGCAAAAATACGAAATATAACTTTAAATGGTTAATTTTGATAGCTGAAAAAAGCAATTACCTACTTCAGACTGCAAGAATGAAGATTTCTAAAATTGTTGTCTATACACATTCGTTCTTAATAATTTTATTGAAGTAAATAGACGTAATTTAAATATTATATTAAAATATTCCAAGAGTACCAAAGCATCGATTGTTTCGCCATTTAATCAAAGGTTTTGGTTTACGGTACAAAATAAATGTTTATGAACAATAAATTCCGCAAAACAAACACCATTGATATCTGGTAACATTCATTGATGTAGAGAACAAAGCGAAAAATAAATTTTAAAAATATCGAAATATGAAGCTTTATAATAACAAACAATAAATATTGTCGACAAGTGCATTCAAATACAGTACATGTGCGTATAATGCATTGAAGAAATTTCATAATTGGCATCAAGTTACCTTTTCGGCTGCGATTCGCTGTTATCGTAAACTCTTATCGCAAAGATAAAGTCTTATTAATAAAATTGGGCATCGTTTATTGCATTTGCTTGAACTGCCGACTTGAAAACCAACACGTTTCTGTTTTAAAATCAATCCCGAAAGTTTCGGTATCATGCCTTCTAATCCCGGGATTGAAATGTATCGAAAACTGTACGGGATCCCGGGATTGGATTCCCTAGTCAGTGTTTTGTGAAATGAAATAACCGCATTGTACGAGGGCCAAATGTAAAGAAAATTTAAGTTATTCATTAACGTGTAATAGATTTTACGTATTCCGTTATCAGCCCTATTTAAATCATTAATGTGAAGGGAGACGCTGGCATTGTATACGTACGATAACTCTTTCACTAATGAAAGTCGCAAATTCATTTTCAATAAAATAATTATACAACTGTAATAAGTAGTCGTGTGTAGTGTATTGGAACTAATTTTGTGCTGTTACAAAATTTATTTTGTTACCATTTTTAGTAAGCATATTACTTATTTATACTAAAACAGCAACAATGAGGAATAAAATTACACAAATCGACTGCTAAATTTGCAAACCAACTAACATTTAAGAAAATGAGGTAATAAATTTAATAATTTAATCATCAATTTTTTACTTACAATTCAATGTAATGTATTGGGTATTAATGGTTAAATTGCCGTTTTTCCTTGATTATAAGACGTATGCTTTTTCATATATTGGTGTCTATGCATTCCGGGTGCGTCTTATAATTATTCAATAGCATCTTATAATCAAAGAAATACGGTATTATAATTTATTGAAAATTCTTTCCAAATTAAGTTAGCCGGATTTCAGATTGAATATTACAAAAAATACCTCGCTCCCAATTTTGAGCACATGGTGGATTTTATCACAAGATTTTTCTACGAGAACTGCCAATTACTCAGTTGCTCAATGTTTATTTTTCGATAAGTATAGGGCTCTTGAATGATTATTTTATGATCGAATGGGTTTAGAAGGAAATTTAGAGATCACATACATGCCTTTGAACAAAAACCAATCAACGTAATTATTCGTTGTGAGATTCGAGCCCGTGAGCACTGGAACCGTAGATAACGGTGTTGATCACTCGACCACGTATCCAGATTAAACAATCGATGAAAAAAAATCTATAATATAATAAAGAGCACTAATGTTATCCGACATTGAAACCAAGGCAGCGAGAAAACATCCGACTGTGGATTGACGATGGAAAACGTGTATGAATTAATAAAAATCATTTCATCAAAATATATTCATGGAAAAAAGAAATAGCAAAATGCCAAATATTTGTGATTATGTAACACGAGTAAGATATTTTTTACGGAGGCTGAATAATATTTTAACAACAACAAAAATGGTAGCGATACGTCGTCGCCCGCAGCCCTCACCTTGATAACGCACAAACAGTTGAATATCTCATTTCTTATTTTCCAAGTGAAAAAGAGTCCTTGGGGATAGGTTGATTCAATATGACATCACTCGCCGGAGCGGGAAAACAGTGTGGGTTGTTTAGAATAAACGGCAGAAAAAAACGGCAGCCTAATAATCTCTACGAGAGGTAAATTTTTGACCTCCTAGAACTCCCATTATTACCTGTCAGCATAATCATAATGTTCATTAATTTTTGTGGGTCACTCACTCGCTGTACACAATCAAAAAAATTAAGCCACACAAAACCGTCTTATTATTCTTTTAATAAACTGATTTATTTTCATAAAAATCCGTAAAAATAACCGAATTAACTTATTTATTCGTGTAACTGAAATATGAATTGTGACTTGAAATTTTGATAACTGCTTTTATATAATCAAATTTGAATGATTTCAAATGTGTCATTTTTTGTCTAAAATATCATGGAGGACATTGAATGTACATATTCGTTTATTCATCAGTGAACTGATAGTTTTGGATCTAAGGACTAGAGCTGTGTGTTGGCGTCTGGAATCGTGGATTCGGGTGATTTTTAGTCGGAAAAATCGGAGAAAAATAATTTAAAGATATTGAAAAATTATTAGTCTATTCATTATTTTGATGATTGAAAAAATCAATTTTGAGTCGTTTCATTTTTACCCAACTCCACACACAACCCTGCTTAAAGACTACATAGACTTTTTAAAATCATTGCTGCAGTCTCAAAAATACAGTACGAATTACAAAGTCTGTCTTCGATAAAATCGTCATACTTATAAAAAAAATCTAGAACACCTTACATCATTAAACGTTTAGCTTTGCGGGTGCGTTGAATTTTTTTTTTTTTAATTCGACATATGAGTTCGTGAAAATAAGCACATGTCGGATTTTAAAATCGCAACAAAGATAAGAGAAAAGATATTTCTAAGCTACTGGTCGAAAACCACATCATGAAATACCCTTCCGTGAATGACAACATAATACTTAATCAAACGTGTTCCCTCTAATAATTATTGGTCCACAGATTATATTATGTACAGTTGAAGTATTTCACCAAAATAAAACATGAATTATTGCCGAATATCGTCATTTCGCAGTGCAAAGCTATTCACTAAAAAAAAACAAAAAATGACATTTAAATTCGATATTGAAACATTTTTTATTTGCATATTCTTTAAAAATTTTCAATTCAAAATATTTTTTGTAATAAAAATGCAAAAACTTAAAATTATTGCAAGCAAATTATGTATTTTTAAGCAGGAAAACGACAATAATTATTAATTACTACTTTTATAAAAAATATTGCGTTGTCAACACGAAACCGTGGATTAAAAGAATTTCTTAAAATTTAATATTGCACATTATTACGTTTTACGCTATCCCGTAAGATGTGAGTTGACGGAGACAAGAGCTGTATTATTTAGGGTAAAGACGTTTGTCATAGTAACATGAAATAGCATAGTGATTTCAACAAAAAATAACAGTAAGCAATATTAAATTTTCACGTGTATAAAAATCATTCTGGAAGTAATTATTGTCATGTTGTAGTTATATTTTTACCAAGTCCTCCCCCAATGTGTTTATACGTTTCTACGAGAACTGCTTGGTACTCCAACCTCTCTTTGTTTCCAAAGTGAGTATATATAGAAGAATATGTCTAGGACAGAGGTGGGGAACCTTTTCTTCTCTAAAGGCCGCATTCATTTTTCTGATTCGACATAAGACCGCAGTAAACATAGGACGGGATTGATAAACATTCAATCCTTTACCCTACTTTTCCTCGCTATACTTTTTCCCCAGATATCTCCTAACCTCGATTTTTTTTTAGCTCACCAAGGAATTTGAAATCCTGAATTTGCTATAGTTTTTTCCGAGATATCTCCAAACCTCGTTATTACAGAATTGGTCAGAAGGCCGCACCGGAGTGGCCAAAAGGCCGCGGGTTCCCCACCTCTGGTCTAGGACAAGACAAGTGGTTAGCTAATCGCTCTCACTACGCCCTGTTTTAATGAGAAGATGGGTGGGAGGAGGCAATTCAAGACATTACAAACATCCATGCCTTCGAACTCATTCACAAATCAAACATCGAATTATAAAACCGAAGGTACTGAGATTCGAAAACGTGACCTCTGTAACAGAAGCCAACGACGTTGACTATTCGACGACGCAGGCGTTTGTTTTGGTTATATCACATAAAAATATGATTTTACTTGTAAAACAGTTTTATGTATTGCTTCTTAACGGGTGGCATGATATAAGCGTTTTAAAAATCTAGGAATGGTATTACTATTATGACTTGGGGGGGCGCCGCCTAAATACAATGGAACGATTGCACTATTGCATATTGCGATATCAGTCATATTTGTATCAATAATTGTGAGACGTGGGTGTTTATTTATTTTCTTCATTGTATCTTCGGTATCTAATATTATACTGAAAAAATACCTTTGTAGTAATTTTGAAGTTATGTTCTTACTTGATATTGACTGATTGGTGGTAAATGGGACGATGGCTTCAATAAGGTTAAGAAGCGCTGGTTTAATTCATAATAAATAACTTAGGCTGATGAGGAAGATATGGGTTGGCAAAATGTACCACAAATAATGTAGGCAAATTCGCGACCCAGTGAACATTCGGTAGGCCGAGCACATTATCGAGCAGCTGTTTAGGTATTTTCCGCCGCACGTCGGAGCGAGGAAATGTCCTCATGAAAGATTCACGCGGCCGGGTGACAGGTCACGTTCAGCCGCTGAATAAGTCACGAGACCTCACGGATAATGGCGGGAAAGCGACGCTATTCTTTCCCGCCACGCGCCATGACACTGTCATGTCGGCGTCGTTTTGTGTCGGCTTTTAGGAACGCTAAATGAAATCTGTTGTTTTTTTTTGTTTTGGAGAGGAATTGTAACATTAATTTTATAGTTAAAATATTTTGAGTATACAATTATTTTTTTCATAAAGTATCTGTTTTGCTTTATTTCAGTCGATACAAACTATTAGAATATATTTAAGAATCTCAATTTCAAAACCTACCAAAAGGACCATTTATGTTTGTTTTCTAATTTTGATGCTAACTTGTTCTCTATCTACTTAATCAATAAATTTCCAATTTCAAAACCTTTCTAAATACAGAGAAAACGCATTTAAAAAAAAGTGTTTGGATTCAAAACCTACTCAAATCCAAAAAGCCCGCAGCAGTTTTTTGCACTTTGCCAAGAATTATGATTTTGGAGATAGGTTTTTGAAACTAAAGCGCTCATTTATAGAACATTTGAATGTGTTTTCTGTCAATAATTGATGGAAAGGTATTATATTCAAAAAAATAAAACACTCTTGTACTAATTCCACTTTTATTTTATATGATCTAGGAG
The DNA here is from genome assembly GCA_030503985.1 of Himalopsyche tibetana. Taxonomy (NCBI): domain Eukaryota; kingdom Metazoa; phylum Arthropoda; class Insecta; order Trichoptera; family Rhyacophilidae; genus Himalopsyche; species Himalopsyche tibetana. The sequence continues at coordinate 4,776,251 of JAPJYX010000014.1, forward strand.
CGAAACCGGAGAATTTAAATTAAAGAGTGTTCTGATCTGGAATGGTTAAAATAACATTTAAATTTAAAAAATATTGGCAGGTGGCACTGCCATCTATTATTTTCTAGTACAAAAGCTAATATTCCACTTGCAATCGCTAATTTGAACAAATATAATTTACTGATTAATACAATCTTGTTTAGAATGATGATGTTCGCCTGATTGAAAATATTCAAGTCCATTTAGTAGATCATTTGAATACACTGGTGGTGAGCGAAGCCGTTTCTAACCATTTGTTAAACACTTTTAGGGTGTTCACTGACAATACTTGGTGGAAAGGCTTTAAAAAGGATTATATTAATAAGAACACAATATTCTTTTGTACTTTATTCCACTTTATTTAAAAGGTCAGGATCGGATTCGCTCATTGCGAGCATTTCTTAAAATTGTAGAATTAGAATTAAAATAGTAGAATTAGTAGAAAAAAATGATTATTTTAATAAAAATAGATTCATACCACTTCAATCAATTTTATTTCTATAGAGTTGAGAGAATTTTAATGCTAATTGTATAAGAAAAAATAATTACTGTATTCGTAAAAAAAAAATCATTCATTTAGATTATACTGGAGAACAACATTTACAAACGCAATAAAACTTAGTACACAGTTAAAAATATTAAGCCAAAATTTATTATTGTTTTGTTTTGTCTCTGCAGTGAAAAGCGTTCATCACACTGAATAATATTCACAGCGTTCCTATCGCATGCGGTGTGCACTAAAAGTCATCCACTAGAATGTTTTCATCATAATTGAAAAACAACAAGTCGACTAAAACGGTTGACATGTTTTCCATTCGCAAAGGATTAAAGATTTAGCATAAAATTTGTTCGGCCATCGCCACGTCAAAACAGCGCGTTTATAAATAACCTACCCCTATCCGCGTCCGCGAAAGTGTGCCGTCATAAAACCGAATTCATAATCGATGAATAACTCCCGCTCAGGTTAACTAATTAGTTAATGCATCGAAGTTGGGGTTGAAAGCTTTTCGATGTTTTTACAGAGCGGCCCAGTCTAGTGGCAGTCGACAGCTGGAGGCGGAGGCAAACTGTCAGTTGACACAATTACAAATGCATTGCAGTTTGTGACAGTAACCGAGTTTTCCACGCCGCGGGTCAGTGCTACCAACAACTTTTCGGTAAACGTGCCTGCTTTATATCAATACACCAAACGATAACCCACGATTATTATTTTTACTCATATTTTCTCAAAAGAATTTTGGAAACGCTTCTAAAACGTCATGTGCATGTGCAATATACAAGCAAAAGGTGAGACAGGGAAGTTTTTTGGAGGCGACCAAAAGCCAAAATATACACTTTCACATAGTGCTTGAAATACTGATGTATATGTTGTGGATTTCGAGACAATTGTAATATTTAAAATAACAGTATATACGATATAAACATATTCAAAGTTAAACGATTCCACACTGTCCATTTCCATCTTACCAGTTTTTTTTACCACTCCAAGGCTTTTGATAATGATACGAAGAAGCATCATTAAAGGCTGGTTTGTATTTTAATGAAAAAAAAGAGCTGAGTATAAGTAGACAATAATTCAGTAAAATTGTGGATGATCAATGAGACATAACGATGAATATGATGAGTTTTTAACGGGGCTCTGAAGTCATTTAAATATAAAATGACTCCACCTCAAATTAGAACTCAACTCCGACTCCAGTTAAAAAAGTCCAGGTTTTAAACACGGTGGTAAAAGGATTGATTGGAAATTCACTGCTTAGTAATAATCAATAACCATTAGCAGTTAATTGAAGAATTGGGGTAAAGATTTTTAGAATTAGTAACATTCAATTATTTTTTTAATCTCTTATTTTACATAACAAAAGTAAATAATCAATTAACATTGAAATGACGCTAAAGATATGAATTAAACGTTACGTTTTTTGTATGTATTTCAATTGATTGTTGTTTTTAACAATTGAATATCTGAAACCATAGTTGATGATGTAGGTTAATACAATTTTAGATTATCAACAATGCATTAGTTCTGTTTTACTTGTTGAGAAGCACTAGCAATTGATGAAAATTGACCGGAGTGGGTCAACAATAGAACGGGTGGAGACGTGAAGTTGATGATGACAACACAACGCGGAATGGGGAAGCAAAAATTTGCCAAAGTTTATTTCCAAGCTCCGTCAACGAAAACTGTCACGGTAGAGGATTAAAATATTTTATAGTATAACTATTTATCACACGATCAATGACTTAAATTGCAACATTGTTAATTGAAGCAAAATCTTAAGTTTTTTTATTATATTTAATGAATACGAGCAAAACGGTAAGCATTAAGAAATAAAAATGTGTTTGATCAGGGCTCAATAAACATTTTTTTTTTTGTAAAGAGCCCAAACCGTAAAAGTTTAAGCTCGGCAGGCCAGGAAACAAACTCTAGGATATAAGTTAATATAAATGATTTTAGTTATATTATATCAAATCAAGTTCATATGTTTTATTTACCGGTGATAATGCTGACACGTTAAAGACAAAAAAAATGTAATATTTACATTAATCCATTCACATAAATTATAAAAATGCAATATTACATTCATTTATTTACCATACATTATAAAAACGGAAAATTTTCGATTTTGTAATGTATGTAAATAAATTAATGTAAATGTTTTATGTGACATGGTCCTTTTATTTTTTGTATTTAGTGCCTTTTTATTTCACGTATTCAACTGATGTAACATAATGATAAGCTCTACTAATGAAATTAATGTATTTTTTAAAATAAAATAGGATTCAAAATGTACTCTTCCTATAATCATAAAGATTTACTTGTTACGAGGGCCATAATTTTACGATCCCAATTTTGTTCAACGCTCGGTTATTTTACTATGGCATTGGGGAAGCGAATTATATTCCGAATATCTAAAATCAGAATATTGATTAGAATGTTTACCTTTTGAAAGAAGAATATATTCATACTTTCGATGGTTTCGGCGGTAAATTTGTGGAAGTTCATTTTAATAGAAAATTTAAATTAACTTTGATTATTCCACGTATTGTGTGACACGTGTTTGTCACATCGCAAAGTGTTTTGCACATCGCAAAGTTTGCTTAAGTAAGTCTGAAGATGCCTCTGAAAGAGGCGAAACATGTGTCACAGTTAGTAACACAATACGTGGAATAATCAAAGTTAATTAAAATTTTCTATTAAGAATATATTCACCTAAATGAAAAAAATACACACTTCATAGTAGTTTCAGATGTAATTTTACGTGCCTACAAAAAAAAGACAAATGTAATATACACACTTATTTGATGCACGTCAATCTGTCAAATTACCAACGATCGATTTTTAGAGGTATGTAAAAAATATATTTTTACACGACCCTGAAACCGTTCAGGGACGAATTGCGGTGTATTTATAAAGCATTACATTTTCGATATTCAGGTTCCTGGGGAGCAGAGGGTTGGGCGGTTTGGGTTCAACACAAACACGCCACTTCGTGTTTTACACCTCTTCTACGCAACACTAGCTAAGCGGCGTCGGTTAACCAAAAGCACGTAGCTGTATTGTTAAATTTGATATCGACGTTATACAAAACCTAAGGAATTTTCATTGCTTTTGCAATTGAAGAAATACTTGAAATTGCGTAGAAAATATCATGCGATATCAAGTAACTAAACTTTAAAACAGTCTCGCAGGAAGAAATATTGTTTCGATAATTTTATTAAAAATTAAGCAATTTTTGTACTTACTTCACAATCAAGAGCAAGACTGATTTTATTTTTTAAATAATTTTAAAAAAAAGTCTTCTTCTTTTCAATCAAGAATCGACACCTTCAATTGAATAAATTTATTTTTGAATTAGTATCATTTTTTTTAAAGCACAGGCTTTTTTTTTCTTTAGACTGCTAACAAAAGATTTTCTTTATTGAAATGTGTGTTCAAAAAATAATATTGAAATATTCTTAAGTGAACGCATTTGCCATATTTTATACCATTTTTCCTCTTTTACTTTCAGTGAAATTCTATAGAGAAAATTAAAGCTGCACAGCGGGTTACCAGCTAAAAAAAGTTCTGTCTGGTGGAAAATAGCGGAATAAAAGTAATTTTATTGAAGCAAATAATATATTTTATGATTCAATCGTCGATAAACAATTCTAAGCATAAGTTTAAGTAAAATTATTAATGTATTATAATACCCTGAAAGGTGAAGTGAGTCATTTGGAATTTCAGGAGAAATGAGTTAGATGCGTAATAATATTCTACATCTCTTAAAGTATCGTAAAAGTGAAGTGACCTCAGTTAATACTAAATACACACTGCTATAGTAGTATATCCCTAAAATAAAAATATGCAATCCACCAAAACAGACAAGTGATTGCAAAAGTTAAATACTAAAATGACCATAGCATAAACAATGATTCGTTAATCGATATGTAAATTTGTATACATATCTAATTTCTTTTCGATGTCTTTGGCGGTTATTTTAAAGAAATTTAATTTTAATAACGAATTTAAAATTCATCTTTTTGTATATTTTGTTGACCCACCGACCAATATTTAAAAAAAAAAAAAAACTAATGTTATGGCTCCATATTCCCCCCCCCCCCCCCCCCATTGGAAAGAGGCATTTCTTCAAAAAGGTTAATAATAAGGTGCATTATAGGACCCTAGGTAATTTTATCCTCGAACGCTGTCGGTTTACCACCGCTGGTGGTAAGAATAATTGCGTCACAAGGTCACGTAATAACATGAAAGATTGACAAATATATTGGATTAACGAGATAACACAGCATGACCGGCAATAATTTCACTGGACATATTTATAAATTAACTAGTAAGTAATTCAGTTTGTATTTTTTTGGTTTCCTGTTATTCTTCTTGTTGTCTTGAACTAAGTGTGACACGTGTTTTGTTTCTCCAAGAATACTTACTAACCGGTCTCAATATTCTTTTGAAAAAATATGTATTATTCGTCTTATGTATTAACATTATATCTAACATACCCCCGATCGTCAAAACAGCGACTATTGGTGTACTCTAGTACGTGTCCATGTGTTCCACGTTTGGAGACGATGTGGTTAAAGAATAGTTATTTTTAATCCATCACTTAGATTTCTTGCATATTATTAACTTAAATCCGCCCGTGCGTTGTTCCATAGCAGTCTTAGGAATATGGGGCTTTGGTTGTGCGCAATACGAGTAGTTTTGCATTAACTTGATGTTTGAACTTGGAATTGTTTGTTTTAACCAGGCCTGTGGAGTCGTATAAAAAAAGACGACCCCAACTCCGACTCCAGCTTTAAAATAAAAAAAAAACTAATCCGACCCCAAAGATTTCTTTCAATAATTTAATTTTAACTTAAATATTATATATGCACACCATCAGATCATCTTTAGTCAGCCAAGCATACAAGCGCAACACCGTGGACTATTGTGTTTTGAATACATATCATTAAATATTTTTTTAAGAAATGGGTCAGAGTCGTAAGATTTTTCCGACTCCGACTCTGGGCAAAACCCACGACTACACGACTTCCTTATATTTGTATTAGTTAGAATTCCCTCCCGATAAACAATTATTAATAAGTGAGAAAATGTTTAGGTAAATTTTAATCACTTCTCAAACCATTTATTATATTTGTATTTAATTTGAAAATATCAATTTTCACAGCCCTAGTAGATGGATGCAGACGAGCTATCAGATATTATCACGAGAGTAAAAAAACATAAAATAAAATATTCGTGTATAGGAAGAGGTATGGCGATTATTTATGAATGCATCATGTCCTGCTCAGCCACTGGTATACAGATTGGCGTGCCTACGTTAGTTATTACACTTATAAAGGTCAAAAGTACCCTAAGGATAGACCGTGTCAAAGATTTATTACCCCTTGAGTAACGAACAAGTTGCAGAATATTGTATGTATGTAAACCGTAAAGGACAATGAGTCGAGATTATTATTTAAATTTTTATAAAAATAAATAGCCATAAATATTAACCAAAGCACTATATATTCCAAGTTTTGTGGAATAATTAATGTTAATTTGAGAAATCATTTTTTCGATTGTTTTTATTAATACCAAATCCGGAAACTTTGCATGGTAAAAAAATATTATTCATTGAATTTTTAAGATGACAAGAATTACAGTATGTCAATATTTTTAGGGTCAATTTATCAATCAATGTCTATTCAAAAGCATAGATTGGTGTTTGTGATGATTAAAAATGAACTCCCTCCCACCCTTACAATCATAAAAACGAAACGTAATAATAGCGACCATCAGTCCTATCGTAACCCTTATTCTTATATTTCTACTCTTTTCGATAAAACAGAGGTTGAGTAACTGAGTAACAAGCAGTTCTCGTAGAAAAAATCTGTTTACATACCTTAAAATTTTAAGTAAAAAAATACTTTTGTAATGCAGCAGGCATATGTACATATGTCACCTCGGTTCCACTTTTATGAAAACATTCTCCCTAATGGTCCCTCCAAGTCGAAGTAAATAGTAAGAGCAACATGCAATTGTAAAGTACATATTTTTCTTTTATACATATTTCAAGTTGCATCAACTGCACATTGAAGTCATTCCAATTCATTTTTTTATTCCCACTCCTATAATTAAATAATAACAAATACATTATTGTGTGGGTGGTTTACCTTCATTAATGGGTTAAAAATAAACAAAGGTCAATGCAATTATCGCTATAATAAAGTAAAGTACATACATGTATTAATTAAATTATTAATTTGCATATCTAAAACAATAAATGCTAATGTAGAATTCAAAATACGTATACGATTTAATAAACTGACATTTTAATTTTTATACTACATAGGCTAATATTTCATTTAAATTACTTACAGTTTACATACAAGGAAGGCAATATTTTATTTTCGAAAGTAGGCGAACTTTCAAACAAACAAAAATGTATCATAGGTAATAAAAAAATTATAATGCCAATTTCTTACGATTTTATTGGATAGTTTACCTTCCCCGAGTAACACAATTAAGTTTATTGCAGTATAATAAAACATAAACACAGTTTTAAATCTAGATATCCTCTTTTTATTGTAATAAACAATTTTATTAACGAAGGTAAAGATATTCATCTTTACCATAATCTAATAAACATATTTAACTCCCTTTTTATAAGCTTTTTCTTAACCCTCCAAGGACGAGCGTCACCATATGGTCACAGTAAACACCGTTGTCTATTGATCCCACTATTCATCCTTTTTCTACCTGAATATCGTTGCTTTCGCTCATAATTGGTTAAGAAGGGTACAGACTACAGTTAGTCATCAGCCGTGGGGACACAAAACGGCCACCAAAAGCACATGTGATTTTTTTAATTTCCGTTTTTTTTTTTTATTTACATTTTGAAACTGTTAGTTATTTTTTTTATAAAAACATCAAATTATTTACAGTTATTTTGCTAATATATTTGTACTGAAATTATGTTGATCTAAAGAGGTCAAATTGTAAATATTTTTAAAAAAAATCACCTTTAGCTATATTTCAACCTTGAATGTTTGCGAGCCCATACGGTCACTTTTGTCCTTACTACTGTCCGTACTCAATATTACACGGTAATAAAAGGATGAGCATGACCATATAGTCATTCGGGGTTTCTATACAACGACTTTGCGTTTTTTTTTTATAATTTTGGATAGGAATAAAAGTTATCCGTGACTTCAACATGGCTTAGAAAATATTTTTTTTATCGGAAAAAAGCTCTTGTCTCTGGAGGGTTAATTATAAGCTTTTTCTTAGCTTGCTCTGTTAGTCGCCAAGGTGTGACCCTGCTGTCGGGATTATTGAAATTATCTCACGCCTTTACGAAAGCATTAATCGGTCTCAATACAATTTAATATTATAGCGCTATATTTCTATTATTAGATTATGCTTTAAAACAATAAGGTGATATGGAATATAAGTGCAGGATATCGAATCTTTAACTGTCGATTGAACATTAAAATTGCGGTGACATGTGTCGATAAAACAGTTATCTGTTTTGCTTATGGATCATTAAAAAATTCGAATAATTCTAATCACTGAAATAGTTTGACCGAATTTTAGACGAGGGCAAATTCGACTTTAGGATAAACGGGATACATGTAATATCGATGCAGATTGGTAAGTATTTAAGAACAGAAACCAATAATGGAAAACTGTTTAGTTTTCGTTCATCGATGAGATTTCCATGGTTGGTTCCTTATGAAATGCTGTGCATAATCGACTCCCGATTTAGACAATTGAAGAACAGCGAAGAATTTTTTGGTAGTATCAACATATTATTATTTGGCGATTAAATGCAATTACTACCGGTAAGGGGTAATCAAGTATTCCAGCAAACAGATAGATTAGTGTCCGCAATTAATTTATGGTGGAAGCTCACGTTAGTTGAATGAACGAAAAACATGAGACAACAAGGTTGCACCATCTTTGCTAACATTTAAACCAGTGATGCACAAAACGCGGCTCGCTTTTTAATTTTTGTGGCGGCCCTTAAATATTTTTCTGAAACATATTTTTTTCACGTAAAACATTTATTTAATCAATGTAAACAAGCTTTTTCTTCAATGAAGAAGAATAAATTGGTTCATAAAAACAGGCTTACTGGTGAAAATTTGGATTTGACTGTGCTTAAGCAGCACACTTTTACTTTTAGTCATATGAGACAATTATTCAGAAATTAATAACTCTAATCTACCGTCGACTACTAGCGATAGTAGAATGTGAGAGATGGTTTGTTTCCCAATTCTCTGGAGAGTCAACGATCCGACTTACTGTGCTGAAGAGTGTCATGTGGTCAGGATGTCGCTCAGACGAGGGAATAATTTTGAGGGAATAGATATCGGAATTATTTTTACCTTTTTAGTACACTTAAATAAAAGCTTATTATTAAAAATATTTTTATTATAATTTATTCTTTCTGCAATTTGTACATATATTTTAAAAAGTTAAAATATTTTTTGTGTTGCTTGTTAGTTGTTACTGGAATACGATATCAGAATTCACTACTGATTTGAGACTCTGACGTCATCATTGAAAAAAGTCTCTCATGTATGTACCCTGTATGACAGGGATGGCGTACCTATGGCACACGTGCCCGAGGTGGCACGTTTGAGAATTTGGATGGCATGCGAACGATTTCCAAGTTTTTTTTTTATTTTTAAGTTTCAAAAGATAAAATTTTGATAATTAATCCGTGAATTATTAATTTTCAAATGTTTCCAAGATAAACGACAATCGTTTAAAAAATCACTTGTTATTTTTTCTATTTTTTTTCGGCTTGGGCACGCCACACAATCGAGAAAAAATATTTGAAGATTGTTGACACGCGGACCCAAAAAGGTTCGCTATCTCTGCTGTATGACATATTTTCAGAGGTGCATACTTTTTTTTTTTCAAAATTATGTTTTTTGTTAAATATGCAAGTAAATACATCGATAGTAGAAAATAATAATTTGTTAAATTATTTTAGTGAGGAAAATTTTCAGACATCTTTTATAATATTCACGCATACAATGTAATGTTTTGGCATGTCAGATGAGTTAACTGTATTTAACAAAATTCTCAAAAAGAAACAATGTTCACATTATACTTAAATAAATAAACCTACTATACATGTAATCTGCAGATGCTTCTCAAACGGACGAAACGCGTGTCATAAAACACAATCAATGACACAACCAATGGAATACATTATTTTCTACGTTAGTCACTCAAAGTAAAGACTCTTTACGAATTAACATATTTTAAAGACCATCTGCTTTCCTTTGTAGCTATTAGAGGTCAACACGGGTTCGGGCGGGTAAGCGCAGTTGAGATTCGGGCTCGGGCCGGGCCCAGGTAAGGAATTTATTCTTCAGAAAAATATTTCAGACTATGTTTGTGTCATAAGTCAGCCATGATGATTTTAATTATTACCAGTTCTATAGAGAATCGTAAATTGTTGTAAATTTGTAAAAAACGGGTTTTTTCGGTCTGTTGAGTATAACTCCGGGCTTCGGGTCGGGTTCGAGTAACAATTGTGGTATTAGACTCAGGCCCGGGCCGGGTCGGGCCTAAGTCTTTCGGGCTCGGGTAGGGTAATTTTGTAAAATTTCGGCCCGTGCATATCTCTAGTAGCTATAAACCAATGTCTAAATACCACTTCTCAACGAAACTAGCGAAACTTTCTATGCTTATGTAAAAAAAAAAAACGTATTACCTTATGCAACTCACCCCACACAATGCACCCTCCAATAATTAACAATGCAAAGCAGTCAAGCAGGTAATGGAGTGCATTTAACGACCGCTTATGCTAATTCACGCCGACCTTCACAGTCAGTTATGTCACCGGGGTGGATGAGGAGAACGGAAGTAGGGAAAGGTTGAAATGGAAAATTACAACTTCCTGGAAAAAGTTCCGACCTCAACAAATAGGTCAAGCATATTCAACCACTTTCAAAAAGCTTCGAAGCCCAATTATAAAAAAAAAGCATCATCATCACACTAGCTGTAAGCCCGTTGCCCTTAACGGGGGGGATTTTTGTTGCATTTATAAATAAGCAGAAAATTTACTAGCGTGAAAAATCAATTGCAAACCTATTTATCGAATAAACCAGAAGATCTAAACGTAAATAATTCTCTAAATGGATTTTTTAGGAATACATCCAGTTCTATAAAAGAACTCAAATACACCGGGATTGCAAAACAAAATACGCAAATAGCGGAAAATTTCGGGCACGTGAAAACAGGATTTCACAATAAATAATCAAAATTTACGTCCAAACCAAATTTAGTAAGAGAAAACTTTCTGCTCAAAAGGTTAAAAAAGAATTCGATCCATAGTAAAAAAAATGTTATTATTTTATTTGTACTTTTAGTATAAATAAAAAAATAATGTGACAATTAACCTTTGAGATGGCAGGGGTCAGGGGTCGAGTCGCGAAAGTTACATCAACCATATAGACAGTAGAGGTGTCAACTCTTAAAATGCTGAGAAACCGTGTAACATAGGATGAAAAAATTATCAAGGTGGGGTGTCGACTTTTTAAATGTTGAGAAACGTTAGTGTTAAAAAAAATGTTAAAGGGGCTGTTAAAGCTCTTACGGGTGACTAACTAAAAACAAATCTTACTAATTCACAGTGGACAAAATAAAACGGAATATATTTATGGTTTAATTGAAAATTTTCTTATTTTATAATTCATTCTTGTGAATCAGGAACAAATAAAAGATCCACTACATCTCTGTTTGGCATAACGTAGATCAAAACTATCGAAGCAATCGCCGCGGTCACATCAATAACAAAGATAATTTGGCAAATTTCCCATAGCGTATTTTGCAACTTGGCGCATATGTTGCCAAAAGTAGCGTCGCATCTTAGTTAATCAAACGATAAACTCGGTAACTAATCATTGATAATGTCAGTATGTATAAAAGTATTTCACTTTTTATAATAGATTATAAGGATTCTTGAATATTCAATTGAATACTGACAATTTTGATGGTAGTGCCACTACATTATACCGTAAAAACTCGTCAAAATTAGTTTTGTTGATTTAAAAAAAAACAACCATGTATTTACATAGTTGTTTTTTTTGCCATATTGTAATTTTTTTTTAGATTGCCATATTGTAATTCGCGCCAATTTGTCGACCTTTCGATACGTGGTATGATAAGGTCGCCAGCGCGATCTGTTGCGAGAAAATGGAACCTTTGATAATATGCAGTGGCGGTAGAGTAAGAAGGCCGGAAGATAGTATAAGTACGAAAACAAGTTATTATAAAGTTAACATGTTTACGATAATATCACCGACACAGCATTATGTATTTTTTCATGCGAGTTTAATAACGAATTATATTATTTGAATGAGTGTTTTTTACACTGAATTACAATATACATGTTATGGTTGATCGATATAGCAGATTTGTTTCTACATGGCATTTATTTTCTATAATATAATTATTATGCTGATGAAACATAAGGATAGTAAGAGTTTTCTCTATTAACTTGGTGATTAGCAATGTTTACCTAAATCCGTTTGCATCCATTTTTTTCATCAATGTAATATAAGAAACAGCTGTTACTGTAATTAACTATAAACGGGTATATTTTCTTATTATTTATGTCCGCTCCCGGTGTAGGATTCTATAAGACCATCTCAGCAGAAGCAGTTTAACGATAACTTAATAAAAAAAAAACTGGAGTGTAAGAGTAGAGGTATGGGACTAGGATAGAACTTGTAGTTAATAATTGGTTGGATGGGTGGGAGCGGACAGCGGCTCCAAATACTTCAGGTACCCATGCCATCCATAAATGGAATGAATTAACAAATTATGATTTTCCGTAATGGAATTCTTAAGCGTCGACAATGCAAACGAATATGACAAACGCCCAAATTAACACTCGGCTGCCGGACCTTTTATACCTTTTACGTGATTTTAAGCTCAAATTTTGTAAGCTTCTTTATTCAATTAAATAGTACAAAATTTCAAACATTAAAATATTTTATTATGCACTTGACGTCAGCAGTATTAATTATACAACATATATTATGATACCTACAATTAAAAAAATGTTTTTTTGTAAATATTTAAATATTGCTATCTTCTGTGCCTAGTTTCAAACATAACAGGAATGCAGTTTCCGAGATAAAGTTCTGCAAACAAAAATAATGAAACTGAAAGTGCGGAATCCACTGGCGTCTGATATGTAAACATTTTTAATAACATTGTCTATGTTACATCTAAGAGAAAATAGTTTAATATTTATATTATACCATGTTTTTTTAATGTAAATACACCATTCAATGAAGTATTTACTTTATTGACATTTATCCTCTCTGGAATATCCTTTTCGTTCGAAATTTAAAAACAAATATTTTCAGGTGCACCACCACAATATCAATATAAATTATCCGAGCATGCGTACTAACGATTGTCAATGTTGCTTTTCAAGTCTGGTCAAACCATTTGTAATATGGATGCGATTGCACTATAGATTAAACTTCAAATTTACTATTTTGCCGTTTCATCGTCGTGCATTATTATATGTGTCGATTTAATGACTTACTGAACTTACTGTATAAATGTATTTATCATAATTAAACTAGTTTCCGATTACTGCAGTAACACAATTATACATGGATAAGAAATAATATTAAGAAAAAGATGGCATTGGTATTTCAAATTATTGGTGTTCCTCGTGTTGACTAGCTGACAACCAAAGTAAAAATATGAATACGATATACTTAGTGAAGGTAAATCTTCTAATATATAAAAATGAATGTTTGTTTGTTCATACTGTATGGGCTGCCAAACCGCTGATCCGATTGCAATAAAACTTTAACAAACTTTTTGCTTGCACTTCCGGGAAGGTTATAGGTATACTAAAATTAGCTTACAGTAGGCTTATATATAAAAATCAATATTTTTAGATCTACCGTTCATGCGATTCAACTGTCAACCGTCAACTGACGATCAAGCAGCATTCAGACAATTCAAATTTGACGTTCGATTGTTTGTATTAAAAAAATTAAAGTGGAATATTTCAAATCTGTCAAATCGTGTGGTCTAAATTTTGACATTCCGTTCAAATGTTTTCCGTGCATTAGGTATGATTTTTCGTTCGTATTTTATGCGTTGCCACACCGCTCATCCGATTTCAATAAAACTTTGACAACATTTTTGCTTGCACTTGCGCGAATTTTAGCTTACAGTAGGTATTATATATAAAAATCAATGTTTGCATGTCTGCCATACTGCCCTTGCAACTTTCGTTAAGGTTATAGGCGTGGTAAAAATTAAATTACAGTAGGTGGCGCGTGTGTCGTACCATAGACAATCGGAAGCAAACGTCAAACAGACATTAAAAAAAAACATGCACTTAAATAAACACAATTAAAACGCAAACACTCTCTTTCTTTGAGTGGCATAGGAACGCTTGCCGGGAACCGGCTAGTTAATTAATAAAAATGCAACTCACTGAAACGCTTACAATTTCTTTCATTCAAAAACAAAATACTTATTAATTTCGTTGAAAAAATATTTAAAACCAAGCAACATGTTTATCTCGTTTATTAGACAAATATCTACTTATAAGCATCGTTATGTTTACTTATTTGAATATTTTTAAGACAATGTTTACAGCTTTGTAGCGTATACTGACATTGTAGGTAGCCGCCATTGCAAATACATAAATATTATGGTTTCAACTAAGGATTGCAATACCGGTATTATCAAAACCGGTATCCCGGTATTTTGCAATATCGAAATATCGGTTTGGAAAATGCAAGAATACCGGTATTTTGGTATGGAAAATTAACCTTATCGAATTCTGTAGAAACCATCATTTATTGACTTAAAAAATAGTCAGAAATTTAAATACTTTATACATGCAAAGAGTTTAATCAATATTTACAGGTTTCAGAATTGATGAACCTTCCAAAGATGTACATTTTTTTTAAGAAACCGTATGTCCTTTGTGAAAAATCACACTTTTTAATATTATATATTTTTCAATGACGGGTTTTGTACGAAATAGCGAAATACCAATTATGACTTACTCTCCCGGCAGTGCGATTGCAATTGGACGTATTTTGCTTTATTGAAAAAAAAATGCAATACCCGGTATTCATGTATTCGTCCGGTATTGTAATCCCTACTCTCAACATCTAAATACCTAACCGCTAGCGTATTCTTTTTTTTTGTGCCCGCGCTTTAGACTTACAGTAATTGTTGTTGCTTTACCTAGGCCCGTGCCACTAATGAAAAAACGATAGTAATTTTATCAAACACATAAATACGTTAAAACACAATTTTCAATAGGAAGGGAAATAATTATTGTCATGTTGTGTGCTTATACGAGGAAGTCAATGCAGGTAAACTGGATTGTTACTGAATAATAGAAGTCTGCACGGGAACAAGCTTGGCCATATTCGACCCGGCCCTTGGTTCGGGTTAATGTGTTATGCCACTATTGAGATATAACTCTGGTCGTGGTAAGAAACTCGTCCTTAGTTAATTACACATCGACTGTGGAAAGGAAAAAAGACGTAACCCACACATATCAAATTTTACAGGAGACGCAAAAAACGTCTTTTAATGATTTTGTGACATATACAAATTATGAATTATACACAACCTTGAAGTGCTCGGATACTTTTTAACTGGTGTTTAATTGACATAATCTAATATTAATTAATGAAATTGTCTCGAAAAAACCTTTATTTCAGTGTTTTTTCTTGGTTTTGATTTTTTACAAGGTCATCTTTTTCAAACTTAAAAGCTTAATTTAGATACTAATTCGGCATTTTCAGCTTCCATCCTTTTGATAGAATGTGTGTCAACTAGTATACATTGTGATTATCGAATAAAAGCTGTTTTGGAGAATTGAGGGTTACGTCCTTTTTCCTTTCCACAGTCGATATGTTGACTTACTTCCGACATATTTCCAAAATAATCAATTTCACATCCTACCACAGTACCAACACATTAATTTTAAAATTATGTCATCGTTACTGAAAGATATGGAAAATATTTCGGGAATTTGACTCAGAGAAATATAAATGGACTGATTGAAACAGTGTTACAAACGAATTATTTCATTAAATTTTCATTAATTATGTTGGTAGTTAGATGGTAGTTAGATGGTTTTTGATGAGTGTTTTCTGTCGCGCCTCCGTCGGTAAGTTTTCAATTACAAAAATCACTTTTTTTCAAGCACACTTTGGTACATAGCAACATAATCTTGGCTCAATGCAATTAACACTGATCTGTGTTACGGGATACTAACAACATAAGGGTTTGTTAATCCGTAGCATTTGATATTGTTTTTTTTGTGGAAAAACAGAGTTTCAGGCAAATATATTCATTTTCAGACTTCGTACGGGTATACTAAGCCTTGGGCCCGAACCGGGAATCGGCCCGTGCAGACCACTGCTATATAATTACGCATCATTTAAAACTCTTCATATCGTTAGTAGATACTAGATATGTATTTAGTTTTAAATACCTATAAAGGTTTGAGAAAATTTCCATTTTGTAAGTGCATATAAATATTGCTTCCGATTGAAAATAAGAATATACTGCGAAACCTCAGAATAATTTTCCTTTATAACTTAATTAAGTTGGAATTTTATTATTTCACTAACAAACGTTTACATAATCCTAGGAAAATTGTCTTATTTTAAAGATATCGTTAGGGAAATATTGTTGACAGCAACATGATATTTTGAAACCTAAACCGAAGTTTGTATTAATTTGAAATCTGAAAGATCATAATGATAGTTCTGATGGAAGGCATATGCTGAAATAGCTATCAACTTTATATAAAATAATATTTGTAGAACTAAAATACTTTATTAATTTGTCATCTTGTTGCAATGGAGTTCTGTCAAGTAAATGCCAATTCAATCAACAAAGAAGAACATCATATGGCTCCGTAATTCATACTACAAGGAACCGCGAAATCCTTTATTGATATCTAAATCGGCAGTAGGTTGCTGTCAATGTCGTGATATGAAAAACAAGGCGGTAATTTTTTTTAAACGTTTTTATTAGCATTATCGTTGAAGCATGGCGCCGTGACGTCACAAGACAGTAGAAGTAGTGCGCACTGAGCATGTGTAGCGCGCGGCGCATAATCAGACAAATTTAAAGAAGTCGGTTATCAAGTCAAAACACTTGTATCAGCTACTCACTATCGAGGGATAAATAGTGTAGCTGTACCGAAACTACAGATCAAAGCATAACATAACCACTATTCGTGAGTGATGTCATCATGACATCACTAATTAGGCAGTCTTGGCGTTCGTACGTTTGCCGCGGGCTCCTGTGACCTTGAATTCCAGGCTTGCCAAGCAACAAGTATGCAAATATGCATCCTTCCCAGGAGTCCCTCCTTATCCCCCCGCATCTTGTTTAGCAGATATGCGCAATATTGCAAACAATTAAAAAGCAAATGACAGCGAATTATTAGTATTACCTTTAGTCGATCTGTCCATTTGAAATTCTTCTGGTATAGCAAGGAGCGAACTGATCTTAAAATTGGCGAGCAATTATTTTAATTCGGAAATCTAATTCATGTTGACACTTGTTAACGACTGATTGTAAACACTTTACTAGCACAGATAAACATCTTGTTTCATCTAGAACCACGATTTTAAAGATAATAAGCGCGACATAAACACACTGTTTACATACGAATTAAATATGTATTTGCCAAATAAGTGACAGTTTTATCAACCAAATCCACAGTACAGGCAAAGATGTGTGCTTTATCAACGCAACATCTGTTCTGTGGCGACAAAAACGTGTAGATGCCACCATCTGTGATCGATATAAGTAACTTCCAAGTAGAATCAAACTGACATGTCTGCAGCGCGGTAAAATTCTCTTATTTAAAATGATCATAAACTGACCATATTTTATTTATTAATTTCGATATGCATTATAAAATTAATTGCATATTATAATTTGACACTAACAAGAGTTTCTTCAATAGGTTACGGGTGCCAATTTAAATTCATTCGAACCAGCACAACAAGAATCCAATCGGAATTTGATATGACATATTTTTATTACAGATTAATAAAACATCAAAATCACATTTTTTAAATAGTTTATGCTAGGTTAACGAATTGATACTAGAACTACATGTATTGCTCGACAAACAGTAATAAATCGTAACTCACCAAATGTCAAAAGACAGGATGTGATACCAAATTTTCCTGTGGTGACAACACATATTCTTGTTGGAATCGTGTTAGACTTTTAATAGTAATCGTTATAATATTTATTATATAAGGACGTATTTACGCAAAAAAGATCCAACCTATAACCTACTAGTTTGTGAGGTAATAGAACAAAAGTGTTCAACCTTTTTTGCCATGGGATCGACTTTTCAATATTAGGTTTTCTCGCGATCTACTTCCAACATGATTCTTATAGGAAAATATATTTAGTAGAGTTTTTTACTTCCTTCAAACTTGTTAATTTTAAATTCGATTTTATATTTTTTCGAAATTCACGGAAGCTTTCGGGATCGACCAAATTTTGCTTTGGGATCAACCGTTCGATCGCGGTCAACTGGTTGGTCACCCATGTAATAGAAGATTTGATAAAATAAAAATCACAGCAAACTGTCAAATGAAATGAATAATTTATCTTACTTATTGTGTACAATTTATTCGAAATTTACCTTTTTAATAAGTAATTTCGTAATTAATAGGGTTGGATCAGTTTTGCTTAAAGAAGTTTTTAGAATTTAAAATGCAAGAAGAGTTAATGTGTATTGGATCTTTTATGAGTTTATCTTGTGACTGGAAATAGTTTTTCATGATAATCCAATGTACTACTGTACCAATATACTATGTTTTGTAAGGTGTATCTGAGATGAGATATTCTCGATTAAAAAAATATGTCAAACTTGTGTTTAGTTGTTTTCCAACATTTTTTATAACGTTAATTATTTGAATAAAAAAATTATAAAAAGATCATAATAAAACAGGTTTATTAAAAAAAATTAAAAAAAACAAATGTTTACTAGAAAATAATTTTCATAACAAAAAATTTTAATAATAATTTTATATAGAAAAATGTTTTATTAGAAAATAATCAGAATCCAGTTGGAATCATGGCCAATATTAAAGTTTTGCATTCTGGCATTATTTTATAAATGATTGCATGCATAAATTTATACTAGGTGGCAACGCCAATGCAAAAGATGCGCAGAAAGAGGGTATGCGTATGTACTGGGTATTAAGAAATCAAAAAAAAATCTTCCGTAATTATATAAAACAAAACATTTCTGAAGAGAATGAGTATTAATCTGTAGGGCCAATTTTTCCAAGGAAATTAATTCTCAGTGAATAAAAGTAATAAAAAACATTTCTTACATAAATGATATTTATTTGTTAAAATAAATTATTTAAATATAATATATATTTATTACAGATAATATTTTATATTACATGTTTATAATAATATTCATTCATTTAATTTATACAGGATAAAAATAAAATATATTTTATTTGTTTTTAAATAAACAATGTCGAAAAAGAAGTTTATTTAAATAATTGCCGGTAAATTACTACAGAAGTTTCAATGCATGCTTCAGTATTATAGTTATGTTAAATAAAGATTTTTCTAATGGAGATGCATTTATATGGCCACATTTTAGGAATGATTATTTCTAATGAAAACACATTGTTAAAATTTGTAAATATTGTTATATTTCAGTTGATATGATTATTATAAATGCCAGATTGTTTTTTTTACACATTTTTGGCCCCACTTCATCCCGAACTCATATAGCTGCCATTTTTTATTATAATAATTATATAATTTAATTAAGTTTTAACATGAGATTTTTTCAAAGATCCAGTATTGAAGATTTTCGGAATATTTTTCCTCATAAGTATTATGTAACATTACAGATAAAGGTATAGAATAAGATTTTTTATAGATATAGATTTATTATATGTAAAAAAATTATGTAAATCATCATAATAATTAAACTCTCATATCAATAGTATAGATCAGGTGTGGGGAACCTGCGGCCTTTTGGCTACTCTAGTGCGACCTTCTGACCAATTCTGTAATTCTCTAAATGTATGTAAATTCGTAAATTCCCGACATATTCTGACTGTAAATTCCTGTTTCCGACCAAAGATTCCCTAGTCAATGTTTGTTGCGACCTTATGTTGAATCAGAAAAATTAATGCGGCCTTTAGATAAGAAAAGGTTCCCCACCCCTGGTATAGATAATATTTTTGCTATAATTTTTATTATATTATAGGTTGTCTGGACAAAAATGACGTTTTTGAAAGATCATTTGTCACCATCAGTTGTATTCCAGTCTTAGGTCTTACAAGACATGTTTTGTGTTCTATTCATAAGTTGGCATCTGGAGAATGTTATGTTTGGGTAGAAAACAAATCGAATATGGGTAAAGTTGGATTGCCTGGATCAAAAACATTTAGACAATTAATTTAGAATTATTTTCATTATGTACACTTCCATAAATTTCTTGGACGAACACGACCCGGGTTTCGCCTCTCGGAATGACAGTTCAAGTGCATTCGCGCACTGAGTAGTACCGGAAGATGCCGAGAGGCAAAACCCGGGTCGTGTCCGTCCAAGAAATTTATGGAAGTGTACATAATGAAAATAATTGTAAATTAACATTGAATATCCATCAAGCACCTTCAGTCAAAATTTTAAATTATTTAGACAATTTCAAAGATAGTTTATACAATTTTAAAGTGGTGATTTAAATCTAAAAAATAAGGGGTTGAGACATATTGTGTACAGAAATTAAATCAAATCTAACACTGACTATATGACATATATATATCAGCTGACATATATATATCAGCTGGCTATCTTGTATACTCGAAATCTAGTTGTATGCAAGTAATGCAAGAAAAATTGGTAAGATTTTGAAACAGGGCGTATGGATTTTGCATGATCTAACGCATGAGAATAAAATGGTACCCATTATATCGATGTTATGTGAATATAAATATTTTTTTATCAATGTACCTATTTCATTGAAAAATATCATTTTTCTCCGGACAACCTATTACATTTATTTTATTTCTTCAGTAAAATAATCATGTATTGATTTATATCAAATATCATTTGATTGAAAAGAAAAAAAAATATATGAAAACATGTAAACAAGGATATTAATTATATATGTTGTTCTTTAACCATTTGAGTGCTGAGCCATTTTTTTATACGTTATCTAAGTTTGCTGAATAAAAAGTGGTGAAAAATATACTATTTATAAAATTTATATTCAACTCAGTTGTCGACGGGTTTAATTAAAAAATTCACACACAAATAGATATTTAAATGTTTTTATAAAAAAAAATCTATAAAACATTTTTGCGACGAAATTAATAAAAAGTCCAGAACTGAATATAAATTTTTCCACGTAAAATCTAACTTTGAATTAAAAAATGTCACTGTTTTCATTATTTAACATTTTTCTGACACCATTTATTACATTATACGAATGTCTACCTATGATATAGAGAAAAAAAGATATCTTGCGTAAGATGTACATTTATATAATAAAAAATCTTATATGTACATAGATCGATTGATGAAGTAAATTCCAAACGTGTCATTTTCTTATTGGTAGAATTTCATTTATAAATGATATAACTGTTGAAGACCATTCTTTCAAATATACTGCTGATAATTTTCTTCAAAAACTTCAATGTTCAACGCTTGTCAAGATATTAAATCGGAAGTGACGCGATGGCGCTGCCCGCACTTTTGGTGCAAATTTTAAAGAGCGCCATCGCGCTCTTCAGCTCTCTAATGGTTAATAAATAAGCTTTTTTTCATATGACAATAATACTGAGGGTATTAATAACTTATAGATTATTGAGATGCATATTCAGTGGTATTTTATTCATACTGAACAATTAACCGCAGAAATAGGACCCAGTTTTGCAAGTCTATGTTGAAAACAGCTCACATTTTTACCTGTATGAACATACATAGGCAGACATAAACAAAATTATACATTTTCAATGATAATAAAATTTGAAACTATCAGTCAAACTGAGATATATGTCTAATGACATTGACAGGATCATTAGATATGAGTTAAAATTAATATTTAAATATGATCTACAGCATATATATTTATACAGTGCCTTTTTTTCCCATCTAACACGGTGGAATGGCGTTACGGCACCTTTTTTCTTGGCATTTTTAATGTTTCATATCAAGAGTTGCAAAATTTTATTTTTAATTGTCATCGAAATCTTTTGAAGTGAGAGCGATAATTTAATCACTAGTCCTGTCTTTGCCCTATCCTTCTATCTTTAATCTTTCAAAAAAAAAAGAGAACTTAAGCAACTGAGTAATAAGCAGTTCTGGTTAAGAAAATCTGTTGAAATACCTTCATTAGGAAACCATATGCTCCACATTGGGAATGGACATAAGATAAGAAAAAATGCTTGACAAGAAGTGAGTTCTGGCACCTTTTTAAAAATATAAAAAAAGCACCGTATATATGTATATAAGATTTCCAAAAACATGTTTATGTAAATAATTCTTTAAAATTTATTTGTATAGAATTTGTATAGAATGTATTTGTATATAATAAGTTAATCTATACGTAATTTTGCTTTCTTTGTAGATTTAAATGCGGTTGAAAGCTTAGCTCATTTTTCTTTCACCATTTATATGCCACAAACATGTTAGCACGCCCTAGTGTGTAAGACAGGGTATACAAAATGAGTGTGAGTATGCGCTCTCTTCTTTATATTTAATCAATTAGATACAGCATAGAGTTTTGGATTATATCAAACATTTAACACACTACCAGATCTTGCGGAACGATGAAGGGATTTCGAAGTGTAAAAGATTACAGATAATAATTACTTTAAAGCAATTTAAATGAGAGCTTTGTTTTACCTTCACACGCATCACTAAAAAAATTTTAGCCTGACTTAAGTCTTCGTTTCAACTTTAACATAGTGGTCAATATTCACCGGACTGGTATATCTGGTACTCTTTATTTAATTAATATAGACGACCGAGTTTGGTTGTGTCAACAGCGTTGACATATTGAACAAAGTTAGCATACAAATTAACATATTAATGTATTAAGAATAATTTTATCTCACTGACATAAGCTCTGTCAAGAATATATACTATGTTATATATATATATATCAAATCAAATGGAATGTTTATCAGTTAATAATTAAAATAGCCTGTAGATTTTCCAAAGATACAAAACAAAACAAACCCTTTGTGAAAAATATGCAACTATTCGCATTGTTATACAAGTGAAATTCATAACAGATTGCGTTTTGAAAAAAAACTGAACAGAAATGTTTTCTTGGAACATTGGTAAAAAAATAAATCATATATAAATGTGCGAGACGCTGTAATAAATAATGTATTCCTACATCACATCGAACTCATAATTCTGATTTATGATAGATTAATATAAATTGTATTTTGTGCAAATTTAACAAAAATACAAAGGTATCACCTTAGCCAGCCAGTTTAAGGACCAAAAATCTAAACATGGATGATGTTCTGTTTACAGCATTTGAGGATGACATGACATTCGTATATTATTTTAGGTTAAACTGAAAAAACTAAGTAACACGCATATTCCCAACGTTTACTCGCTGAAGGAATTAAGTCCCACTGTTTTAATTAAAAATTTTGGAATATGTGTGATAATTAGTTGAATCACTATATCTCATTTCTTTCGATTAATAATAACAGTTAAAAATATTCAATTTCTAGATATTTTTTTTAATTTAATATACTAATCTGTGGTATACTTCTTTCCAGGAAAGAAGGCTTTCAATATTGATAAAAATTCTATTAAAATATTTAATAAAAATAAATGTTTTCTGCTCTGCAAATATAATAAATATTTTTATCAATTAAATAAAGTACCTAAAACAAATTTTACATAAGTATTAATTAATAGTTCATACATTTTAGAAAAATAATGAAAAACACTTGACATTCATGAAATCATGAAAATTAAGAATGCACCTATAGATTTTGTCAATAATAACTAGAAAAGGACTGAAGATGTTGAAAAAGAAGACCTCTTTCTTTTAAGTGACATTAATGTACAAAATTTGAATGTTTAGATCATTTTGAAATCAATTAAGTAATTAATTTATTTAAAAATATAAAATGTATAACAAGAAATGCATAAATTCATAGTTAACTATAATACAACAGTCATAAATGAAAAAGAAACATTATGTAGTATTAAGTAATTATACATTATTAATATTCAATAAACAATATTTAAAAGCTATATTAATTGACTATTTAAACCAAGTGACTAGAAAAACTGAAAGTAAGATTCACTAGTAGTGACAGTTATGAAATAAATTGGGAATTATCAAACATACCATAATAATATATTTAATTTAAAATAGTATTTTCAATAAAAACATTTACTTATTGAAAAAAAATCTTTTTTAATTCAATATAAAACAATGAAAAATAAAAAATTAAAAGTAAAAATTTATATTTTTTTTAACTTATAGTGAATCAATCCGGCCACACGCTCAGCAACATTTTTGTTTATTAATAATTCAGTTTATTAATCCTCAAGATTTGATAATATACAGGAAAGAAAGAGATTTTAAAAATCAAAATAATAATAGTCGACTTCCATATTTTTTTAAAAGTATTTAATCCTTTTCATTTTATTTTTTATCTCAATTTCATTTTCTTGCACTTACGAATCCGTCATATTATATTTTGAAAAGTAAATATTTTTGATATTATAATGACATTAATAAACTATTGTTTCTAAATATTTTCATAGCTTTGTAGTGAGTGTTCTTAACAATATTGTAAAATATTCGTAAGGATTAGATTTAACTTTAAACCTATTTTGACTCGAATTTGAATTTTATATGTATTAATTAAAATTCAATAAAGAAAGGTGATATGTTAAAATTATGACTTTTTACAAATAACATAGATACACCCGTATGATGGTTCTGCGAGATGAATGGAATATTTTATGTGATGCTGCCATAGTTTTGATTGTACATCTGTAGCAAAGTCTGTACCCAAAGCTATAAAATATTTGATCGAAACAATAGTCTGCAAAGATAATGAATATTATTTTTTAATTTAGCAACTTACATTGGAATGTTTAGTTGAAAGAAAACTAGGGAATTGCACGTTACTGAACTATTATCTTTCCTGTTGATAGCAACTTTTATCTGCTCGTGGACCAGCCAGTTTGCTCACATGTTGCTAGCTTCGTAATCTGGTATGTGACGTAAGCTCGATTCCGAAAGGCTCCAATAATACGCCGGAGGTCCTACGCTGAAACAATACTTCTGCTCGAGCGGCTGAGTGTTCTCCACCCAGTACATGAGGTAAAAATTGCACATTTCATCATTATTGGTTGCCCTAGAAGAATAATTTCAATCAATTAATTGTTGATATTTAAATAATTTAACAAAACAATTGTTTTTATATAATAACATATTTTCTGAATAGTGTTAAAGAGTTTGCCTTCAATGGTGGAACAACTGCATTAAATTACGGACATACTTTTAACTGAACACAGTAGTGTCTGTCTGTGAGCATATATATGCCTCAAGTATGAACTGCATATATTCATTGGAAAAAAGTCACACAATTGTCATGTTTAAAAAAGCCAGTGAAGTAAAGTAAGGTCTGTATAGATCTATTCACTCGTCTAAAGGTTAAGTATGTATTTCACTGTATGAAAAATTATAATGTCTAGGCCTGAATTCTATATAGTGTTATGCCAATAAATTAATTTCTCATAAAATGGGAACACTGTGAATGGGATTTTTTTCAATGGATAATAATAAAGTAATTTTATCAACTCAGTAAATTTAGTAATGTGATTTTATTATAAATTTAATAATAAAAATATGATACGAATTCATGTCCTGCACCATCTACATCTTTACATCTACACATCAATGGAAAATAACAAATTTCTCTTGTATATAACAAGACATGCAATGTACAAAATAGGCGAGTGACCAACATCGGTGGTACCTTTGGTTTCAGTGCTCACAAGTTTGAATCCTAGTATAAATGGTTTCACAAATTGATTTTTCAATTAATTTATAGATTTTTTACAACAGTGACAAGAATTTCTGTTGAGATAAGCTTCATTAACCCTCCAGAGACGAGAGCTTTTTTTCGATAAAAAAAATATTTCTTAAGCCATATTGAAATCACGGATAATTTTTTTTCCTAACAAAAATTAAAAAAAAAAAACCCCAAAGTTGTTGTATAGAAACCCCGCATGACTATATGGTCATGCTCATCCTTTTATTACTGTGTAATATTGTGTACGGACTGTAGTAAGGACGAGCGTGACCGTATGGGCACGCAAACATTCGGGGTTGAAATATAGCTAAACATTAATTTTTTTAAAATATTTACAATTAGACCTCTTTAGATCAATCAACATATATTTCAACACAAATATATTAGCAAAAGAGCTGTAAATAATTTGGTGTTTTGATAAAAAAAATAACTAACAGTTTCAAAAAGTCCATTAAAAAAATGTGCTTTTGGTGGCCATTTCTGTCCCCGCGGCTGAAGTCTGTACCCTTTTTAACCAAATATGAGTGAAAGCAACGATATTCAGGTAGAAAAAGGATGAATAGTGGGATCAATACACAACAGTGTTTACTGTGACCATATGGTCACGCTCGTCCTTGGAGGGTTAAGAGATCATATGCTCCATATTAAAAGCGAACATGGTACAAAAAATATTTATTACAATATTTATTAGACACAAGAAATATTTTATTACAAAAAATATAAGTGTACATCGCATACATTTCAAATGAACAGATTTAAACTAAAACTTTATTGGCAGGTCGTGATTTAGATAAGTGACAGTAAAAAATTACCCAATCATAGTCCATGTAGTACGATGACTCTCCATGGTACATCTCGCAGCCAGTTTGTCTCCAGAATATATCGGGCTGGTGTCTTCCACCGGATAGAACATTTGGGGTGTCATAGGATCTCTTTTACCTAACAGTGACCATTTGTCTTCTCCTGTTTCGTCTATGCGAACTCTGTAGCCCGAAACTAATTTACCTGCAATTACCAAATGTAAAAAATTGAGAAATATCAAATGACAGCTGTCTCACCGCCTCGCTCTGAATAGAACTGCAAAGATTGAGACATCGCATGACTTGTGCTTTTTATTCAATCTTGATTGCGTGATTTTGAAAGTTAGCGTAAATTTCATTAAAAAAATAAAATATACATTTGTACTAATTCTCACTTTTATTTATTGAGATCAGGACCGATTTTTCTCATGACGAGCATATCAAATGATAATTATACTCGTCATGAGGGAAACCGGTCCAGATTTCAATAAATAAAAGTGAAAATTAGTACAAATGTATATTTTATTTTTTGAATATAATGCCTTGACAGTGAACACCCTGAAAGGCCTAAAAGGAAATTTCATTTTCTTGTACTGAACAATTGCTACATTGCATGCAGACACATAGAGCAGATATTTATGTATGAATTATATTTTTAATAAAGCAACTGAAGTAATTTAAAAATGGTATTATACTCTACCTAAACTATGTGTGTGAGTTCTATACGCAAAAGGATGGATGACTTTATTTTCACGGATAGTACAAGATGTCTCCAGGTGCTCAATTTTCATTGGAGGAATTCCGCCTCCCGTTCCAAGTAGGATCACTCCGGCGAGCTTACTGAGACTGTAATTTAAAAAAAATCCCATTGTTTAATTACTATAGCAAAAAAATAATACGAAAATATATGTCTAATTATGAGTACAGTTATAATAGTTATTGACATTCTTTACTGCTGTGTTTCTAACACCACTAGTGTCATCAGTGGCGGTTCTAGGTACTGGGCTAGGTGGGCTTAGCCCGACCTGCATTTTTCACCCAAAATTTGTAGAAAAAAAACTTTAGATGGCTGAAAAAACAGCAATTCGGCCGCTGAACAAAATAAATACATTTATAAGCGTAACTAACCTTTCCCAAATTAATACAATATCTTTGTTTTGATTTTCGCCTGTCAATATAAGACAATGCTATGTCTACCTACAATAATACTCTCGATTGTGTTTTGTATTACAATTTTAAGCCAAGCCGGCATAAAAAAATCAAGAACCCTATACATACTACATACAGAACAGGCAACGTGACGTCATTCTGGCGACGCCTACGTATTAATAATAATAACAAAGGCTCAGGCTAACTATAATATAGCCCGAGTTCTTTGGTTACACTGGGGCGCAATCAAGCACGATTAGATTTTTTTTTGTATTTTATTCACATCGGCCAATGGAAACGTCTTCTAAGTGTACACGACTGCGCTTCAAAGTTTCAGACTTCTGTCAGACGTCAGGGGCTACATTAGATTAGCCCATACATACAAACACAAATACCAATCTCGTTGTGTTGTATGACAGTTGATAACAGTTCCTCCGTACGGCTTTTTGTACATGTTAGTTCACTTTGAAGGAGACGAATTTGAGGTCCAGTTTTTACTATTCTATTATTTCTTACTTACATTAGCTTTGCAGTAGTGTCGTAGTATTTGTTAATTTGCTTGTAGATTAATGTATAAGATAAAGTGGAAACATACACAATTTCGTAAATAGTACACAATGCTAAACTTTTCTCTAGCCCACCCAAGATTTTAGTTCACGAACCGCCACTGAGTGTCATAGAAATAGCATGATATATAATCGTATTTTTGTAAATACAAGACGATACCTAATATAATTTGTGTAATTTTTTTCAGTTTCAGAAGATAATTGAAGATTACTTAACACATTTGAATTCAATGATTAAACAGAATATTTTTTAAGCACAATTAAATTTAAACAGATGACAATCTCAATAATATGATATTCAACGTACAGTATTACAATTCCGACATAAACTTAAAAGGAAGTATTGACAGTGAACACCCTAAAAGTGACTAAAAGAATGTTGCAGGAAATTTTGATGCTAGTCACTAGTAATATGGTAAAAATAATTATTTTGTCTTTATTGTAACAAATTTCTAACAAGTAAATGCCAATTCAATTGCTAGCTAGTCACCAGATATAAATTGTACGAAAAAAGACTTGAAATAAACACGTTAAGCTCCATAGGCTGAAATACCGGCTTAAAACAATAAAAAAACGGTGATTTAAAATCATAAGCATATTCAGCAAAACCTTTTGAATGTTTTAAACTATTCAGTGGATATTTAGAATGGTTAAAAAGTATAAAGGTGCATGAGATATAGAGTTGATTTGTAATTTTGTTAAAACCAAACTACTGTAAAATTGGGCTTGTAATGTAAAATATTAAATAAAGATCAAATTATAAATTTTCCCAATCACTTGCTATACTGATGATATTATAATGTGTGCAAAACAATAACCATTTACATTAAATTTGAATAAATCAAAATACACCAATCGTAACTCCAGTTGATTGAACACAATATGTTTACAAAAGTAGTATTTTACTACGAAATGAATAATAAATTAAATATGTTTGACTTATCACAATATTTGACTTGGCAGTATTATAATTGTTTGTCCAAATGGAAAGATGTACTCACGGTTTCTCTGTATAGTGAAGAAACACTCCAGAATCGTCAGTTTGTCCTTCTGTAATTTAAAATGGAGAATTTTGTAACAAAAATAAAAGTTTATAATTATATATTTACTTGGTATAAAATATTATACAGTCGTCTATATCACAGTGCTTCCCAACCTTTTTCATTCCACGGCCCCTAAATCTAAAAAAAAAAATCCGCGGCCTTCCTCAATACAAAACAGGTTCTGCTGCGGCCCCCGGAGAAATTTCACGGCCCCCAATTTGAAAAGCACTGGTCTATATTGTTGATTGATCAATGGTTGGATTTGCGTCAACTTGGTTGCGAAGTCACAGATTTAATCCCAAATGGAATCTTTCAATTGTTTATTAATTTTTATCCAATATTTTTTCAAGCCTAAAACTGGGCACAGAGAGAAAGACTAGCTCACTAAAACGCTTCCTTTACAACACAATTTTTTTCTACCTACCCTCACCAATGAGTGGTTAAGAGACTACCTTACAGAACATTTTGGTAAAAACAAGCTCTGTAGAGTCTCCATTAGGAGTATATATGTTTCACATTGGGAGCGAATATCATATTTAAAAATGGCATAAAATATTACAAATATAATTCAAATAAAAAATATTTACTGAATCGTACTACGTTTTCCAAAAATGAATTTAATGTTGGAAGAGAATTTTTCACGAGTTATGGAGAAAGTTAATTAGCATGGAATGCATTATCTTTAAAGAGAAAGAAAGTTAATTCAAATTTAGTGTCGCTATTTGTCAAATAATTAATTTCTTTTGAAAACTGCATGTCATTAATGGGTATGATAATCATTTAACAAAATGATATTTGATGTGCGAACAAAAACATCTGTCACTAAGCAATAGTGTGTTTATACACTACAAGCCATTAAATTTAATTTTTTTTTTTTTTTAAACCATGTCCGCTCCCAATGTGGAGCATATGGACTCCTAATGGAGTTTATCTCAACGGAAGTGTTTCTACGAGAACTGTTTGTTACTCAGTTGCTCAACCTCTCTTTTTCCAAAGAGAGTAGGGATAGAAGGATAGGGCTAGGACAGGATTAGTGGTAAGCTAGTCGCTCTCGATACGCCCTGTTCATAGGATAGGATAAGTGAAAGGGGGGAAAATTCAAGACATCACATACACCCATGCCTTTGAACAGAAATTCATAAATCGATTGAAAAATCAATTTATAAAAACTGTCCGTACCGGGATTTGAACCCGGGCCCTCCGTAGCCGAAGCCAACAACGTTGACCACTCGACCACACAGGCGGCTAAATTTAATATATTTTTAAAATCATGGGTATTCATAACATTATAAATACAATCATTTGAGCAAACACAACATATTAATTTTTCTAGATAACCTCCTTTAATTCAAACAAATAAATAAGCTATCTGTATTTAAATCGTTTAACAGTGAAATATTTTAAACAACAATATTGATTTTAAAGTTGAATAAATACTCTATTTTCAAAGAGCTAAATGGTTAAGTATCTAGTCTGAATTTTAGATGAAGTGATCTAAGACACATTCTAATAAATTGAGTCTTTCTTTTGATTTTAAAAATAATTTTACACATGAGTGTATAGTAAAATTATCTCATAACTGATTGATGCAAATTGCCCTCTGTGTATGGAAGGATATCTACCAATAATTGCATGTAAACATTTACATAACCTTCTCCCAATCGTCGGCTTACTCTCCATTGTTGTGGGATGCAGTGTTATCATAAAGGAGAATGTGAAAAATAACAAAATGTTCACTAGGACCATTTGAACATTTTTAAGCAATTAAAAAGCCCTTTTTTTCCTTTTTCAACACAATTAGTAAGTTCTTAAGACCTCTAATAATAATTTAGTACTTTTTTTGTGAAAAAATTAATGTTGTTGCATGATTGATTGAAAAATGTTTTAACAGATGGTAAGTAGAACAAGAAATATTCAAGGTTAGACAAACTTTCATTATATTACGCTGAGAAGGAATTTAAGACGAAATTAAATTTAGGAAATCATAATTTTAGAAGTAAAATCTCTTAATGATGTAGGATTAACACATTTATATCTTAATAAAGCATGCTTCAAATTAAAATACCATCTTGAGTATTGTTTAAATAGATGTTACATACATTTTTTACCAATTTTATATTTTACATCACCAAAAATTTTAAAAGTGTTTTTGTCCTATTATATTGTTGAAACAATTTACCTGGAAATTTATTCATGTAGTGGACTTGCAGCACTAAGTATTGAATTGGAGAATCCCCTCCAACTCTAAACCCGACACCTTCGGGTAATTTTAGCATTGGCGCATCTCTTGCCCACGCGTAGATAATCTAGACACGAACAATTTAAATTATTCTTCTGAGCTAAACCATACACTTTTTACATCTTTAACACTTTTACTACCAAACAATCTGGATATGCATAATAATAAACAAAACCTCCTAAGAGTTTCTGAGCGTGGTTATTTGCAAAAAATCAATGTTTTTTTTTAATCCATGTTCACTCCCAATATGGAGCATAATATGTGGAGTATGTTAAAGTCTCCTAATAGAGATATCTCAACAGTAGTTTTTTTCTACGAGAATTGCTTATTACTCAATCGAGCAAACTTATTTTTTTAAGAGAGTAGGAATAGAAAATATAAAGCTAGAACAGGATCAGTGGTTAGCTAATCACTCTTTTTTTTGGATTAAAAGGGTAGGAGGGAATAGATGGGAGTCACAAATATATGTCTTCAAACAGAAATGGATTGAAAATTTTGAACCCGTGACATCCAACGCCGTTAACCACTGCACTAATGATGTGTTTAGTAGAAATAAATAAAACTGTTTTGGTTTTTGATAACAAATTATTTGAAATGTGCTGGGCAGATATTTCAGCCAGTGGCAGTATTAGCATAAGTAGTGTGGGCAGTTGTGATAATAATAATTATTTATTGAAAAATAGCTCATAAATCCTTTTCCTATTTTTTATTTCTGTAGATATTGGATATGATTCTAAATATATGCCACTGTCTACCCGAACAGCTATGTGTACAATATTTTTTTATAGAGAACATGCAGTATTTGATCAAATGCCTGAAATTATTTGTTTTATTCTAAATAAATTATTATTTTTATATGTATTCTGAGAAAATCTAAGAATTACTTTTAACAAAAGGCTTTATAGTGCTTATTTTATAAAATTATAAAAACTAAATATTTGATTAAAACTTATTGATTGCTTAAAATAACAAATAAAAGTTTTCTCTTTGACATTGATACACAATGAACTTACTGAGGCTGTTTCGTATAGTTATTTAGGATATTTTTGAACCCATTCTCCCATAATGAAAGTGAATCATAAAATCTTATAATCAATATATATATATTGTTTTTTTTTATTGTAGGGAATTTTTCCAACGACCAATCCATTCGATAAAAAGCGGTTGTATTTCTGAGTAATAATCAGTTCTCATAGAAAGAAAGTTCTGTTGAATAATCTTTATTTTATAATAGAGGGATGTACAAATCAGCTCATATTTTGTTTATGACCCGGGTGTTTTTGAATTCTAGCAATGTTTACTTAAACGTTACAGAAATCTCTCAAATCATATTGATTATGCAACGTATTAAAACATACCTGTGACCCTGCTCCACATGGACTAGAAGTAGTACTGTATAAGCTAGATTTGTCACTTTTCTGCATCTCTCCACAATTCCTGAAATTAAATATAAGCTTTATTTATCAAAAATCAGAGAACCAAAATATAAACTTTATAAAATTCAAAGTATCTTGATGCAAGTTGCTATATGACAACCAATGTTCCTAAGCTGCGAGCACCAGTTTAAAAACTTCTTCACACTCATCTTGGTTTGGCGCGTAGTCCAATAAAACTATTCAAATTATAAATTGAAAATAAGAACAACCCTAATTAATCGAAATAAATTAGAAATTGAACATTTAGAGAATATAATTAGAAGTCAATTTTACCTATCAGCAGAACAAGAAATTGATTAAGATGAAGTATATAATATATATTAAAATTAAACTGTTTACGAATTTGAATGAACTTTGTTCACTATTCAATGTCGTTTTCATAATAGGTAAGAATATATTAAAATACTTAAAATAAAATTCACATATTTTCTCGGTCACTAAAAAATTAATAAATTATCGACGATTTTTATGTTTATAATCTATCTATGTTGAATTTTAATTTTTTTTAAATAAATACTCACCAAACTGGTTTATCAGATCCTGGCTTTGTACATCCGTAGAGTAGCATGTGATGAGCTGTGTGCATTGTTGCGTTCGGCTCGAATCCAACTATTGAGATCAATTAAAATAACAATCAAAACATGTGATGAAAACATAATTTATACAGCAATAAAAAAGATTCTCTCTGGTGGTATTCAATTGATAGCATTCGTTTGTTTACAACAAAAAAATGTAAAAAATGATAGCTTAGTATGATACTGTGGTCGGCATAATATTCACAAAAGAGAAATAATGTTAAAAATATATATGATAACAATATTTCAAATGTAATCTTACTGTAGACCACACCTCTTTTTGTTGTATTCTTACTGTTGATTTGTTATTTTTAAAATTTAAACAAAAAAATGTTTGCATTAGAGCTAATAATTTCTAATGCGCCAGATATTTTAAAACCACATGAGATAAAATCGATGAGTCGCGATCAACTCGAAAATACAACAAACATCCATGCCTGAGATCTTAAATACTAAATTTTATAAATATAATCTTGATATTGTCCATGCCGAGACTTAAGCCCAGACCCACCTGATCGCCAGGATAATAGCTAGACCAATGAGGGTTTAAAGTCAAACAACACTATCTACAAAAGTGTAACTTTTCAGGAGAGCCAAAGACGCTTTCTATTATTTTAAACTTTACAAAACAGATGTTTATTTAAAACATAATGTTCATATTTTGTAATTTATTGTGTTTTGTATGTTTATATTGCTTATGGTGATGCTAACATTTTTAGGTATTATCTTACAAAACATTAAAAAATGATAACTTTATGTAGTTGATGTTAAACTTCACTGGTGATTTAAGAAGAAACTAGGAAAGATTGACAAAATGTTGTTTGACCATCATGTAGCCGAGAATGAAAAATAAAGTAATCATCAAAAAAAACGAAAAACACTTTTTTGTAGATAACGTTGTTTGACTTTAAGCCCTCGAATTAGGCCGACTATCCATAAAAATACTGAACATAATTCAGCTTGTCGCAATCAAGAGTTTTTGATAAATAACTAATTATGTACTAGTTAAAATTGACTAAGAAGATTAGCGTGTTGACTTACATCAAATGTCGTTAAGTCTACATATCTAAGAAGAAAAAGATTGTCATAAAGCATAAATTGTAATTTTATGACTTTAAACTTAGTATAGTTTGAGTTTATAGTTTTTTGCTGACTGTTTGTTGTCAAGCAGGGCAGTACACAAACGAAACGACTAAGACTAAAATAATACATAAGGTATTGGATGAAAGAAATGAAATTATAAATTATGAACCCCTTGCTGAATTGAAAAGGAATATCCATATGGAAGAACTGTTCAATTTTGATTAAATTCATTATGTCAAATAAAATTTCCCCTTTCAAATAGACCTGGTATTAAATTTTATCTAAACTACTTAAGTCGGAGATAAAAATGTATTTATTAAATATTCCACCAAAGGAATTCCTTCAGGTCTTTTGATCATTTTATAGTATTTCACATATTGCATCCATTTATATTACAAGATACGATGAAACGACATTTTTCTCAATTCGGTAATCCATAGACAAAAGGACGTTTGATATCAGTCGACACAGCTGTGAACCTAAATTTTTAAGTGCATACAAGATTAGTGATCATCATTTTATGACAATGTACATATACTCGATGAAGTTTTAATGGACCTGAATAAAGCTGTGGATGCTTAAATACATTCAGAGGAAGTATCCGCCATACACCTAGCTCTAGATGGCCCACAAACCGACGACAATTGCTATCATTAAAGCTTTACCCAGAGTGTTAAGTATTACAATCAATTAATTTAATTTAAATTAGTAAAATATGGCAGCAAACCTATTAATAGACTAATTTTTGGTTCTTAGAAATATTCAATATTAGCATGGAGGTCAAACAGACTTTAATTGAGTTCAAATATACAAATTCATACGACATCATCACATGTTTATTTAATGTCCTGGAAATATGCTCAGAGCATCTTAATTGAAAGTTGAATTCTTACCGATATAATAGTCTTTTCCGGGATCAACCTTTATTGGTGTACACAGATACAGCTCGTCCTGAAAGAAATAAAAAACAAAAGTTATATTTTGAAAAAAAACAGTTATCAAATTGCAAATGTACTCAAAAATATATACTCATTTGTACTAATTTCACTTTTATTTAACCTTTTAGCTGCCGTAGATAATTAAACGCCGGCTATTATTTGTAACTATTAATTTAATTAGTTATTGACAAGATAACTCGCCTCTGGCGTGTTGAGCACGGAAAAATTTACGAGATATCTCGTCTGTGGCGGTCATCGAGTTAATATGATCAGAACCGGCTTCGCTCATGGCGGGCATTATCAACTGATATGCTCATTATGAGTGAAATATTTTTCACGGCCGTGAAACATATTTCTAATTACGGTTATAAATAAGGGCATATTTGTGTGTATGTAATACATTATCAGAGGTCTACGCTGATTAAGTTTCGTTCCTTAAATAGTAACAGTAAAGACAGTTTCAATCAGTAAAGTTAGATTATTCTATCTGATGCCTAAATCTAAATTGTGTAATTATTAAAAAAAATGTGTCCATTTTCACTAAATATGTGTGGGTAGTAACAGTGTGAACATTAAAAACAATCCATCCAACCCAACGTATTGTCATAATATTCAACACAATATGTTATCATTTTTTTATGAAGTACGTAGGTATGTGTAAAATGCATTTATAGTTGTTTTATATTAGTCAATAAAATAAACACTATTTTCCTGATAACAATAAATCTTGAAAAATAAAGCGATATTACTAAGCCATAGGTTCCCAAACTTTTTCAGGTGGCGACCAACGTTCCCTCTAAGCTGAAGGGTTAGCTGCGCGAAAATTTCAAAGGGTGCGCGGACCGATCAAATATCAATTGAGCAACTGTCTTGTAGTGCGCGCCAACCCGAAATGAGTGCGCGGGGGCTTTTCAACTGCTGCGCGGCCGCGCAGCTTAGAGGGAACGTTGGTGGCGACCCCTTTTTATAAAAGTCACGTGACTAGGCAACCCCCCGAGGAATTTGAAATCCTCGATTTGCTATACTTTTTTCCCGGATTGTCCCCGAAACTCCTTTTTTTATTTTTTAGCTCACCTGGGAATTAGAAATCCTTGATTTTCAAAATCGAAAAAAGTTGGCGACCTCCCAGAAAACTCTTGGCGACCCCCAGGTTGGGAACCCGTGTACTAAGCAGTTTAAATTGAAGAAGTGTGAAACCCAACAGTTGAACGCTTTGTTTTATTATCGTTATAACTATTGTGATAAGTAAGATAAGTTATTGCAAAGCGATAGATATCTACATACATTATACACATTACAGAAAAGTTAATATTTTTATTATTTTTTGCAGAAAGACAGTTTTGGTGTACTTCTTACATTTTATACCAAGTAAATCAAGGAATAAAAAACTATGATTTATTATTATCTATGTATACTTTTAGACAGATTTGGGGACTATTTTATAGTTTTCGACATAAAAATATCTGTCTGATATGATTAATAAATAAAATATCTGCCGGGTGCTTGGTTGAGTGGTAAAATTCATTTTCTTCGGCTTTCGCTGTTTGTAAATCAATTTATGGATTTCGATTTTAAATGCATAGATGTCTTAGATTTCATTCCAACCAGCATGATCTTAAAAGTGGGTCGTAGCGACAACCATTAGTTAACCGCTAGATCTGTACTAGCTCCATTCTTCTATCCCTAATATTTTTGAGAAAAAAAGGTTGAGCAACTGAGTAAGTCAGTCCTCATAAAAAAATCTGATAAATGAACTCTAAAAGGAGCCCATATACGCTACATTATATATACCGTATTTCCTCGATTCTAAGACGCATATTTTTTCCTATTTTGGTGTCTCTGAATTCAGGTGCATCTTAAAATTAATAGCGTATTAAATGGCGCAATTTTTATTAATGATATTTAAAAAAAGGGTGCGTCTTATAATTGAGAAAATTTTTTACATAAATATAATATTCCTTCGATATACGATGTTTCCTCAGGGGGTTTAAATTAGCGAGAATTAAAAGATTAATATTTTTTTATCCATGTCCGCTCCCATTGTGAAGCATATCGATGGCTTAGTGTCAAGATGTAGAATAGAATTGCCATTTCAAATCAGGGAGACACAAAATTTTGACATAATATAAAATGTAACATTTTACAGCCAACTGCGTTCTTAACTCATTTTTGACATTTAGGTAGTTACAACATCTTGACACTAAGCCATCGATATGGCCTCCTAATGGAGGTATCTCAACAAAAGTTTTTTTATGAGAACTGTTTGTTACACAGTCGCTCAACCTCTCTTTTCCAAAGAGAGTAGTAGGGATAGGAGGGAAAGGCTAGGACAGGACTAATGGTTTACTAATCGCTCTCGCTACGCCCAGTTATTGAAAGATGGGAAGGGTGGGATTGAAATGGTCAGAAGAGCAATTTAAAATGTTTAAACTGGCAAGCAATTCATTTAAGTACTCACTATTAATTCATTTTAAATAGTGTGAAATTAAAGTGGCAAAATATTTTATGAGTTGTACCCAATATGAAAAGAAGCACAATGCAAATTCAATTTACTGCATTTTTCTTTTACACAGGGACCTATTGATTATATTTAAAATAGTTTTTTTTTTAGTTTTGACATTTTTAAAAATAGTAGACCCATTGGACTGACCAGAGATGACATTAACTGACCTTGACTCACTACCTCACATTTGTCATGAAGGCAATCAACATATTCCAAATACTTGTTAAAAATGAAAATAATAAACACGTTTTCAAGACCTCCTACAAAATATTACAACTGTATGTTATCAGCAACAAGTTCACGCATCATTTGCTTAATAGCATAAAAATTAGAGCTGTGGAGTAATTACAAAAAACGACTCTGACTCAGAATGTTCCTCCCTAGAAATAAATAGTCTTCGATTATTTCAATCATTTCCCATCATTCTAGAAAATCTCATTTGTGGAGTCGGTCAAAAGAACGACTCCGACTCCAGCTTTAAATTTAAAACTGACTCTAAATATATTTTTTTCAATCATTTCCGTTTAACTTACATATATATCGACCTTGGAAAGGAAAAAAGACGTAACCCACACATAACAGATTTTACAGGACACAAAAAACGTGTTTCAATGATTTCGGAACAAAAGCAAATTATGAAATACATATACACAACCTGGAAGAGCATGAAGACTGATAAATTGGTTTTTAATTGACTTTATCTAACATAAATTTATTATTTTTTTCAAAATAAACCATTTTTAAGCCTTTTTTCCTGATCGCAATTTTCACAGGGCCTTCTTTTTTCAAATATAAAAGCAAAATTTAGATACTAATCTATCATTTTCAACTTACATCCTTTTGATAGAACGTGTATCAAGTTTTATATATTGTGATTTTCGAGGAAAAGCTGTTTTAGAAAAACTGTGGGTTTCGTTTTTTTTCCTTTCCACGGCCGATATGAATTAGACCATTCTAGTTACTAGAATAACTCTAGTACATTAGTCTACTCATCATATTGATTGGTGAAATGACGAAATGTCCTCGAACCTAGAATGGTCTGATGGTATATGTACATCAGGAGCGTATATTCAGGGTGCGCTAGGTGTGCGCCGCACACCCTAGAACCCAAAACCATTAAACTACATTAATTTTTAGACGGTAGAATATTATCGTATATTTTCGACGCAAGGCGACCGGAATTACGACCACACGGCGAAACAACTCGCAGTTCCATACGTAAGACGGACCATTCCAGGCGTTACGTGGACTATCGTTTTTGTTTGCAGTTTTAACGTTCAAAGGCGACCTTTTAATTTACAGCTCGCGCGTGTTTATCTCAGTCTCGAATATATCGAGCGTACTTTCAAAACTTAAATTATTCTTTATTAACAGGCAATTTTTTATGTTTATTTTGGCGTAAGTACATATTTTCATATATATTATGGCAATATGAATCATAAGCAAATATTTATTTATGATATGGATTATAAAAAGTAATAGCATTGCGCATATTTTAATTAATTCGTCGCAACGATAGTATAAATCCGTTTATCAACATTGTATCTAATTATAGAAATATGAAAATTACATGCATTGTAATAATTATAAAATTCGCCATTTATTCTAACCACATTTCTTATAATATATTTACGAGATTTTCCAGGCGTCTTTGACCACTAATCTTATAATTGATAATAACACTCAGCTATTTTTATATGAGGAGTGGTTACAATATTTATTGATTTGAGGTTATGTATCCGAGAAATAAAAATAGGGCAAGATATCGAGAGATTTTTTAGGAAATTTAAAAATGGATGTTGGTGCAATATTGAATAGAGAATGTTTTATCACTCAAACAAAGACTTCGAAAAATATAAATCAATATTATTATCGGGGACTTCCAGACGTCATTCTTTATCAGCCGGTGCTTATCAAAAAACTGATTAAATGAAATTGAAAGTTATTCTCGACAAATAATATTAGTGATATGACATTATCTTTTTGCGCCCCCCTCCCACAAAAGTTAGAGTGGGGCACAGGTTTTTTTATGTTTAGGACATCTATGTATATGTCATAATCCGGTCTTGTACACGCCCGATTATGTTACTGCACGGATTGCACGTTTCGAGATCACTAATATCTACAAAACCAAGTTTAAAATATAAATTATGTGTCTCTTTTCGTTAATATATAAAAAATATGATTGACATATTTTTCGGAACTGTATTTATGAAAAAATAAATATATAGATAAGTATTTTTAGTTTACGAATCACAGAAGATATTAGTAGTACATAGTACTCCAGACACAGTTTCTCAAACATTTAATTGTGAAACTACAAATTCGCAAAGTAATGCAAAACGTGGGACAAAATTTGTCCGATGACTTAATTCGGTTCTGTTCTGATACTTTTAATCCAGACCTAATCCATTCATAAAGTTCAAATAATTACCTTATGCTTACCATTATCGTAGACGAATTAAATCTTAATCCCGGATCTAAAATTATTGTTATTTTTCAGTCACTTGGCTATCGAAAATCTTCGCTTTTAAGGTTCATCGTCAATTCTTTGTAGCAAGGCATTATGTTAAAAAATAAATCACTTTCTTGTGATAATTCCACATTTGTTATTAAATATCAGGGCCGGGTACTTATGCTCATCTCGAACACTATCAACTGATGAGTATCCGCACAACTACTTGATAATACTCGTAATGAGCGAAATCGGTACAGATATTTTTTAAAAATGTGGAATTAGTACAGAAAAGCGTTTTATTTTTTAATTTCAGAAATGGATTAAAATTAATGGATTAAGACCACCAAGAAGAACTTCTCCAGCCTTATTTACACAATTTGAAGCACCCAAAAATGTGCTGTTGCTTTAATTCGCAAAGCAATCATTTTTTTCAAATATCTGTTCTGTACTTATTCGAAAAATATCAACGTGTATATCTATATACCAATTTCGATAACAGGACACTATAACTTTCTATAAGAAGAACATATAATGATAGGGCGGCGGCTTATAACAAACATTCAATAGTTTTAATATCAAATTAACAATAAGCCGGCTGTTCGGTTGAAAAGAAGTTTTATCTAACTGTTTATATAAAATACACTACATTATATATTATGTATAATATTAATTGTACATGAGCGATTTTTTCTTTCAATTAATATATTTGAGTACCTACATGGAAAATACGTACGTAACAATCATGTTTCGATAATAATATTCTTAGTATTTTTAGAACATGACATTTGACACTCGCGTAAAATCGGGTATTACTATATTCCATTATTTTAAAATGACAATTCGCTTACAAGAAGATTCCCGCGCAAAGAAAATGACATTTTCAAGACTAAAGTTGCGGTTTCTATGAATTTTCTACGGTCAGACAAACAACAAAGAAAGTATTAGAAATTCAAAAGCCAGAGCCGCAGTTTTTAAAGTTTGGTATCCATTTTCGGTGTTTGAATTTGTTCGAAGCCGAAACCCAGCAGCGTTACTAATGTGTGCAATACATATGGCGGAGATTGGGAGCGTGAGTATCCAAAATATGTTTTTGACAATGTTACTGCATTTTTAACCATTCATTGAATTTCATTACCGTAGGCGTGTATTACCACTTTATGTGCACTACGAAAACGCTGTGAAATATGTTTGTCTTACTCCTTCTTTTAAAGTAAACATAATATATTGGCAATTGGTTACGTGGTCCGTGAAACGCTACATACATACTTTCATATTATTTGTGTAGAAATAAGTCAATTCCTGGAATATATACATTACACAATATTGTGTATTAATGGAATGTTAATGATGTAGATAAATAAAGGCTTTAATTAGAAACGTTTTGCAAAAATCATTAGTCCATCACAGAGATAGCGTTTTCGAGATTCATCAATAATAATATGATGAATGCAAAGTTGTTTTTATCCCGATGGTCAGAGTTATGATGTACCTACCCATTATAAGTAATATGATTCTGGTGGTTTTCGTATAAGAATCTCGGTGGAGATAAAATGACAATTTCATCGGGTTGGGTTACCACAATTTCTATTGTAATACTGTGTTCGTTATTATAAACATAGGTCATCTGATGATACAGAAATTTACAAATATTATTTAACTTCCAGTAACAGCTTTTGACCCAACCGTATGGAAAGAATTAATGTTCTAAAAATAGCCCATATACATACAATTTAAACAGATATCAATCAACTCCAGCTGATATTAAAATTATCTGAAGCTAGCTTTTACTGAAAAATCAAATTCATTGAAAACATTTATATTCAAAATACACTGCTTAATTTGTTATGGTTCGGCAGACGTTGTATGTATATAGCTACCTGTCTACCCAAGAATTTGACAGGTTACGGACGTAACAAAATACATGAGATAATCACATAAAAATGCACAGGTGTTGAATGAGCACACGAAGTAAAAAAAAACAAATACTAAGAGAATAGAACATAATAGTTTATAAACAAAGTACTTAACACTTAAAAACAATAATAATTGTAATAATTTGTTTGACATTCGTGTCTGTGTTTAATTAATAAGTACATTTGATGAAAATATTGTAAAACATGTAAAAACATTGGTAATCTGTCGAAAAGATTTACCCTGTTCGGGGTGACATTTGGCATCAGGAACGAGTATTTTTCGTTCTCTTCCTCGGCCCCCACGAAGGCCAGGGAAAAAATCAACAGCAACAGATGGTAGATCTCCATCGCCGAAGATGGCTCTATGACGACACAAAACAAACACGGCCTTCCTGAGCACAATTATTTCGATGCAGCGATGTGTTTTTATTATCTATCAAACTCTTGACGAATAAAAGATAACGGTTTAATTTATTTGCGACACCCTGCGCGCGGCCACGATCGACAACGGCAAAATCTACAATGAAGTTGTTGATCTAGGTATGCTCCCGCTGATGAGGTTCGTGCACCATCGTCGATGGTGAGCGTTTACCGCGCGCATGACGTCATACACTTTGTACTTCACGAGGAAAATCGATGCGTCTTTCAGATTTTCGTGGGCGTCATTGTATTAATAGCCTCTGACTGCGAAATAGGGAAGAAACCTACGCATTTCGTGATATAACTTTTCTTTCGATTGTATTTTTCACGCAGCTTTTAAATCAATCATTGAAAGGTGTCTTCAAAAGCACGTAGTTAAAGCATAATTTTCTGACGCAACAGTATTTTTTTATATTACATAAGTATTACAATATTACGAACTGCAATTATCTTTATTTAAAAATACTGCAAGAATTACCTATGTAATATAGGTATGTTTAACTAAAGAAAATAAGATCGATTTAATATCTACATTAAG
Source organism: Himalopsyche tibetana (assembly GCA_030503985.1). Lineage (NCBI taxonomy): Eukaryota > Metazoa > Arthropoda > Insecta > Trichoptera > Rhyacophilidae > Himalopsyche > Himalopsyche tibetana. The sequence goes on from JAPJYX010000014.1 coordinate 4,819,544, forward strand.
TCCCTTTTGGAATAATAAAAATATATTCCAATTTACTTACTAGTAACATGTTTTTTGATTCAGATTGATACATGATGAGTACCCACATAAATATTGTAATCAATAATGTAATCATTTACCTGCCATCAACTGTATTCGAAGATGCTTTTCACGATGTTATCTTGAAATGATTACTGAAATATAAACATTTCTACCCCTTAAAATTGATGACTTAGAAAAATGCACCTATTAATTGTAAGGCAATCATTACTAACTATTGATTGAATTGGCATTCAATTGGTAGAACTTCATTGTAATACCGCTACTAAAACTCCTAATGTAACTAAAAATAAATATCACTTCAATGTAAACTAATTTTCCTTCAATAATCCCATATTTGTTATCGTTCTTAGAAACACTAGGTATATTTAATAAATGTAATACTATAATTTGTAATATAAATTAGGATGTTAGAGTAAATAACAGGATTTACTGTGTACCTCCTTTAAGCTAGTATATATAGCTGAGTAAATGAAGGCTTAAACATAGTTCTGATGATGGCATACGCCAAAATAGCTATCAACTGATTTAAAAAAATTGTAGAACTAAATACTTTGCTATTTTTTTCCGCATTACTAACCAATTACAACCAAGGAAAGGATAGGATAGACCAGATGGAAAACATTGTGTAGTAAATTGTGCTTGAACATATTAATAATATCTTTTATAGGTATTCTTCCAGTAGGCTATAGATTATTCAACATAATTATCTTAACAGGTGGGTAGATACCTAAAGGTAAATATTTAATTAGTAAGAGCACTTGAATGATATTAATATAATATTTATTTATTTCAACATGATTGATAACACAAGGTAAATACAGCTTATTTACGTAAACTAAGAGAATAGGTATTTGATCAGTTAGGTATATTGTTATTTCATTATTACTGGAGAAATATTAATAAGACTATTCAATGAAAGGCTGTCAACATTGAAAAATCTAAATGAAATCCTTATGGCTTAAGATTTTTTTAGATTAATATTGATTAAATTATTGACAAGGTTTATTGTACCTTTAATCTCTTTGATTTCTATCATATAATTTGAAGATGTTCTCATAATCTTTTCTATATTAAGACATTCGTGAATTTGGCTTTAACCAAACAAAGTGGATACCCCAGAGGAAAACCAAGAAAGATATAATTATACTGCGTACAAGAAATCTAAGCCTGAGAATGAAAAGAATAATTGTGAAGAAGGCCACATCCCACCCTGGAAAATAGTCTAAGAAAGAGAAAATAAAGCTTTTATTTATAAGCTATATTGATTATTTGTTAACATCTTTGTCCACCACCTGTCGTTTAGAACAGTACTTCCCAAAATGGGGTCAGCAGGTTGTCTGCTGAAAATTTTCAATTAAGTACTTAATTTGCTTGAAACTGAAAAAAGTATTTCATAATTTTGGATAAGGCGACAGCAAGAATCCTTGAAAAAAGAAGCCTTGGTTATCTATATTTCTTTTGCAAATACATACCTATGTAAAACATCATTTCCAGCACTTTTCCATTTCCATTTACTAAAAATAAGCACAGATCATGCCTTTTCACAGAGACTTTGGAAGATTCCTTGCAAGTAAGAGTTTCTGACATTAAACCAGATATTGATTTGTTATCTAAAAACATGCAATCACATCCATCTCATTAAATTGTTGGTGTAAGCTAGTTAAAATTTCATTTAAAAAAAGTTATTTCCTATTTATTGTGAAAAAATATAAACATGTATAAATTGGTAGTAATAACGAATGCCAAATAAAGATTTTGACAACCAAAATACCTTTTTTTCGAGGAATCTGAGGATTATTTTTTTTCAGGTTTAGGTGTCCTCGGGATAAAAAAGTTTTGATTGCACTGGTTTGACACCTTTACTTTATTTTTGATGATGCGAAAATTTTATTGAGGTGACTGATTCAAAAACAGAATGATAATAGCAGAATTTTTCAAATCTAACCCTCTAATTTCATTGTAGGATTAGAAAAATCATGGTAAGCATAAAAAAATCCTTTAATGAGAGAGATCTTTGAAAAATACGATTTAACTAGATTCAGGTCAATTAAGGTCAAATAATTACATCACACATGTTATCACTCAATAAAATGTCGTGGAATATGCCTAAAACAAACTGATCATGATACTAGTACACAGTGTGTGCTAATGGAGGTGTCTCAACAGAAGTTTTTTTACGAGAACTGCTTGTTACTCAGTTGCTTAACCTCTTTTTTTGAAAAAGAGAAAGAATAGAAGGATAGGGCTTGGATTAAGGACGAGACTAGTGGTTAACTAATCACTCTCACTTAGCCCTGTTAATTTTAGGCTTTGAAGGGTGGGAGGAAATATTTTAGATATCAGAAACACCCATGGCTTCGACAACAAACAAATAACAGAACAGAAATCGAAAAATCAATTGAAAAAAATGTAGGGACTCGAATCTGTCATGAAAACTTTTTCTTCTTTTGAGTGACCACTGATCAATGTATTTTAAAAGATAGAAAAGGTGCCAAGAATACAGACAAATACCCAATGGTTTCCAATAAAAAAAAAAAAAATTTTAAAGAAAAATTAAAATATTTTTTCTGCTCGTTTTTGATAAACCATCGCTGAATGAAAGTCTTCATATGATGACGTAGTTTTAGAATTGAAGTACCTGCATTAATGTTGAAGCATCTACTCGTCAATTTGTTACCAGAAAGGCAATAAATGGACTTTTTACCAAGATTCTCCAATTTTTTTCAAGTGTTTTATTACTTGATTTATTTTTTAATATTGAGAAAGGGTACCCAAACTGAAAGGTTAGCAATCTACAATCAACAAATTGGCATAAAATAAACTGGAATATAACAAAATAAAACAATTTATAGACACATTTATATAATTATTATTTTTTACATTATCAAACACTTATAATAAATCATACAATTTGATTTTGATTTTGAAAACAGATAAATGTAGAGAAGATATCACAGGGATGAAAATTAAAATAAATGAAACATTTGGAATGTCAAATGCAATTTGGTTAAGGTTTTAGTAATTTGTTATAAACAATGACTATTTTATGTTACGAGAATGGCGCAAAAATGCAAACTGTATTTTGGTCAAGTTACTTAATTTAAACACATATTCAATGTACACCTTAAAATTTCATGGATTATCATACGAAACAGCACACAAATAAAATAAAAGAACATTTAATAAGGATTTAAAAAATTTAGGCCTAACAGTAAAATTGCCAATCTTGAGTAAACTGAGATACATTTATGTTTAATAATTGATTTCAATTCTTAGAAATAAGCTGCTTATATATTGGGTGAAAAGTTTTTCATCCATCAGCCGTCGTGAAAACATTTTCACTTTCATTATAATGTTAATGTTTTGTTATTATAAATACACATTTATAGGGATCAAGACACTTATAAAAGGGGGTCTCTAATACTAAACATGATTTTTGTATTTGGTTTCGCATTTGAAATATAACAAATGTAATAATTGTGACATAGCATGTTGTAAAGTAAATGTATATAACTTACAATCACTCTAAATCAGGGGTGGGGAACCTTGTCGTCTCTAAAGGCCGCATTCGTTTTTTCTGATTCAACATTAAGCCGCAGTAAACATTGACCAGGGAATCTTTGGCCGGAAACAATTTCATGTCAATTTCTAAAGGAATTTGACATCAAAAATCCCAAGAATTTACGGATTTGCCCAAATTAGCAGATTGGCACCTTTTTTTTTTAGGTCTTCCAGGAATTTTCAAAAATCCAAAATCTCAGGAATTTACGAATTACAGAATTGGCCAGAAGGCCGTACGAGAGTAGCCAAAAGGCCGCAGGTTCCCCACGCCTGCTCTAAATGTATAACGAGTGGACATGATTCAACACTAATATTTTTTTTTTAATTCTACTGTAAAAACCAAACACAAGAAGCATTTTGAGTATTAGAGACACCCCTCAATAATTGTGTATTTCCAAATAAGTTTTAGAATAGCCTTGCAGGAATAATAAACACGGAAAACAATAAAAAAATATGAATTAAACCTTTCTCTGTAGAATGAGTCTCGAACAGTGATTTCCAACTGAAGTCGTTTGGTGGGCTAAATAGAATATAAGTGGTCTTTGGTAAACCTCGTATATGAAAAAAACTTAATGGAATATATAATTACCCAATAATTATTATGTGACAATGTTTTTATTATATACATAACAAACAAACAACTTAATCGAAATGTTTTAATATTTAATCTAATAACTAATGAGTTACTTTTCAACTAGCAATCTGGCCAACCCACGTCAATGTTCATTGGTTATAATTTCATAGGCCTCTCGTTTTCGAAGAATTTCTTTCACCTTCCAGCGGGCGCGCTGTCGCAAAATTTACGACAAATGTGCCTCATCGTTTTTCCACTTTTACAACTTAGTCGCAAGCATCGAGCTCCGAGCTATTCGAAGGTCTGTGTCTCTCTTACCTACAGACGTACCAATTATGCTTAGAAGTTTTTGTTATTCATTGATATTTGGAAATTTCCGTTGAGCGTAAATTGTATGACACGCGCCTTAAAGTGTAAGTATATTAAATAAACTACTTTTTTCTATTTATTTCTCATTTATATTATTTCTTTTATAGCTAAATGTATTTTTTTTGTTTGAGACGTGTTCCATATGGTGATGCAAGATGATGAGACTTACTTTCTTTCGAGTGACAGTGAGTTTTCGGAAGAAGAAATCGAGCAACAAGCTGAAGAAAGAACAAATTTGCCTGTCCAGGAAAGGCTCCAAAGCATCGAAGAATTTTCTTAAAAAAATTGGCGTTGACTATGATGAAAGAGCATCTTATCTTCAGATCAAATATCAAACATTTACCGCAAGATTTAAGTGCTTTTCTCAAAGTGAATTACAGTCGGGAAGTTGAACCGATAACAGAAGAAGAAAAACGAAGCCTTCCAAAACGCGGTGTTTGTCGGTCATGTGCACTGGAGAAAAACAGATCCTCAGCATCAATGAAGTGTTGCCGTTGTCAGTCCTTTACACGCAAGAGCCATTCGGCAGTTGAGGTGATTTGCAACAATTGTAAGGATGAGAATATTGATTCTGAATAAGAGGTCGATAAAATATTTTGTTTTGAAATATTTAGAGTGTTGTTTCGTTTTTTGTTTAAGAAAGTCAAATATATGTTTTTTAAAGTAATGTCATTCATCATTTTTCATAACCTTACAGCAATTCCTTAACATTAATATAAAGAAAACACCATTTAAATGGAGAAAACTTAATGACGTAAAATTTACGACAAGCGCCCGCTGGAGGGTTAATAATTATTTTGAAGGTTGTTTTTTAGTAACACACAAGATCAAGGAATTCTTGTTAAACAATCGTTAGGTATGGAAGTTGATGACCATAAAGGCTGGAAACTTCAGCGTGAGGATATCAGGACCGGTCCTATGCTGTTAAGCCAAAGATAATGATGTCAACTTATTATATTTTTTATGAAGACTGTTATTATCGACAAGAATGGACTTTTTGCCGCTCTAGTTTTAATATCATTTTTATTAGTTCTGTATCACAGTGTAGTAGAAAGTATTTATTTTTACAGCCCAAAATAATGTTTAAAATATTCATAACTGTACAAAACATGGCATGAATTGCCATGACAAACAATGTGACAAAAATTGTGAAGTGGGGAAAGGGTTAATTTTATTGTAATAAAAAAATATGAATTCACGCATAATGATTCTCTAATGCAACACTAGGTAAACTATCAAGACACATACAAGTTATTGACTATGTGCAGAGCAACATTTAAAAATCAGTATAAAATTTCTGTATACATATTCATAATATTTCATATTCTCAAATGTATATTATGAAAATTTTATGAAAAATTGCTGTGATGTGTAAATGCTAGTATGTATGTGTTTTTTCTAACCAGAGAAGTAACTTTAAATGATTGCTAGATAATGTTGTTTATTTGTATATGCTGCATTGAATACTTATAACTCCATGTATAGAAACTAAATTTACTGCCAGAAAGTGTGAATATAAAACGGTAGATGTCATTTACCATTCAATTTCACTCGGAAGCAACTTTTAGGTTTAGTAAATTTTTACAAAAAGTTTAACATTTATTGTTTTAAAACTTCTCCTTTGACCATTTTCGCATCCTATGCAGAGCATATAGCCGCCACGGAGCACCTACAAGTTTCCTCATCTCCCATCAATTGCTTTGCTTCCTCCCATGACATGCCAGCATCTCTCAGTCTCAATGAGTACATCTAATGGATAGTACCCGATGGTCGTCTAGTACGCTGAAATCCCACTGGTCGGACAAAGAGGCAGGCAGTATTAAGACTCTCCAGAGTCATCCACAGCACATGACCCAGACAGTTCCAATGTTTCTCTGTGACCACTGACTTGACGGTACGCAGTCTTGTACGTTCCCTAATCTCCGAGTTTCTCACTAAATCAAACCACCTCACGCACACTATACGACGTAAGCATCTATTCTCGAAACTTAGTATACGGTTTTTTTCAGAGTCTTTGTCAATTGGCATGATTCACTGCCATAAAGCAGTACTGGTAGAATGCAAGCGTTAAACAAATATTAAAAAACACTCAACCAAAACACAGCCAGCCTGGGAAAAATTGACATGTAATTTTATAAGTTGTCTTGTTTGTTATGTGAATCAGGTCTGTAATGTTCCATTTATAGATATAATTTCAAATAAAACATTTTTTGAAATAAAAATCAATAATCGAGTAATATTTTACATTCTTATCCTGCTCATGGCAGCATCAATTTTCTTTAATATTATTCTATAGTAGTATTGCATCGGTTGATTGTTGGCAAATCCAATTGTAGCAAGCATAAGACCGTACCCTAGTAAAATGCTCAGCAACTTATGCCTTGAGAGCCATTTCATTACTGGACCTAGAAAAACAAAATAATTTTAGAATTTACAATCAAATGTACTATGTTCCATTAGTGATCTATGTCATAAATAATATTAATCTATGTATTATGTATATATAGATAAATTTTATGAACACATATCAAAATATTCAAAGCTTTAATCTCTGTGCTTAGTGAAGCAATAGCATTCAAAATTAGACATAATTTGTGGACGGGGTAATAGTATTTATTGGATTAGCATTAAGTTGATAGAACTCCACGACAATAGAAAAAATAAATAGCAAACGCTCGAGTTCTTGTTAGAATGATGTTAAAGAATAAAGTAGCCAGTGCTACTGAAGCTGCTATGGTAAAATGCAAACAACTATTTCGTAAGGCAATTCGGATGGGTTAATCAAATCATTTTTTTCGTTCATTATTAGCCAAAATGGCAAGATAACAATTTACTGTTATCAGATATATCAGATATAAAAATAAATACAAAATCAGACTCACAATTCTCAGTCTCATGACATGAGCTTAAGTTTAGAGCCAACCGTTTTGCATCTTTGTCATAAGGGTCAAAAATTAAATTTGTTAGAACAACTTGAGATTAATAGGCATAAACAAAACATCTTAAACGGACAAACGATTATTAATCCATCACCGTTGTTAAAACCCCTAATATAATTAATAATAAATATTAGTATAATTTATCCTAATTTACTTTGAAAAATCTCATATTGCTTATTGTTTTTTCGAAACAATAAAGCCATAGTTAATAAATTTTATGTAATGTAATTAATAATAAATATCATTTTAATTTTATCCTAATTAATGTTTTAAGAAATAAACCCAGATTGTTATTCGTTCTTTGAAACACTAGAATCACATTTGATAAGTGTAATATTGTAATTATAATTAGGATGTTAGAGTGAATAACTTGATGCATTCTGTATCTCTTCAGAGCCAGTATATATAGCTGAGCAAAATATAAGTTTAAACATAGTTCTGACGATGGTGCAAGCCGAAATAGCTATCAACGCATAAAATTATTAAAAAACTGTAGAACTAAAATACTTTGATATTTTTAATCTGTTATAATGGAGTTCTACCAAGTAAATGCCAAATCAATTAATAAGATATATAAATATAATAAATATTGTTTACGATTGTTTTATTGATGTGTTCTGATTAAATTAAATATCATTCAAAGAAAAAAATATTCCTAATTAATGATCATAGTTCACAGACACAGATTTCTCTGTGTAACAAGTAGTTGGATAATTACTTTGCACAATGTTACATATTTTTATTTATGGTCTTTTAAGTAGCTTAAAAAATTCAGTACTTAGTAGGACACAAATTCAGTTATTATGTTTATCTCAGCTGCTGTGGTCTTGCTGTTATGAGCTTGACTCTACCGACCAGGCGGGTCTGAGTTAAATTCCCGGTAAGGTCAATGTCAAATTTAGATTATTTAAAATTTAAATTAAAGATCTAAGACATAGGTGTTTGTGATGTCAATTTTCATATAGTTTATATTGTATAATATTTCTTTCAACTCCAAAATATTTGGCACATTGACATTAGCCATAATTTAATTTAATCAAATATTTATATATATATCATTATATTATTCAACAAATGTTACGGGCGAAAGCAGTGATGAGATATGTATGTTGACAGGGATTGTATTATGATTGAATATAATATATTATATTAAAGTGTAGATATTTAGAATTCTTTCTTCTACATTACCTACTCTCCCTCTGCTTTGGCTTAGATTTGTGTTGAATGAAGGAGGTTCCATGGCATATACAAGTAGATATCTAACACGAACAATATCATTATTTGACACCAAGTAATATTTATTTGGTACTTCTCCAGCCATGCTGTCCGGCGCTCTAACCCGTGACATATCAGTACTACTGCTCTCACCTAAAAATAAAAAAAGCATAGTTACATTTTAAGACAGTAATTTAAAAAATATATATATTACAGGATTCCTCTCCACCTCCAGCACTCCCATTTACAAGTAATTAAAACTGTAAGCGGAAAGCTGTCAGTCAATATCAGAATCAATTATGAATAAACAATGGACATTTTCCAGTATCGATTTTTCAATTCATTAATAATGGATTTGTGTTTGAAAGACATGTATGTGTAAAATTCCCTCACACCTGTCAGATTATTAAAGCAGGTTGCAGCAATTTGTTAACCTCTAGTCTTGCTCTAGCCCAGTCGTGGGGAACCTGCGGCTTTTTGACTACTCTGGAGCAGCCTTTTGGCCAACTCTGCAAATTTTTGTAAATCGTAAATTCCCGAGATTTTGGATTCAAAAAATTTTGGAAGAGCTAAAAAAAAAGGTCCCACGCTGGTAATTTTGGGCTTTAGAAATTGGCATGAAATTGTTTCCAGCCAAAGATTCCCTAGTCAATTTCCTGTCAATGTTTACTGCGGCCTTATAGTCAGATAAATGAATGTGGCCTTTAGATAAGAAAAGGTTCCCCACCGCTGCTCTAGCCCTATCCTACTATCCTAGAGAATGAAGAGTTGTCTTTAAAAAAAAATTGGTCCAGATGCGCCTAAAATCAAGCCACTTAACTAAATTGTAAGTTCAATTTTATAATTTCAAATAGCTATAGGAATAATATTATATAAAAGGAATGTTCACAAATAATAAGCAGGCAATATTCAATTAAAAGTAGCAAGTCAGGGAAAAGAAAGACTTTAGCAAGACCAGAAAACTTGTGCATTAAAAGAGGGCGGCTATAGAGAAGAGTCGAATGAAACCAATCGTGGATGAGGTTATAGCCCACCCAAGGATATAAGTTATAAAATAGATCATCACAAACCTGTTGAAGCTGATTTCTGGGAGTTGATGCATCCGGGTGAGTCAATTATTTCACATAAGGCCACACATGACAGATGTGGACCCAGGATACTGTTGGCCCAACCTATACTGCCCGGACTATACGGAAGGCTAACGCTCAACTCTGATGAAAAATATATTCCACTGCCAAATAACATGTTCTGAAATTGAAAAAAGTGCATAATGACATCGACTTCCAGGAACAATTCTCACCACCTTTTCTTACGATAATTCCATTTGTGCACTCAAGGTATACAATACTTGGTTCAAACCTCTTGATTGTGGATAAAATATATCTATGCATGGGTGAATATATTGATGTCAATATGTGTTGATTCAGTTTTTTGTACATGTGCCCCTGAGAGGTGAATGGAGCCAAGTGGTATTTTAGAAGAAAAAAGTTAGATGCGTTGTATTATTTATTCTACACATCTTAAAGTATCGTAAAAGTGAAGTAACCTCAGCTAATACACATTGCAAAAGTGTCATCTCCTTAAAAAGAAAATTTGCAATCCACCAAAACACCAATTAAAGAAATGATTGAACTTGAAAGTCAGATAGAAAAGTTCTAAGCACAGAAAGCTAAATATTAAAACTACTAAATAAATACAATCCAAATGGTCCAAATATGTAAAGCACAAAATTACAAATAAGAACTGAAGATGGAAAAAAACCAATATTGGGTTGAATGGGTGAAATGTTACAATTGTCAAAGTAGAGCAGTGAAAACAAATTTTCGTGGGTTCGGGCCGCAAGGAAAAAAATATTGAAAGTACGCAGTCCTTTTTTACACATACCATATGTACATTCCATGTAAAACAGTTTTACAAAAAAACTGTGTAAAAAAGAATAAGTGAATTTAGATAAATGATTGATAGGTTCCATTATATTATTTTGGCCGTGTTATTTCAAAAATGTGGAAATAAATAAGCCATGCAACAAAAGTATTATAAGTACATGCTCATTAAAAATCGTTTCATTGTGAAATATTTATTTTTCGTTTATATTTAATACAAAAGTTAATGGGATCTTAATTTTTAACTATTTTCTTTTAATCTGACATAATATTTGTGGGCCTGTTTCTATGAACCGATTTATTCTCCTTCATTGAAGAAAATGTTTGCTTAATTTATGTGAAAAAAATATGTAGAGAAACAGATTGATGGGCCGCCACAAAATTCAAAAAGGGCCGCGGTTTGTGCATCACTGAAGTAGGGCAACGATTCATTTCATATTTTAACACTCCATAATATACATTTTACATTACTCTGAGTGTGAGTAATTTATTACAGATTTGACATTATCAACGATAATAATTTTGATATAAGTTAAAATAATCTGAGAGAAAATAACATAGATAGAATTATTTCACTAATCTGAGTCAAAATTACAGCAAATTAAATTTGTAAAATAAAATATTTTGTATAGAAGGGCTAATCCTAATAAATAGAAAAATATAATGTGAACAAAATATTTCATTCACGTGATTTATGTTTGAAGTCTGATTCAACAGCATAAACAATTGGTTTTTATTGCAAACATGTAAGGTCCAAAATATATTTGAAAATTATTCAAGACATTTTTAGTCAAATAATAACTATTTCAGTCAATGCAGGTCATCACAACTTTATCTTATTTTATCAAACAATATATTGAACTCACCTTGTTCATATGCTGCTGTAACCCGTGATGAATGATTGAATGAAAGTTTTCCAGTCGACTGCCGTGATATGCAAAAAATGTGATTTTATTTTTTGAAAGATTTTGCCATTTGCATTCTGATTGGGAATGGGACGTACTGACAACTTCAAATATAAATTGTGGTCGGGAGGCTTCAGCTTCTGACGGAACTTTTTTTAAAATACTATCGAACTGGAAAAAAGATAAATATTATAACAATCTTCTCTCTAACTGCAGAAACTAATTTCAAAAAATGTTACGATATCATTTTCGGTGGATTTGGTGGATTCAGTGGAAGCTTCCAGTCTAAGAATGCTTCTGAGGAGATGAAGACGCAACACACATGTCACACTTCGTAACGCAAACAGTGTAGCAACAAAGTTATCCATTTTATTTTTATAATATTGAGGAATTACTAATTGAGTAATTTGATAACAGTACACTATTGTTTAGTATAATAGAATACAATTGCACCACTTCGTATTGACAAAAAAACATGTCTTTGATTTCTAATATTACTGTCAATTATTGATGGAAAGACATTAAACTGAAAAACAATACACTTTTTGGAACTAATTCCAAATTTATTAATAAAGATTGATCTTTAGTTTACTTCAAGTTGTACAAAATAGTGTTTTATTCATATTTGATTTCTGTTCAAAAGCATGGATGTTTGTGATGAGTAAAAATTCCCTACCACCTTGCCGATTCTAAATTAACAGGACGTAGTGACCGTAACTTCTGTAGAGATATGTCCATTAGGAGGCCATATGCTCCACACAGGAAACGGACATAAATCAACAACAAAAAATAGTTCTCGTAAAATCTGTAATACACAATAATACAGTTGCTTGGTTGATCGAGTGCGTTTAAGTGTAAGACAGCATTGACAGCAACCACATCAACGGTGTGTTTCGAATTGTCTTTTAAAAAGCATTAGATTCACTATATAATGAAACTGAAGTTATGGTTATTGTAAAGGCTGTAAAAATCATATTTACTTCATCAACGGGGACAGTCTTCAAGTATGGTTCGCGTAAATGCACTAGGTCATAAAATAGTAGATCAACTAATTGAGAATTGGCGGCAATATAGGCAGGGTCTGACAGATGCTCCACCATCATTGTTAACCTCTTGGAAGAAGCAATGGTATCATTCTGCAAATAGACATCAAACATAATACTTTACGATCAAGTTGGTTGTTGATTATCCCACCACCACCCGCTATGTGTATGCATGCAGTCGGTGTTTCACAGCCGCCTTCCATAACGCAATAACAATCTAAAAAATAAACAAATTTACTCCACATAGTCTTGTCCCGATACAGAGCTGCACAGGATTCATCTTTTAACCAAACTCTCTTGTGCTTAAAAAGATAAAGATAGACAGAAAAGATGTGAAGATAAAGACATTCAGATAAAGATGTTAAGTGACTTTTTTAATTTATGTAAAATCAAAAAATAAGCTCTTTTGTTAATATAACTCACGCTACTTCCTACATAGGCTAAGTCACTGCAGACTCGATTGGAAAATATCAAATAAACTGATCGCGGCGTGCTTTTTGTCATGTAGGACACTCTATAGCGGCGGAGACCATTTGATATTTTCATGGTGCACTGAGTCGCTTTACATTCGCTTTGATTTCGTCCATGTAAGACGTACAGTCAATTTCAATTAATGACATCTTGCACCAAACCGACGATATATTGAATTCAGATTTTAATATATTATTTTATTTTGCATGGAATTTTATGACGCTTTAATGTAATTCGAATAAACTGGGTCTACCAATTTTATTGCGTCTGGTGCCTCCCAAGTGCTTAATCCGCCAGTGTATATAATTATCATTTTAATTAATAAATGAAATATATATATGATATATACAGTGGCGGCACGTCCATACGCACAGCAGAACTACAGCACTCCCAAGCAAATTGAAAAAAATGTAATATTATGTAAATATGTACATAAATTGATATCTTACACTGCGGTTATAATATCAGAAAATGACGCATGTACATTTTGAGCAGTTTTTGATAATAAAATACAATTCAAATGTATTTTTTTTATATTAATCTACCGCAGCACCCCCAGATATTTGATCTAAGAGCCGCGCCTGTATATATATATAACTCATCTGTTGACCCGTAACAAGGCGGACAGATTTTGAGATATTTAGTTTGATTAAGACTTTTATTTACTTCCCGAACTATACAAAAAACCAGAATAACCTTGTGTTGGGCATACAAGGGTTAATTTATGTAGATATTTTATATTAGAGGTCAAATATAAATTTTAAAATGATGCAGAATAAATATTTCACCAGCTGCGTGGTCAACATTGTTGGCTTTGGTTACGGAGGCCACAGGTTCGAATCCCAGTACGGACAGTTTTTTTTTAAAATAAGTATTTATTTATTTCTGTCCAAAGACATGGATGCACATTATATCTTCAATTCTTTCCTACTCATCCTATCCTAAAAACAGATGTAGCGAGAGCGATTAGCTAACCACTAGTCTTGTCTTAGTCCTATCCTTCAATCTCTTCCTATTGTTGAGCAACTGAGTAACGAGCAGTGATTGTAGAAACATGTATGTCGAGGGTTACTCCATTAGTAGTTCATATGCTCAATATTAGGAGCGGACATGGTCAAAAACAATATATAAAAAACTTGGTAATCATTAACACTAGAGTCTGAAACTATCTGACAGCTAATTCAGCGTCAGTGCTGCCAATAGAAAAACATACTTTTCTTTCTCTCTCTCTCTCTCGCTCTTATACACTCATTCGTTTGTGGTTCACCAAGACAACTTCGTGGATCCAAACGATAGTGAATTACATACTCAAAACATCGAAAACATGTGGATGCGAGCGAAGCGAAAGCTGAAACGCCAGTTCGGTACAAGTAGGACTTTATTCGGGTCCTATTTGGATGAATTCGTGCATAGGAATTTGTTTCGTTCCCCAGGCAGTAATATTTTCGGAGTATTTCTAACAGTTATAAAAGACAACTACGATTCTTAGGTATGTACAATATTTACAAATAATATTTAATAATAATTATTGAGTTATATTAAGAACTAAAGATGTTTACTTTTAAGATTACGGATATGGTGCTGTTCTTAGGTATACACAATAATATTTGCTCTTAGGTATAAGAGCGAGAGAGAGAGAGAAAAGTATGTTTTTCTATTGGCAGCACTGACGCTGAATTAGCTGTCAGATAGTTTCAGACTCTAGTGTTAATGATTACCAAAAACTTAATTGTATCAGAGACCTTAGTGTTAAAATGCTATTCAATAAAATGGCACATATCTTAGAAGAGGGGTCCTAAGTGTTCACTGAACATAAAAGCATACTTACGAGGCCATCAAAATCTTTAACTCCGTCTTTCAAAAAATTTGGTGGAAACGGTTTAACGCAAGTCTCACGTCTAAAGCCATGGAATGCAGTCACAAATAAGCTCCATTTCAGGTCGGCAGCTCGAATATCTTCCCTAAGTATATTTCGCAAATGAAAAGCTTTTTTCTCAAGCGTGTATAATGCAGTTGAACTGTCACTATTGGTCAAAGTTATTGCGCCGTTTGCTGCGATTTCCAAGTTCGCCGAGACGTCGGGCAGTTCTTGCTCGGTTTCCATTTCAGTAATGATATTATCTTGCTATGGTAAGCACATTGCGTTAACCAGCAGATGTATATAAAATGAAGTTAAATATACTATTGAACTGAAACAGTATCGTTGAATTTAATTGTAGTGAAAATGATATCAAAATGTCCCAAACAGATGAGACTGGATGACATTGATGACACTGGTGACAGCTAGAAAAAAATAGTTCCGGCTATAAAATAACATATTTTATATCAAATACTTATTTGGTATTTTTTTAATACCAATCATTTTGAATAGGTTGCGTCATATTAAGCTTTCGAAAGATTCCATGCATTCAACTTTTTCATTTTATATTTACTAATACAGAAAAACTTAAATTTAATGCACTTATACGAGATATCTATAGTTTTATAAATAAAAATTCAATACTTACGTATTTTTTGGGTGATTATTATGAATTGTTGAAATCGATCTTTCTATGTCAAACTAAAAAATTTCATTGTATTTATTTATAATATCACGAAATAAAACAACTTAGAATTTTCATTTCTTGTAATTAAATTATTTTAAATGGTATGTGGTTAAGTCAGAGCAGTGATACATTTTTATAATTATTGTATGAATATAAAATAATGAAAATTACTTAGTATTCTGTATATTACTACTTTACATTTTTATCAAAACTGACAGTACTAACATCGAAATAAACTTGAAATCAGCTTGTTTGTGGTGGTTTCATAGACAATATTGTGGTACCTCGCCATGCGTTTTGTTGACAGTCGCGTTGACAGATAAATAGGTTATGTCGCTTTGAACAAGTATTTATTATGCGATTATAATTTAGAGAAAAATGAATTTCGAAAATACCTTAGACGAAGCCATTGACGCATTTAAAAATATAACTCATCGGCCTGAAAACTATTTGGGGTAAGTTTTTCAGCATTCGATTGTCAATCCAATTCATGGATTTTGTTTAGGGGTTTTTCGTTATGGTAATTACATTTCTTTGAGTTTCCTATATATGAAGAATTGTGCGAACTATTGATTGGGGGATGCAATTTTCCCAATACCTACACTGTCTATTGGTATGGTCTAGTTTTTCTTGTCAAATTTTTATTACTGATCTACATTTCAAGCTACTGGTTATACTTAGGGCTGCCTGGTGTCCCGGACTTGGAATCGCTGTCCCGTATCCCGGATGAGTTCTAAATTTTGCCGGAAATTTAGAGAAAACTATTTAACTTCGATTCTGAAGTCTCGGAAGAGAAATAACGAGTTACGCTGGTATTTTGGGCAAATTGGTAAATTCCTGGGATTTTGGATTCGAAAGTCAGCAAATCGGACAAATGTCCCTGATTTAATTGCATGAAATCTGACATCCCTAGTTATACCTTCTCAATCGAAATTTTGTCCCTAAAAATTCACATTCATTTTTGTATTTTTTTATTTGGCTGTGCCACTAGTGTGGTGTTCATAAGTTCCTCATTGAGAAATAGATTTTTTTTTTCTTATAATTTTCTATCTGATTAGAATGTAATTTTCGATTATTAGTAATTATTAACATTTTTCAAATATTAATATACTTTAACTAGATTTTTTAATTGAGTCATCTATATTTTAGTATTCAAGAAGATGTCATACAGCCCGCCAAGGACCTCACAAAAAGTCTTTATGACTTTATGAAAACAGAGGAAATCCCTATTTCTTCAGCAAAGGCATTGCCGGAACTAATCACACGACATTTTGATGAAGAACAAATCTGGCAAGAAATTGAATTGCAAAATGACGATCGATGGACACATTTTTTGTCAAACGTATCCAAGATATCTGTTCTGAAAGATCTTACTTTCCCTATTGAATTTGGTGATAAGAAACCCCTCAAAGCCTTAAAAAATGGCATTGAAGTTCATTCTAATGATGATAGCATGTTGGAAAACGATTCGGATGAAAATGAAGCAATAGTTATTAAGAAAAAAGTTAAAAAGACAAAGAAAGCATCAATAAAAGGTAGTTTTTCCAATAATAAACAAACTCTGAATATATATTACCGTCAGTTAACTAGCATCTATGATACACACACAGGGGTGGATTAAGAATTTAGATAAATTGTTTGGTGAATGGCGATTATTACTCCATTTGATATGAATTCTTGATTTGTTTCAGAAACGAAAGAGAAAAAAATGAAAGGTTCCATAGTAGATGATCAATTTTTCAAACTAAAAGATTTGGAACACTTTTTGGATGTCGAAGATAAAAAGGAAATGAATAAGCACAATAAGTCAAAAAAATCTTTTAAATCCGAGGAGAGTAGTGATGAAGATGATGAAGAAGAGATTGATTTATTTGAAAATTGGGATTCGGATGACGAGGGTATTGAGAAAATGGTAAGTTTTTAATGTTATTTATTACCATCGTCACCATGCATTGAAATCTTGTTTTCGTATTATTGTAATGTTTGTCATGTTTTTCAGTTAATTTATTAACAAAAAGTGGAAGACAAATAACAGGCTATGTCCTGCCAGCAAAACTGTGATATGAACTTCGTCAATTTAATGAAAAATTCACAAGAGTTCATAATAATTTTTTTTTACTGTTTATGTTTTCCTTATGGTAGTGTTGTTATCGAAGTCTTTCTAAAAAGTTATTTATTTTATTCAAAAATATATATTTTCTGCATTTTATTTCAATAAAATAATATATTTTTGTAATATTACACTTTTCAAATTGTTATATATCTTTGAGTGCTAATTTTTTTGTCTGTTTATATCCAGGTATTGGAGCTGTGAAATCAATACACAGATTACATTTATTTAATTTAAATGCAATGGATATGTGCATAATATTATGTAATAAAATAAAATATTTATTTGTATCATTTCTAATGTTGTTATTACAGGATGAAGATGTAGATGCAAAACATGTAAAGTATGATGATTTTTTCGGTGGAAATTCTGATAGCAATGATTCTGAGGAACAATCAAAATCCATAACCTCTACCAAAATTGAAAGCGATGATTTAGGATTCGATGATAATATAGAAAACGAAGCAAGCGATGATAGTGAAATTGATCTCGGAGATGTAACAAATAATTCAAAAAATAAAAACAAAAATGTTCGGTGAGAACTTTTTCGTTTTATTCAGAAACTTTCATATTGGTTACAACTGGTGAAATAAACTCAATGTCAATCCATTCATATTTTTTCACAAGTATTTTTTTTTTTCAGATTTGATATGAAGCAACCTTCGTCATCTTCTGACGATGATGACTCTGGTAAAAGTGATACAGAAAATAAAAATTCTTCTCTAAAGATTAACACAGAAGATATGTCAGAATACCAGTTGAGACAGCAAAGGTTGAAGAAAAAAATTGGTCATCTGGAAAACAACTTACTTCAAGAAAAGTCGTGGCCCATGAAAGGTGAAGTTACAGCCACGTCTAGGCCTCAAAACTCTCTTCTGGAAGAAGTTGTTGATTTTGATATGACGAGTCGACCGGCACCCATCATTACCGAAGAGACAACACAAAAATTGCAAGACATTATAATTCAAAGAATCAAAGATAAAGCTTGGGATGATGTTGAGCGCAAAATAAAACCGATTGAAGAAGTTCACGAGTTCAAAAAACAATTAGTTTTAGATCAAGAAAAAAGTAAAATATCACTCGCACAAGTCTATGAACAGGAATACATTAAACAGCGTGAAGCACTAGATCCCGATGCTGATGAAAAACCTGAAGAAGAGCCCAAGGAACATGTTGAAATAAAAAATCTGATGACAGGACTGTTTTCTAAACTCGATGCGCTTTGCAATTTCCATTACACTCCCAAGTTGGCAGCACCAGAAGTCAAAATAGTCAGCAATATGCCTGCCATAAGTATGGAAGAAGTTGCCCCTGTGGCCACAAGTGATGCAACTCTTCTGGCACCAGAAGAAATAAGAGGTAATCATTTTTAGACATGCTTTTCTTTTGAATGATTTTGTATTTATAAATTGGTTCAGGAAAGAAGGTCATACCACTAATTCATTTTGGATATATTTATAAATTTATATTCTATTTCAGCCAAAACCAAAGGAGATATTATTGGGAAATCTGAACGCACAGACACTGACAAAAAAAGAGAAAGAAGACAGAAGAAAACCAAACAGCGAGAAAGGGAAAAGCAACGAGAAAAACGCGAGAAGGTGTTGGATAAGATGCGACCTGGATTGGGCAATAAATATAGCCGAGAAAAAGCATCAAAACTGCTTGACAAAGTCACTAAGGATCGTAATGTTGATAAGGTACAATTCATATATAGTGGAATAGTTCTGATCATAGCGTCATACTGGAAAAGCTATCATCAATTATTTCATATTGCTTATTTATAATACAATAATATTTATTAAATTTACAATTTCAGATGGAGACATTGGGTGATGGTAAATCTTTGAAGTCATCAACAGCTTTCTTCAGTCAACTTCAAGATGAAGTTACGAACACCGTCAAATCTAAATTAAAAATACAAAAGAAAACAAAAAACTCGGTAACAGCAAAACAAATGAAATTATAAATCAATATATGTTTTTTTATCGTTTTAATGTGTAAATAATTTTAAGAATACAATAAAGATTTGTTCATTTATTAGTTTTTCCTAAATTTACCTCTAACATTTCCTCAGTTTTTGCTATAAAGAAACAATTTATAAGAAATAATAAAATGTATTTTTTACTGATTCCACATTATTTATCAAATTTCAAGACCGGTTTCACTCATCTGATCGAACTGATGAAAATATAAATAGATACAAGGTTATTTAAAAAAAAATATAGCAAATAAATACTAATTTGGAAGCAATAATATTCGACTATAGACCGAAAGAGTAGACTTGCTGTAAAAAGAAAATTACTACTTGACGCCGCGATAACCAGACCAATCATGACTCATGCATGCCCATGAGAATCACTTTAAAACTTTTCAGACAATTTATCTGGTACGTACGTAACATGACACTACACAGAGACCTTATCATCAATCACATTGTAAATCTGTCAAAGAAAAATTCCAGTGACATGATTGTTCATCCTAACCCAATGATTAAAGCACTACTTCACGATTACATAGACTATCCTTATATGTATGCGAGGCCATGCAGGGTCCTTTTGCTCAAACCCCGCTAATCTCTACCACTCTGTCTTATTGACGAGGTCATAACTAATAACAAGGATCATACAGGCTTTTGATGGTTTGACTGAATGACCAGTGTTGACAAAGTTAACTTACTCCCCAGTTTCATTTTTTAATTGTATTTCGATTTCCTGTATAACCTCTATCTTAACAGCCCCTATATATACAAAAGCTAGGGCTGCCTGGCGTTCCGAAAAGACCTTTCGGGACAACCTTAAATCTCAGTTTTAGTTAAACTATCATTCTTCAGCTATACCTTGAGTCCTCGTAGTTACAAAGTTGCAAAAAATGAGAGGAATATACAAAAACACATGTTATATCATATTTTTAAAGCCAGCTTGAATACTAGTTATTAATCTCTTGAAAAGTGTAAATAGTCCAAGTAAAATATTTTATTTATTTAATTAACATTGTACAAGGTTGAAAAATTATAAATTTAAAACTTTTACCTTGGAGAAAAAAAATAGTATAATTTAATATTAAAAGCAGTAAAAAAAAAGTGGCAAGGAAGTCAACTGAGTAAGCTCCAACGAACTCTACTTTAATACATAAAAAATAGTATTCGTCGGAACTCACCCACGTCTACGTGGAATATGTCGACATCCGAAGCAATATTGTTGAACACCGTTATAGCTCTCCCCATTGGCAGGCTGGTTCTACACCTTGGGAGAACAAAAAATTCATGTCCACGATTTCTCAAAAAATAATCAGGAACATTTAGATTCACATTCTCAAGAATGGTAGAATTCTCATTTTGGCCTCGTATAAGTCGAAAGAAATATATGGCCAGATATATTTCTCTTTGAACGTTCAAGCTATTAAAGTTAATCATGCCTAAGAGAAAGTCAGTTGGATAAAGCCATGGGTAATATCCATACACCCTCATATAGAGAAGTCTCAAAAATTTCTTCTGAATCTTCTCCACCATAAGGGTATATTTCGAGCATCTTGGGGCCCAAACAATTGACCCACTCTCAAGCCTGCTTTGAACCAAAGCGTTGTACATTAATATTAGAATTTTAACTCCCGAAAAGGCTCTGGTGGTACGGATGATAAAGCCCAACATTTGCAATGCTTTTTTGCAAGTAATCTTAATGTGATTATTGAATGTTAGTTTGCTCTCAAATTGTACGCCAAGATCTTTGACTGATGAAATTCGCGAGAGAATTCGGCCATTTATTGAATAACGGAAAAATAACACTCGCGACCTTCTTGTAAAGGATAAAAGATTGCATTTATCAGTATTGAAATCGAGTTTGTTACACCGCCCCCAATCTATTATATTATCTATTATATCAGACTGAAGACGATGACAATCATCTAAGGTGACAACCTTCAAAAAAAGTTTCAAATCATCAGCGAATAACAAGTACATAGAATTTTTAATAACGTTTGCTATATCATTTATGAAAATAGTGAACAGCAATGGCCCCAGGTTTGAACCCTGCGGAACACCAGAGTACGTGCAAAACGGCATTGATTCGAAAAGCCCATACGATACGTATTGTATAAAAATATATTCATGCAAACAAATTGTCAAATGAGGTTGTAGTCAAAATTTCGATGGTTAATCACTTATAAGGTGCTCACTGACTATTTTTAGTGAAGAAGCTGATCAGTTGATGATTCTTTCAATCAACAAAACCATTCCATATCTTTAACAAATAATGTTAAATTAAGACAAAAGGTTTTTTTTTTTAATTCAGTGGTCAAAGAAATAAGCTTTCCCAGCAAGACTCAGTAGAGGTCTGCACAGGTCGAAATTTGATGAATTTACCCTGTCCGAGCCCGGCCAGGCCAACCAAGGCCCGGTCTAGCCTATACCTGAGTCGTAATGCCCAGTGGTGTAGGAAGGGGTCCTAACACTCGGTGTAGTTTTTAAATTTGCCGCTCCCCAATATTTCCTCTCATTTTATTTTTAAATCTTTTCTACTATTTTTTATCCATGAACTAGGAGTTTTTACTACAGGTGGCTTAATTTTTTATGTATAAATATGATTTCTCGAAAAATATTGTATTTATTTTTGAAAATGCCGCCTAGGGTGGTATTCCCCTGCTACATACTCCTTGCTACGCTACTGGTAATGCCGCCCTTGTTACCCGAACCCAGACGAGTGCTAATGTGTTCGTTGGGTCCTTAAATTTTAAATAATTTAAATAAGCTAATTGGAAGCAATACTAAATACAAAAACCGATTCAATGTAATTAATGTACAAAAATACTTTCCTAATAAAATCCTTTGTTGTATAATTAATGAAAGTTACCCACAATATGTCTATGAAAATATGAAAAGATTCGGAGTATGTTTTAAATTCATAGATAGTATTACAATTGATCAATGGTTCATGTGTTTTCCCACTTTGATTTGCCTTTGACAAAGCAGTTATTATAAATTTGGATCCTTCAAAGTATGTACATTCACGCAAGTTTTGTCACTATCGACCCGGGTTTTGGTTTTCGGCATCTTCAGGCGTTCAAGTCCACGGATGAACTTGAACTGTTATTATAGTTACCGCTCTACCTTTTTTTTAAATGCTGTATCAGCTATGTGATCCATAAAACAAAACGTAGACATCAATAATTCACTTACTCCTAAAACCTTCCTTACTACAACTGTCTACTTTTGCTAAAAAACGAGGTATTGTTGATCTTTCTGTTGAAAATAGCGAGACTTACTTCACCTCGTGTTTTGCAACAGTACTCACAAATAACTTATGAGCTTACAACTAACAATCGATTTTTATTTTCATAAATAAAATGAAAAATTAAATTTGTATGAATTTGGATAGCAGTAAACACAAAATAGAATTTTTTAAAGTCTCTAAACAAGAAATAGATATTATTCAACAGCCCTAAATTTCGAAATGTAGTGATATTTAAAAACTATATACAAGCAGCCAGTGTGTTCATACTTTCACCGTAGCTTGAAATTATCGAGATATTCAAAATGGCGATCATGGTGTTGTAAACATTTCTAGCCTCAATCTTGATGTCATTGTTGTATATAACGAAAGTGAATTGAGTTGTTTTTTTTAACATTTCTAAATCAAAAACCGTATGTTAATGGTGTCGGATGTGTTTTATGACAGATGTCGGCAGTAACCCATTCGTATCCAGGTATAACAAAGTTTACTTACGTCCTTGGCGTTTGTCAAAATCACATCATGTTGACAATGATTTTTTTCTGTAATTTTTAATGAGATATTTACACAAATCGCATATATATATTCCCAATGTTGTCATGAGTGTCTCGCTTTCGATCTCAATAAGGAAAATTTTAATTTTCGAAAGCTTTTAAAACATTTTCCAACAATGCATGTCAGCTTGTGTTATTGAAATATTGGTGCACCCGTGTATTTTCAGGGGTTTTAAAGTATCTAATTTTATTTTGACAGGGATAGACCCAGCTAAGGTCGTCCATAAACGTCGCGCTGGCAGCATAGGGTAAGTCACAATCACAATAACATCTACAGTACATATTTAATTGGTTACTTGCTGTCAAAAATTTGGGAATTCTTAACACTTTGTTTGGTGTCAATATAATTATTTCGGCGTATACGTCTTATTAGTGGTACAATATAAATAAACTTGGCGGCAGTTAGAATCGCGGTTCATTGATCTCAAAACACAATTGTAGACTTAACATAATTTTATTTGTCAGAAAAAATCAAGTTCCTAGTTTAATTTGTGATATTCATTGAACACTCCAATAAGTATGTTCAAATATGTCACTAGTATCAAACGATAGAGGGCAAACTGTTACCAATTATTCACAACCAAATTTAGGTACATTCACCTGAAATGATGTCCTCACATAATATCACAAAAAAATGGCATTACTGTGACATATTTCGGCAACTATCTAAACTTTATATAAAGCTACTATATTAACAATGATTTTTCACATTAACGATCACACTAATAATGATTGAGCAACTAATGTACTCAAAGTATAATCATATCCTTATGATAATAGCAATGCTATTATTATATGGCAATCAATATCGCAGTAACATTCTCTATTCTATTGAAGTGTATATTTAATAATACACACTAAATACTGATTTTTAGCATGATATATTGACACCTGCTTTCATTTTAAGTTTGTAGACCCAAGTAATGTTTTAGATAAGTGTACTGTTTTTATAGTCCTATTTTTCGTAATTTGATTTTTTTTACCCCATTAAACTGTATGAACTTTTCAATAAGAACTTATAGAATACCAGTTGTTCTTTTTTTCAAAGAGGGTGTGGGTAAATTAATATGGTAACAACTATAAATTGATTGATAAATTAGCATCAAATGAAACTGTCCTTTTTGCGATTTTATTCCTTGAACCGTGTGAAACCGTTGAAAGTCCGCTATCCTAATCCAACTTAAACACATTTTATGTCCACAATCCACATGCACAATTATAAAGTATTCTAATAACTACTTTTCAATAGTACTGATTGTTAGATTTTTTTTTAAAACTAGCCAAAAACACTATTAATTTTTTTTATTTAATGTTTGTAATTTGTTTTTTTTGTGTTTTTTATATGCTCATACCATGTATATTTTTAAATCATTTACATTTTTCATTTACATAATTCATAATTTATTGAATTGATTGAAAACTATTTTTTATACTTAGACTGTATTCTAGTATGGATTATTTTTTTATAGTCATTCCTAAAATAAATTATGGTCTTTCTATGGGTAAATTGAATTAATTTTAACGTAAGCATGCAGTTTATTATTTAGATATCACTACAATAGATGGCACTAGTGGAGGAACATTGCCTATTGCCTATGGGAAGTCGATAATTTTTTGTTGAATTTTTTATTTATCATCCACAAAATTATTTAAATTCAGTTTAACATTTCCTCACTAAGTCAACTATGTACATTTATTTCTACGGCACTATATCTCACGTCGACTGGTTTATTTAAAAAATATATTTTACGTTCTCATGAATAATATTTCTCGATAATAAATTTGTTCTTGGTGATGAAATCAAAGATATTAAGCTTTATTTTTTATGCAATGGTACCTATTACTCGTTCGTTGATTGAAAGTAATTGGTGGGACTGGATTAGCAACCAATTGAGTTAGCAATAAAATTAAGCATAAATAAGGGGCGAAAGGCGGAGATACACTTTGATATAAATGTTGGTTTTTTATTTTTGTTTTTGAGATGTGAATTTTATTTATACTCATTCCAGTCATAATCAAATTCACGGTTAACCCGTCTCGGTTATAATATATTAGTCATGAAAGTTAAAAGTAATATGAGGCATCTTTGTATTCTATGAACGAAACGGGAAGATTTTCAATTAAACATCTTCGATCATTTATCATGAGACATTATATTTATGATATCGTGTAAAAATCTATCGATTCTGACTTTTCTTTAAATTACGACCGACTCCAACTCGTTTTCAATGCTAACAATAACAAAACTCCGATTAATATTTTGTATGCTTAATCCCACTGACGGGTACATATTACATACGAGGGGGGTATTTGCAAACTGAAATTATTCCACTACTTGACAAAAACGCGGTATGAGTGCCAGGTTTAAAGAAAAAAAGAATTAATATGTATATTTTTGTAAAAGAACCTCAACGCAATCTAGTAGAAAAATCAATTTCAAAATCAGTTCAAGTAACATTTTTTTAAAAAATTTCAAATCAACCTAAAGGAAAAATGGAATTCCATTGGCCTCCTTCAGTCAATTCAGTTAAAAAACGGCGTATTGGGTTTAAGGCAGTGTAGAAATTTGAAAAAGTCGATTTTTTAAAAATATTTTTCTAAAGTTTAGACATTTAAGAGTATGTCCTCAAAGGGATTTTTCAAAAATTCAATTATTTACTGAGTTACAGCGATTTTGGTGACGCAGCAACTAAGCTGGTCCGACCGGAACAGATCGAAACTCAAAACTTTAAACGCGTTTTTCTCGAAACTACTTTTTTCAAGCTGACGTACATAATATCTCAAGTTCTACCAAACCGATTTATTTGAAATTTTGTGTGAACTTTTCTATGTACATTTTTCTAGAGCCATTAGCAGATTTTAGTCAAAATTTAAATTTTTACTATTTTTAAAAAATTTGAAACTTAAAAACGTAAAAATTCCACGGCTGCCATTTTCTGAAAAAAAAAATTTTTTTTACTCCGAGGTAGTGGCTCTAGCGACATTTTTATAAATTAAGAATCCGTTAATGTTTTTTTTCAAATGACCAGAAAGGTTGGAATCGTGTACGTGAGGACACCATCTTTTTTTTGGACCCCTCCCTTTACCAGCCGATAACTTTTAGAGTTTTGAATTTTTTTATATATTTTTAAAATATAAATAAACGAATGGTAAAAAAATCTACCGTAAAAAAATTCTTTGTTTACTTTTTACAGAGCTCGAAAAAACACTAAAAATTCGTGCCTCTACACTAGAATACTCCCCCCCCCCGTAAGTAAAGCTTGAAATAAAAATAACCAATAAATATTTAACTCGTATACAGTTTTTTTTGGCATAATTCGTTAAAATTAAATATGTTCACTTGTAAATACACCTTTCGTAGTGTAATTAGTTCACCAATCGCAATCGGATACAGGTACCCCCTTCATTATTAAAGTTAACATTAGCAACCCGCATTTCGTCTTTTGACATCTTCAGACATTCAAGTGCACGAACGAACTCGAGCTGACCGTTTAAGTTACATTAGTATTTTTTATTCGATTTTGGTTGGATATTTAAGTTCGTCACGATTATTTAAGAATGTACAAGTGTTTAGTTGTATTCAATAATCAAATAAAAGCCATCGTATTACACAAAACATACGCGATACTATGGCATAATCAATGTTTATTCACAGCCACGCAATCTATGTCGGTTGTAGTGGATTTTGAAGGGGCGGCGGGGGTGGAGGGCTTGGTTCTCGATTCGCTTCCTCAAAGACCAGACGCCATCCTTTGTTAGTAATTATGAAAATTTGAAAAAGCCTCCGATAAGGGCGCCCTTCAAGACTCTGTCGTAGACTGCAAACCTCCTTGTCGTAGCGCGTCCGTAGAGGCAAATTGATCAGCGACCAGTGATCTGTGAAGCCACGTAACAACGTGTTAACTTTGTTGTAGTAGAAATTATAGATTTAATAGAAATTTAACTTGCTTACCGAAATTATCGGTGGGCAAGAATGCCAGCATTATCGTATCGTTTTTCATCGTCTTAAAGTTCGCTGCGATAAAGTTTATAACTTTTAATTTAACGATTTCTCATGTTTTTCAAAGACAGATCTTGATGTATTTTCTGTACATGTTACTATGCAGTTAATTGTAATTCCTCGTTGAAATGCCATGAATATAATTTAAAATAATTAGTACTTATTCCACGATTGCATTAACTATCAGGGTGACTTGTCATTAATAATATATTTGCTGATCACATCCAGACTATTGGAATCGGAAAATCCACTGCAAATCATAACTAAAATTATTAATTGATTTGGCATTTACTTGATTTGGCATTTACTCCATTATAAGAGGGTAAAAATATCAAAGTATTTTAGTTCTACAGTTTTTAATAATTTTTATGCGTTGGCAGCTATTTCGGCTCTCGCCATCGTCAGAACTACGGCTACGTCTACTGACGATGGCGAGAGCCGAAATAGCTATCAAAGCATAAAAATTATTAACAACTTTAGAACTAAAATACTTTGATATTTTTACCCTTTCATAACTAAAATGGTGATTACAATATTTTCAGTTATATCTGAAAGTTTAGTTCAAAGTTGCTGGACTAGTTTTGCTCCTCATTTTTATTGTATTTTCATATATATATATTGAATTATGGTTCTGTTAGTAAAATATTCCACCACTGAATGATTATTTTAATTGGGTTTGATTTTAAATCTTCATCTTTCGCATTGAAAATGTTTGTTTACCTCTGCAGCGGGGCATCATTCACCTTTCTGTTGTTCTGTTCTCTCGATTTGCGTGCACAGCACTTTTTTGTTTTGTTTCACAACGTTCGGCCGCACGCTAAACTTCGTTCGCTCTTTTTTCGATTTTATCAACCCTTATTCCATGGCTTCGATAGGGAAACAATTTATGGCTATTAAGGCTGCGTTTTTATTTAGTGTCATGATTCAATCATTTGTACTTGTAAGAATGTTTTTTTTATTACCACTTGGAACATGTTAAAAAATATGGCGATAGTAAACAAGAAACGATGAAATATTTTTGCATCTTTGAAAGTGTTCAATTTTTGGTGGAAATGTATTAAACTTTTAAAACATTAAATAGATTTTTTTGTTAAGGATCAAGAACGGTTTCGATCATCGCGAGCATTATAAACGAATGAAAAATAAATAGAGCCAAGCTGTTGTATGACTTATAAGAAAATTAAATTGAATTTTATACAGTTACTAATTATCTCTTAACATTAATAACTACTAATATGTATTAAAAATTAAACTACATTTAAAATGAATTAAGATAGAAAAGTCTTAATAGTATTATATATTCATTATTATTTTTACAGAAGGGACAATTTTACAGATAAATTTATTTATCTTGTCGAAAGTTGTACGGATTTTTATATATTATAAAACCCTGAATTTATTTCATTATCAGTTAATAATGCTCGCTATCGCATGGCGATTTCAATCTGGAGTACCTACATTACCTACATGTAATGTAAATATGCAATTTCGCAAGGTCGCCAGTCACATCATGTCGTCGCGTCATCTGAACGCTAAGAATTGTATAAATGTATAGTAAGAATTATTTTGATCAACCTTAGTTACGCACATGGTGAATTGCCAGCTCCATAATGCGAGCTGGTCTTGGATGCCTGATCCTTAAACAATTCCTGGCCTTGAAAGACCGCGGTTACTCCTAATGTTTGTAACACCACTAGACACACTAGAGGAAGACAGACTCTTGGTATTCAAATTTTACATGGAGAGAAACTGTTCATTGAAAGTAACCTGTCGTATCATTTGATAATTGTAGTTTCCCGAGCCGATTTCATGACATTGCCAACGGCGCGCGCTTCTGAGACGGTGGTGACACAAAATCTCGGCGCTGTGATTTATTTCACTCCTTATTTCGTTAGTCTTCTTACATGTGTTTGACACAAGGGGAGGGAGAGTTTGTTAATTGCGTTACCTGCCTACTTGGTATTCCCCTCGCGGAAGGCTTGGAGACGACGACGACGACGGGCCTGTTGTGTGGGAAGGGGAGGGATGGATTCTTCGACGAATGATAGCTTCAAAGGTCAACACATCGCTGTTGTTGACAGTGTCGGCTCTAGTATAATTTAGAAATTTATCCCCCGTGCCTCAGAATTTCTCAGTTAACGGGTCGGTCGTTGTTCCCAGTAAAAAAATAATATGTAATTGTCATTATTCGACCATTTAAATATGTTGTAGTATGTTTGGTATTGTCGGATTGGAACCCATGAAAAATATCGTATGCTCTTTTCCATTAGCAGTTCAGTGTTACTCATATATGTGATGGATTGGCCGCTTACTTTGAACTTTTATTTATTAATTTGAATTTATTGTGAATCTATTGTGTAACTTAGATTGAAAAGGTTTATTGCTTTTTTATTGGCATCATTAAAAACACCCGTCGAACTTATTTAATCAAAGAATGATTAGAAAAATAAAGTAATCAATTTCATTGTAGTATTGTTTTATTCAATAAGAATCGCGGAAATTACCTAGTCGTTTAGAAGTAACTTAACGTAAAATTCTACGTATATATATTTTATATGATACTACGTATAATAAACAGCACGATTAGTAGTGGTGTCTGAAAACTTGCTCTTTCTCAAACGAACGATCTTTACTAAGCGAATTTACTTTTACTGCACTGTGTATGATGTATTTATTGTATATTTTTAAAGTAATAATGCTTGGTTGGATTACTAATTTACGAAGAGAGGATTGCTTTGACTGTATTATAGCTTCCTCATTTCTTTCATTAGACCGAGCCCCTAGAACCAAATGGCTACAAGCACCGAGCCATTCGGAGATCTGAACCATCCACAGCCGGGGTATGTAGAAACTTTATTTTTATTACACGGCTGACTGCAGTAGACACACTATACCACGTAGATACGGATGTCTACGGCGGCGTAGACTTATACAAAATACATTGATGTAGAAAATGTGCGTTACAATAATTCTATTTACGAATAGTGTAAAGAAAATGGATTATAAAACTCAATCGTTCAACTCAGCAACCTATTCATATGCTTTATACCCAATATAGATCTGAACAAATATTATTATATTTATTCTTGGACATCTATTGTATATCGACTGTGGAAATAAAAAATGGCATAACCCACACATAGCAAATTTTACAGGAGGGACAAAAAACGTGTTTTGATGATTTTGGACCATTTGCAAATTATGCTATATAAAAAACCTTGAAATCCACGGAGACTTCTAAACTGGTGTTTAATGGACATAATCTAATATTAATTAAAGAAATTGTCTAGAAAAAACCTTTTTTTAGTCTTTTTTTCTTGGTTTAAATTTTTAAAAGTTCATCTTTTTTCAAACTTAAATTTTAAATCAGATACTAATTCGGCATTTTCAGCTTACATCCTTTTGATAGAACTTGTATTAAGTTTGATACATTGTGATCATAGAAAAAAGCTGTTTTGAAAAAACCGTGGGTTACGTCCTTTTTACTTTCCACAGTCGATATGTTAACAGTTTTCCATACATCAGTTTATTTAATAGTATTTTTTTTTAAAACAAGTTTTGTCATGTGTTTCGTTTATCGCTTTAAATCTAGTGTCATCGTAGTGGCTCTATTTTGTGTACAGATTAGGAATATCTCGTCCATATAGCGTTATTTAAAGTAGGCAGCGTGTCGGCGACACCCCGAATACCTTTTAATATTTATGCCGTCGCGACGTTCGGTGTAGTGGAGGCGGAGACGCGCGGTAACGTCGCTACAGCGGCGTTAAATCCTGAGAATCGACATTTTCCCGACCTATGTCCACCTCAGCCGCAGTCCAGGCTTCTTTCTGTATTCTCTTAAGCTGTAAATTCACGACAGCCAGTATAAACTAAGTCTTATATTGAACCGATGCTTATTAGGTCCACAATAATCCATTTGATGACACAAATAGCTTGATTTAGTTTTCTGGGTGTTATATCAGTTATGTTATGTGTGTACGTAAAAGTCGTCTTGGCGGTTAAAATAGTAGGTCGTCATTCATTTTAATCACAAACTTATATATGTACGAATTTAATATATTTGAGTAGAACGAAAATTGTAGTTATAACAACTGATATGTTCAAACTTGACCATTGCACATACATTGGATGCCGAAAGTCGAATTCCATCTAGGTCGATTAATATTTCGTATACGATCCCGTCGTCAAGCAGCGCAATCACTCACCGCGAACACATCCTCAAACAAAGATGTTCTCTCGCGATATGCAGAGTGAAACGCTCATCCGCTGCGAAAGTACTCGCTTACCAGTGGTGAACACTGCAGACTTTGCTGAGGATTACATTTACCAGCATAGTTCAGAAACTTCATATTTTTATCCTGACTGGACTTTTCCTTTTTTATGACAACATATTTTAAACGTATTAAGAGAGTAGTAAGGAAAATGTAATTCTTAAATTTATTCATTAAGGCCCTGCGATGTGCATGTGTTTCGTTTTATACATTATCAAGTACAATCGAATGATTTTCATTTAGTTCGCCAGTAAAATTAAACGAACATAGAATACTGGAGGAAAATAGTGTCCTCTAAGTCAGTGCTTCCCAACCTTTTTCGTTCCACAGCCCCCTAAATCTAAACAAAATAATCCGCGGCCCTCCTCAATTGTCTCCGTAACTCTTTTTTTTTTAGCTCACCGACGAATTCGAAATTCTCGATTCGCTATACTTTTCCCCCAGAATCCAATTTCTATCCAATCCAATCCGGCGGCCCCCTTAAGAAATTCTGCGGCCCCCAATATGGGAAACACCGATTTGATAGACTTAAATATATAGATTTTTGTACTTTCTACTGACTTTCACGGCCCACGGGTTGGGAAGCACTGCTTTAAGTGTCTGCAAGGCACCTACCTACAGGAATTTACCACCGATAGGCTGTATCTATATTTGAATAGTTTTACTTTAAGTCGAGGTGTAAAGGGTAGATTTTTTCAAAATATTTATTCCAATATTTATGCCAACATCATAGTTAATCCAATAGAAATATCATTCTTTCAACAATTCTTAGAGTGTAGGGTGGTTTGCGGCGATTACTTAATCTTGAACGAATTTTATTCATTGATTGAATTGGCATTTACTTGGTAGAACTCTATTGTAATACGGTAAAAAATAAGCTATTGATAGCTATTTCGGGGTATGCCTTCATCATAACTATATATGAAGTTGAATCTGTAGTACGCCGAAATAGCTAACAGCTTAATTTAAAAAAAAATGTAGAACAACATACTTTGCTATTTTTTTACTGAATTTTATTCCTTTTAATGATATACTTCGCATAGCATTTTTTTTTTGATAACAAGTCCTCAGAAATATCTTTGAACAATACGTTCCCCGTATATATTCTCGGAGTCAATTTTTCATAGTTGGAGTGATATGGTATGGCAGCGCTCCAAATAGTGAAGAGACTCAGCTTAGCGTGACCGTGGACATGTTCTACGCGTAGTATCGAAAAACATATTGACGTCGATGTGAAAGTCTAACTTCAGAAACTGCAGCATCACTGTTGGAACTTCGAGCTAATTGCTCTTTTTAAAATTAATTTATCACACGCATGTTGATCCCAATCTTCTTACATTAGAAAAGAAAGTAAATGTTTTTTTATTATTTTTGTGAAAAAATATGAATATATTATCACTGTGCTACTGCGATTGTATAGATTATAAAACGTTTGAGTGTTGTTTATGTTATATTCGAACATTTACTTCTTGCCCTTAAAATATGTTGTGTAAGTAGTAAGTACCTCTACCCGGTATCCATCGTAGCTATCGTGCATGAACAACAACACCTTCCCGGTGTCAGGTGAATCCTGGTGTATACGTATTTACGTAGGCATGTAGTAGGTATATGAGGCAGTGTGTGCCTAGGGACGCATGCCGTGAATGCCAAATCAGATTAAGCCCTGACGAAAACGCCTCCCGGAGTGCCAACAACCGCCTCAGCTGGTTCAGCCGACTTTTGTCATCCGAAGGCGCACACGGTTCGTCGGCATGTAGACATCTTATCTCGAACATTCGTGAAAAATTAAGTCTTTCAGTCGGCAGTAAGGATTGCTATGCCGGTATTACCGAAACCGCGGATCCTGATATTTTGGCTGTTTTTTTTTCAATACAAAAACACCAGTATTTCGGTATTATGATATGTTTTTATTATAGCGGTTCGGCGTAGGTTATTTAATATGAGAGCGCTTGTTTTGGGTCCGTACTTATAAACACAGAAATCTGACCAAGATTGACAGTTTCTAGCATCGATGAATCAGGCTTTTAATTAGAAGGAACGATTTATTTAAGATTTATAAAAAAACACTTAAATATTGTTTTGTATTGCTATTCAATGAAATATTCTAATATCGGTACTCGAAACGAAATACAGCAGTTAAATACTACCAAACATTTATTTCTGACTTTGGGGTCAAACGAAATACTTGTCGAAAGCATTCGATTACTTACCACGAATATGCGATCGTTTTCTGATCAATGCCGGACAAGCTGAACTATTCTCTGTTATCCGTCCATTCACTGGTTCAATTGAATTGCCCATTTTTAAAAAAATACTAAAATCTTTAATCTGATTCCGTGCTTTCGGTGCATTTTTCTTACATTACATTTAGGATAGTTCTTTCTATGTAACACCTTCCGTCTTTTCAATTAGAATCTTCGTATATATATATATTTATCACGAACCGTGGAAGGCCAATGTACCAGTTAACGCGACTATAACCTTTTTGAACAACTGATGTAGAAAAGTCAAGATTGTCCAGTATTATGTCAAGTATTTTCTTGATAGGTGAATTGTCGGTGACATGCGTTACTCCGCGGCCGGATGGGCGGCCAAAAGAAGTAGGATCATCGCGCCCCTCACCGTGAGGGCGGCAACATTTTTACATTTATTCCTGGAATTATGTTGATGCTATTTTTCTTTACATCTTAATATTATGCGTCTCGGACGAAGTAAATCTTACATAAAGAACAAATATTGTTCGAAACGATCAAATAGGTTCACAAAAAATGTGTTTTATGAAAAATGAGTTGATATTTAAAATCTTTGACTCTTTCGTACCACCTGGTTATTTACTTTACATCTACACTAATGGTTACATGTTTTATCTTTTATCTACGTGTTATAGTTCTTATTAATAATTAACAAACGTTTTACTGGGTCAATTTAAATGTTCTAACAGAATATTTTAAAATGATTCATTGCAGAAAAGTGGCGCCCAGGCCATTGATTATAAACATACAACACCCTGTGGAACTATCTATGGTTTACAATTATTCTTCTCGTGTGTGTGTATTCGGGTCGATGCAAAAAAAA
Source organism: Himalopsyche tibetana (assembly GCA_030503985.1). NCBI lineage: Eukaryota > Metazoa > Arthropoda > Insecta > Trichoptera > Rhyacophilidae > Himalopsyche > Himalopsyche tibetana. The sequence continues at coordinate 4,854,327 of JAPJYX010000014.1, forward strand.
TCTGCTTTCAGTCTATTTTATTGTTTTAAAGATGCTTCCGTCTTATCTTTTATCCAGTTTTTACAGGCAACGCAAGAGTATGGTATCGCGGTACGACATCTGAATTCCTCATCAATTTTCAGCAACAACGCGCGGACCACATGTGGCGATGTTGACCCAACTCAAATTAAATATATTAAATTGGGATGTTATAACATATTGTGCATACCTTATTTCTTTCGACAATCATTTGTTTAGGACATTAAAAAGATATTTCATTTTTTTCATTTTTTTTTCATCGAACCCAGAAGAATTTTACTCCAGAGGAATAAATAAGTTCACAGTAAGGTGGTGAATAGTTATAACAACCGATACAAATTATATCATTGATTAGGCTAGTAAGAAATGAGTGGATTTTTATTTCCTTTCCAAATATACAAAGCGCCACTGATAACAGCAATACCTTTACCACAATCTTCGTAGCAGTTTGCTTATTTACTGCAGGACATATGCGCTTCGACACCTTGCTTATTTCACTCATATTACTTCTACGTTTACTTTACATAAAATTTAATTGTTTTATATGCTTATATTGATTGGTTGGTAAAAATCAATCTGGAATCAAATCTGCGGCTAAATAATATTTTATTTGTTAAAATAAATAATTAAAAAAAAAAATGCAAATAAATATATTTAAAACTTTCCGTCTCCACGTTTGATTAAAATCAAATTGAGTCCAGACAATTGCAACAAATGAAAGAACACACGCGGTGTGCTTAATGATAATGTCACTTCGTTTGACACACACTTAATATGTCACGCGGCGTATCGCTGGTTGAATATTTATTCGCGTAAGAATTTAAAAATGGGTTTTTATTCTCAGAAATTATATATTGTGACATATCCACTGCCAACAAGATCATGTGCCAAGTTTTGGCGCGTTGATACTTTTTTTATATCTTACAGTATTTTAAAAAAAGTCGAAATTGGTCAATATTGCATTATATGATTAATTTAACAATACCTTCATTATTTATAATAACTTTTTTTTTTAAATAAATGTATCGAACTTCAGCAACTATTTCGAATAAAAACGGCCTAATTTGGTTTGCATTTTTCAGTTGAAAATGAGTGAAACCGGTCAAGATACTTTTAAAATGTAGTAGAAAAACAAATATGCTTTATTTTTATAAATATAATGTCTTTCCACGTATAAGTGACATTTAACATATTAAAGTTACAATTAGAGTAGCTGGTCCAGAAGTCAGAGTAAACATCAAGATATCCAATACACGAGAAGAATCTATTTTATAATATTCAATCGATACATCATGAAATCTTCTTTTCCATTTCACATGCCGTTGGTCGGTGACAACTGTCTCACGGCGTTTCGCGTCGCCCCTCTCACCCAGTACTTTGTAAAGTATTAAAGATTTACGTCGGCCCGTTTTGTCTTATATAGAGTCATTATAATGAAGATTTTGTAGTTTTCCCAGAATCCACCGCGACCTCTTTCACTCCCCCCCTAATACTTCGCAAAGAACGGAAAATCCGCTTAATATCGCTATCTTTCGGGCTGCGAGGGGAGGCCCTAATGCTGGCGATAAATATTATTCCGTTTAATTTATTCAACTAAGGTGAAGCTGCTAAGTATAGGCGGCGCCTTTACGCAATCCTCACCGTCAAACGAGACTCGCTACCGCTTGTGATACGAATGCCCCTTGGAGTGGGCTCACATTGTTTGTTTCCTATATTGACATGTTTCATCTAATTGAGGGCGATTTCCAAACAAGCTACTGCTGTGTCTGGCTGATAACTTATTTTTCAAAACGGCCCATCGTACATATTTTTTTTTGTCATTTCTTGTTCGGTGGTGGCGTATTATTCCTTCTTATTATATTTTAGTGGATGCGCAAATAGTATTAAATCTAATAACCCGTGTCAGCTGTCAAACTGTTGTGCGCACGTTATGTCTGTATCTACTATTACATTTTGAATGTTAGTTAAATGACGCTTATTAAAATGTATAAGTACGTTTGCAATAAAAGAGATTAAATTTGAATCGTTCAAACTATGTACATTCTCACAGATTTTGTCACTCACAGAGTTAGTGACAAAATCTGTGAGAATGTATATAGTTTGAACGATTCAAATTTAATATTGAAATTCCACCAAGCACCTTCAGTCGAAATCTTAAAAGAGATTAAATTATCTGTGATTGTCCAGTTATGACCAAATATTGTTTTAACTGCATTTTACGCGTTGGGTTGTTTGGCTAACGATGATGATGGTAATTGTGAGATTATATAGATAGATACGCGTTGTGTAGGGTGGATTTAGCGGAAACGTGGCAATTCATTTTCGATGTAAAATCCATTCTTAGTAGATTCCACTTATTTGTTTAAAACAGCGAAATGTTCTTCGCTCAGTTCAGTAATATACAGTCGAACTCGGTTATTACGATCGCGTAAATAGCGAGATCTCGCATGTAATAAGGAAACATTCGTTGACATTTTTGTTTATGGTTTCCTCCATACATTTATTCACTTTTATAACGAGCTTACTTCTCGTACATACCGATCAAAATATCATCAATGGGAGTGAAAACAATGAAACAAGCATACATTTTAAGTTTTGTAAGAAAAGTGGATTGGCAGAAAATGTTATCTAACGGGTGTGTAAATAATTTATAATTGTGTTTTTTGTTTGAATTGCGACTTTTTGTGTTATGTGACCGCTCTATTAAAAATACATATTCTCGGATATAACGAGTAATTCTTATAACGAGCAAACGCAGTCGGTCTCATCTCCTCGTAATAACCAAGTTCGACTGTATTATAAAACATGTATGCAGTATAATATATTAATTATTACAAATTATGAACTAACTAAATCTTTAAAAATATTTTGATTCGTTTTAAATACACCGTAGAATGAATAAAACGTTTAACAGACCTAGATCGACAATGCTCTGTCAATACTTCAAAATAAAATTGTACCACACGTAAATGTATTAGTAGCTTTTAATTTTAATTCATAATAAATTCTTATATGTACACCTAATTTTTCGTTTTGCTCGGGGCTACTTTTACCCGTTCCAATTTAATTAAACGTATCTTTAATTTCTTTACGTACACTTCTTATTTTTTACACGGCTTTTTAGCATGGAACGTATACATTCCCTCTGCAAAAAGATTTGATTGTACACGATGCTTGATAATCGAATACGCTTAGTACCATAAAAACAAAAACAACTTCGACTCTTTTATGCGGTGTTCGGTTTTTTAGGATTAGAGGAATAATGTGATCTTGCGACAAAGTCATACATGTCGGTGAAATTTATTTCTTTTACCGTTAGACTAACAAAATCTGTTTCGGTAGGGGGGAGGGGTGGGGTGTCGTCAGGTTCCGATGAATATTCAACGCATTTTGTCTCACTTGAAAACATCAGTCTACGTTACATACAATTATTTGTGAGCGTCTAGATAGCATTTCGAATCGCGTTTTACACGGGACAACGCGACTCGACGGGACAGGCATCCCGTTTAGGATTTTTCCATTGATTCTTCACACCGGATCGCTGTTGTGAGAACGGGCCGGACTCCGTCAAAATTGATTGGTTGCGTAATCAGTCGTATTGGTCGATTCAGGCGATAGATACGTGTAATTATACACAAGCGACCATCGGCTTTCTTAGTTCTACTATTGCACACTTTTTTTTAAATTCATATTTTATTGATAATAAGTAAGTAAGTTTTATTGATAATAAGTAAGTTTTTTTAAATTCATATTTTATTGATAATAGGTAAGTAATGAATGAATCGATCAAAAAAAGTCTAACATGGAATTTTAAGTTATTAAAAGCTGACACGACAAATTTAATGTTGACAATTATTTTTTTCATTTAAAATTAATCAAATTTGAATCGTTCAAACTATGTACATTCTCACAGATTTTGTCACTAACGACCCGGGTTTCGCCTTTCGGTATCTTCAGGCATTCAAGTGCACGGATGAACTTAAACTGACGTTTAGTAAATGAAAGTTTCGTGTTTATATAAGAAATAAATGCATCACTGAGTCCAAAGTCATTGCTGGCGAAAAGGATAAGCTCATGGGAATGCCAACAGATTTGAGTAGTAAGTACTTTCAAGAATTATATTATTTGTTTGTCGGCAAAGGTTTTATGATTATATGATTTTATGATTATATAGGGTATAGAAGTGAAGATGCCGGAAAGTTTAGTATTTCATTTAAAATCGGAAGACTTTGCAGCTGTGCTCTATTTATTTCCAAAATTTCCTGGAAAAAGAGCTTATGACTGTCCGTATTTGGGTGTAACATTTTTATCCCTTGTTCCTGATTGAACACGAGTCCTTCCGAAATTAAGTGATTAGCAACATAAAATCATATAATCATAAAACCTTTGCCGACAAACAAATAATGTAATTCTTGAAACTACTTACTACTCAAATCTGTTGGCATTCCCATGAGCTTATCCTTTTCGCCAGCAATGGCTTTGGACTCAGTGATGCATTTATTTCTTATATAAACACGAAACTTTCATTTACTAAACGTCAGTTCAAGTTCATCCGTGCACTTGAATGCCTGAAGATGCCGAAAGGCGAAACCCGGGTCGTTAGTGACAAAATCTGTGAGAATGTATATAGTTTGAACGATTCAAATCTGATATTGAAATTCCAACAAACACCTTCAGTCGAAATCTTAAATTATATAAAATTAATCAATAAATATTCAAAATTTTCAGGAAATAATTACACCTGTAATCTGTGTATTACCAATATTTGTGAATTGAATGAATGAACAAACTCTGTACCGTATCAGAATGTAATAAAATCGATACAATATCAAATATTTTATTCGAAAAAATGCTCACCAGTTAATTATCTCACTCCTATTATACCAAAATTAATTTTAGATCGATGGATTCGAGAGCATTTTTGTTTAAAGTTAGACAAACTTAGAACCAAACCTATTAATATGATATGTAGTGATTAAGCTTATTAAAAAAATATCTCATTTACGGTTTATTGAAAAAATAATCTTTTCGATTAAATTTATTCGTGTAATTACCTTTGCACGCAAACTTCTTGTAATATTCATGGTGTAAGTGACGCCATTCTTGCGACTTTCTTACGTAGCCACTTAGTAACAGTCATCTTTTTAGAAAAGACACCATATTACATTGAAGACTTGATTTCGAGGCCTCAGAATTGTATTTTTTTAGACTCTCCTTTGTCCGCGCTGTTGAATGGACCCGCGATCCATCGACTTGTCGTTCGCCGTGAATGATACCACTACGATTTGTCCTCCATTGTATACATTCTGCCGGAACTAACGCAAGCATATTAATTTTAATAAAATAATCCTGGAGAAGTGAGCCTTGTCGGTCTCACGCTGAGATCTATACGTATTCTCACTATTAGTTTGTTTTGTGTAATGTCACGTCTAGCTCTGCCGTTGTACTTGTGTTGTAATATTTTTTCTTCTCTTGTTGCCATCTTTGGACCGAAGGATCTTGAATGCTTATTATTAAAATCTACCTACTTATCAATGAGTGATTTCTCACACCGCTTAAAATGGTTTTCGTTTTTCTTTTGTAAAATTATCGATGACCTGTAAAGCTCTTTTGTCTTTTACGACGATATAATTGTTTTGTCGGGTTCTATGGCGCATCAGTTAGCGTTGTGGGCTTCCGTGCCGGATTTCACTGATTCGATTCCCAGTACGAACAGCATTTTTTCGATCGATTTATGTTCGAAGGCATGGGTGTTTGTGTTGTTTAAAAATTCCTTCCCACCCTTTCCGATCCTCTAATAACTGTGCGTAGCGAAAGCAATTCGTTTACCACTAGTCCTATCCTTCCATCCCTACTACTCTTTGAAATAGAGAGGTTTAGCGACTGAATAACAAACAGTTCTCGTAGAAAAAAACTTCTGTTGAGATACCTACATTAAGTGGTTATATGCCCTGCATTGGGAGCGGAGATTGATAATAATAAAAAAAACTAACTTTATTTAGACAATTCTCGAATGATTTTATTATTAAATTTGAATCGTTCAAACTATGTACATTCTCACAGATTTTGTCGATTGTCATTCTCACAAACTTGAACTGACGTTTGGTAAATGAATAAACGTCAGTTCAAGTTCATCCGTGCACTTGAATGCCTGAAGATGCCGAAAGGCGAAACCCGGGTCGTTAGTGACAAAATCTGTGAGAATGTACATAGTTTGAACGATTCAAATTTAATATTGAAATTCCACCAAGCACCTTCAGTCGAAATCTTAAATTAGATTTTATTATTATTTAGTACTTTTTATGTTCACCACCTAACTATAAGTGATTAATTAAATGAACATATTATATGTATGCTCATGTTCCTATACGTTGCTTTATTTATTATCACTGCATCATTTAGTGGCAGTTTGATGATTCAATGCTAAAAATCATCGTACCTTTCACTACTTAGACACATCATCATTATAATGAGCGAGCCGAGTAGGTACGTGCCTGGTTCACACGGAAAACGAACTTGGCACGGATATTTTTTGTTCCTCCTCCGCTTCACGGTTCGAGATTCGCGTTGCACCGCCGTTGTCATTCATTGCCTGTGATGACGATTCGGTTGCAGCTGTTTTGCAGCGAATGCACTATGCGCTGGAGTGGCGATGATGCACCGGAGGCCGTGACCCAATACTGCCTAATTACGGTTATTTGTGACACAAAACTTAATCCTACCGGCCTTTACTGGCCTTACCGGTACTGAAGCGGTTAAGATAAATTTTTAACATAATATATGTACATATAGTTAACAGTGTATCCTCAGGATCGGATTCAATTAGCGAGTAAGCATAGGTAAGTGATGTCTATCATCATAAAATAATATTATCACGTCATTTGAATGCGTCCACTCATGGTCTCTATATATTATTAAATGTTTTAGTTTAAAACTGTGATCTCATCCCAGCGTTATTTGATTTGCCCCATTTTAGTGTCACGGCAATCTCGTATTTTGCAACATAGTTCATTTGTTTTATTTAAAAAATATTTCTCGTAAATATCTTCATTCAGAAAAAAAACTGAACAGAAGACGACTTTTGTTTTATGTAATACTTTTAGTACGTATTCTTCTTGCCATTGATTGCCAAAGATTGTATGATACAAGTACATATTGCATATTATTTTTTTACGTTCGTTCGTCTCCTAAAGGTCACAGTTGTTTTTAAATCGTAACATTTTCGAATGAATGTTGTTACGTTACACACACTGAATTTTAAAATAATATTTATTTGATTCATGTTTTGCATTTTATTAAACCAAGCAAGAACTATCGCAATATAATGGTTTTGATAAATGGCCTTGATTATTTTTTCCGTCTTTTAATTCATTTTATCAGCACGTAATTAGTTACAACTTACTTCTGTTATCTGATGTTTTTCTAATATTGCAGTAATCAGTCACACATTCTAGTTATTCTCCACTACTAATTAAGAGGATATAGTACCTTTACGCCTGAAAACAGAGTAAATCGATCGTTTGCCATCGACGAAATCTCGTGAACCGTTCACTTAAAAAAATTTTTTTTTCAAATATTACATTTTCCAAACGCTTTTTTACACTATTACATTTTTTTTTTCATGAAAATAGTCATATTTTCAAGAATAAAAGGCAAAAAGTTCACAAAATATTTTTTAACTGCTTTCGTTTTGATCATTTTTAGAATTTATTGTAAGATACCGAAGTTTAATGTCTTAGAAAGAAATGCAGATAAAGGTTTGTTTAAGAAAGTGATTTGAGCAGAATTTCCAATTTATGTAATTTAATGATTGTACATCTATTTGAAATGTACCATTTTTCCCACTTTTTCTGACTGATTTTTAAAGCATAATTGGATCGTAAATACTTCTAAAAAAAATTGGAATAATAAAACATTTTATTGTTTACATTTAAAAGCAAAAAAAAAATTAAAAAATTGTCATACCAATAAATAATAACTATTTTTCGGGGATGTGTTTTTCTTGCCGTAAATTTCGCAGACCCAGTCAGTGTGAGAAAGACGTTTGTACTGAGTGCACGTGTCACATATTACTCTGCATTAACTTAAAACACTGGTCATACAAATGAATCGAAGAAATGTATTTTTTATTTTGCGATAAAAAAGTTGTTGCGCAAAATAGCGGTTAGGGTTAGGGTTGCTCAATGCGCTTACAAATAATATTATTATTTATAATACAATAATGTCTTTTCCAATAGCGATTATTTTAAAGACCAGTATTTAGCTTAATGGATAAGCATTTTGAAATATTTATTTGGCAATGCTTTTAAAAAGAGATTCTATTCAATATAATAGTAGCAGTAGTTGAATAAAAAGATTTTTCACATTAGTAGTTTTGAATCATTTCTATATTTCAAAAGATTTTTGCTAAAAAAACAAAGTTCGTCATCTAAATCGAAAAAAAACTTGAAAATTATTAGATAAGGTAAGATATTAACAGTTAATATTTTTTAAGAATCATTATACATATGGTAAACCATGTTTTTTTGCAACGTAGAGTTTTTATCAGGAATTTTTTCAATAATTTCATTTTAACTTATATATATGTGTACCATCAGATCATCTTTAGTCAGCCAAGTATGAAATGTTAATTCTTTTGACTATTTTGTTTACATACACATCATTAAATATATTTTTCAAAAAAAAATCGAGCCGCTCATTTTTCACGACTCCGGCCAAAATACCGCGACTCCGACTCCACAGCCCTGGTTTTTTTAATTGAATACATTTTTCTACCGTCAAACTTGTTTTTTTTAAGTTATAATTGAATAAAACAGAATGCTAGAAAATATTCGAAATTGATAGATGACAAATATATATACATATGTATGGATACATAATAAACTTGTGAAATATATTAATTCATACATTTAAGTCATTTTTTGTACCACCCAACAAAGTTAGTCCGATGCAGCCGATATAACTTAACGACTTTAATTTATCTATTATATTAAATGATTGAAAACCATATTTTTTCGATAACTTACCAAATTATGTAACAATATTATACCTACAATACATTAATATTCAAATCAATCACATGGTTTGAATTACTTTTAATATTATTAGTATTATGTTTTTTTGTCACAGCCCTGAATGTCGAACTTGTATATTGGCGAGAGAAAAAAAGTTCCCAAACATTATACAAAAATACGAATATATTTATGCAATTGATATAAATTATACAAATAACTTTTTTTGATCAGGCATACTATTCATTTAGTTTCTTCCTTATTGAATTAGTGTTAGGCTATATAAAAACTTGAAGTAAAAATAAACACATCATAACATTTGGTTATGACTTTAAAGACATGCATGGATTATGAATATTTTCGATAGTTTCGGCATTCACTAAAGACAAAATCATTTTATAACAAATTAACAAATAAACTTTGTCATTCCACTAATTGTTTACAAATTGTAACACGTTTTGGGCTTTTTCGAGAAGCGTCTTCATACCAACTATCTTAAAGCTATTATTAGTTAATGAAATTTACCTTTATTCTAAGTAATCAGTGGAATAACTAAGTTTTCTGATAGCAAACATGTTTTTATTCCGTGAATTCAGTATATTTTTTTTTTTTTTGAAAATGATTACAAATATCCTCCAAGATAGCTTAGATGTCCAACAAGAAATATAAGACATAGTTAATATAATTTTCGGAAAATCCACTGTCAGAACTATGGCGTGAACCAGAAATAACTATCAACTGAAATTTATATTTATTTTAGAACTCAATACTTTTTCCATTTTAATCTTATTATGTCAATATTTTTTATTCAACAGAATGTTTTTAACTGTATTCATATTAAAATCAATATCATAACAAATAGGTTATACAAAATTAAAAATAAAAACAAATTCTTTCAATATATTAGAGAAAGTTTGAGAAATTTGTATTGTATGGTTTATCTTGTTTATTTCTTTTATTATTTCGTTTGACAAAACACCGTCTCTGATTTACATTTATTAAATACGATGGCTTACTGTTGCTATCAATAACTCATATGTAGCATTATAAGTCATTTTCACGGTATATATAATTAACGCATTGTTTCAGTTACATATAATTTTTGCAACAGATATTTGGGGAAGTAAATTAGATTGTCAGTCTTTGCTACGAAGATAAAAAAGTACTTACTGATTTTCGTCAATAACAAATTGTTTTATATGAAAAACCCTTATTACTGTCTAAATATCCATCCGTGTGTTAGGTGGTATTGCTATTTTTGTAATGAAATATACAAATGTTTTGCTTGTTTTGATACTGTAAAAATACGTATTGTGGTGGTTACTTATTTAAGTCAGTGCAATATTTATGCTGTAGGTCAAATTTAAGTTTTGCAATCCTACTGAGTCGCCTTAATGAACGTAGTTACTTATCGAAATGAAACGACAATTCTTTGCAATAATATGGTTTATTTTCATATGTGACTTAAGTTTTAATATATAGTATTTCAGTTAAAGTCTATAAATAAATAATAAGTTTAGGCTGAAAACTACCAAAGTGAAGACTCATATTAATAACAGAGAGTGCTGTCTGTACAAACAATTCAAAAACCCGTAACCTCTTTCGGGTAACATAATATTACTCTAGATCAGTGCTTCCCAGCTTTTTTCATTCCACGGCCCCCTAAACCTGAAAAAAAATCTGCGGCCTTCAATACAAAACATATTGTGCGGCGGCCCCCGGAGAAATTCCGCGGCCCACAATATGGGAAGCACTGCTCTAGATAACAACCATTTTAGACAAAATTTCTTATTATTATTGAGTGTTTTTGAAACTAAGTACTTTATTTATTAGTGCTTATATTCCAGAACAAGGGTGTTAATTGAATTAAAAAAATAAAATATACATTTGTACTAACTACTACTTGTATTTATTAAGATCAGGACCGGCTTAGCTCTTGTCGACCTGTTGATATCAGTTGAGTGGAACCCGTTCTGATCTTAAAAATATAAGTGAGAATTAGTAAAAATGTATATATTTTTTAATATAATGTTTATTCACTAAGTATTGACAGTGAACACCCTAAAGTTTAATTGACATGAATAATATTGGGTTGAAATTTATTTAAGCGGTATATTTTTTTTCAAAAAATATTCTTCTACTTATAATTAAATTGAATTAATTATCCGTTTGCTATTGGTCAGAGCTGGTTAGGGCGTGCACAATACCAGTATCGTCCGGTCCTCGAACCCGGCCTCTTTTGTGCCTCGGAACTCCGAAGGTACACAATTTCACGCTTCCGGGAAGCGATTCAAATTAGCTCTGTGATGGTGATGATGCCTTCACGTCAATAAAGCAATGGCGACTGTGCTCTGCCAAGTTCTCATCTCACCTTTTCTCGACGTCGAATTCCTGACTATTTTGTGGATCGATTGTCGCCTCGATTTGAACTGAATTAATTAAAAAATCGAAAGAGTCTTTTTTGGTAGAACGACTTCGTCGGCACCCAACTAATACTACTACGTACATATATTTTTTTGTTGAATCCTATGCTACTTGTTCCATTAAAATTACCAAAAGATGTCATACAAAGAAAGAGATATGCAATTACAACGCAAATTAACTGTTATCACTTGGATATCATTTTTTTAAAAAAACATTTTCTTTCTTGTGACGGTAATTTTAGAAAATCTTATTTCTTGGTTTATTTATTTTAATATTTCCCACTAAATCGGTCAATTGGTTATTGAATTGTCCGCTACGGAAAGTCCATTTATCGAATAGAATGCAATCGCGAGACAAACGCGACGCCACTGCCTCGAAAAAAACATACAGCGTTAAAATACACAATGAAGTTGGTAGATGCGTACATTTTTTTTTTGTATGAATACTTTTTTCTAAATAAAGTCACATAATAGGTAGCAGCGGATTGCCGACGATAAACGCTGATGAGTGCTGTATTATTTGACACGGGTTCGACAGAGCCGTACATCACAAATTGACTGTCGTGTCGTTCGATAATCGCCGTCTCTGGATCTATTTTTGACATTCGATTTTTGTACGAGACGTTGGAAGAGAAGATCCGGTGTTTGTGCTGGTGCACTTAACAGATTTTAAAGGAATATAAAATGAAAATATATGTATGTATGTATACATATATATGAGATTACAACTTTTAATTTTATTGTCAATGCGACGAGTATTTGCACCGAGATCAACTTCAGGATAAAAGTCATCATACAGTATAATTTAATAATACTATTATTGAAATAGTACGTGTTCTTCAGCGAATAAAAAATGCTATTCTAAACATAACCGTTTCTACTGAATATTTAAAATTTGTACCCGCTCTGGTCTAGTTGGTTAAAGCAGTGCTCCGCAACCTTTTCTCTCCCACGGCACAAAATTTTCTCCAGAGTTCCGCAGCCCACTTCAAATATGCATATATACCTTAGGGTATATGTAAAAATAACATTAGAAATCGTTTTCAATTGTGTAATATATTGAATTGTTTGAATTTTGTACTTTTCCATGAGTTTTGTCGCTAACGACCCGGGTTTCGCCTTTCGGCATCTTCAGGCATTCCAAGTGCACGGATGTACTTGAACTGACACGTAGTAAACAGTTTGTATCGTTTATAAACAAAAATATAAGTAGATCACTAAGTTAAAAGGCTATTAAAATGTAAATTAGCGAAAATTGAATGTATACAATTTTCAATGGATTAAGTGGGTTTGTTATAATTATGGGGATTTTTTGAAAATATTAATGACCAGATAATAACATAGGAATGTTTAAAATAAATCTAGGGTTTTATCCGACCTATTATTGAGTTGATTTGTTTTTAAGCCTTTGAATTAATATTTAATGATAGCAAGTGCGTTAGCGACAAAACTCATGGAAAAGTACAAAATTCAAACAATTCAAATTTGATATTGAAATTCCATCAAGCACCCTCAGTCGAAATACTTATTTGTGTAATATATATTGCCACCTCTGTACTACAACTACGCAACTCTGATTTGATCATTGTTTTAACAAATTATTTGATATTTTCTTCACTGAAGTAATGCGCTGTGGCACACTTGGCGGCACACTAGTGTGTCGCGTCACAGCGGTTGCGGAGCACTGGGTTAGAGCAATGTTTCTTAACCGGTGGTCCGCGAAGATTTTTGGGTGGTCCGCAAAAAAATTCTGCTGTTCAAAAATAGTTCATATCCATTTATAAACGCTCATATTGGTGGTCCGCAAAACATTTTTTTATTTTTTGGTGATCCGCAGACGTAAAAAGGATAAGAAACATTGGGTCTGGGTACGATTCCCGGTAAGGTCGATGTCAAATTTACTTGAAGTTGATCTCGAGTGACTTACAAAAAATTCTCATCGATTTTTTCTCGAATGATTTTTCAATTTTAAAATATTTGGCGAATTAGCTGTAATGCCAAATATTTATATATATATATACAACGAATGAAGCATTTTTGGGACCCTATTAGGAAAACTTTTTTCCAGTGTGTCAAACGATGTGTCTGACTTATGCTTAATCTTACTGATTATTTTTCTTTGTAACTTAAACAACCGTTAAAATCATTCGAATATTTGTTTTCAGTGGTTTGGTTTATCTATCTCTTATGAACGGTCGAAAAATATTATTTTGTATATTTAAAAAAATGCGAATCAATTTGACAGTTCTTCACGTGGCGCTCCAAGATATTGTGAAAAATAAATCTGACAATTACTTATCGTTAATAATTTGGTGTTATTCTTAATACTAAACGTTCCCACCTGCTTCCAGTCTTGCTAGCGTGGTCTAAGCTAAGTTGCGTATGGATTTTATCTTGTAAGTAATGTATTTTGTTTTGTTATACATCGAAATCTTCTCTCAATTCGCGGCCAGTGGCATTATTTCTTCTTTGGGCACTCGGCATGGAGGCAAAGAGATAAGGTAATGCCCGGTCGCATTAGCGCTCCGCGGAGGAAGCGCGTGTCCAGAACAAACTTGCCTCGTTTCTCTCAAAGGAGAGGCTGAAAAGATAATAAGTAATAATACTAATGATGGATTATACCTATATATGTTTTTATTTTTGAAAAATTCTTAATTACAGAAAGCTCGCGCTATACTTCGATTACTTACTTGTCTTTTGTTAAAGATTAATTTAAAAATAATAATGCCTTATTAAGTTCGATTAGTATATTCCTTAACTAGAGAACAGTCTCAAGATCAACAAAACTTACTTTGAATTGTATTAATCTCTTGTCAATTTTTGGTTAGTGGGATTCTAGGATACTCACCTGCGATGATAACAGATTTCGTCCAGGGTTATTGGTCGGCGTCGACTGTCAAAGAGAATTAGACAATTGGTTAGCAACTAGTCTTGGCAAAGATAACTAGTGTTTTAATATAATCACTTGGCTCGTTAATGACCAATTTAAAAAGTTTTCGCGACTGAAAGCGGGACGGGGGGAGGTACTATTTTTTATACTTTTATAAAAATAAATGAAATTTTGAATAAGAATATTTGCATTTGTTAAATTTGAAATCTTTATGTAAATACTGTATTGTTCTGATGCCATCTAAATACACATTTTATTGATTTTGATGAATTCTTGACTCACATTTTATAATAGATACTAAATTAAATTAGTTTTATATATCAATAAATAATTCTAAATACGCTTATTTACTGTTCAATCGTTTATAACATATATGTCACTTCCTCAATTTTATCAATTCAAATGAAACATTCTGTCGAGTAATCAATCGCCGATCCACACCAAAACTACGGTTGGTTATTCAATGGTAAAATAAATACTTTATAATTGCCTTATCAGTGCTCAGATTTATATGGTTGAAAATCACTAATTTTTTCAATAATTTATACTTTCTGTCTCATATTTATAATTTAGTGTAATTTAAATGTTTTTTTATGACATCGGTATAAATATCAGGAGTGGTATTTTTAAATTGTGAAGATTTATTTGAAACCTATGATTTTATCAATCAACCCTTGCCTAAAAATAATATTTATCAACAATCTTATTGCCCATTATTTTTTATACCGTCTCAGCATTATTTATCATATTGTGTCTTGCTGCGGTAAATCTGTCAGCGGCGTAAACGACATAAAAATGTATACAAATATATTTGGAAAGTTTTAAATCGCAAGGCAGCGTTTTCTTTTGGATGTCTTATTTATATTTGAAAATCGCAGAGCGTTCCTGAATGTTTGTTTCCCTCGAAAAAAAACTTTATTTACGACCTCCTCGCGTGATAGCATCTCCGATTGCGGCTCATTGTTGCCATCACAATAACCGTTCGCAGTCATAAAAAATCCTTTTATTTTTATTTTTTACCTGCATAAATAGCTAACTGGATGAATTTTCTTTTTGATGATGCCACTGTAGTACTGTGCCTTGTTTATGGCTTCGATTGTATATTTATATCTATGGCGAATATCTTGATGTATCTCAAATATCTATAACTTTTACTTAGAATACATAACAATATATTTAGTTATACAAGCATTCTTGTTAAGCTTAATATGTATGTGTGTGTATAGTATGTTATAATAGTGTTTTTACAAATAATTTTCAATTAAATCAAAAATATATATTTACATATTCCATGTATAATAGCATATAGGTACTTGACTGGTAATAGTGTTAAGTTTACCAGATCTGTGGCGTAGGTAAATAATTTTAACTGTGGAATGGCAAAACTAACATAAATATGCATAATTTTTCAGTTAGTATTTTATTGAGTTCCGAGGTAACAGCTATGCATGTTTGGCCTGTCATATTTTGTGAAATCATCCCTTGTGTTTCTCAAAGTGCCCCCCTGAGCATTTTTGTTGGTACCGTTGAGCTGTGCTGGTCCCCACTCATAATTCACTTCGGCTGACATTAATTTCCTTCTTGATTCTCGGTTAAGCAACTGCCTAACATGGTCTTCCCGTCACTTTTTTAGGGGCGGTTTATTTTCTTTTGCGACTTGTTTATTTGCTTAACAGCTGACCTTTCAATTTTCACATTTGTCTTACAATGTTTTTGCAAAGCTAAACTCAATTTCATTTTAAAAAAAAAACTGATTTTATATAAGTACATTCAAATATGGTTATATATGTTAAATAATGAATATTTGTAAGCTATTCATCATACTATATTATCGTGGATGAAGTTTATTTTTTTCATTATTTTTTTAAATGTATGTAACGATTTTCCACTAAAAATTGACATTTAGTACCTTTAAAATAAGAAGCGATAAGAGAGCGGACTAACCAGCCTCTTATTATGTCCAAAATATTTGAAAAAAAACCCCGCCATAGTGGATCTGGCTCGGACATGTACTACGGATGCTTCAAGAGAGCCTGAATCCTGTGTCTCTTCTACCAACCGGATGGATCTCGCTATCGTGGAAGAGAAACCACTGATGACCATTCATTGGATGTACTCAGTTGGAGTTACGGGACGTTGGGATGACATGTGAAAAAACAAAGACACTGGCGGAACCGCTTGTGATCTCATTCCTTTTTTGCGATAACTTGTAGAACTAATATTATAGTTTGATATTTCTCATTGTGAATATTATCAATATCAGAGATTCAGTGTCAAATATGTAACACAATAATAAAATTTTCAACCGGTCGCGTAGTTGGTAATGAAAATTCTTTTCGGACACTGTATGATAGTCCAATCATATAAACAAATTTATCAGCTATGCAGCTTTGCTTCAAAACTCACAAGGGGTATGAAGCTTGTTTTCATAATTATTTTAGTGTGTCATCAAGTTGTATGTAGTTGACGTGGTATATCTTTTTTTTTGCAAAAATGTTTTCATACGTCTGTTTAATTTTCAATGCGGTATCAAACTACATAACGCTAATGTATGAGCAGCACTGATTTATGCATTATTTACTCCCATTGTGGCACTAATGTTTGTTCACCAATTGAGCAAGGAATAACGAATCGGCATACATCCAAGCATCAATAAATAATATTTTATTTAGTCACTTATCATTTTGAAATATATGTATCTGTATTTCATATGATAACAGAACTTAAAAAAATGATTTATCACAGTTATCTGCGCAATAAATGTCAAATACGGACGTTTAATAACTTCCTAATGCTATTATTACCCATACACATTGCGACCCCGAAAAGAAATATCATTTAATGACAAGAATATCATTATTATATTATTATTGTTGTTTATTGTATGAGACTTCAGTCGTTTTAGGACCAAAGACGCGGTCGAGGATGTGAAGAATTATTTAGCTATGTGCAAGACTCACTACATATTTATACCACTATTCTAACCTATAGCTATCTTTGTTTGTATCAATATATTATGCGGCTAAAAATAATAAATGCACTAACTGAGTTATTGCCGGAATGTCTTCGTATACAGTGGAACCCCCAATTACGCGCTGGCTTGAAATATTCGCCGCTAATCCCCCAATTGAACGGTCGTATTCCATTGTCGTTGCTACGAAACGGTCGTCTGTGCGGTGCATACAGTTGAATGTTGGCTAGCGTATGTGTATTCAACACGTGCCAGGCTATACACGTATACCCAGGCGACTCTATTTCGTCCATTTTTTTTTTGCAAAACTAAGGGAAATCTTAGTTTTGCAAATTTTTCGGAAAAAACCAAATTCCTAATTTTGTATGAGATTCACTCCCCCAATTACACAGTACCGACTTTAGTGTAAATGGGGTTTTACTGTAATTAACTTATTTTTTAGTCACTAACTTCTGCCAGAAAGGTGACGAAATCATCTTGTAATTTTACGTAATATAATCCACCATATTTTTAGTCTGATCAGAAAGGGAGATTTTTTTAATTTAACCCCGTAAATATACTGGTGTCTCTACTTTTTTCATTCTAGTGCACCTCAACATCGAGCTTCTTCCTATGAATTGGAAAATACAGAAATATTCATTTTTTTCCTTTTTGCCGTTGCATGATTGCATTAGTGAAACAATGGCTGCACAATCGCTGGTGATGGGACAAACAATTGTGTTAATCTCTTCGATACGTAATCAAATTTTCAACATGTTTCACATCACACTCAATTTATTGCACCGACGATGAATTACACAGGTAATATAGTGGTTTCGCTTTGCCAAGTTTGGTTGCGAATGTGTTGATGATGTTCCGACGAAGGCGATCGATTTGGTGCTAAGATTTGTATGCTCGCGGTCGCACGTACTGCGATAAGGCCCGACAACTTTGATACGTTTCAAGTGTCCTGTATACGTAAACCACTTCACTTACATTGTACAGGCCTCTTGAGCCCTGGCACTGATATGTTACACCGCCTTATTTATTATAAACCAATGCCGACGTTTTAAAAAATCATTTCTATCCGAGTATCTATTTACGATTGAACGTGTATGCAAAAAGAAATGGCAGAAGATGGATTTGAAAGCTATCTTCTATTCAAATGCACGGTTTAAATAGCTACCGATGTGAATATATAATACAGTGGCTCTCAAACTTATGGCGAAGATTCACCAATATAATGAAAACGACGGATATGTACATACTTGCAAAATTCATATTCTCTGCAAATAAACACCACTTAATTTCACGGAAAAAACAATTTATCTGAAAATGCCTAATGACTTGTGTATTTATGAAATAAAATTACAATTTATTCAAAATGATCACATCAAATTATTTTAGTTTTACAAATATTATTTTATATATAATCTATAACTATTTCGGCTTATGCCTTCATCAGAATTATAGAGCATAAGCCAAAATAGATATCGACCATATATAAAATAATATTTGTAGAACTAAAATACTTTGATATTTCTCACCTTATTACAATATAGTACATTGAAGTAAATGTCAATTCAATCAATTATTTACTTTATTTGTATATGTTCACTTTTAGGGTGTTCACTGTCAATACTTGGTGGAAAGGCATTATATTAATAAAAACACAATAATACTTTGTACTTCATTCCACTTTATTTTGTATATGTGTTGAATTAATAGAATTTGTGTGTGTTATGTAGTCAAAATTATCATTAAATACTCAATTAACTGAAAATGATAGCAATTTTATTATTTATGTGTGAAAATGAAGACCGCACCGTCAAACACACCAGAATGATATATTTTTTGAATTGGCTTTTAGTATTGTTTGATTAAATTTTCAGAATTTCAGTTGATAGTTTTTTTAAAAGCATTTTATTATTCGTGTTAATTTGTAGATGAATGTGCGCGGACAGTAATACCGAAAAACATAATAACAATGACCCAAACATTCAATCGTAAATTTACAACAGCGAGTCAAGTAGGAATAAGTGGGTATCTCAATAATATCATTTGAATGTGAAAATGGATCTTAATTTTCATTTGATCTACCATCTGTAATCGGTGTCGTCAGTTACGTCTGAAACTCTCCAAAAATATTCTTGCTAATCCAGACTCACCCACCCTCTTACAGTTGACAACTATTTACCTACTTGTTATTATCATTCTACCCTCCGTGCATCTCTGGGCGTTATCGCGGTGCACGCCCCTGTGCTAGTCAGATGTTTTTATAACATTTCATTTCACGGTAAGGGAGGCTGTTTGGATTTTGCGTAACACAGCGTTGCTCAACTTGTGATATATTATAGATTGGCTTCATTTTGCGGCCTTTCACATTAATTACCCCGAGCGTACAAGTACTGAAATGCCATTTCAATAGATTTTATTCCTGCCGGAGCACATCTCATTATATAAAGGCAATAATGTAGGTCAGTTCCATATATGACTTCGAAATCAACTTATTTATCGACGTATTTTTCTTCTCTTTCCTTACAGACCGGTACAGTGTTCTCACTTTGGGGTATACTTTTTGAAGATGGGAGGTAAAACACTAAGCTTCTTCGTGAAGTTGATGTTAAAAAATCACTGGTATCTTTCTACTGTTTGTAAGATCGTTGATTTGATCATACTTGACGTGTTTTTTTTTACAATATCACTGAAAGAGCCACTTGGTATATACTAAACTATGTCGATACCTCAATTTGGCCGAAATTTACATAGCTTAGTTTATCTCCCATGTACAGTTTTACATCTACTATACAAACCGCTACTCCGACCAGTTGATTCAGTTTCGATCGCAATAAATATCCAACTATCGTGGAACCTATCCGCATGTGAAGCAGCGATTGATCTTAAAAATTGAAAGGAACAGGACAATTACAAAATATAGGTATATTAGCATATTGCTCTTATTTCTTTTTCACATCATCATGAGTTTGTTAATAATTGCCTTTATATAATGAGTCGCTTTGAAAATAATATATACATATATAGGCTTAGTATTTATTTTCTTCATATTTCGGTAAAATTTTCATCACGTTGTCAAACTACTTAGGCTTGAGATTATTTAAGAAATTAATATATAACCTAGTCTCGTGTGAAAACTATATATTTTTTATACAATTTATTATACGTTCATACGCAAGTAACATTGAGTGGTTACTTGTAGCCAAAGGTTGGGAATCTCCAACCTCCCCGCGTAACACATTTTCAGTTTAACGTCCTCACTTTATTTTCGTTGACGTGGCTGAGTATTTTTTTTCTTTTCTCAACGCTCTCGTAGGGGTGGATCAGTAAAGTTAATCCTTGCAGCAATTAATCATCTCGAAAATTTGTGGAGACACCTAGTCTCTCGTAGACGACACCCACAAGTTTGTATTTTTTAACGAGACTAAATATGATCAGTAGTGTTTATTTTGTCTTTAAAAAAGCTTAACTCATTCGCATCGGGGCATTTTTGCGAAATTTTGAAAAAAATTAGGTACTTTCGAAAAAAGGGTATAACTTTAAAACTATTTGACATTTAAAAAAACAATTTGGACACCGGTTGTACAACACTCTGTTGCATAATAATTTATATATTTTAGCCTGCTTTTATCAGTGATACTCAACTTTTGTATTTTTTAATATAGAAAATTGGGTATTTGCCATAGAATTATAAATTTCATCGAAAACGTAATAAATAACAAGCCAAATGTGTAAATACATGTGCTCCTGTTTATTTTATTTCAAAACAAAATTAGAAATCATAAAAGATTATTTTTAACCTATAATTGCTTATATTTCGGTGGCTTATTTTTTAAAGTTATATTTTAACTGTGCTGATTTTTTATCGCCGAAATCACCGAATAAAAAAAAATCTGTGCATATATTTTATTTTTTAAATGATGCATCAAACATTTATTACGTCATCTCAGTAGAGAATCTAAAACGTTTGTCGCATTGGGTGTACATATTTAAACGCGTCAGTCAAACCGGCGAAAATACTCGCATACGAGTCATCCGTAGCCAATGTGCTAAAATAACAATTGAATTAAATTTGAATATTTACTCACTTAACTAATCTGTGTATAATATGATGATGTTTTTTCCTTCATTCAAACTCTAATTCAGCTCGTTTCTGCCTATACTCAATGACATTAATTATGCAATAATAAAAAATGTGCAGTTCATATTCAACATTTTATTTATTATCACGCTTAAGCTTTATTTAACTGGTATATAAAAATTGATGTACATATACACGAATAAACGAACAAATATATTAAAATGATCGTAGAGCGAACTCGCATGAATTTCAATTATTTGGTAAGAAACGTTCGTTTTGTATTTATTATTAGATAGTCTTATTTTATAAATGTCTCTTGAATATACACCTAATCATTTTTTTTATACAGAGGATACCTTTCATGCAAAACGGCGTTGTAAAAAAAAACCGTGTTAAAAAAAGATTTATTAGATATATTATAGATTGGGTCCGTTACATTGAAACGTGCAAAAAAAAGTTATTTATAAAGAATTAGAAAAACTTATTAGGATGTTTTTCGTTGTTATTATATTATAAAAAGAAAAAAAATTCATGACGAAATCGCTCATCGTTTTCGTAAATATTTCATTCTTCTGTCGTTGAACTGGTGTAGCGAATATAACATTAATGCGATTTTACGATAATTATTTTTCTTGCTGCTTTCAATTTCACTTTTTTGGATTCGGCCCTGTTTGACGAAATGAGCGATCGCCGGTACTGTATCCCTCGCCTACAGTGAGGGTGAGCTGTCATTTTTTGTCTGAGCTTTTTTCCCACCCCCTCCGAGTTACGTCATTCCTTGTTTATTTGCACGAGTTCAGTGGTGCGGATTCGGTTGGATTCCCTTCCCTGTCTAGCTGTGTCCACGTGCGAAAAGCATCCACTCTGCCGACTATGCCACAGGTTAATGTGTTGGTAATGTTTCAATTATTTTACCATGAATACTCCATAAAAGTCGGCCGACAATTATTCGATAAATGATTCGACTTCATCGTAATAATTCAGGACAACCGATTATTATTTGACAACCATCGGTTATAAGCGAAATAGTTTTTTCTTGTCTAGGAGAAATTGATATTAATTATTTATCAACATTGTAAATATTTTGAAGATTTGAGATTATGTATATTTATTTAATGATGAGAAAGTTTCATTTTTTATTTAAATTTCTTATGCGAAATGATCTCGTGTGTAGTTTACGTAGGTATGAAAATATCGTGTACGCACAAAGTTGTTTTTTTTTACCCATTACTCAATGGTTTTAGAAATGTTAGTTTACTGCAAGGGTGGGTACACAATATTTTTTTTCAGTTGAATGCTACTTTAAAAGTTTTCATCTAAATATTTCACGGCGATCGACTTTGAATAAGAATTTTGTAAAAAAAAAATGCTGATTTTTTTTTTTCATAGTTATTAATAATTAAAATATTAAGCAAGATATCGACTAATATCTGCAAAAACAAAATATCTTTAATATTATTTTGGCGCTTTTTATATCCAGATATAGGGAATCAGCGATAAATGAAAGTATTTTTTTATTAATTCAAATAGTCGTAATTGGAATCCTCTAAATTTTACTTCGTGATCTAAAGGTTGAGAACCCTTGGTTTACTGAGTATATGACTTTATATGCATAAAAAAAGTGTAACATAAGAATTACCACAACATAAACAACCAGAATTCACAGATTAAAATAGATTATGGTTAGGTTTTACTTTATTCTTGTGGTTTATTGCATTTTCCTTAAATTTGTCGTCATCATCTGGAAATAGATTGCTTGTCTCGTATTTATTATGGGATTCCTTTATATATGTTATTATTTAATTGTACTGATTTTTTTATCATTAAGAAATTGTGCTTTAACTATAGTTTTTTATTTCAACGCTCTGTGACATAATTACTATACTTCGGTAAATCCTTTCATAAACTTCAGGTCAACCTTCTCAGTTAAATCTGGTCCCATAAAAGAACTAAATTATTCAGGGTAAAATGTAGTGTAAATCAGTGACTTGCATAGATTTCGGCACAATACCGCTGTCGCAGAATGTTCATTCATACATACACCCGCATTCTCAATATCAATTTGAAAATGTAAAAAAGGCTCTATGAAGTGGGGGTGCATAGCGGTGCACCACCTGGATGGACGCTGCGGGTGGGAGAAGGGTTACCTGTCGGCTCGGGGAGGGGAAATCCGTGATGGTGGGGGTGATTCTGCTCGCTTGAGCCTCATCGTACCAGTTTCATGCCTCTGTCGACGGCGCGAGGTCGTTCGTTTCTCGTCGTCTTCTTTTAACCTATCGCGCAATTTTTCAACGCGCGCTTTACTACGATTGCGTACTCTATTAAATAAAAAGACATTTTGTGAGTTAAGTGAATTAATAAACGTTAAGAAAAACTTCAATGTGAATCTAACAATTAAATTAATTTCGTGCGTTATTATTTATTTAAAATATCAGTTCAAACAGAGACTTAATTCTCGTAATCATTTGAACGAATATAATCGTAGTTGCTTATAAAATTCTTGGTATACGATATTGTGTGTTGACATTTGTTAGTCTCGAATGTTATGGAATTTATTGCTGTTTTTTCTTCAACGGTAAAAGTGTCGAATTTGTCTGGTGTAAAATAAACGCCACACGGTGCAAGGATATGCCGCACACTTTACACTCGGTTTTGATTTACAACTTTGCGCCGGTGAAAAGTTGGACAAAGTTGAGCGCGAGTGAGAGTCGACTGGCTTAGGCGTCGCGACGTCACCCACACGTGCCGCCTAAACGTGATTTATTACACCCCCAGCCCCCCCCGAACGGAAAACAATCGACCGTTTCGATAGAGAAATAATGTGACATACGCTCTACAGTGTAAACTATGCTTTATCTATCTATTCACGCGTCTTAAACAGAGGCGGACATGGTCAGAAAGGTCATTGAGATAAGACAATGCATAATTGCACTTCTATATGCATCGTTTAGAAGACAAATAATGAAACAGTAATTTAAATAAAATTTCTCGTTTGCGAGTAAGTCAAACAAATTCTTGTTTGTAGAGATTTTTTAATAGTTCAATACAATTTTATTGAAGAGCCAATCGCATTAAACTTATCGAAGTGTGCGATTTAGGGCGAACTTCGGACAGCACTTGTTGAATACATTCCTGCCCATATCGGATATCAAATCATTTCATTGGTTCCAGTGTGATACAAAATCGTTTGTACTTCTATGTACGAGCATTTTTTATGTGACGTGTCATATTTTTTTTTGCTTTTCGCATTAGATGGTGCTACGTCTTATCCCGGCCTGGAAAGTTGTCGATTTTGTGGTTGCTTTTTGCATTCCGAGCGAATGAACGATAGTACGTTGCAAACCGGATGTTTCGCGTGTGTGATTTTGTTCGGTTACAATAAAGAATAGTTTTTAATAAGAACATTTTCACAGAAATTAACTCGATGTGCAATTTTATATCGTGGACTGTGCCAACGGTAATGATTGAATTGTGAAACCAATTCTCAGATACACTCTGGTGTCATACTGAAAATCAAATCCATAATAATAGATCTTCTTATACATCTTAAGATGAGTAATTCAATTTTGGAAGAATTATTTTGCCGCTAACTAATATTTTAACTAAACAAGTTTGCAGTGGAAAAATACTCAGGATATATTTTCAAAGTTTTCTTGTAATTATTTTACTACCCGGAATTTTGTGCCAGTGGTCTCAATTATTACAATCATAGTGTTAGTAAACGATCTACGCTGGTGGCATGATATTGAGGCGAAGCCGTCATTCGTAGCGTGCCTTAGTAGGACATGGTTTTGTTGTGATCCACCTGCTCCGCGATGGATAACTTGACGATGTACTCGTACGCGGGCGGCGGGGGCGTTCAGGGAGGCGGTGGATACCTGCCTCCGGGACCCCCGCCGGGGTACCTGCCGCAGGGGCCCATGCCCTCGGCCTTACCGCCCATGCCGCCTGTATTGCCGCCCTCGATGCACCATCTCCCGCCACTTTCACCACACTCCAAAAGAAGAAGGTAAACTCTTGCTTTTATAACCAGTGAACTTCACTTTGGTCTATTTACAGACACTCTTGGTGACAAGTCATCAATCCTACTTATTAAACCGCTTAACATTATATTTTGATAGTAGGTATAAGTATCTAATTATAACAGTCGAATGCATATGTATCTCAATATGGTAAAATTAATATCATCTCTAAAGTGCACAATTTTCTTACAAGATGAAATGTTCGAATCATTATATGTTTATTGGATTGATATGTCGTATTTTGAATACGATGGTTAAATGGACAATGAAATTCTAAGAAAAACATGTCGACTGATTAATTATTATTATGTTGTCAAATTCAATGCAATGCAACGAGTAAAGTCAATTTCATATTATTCTCTTTCTCACTCTTCTCAAAATTAGATAAGTATGTTTTCTAGTACGACGTCTCGTCTCATTTTGACAGTAGAAATATAATGATAGTTGAAGAGGTAAATTAGAACCACAAATTATTTGATAACCGATTACTTGAATGTATTATAGTAGTGCCGCCGAACTATGAATAATGGGTTTCTGAGTATAATAGTTGATTTTATCTTATTATGTGTAGCGTTGTTGGTTTGCAATATTTTCCCGCAATGGGGAAAAAGTGAATTCCCATAACTGCTGCATTGGCCGAGACATACGTAATCTATCATTGAGTATTTTGACGTCGATGTTTACATGGCAAATCAAGCACAAAAACCGAGCATTGTTAGTAGAAACACCTTCGTTAGTATAACAGTTACTTGCAATCGGAATTTGCATTAAACTATAGCACGTTTTTATTGTTATTGTCCTTGAAGTTTTGCAACTACTGGTTAACCAACTGCATTTGCAGGAAAGGATAGATATACAAAATAATGCATACTTGATAATCGATAATAGTTGGTGCCAAGAATAAAATAAGAGCTTCAAATTATCTCCTCTGTTCACATCGGGCTTATGTACCAGTTTCCGAAATAGTCAGTTCTCTTGAGTACAATCGGGTTCTTCGGTCATTTATAAGGCAATCTGACTTTTACAAAAATATATTTTAATAAAACATCTAATTAATAATAATTGTAACCAGTGTTTAAATATTTTGCGACAAATATCGTAGCTAATAAAAAGATTAGTTGCTTCATCTTCAGACTGAATTACGAATTTATCATTTAATATTTTATGCCGCAAGTTTAATATCACAGAGAAAACTCCCAGTGGAAAATATATGATTTTTTACAATCTTACGGTTTTGTGACTTGTTATAATATTTTGATTGGTTTTATTTTTATGACTCCAAAGCATGAATCGCTTAGTTACAGAATTTATTTCACGCGATAAATATAATGAAATAATTATAATTGTGAGTAAACAATTGTCACATTAGCCCCAAGACGCAACGTTTTCGGAATAATTATAAACAAGTTTATCATCCACATATTGAATTTTGACACTAACACTGCAATTATAACCAACACTCTTAGCTTCTTAGTCCATGCCGGTTAGGTCAATTTGGTGCCCGTTCAAAATGTTTTTTCCCCTAATGTTTAATGGCAGTCTATCAAGAAGTGGGTTATTCAAATTACATGTAAATTTCTCCAATCCATTGTCAAACCGTGACCGATGAATACGACGGAAAAATTGCGGAATTTATTAAATTTGTTCACTTTTAGGGTGTTCACTGTCAATACTTGGTGGAAAGGCATTATATTAATAAAAACAATAATCCTTTGTACTTCATTCCACTTTATTAATAAAGTGGAATGAAGTACAAAGGATTATTGTTTTTATTAATATTAAATTTGTCCCTTGGAAAACTTAGCATACCATTAAATCTCCGCGTTTTAAAAAAATATCTATATATTAATAGCCGATAATGTCCGTCTGAGTGTAAGGACGTCCTCGACCTTCCAGTCTCCACTTTTTTAAATAAAATAAAATCTATAATAATCACTTTTTACTTTTCACTTTTCACAAATGTGTGCGTACTGATGTCATCGGGTCTTTTTCTTCTTTTACGAAATTTATTTGTTAGCGTATTTGAAAATTATTTGAATAAAATATATATACTACGAAAAATGATTGTTAGCAAACGTGAACATTATTCCAAAAATTCAATAATTTGCAATTTAAAAACTGCAGGGCTGTAGATATATGCGCCGAGGTCGATTTATGGTACTATGAAAAATGATTGTTAGCAAACTTGAACATTATTCCAAAGATTTAATAATTTACGAATATTCTGCTACTACGAAAAATGGTTGTTAGCAAACTTCAACATTATTCCAAAAATTAAATAATTTACGAAATTTCTGCTACTACGAAAAATGGTTGTGAAACTTTATTCCAAAAATTGAATATTTTACGAAATTTATGCTACTACGAAAAATGGTTGTTAGCAAACTTAAACATTATTCCAAATATTGAATAATTTACGAAATTTATGCTACTACGAAAAATGGTTGTTAGCAAACTTAAACATTATTCTAAAAATTAAATATTTTACGAAATTTCTGCTACTACGAAAAATGGTTGTTAGCAAACTTAAACTTTATTCCAAAAATTCAATAATTTACGAAATTTCTGCTCCTACGAAAAATGGTTGTTAGCAAACTTAAACTTTATACCAAAAATTGAATATTTTACGAAATTTATGCTACTACGAAAAATGGTTGTTAGCAAACTTGAACATTATTCCAAAAATTCAATAATTTACGAAATTCCTGCTACTACGAAAAATGGTTGTTAGCAAACTTGAACATTATTCCAAAAATTCAATAATTTACGAAATTTCTGCTCCTACGAAAAATGGTTGTCAGCAAACTTGAACATTATTCCAAAAATTCAATAATTTACGAAATTTCTGCTACTACGAAAAATGGTTGTTAGCAAACTTAAACTTTATACCAAAAATTGAATATTTTACGAAATTTAAGCTACTACGAAAAATGATTGTTAGCAAACTTGAACATTATTCCAAATATTAAATAATTTACGAAATTTCTGCTCCTACGAAAAATGGTTGTTAGCAAACTTGAACATTATTCCAAAAATTCAATAATTTACGAAATTTCTGCTACTACGAAAAATGGTTGTTAGCAAACTTAAACTTTATTCCAAAAATTCAATAATTTACGAAATTTCGGCTACTACGAAAAATGGTTGTTAGCAAATTTAAACTTTATTCCAAAAATTGAATATTTTACGAAATTTATGCTACTACGAAAAATGGTTGTTGGCAAACTTAAAAATTATTCCAA
Organism: Himalopsyche tibetana; assembly: GCA_030503985.1. Taxonomy (NCBI): domain Eukaryota; kingdom Metazoa; phylum Arthropoda; class Insecta; order Trichoptera; family Rhyacophilidae; genus Himalopsyche; species Himalopsyche tibetana. The sequence continues at coordinate 4,882,979 of JAPJYX010000014.1, forward strand.
AAATTAAATATTTTACGAAATTTATGCTACTACGAAAAATGGTTGTTAGCAAACTTTAAAAATTATTCCAAAAATTAAATATTTTACGAAATTTCTGCTCCTACGAAAAATGGTTGTTAGCAAACTTGAACTTTATTCCAAAAATTCAATTATTTACGAAATTTCGGCTACTACGAAAAATGGTTGTAAGCAAACTTAAACTTTATACCAAAAATTGAATATTTTACGAAATTTATGCTACTACGAAAAATGGTTGTTAGCAAACTTAAAAATTATTCCAAAAATTAAATATTTTACGAAATTTCTGCTCCTACGAAAAATGGTTGTTAGCAAACTTGAACATTATTCCAAAAATTCAATAATTTACGAAATTTCTGCTACTACGAAAAATGGTTGTTAGCAAACTTAAATATTATTCCAAAAATTAAATATTTTACGAAATTTCTGCTCCTACGAAAAATGGTTGTTAGCAAACTTGAACATTATTCCAAAAATTCAATAATTTACGAAATTTCTGCTACTACGAAAAATGGTTGTTAGCAAACTTGAACATTATTCCAAAAATTCAATAATTTACGAAATTTATGCTACTACGAAAAATGGTTGTTAGCAAACTTAAACTTTATTCCAAAAAATCAATAATTTACGAAATTTCTGCTACTACGAAAAATAGTTGGTCAGCAAACTTGAACATTATTCTAAAAATTAAGTAATTTCCGAAGTTTCTGCTACTACGAAAAATTGTTGTTAGCAAACTTAAACATTATTCCAAATATTAAATAATTTACGAAATTTCTGCTCCTACGAAAAATGGTTGTTAGCAAACTTGAACATTATTCCAAAAATTCAATAATTTACGAAATTTCTGCTACTACGAAAAATGGTTGTTAGCAAACTTAAACTTTATTCCAAAAAATCAATAATTTACGAAATTTCTGCTACTACGAAAAATAGTTGTCAGCAAACTTGAACATTATTCTAAAAATTAAGTAATTTCCGAAGTTTCTGCTACTACGAAAAATTGTTGTTAGCAAACTTAAACATTATTCCAAATATTAAATAATTTACGAAATTTCTGCTAACTATAAAAATAAAATAAATTAAAATAAAATAAAATAAAATAAAATAAAATAAAATAAAATAAAATAAAATAAAATAAAATAAGATAAAATAAAATAAAATAAAATAAAATAAAATAAAATAAAATAACATAAAATAAAATAAAATAAAATAAAATTAAATTAAATACCATAAAATAAAATAACATAAAATTAAATTAAATTAAATACTATGCAACAAAAATCTCACGTTGCTGAGCAACGGGCTTACAGCTAGTTTTTCATAAATTCTAAGCACCTTAATATATTTTTATTTTAAATCGTTTCAAACTTCCGTTTATTTAAACCGTTCAGTAAACGTTTTTTTCATGTCTATTCAAATATGGCTATACTTTCTCCTTCATTGTATAGTTTTTGATGTTTGTGTAGTTGCTTAACCGTGATCTAAAATAACTCTTTCTTTGCTTTTGTGTCATTTTGACTGCAGTGTATTTGTTAACTTTTACTTGCCGAGCTTTAAGATGTCGGGGAATATATTCGACAAACTTAGGTATCATAATAATTTTTCATAATACGCAATTAGACCGCGAAAATACTTTCCTCGATATTTTCACAATTGGTGAATCCGTGGCGAGCGCGATTGGGAGTTCATGCCATTTTGACTGACTATTGTATTTAAATTTATTTCAACCTAAGGAAAATATTAGTTGGGGTCCGTGGCGTAATGGTCAACGTCGCTGGCTTCCGTGACAGATGACACGGATTCAAGTCCTATTACGAACAGCATTTTTAATTCATTTAAATATTAGTCATGTCAGCCTCTCTCCTTCTACCCCTAGACTCTTTGAAAAGGAGTGATTGAGTAACGGAGTAACAAGCAGTTCTCGTAGAAAATCTCATGCTTAGATACTTCCATATGCTTCACATTGGGGGCGGACACAAATTTAAAAAAATACTTCCTGTATTTCGTTCGAATAATATTTTTGTTTTGATACGTATTAATATATTTATATCACCTCGATGTTAGTGTTTTTTCTCCGAATGTTCTCGGAAGTATTTATTAACACTTCTTTTACGGTCCTAAAAAATACTTCCGATACGTTGCTGGCCCTTTAGGAACCAAGTGAAAAACACGTTTTTTAAAAATATTCTTTCCCTACGTTTTTACCGTCCATCAAAGGGTGGTAAGTGTTAAAACATGTTTTTTCACTTGGTTCTCTAAGGGCCAGCAATATATCGGAAGTATTTTTTAGCACCGTAGGGAAAGTGTTAACTTGTTAAATGCTATTGAAATAATTTTACTGGGGGGTGCGTTGTTGCACCCTTTCATGGCATGACGATGTGTCAAGGTTGCAAGCTGAAAATGTCATCATTGCGATAGTGATTATGGCATTTGGATGTCGCATGAAATGTATCGCACCCAGCTGTGATAATAATGGGCAACGGAGGTGAGTCGTCGGCGGTTTAATTGCCCGGGCATGATTTCGTGTCACGTCGTCACACCCGCGTTCGCTTCCTCGCTGCCCCGTTACTTTTATAAGCATTATTATTATGAGATTGCATTATTATTACTGTATTTGCAAGGCCAGCGAACACGCTATGCCACTGTGCCTAATAAGCCAAGAACAACAGTTGTCTTGTCGCTTCAATTTCCGGTAAATCGCGCCAATTCTGTTATTATACCTGTGAATAATCACCATTTTCTGGCAGATTATGCGGTTGTTGGTGAAGAATGCCACTGAATAAGCAACCGTAACATGACGCTTTTTTCGACACTTATGTTTTAACTGTCCTAACATAAGTGATCCGTTGATAGCAGAGTTTGTAAGGATCCGAATTAATTTTTCAAAAAAAAACTTGCCCTGCGCTGTTTCATGAATTCCATTTAATCTAAGCTCTATCCAATTTTCAGATAGGGCAGAGATAGTATGACCACCATAGTTACCGAGTTAGCTGAGACTAAGACTTCTAGTGTGGGTAAATAATGGTTTAAAAAAAATCAACTCAAGCGGTACAGTTCAATATATAGAAATTTACAATTGAAAAACATATATGGTTAGTGGATTCGAACTAGGGCAACCAACCCCGGGATCCCGTTCAATTTTCTGATCCGAAATCCCGGGATTGATATGGCTGCGATCCCAGAATTTCGGGATTGAGAAATTTTGAGCAAATCCCGAAAATTGACGCGAAGTTGACAAATCGAGGTTTTCAAATTCCTCGGTGAGCAAATCCCAATCCCGGGATTGAAAAAAGGCTCCGGGATTGGATACCCTAATTCGAACCCCGGATCTGCAACGCAATGTCAGAATTACAGCATAAAGACAAAGCGATCGGCGTAATAAAAAACTATATTACACAGGTATAGGTATTAACTTTTTCTTGACATTCTTTTCTATACCTTATTTCGAAAACCTATGTAACTATGATCACTTTTAGGGTGTTCACTGTCAATACTTAGTGGAGAGGAATTATATTAATTAAAACAACTGTGTGGTCGAGTGGTCAACGTTGTTGGCTTCAGCTACGGAGGGCCCGGGTTCAAATCCCGGTACGGACAGTTTTATAACAGATTAAAATAACAAAGTATTTTAGCTCTACAGTTTTTAATAATTTTATTCGTTGATAGCTATTTCGGCTTACGCCATCGTCAGAACTATGTTTAAACTAATATTTTGCTCAGCTATATATACTGGCTCTGAAGAGATACACAATGCATCAAGTTATTCGCTCTAACATCCTAATTATAATTACAATATTACACTAATCAAAGAACGATTAACAATCTGGGTTTATTTCTTAATTATTAAAAACTGTAGAGCTAAAATACTTTGTTATTTTAATCTGTTATAAATGGAGTTCTACCAAGTAAATGCCAAATCAATTAATAGACAGTTTTATAAATTGATTTTTCAATCGATTTATGAATTTCTGTTCAAAGGCATGGATGTATGTAATGTCTTGAATTCCCCCCTCTCACCCATCCTATCCTATAAACGGGGCATATCGAGAGCGATTAGCTTACCACTAATCCTGTCCTAGCCCTATCCTTCTACCCCTACTCTCTTTGGAAAAAGAGAGGTTGAGCAACTGAGTAACAAGCAGTTCTCGTAGAAACACTTCTGTTGAGATAAACTCCATTAGGAGTCCATATGCTTCACATTGAGAGCGGACATGGTTAAAAAAAAAAAAAAAATATGCCTTTGTACTTTATTTCCACTAATGTCAGGGCCGGTTTCGCTCCTGGCGAGCATTGTCAACTGATAAGAAATATGATTTAACAGTACTGTGTATACAAAAAGAAATTGAAATGAAAAGGTGTAAATAACAATTGAAATTGAAAAGAATTTACACTTTTTTTTTCACTGCTTCCACCGCAGTTAAATTATCATTATGTTATTAACTTTAGTAATGTAGCATTTTATATCACTTTGTAAAAGTTTCCCAAATTTTAATTATGCTTAGAATTACCATCAGTCACAACTTTTAATTTATTAATCTTTGATGATTTTTTAATTATATGCTGTAGGTGTTAACATTTAAATTTTGTATAATTATATAATCACTTTTACTGTAATCTGTAAATTCTTTTCAATGTCAATTCGTGCGAAATATAAATCGATTTTATAATGGAGGCTGACTACTGATTTTTACCGGCTGAGTACTAGATTTTTTAGGCATTACATTATTTGGTACCTGTTTTATGTTGAATAACAGTGGAAAAAATATGTATTCATTAATCCAACATCTCTGTCGAAAAAACACTCGTCCAGTAACTAGCTGACTACCGGAACAATCGCCCTACATGTCGGTTTTCAATACAATAATATTTCATTAGGTTCTGAAATATTTGCGAGAAAAAAATCCTCGATTTAAAATGAAATCGGTCAGAATATGTATGCAAGATCTGTGTGGCGTGCGACTTGACGCTCTGTTTATTCACAGGAATGAATAATATGATGGAGGTCGCGCGTATTGACTTCCTCGCTACCGATGTGTTATAATTTGCCATTTCTGTAATTTTTCACTGGTTTGTAAATGCTTTACTTACATGCAGGTCAAGCGCCCTTCAAAACAATTAAATTTGGTTATTTTCTATTGCCAAATAGTATTTTATTGATGATTTTCGGGTACGTGGCGCAGTGATTAACGTTGTTGTCGTACGAACAGCATTTTTTCAATCTATCGATTTCTGTTCGAAGGCGATGTGTAAAAAAAATTCTTCCACATTTCCATTTCTAAAATAACGAGACGTTATTAGAGAAATTATCTGATCACTAGTCCTGTCTTAGCCCTATCTTTTCTATCCATACTCTCTTCGAAAAAAGGAGAAGTTGAGCATCTGGATAACAAGCAGTTATCTTAGAAACCTTCATTAAGAGGACATCTACTGCTCCGCGTTAAGAGCGGATATGGATAAAAAAATATTGTATCATAACTTTTAGTGTTTTTTTTCAAATTTGTCTTCAAATGAGATGGGTACATATTTTTAAAAATACATCTTAATGCTCAATATGCTTCTCAAAAAGTCGAAACACGTGACACAATCAGTGAAATAACGACGCTATCAAATTTAATCTACAGTGAATTTCTACAAGGCTTCCGGCAAATCCATCGAAAATATTAATAACCTTCAATTTTGTAATCATTTTTAAATTATTATATTCAGTATTCGTTGGGGGTTTTTCTTCATTGTTTTTTCTATACAAACCTTTACAAATCTGACAGAATATTCGTGTATACTATAGGTACTTGGCTGGAAGTAATGCGGGGGAGGGAAAATAAAGCCAGATCTCTTCCCACCCTAGAAGTAATAAAAAATTAACAGGAAACTGATAATTTTCCTTCGTGTATATGCTCCGCACAATTTCATTAGGCAAATCTTGCACGTGAAAGTTTGCAAGGAACTCCATGTTTTTGCAACCGTCTTTGAATTCATGAGTAAGTCAAGTCTTATATTTGTTTGTGCTTATGTTTGGATCAACAATAATTCGCTCATTGAAGTGGTTATGTTGGCTTTATCCAGTTATCAATGTGGCAGAGTTAGGCCTGCGCTGGGCGTACCCGCATCAAGCGTCCGCCCACCGGCCGATCGCTCTCCGGGGGGCGGGGCATCTCCACATAATTAAAAACACCGCGAGATGCCTCTGTTACCTACCTGCCGATCCACTAAATACTGTTATTACGTATTTATTACCTATCAATTAAATCTACTGAAGTTATCAGGTAATCGTGAGAATCGTATAGAGAATGGGGCGCGTGCAAATTTTCTTTCCGTATTACGGTCGTAGCATATCTGCAATTCGCAGCCTTATCTAATTGAAGAGTGACATTCCAAAACGTATTTAGTGAAAAACGAAACATGTCCATGCTTTGATGGCGTCAAATATATGAACTATAAAGTTTATTTTAGACTGGTTCCAGGATCCAGTGGTTCTGTATTTAAAATCGCGTGCGACATAAATTGATAGAGATTATGCCTTAAGTCTAGGGATAGCGATACCAATTGCAAATATCAGTACCGGTGTTTAAAAAAATGTTAAAATATTGCCAAAAATGACGACCAATACCTGGAGAATATCAAACTCATTATTTCACGTAAAACACGATTTAAAAAACAAAAACATCTTAAACGGACGATTTGCATAAATGATTTTCATAAGTAGCTTACGTTTTCTCAACACTCGGGTACCGAAACGTCGAAAACAGGATCTAGGATCGGTGGGGTACAAAGTGACCCCCAGCCAAATTGCTCTCCTGTATTAAATTTACCCTAGTTTCCGCAATTGAATAAGCTCCGTGAGAAATTCTACTCCCGCATACCTACGCTAATTTTCAAGAGTCCAGCACCGGATTCGTTTCCTATCGGGATATTTTCTCACCGATGCCGTCCGCCCGCATATCTCGTTTCTGGTTCCCTTTTTTGTGTACACATGCATGTGCACTAGGGATTCCAACTCGAATATCCGGATATATCCGGCCCTTTTTAACTATTCGATATCCGGATATTTGGAGAAATATCCGGATAGTATTCGTTATAATTTTTCATGAAATATTTTACAAAATCGACGAAAGATGATATGAATGCTGGGGTATTTACTACCTGGGAGAAACTATTACTTAGGAGTAGGGTTTTCTTTACCTTCCCCAAAATCTTGTTATCTTAAAACTTAAAAGTTCGACGAATCGGCCCGGACCCAAAATTTCATTAATTGAAGAAATGTCGTTGCAGTAATCTAATGGAGCTGCAAATTTTCAATATTTTAATATGATGGAATAGTATTGCAATGTGTATTGTCTCTATCTAAGGCATTACAGAAGTGGGAAAGGATTTAGTCAGGATCAGTTGATCGTGAAACATCGTCAATTGCGTGCGAGTTCTACAATTCATCACTGAAAACCAAGCAATCGAGACCACTGTCGACATATTGAAATTTTAATAATTTTGTATAAAATCTTAGCCATGTCAAGACGCTCGGAAGTATGGACTCATTTTATGAGAAAATATAATAAATGCAACTTGCAACATGAAATGCGTAATTCTATTTTATCTCTCGCGGAAACTGACGACAATACAAATAATCTGATAAAAGATTTTAAATACTTAGATCAATTTAAAAAAAGGTCGGAAAAGTTGGACGTGTTGTTCAAAACACTTCTAACAATAAAATCAACAGCAACGGAACGAGTATTTTCAACAGCAGGACAAATTAAAACTAAAATAAGATATATTTGATGCTCTCTTTTTTTTAAAATACGAATTGTTAAAATCTGAATAAATGACTTGTATTACAAATGAACTCGTTTTTAATGTATTATTTTAGTACATAAATTTATATATGTAGTAATGTTTTGTTATTTTCATACTTACTGAAACTATCCGGATATATCCGGATAGTTTCAGTTTTACTATTCGATATCCGGATAGTTGAAAATGACGAATAGTTGAAACCTCTAATGTGCACCCCTTTTAACGAGTTGGGTATTTCATTCTATTCAATCGACAGTTACGCCCAGTTGTATTGGTAGATTTTTAAAATTGTTTTTTATTTCTCACTTGTTTGTATGCTAGAGACAAGCTGCAAAATTACGATACAGATGTTTTTTTACATTGCTTTTGTCGGCTGGCACGTGCGATTCGTGCAACAGATTACACAATCTATTGCTGAATGCGACTCTGCGTCTACCTCTTATCCTAACGATATTTATCATGCGAAATACTTACTTCCGTATATTGGTGGTACAATTGATGGTTTTTAGTTTATCGTACAAGTGCTGCACTGTGTAATATATATTTTTCTATGTGTTACCTTGACCGCTCTCGATGTGTAACATATGGAGTGTTTCTACGAGAACTGCTTGTTACTCAGTTGCTCAACCTCACTTTTTTTTGAGAGGGTAGCAATAGCAGGATAAGACTAGGGCAAAACTAGTGGTTAGCCAATCGCTCTTGAAGCCCCATTTTTAGAATATGGTGGGCGGGAAGGAGGAATTCGAGACATTATATACATCCATGTCTTGGGACAGAAATTCATAAATCGATTTATAAAACTGTCATTTCTGGGCTTCGAACCATTGACCTATGTAACCGAAGCCAACGACGTTGACCACTCGACCACACAGGCGGCGTAATTTTGATAGATATTTTTTTGAATTTATTGGTATTTTACCTGTTTTAAACTTTTTCCACTCGTATCTGTAAATAATTTTTATTTAAAAAAAATGCACTTTCTGTCAAAAAATATCGCAGTGCTGTTATTTCTAGCACCTTTCATATGGCAGTGATTTTTTAATGACTATAAAATCCATCGTTTCTTTCAAATTTTCCTTTCTATTATTTCTCAGTATTCAATTATTCAATTGTGACTTTATACTGTTGCGTTTAAATATGCATTTCGTCCAATTCTTTCATATATTCAAGACATAGATAGAAAAAAATACATCACATAAGAATTAATAATAATGTCCGATAGAAAAAATGTGTTTTTGCTAAACGGATACATGCAACAAACTGAGATATACCAGATGAAAAATTGATATCCTTTTTGCTACTTGCCGTCTTTTGCCAGCACAGCACGGTGATTATGTTATTTTCGATGGATTTGCCGGTAATTTTTCTCTATTTTGACAGTAAGTAAGTTTATAATTAATTCATCGCTAATACCTATACCTGTTTGAATTTCCGCGTAAAGTGATGGCGTGCGGTGCCACCGGTCGGTCTCCCTCGCATAGACTTAGTTTCGCTCTTGCCCACAGAAGTTTTCAAAAGCCGATCAGTCTCAATTACGGAAATGAACCCAGAGCCGGTCACGCTTCAGATTTCCTCCTCCAAATGGGGGGTTTTTACACATGTTATTACGAGTCTTGTTTATTTGTACTTTGGATAATCAATTGGACATACGCGTATTTAAATTTTAATTTTAATTGTAACCCAAATTTAAAAAAAATATATATTTTATTCAATCACTATTCTGAAAATATTTCTATCTATTTCAGTACCACTTAAATTTTCGTGCGAATATTTTCTAATGAGTAGTCTCAGAATGTTTTTTTTTTTTAATGAATTCGGTCCTTTAGTAAGACGACGCTTTATCCTCCACATATCGAAAACATCAAAGTAATAGCGATGTTCCTTCAGCAATATCCGTCTTAACCATTCTTAGTGGGAGTGTCGCCGAATGGTCAATTTCCAGACATTTTTAATTGTAACACCTTGCACCACGTTAGATAAGGACTGTGCTTCATATTTTAAATAAAATATAATATTATCTCAACGCTCTATATTTTGTATTCGCTGGTGAAGAAATATTAAAAATTAAACCTGCGCATAGAAGAAAACTTTTTCGAAAGCATGTCTCGTAAATTGCTTTCATTCCACAAGCTTATCTACCCGATAGTTCTAATTGCACCGTGTTTTAATTCGCTTATTTTGTCCCTTGTTTGAGGGAAAAGTTGCGGAAAACAGACTGCCGACGTTTCTTTTTTTTTACTAGGAAAATTAGAGAAATAAGTGGCGTGCACGCGTGGACGAGCAGGAGTACTTGTCATGTTTACTCAGAAACGTACGACTCAACTCACACGCAACTTTCAGTCACCCTTGTTAATTTAACATACGCCACTGGGGTTAGTTGTACAAGTTTTAAGTATTATCAAACATAAAATTATTTTATATCTAAACGAATGAAATTAAATGCTCCCATTTGATTTATGTTCGCAGTTACCTTCAACCATACCGGATTATTTTTTAGCTTAAATTGTGTATAAATAGTCTGCATAAATATAACACGCATGAAATTTGTCTCTATTAAAAATATAATACATAATAGGTTATTTTTTATTAAGTGATTTGGCATTTACTTGGTAGAACTCCATTATAACAGATTAAGATAAGAAACCGAAATAGCTATCTATCAACGCATAAAATTATTAAAAACTGTAGATCTAAAATACTTTGATATTTTTAATCTGTTGTTAGATTATTTTTTAATGTACATGTACATTGAAACATTGTTTTCATACTTCTAGACCAAATTTGACAGTACTAATAGTTGCCGGGGTTGTACATGGTTTATTATTCTTACTTCTTGATCATACGAGAGCAGGGCTCGCAAACTCAGGGCGTGCCCGAGTCACACGTCTGAAAACTTTACTGTCACGTAAGCGATTCATAAATTTAATATTTTGCAGTTTTTTTAAAACTCTTATGGTAGGAACGGTTCGGTGATTCTTCCGAACAAGATTCTTCTGAACACGAATTCTCCGAACAAAAATACTTCGTACACCGAATCTTCCGAAAACATAACCATCCGGACATAGAATACTCCGTACATTTAAATTCTTTTATGGATTTTTTTAAAAATTAATAACAATAGTCTTAAGTTTAAATTAGATATGTTTAAAATTTAATATACAATCTGTATGAAAGCCAATGTATGTTTTTTTGTACGCAATTTTTTTTTCTATTTTTATATCTCACGTGATAAAATAAATTGGCGGTCGCTGTCCATATTTACGCTTTGAATTCAATGTTTTGCATTTCACAGTGAATCTCCAAACCCCGGTATTGGTATTTAGACAATCACGGGATTACGGGATCCCGAGATTGGAAGCCTTCGTTCGTGAACAAGAGATGCGCCTTAGCCCCCCTCCCGGTGTTTCCGTGGCGATTGAAATAGCCGCGGGATAACTCCTTGTGACAAGCTCGTTTCCTTGATACTCTCACTTGTCTTTCGTTATAATATCGTCGAAATAACTTCACTTTTTCATGCTGTCTTTAATTCTGAATATACATCGCGATATATTCGAAGATTGTTTACAAGCTTAAAGCATTTTTCTCTTTTCCTTCGGGGCCGAGTTAATAATCCTGAAATTCTCATGACTATTAATTTACATGCTCCCAATATATTCTTAGGTGGGCGAAACTATGAGGAAAAACTTATACCTCGCTTAGGAGGTATGAGTCAACAGTTCCTAGGGCCGTTCGATTGATCAACTCATTGCCTAGAGAAGTGGACATTTTTAGTGATAGTATTTGTGAACTGTTTGTTAAATTTGACTATTTTATTTCTTGATTTTGTGTGTTGATTTTTATGTATTATGTAGTTTTATTTTATATTTTTCAAGTACATGGCGAATTGGCGTCAGCTGTTATGTCATGTACTATAATTTTATTTTTAACAATAAATAAATAGTGTCTCATGTATGGCATCCGACCAACTATTTTTGTCTTTCAATAATCAATGAAATACCGTATGTCATTCAGAAATAATAATACGTATGGACTTCATTATTGATATTGAGACCGTTGTTTGATTGATATGTCAAATAAATCATTCTGTTTTCGTATCATTAATTCATATTTAATCTATTGTGCCGTAATGGGCATCTTGCAACAACAGTGCGCAGATGAATATTCTATTTGTGCCTTAGTGGGATCGATATTCCATATATTGAGCTAGCCAGATTCATCACGTATATTATGTACGTACAATATGTGTTTACGTCATAAACCAATCTTAAATGTGGACCGAGGATGAGTACGAGATACGTCGTCGGTACATTTGCAATCGTGTGTTTAATATGCCTTGATTACACACATCAGATCAGGCAGCTCGCCGCTCTAGCCCGGCCATGTTATTAACGTCGAATAAAATCTGTTGAATTTCGCTTTCGAAATGAAGTTATCGAATAGTATCGACGGATACTACTCTACATAATGACCGACTGTGGGACCGTTAGCAAAACGTGCCGGCTTCTAATGTGAGACGTTAAATATATGTTGGGCTTTTGATTTTAAACATTACCTAAAATTGCTCGCCATTTCTAGTGTAGGTGTTCCTGTATTGAAACAATGTCGATATCTATAAGAGAGATAACCAATCATCATTTTTATTCGAGTTAAGTATTTATATCTCGAACTTTAGCTGTATTATATATTAGAGGTCTGCACGGGCCAAAATTTGATAAAAGTACCAGGGCTCAGTACGATCCGGACTCGACCACACGTTACCCGAACCCGACGCGAAGCCTAGATTCATTTTTAATATACACTAATATTTGATATTTTACTGAACTGTTAATTATAAAAGCAAGCTTAACAACTCACCAAACAGATATCTACTATATATATTACACAAATACATTTCAAATAAGTTCAAATTATTGGTTTATCGCGTTGATAAAAACATAGTAAAATGTCAATTGGCATCCTTGCCTTCCAAGTCAACCGCATTAATTACGCCAAAATCTACGTAACAATCGTACTCGTCCACGTGGAATATGTTGACATCCAACGCAATACCTATACAATGAAAAAATACACAATTCATGTCCACGATTGATCAAACAAATCATTAGGTATATAACGTTGGACATTAGATAATCCTTGATAACAAGTGTGAAGCATGAAGAGGTACTAATCATGCGTTGCCATGCATACCTAGATTTAACGTATAGATTTCGTTACGTTGCTTGAAAAAATCGCTTGAAATTGTGCAGTGTTTTATGTATCTCTTTAGGCGTTGTTTACCTCAGTACAATGATATTAGAATTCAATAATCGTACACGGGTGAAGTGTATTTCATATTAATCTACGTTTTAAATGCTGGATTATTGTTCCATTGTTACGGATATCAATCAATCTTTAATTGAGTCTAAATACATTGCATCGCCTGTGACGCTCACATATTTGTTAAACAACCAATAACAGAGCTTAATAATTCCCATCAGTGTATCATTGTAAACATACAAACAAGCCAAATATAGTCCTTCTATTTGTACGAAATCCCTGTCGGATTTTCCGGACGTACACGCGCGTTCGCTTATATTGATTGATCCACAGGCAAGTCGTCGCCGTGTTCTTGTAACTTTTTCGTATTAATTCCTGTATCTGATTTGATTTTTTTTTGTTATCAAAGTATTCAAATATGAAATTGTAATCGAGTTCATGGAAGGATTTTATCCCAGGCATCTGGCAGACAGTATTTTTGTTCAGTACAGTGTTGTTGAAATATTATGTAATTAAACATTGTAGATTGTTAAAATCAATACATAATACCATGCAGCTAATGGTGATTTGGGTATCCAATCCCGGAGCCTTTTTTTTAATCCCGGAATTTCGGGATTGATTAATTAAATGCTAAAAAATTCTCAATCCCGAAATCCCAGGATCGCGACCATGTCAATCCCGGGATTTCGGGATCAGAAAATTGAACGGGATCCCGGGATTGGATGTCCTAATAGTGATGTGTAGGTCATTTATTTTTTGAAAATAGAGATACGTTTGGGTAATTCAACATATAGTTGCAATAGCAGTATATTTTTTGCCTTAAAAGTCGCAGTAATTGTACAAACGAAACGCATTTTTTTGTGAAACATAAACAAAAGTGAGATGACAGAAATAATATTTCGAGAAAACAACCATTTTTTCATTTACAAATGGGAGACATCTAAGATATAATATATGAACGTAAGCTATATGTAAGCTTTGTTAACAATTAACACTGCTAGCTGATCATTTATTTCTATGAAAACGATGTTGTTTTCAAATACATTTTCATTTAAAAATTAATTTAATAACTTTGTCATTTCACTGATTGTGACACCTGTTTCACCTGTTTCAAAATTATCTCCAGGCAAACTATCGTAAGGCTGTTCATTCATAAAGTAAACATTGATTCTTATATATATATATATTTTACGCAAAAAACTTATATTTTATGTTATTATTTTTACAAAAAAGTAAATACACTACAACACTGGTGTAATATCTGTTACGTATTTTTAATATTTTTTTAATTGTTCAAATCAAATATAGTAAATAATCGAACATAAATAAATAATGTTTATAAATGAAAAAAAACCGAACTGGATTAGCGAACTGTCGAGGGCAATATATTTGTAACCCGGTGATAATATCATCCCTCGACCACAGTGCAGGTGTAGTCGGCCACCGTTTGTCTGTGGGGGAGGGCTGCGAGGGTGTTCGGCTAAGCTCTCGCGATTTACGGTATACTAATGAGCCCTTTATCAGCCCATCGCGGCACGTAAACCAGATTTGCGGCCGCCATCGGCCATACGTCGTGCTCTCGTGCCAGCGGAAAACAACCGTTTCAAACTTTGATTGTTTCGTCCTTCCCGATTGATAAAGTAAACGGTATGTGGGTAAAACGTTAGATATTCTGACCATTTGAAGTTTATTTCGTCTATATAGAGAATTAATGTTAACTCATAACACAGTGTTGCAAATTGTATGTAAAATTAAGTATATGTAATTGATTTTATAGCGTCACTTCTTTTTCCAAACTTTTAAAAATATCCACACACCTGAGTGTCAGGATTTCCTTGAGTAAACGTACCTTCATTTTTTCATACACAAAAAGTTTCTGATATTCTAAATAGAGTTTTATATTATTTTAGAATGCTCACTTTAATACATTTCAGTTTTATCATTAAGGTGACGCAATATTTCGAAGCCTTTACACTTAAACCATTCACATATATATATATTATAATATTTTTTGTTTTACGTTGAGAAATTACAAATTAAACAGTGATTATTTTCACATAACAGATCAATATTTTTTTTATTATATAAGCAAACAAACGATCAGTGAGGCAACGCACTAACTTATTAATTGAACATTTAATCGTTTTCTGTGCATCTTTGCATTTAATTTTTAAGTATTATTAATAAATGAGGTGCCCATGGGAATAGTGTTTATACGTTCCTGTAAACCTTTCTATGTATTTGCACTATTTTTCAGATTGCCGAGATGGTTAAAACAAATACTAGCCATTGGAGATTTTCGGACCACAATGATGATTTTTTTTTATTTCCGAATTCTGATAAAATTTATGGAGATGCAGATACCCGCCTCCTCCTTACTCGCGAATATGATGAATTTGTATCGTATATGTTTTTGTAATTTCACATAACTTATACTTAAACATTCTTTTTGATATGTTTTGAGCTCATCTGTGTATTGGTAAATAACCTTGTGATATTTGGGCATGGATGACATGTGATATTGTCTTCGTGTAATCCGTATTTGACCACTGTCAGTTGCATATTAAATCCTTCTGTGATAATTATGTATAATACATGCAGAGAGAACAACCATTTCTGATAGCCATGATTGCATAACTATGTCATTACATTCAGTTTGATATATTATAGCTCATTTCAATAGCAAGTTGTATATGTGTTAAGATTATTGATGCGAATATATTATGATAGTGATTGTTTCCATTCCATGTGAGCACATCGATAGGCAACACAACTTCATCTTTTATATCTATTTATCATGTACTGTAAATATATATCGTTTCATAATTACTTCAGAGTATTCAAATGACTTAATTTTTTTTTCTAATTTTTCACTTTAGTACTATCACAATCCCAGGATTTCGCGATCACAAAATTGGACAAAATCCCGGGATTGGAGGCCTTAAATGATACCACCCCCCCCCCCCCCACGCTACCATTTGGTGATCCGAGTTCAAAATAATGTCATACGTTATTTTTTCTGACATTTTCAATACTTAATTTGAATGACGAAATTTTATGAATGTTTTGTAGTCTACTAGTGCAGACTCGATCAACCAATTTATGCGAGCGAAAATCAATGTTGATTTATTGATTATGTTCCTTTTGACAAATGTTTAAACGCGTTATGCCAACATCCAATCTTAAAATCACGATCGGCTACTTTATGTTCAATTTCGTTCATGCTTACTTATTACCTTTATTTACTGTGCGGAATCAATCAATCAATCGATTGTCGGTCGCGAAATAAGTGTATGACGGGAAAAGTGATTTGTAACTCGCAGACTTGATGTTATTTGTCGATCAGCTTTCCGATTATTTCGATCAATAATTGCTAACCCGTAAATTTATTTTTATGAAATATTCTGCCACTCTTAATTTAACCTGCTTTAAATGAATAATCTGTATTTTTACATGTATTCAAATCATATTCCCTGATTTATTAGTGTGTAATTAGAACAAATAGGTCACGGGTTTGAATCCCAATACGTAACATTTTTATATATTGATTTTTCAATCAATTTAAGGATTTCTGTTCGAAGGCATGGATGTATGTCATGTCTTGAATTCCCCTTCCCACCCATCCTATCCTAAAAAAACGGGGCGTAGCAAAAGTGTTAAGCTAATCACTCGTCCTGTCTTAGCTCGATCTCCATATTCCTTCTCTCTAAGAGAGATTGAGCAACTGAGTAACAGCCAATTCTCGCAGAAACTCTTCTCTTGAGACAAACTTTAGTAGGAATCCATATGCTCCACATTGGGAGAAGACGTGACGAGAGCAAAAATGTTTTTGAACTTGTCTTCATATTGCGAGTGATTAACTGATAACTATTTGCATAATATCAAATAATACAACCCTATATGTAAAATACATTATTGTTGTTTCATTAGAAAAATTGTGAATAACACATACGTGTCCCAAATTTTACTTGTGGTATCGGTGAAACTTGCAGCCATGAATGACTGTAATCTAACCAAGTTTGTAAACAGTAAAATTGGTGTACAATAATATTATGAAGTTAGTATTTGTCAATAATTTCATATTAAAAATCATACTTGTTTTTGTTATAATTGAAGGAAAAAAGTACTATAAAACTGTTCTATGAAAAATGTCACTTAAAGAAAAATTGATTCAACTGATACTAAAAATATATAATATTGGTACATTTCCCCAGTAATGTAGATCGTTTATTGAGAGTGTATACGCCGATTAACTTTTGCAAGATGCTGCTAAAAGCTCTCACACAGCTTTTATAAAGTGATAAGCAAATACTCAAGTAATACATTAAACGGGTTTACGTTATGTCTGATGAAAATTAATAATCATCGTAAAGTCCTCGACTGCTTCGCAATAAACCGCTAGCTGTATTTTTAATTTACAAGGATTCAACTTTCACAGGCGGGGGAGATCTCGCCTAGGGTCGCTGTTTACTCTTCAGGTCTGAGCTTTATATGATCGTCAATGGGCGTCAATCATCCGCCTTCCATTTATCTCATAATCTATTACGATTATATTTATGTTACCATGGGACTATGACGTATCATGAATCTATTAAAAAACTCATTTGCTACACTTACTAAATTTGTATGTCATGTATTATATATTGTGGGGGAGGAAGATTCGACTCGCTAAGTAAAGTAGTACTATGTTAGGACCAGGCAATATTTAGATGGTGGGTTTAATTTCAAAGTATATATATGAGTGAAAATTCGAAAACAATTTGCCTGCATTCATTAATTTTTGATTGAATTAAATTTAGTTTATTTGTTCAATTCTTGATACTAATATCTTCTGTAAATATTGGGGCGTGGTATGATAATATATATTTTTTTTATTATTAATTCTTAATGAATATTTTCCAGAGTGCAAAAAATTGAACAAGTAGCGTATTAACTAAAGAGTTTCTCGATCACATCACTAAACTCACGCCAGATATAGTGTAATATTATTTAGTATCAGCTGCAATATAATTGTATCGCTACTAGATGTGAAACCCGGGTATTTATATGAATTTATTTAATTTTTTTCTGGCCAAACCAGTGACGACTTTAAAATAAAGTTACTTTTTTTCATACAATATAATATCGCTCATTTCATTTGCCTAGAATGTTTGTTTTGATAATTCACTCGATCGATTCATCAAAAACCTACGGCATTCAATAGTTTAGGAGACTGAGTAACATAAAATACGTTTGTTTTTATCGTGTGATTCATTTATCATTTGATGACGGTTGACGTATTTACACGTCTGATAAAACTGGTTCCACTGTTTCGCGTGACATTTACGTTTGGACGTATCTCTCAAGTCAGACATTTCGTCGTATTACGGTATTACACGAACGCAACTATCGCTACTAAAAACAGACGTCAAGTTGTGATAGACGTTAGGGATTTCCCTTTTTTAATTGTTATACTTTTTCTTTTTATTATGTTTTATAAATAGCTGAAATGTAATAAATTTATCGGTAAAGCAATACGGGTATTTCAAAACTGCATGATCAAAGGTAAATTTTTATTTTTGTTTATTTGGACAGGTAAAACCATTCAATACTAGAATTATTTTTCTAGTGCTGAATAGTTGTATCTGATTTCTTTTGAAATTAATTTGCCATAATTAATAGACATACTATTATATTCCACTTTTTAACTCACCATACTTAGCAATGAAGCATAGGAAATATAAAAAGGCAAAAAGATCCTAATGTAAAATAAAATGGAACATTTTTAGTGAACGTGTATTTTAATTTTATATTGTTATTCAACCAAGGCTTTACAGTAAACAGTAATTTAACAAGTTAAATATGTTCATTTTCATCTTAGTAAATTTTAATTGCTGAATTATTAGATGACAATAAAGCAAGGCAGGAAAATATAAGTCTTTTATCTCTCTCAATAGTCTTTGTTGATTGTTTTCTTAATAAAATTTGTATTTTTAGATAGGTAGTGTTTATTTTTCAAATTACCTTCAGGTCTCCTTTGAATAAATTGAGCAGCTAAATTTAAATCCATTCCTGTCGTAACGGCCGAGATGCCTATATCTATTTCAGAGTTATTTCCTAGTAGGGACCTACGCATAAAAACAATGTTTCCAGATTTACAGGTCAGGTCGCTCACATTTCCTTGAAAATTCTTGAACGTTCACGATTTCCTTCCGCAAAATTTAGCAACACTCCTCGTAATGTCGTTGTATTATTCATTTTGTTGTTCTTTCATTCATTAAAACAATACAAAAAATCGTTTAAAATTTAATTGCAAATTTATATTTTTCCAAATAAAGAAAGTAAAATAGCGAAGTACTTGTGTATCACGTTTCATAAGATTTCGTGTGGGATCTGTGATCTGGATCGATCAAACACTTTTTATTTTAATATTTATATATTTTTTAGAGTCAATCATGTGAATAAATAAAATAATAACACGACAAGCTAAACATCTGGCAGTCGAATTGAAATTTAAAACTATCTCTGGAATTCGGTTAAACCCCCGCTAGAAGCAATTTATGGAGACCTAATTTTTAAAAATTGCATCAATTTACATTTGGTAAATATATAGCTCGCAAAAAATAATTTTGGAGGTACGCCAAATTTGATGTTCAACTATGCACTCTAAGTAGTCTATTTGTGTTATTCTTAGAATTACATCTCAAAACATTGAAGTGAGTCATTGTTTTAGTATTAAAAGTAACTTGGCTTTTGCTAGGTGAAAAATTCCACAGGTAAATAAATAGCTTGTGAATGAGGATATCCCGGCAATAGGAGCTTTGTTATATGACACCCCTCGAGGCGAGAGTACGGAGCCTTTCAAACTAAACACGTACGACTATCATTGTTGGATTGTTTGTTTTCAACAAGTCTGTCGGTGGATTTTCTTGCGGATTAATATTACGTCAATTTTCCTAATAGGATTATTGTTCCATGCCAACAATTACTTTGAAATGTTATACTTGTGAATTATTTATTACATTGCATAATATTCTGTATAATTTTATTAAAATTATATAATTTAAATAGTGATAAATATTGTGATTTTTAAGATATAAGCTAGAAAAAATAATCCGTATTTGATTATTGATAATCAATACCGCGCTTATCAATCATAGTGATATTCTTGATAAATGATCTATTTTTTACTTTTTATCATTTATATAGGGCACACAAATCTTTTTTTCATTATGAATGCATAAGAACAACATTCTTTTTTTAACATTTACTTTTACATGTACAGAAAAGTTGGTGTTTCGCTTTAAAAACACTAATGTCATTGAACAAAAAAAAAAGTGTTTCTTATAATAAATTTTATTATTTCTGAAAGATTTCATTTCCATTCTCCGTTAAAAAATTACAGCTATCTTAAATCTGACATTGATTTTGTGAGAGGTTTGTTTCTGGAATGTTCTCATGACAAAAAGGTAAATGGTATCAGTGGATTTCAGGGATTTCTTGGCTTACCTACATAACGCAAACTCACCTTCGTCACATCTACTTACGTTTCTTTTCGCCGGGTCGCCCACAGTCGTAAATTATCATTATTCCGTATTGAAGTTTGATGTTTTACTGCTTTCGGAGAAAGGTCGCTCGGCCTGGCGGGGAATCCTTTGTTCCCCGGGACGCGGGACACCTTTTGCACCTCCCGCAGACAGGTAGACGCTGTTGGCCGAGAGAAAGTATCAATTCGACGCCCGTCCGCTACTCGAGGCGAACATTAGTGGACGAGTAATATATTTGCGACGTGTTCGGACCTAGGGTGAAGACAATAATGTGTGCGTGATCTGGTCGTCAGTCTATTTGCGAATTTAAAATCATCAACACAAATGTCTACCGTATAAGCTAATAATCCTTACGAATGTCTCTATCCAGCTGGACAACGTTTTTTTTTAATAATGCTGATTTTTATTTTTGAAAATATTGAGGATTACTCCCAATCATTCTTTTACACGATGTATAGGTTAAAGAAATTGACGGGTAACAAAATACCATACTTAAATTTAATACTAGTTCATCTGCCTCCGCGTTGCTACTATCATCTGACTCTTTATTAGCCCCGGGTCACAAATTATTGTAACGAAAATTAAAATTAAAATTTTATTGGAAGAACACTTTAAATCGGATAAAAAAAGAATTGGCTTTATTCTCTGCAGATATACTTAAATGGTGATTGTTGATTTATATTGTTAATCAATGGTAAACGATATTATTCTGCATAAACATATAGTACGTAGGTTCCCAACCTTTTTCGGGGCGACCACTTTTTATAAAAGCCATGTGACTAGCGACCCCCCCCCCAGGAATTTGAAATCCTCGATTTACTTTTTGCCCGGATTGTCTCCGAAACTCCTTTTTTTTTTTTAGCTCACCGGGGAATTTCGAATCCTCGATTTGCTATATTGTTAAAATCTAAAAAAAATGGCGACCCCCCCCCCAGGAAACCCTTGGCGACACCCAGGTTGGGAACCCGTGATAAAGTAGATGCGTTTAACCAAAATTATTTACACATCGCGACCAATAGCGTCCTAATTGATTAAGCGTTTTTTTTTTCAAAATTTACGATTAATTAAATAAATGTTTTGATTATAGCCGATGTTGACTTCTTTTTAACAAATTAACAAATCATAATATTCATATATTGTTACAATGCTCCACATTCTAGGAAAAAATGCATTATTAAAGAAATCGTCTTTTTAAATGCTATTTCATTTTTAAGATTTTTTTGAAAACTGTAGATTCGTATAGTATTTTTGCGAAAAACATTTCAATTTGTTTTTTTTTGTTGTGATTTGACCATTTGTGTATTATGATAAACCCTGAACAATACTTTCGATGGTTTCGGCGGTAACTTTGTGGAAGTTCATTTTAATAGAAAATTTAAATTAACTTTGATTATTCCACGTATTGTGTAACTAACTGTGACACGTGTTTCGCCTCTTTCAGAGGCATCTTCAGACTTACTATCGCAAAGTTTGCTTAAGTAATGAAGCAAGATTGATTCTAACATTTTAAAATTATAAAATTACAAAATGGATTGGGTTTTTTTTCCTTTTAAGAGGAGCAAGGAGGGGGGTGTAGAATCGAAATAAAGCAAACAGATAATGAATTATTTATTTAGGAGACATCTCGTCAAAGATAGTTAAAAAAAACAAGAGAGTCGATAGATACCACTCTGTGACGATGAATCTACGCGATCTTTACTGTTCAATAAAATTTTACCTAAATTATTTACTGTATAAAACGCGGGTTCTATATTGTCTGGCAAAAATTTAACTATCTTTGACGAGATGTCTCCTAAATAAATAATTCATTATCTGTTTGCTTTATTTCGATTCTACACCCCCCTCCTTGCTCCTCTTAAAAGGAAAAAAAACCCAATCCATTTTGTAATTTTATAATTTTAAAATGTTAGAATCAATCTTGCTTCATTACTTAAGCAAACTTTGCGATAGTAAGTCTGAAGATGCCTCTGAAAGAGGCGAAACACGTGTCACAGTTAGTTACACAATACGTGGAATAATCAAAGTTAATTTAAATTTTCTATTAACCCTGAACAACACCAATTGCTTCAGAGTCACTCACAACCGATATTACTATTATAAAATCGTAAGTATAGTTGATTGGTCATTGAAATCATATTTTTAGTCAGATAAAAAAAAACTGTATCTACTCAAATACCCGGACATTGTTTCATCATTACTTAATCATCGATTTATTCATTAGAATTACGAATTAAATTATTAGTCATTATCGTTCGATATTGTTACTACGTCTCCAGGTGATGTCATTTCGTTGCTAATCATATTATTAATTATCGCATTAGAATTATTAACAATAATTGCTTGATCTAAAAGTCTTTTCAAATGATATCGTCCACTCTGATGACTATCTTCGGGTCATATTAGTTCGCGATTATTTCAACAGACAAGCCACGCTTATTTTATTCTTGTCGTATTTACAAACGTTTGCTTGTGCTTCCACTTTAAACAAAAAACTGCAATAATTTTTCGCGTAACTTGCTACCTTAACTCGTCAAAAAATCTTTGTTTTATGGGCTAAAGAAACCTCACAATCGTGATAATATGTATATAATTAATTTTTATTCTCATCGATAAGCTTTATTAAGCGATACATTTATACATTTATCTCGGATTTAAGGGGTTATAAATATATTCATAATAATTATGATTGTTTTGTAAAAACTCATTTCTGATTTCGCTAGTCAAAAGCTAACGACAGTCTATTTTTGTTTGGCAAAAATTCCCCATCGTTTGTATTGTCACGACTACTGTCACAGCATTCGATGAACGATTCCTATGTTTATTTCTCAACTCGTATCAAATGCATATTATTATGCATCGACTATTAGATGCAAATTAATCATGTTTATGATAATGAATTCGTCCTTCAATGCTAAAAAAAATACATTACTATCCGCGTAATATTTATTCACGCTAATTATTGAACTCAATATTACTATGTAGTTATAATAGATTTTTTTTTAGGTTTTTGACTGCATAAAATGCGTACATTATTTTCACCCTGTTTTATAGTGGTATTATTAAAGAAAGATTACATCTTAAATTCAAGAATATTTTTATTGAATGACTGTTACGGATGTTTTTTTCACTCTTACGGTGTTCACTGTCAATACTTGGTGGAAATGCATTATATTCAAAGAATAAAACACTCATTTGTACTAATTCCACTTTTATTACGCCACTTGCTTTTTTCATTTCAACATTGAGCGATTGGCGAATACAAATTGAATCTATACGGATCAAAAGACTAACACAAAAATACAATTTCCGTAATAGTTTTTTTCTGATAATAAATGCTGTGCTTTGTTGTAATTCAGTGAATAGTGTACCCTTGCTTAATGCCTTGATTTATTGGTTTTTGTTATGTTGGAAAATCTCAATTGAAGAACTAATGCTCTTGTGAAAAGAGCTTTTTTTACATAACAAATTTTACCGCCTTTAAATTGCATCGAATTCTTTTCAAGCGATCGTCACATTCAACTAGGGATGCCACTTTGCTGCCCGACTTTAATAATATCCGGGTATTCGAATATTTGTAATTCTCATACCTAGGTACCCGGTTGTTATACAACGTTCAACTATCAAACATTGCGTACGAATACCAATGATATGTAGTTTACACACCTCGAACATGTTTTAATTTATAGCATATTACGACTAATTTCTAGCTTTTACATGACTATGTATATATAGTCAGGAAACAGTTTTTTGGACGTTCATTTCGTGAAATACATTCTACTCCGCGTTGTTATTGCCCACACAATCGGATGTATGGAGTACCCTTGTTTTTAAATCAGCAATTGGCATTCATATTCACTGACGGATCTTTTGTAACCTTTTATTGACAAACATTGAGATAGTTGGTATAGTTCTTACATTTTTTAACGCTTCATATTAAGTAAATTTGAAAGCATTTTAGTTGATTATCTACATAAAATACTCAAAAAGTAAAATACTCGAATTATACTGTTTTTAATATGACCACGAGGACTATGAAAAAGAATTTCACAATCCATATCAGTTCTGACAGTCAAAATAATAATTAAAAAAACTGTAAACGTACGTAGATGAAGTAACTGAGAAGAAGTAAAGATAATTCTCACATTCTACAGATTTTACTCAGGCACGAATTGATTTATATTAATTTCTAAAATTTCTTGTTTACCTAATTTAATATAGTACAAATTATTTTACTATTAATGCCTTTTAGCTAAGTATCGACAGTGAACACCCTAAAAGTGATACAAATGCTCAGTTAATGTTTTTGTTTTAAGTCAACCAATTCGTTTCCAATACTGTTAAATAAGTTGGTAATAATAAGTTGGATGATTTGTGTTTTTTATAGTTTATTTGAGATTGGTCACAAATAGTTCATTCGAAGCTTGATATTAGAATAATATATTTTCATTATTTTACCGTACGCAATACAGTCTTCTCGCTTCGTATCATTTACCTTAATCCTTGTTGCCGAGGTCTGGCTGCAATGAAATATTTCTCCTCGTAAAGGTTTTACACACGTCAGTGTTTGGTTTAGTAGCTCGCTTCAAAACGGAGAGCCGTCTACTGTTGCATTGTACGCGGGAAGTCGTGATTGTTTATACGCGAGCCAGCCTGTGTGAGAGCGATCAACACGAGAGCCGCGACCGAAGAACGGTGACCACAACGTTTACTCTTTTATTTCATATGCGAATAATCGTTTCCGCGTTTCGTAATTTTATTTTTGCCTGCATCTAATATATCAACTATGACAACGTTGTAAATATTCCCACATACAAAAATATGTGAAATTGAATCATGACGACTAAAATATTCTTGGAAATATATGCGAATAAAAGAGGTACAAAATATGTACGCATATATTGTATATGACTATACTGTCTAGGATTGACTGGTCCACATTGCTCTGGACACTCTTGTCGCGCCCTATTTTATCGATACCCAAGAAATCAGAAAAAACAGAAAGCTATGATTGTAGGGACACTAATACACATTGTCACAATTCAATTATTCGGTAATAGTGGGCACTTTTATTAAAATTTTCACTTACCGTAAAGTATTCAAAATTATACATAAGGTTGTATATAGATTATAAATCGGTGGACCAGTGACTGCTGTTTTAATAATCGATTTATATGACACTGAAATAAGGCTGATCGAATTATAATATTCGCGTCACACTACAAATATGAAAATATTTGGTGTCGAAATCAATTGTTCTCAAATCTCCCATACCTTTCCTATTTTGATCAAGACCAATTTTCATTGAAAACGGTATAAGTTGTAATAGCACTTCTTATGTGTATTTATTTAGTCTGCTGTAAAAATATTTTGCATGCCTTAAATTTTTTAAGTTGTTTGATTTAATGCTTAATTTCTAATGTCATCTTAACTAAGGATAAACATAAAAACATTGCGAATTGAAATTTAAAGATTTATTCTTTAATACATATATGGGCAACCACCGGCCCGCGGGCTGGATCAGGGCCGCCGAGCTATTTTGTTCGGCCCTGATTCATCTCGGCGAAGTAATAGAGAAAGAAATTAATAGTTCTAGGAAGCCAATATTGCTATCTTCACACTAAATTTTGTAATCAGTATATAATATGTCGTTCATTATATAAAAAAATATATAAGAAGTAGCAACTAGGGTATTCAATCACGAAGCCTTTTTCCAATCCCGGTATTTCGGGATTGATAATTTTTCAATCCCGGTGTCCCGGGATTGGAATTTTCTCACCGAGGAATTTGAAAACCTCGATTCGCTATACTTTTTCCCAGATTATCACAAACCTCGCTCACCGAGGAATACGATATTCTCGATTTGCCAATTTCGTGTCAATTTTCGGGATTTGCCCAAAATTTCTCAATCCCGAAAACCCGGGATCGCAGCCGTATCAATCCCGGAATTTCGGAATCAGAAAATTGAACGGGATCCCGAATCCCGGAAATGTATGCCCTTGTAGCAACGTGATTTAATTTAATAGTACGAATGATAATTTGGCCCCATACCTAGTAAAGGTTGCCCATGCCTGCTTTAATACATTACTTTTTTGGTTAAAATATATATCTATTTGGCATTACAGCAAATGGCAATGCGCTGAATATTTTAAAATATGAACATCATACGAGATGACATTTTTATAACTCACTCGATATCATCTCGAGGAGGAGAAACGTTAATACTCATGTCTAAAATCTCAAATTCAAATTGATTTTGACCTCATTGAACTTGAACCCGGGCTGGTCAGATCACTGTGACAAAACTGTAAAATTGTGTAATTTCCGTTTTATTTATTGATTTGGACTGTACCCACTGTAGTATGATTGTAAGAAATGGACACATTTCCAATTTTTATATATATACCTATGTATCGTGATAAATAATTCATTAGGTTTTAAATCCCATCTAATGATATCATTTCAAAGTAATGTTCACGCTACTTTGCTTAAACACAGTTCAAAGTTGAAAACATTGCAGTCACGGTGTATAATAAATTTTATAGCTGCTAACCGTACGTATTTTCTTTCATATTTATTCACTTCCGCTGTAATATTGTCATTTTGTGCACATTGCACATTTTCTTCTGTCCCGCAAAAATACCGTTAAACCAAAGCAACATAAAACTGCATCAGTTGTAAGTTTTTCGTTCAATTGAAAAAAATGAATCGTATTTCCGTGTCAACAACTGCCGTTTACAGCTAGTTGTTGAATTGCGTAAAATCATTTACATACAGTTATTTGTGTTATAATATAACACGACTAATTAAAATGTGTTGCATTACAGTTTATATCCCCGTTATAATTAATAATGATGTCATGCGTATGACACCTATTTACTGTATGAATCACCGAAATCATTGTTATTAGCTAATTAATTATTAGCAATTATTTATATTTGATAAGCATGTAATACGACATCATATGACCTATTTACCGTTTTGAGACAATTGAACATATAATTAATAAAAAAACAAATCAGAGAACTTCTATGTAACTATTAAAAAGCACAAAGCATGCGGACAATAATGAATATTTCCTTTGACAAGTGGGGCTACAAGTAATCAGGTGTATTGTTTTGATTTCGGTGTGCTATTTTTGTCATATAAAATACATTATAAAAGGACGAGGAAACTACGCTGCTGTTTTTTTAAGTACATAATTTAATTCATTAATATGTTAAAGTTTTCGTTTATTACAAAATATTTGTTGTTTATGTTGAGGTAATAAAGCAAAAAAAGATACGTTGCCGGTGGCAAAATAAATCCGATGTCTCTGATAAAAAAACTTTTTTGTATTAACTTTATCACATTATAAATGCATATATCTGATAATCAAACGAGTAATCATAGAAGATCGTATATAAATTATGACAAATTATACGTTCACATCGCGTTGACGCTAAAATAAAGCGGCAAACCGTTGATAAAAATCAAATCAATCTTTTTCCCGTGTGATAAAAATATTTGGGTATTGTCTATCGGTTTCCCTCTCGATGTTGTTGGTTGCATAGTTAAACGTGAGCCTGTGAACTTCCTGGCGGTTGAATGCGATGCGGGCAGACCAGTCTCACAGATGCAGCTCCGTTTGCAAATTTTATTTTCCACCGCGTTCACCAACTTTTTGTCGCCGGTGCACTTTCTCTCGGAGGTATTTGGGCTTCGCTCGCCTCGGTTATAAATCGGCAACTATAATAGACGCCGATTTAGAATGCATATCTGCATAATCGTTGAATTTTATTTGGTTTATTAACAATTATATCAGTATGCAGAGCGAGTGACGCAGTCATCGTCGAGTATTCGCTAGAATTGATACTCGTAAAATCATATTTTAATTATATTGAATACATTATTAGGACTGATCGTAATAAATGTACGTAAAATACGACAGAAGACTGTTTTCTTATATATATTTTTAAAAATATAATGCCTTTCCACCAAGTTTTAACAGTTAATACCACAAAAAAAATTGTAAATTGTATGTGTACGAAACTCCAATTTTATTACTGTCCAACAAGTGATAAATAATTATTCCTCAATCGACATTTATTTATTGGTCCTGAATTATAATACGAGTTAGGTATGTGGAATTTCTACAATTTATTCATTCCTTAAAAAAAATATTACGCATTTTACATTCTGTCATAGATGTCACCTCGACAAAAAGCAACTCTCTGCTATCTACTCAGGAATATAATTTCCACCCCCACAAAAATTTTAAATATCATTCTCTTAAGAACGTGGCGAATTTAATCACCTGTAAAAAATAGAATTGTTCATTCTTCTTATAACTGTTTTTCTTTTTGTTGCAGGTAAGTGTTGGATCATCATGAAGTTATCATTCCCCTGCTGCGACAGATCATTTCTGATCTTCGCTACTTTCAACATGTGTCAACAGGTTAACATTTTAATAGTATAAAACACAGTAATCTTCTCCGTTTTCCTAACCCACGTCGTCTATCGATATGCAGGGACGATAGTGCGTTGAGTAGTTCATAATTTTTCAAAGCAACCCACTTTGGCATGATCTTGTTATTTATGAAAATTACCTTAAATTTATGTTGACTTGTGATAATTACTAGGCATCTCTTAAAAATTTTCGTGCCAATGAACTTTCTTCAATATGGTTTCCATTCATTTAATCATTTGGTTTGGCTACTGTCTCGCATTCCTCCGTCAATTTATACATTTAATTATTCTTTGAATACATTGTTTGAAATCATTCATAAGGTGCTTAGTCGTTGACCGTTGTATTGTGTAATATATTCTGCAGGGGTGTATTTGTTGACGCTTCATTCATATTGTCGATATATTTCAAGCATACCCGATCAAATATGTCATTAAAAGAAAGATTTTCCTTAGTATTAAGTTTGTGGCTTTATATTTTTACAAAAAGTAGTAATTCATATTCTATAATAATTAAAAATGCTTTATTTTGTAAATACTTTATCCACAGTATACTGCTTTATTTTTATTGAGATGGTATATGTATTGAATATACAGACACAACAAAATAGCATACAAAAGAAATATAACCAAATATTCAAGAATTGGCAACAATTTTTGGCAATTTTTGTAGAACTAAAAAAATGTTCTATGAAACTATTATAAAAATAATACAATAATAATTTACATATAGGCATCTGCAGTATTCATCTATCATTCAAAATGTTCTGATCCAATTATTGTAAAATTGAGCGATGAGTACAGCGGGAAATTGAAACAAATTCATTTAAAAAGTAAATAATTTTAGTTAACCCAATTCAAGTGCAAATTGATAGTTCTTGTTGAATATTTGTTTTATGTTATCTTTTTATATTCAAATAAAACATTTTCTTAGTTGAATTCTTGGCATATTTATTTATCCACCCGTGTTTGTCGCAGGCCATTTATATTCCCTGTTCGCGCGTCGTACGTCCAAAACAGGAAATCCACCACGTGTTGAAGTATTGAATCCCTAATGAGATTATTTATGTATCGATGAGGCTAACCGTACACACAATAAAGTGTGAATAAACTCGCTCCCGGCTCTCTGTGAGCCCGGACTTTACCGGCTACATCAGCCGTTGGAAACATTGAAGACAATTCTTAAACAAATCGAAGATAAACAATACAGGTTGGGGTTTTCTACACATGCTTAATTTTACGACTACGGAAATTATGATTATTTATTATTATGCCTTGTGCAGCTCTGCATCGGTTAAATATATTGCCTCGCTAGTTATTGCATTGAATGCGCCCAGAAAATCATCCGGTAAATAACAACGGTTGATGGTGAGACATACTCATCGTTGGCAGCTTTTAGTAAAACACGAAGCACTTAATGTAGATAAAACAAACGATTGCGATACGAAAATAATTGCCGAGTTTTTAAAGATGGAAATAAAAACATACTTACATAGTAATTTTGTTTAAAGTAAGGTTCCTCGCAGAGGTTTGCAGTTCTATAGATAGATAGATTTAGTACGCTCATCGGTCAAATAAATGAAGTACCCTCTTGAGTGTGTACCAAATCTATTGTTTTTGTATGCTATTGTTGGCAATCACTGGTGTATTGGAATTTTAATTCAATCACTTTTAGTAGGTGGACGTTGTCTTCTGTATTTTTGTAGCGCGCTCTTCAAAATGTAGCCGTGATTGTATTTTTAAATTTAAAGCATTTATTTATTTGTTTCTAAATCGAAGAATACTCGTAAAATTCAAGGGTTACATCACGTCAGTTTGTGATGATTTTGATTACTAATTACTTACATTCATTTATTATGTTTATTATATTTTTATTAAATACATGAATCGACTACAAATAGCAATTCCGACGTAGTGTGGTTCTATGTCAGAACTATGACGATATTGTAAAAATTTCAAGCTGATATATGAAGTTCAAGTGGTATATTCACCAAAATAAAATGCAATTAAAATAATTATTTAAACAAAACTATTGAGGTAGATATTATCAATATAAATTTTCTGTTACTCTCATATTTAGATTGCGTGAAAAGCTATATAAACTGCAAAACATCTTTTAATGAAAAAAATGTTCAATGATTTTTATACAAATATTTATTTCTCAAATCATGAAAATAAAGCTAAATAAGTTTAAGAAACATCTAAGTTGATTAAATCATTTCTTGTTATACTAATATACAAGTTGACTATAACTTAAAGGTGCCAGTTGCGTGATAAAACCATAGGAGCATTACATTTTTTTTTTCAGTAAATGAATTCATCTCCAAATGTAGAATGAATTTTTCAAAACTTTATTGACTATTGACAAGAAGAAATATAATTATATCGCTGAACCTTTTTTTAAATTTTTATTTGATATTTCATAAGATATTTATAGTCAATTAAGTGTAGAAATGACAACTGTGAAATTAAGCATTGTTAAATTTGGAGAAAAGATTCGGATTAAATATATATTTTTTTAAATATTTAGTATATTTAAAAAAAACAATTGACGTTATAGGTGAGATTTACTAACAAAAATAATCTGTCAATTTTTAAGCAGACTCCTTGCACTCTATCGGCCTATTTAGAAAATGTTTGCTGGAATGGTAATTTAAGGAATTATTTCTTCTGAAATGTTTTTTTTTTATAAAAGTAGTTGATTCGATTTTATGAATCATACTAATAATATAAAATAAGATTCGTTAGCTGTGTTATTCCACTTGTGTCACAAAATGTGACACGCGTTTCGTTTCTTTGAGAAGCATCATCAGACATAACATAGGAAGGCTTAACTTGGGGGTTTAAGTCATCAACAAGTGGGATGGCAAAATTAAGATAATATTATAAGAATAATGAACTTCTACAGTGTTACCATCGAATCCGTCGAAACTCATGATGCTTAAAATAATATATTTTTTTGATATTTTTATTAGTAGATGTTGCCGTATCGAAATCTGCATCTTTATACTTGGCGTAAAATGCCGATCGTTTGATTATAATTTAGTAAGGAGCTACGTTTATTTTAGACACGTCTAGACATTCTTAATATAATAATTTAGATGCCATATATATTGCATTGAGTTATATTTGAATAATGCAAATTATAAACAGGTATGCCTGTCGAATGCAAAATGCTTAAAATTCTTTTATTGTATCGTGTAAATTAATAGTGTTCCAAAAAATATATATAATACCACGATAGCTGAAATGTTAAATGAGCAAATCCAGTCCCGATCATTTTATAAAATCGGGGAATTACTGAAAAAGTGTTAATTTTTGTACCATAAAGCTGCATCAATGAATGGAATGATTTATTGATATTTAATTATATGAGCTTAAAATTTCGACGCCGTGAAGTAGTGCACTCTCGAGCCAAAGTGTGAATCAATGCTCGTGCTTTTGCTGTCATATTTGAATTCGTTATGTCGTGTGTGTAATTATTAAGAGTTAATTCCAATAAAATAGTTTTCCGATGGCGAAAACATCCATACCACCGAACTTGTTAAAAACTTCTCCGAAAAACTAGTAGTATCGGTGGGAGGAAGATAAACAATTTATCTATTCATTTAAAGTACGTGTTGTTTAAAGAATGTCTCGATTGGTTTTTGGAACCTGTACTAAAATCTTCCATCGATATTTTTTTTATCATATTATTATAATTTCCGTTTCTGACAAAGCCAGTAGGGGAGTTAAATCTTTCATCGTTTTCTGTCATAGCAGCACCGTTATCAGACATCTATTTTATTATTATGACGGGAGGATTCTGCGAAATAGTAGAAACGATCGGGGCTGCTCGCCAGATTTATATCAAACCCAGACCCGTAATATTATTCTTTTGTTAGAAATAACAGAGTATTATTTTTTTGACAACGTGTCATGTTATTTTTTGATTCTTTACCCCGTGTCTTTATTTAACTGTCCGATTCATTCCTCCTTGAAGCATTTGTATTGATCATCATACAAGATAATCCACCACTGACACTAACAACTCGTCACACCTTTCATCGTCTTTCCTATCAATAAAATATCATTTATTTCAATCAAAAGACAATTTTACCTGTTCTACCCATAAACTTGATATGTAGAATATTTTTTGTGCGGTAAATTTACTGTCATTATTTTCTTAAACAATAAAACTCAATAGTGATGAAGAAAACCGGTACTGAACTTTATAAAACATTTGTAATTAGTACCAAAATGTATTTTTTTAAATGTAATACTTTCCATCAAAAATAGACAATTAATAATTTAAGTGACTGACGAACTTTGACGAAACCTCTTTATAAAATAACAATTTTTATGATTTTTTTTGAATCTTAAATTTTTTCAAATCCTCAAGTATGTAGTAATGCTGAATCGATAAACGGATATGTCAGTTTTGACATCAATATATTTTTTATAAACACTATCTTATAATTTTGTATCGCAACTTCTAAGTAAAAGATTTTGAAGTGAGTATTTTTAAAAAAAGTAAATTTGGGAAATTCGCAAATTCTTTTTTTTTTAATTTCGAATTTTTATGAGAAGACAAAATGGTATGGGGTCACAGAAAAATAAAGACACTCAAAAGGGGCCACGGTTAAGAAACACTGGCATAGAACATGCTACAACTTAATTTCGGCAA
The DNA here is from genome assembly GCA_030503985.1 of Himalopsyche tibetana. NCBI lineage: Eukaryota > Metazoa > Arthropoda > Insecta > Trichoptera > Rhyacophilidae > Himalopsyche > Himalopsyche tibetana. Next base: position 4,916,678 of record JAPJYX010000014.1, read on the forward strand.
AACTTGTCATTTGACATGTTTTTGCCTTGACGTCTTCAATTCACATCATTTAAGTCTTTGGGCAATTTTATTAAAATAACTAAAAAAATATTGTATGTATTTCACAAATATGTTTAATAGCCGTGACGGTTTCGCTAGGTACTAGGTAGTGATATATCTTTCGGCGGTATTTAGTTAAAATTGAATGTTATTACGGTGGTTACTTTCTGGGAATACATTTTTCAATATAAAATTAATGTCTGCCAATAGTTACTTTGTTGCGCTACCTTTTTATATTTTATACGAATCTATCATAAGTTAATCTTAAATAAGACGTTTTCAACTCATATACACATGCGATATTAATATTAAAATTTATAAAACCGTTCGTGCAAAGATATTCTTTCGCGAGCATATTTGATTTTCGCCGAGACGCGGCTCATCTATTGACGTGAGCATCTTCAAACACTTTATCGTCACATATATCCATTGTAGTGTGAAGGGATGGAGAATGCGAGCAAATAGGTATATCGTGTCGATGTCGCGTGATACACGGGAATAAACGATCCCACCCCAGCGGCCCCGCTCGGCGCTGTTGTAATGCCTTCTCAGTATCTGTGAGGTGAGAACACACTCGTCGGAAAATTGACGCGACAGCTTATATGTTCGTCGATCTTTGAAATATATTTTTTCAAAATAATTATGTCGCGCCTTTGATATCTGACTGTCGTTTGAATTTGTATGAAAGAACAATACTCAATCATATTTTTTTGTTCATAACCATGTCCGCCCATATATGGAGCATGTAGGCTCAAAATCGGGTATTGCTACTCAGTTGCACAACATATTATTATAATATTACGAAGCTAGGAAAGCACTCAAAGTAAGCTCGTACTCTCGTTATTATTGAAAAGTGGGAGCAACTTTTTTTACTGTAAATTATTTAAAAACCTTGTGATGCAATTATGGTTATAACTGAATTGTATTCAATATTGGTTTCTAATATTTTTTAACGTATTCGATTCCTTTTTGCGGTATATTATTCAATGACAATTTGCACATTTTCTTGGTCATAAAATTGTATATGTCGAACAAAAAAAAAAATGACGACTTATCCTGTGATTGCATTCGTATGCTTACTCAATCATTCAATTATCTGTGATGCGTTTTCTCTTCAAGCTGAACTGACAGAAAAAAAATCGGGGCCTTAATCGTAATGTTTTAATATATTTTTTTTCAATTGGATTCATTTGGAATTAAAAACAATCGGATTTTTTACACCTATAAATCACAATGGAGCTCTACTAAGTAACTATGAACTAAATTAAAGCATTATTATTTAAAATAAATGATACATGTGTTGGTCGCTGAATACTAAGAATTAAATCCCTGTGTAGATGACGACTACTCTTACAAAATAGTCGGGAAATACTTCGAAAGGATTATTACTTAATAGGTATGAGTTTTCATCCATGCGATCTTTTACAACCCTCTGTCGTCGTTTTGATCATGTTATTGTTCGCCCATATTCCATTTGCGCCGTCAGTTCGAATACGTTTCCTCGTGAAATATTATAGATTACCCGCTCTCAGACTTATTTAATATAAGTTTATCTGTCGCGAGTTCTTTAAGAATTTCAAATAATATTCGTGCTAATCCCGATTGAATGTATAATAAAGTAACTTTCAATGTATCCCTTACCGTTTATGATATTTTATTTTCTGCACTTATTTACATATCCGTAGGCAGTTGCTAATAACAATTTTACGACAGCATGCTTCCACGTTATTTGATCTCTTAATTTTTTTACTATACATATTAGCATGTTGAATATTTTATATCGAATCCAAATTTGATGGAAATTCTACTTTCATTCGCAATAATCATTTTTGAAGAAAAAAATAAGCCGAAGTTTTTAATTTACGCATCGAAAACATTATTTTACGGAAAAATATTGCTATGAAAGTATCGTCACAATTTTAGCAAATTTTTCGCATTGAATATCTTCTAGAACTTGGTTTTTTTGTTGTTGAATATGTTTTTTTTTTTTTTTTTTTAACTTTGAGCCGAAATTATCGTAAAGCTTGCTGCGATTTTTTCATAATGTAAATAATATGATAGTTATTTTAACCAAAAATATACATTATGTGTAACATTTTAAGGTATTTTTCACAGAAACCATTTTAGGATATACTCATGTATGATCGTATAAGCCAATCTTCTTCATTATTATTTTACATTTGCTATTAAGGCGTTTGATAGAAAAATTACACTGTAGTACGCAATGAAGACAGACGTAAAAATCTACGTGCATATTAAACGTAGTAATATTTTTTTATGCCTCATACGAATATGCTAGTTACAATATATTACGCGAACCGTTTTCGTGCTAACAATATTTTTACGAGCCGCGATAAAAAAAAGTTTACGAACATCCCTCCCCCGCTGACGCTCAACCACCCCAGACCTAGCTAAGCGCCTTCGGCGTAATGCCGTTTTGATGGCGGCGCTTTGATCGCGATCTGCCATCAGTCAGATTCAGAATTTGGGACGATCTGTTGCACCTGCGGCCTAGCTGAATCCAGCGCACCCCGTTTTGCCACCCGCGTATCATTTTAGCACCTACTCTGGTTACTTTTGAATCAATTTTGTTATAAAAAAATATACTTGACATATTTCATATGTGACTTGTTTTTTTTTTATTACAAAAGCGTTTGCTAATTACTTTATAGACATTGATTATTGAAAAATAACCAATAAATGTAAAACATTTGTAATTTTACTTTATAAATCACTTTTAGAGGTGAGCCGTCAATTTTAGGTGAACATGTATTTTATTTATAATTCATATGATTATCTGTAAATTCTTGTCGTTAGTCGTATTAAACCTTGACATTCACATACTACTATATAAATAATTATGTTAGAGTATATTTTTCATGCATTGGTTAGAAATCCTTGCGATGAAAGAAACCGGTCCATATCATTATATTAAATCGTAAAAAAAGTGCAAATTCTGTGTTTTATGTATAAATTGAAATTCACTTGAAGTATTGATTGAATTTAAATATATTCTATGTAAGACGTTTACAATACAGTTATGACGATGGCGTGAAGCCGAAATAGCTATAAACTTACTATTTTTGTGGAACTAAATACATACTTATTCCTCTGAAACGTTCATCTGGGCTAATGAGACCTGTCTACATTCTATTCTTTCATTTGTATATTCAATTTCTCTTTCTCGTGGGGATATCTAATCACTTTCATACTTTCGCATTTCCATTAAACTAAATCAACTTATTTGCAACGGAAATAATTACAATACAACTGTATAGAAAAAAGTTATTTTAAATCATCTCGTTGTTTACAATATGTAGAAAGATTGCATTATTCACTTGACGTTTGAAATTTATTTAATGGTTTATAATTCCACAATTACCTTCTCAAAAATTTGTGCGGTTTTTTACTAGATAATTATACCAGTTTTGATTATAAAAAATGTTCACTTTTAGGGTGTTCACCGTCAATACTTGGTGGAAAGGCATTATATTAATAAAAATGTGTTTATTTTTTTTATTTAATTTATCTTGAATTGTTATTTAGAGTAGTAACCCAAACGCATAAAACATTCATGTGGCTTTTTTTAATCCGAGAATTTATTTTTAATTGACAATAAATCATGCAGAAAATTTGCATCATCGGCTGTAGTGAAATTAATAGGTCCGCTCTGTAACCCAACTTAACCGCTTCGTTTATTTAAATAAACTTAAAATAAACTATTCCCCAAATGTTCTTTTTTCACCTGCTATTAAAAGCGACAATGATAACGATCGATTGCATAAAATACTAATATCCATTACATTTCGCCTCCACAATTGGTCTTTTCTTTCGTAAGTATCGATGCTATATGTCACAAAAAGCGGTCTGCACCCGTCTTTAAGGAATTACAATTAAAAGTAGCCGTTTTATGAATGTCGTACGAAACAAACGGCGGTAAATACTTGAATGTCATGATGCTCCCTCGTTAGTACACCGTGATGAAATGCCGCTTCGAAATAATTCCCTCGATTACCACTCGCTGTTTTTTGTCAGCGATCGATTGGAATCGAAATGCTATGTCAATGAGAGGATTCCTTCCCCCCGACTTATCGACGGCTGTTTTTAAGCTCTTTTACTCATTAGGGGTTCGAAACGTATGCCTGCCCATCTGATGATATTCATATTATGAAAAGTTAATACACTTGCGATAAAAGAAGATAAACTAAATGTTACATTTAAAACAATGGGTATTCCCCAAGCCCGAAGAAAATTAAACGTGCATACTTATTTTGTGTATCTGAAGTATTCTTCGATTTGTGATAGGTTTTCTTTATGTGATTCACAATTTGAAAAAAAAACTCGTTAATTTGTAGTAGAATTTTATTTATGATATCGACTGATGGCATCTGATAGAACTTCCATTTCAAATTTGATTCGCCTGTCACTTAAATTATGTTACGAACTATTTATTGTATAGTTTAAGCGCAAGGATGAACTTTGACAAAACTATTGGAAGTGTACACAATTTTAACAATTCGAATCTGTCGTCATTAATTTTTGTATGGAACGAACACCCCATATCAATCTTCCCTGTATATTCAACATTGCGCGAGTTTATTAAAGGGGCTTCAAATGGTGAATAAGAATAATTTAAGATTTCGACTGAAGGTGCTTGGTGGAATTTCAATATTAAATTTGAATCGTTCAAACTATGTACATTCTCACAGATTTTGTCACTAACGACCCGAGTTTCGCCTTTCGGCATCTTCAAGCGTTCAAGTGCACTGATGAACTTGAACTGACAGTTCAAGTTCATCCATGCACTTGAACGCCTGAAGATGCCGAAAGGCGAAACCCGAGTCGTTAGTGACAAAATCTGTGAGAATGTACATAGTTTGAACGATTAAAATTTAATAGTGAATAAGAATGTTTTAGTTTTTTGCGTGAAAAGGAATGACTATGTAATAAAAAACGTATGTAAAAAAAGCTGTCATATTATAATGTTGTTCTACATATTACGTATAATCGAATCTGAAGAAAAAATATTAAATATAAAATTACAAGGATTTGTCATGTTCCTAGTGAAAATATGAATTATGGAATATTTTATGGAATATGAAAACCAAAACTAACCATTCATACTGGCTAATCAGGTAGATTTCATAACCGAGTATTCTGAATATAAATCGAAGCGGCCGTTTAATAAAATATATTTCCATTATATTTGCGTGATTTGTCTGGATAGTTTCACATAATACTTTGGAGTATATTATTAAAATCTTAGTTTGCTACCACTTAAATACGTCATCGTTTAAGTCCAGTGGATACGTGTGTTAAAAACGTTTCGGTTTGTAGATTATATTGGTTTCCAGTTTTGTATTTCCATTCCCTTGATCATTGATGATAATCAATATCGATTTTATTATTTTGATGGATCATGTGTTATGTTTTGTTTTGTTCGCGTCTATGTGTCACTTGTTATTCCGTTCAAATCCAATTCACAGTTTTACATATACAATGTACAGTTGACAACTTTCAAAGTAAAGTTGTAAAAAATATTTTTTTATTGTCATCTTTATTAATGTAAATAATTTGCCGACATATTCTCGAATACAATTGAGGAGACGCCGACTCGCTTGCTGTTCTAAAATTCTAATTCGTATTTATTAATTTGTAATGAAATTCAAAAACTTTGGTTCGGCATGCCATTTGGTTTATATTAATTTTGACGTTATTTGATTATTGAGTTATGACGTTCGTGATACTATTGCTGCGTCTGGGGAGACTTCGATATTTATACGTCTGCATAAATTTGGAAATTAAATACAAAAATAGAAGTAAATTTTAACCCAAAACCTGTGCTGAGTTTGATGATATAATTATAATATTGTAAATGCCCCATTATGTTTTACATTAGTTTGTTTGATATTATTTCGAGTCTTCATTTTTCTTAACATATTTTTTTTTACTAACGCATGTTGTTTTAATAAAAATAATAAAAAATTTTTAGTACTTTTTCCACATAAAATAAAATAAAATAGTTGTTTTTATTTTGTTATAAAATTTATCATCGTTTGATTTAAGTGAATCTGATTCGCGAATTTTGCCGTTCATAATTTACCAATGACCGCGAAACATGCAATGCAAAATCTATTACGTATTCTCATACAGTGAAATTAATTGTTTTTTGCTTCTTAATTACCATGGAAATCAATTAAATAGATGCCAAGGCAATCAAGTCAGCTTTTAGGTCGAATATTTTAAACTAATAATTGATATTATTTTAATGATATGCTCAGATTTTGAATCAGGTAAATTAAAAAAAAAACACTGTGCGTAAGTAAGCGAGTGAAGCGATAATATTGTACAGGCATTGGTGCATGGCAAAGCCATTTCATTCAAATTAATATTCAAGATGGTGAGTGAAATTTTATTAAAATATTTTTATTATTGAAATGCAATAAATTGAGCACTATTATTTCTTTCCGGCGATATGTTCATCTTTTCAATAAATTGCGAAAGCCCCATCAGTAATTCATTTTTATTTTTCATCTGCCGTAGTCCTACAATACTTCTTCCCATTTAAAATATAAAATAAATAATTCCTTTAGCATCGGAAACAGCGTAAGCCCACTCTCTTTCACTCAACTGTTGCGACTTGCGACTCTCAAACTGTCACTTTTTAAATAAATTTACACACCGCTATAACAACGTAATATTTCAATGAGTAATCATATTTTATATTAGCTCTTCAAACCATAGGAGATATTATTTGTAACACCATTAGTATAAATTAAGTTTTCATAAATTAGTACATTTTACGATTCGAAAATACAGTCGAACATGGTTATTACGAAGAAGATGGGACCGACTGAATTACTGTATTACTTGTTGTATCAGAGAATATGTATTTTTAAATACTTAAAAACATACCCATCATATGAAGACTTGACGTATCTGGAGCGGTCACATTACACAAGAAATATAGTTTATTTACACACCCGTTGCACACATATTACATTTTTCTGTCAATCCACTTTTCTTATAAAATTTGAAATTGATGCTTGTTTCGTTGTTTTCACTCTCATTGACGATATTTTTGCTCGATATGCCCGAGAAGTAGCTCGTTATAAAAGTAAATAAAGTATGGAGAAAACCTTAAACTAAAGTCAACGAATGTTTCTTCATTATATCCGAGATCTCGCTACTTCCGTGATCGTAATAACCGAGTTTGACTGTATGTGTGTGTGTGTGCACTTATTTTACCCTATATGTATGTAAATTAAAAATTCTTCTAAGTGGAAGTTAGTTTGTGTTTTACGTGCTTCGTAGTCCGGTGTTTTTTTTTGCCACAATGTCCGCTCCTAATGTGGAGTCTTATGGAGACTATTTCATCAAGAGTTGATTTACGATAATTGATTGTTATTCAATTGCTCAGCTCCTCTCTTCACTACGACCCGTTTTTGGGACCGGATGAGTAGTCAAAATTTTAGACCTCGCAGATATCCATAAATCGATTGAAAATCTATCAAAGAAGCTCTCCGTATTGGGATTCGAAAACACGTGAGCAGCACAATCATAGACGTTGAAACCTTCATTTAAATAAGACTGAGACCAAAGAATATTAACTTTCTGGTTAACTTTTACTTGGAATTGTTCACTTCTCCGGACCTGGTCGTTACTAATTATCTTTAAAGAAATTTCATATCATATATTATTCATGGTGAAAACACATATTTTCTTCGACCTTCGATTACTTATGAAGAGTTAATACTTTCTATATGAACAAACTATACATGTATGTTCAAAATATTTTAGAACCACTTTTCCCGATTGTATTGACTCCGAGCAATACGATAAAATCGGCGTGCCATATTTGACATTGGAGATTTTATGGGATTTTAGTTCATTAATTTTTATCGCAGACACAAGCCATCCACAATCTCCTTTCTGGCAATGACAAGTACTCTAAAGTGACAATATTGTAAATTATGTTTTAAAATAAACGTAGTATAACTGATTGTGCACTCGTAGAAATAATGTATTAATATAAATCCAATAATTATATATCGATTTCATATTTTGATGGCTTCATGCTTAATAAATATACATTTTTGCTCAAAAAATAAAATACTAATTTGTACTAATTCCACTTTCATTTTGAATGATCAGAACTCGTTTCGCTCATGACGAACATTTTCAACTTATTTTTTTAATATAATGCCTTTCCACCATTGACAGTGAACACCCTAAAAGTGATACATGTATGTCTATCGAAATACCTTATCTTATGTGAACCATCATCTACATTAGAACATTAAGTATGTAAAATCGCAAAACAAATCATTTTTGACAGATGTCTATTTACAAACAATTTTAATGATATGGAGAACTTATTTTGAAATCCAGTATGATGAAATATTATCTCAGAAAAAACAATGACATTCATCGCATAAAAAAAAATTACTTTATATTGTGATACATTTTTTAACAGTTGGAAAAAAAATATTTGTTTTTTTAGTATTGATAATTATTCTATTTTGTATTGTTTACTCGATAATAGCGTTTATAATACGCGATATAAACGATACAAACCGTTTGCTGCTCGTCAGTTCAAATGCATTTGTGAACTTGATAAAACCTGACGACGCCGAAAGGCGAAACCCGGCTCGTTAACGACAAGATTAATGGAAGAGTAGGTAGAAGACACAGGGAGGGTTCAGACTCTCTTGGGGAATCCGCAGCACTTGTCCAAGCCAGCTCCATCGTCTGTTTTTTTAAATTATTTTGGACGTAATAAGATGCTGGTTAGTTCGTTCTCTTATCTCCGTGTACCAAATGTATTTATTATCATTAGTTTACGAATTCATCTTCGGTTTTATTTACTAATTTCTTCAGTCATTAGACAAAATAAGATAATTAAACGAAATACAACTTACAATTGTTTAATTATTGTTTATCATATATAGTTGCCGTCCCAACCAGTTTTATTCGTTCAAATTAACTTTCAACCCCATTATTTGAAGTCGCCCCGAAATATCAGAACATCAGCTTTACGAGTCAGTTAATAATAATTATCATGTCGGCAGTCGCAGTAAGGAGGCCCCCAGCCCGACCTTCCGTAATAGCTCTTCCATTTGAAATAATTTGTAAATTGTTTCGAGTCTGCCTTTCACATAGTTATGTTATCATATCTACGCGGGGCTCTAATTATGCTCTGTCCGCCACATCATCGGTGGTATTACATTTGCCCGTACTGTCTTGCACGCGATGCTATTACGGCCGGGACCGGACAGATACCGAACACGGCGAACCCTTGAGTATAATGTTCCTCTTTAAATATCAAATTATTTTTATTAATCTTTACCTCGTTCTACCACGTTTGTTACCGATATATTTTTGCATTTATCCTGTGTAAGTGTCTGATGATGTTATTATGGTGCACCTTGCCGTCTTATAATATATCTTACAAGCTGTTTAATATCGTATATACTATTTATAACACATCGTTTTTATTAACCCGTGTATGTAAAGATATATATGCCAATTCTATCAAATATACTTACATTTATTATTCACTAGGCGTTATATTTTATTTCTCACTTACACACTTACAAATTTGTAGTTGAGACGAGAGAATCAATCAACCGATAAAAGCGAAGCAATTCTGCGCAGTGTCTTTTGCTATCCATTAATAAACTACATATTTAAGTGTCATATTTAGGGATTGTTTGAAATATTTGTTTGCTTTGATACTCTATATCAGGCACGGGCAAACTGAGGCCCGTGGGCCGCATGCGTCCCTCCCCGTATTTTTCTGCGGCCCGCGAGCAATATTATATTTTTGAAAAAGATTCATGTTTTTATCTTTTACGCCTTTTTAAAAAAAGATTTAAAATAAATATAATAATCGTTATTTTTTTTATCAACTTGTATATGTAAACAAACATTTTCAATCATGAACCTCAATAAAAACTCTTTACGACCAAACATCACTGATGAACGTTTACAACAAGTTTTAAGAATCTCAACTACAAAATTTGCACCTGAATTTTAAAAAATGTTAATAGACTTAAAACATCTCCGTTCCTTTCATTGGATTGTTTTTTTTCATGATAAATAGTGTACATTATATATAAATTTACTTACGCCGCTCATTTTAAATTCCTGAATTTGGCCCTCCGTCCGAAAAGTTTGTCCCCCCCCCCCTGCTCTAAATCAAGGGTCGGCAACCTTTTGTTGTAAAAGTGCCAAATATTTTACGTGGGGATTAGCGCGGGCCGCACTTTGGTCACATGTCATTACATCGTAATGACATGTGTAAGCAAATATTTTAATCAAGAGAACCTTGCTGGCCGCACCACGACGCCTCGCGGGCCGCGGGTTGCCGACCCTTGCTCTATATTAATCGAATATTAAAACTACATTGAGTAAAACAGCCTTTTTTTTTGATCGCTTCGGCGGCTACTTTTTAATTGTTTTTAACGTAACATTTCAAACAATGTATCACTTGGGATGAATTGATAATTTTAAGAAATGTGTGATAAGGTTTTGATTTCTGATATAGTGACATTTATTTCTAATCAAAGTACTGACCAATATCAACAATTATTATAATCTGTTTTTTTTTCATTTTATATACTCAATTAATCCCACGCACGCAGACGTTTCTAACCGCTTATTTAATTTACCTTTGTTTTAATTTTATTTCTTGGTAACATATTTTTTCTGTGTGCAGTTCCTGAATTCATAATGCTTCCAATTATTTTCGGACAAGTTGATACGAGGTATACCGACTGCTATTCCCCACCTATCACGGAACATAGTTTAATTTTGTTATTTCCGTGCTAGATGGAAATGATTGTGGAATTCCTCCGTCTGCCTACAACATTGCGAGTTTTATATCTATCGTATATTTTTTTTACATCCTCTTCGTGTTATCTTTTCAGTGTTACAGTTTATTTATTACGTCCACACGTTGCGCTTGCTTACACTAAATCATTCGCAAATTGTCATATAAACAACACAACAAAATTAATTGTTACAAAAAGAACAATATATTGCCTACATTTTAGTGGTCATAAAAAATAGACCTGTCATGTTGTCGTTGTTTTTTTTGTGTTTTATTGATACTTCGATACACCAGCTTATAACTGTTTTTTTTATTTATGCATATATTTTCAGTTTTAATTATCAATGCATGTTGCGTATAAATAATTTCCATTTTTATAAATCAACCTTTTTATCATAGTTTCATATTTGCGTTTTTAAATTGAAAAAAAATCCTCGCAGGATAATTCATTTATACATATAACTAAATGTTTTCTATAACGTGTATATATAATAAATTCACTATCTGAATATTTATCTAAGAATCTATGGTTCGATAACTACAAATATGTACTTACATTTATTTCTCTTAGACAGCTTGAAACCTTGCAATATAATTTTTCACTCATTGCCGAATGCCGTAGACATATGTAGAGGGTCTACGGTTAGTTACATTCTCATTGATCATGAAGTTTTTAATATTTAAAATATCGCTTCTTCACAAACAAAACATTTAACAGAAATTACACACTCTTTTACCAATTCCTTATTAATTTATTTCATGATTGAAAATGAAAAGCGAAACCGGTTCTGGTTGTAAATAATGTGAAATTAATACAAACAAATGTTTTTTGATATGATGCCTATCAGCATTCACCAATAATCGACAGTAAACACCTTAAAAGCTTTCTTCCTCCCGTAAGTTTCCTAAATGACAATCCTGGTTTCAGAATTATCAGGGCAGAATTTGGTCTGATTTCAAAACCTACTTAACTCCAAAAGCGAAATTGTGAGAAATGTGCAAGAAACTGTTGTGGTAAGTCTACTAATAAAAAAAATTGAAATAGTTAAAGGAAGACATAAATAAAAGCTTTATACTTGCTAGGATTTTTATGTAAAGCAATATTTTGTTATTAAGTTTAATTGTTTGAAATGTATTTTGATAGTTTTGCAACTCAACATTGGATTTGAGTAGTTTTTCAATGTCATTCCTAAAGGTTTAGGTAGTTTTAAAAGCAAATTAAATGGTTCGAAATAAAATGTATACCAGGAGTGAATACAATAGGGAAAGAATAATATTTTATTTTTTCAACATATCTTTCTATTTCTATCCTAATTGGACGAAAAAGCAACGTAGCGGTTTTTCTCATTCATATCATTGATTATATGTAGGGCGTCCAATCCCGGGATTGAGGATAAGAGTGCAAAATTCTCGAAAAGTTTGTGAACACAAGCAATCGGACAAGATCTGCGTGAAACCTAAAAAAAAGTATTTTGTAGACATTGAAATAGAGAACAGGTTGGCACTAGGGCATCCAATCCTGGGATTCGGGATCCCGTCCAATTTTCTAATCCCGAAATTCCGGGATTGATACGGCTGCGTTCTCGGGATTTCGGGATTGAAAAATTTTGACCAAATCCCGAAAATTGACACGAAATTGGCAAATTGAGGATTTCAATTTCCTCGGTGACCTAAAAATAAAAAACGACAATTGTGTGACATTTGGGGAAAAAGTATAGCGAATTGAGGATTTCAAATTCCTCGGCGAGAAAATCTCAATCCCGGAATTCCGGGATTCGAAACTTTGGTTTTGAAACTAACGTCCTCAAATATCCGTTTTTATCAGAACTAATTTAATGAAAATTCATTTAGTGATAGATTTTTTTTTCTTAATGCTCGTTTTCTACTTGTTAAAACAATATTATTATATAAAGCAGCTCTTCGATGGTTGACTGTTGCTTATTTAGTAAAGTGTTTTTATAGATTGAGAATCGCCAAGGTATCGTAAAACTGTGGCTGAGGAATCAAAGGTTATCATGTTTATTTACAATGTTTCATAGTCGTCGAAATTTCTTCGAGAAAGTGCATGTTACACATTGTATTGCCTGCGCCCGCGCTCTTGACACAACCCGTCCAGAAATCTGAAACCTTTGCCAATGATTATTTTATTTACACTGGAATTTTAATTGAAATAGATTTATTACATACATTTAATATAATACAATGCGATTTATAAATAGGTTGAAGAGTACAGGGCTAGTGACAAGTTTCAACTATCGTTACGACGGTAATGCGGATCATATATCTGGGGTTAAGAAACACAATGCGGCAAGTCACAAAATTGATATGTAGAGAAAAGCAATTTTAGTTCGTCAAATCTTTCGCATAAATTTAATATTTATTTTGAATGGTAAAGCGTTTTTGAGTCTTTCTACATTTTTCAAAATGTGGATGGTAGTCTCATTAGAAAATTTCCCATAAAATTACGTTTATTATTTGAAATGAAAGTTTATTCTGACATTGAATTCACTCGATAGAGAAAACAGATAGCATAATAATGTAAAACTATCTACGTATCTATACGTATCTTTATATTCAATAATATTGTATAAACAGCATAGTGCAATTTTTGCAACGTGATACTGACTAGGCTAGATTTTGAGAATATATGTGTATATATGGTTTGATACATATCCTTGATCGTATATTAGAAAGTTTAGGATAACTGCTCCATTTTCACCCTACTTCATTTCTCCAGAAGACCTACATCGTGAGAAAGAGAAGCTGGCAGTGAGTCGTGTGGTGTGGGCGCTGAGACGCTCGTTGCTGAAGCTCACCTCACCCGTGAGACGGAACCGACCCGCGGTGGTGGCGCACGACCTCACACTCTTTTATTTATAACAGCTTAGAGATGTTCACTTGCACCACTCGTATCTTTTTCCAATGTCATACGAAACAAGAGAAATATCTACTCTTGCGTTTTTTGACAAAGTTACCGTATTGTAAGCAAAGTGCGCGATATCGGCTAAAACATTTTGCCAAAGTCGCTTCGACTATACTAAATTTTATTAAGATCTGACTTGTACTTATTTATATTGATCTAGTTGATAGTTTTAGTAATTAAGGATTATATTCTTAACGCGAACGCTTAGTTCTAAATTAGTGATATACGGCTCCGGGTGCAAAAAATAATATTCTAGCTCTGTCATTCTGCGTACTTCTGACGGTTTGCAAACTGTTTTCGAATTATTTTTTTCGAAAACGTAAATCGTGAATTTACAGATTTACATAAATTAACAGCGTGGCTCTTTCGGTGACTTAATTTTCTCAATCCCGAAATCCCGGGATTAGCACTGTCACAATCCCGGGATTGGTGACCTTAACGGCCTACGTTATAAATAAAAACGTGTCTGTACTGCAAGTCTGGCGATACTTTTCAATGAAGCAAATTCCATGTCACACAGCTTGTAGAATAATAAAGTTGTCAATTTTAAATTAAAAAATGAATTTCCTCAAAGCTATCGCCGAATCCACCGAAAATATGCAATAAATCTATCGTTTTGGACAAGTATTGTCGAAAGTTATAAATTATTGTTAAATTAATATATTTCGGTTCAAAATTTTACCGTTCTTCCGATACTAAGAAAGGTCAGCATCATAATCGCCGATCGTCAGGTATCATTAGTCTGGCGCCCGTCCCAACTCGTATTATGTATCCACCTTGGGATGATGAATGCTAATTTTGATCGATTCCTTCTATGCACCTATAATAACGTGGTTTGCGAAACTCCAGATACGATAATTCGACATAATCATATGCCTACTGCAACCCAGACCAATGAACACAATACGCCCTTTGATAGGTAGTCGAGTTCTGACCTTTCCTGCACTGCATTATATTTACTTACCATGAACTTAATATATAGTTATTGTGCAGTGTTGGCTACATAGCCTATTTATTTATATCTTATAAACATTGACATTCACCAATATTTCATGTGGAAAATATTTGCGTGGTGTTCATAATCAAATTTTGTTAATACCGTAAAATTAAAAATAATCTTAGTCTGGCTCACCGTTTCTTATGATGTTCATGAGATGATGAATGCTGATTTTGGTAGATCCTTTCAATCAATTTACAATATTGTATTATGTTTTCCCGACATATTTAGTTTTTCTTATACTTATACTAATAACTGAATTCAAGTTGAAATGAAATTATTATATTTTCTTTTAACTAACAAAATTGAATTATATTTGAGTAAGTTCATGTTGACAATTCTGTTGCATGTCGCACGTTCGTCTGCTCGGTTTTGAGGTCGCTGGTTTGAGTCTTTGAGTCCCGAAATAGAAACATACATATTTTAGAATTTTCAAACATTTTTTTGATTTCTACCCATCGGGACGGGTAGAGGATGTCTGTTTTTCTTTCACAACTCTCAACTCGCTTCAATTCAATCCACAAAATTGAGAGAGAGACATAAAGTTGGTTGTCGATTGTCTCACCACCACCACCCGCTGTTTCACGGCCGCCTTCCATAACGCAATAATGATCAAGAAATGACAAATTAACTCATCATATTCTCGTTCCGAGCTTTAAAACTTCTTACTACCAGTTGTCGTTCAAAAAATATTTGTGGATATACTAAATTGAGAGTAAACATGCTTCTCATTGCAAGACGACATAGTTAAAATAACCATATTATATGTTAGGCAAATAAAATAATATCACGTAATCTGCATGTCATAAATGAATGTTTCGGGCGCGGAATTATCGATAACTTTACCATGTATCGTCATTCAATTGAGTCGTGACAGCTTTCTTGCTCATTTCTTCAGTGTCCAATGTTTAGTCACAAACCGTCAATTGATTACTAACGCATGCCGCATATAAATCGCTTTATTTTACCTTCGTTTGTTTGAATTGACCGAGTAGACGAAAGCGTTTTGGAATTTTTCCATGTCATAAACAGACACAGCATCTCTTTAATAATCGTCTATATGCGAAGATCTACAGTAAAATATTTAAAATAAAAAAACTTATCAAAGGTGCATGTTATATACAGGTCCCCGTCGATGATGCAAATGTTTACAGCTCGCTCCGTTCCCCTCGTTGTATTTTTCTCGAAGTTACAGTTTCCACCTTTCTTAACCACTTGGATCCCAAGCGGACACAGGTGTCCGAAACATATGCAAGCGAACAGGGATGTCAAAGCATTTAAAAAAATCAAATACTTGGTATTATAATAGAATATAAGCAATATTTTGATGAATATGTGTAGTGCCATCTATACTGAGTCAATATAAGTTTTTAAAATATCGAATTCGAGTGTATATTAGGCAAAAATATTTTTCTAAAAAACACGCAGTATCTCTGGGACATACTCATTAATGATTTATTTGCGCGGTATTCAAACGGCTAATTAGTAAGGCGTGAGTACCGGTTATTTACGTAGTCAATTATCATGAATTAATTTATCGGAAATTCAATCCTTTTTTTATTGAAACACCTACAACGGTTTTTCATTCATTTGATTAGGGCCATGTGCCAACCATCTAGTGCCTTTGAAATCTTGCGGACATTTCAGTTCAATATGAAAAAGCTTTGTTGGAAAATAAAATTTTCCTATTCTCATACTGACTGACTAATTGCTTTATTATTTATTTCATGTGTACGAAAATTATAATTTAACTAATGATTAATACATTTACTACACATTTATCTACTTATTTAGATTTTTTATAGTTTGTGTTTACTTAATTACCCAAACATGAATCTACGAGAAGATTTTGTTGTTTTAATTGGATATTGAATAACAACAATATTTATTTTGATTAGTAATACTTTTAATTATCTAAAACTCTTTATTCGGACGGGATAGTCATATAAAATGAAATATAATTTGCACAGTTTAAAATTCGAAACGTAAGATTTGTATTTTAAGTAATTATCTTCTGTCATACCAGAATTAATTTCAAATTTAATATTATGGATAGTTTCTGTACACTTTTCCGAAAAATCCTCGAATCCAATTCAGTCTAGATAAATAAATACGCTTACCTAAAAAATGTAGCGAAAGAGAGAAGGCGAGGCATAAATTTGCCTGTCCATTGTGTATTTAATGCTCATTGAAATTTCTGCGTGTAATTGCGTAGACGGCAGCCGTACGTGCGTGCAATGCCAACTTTTTTTTTATTTTATTTATTTTATTTCCCGCTAACCGAAATGTAAATGAGTGTTTTCTCTATTGTGCCTGTCTTATCGGACCCATTTGACTGGTCAGTCCGTTGGCGGGCGGAGAGATTCGTATCTGCCAATGCCGATTTGTATGGAGGGCTATTTATCAATCACCCATTTGTAGACGCCACACTCGGTTGAAGGCATGCAGAGAAATCTATTAGCAGAGATGCAATATGATTATTTGATTGATGAATATCAATAAAAAAAATCTTTAAAAATTCGACATTATCGATTGATGTGACGTTTTCACTTTGACATTTAAACCTTTTTTTTCCATTAGTCATTTTTTGTTTTTCATCTATAGTTAATTTTGACGATAAAAATGTGATTCAATGTGAAACGATCATAAATTTGATTCGAGAATTTAAATTTAGCAGAATTTCAAACTACCTTTTTTAACACAAAAATATTTGACAGATCTTTATTTCAGTTGGTTTTGGAAAGTCTATTTAATGAAACTTTATTCAAAGATTTTACAGTTAAAAAATTGTATAACAAAATGATTACTTACTTGACAATAGATATCGGTTAACAGTGACCCATATGCCACAGGTTTGAATACTAACTCACTGTAAACCGTGCAGGGATTACTTTATTTTTATATTACATACTTTACTTAATCAAACATAGTTTCTTTTATGTTTAAATTATTTATTCGTCGCCATATACTGCCTAGTTTCTTTTACAAGGCATCTGTCAAGGTTGGGTTTTTATTGGCACCCGCTTCCACAACCACTTTTGTGAGGAAAACTGGCAGGATTTAAAAAAAATGTGTAGCTAAATTAATTGTGTTTGAATTTTGTTATCAGGCAACCCGTAATATCAATTGTTTATTGTTTATTGTTAATGGTCTTAAATGGCAACATTGTTTTTCGATATCGATGTGATTTTTGTTTTTTTCTTCCTTGCTCTTTGGGATACCATCCGCACCTGACGTGTGTTGGAAGACTTCCCAGTCTCTGGAGGATACTTCCAGAGACATTTAGTTGTAAATTCACTTGCAGTTATTTTTCTTTTGTGGTTTTGTGTTTTTTTCCGAGATGAAAGAAATAATATTTTTCCATTTCGACGAAAATTAAATTCCATTTTGTTCTCTGCGCAGAGTTTAACGTCATTTTTTTTTATTTTACATTTATAAAATCGTGTGAGCAAGCTAGGTTTGTAATAGTTATTGTGTATTGTAATAATTCAAAATTTTGTTGTTAAATATTCTATGTAATAAGTTCGTGATTGCAAATTTTCTTAAATAAACGTTTTCGTGATAGTAGGGCGATGTTTTGATTTAATAACTACCTACATGTGGACTCCAAGTTTAGGCCAGCGGTATTTGTCGTAATGACTTTTATTAGTGGGGATTTATTCTTGGGGTTTAACATCGTGAACAATAGTAGAAATTTCAAACAATAAATGAAACTCGCTCTGAAAATAAATTGCGAGTAATGTTAAGTGGGCCCAATGTGGTGGCTTTCGAAGTTCGACAATTTCGGGACTTCACGCCTTGAGATCTCTTGCTCTGGATGGGGATTTGCAATCATTGAATTTAAAAATCAAGTTGTTTCTCAAGTTAAATTTTTTCATCATTATTTTTGTAATAAAAATGATGTGGCGTCCAACTTTCTTAAATTCAACTGTAATTTTGTTGCCGTGTTAAGTACATTCATTAATGTGTAATTAAGTCTATCGAGCCGTTCGATGCCGTATAATCGTTAGTTTTGCAGACGCGACGTTGCCAAAGCGATTGGAAGTGCTGCCCTTCTCACCAGATGATGTTGACGTCCTAACTTCGCCGAGGAAAGCAGAGTGCAGCTCCACGGGGAGACCTGGCGAGATTCGGGCAGGATGCGCCGAGACACGCCAGAAGTCGTTCAATGGGAACACAGTGCCGTGATCAGGACTGGATGGATTCGCCGGAGGAACACTTTGGGTGATCCGGGATCCTGTGGCCGCCTCGCAGCTCTTCGCCCTGGAGTGGCTGCCACCCACTGGCTTGTCCTGGGAAGTAGGCTGCATTCATGCATGGACCGTGAGACGTGAGGGAGCACTGGTCGCGTTTGGACGTCGTGCAGATCATGCGGTCTGCGTTACCAGAAGATGCTGACGAGAGAGTCGAGCAGCAAGGAAATTTGTTTGGAAGTCACCAGTTTTTTTTAAAGTGCTCGAAGGAGCTTCGTGCCAAAGAAGGCAGAGTGGTTTGTCAAGGTTGGGTTTTTATTGGCACCCGCTTCCACAACCACTTTTGTGAGGAAAACTGGCAGGATTTAAAAAAAATGTGTAGCTAAATTAATTGTGTTTGAATTTTGTTATCAGGCAACCCGTAATATCAATTGTTTATTGTTTATTGTTAATGGTCTTAAATGGCAACATTGTTTTTCGATATCGATGTGATTTTTGTTTTTTTCTTCCTTGCTCTTTGGGATACCATCCGCACCTGACGTGTGTTGGAAGACTTCCCAGTCTCTGGAGGATACTTCCAGAGACATTTAGTTGTAAATTCACTTGCAGTTATTTTTCTTTTGTGGTTTTGTGTTTTTTTCCGAGATGAAAGAAATAATATTTTTCCATTTCGACGAAAATTAAATTCCATTTTGTTCTCTGCGCAGAGTTTAACGTCATTTTTTTTTATTTTACATTTATAAAATCGTGTGAGCAAGCTAGGTTTGTAATAGTTATTGTGTATTGTAATAATTCAAAATTTTGTTGTTAAATATTCTATGTAATAAGTTCGTGATTGCAAATTTTCTTAAATAAACGTTTTCGTGATAGTAGGGCGATGTTTTGATTTAATAACTACCTACATGTGGACTCCAAGTTTAGGCCAGCGGTATTTGTCGTAATGACTTTTATTAGTGGGGATTTATTCTTGGGGTTTAACATCGTGAACAATAGTAGAAATTTCAAACAATAAATGAAACTCGCTCCGAAAAAAAAATCGCGAGTAATGTCACATCATATACTTTTTCGTGTTTCTTATCAGCGTAATAAATCCCGTTCGTGAACGTATTAAATCTAATAAAATTTCAAAAATCGTATTGAAATAGCTGATACTTAATAATTTTATGTATTTTTATTTTTTTGTAATAGTTGTTTTGATTTTCATGTTTTTAGTGAGTGGCAATATTTTAACATTGTTCTAGTAGGCACATTCGTTACGTTACAACCTTTAAAATAACCCTTTTAGCATCTTTATACAAACTATTTTCAACGATTTTGAAATAACAATGTCAACTAAAAATAATAAATATTATATTTTTACACGAATTACTTGTTCAAACTCGATTCCCAGACCCAAAAAATTCAAATGAAAATATCAGATTTCTTAACAAAAAATTCAACAACACAAGGCAGTAATAACTAACAAAAGGTTTCATTAGATTCTAACACATAATACGTGACAGACAGAAAACGTATCTACCGTATAAAAAAGGTTGAGTTTATTACATGTGCTTAATTTCAATCGCCCAACATCATACATTTTTTAAATATTTTTCATAGTTTCACTTTTCGAGTAATATCTAGAGCGAATTGCAGTAATATCGTATTTCTGTCAATATTATGTATATTATTTAATTCGTTTACATGCAATAGCGTTACAGTTTTATAATAATGATAACGAAATATATTGTTTATTGAACCTTGGGACATATATTTGTCACTACGACAGTCATGTTGCAAGACAAAAACTAACCTAGCTCTGTGGTAGGTATTATTTGTTATTTGCAAATGAAACCATAAAGAACGTTGCTATGAAGTTACCTATTTATCCGCTATAGTAAAGCGATCGCCTTTAGCAAAAATACTCTGTAACAAGCCGATATGATTTATTGACATCGATGTAGATGTTAGATTGTATTTTTGACAAGACAATTTATCATGTCAATATATTCATTTGATGACGCGGTATATTATCAATTTACGGATGAACTTGTTTCTACTGTAAGAAAATGTTTACAAAGACTTGCCCACTAACTCTCATAAAGTTTTTAAGATTGATTAAATCCAGGTATACTGGAATCTAGCTAGAAGATAAGTCTAAAAAAGAAAAAAAATAGCTTAATAATATAATCGTCAACGCTATCATTTGGCTTCGGAAGTAGGGCATCCAATCCCGGACCCTATTTGTAATCCCGGGATATCGGGATTCACATTTCTTCAATCCCGGGATTGAACATTCTCCTTTAAATTTTGGAAACATGTTTGGTCGTCGATTTTTTAAATTTCTAAAATTATCGATAATTTTGCACTTTTTATCAATCCCGGGATTTCGGCAATACAAAAAATTGTACGGGATCTCAGTCAGTGGAGATCCCGTACAATTTCATCCCGTACGATCTCAGCCAGTGGAGATATGAATTTTAATAGGGAACGGTAGGTAAACGGGGCGTTTCACGCCTCACTGAGCTTTAATTGTTTTATGACGGTAACAAAATATAATGCATTTCGAACCAAACTTTCTTTTGTCAGTCTGATTGATAGGATGTTAATGGACCTTTTAAAAATATTTTCAGATAAATAATACACATGGAATATTTTTTAAAATATTTAATATTTTGTAATCACCTCCTCAAAAATCGGTAATACTTCGTCAATAGTTACCGATTTATATTTTATGCTGTTCATCATTCCATTGACGATCGCGAGATTACCTACACCATTGTACGTCATGCACCCCCATACTTTTACAAAGAGTAGATGCTTGACAGTCCGCCAAATCCATTTACGACTATTTTGTTCACCACTCTTTCGGTGCTTCACAACGGTCTTTTTCGATAGTGAAGCCTCGAACTTTGACTCATCTGAGAAGATGGCATGTCTCTTATTATCCACAGTCCACGATCGGTGGGCTAATGCCCAACCCATACGTTTTTTCTTCATGGCCGCCGTCAGAAGTGGCTTTCTGAGAGCGCTTCGGCTCTTGAAACCCATCTCCACAAACCTCATGCAAATGGTCCGTGTCGAAATGGTTGCCGAAGATGATTGGCTCAGTTCTTCTAGAATTTTTGATGACATTAAAAATCGATTATTCGTAATAATTGATTTTATTTCTCTATAATCTCGCACAGTCGTGAATTGTTGTCGAAAACTAATACAGCCGGAGCACTGTATCCTACACATTTTGAAATTTCATTAATGAAAATTTTTAGTTTAGCTAAAGCCAGAATTTTTGATTTCGTCGCGAGTGTCATGCGTTTTGGCTTATTCATTTTTTTAACCGTATTGACGCAACCGCAATTCACACAAAACTGGTGAAAAATAAAGAAACGAAACTTGTAACAGTTGAAAGCCATCACTGAACAATAGAAAAAAATAGTATGGGGTTGTAACCATTGAATTGCGAGAAAAAGAGAAACTCAAAGTCGCAATGCCGGGCGGTTACTTGCGATTAACAATCAATTGGCCAGCACTGAAGGTTTCGAATTTTTGTGGAAGATTGATGTAATACATTTTTTTTATCTAGTATTAAAATATATATTATATTATTTTGTTATTTC
The DNA here is from genome assembly GCA_030503985.1 of Himalopsyche tibetana. NCBI lineage: Eukaryota > Metazoa > Arthropoda > Insecta > Trichoptera > Rhyacophilidae > Himalopsyche > Himalopsyche tibetana. The sequence continues at coordinate 4,939,260 of JAPJYX010000014.1, forward strand.
GCCATTCCATGATGAAGGTAACCATTACGCAGCTAGACCAGAACTTAACGATAAGTCTTAATTTTATGATGCGGTTATGATAAATGTGGTCTGAGACCATCTACGAGCTCGCTGTTCTCACTGTTACCATATTCTTATCCGATAACACTACCAATAAGCTTTTTTGGGATCACGGTGAGAGACCACCTCGAAATGACCGGTATTCGATGTTTTTGAACAGGTGTTTTTTAATAATGTACATCTGTGTTCTTCAACCTATGGTCCGTGGACCGGCATCGGTCCGCGATAACTGTTATGTTTCGAAAAATTTTCGACTCTTATATATCTTTGTACTAAAAATGATAAAATTTTGATTACAACAAATGTTGCACTAAAAGAATAGTTTTGTTAGTTTTCATAAATAAAATTGTAACATTGACTTGACATTTCAATTGTTACTTTTTGAATATATTATCCTAAGTATACATGTACAGTCATACAAATCTCGGCTTACAACAGATTCCGTTACGCCAACTTAGACGTATGTCGAAACGGTCACAAGTAGAATTTCATACAAATAAAAAATATTTAAAACTTCAAAAAATGAAATTCAATAGATGGCATTAAAATTTAATATATTTATATACAACCATAAATACGTCAAATTATGTCAATTATATGGTTCACCCGCGGCCAAATATTATTTTACAAAATATTTGAAAGAAACTGGAGAAAAAAATATTTATACTATATTTTTTGTCGAGAACTGGTTGTGTGTGAATATGTGTATCTGGTTGACGTTGGTCCGCGAATTATTTTTCCATTTTTACCGGTTCGCGGGTGTAAAAAGGTTAAAGAACACTGTACATAATACTCGGCGGCACAGTATTTTACGCTTCGCGTATTTATTTTCAAAATATGTAAATTTTTTCTGTGAGTATCGAAGAATAAGGGGTTTTTATACATGTCTTCATAATCGTTATTGCTACAATTACATTATTTACACGTAATAACATCAATACGCAGAACAACTCGATAGGTTTTTTTTTTTTTTGAATTGTTTGAAATTTGTACTTTTCCACGAGTTTTGTCGCTAACGACCCGGGCTTCGCCTTTCGGCATCTCTAGGAATTCCAAGTGCACGGATGTACTTGAACTGACGCGTAGTACAGTTTGTATCGTTTATATACAAAAATATAAGTAGATCACTAAGTTAAAAGGATATTAAAATGTAAATTAGCGAAAATTGAATGTATACAAGTTTCAATGAATTAAGTGGGTATGTTATAATTATGGGAATTTTTTGAAAATATTAATGACCAGATAATATAGGAATATTTAAAATAAATCGCGTAGTAAACAGTTTGTATCGTTTATATGAGCTCAGCTCAACACTTTGCCAATTTTAAACGAGCAACTTTATTTACCAAATTCACCATTGTTGTACCCCTTTTAAATAATTGTCATTTATTAATAATTCAAGCACTTACTATCATTAAATATTAATTCACTTGCTATCATTAAATATTAATTCAAAGGCTTAAAATCAATCAACTCATTGATATAGGTCGGATAAAACCCTAGATTCCTGTTATTATCTGGTCATTAATATTTTCAAAAAATTCCCATAATTATAACATACCCACTTAATTCATTGAAACTTGTATACATTCAATTTTCGCTAATTTACATTTTAATAGCCTTTTAACTTAGTGATCTACTTATATTTTTGTATATAAACGATACAAACTGTACTACGCGTCAGTTCAAGTACATCCGTGCACTTGGAATGCCTGAATATACCGAAAGACGAAACCCGGGTCGTTAGCGACAAAGGTCATGGAAAAGTACAAAATTCAAACAATTTTGATATTGAAATTCCATCAAGCACCCTCAGTCGAAATACTTAACTCTATAGGTATTATGAATTTACTATCGTAATATTTTTTCTGGTTCGAAATTTCTTTCTAGCAATAGCTAATTTTATCGAAAACAACAATGTTTCTTGGAAAAATGTGTGATACACATAAACACTTATTATACAGTAGACTTATTTTCTTGTCCATTCCACTGCAATAGTTCTCTTGTGCCATACTACCTCCCTATATAGTGCATATAGCCACCACGCGTCGCCAACATGATAACGATAGTTCAGTGATGAAAAATCTCTTTTGCAGCGGGGCCATAACAAATAACCGATTGCCAAGAGTATATTAAAAAAATAGTTAATAAAATCACAATATTCCTTAGTACTTCATTCCACTTTATTTAATTTCGCTCATTGCGAGCATTGTCAACTAAATGCAGTGAGAGAAACCGGTCCCGACCTATTGAATAAAGTGGAATGAAGTACAAAATAATATTGTGATTTTATTAATATAATACCTTTCCACTAAGTATTGACAGTGAACACCCTAAAAGTGAAAATAATAAATAACAATATGTCAATTTGCGGCGTGATTGTTTTTTCTTCAGTGTACTTATTAACCATACTGTGCATCTTTAATAACCCGAGGGCCGCTTATTGCTCATCACTGAATTGGCACACCTCTTCTAAAATTACTATAAAATTATTGAACACGTCGAGCGTTAAATCAAAAAGGTGTTTAAAATAAAAATAAAACCAATCTATCGGCAAGCAATGCCCGTAATACATTCTGTCTCTGTGAAGTTACCCGTCCGTTTCATCGCTTATAAATCATTTAATGTTATTAGAGTAAAACGTCTGGTATAATTTGATTTCAAAACTACCAGCGAGACGCTCTGATTGAAATCGATGATAAAATAATATCCCCAATCGAAGCCGCGAGATGTTCGCTCGTTTTGTGGACGGAATGCCATGTTTATTACACCTCATTTGGTCGGGTGCGTGTAATCAAATCGATTCTGAACATCCCGCTATGCTATTTTGATAGATATATTTGTGAGTGGTACTTGCTGAGGCTCCCCAGCGCCGGTATAAAAATTCACCGATGGGGCATTTAATCTTAACCCATGATCGTGAGATCACCTCGGAGAGTGCCGTGAATTACATGTACAGGTGCGAAATAAATACCCTCTTTATCTTTCCACTATTTTACATTATTAATCACATCTAAATCATGCCGCATCCTGTTTGATGTTACTGAGGTTTGTATGCCAAATATTATTGGTTTGTATATCAAATAGGTGGTACATATTCGTATTTTTTTCTTTAAAAATCTATCAATTGTAACAATTAATGTTACAAGTTCACGTCAGTATTGAAATATTTGGTTTTGTTTAGCATATTGGTTTTGTTTTACCTCAATATCATCATCCATTTTTTATTACAAAAAAATCTGAAAAGAAATTTAGTAAACAATGTAAAAAATGTATTTTCTACTTTCTTTTTTTGTACAATCAATAACTGTTTAAAACACTCAATTTTTCCAATAAGCAATGATTAAAATTACTTTCTCCAGTGCGGCTAAACTAATTCAGTATTTATGCAATATCTACGATCCATTTTTAGTGCGGTGATGATGCTTTCAAATAAACGAAACGATTTCATTTTTAAGAAGCGATTGCGTCATTGTAATTTTACGCATTTTTACTGCTAAATTATTTATATATTACAAAACAGTTGAAATTACTTATGGTATTTGTTTTTACATACAATTTTATTTTCTATACCAATCAGTTCACGAAATTAAATTATTGTATCGCATTGAAATGAACGGCAAAATCTCCAAAATGAATTTCTTTTGTTTCTCATTTTTCTCGGTGATTTCTTCTCGATACACCGTCTTTTCCATTTCCATATTTCCCCCGCTGTTTCTCGTTAGTTCGCCGGGTCAACACATTCGCGAAGTTTCTTTTCCGATTTGGAAACCGGGACAAGGGATTAGCATATTCCATTACATTCCAATTTCTCATTCGCCGTCTGCATAACGCGCGCCAGTTCCACACAGAATATTCCGACAGCAGCCAAATTAATTTTCCCCTCGCACTCTTCTATATTATGTTTCTGTCTTGTTATCGCTTTGTTATTGTGCAAGCCGATGTTGCACATTTCGTATTCTATAATAGATAGCAGATCACCGGGCCCCCGAAAATATTCCACCATTTATTATTTACATTATTTACATGGTCCAATATTTATTATGTTGATGTGAGGCGTCGCCCTCTGTGGTCAATTAGTAAGAGCAAGGTCAATATCAAATTCAGAATGTCTTCAACATAAATTTGAGATCTCGGAGATGGGTGTGTGTGATGTTCATGTGTTTATCATATTCTCATGACGTCTGGGTTTAAACCGTGAAGTCGGTACCTTTACAGAAGAAACTACCTTTTCAAATCATTATACTATTAAAGTTTCGATTCAGGACGTAATTCAAATACAGGATATTTATCTTCAGTTTCATTTTTATAAGTATAGTATCTTTTAAAGAAAATTAAAACGCGGTTGGCGAATGAGCAGTTTATAGTATAATCGTATTTAAATAAGAAACAATGCCTAATTTTCTCTGTTAAATAATGAAATTTGCATTTTTTCCGAAATCCTGGACATAACACCGACCAAATGACCTCTTCCTCGTCTTGAAATATCTCTAATAAAAGTTTTTCTCTTATTTATCGTTATAACAAAAATAAGGTCGTTCGTTGACTATTTCTTTTGTTTAAAATTTTAACTCGACATGGACAAAATACCTTACTATTCTTTTGAAACACTCTAAACTTACAACATCGAAATTTAGTAACTGACCGATTTCGTGAATGTATTATGCGAAAGTGAAATTGGCACTGTGCCAGACAGCTGGCTCTCTTCTTTACGTAATTCTGCAATATTTTTGTGCTTCGTTGTTCATCGCAGTTGTTGCAGAAATGACTGTGATGAACGACAGCGGGAGGACTCGGCCTCTGCGTCTTTCCTCCGAAAATTAATAGATTCATTCTTATAAATTATTAAGTCTTTCCATGTGAGATGGTCTTATTTTTGGCTTCGAATTAAAAATAATCCACGATTTCACTTAAACCAATACTCTTAGAAATAGAGGAAACTTACGACTTACTTGAGTTCGGTTTAAATTAAATTTGATATTTTTTTTTTATTTCACTGGTTTGTGACCACTAAATAAGTATATCGATGAAGTCAGTGGAATATGTGATATATTTTTTTCTGATCAAAATTTCTAACAATACAATATATAAAACCTTTGTCTCGAGTTATTTAATACAGATTGGTGCATTTTTTTGCATTCATGTCTTAAACATTCATTTTTTGTAATGAAGGAATTCAATTGGTAATCGTAAAATTTGCATTGATTTGATTGTCAAATTTCCAATTCCAGATTTCTTTGTACATACTGTTTAATATTTTGTCATGTTATCATTACTCTATTTCATTACAAACATACCTACTTTTCTACCATGAATCATTGCCATTGAGCAGTGATATTTAAACTGTATTCCGCGAATCCTCGAGTCTAAGTATGTAATTGTTTCTATTCATTCAAAATTCGATTTTGGTTCGTTTTCTGTGCCGAAATACCGGTATTTTTTATTTCAGTCAATACCGAATTTTCAATAAAACTACCATGTAGTAATGCCGGTATTGCAATCTCTGATCGCAACGCAACTCAAGAAGTAACGATTATCAAGCTAAGGACATCCACGATTATAATTACATCGTTAGTCTCCACGTTAGCGTAATTATTCTTTTATAATTTAAGATTTCGACTGAAGGTGCTTGGTGGAATCCCAATATTAAATTTGAATCGTTCAAATTATCGAATATTTGTGTTAATGTACATAATTTGAACGATTCAAATTTAATTATTCTTTGATGAGTTTTGAAATTATTTTTACGATATAATAGTTTTAATTATAGTCAATTGAGTGTCGCTTATTCATATTTTTTAACTTTATTTGTAAATTCATTTCCTTAACATTGTGACACCCTAATAATTTTATTTTGTTTTGTATAAATAGGACTGTATTATATTTATAAGTATTATCTTATCATTAATTGATTTGGCATTTACTTGGTAGAACTCCATTTATAACAGATTAAAAATAACAAAGTATTTTAGTTCTACAGTTTTTTAATAATTTTATTCGTTGATAGCTATTTCGGCTTGCGCCATCGACATGAACTATGGCGCCGAAATAGCTATCAACGAATAAAATTATTAAAAATCTGTAGAACTAAAATACTTTGTTATTTTTAATCTGTTATTATCTTATCAGTTGATAATGCTCATCATTAACTAAGTTAGTTCTAATCATGTGGAGTTATGGATTCAAGTGGAATCAGAACAAATGAATACAATACATTTCCACTAAGTATTGACAGTCAACACCCTAAAAGTGGAAAGACTTGATCATTTAAAAATAAGAAAGACTTCTAACAAGGACTGACAGAAAATTTGTTAAAGATTTTTAAAATAAATAATGATACAAATTATAAATGAATGAAACTAAATTAGATTTTTTTTCCCGGTGGTGCTGAACGTTTGAAAACCACTGCCATAGAGCAACAAACAAGGCATTCCGCGTTATTAATTCGCCTCAGCGGAATATCGGCGAGCTCACCTAATAGGTTACAATAACGAAAATATAAATCATATTGTCGTGGTTTATGACCCCCAGGCCTCGGCGAAGAATTTCAAAACGACAGGCGATAGTCTTGTAGACTGCGAAGGTATCATGCGGAGACCATTGCCGATTTCCTTGCCCGCGGTCTGTTTGCTTTATTGACTCGCTGTGATTTAGTGCGCGTGTACGTTGCCGTTTTGTCTCCAATAGATTGACTCATTTACCTATTATATGCCGACGACATTTTTCAAACATTGTTTTGCGACACACAACTGATCATCTGACCGTCATGTGTAAAATAAAAATGGAAATTTGCACGTACAAGCATATAACGTATTACTGTTTCAGAAAAGATGTTTGGTCTTTTCGTCTTGACCAGGCGTGGGCAAATGCAACTATTCATTGGGTTACGTGCGGCTCCCCATATCTCTCGATATAAACTTTTTTTAAACTTTATTTAGTAGTTGAAGATTTGTGTATAAATTTAATTGAATTTATTTTTTTGTATTTAATACTACGTGAGAACGGTACTATAGTGTGGCTCTTTAAACATATGAAAATCCAGAATGAGGCTCTCGTTGATCTTATGAATGCATATCACTGTTCTAGGAAAACAAAAAACATTAACATATTTTTTTTAAATATATCTTATTAAAAAAAACCATATCAGGACTATATTCAAGCCATTAATAACCATTGTCAAAGCAGATGCCAAAACAGCTATAAATCACAATAAATTATGTAGAATTTTTGTGAAAGAAGAGACATTATAATTCTATTATATTAAATAGAGTACTGAAAAATAATTTCTCAGTTATAAAGAAGTGACGAATCGTCGTTAATTTTCTACAAGCACATGTCTTAACTTTTGTCAGTTTTTTGATGTTATGTATTCAGATTTTCAATACACAGATATTCTAAAACTCGTAAAAAAATCACGCTTTATTTAACCTAATACAAAACGTTGGTAAAAAAATAATTTGGTAAATTATATGTTCATGTGCTAAGTTGAGCATGAAAGAGAGGGAGCCATGGATTGGTTTCCTTCCTTATTAACTTCCTCAAAGATATTGAGGACAAAACTATTCCAGTGGTTTTTATAGCGACAAAAAGCGATAGAAACAGCGGTAGAATAAAGAAAATTTATGTGTGTCCTGAAAACTTGGTACTTTTTGAGTTGTGAGGTTGTAGAAAATTACAGACGAAATAGTATGATACGAAAAAGTCATGCGATCGCCTTTTACGACAAAGCAACGATAGAAATTCAGCATACGATAAAATACATACTAGAAATGCAGTGTACAACTTGTCAAATTAATATAAACAATATTTTTAAATCTACTATATTTTATTATGACGCATTCTTTCAAACATTTATTTTGTTTTTTTTTTAATTTGTTTCAGATCCGATGAGGACGACCCGAGTGGGAGCAAATACACGAGGATGGATGACGACAATATACAAGACAAAGAACGGTTTGCCAGGTTAGTACTTTCGCATTATATGAAATCGGTAACTTTTTTATTCCACCGACTGTGTTACTTGTGACCAGGGCTGTGGAGTCGAGGAATAAACAGTCTCCAACCTTACATTAAATCACGACTTAAATATATGTTTAGGCTTAGCATGCAGTGACCCCACTTTTGACCTTCTCTAGTTAAAACAGTCTGACGCCACAATCCTGGTAGTGACACGTGTTTCGAGCTTTCTCGTGGCTTCGTCATAACCATACTATGTACATTATAAACGATAAATCGAGTTTCCATTGAACGTAGGTAGAAAAAAACACAATTTTCAAATAGGTACTTTTAGTGCGTCGGTTCACTATTTTGAAGGTGTATTTCTTTTCCTAATGGGATACTACTTATTACTGCCTATATAATTTTCATTCGAGTCGTATAATATGTAAAAGCGTCCGTGATTTTTCTGTTGTGGCCATTATACGACTGTTTTCACTGTACACGTTTACTCATACTACATTATTATAGCCGCATCAAACCGCCGTTGAGATGCCTTCAAACTGCCCATTTGGCCCGAAAAGAAAAATACCCTGAATCGTTCGCCGCTTTTTAATGATGTTGTCTTTTCACGGCTGCTTTTGGGCTCAGCATCCGGTGCCGAAGCTTAAGTCGGCTAATAAAGTTAGACACGGGAGTTCGTTCCCCAGTTTTCCACTGCGCGCCCACCGCGCCGATATCTGGCTGTTCGATCACGCGGACCCAACTTTGTGTCTGCGAACTTTGCCTCCCTTGCGCCACCCGCCCCCTGTGGATATTTGGATCCCATCTGGATTGGGGAAATTAAACAACCAAACTTCATGCCGAATGATTGGAATAAGATGGGCGTAAGGTGAACAGGTGTTTCCGAGAGATGGAGATTTATTAAATTTGTGCAGAAATAAAAGTAAGTTATGGGAATCGTTATCGGGTTAAAAGTATTCTATTTGCCGAAACACATTAAGTGGCAACAATGCGTATACTAAAATTAATGATTTCGACTGAGGGTGCTTGGTGGAATTTCTATATTAATTTTCATTGATTCAAATTGAATACATTTATTTATTCTTACATAAGCCACAGTGGACTTCGCTCTTTAAAAAAGTATATTACTACAGGAACGCATTAAAATAATCGAAATATATATTTTAATTCCCAGAATATTTATTCGGAGAATTAACATTTTTTGTTATGTCCAATTTTCGCTTTCTAAAATCATCACACACATATATGTGCGATTTTTTTTCAAAACCTACCTAAATCCAAAAACCAAATATGTTGGCAAAGTGAAAAAAACTGCTGTGGGCTTTTTGGATTTCGGTAGGTTTTGAGTATAAACACGTTTTTTAAAATGCGTTTTCTCTGTATTTAGAGCGGTTTTGAAATCGGAAATTTATTGATTGTCTAAATATTGAAACAGGATAAGTTGGCATCAAAATGTGAAAACATCGTCTTTAAGTAGGTTTTGAAATTGAGATCCTCATATATATGAACATGGCGTCATATAAACGTTCATTAGAATAATTATTTCGTTTTATACTATCACATATCCAATGTCAAATCAATTAATAAAACAGTTATATTAATTAAAAAACAATATCTAAAAAGATGTAATAAATTTTATTACAGTTTTTTTGTATAAATAGCACTGTTAAATTTTAATCAGTTGATAATACTTGTCATGAGCAAAACGGGTCCTGAACTTCCTAAGTAATAGTGGAAGTAGAACAAAGAAATATTGTGTTTTTAATGCCTTTCCACCAAGTATTGACAGTGAACACCCAAAAGTGATAAATGAAAGAAATTTATTATCTTTGAATACTGCTGAATACGTTGTCTTCTTGCCGAAATAAAAATACAATGTGTCGCGGGGCAATAGTAAAAACTTTGGAGAGCAAAGTTTAATGTTCGAAGAGTGACTTCGCCCCTCGCGGCCGAGCAAGCGGGCCACGGCTCATCTCGCGGTACGCCTCGCCTTAATGGAGATTTTCACGACCCCTTTTACGACGCGCCGAGCTTTTCCATAAAATTTGAATAAACAATACGAAACGACACGTAGTCTTGCAGGTAACAAAACTTCGTCTCCGGTCTCCATCGTCCACCTTCCTGACTGAGATGCGTTGCTTTTATTGTCTGGCTCGTTGAAAAGTTTTCGTGGTAATGTTTGATGGACTTGCTTAACTTATATAAAAAGTTTTCAAGTACGTCTTAGTTTTAGATACAATTTTTGAAGTATTAATAAAAAAAAGGTATGTATGTTTTTGATGTACATATTCGCTGATTACTGGCCACTTTTTCACTGACAAGTTTGTGTCAGAGGGCATTGGAAATATTTTTGAAATAGTCTATTATTTCTTGCCATAATAATACTATGCTCTCCATCCAAAATTTACAACCTTGTTTATAATGTGTCAATTTATTTGTCATATTTTTAACCCAGCAATCTCGTCCCACCCACGAGTGTTTTTCAATTTACATTTTTATCAGAGCGCCGCTTCTTGCGAATCCGATAAAAGCTCTTCTAGAAGTCACTCAATCGAAAATTTGATTAAAATTGCTCACACAGCTTTTTATTCATAAAACTCATGCTACGTTGTGTTTTTTTCCGTTGCGTTGTGTATTGAAATTCCCCTCCCATTTTCTCGATGCTCGTGGTATGCTTATTGATAAAATTTACTTGCATAATTAAAATAAAACATTTTATCATTGTATTAAAATTGTTCAGCTCAGTTTTGGTATCAGGCATATATCTGCCTATCTATCACAAAGTCAAGATTTAATATTTTGCAAGTACTTAAATGAAGAAACTAAAGAAGTTGTTAAGAAGTTAATTAACGCTTCTGAATGTTTTAGTAAATTATTATTCTGCTAAAAATGCATAAGATGGCTACGAAAAGTACAAACTGTTGTTTTGGCTTCTTCGCAAAAATACATATTGGTTTAATATATGTGCTAAACCATAATAATCTTCATTTGAACAAAGCAAGCTGAAGTTTTGGCGGCCATTGAATTTCGACCGTTCTTTTATTCCATGTTTACAATAAAAAAATCATGGTTCATCGTTATAACATTAAGTAGTTTAATTGTGTTATATCGTTGATAGTATATTATAAGTGTTGAAAACTTAGAAACTGTATAAAATCAGTTTGATGCCCAATGCAGGGGTCAACAAACTTTTCGAGAAACGGCCCGGTTGGTTTTTCAAAAACGTTGGGGGGGGGGGGGTGGTAGACAAAAAATATTCTTGATGGAATCCTACGAGAATTTCGTAAATATTAAAAATTATGGGCCAGATTGAAATCTTTGGAAGGCCGTAGTTTGGTGACCGCTGCTCTAATGCCTAGGTACTATTTAAGAGTAATAAGTGTTTTTGGATCGACATATAAAAACATTTTTTTTATTATTTTAACTACGCATATGAAAATATTTTTTTTTTATTCAAAAATAGAAAATTATGTATGTAAGGGCTAATTTTAATATTTTTCCCGCTTTGATTGTTTTAAGTAAAGAAAAATCTATTCCCACAACTGTAATTTATAGAAAAAACGAAATTGAAAATACATTTTTTTATCTCACTCTTTTTGTTTCCGTCTTCGATTCTTTTACGACAAATTGTTGCATTTTTATCGATGACATCGGTTTTTTCTCTCACAAAAAGGAATCATTTATACCAAAAATAGCATTCGCACAAATTCGTAAAGCTATTTCAATTTGACGTCGTCGGATGTTCATTATTTGGTCTCGAGATTATTTTTTTGGTTTTTTGGTCGAATCAATTACCAGTTTTGTGTCGTGCATGTTTTTTTGTATTTGTAGTAAGTGTGTTTTTTCATATTCTATTTAGGATAGTTGATGCAGTTTTATATTTTTTGATTGAAATAAACGTGCTTGCCACTTTAAATAGTCTCATTGTGACGATCGTGCATACCATTTTTAAACTATTTAATTGAAATTTACCTAAAAACTCATGTGACAGCCGTTTCGCGATCCGTAAAATCTTTTCGGCATGGTAGATTTACCATTTTTCTTGATATAATTTATCGTTGGCATCACATTATCCCATCGATATATTTTTTTATACGTTTTTGTCAAAGTTAAAAATAATCACGATGTCGGAATCAAATAAATAAATAATTTAAATGAATGTACCTTATTAAATTACATAATTTGAACGATTCAAATTTATTTGTTTGAAAATGAAAAAAAATTTTTTTTTTTTAATACATTGCTATAAATACATCGCCTTATGCATTCTCGACGCCTTTTACACGGAACAGTAGATCTCATTTTAAAGCCTATTCAAATCATTTAATGATTAATACATAATATGAGAAAGTATATAACTGATGCACCTAATAAAAACTTAAGTCGATTTTTTTGTATTTTTTTTTCGAAAATAATATTTAAAACTGACATGACATCTGGCTTTCGATACAGTTAATTTTCTAAGATTCTCTCGCATCACATAAATAAACCTTCCTTCTGGCAAGAGAGTAAAGCAAAGCGTAGGTAAGCGATATTGTGTTCGGCAGCGGCGAGTTTTCTCACGGCTGCCCCCGTAATGGCTGCCTAATTGGAGGTATCGCCCGATCGCCCACCACTCCCTTTTATATATTATCATTATCATCATCATCGGCGGCCGGTTGCCTCGTAATCGCGGATAAGACCATTATCTCACACGGCCCGCCGTGCTCGTGTTTCGGTGCTCGATTCACATATCGACGATTACTTGAAAGCAAGTGTTTCTCGGAAGCTTTTGAGTTAGTGCCAACTGGAAGTAACTTTTAATCTTAACAAAAAAAAATACAATAGGCTTAATCGACTACGAAACAGTCGGCTAAAAATATTTTATGAACAACTGCTCGATTTTAGACACTCGACTGCAGTAAATGGTTATCAATACCGACTCTCTGTTAACGCCGTTGTTTTATTTAGTGCGTGACGTTAAGTATAAAACGTATTAAGTTTAGTTATCTGTGTCAAATAGTTGGCGTCTTATCGAATCTTCTTATAAATGCATCGGAAAGTAAATTGTTTCCACCATATTTGCTCCATGTGAAATCCACAAGCTTTCCGGTACTGCTCCTCACAACATCACCTCGTACGGCTGTTTAAATGTTATTTATTATCACCGTCAATCTGAGAGACTGTTAAATATTGAACTGGATATCTGTGGGTTCATCATAGCAACACAAAATTATCTGTAAATCGCTTAGCAACCAAAAATATTACAATACGAATGCCAAAAACAATAAAATATAAAAAAGAAAACCTTTTTTGTACTAATTCCATACCTAAATATCAGGGCCGATTAAAATATAAATTGACACAGGGCTATTTTTATAAAATGGCTTTCCACCAAAAATTGGCAATAAGCACATTAAAATCATTTACAAAACTTATATGTTTCTTGACTCAAAAAGTACAGCCGAAAATAACATAATAGCTACGTGATATTACATATACCCTAAAATCAATGGTGTAGTGGGACCAGGTCGGCGACCTGGCACCTGATAATGAGGAAGGCACCCCGCCACCTTTTTGACTTGTAACTTAATTTTCAAGAAAGAACACACATATATTCAAAATCGTTTATTTTTATTGATTTAATTGTTGTTTTAACTTGTGGTTTTTTAACTTTGGACAGATATAAAAAAAATAGGGAAGAAATCAATGACCGATCTGGTACCTATTTATTTACCACTTCACCACTGCCTAAAATACTTTTTGCGATTTTAATATAATACAAACATAAAGATACGTCAATGAATTTAGATGCAAACAATTTTTCTTTTATTATAAATTTTGCACTAGTCGTAATTTCACATTTTTTTAAAAATAAATTATCGATTCCAAAAATTTGAATTTCATATTTATTTTCTCTTGTATCGCTTTCAATAATTATGTTTTTTCTGTTATTATGAATGATAGCATTAACATAACGCTGACAATACAATACATGCACAATTAAATACCTATGTTTTGTAATTGTTATTTTCCTTTTTGTGGGTATCGTTTATGTTTGAATTAGCTTATTTTGTAACTCGCCAAATGACGGAACACAAAGTGTCCGAGGGGCACATTTTCCGCCAAAAGAACAACACTCACCGTAATATCACCTGGATGGGCGCAATTAACTTCTGGGAAACCTTTTAAATCAATGTCAATTTCTTAAGGGACCCGCTTCGTGCCATTAGAGAGAGAAAAATTAGCCAGGCTAGCGTAGTTTATCCTCGTAACCGGGTAAAAGGTTTTCCCATTACGTTGGCATTTCCCCCCCTCCTCAATCGTGTGATGCCTTTCTTCCAGAATGAGGAGGCTTCACCGTCCTATACACATAGAGAATAGACGACAGAGAAGCACCAAAATGTTACATCTTTTTTTATTGTAAAAGTTCGACCTCTTTTTCCAATCATACTATTTATTGTAAGTGAATTATTTCTGCCGTTTTTATAAATTCGCTTTCGGAAAGTATTAATCGATTTCGGGTTATCAATTTAATATCAAGTATTTTTTCCGGTTCCATGTCGTCGTGCATATTATATATTATAATCACTTACCCGATCATACGTCGTGGAAGGAAGGTCTTTTCGTTTTCAAAACAGTCACATCTATCCTGGATTTGTCAAGCATCTACAATAATTTGTCTAGATTTCGTTTCACTGTTTGAGTATTTGTGGGACAGGTGGGTACAAGTAATAACTATTTAATATTTCTTTTCGAACATCCGGATTTCTCATTATCCCCAGCTCCTTTTATCCTCAATTAGTCATGATAAATGAGGTTCTACTATGCTGTGTTGGCTATTCTTCGCTGTCCGCGTATTAAACATCTACTAAATTAACTACATTTTATTATTTTAATAAAAACACAATATTCCTTTGTACTTAATTATGATATATGATCTTCATCCTTATTTTACTATGTAATCTGCATCCTGTGATTCCACATGCAATTTCACAAAATAAATGCAATTATTCTGCAGTAGCAGTGCTCTAAAAGCCGTTTGGCTGCCGGTAATTGTGCTTTACTGCCGTCTGACCAGCTTCCCTAATTCAATCTCCTTTTTGGAGTTCAGTACCTATAATGGTCGAGGCCCAAGTTGCAATTATAGAAAAGTCGATGCACAGAACAAACGATGTTATCGACTACTAATTCGAGACCCACCTATGCGATCATGTCGCTAATGGATCGATTCCACTGACGTAAGTCTTGCAACGAAACAAAAGATTACTTATGGCAAAGTCGCTTTGTGTCGCATCATGAATTTTCATTTGCACCATACCATATGAGTTATTAATGTTGAATGCATGCATCCATCGGTGAACTTAAGCGCAGCTTTTATGTGCTACCCGAGTACGCTTGCCGCTGTATATATAAATATTTAGTTGTAAAGAGAAGAAAAACTTAAAAAATATAATATGAGCCATCGAGAAGCGAAATGCGCCAAGTAATAAAATGGTAAAAAAATGGACTTTTAAGTACAATCATTTTATTGCTTGTCCGTTGTAAAATTTATGAACGTAAAACAAAATTAGTATTTTTTCCTATGAAAACTAAATCATAAAGTTGACACAAATCGTGATTTCTCTAACACTGAAATCATCATTTCCCAAGCTCTTTATTTGTGTGATAAATCACTTTTTGAATGTTTGCTTCTCATTCACTTTTACGATATTTTAACCCTTTTAAGTTTCGGAGCTATTTTCTTAAAACAGTGCCCCTAATTTTGGTTCAAATTTATTATAATTTCATAAAATTAAACAAAGAATTAATACTACATATAAGAAAACATTTAAACAAGTACAAAAGCAATAATTTATTGTATTGTTATTATTATTATTATTTTAAAACCAAACTGCGTGCTCAAAGTTTACTCCGGGTACGTTGAAGGAATACGCCTTCATCATATTCCTATCGGAAAACAAAACAAAAATCAGGACCCATTTATATTTACATATTTATGTTATATTTATACATATTATATATATAAACAATTAATACCATATTTATGATAAGGAAAGTATGGATCATGTTATTCTTTCTTCACCGCAGATTTTGAGGAATATTTTTCGCTTTCGGGACATGTTTCATACGCAACACTGTTTTTCGTTATTGTCAGGTTTTCTCAAAACAGCAGGACCTCATTGACCTTATTTAAAATATGAGAAAATCTATGTATCGAAACCATTTTTCCAAACCATGGCGTACTTTGAGATTAATTGGTATAATTTTGTTGGCTACTTTATTGTCCCCAAATTCTTTATACAAGCTATAAAACCTCACATCTCGTCAATTGTCACCAGAGAGAAACTCAGACTCAAAATGCAAATATAAAAAAAAACATAAATATTAACAAAATAATGTTTCACAAATGGGTTTATTTTATTGACAATAGGTTATTCTATGACTCTTGTTTCACAATGATTCCTTTGACATTGCCTTTTAAGAGTAGTCTTCATGGGCAGTATCATTTTGGCGACGCAGTTTAAAAAAACATTAAAATTTGTAAGAATAAATCAGTTATCTGTGCCGCGATCACAACGGACCGCAGTACAGGCAGCCGCATGTATGCGTTTCACGCACCTGCTTATTAACGTTTGCAGCTCTGTCACACAGGATGTGTGTAATACAAAATATGTGCTGCCATGAGTTACACTGCGCTGCGTCGCCTGCATCTCGGTATAAGATTAGCCTAACTCGTTTTTCCTAAAATATCACTTGGCTCACTTCAGTTCTCTGGGGCTCAGTTGTAAGTTGAGTTTAAATTTTATTCAAAACCCACTGCGGTCTCAGTATCGTCGCCGTTGTCATTTTTTTAATTGCAATTATGTGAAATGTAATAATTTATTTTAAATTAACATATATACAATAATCTTATATCTACTGACCATAGCATGTTTCCGCATATTTATGTATTTTATTTTCCTGCAATGTGATCTTTTAGTTTTGCGATATTATCGTTATGGTTCAATGATTATCAATCTATCTATTACATTCTGCTATTTACCAACGGATGTATTTCTTTGTATTATGCATGCAACTCGATACCACGTGGTCTATGAATTTGACCTTTTGTAGGACCATCTGCGTTTCACTTACAAGAGGGGTCATGGGCTTATGTTCATTTCATTGGAGGGAGGGGTTACCTTGACTCTTCGACCCTGTCTAGTGCAGTATTATTTATGTATGTGTTTACACACTTTCTTGCGAGATGTTAATTTTTATGGTTATTATACACCACTCCATCCAATGATAAATATCATCCGTCTGTATTAAATACACACTACAAATAGTATTAGCAACGCTTATTCGGTGATGGTAGTAACCATCGTTAAGTCTACATACAGATGCATTAAATAAAACATTTTACTTATCGATTGCAGGAAAACTTCATTGTCTCTTCACCATACGGGAAATAATTAGACGGGCGACAACGCGTGAGCGATTCAAAATTAATAAATGGAATCTCCCACGTCTGTGTTATAAATTTCGTCAGCTCCCATTTACCTCACGATTCAGTTTCACCGGGTGCCGTCGTCAGGCTCTTTTACCGTTAGTGTAATATTTTTTTTAGCCGTGTACCGAAACCGAGCCTCTGGCATGTCCAAAGTCACGAATCCCGTTCGATCGACTGACCCCCGACCCTTTCGCCGCCCGACCGCCCGGCTCTTAAACTATCTGGACTGAGATTTCGAGATTATTTTCTCAACATAAACACACTAGAAAAAATCCTACAGTTAGACAGTTGGAATATTTATTGCTTCAGATCGAGTCGATGAGATATTTTCGATAGGTGTAATTTAGATAAAAATACATCGTGTTGGTTTTCGTTTGCTGAGTGAGAACTAGGATCCAGGCTTCAAAGCTTGGACCATTAGCAGTGTTTTTTTTTTTATATCGGATATATACTATTACGGTATTTTTAAAAATAAATATGCGCTAGTTAGCTTTATACGTTTCATTATACCGCTAAAATCAACGCGAACATAATGAAAAGTAATCATTGGTATTGAGCAGAATCGATGATCAACATCTTTAAAATAGCTTTTTTTCTTAGCGAATGAACACACATAATATTGAAAAATTCGCTTGGTACATGTTATTTATATTTATATCGTTTTCCCTACTTGTCTGCGATGTCTACTTGTCCCCGAACAGACAATTTTTATACATTGATTTCCAACCTATTTTTTTTTATCCTGTGGCATTTAATGTAACTTTTGTATTGCATTTCCAGAGAGTAAGTGAGCTTAGTGAGACCATTTCATATATGTTTATATTTTTCTTTTCCTAACCGCATCCTTTTTTCTTTACCTCTTAAAAAATAGTAGGTTGACTAAAAACCAGTTATTGTACAAACTAGCTCTGGAGTATATTAAGCCACATTGAAAGGAGACTTGCTTGGATAAAATATGTAGATAACATATACATTTTAACAGTTCACATTAAAGTGGTACCACACTTTATGAAAATCTATAAAATCCAAGACTAGATACTCATGCAGATTTATATTCAATCTCCGACTGTTACCTTTACTATGTTCTAATGTGTTTGTTGAGATTAAAGCTATCAAAGATTGTCCCATTGCACACACACGCCATACATGATTATGGCCACATTTTACAATCCCGATAAAAATGTTATTACCTATTTCCTAAGCAGCTAGAGGTATCTGAAGTCTTCGCGGGAAGAGGTGAGCTATAAAGAGCTACATTCATTTTGTACTTAAACGTAAATTATTCGACATATTGTTTCATCTAATATAAACGTTACAATTTTGATTCCATAATGCCGATTGATGAAATTATCATTAAACTATCAACAAATATCAAGCGACACCCTTTTTATCTAACACAAAGTAACGAATAAATATAATGTACCCTGTTGGAAAACTGCCGTTTTACCTGTCATGCTTTGAGACGTTTTTTTGGCTAGATTTTGGCAGTCGTTAATTCCAGTGAATAGAGATAATACAAATTCCAAACAACTCTTTTTCCTAGGTATTTGGCATCAACACCTGTTTTCTCTATAATTCCATGTTATCAAATACTTGTTTTACAGCTTACTCGCCATGTTTACTAAAAAGCCTCACAAGCGTGAATGGATACATCAAATCAATATAAGAGTAATTAAAGAATGAATATTCAATATATGAACATCTTTTCTAAAATCACGCTGGTGTCAAATATAATAATTCAATCCCTCCCTCAGATCAGATCCCTTTTGTTGTATAAAACTAGGGCTGTATTATTTAACATATTTATTCTTTTACGGTGTCTCGGCGACGTTCCCACGTGTGCAGGCAAGCTCTCGTTTATGACTGTGAATCATCTCCTACTTGTCAAGCACTAAACTATTTCACTGAAAAGTGCACGAGCGGACATAGTAGTACAGTCGGATTTAAACCAAATATCGTGCAACCATACCATTGAGCCACTTTTCACACTTATTTTCTGAATTATTATTAGTTAAAATTGTATCCATGAGTTATTATATCAATAGTATGAAGAACCTTTTAAATATTGTGAATTGTGATGTTGAGTTGTTTCAAAATTAAAAAAATCCGTTTTCGTAATCATCAATGCAAACTTGGGTCACTTACAATATTCTAAGTATAGCAATATTATTCTAAATTTCTCTATAACTTTATTCTTTGGTAGTTACTTGTTATGAGATATTGCTGTATGCAGATACGGTGTCGCAGTCGCCCGCTGCGGTCTAGTTGGTTAGAGCTTGCTCTACGGACCAAATGGGTATGGGTTCGATTTCCGGTAAGGTCAATGTCAAATTGAGTTTTTTCAATTTAAATCTGAGACCCAAGTCGTGGGTGTTTGTGATATCAATTTATCTCGACTAACTTACAATACATTCTCATCGAGTTTTTCTCGTATGATCTTTCAAATTTAAAATATTTGGCGCATTGGCGTTGGCTTAAATGTCAAATATTTTACCTTTTATTAAAATTAAATATAAATTTATTTATCTGAACGTGAAGATGTTGCATGAGAAAATAGAGAAAATATAACTTGTCACCGAAATTTTGTCGACGAACGTTTATATTCAGGAATTATTCAAGGTTGTTGTTATTGAGAGGAATTTTATACAAGTTTATATCTGATGATTTATTTCATGTCAAACTGCATGACGTTTATAAGCAATGTTTTCGCGTTAAACATTTTCCAAACAGACTAAGCTCCTCAATATTGAACGGGATCCGCGCTGCCAGCGGGCTAATATATATTCGGCGCCCCGTCATTATTCACAGCCTCATAAAAGCTGCACGCTTTCGGCGGAAACAGAAATAGTCACCGGGCCGCTTCCGAAACCAGTCGCCCCAATTTGCTGAGCCGATCATTCATTTCCCTTTTGCGCCGACATTTACGATTTCATGCATAGTTGCCGGGAAGGCGTATCTACCCCAGACAGGTAACATAAATAATGACTTGCGCGCGGGATGTTTTCGCTCGCTCTCCTCCGCCCACCCCTTTGCTTGCTGTATTTTTTTTGTGTTAAATTTAATATTGAACTGTGTTTATGAAACACATGTGTACAGGGCAATAAAGGAGATTAAACGGAAATTTGTGATGCCAGGGATATGGAATATGAGTTTGCGAACGGCGGGTGACTTAGTTTAGCAGCTGTTTTGATACAGCGGCAAATTTTGTAAAATGCTTTTATGCAAACATACTCCTCTACAACAACCTTATATAATTTTATATACGTTGAGTAAGTTTATTATACTTACATGTAATATAATTTGTTCAGTTATGATAATGATTGAATTTCCATCTGGTGCGTCATCATCACAAAATTTCGACATCCTCAGTTGGTCTTCGAATAGATAGATACCTTACAGATTTAATAAAAACACAATATTCCTTTGTAATTTAGTCCACTTTATTAAAAAGGTCAGGACCGGTTTCGCTCATTGCGAGTATTGTCAACTGATAAGAAAAATATATAAACTGCTATTAATACAAAATTAAATTGAAATAAAAGGTGTAAACAACAATTGACAAAGAATTTTAATAAAGTGAAATGAATTACAAGCAATATTGTGTTTTTATTAATATAATGCCTCTCCACCAAGTATTGACAGTGAACACCCTAAAAATGAAATTACAGATTGGTCACAAGTCAAAAACTGGCGCATATCTACAATAACCAACCCTTCATATTGTACTCAATTTGGCCGACGATTTGATTTTTAGAAATTCGAGCGATATACTTTTAAATTTCTGTTATGTTCATTACTCTGTCTCATCAGATTTTATTTCGAAAACAAAAACTATGACAAAAAACAGGTTATGCTTATAATTTGAAAGGTTTCAAACCACCAGGTATTAAATGGTCGCGGCCACTGAAAGCTCGTCTGCGTTGACACAACCCCCAAGTGACTTGAAGCTTACAGCCTTGCCGGATCACTCGCGGTAATTTTCCCGCCGCCACACGCGGCATGCGTTGTACCATCAACGTATGGCGCACTTAATTCGACAAGCCTCATATTCTTCGCGAAGCGATCGTGGCAAATTATTGCAGCCGAGTGAAAATCGAAAGGCGCCCGCCGACTCTTCTGTATCGCCACTTGGCGTAATGATTGGATACGTGTCTTATCTGCGCCTGAGCCACTTCGAACAGTTTTGTTTTCATCGACGACGCTCTTTTCGCGCTGGAGATGATTTCTTCACCAAGCCGCCGCGACGGACCGGGTGCTTTAAAACCAACATCCGACGTTGTCTTTATATTTACCCAAACCAGTTAATTACAAGTTTCACTGAATATCTCACTAAAAATATCAAAAAATATATACTTTTTCGTAGAAGTATTGTGTACGATAAATCGAGCAAATCTTTAAATGTTGCAAATGTAAGGTCATCAACTTCTTGCTCAAGTAATAATATGCATGTATTGTGTATATGTATCTATTGTATATGTGTATATATGAATGAGGGCGTAAGAATCAATTTCGAAACAAATATTTTTTTCAGTACATGTTTGCAGAATCGTGGAGCTAAAAGTTCTTCAGCTTGTGGGCTGACATTTTATTGGCAAATCTGTTTTCATTCAATAGATGTTTTTTTTGAAATTCGCTTTAGAAACAAAATCCGGTTTTTTCCCTCTAACTAAGCGTTTCATCGAATTCAAGTGATAAAATATGTGCTCAGCACATTTGACGAATTCGTTGTGAATCACAATATTCTACTGTAAGTAGTAGTATACTTCAATTAAATTAATTAGTAATGCCTTTTCAGTTTTTTTACGTTTTTCTCAAAATGTCTTCCGTGGTAGATTGGTGTCTTTGCTTTTGATCCCCTCATATGTTGATTATCATTATAAAAAAAAAACAGATAGCATTGGCACACTAAAAATCGTTGTCACCAAAGCAACAATATACTCGTTAGAGAGGATATATTTTGTCTAGGATATATCTCTTCTAAGCCAGTATATAAATAGCTTAGTTTAAACATAGTTCTGGTGAAGGCATAAGTCAAAATAGCTATCAAACAAATTTGAACATTACATAATTATTTTTTCACAAATTATCAAAAGTCACAAAAAAAAATTGTGACTTTATTTATAATTGTTATTTTGTTTAAAAATGTCGTTGAAGTATATCAGATATCATAATTAGCATCTTCAACTAGTTATTTTGCATTCATATCCCACTCCCAATCGGAGAATATGGACTGCCAATAGAGCATATCAACGAAAATTGTACTGGTTATTCATTTTCTCCAACTCCTTTTGGAGAAAATAATTAAGTTGGACCACTAACCTGCAGTACAGTTCTCTTTCGCATTTATATTCATTTTATATAGATCATTGTTAAATTTACTACTCAAACTAATATGGATTTACATGAGTGCGTTTGCTTATTTTATAATCGCAATATGAGTTTGCCATTTAAACCGTTTAATGGATCAGTATAAATGTTTGTGTGTACTTGTATGAGTTTTCTTTTTTTGTATTCATCGTTTGTCTTTTACGGCCGTAAATCAGAATTTATTCAAGAAGCATTGAGGATTGCGGCGTTACATGCTCTCCTTTTTATTGCTGCTTTATGATTTTTGTCGGTAGTAAAGTTCCCGTATCAAATATTGCCGCCCGCAGTTAGTCGGTGGCTCGTTGTCTTTCGCTCTCGTTCGCCGGATCGGGCTGGCGGGCGCGTGGGAACCTTCGCGGTCACGACATGCCCGAGTATATCGGTAACAGTCCTCCCCCTCGGTGCCTTCCTCCCTTTCGTTCCTCGCTTGCACACTTGCGGCAGCTTGGTCCATGTCTTCCTAAATTAACCCCATGCTACTGTATCGTCTTACGGGACGGAAACTTACAAATAATCATGTCATTAAATCTGAATCGTTCAAATTATGTACATTCACACAGATTTTGTCACTAACGACCCGGGTTTCGCCTTTCGGCATCTTCAGGCGTTCAATTGCACGGATGAACTTGAACTGACTGAAATCTGTGTGAATGTACATAATTTGAACGATTCAAATTTAATATTGAGATTCGACCAAGCACCTTCAGTCGAAATTCTAAAATAATCATGTCATGTTATCCACTGACTTAACGATACAAGTCGTAGTCATGTTGTCCGATAAAAACGAGTAATATTTTAAATTTCACTACCTTTGTAAGTTGAGTTTATGTTTAATAATTGAGTGGTATTGCCGCCTGTGTGGTCGAGTGGTCAACGTTGTTGGCTTCGGCTACGGAGGGCCCGGGTTCAAATCCCGGTACGGACAGTTTTATAAATTGATTTTTCAATCGATTTATGAATTTCTGTTCAAAGGCATGGATGTATGTGATGTCTTGAATTCCCCCCTCTCACCAATCCTATCCTATGAACGGGGCGTATTGAGAGCGATTAGCTTACCACTAATCCTGTCCTAGCCCTATCCTTCTATCCCTACTCTCTTTGGAAAAAGAGAGGTTGAGCAACTGAGTAACAAGCAGTTCTCGTAGAAACACTTCTGTTGAGATAAACTCCATTAGGAGTCCATATGCTCCACATTGGGAGCGGAGATGGTTAAAAAATAAAAATAAATTAAATTAAAATTAATAACGTTGTTATTCCACTGATTGTTTAATTTGGCGTAACGCGCGTTTTGCCTATTTGAAAAACATCTTCATTCGACACGTGTCTTACATAGTTACACAACTAGTGAAATATCAATTTTATTATCTTCGGTGGATTTGCAGGTTACCTTTGGGAAATTCATTTTTAACAACAGATAGAATTGCAAAGTTATTAAATTATATGGTATATGAATAGAAAATACAAGTATTTCAATTCATACTGTATAATGTTATTAATATCGAATAGGTGGTAGGTAGTTGACTATCGTGACATGCCGTGGTATACGGATTTGAGCGGATTATCGTGAAAACTAGGGGACATAAATTCGAAGTAAGTCAGGGGCACGGCACGGTCTACGTATTATCCTGTTATAAATAGTTGCAACTTGCAACCGACAATTACAAAGTTTCGTTAGTATATCATTTTCACTAACTTAACTTTAACACTTGTAGTTATTCTGAAAGTTTTCTTACGCTGGAACAATATATCGTTGTATTATACTTGTATCGATAGTGTTGTACCACAGTTTCAATGTTGCTCGGTTAGAAATTTAAAAAATATATTTCTCACTGATATTCCCATATATTGTTGTTTGCAACATTTTACATTTATTTAAAAATAATAAAACATTCTTTTCTATTTAATCAACAATTCTTTATTATGAGCGAAACCGATCGCTATCCTAATAAATAATGACTCGTATTTTTCCAGTCGGAATTTATATTAATTGGTCATAATATATCGGTCAGTGTAAATAGTCTTAATTTAAATGAAATTAAAAAAAAAACCTGGCCTGACCAAAATGGTTATAAAATATTCTGATCGTATAAATGTTTTATTCTGACCGTTCATATTTTTATTCTGAACAAAAAATTGATTTAAATTCTGACCATTTAATTTGTTCCCATAAATAATTTTGGATTATGTACAAAAGAGTGTTTTATTATTTTTCAATACAGTGCATTTCCACCAAGTATTTACAGTGAATACTTTAAAAGTGTTATATTTTATGTTATTATAAATAATCGTTCGATTTAACTACTGGGAAATATTGTTATGTTTTCTCCCCAAATCCGTTTACTAGTGTAGATGGGATTGTACGTAAGTGCTTTATGAACCAGTTTTAAACAGGGCTAGTATTTAAAAAAAATGAGGTTAGGCCGGTTAGGGTAATAAGGTACAATTTAGTAGTGTTTTTGGAAAGGGCTAACAATATCACATATGGTTTTTACGGCTTGAAGATCTATCCACTGACGAAGGGAGCTTTAGATTTCATATGTGTAAAAAATTCAACCGATTTTAATTTTACTTTGGATATCGTAAATTATTTAAGTCGGCTTCAATTAACGATATATATTTATACAGAGAAAATAATAACAAAGGACACTATCGGGGTGTAAATTGTCGACTCTTGGTAGAAAGGCATCAATTATATTTATCAAAATAAAACAAATTTTTCGTACTAATTCCACATTTTTTACCCAGGACAGGTTTCAATTGTAGCGAATGTTTTTCACAGTGAGAAACTTAAAGGATCTTAAGCTAAATAATATGTGGGACATGGATGGATATGGAACGAATTGATAGCATAACTGAACAAAATATGTAAAGTGTCTTAAATAAACTTTAGAGAAATAAAATTTAAATTTTTCCCAGTATGTTTCTAAAAATTATCTTCGCAGCATTAAGTTGACATGGTGCAATTGTTCCGAAATTATTTAACCTTCACATAGCCGTACGTTTTCTGCATTGCACCGCAATTCCGCTACGTTTAATAATGATTTTCTTATTTTAATATTGTAACAGTTAGATTTTACTTTATGCGGATAATGTTACGAAATCGTGCGCTTTAATTTTACGGTTCTTGAACTCCGATTCACTTAAAATTATTCATACAGCGCAATCTCGCAGTGTATCGCGGTGTAAAGAGGGCAGGCGTATGCAACCACACTAACCCGCGTGTCAAAAATTGATGAACTATATAACAATTTGATCGAAATTAAAGTAAATAAACGACGGCTTAAAATTATGAATAATGCGCCAATATTCTGTAATATTTGTCAAGGAATATGCTTACACTGATTCTCGACAGAAGTTTAGATTGATATTAATGCACTCATTAATCCATTCTTGGTGTAATGTGATTTACATATAAAGTTTCATGATGATTATGCTAATCGTTAAGATTTTTTTGCTACATGATAAAATGGGATATTGTGTAGAACAGCTGTGTACATAATCATTTTAAAATGTTATTATTGCAGAAAACCCACTTCAGTTTATTTTAAAAACAAAAGCATCGAAACTTAACAAAACGGCGGTAACTTTGTGGAAGTTCATTTTTAATATACAATTAAATTTGATAAATTTGTTATTCTGCTTGGGATAAACCTAAACTCGATAGATTATGCTTCTTAAAGAGGCGAAATACGTGTCACATTTTGTGCAAATGGAATAAAAAGTAATTTAATTTAATTTCATACTTTTTTTGTTTTGAACTAATAAACAAACATTGCAAATGTCCAGTTTCCAGTAGCGTAGGTGTACAAAGCATAATCGTACAAGTAGTTATTATCGGAACTACACATTTAACAATGAAAACAATGCATATTTTATCGATTTTTTTTTATCAGTGATCGAATTGACGACGGTACATAATATTTTTTCACAGCTAGACTTGATAGTTGTCTGTATAAATTGCAAACGGTGTGCAATGCAAACATTTTTTCCGGTCGTCGATCCACGCGAACCGCTCCGCAATTATTTTCATATCAGAATGTGGTGTTTTATTGTTGAGATTCTCTCGCAAGTATTTATCCGCGAACTGCTTTTTTACTCGTTGTAATTCACGGTCCACTTGATCTCAAGTAATTTAGAAGTTTACCTCTCTTATTTGACTCATCGTGTGCTGAGCGCGGCGACTCAAAGCGCCTCCTAATTCCGACCGTCTTCGCTCAAATCAACTTAAAAGCTTTATAAATTAAAAGTATTTTTTTTATATAAACATTTAGTTTCAGATATAATTTAGTCCAGACGGCTTTTTTGTCGGTGTATCGAACGAGTTACTACTTATTTATGAATGACGTTACTCGGAATAATTTGAAAGCTATTATTCGTAATACAAAAAATGATAAAGCTTAGATAACTCATTAATTTTAGCTATTTAAGAATAAAATGGGAAGTTGAATGTATTACAGACGAAAGGCTGTCCACAATTTTTAGAGATTAAAACGTTTTTACTTACCATATCGGTTGATATGTCGTCGGGTTGACGCAAGAAGTCGTTAAAATGTATTTAGTAAGAATAACATAGTCTTGTTAGTGATGTCTTTTATTTTGGTTTGTGCATGAAATACTACATATTAATTTTAAATGTATATCATTCGACAATATTGGTTGATGTTAGATACTGAAGTGATTTTTTTTTCATGCAAAATGAGAAAAAAAAGAATTGGTTTAATGTTACATTGTTCTGACCAAGTTATCAATTAATGACTTCTGGCAGCAAACCGTCAATTTATCAAATTGATAACATGTGTCCGCTAAAAAATCCATATGTGTGTCATTAATGTATGATACTATAACGTTCTTTTTCTCTTTAACTATCAGAAGCAGAAGATTGGTCAATCTGGTAAAATATAGTCCTCATAAAAATGCGACTGTAATGTCGTCCTCTTGTTATATCTATTGCCTTTACCCGACAATAAAATACCACTTCTTGGATCCATTTTAACAACTTCCGTGTTAAAAAAGTAACTGAGTTTTTTTAGCAATCCTTGTGATACAAGTTTTTCATCAGTTGTTAGTTTTTTTTTGCACATCAAGTACATAGTATCCAATTATATATACATATTACGTATCTTAGTTTCTTCTGAATGAATATCAAGTGAAACTTCAATGACCACAAGATTTACGGACAAGTTTAATCCAAACAAAATAACAAACTTCATTCACATTTACGTGATTTTTTGTAAAGCACATAAGATCTCAACTGCTTATTGATGTCTTTTTACCTGTTAGGTTTTTTTTTTAATTTGGAGACGATATTAAATATTTACTACTTCGATAAGAAAATAGTTTTAAAGCGGCCTATCACAATGATAATTATTAGACTTTCTTCACTTAGTTATATTCACATTTTAGAAATATGGAAATTGTTTATTAAAAAAAGAATTTTTCTCCAGAATGTTGTTTTTTCTTCGATAAACCTACGGCTAACACGTTATTTAATCAATTTAGTGAACGTCAGGGAAAGTGTCCTTCGGCTGTGTCATGCGCGCGTTTTCGAAATTTTCATTTAATATTGCAAGAACACGTTCAATCTTTGCTTTATTATTTTTTTTATCAATTTGTTTCATTTTTCATAGTCTAGTGCCCGCATTCGGTTAGTTTTTTTTGCGTAATACTTTAAACGCTGTTTGAATGATAATGTCTTTTCTCTCAGTCGTTTGACATATTTTCGAGCAGTTTTTCACTATGACGAAAACATAATTTTCTGTTATTAGATAAATTCTGATTTGAACCTTTTTTTGCTTTTTAACTTATTGGATTAATATTAAATTGTGTGATATCTTTTTTTTTAATATTTCGACAGCTTTTGAATAAGATTGTAAACTGTTATATCATAACATAGATTGTAAGGCAAATCAATTTTATTTTATGAAATCAAATAATTATTTAACACGTCGATATTTGTATTCGTCTTTCTGAAAATTGTATCGGTATGAAACGTCGGCACATACAATATACAATACATACAATATTCTTCACTTTGGATATATTTATCATTTTGTATTATTCTTTAGTATATATAGTGTTAACGCTTACGTTCCTATATACTTATGTAGTTAGTGATAATAAAAATAATGCTAATTATTTTAATTAAGCCAAAAATAGTGCAATATAAATAAATCGATTATTTCGTGGCACTATTTATATCTAAAATTTATTTTGTTGTATAAAAGACTTATATTGAATATTTTTGTGAATTTATTTTGATTTACCTAGTCAGTTTATGTCGATTTTGTTTCGATCGTGACACAATACATTCTTTAAGTGATGTATTAATTACTACTTTTAGAAATATGTGATTTATACAATTTGTTAAGGTTTACTTATTTAAATTGATGTGTTTTATGTTTGTTTCAGCCGTGAAAATCATTGCGAAATTGAGCGCCGCCGCAGAAACAAGATGACCGCGTACATCACGGAGCTGTCGGACATGGTCCCCACGTGCAGCGCGCTCGCGAGGAAACCCGACAAGCTCACCATACTGCGCATGGCGGTTGCGCATATGAAGGCGCTCAGAGGTCAGTCCACAATCATGTCTTCAAATTGTATATTCAGTTAGCTGACAGTAGGTCGACCCTTATCGAAAATGAAACTAAAACACTGCATTACCACCATGTAATTTCTAAACGAAATATTTGCCTTCCCCACGATTTTTGTCTGATAACTAAAATTAACTCCCACCCACCCTGTCTAAAAAACGAGGCCAAGCGAGAGAGATTAGCTAACAACGAGCGAGAGACAGATCGTCGAGAGGGTCGACAGCTTCAGATACCTCGGCGTACATAATCTGCTAAAGCTACGAAGTGCTACGATTGACATCAACATCAAGTGGCTATTTTTTTCATTTAGCTTTTCGTTAGTGTGTTTCGGTTTGAGCGACGCATTTTGCACTTCACTATTTTGTTTCCGACTGTCCAAATAGTTACTGTTGTATAAATAGTACCTTTGGAGTGTAGCTTGAAACTATTTGTATTTTACACAATTTTATTTCGTTAACAAGTCGTAAGAAAAACAATACAGCCCTTTAGCATATTTATTTTTATTTGCAAACACATGTTACGATAGAAAATAACTAACTCTGGTGTTTTTTCAAGCAAAATCTGAATAAAAGCTTTTATTAAACTCGATGGTTCATATTATATTTATTATAACGACTATAATTAAACCAGAGAATTTTCGTAATGTATGTATTGTCATTATAAGTGTCTATCTATAATCAACGACAATATGAAACCAAGCATTGAATTATTGTAGTATTATCGAATCGGTTAACTTCAATGTAATCTTTGAATGACTTAGCGAATACCCACGTCCATCCCGAGCCGTCGAATTTATGACGAGCATTTTCCACAAAAGACAACAATGTTGGGCTCTATCCCAACGATTAAAAATAAACAACGTCCAATGATGGTTATCCATTGTCTTGTGTGATTATAAGCTTTTCAATGACCAGCGAATTGAATCTCAAAACAATCGTGTGTGGTCTAACTTTGATTCACACAATTAAGTGATGAATATTTAAGCAAACAGGATACGCGAAAAAGAGTAGCTAGACTTTTTAAAACTCACAGGCGCCATTTCGTTTAATCGATTTTTTAATCGTTAGTATATCCTATCCCACAAAACTTAACCCTTTTCAGCTTTTGCCAGATCATATTTTAGTGTGGTGATTTTAAAAGTGAAAAGAATTGCAAATTTTGCAAATTTTTTGAAAGATTAAGTTCTGCGAACCAACTTTCGTGAAACATTTTCCCAATAAAACAAGTTCTCTGCCTATGCACCAATTGGGTAGAGTTTTGTAATGATTGATTGGTTCTATCATTTATTGATTTAACAATATTTTGTCCTCAACTCCATCAGAGTTAAATATTCTTTATCGACTCGACAGTTTTGAATTGAACAAAAAACGTAATAAAACATATTTTCGTAATTTGTATTCATTCCGCGGAGTCTATCGTAAAAAAATCCACTGACAAAAGGCGCGGCCGGTAAAGTTCATCATCATTCAATTGATTTATATATTTATATTCAATATGAAGCTTAGTATGGTATAAGGTGCATTGTTATATTTGTATTGTTGGCTTGGAAACCGTTGCACTGACCATCTATCGAACGCAGTTCACGGTACTCGCTTATGGAGTCGGGCTAGCGTTTTCTAAACCCACACAAGAATTTATTTTGCTTGTTAATTAATAAATTATGACTATTTGATTGTATCGGATTGTAGTTTATTATGTATGCAGTTTTAATAGCCACAGCAACTTGCGAGTTTGCAATTCTTACAATTTAATACGGAAACAATGCATATTTCTTTCACTGCTTCTGTTATAACATGAGCACTATAACTGATTCTTATTCATAACCAATTGTTGTTGATTATTTTATTTCGCAAATAAAGAATTAATACGAATATAACTACAAAAATATCGTTTTTTTAGAATTTTAAATTACGGATGAAGCTTTTGCTACCAAGATTAAAAATTCAATGATAAAAAGTATTTATATTTTTTTTCTAGAAATTGAATATAAACTGTGATATCAGCAGTTGTTAATTGTATTGTATACAAATTTAGTCAATGAATTGAAACCATTAGTGTCAGGTTAGTTAATTACAAAGTTGAAGAAACAGCTGGACAATAAAAAAATACCAATACAACATTAGTTAAAAAATGTATTCAAATTAATTTTAAAAAAACTAATTTTTATGGTTTTGTCGTAGATTGTCGGGTTCGTAATAATTTAATACAAAACACTTTTTTTTCTTATATCTAGTTTCTTCGGCGTATGTTTATGAATTACGATATGCCAATTAATTGTTGATGATTCGCATTTTTTAATTTGTCATAATTAATAAATTTCAACCGCGAAATAAACACCGTGGCTAATCCATCCCACAGTAAAATAACGTATTGTGGTCATTCATAATAAATATTTTTTCACATAAATTAGCAACGTTGTTGTTGTAGGGGGAACTAATGCAATAAGCATGTCGAGCGATATCTGATTTGTCATGTGAATGAAGAACGAAGCCGCTTTTCCAGCTCGCCGCGATTAATCGACTCGCTTTAGCACGATATTAACGGCGCGGCGTTATTATGGAAAATAACATGCTACTTTTTCTGCCATTTGGCTAAGCTGCCGTTCATTTTTAAACAGTTAATTTCCATTGTTTGAAATGGTATTTTTTAAACTTTTATTTTCTGTTTACAAAATGTTATCTTTGCTGGCAATATAACTGTTTCAAACGCTGTGTAAAAACGATATTTAAGCAAATAATGCTACTAATTATTTCATATACATTCCATGCATATCGAAAACTTTTCCATATATATATATATATATATGCTTATTCTTTCATCTTGCTTAATTTTGCACATATACCATATATTCAGAACTTATATTTTATTTAAAATAAACTGGAATCTAGGGATTCATTTGAAAAAACAATATTAGAGGCGAAAATACACTAATATCAGTTTTATATAGATATTTTAGCACACTAGACAAGTGTTTAGCCATTATTTAAAAGTGATGAACCAAGATTACCAAATTTATTGCAATTATGTTTGAATGAGAAGAATTCTACAAAGAAATCCATCTCTGCTTACTATTATTTTTTTTAAATGGCTTGAGTGATCTGTAACCTACAGTTGCTAATGAATAATAAGTGAAAGAAAAATAAACCTCCTTACATATTGTGTACATGAGCTTAGTTGGCAGAAATTCATTATATTTGTTTCATATTGAACGGAACTGTCGATCAATCGTTGTGATATTCCATTTAACATTATAACATGTAGTACGCACGTATCCACAGTTTGCATATCAGCACATTTACACATTGCCGAGTTGAATTGAGAGTTAGCTTAGTATTCCAGATGGGGTACGGTGTTGTGGTCGTGACCGGGCGAAGTCATTCTTTTTGTGTCTCCGCGGCGCGACCTTACCTGGGAACGCGAGGGTTGCATCGTCAGCTGCAGCGAGGACACTCCTGTGCTATAAATTATGAACGATATTATTTTTTAAAATACTACTGTTTAATTATTTATTTTTTATCGGTTAACAAGTAAGTACCACAATCAAACACTAAGCGAAATAAGCTCTGATCACATCATTGAGTACAGTAAATAGTCAATATATAAGACCTGTGCGGTCGAGGGGTTTCCATTTATGCAGAAAATCCGTTATATTATACAAAATAGTTTAGTATTGCCTTTTTTTACTATTGAAAACATCAAGCAAACAGTTAATTTATGTAAAAAGCCTGTAAAGTTTCTATAGGTGTATTAAATTTATGGAACTAAGATGCTTGAAATGTTTTCACATTTAAACAGAAATGCTGTCCGGTATAACAAGGGTTTGTACCATAGTACTATGGAAAAATGTTAGTGACGTTTTGAAATTATTCATTTATTTGTAGAAGGTAATAAACATTTTATTTAAAGTCAATTTAGTGCCACTTGTTCATATTTTGTATCTTGTAAATTAATTTAATATTTTTACACTTTCCGTACGGTGCTAATAAATTCTTATGATATGTTGCTGGCCCTTTAGGAACCAAGTGAATTTTTTTAAATATACGTACTGCGTTTTTACCGTCCATCAAAGGGCGGGCGGTAAGTGTTAAAACATGTTTTCTCACTTGGTTCTTTAAGGGCCGGCAACATATCGGAAGTATTTTTTACCACCGTAAGGGAAGTGATATTACCAATCATTTTATAATGTGTCGTGAAAGTAACCGGTTCTGATCATTTAAATTAATACAATTATTAGATTTTTTGTATTACGAGTATTTTACTGTCCAGCATTTCTCTGAAAAAAGTACGCTCTGACCAATTTTCCAGAGATTCAAAAAATCTCGCAAAATGTTTCCGTCTATCACAGCGGCTGTGTATTATATATAATACATGTATATGTTTTCGAATTAGATTTTTCATTTCTGAAACGGCTTTTATCATGTTAATTTATTCCCGGCCTACGCTCTCCGCGGTCGCTACAGCTTTCCGTGTTTTCATTTGCTGCTCGCCGTCCCTGCCTCCCTCCTTCTGATCTGCTCTAAAAAGAAGAACCTTGCTCACGCCGTGTCGTTTTTGCCTTCTTTTTTAATATTCCACTATTAAAAGGTTCGTCGAGAATTTTCACCTACACTATATTATTATTTTGCAGTATTTTATGTCGGTTTTTCTTCAATTATTGTGTCAGATGAAAGTCGTATTTTTTATTGTTTCGTGTATATTTAGTATTTATTTCTCATTGTAGACATACATTTATAAATTAAAAAGCACACAGGTAAATGTTTTATACTATTGGTCATTTGTAGTTTTATAAGAAAGGGAACAAATTAAATGGAAATGGTCGGAATTTGAGCAATTTTTGGTCAGAATAAAAATATGAACGGTCAGAATATTTTATAAAAATTTTGGATAGTAGGTTATGTTAGGTTAGGTTTTTGTTAATTTCATTTAAATTATGACTATTTATTCTTACCGATATATTATGACCATTTAATATAAATTCTGACCAATGTTATTTAAATTCTGACCAGAAAAATACGAGCCTGTAATAAATAGCAGCAATGCTATGATTATTCTGCTTTACTTATGTTGTTTTTATAAATAATCCAATTTCAACCAGCATCTTTGCACTTTGATTTTAACATTAAATAAACGATATAGCTAAGCGCGATGGGCCCTTATTATTATAAAAAAATGGTTTATGTTTGTAGAAAAAATATTCTTTAAATCTTTACAAAACATAATATGTATACTGTATATGAAAATACAGGAAGGCATTGAAAATCTTGCTCGAGTCGCATTTCGGCTGAATATTCAAGTACTTTTGGGCTCATTTTTCCAATTGGTAGGTAGGTATATATTTATATTGATATAAAATTAATTAGTGATGCAAACAAAATGCTTTTCGTTTGGTAGAAAAACTTCATTGAAACAAACTTGAAAGCATCAAGCCCCTTATAAAAAAATATTCAATCCAGCAATTAAACATCCCGGGGGAAGAGAAATTCTGAGGGTCAGAAGTCAAGTCGTCTTACCTTTCTTATTTTTTTTATTCTTCCCTCTTTCTTTAATTGCCGCATAAATTAATTCCAAAAGGGTTTTTTTCTTACCCCCTTCTCGGACGCCGTTTTGCTCGCTGCTTGTTATTTTACACCCTTTGCATCCCAGAAATTAATTTCAGTTATTATTATTATGAAAAAAGTATCATATTTTATTAGAAAAACTCATTGCTTTTCATAATGTAGTATCGTTTCTATGAAGAGAATAATGAAGTAAAATATTTCAATTTATATATATATATATATATAGTAAATTGATGGCAATGATAGGGAGAGCCACAAACTTCGTGTGACAGAATTCTTCATATTTCACTTTTAGGGTGTTCACTGTCAATACTTGGTGGAATGGAAAGGCATTATATTAATAAAAACACAATAATCCTTTGTACTTCATTCCACTTTATTAAATAAAGTGGAATGAAGTACAAAGGATTATTGTGTTTTTATCTTCATATTTCAGACGAAAAGAAAAACAACTTTCCTTTTATTAATTGATTTGGCATTTACTTGGTAGAACTCCATTATAACAGATTAAAAATATCAAAGTATTTTAGTTCTACAGTTTTTAATAATTTTTATGCGTTGATAGCTATTTCGGCTTTCGTCATCGTCAGAATTAGTTCTGACTTACCTTTTGTTTTTTATATAAAATACTGAAGACATTAACCTGTTGATTCTAATGAGTTGATCTGTTGAAAGTTATACATATATGTAAGTGCAGGATAAGTAGAAAAAGTTTTTTTTTATATAAATCTAGTTTCAAATTTTGCGTGTTAGCTGTGATAAGTCGATCATCCCCAATGGCTCGGTTTATTATAATATTGTCTGCGATCCTTATTCAATGGCTTTTCGTATACAATTTCTTTGTGTCTACGCCTGTTAAGAGGTCCGCCGGGCTCCCCGACACCCCCGACAGTCTGAAGAAGCACTCCCGCATTTGTAGGTCCCCGTTTATTTTTTTTAATTAAGTACCTAACTAGCTTTTGCAAGCCTTTTTTGTTAGCAGAGAATTGCGCCCGTTCCCCCTTTTATATGCGAAAGAGTTGAGCTTTTCGCTCAATTCGTTCTTTTTATATATTTATTTAAAAGATTTGATTGTTATAAGCCGTAGTACGAATTTATTTACCGGATACAGTTAAAAAGCAAACGCTCAATTTAGACTATCATATTTCATCACGTGTACCTATAATATTTTGACCTTTTGCCGATAGAAAATTGTTGCATCGTACTGTGAGAGTAAAAAAAATCGGCACGTAATATTTTCCCAAGTAAATCACACATCGTTCATTTAAGTGTATCTAATTTATTACGTTCTTCTATCAATATATAAATGAAGTGATTTATCATATTTCATGATTGATGATTAAGTGATTATTTATTCAAAATATTATGCTTCTTAAACTGTTGATGGAATCAACAACACGTAAGATAATTTTAACGTGTTCACTGTCAATTCTTGGTGGAAAAGCATTGTGTTTATTAAAAAACCAAAAACCTTTTTTTTTATAATACAATATCCGTTTTTCTTTTAAAAAGATCTAGCACTATTATCAAATCATGATAATGCTCTTATTGTATGAAAATAAACATCTATTTTATCAAATATATTTTACCATATCCACTCACTCACTGAAGTCTTAATTATGGAATCGAATACAATACTATGGGTATGCACTCGTTAGATTATTTTTTTCAACCAATAGCCGGTCTAGGTTTAGAACTGCTGGTGATTTGATCTATTCAATATTTCATGTTTATTGAAATCGATTCACAGGCAATTGTTAGCTTGTTGAACTAGAGAAATCACTCCCTTAGGCTTACACGATCGAAATTAACTGCTTATTAGTTGTTTATCTTTCATAACATCGTGGAGAAGCAAAAAAAAACAATCTTGTTGGTCCACTACAGATTCTTTCGAATGTTTTCTAGATTTTTTTGCGTTAGCGGTTAAAGTTGAACTAATATCTAGTTTTGTCAATTGATTTTGTTGAGACATAGTTCATTTGTTTTCGTTTGTGTATACATTTTAGTGGCACAGTCTTATTCTCCCAAGTTTTTCGGCATGCTTTCTGTTATTCTACACAAGTGTCTCAAACTGACCGATTTAAAAAATGACAGAAAACAGTCTGTCGGTAGTAGGGTATCCAATCCCGAAACCTTTTTTCAATCCCGGGATTGATTATTTTTGAATCCCGGAATTGGGATTTTCTCACCGAGGAATTTGAAATCCTCAATTCGCTATACCTTTTCCCCGAATTATTTCCAAACCTCGTTTTTCTTTTTAGCTCACCGAGGAATTTGAAAACCTCGATTTGGTATACTTATTTTCCGATTGTCACAGAACTTCGTTTTTTTTTCATTTTAGCTCACCGATGAATATGAAATTCTCGATTTGCCAATTTCGTGTCAATTTTCGGGATTTGCTCAAAATTTCT
The DNA here is from genome assembly GCA_030503985.1 of Himalopsyche tibetana. Classification (NCBI taxonomy): domain Eukaryota; kingdom Metazoa; phylum Arthropoda; class Insecta; order Trichoptera; family Rhyacophilidae; genus Himalopsyche; species Himalopsyche tibetana. The sequence continues at coordinate 4,976,680 of JAPJYX010000014.1, forward strand.
CAATCCCGAAATCCCGGGATTGCAGCCGTATCAACCCCGGAATTTCGGGATCAGAAAATTGAACGGGATCCCGAATCCCGGGATTGGATGCCCTAGTCGGTAGGGAAACACTGCTCTACTATACGTTTTAACGGTGGAATGTATTGCAATTCGTTTTTAATGATTTAGCATATTTAAAAAATAAAACACTCTTTAGTACTAATTCCATTTTTATTTTATATGATCAGGACCAGCCTCGCTCATAACGAGCTTTTTCAACTGATGCTCGTCATGAGCGAAACCCATCCTGAGCATATAAGATAAAAGTGGAACTAGTACAAATCAGTGTTTATTTTTTAGTAAGTTTTATTAGTGCTTTTCCATCCACCAAGTATTTGACAGTCCACACCCTAAAAGTGATATTAGTGGTTTTTAGTTTTGATTTGATGTAAAAATAGGTTAATGATTGATGATTTTTAAACTAGCAAAAAAAGCTGTTGAAACATCTTAATAATCGATCCAAAATCGCTATACTACCGGTGCAATAAAAAATAGTTTCAATTGCTTCTGTTGATTCGCTCGACTGGCAACGTCATCTTACTGAGGATTGCGGAAACCTAACATAGGTAAATGGTCAGCGAGTCGTCGGACACAATGCGCTCGGCCCCGGAGAGAAGACAGACAGACAGTACTGAGCCGACACGCCGGCAAATGAGTATAGCACGACGAACAATGGAGACGTCGCGCATTTGCCTGTGACCGGATGCCGGCGCGCCGCTTCTTGCATAGATATCGCCCTCTTATCAGAAATACATGGTTCAGCCGGCTCACTCGTGGGCTACCGGTCATTTGGCCGCATCACCAGCTCACCACGAATATGTATATATATATATATTTATATAAATTGTTGACTCATAATAGGTTATCTAACTGTGCTTTAATTGTAAGTCAACTGTATAAATCACATTATCGTTGATCAATATGGATTGCAGGGCCTTCCATAAAATGACGTAATATTTTCGAATGACTCAATCTTCAGGGAAGGAGCTGGGCGTCTGTATCAAACAGTTCTCGGGTCTTTATGATGTCTAAAAATTCTCTCCCACCCTTCCGATCCTTCACTAACTGTGTGGTAGCGAGAGCAATTAGTTAACCACTAGTCTTGTTCTAGCCTTATCCTGCTATGCCTACTATTCTCTTCGGAAAAAGAGGTTGAGCGACTGAGTAACAAACGGTTTTCGTAGAAAGAAACTTTCCTTGAAATACCTCTATTAGGAGGCCATATGCTCCACATGTCTCAAACATGGATTAAATAAATGAATTTTCACATCAATTGAATTATGTATAAAAAGTTATGTGGTATTTTTCCTATAATTGGTCTTTCAGTGCGACGCTTATTTGCTTAGATTTTTAGTTAATATATGAAAATCATCATAAAACAACAGCGACTGCTCTAATCACGAATTAATATTCCCAGAACATACGCGGGACGTTTTTAATTGGTCCAATGTCTTCTGCGGGTGCATACGTCTCGAGAAAACAAGAGAGAAGGTAATGGTTAACGAACCGCGTGTACTCGCTATGGATTCTCCGCTTGCATTTTGTACAAGTTTTTAAATCTTCTCGGTCTGTGTTACCTTTGGCTATTTTACCTCCAATAAAAGAAAATACTGTCACGACGATATGCTACTTTAGTGGATTTAATCGAGCTGGAAATGTGGATGAATCGCAGTAGGTAGAACTTGCAATATGTTACTTACTGCCGTGCATTGAACAGAATTGTGTTCTCTCTCCATATATATTTAATTAGATGCACAGTAATATGACCCAAGATACCCAATTCTTATAACAATTTACTGACAGTTATTTCATACAAACCAGTGCTAAATACGAGTTTCCAGTGTAGTTCTTCATGCCTCGACTATTTCTAACAATTCATACATTTTAGATTATTTATTATTATTAGATTTTTGCATGTTATGTTTTAACAGTAATGTAATAAAAATGAAATAGCACGTATTAAAAATGTATACACCAAACAGAGAAGAGAGATCGCATAATGCCGAAATAAGTATAAAAAATAAATGATTCTTCAAGAAAAACATGTATTTCTACTAAGCCTAATATAATCGAGTTCTACGCGAAAATTAAAAAAAAACAGTAAATACTACTAAGCTAGCTAGCTATCCTTATCGGGTTGATATTAATTACTGTTGGGTATTAATTTCATAACAGCATACTTGATATTGATTAACTGGCATCTGATGATATATTTTTAAAATTGCTTAAAAACTTTCATTCTGCGAAGTATACGTTATACTTTTATAATCCAACGGTTGTTTAGTTTTTTGTTATACCAAATTGATATCGTTACACATTTCATCATAAAACACACATGTGCTTGCTACTTTGATGGTTTTCGTGGTGGATTTTAAAACAGCTATTTGTTAATCCTTTTTTGTTTTAATAAACCAAAAGAATTCCTGGAATATAGAAACAAGCGTCCTTGCAGTTAAATCCAGTGTCATCGTCGGAATTGTAATTTTATTACCTGCACAAAAGGGAAGATTCATAAATTTATTAAAAGTCTCGGTTCCCACAGGTAGGTTAGGCGCACGTGACTGCACTTGATGGTTTCTGTAGTTTTTTTTACCATCTCTATGACTGCGTGTTTTAAATATTAATGAAGTAGAACATTCGGAGGGCTATAAACACTCTCAAAGATGAGCTATCCGTTCTTGGAATTACGTCTAAATTATTGTTGTTGTCATACTTTTTATCAGATCGGTTCACAAGTTCGACCCACGTTCTATGTCGGCGAGTTTTTTTTGTATGAATTAAATGCATCGTTTTACAGCCAACGAATACAAAATGCACTATTCCATATAATTCTCATTGCATTGACAAGAAGACGAAGCATTTCACTAATTATGTTTCAATACATGTTTTGATGGCAGTTGTACGTAGTAAGTTCGCTAGCTCTATTTTTAGATAAGGTTAGATTAGTACGATGTTATAGGAGGAATAATTCGGCCACATCAATTTGAAAGCGGCACAATTTTGTTTCATTGATAACTGCTCGACATTTCAACGTCAAATTCACACGAACCGAGCTCGACATTCCGCGCAAATTTTCATAATACCCTAGATTCCCACTGCGGTCGCTTACTAAAAAAAATGTATTCTCAAATATTATATTACAAAAAATATATATATACTTATGACTGTTTGAAATCAATTTGCGGTTTCGCAATAGTATACAATCCATACAGCTTCCTGTTTAAGGTTTGTTTTGTCCTAACCTACCCCGGCTCGGTGCGAGTCGTACTGCACGCCACGTCCTCAGATACGGCACAATATTATTAATATTTCTCTTATTATGCAGCGATATAGGAACGACAAAAAATATTTTCATATAAAACAATGTCGCCGTGTATCACGTTCCATTATTCATTTTGTGTATTGTTGTTTTTTTCTCCATTTATTTGTACTATGGAGCCATGTTGTTGCTGCAAATGTTTTAATTCTAATAATTATATAATATAAGTTTATTTTAATATTAGATGGATTGTAAATATCTAGTACACAATCAATGTGTATATTTTTTTCGGTTTTCGTATGTCGTGGTTATTAATTTTTACCAAATTAAAAAAAAAGTTGCTTCATATGTACCTTGATATAAAATTTTGTATTTTGATAAATGTTCTCATTAAATACTTTCTCTCATATTTACTCTTAAATTAAACACATTAACGAATGGATGATACTCGTCGTTTTTGTTTCAATTGAAAATTGTATAATGAAATTGCTTAGGCTTTCTGAAATTCACTGCTTAGTTATATGCTTTTATCTGTCGGATTAAAAATATGTTCCGTAGTTTTGAGACTGTAAATAGTAGTAGAAAAATTCACAGCTCATTATCGTCCATGCTTATTTTCACAATGTTTTGATAACTACGAAGTGTAAGCCATTATCTTCGGAGTTAATAATATTTAAAAATACATATTATGTACACGGAGTCACGTGGCCCTTTATAATGCGAGCCTATTGCGCCATATCAAAGGCAAAATAAACGTTGTAAACCCAGTAAATCGTTATTTAATTAATATTTAAATACACCCCTTCGATAGCCAGTTATCGGTATGAACTGAAGACTCCGTACGTAAGAATTAAGGTGACGGCAATGGCGGTAATAACTGAACTTCGTAAATAATATGTTAGCCGTGGGATTTAATGGCGGATTATTAATTGCCGGTTATTAAGGAAGGTGTTCGTTTGGCAGTGAGTTATTTGTGCATTTTGTGAACGTACACCGCTTGCCAGCGGGCACGCTATGCTCTGCTCCTGCACCCCTGTTTGTACATGGATTATCCAAGAATTTTACCGGTATAATCCTGTTTTAACTTAGCTTTATTTTTATCTATGTTAAAAGTTTGCCTCTTAGTTATCAAAAGCTATGGGTGATATTTTAATTACGTGTTGATGATTGGTATGATTAATATGATATATTTTATGGGATAATAGTTGAGTTTGAAGTATTCATAATCAATTATATGCTGTTGAATTAATGCATAATAAATCATTGTTCAGATTTTTTTTACATTACACTCCTTTGTACACGGTACATAATTCAAAGCATTTAGAAAAAATGTAATTTATATTACTACGATATTGAACGTCTACGCCGCGGCGTAGCGCTGTGTCGATAATGTTACTCTATACATTTTAAAAAAAATACTCCATTTGCTACTGAATTGTATTTGCCGTAAACTAACATACTTTGTTTTGGTAAGATACATAGTAAAACTGGTATTGTTACTTTCGACTTCATTTGTCAAATTAGAAATAATAGTTGTATATTTAAGAAACTACATTTTCACTAGTGTAAACAAAAAATCGGTAACTCAGGCAGTGAAAATGTAGCATACAGTGGATTTACAATATCACTGGTTATCTTAACTTTAACTTCATTTGACAGGTACATCTAACCCATCAGTAGAAGTCTTTGCCCGAATACAGAGATTGAATATTTCATCAGATTATGACATGGGCAGGGTGGAGTCGGGTAAACAAAACGACTTCGATCCGGCTTTAAATAAAAAAAAACTGACCGTGACTCCGAATTGCTTTTTTTCAATTATCTCCGTTTAACTTCACCATTTCACCAATCAATATGATGAATAAACTGATATTTGTTTAAAAAAGAAAATGGTCTGATTCGTTAGATTTTTCTGATACTTTACTCCGGAAAAAACACGAATACACGACTCTCGACTCGGACTTCACTTAGTTAAGACTTCATTATTTTTTTCACATCTTCCAAATTTAGTTTCAATCACAGTTTGAAAAAGAAATATAATTTCACCAATGACCGGCAGTGAAAATAGATTTTCAATAGTGGATATAAATATATTATATTATGTGTGTATATTTTTTTGAAAATATGTTGAATAAGATTTTACCAAAGCGCCAGTGAAAATGTAGTTTTACCTTAAATATACTGCCGTGATACCTATATTCACTGGGTATCGCGTTATTTTCTCATACATCGTTTGCGTGGTCTTAACACTGTGAATCCTGGCTATGTAATAACAAGTATGTATTGTAGTTTATTATCTTGGGCAGCGAGTTGAGCAGTGTTATAATCTCCGCGGTTTGAACATTTAAAACATTGTTGAGTACGTGATCTCATTTATTTGGCTAACACGGGCTGTGTGTAAGCTGCTTCTCCCCGCTTGCTCGCCTACCTGTACCTAGTACCCACCTCCATACATATATACTTGTTACACGTTCCTTTGCACGTAATAAAAGCAAAACAAAATAATCTGTTAAGTATGACGTTCATTATTGTTTTAACGCTAAATAGAGTTCACGTTATCTTTATGAGTCTGTCCATCGCAGTCTGATTTGTAGATCGATATTTATGTAATATATTCGCTGTGAAAGTGCCCATCTAGTAATAGAAATCTACGGTTTTAATCTCAGAATCGGGTTTTCCATCAAGTATATTTATACTACATTTAAATTTAAAACATGCAAATTGAATATAATTGCTATCGAATATACATTTTGGCATAGTACCTGCCTAAGTAAGCGTCCTATTCCGAAACTGGCTTTCATCAATGATTTGTGCAACGTTCTTTAATCGAACATATCACACCGTTAATATGTCTGAATCTTAGCCCCTGCTAGTTATTTTTACCGCTTTTGCAGAACATAAACAGTTTCCCTTTACATCAGAAGCTCTGTAGAGAATTACGTAATATTACACCGTAACTATTTTCTTACATTTGATCGGAAAAAATCCTCCCATCTTTTTGTAATCTGTCGGCTTGTTGACATACGTCATTGCTTCGTTTGACACAATAATTATTTCAAGTTTTTAGTCGTACATAATGTGAGCATAATAATTATTGTTTTAAAAATCTTAAATACGTCCAAAAATGGGTTTCATTCAAGGTTCATTATTATTTCGAAATCATTGCTACTCTACACTATTTCTGTCATCGTTACATCACTTACATCGATAAATAATTTATGATTTAAAAAGAAAACTTTCTTTCGTATACTATATTAGATTTTTTTAACGAGCCGTCAAGTTCTAAGAAGTCCGGCGGTTGTTTTATTATTGCATGCTAAACTAAATTTCGAATACTAAACGATGTCAATCGATTTAAATGCAAACTATCTCTTAAATCCCGAATTCAAAGAGTTATTCTATTGGTATTTTTTTTTATTATTTCGCGTTGTAATAATCTTATTACTTTTGGATTAATATGTGTATAAAACGTATGAAATTTTTAACATGGCTTAAGTATACATACATATATTGTGTGAGGAGCTTGGGGTAAACAATGGCCAGATCCATTTTTTCCTGAACAGTGAAAAACACACTTTTCTTATAAAAACTTACTATAATATTCATTATGAAGTCATATTTTGACCCTTAATTGCATGGAAACTTCGAGGTTTTTAGCTACGTTAAAAAATAAATTATGTTCTTTTGAACCAGTACTCAAATGTTATAGCGATATTTCAATTTTTCTGGATAAGGGCATGTTTGATCCAAAGCTCCTCGATAATCTCATCTGGAATTTATACCAAATTCCCGCTGAATCCATCGATAAAAGGATTTGATTCCAATAGACTTTTTTGAAATTTCTTATTATTAGAAATAAACGCAATAGCTTTCCATTTCTTAACTTTTTTCCGAGTATTAACATTGGTATCGACAATCTAAAACTACAGTCAATATTCCTAATGTGCAATGATTTTTTTCTACTAAGTGAAGTTCAGTCGAGTCAATAAGTTTTTTTGTAATTATCTTATCACATTTCAACATTATCATTATTTTAAATGTTTCATGCATCGTGTTTTCTTGTACGACAGATTTATATTGTGAATTGAAAACCTTTAAAAATATTATTCTTTTTCGCCACAAAAAACTAACTAATGTTACTGCTAGAATCAATCAGTAATGCGTTTCCCGTACCCAGCTGGATGCGGGTCGGTTGGTGCGCTATTTTCTCGTTGGACAATATCCATCCTTAACGACATTCATTACCTTAACTACATTCTGAATAAAAATATTAAAAATGATCCAACACATTATTATCTGCGATCATAATATATTAGTTAAATCGAAGTTGAGTCATTTAAACATTTGGGATAAGAGTAAAACAAAACCGAAGTAACAAAGTCATTGGTAATTATTCAATCTTTCCCTCGGGCTTATTGGCGTACGTTTCGATGATGTATCAAACGGAGGCGGTGGAATTGCCGAGATAAGTGTCTGCGGAGTAATCCGCCGCCGGCTTCAGGGTAGACCCTCGCTGGATTTAACTTTTAATTGACTGCCGCTACCGACTTCTAGGTTTGTTATCCTAACTGTTCTTGCCGGTCAATTGTATGAGCGATTCGTGAAACATCCCTATGTTTTAATCTTATTTGCCTATAATAAGGAACAGAAAAATCCGGTCAGTTGATTCAGTATTACCAACAACAACAAAATATAACATTCAGGTCAACGCCTATCTACTATTTCACATAAATAAAAGTATGGCTATGGAATCACGTTGCCAAAAAAAATAAAACAGGCAATACAGTGTAATTTTATTGCTGTGTTTGGAAATCCTTGACATTTCTTTCTTTTGTACTAAATGTTCTAGTCGCTGTTTTGATGTATTTACTACCTCAATTTATTGTTTTTTTTTTTAAAATATATTATTTAAAATCGAGGGCTTAAAGTTCAACAACACTATTTAAAAAGGTGTAACTTTTTATATTGCTTATGGTGACTCTTAATTTTTTAGGTATTATTTTAAAAACATCAAAATATAGGATGACTTTATTCAGTTAAAATAAAACTACTGGTTATTTAATAAGAAACTTTAAAATAATGTCACAATGTTGTTTGGCTGCCATGTAGCCGAAAATTAAAAATAAAGTAATTAACAAAAAACGGAAACACTCTTTTGTAGATGACGTCGTTTGACTTTAAGCCCTCGAAATGTACCATGTGACTACTCAAACCAAATATAAACTTAAAGTAATTACACCCTAAAAATCGTTGTATGTAAATGTATATTATATTAATAGAAAATTTAAATTAACTTTGATTATTCCACGTATTGTGTTACTAACTGTGACACGTGTTTCGCCTATTTCAGAGGCATCTTCAGACTTACTATCGCAAAGTTTGCTTAAGTAAACACGTGTCACAGTTAGTAACACAATACGTGGAATAATCAAAGTTAATTTAAATTTTCTATTAAAATGAACTTCCACAAAGTTACCGCCGAAACCATCGAAAGTATTAGTATATTATATTGATAAATACGAGATAAATAACCGGTGAGGTCGTTTGTCCTTTTTCATTCTGTTATACTTTGACATTATGTAAAAATAACCGAAATATTTGCAAAAACAGTTTTTCATTAATCGAATTTATTGTTGCGAGTCATTGCACATTACTTAAGCACGTTGATAAGAAAGCGGACTTACCAGAGCCTTGTTATGTCCAAAATAAAACAAAGCGATGATGGACTTGGCTTGGACATGTGCTTCAGATGACCCAGGGGAGCCTAAATCCTACCTGTCTCTTCTACTAATCGAATGGATCCCGTCGCCGAGGATGGCTACTGATGGATCATACGTAGGATGTGGTCGGCGAAGATGGCCTGGGTAGGGACAAGCAGTATACCACACGCTTCGAATAGAGAACGGGTAGGGTTAAGAATAATAAATTAATTATTGAAATGTGTGTACCTACTCAATATTTTTAGTATAGTCCAATCTCTTGTAGAATCGATTCGATTATAAGGAGGTTTTTTCGCAAACCAACCAAGTAGTTTTTTTAACAGCGGTTGATAGTATGGAAAATGTGCAAGATGCATTTATAGATAAAACAGCATCGAGCTGTTTGCAGTCGCATCGGTAATGTAGGTCGCTGTTTGACCTCCGCCGAGCCATATTGTAATTTTATTTTCATAATAATAATCATTGTAGTATTTTTCTTCGTACATTTTATAAACATTATTGTGTTGCAGATTTATCATTCGGCCGTTTCTCGTTCCTTACTCACGCCCCTCGCCGACTTTTGCACTTTGCATTGTGAAGCAAAAGAGATATCTGTATGATTCGTATAATATATTTAAACCGCCAGTCGGATGTAATTCCGTGATTTACTCGTACACAAATCGTCTCTTATCTCGAAGCGCACTTTGTACCTACTGAATATGCAGTATTCATACTTTTGTTTATAATATATTATGTACCAACAGCACAACACAGGCTTTGCGAAACAAAAGTTAATAACTTCCGTCTCGTGCTGAACAGGGGCTCGCACACCCCTACATCGAAACTTTCCATATAGGTATTAACGTTTACAGATATAACTGCTAATTAAGATAACTGTGCCGCATAGTCGTTGGTAGATATAACAAATCAAAATACCTAAATATTTAGTTCGACAAGGATTAGTTAGATTAGAACTACTCATAAAAATTAAAAATAAAACTCCCACCCATCATATATTTAAAACGTGTTGTAGCGAGAGCGATTAGCTAACCACTACTACAGGCTTAGTCATATCCTTCTATCACGTACTGTATTCGTAAAGGAGAGGTCGAGCAACTGAATAACAAACAGTTCTAGTAGAAAACTACTCTTGAGATAAACTCCATTGGGAGCGGACGTCGAAAATAAAAACATTGCGTGTACGGAGGATATCTTCATCTGAAAATGGACTTGCCCCGATTTAATTATGGAGGTGATCCTTTGCGATTTAACAAATACTCTCCGTTGATACGATCTAAATCGGCCAACTGTGATCATTAATTACCCGTAAAGGGCGGCGCTGGAGACCGGTGGGTATCTTCTTTAACATGCAGTTCAATTCCTATCTAGATCGGCCGCGTCCAGATACGAACATGAATAATTATATTCGCAAATGGACCACGTTCTTATTGCATGTAACAATGGAATCGGTTTTACGAGGGTTTGCCATATTAGCTCAGTTGAAATCACCAAGACGACTAGTGAGATATTCTTATTTCATCATTCTCTGGTTAAATTTTCATTACATGTGAACGATGTTGATTATTTCGCATGATTTAGATTATCCTGATATTTTCATACCTATTACCGCTTAAATTAACTTGTATTTTTTTAATCCATGTCAACCCATTTTTCAACTTTTAATCATATCCCGGAAAGGTTATATTATGGTACTTACATCTCGTATTGCAGAGAATGCTAAGCAATATGTAGTAGGGCTTTCTCTCACATCGGCGACATTTTTTAGTGGTACCATGTCTAAGGTGGGAGTGGTTTGATAACACTAGTCTAAGAAAAACATGTACGCTTACATATAATTTTGATATGCCTATTTTTGTATTACAATCTAATAATACCGATAGCAAAAAAAACCCCTAAAATTAAAATTTGGTAACTTTGATATTCCACCGATTGTGTTGCCAATTGTGACACGTATTTTGACATTTTATTAACCATCTTTTAGACTTACTATCGTTAGTTATTTAGTAATAAGGAAAACGTATCTTTTAATTATTCACTTATAATTTACAAAATTTCCTTATCGTAGATTACCTAGGCTATTCATGATCTCTTTCAATACCTTTTGAAACATTATAAATTAAATTATATACTTATTATAATGTACAGATTTCTCTCGAGCTTCGTATGTTTTTCTTTCGTACAACTATTAAAATTAAGAATGGCTCGATTAAACAAAAATCTACTATGTAATTTGGAGCAAATTGAAGCTAGTTAAATAAATTTTGTGCAGATAATTTTAATATATCTATTCATTCATTAAAAATTGATACCCGAATATAAACACTCATTTTGCTTCGCTCGACTCTCGTCCATTCGACATTCATACACATTTTCACGAACCAATTACTTACGAATGTTGAGGGCTTCACTATTCCAGTAGTGTCAATTACGCTTTTCGATCAACTAGTTCCCGTGATAACAAACAAGATAACTCACTGCTCTTAGTAAATCTTGGCATACCATCGACTTCGGTTAGTGGTAAGACGGCAGTTAACCTAGGCGCCGCGGGAAGATTGCATTGTGATAGGGCGTTTCAGAGAACCCTTCAAGTAGCATTCAACAAGTCTTATCGACCGATCGACATTATTTAGTATTCTATCAGTAACCACCCATCCACACGTCATTATTATCGTAGGAAATGTTTATCGGCAAAAAAATACATAATCGTATCGTGTCTGATTTATTTATTTTAAATTCATGAACGATATACGTACTAAGAAATATATTACTAAACATTTGTGCCGTAAGAATCATTTGTATCTGCCATGGAATATATTACCAATTATAGACAAAGTTGTCATCAATTAGCATTTGTTCGCTGGCAGTGAGGCGAAATAACCGTGACTTAGAGAAGTGAGAACTGATGTTATCATTTTTGAGTTGAAGCGTTTAACATCCACTCAATTCCACCACATATACCATACTATCGATACTTATTTTGCACTTTATTTGTGGAAACATCACGTTAAAACCTAGAAGTATTTTTTAATTTAAATAAAAAAATAATTCATTTTTATATATTTTTTCTAACGATGTGACAGTAATATCACACAGTTTATTGAAAATGTGACTGTTTCGGGATTTAAACTCGTGGCCGTAAATGACTCGGACGAACGCCCGAGAGCGTTGACCACTCGACTACTGGTATGTAGATGTACCATACACAAATCGATAACACAGTATTTGTTAATTTTATATTGTAGAGCGTTCGGTAATGTGCAACATTGTAATCATTAAATAAAGAAAAGAGTAAACACAAATCTACAGAAACCATAGAATTATGCGGACCCTATGAGTTGCTCCGTTCCTGTTCAGCTGCGAGTAAAATAAAACTTATATGCATATATGTAATACATAAATATATATTCAAAAAAAAAAATTTAAAAATAACTGTTTTTGATTCGTCAGTTTCATTATATATTAAACAGAATTGGCGACGGCAAGCAGTCTCATTTTCTGCCACTTCTCATTAAGAAATAGTTTAATTAACGTACTCGAAGAGTTGAACAAGTGAGAGATAATTTATCACCGTTTTTTTTCAAATTATTCAAGTGTTTCAAAGTTTCAAATGTATTTATTTCAATACTTTCGATGGTTTCGGCGGTAACTTTGTGGAAGTTCATTTTAATAGAAAATTTAAATTAACTTTGATTATTCCACGTATTGTGTAACTAACTGTGACACGTGTTTCGCCTCTTTCAGAGGCATCTTCAGACTTACTATCGCAAAGTTTGCTTAAGTAAGCTTACTTAAGCAAACTTTGCGATAGTAAGTCTGAAGATGCCTCTGAAAGAGGCGAAACACGTGTCACAGTTAGTTACACAATACGTGGAATAATCAAAGTTAATTTAAATTTTCTATTGTATTTATTTCATTGGATTTGGGGATGAAATTTTTAAAAAAATCCAGAGCAATGGAGGAATATTAATTTTCGATGTTCCGGTTAAAACCCTTTTACTCCACTGTTCCGTGCTGCTCCGAGTCCCGTTCCAACACTCGGATAAAAACAATTGTTGCATGTTGATGAATACGTTGACTTTATTACACCATTGTATTTTTATGCTGTTTACGGCGTTAAATAGTCAAATAGGTAAACGTTCCATGGCCGAGAACTTGGTGTAATTTTATTTACCGTTGCTGCAAGTGTCGAGATTTTTACTTTGTTGCGATCGTCTCCTTGAAAATGAAACCGCCTTGCAACTTTACTCATTACCCGCACATTAGCGGCACAAGATTTTCACGGACTAATTAAATCTGTCGCAGTCGAATGCATTATACAAATAATTTTTCATGTTTACATGGATAGTGAAATAATTGTACGACTTAATAAGAAATGTTTTAAATATGTTTATTTTACAAGCTGATATATGTAGACGTAATGCATAGTTAACATACCTGGTCGCTTACATAAGTGAAGAGTAGTTCGCTTTTGGTACATAAACTTAAAATAAAAGTATTATTACGAATTTTGCCATAGTTTATATTATAATCCCGTTCCTTGCTGCAATAATTTGCACACCGTAGCGTATTTTTTGCTAGTGATGTTGTTTTTAATTGAGCGACGACGTCAGCGTATCGTGAAATGTTTTTTTTTCTACACATCTGGCGCATGTCTTCAAGTCATCAAGGTGTAATCGCTCAAGATAAATGATTCGAATTCAAAACGCCACATTAACCGAGTTAAACGGATCGAAAAAATCCGCAAGTAATCTCGACAGCTCGGATCCGGAGCCAATCGAAAAGGGATGATTGTTACTAAATGCTGAATATAAATTAACGCTGTTTATTCCTCTCAATTAAGATAAAATAATAAGTTTTTTAATTTGTATTAATTACTAGGGCGGAAAAGGCTTGACGCTAACGGCAAAACGTCTGACGCCGGCCGCGCTGAAAATTATAGATATTTCCCACATTTAAAATGCATCCACAAAATATGTATAATAACCTCAATTATGAAGAATACACTACCATTTTCATCGAAAATTATTTGGGTTATTCATATTTTTTATGTGACACATATTTCTAATAAAGTAAATTTTTTTATTATGTCTTTATAGCAAAAATTGAAATACTTTAGAGGTTTATGAATAATGAATGAATGATACGCACTGTCAAACTGAATCAACATTTTGTTAAACTTGATTATTTCTATATAATACGAATGTAAACTCATTTTTTGTGTTTTTTTAGTCTACATTTATTTACTCGTAAATTAATACTGCTGTATTTTTCCGGTTGACTCGTTGACCACTCCTGGTCGTCTTTACCAGGTGTTGCTGTGTAACATTAAATTTTCCCATAAATAATCCGCTACGAGACGTCTTGAAGTAGCTATTTAAATACTATTAGATACATTTATTTAAAAAGCAATTAATATTTCGTCAATAAAGTTGATACTTTAGCTGCAACAAACCTGGCTATTTTTTGGTCTGCGCTTATTTTCGATTACATTATTAACGATAGGAAATATTAATGATATTTTTTTTTACTAAAAACAGACTCGTGAAATTTCAAATGTAGAAAACTTCTGACACGGAATTTTTAAACGAGACAATTAAAAACATTTTTTTAAATATGACTGCACTTCGTTAAAGAAGAGAAGCTGATTTAATTCTTCAATATATTTTATTCTCGTTATCTATTTCTGCGTTCCATCATTTAACATTTTCATTGTCTTGGTTAATGATGGAATTATATGGCTTATACCTTTTGTAGAAATAAATCAGTTTGTCATAAATGTTATTTAAAATATCTTGACTTCTCGGAACATTGGTCGCGCAATTATAACTAAATTATTGTTTATAGAATAAACTTAATTTTAACTCAACGAACATACATTTATGAAAATTCAATAATCCTTTTTTATAATACACACTTGTTTTCTTATGCGTTGTGCATACCAAAATTATGCAGTCATCGTTTAAAATAACCTTATCACGTCTAATAATTATATAAACATACAGATTCGAGTCTCAAACTAATATTATAGATAATTTTCATGAAGCAATAAATAAAATAGCATGGGATATTTTTCACACGGCGCGATGAACCGCAGCCAATGTCTGCAATTATCTCCCATCCATTCGCCTAACCCCGATTCAATCATCATTATTTATTTATTCTCATTAATAATAAACTATGTACTTCGACTTCGGCCAGTTTTTCTATTATCGACTCGTCCCATTACACGCTATAATACCCGGTACTTTTTAATGCCTTCGCTTTTAATATTTTTGCATAAGCTGCCTGATAGTTGTAATTATTATAATTTTTATGCCTTGTAACGGTAATTCAGAATCATATATCTCGCGTTTTATGATAAAAGAAATATCAGCACGCCGATACAATGTCGATTGCAAATCTCTCGAGAAAAATTTCAACCAATGTACCATTTTATTTGATTTAAATAGTCCTATAAAATTGAATTTTTTAGAAAGGTTGAATGGCAACCAAACTGAACCTCCTATTTTCGCCGTTCTTCTTTTACCTCAACCGACACCATCTCATTCGCAAAATAATTCTAGTTTATCTGAAAGTCTATTTCTGGCATACTAAGTAATCATACTTGGGATGAAAATTGAGAATAATCGATTGAGAGAGAAAAATGATGACGTTCTCTGTATAAATTACATATATATATTAGCTGTTTACCTTGCTATGATAGCTGTTCACCTTGTTTTATATCAACTTGTCCTCTGTTTATTCCTTCTTCATCCCCTATTTATACACGCTGTACACGCAATTCATTCCAATCATATTATTGTTTACAATTCTTCCTTTTCCGCTTTATCTTAAGCGCAACTTGGTTGTTAATGGCTTTCTGACGTATTTATAGATTTTAAAATAGAAAATTAAAAATAACTTTAACAAATTATTCTACGTACATATTGTGTTACTAACTGTGACATGTGTTTCGCCTCTTTCAGAGGCATCTTCAGACTGACTTTCGCAAAGTTTGCTTAAATAATGAAGCAAGATTGATTCTAAAATTTTTAAATTACGAAATGGAGTTTGGGTTTTTTTTCCTTTAAGGGAAGCAAAGAGGGGGTTATAGAATCTAAATAAAGCAAACAAATAATGATATTAATGAGCTGCAATCAAAGTTATTTTAAATTTTCTATTAAAATGAACTTCCACAAAGTAACCGCCGAAACCATTAAACGTATTTATAGATTTTGTTCAAAAATTACATCGATTCATGTGCAACTCCATTTATCAAATTTGAATCATTTAAATTTTGTACATTAACATGCTTTTTTTTTTTTACCCACAACCCGGACTTCACCTTTCGGCATCTCCGGGCATTGAAATTGAAGTTCATGGAAAGAAAACTTGTAATGCACACAATTTGAACGATTCAGATTTTATATTGCAATTACATCAAGAACATTCAGTCGAAATCTTAAATCAGCTCTATGTATGTTACTTTTTCGTCGGTTTCATTTTCGTTGAGATTTTCCCATGATGTTTGTAACTCTTCTCTATTGCTTTGCTAGTCGTTTCAAATAACGCCCTTCGGTGATTATCATAATGTATTGCTCATGCGATAAAAACACCCGATCTGCGCACGCTCCATCGCTCTGAAGCAATTGTGAAAACTATGGCTCGCGACTCGCGACTGCTGACCAATTATCTGCTGTGCAATTAATTTATTTACTACGTCAACTTTAATAAGAATAATGAACGGTATCATTGACCGAACCTGAAATCAATATCAATTATTTGTAAATAAATCTTCTTGCTAACTGTACACGGTAAACCGTATTTGTTCACTTTTAGGGTTTTCACTGTTCGCTGTCAATACTTGGTGGAAAGGAATTAAATTAAGAAAAACACAATATTTCTTAGTACTTATTTTCACTTTTGTTTACCACGATCAGGACCGGTATCACTCGTGGCGAGCATTATCAACTGATAAGAAATATAATTTAACTGGGGATCCCGGGATTGAACACTCGACATAAAATCGTGTATATATTTGGGATACGGGATTGAGAAAATTTTTGGTCGGCGATTTTTTTCGAAACAAAAACCCATACATTTGCAGATTTCCCAAAATTACCAGCGTGGGACCTTTTTTTTTTAGCTCTTCTGAGAACTTTGAAATCCAAAATCACAAGAATATGTATACAGTTTTACCCAAAATAACAGCGCAACACCTTTTTTAAGCTCTTCCATGTTTCATTTTCTCAATCCCGCGATTTTGGGATCACATAATTGAACGGGATTGCTACGGTAACATTGTTGTCTGTATTATCCTTAATTTACCAGATTTAATGAACCAAATTTTCATCGTTTCGTAATTATTTTACTGGTTAATTCAAGATGTTTGCATCCTCTACTTTGACCGAGTTTTATTCATTCGAATTTCCGTCGCATTGTGTTACATTCTTTGCTATTTTAAAGCGGTACCCTCTCGCGCCGCAGTTGCAGAGATCTCGCAATACTGTGTTGTTGTCGGCGGTTACCTTGTTTCGTATCAGGGTAATGCCGGTGTAATTGTGAGCATTAACACGTGAAGGTAGGTGGAGTGGCGGATACGCGGTATGGCGATGCGGACGCCTCGGGTTCACATCCGCGGGTCACCTCGATAAACTCTGCCCGCCGCTGCAAACTGAATCGACGGACGCCGCATTAATTTTTATGATTTTTAATGCTAACTCGCTTATACAACACCTGGAATTATTCCGTAGTAACATTTTACAACCTACTACATCGTGGTAATCCGATATATGATATTAATAAGCGAACAATAGACCGCCGACCCCACTGGCAAGTTTTGTTGAAATACTCAAAATGGAATATTTCTATGTTGGAAAACAAAACAGATACATATCCGGATCTAGTTTATCCTCACATTACTAAAAAAATTGATGGTTTCCTGTAAATTAATTGGTTTCGATCAATTTATTTTTTTAATGAAGCTATAAACCGCAAATTTATCACAACCTTACCATACTAATTTTAGAGATAGCTCGGAACTAAGGCTAGCTGTTGGTACATACTTCTAAAATAGCCGCTTTTTAATTATACAGTGAATACAATTTGTTTTCTTGTATTTTTATTTAAATTATAAACAACAATGACACGTGTAATTATGTATATTGTTGCTCCATCCATTGTGAGGAAATAAATTCTGAGCCACTGAGTTGTATTATATGGTTGTATAGACATATATGAGTATTTGCTCATAGATATCTTCTCACGTTCTGAGATGTACGAAATGCATGTTCGTTATTTTAATCAATCTTGCCGAGATGTGTATACACAAACAATTATTACTCACTTCAGGTAAATTATATTCCTGCCGTGAGCATGCATCGCGAAAGCTTTTTTATCAGAACTGTATTGGCCCAGATTTTTCTTATTTATCTTTCATCGCTTTGAAGGTGTTCACTGGCAATACTTGATGAGAGGGCAATAAAAAATTAAACACTATTTTGTACTTATTCCGCATTTATTTACAAGGATAACGACCGGTGCTTTGGAAATTATTATAAATATTAATTATCTTTCCTAAATATGCAATGTTGAATTTAAAAAAAATGTGACTTTATTTGACATATTGGTAATATGCTTCAGAAATATTCGGCGGTTTATAGGATCCGGTTCTAGTAGACATGTAATTTCGACTGTTTTTTTCCTTTCATCTTTGTGCTTTTGAAATGGAAAGAGGTTAAAGAAATGATTTGCGTCTTTAATTATATGTCCACATCGTTAAAAAAACTTATATTTGAATTCCCTCCCACCCATCGTATCCTAAAAACTGGCGTAGCAAGAGCGATTATCTAACCACTAGTTCTGTTCTAATCCTATCCTTCTTTGCCCTACTCTCTTTGAAAAAGAGAGGTTAAGCAACTGAGTATTCTCCGCGTCATTTGGAAAAAAAGTTGAGTTAAATAGATAAAATCTCATGTTTTCAACTGCACTTAATTATTAATTAACTTTTAATTTCTGCACACTGTAGTGCATGCAACCAAGTCTTGAAGAATTTCTTCTCGGGACATTTCTGGCAAAATTTTGAACACGACTAACGTTGTTACGCTACGGAATACACCCTATAAAAAGAGTGTGAAGCCGTAGCGGGTGGTGGTGGGTACAACGTTGAGTACCCTAGGGAAAAATCAAACTGAGTATCAAGCAGTTTTCGTAGAAAAAAATCTATTGAGATACCCCACTGGGAGGGAGGCCATAAGTTCCACATTTGTATCGGGCATAGATAAAAAAAACTTACAGTTAGGTTTATAAAATAAAAATGAATAAAAAAACAACTTCACAATTTCATCGCTTCGGTTTTATGAGTTGATTTGTAAAAACCCTCATTAGTAATCGATATGGTCCATTTTGGTATTAGGTCATAAGGTAAGGTCAGATTATGCTTTTAAAATAGTACTATGTGCTTTTTGGTGAAAAGGGGGGCGTTCTTGACGACTGCGATTTCTTTGTACAACACTGTGCCCTGTGTCCATTAGGAGTGGGCCCCCTGCGAATTCTCCTACTTACCGCCCGGTTAGCGAAGCGCCTCGTTAAAATTAGATTAAGGAAATTGCATTCTTTTCCGGAGTAAAGTGGTCGGCCGAGACGCGAGCTAGGGACGAAGGGTTGCCGGTTTGTTGTGTAGCATTTTTATTCCGTTCCAAGTTGAAAGTTGTTTTGTGAGTTCTATCGGTTCGAAGTTAATTAATTGTTCATACAGTGTAATTAACTATGTATATTTAGAAATATGTTTTCGTTCATTTGTAAACCAGATGGAATACTTAGGTCTTATATGGCACTCCTTTCCAAAAGGGATTAAAAGAATGACGTAAAAATATTTATTTATAGAAAATTGATTTCGCGAGAAATACAGCTCTGATTTCTTATTAACAATAACAAATTAGTTAGTGAACGTATATTTTAGTTGAATTTCGACTTCGACGTGTCTGCCCATAACTTGATATCGACTATTAAATGCACGAAAGCAACGATTTTCGATGGATTCAGCGGTTAGTTTGTGAAAATTCATTTCCAGTATAACATTCATAATTTTATTGTGGTTCGGTGAATTTTACAGGAAAAAAAGTTTAATATGGAATTAAACACCCGTCTTAGAATGTCAGTTAAAATAGTCTCTCTTTACAATGTATGATCAACAGAACCGGTAATAATTGAATGTGGAATTAGTACAGAAGTGTTTAATTTTTAAATGTATGTTATGTCTTTCAAGTATTGACAGTGGAACCCCTTAAAAAGTGATGGTTGAATAATGAAATCATCGGTGATAGAGATTTGGAATTTAAGTTTGCAAGAATCTTCGTTGTTGCTAACTATTCTTTGGAACACATTTATAATACCATTATTGTTTTGTTCAATTATTTCACTGTGCAATAATGTATTCATGGCGTCAATTATTTTGCAATCAGCACTAACCCTATCGGACGCTTTATCATTTGCTACGCAATCAAAACAGTCCATCACTTCTGGAACCTTTAATATCCATTATTTATTTATATTTAGCATTCGATCACCGAATCCATAATTTTCATATGAACATGTCAGTCAGTAGAATATCTGCGCGTACCTTTTTAAAATTCTTGGCTTAATTAAAAAAGAGAAAAAAAATCTGAAATTAAAAGGCATCGGTGATTTCTAGGCCGTGATTGACACACGGAATATATGCTGTCTCATATTCTAAGTTAAAATAAAATGGTTGCTATTGATATGCATTTTATAATATATTCGACTCGTCAATCATAATTTTTAAAGACGTCTACTACAACTACTACTATTTTTTTTAAATACCTTAACCGTTTTATATGTTTCACGTACTCATTAATCTGGGTATCTAATGCACGCGAACATATCGTGTAACAACCGCGTTGTGTTTTCGTGGACTTGTAATTCAAATATTGATAAATATAAATGCTTTCCAATATGTATAATTTTCTAACATATAAGATAATGTGCCAGCAACAGATCTCATTATGGTATTCAAGATCCACAGTTGTACGAAAGAACGTTCTCACACTTCGGCTGCGTACCTCACGGGCTCGAATCCCAGTGCGGACGGATTTGTTTTCAATCAATTTATGAATTTCTATTCGAAAGCACGGATGTCTGTGATCTCAAAAAATTCTTACCGCCGCCTATCCCGTCTTTAAAATGGGACGTAGCAATATCGATTAGCTAAACCACTATTCCTGCCCTGGCCCTATCTTTATTTTTTTTATCCCTATTCTCTTAAAAAACAAAGCTTGAGCGATTGATTAAGAAGCAGTTATCGTAGAAAACGTTGGTTGATATAAACTTCATTAAAAGTTCAGATACTCTACGTTTGGAGCGGACAAGGTGTGATAATTGAGCGTGGAAGAATATCAGCACAAAACTAAATACGCCAAATCATTTATATCCTTATTTACAATATTAAACTTCTTTGAGCCGAAATAATATACAGTCCCGTAACATATTTTTTCTTTCCTTATCCGCATAGAAAAATAAATCAAAGCAAACTAATTGAAAACATCTGCTCGTTAAATGCCTTCGATTGAAATTTGGAGTGAATTTTAAGAAATGTTCGACTGCGTGACAAATAAATTATTTAGTAAGCAATAGTCATTTACTTAGATTGTGGTCATAATAGGTATTTGGTTTAAGGTGAGAAAAAGTTAATCTTGAACGATAAAAATGGGTAACCACTATTATTGTACTAAAAACAATTTGGAAAAGTTTTCTAGTTGTAAAACAACTGCGGCCGCTTCATTCTTTCCACAATAGTTATCATTTCTCAATACAGCCGACCGCATTTGAGAATGAATTTACGAAATAGGCGCAATGGTTTTTTCCTTCTACAAAATTGATATTATTTATTTGTTGCATAATATTGTAATGATTCTATTTTTTATAAGCATCTCTTGGACCGCAAAGTCGTTGCGAAATAATGGCTAATGATTTCACGTCAATACTCTCAACTCTACTAGAATAATTAACTAAGTATTATTCTTTCTAGATCTGTTATGTATTATCTCGGTTGCGTTACCTTGATCTTATCTACGATGGAAATATATTGCTTATGGTAGTAAAAAAATCAATCACTTCGGCTTTATCGTTTAGTTTGGCCTGTCGATCAAAAATCACATGCACGGCCGTGTGGGAATTTATTGATTGGTTTCAGCTCGTTTTGGATTGATTTAAAGGGAATTGCACTTTTTAGACACTCACGATATAATTTTTTAAAATCTTTCTCTGAATTTTCATAATGCATATATGCCGTATTAAAATCAAATTTCGTGCATAGCTCATATATGTAGATATATATTGCAAAAGTTAATAGAAATCCACGATTTTTGTTTGCTGCTAATCTTGTCTGCATTTTTTTTTACATCAAGATTGTCTTGTGAAATTTTTGCTCACATCAATCTGCATTTATAATCATATAATATCGACGTTACTTTAAGAAAACTATTTAAAACTCTGATTTTGCTTCTCGATATTAACGTTATGGGAATGAATAGAATATCTAGTCATTCTCGGTCGATTCAGCGGTTACATTTGAATATTCAAGAAGGACTCTTTATAAAATTTATTACTTTTTAAAATCACTTCTTATTATCGTACTGAATTTACTTCTAATAGGAACGAAAAGCTTTTGACTCGTACAACTCATGCGAAATAATTGTTTTACCTTAATTAGAATACTCTCCAACCACAGTTGCATTATAATTTTAATGAATTTAATTACACACATTCTGAGGAGCAAACAATCAAAAAATGATTTGTAAAACAAATACAGAGCTTGGGAAATGATAATTTAAGTGTTGGAGAAATAAACGGCATTTTTTTAAATGTTTGCTTCTCATATATACTTAAATCAAAATAATATTACTGTATCCACACGGTGAATGAATAAAAAATAAACACCAAGTCGCGAATCTATTCCAAAACTTCTGGGCGTTAGCGTGTCATCGCTAGATCGTATAGAAATGGTGACTTTGTGTATGGTTTCGTATGTGACAGAGTTGTGTGTCCGTTGAAATTATTCATTTTATGATAGATTCCTGGAACTCCGTTTCACAATTCTGTGTATATATATCGCATTATACACAGATTTATACAATCATTGGGATTATAAACCGTGTGGTATTTAATTTCATGTCATCGATTATTCACGGCGTTATCAATCCGATTCGAAATGGTCAAATTTGCCGTTATCAATGCAACAAATTGTTCCTGGCAACTGCACGCATTTTGTTTCGACCGTAGCACTAAAAGAATATCATTGTTAACAATCGTGCGCAAGCTTTCAGGCCGTTAACGTTATTTTTGCAGGCGATACAATCGTCCCTGTTCCCGTGACGGTTATGATTGATAGAGCCTTTGATGCCAGCATTTTAATACGCCGATCACAATCAATTAGCAGTTTATTTCCACCACCCTTGTTTGTTCGGAAGAAGTTGGGAAAACCTCGCGATAAAGGCGTCCATTTAGAAAGTGAATCTGCAATAGAACGCAGTTTCAATTTTATCGAAAATTAATTTATTAATTTTAGATCAATAGGTGATATTAAATTCTAGAAAATATAATATATGCGATGATTGTCTTGGTCTCACGACTTTTGAGCTATATTTTTAACTACCGCTTTTTCATCTTAATTGTTTTTACCTTAATTTCTTGAATCATTTTTCAACTAAATAATAATGTCTTCTGAAACCAATTTTTATTTGCATCTTTATTTTTATAATATATAAATACAAAAATTGGGAAATTCTCCGTACAATCTATTGAGATGCGCTAAATGTAGTTGAATTCTTTTGAATACAGTCAGCGGAATTCCTGAGAACGACTTTATCTAGATTAGATTACACAAATATATCGTATACGCGGTTCAATAATTGCAGTACCAGCGAATTATTCTTTTTTCTATACGACTATTAGTCTGCGGTATTTTTGAGAACGGCTAAATTTATGATCTATATATTATACATTATTAATTGCTAATATTGCAGCACCACTGAATTATACATTTTTCAATAAGATTCTTTATGAATATAACTCGTCAACTGCGAGAAAATCATATAACATATGTACGCCTTTGCCCCTCTCACTTTATTTGTTGTGAAAACTGTGTACGACTGGAAAGCTCGCGTGTCACGCTGATTATGCTAACCACCCCGCGGAGGTAATGGCGCTCGTTCGTTTCTCTCGTCGAACTATAAATGGTGGGTATTGTTATTGCTACTAAGTAAAAAGTCGGATGTCGCGGAAAATGCCGATTGTTTAATGAGCGTATATTAGTTTCCCCGTCATTCCGTTTCTGATATCGTACTCTGTTTACATAACAATTTCCAACCGTCTGCGAAACCTTTGTTTTGTGAATAATGGCTTTAATTTAGTGCTTTCCGTTTCACGAATGCCCTAACTAGGATTAATGCATTGAATTATTTTTTAACGATACTCACATTTTTATTGTTTTGCCAGCAATTCGTATTTCATATTTATAATTTATTCCTATCGAAGAAAAACACCAATTTGCTGTGAAAGGGTGGTTTACCGAATTTTTTTCCTATAAATTACCAATGTTATGCTTTGTTTTTTTTTACATTTGTGGAGCACATACAACTGATGTGTTTCTACGAGAACTGCTTGTTAGAAATAAATTATATCATTAGATTTTCTGAAAATAGTGTAACATTAATCATTGGATTTTGCATTTGAAAAGCGAAACTTGAATGAGAGAATTCTCAGTTGGTAGATAAACGGATAGGTAATTTATAGAAGTTCGAAAACCTTGCAACTCTCGTACTACAGAAAAATATCTGAAATTCGTTCGCTCTAGCTGTGTGCTTATGAATGTTACAATTGTGATCAGCCCATCTCTCTCTCCGTACGCACGTCCGTTATCTATTCATTCTCGCGTGACTCACAGTTGAGTCTCGAGATCGGAGCCCCGAGCGGCGCAACGAGGAGTTCCCACGCCGGCAGATGAACCTGAACCTCTGCTCTGTGATGTCCGCCCTCCGCAACTCTCCGTCCGCCCACCCGCCGGCCTTGCTGCGGTTTCGCATACCTTGCGTTTGTGCCAGGGATGGCCAGCAAAAATATTTTTTACTTTTTCGAATTTATCGTCAGTACACCGGAAAACAATTCGTGCATTTTTTACATTGAAAAAAACACTTCATTTGATTTCGTCTATTTATAATATCTTAATTTATTAAAATTTAAGAATACATATTCAGCTTATAGAAAATATTTACAAAGGTTATTTTTTATTAAATTAAATACAGAAATGGTCCGGTTTTCATTGATGACTGCCATGACTGAATTGAACTTCTCTAATATGTATTATTTGTTGTACCCACCACCAACGTTCCCTCTAATTTTTCTATTGTGTGTGCGGACCATCAACTTCCGTGAGTAGTAAATTTTCAGCAAAATAAAAAAATGTGCGCAAATATAAAAATTTGGTGAAACAAACTTTTTTTTACAATATTTCTATGTGCAGCCTTGTGCGGCGATGGAAAAATGTGTGCGGGCACATTTTGGGAGATGTGCGCGCTCACACGCGCACACCTTAGCGGGAACATTGCCCACCACCAATGTTCTCTCTAAGCTGCGAGCGCGCGGCCGCGCAGCAGTATGCAAACCCCCGCGCACCATCCAAATAATATTTTAAAAATTGAAATATCCATAATTGGCCGAAATAAATTAAAAATTGAACATCTAGATAATTTTACTAGAATTAAATTCTCATATATTATCAAAACAAGATATTTATACAAATGGAGTATATAATAGAATAATAAGCGACTGATTACTTGTATCATTCTGCTTATTTTCTTAATTTGTGACTAATTTTATTTTACGTTATGATTATATTATGCTGCGCATTTGTTGGATAGGCCCGCGCAGCCTTTGAACTCTTCATGCAGTTAACCTCTTGTCTTGAGGGAAAATTGCCCACCACCTTTCTACAGTTTGACTACATTCTTACAGTGTAATGGCAGACAATAAAAAAAATACATTTCGGTTGCTAGAACTTTTTTTTAAATAATATTATAACAGTTTGGGCTAAAATCAATGATTCTCAATAAATACAAATTTAACAATAAAGTCTTAAATTATTATTTTATATTTTCTTCTACTAAAAATTTATTTCACCTTGGTTTCTATAGCTTTTTTAAAAAATATATTAATCAGTGACGTAATAAATTTACATTTCCATGGTTATTCACATTTTGAATGTTTTTTGGTGTTTTACAATATCTCGTATGTTAATGGAACCAATAGTAATGGAATTCAATTTCTTGTCAACATATTTTAAAAAAAATATTTCCAATTAATATTAAGTTTGTTTTTATCTATCGGTGTTACCAGAGTTTTCTTTTTTTCTGCAGGTACAGGAAATACTTCTAGCGACGGTACATACAAACCATCCTTCCTCACCGACCAGGAGCTGAAGCACCTCATCTTAGAGGCTGCCGATGGATTCCTATTTGTTGTCAGCTGCGACACGGGACGAGTCATATACGTTTCAGATTCAGTAGCACCTGTTCTTAATTATTCTCAGGTAATTGACAAAAGTATATTAACATTTTTTCTTATGACAAATAAAATGTCATCCCTTTTCCATTCTTAATTTTATCCATCTCAAATTTTGAATTTTTTATACATTTTGTCACCAATGACTTGGTGACAAAATCGGCATCTTCAGACATTGAAGACACGAAGGTTAGTAAAGAGTTTTTATCGGAATTGATCAATTTCAATATTTATTTGGTATAAACGACATGTAATCGTAATTGGAAAAGAAATTTCATAAACATTTCAAAACTCTGTGGGTCTTCGAGGGCTTGAAGTCAAACAACATTATCTACAAATGTGTAACTTGACAGGAGAGCAAACAGGCGTTTATTTGAAACCAAATTTGCATTTTCATTATATTGAAAAAATAATCATCTTTATTGCTGAAATTGATTTGGTATTTTATTTGATTTGATTTATTTAGGGCCGACTATTTCTTATTGTTTATTGGGTAACATTTTATTTATCTATACATAAAATATTTTCTTAAACAATTTGGAAAATTCTTAACATATAAATTGTTTTTGTCCTTTATATACAATACTTGGTAAAATTTCAAAATTTTATTGAAGTAGATATTCGCTGATTACATCTTAATATATATAGCTGTTTGTGTATCTCTGTTTTGTTACAAGTCATTAATATATTTCGCAGTCTGTTGTAAAATGAATTAACCTATATTTTTTTTCAGAGTGAATGGTATGGGTCTTGCGTATATGATAACGTCCATCCTGAAGATGTTGATAAAGTGCGAGAACAGCTCAGCACTCAGGAACCACAAAATACTGGAAGGATTTTAGACCTTAAAACAGGAACAGTAAAAAAGGAAGGACATCAATGTGAGTCATAGATTGTTTATAATCATTTACCGGTAAAAAAGTACTGATTTTAAAAGTAGTAATATGCGAAAACTTTTATCTATAACTGTGCATGGAAGGTAATCTACACCAGTACTTCTTAAACTTTTTTATGCGACGGCCTCCTAAATCAAAATTTAAAAAAAAAAGTTTAATTATACTAGATTAGTTTAGGTTTTTCACAGGATTTCAATCCTGAAGAACTGCTGTCAATGAACAGTCATATTCCAATCTGTGTTTTGTTTCTTTTACTTGTAAACTAATGTCTCATTGCTACAAGAGTTACAGTTTCTTGGCTAATAAATAACCATCTGATTGAAAATTCTGTTCCAGCTTCAATGAGATTATGTATGGGGTCTCGACGGGGCTTCATCTGCCGGATGAAGGTGGGCGGGGCAGAATCAGGTTCGGCAGGTCACCTCGGTCGTCTTAAGCAGCGGAATTCTCTTGGTCCGGCGAGGGACGGCCACAACTATGCTGTCGTACACTGCACGGGATACATCAAAAACTGGCCACCAACGGGTAATGACCACTACACATCTCTTGAATACTGACACATCGAATAGGAGTCGTATCCTCAGCCAGTACAGAGATTCGCTTAAATAACTATGATTATTAAATATTAATTTATTATATTGAAAATTAAAACAATGCGATAGCATTTTGTAAATCTTCCTTTTCAATATCAGTGCACATTTGCATGAATCCTGAATTGAATCTCTGTGTATACTAAACAGATAATTGTTTTGATACTATACATATAACTAAAATTTGAATTACTGGCTTTAAATTATTTGAATAATAGAGTTCATAATAAATCTTCCTAGCTTTACAATATTATTATATAGTTACACATCTATAGCTGACGTAGTCATCTCGCATCCTTTTGTTGTTTCAACGATAATTGATCAAGAAAATTTATTTATGATGATTCTTCCACATCTTTTATAAGAAGAAAACAATTGTTAATCTCGGCATTGCTAAGTTATTTTTAATTATGACAGGAATTTTTGCATTTTGTTCATTTACGAATGAACGGAATATCACCTGGCGGATGTTCTCCTAAGGGGAATCTGGATATTTCTGAAATAACTTTCAGGTTCAGTTTGATAGTGAGGTAAATATCTTATTATTATGTCAAGCTTATAAGCAATATTTTTGCAACCATTTATTCATTTAATATTTCAGTCTTCACGTAAAATAAAATTTACCAGCCACAGAAAATTAATATGTTATACGTAAATAATTTGTAAATTTTTATGTTCTTCTTTGCGCATGGCACTTAATTGTGTGACTGTTTTTTAAGTATGAGGCTATCAGATCTATTTCCAGGTGTGCAAATGGATAGACAAGGAGACGACGAGCTCCATGCTTCACATTGCTGTTTAGTTGCTATTGGAAGACTGCAGGTGAATTTCCTTACTCTTTTACTATTGCAATATGTCATTTTAAAATACTGTCTAGAAATCTTTCTGCTTCCAAGTAACTAGATTTCATTCTTAAGCATATGAAAAATGGTAATCATGAGAGGTGAGAATGACACTTAAAATTTAAGACATGTTATTGCAGTCAACCCATGCAAGGTGGTATTTTATAAACAAAACCTTTACATTACCTTTCCCATTTGCATATGTGAATTTTCAGAATAAAACAAATAATTACAAATTTCACTTAACACTTCTTAGTCGGGCGCTTCAAAAAATAGACTCAAGCCTGTAGCGGGCGTTTTTTAGTGATTAGCGCACAAATATATTACATTCTTAAAATCAACACAACTTCTAAACCAAACGATATTTTCGATTGAAATTTAAAAAAAAATCATACGTGACATCTAATCATGAAAAATAAAATTAGAACATTTCGATATCATCATAATTTCACTATGTTTCAAAGCTGAATATAAAACCTGTTATCAATTTAGTAGATAGCACTCCGCATGTTATAAATATTAAATATTCAAAACATTCTATATAACAAAATAGCATATTTATCAATATTTTATAATTATATAAATAATTATAATATATAATCGCCATTCCTACAACTTGACTACCACTGGAAGTTTAAAATCTAATGCCATAAAAACTACAGCGTAAATATTCGAGACACATGTGTCACCCTTTTTGTAAATAATAAATACGAACATTCAATGCATAATAACTTATTAGTTTTATTGCTTCTTGTCAAAAAAGGGTCACTTGCGGTTGCCGCAGTTTTTTTGAAGAATTAAACTTATGAACCAATCTACGCAACATGTGTATTGGTTGATAATCATATACTAATATGTGCATGTATCATTTAAATTTATCATGGTGTATGCTTATATATAAATACAATAACAATTGCGTAAACAAACTATAAAAACAATAAAAATACGTCTAAAAAGCAGTGTTTAACTCGTTAAACGACTCAATCTAAACTAGCGATGGAGATCGCAAAATAAATCTATAACACAGTTGATTTTTTGTTTCTTAGCTCAAACTTCCACCCTTATAATCTAGCAAAGAATTAGGACTAATGTTAATTAGTTGCGGCATTTTATTTAACGCCGACAAACAAACCCGTGATATTATGTGTCCCGCAAACAAGCGACGATATAAAAAAAAACATATTATGCCGTGATCCGCATTCTACCGACAATACGCTAAAAACGACTTTTGTCGTGATCCGCATTCTACGTACAATTCTCTAAAAACGACTTTGGTCGTGGCCCGCTTAAGAAGTGTTAAATTACTGTTTAATAACTTTTAAATTGCATTTGGAGAGCTCTCACTGTATTATATTTAATCAACATCTACTTTTTTATAACGGATTAATAAATGAATACAGATATTTTAGTTTTAACAATATTTATTTTGTCATATACATTTCGATACATTTATATTTCAGGTAACCTCAACTCCCAGCACATCAGACCTGGCAAGTTCAAGTGGTCAGGCTGAATTCATCTCGCGGCACTCGTTAGATGGAAAATTTTCCTTCGTCGATCAAAGAGTTGGAACATTGCTAAGCTACACCCCGCAAGATTTACTAGGGAAGAGTTGTTTTGACTTCTTTCATCCGGAAGACCAGACACACATGAAAGAGAACTTTGAGCAAGGTTAGCATTTTAATATAAAAAACATGGTTATTTTACATAGTATCTCCAAACAAATGAAAATGGACAAGACGAATTTTAGAAATGAGTGACTTATATTATTATGTATCTAAATTTTCATCTGGACCTTCAATATTTTGTTTTCTTTCTAGTTTTGAAAATGAAGGGACAAGTGATATCCTTGATGTACCGCTTCCGAGCGAAAAACAGAGAGTGGGTGTGGCTGCGTACTTCAGCTTTTGCCTTTCTCAACCCTTACACCGATGATGTTGAATACATTGTCTGTACAAACACCACTGCAAAGTAAATATCTCTTCATATTTATGTCAAGTTACTATAACTTATGTTTCGAGTTTAGAAAATGTAGTCAGTGTTATTTCAAAAAGCATTCTGTTTCATCATTTTTATATAAATCTAACAAAAATTTTATTGTCAATTTGTGTAAAGTACAATGTGACAAAGTTTGAAGAGAGACTTAGAGGAGAAGACTTCTTTTAAACAATTGGCTATTTAAACCTCTAAAATTTATCATTTTATTTGGTAAGCGCATAATAAATCTAGCATTTCACAAAGTTTCTACCGTCTCTACAGACATCCTGCTTAACTTGAACTTGAACTAAAGATCTATTATTCTACCTCAGAGTCCCTTTCTCAAATTGTAAAATCATTAATCTTCAACTTTCACTTTGTAACCGTAATTATGGTGTTGATAATTTTTTATATCTGTATTTAGTTAAATAATTATATCAAATTGATATACATTTCATCAAATTAATTGTCACGTACGAAGATATTATTTTAGTCTTTACTATAACCGTGTCATCAGGTCGCTGCACTCGGAAGGAGGCAGCGCAGGAGGAGCGGGGGATCCGGGAGCCGGAAACAATGCTCTAGGGGCAGGATACGACTATTCTCTCGCTCAGAGACACAGGGATACACCTTCTGGACTGTATCATGCGGCACATCATGCGCAACATCACGCTCCCCACCACACCACCCATCATCTGGCGCCGGGACCACAGCAGCTCGTGCATCACGCAGCCATGACGCAGGACTTGCTGGCTGGTGAGTTCCAAAGTAAACACTTTTTTCCTTCTCAGTTTACTTAGAAAAGAATGTTTCGTATTACTAAAAAGCTGTAAACGTTTAACACAAGTGCTGAAATTTTATTACACTACCTATATTATTTATAAAATATATAGAGTTTATTTATAAAATGTAGATCAAAAGGTTTATTATTTATTATTTTTCTTTAACCCACCTAGTCCGTGAAGTATAGCTATTAGATTTGTTAATTGATTTGGCATTTACTTGGTAGAACTCCATTTATAACAGATTAAAAATAACAAAGTATTTTAGTTCTACAGTTTTTAATAATTTTATTCGTTGATAGCTATTTCGGCTTGCGCCATCGTCAGAACTATAGTTCTGATGATATTATAGCTATTAGACTTTGCTTCCAATAGTTTAAATATCTCTGTCAATATACTGTATACATTTACACATTTTGCCTTTTTAAGATTAACAGTAAGTGTGAAGAGGCGAAACACGTGTCACATTGGCAGCACTACCATTGTAACAAGACTAGTTATAGTTGTAATAATAAGCATTCATGGGGCACAGCAAATGCTTTGCTGGAAATCAAGAATAAATAAACGATTGCTATGTCCAATATATCTCATTCGTATTTTTTTTTTTTTTTTTGAATTTTTAAAAAAATATTTGATATTATTACAGCTTTTACGCCAATGCGTCAAATCATCATCAAAGCATCAAAAAATATCATACGAGATATACTCAATGAGAATTTTTGAAAGTCACATGAGATTAACTCAAGGAGAATTGACTTCACAAACACCCATGTCTTAGATCTCAAATTAAAATTGGAAAAAATCCAATTTTGACATTGACCTTACCGGTAATCGAACCCAGGCCCACCT
Source organism: Himalopsyche tibetana (assembly GCA_030503985.1). Taxonomy (NCBI): domain Eukaryota; kingdom Metazoa; phylum Arthropoda; class Insecta; order Trichoptera; family Rhyacophilidae; genus Himalopsyche; species Himalopsyche tibetana. The sequence continues at coordinate 5,009,187 of JAPJYX010000014.1, forward strand.
GATCGGTACAGCAAGCTCAAACCAACTAGACACAGACACAGCGGATACAGAAGCATGTGAGAAATAATAAAATACTCCACGAGTCAGACAGAAAGACTCGGTGTAGTCGTTTTATTGGAAGTAGTACTTATGATGTTGTTGATGATAATTTTCTGCAAACGTAGCTCTCAGGCTTCCAGGCTGTTTCTGGTCTTCGGCTGTAATTAAGTTTTCACTTCTTCTTTGATCATATTCGAGTATTAGATAAGTGGAGCAGAAACAGAACATCATCTTCGATTAATTATCTTTAACACGATCTTCTGCAAATAAGATTCAGAGCAAAGAAAATATTAGAATTTTTTAACAAATTATCCCATCTTTGCTATTCTTACTCTCAGTTGAATATTCTTACTAAAATAATTTATCTACGTTATCTGTGCTGTTTCAGGTGGAGGTGGAGGCAGCGGGCGTCCTCCTAGTGGACACGCAGAAGGAGTGTATGCAGGCGCATACGGCGGAAGTGGCGCAAGTGGAGGAGGGGGCGGTGGAGGCGGGGGCAATGACCCTTCACCTTACGGGTCTCCTCAAGCGCCGAATCCCCCACCGCATGCTCCTAACAAACCGCCTAGCCCTGCAGCGCCACACCATTGGAACAACTCAATCAGACAGGTGATGTTTCTATATATGGTATATCTTTGTAGATTACAAGTTTGATTCGACCCAGGCGTCGAGTGCTTAAAATACAAATAACATGCAGTCTGGTTTACCATTTATCAAAATGTTTCCTTCTAATCTACTGTAATAAATAGAGCTCTTAAAATTGGTTTGGTTTATATTGAAGCCAAATCCATAATGAACATATCAACAAAATAAAAAAAGAAATAAAAACCACATAGAAACACAATCACTTGATAAATAAATAAATCCCTTACAAATACGTCATGATGCAACTTTGGTCATTATTGTCTGGCAAATTAGAACTCAGCTCTGTACCTCAGTGGTGTAGCAAGGGGGCAGGGGCACATTTTAGGGGCGGCATTTTCAAAAATATATGTAATATTTTTGAGAAATTTTATTTATAAATAAATAAAAAAAATAAGCCACCTGTAGTCAAAACTACCAAGTTCATAGATAAAAAAAAATAGAAGTGATTTGAAAACAAAATTAGAGGAAATTTTAGGGACAGCAAATTCAAGGACCCCCCTGGGCGGTGGGACCCTTTCTTACACCACTGCTGTACCTACCCCATTGTTATATGTTTTCTTCAAATTATATATCAATAATTACTTATTTTTACATTTAGGAAACACATTAATTATTATCTAGACATTTGTTAGCGTTTTTACAAACAAAAAACTGTCTGGACATATCAATAACAAAATTTCACACACCATTCAAGAAATAAAATTGAAAGAAATTCAAAAATTTAATGACATAACATACTCAGATTCTAATCTAAAGATTCAAGGCAAAACTCTTTTTTCTGCCATAAGAATGTAAACAATAGATTTTTTTTAAATTTTAATCTTACTCTAAAATAATACACGGCACATAAAAATGTAAAAATAAAGATTGTGAAATTATTTTACTTTTATGCGATAGAGCTTGAATGTGATACTGCGCACAGTCATTCTTGTACGGCGATAAAGTGGGAACTGCCCAGTAGCGAGATTTGCCTGCCATTTTTCAAACTGGTTAATACTTAGCGGCAAACACGATAGATCGAAAGGGTTTGAAAAAAAATGTTTATAATACTTAGACCTAACTGTTTTGACAACCATAAGGAGTTAGCAGTAACAGGACAAATCAGGCAATATTTGAATACAATCAGTCCTGTATACAAAAGTCAGTCAGTTGAAACATCGCCTCATAAATGTCGCGACACTTGCGGGGGCTGGGATAATATCAGCAAATTCATATCTAGTCTGACGTCAGATACAAACACTATAACGTGCGTGTTCTATTATATTTACAGGGTACAACAGTGACAGAAGGTTACCAGTATGGCGGCGGAGGAGGAGGTGGCGGGGGAGGGGGACCGCCTTTATCTCCGTCTAGGTCCCCTGCTGCCCCTCCTCCCACCTATGCTCAACTTCATCAAAGACCTTCACATCACCCTCCGCTTCATCATCACCACTACCAGCAGCAGCCCAATAACCCACCCCCGGGTAATAATCATTTTTAATTTAAATGCTTTTATTGCTTTGTTGATTATAACTTGTTCCCACTCATAATGTGCAGCATATGGACACCTAATGCATCTGAACATTATTTTTATTTATAACATCTCGTATGTCAGTCGCTCAACTTTTTTTGTTGGAATGGGTAAGGAAAGAATTTAGTAAGGGAAATACTAGTTTTCGCTATCTGTGTGCTTAGTCTGCAATCAAATATTGTGGATATATTTGAATACATCTGATTGGTTATATACGTGATTTTGGTTCATTCCTTGTCAAATTTTCAGGAATGTGGTCATGGCAAGGCAGCGGTGGTGAAGGCGGTCCCGGTCACCAATCCCATCAGCATCAACCGCAGGAGTTGTCCGAGATGCTGCAGATGTTGGACCAAGGAGGGGCGACCTCATTTGAAGATCTCAACATAAACATGTTCAACACTAACTTTGAATAAAAATTTGGTGCTTTTCATAACCCTCGCCCCGTATAAATTATATTGTACGGACGGTGTTCAATAGTTTAATACTCATTATGTAAAGATACACGACAAAAATTGGGGGATTCAATGTAAACAGTTAACTGCGGATCTCGGGACTCAAAGACGAGATATTTACAGATTCCGCAGACGTGTTGTATAATTTTACGAATATTTAATTTTATTTTATCGTGATGTGTGTTTTGTGCAGTGATCGTGCGAGAGAAATTACATTTAATCAGAAGATTGATTTTTTTAAGTACACCTTTTACTTATTGAAACATTACTGACACTTTTTCAAATAAAAATGCTTTCTTTTTAAGAGGGTTTTTAAAAAAATGAATATAATAAATTGTGAGTGGCACAAAATGAAACTGATTATTTCATAGTTATTAAGAATCATCCGCATTATATTATTATTATATTTAATTAATTAGTTTATCGACTAATCTGGAGTGTGAGATTATTATAAACTTATGAACTTTGCTATATTTGTTTGTAAATGTATTTGATATTGTAACCTTTGACTCCACCTATCGATTGATTTATGCCCGTTATTAGTTGACTTTTATTTCAGAGTGCTGATCGAACCCCACCCGATTTTGTTGACATTGAGTGATCATGCTTTAATATTTGGCAATGATATGAATAACTGTAAAAATAATAAATGATCTTAGCTCTATAATTCTTTGTTTTCTTTATCAACCCTTATGACCACCCCGACAGCTTTCATGTAATTTAATTTTTTCAGTGATATTTGGTCCCAATGTGGAGAATACAATATCATAATGGAGGTTATCTCAACAGAAGTTTTCTGTGACAACTACTTGTTAGTAAGTTGCTCAACCTTTCTTTTACGATGAAAGCAGGGGATAAAAAGCTAATCGCTATTGCTATGCGGTTTTTAAGACCGGATGGGCTACGGAAAATTTCAGACATCACAGACACCTATGTCTCCGAACAGTAATCCGTGAATCAATTGAAAATTTAAACGCAACAATGTTCAAAACACTATTCATTATGATATCACTGATTTCTTTTTAATTTTACAGAGAAACATTAATTATTCATGACAAAATTTCCATGACATTTAAAAGTATGCCATTTTAGATTTTGACTTTGGTAAAGTGTTATTTGTATATTGAGGTGGTGGTGTAGAGATTTTGGAGTTTATATCATAGAATCACAACATATTTTTTTGTACCATTTCCACATTTTTTTATCAAGGTAGGTTTCATTCATTGCTAACATATTTTTTTTTTAATCATGCCTTCAACAAAAATGTATGGTTTAAATCTTAAAAGATAGCGGATCAGTGTTTCGAATAGGATTCAGGCATTGAATTAATATCAATAAAAAGAGATTATTTTTTCTCAAAATTCAACTTACTCCAAAGGTTATGTACTGAATAACAAACTGAAAGCATAGCAAACTGTGTCTTCGGCGTTCAGACTGGTTCATTTAAAATGCATGTGTCGATAATACCTAGTTGTAATAAAAAGTTGTACTACAATGGGTGTCAAATAAGAGCAAATCCAAATAAAAATGTATTTTTTTTAATTTTGAAAGTTATTTATAATACAGATCAAAAATATTTTCTATAATTGGGTAATAAAATTGTAACAACAAATATTATTATTTATTTAGTGCTAAATGCTAACCCCAGAAATCAAAAATATTTATATCAAGGGGCTCAGCATTAAATGTAGGCATTCATTGCTAATATTTTAAATCCAGGAATCACATTTACAGTGCTGGCCAATTGATTGTTAATCGCAAGTAACTGCCCAACATTGCGACTTTGAGTTTTCCTTTTTCTCGTAATTCAATGGTTATAGCCCCCTACTATTTTTTTCTATTGTTCAGTGATATTTGGCTTTCAACTGTTACAAGTTTTGTTTCTTTATTTTTCACCAGTTTTGTGTGAATTGCGGTTGCGTCAATACTGTTAAAAAAAAATGAATAAGCCAAAACACATGACACTCGCGACGAAATCAAAAATTTTGGCTTTTGCTGAACTAAAAATTTTCATTAATGAAATTTCAAAATGTTTAGGATACAGTACTCCGGCTGTATTAGTTTGTTTGAAGAAATTCAGAGAAACTGATTAAATTGAGCGCAATCAAAGAGGAGGACGGCAACAATTCATGACTGTGTGAGATTATAGAGAAATAAAATCAATTATTACGAATAATCGATTTATAATGTCATCAAAAATTCAAGAAGAGCTGAGCCAATCACCTAAAGGAACCATTTCGAAACGGACCATTCGTATGAGGCTTGTGGAGATGAATTTCAAGAGCCGAAGCGCTCTCAGAAAGCCACTTCTGACGGCGGCTATGAAGAAAAAACGTATGGATTGGGCATTAGCCCACAGATCGTGAACAGTGGATAATAAGCGACATGCCATATTCACAGATGAGTCAAAGTTCGAGGCTTCACTATTGAACAAGGCCGTTGTGAAGCTGCGAGTCCAATTCATATTTCTCTAAATATTTTTTTATACAAATCAATTAACTCAATCATTAGGCTTCAGATTACAAAGAAACAATTGGAATTACATCACTTCCCTGGCCAGCGAATAGCCCGGATTAAAATCCAATAGAAAATCTGTGGGCTATTATGAAGCGGAAGCTCGACAAACACCCGTTTAAAACGGCTAAATATGAAGATCGCTGGCCATCTACCTCATGCTTCTCCTTCAGACACCTCTGCTTTAGTTGCTTATTTATTTTGGACTGTCTGAATTACTCAACACGTGATTGAGTAACACAGTCTGTATACTCAAAACGTGATTGTGCTGAGTATTTCAGACTGTTCAAAATAAGGGTCTCTAAGAGTTTTATTGTAGATATTCCTGACAACCAATAGAAAATAATTTAAGCCTGCTAGATCAGCGATTTCCAACCTGGGAGGCGTGGGCTGTTGCAAAGGGAGGTGCGAACAGTCCAAAATATTTATTTACTCTTTAAAACGTGTCTTTATTACTATATGAAATAAAGGATGAGGAGGCGAGAAAATATTTTTTTCTTCCAAGGGAGGCGCAGTAACATAAAGGTTGGAAACCACTGTGCTGGATAGATTTCTTTTAAAATGGGTGTGGAGTCATAATAGTTCAGTAATTTGATGATTTCTTAAGTATTTATTTATGTTTGAATAATCTATTTAGAGATTTCCAACAGGTAAACCTCTGAGCCATTTGTAGTTGATCATGGCCGTACTCTTAATTCTCGTTTTTTTCATCAGTCAAAATGATAAAACACCCAAGTGAAAATACTTCAAGCAAATTGTTCCATGAAAAAATTACCTACTATTCATAGCTTGTTACATTAATACTTTCAAGGCGTATGCGCTCGAATTTATTCAGTGGATCAACAATTTTAAAGTTTTATAGATGAGCATGACTCACTAAGATTGCTATGTGAAATATATGGAATACTCACTATATTTTTATTAAATGTAACAACACTCCGCACCTATATGATGAATCTTGTCAAAGTTATGTAAACAAACTAAAACTTTTTCTGTGGTCTCTGCTGTTAAATGTTTTAACCCATGGTGTTCTGTGAACGGTATGTTTTTAGAGAATATTGATGACAGTCGATGAAATTTATTCTGGTGGTGTTTCTTCGGACGTTTCTTCAATGCCTTCTAAGTCCACAACACTTACGGGTAATATATCTCCCCATGAACTAGATTTAGCACAGGCATATGCTTGTTTCCCGTGTCTTTTAGAGGTAAAAGTCACTTCCCTTAGCTTTCCATCGTCACAACACATTCTGCAGATAGCACGTTTAGATCTAATCATGACAGGCCTAACTATACGAGGCCATGTGAAAAGATTGTCACTGCGTTTTCCCTTGCGTAAAATAATATACGTAAATATCTCTTTTTTATGTTCAATCTTTTCTGTTAGTTTCATGCCTATATAGGGAACTTCAAAGTTGCAAGGGGTATCGTCTTCGCTATACCTAGGACAAGCAGAATCATGAGGACAAGGAGCAAAAACATGTCCCACAAGAGGACCTTCTTTTATGTCTAATATAAAATCCCTTGCTTCATTCAGCATGGTGAATCCCGCATTCGTTCCTTGTTCGACCAGAATCATAAAATCTTTTGTTTTTTTCCAGAGTGTTTGAACGGTTTGTAATCTACTCTTCAAAGATGGTTGTTCGAACAAAGAATAAGCACTGAGAACAACATCATACGGTAGAGGATTTGCAGGTAAAAACTCACGTTGGAAGAATTTTTTTAGTGGTATCTTCCCATTCTCACGACCTTCACTTAATATAAATCGTGCTATATTATTCATCTCGTTAGACGTATCGACAGTGAAATATTCGTTGATCGAGTGACCCCAACAATCTCTCGCCGCCCATACTCCAGTGCCGACACCAGATCCGAAATCAAAAAAGGCTTGCGGGTGAAAATCTTTAACTCTCAGTTTTATTTCACTAAAGATCTTCATCAGCACTGCGTATTCCGGAGCGGCTCTGCCAACCAAATATTGCAAAGCCGTATATTTGTCATATGTGATAGGTTTCCATCTGTAAACAGTCCTCTTCATGTATGACTTAATTTTTTTATTTTGCCAAGTCAACAGGTTCTCTATTTCGTCTTTACTTTTACCTTCATACTTAAAATTTTTCACTCCAAATATATTACTTGCGTTTTCTGTTTTTCGTTTAATTTCCCAATGTTCAGCAGGCGGGTGGCGGCCTTTTAAATAATTTATCAAACGAGCGCTGTCAGTTAAGACACTTTTAACAGGGTGGTCTGCTAAAGACATTTTGACATAATCTACCAATTCCGTCGGTAAAGCAATCCGCTTTGTAGATAAAATTCCTGGATGACTTCCGGGGGCTAATACTTTATTAGAAAGTTTTTCAGCGATGTCATGTTCGAGTTCTACAAGCATAGTATTTTGCTTGGCAGAGAAACTGCGTCGCACGAAGTTATTTGTTCGAATTATTAATTTCCTGCAGAGCGGCATTTTGCATAAGAAGTGTACTTTTAACCCTAAAATTTTGACAGTTCGATATAGTGATGCTTAGTGTTGAGATATAAACTCTGATATAAACGATATCAATTAATTGAGGAGTGCATTCGTACAGGTGATACTTAAAAATCGTAACCAGAGTCTGGACAAAACAAATCAGGGAAAAATAAAACACGTACAAATTTACTTTTATTTATTTATGAACTAGTCTGTTGTTAATTTTTCCACAGTAAAAACTTTAAATTACTAACCTCATGTAATAAAATATATTATATACCAGCGGTCGGCTAAGTGTGGCCTCGAGAAAGTTTTGGTGGTCCGCAGAAAAATCTGGTATTATTTTAATTTTCTTATTCTATCGCCAGAAAAAAGTTCTATACATGGTAATATGTCGATAATATAACCGTTTGGAGCGAACATTCAAGTTACTAATTTATGCATGAAGTTAAAAAAAAAGCCTCATCGATCTTACATCCGACGATACTCTCAAAATTAAATTTCATTCATCCTTATCAACCCCTCAGTTTAAGCTTTCTATAACAAGTGAATACCGTTTGCTTTTAAAGAAGAGACGATGAAAATTCTAATTCAATTATTCACAAAATATTTATGCGAAAAAGCCTTTTCATCTGTCAATGCAATCACAACACTGTATCGATCTCAGCTTGAAATACATTCAGTTATCCGTCTGGAGTTAAATCTTTGGAGTCAAATATAACTTTTATTATTTCAAATATCCAGGAACATCTATCACATTAAAAATAATAAAGCTTTTATAATTTGAATATAATTAATTGTTTTATTTTATTTTATAAACTAGGTGCACTTTTAGATGCATTTGATCACTTTTATTTCAATATATAATATTTAGCATAAAAGTCCAGTTAGTGGTTCGCTGGATTAAAATTGTGAATTTAGTAGTCCGTGAGCCAAACAAGTTTTCCGACAGCTGTTAAATACCATGTTTTTTTTATTTTTAAGTTTAAATTTTTTCATTCAAAAAAATAATGTTCGTTTGTACTAATTCCACATTTATTTTTAAATAATGACGAGTATTATCAACTGTAATAAATAACTAAATCGCGTGTGAAAGCGCCGATGTGCTAAATCGACGAATGACATGACCGAGTGTTTTAGTGCAGGGTTTCTCAACTGTGCCCCCCTGGAGGCCACAGCGTCTTCCAAGGGGCAATAGAGATTTATTTTTGCTTAGGGGAGCTACAGTACAGCTTAGGGGGGCCATGGTGCTCATTTTGGGAAACCCACACATACTTGAGATTTTGGATTCGAAGTTCCTAGGTTTTTGAAATTTGAAATTATGAAAAGACCCAGGTATGGGGGCCACAGAAAAATAAAGAAACTCAAAAGAGGCCACGGGCCCAAAACGTTTGAGAAACACTGTTTTAGTGAAATGTGAAAATATCATTTTCACAGCTATCATAAGTACCAGAATCCGTTACTGCACAGTGCACACCCTAACCTTTTGGCTGAGCATGAGCTGGTTATGTTATACATATTGTCTATGATAATTGTCTATGCAATGAGCTTCACAGCTGACAGATATGTCGGATCCGCGGCTGTCATCGTCGCTTATTAAATAATGTTTACTTATTTTTGCAGTGTGATAAAAATAAAACTGAACAAACTTGATTTATATAAAAAAATCCGAACAGTTTTAACATCGGACATATTGCAATAACCGTCACTTCGGATTGTTTTTAGTTGCGCTTTAACGATGGCTCAAACACCACAGGAATTCATTCAGAATGCATTTTCTCCCATGGTTGCGGTGATGAATAGCGCCTTGGTTGATTCAGTCGTTCAAAAGAATAACCTTAATTTCGTTGAATTACTTCAACCATTCTGTCGCCTTAATTCTGAAGGTAAGTTTACGTACATAATGTCACATAAGTTGAAATTGCTATCTGAATGCAGTGATAATACAAGTGTACGCTGTGACTAAAATAATGATTAACTTGTCACTTTGATAAGTGCTAAAATCGAAAAATAGTTTCCGTTTAAAAACGTATAATACTTCATTGTAGGTCATGTAAGAGACTCGTCAGGAACACAATGCACTGTGCGAAATTTAAAACTAACAGTGTCAAATGTAAACACTCGGCCGCCTCAACCAATCTTAGCAAGGAAATTTTTGAACGAATCTGTCAATTCTACCTGCAGTGGTACTGTCAATTTACAATTAGGTAAGATATTTTTTCTTTTATATATTTATACAAAAATGTTGTGAGCTGTTAACATTAAGCAGAACACAGTTTGGGCTACATTCAATTAAAATTAGACCGTACGGGATAAGCTGGTGTCAAGCTACTCAAGAACAAATGTCATTTGTTTGATGTTTGCAACTGCCAATTCGGCTTTAGGGTGGTGATTAGTGCCAATAATCTTTAATTCTTAAATTAAAGTTTCTACTTGTCTGCCCTACATAAGGCGCCTAACAGTCTTGTCAGGCCAGGTGATAAATACTGCTTTGAGAAAATGATTCCAACTTATCTTTATTATTCAATAAAACTTTCCCTGAATTGTTAATGGTACAAAAAGTGGGTTGTAGATGATATCGTATGGTAGAGGGTGAGTAGAGTAGACGATTATGTCATACATTTTATGTTCACAAAAATACATCATTTTGAGATAGTGGTCCTAGTTAATGAAGGGAATGGCTATAAGAACATACAATTTCAACCGTGGCATATATTTGGCAAACAAATTAATGCTGATATGATATGAGAACAGACAAAGCAATAATTGTCGGATATAAATTCTTAAAGTTGATATTAAAAGGGAATGAATATTGTAAAAATGAAAACAATTTTCGATGGTGTGATTTTTGATATTTCATGATTAATATTTTTCTTGTATTGCAGGAAATTATCAAATTGATATACCAAATGCAACTCCATGGTTTGAAACATGGCGAGAAACATTTTTCCATGTTCAGTTTCCGTCTGATCATGAATTTACAAAACATTTTGTCGCGTGCCTTCTCGTTGCTTCCACATCAGAGCAGAATCCCCTTGAGACAATCGGACATATGGCGCAGCAATTGTCTCAAATGCAAAATGTCACTCCGCCAAAGTTGCCCAAATGGTTCAATACCAATGTTCTTAGGTGCTATGTGTTGCTTCACGACTCCTTAGAAGGAAATATCGATAAGTAAGTTATATTTATGTGACCTATAAATCTTTTGATTTGTTACTTTGCCAAGTAAATTGTAATTTTTAACAAGTAATTCATCAATATGAAGAATTGAAGGATTCTATATTAATTAAAATTAGTGCTGCGAGGAAACATTTCAGATTATTATTGAGAAATATTTTATTTTCAAAATAGTTTTTCACTGCAGATAAGTTATTACTGTCTTTGGGCATCTTATTTTTTTAACAGTTACTGAGTGCACTCGGCCCTTCTGAATCGAGGATTTTTGTCATTGTCATTAATGTCACCATAATTTGTGTACCTGCGAATCTATTCTTACGTGCATAAGGATCTACACATCCAACATAAGTGTCTAGATTTGTATGTGCATGAGAATAGCCCCCGCATGAAAATTAAATGTTGTACTTAAATGATTTTTTTTTCCAGAGCCGAAAAGTGTTACGAATCATTGAAGCATACATACGGTGCAGGAAATTGCTTTTTCCTGTCAATTAATTCTCGAAACTTGAATGAAGGAGATAAAAGTGTGTTACCTGATCCGTGGAGTAAATTTCTGATAAGGCGACCTGACTACAATGTAATTGTTTTTTGTATACACACCATTACATTTGAATAAATTACCATATCTTGCTTTTGAATAATTATTTAAACCATTTAATGCGAAAGTATTTATTATATATACTTCATCATAGTCATAACTTGATAAATTTGTATGTAAGACATTTCCTTTAAAAAGGTTAACCAATCAAATAGGTATTGGTAATAATATAATGCTGTACCCAGCTAAAAAAATCTTTATATTGCTCCTGTTTCTTTTGGAAAAATCAAGAAAAATATTAGATATCACTTTTGTTTGTATTGAATGCTGTTTTTGAAGACATAATATCCAAATTCATGGAATTACATTTTTAAAAAGTCAAGTGACAGATTCAGTCTAATAGATTTTTAATTGTAATGCAGTAATTTGGTAGGTATTTAATATGGCATTATATCATTACCTAAACCGTTTATTTTATAATTAGTTACAAGCGCATTCTTTCACTGTGTTTAGTATTTGAATATTTTATTAAATTATTCAACAAACTAATTATATGTTGAGATCAATGTACCCTCCAAGCTGCGCGTGTGTGCGGCCGCGCAGCAGTTTGAAAGTCCCCGTGCACTCATTCCGGCTTGCGCACACTCCAATACAACTATTCAATTAATATATTTTTAAATTTGAATGACTAATTAACCGAAATAAATTAGAAATTGAACATTTAGATAATTCAACTAGAATTAAATTCTTTTAAATTGATCCATTTGGTTACATAATATACGGATTAGTTGTAAGGTACGTCGTAAAAAGCGAGAATTTTTCAAATAAAATTATAATTTATAATTACAAATTATCAGTCGCTAATAAATTTATTTATTACAGACTGATTGATTAAAGCTATTTATGACGAGGATTTTGAATTAAACAAATAAATAAGAAAAGCAGAATTCAAAAGCACTTTTTCCATTCTATATAATTTTTTCTCATTTTTTTTTATAGCCGGGTTTCCTTAATGTTATCTATGTTTCATTCACAGGAGTCCGGTTCAGACAAAGAGAGTCTTCCCCGGACGCCAGCAGATACCAGCGCTGTGACAAGTATGCCGACCAATCTGGGCGATATGAACACTCTGAGCAGTTCGGTGGGGATGCAGGTGATGGAAGGCGGCGCTGTCACAGTTCAGGTTCATCCGCTGAGCCCTTCAGAGGAGGCTGGCGTCTTTGATACGGCCAATAGCTTGCAGGTTTACATCTGCCGCTTTCTGTCGCCCTTTATTCGAAGCTTTGGAATGTTTGCTTCATAAAATAATTGTCTGTGTCTTTATGGGGAAATGTGTCGTATATTGTATAATAAATTCATATGTGATTTTCTGCTGAAACACTTCTCAGGATATTAATTAATGAAATTAATATTCTGTTAGGCTTTACATTTTTGTTACATTAAAGTGACATTTGTTTGGTTAATCAAGATCTAATGTCAGAATAAATAATGACCAGTTGTTGACCAATATAATTTGAATATTTTTAGTGAAAAGACTACAGTTCTGTTTTTTATGATATGATCTTACTTTGAACTTAGTGATATTGTCATATGGAGCACACATGAATACTTATATTTATCAAAGCTAACAGCTTGTGTTTTGTCTTGTCTATTCACGAAAACACCTAAATCATTTATTTACTCTCATACAATACATACCTGTTTGCACAATTTTCTCAAAGGCTTAAAAAAATAATTCTAACAAAAATATCCTAAAGCATTTTATGAAGGAATTCATTTTATATGAAATACAAGAATATTAATTATCTTTCATTGTAACATTATTTTTCCTTTAAAAGTATATTATAATTTTTTCGATGGATTTGACTGTGGTGATATTCATTTCTAATGTTACCACAGTGTTTCTACCAGCTCCTTATTGCAGCTGTAACAAATTATTGTGACACGTGCTTCTTCTCTTTGAGAAGTATCATCAGACTTATCATAAGTTTTTTTTTTATAATTAAAGTAAACGTTGATTTTAATTCTTAACTTATAAATTACATTTTTTTTCCTTCTCTCTCTCAAATCTTCTTCAGTCAATGTTTACTTTATTAATCAAAAACTTTACAATAGTTAGTCTGAAGATGCTTCTCAATGAACTGAAACACGTGTGACAATTTGTTACACAATCTGTGGAATGATAAAGTTATCAAATTTAACTTCATATATACCCAATCCTTTTTTATGCGATACATTGGTTCCAGAAATTGATGAGTATAAAAATATCACGTAAAAAACCTTATTTTCATATAATTTGATAAATTGGTTCCAGAAGTGAAAGTATCGCATAAAAAATGTATGTAAAACTAAAATTTGCTCTTCAAATTCGCGCCAAAACATTTATTTTAGATACTAACCATTAATTTCTTTATTAAATATAAAGCTACAATAAGGAGCTGGTACATATGTATACATGCATAATTGTATTCACTTTTTAATATAGGAGATATCCATAGCTGTCACTGTCGATTGCGAAATATAATCATTCGCGATTTTTTGTATGAACATGTTGTATTTTGTTAGAATTTGAATTTTGCTCTAACCGTTTGATGAAATGCTGTTTTTTTAAATTCTTGGTCTGAGTCGTTTGTTATTACACCGGATTTGAATAGTTGATCCGACGGTAAATTATTTCTCTTTACATCCATTTTTAAGTTTTTGGTTTCCTTCTTCATAAAGATAATAATAATTCCAATAATTCTTTATAATGTTCTGTGTATTTCATCACGCAGTCTCAATTCTCAATTAATTTTGAAGTTTTCTAGCATGCCTAGCAATAGGATCGTTTTTCAAAAAAAGATTTACCATCTGTGTTGACATTTTTCATCCTTCTTGAATCGTTTCAGCTTTGAATATTGGTTCCTCTGCCTCCATGTGACTTCTTTTATCTGACTCGTAATTAGCTGAAGCAACTCTTTTCAAGTCCTTGTCATATAGCATTTTTTCAAGTACGATCTCGTCAATATCTTCACGTGTAGTATTTTAGAAGCCTTCCCCATTTACGGTGTAGATTTAATACATATATCTGTGTTTGTATAAAATTTATGGGCATAACGTGCTATTTAACTCAATACATGTATTTTAACAAGATTCATAGGAGTCGTAACATCACACGATTTTGCAAAAGGTCACGCACGGTCACCATTTCTTTTGTAAAAACATTTTTTTTAAGAAAACAATCGCGTAACAATGAGTAAATCGCATTAAAAAAAAGGAAGGGTACAGTGCCTTCCAATAAATTGCGTAAAAGCGCGAAATCGTGCAAAACAAAGCTTTTTAAAAGCGGACTGGGTGTATAAAAAAAAAATCAAGTTGTAGCAAAATGCCTGTCAGGTACAATTTTGTTGAGAACATTTAAGTATCAAGTCTCTCCCTCCAGATGACACTGAATTCTTTTGCAGTCTGAATCCATGGCGAACAGCATTGAAGGAGAAGGCGGAATCATCAACCCGAACGTATGGGAGCCTACATCACCCAATGGAGGCATCGGTATTGTTCACGGACTCAATTTAACCACTCAAGACATAGAAAATATCAGAATATTTGTACAAGACTTTGCTTTAAAAGCATTGCTCCCATATTTTGAACGTCAAATATATCAACTTCAAGATGTGGTAAGATGGCATATTATTTAACCGTGATAGCAATTCATAGCATTATATTATATTTTGTGATTAAAGCATTTAGTTGATGCCCATTATAAACAACAGCTGTCGAGCTGATAACTTCTGACATTGGAATTGAGCCAAGTAGTAAAATGCTACAAGTTTTCTATTAGATTTTTTAATACAATCGTGTCTTTACTTGGTGCTTTGGTGGGTTGCATATTTTTATACTATTGCAGTATGTATTCACAGACACTGATTTTTTCTTAAAATACCACTTGGTTCACTTCACTTCTTAGGGGCTCAAATGTCTTATGGTTACAGATGACTGAAATGTTAATGTGTCTTAATTTCATTAAGTATATCGACTGAGGGTGCTTGATGGAATTTCAATATCAAATTTGAATTGTTTGAATTTTGTACTTTTCCATGAGTTTTGTCGCTAACGACCCGGGTTTCGCCTTTCGGCATCTTCAGGCATTCCAAGTGCACGGATGTACTTGAACTTGTGTCTTAATTTTTCAGATATCCAATAAAAAAGGAGTGAGTCGCTCTCTATTAAGTGCAACTAAAAGATGGTTTGGTACAAACAAGCCTGGAACGAATGCGCCAGATAATTCTATTGTGTAAGTTTTTTTCTTACAATTTTTAACTATTACAGGTGTTGAGTTGAAGTGTTGCCGTATTGTCATTTCATATCGACTGTGGAAAGGAAAAAGGGCGTAACCCACTCATCAAATTTTACAGGAGGCGCAAAAACGTGTTTTGATGATTTTGGGCCATATGCAAATAATGAACTATACACAACCTTGGAGTGTACGGAGACTTCTAAACTGGTGTTTAATTGACACAATCTAATATTAATTAAAGAAATTATCTAGGAAAAACCTTTCTTTCAGTATTTTTCTTGGTTTTAATTTTTTACAAGGTCATCTTTTTCAAACTTAAAAGCTAAATTTAGATACTAATTCGGCATTTGCAGCTTGCATCCCTCTGATAGATTGTGCATCAAGTTTGATACATTGTGACTATCGAAAAAAAGCTGTTTTGTAAAAACTGTGGGTTACGTCCTTTTTCCTTTCCACAGTCGATATGTTGTGATACAGCTGTGATACATATTTAACCTTTCCGAGAGTATAGATATACATGTCGCATGAAGGATTGACAATGTAAAGTGTATTAGAAAAATACTTTCTAACTGTCTGAAACTTCATCAGATTCGATGTCTGATTTTTCCGAATTTCCAAAATAGTGTAAAACATGAATCAAATAACCGAATAAATACAATAATATGTCTCTTAAGTTCTGTTGACAGATCAAAAACCACTCCCAGGGACAAACCCTGCTCTGCACCCAAAAACAATGCCCTGTTTTATTTTCCATTTATAAGAGAAATAGTTAACCAATTTCGTTCAAATAAATTGATTACTATTAAAAATAGATTCAAATTTGAGTTTATGATTATTTTTTATCATATTCGAAAAAGTTATCAACTGTGGCCAGAGCTTTTTAGAGTTACCAGTCGGGCGGTTTAAATAGGAAATAACTTGACAACCACTGGTGTCATACAATGATTTGCCCTTAATATGTTTTTCAAAACAAAACAATTCAATCATCTTTCAATTAATGTGTTCAAGTTGGGCGCATTATGTTATTAATTGGAATCGAAAAATTGAAATTCCAGCAGCTCTCATAGTGTTAATCGAATAAAAATCGATTATAAAACATAATATACAATCACTTTTAAGGTGTTTACTGTCAATACTTGGTGGAATGGCATTATAATAAAAATAATAAAACATTTTTAGTACTTTTTCCACATAAAATTTATTGGATCAGGACCGGTTTCGCTCATGGTGAGCATTGTCAACTGATAAGAAATACAATTGTATAAATTGTACAAATATCACTGTTTCATTGTATTTCTTATCAGTTGACAATGCTCACCATGAGCGAAACCGGTCCTGATCCAATAAATTTTATGTGGAAGAAGTTCTAAAAATGTTTTATTATTTTTTTTATAACATATAATATTAAAATCAACTTTACCGCTGTATCCATAAAAAATATATATGATGTCCCTGGGACTGAAAACCGATTTCAGGTTGACGAGCCTGAAGGGTTAAAGGTGTCCACTGTCAATACTTGGTGAAAAAACGTTGTATTAAAAAATAAAACACTTTTATTCTAATTCTAGATTGATTTATTAGGATCAGTACCAGTTGCGCTCATCATAAGCATTTTCAACTGGTTTTGATCGTAACAAATAAATAAAAAAATAGTACAAAACAGTGCTTTATTTTATAATACAGTTATTTATATGTGCAGGAGATGACCTGTTTGTCGATTTGTTTCAACAGATATATAGGTGATTGTGCAGAGCTACAGTTGAGACGTTTGGGAGACATCTGGTTCATGCTTGGCCAGTGGAATGCTGCATTTCAAGCTTACCACACTGCCAAGCGGGAGTACAGTGCTGATGGAGCATGGCTATGCTATGCAGGGGCACTGGAAATGGCTGCCCTGAGTGCTTTCATGGCAAACGAGCCCTCAAGGAAGACATTTGACTATATGGAAGAGAGTATTATGACATACATGAATTCTTGCAGGTACATTATTTATTATTTAATCATTAAATACATAATTTATTTAGTTGATTATTTTTGAGTATTGTTGTATTTATATTTCACACATGTGAAATCTATTGTTCTGTATTTTTTTTTATTTAACCCAATTTCTTGAAAAAACTAACTAGTGAAACTGGCTCTGATCATTTCCAAAAATTGCGGAATTAGCGTAAATGAATTGTGTTTTATTTTTATAAAGATATAATCAGCTGAAAAGTAAAATTTTTGTTAATTATAACTGAAAATCTCAAATAAATCCATATATTACGGGTAGACTTAAATCTGGATATATATTCAGAGAACAGTGATAGATTTATCAATTTCTGGACGAAGGCATGGATGCTTGTAATGTCCCTCACAACGTTCCAATCCTATAATAACGGGGCACTGCGCCTGCAATTAGCTAATTACTAGTCCTTTCCTATGCACGATGCTGATCACATCCCTTGGGATTGTCCTATCATGAATAATGAACAGGAGGAATTAATCAAATCAGTCAGACCAGCGGTCAGATCTACAGGCCTAGCCGTCTTGGTAGCTACTAGGGCAAACTTCTTAGTTTTTACTATATTTGTGGCATCATATTGAGAAAGAATTGAGATACAGGTATTTTTATAAGGAAATTTTTCACACACTAAAATGCAGGCGACCACGTCTCGATCAATTGCTCCCGAATCAATCCTAGCACACAACTGAACAACGCATAACATTCGTTACGCCACGGGAAATGTCTGTTGGACACCATGGCCGTTGGTGGAAATGGATTAAAAAAAAAAAGTGACATGTTGATATATATTTATCTTTTGTTGGTACCTAGTCAACTGACAATGACACTTTCAGAATGCCACAGTACGCTGTCAGAGCCAGTTTACTCTCGGCTCAGTGCCTCACCAGCAGAGGACTTCACGGGGAGGCCGCCAAACAGCTCATAAGGATGACTTCGGAAGACTGTGACTTGCGCAGCGCAATACTTCTGGAACAGGCCGCGCTTTGTTTCCTTGCTGGTCCACTTCGAAGAGCTTTGCCGAGAAAATATGCTTTTCACATGGTGCTAGCCGGTCATCGATATTCTAAAGCCGGACAGAGAAAGCATTCGCTTAGATGTTATCGCCAAGCTTATCAAGTAAGCCAACAGTAAATGTATTCTTGATATGAGTGGGAGAAATGGACCACTGTTTCTTAATACACGTCTTGTGTTTAATAAAGCGAGGAGACTTGGACCTATATTTTTCGTTACCTGTTGCAGTACATTTTGATATCCTCAGACTAATCGAATCGTAAAAATGTTCTTTATTGTAGCTATCTAACATTGATCGAACATAAATCATGAAATTTCATGTCTACTGTCTCTATTAACCCTCTTACTCTCAAGGATTTTATAAGGATAGTATGCTAAACCTTAAATTAAATGTACAATTATGTATGTGTTTTTAAAAAAAAATATATTCAATAGCCAAGAGAATAATAAATAAGTACATACATTTTATTTGAAAAAAAAACAAATCCAGTGTAATCTGTATTGAAATACAATTTGCAGATGGTGGCGCACTGGCACAACTAAAAAATATTTTATATGGTTATAAACTAAGCAACACATAATTGATGTGTTGGTATATAGATCAGATCACATCATCTTAAATTGTTGGTACTTTTTTCTTTCTAAATATATATTGCAATCTTAAAACTACTGGTTCAATTAAGAAAGGTACATTGATATTTTCTTGGGTTGGTTTCCGTTCCTTAAGATTCAATTAGAATGGCTGGCCCAATTGAGCGGAATCGTTTGCATATCATTTATCATCTGAACTTGACGTGGTACTATTGTTTTTTAATGTCCCATTTGTCCTAATTTACAGGTTTATCGAGGCGGAGGATGGCGATTAGCAACTGATCACATAGAATTTGCAGTCGGCCGGTTGGCAGGGCAAGTGAAGTCTTGGGAAGCCGCTACGCAAGCCCTATCGTCTTTGCTGGCTCCTAGATCTTTACAACCTCCTCCGCAACAAGCTGCTTTCTTAAGAGAATATCTTCATGTCCATCAGGTTAAAATAAATGACTTCATTTACAATATTTGTTTTTCCAATTGACTTTTTGACAATCTTCCAATATGATATATGTATTTTGCTGTAATGCCACACAATTTAACAAAAATAAATATTTTCAGCAATGGATTGTTCATGAAGCCAACCAGCAGGGCATTCTTCCCGTTCTTCCCGTCCCGATCTTAGACAGCAATATGACGGCTGTTCTTTGCGGTGGAGAAACTCCCGCTCTCTCTCCCGGCCGGCTAGCTGCTTCCGGCACTCCATTAATAGCCGCTCCTCAGACTTCCGATAAACCTTGGGGCTTGCTTGAAGAAATGCTCTTATATAAGGCTAGAGGCGCTCCTCCGATGATCTTCAAGCCATCCCTTTCACTGTTCTGCAGCAATACTGATAACTCTACGAATCCAGTTGCTCCGCAAGGAGGTAAAACTATTTTCCTCAAAAAAAATCCTCTCCAACAAATACATTATGCGCATTGGTGCGTACAACGTCCGTACCATGCGCACTTCTGGAAAGGACCTGCATGCTACCCGTATCTTGCGAAAGTATGGCCTTGACGTCTTAGGACTGAGCGAGATACGCTGGAAAGGCGCAGGAAAGAAGCTGTTGGAGGGGTGCACGTTGATATTTTCTGGCCAGAGTCAATATCATCGCCAGGGGGTGGCAATACTGATGTCTGGGAGAGCGGCCCGTTGCCTTGTGAAATGGGAACCGATCTCTGAGAGATTGATACGTGCCACCTTCAGGACTAGTGACAGCTCTGTGACTGTCTTTCAGTGCTATGCCCCCACTGAGGACGCCAACGAGCAAGCAAAGGACGCCTTCTACGACTCCCTTCACGCGGCAGTTGCAGCAATCCCCCGTAGGGATCGCGTGATAGTAATGGGGGATTATAATTCGCGAGTAGGGGCTGATCCGGCTCTCGGGCCCTCAGTGATGGGACGGCATGGTCTGGGCACCGCAAACGACAATGGTGGGAGACTGATTGAGTTCGCTATCATGAATGAGCTCACCATTGGCGGAACTATCTTCCCGCATAAAGACATCCATAAATACACATGGACCTCTCCTGATGGTCGCACGAAGACGCAGATTGACCATCTTCTTTACAGCACGAAACATAGATTTGAACTTCTCGATGTTCGCACATATCGAGGTGCCGACATTTATAGCGACCACGAACTACTTGTCGGCAAAATCCGCCTGAAACTAAGTCGCATAGCTCAAAATCCAGCGCGGAAAAAGATCGACATCGAGAAGCTAGAAAACGTAAATACGAAACTAAGATTCGAGATTGCTGTAAGGAAGGAAATAGATCGTGTCTCCGTGCGACCTATATCCGGGTCCGATCGCATTGAGGCGGACTGGTGCTGTATCAAACGTGCTATTGCATCATCGGCCGAAGATGTTCTCGGATTCCGGAGGGAGGGGCAACCAAAATGGATGTCCGAAAATACGTGGAGGAGAATTGAAGAGCGGGCCAGGCTTAAAGCACTGAAGGACAGTGAAGCTGACCCTGAAAGATTTGAAGAACGTCGCGCTGATTATCGTAATCAGGACAAAGTTGTCAAGAAGTCTGCGCGACTTGACAAGCGCCGATTCTTGGATCGGCAAATTGAGACAGCTGAGGTGGCGGCCCGCAGAAATGATACCAAGAAGTTATTTAAAATCACGCGCGAGGTCTGCGGAAAGCGACCACCGACTCCCGGGCCAATTCGCGGCCCTGATGGAGCAATAGAGTCAAATGCAGAAAGCGTTAAAAAGATTTGGAAGGATCATTTCTGCGAGGTGCTGAACCGACCGCCCCCCCAGGACCCTTTTGACGTAACCGAAGAGGCTACATCTATGGACCTCCCCCGAGTGTCCGGTATTTCAGACCGTACGCCCACACATGCCGAAATCATCTTGGCAGTGAAGAGGCTTAAAAACGGCAAAGCACCGGGTGGAGACGGAATACATTCTGAATTTCTGAAATGTGGTCTTAACGCCGTCCTACATCCTCTCTATCACCTGATGGCCAGGGTGTGGGACGGTGAGCGTTGTCCTAGGGACTGGGTGGACGGTGAGGTGTTAGCACTCCACAAAAAAGGTGATCCCCTCAGCTGTAACAATTACCGAGGCATAACTCTTCTCAGTATTCCTGGGAAGGTAATGGCACACATTCTCTTGGCGAGAATAAGAGGTCCCATTATGAAAATACTTAGGAAAAATCAAGCGGGCTTCCTCCCTGGAAGGTCATGTGCGGACCAAATACACAATCTTCGATGTCTCCTCCAGCAGAGCAATGAATTTAACAGTGCTCTTGCTTGTTGTTTCGTCGACTATGAGAAGGCATTTGATAGTCCGCACAGACCCTCTTTGTGGAGGATACTGGATGCCTACGGGATTCCGCCAAAGATTGTGGCCATTATCAAATCCTTACATGAGAATAGTGCATGTTGTGTGAGAATCGGTGACTCAAATACCGAATGGTTCGGGGTCACAACCGGAGTGAGACAGGGGTGCGTTCTTGCACCGTTCCTGTTTATTATTATCTTTGACTTCATACTTCGCAGGTCAATTCCGCCTGATCGAGGTGTAGCTGTTGGTCCCGGTCTGAAGCTGTGTGACCTTGAATATGCCGATGATGCTGTAATATTCGATAAATCCATTGAGGGCATCCAGGAGACTATTGATGGGTTAGGAACTAACTCAGGTCGCATTGGTCTAAAAATTAATACTAGTAAAACCAATGTGATGTGTAACCAAACCTGTCATGACTCTGATAGGACCCTTACCAGCGCGGGACAGATCATCGAGAGGGTTGACAGCTTCAGATACCTCGGCGTACATATCCCTGAAGACGGTAGTACAAAAAACGAGCTCGCCATTCGTTTAGGAATGGCTGGAGCCACATTCAACTCAATGCGGACTGTCTGGGACACACAGCTGTACTCGATTAAAACCAAATGCCACTTGTTCAACGCTTGCATTCTGCCGGTAATGCTTTACGGTTGCGAATCATGGCACCTGACGAAGACTCAGAAAAACCGTATACTGAGCTTCGAGAACAGATGCTTGCGTCGGATAATGGGGGTGAGGTGGTTTGATTTTGTGAGGAATTCAGAGATAAGGGAGCGTACAAGACAGCGTCCCGTCACGTCAGTGGTTATGGAGAGACGTTGGAACTGGCTGGGTCACGTGCTGCGGATGCCTCCGGAAAGCCTCAATCCTGCCTGCCTTTTCTTTCGACCGGTGGGATTCCGGCGTCCTGGACGTCCGTCGGGTACTATCCATAGGATGTACTCGGCGGAACTGAGGGATGCTGGCATGTCATGGGAGGAAGCAAAGCTATTGGCGGGAGACAGGGAAACATGGAGGTGCCGCGTGGCGGCCATATGCTCCACATAGGGAGCGAACATGGTCAAAGAAGAAATGTTCTATAAAATTTACTTTTCCTTGAAATTTATCAAAGATTTTTAACGATAAATATTTGTGTAGGGAATATGCATAAACTATTGTTTTATTATATTATCATTCCATCAAGTATTCAAATAAACCAGGGCTGTGGAGTCGAGTAAAAAAAAGACGACTCCCACACCGGATTTAAATAAAAAAAACTGGCCGACTCAATTGATTTTTTCAAATATTTCCGTTTAACTGACATATCTTTATACCATCAGATCATTGTAGTAGACTTCACCAATCAATATGATGAATAGACTAATAATTTTTCAATATCTTTAAATTATTTTTCTCTGGTTTTTCCGACTTCGACTCCACAGCTCAGAGTACTACAAATGCACAGTATAGTAAACCCCCCTATAGTGTTCCCCCTTATAGAGATGTTTCTTATAGCGTATGCAGCAGTCCTCTCTTTAGCATTTCTCCCTATAGTGTAGTTTTTTACAAAACCCAAAAACCCAAGATGAGTATTCAAACCACAATAGTCCATCGTGTTGTCAATGCATGCTAGACTGAATAAAGATGATCTGATGGTATACATACATATAAGTTAAAATGAAATGATTGAACAATTTCTTTGGAGTCGGTTTCATCTTTTTTTACTTGACTCCACAGCCCTGGTCTTTAGACACACTTTGTATCTAAGGCAGTGGTTTCCAACCTATATTTTACTGCGCCTCGCCTAAAAAATATCTTCGCGCCTCCCCATCCTATATTTCATATAGTAATAAAGACATGTTTTAAAGAATAAATACATATTTTGGACTCTTCGCGTCCACCTTTGCAATAGTCCACGCCTCCCAGGTTGGAAATCGCTGATCTGAGGTGTTTATTTTTGTGTGTGCGTTAAATTTGGATTCCTGTGATGAGTAGTAACGGTAACTATAAACTTTCGCCTGGGATTTGTCATGTACATTGTCGGCACTGTTATTATCAAAAGATAAACTAACTTAGAGTTTGTCTAAAGTGTGACAGCCTCTTACATTATATATGACCAAGAATCAAAGAGGCTCGTGTGAAAAAAACTGCATTTTAGTAGTGATCTTCCGTAATTTGTCAAGGTTGTCTTTACGTCATGTTATCTGATCAATATTATTTATATTTCAGAGCCTATTCACGTATTAGCGCATCTTCAAAATCCACTGCAAATAGATGTAACTGTTACCGATGTCCAGCTTCTGTGGCAGTTCAAATCTCAAAAGAATAATTCAGAAGGTGCAGCAAACGAAGCGGTTTTTTCAAATGAAAGTTGCGTGGCTGCCGTGAGAGAATATGATAAGTCGGTTGTGGTCACGCAGAAAGTCCCCATTCTCGTTATGTACAGTGATAAGTTGACTAGCGTTGCGCTGAGTCTTACACCTCTTCATCCTGGAGAACTTTCCCTCGTCGGAGTAGCATATAAGTGAGTAAACACTCGACAGAACTTTCACACTGTCAGACTACACGGTGTGTTAGACTTATTCGCACGTTTCTTTCTTTTAAGGCTTTGCAATCCAATACCTGTCGGGGAAGATGCAATTTCAGCCACGGGAATGTCTGTCTTAGGAAAGCAGGTATTTAAAATTAGAGGGCCCAAATTAAAAGGAGTCAAAGAGAGTTCAACCGAATCGCAGTATGGTGTTGATAAGCGACTCGATATAGTTGTTGTACCACCTGCACCTTGTTTACAGGTAAGTTTTATTATATATATATCAACATATAGGCTTAATAGAAGATTATTTGTACATAAATATCCCAAAAAAATTGTTATGTTTATATATCTGGTTTACAATCAATAGCATCGAATGATATTTATATTTTTTTTTTCGAGTCGAGTCCATCTTGTTTTTTAAATGATTATAGGTACACACAGCTATGATATTGTTTTAAATTCAAATGTTAACACAGTTATTGTATGGTATTAACGTCAAAAATAAATAAATTATTATCCTGAAGTATTCAAGTTTTATATTAGATACAACTTTTCTACAGACAAGAGAACATATTTTTCATAATACCTGAACAACTGAGCAGCCATACGTTTTTATTTCTAACTGAATGATGAGATCAAAAGAGAAATTCCTGGTTACAAGTTTTGGACCAGATTAAATTCATTCTTGTCGACGATTTAAAAGAAATTTATCTGAGACAAAATGTAAAGCATTGTAAAAATAATTGACTATTTTGAATTAATATTGAAATATATTACGAAAAATATTGTGCAGTTTTACAGTACATATTTGTTTTGTCTTCATTCTTTCAGGTAACGTTTACTGAAGTAAGTCCGCAATTGTTGTGTGGAGAACTTCAACGAGTCAATGTGGAATTCCGTAACGCTGGTCGAGTCGCCTTAAAGTCACTGTACATGGCGACTTCACATCCTCAACATATTTCTTTATCGGTAGAAAATGACATTCCGTTTACAGCGCTCTTGGAGTCCAGATACTTAAAGCCGCCTCTCATACAAGGTATGCATCCTTAAGCGGTATCTGTTAATTATTGTATCCGGTTAAATCAATTTTATATTTGAAACACGTCAAGCATATTTACATTGTGACAAAATTATTTCTTGGAATAAATAATATATCTTGTTCTGATTTTCATAATGGGACCTCTTATTCTCGCCAAGAGAATGTGTGCCATTACCTTCCCAGGAATACTTGGAAGAGTTATGCCTTGGTAATTGTTACAGCTGAGGGGATCACCTTTTTTGTGGAGTGCTAACACCTCACCGTCCACCCAGTCCCTAGGACAACGCTCATCGTCCCACACCCTGGCCATCAGGTGATAGAGAGGATGTAGGACGGCGTTAATACCACATTTCAGAAATTCCGAATGTATTCCATCTCCACCCGGTGCTTTGCTGTTTTTAAGCCTCTTCACTGCCAAGATGATTTCAGCATGTGTGGGCGTACGGTCTGAAATACCGGACACTCGGGGGAGGTCCATAGATGTAGCCTCTTCGGTTACGTCAAAAGGGTCCTGGGGGGACGGTCGGTTCAGCACCTCGCAGAAATGATCCTTCCAAATCTTTTTAACGCTTTCTGCGTTTGACTCTATTGCTCCGTCAGGGCCACGAATGGGCCCGGGAGTCGGTGGTCGCTTTCCGCAGACCGCGCGCGTGATTTTAAATAACTTCTTGGTATCATTTCTGCGGGCCGCCACCTCAGCTGTCTCAATTTGCCGATCCAAGAATCGGCGCTTGTCAAGTCGCGCAGACTTCTTGACAACCTTGTCCTGATAACGATAATCAGCGCGACGTTCTTAAAATTTTTCAGGGTCAGCTTCACTGTCCTTCAGTGCTTTTAGCCTGGCCCGCTCTTCAATTCTCCTCTACGTATTTTTGGACATCCATTTTGGTTGCCCCTCCCACCGGAATCCGAGAACATCTTCGGCCGATGATGCAATAGCACGTTTGATACAGCACCAGTCCGCCTCGATGCAATCGGACCCGGATATAGGTCGCATGGAGACACGATCTATTTCCCTCCTTACAGCAATCTCGAATTTTAGCCTCGTATTAACGTTTTCAAGCTTCTCGATGTCGATCTTTTTCCGCGCTGGATTTTGAGCTATGCGACTTAGTTTCAGGCGGATTTTGCCGACAAGTAGTTCGTGGTAGCTATAAATGTCGGCACCTCTATATGTGCGAACATCGAGAAGTTCAAATCTATGTTTCGTGCTGTAAAGAAGATGGTCAATCTGCGTCTTCGTGCGACCATCAGGAGAGGTCCATGTGTATTTATGGATGTCTTTATGCGGGAAGATAGTTCCGCCAATGGTGAGCTCATTCATGATAGCGAATTCAATCAGTCTCCCACCATTGTCGTTTGCGGTGCCCAGACCATGCCGTCCCATCACTGAGGGCCCGAGAGCCGGATCAGCCCCTGCTCACAAATTATAATCCCCCATTACTATCACGCTCCCTACGGAGGATTGCTGCAACTCCCGGGTGAAGGGAGTCGTAGAAGGCGTCCTTTGCTTGCTCGTTGGCGTCCTCAGTGGGGGCATAGCACTGAAAGACAGTCACAGAGCTATCACTAGTCCTGAAGGTGGCACGTATCAATCTCTCAGAGATCGGTTCTCATTTCACAAGGCAACGGACCACTCTCCCAGACATCAGTATTGCCACCCCCTGGCGATGATATTGACTCTGGCCAGAAAATATCAACGTGCACCCCTCCAACAGCTTCTTTCCTTTGCCTTTCCAGCGTATCTCGCTCAGTCCTAAGATGTCAAGGCCATACTTTCGCAATATACGAGTAGCATGCAGGTCTTTTCCAGAAGTGCGCATGGTACGGACGTTGTACGCACCAATGCGCATAATGTATTTGTTGGAGAGGATTTTTTCTTCTCGGTCCATGGTTGTGATGTGTTGTCTATTTTGGCTTCCGGGTGTCCGAGGCACTTGTGGCGGTGTTCTAATCAGTGTTGAGTTTACGGATGCAGGGTGATTAACCCTGGCTCCCGAGACCTGGGTCACAAGGGCTCTAAGGGTCGACTCAACCCTGGTTTTTCTGTCGGGGATTTCCTTCCCTTAGCCAGTGGCCCAGTTTTGAGGCGCCAGACATTCGCCTTGCGACCCCTGCTGTTAGCTACAACATTGTTGCATTGCCCGATGGACGCCACGGGGAGGCCAGCAGATGGGACTTGCTGGTGTGCGGCATTTCCCACCATTTTAGCGTAGGCACGTCAACTGGCATTGACATGCCCACGTGGAACCCCCAGCCATTGATCACCATTGAATAATCACGTACATGAAAAGAATATTGTGAGTTTGTATATAATTCGTATTTTTCTTCAATAGGTGATCGTGTTAGTAAGATCAAAATTTCATGTATGTTTAATTTTATACGCAGAATCGACTGTGATATCTTTATAAATAATCATATCACATTGATGTACCGTAAAAATCATGATTTCTGTCGTGGATTTTGTAGATGAACGTCAACAAACAATGGACAGAGAGAAGAGAATCAGAAACAGACACTGCGTTAAAGTTCTGGAAACATTAGGTGCGGGTCAAGTGCATACAGCCGTTCTTTGGTTGCAAGCTCCTCTCCAGACTGGCAGCCATATTTTAAATGCTTTGTTTTATTATGAGAATAGTCAAGCCAACTCTTTGCCCAAGCACAGACTTCTCAGGCACACGTGGAATATTCAGACACTGGTACGTATCTCATATTATATCTCATATTTCATACATCGGTGATGACCGGCGGTTTGCAATACCCCTTGCAACAATATATATATATAAGGCAATGGGCTCATATTCTTTCTGTCATGTGTATTGTAATACCTATATTGTAAAACAGGATATACTGTGAACCAACGTTCCCTCTAAGCCGAAGGGTTAGCTGCGCGGAAATTTCAAAGAATGCGCGGGGGCTGCGTGGAGGCTGCGCGTACCGATCAAATATTAATTGAGCAACTGTCTTGTAGTGCGCGCCAACCCGGAATGAGTGCGCGGGAGCTTCCCAACTGCTGCGCGGCCGCGCACGCGCGCAGCTTAGAGGGAACGTTGCTGTGAACTGGCTGTATTATACTTTTTTATTGTTGGAATTGCCAACATGATCAAAACACCACCGTGTATATTTCAGACAGTTTTTCTGTATCAGTGTCGTTGACTTCATGATCTTGTAATTTTTGTTTTAGGATTCCGTTCATGTTTCTGCAATTCCAAAACAGTCATTGAGACCGGACAAAAATAATTCAAAATACGAAGAGGCGCTCAATATACCGATTCAAGTTAAGAATGCAAATCAAGTACATCACGGCATCCTTACCACGGTGGCGATACAGCAAGTGTCGTTGCTCAGCCAGAGTTGGACGCTCGATGGATTCGTGCCCATTCATCAAGATATTAAAACGCTTCACAGTCAGGAAACGTTACACATGATAATGCGCGCTAGAAGAAATTCGGCTCTTAAAATCGAAGGTGAAATAGTTTCATCCGATGTGAGCCTCGATCACAATTCCAACATCATCTCTATCAAGGAGAAGCCTTATGCAAATTTTGTCACCGATTCTGCTTCCCCGTTCGATGGAAGCGAACTGACCAACGAAATGTGTAATCTAATAGAGAACACTGCCTTAGATAACCAATCGATCAATTCCACGTTAGTGATAAGATGGAAAGCGGATATCACAGAAAACGGAGGACTTCAACGTGTGGCCGTCGGTCAGCACCATTTGAACTTGAATAAATTGAATATGAAAATGTCCAGTATAATATCTGTCGATCCGCTGAGAGGCAGCGAAGCCGCTCCGATCAAACTGTTCGGAAGCGAAGTCCCCGCCGGAATCCTCAGCAGTTCTAGCAAGATGAGCCTGTCCGAAGAGGATGAGAGGCTGGTCACGTTCACCCTGGAGCATCAGCTCGAAGTCGGACATAATTTCCAAAGCCATCGTATATGCTTGGTACCCGTTAAAGTACATTTAGTCAATTGTTCAACCAAATCTGTAGTAGCTATCGTTTCTACGACAGACACGTCTAGTCCAAAAAGGTAATATCTTCTTTATTCTATGTGTACCGTTTAAAATTGACTTTCATATAGTTTATTATATAGTCGTGTGAAAAAATCTCAGATTGATTGCAGTTAATTGAAACAAGCACATTTTTGTATAATGTGTCACAAGATGTCTATTTCCAAAATAAAAATAAAAGCATGCATATAAACTAATTTTCTTCCTCCGAATGTCTTAAATTCACTATCTAATAAATGTCTGAATTGATGAAGTAAAAAATTCATTTTTGTAGTCCTGATATTATTTGCAAAATCTTATACACTTAGAAATTGCTACTTCTAATTATACAGTTAATCCCAATTCAATCAACAGTCTGAATAAGTGATTTCCAATTTTATTTTGACAATAGTGTAAAAGGTTTTTCCGTCTCATCGTTGATAACGTTTTTTAAATTTTTTCTTTCAGTCCGAGCAACAAATGCGCCGGAGTTACTTGGGTAGGCGCCGGCGGAAATGGTACGGGAGGGATACAGGTTTCTTTGGGAGGTCTCGAAAGCGCCAACGTACCGCTGCAAGTCGCTTGCACTTTCCCCGGCACCTATTCATTAGGCAGCATCTTGAAAGTTTCCTGTAAGATAAAACACGACGAACAACTCAGCGATTCTATCATCCAGGGTCACAACGCCTGCTCCACCCTGATCGTTATTCAACGAGATTGAAGAGATTCGGGGATTTCGTATTCTACTTCGATTAGCAGTCCACCTGGTGGGGTTCTTGAATGCCATTAAAAGAGGACATGCAATATTTAATACGTATTATGACGTGTTATGAAATTTATTTTGGAAGTCTTTAGGTAAAATCTAAAACATGCTCCACAGATCTAAGAAAAGTTCTATGCTGAGTTTTTTACTAACCTAACGTGCAACTACTAATGTATTTTTAACACTTACATTAAATTTATCGTGTGCTATCGTTTTGTGCTGTAATATTGTGTATATAATAAAATATATTCAATAATGTAATTTCTTTTTTGTATATTGCGTTCAATTACCGAGGCCACATTTTGCTGTTTAGTCGATAAGCTTTTTTTCTATTTTTAGTATGAGTACCTAATAGGTTTACGTGTCTCATGAAAACGGTGCAAGTTTTAACAACTACTTATGAACATAATTAATTAGATTTGTAAAAAGTTATAGACACGAATAGTATATTTCGGTATCGCTATACTGATTCCATTTCAAATAAATCATGAACTTATGAATGATGGATGTCTCTGAAACGCCATGAATTATACAGTGCATAGATTAGGGGTCATGCATAAATGCCATTATTTAATTTTGGCACTTTTTTGACACTTGACACTCCATCGTCAACTTCCTTCCTAACATCAAGAATTATTTTATTCTCAGATTTTTTTACATATTTTGATGCCTTTTTGACATCACATGTTTATTATCTTAGTGGCAAATCAACAGTTCGCTTTAAGACCTCCTCCACAATTAGGATGAGACAAAGTAAGATATGAATATTTAAAAATTTCAAATTCATATCATTTGAAATAAGTTATTCAGTTTGGCTTCTTTGAATAAAAACACGTGCATAAGTATTTTCCATTACTTTATGAAATTACAGTAGGACAAGGGGAGCGAGTCAATCTTCATATCGATTTCCATATTGCAGAATGCAATATTTAATAAAGACAACTTTACTGTTCATTGTGGTTTAATTTTTCATTTACTACTAATAATAGAAATATTGATACCTGCCATTATAGAAAACCAACAAAACGATTTAATCAACCGGTAACTCCAATTGCTAGATATATTTAGAGAAATAGCAATATTTTTATGAGTGCAATGTGAAACAGATGAAGTGGCAGAATAGAGAATACACAATTTCAGTCTTTATTGAATTCTCATCCAAAATATGTTATGTAAAGATTGTGACGTTTTTGTTTGTTAAACCAAATACTATGACAGATTTAGTAAAAAGGTGATTGTGATTATATACTTTTCCAACATATAGCTTTATATAAAAGTCATGGATATGAGACTATTCAACTGCGACACAGTCCTTTTCAATTCTCGTCATATGATACAAATACAAAATTTTATTATAAAATAATACGTAATTTAAAGCAATATAACCATTTGAACAGTGTTATTTAACAATACCAAAAACTGTCAGCAGAATAAGTTGTTAAAATACACGAAGGAACACATTTTAAATAATTTTGTAAAAAGTATATAAAGTTTATAAAGTAATTATATTAATATTTGGTGGCTAAAATCATATTGGCAAATACCTAAAGTATAATAATAAAATTATATACCTGATGAATGGTAAACACTGCCTTTGTACATCTACTGAATAAATAATATATACTTAGAAGTAAATTTTCTTCTGTAAGTTTAATAATTATATAAAGTAAGATATTTTATTCCCGTGTAAGGTTATCCTAGTTAAAATTTGAAAGTACTTTGAACTTGTTTTTATTCACAACGATCGATTGATGTTAGTATTTTTTTTACTACTGAAAATCTGCGCTATATATTATTAGTTAATTTCAATTATTTAAATGATAACGTTACCTTTTTACATATGAGCCATCGAGAAGTGAAGTGAGCCAAGTAGTAAAATGGTAAACTATTGAACTTTCAAGTACAATCACGTCTTTACTTGGTGTTTTGGTGGATTTCATATATTTATTTTAGGAAGATATCATTATTGCAGTGTGTTCGATTCACTTTTATGGTACTTTAAGACGTGTAGAATATAAAAACGCATCTAAGTCATTTTTTCCTAAAATACCACTTGGCTTACTTCACCTCTCAGGGTCTTGTATGATATATTTACTGTATTTCTAATATTATGGAAGATATTATTTTCAATCTACATGCGGTTAATTAAATCACTACTTTCAATGTTCACTTATTTTGAATAAGCGGTCTTAAAACTGCTCCCGTAATGGCCTTATATTCTCTGGCTAGATAAAGTCGTAAAATGGTAATTATATTTTTAAATTTAACACTTTTATGAAGGTAGATTTTCAAAAAAATCACTTCACCCCTTTTTAAAGTAGGTATAGGGTTGATGAATTCGGAATTCTCACAAGAATTAAGGGATCCATTTGAAATAAATGTGATTGATGGAATTATTGCAATAATTGGCATTATGTCGACTATAACCTTATGTAACAATCACAATTATTTGAAAGCATGTTTTTAATAGAAAAAATTTAGACTTACTTTCACACTATTCACCTAATGTACACCAAAAGTACACACATATTTTTAGGTTATATACTATTTTTGTAGGCGTGAAGCCTCCGTGGTAGCGTTTTGTGGAGCCCAGCGTGCAGTATGCCTAGTTGCATCTTCGGCATTCACTACCTGGCCTAAATGGACAGCTTGCATTTTAAAAGTTATAATTGTAAATTGTTGACGATATGTGAAAATTCATTTTTAAAAAATAAGGTCTTAAGTGTCACTGAAACAAATAAAAATGTTGAGCGAATGTGTGATAGCTTAAATTAAGGCTATAAAATGAAAACTATAAATATACAAGGGTGTCCATTTCAAAATGTTACTATGTAATGAAAATATGAGAACAAAGTCATATTTTAGACTTAATTTCTTTGAACGATATGACGAAATCAATTTGCACACTAAACACAAACACTGTTAAATTATAAACTAATTTGAGTTGAACATGCATGCATGTTTTACTATATTCAAACAAACACTATTCCACCACAGTTCTACTCTATGGCCATTTTGTGTACTTACATTTGCAGAACCGTAAACGCCCAGAAAACGCTGCCACTCTAAAGGTGTAAATTTAAGTTAGCATAAAAATGCAGTCTTTGAAAGTTTGAACACCAATTGAATGTTAAAAATGTAACATGAAGTATGCATATATATACTTTCTTTATTTTATTTGACTGCTTATAATTATTTGACTGTATTTGAATATATTCCGTTCATAGCAAATAGTGTTAGAAATAGTCATTACTTGGATTTGAGATTCTCCAATTAATCCAGAATGGTTATCGATCACTACAATTAAAGGAATGATTAATTGGATATTTACTTTCTAGATCTCTGTTATAATAAGTTAAAAATATCCACGTATTGAGTTCCACAAGAATTATATTTCATACCAATTAGGACTAACAATAGGACTGCACTTTGTTATTTATACCTAATTAAAATTAGAGATGCATAACTAGTTTTCTTTCCGACTGAATGATTATATCCCTGTTATGAACATATTATTATTTAAATTCATACGCATATAATTTATTTTTCCGGTGTAGATTGGAAAATGAACAATTTATTTATAACATTTAATACATCAGTATGTATTACAATACGGTCTTGATATGCGATGCAATTAAAATTTGTCATTATTTCTCACATAATACCCAGGTTACGCATCTTAAGGCGGTCAAATGCATGTAACTCAAACTGTTCGTTTAAGACATAATTTATGGAAATTTAATACGTTTAAATTTGATATTAATTTTTCATCATGCACGCTCAATATACAATTTGTTGTTATTATTATTTTAAATCATATTACTGCTAAACCTTGATATAATGGACTAATTCCAGGCAAGAGAATGTCCAGTATAGCTAAAAGTCTGTTGTATTATAAAGTAAGCTTTTTCAATACGTTTTTCCTTATTGAGAAGATAACCGAAACAAAATATTTGTGCACAATGCCAGTAAAATTTTTCAATAATTAGCATATGTGAAATCGTCAGACAGCACATGTTAAAACGGGCAAGACATTTTATATGAATTTAATATTCTTTTCTTGTCTACAGCTTACAATAATAATTGATTTAGTTTAACGGAACGTTGCTGAGATTGTTATTCCCTTGCATGTATTGAAATTTGAGTAGTCATTATGTTAGTTATATCACCCATTAATTTTTATTTTTATTTCATTCACTGTAATGAAAACTTTTCTATCGTTCTTTTATAGAAATCAATATTATTGTTCAAATATGTCTTTCATTAAAAGTTAATAATTATCAAGTAAGCCTATTTTGTTTATAAAAATAATTAATTAGTTTATAGTTAAATACAATTTAACTAAATTATAGAAATCATATTGTACTTGTAATATATGGATATAATATAATATGTAGAACTTTAAATTTGTCCATTAAATATTGTTATTCACTACTATTATTTTTTGTACAGAGAAAATATAAAACTGAAATAAAAAGGCATAAATGATTAAAACATTTTTTTTATTCAAACAAAACAAACAAAATTTCACTTCTGCAAATATATCATTTGATATTCTTTCAGGATAGTGAAAAACTAGAAAATCATGTCTTTATATATACAATACCTATCCCAACACAATTATTTATACATGTCGATAAAATGTAAAAGTTCTGTGAAATAAAAAAATATTTAGAAGAGGACCCATTATTTAATTCACACCTACCATGAAGTTATTCTATGTCAAATGGTTGCCATTCTGACGCTCAATCATTTTGTTTTTGGAGACTAGGAAGAAAGATGGGGTTAAGTCTGATGGGTGGACATGAACCCAAATAGTCGGTATCGATTTCGTTTATTTGTGGTATCCACAGATTCGATTTCAGTAGACACTTTCATAAATTGATTTGTGTATTCCTCTTAAAGGCATTGATGTGTTTGATATCTATATTTCCTTCCACCCAGTGGATCCGAAGACGATTATTTAATTTGAGAAGTGTGTATTCATTTTCTTTTATTCATGTCTGCTCTCAATGGCATATGGCCTCCTAATGGAGGTTTCTCAACAAAAGTATTTCTACGAGAACTGTTTGTTACTCGGTCGCTCAATTTCTCTTTTTACAAAGCGAGTAGTAGGGATTGAAGGATAAGGCTAGGACAGGACTTATGGTTAACTAATCTCTCTCACTACTCCCAGTTATTAAAGTATCGGAAGGGTGGGAGGGAATTTTTAGGCATCACAAAGACCCACCGGTTTCAAAATTATTCGCGACTTATTATTATATTAGAACTAGCTGACCCAACGAACTTCGTACCGCCTCAGAATCAATAAGTGTTGTGTTAACTTGATAACTTGAAACATGATGACTACCGAGCCAACCTTTAGTTGTAAATTGTGCGGTGTTAAGCCAGGCAGGTTGATGATTTTACTCGCTACCATTGCTGAGTGTTTCGCAATATTGCATGTCAGTTTTCAGTCATTTGGAGGTTTAACGGCAATTTCAACACTGAATGAGCCGTACAGCATGCTTCTATCAACGTAGCCGCTATCTCAGAAGAAGGAACTGCTACAGCAATTTCGGATCTCGCACGAACAGTGGCCAAAATCAATGACTTGAGGAATGTCTTCCCAGTTCCACTGGGTGCATCGAGGGAAAATAAGCCGTCATTTCCATCATTAATTGCATTCATTAACGTATCGTACACTTCTTTCTGCTGTGGGTTCAACAGTGGTACATTCGTTCGAACTGATTGGTTCAATGCATCTCGATCATATTCACGTTCACGTTCCAATTCTCGATTGAAAGCGTCATTCATTCCACGATCTGGCGTTGGCATTCCTAACTTGACTAACAAACTACCAGACATAATAAGTTTTATTTAATGTTTTTTTAGTCAAAACAATTATTGCCAATGACTCCACTCAATCTCTTATAATAATATGATTTATTTTTATAGCACGAATGAAATGTTTTATGTTTTTTTTTTGTAATCGCCATCTATTAAATATTTAAGGGAATTTAAAATAACAATTCTATCTATAGAATAAATGATTTATTTATTAAAACAATCTTAATTTTATCAGCACTTCCATTTACTATTCAAGAAAGTATTTATATTAATAAAGATCGATTATCTACAGCTTGTATATACAAAAAAAAAAATACACTGCAGCATCTGAAGCGAGCATGGTTAAAAAAATCGATATGTTCTCCCTTTTCAGTAGAATACCTTTACACTGAACTTCCCATTTACACGGTAGATACGCTCAATGCGATACCGAGTAAAGAAAAAGTGTAAACAAATATATTAAAATTTAAAATTCGTGGTAGATAAGTTTCCTTGCATAAATTGCTTATCGCTTATTGTATCTTAATGTTATTTAAAAAATACTAAAAAAAATCAAAGGTAACAAAAATTATTTACTATCACTGTGAGACAATAGACGAAGCCGTTTACGAACATTTTGTACGACATAGCTTTCATCTCTTGAGATATCCAGAAGCTGTGTAATATTTCTGTCCAAATTTTTAAATGAATGGTCGATTTATTTCTCTTTTTTTGCACCGTGTTATTTCTAAATCGTGTAAAAACGGAGTTCAGTGTATTTTAATCGTGAGCCAAGTTGGTGTATTCTATTCAAATCAATGAAATAATAATATTAAAAACGTTATGCGTAATAATTCATCGAGCTAACCTTCTTGCTGAGTAAAACTATTATCACGTTGAAATGGAAATAATGATTTCGATACCCACCGCTCAATAGGTTTATCATCTTGATATTGAATTGATATTCATCGTCTCTTTGCCAAAAAATCAGCGGGTATTGCAATGCATTGTATGAACGGTGTGCTTCGTATACAATATCGTTTAAATACTATTTCACAGAAGTTGCGCCACATTATAAACTAATCAAAATACACTGTTCCTGCTATGAGCCATGAATCCCGTGTTTGACCATAATTGGATAAATAGATTTTCACATCAGAATGATTTATCGGAATTAAAACCTAATAAAAATCGATGAAAACTCAAAATAGCGGCGCATGTAGGGCTTCCAAACCGGTTTAAACCGAAACCGGTTAACCGGTTTATCGCATGTTTTGAAAAAAACCGAAAACCGGTTTATTTCACGCGGTTAACCGCGTTTTACCAATAATACTCTTTTCTTATTTTTCATTTTTTTTTCAAAAAGAAACATCTTTTACAATGAATTTACTGCGTAGAAGCGGAAAAATTTACATAACACAAGACACATGCATATAAATTGTATAAAAAAATCTACTTATGTCTCATAGTTGTCCATGTTGTGAACAGAAATGACTTTTTCAAATAATTTAATATTTTTCGTAATTATTGACAATTATTTATCAAAAGACGGAATGATTCTTACATGCACGTCACTCAATAACATTTATTGTAAATTTGACAAAGCATTCGTAGAAATCTTGAAAAAACTATTAATAAGGATACTATATTTATATAGTATCCTTATTAATAGTTTTAGTATATTATAGTTATCTATGTACCATTTTAAAACGTATACAATTTAATTAATGAGTAATAATCTACATCTCCTTACCCACTGTTATTTTTTTGTGTGCTTGTTAGTAGATATATTCTTTCTTTGCATGATTATTTCATTATAATTATTCTAAGTATACTTGATTTTGTCTTCAAATCAACAATGCAAAAAATCGCTGTTTTAAATATAATATTTTTAATTATTGTATGAACCTTTTATTCTGCATCATAATGCAATATGTGAAAACTAATACCCAAGAGTTAATTGTAAAGTTTTACCTAATGGGGGGTAAAAATTATTTCAAGAACATTGTCCCAAGTTTCTTTTACTGTATTGTTCAATTATATGGTTGCTTTTTGTTAACTTCATACGTTTCCGTTTGAAAAATGATGACAAAAGATGCAGTAGTCCCTTTATAACCTAAGTAGGTACTCATCCTTTCTCAGTTGTCATTAAATTAATACCAGATGTGGTTAAAATTTTACAGTCCCACAAGGTCGACGAAGTAAGTTAAATACTAATTAAACAATAGAACGGACAAACCTAGTAGATGTTTTATGACCTAGTAGATTTTAATCCTAATACATTTACAGTATTTTTTGATGCGGAAAAAATGTTTCTTTTTAATAAAACAAGATGAAATTATTGATAGTTTCTCAGTAATATACAAATTGCTTATACGCAGCGATTATGAGGTTATAGGAAATTAAGAAGTCATTGATATTTTTCAGGTAAATAGCACAATATCTATATTAACTAGAACAATATAAAAAAATATATTCAAATACAGCTTTGCTTGGTGCCTATTTTTGATTAATACAATTTTTGAATTCAAATTTGTAGTTTCGTGAAATATAACATTTTCGATGCATTCTTTTTTCGCGAATTATTTTCTTGAGCAATAAATAAACAAACACTGTGAACTATGATTTTTTTTAAACATAATATTATGTAAATAATTTTGTACGTGATACGTAAATGTAAATTTTAGTATCGTATAATACCTATATGTATAAATAAATAATTGTTCAGAAAATAACATATACCCAATAAATAATTGATGTTATCATAAAATATAATTATTATTGTGCTTGTTATTCTCAAGTATTATGGTCTGCACATGATGAACATGATAACGCCGAGTCCATGGGCGAGTGATCAACGTCGTTTCTTCAACGTTGTTTCGACCAAACGAGCTCGAGTCCCAGTACGGACGGATTTTCGCAATTAGTTCATAGATTTCTTATCTATGGCATGGATGTCTGTGATGCCTAATATTGTATTCCACTATCCCTTAAATTACTTTGACGTAGTGAGAGTGATCAGCCACCCATGTTCTAGCCATAACTTTCAATCTCTTCTCTCTTCGAAAAAAGAGGAGGTTGAGCAACTGAGTAGCAAGCAGTTCTCGTTAAAAAAATAACAGTTTGAGTCTATATGCTTCAAAGTGGGAGTGGAGACATAATATAAGCTAAAATTATTGTATTCTACTATATTTTTGTCTAAGCATTGGATGTCATATTTAGTCGATATGCTCAAAAAAATCAATGCATTTATTTAAAGATCTTTCTTTTGATGAGTTTTATTATCAAGTTCTATTTTTTTATTTGACATATTTTATCATAAAATATTTTTCCAGTTTTGATTGTCATTGTTGTATATATATGTATAATGCCATTTGTGTTCCATCTATAAGATAAATATCGATTTTTCATTTAAATTGGAGCATTTATGACAAATATTTAAAAAAATTACAGTTTTTTTTTGCATACCTACCCAATCAAAATACGTTATATTTCGGTTTAAACCGGTTAACCGGTTTTATTGCCAGAAATAAACCGAAAACCGGTTAGTTGGAAAGTCCGGTTAATTGGAAGCCCTAGGCGCATGTATACATAGCGAGTAGTCAACTGTCAAAGTATAATGTAATCAACGCCATCTGGTGGATTTACTGGAAACAGCATACAACGTGTCATACAATGTCCACGTTACATTTGTATTTTTCAAAAAAACAAATTGTATGAGGACATTTATTTTCTTAATAATTTCTTTCCCGTGATATTTTTTTCGATATTTTAATGCTTATTCTGCTATTCTAGGCGGATACGAATTTAATAAATCAAAGATCATTACAATCCGTGCTGCCATTCTCGAGATATACGTGGTGTAACCAACCCCACTTTGTTCTATATATATATATATATAGATAGATGACACCATCAATTTTTTTTCAAAACGAAATATGAAGAAGCCGCTATTCAAAATGTATTTCACGCATATGTGTCTGAAGGGTTAAGGGTTATGATGTTAAGAGACACCCTGATTTCATGCTTGGAGAAAACTGATTTATAGCTGGTAACCACTCAAAAATTAATGATTATGTAGTTATGAAGTAAGTGCATTTCATAATATGAACGTCGACATTTTTTGATTAAAGAAAAGTAATGACTTACAGCAGAAGTTTCTTTTATTTTATTTTTCATACATATGTATAAAATACTTTTTTAATTTTTGAATATTCCAAGTATTTCATTTCTACATTGCTAGAATTATTGTTTTATTAATAGCCTTTTATCATGAGACCCTTTCTTCACCTATGTATGCTCTCAGGGAGTATTTTTACTTACGTTTTTTTTATTGTGCTACCTTGGGTTCAATGCTTTACAAAATTTCAATTTACAAAACATTATAATTTTAATAATCAAATATTGATCAAAAACTTATGTTCATCTTATTTTAAAATATATAATTAATTAGCTACTGGGTTTTGTATTTTTCTGTTCATCCGAAGAGCAACTTCTTCTTCAGGAGTAGTTTCTTGAGGAGGAGAAGCTTAATTTGGTTGTTATCTCCGGGCTTGGCATTGTAGCTCTCTCCACCGTAAAGACTGGCTGAAGGGTCGGTGTCATCTGAAGGGCTGCAGAGTGCCAGCACAGCGAAGCACAGGAACACGCACAAAATCTGTCAATGAAAAAAAAATGAGTTAAAAAACTAAACATTACAAAAACTATTTTTCGTTCACATTTCTTCCTTGACGTTGCTGCTTTTGTGCGGAATATGACCAATATCCAACAATTATTGTTTTTTTTTTGCTTTAATGTTATTAAAATTGAATCGTTCAATTTATGTACATTCACACAGATCACACAGATTTATCGGCATTTTAAATGGCATTAATAAATTTAATTTCCGATTTTCAAATATTAATACCACAGATAATGACTCTTTTGAGAATTTTATAATTCATCAAAACTTATAATTAAATCTTGTTAGTAAGCTTTCTTTATTGAGTATTGTTTACAACAGTTGTTGAAAAAAAGGATGCTAGTAAAATATCAAAAAAACTTGCCAACTATTCTAAATAATGTGGCTCGTCTTGTTGGTTAATTATAATGTATACTGACTGATTGGCGATAAATCGCTTTTTTAAATTGTTGACTGATTAATAATATCGAGTTGGTTATTGCTAAGCCAAATGGCAATATGAATTTTAAGAGTAAAAAAGTCGTTATTTTCCGCCAGAATAAAAAAAAATACCGAATACCAATCAGGTGTAAGAGAATCCAGAATTAATTATAAAAACAAGATAAAATAGTCAACAAATTATGTTATGTTGGGCTTACTTTTGATGTGAAATAGCATATTATACTGTTTCAAAGAATGACATATAAGTACATCGAATGTCGAAAAAACATACGAAAACAATTCAAAACGAAATTTTATTCAGATGTATTGTTCGAAAAACGTGTATGGAATTTTATAACCACGATGGTTTCTGGTAGTAAATGTAGATGAGAGAACACAAATGAAAAGAAGTTTATATTTGCATGTATGTGCTGCAAGAATATGAGCTCTTACATCTCCTTACACCCTTCTCAGATAGCTTGGGATAACATCAAATTAACTGAATAATCTGATCAAAAAAACAATACTTTGAATAATATCTTTAGTTTGTATTGTGGTATCCATATTTTATTTGATATTAACACATTATGAGAAAATTTATATATCATTCATTGCACTGAATACTAAGGATATTTTTTTGCATTTAACAAATATGGAAATATATATAAGTAATTTATTTTTGTGGATAATTAATATCCTGTAAAACTGAATTTCACTCGATGAACAACGATATTAAAAGAAAATAAAAAGTTTTTTTTTTATTTATAAAACAAACTTTTAAAACTGATATTTTAGGCCAATAATATTTAGTTTACACTTGTTATAAAACTGGTGCCGAATAGTTCACGTTCGGATGAAATGTTACTGAGAAAGTAATATGTTTGTATTGAAGAACAACTCACCAGTTGGAATTTCATTTTTGATTGGTAGGTATTGGAATGATAAACAAGAGTAGTATACTGATAATAATGTTGTAAGATCTTCTTCTTTTATACCAGCTCTAAAATGCGTGAATCGAGCTGGGTGGTGGGACAATGATGCGTTGGATTGAATTCGTAATATACCCAAGGCCCAATCCTTAACTCGCCAATCTACCTCTTTGTATAATTTTTTAACTTTTCTACGATAGAATATTTGTAAAAAATTTCCTGCATATTAAAAATATACAAAATTTTCAACAACAAGGAAATTTTTCATATTTAAAAATTATCTATTCCTTCCGACTTACACGGTATAAAAAAAAATGCAAAGTTTTTTTTATCAAAGAAATTCAACTCCGCTACAATTAAATGTTCTTGTCATAATATATTTTTAAAATTTGTATTTTTCAAGATTACTTAGTTGATTTTGTAAGCTTACTTAGAAAAATATATGTTATTTTGAAGTCAAGAAGCGTGCCATAAAATTATTATGACTAGCTGTAAGCCCGTTGCCCAGCAACGTGAGATTTTTGTTGCATAGTATTTAATTTAATTTAATTTTATGTTATTTTATTTTATGGTAT
Source organism: Himalopsyche tibetana (assembly GCA_030503985.1). Classification (NCBI taxonomy): domain Eukaryota; kingdom Metazoa; phylum Arthropoda; class Insecta; order Trichoptera; family Rhyacophilidae; genus Himalopsyche; species Himalopsyche tibetana. Next base: position 5,051,909 of record JAPJYX010000014.1, read on the forward strand.
TTTATTTTATTTTATTTCATTTCATTTTATTTTATTTTATTTTATTTTATTTTATTTTATTTTATTTTATTTTATTTTATTTTATTTTATTTTATTTTATTTTATTTTATTTTATTTTATTTTATTTTATTGAATTTAATTTAATTTAATTATATTTTATTTTAATATATTTTATTTTTATAGTTAGCAGATATTTCGTAAATTATTTAATATTTGGAATAATGTTTAAGTTTGCTAACAACAATTTTTCATATTAGCAGAAACTTCGTAAATTACTTAATTTTTAGAATAATGTTCAAGTTTGCTGACAACTATTTTTCGTAGTAGCAGAAATTTCGTGAATTATTGAATTTTTGGAAAAAAAAAGTTTGATAACAACCATTTTTCGTAGTAGCCGAAATTTCGTAAATGATTTAATATTTGGAATAATGTTCAAGTTTGCTAACAACCATTTTTCGTAGTAGCATAAATTTCGTAAAATATTGATTTTTTGGAATAAAGTTTAAGTTTGCTAACAACCATTTTTCGTAGTAGCAGAAATTTCGTAAATTATTTAATATTTGGAATAATGTCCAAGTTTGCTAACAACCATTTTTCGCAGTAGCATAAATTTCGTAAAATATTTAATTTTTGGAATAAAGTTAAAGTTTGCTAACAACCAATTTTCGTAGTAGCCGAAATTTCGTAAATTATTGAATTTTTGGAATAAAGTTTAAGTTTGCTAACAACCATTTTTCGTAGTAGCATAAATTTCGTAAAATATTGAATTTTTGGAATAATGTTCAAGTTTGCTAACAGCCATTTTTCGTAGTAGCAGAAATTTCGTAAATTATTTAATATTTGGAATAATGTCCAAGTTTGCTAACAACCATTTTTCGTAGTAGCAGAAATTTCGTAAAATATTTAATTTTTAGAATAATGTTTAAGTTTGCTAACAACCATTTTTCGTAGGAGCAGAAATTTCATAAATTACTTAATTTTTGGAATAATGTTTAAGTTTGCTAACAACCATTTTTCGTAGAAGCAGAAATTTCGTAAATTATTGAATTTTTGGAATAATGTTTAAATTTGCTAACAACCATTTTTCGTAGTAGCAGAAATTTCCTAAATTACTTAATTTTTGGAATAATGTTTAAGTTTGCTAACAACCATTTTTCGTAGAAGCAGAAATTTCGTAAATTATTGATTTTTTAGAATAATGTTTAAGTTTGCTAACAACCATTTTTCGTAGTAGCAGAAATTTCGTAAATTATTGAAATTATTGAATTTTTGGAATAATGTTTAAGTTTGCTAACAACCATTTTTCGTAGAAGCAGAAATTTCGTAAATTATTGATTTTTTAGAATAATGTTTAAGTTTGCTAACAACCATTTTTCGTAGTAGCAGAAATTTCGTAAATTATTGATTTTTTGGAATAATGTTTAAGTTTGCTAACAACCATTTTTCGTAGTAGCAGAAATTTCGTAAATTATTGAATTTTTGGAATAAAGTTTACGTTTGCTAACAACCATTTTTCGTAGTAGCAGAAATTACGTAAATTATTTAATTGTTGGAATAATGATTAAGTTTGCTAACAACCATTTTTCGTAGTAGCAGAAATTTCGTAAATTATTTAATTTTTGGAATAATGTTAAAGTTTGCTAACAATCATCTTTCGTAGTAGCAGAAATTTTGTAAATTACTTAATTTTTGGAATAATGTTTAAGTTTGCCAACAATTATTTTTCGGATCTTAAATTATTTAACAATTATTTCCAATAAAAATCAAAAGATCAAATCCAATTTTTCAATAAAAAATCAGTTGCACATTTTGTCCAAGTGTATGAAAAAAGCAAAATATTATTCTATCATATATCCATATCATAATTTGAATATTCTTAATGTATTAAAGAATTCTAACAGATTTTCAAGGTCAGACGTGAAAAGATTCATCATTATGATTCAATTGATCAAATCCGCTCCAAAAAATATTAGTCTCACATCGACTCACACGATCAGACGATTCATTTCGATAGCCCTATAATCATAGTTTGCAATAGTCGAATTAAAGTCTTTGATTATTCGAATATTATGATGTATGGTGATACAATACTTTAGCTCTACACCAAGAAATATCGAATTTTCAAACGTGGCGATATCAGAACATTCACGCCCTGTTTAAAATAAGCCGCTTCCATTGGATAGAACAACATTTCAAAAATGTGCTGTTCAGAATAAATCGAAATCATTGGTCTGTACCTTACTGCGGACGTCCTTACAGACAGACCTTATCGGCTATTAATGTTAAGATTATAAATATCTACATTGTTTAATTTAAAATAACAATTCTATCTATAGAGTAAATGATTTATTTATTTAAACAATCTTAATTTTATCAGCACTTCCATTTACTATTCAAGAAAGTATTTATATTAATAAAGATCGATTATCTACAGCTTGTATATACAAAAAAAATACACTGCAGCATCTGAAGCGAGCATGGTTAAAAAAAATCGATATGTTCTCCCTTTTCAGTAGAATACCTTTACACTGAACTCCCCATTTACACGGTAGATACGCTAAACGCGATACCGAGTAAAGAAAATGTCTAAACAAATATATTAAAATTTGTGATAGATAGGTTTCCTTGCATACAAATAAATTAAGGATATCAAAAAATAAAATTCATTATCGCTTATTGTATCTTAATGTTATTTAAAAAATACTAAAAAAAATCAAAGGTAACAAAAATTATTTACTATCACTGTGAGACAATAGACGAAGCCGTTTACGAACATTTTGTACGACATAGCTTTCATCTCTTGAGATATCCAGAAACTGTGTAATATTTCTGTCCAAATATTTAAATGAATGGTCGATTTATTTCTCTTTTTTTGCACCGTGTTATTTCTAAATCGTGTAAAAACGGAGTTCAGTGTATTTTAATCGTGAGCCAAGTTGGTGTATTCTATTCAAATCAATGAAATAATAATATTAAAAACGTTATGCGTAATAATTCATCGAGCTAACCTTCTTACTGAGTAAAACTATTATCACGTTGCAATGGAAATAATGATTTCGATACCCACCGCTCAATAGGTTTATCATCTTGATATTGAATTGATATTCATCGTATCTTTGCCAAAACATCAGCGGGTATTGCAATGCATTGTATGAACGGTGTGCTTCGTATACAATATCGTTTAAATACTATTTCACAGAAGTTGCGCCACATTATAAACTAATCAAAATACACTGTTCCCGCTATGAGCCATGAATCCCGTGTTTGACCATAATTGGATAAATAGATTTTCACATCAGAATGATTTATCGGAATTAAAACCTAATAAAAATCGATGAAAACTCAAAATAGCGGCGCATGTAGGGCTTCCAAACCGGTTTAAACCGAAACCGGTTAACCGGTTTATCGCATGTTTTGAAAAAAACCGAAAACCGGTTTATTTCACGCGGTTAACCGCGTTTTATCAATAATACTCTTTTCTTATTTTTCATTTTTTTTTCAAAAAGAAAAATCTTTTACAATGAATTTACTGCGTAGAAGCGGAAAAAATGTACATAACACAAGAGCCATGCATATAAATTGTATAAAAAAATCTACTTATGTCTCATAGTTGTCCATGTTGTGAACAGAAATGACTTTTTCAAATAATTTAATATTTTTCGTAATTATTGACAATTATTTATCAAAAGACGGAATGATTCTTACATGCACGTCACTCAATAACATTTATTGTAAATTTGACAAAGCATTCGTAGAAATCTTGAAAAAACTATTAATAAGGATACTATATATAACTATGTACCATTTTAAAACGTATATAATTTAATTAATGAGTAATAATCTACATCTCCTTACCCACTGTTATTTTTTTGTGTGCTTGTTAGTAGATATATTCTTTCTTTGCATGATTATTTCATTATAATTATTCTAAGTATACTTGATTTTGTCTTCAAATCAACAATGCAAAAAATCGCTGTTTTAAATATAATATTTTTAATTATTGTATGAACCTTTTATTCTGCATCATAATGCAATATGTGATAATGCAATATGTGAAAACTAATACCCAAGAGTTAATTGTAAAGTTTTACCTAATGGGGGGTAAAAATTATTCCAAGAACTTTGTCCCAAGTTTCTTTTACTGTATTGTTCAATTATATGGTTGCTTTTTGTTAACTTCACACGTTTCCGTTTGAAAAATGATGACAAAAGATGCAGTAGTCCCTTTATAACCTAAGTAGGTACTCATCCTTTCTCAGTTGTCATTAAATTAATACCTGATGTGGTTAAAATTTTACAGTCCCACAAGGTCGACGAAGTAAGTTAAATAATAATTAAACAATAGAACGGACAAACCTAGTAGATGTTTTATGACCTAGTAGATTTTAATCCTAATACATTTACAGTATTTTTTGATGCGGAAAAAATGTTTCTTTTTAATAAAACAAGATGAAATTATTGATAGTTTCTCAGTAATATACAAATTGCTTATACGCAGCGATTATGAGGTTATAGGAAATTAAGAAGTCATTGATATTTTTCAGGTAAATAGCACAATATCTATATTAACTAGAACAATATAAAAAAATATATTCAAATACAGCTTTGCTTGGTGCCTATTTTTGAGTAATACAATTTTTGAATTCAAATTTGTAGTTTCGTGAAATATAACATTTTCGATGCATTCTTTTTTCGCGAATTATTTTCTTGAGCAATAAATAAACAAACACTGTGAACTATGATTTTTTTTTAAACATAATATTATGTAAATAATTTTGTACGTGATACGTAAATGTAAATTTTAGTATCGTATAATACCCATATGTATAAATAAATAATTGTTCAGAAAATAACATATACCCAATAAATAATTGATGTTATCATAAAATATAATTATTATTGTGCTTGTTATTCTCAAGTATTATGGTCTGCACATGATGAACATGATAACGCCGAGTCCATGGGCGAGTGATCAACGTCGTTTCTTCAACGTTGTTTCGACCAAACGAGCTCGAGTCCCAGTACGGACGGATTTTCGCAATTAGTTCATAGATTTCTTATCTATAGCATGGATGTCTGTGATGCCTAATATTGTATTCCACTATCCCTTAAATTACTTTGACGTAGTGAGAGTGATCAGCCACCCATCTTCTAGCCATAACTTTCAATCTCTTCTCTCTTCGAAAAAAGAGGGGGTTGAGCAACTGAGTAGCAAGCAGTTCTCGTTAAAAAAATAGCAGTTTGAGTCTATATGCTTCAAAGTGGGAGTGGAGACATAATATAAGCTAAAATTATTGTATTCTACTATATTTTTGTCTAAGCATTGGATGTCATATTTAGTCGATATGCTCAAAAAAATCAATGCATTTATTTAAAGATCTTTCTTTTGATGAGTTTTATTATCAAGTTCTATTTTTTTATTTGACATATTTTATCATAAAATATTTTTCCAGTTTTGATTGTCATTGTTGTATATATATGTATAATGCCTTTTGTGTTCCATCTATAAGATAAATATCGATTTTTCATTAAAATTGGAGCATTTATGACAAATATTTAAAAAAAATACAGTTTTTTTTTTGCATACCTACCCAATCAAAATACGTTATATTTCGGTTTAAACCGGTTAACCGGTTTTATTGCCAGAAATAAACCGAAAACCGGTTAGTTGGAAAGTCCGGTTAATTGGAAGCCCTAGGCGCATGTATACATAGCGAGTAGTCAACTGTCAAAGTATAATGTAATCAACGCCATCTGGTGGATTTACTGGAAACAGCATACAACGTGTCATACAATGTCCACGTTACATTTGTATTTTTCAAAAAAACAAATTGTATGAGGACATTTATTTTCTTAATAATTTCATTCCCGTGATATTTTTTCGATGTTTTAATGCTTATTCTGCTATTCTAGGCGGATACGAATTTAATAAATCAAAGATCATTACAATCCGTGCTGCCATTCTCGAGATATACGTGGTGTAACCAACCCCACTTTGTTCTATATATATATATATATAGATAGATGACACCATCAATTTTTTTTCAAAACGAAATATGAAGAAGCCGCTATTCAAAATGTATTTCACGCATATGTGTCTGAAGGGTTAAGGGTTATGATGTTAAGAGACACCCTGATTTCATGCTTGGAGAAAACTGATTTATAGCTGGTAACCACTCAAAAATTAATGATTATGTAGTTATGAAGTAAGTGCATTTCATAATATGAACGTCGACATTTTTTGATTAAAGAAAAGTAATGACTTACAGCAGAAGTTTCTTTTATTTTATTTTTCATACATATGTATAAAATACTTTTTTAATTTTTGAATATTCCAAGTATTTCATTTCTACATTGCTAGAATTATTGTTTTATTAATAGCCTTTTATCATGAGACCCTTTCTTCACCTATGTATGCCCTCAGGGAGTATTTTTACTTACGTTTTTTTTATTGTGCTACCTTGGGTTCAATGCTTTACAAAATTTCGATTTACAAAACATTATAATTTTAATAATCAAATATTGATCAAAAACTTATGTTCATCTTATTTTAAAATATATAATTAATTAGCTACTGGGTTTTGTATTTTTCTGTTCATCCGAAGAGCAACTTCTTCTTCAGGAGTAGTTTCTTGAGGAGGAGAAGTTTAATTTGGTTGTTATCTCCGGGCTTGGCATTGTAGCTCTCTCCACCGTAAAGACTGGCTGAAGGGTCGGTGTCATCTGAAGGGCTGCAGAGTGCCAGCACAGCGAAGCACAGGAACACGCACAAAATCTGTCAATGAAAAAAAAATGAGTTAAAAAACTAAACATTACAAAAACTATTTTTCGTTCACATTTCTTCCTTGACGTTGCTGCTTTTGTGCGGAATATGACCAATATCCAACAATTATTGTTTTTTTTTTTGCTTTAATGTTATTAAAATTGAATCGTTCAATTTATGTACATTCACACAGATCACACAGATTTATCGGCATTTTAAATGGCATTAATAAATTTAATTTCCGATTTTCAAATATTAATACCACAGATAATGACTCTTTTGAGAATTTTATAATTCATCAAAACTTATAATTAAATCTTGTTCGTAAGCTTTCTTTATTGAGTATTGTTTCCACCAGTTGTTGAAAAAAAGGATGCTAGTAAAATATCAAAAAAACTTGCCAACTATTCTAAAAAATGTGGCTCGTCTTGTTGGTTAATTATAATGTATACTGGACTGATTGGCGATAAATCGCTTTTTTTAATTTTTGACTGATTAATAATATCGAGTTGATTAAACAGCTAAGCCAAATGACAATGTGCATTTTAAGACTAAAAAAGTCATTATTTTCCGCCAGAATAAAAAAAATACCGAATACCAATCAGGTGTAAGAGAATCTAGAATTAATTATAAAAACAAGATAAAATAGTCAACAAATTATGTTATGTTGGGCTTACTTTTGATGTGAAATAGCATATTATACTGTTTCAAAGAATGACATATAAGTACATCGAATGTCGAAAAAACATACGAAAACAATTCAAAACGAAATTTTATTCAGATGTATTGTTCGAAAAACGTGTGTGGAATTTTATAACCACGATGGTTTCTGGTAGTAAATGTAGATGAGAGAACACAAATGAAAAGAAGTTTATATTTGTATTTATGTGCTGCAAGAATATGAGCTCTTACATCTCCTTACACCCTTCTCAGATAGCTTGGGATAACATCAAATTAACTGAATAATCTGATCAAAAAAACAATACTTTGAATAATATCTTTAGTTTGTATTGTGGTATCCATATTTTATTTGATATTAACACATTATGAGAAAATTTATATATCATTCATTGCACTGAATACTAAGGATATTTTTTTGCATTTAACAAATATGGAAATATATATAAGTAATTTATTTTTGTGGATTTTTAATATCCTGTAAAACTGAATTTCACTCGATGAACAACGATATTAAAAGAAAATAAAAAGTTTTTTTTTTATTTATAAAACAAACTTTTAAAACTGATATTTTAGGCCAATAATATTTAGTTTACACTTGTTATAAAACTAGTGCCGAATAGTTCACGTTCGGATGAAATGTTACTGAGAAAGTAATATGTTTGTATTGAAGAACAACTCACCAGTTGGAATTTCATTTTTGATTGGTAGGTATTGGAATGATAAACAAGAGTAGTATACTGATAATAATGTTGTAAGATCTTCTTCTTTTATACCAGCTCTAAAATGCGTGAATCGAGCTGGGTGGTGGGACAATGATGCGTTGGATTGAATTCGTAATATACCCAAGGCCCAATCCTTAACTCGCCAATCTACCTCTTTGTATAATTTTTAACTTTTCTACGATAGAATATTTGTAAAAAATTTCCTGCATATTAAAAATATACAAAATTTTCAACAACAAGGAAATTTTTCATATTTAAAAATTATCTATTCCTTCCGACTTACACGGTATAAAAAAAAATGCAAAGTTTTTTTTATCAAAGAAATTCAACTCCGCTACAATTAAATGTTCTTGTCATAATATATTTTTAAAATTTGTATTTTTCAAGATTACTTAGTTGATTTTGTAAGCTTACTTAGAAAAATATATGTTATTTTGAAGTCAAGAAGCGTGCCATAAAATTATTATGATTATAAATATCTACATTGTTTAATTTAAAATAACAATTCTATCTATAGAGTAAATGATTTATTTATTTAAACAATCTTAATTTTATCAGCACTTCCATTTACTATTCAAGAAAGTATTTATATTAATAAAGATCGATTATCTACAGCTTGTATATACAAAAAAAATACACTGCAGCATCTGAAGCGAGCATGGTTAAAAAAAATCGATATGTTCTCCCTTTTCAGTAGAATACCTTTACACTGAACTCCCCATTTACACGGTAGATACGCTAAACGCGATACCGAGTAAAGAAAATGTCTAAACAAATATATTAAAATTTGTGATAGATAGGTTTCCTTGCATACAAATAAATTAAGGATATCAAAAAATAAAATTCATTATCGCTTATTGTATCTTAATGTTATTTAAAAATACTTAAAAAAAATCAAAGGTAACAAAAATTATTTACTATCACTGTGAGACAATAGACGAAGCCGTTTACGAACATTTTGTACGACATAGCTTTCATCTCTTGAGATATCCAGAAACTGTGTAATATTTCTGTCCAAATATTTAAATGAATGGTCGATTTATTTCTCTTTTTTTGCACCGTGTTATTTCTAAATCGTGTAAAAACGGAGTTCAGTGTATTTTAATCGTGAGCCAAGTTGGTGTATTCTATTTAAATCAATGAAATAATAATATTAAAAACGTTATGCGTAATAATTCATCGAGCTAACCTTCTTGCTGAGTAAAACTATTATCACGTTGAAATGGAAATAATGATGTCGATACCCACCGCTCAATAGGTTTATCATCTTGATATTGAATTGATATTCATCGTCTCTTTGCCAAAACATCAGCGGGTATTGCAATGCATTGTATGAACGGTGTGCTTCGTATACAATATCGTTTAAATACTATTTCACAGAAGTTGCGCCACATTATAAACTAATCAAAATACACTGTTCCCGCTATGAGCCATGAATCCCGTGTTTGACCATAATTGGATAAATAGATTTTCACATCAGAATGATTTATCGGAATTAAAACCTAATAAAAATCGATGAAAACTCAAAATAGCGGCGCATGTATACATAGCGAGCAGTCAATTGTCAAAGTATAATGTAATTAACGCCTTCTGGTGGATTTACTGGAAACAGCATACAACGTGTCATACAATGTCCACGTTCCATTTGTATTTTTCAAAAAAACAAATTGTATGAGGACATTTATTTTCTTAATAATTTCTTTTCCGTGATATTTTTTCGATGTTTTAATGCTTATTCTGCTATTCTAGGCGGATACGAATTTAATAAATCAAAGATCATTACAATCCGTGCTGCCATTCTCGAGATATACGTGGTGTAACCAACCCCACATTGTTTTATATGTATAGATATAGATATGTATATAGATAGATGACACCATCAATGTTTTTTCAAAACGAAATATGAAGAAGCCGCTATTCAAAATGTATTTCACGCATATGTGTCTGAAGGGTTAAGGGTTATGATGTTAAGAGACACCCTGATTTTATGCTTGGAGAAAACTGATTTACAGCTGGTAACCACTCAAAAATTAATTATTATGTAGTTATGAAGTAAGTACATTTCATGATATGAACGTCAACATTTTTTGATTAAAGAAAAGTAATGACTTACAGCAGAAGTTTCTTTTATTTTATTTTTCATACATATGGTTTTGTTGGCATATGTATAAAATACTTTTTTAATTTTTGAATATTCCAAGTATTTCATTTCTACATTGTTAGAATTATTGTTTTATTAATAGCCTTTTATCATTAGACCCTTTCTTCACCTATGTATGCCCTCAGGGAGTATTTTTACTTACGTTTTTTTTATTGTGCTACCTTGGATTCAATGCTTTATAGCAATGAAAAATAAGAAAAATTGTTCAACAAGGTTGTATTCTTATTATACTTTTAGTGAACATTTGTGCCAACTGTTATAAATGGATGACTGTAGATCAGTGCTCCGCAACCTTTTATCTTCCACGGCACACCAACGTGTTCTTAAAAATTTCGCGGCACATCACTAGTAAAAATGTGCATAATATACAGAAATTAAATTAGTTTGTGTTTATATATGATACAAACCACAAAAGAACCATACGGATATTTTATTACCATGTCCACTACCAATGTGGAGCACATGTACTCCTAATGGAGATTATCTTAAAAGAACAATTTCAGATTATTCAGATGAATTTACAAAAAAAAGAATCAGTCTTTTGGCTGCACCAAAGAAAAAAAAATCCGTAAGTTTCCCACTTCAGTTGAATTTTCAGCATCAGCTAATAAAATGTTTCTTACATTTAGCGGTAAAAGTTATACTAACAAATAAACATTTTATCGATTTGGGTATACTGTGTATGTAAGTCTGCGCAAGAATGTTTCGTGCACTTTGCGAAAGTTCAGTTTTGTATTTTAAAATGTCTTTAAAGAAAAGTCTTAAATTTCAAATGAATTATATCTTTATATTAAATGCACTTTAATGATCCTTGGATGTTAAAAGTTATCAATAATTAATAATTGGTAAAAAAAAAATAACCTTAAATTTAAATTAAAAAACATTTAATGAATACAAATAATTGTTGATTCTGCTACCCTAGTTATCATAAGCTCATTATTGGCTGTTCCAAATGTTAAGAACGGTCGAAACACTTATATTTAAGATGTGGGTACATGCTTAGACAAATTCGTAATGATATTTATAAAGAAATAATTCATCTGTACTCTTAAACGACATTTTAAAATATAAAAAATGTTTTTGCGCGAAACATTCTTGCGCAGACTGTACATATAACATATTCTTTCAACGAAAAAATAATTATTTCTGGTTCTCTATGACAGTGTAATATTTTGTAGTATCGACCAAACTATATGTTTTTTTTCGTTTATTAGAGATTCGCGCCGCGGCACACCCAGCATCGCCTCGCGGCACACCGGTTGCGGAGCACTGCTGTAGATGATTACTCTTCTAGCACAGTAAATTATTGTATATAAATGAGAAAATAAAAAATAAATCCTGTTTTTTCAATTTTATTCAAAAGGTGTTGTTACTGATACATTTTTTTTGTTAAAACTTTATGGCTGATTTACACATACAATTTATCACTTATATATGGCAAACTAATATGTAAACGATTTACAAAACATTATAATTTTAATAATCAAATATTGATCAAAAAATTATGTTCATCTTATTTTAAAATATATAATTAATTAGCTACTGGGTTTTGTATTTTTCTGTTCATCCGAAGAGCAACTTCTTCTTCAGGAGTAGTTTCTTGAGGAGGAGAAGCTTAATTTGGTTGTTATCTCCGGGCTTGGCATTGTAGCTCTCTCCACCGTAAAGACTGGCTGAAGGGTCGGTGTCATCTGAAGGTCTGCAGAGTGCCAGCACAGCGAAGCACAGGAACACGCACAAAATCTGTCAATGGAAAAAAAATGAGTTAAAAAACTAAACATTACAAAAACTATTTTTCGTTCACATTTCTTCCTTGACGTTGCTGCTTTTGTGCGGAATATGACCAATATCCAACAATTATTGTTTTTTTTTTGCTTTAATGTTATTAAAATTGAATCGTTCAATTTATGTACATTCACACAGATCACACAGATTTATCGGCATTTTAAATGGCATTAATAAATTTAACTTCCGATTTTCAAATATTAATACCACAGATAATGGCTCTTTTGAGAATTTTATTATTCATTAAAACTTATAATTAAATCTTGTTAGTAAGCTTTCTTTATTGAGTATTGTTTCCACCAGTTGTTGAAAAAAAGGATGCTAGTAAAATATCAAAAAAACTTGCCAACTATTCTAAAAAATGTGGCTCGTCTTGTCGGTTAATTATAATGTATAAATCGCTTTTTTTAATTTTTGATTGATTAATAATATCGAGTTGATTAAACAGCTAAGCCAAATGGCAATATGCATTTTAAGAGTAAAAAAGTCGTTATTTTCCGCCAGAATAAAATAAAATACCGAATACCAATCAGGTGTAAGAGAATCTAGAATTAATTATAAAAACAAGATAAAATAGTCAACAAATGTTATGTTTGTTGACTATCAACAATTATTTTTTAGCGCGAGATATTTCTGGTATTATTAAATTAATTAAATTCTGGTATTATAAAATTAAAAAAAAAAAAAGATTAAGTCATGGCTTATAATTTTCGATCGTGGGTGTGCTATTACATTTGTTGTCTGAGAAAATTTGTAAACTATGATTATTATTCCCAAATAGTGAAACACGTGTAAATAACATGTATACAAATCAGTATTTTTTACTAACTAATTAATATGCATTCCTCAAGTGTTTATGAAAACATATTTTCTAGAATTTCAAAGCAATTATTAAGGCGAATATTTTTTAGCTATGACTAGTAAGTATGTACACAAAACTTATTTTCGTTTTTCTGGAAGTATACTTTATAACACTTGACATTGAAATTATTGTGAAAGCAAACAGACGAATGATTATGAGTAATTGTATAAGATTATGTAAACGTTCACAAATTTTATAAATAAAATTGGATTAATATTACAGTCGGACAATTCCATAAGACGTAGTTATATATTTAAATACACGATAAAGGTCGAACACGAGGAGATAATTGTTTGCAGATGAAAATTATTTGGCTGGTCTGAGTTCAAGGCGAGTGAAAAATTTCGCCATTAACTAAAACATGAATTCCATCGGAGAGAATAATTTATATTATCAAGCTTATATTATTCAGACGGGCTTAATTTTGATGTGAAATAGCATATTATACTTTTTAAAAGAATGACATATAAGTACATCGAATGTCGAAAAAACATACGAAAACAATTCAAAACGAAATTTTATTCAGATGTATTGTTCGAAAAACGTGTATGGAATTTTATAACCACGATGGTTTCTGGTAGTAAATGTAGATGAGAGAACACAAATGAAAAGAAGTTTATATTTGTATTTATGTGCTGCAAGAATATGAGCTCTTACATCTCCTTACACCCTTCTCAGATAGCTTGGGATAACATCAAATTAACTGAATAATCTGATCAAAAAAACAATACTTTGAATAATATCTTTAGTTTGTATTGTGGTATCCATATTTTATTTGATATTAACACATTATGAGAAAATTTATATATCATTCATTGCACTGAATACTAAGGATATTTTTTTGCATTTAACAAATATGGAAATATATATAAGTAATTTATTTTTGTGGATTTTTAATATCCTGTAAAACTGAATTTCACTCGATGAACAACGATATTAAAAGAAAATAAAAAGTTTTTTTTTTATTTATAAAACAAACTTTTAAAACTGATATTTTAGGCCAATAATATTTAGTTTACACTTGTTATAAAACTAGTGCCGAATAGTTCACGTTCGGATGAAATGTTACTGAGAAAGTAATATGTTTGTATTGAAGAACAACTCACCAGTTGGAATTTCATTTTTGATTGGTAGGTATTGGAATGATAAACAAGAGTAGTATACTGATAATAATGTTGTAAGATCTTCTTCTTTTATACCAGCTCTAAAATGCGTGAATCGAGCTGGGTGGTGGGACAATGATGCGTTGGATTGAATTCGTAATATACCCAAGGCCCAATCCTTAACTCGCCAATCTACCTCTTTGTATAATTATTAACTTTTCTACGATGGAATATTTGTAAAAATTTTCCTGCATATTAAAAATATACAAAATTTTCAACAACAAGGAAATTTTTCATATTTAACAATTATCTATTCATTCCGACATAGACGGTATAAAAAAATGCATAGTTTTTTTTATCAAAGAAATTCAACTCGCTACAATTAAATGTTCTTGTCATAATATATTTTTAAAATTTGTATTTTTCAAGATTACTTACTTAATTTTGTAAGCTTACTTAGAAAAATATGTTATTTTGAAGTCAAGAAGCGTGCCATAATATTATAATGATTATTAATATCTACATTGTTTAATTTAAAATAAATTCTTTTCGTAACCACGTACCACTCGACTTAGAGTCCGATTTTTGTTCTATATGTTCTGAGTACACTCAAAATTAATAAACAATCGTTTTCTTTGCAGACAATACATATCACGTTTGTATATTTTGGATATTTCAATTATTACTCTTCTACATTTTCTTAAAACGATAAGAGCTATTATAACATAGAGTCCTCTTTACCATGTAATTGTATTAGTAATAATGATTTTAAATTTGGAACGATTCTTCGTTAAAAATACTTCCGTATTTTTTTTAAATGTAAGTACATATTCGATACATTACAACCGTTCAAGTATCTATCAAATTATGTGTCAAAAATTTAGTATCACTGCCGTAGATATAGTTTTTATATTGAAAAAATCTTATAGATCAACTTTATAATGTTATCATGTTTGCTAAGTGCACGATTGATCAACCAACCCTTAAGATATAAATGGCGTTGATTTGACGAGTACGTCATGATTAAGCTTATCATACGTCCCGGTTTTACACATTGGTCCCGGCTGACTTGGTATTCTGTCCCGGTTGATGTTTCACGTCACGATGAGATATTAAAAATAATCATAAATCATCGAAAAATTTTCATTCTAGGGTGAAGGCCTGGTACAATAAATAAATAAAATATTTTAAAATTCTGCTCTAACTTAGAGATTTATAGGTACTTTTAATAAACCATTTTTTGTAGTTTTTGTTTCTTTTTTCCATAGCTCCCGCTCTTGTCCCGGCTTAAATATTCACGATTATGGTAAGCCTAGACATGATATAATATAATATTAAGCAAAAGTTCTTAGATTAAAAGATTCTTATTAAGTATTGGATCCTAGTTGTGTATATTATTGAATTATACCAGCAAAAATAATAAAATTTTATAATTCTAAATTGAAGACTACTTTTTGTTTACATCACTCATTTTGTATTATACGCCTCCGCCATTATAACTTTAAGATTATTAACTTATATTAACTTTAACATTATATCTTTCAGAAGACGTAAATAAAAAGTGCAATTTTAATTGCATTGGAATGATCTTGTCGAAATTAAAATTAAGTAGACAAAACGTCTAACAGAAACAAATTAATATAATAAAACGTACTTATATTAATTTCAAGAGCGGCTGTCCACCAAAAAAATGCTGAAAGTTTTCATAAAAAATTGAATCGAATATTATTGATAAATGGCGCGCAATATTTTCATAATCATCAGTGGTGAAATTAAAAGGGTTATGAAACTTAAGCAAAACAAATTTGGCCAATAATTAAAGCGTTCTTAAATGATTTCTGAATATTTATATTGATTTTAGGTAAATACATGGCTCGGGAAATTGAATGGTTTTGCAAGTAATTTTGTTTGATAATCATTATAATTATAAAAGTACTACGTTTTTTATACTAGTGAATAAAGTTAAATTTTATAACTCACTTTGTGCTACAAATTGTGACACGTGTTCCGTCTCTCTGAGAAGCATTTTTATAATTACTATCGCAAGGTTTTTTATTCATGATAAATAACCTGGCTATCAAAATTTCTGAAGAATTTGCAGCACAATAATTTTAATTTTATATTAAAAATGAATCTCCATAAAGTTACCTACAAAGGCTTTTTGATAAAATAATTCAATTACTCGAAGAAAAATGTTATAAAGACACGGTGTATCATTAACAATTTTTTTGTGACTTTCAGTAGAAACCTTTATATTAGGTAAATAAAATCTAACAATAAATAAATTGTAGTTTCGGCCGGCATAGAAAAAGTAAGTTCTTTATTAAAGCTTATCCGATATTATTTATTTTCTAAATTTTATATCGATGTATAAAAAAGCGTATACTAGTTTAAAAAAACCGAAAGTATTTTAAATTTCAATTTTTTTTACGACGATTTAAACATACATTATAATTTATTTGACTGATCATAATTATTCTAATACTTTTAATGAAGGTGATATTTACAATGTATATATAGTTTTAATAGATAAATTAAGTCTGATAATGCTTAACAAAGAAGCGAAACACACGACGACAGGTATATATGGAAAACCAGAGCTATACAAATATTGTTTTGTGTATGTATCCCTACAATGTTCACCTGATTGTACATAATATGATATGTTTTGTCTTGTAAAGAACGGCACAGAGGCTACATACCCCATATCTGAATTTTTGAAGTTTTGCGTTTTTCCAAAAATCCAAATTCTAGATGAAAAGTATCAAAACTTCTGATTAATCAAGCAATCAGTAATGAAAAGGCTACAACATTTCTAATGATTCATGCGTTTAGAAAGAGTAATATCAATTTACTTAAATATATTATAAATAAGTTCAAGGTAGCCTGTTGTGCTAATGCCATGTCCAAACATATTTTGGTTAAATTCTAGCATTTGCCTAATCTACAGATACATATGATGGCCGTGAAAAATAAAGAGAACAAACACCATGACAAACTTTACCATAAATGTATAATCATTTATAATCGGAAAAAGACTAAATTCATGGCAAAAGTATATTTCTAATTTAATGTGATAAACATTTAAGTCTAAAACAGAAGAAATATGAAAAAAGATACAGAAGAATTAGAAACTATGGGCAAATATGATTCTCGCATATGTTCAGCTATTGAATTGTAATGAAATCATGTTATCAAATACATATTATAACAATATAATATGCTAATCCGTGAAATATTTGTAAGCCTATTAAGTTGAAAATAAAATTCGTGACAAAACTCACGAATTTTGCGAATCATGAATATACAAAAACATAATATTACGGTTATAATATTGCGAAGTCCGAATTATAATTAGAATCTGCTTTCGCGAATATTTTCTTAGAATGAATACAATTGTATATTCCTTGTAGTGTTCTCTCACTGCAAACAATATAGAACTAGCCCAGGCATGGGGAACCTGCGGCCTTTTGGCTACTCTGGTGCGGCCTTCTGGCCAATTCTGTAATTCTGTAAATTTATGTACATTCGTAAATTCCTGACATATTCTGACCGTAAATTCCTGTTTCCGGACAAAGATTCCCTAGTCAATGTTTACTGCGGCCTTATGTCGAATCAAAAAAATGAATGCGGCCGTTAGAGAAGAAAAGGTTCCTCACCCCTATACTAGCCCATTTATATTTCATTCAAAAAAACATTCGAGTAATATTAAGTCATAATATGTTACTTTTTCAACGTAAATTCAGTATGTGCGGATGTGTCTAATAATATGCCAAAGATCATTCAATCGATTTTATCGTCAGGTGGAATTTGCAATTTTTTTATGTTGTAAAACAGGTATTTTTCACACTTTTCGATGATAAATCAAACGTTAAGGAGAGGTGGACAAGTTGATGAGATGTACCAAAAGAATACTTTTAAGCCTACCGCGAGAGAGAGATGCTTGTTAAAAAAACATCGCGTATAAGTTTCCTGTGAATAAACATTAGAATCATTTAGTAACTCAAAATTACATAATGGATGTTATCACTCCTTTAAGAAATTTTGTTCTTCAAATAAAAATTTACAATGTAAACACAAAAATACTTGTTTTGTATCAAATTTGAGTCTTAGGTGTATCTCAATAAATTGATATCTTTTTCTTTCACGCGCATACGTTACAAATTTTATATTGCAATTAAATTTCAACAAAAAAAGTGAATGTGAAATCCACTGACAATATGTTTGTCTTACCCTTCAATTTAGAATTTAAAAAAAAAACAATTTCTTTGCTGCTTCGATAATATCGACCTTGATATGTGTAATAATAATTATACTCTCGATAATAGATAATGATACTTATAAAAAATATTAAACGAGGAAGAAAGTGTTCAGTGGAATACTGGATTAAATGACGCTATCGTAAGTGTTCCCTGATTTCTGTTCCCATCAATTTGCTGTTACTTTAATTACGTAGTCAAAACATCTATGTGAGCTCACTTGGGTGTCTAATGTAATTTTCTAATGCTTCTGCTACAAAGCATACATTTACCCTTAGAGGTCGCTATCACATTGCTTTTTCAAAGTATGTAAATTACCGTATCATTCAGAATAAAGATGAACTTTTAAATGCTTAATCTTTCAAAATGATTTGTCTTAAAACAAACTGATATTTAAAAATTCTTTAAATAATAAATGAACAACTGCTTAGTTTCTTACACAATACAAAATAATCAATCTTGAAATAAAAGGAACGCTGCTCCCAGGATTCACTATAAATAATAATTATATTGCAATATATTATATCACTAATAAATACATTAAATATAAAAATTAGGTTATCATCATATAATTAATAACAGGCACGTGTGCAAATATATTCTAATTTACGATTTATTCTCACTGCTTGAATTATGAATGGTATTGGTAATATTACAGAATGTTCTTTGGAGGTTATGTCCTCTTTTTATCAAAATGACTCACTATACTGCACTTACATAATAAATCTTTAATCTTTCACCTTTACCAAAAATACGTATTTATCTTGTTATATGGAAATTTGAAACCAGTGCTACCAGTTTATCACATCAAACTTTTTTGTTTAAAATGATAACAATGAGGGGTTGTCGTAGCAGTTCTGATTAATTGCTATTGCTACGTAACGGTGCATGTGAGATGCGAAGATTATAATATTTTCCGAATCCCTGTCCTGTAATGAAAAAATCTATGTCAAGACAATAGGCAATTATAAGGAGTTAAGTCTTAAAAAATGAAAAATAATCTAAAAGTGCCGTAATCATTACAATACATATATTATGCATATATGAGTAAGAGGGCCAATCAAATGAGCGATGGCGAATTAGTTAATTTTACGTTGAAAATTTTTAGTTACATACACAAGTTAATATAAATAAAAAAAAATATTTGACTCCCGAAAAGTAGTGATATAAGATTTAATCCCGTTTTCCTTTCGCACACGGATATTAAACTTAAATTACTTGTTATCATTTGCTATGACTTTATTTGTATAAAATAATGGATGATGTTTAATAAACTGAAAAAAATTAAAAATCTTTTTATGCCAAATTATGTTAATGGGTATGGTTTGCCTTGCTTAAAAAGTATATAAATTCATCTTGCTTAATACAAATGCATGCAATAAATTATGAATGCATCGCACATATTCATCAATATTAATATAACTACAAGATCAGTTTCGAATAGCCGGTGACCAGTGATCATTTTTAATATCAATTAGCATTTCACCATCAACATGAACATTTCACGCTGGGAATTCCAAGCCTCGCATCGCAAGACGCATGCATGCGTATTGCGTATGGTATTATGTGCTTCAAAAGTAGTAAGTATAATATAACTTCAGCAAAAGGAACCGATACTACTACACCATATTATACTCTACTATAACCAGTGGCGGTTCCTGACCTGAAATCTTGGATGGGCTAGAGAAAAGCATAGCATTGTATACTATTTACGAAATTTTGCATGCTTCCACTCCATCTTATACATTAATCTACAAGCAAATTAACAAATACTACGAAACTACTGCAAAGCATAAATTACTATATAATAAAATCAATGCTAATGTAAGTAAGAAATAATAAAATAATAACCTTAAATTTGTCTTTCAAAGTGAAATAACAAGTACAAAAAGCAATACAGAGCTGTCACTTTTATACAATACATCGATTTGGTATTTGTGTATTAGTATTTGTGTATGGCCCATGGGCTAAATCATTTTAGCTCCCAATGAATGACAGAAGCCAGTAAATTTGAAACACAGTCATGTGAGTTTGATGACGTTTCCGTACATACAAATACAAGCAAAATCGAATCGTGTTAGATTGCGTTCCAGTGTAAAGAAATATTGTCTATGATTGCGGGCTGGAAAGCTTTAGCCCCTGAACCTTTAATACATATGTGTTGCCAGACTGACGTCACGTTGAATGTTCTCTATGAATTATTTATAGGGTTATTGTTTTTTTTATGCCGGCTCAGCTTAAAATTGTAATACAAAACAATCGAGAATATTATTGTAGGTAGACATGGCATTGTTTTATATTGACTGAGGAAAATTTAAACAAAGATATTATATTCATTTGGGAAAGGTTAGTTACGCTTATAAATGTATTTATTTTGTTCAGCGGCCGAATTGCTGTTCATTTTTATTCAGCCATCTAAAGTTTTGGGTGAAAAATGCAGGTCGGGCTTAGCCCACCTAGCCCAGTACCTAGAACCGCCACTGACTATAACTTCATCTACAGTTTTCTTATAAAAGTGTGTTTATTGCGTCGATTTATTGAAGTATTGTTACGAAAAGTAATCAGTTCATGCAATATTTTTTGTGACCAAATGTGCTTCAAGAATCTCTTCCTTCGACAGTCTCCCTTCAGCCTTCCAAGTCTTCCAAGCGTTTCAAAGGTATTCCAGAGCGACAGACAGAAACCTCCTGGTTTGCAAATGAGACACTCAGAATATAGGCTCTTCTAAGGCATCGGTAGAATTTTTAGGACCGCTTTTACCACTACATACATATAAGCAGTGCTGTAGTGGAGAGTATGCAGATTTATACGCATACTACCATCAGCCACATTTTTAGAAATAACTTATACCCTCTGGTAACTCCGGTTAAATCAAAATATTCTACAATCATAAAAAAATACTTTTCGGTAAATAATATTGTAAACATACTGTAGATCAGGGGTCACCAAACTTTTCGAGAAACGGTCCGGAAAGTTTTTAAAAAAAAATTGGGGGGCCGAACGAAAAATATTCTAGATGGAATTCTGTTGGAATTTTCAAAACGTAAATTTAAAATAATTATGTATTAAAAATCAAGGGCTGGATCGGCCCGCCGGCCGTAGTTTGGTGACCGTTGCGTGAAGATATTTCTTTTGTCTTTCGGCGCAAGAATTCAGCATTCTATTGTCTTTGCTTTAGTTGCATATTAGGCGTTGACCAGTGCGCCTGTTTTTTAAGGCATATTCATTGTTGTTAATTGCTATTTTTGCTGCTATTGAAGCGGAAACTTTTCTGAAAAGTCTTTGCAGACGTTTTAGCTTTGATGATATTGAAGCTTATCAGCGGCTGAGATGATAGATTTTGATTAAAATAGTTACATCGTACATAGGGATGGGAAAAACCGGGATACCGATATTAATTGTGTTTTTTCATTACCGAAATACCGGTTTTAAAAATAGTATTGAAACTTAACCAACATCGACTTTTGAATGTATAAAAACCATTGCGTATTTTCATTAAACTGTTTGCAATGAATTGAAGAAATATGGAAATACCGATTTTGACAAACTCGCCCGGTACTGTGATCCTAATTGATCTATTTTTTTTGCTTTGTTTAAACATTTTTTGTAATACCGATATTTAGTATGTAATTCCGAAATATCGGTTATGATATATTTTTCCTCATTGCAATCCCTTATCGTACCCGACAGAATAAAACATTATTTTAAAACAATTTCAACTTTGCCATGTTCGACAACTCAATGTGAACGCGATATACGACCATATTTGTTTGTTTCTAATGTGTCAAATCTTATGTTCATAAACGCCAAAGGACTATCAATCGAACAATTTGAACCAAAGACATAATTAATGTTCGATTATGGCTGGTAAACATTGAACATCAACTGACACTAATTCAACTGTATGTAAAAATAACGTATGTAGCAACAAAACTTCGTCTCGCCAGTCTCTTTGAAATGTTTTAATGTGCAATTTAATAAAAGAAAGTGTTTTTTCGCATAATTAATTTTGACTAATCTTCGTTTTATTACTTCGAAATAATTTTGATATTTATCCTTAATTTTCATTTTCAATCTGCGGTAAGGTAAAGAATAATACCAAAATATGTAATAGGGTATTAATTATAGACGTAAAGATTGGGTTATATGTACAAAAACATCCTTTACCGTATAGTATGCGGCGTATACCGTATACCAGTGATGCACAAACTGCGGCCCTTTTTGAATTTTGTGGCGGCCCATCAATCTTTTTCTCTACATATTTTTTTCACATAAAACATTTATTTAATAAATGTAAGCAAACTTTTTCTTCAACGAAGGAGAATAAATCCGCTCATAGAAAGAGGCCCTCAAATACTATGTCAGACTAAAAGAAAATAGTTGAAAATTAACAAAGACCAAGATCCCATTAACTTTTGAATTAAATATAAATGAAATGTGATATTTCACAATGAAACGATTTTTAATGAGCTCATAATACTTTTTTTGCATGGCTAATTTATTTTCACGTTTTCGAAATAACACGGCCAAAATAATGT
Source organism: Himalopsyche tibetana (assembly GCA_030503985.1). Classification (NCBI taxonomy): domain Eukaryota; kingdom Metazoa; phylum Arthropoda; class Insecta; order Trichoptera; family Rhyacophilidae; genus Himalopsyche; species Himalopsyche tibetana. The sequence continues at coordinate 5,074,783 of JAPJYX010000014.1, forward strand.
TATAGAACCTATCAATCATTTATCTAAATTCACTTAATCTTTTTTACACGGTTTTTTTGTAAAGCTGTTTTACATGGAACGTACATATGCTCCGTGTAAAAAAGGACTGAACTTACTTTAAATCTTTTTTTTCTTTGCGGCCCGAACCCACGAAAATTTGTTTTATGCGGCCCGCTAGAAGGTAAAGGTTGTGCATCACTGCCGTATACCCTCTACAAATTTTACATCTAAAGCACAGGGACCATTAAAAAAATTTCTTAACTATATAAACAAACAACGTAACAAAATATGAAATTGAATAATTATAAAAATCTCATTCTGAATATGGTAGGTAGTGTAGGTACGTGTGTGAATATTTTTTTTTAAATAAGAAGAGACAAGAATTTTAATTTAAATATAAACTCATTTACATGTGCGCCAGGTTGTTTATTTGAATGGATAAAGAATATTACACTTTTCTAAAAAACAGGTTATTTAAATACTAATAAAAGATAACTAAATGTATATTAATATTAATTGGATGTATGTGATGTCTTGAATTCCCCCCTCTCACCCATCCTATCCTATAAACGGAGCATATCGAGAGCGATTAGCTTACCACTAATCCTGTCCTAGCCCTATCCTTCTATCCCTACTCTCTTTGGAAAAAAAGAGGTTGAGCAACTGAGTAACAAGCAGTTCTCGTAGAAACACTTCTGTTGAGATAAACTCCATTAGGAGTCCATATGCTTCACATTGGGAGCGGACATGGTTAAAAAAAATATTAATAACTTAATTCGAAACTATTATATTGTCCGTTAGATTTTTAACGGAAAATAGTTAGAATAGTATCTAATTGAATCACACTTTGCCATTCAAAAAATAAATAAACAAAAACTTCATTAAATCAAAGGTCTTGAATATAAAATAATGATCAGAAAAGAATTATAATAAATTGTTGTATTATATTAACTTAAGATGAATTATTTAAATACCTTAAAAGGCAGTTCAAATTAAATAGGAAATTTGTATTCTGGATATAATTATGAAACATATTATTTTAAATATCAAACCTAAGTATTTTTAAACATTTTCATAAATGAGATAAAAATTAAAACGTAACTACTCTACTTCTACTAGGAACACTCATTTCAGAGAAGGTAAGAAATAAGGATAGAATAATGATATTATGAAGACTTGCTTTAAACTACATTTTGCAAAAAGATCAACATTTCTCCTACAATCGAGGCATACACCCGGGCACTTGATGTACATAATATATAGAACCACAGACTGCAAGAAGTAAGGTAAGAGCGTTAGTCACAACTAAGTCCCGGAATTGGAATCGCTGTCCCATATCCCGGATGAGTACTAAATTGTTCCGGAAATTTAGAGAAAACTATTTAACTAACCAATTCCTGGGTTTTTGGATTCGAAAGTCAGCAAATCGGACAAATGTCCAGGATTGACTTGGAAGAAATCTGGCAACCCTAGTCACAACACCAAAATACATATCGACTGTGGAAAGGAAAAAGGACGTAACCCTCAATTTTTCAAAACAACTTTTTTTCGATAATCACAATGTATACAATTTGACACACATTCTATTAAAAGGATGAAAGCTGAAAATGCCGAATAAGTATCTAAATTTAGCTTTTAAGTTTGAAAAAGATGACCTTGTAAAAAATTAAAACTAAGAAAAAAGACTGAAATAAAGGTTTTTCCTAGAGAAATTCTTGAATTATTATTAGATTATGTCAATTAAACACCAGTTTAGAATTCTCCGTGCACTTCAAGGTTGTGTTTAATTCGTAATTTGCACATGTCACAAAATCATCTAAACACGTTTTTAGCGTCTCCTGTAAAATTTTATATAATATGTCCTTTTTCCTTTCCACAGTCGATATGTAAAGAATTATTAAACTTAAAGCGTGTTCAAAAGATACAAGTGGTCTGCATGATATATTATTATAATATAGTGTATTAGAAAAATAATTATTGACTTCATTCGGTCCCTGAATCAAAGGTCTACCAAGTCTTCGTATACAGGACATTAGATTGCCAGCCACGCCAAAGGTGTTGGATAGTATTTCTGGAGAATCAACGTCGCCCATTTGAGACGATGAAACTTTCGACGACGTTTGGCTCTCCGTGTAAATTATTCAGTCAATAGTTGAAGGGCGCCGCCAAATATCAATCACTAAAATAATTAATACTTATAGTTCATATTATATAAATAACTGACATGTTGAAATGTGTGTAGTGTCGGCAAATATGGCATATCGGTAAGGTTTCAAATTTCAGGTCCTGGTATAGACTTATTTTTCAATATAAGATATAACATTTCAGATCTTGTGTATGATTGTATTTTCTCCTGTGCGTCATTTTATAGAGAGAAGAAATGTTTTAAAAATTTCCGGCTCTTAGGCAATTAGCTGTACGCCAAACACATATTTAATTTTATATTATGTAATCAACTTCTTTTGTATTTATTTCTCCAATTTTTATTATTTTCACCTTGAAACTAAAAGCTTCCTGCTTTTTAAAATTAAAATCTGTATTTTGAATATTTTAAATTATTAATTATCAGTAAAATATGAGAGAGGTAAGCCCACGTGTCGGCTTATATAATAAAAAAACGAAATATTCAAGATATCAATCATATTAACCCTTAAGTACCAAAACGACGAAAATATGATTGAGGAGCGACGGGGTACAAAGTGACCCCAATAAAATATGTGTAATATTAACATTGCATTGATTGAGTTATCATTGCAGATGACAATAAATATCAGCAAGATATTATTGGTATTTAGCGAATGGTTGGAATAATAAGAATTTTGCAATGTGAATGCACCCCGCTAGAAACTCAAAGTAATATTTTATAATGAATTTCGTACACTTGACGGAATTTAATGTTATTTTTCACAATATAAAAAAAAGTGAGCCAAAAACTTTGAAATCGATGAGTTTGAAGTCCCTTCAGATGAACTTAAGATTTACAACACAAACATCGACGTCTTAGATTTTTTTTAACATTAACCTCACAGGGAATTGAGCAAAGACACGCCTGATCGGTAGTGCTAATCTATTTGTTATTCGAAGCAAAAATTTATATCCCATAATTTATTAAAAAATAAAAATCTCTTTGTACTAATTAATATTTTTTAATAGCTCAGGACCAATTTCATTTACCGCGAGAATTATCAATGCTAGAAAAATCAGCTATTTTTTAACTCCATTCATAATTGACGGTAAACACTTTGAAAGCCATAATTTATTTACTTCAATAGACTTATTCTTATACGCTAAGCTGAATATGATATCTATAACGTAGTCATTCAATACAATTTTCCTGTTATTTTTTAAAAAAAATCTAATAACACATAAAAACATTAATATTTGATAATTTTTATCGTAAAAATAAAAAGAACAGCATTATTGCGAAAATATATAAATTTGTGTACACACACGTCATCATATAAGTAAGATAATTCCTGAATTTATTCACATTAATGGTAACTCTATGCAAAACAAAAATATAATATTTGAATATTGGGGTAGTGTTAATATTCTCAATTATTTTTTACAACATTATGAATATATTTTATGTTTCGCAACATTTCTTAAAGTTGTTTTCATATTCAGAAGTCCGTGAGATTTAATCATGCTTGCAATGTATTATAACCATATTGGCTTCAATAATAACGTATAATTAACAATAATAAAAGTAAAGAAAAATCAAATACTTCAATATATTTTCGCTAGTTAAAATAATTAATTATGGAACATCTTGATTGGGAGAATGTTTAATATATGGGGGTGCCTAACGTTTGGCTTCACAAAGACAAATATTCTTTTTGGCGACGAGAAAACGATTATTATTAATAATGTCTTAACAGTGAAATATAAAAATATTTTTATAGATGGGATTAAAGATGTTATCAAGTTTTATTTTGCGTTCGTCGTTGACAGGTTTCTAGCAATTTGTAGGCCTGGTGGGTAATAATTCATTAAAACACGAATGTGGAAAAATACAACATATATTTCGATCGGCACACAAATGTAGTTTTATGTTATAAAGATTCTTCAATAGCGTTTGTGAAGTCTAAGAAAATTCCCTCCCACCCTTTCAGATCTTTTAATAACTGGGTGTAGTGAGAGCGATTAGTTAACCATTAGTCCTGTCCTAGCCTTATATTTCTATCTCTACTATTTCTTGGAATCGTATATTCTTTCTCGTAGAAAAACTTCTGTTGAGATACCTCCATTAGGAGGCCATATGCTCTACATTGGGAGGGGACATGGATTAATAATAAAAAAAAATACTCACTTCATATACCAACTATTTATCCTACCTTTAAAATTGTTTTTGCCATTGGCGATGTCTGCCTGGTAAAAATGCGTATCATATCGCTTCACTATTCTCAATCTAAATGAAATTATTGGCACCTTGAAATTAATCGAAGGTTATTTTCGCTCTCAAAATGTTCGATTCTAACAAATCATATTGAGTAAATTCTCAATAGTCTAGAAATTTCACTCCTTTCGCAAATAAAGAACCAAAACAACCAATAAATTTCTAAGAAAATGTCTTTGATATTGTTTACCATAGCAGTTAGCATTCAGAATGTAACTAGAATAGTTTCATGGACTTATTTTCAATTTCAATGAAAGGTTCACAAAAATTTTCATCCAAGGGACAGTTTCTAAATCAAAAATATTTGGCAGGCCACCCATTCTTTGTAAATATTTTCTGTTTTAATAAAAATATTTCGTTCTGTATATTTATATTTTTAACTAAATATTCATTATTATCACTCTTTTAACATATACAAAATATTCTTTAATTTTTTCAAGATTGTTTGTTTGAAACTAATTCCTGCAATCAAGGCTCAAATTTTGTGGTGTAAAAATAGATGCGGTTTGATTGTCTGTTATTTTTTATCCTAAGTTTAATCTATTAACGTTCATTGTAGATTTTTTCCCAAATGTAAGTACTTTGTGAGATGAGGATGTTTGACAAATATAGATGACATAATTAGTCCGCGGGACACACTTTGTGAACCGCTGATTTCAATTAACAAATTTAAATAACATTATAAAGCTGCGCCGGTAAAACTCTATTTTATTTTCATATGCGAAGAAGTAGAAAATCAAAAGTTATGCAGATAGAAGAAATAAACGGACAAAAAATCAATGCGAGATATAAATAGACAGTCGTCATTATGAAAATCAATGTTTAAAAAGTCAAAAAACAACCGTTTGTTATCGTTTCATATTTATTTACAAAGAAAGTATTTTTTATTAATTTTTCGAGTAGTAAAATTTGTAAAACTTAATATTATTACTATATGAAATGTTGATAAAAATAAAATAAAATTGAGTACAAAGGTGACGATTAGCTGATGTTACCCCTTTTCTGTATTTTCAAAACCAACTATAAAACACCTTTTTTGATCAGCTCATATAATGTAACCACTGTGACAACTTCTCTAAACATTACCTTTAATCTTACATCATCATTTTATCGAAAACTTCTTGTAGTATAACAATTTTGATTGTGCTAGCATGTCGGAAAAATATAAAAGTGGTTAATGACAAAGAATCTTTTGGTTGACTCCTTGCTATATAAAGAGACTTATATAGCAAGGATCTTAAAATCATTTCATCACATTTCCGAGACTGATTGATCTAACTGATTGTTTCAAGTCGTTTTTCATATCATTATCCTTAATCATTCCGTAAAAAACATTTGTAAGTGATAATGGGCAAAAATAAAATCTTTGGCAACCAGAATTCGCAAATTTACATTTAGAAAGAGTTTGTAGCTTCGCCTGTCTTTTGGTTAAGAAGTCATGTGCCCAAATGTGTCCATATTACAAGAGGTTGATGTCAGAGAACTCTTTTATTCAGATATGGCCTGCTCGTAGAAGAAAATTATCAATGTTTGCGTTGAAGAAACGAGCTCGCATGATCGTGTTCCTTTCAGATCATAGGGTAACTGAGCATTCACTGTTCGATCGCAGGATTGCTTCAGGAGTCAGAAAATCCTCTAATACCAACGACTACCGTCATCAGTGATTAGGAAAAGTTTAAATAAATGCCATATGTGAGTATTCAATAGCTGATAAATATTTATGAATAAATAATAATATTTGTATATTTCAAGAAGGATAACTACGTAATAAAAAAATGCAAATAAGATAATGATCGCCATTAGTCTGTTATATTTAAGCTGACTGTTATATTTATCCGAATTACTTAATTTACAATAAAAAATAATATTTTGTCTTAAAATATATGACGACAAATAATTTACATTTCAAATATGAATAATTTGTTACAAATTCTAAAATGTTTACCCAATTTGAAGTAGGCATCAAACATTGCCATATATTATATACGCTTGATAATTTAAGTTTTTTAGAATTATTCTGTAAATATAATATGGCCGCATAATAAAAAAATCTTAATATGTTCAATAGAACTTGATAACGAGAATTATTACTGGTTGTTCGTCAAGCTTAATATTATAATGCACAATGATAAAAGACATCCATGAGTTTTTAAAAAAATCATGAATCGATCGAAAAAGCATTGAATATTTTCCGTTGGTTATTCGAGGCCCAAGTTTAATCGAAAAGGGCTCAAGAAAAAATAAATTAAGAGGATTAACTTCTCGTCTACAGTACTAGTAATCACTTCCTAAGTGTATATAAAAAAAAATCATCATGTAAGACCAGAGGCACAACTAGGAAAAAATGGCTCCCTATTTTCCGAAAGTTTTTTTTTTATATACATACGTAAGAATATTAATAGTCATGTTTTAGTTAGTGTGAATCAAGTCTGATTTTGAAGTGCTCGGACATGCTTTAACGAGCCATTTATTAAAATGGCGAGCTCCTTGTTAAAATAGGATAAAACAACATTCTCATGTCAAATCAATACCCAATTGTTATTTCTTGCGTATTATAAATTATATTATCTACGACGGCTCAAATATGAAGTTTGAAACGTAAAATTGTACCGAAAAGAATAGTAACCATTTCTATGTCAATAACCTTTTAAGCGCCAAGCCAATTCCAAGGATCTTCGCCACACGCCACCATTTTCAACCATCGATTTTTCCATGAAAATGTCATCTTACACACCCGGAAATTCATTATATACACAATTTATTTTTGGTTTTCAAAGAAAACTGAAAAAAATATATCAAAAGTGTAAGATTTTAAAAATGTTCCCAGGGCTACCACAAGCAAGAAATATTCTACCTATTATAATTAAAAATTTAACTTATGATTTTTATTTTCCTATTGCAAGCTTTTTTCGTATACTAAAATATATTTTATAAATGGCGAAAAACGTTTTAGGGACGCCAAATTTATAATATTATCATAAAACAGTGAAAAGAACAAAACTAAACGTGACGTACCATATAATAACCTTTTCTAAAACATCACCACACAACAGTTTTTTTTTAAAGTTTCACCCAAAACGTTGATTATTTATTTGGGAAAAATGTCAAAATTCATGATATTGTGTACTGCACTTTGTACTTCTTTTCTTCGTATTAAAAATATACTTACGTTAACAAAACGTTTTGGAAACTATCGAACTAATTTCATTCAGTGCATTCAATAGCAGTGGTCAGCAACCCATTACTCGCGAAAAATTGGATTACCAACTACAACATTTTGAGTTACCCGCAAAGAAAATATGATCATTTTTTTAATCAAATTTGCTTTTTTGTCAGCATTTGGTTCAACATATTCTTGTGAGCAAACATTTTTAAAAATAAAGTATGTTCAGAATATTTCGCGAAATTTATTCACACCAAAAAATCTTAATTCCTGTGTTTGAATCAAATATATATTTGCCAAATATTTCAAAAAAATTAAAAAAATATTCAAAACCATGAAAGCCAGAAACCAAAATTGACGTTACAAATACATATGCGTTATATATGTACATATGTATATAATTTATAAAATTGTTTTTTTTAAATAGTAAAAAAAAAGCTTCTAGTTAACGTATTTGGCATCCCACCGCTGGTATGAATTAAATTAAGTGAGTCTATTTATCACTTTATTCTTGTTTTTACTTGAATTATATTAATCTTGTGATATCCTACCGAGGTCCTCCGAGCCCAAGGACCCGTATAGTATTTACGTCAATATAAAAGACTATATGACTTCTATATAAGGCAATTAATCCGGATGTCAGCCAGTTATGAATATATGTTTTTTCCACTGGCATTTTATATAACAGGTACCAAATACTGTAATCAAGTGAAAATAAAATCGGATAATATCGTTCCACACATAAAAAAAACAGTTTTCCAAAAAATGGCAAAAAATCCAGTACTCAGCCACCAAACATCAGTAGTTAGCCTTTCATAGGTATTAACTTTTAGAAGTCAGTTTAGTAAAAATATGCATCTTCAAGTGGTTAACTACCGACACATGTTCAAACGATTCTGTTTTTTCAGTGTCAACACTATTATACACGTTTAAGCTAAAAGGCTGACTACTGGACACGGCTGACTATAGGAACAGTCACCCTATCTCTGCACTTGGGCGATTTTCGCAAGAAGTGTTAAATATTTACCGAATGCTCCTTAACTGCATTCCAGAAGTGTCACAATAATTGACAATGCTTACTCATGGCTAAATATGACAAATAAGTATGTTCGTATTAGCATTCACAATAATTATTCGAACATTAAATTGCTACATTTGACCATTTCATACCGCTGGAACACGGCATGTGTACGAAACTATTAATATCAAATATCATAACACATTGCTTAATTTAATAATGAATGATTGATGAAGCGGTATGTCAATTGGAAGTTGGCAATGCAATGTCACTTTTAACGTCAAGTCAAAGTCCCAAATCGGAAGTCTACTTTTGAAATAACATAATAATAATAAAAAAAAGAAATTTGTTACTAATTAACAAATGAAATGAACTCACCTGACCGACCAAATAATAATCAAATAAAGTATTATACTAGTCTTTTATTTGATTGTTACAGTGATTAATCAAATTAAAATTGGAAGCTTTGTGACATGTTTGCAATTTGATATAATAAGGTCATTAATTTATATTAACTGACATTTTTTTAACAGCAATGTTCACTTCCGGTTAAAAATACACTATTTTTTACACGGTAGATACGTTCCACAAAAAACCGTGTAAAAAAGTGATAGAATTCATAGAAAAGTTGAAAATTTATTCTCTGTAGTTAAAAACCGAGTTATTTGAAAAAATAACAAAATTGTAGTGTAGAAAATTCACCGAAAATATTAAACTGAAAGTCATAAACGCTTTTCGAGTAAAGCAATGTTGAATATTTGTGTATTAGTAAAATAAGTTGTTGATTTAATATCGTAAAATAATAACTATTCGACAATGAGCCCAAATGAATTAAATTAGAGAGTTTAAATATTATAAGTTTATTAATTTATTAATTTCGTATAAAATGTAACGTTTATGTATATTGTGGGCAAATTTTATTTTCAAAGAATTTACAAGATTTGCCAGAAGACTTAGCTCATTTAAGTATAAAAAAACTGAAGAAACGATCAGCATATCATCTTTATATAAGAACTCTAAAACTACACGCCATGATCATATTTTTAAAATACTTTTTATGCCATATAAATAAGTAAAAATAAACAAATCCTCTCATTCTTATACATTAAATATAATTATTGTATTTAGAACTTGTTTTTGGCAATCAGTAATAGTGCCAGGCTGTGTACTAAAACTGAACGTGTGAAATTAAAAGGTCTTCCAGTTTACTGACACCATTACACATCGAAGAAATTGCATCGGTATAATATAATAACATGTCATTAAATTTTTGTAATCGTTATACGATAGCATTAAAACTAGAATGACCCCCGAAAATTATTAACAAAATACTTTCCTAATCAATTTGTGTCTGCAATCTGACATAACGTTGACCTTGGGGATAGGTACAAATATCACATACCCATGTGAAGTTTGACCACAATCAACTACAAACCTGCAGCGCATCTTCTGCTGTGTTGTGTACACCGGCAGTGAATGAGTAGCTATAAAAAGAGATTTAAAAAACATTAACATGTCTGTGTTTATTTACACTTTTACAACTTAACGAAAAAAAAACGCCGCTCGCTCTGTAATAATAACTACTAATTAGGTTAACGGCCTTTCGAGTGCTTCTCAAGTGTTTATATGTATACAAATACCAGATACTATTAGAAATAATATATTAGGAGGTCACGCACACCTGTGACCTTCACTGTATTGATTAATGAGTATAATATCCATTATTATGCTTTATTTAATAATTGCTTGTCTTTGTACTACTCGATTAAATGAAAGTCACGCAATAGAGTTTAACTCATAAGAAAAACGTCAAACAAGTACTGAAGGCAAAAACTATTTATCGGTCAATGAAGATTTCAAAATATTTCAGGACGAAGATTTAATAAATTATTTGTATTACTTCTCAAGACAGCTGCACACGTTTTTTTAAAAAGAATGCTATTCTCTAGGGAATTTAATGTTTATGAATGAGAAGGCCTAATAATCGTACATTGGTATCAATAAAACTGAATGCTTGGTCAAATTACAATGTACAGTGGAACCTCTCATAACGAGTTTAGTTCGTTCCAGAATCTTACTAGTTATGTAAAACACTCGTTAAGCTAAATATTTTTTCCCATATAAAACAATGTAAAATACAATAATGGGTTCAATGCCGGAAAAAAAGCAATTTTTATATTTTTTAACGTGTATTAAAGTAAAGTTACATACTTGTAAATTGTTAAGGAGTGTAACAACCTGGAATGCGATTTTAATTTGCAAAAAAAAAGATAAAAATTCGACTAGTTTATTATTTATGACAAATATATTTTTTTAAATAGCAGACATTTGTTTTTGCCGACGTTTCAAAATTTGGTGAAAATGTGACAGCATTATCATTGAATAAATTTGTAACACGCATAGCCACCTCCTTATTGCAGTGATGCTTCTCAATGAACGATGCAACAGTTTCACATCCTTTCAGCTTTTCTCTTATTGCGCCAGAAGACTACTTCCTCCTCCTCCTCCACTAACAAACTCTCATCCATAACTTCTTGCTGTGAAAAACAATGCAACTCCATAAGCTTTTTGGTGGTCAGTTCTTGACTGTATTTTTTCACAAGCTCATCGTTGTTATCCACCTCCAGTCCCAAGGTACTGGCCAAAGATACAATCTCGTTGACTGTAGACTTCACAGGTACTGTTTCAAGCCCCTCAAAATGACATTCGACAACTCTCCTTGGCAAAGCTTCTTCCAAACTGAAGTGAGGGTTCTCTTGGTAACCCTTTTCCACGCCTTGAAAATCATCTTGAGGCAAGCAACGATGTGAAAGTGATCTTTTCAAAACTCTGCGTCACTCGCTATGCGAAATATCGCTCGTTAAGGGAGCATTTTTTTCACAATCCGTTTTGCTCGTTATGCGAATTACTTGTTATAAGAGGTGCTCATTATGAGAGGTTCCACTGTATTATTATGACAGCACCGCCATTTTTAATTTGGAACGTCAAAATATTTTTTAAATTAAGCAATACCGAAGCCCAGAGATTCATCAGAGAGGTAACAGGTTACCAAATCACCTGTGAAACTAATAAAACAATGGCATAATAATTTTGGAAACTACAATAATACTAACGAAAAATTTCCAACCATGGTAGCATTTTCTGAATGCTTCATTTTGTATTATTACTAGGAAATACAATAAATTTTCATCTAGTTGAAGCCTTTTTATCAACAAAGTTATCTTACGAATGTCATCCATTGTATGGTTAATTCGTAATATTTTCTAGTGAGCAACCCGAAAGTATCGAGAAGGTTAACCTTCGCACCTCTCTCGGTAATGTATAATAATTATTGTTCAGGATTATCGAAGCTACATGTGTCTTATACAATGAACGAGAATATTATTCAAATTTTGAAAGAATCCTTGGGCTTTAACAAAGAGCGCAAAATCCTTTACATCAATGGCTTTCTCTCATCATTGGTTGTAGTAAAAAATGTTTGCAGAAATATTTTCTTGTGTTATTAAACATTCGAAAAGAATATTATGGCACATTCTATCTATTAAAACATATATAATATAATTGGGATTTTTCTATCGTTTGCCGACTGTCTTTATGAAACTCTATGTTTAATTAAAATATGTTCTTTACGAATTATTGTTATGTATCTACTCTATTTTTACTTCCAATATGTGATATAATAAATTGGAAATCTACATATCGACTGTGGAAAGGAAAAAGGACGTAACCCACAGTTTTTTTCAAAAAATCACAATGTGTACTCGTTCTACAGGTTCTATTAAAATTATGTAAGCTGCAAATGCCGAATTAGTATCTAAATTTAGCTTTTGAGTTTGAAAAAAGATGAGCTTGTGAAAATTGAAACCAAGAAAAACTACTGAAAAAAAGGTTTTTCTTGACAATTTCTTTGATTAATATTAGAATATGTCAATTAAACACCAGTTTAGAAGTCTCCGTGCACTTCAAGGTTGTTCATATTTCATAATTTGCATATGGCCCAAAATCATCAAAACACGTTTTTTGTGCCTCCTGTATAATTTGCTAGTGTGGGTTACGTCTTTTTTCCTTTCCACAGTCGATATGTAATATGATAAATGATTTCTTTTAGGGACACAAATCACGCAATCGCGTAGAATGTGTATCCCTCGACATTGGTGTAAATTTAATATTTAGTGTGGGAATCAAAGTAATTGTCAGCTTAGAAGAAAATATTAATTTTCCGTTGGATTTAATTCGGAAACATGAATAATATCACAACAATGGCAATGACATTTTGCTAAGAAGATGCCAATTTATTTTTGAAAATATTGCATTTTGTTTTTGGAAAAATTACGCAAATTCGATATTTACTTGTTTGACTAATTTGCATTATTATATGTGTTTATATTCTAAAAGTATACAAAGCATCACACTAAAAATTAACGAGATAATAACACGGTTTCATTGATATTAATCGGTTTTCTGTGGCGTTACTACAATTTGTTATAAGGCTATATTTTTTCGATGAAAATAATACTATCTTTGAATGAAATCGTTATAGTAATTTTTTTTTATTCAAATTTACGAATTCTGCATAAATCTTCGCTGTTTTTTAGAACTTCATCATATATATATAATATATCGATGCCCTCGTTCCAGAGTGCATGTCTAAATTTGGCAGTTTCGCTTTTTTCACTATTTAAGTATGAAAAGTATTTCAAAATTCATACATCTATCACTTCAAAAGATCAACAAAAAAACAAAAAAGTTATTATACTGCATCTAATTCTATTCTAATGTCTCTAAAACTAGAGTATCGATATTATAAAGAACTTTTAAAAATAATCGTTCAAATTTTGTACACTTTCAAGGTATTCTTCAGTCAAACAAGTACACGAATGAACCCAAATTCAAATTTGATATTGAAACTCCATCAACCACTTTCAGTCAACATCTTAAACTATAATAGTTTTGTAATGGAATAAAGCTGAGCGTATGATGAGACGCAGGCAACGCAGCGCAGGGCAGCACATATTTTTTTATCACTTGAAGAAGTACAGATATGCGCTCCATCGTAGTGCCGGCACAGATTACTGTGTTCGGATGTGTTATTTTTATGTTTGCGCGAAAATTACCGAGAAACTAATTGAATTGGTGCGAATTGAACTTTGTTTATGCGATACTACTTATGCAGACTACTCTAAAAAAATCATTGAAAGAGTTGTAATGGGTCAGTTTGTGTCACTCATCTATGTCACTGCTAATGTTCCCGCTAAAGTGTGCGCGCACACGCATTTTTATATCTTTCGCGCAGACAAAAATTGACTGACTGGACTCTTATGGAATAAAGCACCAAGCAATCGGGTTAGAATATTATACATTTTTCATAAACTTCATTGATTTCAAGAGTTTTTTTAGCAGCCTGATATGACGAATTGATTTATCAAGTGTCAGAGTGCAGGTCAGTGACTATAAACTTGAGCACAGTTTTTGTTTCTACTGAAAATTGACTGCACAAATAATTTGATGGTCTGCACACAAAATAGAAAAATTAGAGGGAACGTTAGTCATTTTACGCTATTTCGCTTGTGTCTCAGTATTTTATGTTTGTTTCTGTAAGCTTTGACTAAATGTTTTGTAGAACTATTTTTATTCTTATACTTATAGGCGAATCATTAATAATAATGTTGGTGGACCGTTCCTACAAAAGAATAACTGACATATTTCAAGATATAATTGAATGTTTCTTTTCTGATTCTTGCGCCCCACGCCTCACACTCAACCCCTTGTAACGCTACTGCCAACTGTATGGAATTTTTTTATAATCCTATTTAATATTATAGTTTATATTTATAATTTCTTCATATTTATATAAGATGTTTTTTATCAATGAAGGCCAGTAAAGCCACAGATTTAGTAAAAAGGCAAGGTGAGTCCAAAATCTAAATAAAAAACAAATTTATTTTTATAATATATTTCAATTTGCAACGCATAAAATGCAGTTGTGCTATATTTTCTATTTCAAGAGAATCAACGGGATAGAACAACACCTTGAGAACCTGTGGCAACAATGAATGAAGACGAAACCTATGAGGTCCGAATTGCTTCATTATTCGATCTTGTTCGACTCTCCAACATCTTAATCGACTGACAGTCCTATATTTAATTGTTACTATAATCTTCATACTTGTATATACCCATGCCATATTGTTTTTGATCGTAGATAGCTGCGACCTTGTAGTGAAAGGAATCATTTTTAATCGAGTCTATATGAAGTGACATTGAATTCCATTTCACTTTGCAACGGTCAATGGGAAGAATTGTTTATTTTATTTTCAAGATTTGCAATCAGCTGTCTTTCACAGAAAAAAACTTGTGGTCTGAGGCGTCCGTCCTCTATCAATCCGCAATGTTTTAAATATCCGAATTGATATCAGTATGCATATTTTTTAAAAATTAGTTTCCAAAGCATAGCCGTCCTTCAAATATCTAAAACGAGATGTAGACAGTGATTATATTATAACTATATATATATATATATATATATATGGATTCGTCAGACGGATCTGGCCAGTGTACTTGGCTTCGGTTACGGAATTACAGAGCTTACGGTTTTGAATCCCAGTACGGACAGTTTCATAGATTGTTTTTTCATTCGTTTTTTGGATTACTGTTCAAAGGCATGGGTGTCTGCAATATCTACAATTCCCTTCCACCCTTCCTTTTCACAAAACTAGGCGAAATTTTCTAAGAGGCTGAGTAACAAGGAGTGCTAGTAGAAACACTTATGTCGATATAAAATCAATTTGGATTATATATGCTCCAAATTGGAAAGGAATATGGTAACAAACAGGGTTGGCTCGAGTTTTCCTGCGTCTGTGTGCCTTTGGCGTCTCGAAAAACTAGATCTAAATGAGTGGATAGTGCTAAAATCTTAGTGCGGCGCACATGTACATGGTTTTTGCCATTGGTTTTTCAAATATACTGAATGAAATGCTGAGTAATTTGCAACCAAAGTGTTTTATGCTTTGTTCCACAGTGACGAAGATGGTCCATTTACGATATCGTAGCAAACACACTGAAAAGGAAAATACCACGTTATATCCCGTAGTTCAACTTTTTTTAAATAGATAAAATCAATAAATTCATTAACACTACATATCTGTAATAACACATTAAAGGAATGAGCAAAGATGTTTTTATCGTAAATCATCGAAGTACATGGTAACAGTCGTTGATTATTTCTTCTACTTATCTAAATAATTCGTAAATGAAACGAAAAAAATATAGTGTAAATTAATGTATTTAAAATTAAAAATAAATTACCACAGAATAAAAAAATATGCATAGTAGTTGTTTATCAGTGTAAACAGAGAGGCTGTGCTTAGTAACGGCCCTGCCTGACGATCCAGTTATACGAAATTTAGATGGACGGTATTTCCTAAAAAAATAATCGATAATAATAGATAGCCATAATACAATGTAACGAAGATTATTTCAACGTTCAAGTTATGAACACGTTCAAGTTCATAATGTAGGTTTATGCAACCTTTGTTCCATACACACGATCATAAAATTTAAGCTTTTTTTATAAATCTATTCACGTGTTGCTTAATAATACAGCGGCCAAATTGATAAACTTCAATCTCTTTTAAGACAATATATCCAGATATTGGCAACCATTTGCATTTAAGTGAAAACGATTAGTTATTATAATTTAAAACAACGTTTCGTATATTAAAAGTGAAATAAAAATGTTCAGGAATGGTAGAAATAGTGCCAAAACAAAATTATGATAGTTTACGATTACAATACTGATGGATCTTGTTATAAATTAAACATGGTTAATCTTTTTTAACAAAAGCAATGTCGTATAACCTAAATAATAATGCTACTGGATTACAAAACAAAAAAGGCAAAAGAAAATATTATTATATCCAGAGAGAAGAGAGGAAAAATTGTACCTCTCGAACTGTGAAATGATTTTTAGCTAATATAAAATTTAAAATAACTTAGATTATTCCACGTGTTATGCTACTAACTGTGACACGTGTTTCGACTCTTTCAGAGGCATCCTCAGACAATCTTACTTTCACAATGCTTGCTTAAGTACGAATATTTTTTTTTTTTTAATTTAAATTTTAATATTCTAACATATATGGGCAAAAACCGGCCCGCCGAGCTTTATTGTCCGGCCCTGATTCATCTCGGCGAAGTAATACAGAAAGAAATTAATAGTTCCAGGGAGGTATTAAATAATGGAGATGACACGGGCGCTTGCAGTGGCTCCACTCTACTATTTCATGATCACCAGTCACCACCATATAAGAAATAGGAACATTATTTAATTAAATATTACTTTATTATGCTTAATAATTTGGTCCAGCCGTTGAAATTCTAAGCTATTCATTTTTAAAACTTTTATTATTTACTCGATGGAGTATTTCTACATTACTGTTATGATTAAAATTATGTTCGTTTTCGATTAGATCATAGGTTCCCAACCTTTTTCGGGTGGCGACTCCTTTTCATAAAAGCCATGTGATTATGCGAAGGGAGGAATTTGAAATCCTCGATTCTCCATACTTTTCCCCGGATTGTGACTCCTTTGTTTTTAGCTCACCGAGGAATTTGAAATCCTCGATTTGCCATACTTTCCCCCCGGATTGTCTCCGAAACTCCTTTTTTTTTTAACCCACCGGGGAATTTGAAATCCTCGATTCGAAAATCGAAAAGAGTTGGCGATCCCCAGGTTGGGAACCCGTTGCTTTCAAAGTGTGTATTTAAAAAGAGATATTTTTCAGTTTGTTGCCGGCAACTGTCTCGTAGCGTAAAAAAGAAAATTTATTGTATGTGTGTAGAGTTTATTTACTAATGTGGGGCGATCCCGTAACCATACAATCAATTAATTACACGAACAAGCGAAACGAACTCGTAAATGCTGCGTATTGGTATGCACAATCGTCTATTTTCAGATGCACTCATTTTCTTCTGACCCGCTGTACGCACGATTTCAGATTCACGCAACATTTTTTTACGAATAAAATTAACTTTTAACGCTGGAACTACGTATAGAATAAAATAAAGTTTTTACATGAGCTGTGTCACGGCGATAATTTTAGCAATGCAAATAAATCTGTACTTCAATTATCAGTCGATGCCATTTTTATTTATTATTATAATAGATGTGGAAGCCTTAGAACCTAAATAGTACACTTTTAAGGTGTTCACTGTCAATACTTGGTGGAATGGCATTATAATAAAAATAATAAAACATTTTTAGTACTTTTTCCACATAAAATTTATTAGATCAGGACCGGTTTCGCTCATCGCGAGCATTATCAACTGATAAGAAAAATACATAAACAGTGATATTTATACAAATTTAAATTGAAATACACCTTTACCTTACACCTTTTTATTTCAATTTAAATTTGTATAAATATCACTGTTTATGTATTTTTCTTATCAGTTGATAATACTCGCGATGAGCGAAACCGGTCCTGATCTAATAAATTTTATGTGGAAAAAGTACTAAAAATGTTTTATTACCTAAATAGTAAAATACTTTACTGAACTAATCGATACTAACACAAGGGGAAAATAATCATAATAGTTTCTCGGACGAATTCTTATCTCTGTCATAATTTTCTAATATTATCATTTTGGCGACCATCATGCCAGACATTTTTGGGTGTCATGCCAACAGAAATATATTTGCCACGCCTTGTTCTACACTCTTCATAAAATGGGAAACATAATCTGAACCTTCTTAATTATTTGTAAACCCTAAAAACGACCTATATCATTTTGTATTATCTCCCATACAATGTACAACTCCAGCGGTGCTATTCTTGCATACACATTACTTATTTTGAACATTCTAAAATACCCAACACTATCACGTTTTGAGTATACAGACGACGTAACGCAATAACGTAACGAGTATTTTAGACCTTCCAAATTAAGTGTATACGTGCTGGAATAGCACCGCAGGTTAGTATTGTTAAACTTCCTCTTAAAAGAATAATATAAACAAAAATATTTTTTATTATTCACTGTAGAATTTTTTCTGCCTTAATAAAACATCTTCACGCCAGTATCTCTGCAGTTCCTCAACTATCCTAAGCTTTGTCTGATTCTCCAAATTTCAACTAGCTTAGGGATTTCGACTTTATAAAAATCTATTTGGTTAGCTATTGATGGTCCTCTTCGGTGGTTTCCTCTTCAGCACCATCATTTTTAATGTTTCACTGATTCATCTTGTTATTATATTATCATTGTTAATTAAAAATTAGGGATAACACAACATGTAAACTAGGTCGTCTGCAAATATAAGCACAAATAAATGTAAATGTTTCTTTTTTATTTCGAATGTTTACTTAAACCAATGGTTTGACATACCCACCTTTCCAAATTTGTAATTATGTGTCAGGTGTATGATAAAATTATATTTTTTCTGTGAATATGGATTTTTTTAATAACATTCTAATAATTGAAAAGATAATCAAATCCAACCTTGATCTCAATAAATTGGAGATGCTGTCGTGTTTTAGTATTTAAATTAGGTAGGCTAAAATCCATTGACATTTTATAAAGTATCGCTTGACAATGAAAACGGTTGATAAACAATATCCAAAATGAGGTTGTCTAATTTTAGATATACAGCGGAAGCCTGATTTATTGTTTTTAACGACATTTGAAAAAAACGACTAATGCGGGACTGTTACTTAACAATTCTTTGTTGAAACTATAAACAAAATCAAATGCGATGATTATATGTACCATGTTATAATTTACATCCTTTAATATAATATTATGTGATTATAATATCATATAATATATTTTAAAAGTATCAATCTAATATATAAAAATGAATGTTTGTCTGTTCGTATTTTAAGCATTGCCACACCGCTCATCCGATTGCAATAAAACTTTGACAAACTTTTTGCTTGCACTTCCGGAAAGGTTATAGGCACAGTAAAATGAACTTACAGTAGGTCTTATATATAAAAATCAATGTTTGTATGTCTTTCATACAGTTCATTTTGAATACATACAGTTCATACAGTTCATTTGAATTGATACAGTTCATTTAGACATACATGTCTTTCATACAGTTCATTTTGACAACGTATACTTGCACCTGCACTTGCGCAATTAACTTAGAGTAGGCGGTGCGTGTGTCGTACCATGGAAAATCGGCAGCAAACGTCAAACAGTCAGAAAAGGAAAACATGCACTTCAATAAACGCAATTAAAACACAAACACTTTCTTTCTTTTAGTAGCACTGCAACGCTTGCCAGGAACCGGCTAGTAATTATATACACAATAAAAGAATACATAGTTTTACAAAGTAAACCATTTTTAATTCAACCATATCCGCTTTGAAGGTAGAGCATCATGATGAAGTTTATCTGGGGAAAGTTTTCTACGATAACTGCTTGTTGCTTAGTTGTTCTACCTGTCTTTTTCGGAGGGAGTTAAGATGGAAGTATAGGGTGATAACATAACTAGTGGTTAGATTATCGTTTTCGCTACAACTCATTTTCGAGATCGGATGGGTGGAAAGGAATTTTAGACATCATAGAAATAGATCGAAGAAGAATTTATGAAACCGTCCGTTCTGGAGTTTGAGCTCGTGAGCACCTTTACCGTAGCCAACGATATTAACCTTTCGACCATGGACCCAGTAATTAATTATTCACAAACATAGTATGTTTGTAAATTATTTACGTTATTTATTTCTAAATCTGGCAACACATAGGTTCATAGAAAAACAGAATTAATAGATGTATAGGAAAGCAGCGATTCTCAATTTTAAAAAATATTCTTTATTAAGTTTTAAAAGTATTCTACATTTATTATTTAAAAATAATTAATTTCAACGATTAGTTAAATTGAATTGAATAAGTGTCTAGTTACAAAGATTTTATTTACAATAATCATATTTTATACATCAAAATAGATACACAATAACAATAAATAAAATATTTAATTAACCGACGTCGATCAACTGCTAGTAATAGACCTCTTTGTAATCTTTATAACATTGTCAAATCCGATCTTTAGATTGATCTATTTTTCAACACAACCACTTTATTTTGTAGATGGTAAGTTCTTAGGTCAGTGTTGTGGTTTTAAAGAAACCCAAGAATACTAAAAGCTGATTGTAACTAGGGCATCCAATCCCGGGATCCCATTCAATTTTCTGATCCCGAAATTCCGGGATTGAGATGGCCGCGATCCCGGGATTTCGGGATTGAGAAATTTTGAGGAAAACCCGATAATTTACATGAAATTGGTAAATCGGTGAGCCAAAAAAAAAAAACGAGTTTCGGCGAGATTCTGGGAAAAAGTATAACGAATTGAGGATTTCAAATTTCTTGGTAAGAAAATCACAAGCCCGGGATCCCGAAAAAAAGAGGATCAATCCCGAAATCCCGGGATTAGAAAAAGGCTCCGGGATTGGATACCCTAATTTTAACGAATTATTAAAATGTCCGACTTGCTTGTTAAATAAACGTAGTCTATGTATTTTCATTTTACAACGCTCACATCTGTCTTGTTCTATATTCGAATCGTAATGAATCATAGACAAAATTAAAACAGACTAGCATTATAAGACAAAAATACACATCGCATGCAAAAATGCAATATCGCATGTCTTAATTTTTAAAAAAATCTGTGAATATAAGATTATAGTATAAACAATAAAATCATATGTAAAGGGTTAGCTAGAAAACATTTTACGTGCTGATCTTTCTACGTGCAGTGTGCTAATTTTTTTCTAGCTCTGATTTTTCCTGGCTACTTTCATTGGTCATTGTTGCAATGGTGATTCGGGCGAAAGGCCATCTCGTAGCCAATTAATTCGATAAGATTCGGACTCGAGCATGATGTCAGTTTCCGGCCGGCTAAAACTCGATGTGACTATGTTTTTTATTGTTTTGGTGACACTGGAAACGTCTGATGGAAACGTAACCGCGAAAAACACTTCCTGTGGTAAGTGGTGCTTGATACCTAGTATTTAAAAAATCAATGTTGCCATATCAGAAATAATCTTTTCCACATTTAGGGATCGTGCTCTTGATCTATTATTCACTTTTTTTCAGTGAATTTATCTGAATTTATTTGCCGAATTCGTGGCAAAAAGGGATATCTTTTATGATTTTGCAATAGTGAGTGTATTTTGAGTTAACATGTTTCAATATAATGATTATAAAAAAAGAAATTGGCGTATATATTTTTATGTTGGAAAGAAAACCCCATCAAAAAACTTATTTAAAAACAAAAAAATGCGAGTATAATATAGGTACTATAATAAAAAAAAATTAAGAAATTTGGATTATTCAAAAGATGACTTTTGAGGACTTGGTTATTTACCACTGACGTATATGCTACTTGAGTGGAACTAATAGGAAAATGCTTGTCTTTAAGAATAAATGTAAGAATATTTAAAAATACGTACAGATTTTTTTTGAAATATGGAAAGAACGTAAAAATTGTTTACGTTAATCTCTCATCGCCTATTACGGTAGGCTTGGTGTGGGGAGAGGGAGGCTTGAACCTAACTAAATATTATGTAGGTCAGTGTCAAGGTCAATATCCAAAAGTGATCCATATCCGAAACCGATCTAACATGATAGTTAAAAAAATCTTTATATTTATAGTCCAAGTTAAAAAATAACATGGCAAACGTTTAAAAAAATAAAATTGTTGAATCTGACAAGATGCTTTTCCACTCTAGCCATCTGACATATTAAAGAGTTCCTCTGGCATTATTATTGTTCTGTCCAATAGAAAAAGTCTCGGCGTGAAATTGGGAAGAATCATGATGAGATTGTTCCTTTTCTCGAGAGAGTAAGAATGGATATATAGATAAGGATAGATAGCATGGAGATAGGAGAAGACTATTAGTTACTTAATGGCTCTCGTTATGTCCTATCTTAGGTTTGAATGAGAAAGGTGAAATGCACACATTATAGCAATTCATGTCCTTAAAAACTACCTAGTAAATTTATTGATAGATCTAATTTTGTATTAGAAATTGAACACTTGGAGATTACAACCGAAGAGGAGGACGTTGACAACTCGGCCGGGCATTTTTAAATATATATTAAAAAATATTTGGCATTGACAATGCGTTAAATATTTTGAAATTAGAAAATCATATGACATATGCTCAATGAGAATTTGTTATGTCACTGGAGATCATTTCGGGGAAAAGAGACATTACATATGTATTATATAAGTTCTCAGATTTGAAATATTAAATTTTTTAAATTCCTATGGACTTTACTGTGACTTTAAACCAGACCGGTTTTATTGCTAGAGCAAAACACTTACCAACGGTTCGATGGTTCTTTCTAACACGAATTCTCCGAACAAGAATCTTTCGTACACATACACTTCCGTACATAGAATACATCGGACACAGAATATTTCGTAATAATGTATTACATATTCGAACTATTGTTATATTTATTATATTATCATGACACGGATGCCAAATATTTTTCAATTGCGGAACAATCAACAGCTTAAGTGTCCGAGGTATTCTATGTATATAGAAGTTTCTTGATCCGATGAATCCAAGTACGGAGTTTTCTTGCTTGGAGAATTCGTGTACGGACAATTCGTATCCGGAAGATTCTTGTTTGAAAGAATCCGTTTACCCTTACCAACTACAACGCAGTGGACGACAAATTAGTATATTATTTTACAAGGAAACTATTATCACGTTGTCACTTTATATAATAGATAACCCAGATTAGTTGTCTACTTTATTATATAATGCAGTATCGATTGGTAAATTAACCAACGTTACCGAATGCATTTTGAAACATTAGGGAATTAATCATTCATGAACTGTCGTCGGCTTTTTGTTTTATCGAAAGACGGTCAAAGTAGGCACTCATTATGCAATAACTCCTCATCATAAATCACGACTATGGATTTCTTTTACAATCGAATTGTAGATCAGCACCAGTTACTCAATTAGCATACGTGTCCGGAAAACATTTGCATTGCAGTGGACAAGATGCTATGACAAAATTTGACTTGAATATTAATGTCGAAATGTCGCCTATGTAAATCATTCTTTTAAATTTGATAATTCATTTAAAACATCATAGACGATACATAAACACTATCCTGGTAGTTTCCTTCCGATCAGAAATTGTTTGCTGGAAATTTATAGCCATGGCTTTAAATTTTAAAAATCACAAACCGGATCGGTCGATAGTTAAAAAAATAGATAGTCATGTTTTTCCATCAATCAGTTCATATTTCTTTCAGCAATAATTATTAAATATTGTTTGGTTAATTAAACCGGAATACGCTTCGAGTTCGAGCCCTGATTATATGAAAATACAGTTACTTTTTAGTTGCAAGGATTGTAAGTGTTTTATGAAGTTAAAACTATCTCAGAATTTACACGTTCGCTGTTTCATTTTGCACGGTGTTACCTGTAACGTACCACCCACTCAAAAAGTATAATTTTATTTTGTATTCGAAGGTATGTGCTTTTTTCATTTATCATTTAAGACTTTGTAGCACAATCAGAACTTATTTAGCTCGGTAAACTGACAATAAATTTTGTTCACTCGCTTATTTTCATATTTTCATAAATAAGTCTGTCCTCTAAAACTAGAAATCAACACCATTCATTTTATCCTAAATATGCATATTCAAGAGCGGACTTTGGTACGTTGTATCAATTAAATTTAATATAAAGTTCATTAAATATTATACATACAGAATAACATATTTATAAAATATTTAAAAAACATAATTACAATATAGATACTTATTATATGACGGC
Source organism: Himalopsyche tibetana (assembly GCA_030503985.1). NCBI lineage: Eukaryota > Metazoa > Arthropoda > Insecta > Trichoptera > Rhyacophilidae > Himalopsyche > Himalopsyche tibetana. The sequence goes on from JAPJYX010000014.1 coordinate 5,099,169, forward strand.
TAAGGTTTTAAATTATTTAAATATACTATAATTAAGTTTAAGGTTGGGCATGATAAAGGTTTGAATGTTCTCGTATTTTATTAAAAATAAATATCTCTAGTTTGGCTAGGTTGATGCTATAGTGTAACAAATCGAAATTCGTAACGCAAAATCATCATTGAAAATAATTTCGCATGTTAAGAAAAGATAGTTCTGAAATTTATTGACAATTTTTGTACCACGTCTCGGCATACTCCATATATCAAGAGACGTGCCAAATTCTCCTAAGAGGGTACAAAAAAAAAAATTAAACAAGGCTACCCACATTATTATATTTACATAAGTGAAAACTTATGTCGGTCACCATACTAAATGAGTATTTCGGTAATTTCCGCTCCTAATGTGGAGCATATGGCTTTTTTTGGAATACAACATGGATAGAAAAGAAATGACAGTGCTAGTAGTTAGCTAATTGAGATTGCCGTTATTTTAGACATGAAAGGGTTTGAGAGATTTTATAAACATCACAAAATGTGCCTTCGAACAGAAATCAATAAAACATTGAAAGAATGTTGTTTGTACTAGGACTTGAACCCGTGAGATCCGTCATGGGAGTAAACGACGTTGACCACTGCACTCCGGACTCGACTTTTTTTTATTCAACGGTGCTATCATTGATAGCATAGAATATGCATATACACAGAGAATTATAGATTCCCTAAAAGTGCATATATATCTAAAATGTTTGAATCGGTTTTTTTGGTATAACTGATTGCCAATTCATTCAAGTACAAAATTGGAATGTCAGCAGAGATCCTAAATTGAAGTTACGCATCTGTTGATGTATACCATGATTTCAATTAATATATGAATTTGTATCCAAAGTCACGAGGGCCCAATTTTTTGTTGATATTTTTTTTTTACCTCAATATTCAATTTTGATTTAGTACACGATTAATGTTTTTGTGTCTATCAATGGACTTATGTAAGGGTGGATTCATTGAATGAAATACAGTATTAAGTATTTACAGTATTACAGTACATAATTACAGTATTAAGTATTTTGAAATGTTTTCAGAATACAGATTCAATGTATTTTAACATGGTGTGTGTATAAACACAAATACACACACTAATATGAGGAGGTTTCAACATTTTAACCCTCTATATATGGGCTTGTTCTTATGATAGAGGTCATGAAAATACACAAAATTTTAATTATTCATGTATACGAAAACGATCGTTTATTCGTTTTACCGAGGACGTTCAGATTGGTATCGATTAATTTAATATATTCCTGATTAGTAATTCAATAATGACGCCATCAAATATAATGTTATATAGAATAAACACCCTTGAAAAAAACAGTAAATATATAGCAGACAGTCCTCGTAAGCGTGATCATTTAAAAAAGTTATTCAGAAGTTGATATAACATCGTCATTTTATCATCGTTTTTCATGTTACTTACATTAGACGCCTACACAAGTCCAAAATTTTTAAGAAATAATTTAATAATGCCAAAGTCATTTAACGAAAGATTACATTTTTATTGTCATCTTAAATGAGTTTATTTATATAATATAAATTAATTGATAATCAATATAAATACATATGAATGTTAAAAGAGTTTTAAGTAAAATAAATACATATATTCTTTTTGGACTCGTATCATCACAAATAAAAAGTGTTTTTTTTCTTCAAAATAATGATATTAATCAGTTATTTGCAGCAATATGAAGTTATATATGAATTGAAAAAATACATTATTTGAAAGAAAAAAACAGTGTCGAAAATCAGCATTTAATATTAGATTTAACCATTAACCGTGTTAGAGATCAAATTGGAATATTAATTGTGGCTTGGTGCATTTACTTTTTTATTGACAACTTAAAAGCAGATATGGTAAGCCACTGCAGTTATTGATAACGGTAGCTGATGGCGAAACATAAATAAATACAGCATAGTTCGCGAAACCTAAATTAACGTTTTGTTTACTCGAACAAATGTATTGATCGCATGGCTTTTACGTCGTCACTCCTTGTCACATAGTTGTATAGAAACAATGAATATTATAATATATTCACAGATTATCGTAGATTTGGTACTACGTTTATATTATTACCTTATTCGGCAAATGATTTAGAAAGTGAAAATATTATTTTATTTTCCTGTTCGTGGACACAACAAAACAGCATTTCGTGTTATGTGCGACCTTGGGACATGGAGGTTACTATCAAATTGTATATTGACACTAAATATTCATAAATAAACTATAATACTAGTTTTGAAAAAGATGTTTTATAGTTTTCTACTTGATTTAAGAATAATCAAAATATTCTTACTCATTTATTTTATAGACATCTTTACCATTGAGGGAGGCCTTGCTTTTTTCTCAGTCCGTTGTCTAGTTTGACCAGCGTTTCTCAACTATATTTAGTCACGGAGCCCTTTTGGAATATGGAAAAACGTAAAACCGGCAAAATAATCCTATTTAAGAGTACACTATTTTTGAAACTTTTGTTTCGAACGGGAGCTAGCTAGCTATAGGTTTAGTTCTGATCGAGTGACAGTATTTATAACTATTACTGTAATGGTATTTTATAAAATGTATGGCTTGGATCGCTTCGCCTAGTACAGCGGGATTAATATTAAAATGTGATGAGCAACTAGCATGTTTGTGAGGAACATGACTATTAGTGAAGTTATTTTTTGCTATATTTGTACCTTTCTTAACTAATTTAAGCCCTACTTGACAAACCCCGATTACCACCAAAGTCATGTAATTTACAGTACCAATATGAACAAATTATTAATTTGATTTTTTTGTTGTAATGTTCACTATTATATTATATAATACAAAATATAATATAATATGTTTAATGAGATAAAAATTTGTTTTCTTTAATACATTGCTTTTCCTATTAATATTTTTAAAAAAATGGTATACCCGTACATCTCGACCAGATACGTAATAAGGGGATGGTGAATAGGGCAACTGTTAATGGCAGAACTAAATGATGGCAGGGATTAGAAAAAATCGAAATACCTAAAAATCTACCTTTCTCTCTAGGCGCCAAAGGGTCGTTCTACGGTCCTGGTTTCGACTTTCGACTCCCGAATGAAAGCACTACAACAATAACTGCCTTTTTTCAGTGTACGTTTCCCTCACCTTGGATGCCGTTGTCAAGGTCTTTCCCCGACTGACTATACAGCTCATCCGTTGGATGAGAAGAGTAATGATATCGTCTACTTTACATTGGTGTTGATAAAGCAAATAAAAACAGAACAAGTTCTTTCATCAGCCCTTTCGAGTCTTAGTTTCGAATATCGTATAAATTCTTCTCTGGAATATCGTTTATATGTAAGATATTTGATGATTTAACGGTTGAGATCTGAAGATTTATATTTTTTAAGGATTTGCCAATGTTTTTTTTATTTAAAGTTTTCTACCTTTTTTGAAACATTCTTAACTGGATGGCTGCCACAGACGAGATATCTTGTCAAATTTTTCATGCTCGACACGCCAGTTACGAGTTACCTCGCCTATAACTAATTAAATTAACAATTGTAAATTATAGCTGGCGTGCTAGGTACAAACGAACTTTTTTCTACGGCAGCCAAAAGGCTAACCCTTTTATTTTATCATTTGAGTAAAACTTAAAAGATCTTGTTTTGGAAGATTTTTATTTTCGCTTTCAACAAATATATTTTATATTTCATGGAAACACTACTGCTGAATTTTTAAGGACATTCTAAGCTTATAAGCTTTTCATGGTTTCGTCATTCACCACAATACAACATGTAAATTTAATTTTATCTTTGTTGGCATTTTAAAACTCTTCTTTCTACATAATATACCAGTAACGAGCAATTCCATAAAAAAACATTTTGTTCACTATTTTTAACAGTTGGGTGTCTTTTTCTATAAACTAACCAGTTCTGTGATCACCCGATATCCTAATTCCGGACATCTGTTTTATTACTAAGTAATTTAATCTAGACATACCAAACATACGAGGAAAACGATAAAAAAAATGATTCAGCACTTTACGCACGTATTTAATACTAGCAACGTAGCGATAGATTTTATAAGTTCTTGAGCTTTTCTAAAGAAATGAATTTTGTGAGGTCCGGTTTCAACGCGGCAATTTCGCATAAATGAAATACTATTTTAAATCTTAATTGCGTTAGGAAGATTTAAAATATCTTCAAGAAGTTATAAACTATTACAAAATTGAGACGCTGAGTGGCTTAAGTCAGTAGTTGTCAACATTTATATAACACATTTTTATAAAATTACAAAATACAGTTGCTTTGATATTATTTTTCGTTCATAACGCCCTTTATATAGTGAATATCGTCTGCTTAAACTAAATCATGTAACTTAACCAGGAATGTAGGTACAAATTTTATTAATTTAATCGTTGAATTTAACAAACGTGAGCAAGCTTTTAGGTTGATAAAGCAAAATAAAATGGCTTAGTGATGAAAATTCGGATCCGATTTTGCAGCTCAATACTTCAAAAATCTAAAGAATTAGTTTGAAATTTACAAAGGAAAATATCGCATTACCTTATAAATTATCAATACAACATGAATACCTAAATATTTCGAAATGTAATGAACAGTGGCGGATTAAGCACAAGGGAGGCCCCAGGCGCAATAAAATTTGGAGGCCCTGTTTTTCGGATAACGTAAATCATTTGTTTATAGGATAATCCGCCACTGGTAATGGAACCTTTCGTTCAATTACCTTTTTTTACACTACTGTGATCTGATTTTTAAATTACATTTATCTTTGCGGCCCGAGACCATCACAATTAATAAAAAAGTTGTGCATGTCTTCCCTAAGAAGATGGTTGGCCCTGTCAGCGACGAAAATGGTTTTTTGAACGGTGTGAAATAAATGTGATTTCAGCCTTAAAAAATGAATTGATTTACAATGAAACCCCGATTCTACGCTTTTCAATGGAATGTTATATAAAAACCAAAAAATGTTGAAAATCTTTAAATAAACAAATTTCAAAGAACTTATTTATTTAACTTTTTTTATTACCTAACGAATATTTTTTTTCTACTAAGTCTACTAAGTTGTCTATTTGCAGTTTAGCACTTTTTAACAAAGACCTTTTAGTTTGCGTACTTTTAAAGGCAACTTGTTTTCCTCCTAAAAATATTTCAACGTCTTAAATTACTTTATTTTTCTTAGCTACAGTTTTAGTTCTATAAGGGATGAATTTTAGTTGTTTGCGAAATAAGATTTGAGACTAAGTTATTTGTGAGCGAAATGAGAAATATTCAACAAAACGATCAATCGGGATAGTTGATGTTCGTAGAGTAGGGATGTTCGAAGAAATCAGTAAATCGAGGAACGATTAATGCGAGATTATTTGACATTGTTCTTATGGGTGTTTGGCCGGGGCTATAAACAGTATAAACGATCTATGCAGGATGCTACGATGACGTATCGGAAATGATTGTACACAGCAGCTTATTTATATAGTACTAACATAAAGTTAAAAAATAAATAAGAAACGTGTGCCAGAGGTTGACATTATTTCTTTAAAATCCATCGTATTATTTGTGTAGGTTTTATCGTTAATGCATTTTAATATGTTGGTTTTACCTCATTTTACAATATAACATTATGAAACTATGATGGATTTATGAAAACTCGAGTTTAATCAAAAGGCGTTCACCTTGAAGATAAATAATTTATTAATTAATATGTCAATGAACGTAGTATTTTGTAATCGTACACGTGAAAATATTATTTTGAAATGTTGCGGTTTATGCTTCGCTTGCATAGTTTTTCGGTGAACTTTCTTGTTAAATAACATATATCTTGAAAGGTAGTAAGATTTTTTATTTTTAGACTAAAGAATGAACAGAGTTATCCATACCACTAAACACGTTCAGTGCTGAAAACGAGCCTGGCATGGTTTCATTTTTCATTTAATTGTTTTTTTTAATTTCTACAAAATCTGCTTAAATTCATTTCACATTATGTCACAAAATGGAACATATTAATTTGAAAATAAAATTGATATCGAAAAAATGTGTAAAAACATTATTACTTCAAACCAGCGATATATCTATTTTACGCAAAGAAGCAATGAAAGAATCTGTGTGGACATGATAAAAGGACATTTGTGATGAGTTTGTAGAGGTCCAAACTAAAAAAACAATATGTAACATTATAACTTGAATAAAATTGTTTTTACCGGCATACTTCTTTATTTTCCCGATTTTTGCATGATTTTTGCTTTAGCATGTCTCAATTTTATTAGTTCATAATAGTGAATGGTGGAATAAACTCCCTCAATTCATAACTGCTGTAAATAAACAATTATTTTTGGACAAAATATTGGGTGAAGGGGAGCAAAACCTATTGCTACGGTACTGAGCAGGTTGCTAAGGTTTTGAAGATCGATTACTAGCCAACCGCTGATGGCCTTAATTTCAGTTAATAGTTAACGTACGACATAATTGACGAGCTTGAAATCAAAAAAGATCAGATCCACTTTTCCCTGAACAGAGAAATACTTACTTTTTTTTATAAAAAACTTTAACAGTATAAGGTAATATTTTGACCCTTAATTGCATAGAAACTGCGAAGTTTTTAGCGACGTCAAAAATCCAATTATGTTATTTTGAATCAGTACTCCAATTTTAAATGATATCTCATTTTTTCCCCAAACTGGATTTGGTTATAATTGATCCCAAGATCCTCATACATACGTGTGACTCAAAACAATTATCGCAAACACAAATTAACGTATTAATAGAAAAAAAGACGCACGGTAACGAATAAGAGTAGCATAATAATATGTCAATAGTCAATTCTCGCCGATAACTTTCTATAATCGTTTTGGTCGATGATATGATTGAACTCAACTTCAACTGAAAATCTGACATGGACACCGTTCGACGTAAATCACGCGGCCTTCGAATTTATGATTTTTAAATTTCGTACACATTCATAGAAAAGATAAAATAAATTTGATGGCATTTAGATGTATAAATTTAATGTACACTAAAAGTAGGAGCAACCTAAGTTGTGCGATCTTCAAAATTTCTTTGAAATTTTATTTGATGTTTGTTGGTATTTACCCTTGTTGGATAGATATTAATTTTTCTCGGAATTCAAAGAATTCATATGAAAAACGAAAGTTGTATGTTATGGTACTAGTAAAATGTACTACGTCACAGCACAGTGGTTTTCAAAGACATTTCTTCAATATAAAAATACCTTCATCCAACTGAGTAAATAATCAATTAATATAATGATTACTATTGTATTGTCATGTAACTATTGTTTTTCATCATTACTACTGTTTTACGGAAAATATCTCAGGCTATGAAAATTAAGTGTTTTAAAATTAATATACCATACATCTGAGATGGAAACTCCTACTGCCTAGTTAAGTGAAATCGTTCCTAATGGCTAAATTGATTCTGGTAAAAGATACTATACATACATATACATTTGTTTTCATTGTGTATAAAATTTTATGTGCATACAGTGACATATTAAGCAATTGAGAGGCCCTAGGTTCAAGCAAATTTGGAGGCCCTGTTTTTCAAATTACCGAAACTGAATTTAAAATAGTATATGGGTTTTATAGAATATAAGCATGTTCATAAAGCGCGCTCTTCTTGCGCTTATTGAGTAATCCGCCACTAAGTGTATATATTTTACGTTGAGATATGTACCTATCGATTTAAAACAACCAAGGATTAGTCGGTAAAAGTGCCACTTTGTAGCATTTTGGTATCAAAACAAATGTCAATGTCAAGTGCAGCATGTTAAAAAAAATCTAATGATCTTTACTAGAAATAAAAATATAGATTTATAAGCCACTATTCTTAAAAGTTTTCACTTAATAGATGTATTTATTTTTTCATTTTTTATATTCTTTCAGAATATCATAGTTGGTTAACACAACTACATTTTCAAGCAAAGCTCGAAGTAGTTTTATTGTTAAGCTTGAGTGTGCTTATAGTATTATTAATGTTGATTGATATACGACATCATCATGATATTCATTTTTCACTTCGCATTGTAGATGGCTAGTGTATTTGGAAAGCACCCCGTTTCAGAAATATTACATTATAATAATTATTAGGCGTCATGTTGTAATCATAATCAGCCGCCATTTGTGGTACCCCTGAATATAGGCAATTGTGCCACCACTAATAAATTAAATTTAATCCCTTTAGTATTACCATAACAAATATATTGAAGGTGGACTAAAATTAGGATTTTTAAATAAAATCATGTATTTAAAACATCGCACAAAAGTAATAATCGGTAATTTTTTAGATAACAAAATAAATCTATTTAATATAATGGGGGTTTTAAAATTTGCTTGGTGTAACGAGCTAACTATAAATCGAGAAAGTATTGGTATTCCACACATTTACAACTTAAAAAAAACATACATATTAGAAGTCGGTGTTTTGTACAATTAGTTGTTTTCAATAAAAGCTAAGCGGCAATACTGCAGAATTTAAAATTAACGGTTTTTTCAAATCATAACCAATCAAAATTTAAAGCAAACTGACTCATCCCCAAAATCCCAAGAAAAATTCCAATACAGATTATGTTACAAATATGCTATTTAATCAATAGCGGATCGAGCACATGTGATGCCTCAAGCACAAGAAAATTTGGAGGCCCTGTTTTTCGAATGACATTAGAAAATTCCACGAAAAATAAGAAAAAAAATCTGAACAAAAAGTATAGTTTATATAAGTTAAGCCATTTTTGAGGCCCGAAAGATTTGGGAGTCCCAAGCGTGCGCTTCTCTCGCTTATAAACTAATCCGCCACTGTATTCAATTGATTAGTTACTCGTCTGTAATTTTACATGAATACACAAAAGCGGATAATTGACTAATCGCTCTTTTAAGTCCTTCTTTAAAATATGACAGAAGATGAGTGGTGAAAAATGAAGAATTCATGGACTTTATGAAAAATCAATGTAAGAATGTTTTTATTTGAGAATTCGATCAATCAACCACGCGACGGAATAAAATAAAAGCTAAAAGTGCCGTCCATTCACCAATGGTACAAGACATTAAATAATTGAATACGTATTTTTAATAATTAAAGCCACATATTAAACGAAAACAAGGCTGCGCTAAATATTAACTTTGTGTTACTTTCATTGAAAATATAATTTGTAAAAGGAGTTTTATTCATTTAGGAAACAAATACAACAACGAAACATTTTAACCATAACATCTAAAACGATTTATATTTTATACATCGCCTATTTTTTTTTGTTGTGTGTTGATCATAATTCTAATTGAGGTAAAACGGCCGGAATACTCATGACTCAGCAATTGACGAAATGATTGCGATCATCCTGGTAAATGATATTGTTGGACAAGTCTATAAGCTGAAGTGACCGTTTTGTTATTGGATATTATTATAAATTATGTAAAAATAAATATTTTTTTGAAAATTTCATGCTAGCGGCAACATTGTACTTTTTTCTTAAATTATTTAAAAACCTTGAAATTTTATTAAATAAATGTTTCAACAAATAAAAACTGCAAAAACTTCTGATTCAAAAAAAATATTCAATTTGTTTCGAGAAAATGGTTTTACTCATTGTAATTCTTATTTCAACCAATAGGTTGGTACGCTTACAATTATGTAGTGCTTCCCTCTAGCGAATTTATGAGAAAACATTTTATCAAAGTACGAGTGGGCTAAAATGTGCCGTGCCGTGTACAAAAAGTTCGCATCTAGTTTTCCGTGGCGGGATGTGAGCGTCCATCTTGTATTTTATACGCTTTGAAGCCGGTTGACTTGTATATTTTTAAATATTTTTTATTGACGGCTGTGTCTAAATACCTATTTTAGATTATCACTATTAGTTAGCTTATTATCCAAATAAAATATTTCAAGATTATCTACAGGAATGTACTAGGTATGTTTGACTTATTTCCACATTGACTGCGACCACTCCGACAATTTGGCGAGCAATGGCGTGTGAATCGTCTTACGACGGTCGAATTTTTCATATGAATTTGTCAAATATAAAGTTTTTTTTAACTTCGAGTGCGTTTAATCACGGGCCTTCTCGGTTATCGTTGTGCTTTTCAAGAATCTGTGATATTTTCATGTGTGATATCGTTCAGTGTAGACCTGACGCCCTTTCAAATTAACCACCCATTGCCAATTCGCCTCGCGGCTGCCTACTATAACGTAAATTAGCATTCGGTTTTCACCCGTTGATCGAAATATCTCTAGTGAACATATTACACTTCGCGGAATACATGCGACGTCGGAAATACGGTCAGAACGGTGGAAACATGCGGTTTGAAAGTATTGTGTTGTGAGGAGTGTCACTTTATTGGTTATGATTAAAGCGAACCCTATACCTTTTTCTTGTAGGTGCATTAACTAACACATATGCAGCTGCTTCAAAGAGTTTCGGTGTCAGTAGAGGCTGTGTGAGACACATCCGTCTCAAGGAACCGGCGATGGCATTGCCCAGTAGAGCTCGAGTCTACGCTGACGTCAACTCTCACAAGACTAGGGACTATTGGGATTATGAGAGCTACTTAGTGAACTGGGGAGACCAGGACGACTACCAGTTGGTTCGCAAGCTCGGGAGAGGCAAATACAGTGAAGTGTTTGAGGCGATCACCGTCAAAAATGATGAAAAATGTGTAGTTAAAATATTAAAAGTGAGTATTTTTCCAATTTTTATCATTATAATATTGGCTTATAGCTATATTTATCACCACTTCATGGTTGAAGTTACTTCTATCTTGTTTTCACCTTTGACCTTTGTTGCTAGAAACAAATGCTCGACACTTAATTTGAGCTTGACGATGAATCTTCTGATCTGAATGAATGTGTAATAACCTTTTCATATCATGAACATCGTGTGAGATGTTTCTGGGACCAATTGATCTTTTGAATAATGTATGGACGATAATCAAAACAATCAAATAGTGTTAATTGATATACGCTGACCCACATTTTTGTTTCATTCACAGCCTGTAAAAAAGAAGAAGATTAAACGAGAAATAAAGATCTTAGAAAATTTAAGCGGTGGCACAAATATAATAACGCTGCAGGCGGTTGTAAAGGATCCAGTTTCCCGAACTCCAGCGCTTATATTTGAGCATGTAAACAATACGGACTTCAAGCAGCTTTATATAACTCTATCCGATTTTGACATAAGGTAAGCTGTAGCCATGAGTCCCCCTATTTCAAACTTTATGCGTATTTCACTTAATCGCTTGTTGATGGACCTTGAAATTATGCTATTTACGTTCCTTTCATGTTAAAACCAGATGGTAATCATTGTTCAAGGAGAAAATATTACACAATGATTATTATGATATTTAATTATTGAAACAAAATAGCTAATTGGTCAAAGAAATTAGATTCAAGTTAAATAATACAGGGGAAAATCAAGTAAATTTTTGTCATGTCATTGTTTTGGTTCATGTGATTTCATAATATACTATTCATTGGTTGCCTATAGTCACTATAATATTGACTTGGTTAACAATGAAATATAAGTAGAATACTTTATTCATGACGAAATTGTACATCACAGTTATTAATAGGTTTATTTATACTCGTATGTCACTTTGCAACATGCTACCTTTTTTCTGCTTGAATCTAAAATTAACTTAATGCTGTTGATAATAAAGCAATTTTGTAAGAAATTTGAATACATGAGAATGGGGAAAAACAAAAATTTATAAAATGACAATGTATAATTTTGGCTTTAAAATCCATCATATGTTGAATTGGCTAATTCCTAGAACAATACATGACAAGTATTATGGGTAAAATAATAATTCTCAATATTTTATAATTTGCATGCATTATTAGTTTCATTATTTCCAATTTTTTGTTCTTAACGATTTTCTTTCTCAAAAATTAAATTTACTTAGGAATTGCCTTGTTTTCTGAAGCTTTTAGTAAATTTTCAGGTAAAAAAGTGTAGCATATTCTAAAGCAATGTTTCTTAACCTTTTTACATCCGTGGACCACAAAAAAATCAAAAAATATTTTGCGTATGATCAATATAAGCTTTTAAAAATGGATACTAACTATTTTTGAACTGCAGAACATTTTTGCGGCCCACCCAGAAATCTTTGCGGACCACCGGTTAAGAAACATTGTTCTAAAGCATATCTTGTAGTTACATAAGTTTTTTATTTTTAAATGACCATCAAAAGGCACTTGACATTTTATGATAAGTTAAAGTGTATCTTTCAAGTACAATATTTACATAATTTAAGATTGAAGCATTATAAATAAACCGAGGTAAAGTATCTTGTATTGTTCAATGATTAAATATAGAACTTACTATCACTATAAAAGAAAATATTACTATTTCACATATCTGTCGTGAAAACTGCGACATGTTAAAATTTTTGTGTTTCTATTCTGTAGAATTTGTAAACACATGTAGTATTATATTATTTTTGTTTATTGAGTTGAGAATAGCTATTCAGCGAACATTTTTATTCATTAGTTAACGTTTTCTCACCGAGGAAGATGGTCTTCTGACCCAGTTTTGTCATTATTTTTTCTTTGAAAGCACTCACGGATAATTCACATTTTCTTTTATTTCCCCTGGCAAAATTCCAGATATTTATAAGCCTCAAAGACTATTGTTACAAAATCTTACTTTTCATCTAAACAGTATCAGAAAACTGATTTTTCTTGCTTTGATTCAACGAGCTGTATATTGAATGGTTTCAATAATTTTTGTTTTAACCTCTCATTGATACTGGATCCTAAATTACTGTGAATATACCATAAGTGAATGTCTGTTGAACATTCTTCATGAATATTAAACGCAAAACAATTTCTATCATACGGAAGACTTCATGAATTGTTACTTAAAAGTGTCGTTTATAGATTAACTCTTAATTAATACTGATTTTGGTTGGTATTAAGTGGTGATAATTTTAATGTTTTTCCAGATAGAGAGCACACAGCATTGTAATAATTTATTGCATTTACAACTGATATATATGTGTGTGCGCAAGACTTCATCTCGGGTGATAATTCCTGGTTTATACATATTATGGGTATTCGTATGACAATAATGAATAAATTATGAGACTGGTATAAGGTTAGTCTTGTTTGTTTTACTGATATGATAAAAAAAAACTATAATTATGTTTCCAGGTATTATCTGTACGAGCTGCTGAAAGCCCTCAACTATTGTCACAGTCAGGGTATCATGCACCGAGACGTGAAGCCACACAACGTGATGATTGATCACAAAAATAGGAAACTTCGTCTAATTGATTGGGGCCTCGCAGAATTTTATCATCCGGGTCAAGAATATAATGTTCGGGTGGCCTCTAGATATTTCAAGGTACCGTAATTGCATCTTTTAGTAATGTTACATAATTCCAAGTTCACTACAGTGGAACCCCCAATTACACTACACCGTATTACGCGCTGGCTTGAAATATTCGCCACAAATCCCCCAATTGCACGGTCGCATTCCATTGACGTTACTAAGAGACGGTCGTCTGTGCCGCGCATACAGTCAAATGTTGGCTAGTGTCTGTGTATTCAACACGTGCCAGGCTATACACGCATAGCTGGGCGTCTGCCTGTGTACGGGATATGAACTAATACAAAAACTAAATATTTCGTCCATATTTTTTTTTTTGCAAAACTAAGGGAAATCTTAGTTTTGCATTTTCCGCGGAAAAAAACTAAATCCCTAATTTTGTGTGAGACTCACACCCCCAATTACACGGTCCCGACTATAGTGTAAATGGGGGTTTTACTGTGTTAGGGTGTCCACTATCAATACTTGGTGGTAAGGCATTATATTAAAAAAACACAATATTCCTTTGTATTACTTCCACTATTATGTAGTAAGATCAGGACCGGTTTGGCTCAAACCCGTCTAGACATTTATCAATAACAGTATGAATGATTGCAGTCAACCAACTATTTTATGGTAAAACACATTTTTCTGCCATAAAAATGCGCACTAGTTTGTTTTTAATGTCTTTCTAAAATAAAACACAGCACTTAAAAACATAATAAAAAGATTCTACATTATTCAATGTTTATGCAATCAAGCTTACAGTCATTTTTGAACAGCGATAAAGTGGATATTGCGCAGTCGCTAGATGTGCCTGCCATCTTTCAAACTGGTTATTAATAAAGCAGCGAACACGATATATCGAAGGGGTTTGGGAAATCGATGTTTATAATATTTAGACCTAATTGTTTTGACAACCCCAAAGAGGTTGCGTTAACAGGATGAATCAGGCGATATTCTAGTAAAACAATCGGACATTATCATCAGTTGAAACTTCTCGTCACGGTCACCGTGTTAATATCTGATATTTTTTCCGCCGAAGTTTATTACTACTTGATAATGTACGATGACTTTTATGTAGGACTGGATGTAAATCACTTTCATCGCTAGAAATTTCTGACACGTCTAATATGTTAGGATCTATTAAAGTCTTTTGTTTCTTATTACTTCTTGTGTTGAATTTATTGTTATTAGGAAATCTGTTATTCTCTTCTGTGTTTTTTGTGTGGGAATCTTGTCAAAACAAATAATTCATGTAAAAATATAGTATTTGTTCTTGTTAGTGAACCGTGTTATTTCAAAATCGTGTTAAAAAAACTGTAAAAAAAGAGTTGAAGGTGTATGAAAATATATAATTCTATATTTCCTCTTTTTTTTTAATGAATCTTCATTGTCAAAAGTTTTCTCATGGGATGAACAGTAAAATTCACAATTAAATGATTATTAAATAAAGGTTATTTTGGCTCTCGGCGGTTAAATTTGGAAAATTCCATTTACCACCTTTTGGCTTTTCGAACTCAATGTTCTTGTTAAAAAAATCTTGAAAAACAGACATGGTTTATGACAGTGACTTCTTGAATTGTTCAGGGTCCCGAGCTTTTGGTGGATTACCAAATGTACGACTATTCACTCGACATGTGGTCGCTAGGCTGCATGCTTGCATCTATGATATTCCGCAAGGAGCCTTTCTTCCACGGCCACGATAACTACGATCAATTGGTGCGCATTGCCAAAGTCCTCGGTACGGAGGAGCTTTTCGAGTATCTCGAGAAATATCACATAGAACTCGATCCCAGGTTCAATGACATTTTGGGCAGGTGTGTATGCTGGTGTTGATTTTTAGTCACTCATATCTGTGATTTATATTTATTATATGTTATCAGTTGGGAGCGATCGAATTGGAAGTTTGAAACAGCCATCAAGTGCGAAACTAAATGAGTTATTTTAACCTTTTGACCGCGGCTGGGATCCAAATCGGTTCAGATTGGGCTGCTATAGCAGTCAACCGCGGTCAACGGGTTAACTGGCATTTCTATCAATGCTTTTATTGAAATACAATGTTCATCATAATTGAATCATTGAGTTGCAAAAAGCACTCTGGAGGCTTTTTCAAGTTTTGTACCTAATGTTAAATGTATTATTTTTTTGGCATTGTATGTGTTGGCAAATGTAATATAACCATATAATGCAGATAATGTGTATCAAAACACTGAAAATTTTTTGAAACTTAGTTCTCAAACTAGTTTTTTTGCAAATGACTTCCACAACTGATAAGATGGAACTTGAAGTTCTCACCTGCTTTACTAGATAGGATTTAAGCTAAAGAGAAATATATATAACTCAATAATTGTATGTCAATTTATATTCAAAATCTTAAATTTGTTATCATAAACTGTTTGTGTTGATGGTGGGGATTACAATACTGAACAAATATATAAATTTCATATTAAATACCTATATTTCAAATATCAATACCGGCGTTACAAAAGAAGTTTAAAGAAAAAAAAAATCTGCGAACGTTTCTATACACATTGCAATCCCTAGTCGATGGAACGCACACTTCCAATTCTATTGTTCTGTTATTATATATAAAATGAGATATATAACGGTGATCCTTTTTCCATTCCGAACCTAAATGTTACATATTGTTTCGATCCCAAATGAATATATGTTTTGCCTCGGGCGTAACATCAATTCCCGAGTACTAATAATCAATACTTACAAATTATATTAAAATCTACAGATAATTTTATTATCACTTATTTACCATGCTTGCTTTTTTGCTATACCAATGTCACAAGGGTTGAAGTAAAATTTTCTATACCATATTTTGCGCAATCCTAAGTACCAAGTTTTTGTAGTTTTAAAATATATATTCTTCTTTATGAAATGATAATAATCTTTGATGTGTAAATAACATATTCAGTTGCTTTAGGATTGCGTAAAATTAGCAGGGCCATCCTTAGTCGGATGTACGTGCAGACGAATTTTTAGTGCCTGTTGAAATATTTAAAATGTTGAAATAAAATAAAGTTTCCTTGATGTCAAAGGGAGAGGCCCAGGGCGGCCACCCCGATTCGTCAAACCCTAGGGCCGGCTCTGCAAATAAGGTATAATATCACATATTCGGACCACAATTTCACTTCCAAAAGGATTCATTTCCAAAATCAGTATTCTTTTTGGTTTCTTTGTTTTCTTTTATTAGAACATAGTGAGCTATTTTTTTTGCTGATTATTGTTTCCAGTTTAAATTTGACTATGCCAAATTTGAAAAAATTTCTTTATCTTTTTTTTTAAAACTTATGTTTGCCTTAGAATAGGTGTTGTTTTTATTTAGATGTATTCGAGAAGATATTATACTATCATCATCCAAACCCATCTTTCTACATTACTTTTTATTAATGTTTTATTTGACGAAGACAATGCTAAAAAAACTATTTTATGAATAAACTTCGACTAATACTGAAGTCATTCTAAAATAAAACAGTATACATTTTCTTTAATGGGTTGACAAAATTCCAGAAGTAAAAACTAATTAATTCTCATCCCTCAGCCCCTTTCTTATCGTGACTACATGGCATGTTTCTGAAAATAACATTGGATAATATACACGTGAATTATCGAATAAGCAAGGAACAGGCCAACAAATCAAATGAAAACAATCATTTACATGTTCATTTATTATGTTGATAGGCACTCGCGCAAACGGTGGGAGCGCTTTGTGCACAGCGAGAACCAGCATCTTGTCACTCCCGAGTCGTTGGACTTCCTTGACCGTCTATTGCGGTATGACCACTACGAGCGGTACACTGCACATGAAGCTATGGAACATCCCTACTTTTGTAAGTTATCCTTTAAAATTAAATAATCTATTCTCTGCTATATCTTTTCTTCAGTAGCCGCATTAACCCTCTGAGGAGTTAGTTAACTTTTACTAAATTGGGTTTTTTTAAATTATATTTTGATTATTTGTACCATTGCTACACACACATTTTAAAAAGTATTTTTTTTTTTAATTATAAAACGCAGAGTTAAAAGCGTAAGGTAAACTAATTTATTATTACTTTTAAAACAAACTCTAGAAGTTATTACTTCAAGTTTGGACCTAGATCTTTTTCTCATCCGTGTCTATGTGACGCTCTACTGACGTCAATTCCAGGAAGGGAATAACGACCCCAAATGGAATTTTACGGTTCTATATTATATGACTACTGATTTGTTTACAAATATTAACCATTTTAATTTTTTTTTGATTATTTCCAAAAAATAGAAATATTGTGAGTGCCAAAAATCATACATAAGTTTTTTATAAAATATGCGAATGGCAATTAAAATTACACTACATAACGTTTGGAAGCACATACGCAGCGATACTTGCTAAAGGGTTTATGTGGCTTTAAATGTGAGCAATAATGCCTAGAAACATTCTTGAAGATTTTATTGATTTAAACATTAAACAATCAATTGGGGCTTAGGGCTAGTGTTCTTATGATTGCTTGCAATGATATATACATAGGGATTGGTAGCTATGCTGCTAGCACATGGTACAAGCGATGTAACCTTTCAATTCAGAAAATCCTTCCAAGTGGACAACGCAGTGCATTGATAGCCTTATTAACCAAATCACACATGTCTACGGATGCATGACGATGCATGCGTTAGATTTGCACATTCAAGTTAGAGGTGCAACAGCAATTCTGCATTAAGGTCCCAGGTCCCAGGTGGGGGGAATTTTTTTCCTGCCTCGTCCTCGACCAGACCCTTATGTTTCTAAGGCTCAAAGAATTACAGCGCACAGTATGGCGATAAAAGCTGCTATGAGAATTTGGCAGACTCGATGGGAAAATTCTTTCCAAATGTACAATGGGGAATGGACTAATTTTTGGACTGGCCAGTCAATTCGCTGCTCTTCCAGCTTGGCCGGTTAGTAAATGGTCCAACTTGTAAATGCGGTAATATGATATAGGACGCTGATCACATCCTTTGGATATGTCCAGACTTGAACAACGAACAGAAAAAATTGTACGATAAAAAATATGGTACGACTATCAGTCGGATCTGTCAGTCATGCAGACTTGGTTGCATCTAAGGCACTTAAGGAATTCACCGCGTTTTATGGAAAGAGAATGGAATCGAATTCATATAAGCTTTTATTTTTAACTTCATTATTTTATTTATCATTCTGCAATCAATTCTTGAGGAATTTTTTCCCGGGACATCCCTGGCAAAAATTTGAACACGAATAATGTTGTTTCTCTACGGAGTACACCCTGTAAGAAGAGTGTGAAGCCGTAGCAGGTGGTTGTGAGTACAACGTTGACTACCCTAGGGAATTTAAAAAAAACAATTAGCCTTTACTCACAGGCGCTTTTGCACGGTGTGCATGCTTTAAAACAAGACTGTGTATAAAAATCAAAGAGTGCATAAAAACCCATACTTTAATTTTTAGAAATTGTGTTAACGTTTTTAACAGTAATGGAATCTATCTCTCATTTTACTACGTATATGTCAAATTTAAATGGTATTTTTTTTGCATTTTAAACCATGAAAAATACCCCCCATGCGAAACGAGAACAGTGTATTAACAAAACATGAATTTTATAGCCACGATAATTCTTACATGAATGTAGACTAAATAATGAGGCTTTTCTGTATATCATCCAAAAATTGTCATTTTTGTTATTTTGACTTAATAATAAATTATGAATGTAAATATCTGTTTATGACTGAGACCTGTTTGGATGCCCGTGAGTTATTTTAAATTGTTATTGAAGTTAAAGTTAAACATGTCTTTCACTTATTCATGGTGATATAAACTTTTTTTATGTTCAAATAATAAATAATATTAATTTTGTTTCGCTCAAAAAAATTATTACTGGGAATTCAAAAAGTTACCATAATGTGCTGCAACATGCATCACTTTCTTTTGTAGAAGTTTTGTATAAGCTTACTCCTTTCTTTGTTGTAAAAAACTACTTTTAACCGAATGAAACTAAAAGTTGAAAAAGTCGTGACAATTGAGTGACCTCTGGTATATTATATATTTTTTCCGAGGTAAATTTTTTTTTTATGGTTGAAGTTATCCCACGTAAAATTTGGCATGATGTTTACTAAGATTTTGTCAAGGCTCCGAATTATCATTCGATTAAGAGAATGTTATTATGAATGACATTTTATAATATTTAACAATCCACAGTTCAGACTGGTTAAAAAGGATAGTCATTCATTGACAATGAAAATTCACTCTGTTTATCTTCTCTTTGTCAGGTGAGATAGGTGGCTTGCGATTGTTGAATTTATTTCCATTGGGTTTCGCCACACATAAAATTAATTAGTTTTTTATTACTACTATCAAAGTTTGTATCTTACCCCCCCTTCCTGCGTCCAGTAGAAAGGGACAAACCTCGACTTTTATTTTGTAATTTATAACATGAGATTTGAATCAATTTTTAGTTTATTTTTAAAAAATGTGATAGTCTGTTTGATGTTCCTTCTCAAAGAGGCTAAACATGTGTCAAAAGTTGTAGCACAAAAAGTGGAATAAAAAAGTTATCAAATTTAATTTTATATTAAAAATGAACTTCCACAAAGTTACTGCCGAATCTATCAAAGATAATATTAACAACTTATTTAAAATTGTCATTGCTAGTTTATACTTTAGTCATAGATCTAACCTACATCAGTAGTTATCATATTTGCAATATTCTCATTATTGTGACATAAGGTATTCTGTGATTTTTATTAATGATTGCTGTATTTTGATTTTAGACCCTGTAGTGAAGGACCAGGGTCGTTTGGTGACATCGTCCTCGCCCACCCCGAGTGCTATTCACGGACCAATCGCCACCGCAGAATAAGACAGTGGCAAAGTATCCCTTCTCACGACTCCTTCTCTATTGAGCGACAGCATACGACATAATCAGGCGTGTCCACACGAGCGGCTTTGGAAGCTTCATTCTTACAATTGTGTCAAGTTCACGGTTAACGCTTCTCAGTCTACCAGTGAAACTGTGACTATGATAGTATGTCA
The DNA here is from genome assembly GCA_030503985.1 of Himalopsyche tibetana. Classification (NCBI taxonomy): domain Eukaryota; kingdom Metazoa; phylum Arthropoda; class Insecta; order Trichoptera; family Rhyacophilidae; genus Himalopsyche; species Himalopsyche tibetana. Next base: position 5,119,522 of record JAPJYX010000014.1, read on the forward strand.
ATAGAGAATGAGAAGAGGCGAGTCGGAGACTAAGACGAGGGTGAAGGTGATGGTGTCCGTCACCAGGCCCGGTGGCGTGTCATGACAGATGTTAACCGATCGGGCACATTAGGAAGAGACAATATTGTTTAGAGTTATTGATTATGAAGATAACATAATATGTTTATTATATAGATTCTTAAAAGTGTTTCTGGCTAAAATTTAAAATATTAAAAAATCCCTTCAGGTCTAATGGAGTTATCGATTTTGTCGACTATCGATGACACAATTTATATGATAAATCTTTTTAGGTTCGGACGTGTTTTATACAGACGTGAAGTGTTGAACCGGCAGTAGACTAAAGACCGTTCTTTTCTTTGTACTTTTCTGAGCGATTCGGTTGTTGTTTTTGTCACATTGTTTTCAAAACGGAATTACAAATAACCTTGTTGATTTAGACATCCATACCTTTGTAGTTTCATCGATCCATTGATGCACTTTAATGTTTTGCATTTATATCTTTAGTGTTGATATTGTAATTATTTGTAATATAACAACCGTTTCAACGTATGCCTTCGTGCTGTTACGTTATAAATATATAATCCGTTAAAATTTTGTATTTATCTAGTAGGAAACTGTAGATAAACGAGGATAGCGTAAGTGCATAAATACAAAATTTTAGGATCTGCGCGAACCGGTGGTCAGAAATTATCATCTGACACATTATGGTCAGATAACGGGCTTTTAAAAAGATTTGTATATTTTGCTAACAAGTAGAGCTGAAAGTGATGTGTTAAAAAGCAAATCTGAGGTAATGTGGCATGTCAAAGGTGAAGTGTTCTCTTGTTTGTGAGCAATGCTGCTGGACAGGTTGTATTTATAAAGTTGAACAAGTCGATAAAAACTATTATCTAATAAGCCCTTCACGCCAGCGTCGGTTGTCTTGTGTGAACAGAGTCCATTCCTTCTTTCTAATGCCGTACGTAAATAAAATATGCATACCGCCTCACATCGTACAGTTAATGCTACTGTCAATTCACGCCCCCTTCATCGAATGGAAAAATCATCTCAGTCAGCCTACGCGTTAATGTTAGCGCTTGATAATGCAGGATGTGCATTTCATTGACCACTGTAAAGAATTATTTTTTCATATAAAGTGTATTCGGTAACTCGCACACCGTGTAACGCAGCCGTCATTTCATGAACTGTTAAAATGGACGAGGTAATTTTGCAATTGATCGAGTCACTGAAATATATAAATTGTTTAGTGTCATAATTATGTCAATTGTTTATTGCCGTGTGATTAATTTAGTTAGTTTTGTTTAATAATCTTTACAAATGTTAAATGAATAATCTCGAAAGTGAAAGCTAGGAATGTGACTTCAACAATATGCCTACTGACTGTTTCCATTTCACTTGTATCAATGCATTGCACAATATTGTTTGTTCCGTTCAACTTCTGATGTCTATGTAAATTCACTCATCGATATACTAGGAGAGAAAACTGAGTCAACTTAATTGACCTGCAATTTTTAGACTTACTACTGCCACTACCCTGAAATTGTACTAGCGCTAGCGACTAGCATGCAGACAGGTATGATGGATTTTTGTGTTTCACTTTACTCTTACATTCCCAGTAGTTATCGATCACAGGCAGCAGGCGTATTGTAACTCTCAAACTGGCGGTGTTTCTTTCAATTTCTGCTACATCTGATATCTATGGTACTGGGAAAGTTGCTACATTTCCGATTCCAATCATTCATTGTATGATTAACCGTTCACGTACATTTGTGCTAAACTTATTTAATCCTCGCATAATTATATTATTGTAAAGCAGCTTTCCTTCTCGACACATTTTCATTTTTTATTGAAAACTGGAAGAAAAAGCTTGTAACAACCTATAAGAACAGATCGAAAGTAAATAAACAGTTTTTCATGTACAAAATTTGTAGTTAATTTAAAACAAATATATAACAATTAAATGACCTATTTTGTTTATTAACATTAATTTATACATTATATGAGAAAATCCTGAATATCACTTCTTATGTTTTTAAGAGATTTTTTATAATGTATGGATGCCATGAACTGCGGAGGAAGCGTACTCGGATCTTCCATATCTCGAACGATCAGCCTGCAGCTGTAACACAAGAACTCTTCAATTTCAGGTCTGGTCAAGATCTGAACTTCGGATGATCTACACGTGCAATCCTTGCAGATTTTTCCATTTTGATTTGAAATAAGTGGATTTCCATCGGTACTAAGGTTTGACATTTCTCTGGAAAAGTTTGTAGCTTGAAGTGCCGAGCACGGAATCATTTGAGTATCCAGTAACGACTGAAATAAAATTACATTACTATTAGTAAAGTTATATTTTAATTTTATAAAAATATGCATTGCAGCTTATGTTGCCAATGTGTCAGTATGTTGATATTGAAAAATCACACTGATAAATTGAAAAAAAAATTCTTGGTCATTCGAGAAATGTCAATTCTCACCTCGAATTTAAATTAAAAAAAACAATCAAAATTTGATATCGACCTGGGTCTCGAACCCAAACTCACTTAATTGCTAGGACAAACATTTTACCCCTAACTGCGGAAGTAGAAAAAATTACTAATAAATATTGAAGTGCGTCGGTACCTCGCAAAGTGCACATTGACTTTCCTCCGAATCTATTCCATTCGAAGATTTATTTTCCACTTTGTCACCAATCCGAAGAACCGTAGGTATTGTGGCAGGAAAATCATTTTGTAAGTCGATTATAAACTTTTTTGTAAGCGATTGTACGCTGGCATAAGGATTGCTGTTTCCTGCTAATGGTGTTTTAGTTATGTGGACTATTTCATTGATTTTTACAAATAGATCCAGATCTTCAGAAGTGAAATCTCTCATCGGCTTCAAGATTTTAACTGTGTCGTACCTTTTATCACAGAAACCCTAAAAAAACATTACAAAAAAAATTATTGGTCAAATTTTTAAGTAAAGTTAAAATACTAGACAATATTATAAAAAACTAACATGATACTTACAATCTCCGATGATAAATTTGATCCTGCTCCCAGAGACAAGCTACTCAATAGGTTGGCTGCCAGATTCGTGGCAGTGTCTGCGACAAAAACAAATGAACAATTGAAAGCTCGAGCATACTTCACCAGCAAAGTTTTACGAATTTTCTTTAATAAATCTTGCTTGGCAGTCAAACTGGTAACCGAGTCAAATATTGCTTTTAATTTCACATCTTTCTCATTGTCAATGATTAAGTTCTGGGTGTCGACTAAATTATTGGAGCCATCTTCGGCGAGCACATCGCATATTGAACCAATTGAAATTTTTATGCCCAGCAATTCTGCCTGTGAAGTAAGGCGTGATGACTGTTCAAGTCTCTCATCTTTCGATAGATTTATGATGCCCTCTGAAAATAGAAGTTTCATTTTGATTTATTAATGAAATTTATCATTACAGTGGGACCTCAGTTTATGACTTAGTTATGAGGGTCCATCGAAAAGAATTGCAATAAAATGAACTTTTGGTATGGGGATGAATGGTGTTAGGCCAAAACTATAAAAAAAAAAATGATAGATTTAAATCTTTTAGTAACTAAGTATTGTGTGAATACACATGTGTGCAAGTACCAATACTGTAAATAGTTTTGTCAGAAGAACTTTGATGAATTAAATAAATGCCGGCTGAAGCAATAGATTTTACTGATGTTAATCAAAAGCTTCCACTGATTTTTTTATTAAGGACAATCTGATAAAGTTCATTCCGGGTGTGAAATGGACAAAATAAAAGGTGAGTATATTATAAACTAACCGTCAATATAAATAGCAACAGGTTCGAATCGTAGTCTTTTGTGATTGTCCTCTTTGAGACCATTTACAACTAAATTCATGAGTGCTGAAGACGCCGCATCTCCAGAGAAAGCAATCAAAACTTTATCTCCTTTCTTGATAAGCTTAGTCTTTCCGAGGCTAGCTCGAAATTTGTGGACCACGCCACCAAGGAAGCATTCATTGCAGTATGGATCTTTCTTTCGTAAGATTACATCGGCGCTTTGGGTTTTGCATTTTCTACAAAACAAACTTTCCCTGTAAAAAACCAAAATAAGAAAGTTACTACAATTTAATTTATATTTAGTAAATGATGATATTTTTGTAAAGACATGTATAGGTTATCTTAAAGAATAGCGTCGTGAAGCATTTGACGTTTAATCAAAATTGCCACCAACACAGAAATCGTTTGTGAATTATTTGTTTTAATTCATTATACAAATCTAAGAAGCGTTATGATCTTTGATTACTGTCAGAATAAATGAAAAAAAAATGTATATTCAATCGTACCGACTTCGCCGCGAAATCGTTAATATTGGAAGCTATGTGTAACTACTTATGCATTTTAGTTAAGATACGATTGAATATACATTTCTTTTTTTCATTTATTCTGACAGTAATCAAAGATCATAACGCTTCTTAGATTTGTATAATTAATTAAAACAAATAATTCACTAACGATTTCTGTGTTGGCGGCAATTTCGATTAAACTTCAAATGCTTCACGACGCTATTCTTTAAGATAACCCATGTATAAACTAAAATTTAATTTCATTCTACTCTAGCTAACTTCTATGTTATCGAGGGAAAAAGAGAAATTAGACTAGTTACACTCGAGCTGAATCCAAGACTCGATGTATCAAATATAGTATGAGGCAACGTTCAACAGGTTTAATATTTTAATAAATATAATGATTACTGACGTTTTTAAGAGGGGCTCTTCTTTTATCATGACCTCGATTTCGTCAAATTCATCTTCCGCCACTGAGCACATTATTATAAACTGTATCGAATACCTAGGTTATGTTAAGCTAATTTATTTGGTGAATCCGCTTTTTTCTAGGATATTATATTGTCAGATTAGAAATCGTATCGCTTTCACGAGAAATTTTCTCTTAATAATTTATTCATTTACAAATGCAATGTCTTTATTATTTATGAAATGTATTGACAGTTGATTTTGACAGCAATTTATCACGTGTACAGGGACACAGACAATAATTTATTTGTTTGTCATATTCAGAGATAATATCTAGAGTCATATTATTATAGACGCCAGAAAAATAGTTTTTTCTTAAATTAAAGCATTTTTACTAGAAAGATAAAATAATTAAATACAAAATACGTATATGCTACCAATGACTTAAGTATTTATAACGAAAACGACGTGTTGAACTGAAGTGATATTGTAAAATACTTAAGTGAACTTTCTAACTTAATTTTAAATAATGTTTGAATTTATCAAAATTCAGTATGATTTAACGTGTTTTTTTTTATTATGTATCAGATACTAAAGTATATTTGTGCGCTTTTGTGACAAAACAAAAAATTGTCATCTACCCACATTCTAAAATCTTGTAGTTGATGCTGTTTTGGAAACGTTCTTTTGGTAGCACGTCAATTTTTTGTCGGCAGCTTTGGCATATTGATTTATAAGATTAAGGTAAATTTAGTGTGTTTATCGAAACATTCGACGAAAAGTTGTGTAATTTTAGGGTTTTAGTAATCATTTATCTATTTAAAATGTAAAACTACCGTGTACGGTGACATGTTCTGTGACGTATCTATAAAATTTTACCCGGTTGGCCAAATTTGTACACCACATGGGCTATTCGTCAAATTGTGACGCTCGAAAATTATGATTCCTGCCGAGAGTTAGGTAATACTGCAAGTGACGCACAGAGTGCATTTTCATAACTGATATTTAAATTTTTCAGGATTCGGAAAAATGGCAACAGAAATGATTCTCGAAACAATTTGGACTGACAAGAGCAAGTATGATGATGCAGAGCGCCAGCACTATGAAAGCTTAGCTGAGGTAGATTTATTTTTCATTAAATATTACATCAGGAATTGTTTTTTTCCTTTGGGTACTTCTCCGGGGGTTATCTGGAACTTGATTTATCTACTAATTTTGCATGAGCATAAGGTGTACTGATGATTACTTTATCAAATGAATAAGATATGTTACACAGTATTTGTGAACTTTCCGAAGTGGCCAATGTGCAAGACAAGACAAGACCACTCCAAATATCAATGGCTTAAGTTTGGAAATGACCAATACATAATTCTCTAGCCAATAAGAATAAATCGGTTTATGATGAATTTTCTCCAATTGTCAATTGTCATGGCCACCTTCTTCCAGATGAATTTGTTTTCATTATATATTACGTCAAGGGTGCACACTTTTTTTTACATTTTTTGCGCTAGGATCTACTTTTCAAATAAAATTTGCTATAAATAACCATTGAAGGCAGTTCAGAATTTTCTATTATAATATTTTCATATGCAGACATAGCAAAATGAATGTCAATACTTGTAAAAATTTATTAATAATTCAGTCTATGAAATATTGGTTGGGTATTTTTGCTTTTTTGCTCAGTAAAGAGTTTGCAAATAAATTTGTAATGCTGTCCACACATAATACTCAATTTTGAAATACTTTGTTATTATAATATTATTGGACCATTGATTCATTAAGTATTATATTAGTCAATTACCTTAAATTTACTGTCTCTGGACCTTATCCAGTAACAATATAATAATGAAATTTTTTATCATGTCAAACTTTGATAATAATGAAAGAATAATGCAATTTTAAACGAAGCCCAATTATTGAAATATCCGATATTGAAGTTTTACCTAAAACTCTTTTATTGATAATAATGTTTACGCACAACCTTTTGTGCTTATCCTAATCTATCAAAAGTCAAATTCGCATTTTGCAAACATTATAAACGGATAGATTTTGATAAAAAAGAGTATTGTATCCCTTATTTTAATTATCGGTGATCAGATAGCGAATTAATTTCTTGTAAGTACATTTTTGACATTGTCAAAATAGTTTAGTCAGGTTTGATAATATGTATCCCTAACCTTATGTTTGTACAGTTTGATGGGAAAAATATTTATATTTGTACGTTTTTACCAAAAAATGCATTCTAAAGCCACACAGTTACTAAATTTAGTTAAATTCTTCTCAAGTTTTTATTTTTCATTACATGTCTTGTTTCCAATGCGCTTTTCAATCATGGTTTAATGTTGGGGTCATATTTTATAAGTATTTTTTTCCTTTACAAGCTGCCAAAAGAATCAAAAGGATGTAAAAAGGAAGTATGTCCCGTAATAAACCCTTCCGTTCCTAACACTCCCGCTGTGAATCAATCCAAAAAGTCAAAATCAGCTGAAATCGCTGTTGTTGTCGCTCAACAAAACGAACCCGTTGAGGTGCCAAAGATACCTACCCCTGCAATTGAACCTCGCAAAACCGAGGGAAAAGAGAAATCTTCAAAAAAAAATAAAAAAGCCCGCGAGGCGCAACGTCAGCGCGACTTGCTGAACAATTCGACGTCAAATAAAGACGTTCCTCTTTCTCCCACCAAAGAGGAGGAATTAATATTGACTCCGATCGTTAAAACCGAAACGAACGTGAAAGCGCCGAAGACCAAGGAAGCAAAAGAGAAACTCAACAAGTCAGATAAGAAGCAATCTAACAAAAAAGACAATGCGTCAAATAACACTTGTAAGAATGAGGATAAACAAGCGAAAAATGAAAATGTCGATGTTAAGATTAACGAGAAGGTACAACAGATTGTCGACGTAGTTTATTATTTTCCGTTTGATGTTGGTTTCTGTAATATAACAGATCTGATGGCTTTGCTTCAATGTTTCATTGATTGTTTTGGACATTTCAACTTCCATGATTTGAAATTCATCCCGGAAACAAAAGTTTAAATATGTTCGTCAACACGAGAAATCGTTGCAAAAAAAAATTTGTTTCAAATTATGGAAGTCTTCAGAATTTTTATATTGGTTTAGTTTCGTTTTGATTTTGGATCATTGTAATGTGCATGCGTCATATGTTGAATCGGGTTGCCGACAATATTCATTATAGATATTTGATTTCAACGTAGCCATATCACAGTTTTACTAAATAGAGTGGAACTAATTTTTTAAAATTAACAATAACTAAAGAATATTTTTTTTTCTATACTCTTGAATGAATGCTATAATAACTTTCATTTTGTTTCATTAGATGTGTATCAAAATATATGAGATAAATACGTGGTTGTTTTTAGAAAAGTAAATAGGGGGCATTCTGATTGAGATAATCAATTTTTCGACAGAACTACCCATGAATCGACTATGTTAACCCTGTGCAATCCTAAACTGCCATAGAATCGGTGCGTAATCTACACATTTAATATTATTCATAAAAACAGCACAGCAATGATTTTTCTAAGTAAGCTGCACTTGTCCTTTTGCGCACTCAAAATAAAGCATATAATATGACGGAATATAGCGCCGTGGTTGCAGTAAGTAAGGCTAAGTCAGCTGTGATTGTGTTCTAGCTGTGTTAAAATTATAAGCAGCTTTTAAATAAATTTCTTTCACTTCTGGTAAAGCTTTAAGTCGTAGAATGAGAATCAGGACGGGTTCCATGCGTCACGAGCATTATCGACTGATGAAAATATAAATCGATACAGGGTTATTTATACAAAATTAAGTAAGACCAAGAACAAATATAAAGTCCTTTCACCGAGAATTGACATTGAGTGATCAGTGAAAGTAATAAAATTTGATTGCAAGCGGTTGAATAGTCGATTCATTTTTTTGTAGTTATTAGAGTTTTTTTTTTTTACGTATATTTAGCCTTTCTTTTAAAAATTAAAAGCTGAAATATGTGATGTATATACCTGTACCGAGGAATATTCTTTTATATAGGGTGGGGCAACAAAAAATACGAGTCAGTGTTCACTAGCTAGTGAAGTTGCAAAGGCCAGACAACACATCAAAAATTCCCTGGAATGTGTAAGTACACTGAGAGAAATACTTATTTTTATTATAAAAACTGTACAATGGGTCATTGGACATTTGATTTTATTATTACAACCTTCAGGCTCCGGGAAATATCTTGGTTTCAACAATTCAGACTGTCCAAGCAGAAAAAAACACACTTACTCCATACCTAAAATCTCATAAATTTTCATAGACTGGTTGGTTTTGATTTGTTCAGATGACTAATCCTTAACATTCATAACATTGCTTCATTTAATTGTTTGGTACTAATTTGAATTGAAGGTTTAACGATGATTTCTTTAATTTCCTTCCGTGTATCTTTGATGCGGATAGAAGAATATTTAAATACTCTGTTTGTCTACTGCTCCTTTTTGCTTTTGAAATACAGGATTAAAGAACATGATTCAAAAATTTATGTATAGTTTTGTTATAAAAAAGACTCATGTGCTCATGTCATTTTATTAAAAATGTCGCTACTTTGGCGAGTAGTTTGTTATTGAATACAATTTCTACCTTTATTTAAATACAGTATTCCATGGTTGTATTTACTTCTGAATATTGAACGATGATTGTTTTTATAGATGGATAGCGTTTTAGCAAGTGTGCCAAATGTTGAGGTAGTCAACAGATTAAATAGCCTGGAATCGGCCAACTCAAAGCTTCAGTCCACCGTAGACAGTCTACAGAAGATCATTTCAGGCCTTCAGAGTGATATGGCCAAGCTGCTTGTCGGAAACGCACGACCCATGCCTGCCGTGTGCCCCATGGTATTTATCTAGTGAATCATTATTTTTCTCATTTCAATTAAACAGTTCTGATTATTTCCATTGGGTCAAAGTCCTCTTATTTCTATGAGGATTGTTTTTCAATATTTTCCTGTATTTTTTTTTTTTAATATAACACTGATTGCGATAATTAACTGATTTTTTCAAACTGAAGATTTTCCCGTATACAGTCCGTCAAGAGCAGTGTTCTGCAACTTTTTTGTTACTACAAACTCCCTACGATGTGTCCAAAGTTTCACAGACCTGTAAAATTGAACCTGTTTTGCTTGAATTATTAAACCAACACTACCTTTAACTGGATGGCTGCCGCAGACGAAATATCTCATCAAATTTTTCGTGCTCAACACAAAAGTTATCTCGTCGATACCTAATTAAATTAATAATTGCAAATTATAGCTGGCGTGTTAGGTCCAGACTTAGCCAGCATTATAACGAGACCATGATATTTAATTTTCATAGTAAGAATTCATCAGTTGCGTATGGCGCCATGTATGCCAGCGTTCGGAGAACTTTTTTTAACCATTACCCCAAAATATTCTTGCGAAAGTCGATATTACCCCCTTATTTTGAAAAGTAGACAATCAATGTAAATTTAAATTTAACATTTTTACAAAATAAAATTCTCATATTGGAACAAACAAAATTTAATTGAAAACTTACCCCCTTCGGGTTTTTAAAAATTTCCTTATTACCCCCAAAAATTTCATTTTTACCCCATTTGGGTTAATTAACCCCGGATCCCCGACTGCTGCCGTATGCGGTCAACTGCATTAATTGTAAACCGTGGCCTAAAATATATATTTGGTAATGTGTTACAGCCTTCACCCGCCAATCCCAAGGGTGCCCCTGCCAAGGCCGCTCCTCCTGCACCTTCCAAGGAAGATTCTGATGATGGAGTGGATCTCTTCGCATCAGACTCTGAGGAAGATGATGAGGCCGCAACCAAAATCAAAGAAGACAGAGTGGCCGCATACGCAGCCAAGAAATCAACAAGTATGGTTTTTTTTTTTGTAATTAAAAATAACTGATAAATTTATCTGACTTTGTCTAGATTTTGGTTTGCATTTCTGTCTTTCTCATACCTCATTACTCGGGAAAGTAACAAAGTACTGAGGTGAAAAAAGGCACATTCATCCGGATTTATTTTTCTTTTTAGTTTATGATTAGTCAGTTTGACAAAAAGATGACAATATTATTTAAATTCTTTAGTTTATTGGGATTTTAGCCTCATCGTATATAAATGTGAAAAACCACATAAAAGAACAATTAAATATTGTAATGAATTTTCAGAACCAGTCTTAATTGCCAAATCAAACATCATTCTGGATGTTAAACCGTGGGATGATGAGACTGATATGGCTATGATTGAGAAGAACGTACGCAGCTTGGGCACGGACGGTCTCCTGTGGGGAGTTTCCAAACTCGTTCCCGTAGGATACGGTATTCGTAAGCTGAGAATTGCCTGCGTCGTAGAAGACGACAAAGTCTCTATCGATTGGCTGACAGAGGAGATTGAGAAGTTCGAGGAAGTGGTAAGTAGTAAAAATTAGATACTTAATCTATTCTTATTTTTTATGAAAATTTATCAAGTTTATCATAAAGTGTTTTATTTTTTGAATAAATTTGTAAGCTAATAATTTCTAATATTTTTTTTTAAATTCCCTAGGGTACTCAACGTTGTACCCACCACCACCCGCTACGGCTTCACACTCTTTTTATAGGGTGTATTCCGTAGCGTAACAACGTAAGTCGTGTTCAAAATTTTGCCAGAAATGTCCCGAGAAGAAATTCTTCAAGACTTGGTTGCATGCACTACAGTGTGCAGAAAATATATATTATTAAACCGTGGTATTTTTGGGGTTTGTTTTCGTGATAAAATCAGATTTTTTAGGAACAGCGATCTTTGAGAGACGTTGGAAATAGCTGAACTACGTGACGCTGGTGCTATCAAATAACCTATTTTCCAACCATTCTATATAGGCTTTTGACTCACTCGGCTAAAATAATATCAGAGAAATCAAAGTGATTGTGGAGAGAATCTCGGATACACTGTATGCAGTGAATATGATCAATAAGAAATTTTGAATAATGGCTGCATACTATCTATCAACTAAAGAGATTATTTTTGCTATGCTATGTTAGAGTAATGTAATCACATGGGAATAAACTCACCATAATTTTTTTTTTCAGGTTCAAAGTGTCGACATCCACGCCTTCAACAAAGTGTAAATACAATCCAGAAAGAGACATTCTAGAGGTGTGAGAGGAGAGATGAGAGATGCCTGTGTTTTATTGAATCATTTCATACGATCCATTTCTGTTCCGTTCAATGTTCAGTCAATACTATCTGTCATTGAGATATTTTATCAAATCCTTATAACAGAGTGTGCTAGGCAATTAGGTTGTGTAACATTCAATGTGGAATGAAATTCGTGGTCGATTTCTCCATTTATAATAAATATTAGATGTCCATTTTATTAAATTACTGTAATGTTTTTAGAGTTCTCAGTCTTGTAATTTATATTTCGACCAATGATGTGTTGATAAATTAGACGTTTTTATGGATTGTTCCATAATGTTAATATTTTTAAATAATAAGCGAAATTCATTTTTATTTTTTGAAACATTTTTTTTTTATCAATGTATGTCTTTTGAGATTGAGGTTTTCTTTTTAATTCCTGTACACGACTTATTAGTAAATTGATCTCGCGACTTCTAATAAACTTTTGTAATTGTTTGAATGTTCATTCCTGATTGTTCGTAAGTCTTGCGTGCTGTATAATAAATTAATAATCTTTGAAATAAATTCATTGAAAACAATTTGAATTTCATTTTTAACCCCAGATAACACGAACCGATATTGAATTACTAGCTCGTAAATTGGTTGTGCAAACCTGCCAGCACAGCAACTGAAGAGAAAGATTGATCACAACGCAGCAGACTCGGTAGTTTGTCTTAAAATTTATAAAGGGATTCACTCATCGGTAACCGTCTGCAATGATCCATATTCGAGACCCCACATTTTCGAGTGGTGAGGTAGAAAGAAAAATGGTGAGTAAATTATGGGCATTAAGTCGTTAAAAAAACTGGCAATGACCCAGGGATTGAATCAAACTCTGATGTCGACCGATACTATTACGATTACACCTGTAATCCAAAAAGTATGAGTAGATCCATTTCTATATATTCCTGCCATCATTGCATACACCATTAATTTTGTGCCAGAAGTAATGTATCCAGTGTAAATAACATATTTATTCTTTTACATAGATTTTATTACTTCACAGTTATTTTCAACCTCGTCTGTCATTTTTCACATTTGAAAAAATTTAATTTTAATTTAAATTATATTTGACAATAAATAAATTACACATAAATATAATAGTATTGATATTTAAGCATATATCTGAGAGTCAAGAAAAAAGTGGATACTAATAACGTATTCACAATAGATTGTGTTGGTTTTATTATATAAATTAGCAAAAATTAACTTATATTTATCCATTTTAGAATTCGATCATTTTCTACATAAAAATAATTAAAGTAGATAACTTTTAGCTAAGTATGACAAACTTTCTTTATTGTTTTGGTTTTGACTGCCACATTCACAATCATATTTATAATTCAATATGATAATTAATAAAATAAAATTTAAATAATCAATAAATGTTAAATTAAATAAATAGTTAAAACCGTATACTGTTGTTTCTATAAATAACAGGGTACATGATGAATTTGACTTCGGTCGCCATACATGAAAATTTGAATAACGTGTACAGCTTCATCACTCGCTACGAGGAGACAGTGTACATTATCCAAGTATTTGATCATGTTGACTGTGACCACCTCCATTGTATTGGCTGGCATATTTAAGGAGTATAAATATTTAAAACCTTGGTATCCTTGATAAGAGTATATCTTGATTGAATTGAAGTTTTCGATGAATGCCATCAGAGTTTGATAATTATTCAATTGGACAACAGTCAAAGATGTCGGCTTGTAGCAAGTTATTTTTTGGAATATTTTGTCTTCCAAGAAGTCTTCGTAAATCTGAAAAAAGAGGTAACACATTATTAATACCACATTGTCATAAATTGGATGTCTGAGTTTTTGTTTCTTCTATCGAGAGTTTCTAGATTTCAGGTGTTCATATATGAGGATTTTATCCTAGAAAAGCAATTTTTTTATTTTAAATCTGCGGGTACTCTATCTTAATGTACAATTTGAATCTTTCAAATTATGTACATTCACACAAGTTTTGTCACTAACAACTCGGGTTTCGCTTTTCGGCATCCACTGGCGTTCAAGTGCATGGATGAACTTGAACTGACGTTTAGTAAATAAATGCATCACTAAGTAAAAAGCTATTGATGGCGACATGGATTAACTTTACTAATGAATTGATTTTAATGACGTTCAATTAGCTTGGGGAAATATATACTTAGCAAATAGTCTTTGTAGGTTTTTGAAATTAATTTGATTATTGTTAAAATGTTATAACATGGGAATGCCTACAGATGTAAACGGTGAGTAATATACATGATATTAATCCAGATAATAAATAAATTCGTAAGTTACAAAATTTGAACATTTCAATTTTAATCTTAAACTTCCATCCACGCAAGTTCAGTCGAAATTTAAATTATAGAAATAAATCAATAAATAAATAAATATAGACTTTTGATATGAAAAAATTAAAACTATTTCAATATTTTATTATAAAGCCGTCCCGAGAAGAAAAGTTTTACCGTAATAGCTCCATCAGTTGAGTTATTAGAATCTTCTTTAGACCAAACAAATGCGGTAAGTCTTTTATTAATTCCCACTTTAAAGTTTAGTATCTCATCGGCCAATGCAAAGTGATCATTATTGACTGTTGTGAGTTTTATATCGTTGTTTATTCCGGTGACCATTCCATTATATTGCGGCAGTTCTGTCAGTTTTCGACCGTTTGTGAGAATGATACCGTTGGCCGATTTGAACGGTAGTATCGCAAAAACGTTTCCTTGGACGGGCCAAACGCCTCTTTCGACTGAATCTGTTGTCCCTAGTTTTCGGAGTAGTTCATATTTATGTATAATATTATCTTCAATGCTGTAGTAAGTGCCTTGTTCTCCCAGTGGCGTCAGAATGTAGTCAGCTGGCGGTAAATTGTTGATATGCTGTAATTACATAAAATAAAAGTTATGAATTTGGCGCTAACTTGATATTTTTTTTTTGAAAACTAGGGAGGGTTTAATAAATATAATGGCAGAAAGCCACTCTTACTTGTGTCAAAATTTCCAAGGGAAACTATTTAAATGTAAATTGGCACATTACATACGGATTTAATAAATTAATTTTTATATTGCGGTGTAACCTAATTTTTAAGTGATACACCCAAAATAAAATAAACAAAAGATTTTTCTTTGTTGATTGTTGTCGATTGTTATGTTTTTTTTATTCTATCCCTAATATCAATTTCAATTATATACCTGTAAGGTGATGCCATCGAAGCTCCATAGGTCTACTCCTCCAAATTTGCAATTACATTCGAGACCACTTAGGCTAATAAGATAAGTGTGCGGCCCCTGTTTTGTTGTATACCATTTATTCACGCAGCCTGTATGCATTTTTATAATGTTTGCAAAAGCTCCCGATTCTGTATTCCACATCCAAATATCGCTTTCGCAGAATCCTTTTTTACTCATCAGAATAAAATTCAAGCCCACATGCGTAAATTGATGCATAATTATATCTTGCATACTTGATATTGTTTGAATCTCCTCCAAGTATTTGAATAAGTAAACCTGTTTATTTGATACGTCTGAAATATGATTGAGCTCATTGCAAAGTGTTTTATACTGCGATATCAAGTCCAATTCACTCTGTTTTCCCTTCACATCATTGTCTTCCAAAAATTTGTTGATTTCATGAACATCTATTCCATTTATTACTCCTCTTCCTTGAATATCTTCTTTAAAGTAAAGATCACCGAGAATATTCCAATTTCCATTTATGTCACTGCTACCAAAATTGTTTGTGAAAACTGCATTTTTCAACCACAAGTTGAAATCTATATCACATATTGTCCCAGAAACGTTGAGGTTACCGTCGAAATATGTTTCTTCCTCAAAATTGTATATTCCAAATAAGTTTTGATCGGAATCCAACATCACAATATTGTTTAAAGGCTTTGTATTCACTCGATCAATGTAAGCATCGTTTGTTACATAAACTTTGGAGTGAAAATGTATCGGTGACATTATTGTTTGATCTCCATCAGCCTTAAATAAAAACACAATCTATTATATTATGTATTACATTTGAAAACATGAATATGTTAACACGGTAATGAAACCCATTTGGATTCACATCCATTACATTGATACAACTTGAAGATGCTTGTAGGCTGATTTGGTTGGTCACCAGCAGTGGCGGATCCAGAAATTGCCCAGGGGGGGTCCATTTAATTTGAAAATAAACATGATACATAAATGATACATTAAAAAATAGATGAAAGCCTTTTTTTATGAGATTTTTTTTGCACAATTTTAAATTTACGCGTTTTTTTTGGACAGCACCGTAAAAAAATATTTTTTGCACCAATTTGAAGAACAAATTTTGTTTTTTCATACATTTTGTAACTTACGAATTTATTTATTATCTGGATTAATATCATGTATATTACTCACCGTTTACATCTGTAGGCATTCCCATGTTATAACATTTTAACAATAATCAAATTAATTTCAAAAACCTACAAAGACTATTTGCTAAGTATATATTTCCCCAAGCTAATTGAACGTCATTAAAATCAATTCTTTTGTTACGCGATATTTTGATTTTTGGAACCGTTTTATCAAATTATATGAAAGTGAGGTTTTTTACGCGCCACTTTCTGGAACCAATGTATGGCGTAAAAAAAGATTGGTTGTATATAAAAATAGTCAAAAATAATTAAGTAAGTATGTATTCTATAAGACATAGTAAACTAAACAATTAAAGAGCCCATGTCAAAAGTTTTATCCACCAATGGCTACCAGTATAAATTACTACATTAAAACCATCATCAACATCTATTTATTATCTCGGCTATTAAAATCATGCTTTGTGATGAGTTTAAATAGATTTATAAGATTGCCATTGTGTGATTATTATACACTTGAGCAGTCTATATTTATATGGTAAGTCCTTTTGAATATTATCAATTAACTTCTTTTTTCACAGCTGAATAATAATGCTTAATAATGTTTATGACAAAATTTTCTTTGAAGCTCTGCTTTATGAAACATAGTTTCATAGCCTATGACAGCTGACCTTGATTCCAGAAATTAAAGGCTCTAGGGATGGAGAGAAATGATTATAATGAGATGAAAATGGATGGTACACCATTAGCTCAATGCTTAAGTTTTCAATAAGAAAATTATGATGAAAATACCACTGATTTTTTTATTGTAATAATTTTCAATGAATTCGAAAAACCACAAGAAATCTATATCTCAGAAATGATTTGCAGCTGGTTACTTCAAAAATCACGTATGGTGGCTAATGATAATAAAATAAATAACTAATTCTTACCATCAAACAATTGTCAAATTCTTCATCAAGTTTCACCAAATTAACGAGTCCTCCTACATGCAAATCATTGTCCAATTCTACTTTATCGAATTTCATAACTTTTTCGATACTGTGATCTGAGTTGAGAGGCATCAGGTCACTCATTGCGACATCATTTATATATTTGACATTTATGTCTCCTTTGATTGTAAGTTTGTTGAAATGTTTGACTCCTGTGGAAATATAAGAATAAATTTAACACCCCATAATTTTTGTGATTAAGATTAAGATGTAATGAAATAATTTTGTATGGCGCAAATTTAAAATATTTTATTTAGAAGTAAAAAATCAAACGACTATAAGAAAGATGATCACTGAATTTTCAGTGGTATGTGAAAGACTATTTAAGTTTTCTGTACCGTTTAGCTGTTGCGCTCTGTTGAGGTAGACTGCATTATTTTTCCATTCTTCCATATCACAGTTCTGGATGTTTTGACAATTTAGATTTCCATGAATTTTTAATTCGCCTTCCACAGTGAGGGGTGACTTAAAAATGACAGAGCTGTTGACGATTGCATTCTCATTTATAAAGACTGTATTTTCTTCCAGCGTCTTTAAATGCATGCCATTATAAGTATCGGAAATATCTAGATTCTTTTTCATTGTGACTGGATTTTTAAAAGTGACGTGATTTTCAAATTGGTTGTCTTCATATATATTCACAGCGGAATTTATAATCAATTCAGGATTGTAATGATTGTTTACGAGTCCATTGACAATTAGACTATCAATCTGGCAGTCATTTTCAAAATAGAAACTGCCATTGAAAAAATATTCGTTGTTGTCTAAATATTTGAATTTTTCCAAAATGCCTTTCAATGAGATGTTGTTGATACTTTTAACATCAATGTTTTTATTAATGATGACATCGCCCTTGATGTAGACGTCCCCATCTATTATTTGATCATCGTAAACTGTCATCAAATTCGAAGCTTTGATATCATTAATATATTCAGAGGTAATATTTTCATTTATCAGACCTTTGATATAAGTCTTCTTGCCGGTCACGACAATGTTTTCATCTGTCTTTTGAATAATGTCATACATGTGATTTTCAAAATTCTTCTGAAACGCGTTTCCGGTTAGCTTAAGATGTTTCGTGAAGATTCTGTCGACGAATTTAATCTTTCTCGTTATGTTGTTCTCTTCTTTAAGCCACACAGCGTCTTCGGCCATTTGACGGATATCTATACTGTTTATTTTAGATACGTCTAGTTTATCACTCGCGTGCAATGTTCCAATATTTACATTTCCAGCTTTGATTTCCTCTTTCATATTGTCCACCTGTTGTATAAAATTGTTGATTTGGTCTTTGTGCATATCATTAAAAAAATTAAAGTCCAAATTATTCATTTTACTGCTTAAAATCGTATAAGGCGCAGTCACTTCACGATCTTCGGATTTACTCAATCTGATGCCGTTGAATTCATTCAAATCTACACCGGAAATATGTTTTTTCGTAAGCAGATTTCCTTCTACAATTAGATGATCGACATGGACTTTAGAAAATTCTGGAGAATCGAGAACAATATTTTCATCATCGATGAAAACAGCTTCGGATGGAACTCTCCAGTCGTTGCACATTTCTGTTACCGTTAAACTATTTGCGTCAACATTAAACAAAGATCTTTCGGTTGCATTACTTTCATCTTGTTCATTTAAGTTATTTGCATCATCAAAAGTTAAGTCTGCCATTATCGTCTGATCGGTAGAAAGCCGAACAATATTTTGTTCCAGCTCTCTTATGTTCACTCCGTCAAACATACCGCCAACTGTGAGGGTTTCAAAACGTAGGTCTCCATTCAAAACATCACTGTCGATGATTTGATCGGTGTCAGTGGTCATAAATTCTTTTAACCTTCTGTTGTTTATAAACCCTGACTGAACATTGAGGCCTTTCTCTACGGATATATGTCCATTAAATGTTTTTAAAGAGTCTATAGATAAAGCTTCATTTGTTTTTAAAATTATATCACCGACTATGCTATCCCAATCGGATCCATTGATTCTGTTTTGAACATTTACATTTCCATTTACTTGCAGTGATCTAAATATTACATTCGATTTGATATTGTTACTTTCGGTTAGCTTCGGGTTGGATAGAAAAGCATCAAATTCTTCTCCCGTTATGTCTCCATTGACCTGAAAACAAAATGTTATCTTTTCGCACCAGATATTCAAAATGAAAATATTACGTCATGATGTTTCTCCACAAAGTTTCTGAATCTCGGAATTGATAAAGTGGGTGGGTATTGAAATGCTTATGATATAATATAATGTCTTATATAATTTTTCTTAGTTATTTGCTTATCACTCAGTTGCTCAACATTTTTTTTTTTAATAGAGTATAGATAGAAGGAAAGGACTTAAGAGAGGAGTAGTGGTTAGATAATTGCTATCGATATACCTCATTTTAGGATAGGGATGGTGGCAGGGAATTTTATATATTTCACAGACATTCATGCCTTCCACAGTAATCCATAAATCAATTTATGAAATTTATATAATTGACTTTATTGAATTTTATCATGTGTAACATCATATGAGGGAATATAAAACAAATACTTGAATTATTATGCCTACATTGATTCCTTCTGTGACTGTCAAATCAATAAATGTAAAGTTGTCAAGATTTTGTGGCGAGTTTAGCGTGACGATTCTTTCAGGATCAATATCACTGACAGTCTCTTCGCAGTCTACCACAGTCGCTTCTAAGTCAGCAGTGAAGATCTTGGGTGCAGAAATCCTTATTGCTGAGCTTTCGTTCATCCTCACATAATTAGTTGGGAAAGTGATATCATTTAGAGTTTCTACATTGAGTCCGTCGTCTGCTGTCACACTCTGAAATGAAAAAAAAAATTTTTGACAGAAATTAATTAGAAGTTGTGAAATATTATGCTTTTTTATTTTTGCAAATATTGCAATGTGAAAGTATACCTATTTATTAGTTACCTATGCTAAATTTACAGCGATTACTTTCATTTGAGCAAAAGAATCAAATCCAATAAATGACAAACATTAAACATTAATGGATGGATAAAAGCACATAACTAAAATAAGCTGTTTTTGTTTTGATTACATATTTTTATAAAAGTTATGTTATTTTTTTGTAATGCAATATATTTGACTATTTATCTAGTAAGATATATAAATGTCTCTGATAAAATATTTAGTATTACAATCAAATCATATATTGGCAAGAACATAATTCTTCATGACTCGATTTAAGGAATGAGCGTCATCAAGATTGAGAGCATACCGTAAAACAATTTATATTGTTACTTATTATTTATAAAAAAGAGAATTTATAAAAGTTTTAATTCATACAATATTCAACTTCACTTACTCTGGTGATACGTAATTTATCAAGAACAATATTTTCATTTTTCAATACAATCCGATCGATGTAATCAGCCCACGGTCGGCCATTAATTGATGTAAAAAATAGTCCCTTTCCCACAGATAATGAACGTAAATTCATTTCTTCCTGCGATTCAATTTCTGGATTGAATTCACTGTTCGGATTGTCTGCTATAGTCTTCTTTAGACCTTTAGCGGTAAAATCAAATCCGTTGACGGTATCTTCAGCGATCAGAGAATTCATGACTTTTATGCTGTCAAAAATGAGAGGTTTTTCAGATGGGATGTCTCGTTTTATTTTATTATTTGACGTAAAAACGTCTTCCTTTAGATTTATATCATTGACAGTGCCGAATTCTCCAACGTGTATATCTTTGAGAATATTTAGACGGTTAGGCATTACCAAATCACTTTCGATAATGATAGGCTTAAATTTGTGAGCCGTCGGACCCAAAATCTCTATTCCATTAATCATAGAAACATCGACATTATCAGTTTTTAAATTCTTTAATGTTTTTCTTCCTTTTATAACAAGTTTTCTATCTTTAGTTATTTTGACAGTATCCTTGAGAGCGTGGTCTACTTTTACACCGTTCAATGATTCAAACTCAGCATTTTTTATTTGAACTTTTCCTCTAACGGATATACCTCCTTTTATGACAATATCTTCCATTGAGTTTGAGATATCTTCATTTTTCATAACAGCATTTTTTAATTTATGGATCATAGTTTTCATACGTTTGTGATTGTTATTTATTTGTTCGAATAGCCGTGATATATCTATATCCAGGTCAACATTCTTCAAATCCTGTCCACCCAAATTGATGTAACTGTTCTCAGATAGAAAGTCTCTTAAGTTTCCATCAATGTGAATTGTGGGCGCGTTTAATTCCTTTATTTGCCAATTATCTGCCAACAAGTGTTTTCATTCAATAGATTAAAACTTTTAACAAATTTTTTTAAAGAATCAAGCTTTACAATGTTTTCAACATTATAGATAAGTGTAATTTAAAATTTCGACTAAAGGTGCTTGATGGAAATTTAATAATAATTTAGAATTATTTTCATTTTGATTTTGTACACTTCCATAAAATTCTTGGTCGAATGTCGAAGTATGAATTACATATATTCATTGGGAAAAAGTCACAAAATTGTCATGTTAAGAAAAGGCAGTAAATTAAAGAAAGATCTGTATAAATCTATTCACTCATTTAAAGGTTAAATTAGTACAGTAATCATCTCTCAATTATATTATTTTAAGGTGAGGCAGAGTTTGCTTGGCGAAAAGTTAATGATAAAAACAATATAAAATTGAAAACATTGTTATGTATTTCACTGTCTATTAAAAAATTGCGACACGTGTTTCGCCTCTTTGAGAGGCAGTTAAAGTTATTTATTATTAATAAATTAAACATTAATTCTAGTTTTATAAATTACAAAATGGAGGTTGGAGTTTTTACTTTCTAATATAATATTAAAATATCATCTATTAAAGTAGACTGTCGGCATGTGATTGATCAAGTTAAGTAAATCATTTTGTGGTCCTTAAATTACATGACAAACAAATTGAATTAGCTGCCTCGAGCGATCCACTTACACAAACGACACTGAGCTTGTGGTAAATGTTTTGATAAATAAAAACGTATTTTGGTACGGCGACAATTTGTTACAATGAATAGACATGCATTTGGAATGTTCCAGTTCCGATGTATAAAAATCCAATCAAGACTAATACTCTTAGCACTTGATTCAATTTCTTACAAGGTCTTTAAATGAAAATGAGAACTTATCTGACAAACTAAGTCTTTTCTATATTAAATTTATTACCTGCCACAACAGAATCCTGATCATGGTGGACTGCATGTTGAATAATCTTCTCAGCTTCTTCTATAACACTCAACTGAGCTATAAATCTATCTTGTAATGTTTTCTGTACAGAAAGAATATTTTCTACCTCCTGGTTCACAGGGTCAGGTACAGGGATTAGTTCAGTTTTAATTTCAAACATGATCGGAGTATACTCTTCACTGGCCGTTATCACGCTGACCTTACCATCGACTGATCGAAAAACTGCAGCACCTTTGAGACCCTTTTCTCCTTCTGCATCAAGAATGCAAGCAAACCCAAACATCTCTTCATCGTGAGATTTGCACGGTGAATGTTCGAGAAGGACAAACATTTCTCCATTCCATTGAAGAGCTTCAAGGATGCTACTGGAGTGTGTGTAGTGGTCTAGTTTATGTTGAAACAGTACTATCGCATCATTCCTGTACAAGAAAATCAATATATCATATTGTATTACTGTGTAACGTATAATGGTGTAACCTTCACATACATATGCTTATTATAAAAAATGCTTGTATTGTGTGTTTCAATTTTAAGAACACAAGTATGAAATATATTGGAAAGAAACTAATATAAACGAATTACTTGACATTTATTTGAAATAATATGAGTTGAGATATACCTATGTTTGTTATAACCGGAAAATAAAATACAAGAATAGTGTGATAAGGTATTTGAATTAAGTCTTAATGATTCATTGAACTATGTTTTTTCGTGAAAAGAATAAATTAGTTAATCCTAGTGACAGTATATTTTGTGAAAGATGACAGTTTGACAAAAAATGATAAGAAGTCAGTTTAATAATATTACGATGAATTCAATAAATTGTCTTCATTAAATGAATTAATATGAATTTCTGTTCAAAGGCACGTATTTATGTGATGTCTTGAATTCCCCCCTCTCACCCATCCTATCCTATGAACGGGGCGTATCGAGAGCGATTAGCTTACCACTAATCCTGTCTTAGCCCTATCCTTCTATCCCTACTCTCTATGGAAAAAGAGAGGTTGAGCAACTGAGTAACAAGCAGTTCTCGTAAAAAAACTTCTGTTGAGATAAACTCCATTAGGAGTCCATATGCTCCACATTGGGAGCGGAAATGGTTTAAAACATTTTTTTTTGAAATAAAAAATATCTACGATTCTATAATTTGACTTTTCAAACTTAAAAGAGAAAGATGTTGATGGGAAAACCTGAAATATCCTAAAGAGATTGGCAACCATAATTCTACGTGGTCCAAACGGTAGTTGTGAAGAGTTTTTTCAATGAATTTGTCTCCCATAATTTGATAAATAGCAGACTGCTCCCCACCAATTGCGAGAAAGCTATTCGAACCAGCAGTAAATGCTGATATTCCAACAACTTCCGGACTGGTAAAATTCTGGAGATGACAAAGAACATTGATTTATATTCAGGATACGATTTTATCAAATATAAATTGTTGGTTCTTTTATAAGTTTATGTATACCCAGATAATCGAGAAAATATTGTTCATTAAAAGTGTTTTAATTATCTATAATTATTACTACTTACTTTGAAACATTCATATTTTTTGCTTTCCAGGTTGTATTTGTACACCGAAACTGTCTTTGTATCACTTAAAGGGACTGCGATAAATTTACCATTATTTATAACTGTAGGCTTCCCATGTCCAGTGAGTTTTTGTTCAAACCACCAATTCTCCCATAAATTCATTCCATAAATAGCTGAAACGTATTACAAACAAAACCTTAAATATGATTAACTTCCCACCAAAATAAAAAAATAAACAGCAAACATTATTTCAAAATCATTACGCTTGTTGCATTAAGCCAGGTTGGGTTGGGTGAACGACGGCCTGATGCGTATTTTTGGTCGGCCCATCTGCCTCGTTTAATTGTAGGCTACTACATGATCACATACATTTTATGTTGAAATTTCCCCTTCATGATTCTTATTAATGTATATTTAATAAAAGTATTTTACTTTGAACGCGTTGTTCATTTTGAATACTTAATGTAGTCCTTCACAACTATCAGGGATTGTTCATATAAATATGATGTCTCACCCTAAGTTGGGAGGGGCTATACAGTGTAATGATTTGCGATGACGAAATTAGGTTTTTAATCAATCCTTATAATGTACAGAATCATCTAAATAAAAAAATCTTCCCCCATATATTAAAAAAAAATGGTGTCTAACTTTTGAGATTAATATTAGTAAAATAATCAAATCTTCTAAGCAGTGGGGCATATTCTGTGAAAAAAAAAATATATATTCTGGCTATAGTGTATAATGGTGCATACTTACACACACATCTTTCATAATTGTCACCATGTTCACTAGTAACTGCCAGCTTCCATTTTTTATCGTACATGAAAATGTTCAAATGAATAATAGGATCATTCATTTTCCATGACCAAAGTTGTTCCAGCTGATTATCACCTAAATACGAAATAAGAACATTTATTATGATTTTCTAGCAAACAAAACATGTTTTACCAATATTTACAGCATTAATAATGATTCAATAATCTGACCTCGTAACTGGTGCCAATTTATAGTCATTTCATGAACAGTTAATAGGCAGGTCTCCATTGCTCTTTCTAACTTATTCCACCATTCAAATATGGCCATTGTCGTCACATGTTCATTGTATTCTGTAAATTATAACATTTCATCAAAAACTTTCGTAATCTACATACGGTGAACCGATATCTTCTACAGAAATTAATTATCTCACCGTGATTATCAATATGAACCCCATCTGAGTGGGAAGTGAGTAGAGTCAAGCCATGAGGACCCAGTCCAACGCCATGAATTCCAGCGCTCACCCATTCTACGATTTGCTTATCCACATTGAATGATTTTTCAGCAACGACTTCAATGATACGTAACTCTAGAAAATAAAATAGATACATATGTGAATAAATATCAAGAAAAAAATTATTTTATTACAAGAATTGGAAAAAAACTAATGATTAAATTACCTTCTCTGTTATATGCTCCTGTATTAAATGTATACGAATGCCATATTGGTCTCTGGAGATTTTTGATATTGAAATAGTCTAATTCTCGTACAATATCATCCGTGGATGGACATTTTAGATTTATGTTTTCATCAAAGTCCACATTGTCTTCATTTACTTCTGGATGAATAGCATTTGGAAAAGTTTCATGATGTGAATCTTCATTGAAATTATTGGGTGTTGTAAATTTATTCTTATCTAATTGTATAGGTATAACAGTGCTATTTTCTTTGTGTTCATGTAATATTACTTTGGTCTGTTCCGTTGCGTTATCAACAATCAAACTCTTCTCTGTGGTTACGGTAATATTTTTAGTTTCGTTTAACACTTCCTTAGATTTGACTGGCCTTAAAGTGGTTGATAGTTTTTCAGGTTGCGTTTTGTTTATACTTTTATCTTTATTAATTACTATTCGTAGATTGGGATAGTATTCTTCGTTCGATATGATTTCATCGTCTTCATAATTGTATTCTTCTATTAAATAATCATCATCGAAATCTGCTTGCCTTACTTTTTTAGTATTTTGAATCGTTTTGAAATTCATCAGGGATGGTATTGAATTTTCTGTATTATTATGATTATTTATTTCATTAAGGTTATGAAAATCTTCATTTTGTTTAAATTGCTTATCACTTGTATCATTAGTTGAATCACCCGATGTATGATTCATTTCATTGTCACAATCGTAATCATGAATAATCTCAAGAGGAGCAGCTTCCGAATTGAGATCAGAATCTTGTTGTCCTGCTTCTGTTTCACTACTATTAGGATTTCGTTCTCCTGAGTTTGTTGAGTTTGTACTTGATGTACTGTTGTTAACCGAACTATTGTATGATCTGTTATCCGAATGCCTGGTGTAATTAGATCCTAGTAATAATGACGCCTCGGTTAAGTCAGATACGTTTTGAGATTCAAACGTAGTCCAATCCTCAACATTGCTCAAGGATATTTCTGAATCTTCAGACATTGATGAAAGAGATGCAGTATCCAATTGTAAATTAGTCAAAGACATATTAGAAGACTCAGTATTTGACAAAAATTGCCTTGATGTGCTGGCATTTGAAAAATTTTGCAAGCTTATGTAATCGAACGATCGATTCCCACGATTCGCAGGCGATAGTAAATTGATAACGACGTCATCATCGTCGCTTTCCATTGAAGTATCGTCATCGTCTATCTCAAAGATCATATATGATGGATCACTATCGGAATCTTCACTTATTGCCTCAAGCCTTGACGAGGATGGATTATTGTTGGGTTTTTCAGGAATCTGAAAATATTAGTAATTCAAAAACGTTAAATATGTTTTTTCAAAAACTAAAGCAAAATGGAAAAAATAATTAGATAATTTGTAGTAACTAAAGCATTATAAATCTTCACAAGTCTTTCCGGTGACTCATATTTCAGCCGTGTATCTCATCAGTGGCTTTCCATGATGGTGGAATCCATCCAGTTAGAAAATGAGACAGTCGAGATTAACCACCAGAACGCCAGCGTCTCATCAGTGAGTCACGATGTTTTGTCGTTGAAAGTAAAAAAAATTTCAACATGTATAAATTATTGTGCTAGTGGCATCTATTTTTAAGCCCAATGACGTTTCACGTCTCACGTCTCATGTGACATTGATATATCTTAATTGTTTGGTATTATTTAAAAATAAATTCAACTGATTTCACTAAGGCTGCATATTAAACAATATTTTATACGAGAATTATATTTGTCACATGATATATCATATATATAAATCGATCTAAATGACGAAGCTTCGATCGGTGTAAATATTATTGACTAAAAGTAAAATAATATAAAATTAAATTTAGAAAAATATTCATTGTGTGTTGTGACAACCCTGAACAAGAAATGGACTAAACCCCATAAATGATCCCGCAGCACAGCATGTGTGTTATACATACATTTGCCAGGACACACAAGAATATCTTAAGACTATAAATTATGTAATTCAAACCACTTTTTATGCAATTTCTAGTGTTTCTAAAATCGCTGGCAATTCAGTGGTTAAGGTTCTCTTGAAGAATTCGCAGTACATGTTCATGAGAGGTTCATTGTCGTTTTACTATTTATTTTAGGCGTAGTAAAGGCCTAATTGACCTGCTCTCTTACATCCATCCTCCAAACAAAGTCAAACCACCGTAAACCATTAGAATTCACTGCAAGCATCTGATTTCAAAGCACAATAAATATATGGTTTCACTGTGTTTTCACAAGGTACTACGACTCAATAATGTGCATATGTAAAACAGCATTTGCCAATCCTTCTTCTTCTTTGACTATATTTGTTCCCTACTTGATGCATATGGCCACCACATGGTTCCTCCATGATTCTCTGTATTCCGGCAATTGGTTTGCTTTCTCCCATGACATGCCAGCCATTACGTCATATAGCCTGCAGAGAAATCTGAGATTATTTTAATTTAAAATCTTACCACCAGAAAAAAATCCTAGACATGGTAATATGTGGATAATAGATCCGTTTTGACCGAAAATTCAAGATACTATACTATATTAATCCTTATCAAGACCTCACTTTTGGCTTTCTATAAAAAGTGAATACTTTTGCCTAGTGAAGAGGCGATGGAAATTCTAATTCAGTTCTCCACAATATATTTATGCGAAAAGGTCTTTTCATCCGTCACAGCAATCAAAACACTCTATCGATTTCGGCTTGAAATACATTCAGTAATCCGTCTTGCAGTTATATCATTGGAGACAAATATACATTTTATCATTTCAAATATCCGGGAACGTAAATCAAAATAAAAATTAATAAATCTTTTATAATTTAATTGTAATTAATAGTTCTATTTTATGAACTAGGTGCATTCTTAGACGCATTTGATCACTTTTATTTCCATATGTTATATAATATTTAACACAAAAGTCCAGTTAGTGGTCCGCTGGATTAAAATTGTGAATTTAGTGGTCCGAGAGCCCAAAAAGATTGCCGACCACTAATATAGATAGTACTTGATCAATATAGATAATCCCACTGGTCGGAAGAAGATATCCATAAAATTATTTAAATGGGTGATTGGTCATTGAATGCCTGACTGACACATATTCGACTTTACTCTATTATATTCACGAGGCTGTTGTATGGAACTGGCAGTTATGAGATAATTTATTTTCAATAAAGCTTGGATTGATTATTAAAAATAAAGTTTTTTATTTATTTATAAAACTAATATTAAAACTTACATTCAATGAAATCGCTACACTTAATAAACCGACAATGATAAAAATATTAAATTTCATTTTGACAATGGAACAAAAAATTACATTAAAGTGTTCATGATTGCCAATCAAAGACCTGATAAGAACTACTGAATTATTGAATTAGTCGGAATTCATTAGCCATAAACGGTTTTTTATTACTTGTACATAAGAATTTGTGAAATTTATTGAATCAGTAACTATCAACATTTTTCGCAAGACCCATCTGTCGTCACATAAAAAAAAAATGATTAGAAAAATCAATGAACTTGTGAGGTTAGGTTATGTTCGGTATTTTTATTTAAAAAAAATCAAATTTCTATGCCACTATTATAATCGATAGTTTTCGCTGCTGACTTAGGTGGGTAATTTATTAAAAATATGAAATAAAACTTGATAACTTTAATGATTGTGTTCCTGGGCAATATCATTTTTTTTAATCGAATTGACATTTACTTGGTAGAACTGCAATACAATAAGGTATTTAGTTCTACATTTTTTTATAAAATTAGTTTATAGCTATTTCGGCGTATGCCATCGTCACTGGTGATATAAATTAGGATGTAAGAGTAAATAACAAGATGTATTGTGTATCTCTTCTAAGCCAGTATATAATATATAGCTGAGTAAATACAAGATTAAACATATATCTGATGATGGCGCACGCCGAAACAGCTATAAACTAATTTTATAAAAATTTTAGAACTAAATATTTTAATATTTTTAACCTCATTACTATCAATTTTAATTGTATTCTTATCCAATTTTGCTCTGCACATTGAATGAATTGTGTTGCGGATGGTGATATTCCTTTTTCCTTTGGTACACTATACAATGGTTGAGAACTGCTGTCAAAGCTATACATATTAATCGGTAATAGACTCCTGTGTCACATAAACATAAATATAATACTATCTTTGTAGGTAGACTAAAGAGTGTTCAATAAGTCTTATTAAAATTTCAGTTCTTTGTTGTGGCATCGTTTTATGTTTAGGTAATTCAAACAATTCCCCTGCTATAGAGGATGGGTGGCCAAACTTTTCTGAAACCATCATTCTGAAAATAGTCGTAGCGGTCTACTAACACCGCATGTTCTAAGTTGTCATAAAAAGTGAACTAATTTATAGCACAATATAATGTGTATTAAAAAGAAAAAATAGATACATAGATAATAAATACACATACAATTATTGTTTCGAAGCGTCAGGCGGGCGACTTGGAACGGCTACGCGGTCGACCAGTCGACTGCGATCGACATCATGGTCACCGCTGCTGTAGACTATATAGTTATCTATGTATTAAGAAAATTAAGGGAAGGATATTCAACTATTTATGTAAAAAAATGATAAATACAGGGGCGGGCTGGAGGGGGCTCGCGCGAGCCCCTTGTTAAATTTCAGCGCAGCCGGCGAGCCCCTCGTTAAGATAAGAAAAGCATTCGTCTTAGATCAAATCAGCATCTAACTCAGTGTCTGCCAAACTGTGTGCCGCGGCACACTACTGTGCTGCAAGAAGTCCCTAGTGTGCCGCGGTGGAAGAAGCCTTAAAAATGTCAATTTTAAATAATGCCTATTCGGTACAAAATCGAGGATTTTAAATTCCTCGGTGAGCTAAAAAAAAAGAGTTTCGGAGATAATCTGCGGCATCTTGGTGTGCCGCGGTACTAGTTCTATTCATCCCTGTGCCGTAAAGGAAAAAAGTTTGGTAGACACTGATCTAACTGCAATTTCTGTAGATGGTTAAATTTTATTATGAAACAAGACCCCTTCATTTTTTCATTCAGCATTGTGGGCTTTCGTGCCGGACCTCATGGGTTCGAGTTAATCACTATTCCTGTCTTAGCCTTATCATTCTATCCCTACTACTCTATTTGGAAAAGAGAGGTTGAGCGACTAAGTAACAAACAGTTCTCATAGAAAAAAAACTTTTGTTGAGATATTTTCATTGCGAGGCCATATGCTCCACATTGGGAGCGAAAATGGATACAAATAAATGGATAAGATTTACCGAGCCCCTTGTTAAGATATTGGCAGCCCACCGCTGGATAAATGTACATAATATTTGCATTAACTTTTTATTTTCTTGCAAATAAACAGCGAAAAATCGTTTCATTACAATGTTAGTTTCAGATAAATCTAAAAGCAAAATAACTGCAACGCGAGGAGAGCATATCCAGATCCGTATCCATTTCCGATTGGTTAGGTTCCCACATACATTTTGAGTTGGCTACCCTGCAGTTCGCACTCATTACTTATTCTCTATATTGTTTTTTTCCTCTCATCAAGCTGTCTCTGTTTTATCTGCATCCTTTTCTCACTGCTACATCTTTCATTTAACACTCGGACGCCGAAGGCTTAATTTAGTTTTTATCAAAAAATAATCGTGTAAAAAGATAATTTTTGTTGCCAAAGCGAATTATAAATTGCTATTTTTAATAAATACTAGCCGATAAAAGACATTAGATTATGTATAATCCACCTGAAAAATTGTTTGGCACCCTTGACATAAGACACAGTGGCGGATTACCCGGAAAATTTTAAGCAAATTATTATAAACGAATAAGGTGCGTGCTTGGGGCGTCCAAGCCTTAGGGGTCTCAAAAATAGCTTATATTATATAACCCATTTCCTTTTTTTTCAGATTTTAATTATTGCACATGGAGAATTTCGTGACGTTTTTATGTTATCAGAAAAACAGGGCCTCCAAATTAAATTGCGCCCGGGCCTCTCATGTGTTTAATCCGTTACTGATAAGACATTAAAAATTTAAGGAATCAACAATCATTAAAAAAAATATTTGTTTAATTAAATGTTCGATTTTTTTTTGGTGATTTTTCTATGTTCGGAAGATTCTGTGTAAAGATTTAGTATTCTGTACGTAGAATTCGTGTTCAGAAAAATCTTCTACGGAAAAATCCATTCACCGTTTTCAGTTGTGTATAGAAGAAAGTTTCTTATAGAATTATTATTTTACGGTTCGGCTGCTACACTTTTCCCAAATCAAGTTACACGCAACATAAATGTATAATCAAACATAATTATATTGTATTTGGGTTTAGTCTGGGTGTCAACACGTTGAAATTGCGATCCAAGAGCGATATGTCTCCAATTCTCCTTATGAGGAGAAGATTTATGTTCAATTTATGAATTTATATTGGAACGGCAATAAAATTGGAATAGATATTATGTGCGAAAAACTGAAATAACTTGCAACATTAAAAAATAATGTATACTAATAATTTTTCAAAAACTTTTCCCGTCAAATAATGAGCATTACAGTCACAATGACGGATTTTTTCTGGATATAACGCGCGGATAGTTAATCTAGGAAATCTAGTTAGTCCAGAGTTATTCCGAAAAAAATCGGCCCCTCTCCCAGAATACCGCGAATAGCTGTGCTATTGAGCGTTTACCTTGTTACCATATTGACACCCCATTGCTGGAAGTTCACAATGTATAAATTAATGTACAGGTTATGATCATGGTAATGCAGGTAAAACACGAAAACCAGCGTTGAATGTTTCATGGTATTAATTAATATCGCCAATAATGCGTACACACGTTTTATGATTAACCCGTGACGCGAAAAGCTCTGATGCTATGGTAAAAGTTTATAAAAGCTGCGAAGCCCTCACCTGGCTCGGAAGCGGGTGGGCGGGTGTGTGCTATAAATAAATCTTCGGTGGGCGGGTGATTAACAGGCGGGCAGGCGGCATCAGGGCTGATGGCACGGAGATAAGCGACCCGCCTCACAGTAGCTGCTGCTGCTCGGCCTACTACTGGAAACATCTTTAAAACTTTGAAGCCACCTACTTAAAGAAGCAACACGACTGCTTCTATAAATTTCATACAAAGATTTCATCAATATTATTTAGTCATTTTCAATGTGATATGATTCTTAAAAAAAATATATAGCTTTAGGGGTAATCTTCAATCTTTTTTTTTTTTTTAAACCATGTCTGCTCCCAATGTGGAGCATATGGACTCCTAATGGAGTTTATCTCAACAGAAGTGTTTCTACGAGAACTGTTTGTTACTCAGTTGCTCAACCTCTCTTTTTCCAAAGAGAGTAGGGATAGAAGGATAGGGCTAGGACAGGATTAGTGGTAAGCTAGTCGCTCTCGATACGCCCCGTTCATAGGATAGGATGAGTGAAAGGGGGGAATTCAAGACATCACATACACCCATGCCTTTGAACAGAAATTCATAAATCGATTGAAAAATCAATTTATAAAAACTGTCCGTACCGGGATTTGAACCCGGGCCCTGCGTAGCCGAAGCCAACAACGTTGACCACTCGACCACACAGGCGGCAATCTTTACTATCGCATTAAATGTTTTTATCAAGACTGTGGAGTCGGTAAGAAATAAGACGACGATATATTATATACAGTGGCGGATTACCCCATAAGCGCGAGAAGCGCGCGCTTGGGGCCTCTAAATCTTGGAGGCCTCAAAGATAGCATATATAATATAAACCATTATATTTTAATTTCATTTTTCAATATTCATTATTATTCTACGAAGAGTTTTGCAACACTTTTATATTATTCGAAAAACAGAGCCTCCAAAATTAATTGCGCCTAGGGCCTCCAAAGTGCTCGACAGACTCGACGCCACACCACACCATAAGTGTTTTATTAAAGTTTTTTTTTTTTGATTTAGGCTATTTTTTTTAAATATTTGACATAATAGCATACGCCAATGCGTCAAATATTTTGAAGTTGAAAGATCATACGAAATATACTCGATGAGAATTTTTGAAAGTCTTAGATCTCAAATGAAAATTGAAAAAAATCTGATCGGTAGAGCAAGCTCTAACAACTAGACCACAGCGGGCGACATAACTATAAATTACCTAACCTAAAAAGTAGTCTAAGTGTTCCGTTAAAACGTTCGGATTTTCAAAGTGTTCCAAAACAGAAAAAGTTTGGGAAGCCTTGCCTTAGTGCAAGAAGTCACTAACCGGTCATCTTTTATAATTGAGTTTCTGAATTAAAAAAACTCAATTTTATGTATTCTTCAAATACAAGAAGTCAGAAATTTATATTTATGTAACATTTGAAAGATTTCAAACGATATAAAATTACTTTTTCGAAAAAAAAATCAGAACAGAAGGCATTAAATTCTTTATTTAGATATTTAGATTTTTTCTCAGTTAGTGACTTCTTGCACTAATTTCATGATAATTGAAGAGCTCATACAGACGTATTCTGTGTAGGACGGAAAGGATGCTAGTATATCCATTGTTTGGCTCTGATAGTCTTTTAATATAAAATAATTAGCCCAGTTATAATTGTATGTATAGTTAGAGTTGATAAATTTGTTTGTCTACTGGTTGTATTATAAGTTGTGCCACATGTTTCTTCTCTTCATGTTAATGTCTAAAGAAAAAAAAAATATCCATATATCTTATTTGAAGAAATCTTGTTATCCGTGGAACGGGATATGTTTTCGCAAATAGAATGATAACTCACCTGTCAAAAATAAACAATTGCATAGCGAGTAGTAAGTGAAATTTAAATTAATTCTATTTGCGTTCTACTATAAAGTGCAACGTGATTGGCACTCTGCATTCAACTGTTTTATCTGCCTGATATTCTGACATTGCATTATTTCAATCGGCTGACTGAGAATGGCTGACAGTTGAAGTTGGCAGCTGCTAATTATTAAGCTCATAACAGCACATTTTATCTAACAAGGATCACGCTTTCTACAATTACTTTATACACAAAGGTCTAGATTTGAGATCAAAACTCTTAAAATGTAAATTGTTGCCAACAATAATAAACGCTTTGAGCAATCGCAATCTAGTTGAACTGGTCATTTCGAAAACACCATAACTGACGGAGAGTAAATTAATCAGGAGAGTTAAAAAAAAACTATGTAGCCATATTTTTAATTACATATTTCATGCATGGTGTTTCTAAACTGACATGAAAATTTTGCTTTAAAAAATGGGTTGCACATTCACACCGAAGCTGTTATAGAAAACAATGATCTTTATAAACATATTTTATATTTAGTATTACAGCCATTAATGTCAATGTGCTAAATATTTGTGTTGAAAGATCATACGAGATAAACTCGATGAGAATTGATTGTAAGCCACTCGAGATCAACTCGAGGAGAATCGACATCACAAACACCCATGTCTTAGGTCTCAAAATTAAATTTAATTAATTATTTATTATAAGAAATGATTCCAACTGGGCTAGGAATCGAATTGATCACACTAGAGTTGCGTTTTTTTTGTATTTGAAATTCTCCGATTTGAGCTCTGGTTTTACACCCCGTAAAAAAAGTATCAACTCCTAATGGAGCATCCAAGCAAGGTTAACTTAAGTTGTAAGCTGGTAACTCATTATGTCGATGAAAAAGAAGGTTGAGATACAAAGATAGGGTAGAGAAGAACTTATAACAACTTTTAGGGTGCCCACTGTATATGTACTTGGTGGAAAAAGATTTTATTAAAAAAAATAAAGTACTATTTTTAATTATTCCTATAATAGCACTGTTGGTCACATTTATTAAAATAAATCTTATATTTTTTAATATAAGTTAGAATGTAGAGTGAATGAGAAGATGTATTGTATCTCTTCTAAGCCAATATATAATATATCTAAGCTTAATTAAGTTCAACAGCAGTTTTGACGATTGCGTGAAGTTGAAATAACTATGAACTTATCAATCGTATTTTTTGATAATCATGTTATCTTTATACTAACTGTTTAATATTTTATAACAGAAATACGCTTGTTTATTTTATTTCTTTACCATGGAGTCGTTAATATTTAGTGCACCAATTACCTAACCATATAATATATTACATATTATAGCATACCTGTTAGAGTTTATAAATAACTGCCCTGAATTAACATTATTCATTATAATGATGGCAAATTTCTAGCTGCGTAGATATTTTATAAGTAAGTAGATACTATTACATTATTAGACAGACATGTCAAAAGTGTTTGGCCATTTATGGCTTAATAAGCTCTCGCCCTGTGGCAATGGTTATTGTTGCCTTTTGACAGCGTTCCAGCTCTCATGATAGATATTAATTTGACAAGGCATTATATTTGACCGCCGAAATATTATGTAAGCTTTCATACTATATCCAGGACTGGCCAACAAGTCGTTCACTTAAAAAATTAACCCACCTGTTGTAAAAACTTCTAGTGCATAGATAAAAATAGTAGAAGTGATTGAAAAACAAAATTAGAGGAAATATTGGGGGCGGCAGGACCCCTTCCTACACCACTGCATCACGGACATCCATGCCTTCAACCTGAAGTTCATATATCGATTGAAAAATCAATGTATGAAACTGTCCGTACTGGGATTCAAATTCGTGAACTCACAAACCCGGCAATATTAATTGCATTAATTATGGATAACGACTTTCAATACTAGCGTTATTACATTGCTTTGATCAAAGTAATAAAATATCTTACCTGATTGCTTCATAAGGTTACTTTTTATTATTCGTTTTAGATTCAATACGGATGTTAGTATTCTAATTAAAATTTCCACTCGAGCGTAGATAGTCAATGTTGCAGGATAGATTGAGATATAATTTGAAGTACTGATTTGACGGTGTCCAAGACTTTGAATAATTATTAATTGTGTTTGATTAAATTGTTATCCTTCTTTTTAAATCTCGCGTCGTTTTAACACTGTTGAATATAAAAAAGTACTGAACTGTTGTGATTCAGAAGATCAACTACTCTTTTCGGAAAGAGGAAGAATATAAAGATACGGCAAAGAAAAAGCTTTTAGTTAGTCAATCGCTGTCTCAATACACTGTTTAAAAGAATGCATCGTCACCGTACTAGCAGAAATTGGTAAGTAACAAATTGATAATTCTAAGTAAACAGCAAATTAAAAAATTAAGCTTTTAGGATTATCTGGATTTTTTGTTTTTATTTTGATAATTGTAATATTAAAATATGTATGCCGATCTGATAGAAATACAGTTAACAATTGCATGCATTAATAACTAATTAAACAATGTATTCGATGGATTTGGCGGAATCTATGAGAGCGGACATGGATAAAAAAATCATTAATTGATTAAAAATAAAGAAACGAATTTTCCAACAGCCAAATCAAATGTACGAAAATTGGACAAAAAACGAGATTAAAATATTTTTTATGTTTAATGGAATAAAAATTAAATTTAAAGCATTTATTAAAAGCTTCATTTAAGAAAAGCTCCTTTAGCTGAGCTTTAACTCTTAAAAAAAAAGATTTTTAATATAGAACGTAATGAAGTACTGAAAATAATCTTTTAAAATATTATGTTATCATGTTGTAAAGCTTTCTTGAATTCTCATCGAAAAAAATCCATTAGTTATCCGTGAGTACAGAGCACAATCGAATAATTTATGCACGAGTCATGAAAATTGAATGATACTACTGTAGAGTGATTATATATTTTATGTTTTAACAAATTTTTATATTATAATTGTAAGTAGAGATTCAATATGTAATATTGAAACCATATTTAAAGATTTTACGCGTGCATCTGATAGCTAATACAATAAACAAATTTCAAATCAACAAGTACTACTAAACTTTGCCACTGATGAAAACTGTGGAAAATTTCCTCAAATAAACATAGTTGTATTTATTATTGAATTATCAGCAGAGTGTACAAGATGATTTACGATATTGACAAGAAGTATTATATATGTATTTATATGCATTTATTTGCAAAATTTACTAAATAACGATCGAACATCATACAAACTTTATAGTTGTCTGGAAAAGCACTGATCCTACTAATATTAAAAATCTGAATTAGATACGTTATTCTCAATAATGTAGAAGGTCTTTAATAATTCATGTTCATACTTTTTGTTTTTTTGTTTTACCTAAAGTTAACTGGCCTACTAGCTAGATAAATTCATGGCGAAAAAATATTATCATCCAAAACTGAAATAATAATAAAGGGCTCAGAATGAATAGCTTTGAGTTAGTTCTATTATCAATTAAATAGAAAGGAAACATTAATCACTAGTGTTGAATTTATTTCCATAAGGATTTACTGTATCGAATTAGTTTATATTTAGGAATATCAAAGTTTGCACCTTATCCTCTCCACGCGTCCAGTAGAAAAGAACAAACCACGACTTTTATTTTGTATTTTATAATTTAAAGGTTAGAATCAATTTCTATTTTATTCGTAAACCTTGTGATGTTAAGTCTGGTGATGCTTCTCAAATAGGCGAAACACGTGTTAAATTTTATAACACAACGAGTGGAGTAAAAAAATAAATACGATCGTAATGAATAGTGTAATATTTCAACTAGATAAGCATTTCTAATATTTAAATGTTATTTTAAAATAATATTCTAATTCACTGTTGACATTTTTTATGTAGTTCTTAATAAGAAGGCGCGTAGTTTTTAGAATTGACTGCGTGTGAATATAAATAGTTAATATTCTAAATAAATCATCGTTTTATGTTCAGAATGACACTAAAATGCCCACACGTCATCATCAGCCATGCAAAAGCATAAATATGGTTAAAATTATGGTTAATAAATATTAAAATATTACCATAGTTAAATGTTAGAAATGACGGCATGTATTACTGTTGAATTGGTCGGTCGATAGCCAATGGCAAAGTCATAAAGTAAGGAGGTGAACTAGTTTCAATAGTAATTCCCATAAACAATCTGTAAGTCATAGAATCCAGTCTCAATCAGCTTAACGAAGATAATTACTCAAATTGGAATGTTAATTATACAATATTTTTACTTGTGTTTTAATTGATTGACCTATTTTGTCATTGCGAAATTGTCTGCTACCAGTATCATGCAATCCATACAAAACGAGTTTCGTCTATCTCCCAGTGTGTGTGACGTTATCATATGAGCCCCTGAATGGTGAAGTAAGCCAAGTTGTATTTAAGGAAATAAATTAGTGAAATACGTTATAATATTTTACGATTATCTTAAAGAATAGCGTCGTGAAGCATATGACGTTTAATCGAAATTGCCGCTAACGCACAAATCGGTCGTGAATTATTTGTTTTAATTAATGATACAAATCTAAGAAGCGTTATGATCTTTGATTACTGTCAGAATAAATGACAAAAATAAATGTATATTCAATCGTACCGATTTAGCCGCGAAATCGTTAATATTGGAAGCTATGTGTAACTACTTATACATCTTAGTTAAGAGGGTTTTTTTCGGGCTGATGAGTATAGATCTGGGCTTCGGGTCGGGTTCGGGTAACAAGTGTGGTATTAATTAGACTCGGGTCCGTGACGGGTCGGGCCTGAGTCTTTCAGGTTCAGACCTGGTAACTTTGTCAAATTTTGGCCCGAGCAGACCTCTAGTACAAGTAAATTGACCTCAGTAAATACACACTGCAATAATGTGTATCTCCCTAAAATAAAAATATACAACCCACATAAACACCAAGGAAAGACGTGATTGTACTGAAAAGGTAAATACAAATGTTTTACCACTTTTAAAATAGGCTCACATCACTTCTGATGGATCATATTGTATATTATTATGGCAGTGGCGGGTTGCCAATACGTTCGCAAGGGTTTCGCTTAATCTCAAAGCTACTTGTGATGTTACGCGCAAGGGGTGTTTTTTTATCACTCTTATACAACTATATACAATTATTATTGAAGCTATTGAATGTTACTATATACACAATTTAATGTAATTTAATTATTATCAATAGTTGAAAACGTATTTATCTTACACTAGATTGCAAGAGTGGAGAAATCCAAGATTGACACGTAAATAAGTTTTTTTCTACAGTTTCACGATAAATTAAAAATATTAAGATTACAATAAAATTGGCATTGAAAAAAATACATATATTATCATAAATAAATTTGTTTTCACCAAAGTTGTAATATAATTTTCAAGTGCAGTTATTTTCTCATCACCGTGACCAAATTGATTTCAATAAATGATTTTTAAGTGCTGTTATTGTGACGCATCGTGTAATTATTATTTATCGAATATTTTTGCTTTACAATAAGTGTACTTAGGCATTTTTATTGCGAGATTTGACCAACGCGAAGACAGTTGCTATGACCGCAGCAATTCCTTTTATGGAGGGAATGGGTAAAAAATGTCACGATGCGGTCACACATACTTCCGAGAAACTTGCGTTATTGTCGTCCATGCGAAATTTAACGTGACAGTGGCTGGAATACTTTCTTTCTCCAGTTACTCGCCCATCAAACCACTGAATCCAGCGCTGGGCTAACAATACGTTAGCAGGGAGCTCGCTTAATCTCTGAGCAATACGCGTTTTCTGGTAAAAGGGCGAATTTTTTTTACCACTCTTATATAATTATGTGCAATAATTAATTATCAAATTAATTGAACGTTAATTTACCCTCCAGAGACGAGAGCTTTTTTCCGATAAAAAAAATATTTTCTAAGCCATATTGAAGTCACGGAAAACTTTTATTTCTATCCAAAATTAAAAAAAAAAACGCAAAGTCGTTTTATAGAGACCCCGCATGACTATATGGTCATGCTCATCCTTTTATTACCTTGTAATATTGAGTAAGGACAAAAGTGACCATATGGGCTCGCAAACATTTGAGGTTGAAATATAGCTAAACGTGTTTTTTTTTTTTAAATATTTAAAATTTGACCTCTTTAGATCAACATAATTTCAATGAAAATATATTAGCAAAATAACTGTAAATAATTTGATGTTTTTTAAAAAAAATAACAGTTTCAAAAAGTAAATTAAAAAAACGGAAATTCAAAAAATCATATATGCTTTTGGAGGCCGTTTCTGTCCCCACGGCTGATGACTTACTGTAGTTTGTACCCTTCTTAACCAAATATGAGCGAAAGCAACTATATTCAGGTAGAAAAAGGATGAATAGTGGGATCAATAGACAACGGTGTTTACTGTGACCATATGGTGACGCTCGTCCTTGGAGGGTTAATATAAATACTGTGAATATGTAAAAACACGCAATATGATCTAAAACAACTTATACCAATAGATGAACTATGTACTTACCCTGCTCGGATTTCAAGAGTGAAGAGATCCAAAATTTACGCAGGAATATGCTCTCCTATTTTCGTTCCAAATCAATGTCTCAAACGTTAAATTAAAACCTTCCTAAATTATAATTATATGTGTCAAAAAAAAACCAAATGTATATTACAGGATTTCTCAATACAATTATATTAAAACGCATCGATTTGTGAATATTGTTTTTTTCATTGAAACTAAGTCATATTTAACAAGAGGTTTGGGTGAGACCTTGCGAGCTCCCTCAAACCCACTCCTAACTGTATCCAAGAGTGGGCTGGAGGGTACTCGGAAGGGTTCGCGCGAGCCCCTTTTTAAATTTTACAAAGGTCCTTGTTAATTTCATTTTTGCTCATGTCAAAACTTCATGTCCATTTCAAAAATCCAGAAATTTGCGGACTTCCCAAAATGAACAGCGCGAGAGTTTTTTTTTTCTTTTATCTCTTCCAAATATTATTTGCAGTAATTTTCTCAATCCAGAAACCTCGGGATTGGATACCCTACTACGCATTGTATGATAATCAACTAGTTTCGTCTCAATAATCACTGATGCTGCATTAGACATTTGGTAAATTATACAAATATGTATTAGAAAAATTCGTATGCATGTACATATTATGAAAAGCACTTGCTCAAGTCACTGTCATATGTAATGATATCTCACAAGTTCATTTACCCGAGATAGGAATTGCGAGGGAAAAAGTTGTATCATCGATTGAAAATGTGAGATTCATTTAATATGCGAATTCTTAAATCGTTTTATTGCAGTGGAAGTATAATTATTACGGCTTGAAAGTAAATCGATCAATCAAGTTATAATTATTGCTTACAAACGGAACTTTTTCAAGGATGAAATCTTAATAAAGAAAGACTTGCAACAATTAAGAGAAACATTCCTGGTTGCTTCTTTTTGTAAAGGGGAATGAGTTGAAAAGATATCCTTCAAACGTGGAGATTAAAAAATGTATGATTGAAGTTCCTTTTTTTCCATCTAGTTTATGGATCAGTCAATAATAACTGGTCATGATTAATTCTCAGCCAAGCTCTTCTAGTGAGGAAAAAGTTGAAATTTTTAAATGTGTAATATGACGATACACCAATATCCTTCAAAAACGTCCAAATGGATACAGCTAATAGGACATCACTTGGATCTTTTGGCCCTGTTGGTCTTGCTCATAGTTTCATCAAGGAAAATTATTAAGCGTTGAAAGTGTTCTCGGCGTCTTGCTATAAAAGGGCTGCACAGTCTGTTTTCGTATCCTCATTTTTTGTAAATTTCAATGGAAACTTAGATGTTGTATAATGGTGGCACTGTGTGCAAGCGGAGCTGTCGACCGCCTATAACGGTAAATCTAGAGACGTGCTTAAATGCCTACGCATCTAAGAGACTTTTATAACTAGGGTGAAAAAATACATATAAATTTTGCCTGGGATGACCAAATGTCTAGCGCCGGTCATGATGATGTATATAATATTTTGGAGGTCGGTATAAATGTTAATCAATCTACGTTTTTATATTTCAAATAATTGACAACTTAGTCAACTTCTTGTTGTAGCATTCGGTAGCTAGAGCGAATGACATCTTAAAATAATAAGATATAAGTTTAGCCTTCACATACTTAAGTCTAGCGATATGAAAACGTAACGTGTTGCTTGCGATTGAAAAATGAGACTGGCTTAAATGAATAAATTATATTGTATGTATGAACCTTTTCGGTTAAATAAAATCATAGATAATATAATGCTAACAAATCATTCCATGCATAAACGCAATAGATGTGATTACTCGTAGATTCACGCGAATCTTAAAAGCAGTTGA
Organism: Himalopsyche tibetana; assembly: GCA_030503985.1. Taxonomy (NCBI): domain Eukaryota; kingdom Metazoa; phylum Arthropoda; class Insecta; order Trichoptera; family Rhyacophilidae; genus Himalopsyche; species Himalopsyche tibetana. Next base: position 5,162,041 of record JAPJYX010000014.1, read on the forward strand.
ATTAATGAATACTACTATCTTAACATTAATAGCCGATAAGGTCCGTCTGTAAGGACGTCCGCAGTAAGGTACAGACCAATGATTTCGATTTATTCTGAACAGCACATTTTTGAAATGTTGTTCTATCCAATGGGAGCGGCTTATTTTAAGCCGGGCGTGAATGTTCTGATATCGCCACGTTTGAAAATTTGATATTTCTTGGTGTAGAGCTAAAGTATTGTATCACCATACATCATAATATTCGAATAATCAAAGACTTTAATTCGACTATTGCAAACTATGATTATAGGGCTATCGAAATGAATCGTTTGATCGTGTGAGTCGATGTGAGACTAATATTTTTTGGAGCGGATTTGATCAATTGAATCATAATGATGAATCTTTTCACGTCTGACCTTGAAAATCTGTTAGAATTCTCTAATACATTAAGAATATTCAAATTATGATATGGATATATCATAGAATAATATTTTGCTTTTTTCATACACTTGGACAAAATGTGCAACTGATTTTTTATTGAAAAATTGGATTTGATCTTTTGATTTTTATTGGAAATAATTGTTAAATAATTTAAAATCCGAAAAATGGTTGTTAGCAAACTTGAACATTATTCCAAAAATTAAATAATTTACGAAATTTATGCTACTACGAAAAATGGTTGTTAGCAAACTTGAAAATTATTCCAAAAATTAAATATTTTACGAAATTTCTGCTCCTACGAAAAATGGTTGTTAGCAAACTTGAACATTATTCCAAAAATTCAATAATTTACGAAATTCCTGCTACTACGAAAAATGGTTGTTAGCAAACTTGGACATTATTCCAAAAATTCAATAATTCACGAAATTTCTGCTCCTACGAAAAATGGTTGTTAGCAAACTTGAACATTATTCCAAAAATTAAATATTTTACGAAATTTATGCTACTACGAAAAATGGTTGTTAGCAAACTTGAACATTATTCCAAATATTATATTACATAATTTACGAAATTTCTGCTCCTACGAAAAATGGTTGTTAGCAAACTTGAACATTATTCCAAAAATTCAATAATTTACGAAATTTCTGCTACTACGAAAAATTGTTGTTAGCAAACTTAAACTTTATTCCAAAAAATCAATAATTTACGAAATTTCGGCTACTACGAAAAATGGTTGTTAGCAAACTTTTTTTTTATTCCAAAAATTCAATAATTCACGAAATTTCTGCTCCTACGAAAAATGGTTGTTAGCAAACTTGAACATTATTCCAAAAATTAAATATTTTACGAAATTTATGCTACTACGAAAAATGGTTGTTAGCAAACTTGAACATTATTCCAAATATTACATAATTTACGAAATTTCTGCTCCTACGAAAAATGGTTGTTAGCAAACTTGAACATTATTCCAAAAATTCAATAATTTACGAAATTTCTGCTACTATGAAAAATGGTTGTTAGCAAACTTAAACTTTATTCCAAAAAATCAATAATTTACGAAATTTCTGCTACTACGAAAAATAGTTGTCAGCAAACTTGAACATTATTCTAAAAATTAAGTAATTTCCGAAGTTTCTGCTACTACAAAAAATTGTTGTTAGCAAACTTAAACATTATTCCAAATATTAAATAATTTACGAAATTTCTGCTAACTATAAAAATAAAATAAATTAAAATAAAATAAAATAAAATAAAATAAAATAAAATAACATAAAATAAAATAAAATAAAATAAAATAACATAAAATAAAATTAAATAAAATAAAATTAAATTAAATACCATAAAATAAAATAACATAAAATTAAATACTATGCAACAAAAATCTCACGTTGCTGGGCAACGGGCTAACAGCTATCTATATATTAATAGCCGATAAGGTCTGAGTGTCAGTATGTTTGGACGTCCATTTCACACCTTCCATTTCTCCACTTTTTTATTCATACTAAATTTATATATTAAAAGTCGATAAAATAATCACTCGCTTTTCACTTTTCACAAATGTGTGCGTACTGATGATGTCCTCGAGACATCTTCTTCTTCTACGAAATGTATTTTGTTTGCGTACATTTTCAAATTAATAGATAATGAAATGAAATAAAATATAATTCAATAATTTGCAATTTAAAAACTGCAGGGCTGTCGATATATGCGCCGTGGTCGATTTATGGTACTATGAAAAATGATTGTTAGCAAACTTGAACATTATTCCAAAAATTCAATAATTTACGAAATTTCTGCTTCTACGAAAAATGGTTGTTAGCAAACTTAAACTTTATTCCAAAAATTGAATATTTTACGAAATTTATGCTACTACGAAAAATGGTTGTTAGCAAACTTAAACATTATTCCAAATATTAAATAATTTACGAAATTTATGCTACTACGAAAAATGGTTGTTAGCAAACTTGAACTTTATTCCAAAAATTCAATAATTTACGAAATTTCTGCTACTACGAAAAATGGTTGTTAGCAAACTTAAACTTTATTCCAAAAGTTCAATAATTTACGAAATTTATGCTACTACGAAAAATGGTTGTTAGCAAACTTAAACATTATTCCAAATATTAAATAATTTACGAAATTTATGCTACTACGAAAAATGGTTGTTAGCAAACTCAAACTTTATTCCAAAAATTGAATATTTTACGAAATTTATGCTACTACGAAAAATGGTTGTTAGCAAACTTAAACTTTATTCCAAAAGTTGAATTTTTTACGAAATTTATGCTACTACGAAAAATGGTTGTTAGCAAACTTAAACATTATTCCAAATATTAAATAATTTACGAAATTTATGCTACTACGAAAAATGGTTGTTAGTAAACTTAAACATTATTCCAAAAATTCAATAATTTACAAAATTTCTGCTTCTACGAAAAATGGTTGTTAGCAAACTTGAACATTATTCCAAAAATTGAATATTTTACGAAATTTATGCTACTACGAAAAATGGTTGTTAGCAAACTTAAACATTATTCCAAATATTAAATAATTTACGAAATTTCTGCTTACTATAAAAATAAAATAAATTAAAATAAAATAAAATAACATAAAATAAAATAAAATAACATAAAATAAAATAATATAAAATAAAATAAAATAAAATAAAATAACATAAAATAAAATAAAATAAAATAGAATAAAATAAAATTAAATAAAATAAAATAAAATAAAATAAAATAAAATAAAATAAAATAAAATAAAATAAAATAAAATAAAATAAAATAAAATAAAATAAAATAACACAACATAACATAACATAAAATAAAATAAAATAAAATAAAGTAAAATAAAATAAAATACAATGCAACAAAACACAATGCAACAAAAATCTCACGTTGCTGGGCAACGGGCTTACAGCTAGTTATTATAATATCTGAATGTGGCGAGTACCTGAAATAAATCGTTTTCATACGTTTTGTTTCATGAAGCAAATTTCAAATTAAGAAAAAACATCTTGTAACAATATAAATTTCATTTCGTCCATTCGAAAGAACTTCAGATGACATCTTTCGATATTAATATATTATCGAGTGTCGCCATGTTTGGAAGCGGAAGACTCGGGAAACTCATTTCGTATTTTTTCCCGCCCTGTCATTCATTGTTCGTCTGTCAATGTCATTATGTCACCACATTTGGTGACGTATTTTGAAATTATATTTTTTGGATGCTCTTACATGAATTTTTACGTTTCTTGCTATAGTACAAACATGCACACGATTATAACTAAATAAAATAAAATATACACGCCACGAAAGAGGGCTTTGTAATTATATTATAATTATGTATTATGAGAATATGTGTAAGTATATTTTTTGCGTAAATCATTGTCGCTAAACTTGATATATTATTTTTATAAATGATTCCCCTGAGAGGTGACGTAAGCCAAGTGGTATTTTGGGTAAAAATGAGTTAGATGCGTTTTAATATTCTACATGTCGTAAAGTGTCGTAAAACTGAAGTGAACTCAGTAAAAACACACTGAAATAGTATTTCCATAGAATAAAAATATGCAATCCACCAAAACACCAAGTAGTGAAGTGATTGTAATTAAAAGTTTTACTATTTTGCTGCTTGGTTCATTTCACTTTTCAAGGATTCAAATGATAGTTTAAATCTGTGTGTGTTTGTCTGTCAAACGCTTAACTCCAAAGGCAATAAATTTGCTCCTCGTATGTGAAATAGAAGATTTGTCTCTCTATGGACACAGTAACCGAATAGGACAAGCTCCCAACAGCGTTGATCACTCGGCTACAGGTTTACCATAAATATTTATAACCAAAACGCTCTACCAAAGAGCTATGTGCGCCAGATACAAGACGGATACAATGAGAATATAATATAAAGATTGCATACTATTGTTCTGTAACGATTTTTTTTTGTAAGATTCGAAGTGTTTCTAGGCCATATCAATGCTTAAGCGATTCCGTATTGTCTTTGAATGCCAGAACCCTTGTGTAATATGTGTATCTGCGGCGGGGTGGGGGGCAATTTTTCGTGAGAGGGCGGCGCCGCGGCCTGGAGATAGCATCAGCGATTTCAGAGGAACAATGAGGCGTGAGGCGACCTTCGGTCCATAAACAATGCGCGGCAGGTCGTTATTTTCGGCCAGCACTGCGCACTCGAAGATCTTATTCAACGCTCCTCAAAGCCTCAACCGCTAACAATTACGCGTGTGACGTGAACATATTGACAATTCATCAAAATTCCAGTAAATAGTCCTTCTTGAAAATGCGGGTATATGATTCAAGACGCTGATCACATCTTTGGGAATGTCCAGACTTGAATAATGAACGGGAAAAAATGCTCAAGACGATACGACTATCTGTCGGATCTGTCGGCCCCGTCGGTCATGCCGACTTAGTTGCATCTAAGGCAAATTATAAGGTCTTCAAAGAGTTCACCGCGTCTTATGGAAAAAATGAATCCAATAGATAAAAGATTTAATTTTCATCTTGACTTCATTATTGTACTTATCATTCTGCAAGTCTTAAAGAATTTTTTCTCATCGGGACATCTTTGGCAGAACTTTGAACACAACTAACGTTGTAACGATACGGAATACACCATGTAAGAAGAGTGTGAAGCCGTAGCGGATGGTGGTGGGTATAACGTTGAGTACTCTAGGGAATTAAAAAAAATCGTCAAAATACACCGCTTTTAAGGTGTTCACTGTCAATACTTGGTGGAATGGCATTATAATAAAAATAATAAAACATTTTTAGTACTTTTTCCACATAAAATTTATTAGATCAGGACCGGTTTCGCTCATGATGTGCATTGTTATATCCGTTTCATTAACATAATTCTAGCCTATTATATTTCCTTTTTTGTACTGTTTTATTTCTTTAGAATTTTAATTTTCTCAGTTTGCTTTTATTTTGTAAGAATTGATATTGCCTTTATTCTTTTCGCAGGAATCAATTTTGCTGGATTGTACTCTACTGGATTTTCCAAACTCAATTTGGTTGACAGACATTAAAATTTATTTATTATATACACTAATTGTTGGTTTTTACTTTGGTAATGATAATTCATACCTAATTGGTTTTTGTCATAATAGTTTCATTGCTAAGTGGTCTTCAACTTTTTATTTATAGTTTATTTTCCTTGTATTTTACTTCAATTCTTTTGCTAGGTTGTAATACCAATTGTTTGTCATACCTTGTTTTTATCACTTAAATTTTGTATAAATATCGCTGTTTTATTGTTTTTCTTATCAGTTGACAATGCTCATCATGAGCGAAACCGGTCCTGATCTAATAAATTTTATGTGGAAAAAGTACTAAAAATGTTTTATTATTTTTATTTTGTCAAAATACATGTTTACAAATCATTGAATATATGGAAATATCGAAGACTTTTCAGCTTTACACAAGTGAATATTTAAACGACTCCAGATTTCGTACAAAATGATGGATTTGATTAATTTATTTATTTACTCTGCAGAAGAGTTTATTTAGTTATAAAAATGTAGATAACATCGCAAGTTTATTTATGTTCAGAAGCGCACCATGGATTGGCAACCATCGGCACCGAGTCCGCCCCAGGACAGATTCGAATGGTGGGCCGGCATGGGCGGCGAGCTGCGTATATCATCCGAGGAGGACCAGATACCATTCAAAACGAAGGGGAGACATTGTAAGGAAATGATGTGTGGATATTAAAATAATTATTACTATCGGCCAATCGAATCGTGCGATTAAGTTTTGCATCCACAGGTGCTCCTGCACACAATATTTGATCAGTATTTGGTGACTCGTGCATCTTTTTAAATGAAAACTTTATTTTGAAATTATATTTGTTTTCAATATTAATCGTTTCAATACAGAATACAAAATAAATAAATTATGACAATCAGAAATGAGCATTCCTCAATTAACAGGTAACTGTTTCACATGTTTTTCGCGGTCAGTAAAAGAGATCGTGACATATTTTAATTTCTTTAAAAGTAATATGTACTTATTTGAATCGTTCAAACTATGTACATTCTCACAGATTTTGTCACTAACGACCCGGGTTTCGCCTTTTGGCATCTTTAGGCGTTCAAGTGCACGGATGAACTTGAACGCCTGAAGATGCCGAAAGGCGAAACCCGGGTCGTTAGTGACAAAATCTGTGAGAATGTACATAGTTTGAACGATTCAAATTTAATATTGAAATTCCACCAAGCACCTTCAGTCGAAATCTTTAATATGTATTTATGATTCAAACGTATGTAAGTTGCTATTTTTTCAACCAATTTTTGATCATATGTTCTACATTTCTTCGAAAAATGTTCAGTAACCTAAAATATTGTTTTTAATATTTTAAATGATTTGTCACCTACTATGCTCTACTTAGTTAAAGCTTGCTTTACCAATCATGTGGGTCTGGGTTCAATTCCCGGTAAGATCAATGTTAAATTTATTTTTTCTTATTTTGAATTTGATACCTAAGATGTGTGCGTGTGTGTGTGTGCAGTGTCAATTTTTCTCCTCGAGTTTATCTCGTATGATTTTTTAATTACAAAATATTTGGCGTATTGGCATTAGCTGTAATATAAAATTTGTAATGTAATTAAAAATACAATAATATACACAATATGATTTTTTGTTTACCATATCATCTGCCAGGTATAATGTAAAATCAGAATATAATGTAAAATCAATTTTAGGGTTTTAACTGTAAATAATTGGTGAAAAGGCATTAGATTAATAAAAACACAATATTCCTTTGTACTTTATTTCAACTTTATTTAAAAAGGTCAGGACCGGTTTCGCTCATGGCGAGCATGGCGTCAGTTGACAATGCTCGCCATAAGCGAAACCAGTCCTGACCTTTTTAAATAAAGTGGAAATAAAGTACAAAGGAATATTGTGTTTTTATTAATATTGTAAAATACTGTTTTTTCCAACAAAGCTTTGTTGTTGAGCAGTCAATCATCATTTCTTTAAAAGGTTTTAAAGGTAATTTACTAAATGAGAGATGATCTTTAATAATCAATCGTGTTTCATCCTGTTTTAAAAAGACATCAGAATAAAGCCGAAAAATGAATTCTAATAAAAAGAATAATCGTCAAATCAATAAACTATAATTTAAAACATTGGCCACATCAAAGATGCATTGTTACTTCCTGGGGATCAGCAAATCACCACGCATCCTTCGCTTTTGAAGAGGACATGGTTAAAATACCCCACTGTACTTATGGTGGCTTGTGTGTGGGTTTTAAGTTCGCATTAATCTGTTTCAACATGGACGTCGAACAGTTCCCGCTGCGTTATAATGCGTATTCTATCACAATAATAACAAGAAGTGCAATAATATTAATGCAAATGGCGTCGCATGTCCACTTCCGCGGGCCCTCACATATTCATGAGAATGTTGTGATTAATTTGGCCCAAGGCTGACTTTGGATGAAGTCGTTTTAAGAGTCCTGATGAACATGCGCTAGGACTAGTGTACTCTAGTTTGTAAAACGCCTTCCATGGTTATAGTATGCATAATCAATATACACAAACAAAGGGCGTAGAATGGTGAAAAAAATAATAGATTTAAACAATAAAAAACCGAAAAGAGTTGTGAATATGTTTTATTATATATTTTTAGCTTTAACTTTAAAACTGCAATTAAGTTTACATAAGTCAAAAAGCTATTGTTATTTTATCAATAAAAGCAGAGGTGGGATGGAAGGTGCTCGAAAAGGCTCGCGCGATCCCTGTGTTAAAATTTACTATGGCTGGCGAGCCGCTTTGTTAATTTGAGAGAAAACATATTCTCAGCCCAAATTAATATGACTGCAATTTCTTACATATGTATATTATCTACGACTGATTAAGAGTAGTGCATCTTCAGTTATTAAGATTGATTAGTTTACGGTATATTGCATATTTTTACAAATTATAAGTGAAATAAGAAAAAATCGATTGCTTATTTAACTATCGCATATAATTGAAAAAGAGTAATAAAAAATCTACCTCTCCCCCAGAACACCGCGAATAGCTCTAAAATTAAGCGAGTCCCTTGTTAACGTATTGGCAACCCACCACCGGATAAAATTAAAGATAAACTATAAAAAGTGACGATAGTTAAAAAGATAGCGTTATAGATATTTTTACAAATTAATACAAATATTAATGTGTGGTAAAATAAGATTTATAATTTGGATGGAATTATTGTAGTCACAAGACGTCTTTGCATACTCGACAAGATTGTATGAAAGGAATCGGTGTTCTAAAAACGAAGGTTCGACAATCGACACTCAACAGCATAACAGAGCAAAAACTAGCGGGAGAGATCCGCGCTAAATAAACCCCGCGTAATGGAAAACACCCACACGTGCAGTGGAAAACACAAGACCACAGACTAAGTCGAGAATATAATGCGGGGAACATTTTTCACTGAAACAAACTCGTGGCAAACGTGCTGGTTAAAATATATTTGACTTGGTTTAAACTACAGTCAACTCTTCTATAACACGGAACTATGTTACTGATATGTTATAATATTATAAAATAAACTAATCCTACGTTGAATAATATAACTAAGCATTTTTTATCTTAATTTCAGAAGAGTTTAGATTAGTGACGCAAAATTCAATTAACAGCAAGGCCAATTAATCCATTATTCTATTGTTCACTGGATGTAGAATATAGAAGGCGGATGATGGATCATAATAGTCCTAAGTGGCTGACTTACAACCAATACTTGTAGTACAGTGGAACCCTGATTCTACGTGTTTTAAAGGATTGTAATTAAAAAAATGAATAATGCGGGAAACCAATAATACAAGAAATCCACAAATAATACCAACAAAATTAAACAAGATGCGAGGCAAGACTATTTGTTATAATATTATGATCCCGTCACAAATACTATCCCGATTGAACGTTTTCGTAGATTATTTTCTCTCATAAATGTGGGGCTATAATGCAAAACGTACTATTTCCAAAAACTTTGCAGTATAGTTAACTAAAAAGTAAAAAAGTATAAACATAAATAAAATTTGCCGTTACAATCCTTATTTCAGCACTTCTGTGCAATATGCATTTAATATGTTGAAAATGGAATGCAATTGCTTTCAAAAATATTTTGACATAGCGCAGCCTTTTGACAAACTTTTTGTTGAGAATCACTAATAAATTAGTGTAATATTAGACCAAACTTGCATTTCAGACAGTCTCACTGGGGTCTTCAAACTTTTTGGGGCGTGAAGCCAAAATAGCTTTCAACTTTGTTTTTTAAAATAAATAGGAATCAAAATACGTTACTATTGTTATTAACCTTATTTATAGATTGAGATATGGATTTGAGATCGCTGCGTAAGGATTCGAGCGCTGGTTTTCAGAGTCCTCCTATTGGAAAAAATATATTCACATAGTATTAATACGTATGATCTAGCTTGAGGTTTCACATAAACATGTTAGAGATATAAACGGTATCAGCTGTTTGTACACGCTTACCAAGAACAGTGCCTTGAGGGACACCATTTTATATTACAACCCAACAGCCTAGGAGCCGCAACTGTCAAAATGTGCCACGGACAGAATTGCAACGTACATAATATTCACTGGACATGCACTGCTGTGATAGATTGCTTGCATTTAATTATTACAGCAATGATATTGAATATATTTGTATATCGGGCAGTTTATAAGGAAATGGGTTATATTCATGCCTGAGATGATAGTAAATATTTATAATTCATTAGCTAAAATTGTATTAACATAAATCTTATGTAAAGGTGTTGCTAGATTTATTAATTGATTTGGCATTTACTTGGTAGAACTCCATTATAACAGATTAAAAATATCAAAGTATTTTAGTTCTACAGTTTTCTAGTTCTAAAACTGTAGAACTAAAATACTTTGATATTTTTAATCTGTTGTTTTGTTAGAGGTTAGTTTTTTGAATTATCAACACTTTTTCCAATTGTAAAGCGCGCTGCATTGTTGAAACTAGGGTCTCGAGTCCTGCGATCGCGGGTCGTGAAATCCCGGGATACCGTCCAATTTTGTGATTGTTAGTACTAATCCTGGGATTTCGAGACTATGGATAACAAGTGAAAAATTCTCACGAAGCATTTCTGTGGAAACTAGGTATTTGCTACTTTTTTGTTGGAGCTAGCTAAAAGAAAAGTCTCATATTTTTCGATAATAGTGCAATCTGTAAATTCATTTTTATTTAGGCGATAGATCAAATAAATCGGTAAAACGGAGAACGATTAATGCGAGATTATTCAATATTGTTCTTATTGATGCTCGGCCGGGACTTTGAAAATAAGCCATGCGGGAAAACGAGCTATGCGAGAACGGTAAATTGGGGTTTCATTGTAGTCGTTATTTATTAGGAATTGCAGTACAACTATCCAGGTGTCCATTTTTAATCTCGACATATTGGTTTTTTAAATGCTCAAATACCAGTATTTGGGAATTGAAAATTATCTATACTTGAATTTTGAATGTATAAAAACCATTTTTTTAAATCGGTTATCGACCCAAAAAACAAAAAAGGTGTTTTATCATTTTTTCGATATTATTTTTAAATCTCTCAATATCCGGTATCGACAAATTGTTAATGTCGAAATCCCAGGATTCACAAAAGGGGTCCAGTATTGGATGCCCTAGTTGAAAACACATATCTTACGAATTAATATAATTCAATTGGGGAATGAAAATATCAGCAGTCATGGATCTATGTGATACTTTTAAGAGTTTTTTTCTTGCAATATTACATTTCTTGATAATCTTTCGAAATACAGTTGTGTCCTGAATGAGTACGTAATGTGAGTAATAATTTAATTTAATTAACCCATTTTCCGGATAGAGATACCCAATTCGCACCACTTATTCTAGTCGGCAGGAATATGTGTACATATATAGTTTTTTAGTTTCTATGAACGTACATAATTGTCATTAAATAATGGATAGAGGCCATAAATGGTCACATAATAAAGCATCATAATATTAGAGAAGCATTTACTGGAATCATTATTTTCGCCATGTGCCGTGTTTTATTCTAGCCGTGGCCGGTCGATGATTGACATAACATGACGTTTTACAATATGAAAAATAGTTAATGACGTAAAATGATTTATTTAACGATCCCGCGCTTAGTGAAGTGAATAAATAGAATAGATTGTGATTGAAAATCAGCAGAACGTGCTTTGTATATTCAACAAGAACCATAAGTTTTGTTATTTTGTTCTACGTTTCGCTACAAAATTTGTTGATGTTATCGCGGGGCTTATTAGCTATATTCCCACGATACTCAACTAAATACAAGTATGTATCCAATAGTAAAATGAAAAATTGTTTTATTTTTTTTCAAACATATATTTCGGCATAATTTAAGATTTCGAGTGAAGGTGCTTGGTGGAATTTCAATATTAAATATAGATCGTTCAAATTATGTACATTCACACAATTTTTGTCACTGACGACCATAAGTTTCGCATTTCGGCATCTGTTGTCAGTTCACTGACTTCAGGCCAAGTTCATCCGTGCACTTGAACGCCTAAAGATTCCAAAAGGCGAAACCCCGGGCTTTAGTGACAAAACTTGTGTGAATGTACATAATTTGAACGATTCAAATTTAACATATTTCGGTGTTGTTTGAGTATATCTTGCCGAAACACCGAATGTATATATATAATTGCAAACTATTGAATTTACAGAAGAGCAATTTAAACAAATACTTATGTGTGAAATTAGGAAACGAAATAAAAAAATACCATTATTACATTTTAGATGTTAATATTTTTATAAAATTGAAATCAATTTCAAGTAATTGCGCGAATATTTTTTATACAATCTAATACAAAATTATAAATACAGTCAAAAAAATCAATTTGATAATAAATACTCACTACTCTTTTTTACACTGTAGATACGTTCCACAAAAAAACGCGTAGCATTGAAAAATTGAAGATTGGTTCTCTGAATTTAAAAATACCGTGTTATTTTAAAAATAATAACAACCATGCAGCAGAGATAATTGTGTAAAAAAGGTAATAACGAAGGATTTAAGTAAATTACACAAAATTATTATCATTTGTAGTATCGCACACTCGGTCCAAAAACGCCTCAAGTACTAAATAATGAAAAATTAGATTAATGTCTCAAGTATGGTTTGTCAATTTCACGATTGTATTTCTTGAAATTGAAATTATAAAACCATACGACTCTATCAATTTCAGAAAATTTGCACTTATGACAATGTTTCACCGGGTATACGATGTATATTTTAATTAAGAAACAATAATACTTACCATCGCTACTTGGATAATACTAAAATCATTTTCGTCTTTAGAAAATTTTGTTACGTCCAATGTTTTCGGATACAATGAAGCCTTTTGTTTGTTCTTATTACCAGGGCTGTGGAGTCGGAGTTGGGCTCGAAGTCGAAGTCGTGAAAAACGAGCGACTCAGACCCATTGAAAATGATGTGTATTCAAACCTCAATAGTCCATAGTGTTGTAATTGCATTCTTGGCTGACTAATACATGATCCGATGGAATACAAATATATAAGTTAAAATCAAATTATTGAAAAATTTCTTGTGATTCGGAATCGTTTTTTATTTTAAAGCTGAAGTCGGAGTAGTCTTTTTTTTACACGACTCCACAGCCCTGGTTATTACCGTATTGTGTAGTTGAATTTATTTTTATTAGAAAATAAGTTATACGATTCTGTGTTTTATATTTATGGGAATCGTGCTATAAATAGAATAAATAGTTCGTGTAAAAATATTGTATTTGTTTACACATGTTGATCGTGTTATTTTTAAATCGTGTAAAAAAGGTTGAATTTAATAATCTTTCCATTATTTTTACAATTAAGAAAAATATCGAAATATCGAATCATTGAATCATTTTTATGTGTTGATTTAATTCGGTAGGTGTGGTTTTTTTTAAGTGTTGACAGGTATAAAGGGATGTAAGAAATACTTTTTTTTATGAAAGTGACAATGAAAAAAAACAACGTCAAGAAATATACAATAATGCTCCTTCGGATTGTCAGCTGTAAATGAATGTTGTATTTTAGCGCTATATCAAATAATTCCTCTCAGGGCTTATCAATAAATAAGTGAAAATAAAACCGTATCCTGCTATATATAGGCAATACTTCGTTTATTCTGTCAGTACTTACAAGATATCAGAGCGATAAGGGTTCTCTGCTGTTATTGTAGTGGAAAATTATACCACTGCCGAGAATGATGTGGAATCCGCTCCTGCGAAGTTCTAGGTTCTTACAAACGAATTTCCAATTCAATTCGAGGAGACTGTTTAAGAAATTGTCTTCGCTAGATTCAGGACGATAGCTGAAGCTTTCGCAGTATACGGAATTTAGATATACGAAATGATATATAAAAGAGAACATGCGTTGTTTCATTGCAGTGGCGTTGTTAGTGTAAATAACATTACATAAGCGAGGTATCAAGAGTAACAACAAAAGATTTTATATGAGAACTGTTTGTTACTCAGTTGTTCAACCTCTCTTTTTCGAAAGAAGAAGAGCAATGATAGAAGTAGTGGTTCTTCTAACCACTCTCGCTACGCCACGTTGATTTTAGAATTGAAAGAGAGGTAAGGGATTTTTTTAGACATCACAAAAACCCATGTCTTCGAACAGAAATCGGTAAATCTAAAATAAAATTTGTAGATTACATTAAAATACATATCAGCTAGATCAGGCGATGGGAACCTGTGGCCTTTTGGCTACTCTGGTGCGGCCTTCTGGCCAATTCTGTAATTCTGTAAATTTTTTTAAATTCGTAAATTCCTGAGATTTTGGATAAAAAAGGTCCCACGCTGGTAATTGTGGGAAATCCACAAATTTCTGGGTTTTATAAATTGGCATGAAATTGTTTCCGGCCAAACATTCCCTAGTCAATGTTTACTGAATGAATCAGAAAAAAATGAATGTGGCATTTAGATAAGAAAAGGTTCCCCACCCCATGACTTAGATATTGTTGGTATTAACAACTGGTTGAAATCAGAAGAATTTTGCAACGTGAATGCACCCTATAGGAACACGAAGGTTCCAAAATGAGTCACTGGTATCAGTATAAGAACAATGTTAATGTTTGTTTCCTTATCGTTTATAAACGACAAATAAATAAATTGAGGAAGTTTGATAGTAGTTTATAAATCTATTTTTTTCAACATTAAAAGTCCACGAGTCGCCAAGTAGGCCACTACAGCTAAGGGCTGAGTCCGAGCTATCTTTGAAGCATGATCGCATCGCCACGGCTTCATTACGAGGTTCGATTGACGTAATTCAATCAACGTCAGACGCACATACTGCGTTACTGTCCAGTCTCTTACCTCAGCCTCGTTGCCTTGCTCTCCTTATGCTATGTTAGGGATTGGAATACCGGGCGAATTTATCTATACCGTTATTTCATAATACTTACACTTAACTCCTTTTTTACACGATTTTAAAAAAACAATGTGCACTAAAAAGAACAAATACTATATTTTACACGAAATATTTATTCGCGGTTTACACACGGGGTTTTGTGGAATGTATCTACCGTTTAAAGAGAATGTCAAGTGTACCGGCTTCGCAAATACGAATACAAATAAAAAAGACCAACTGGGATCGCAATACCGGGCGAGTAAATTACAATCGTTACCTATTTCAATATTTCATATAAAATACTGTCATTCAAAAATATACCGCAAACTGGTGACTTTTACAAATAACTTACGGGTTATTTTAAATAGTGTTACGTCATTAAAATGTTTACTAATTCTTAAAGCTATCACTATTGTGTACAGCTTTAATTAGATTCAAAATATTTTTATTCACCGCGAACAATTTTATTAAAATATATCATAATTTCTATACATTTAAAATTCAATGTTGGTTGATCTTCAATACCGAAATATCAGTATTTTTACACTTTTAATATATCATAAATACCGGGGTCCCGGTTAAGGAAATACCGGTAATGCAATCCCTAGCTTTATCCATCAGTATTTTGAGCTGGTAGTTCTGCATTACAATGTTACAATGTAACAATGTTCAAAAAGCATTCGTTCATTTCATTTGACTTTTCTGTTTGATTTTCAAATATTTGATACATTGTTTTGAACCTAAATCATGACTAGCGTCCAGGAGTGGGATAAATTAGAGGGCCCCAAGCCCCTTGTTAAAATTGTCTTCGGTTGGCGAGCCATTTGTTAAATTAAGAAAAAAAAACAATATTCTCAGATCTTATTCTCGGTTTCTTTAAAACCATGTCCTCTCCCAATGGAGGTGTCTCAACAGAAGTTTTTTTCTACGAGAACTGTTTATTAATCAACCTCTCTTTTATTCAAAGAGAGTAAAAATATAAAAAAATAAGGCTATGACAAGACTAGTGGTTGGCTTATCACTCTCGCTACAATCCCTTACTTTAGGATTGTAATGGTGAGGGGGGGAGGTCTTTGAGCAGAAAACCGATAAATTTAATGAAAAATGCTGTTCGTACTGATATTTGAATCCGTGTGGTCCAACACGGAAACCAACGACATTGACCACTGTGCCATGGACCTGACATACTCTCTTTTACACAAAGTAAAAATATTCATAATAATTTAATTTAAGAACGCATTGATGCATATTGGATGTTTCTGTCAATTTTCTGTGTTATCATATTGTCTAGAATTATGAAATTGTTACGGAAAGAATAGTAGATATTTTTACGTTAATCTTAGAAGTTTCTATCTAAAGTAGGTAAGTACACTTTTCAGCAATTGGTATAAACTATTTTTAGTTTAATAGATAAAAAAAACCCACCCTTCCTCGGAACACCGCGAATAGTTCTGACATTGAACGAGTCCCTTGTTAACCTAATGGCAGCCCGACACTGGACTATACCTAGCGATAACTTTAATGAAAAGAGAGAATTATTGTCACAATAATGTTAAGAAAGGTTTACTATAAAATTCCAAAGAATCCGTACGAGGAACGTACAACAGAAAAACATTTATCAAATTTACATATACATGAATTATGTAGACGCCCTTTTCGTGTTGTTCCATACTAAGGACAAAATATTTTTAATCATGTATATTTGTTAAAAAAAAATCGATGAAACTTTCTGTATTAATTGAAACATACCAACCGAAATATTCAATATGCGGCCATATCCAAGGTTCCAAGATTTAAGGCAATAAGACTTTGTGTTATATATATTCTGTACAATTTCAGTAAATATCATTTACAATTCTCGGCTGTGTTGTGGATCATTCTTTTTTCCTTAACCTACAGCAGTGCTGTAATGTGTTTCATATGCACAGTGTAAACACCTGGTGAAGTTTATCTGGACCTAGACCAAAGTTTTTCTACAAGGAGTATTGGTTACTTAATTGCTCAACCTTTTTTTTTCGAAGAGAATAGGGGTAGAAGGATAGGGCTGATATTTTATTCAGAATTCGTCGAATGGGAGGAATTGGTGTTTCCACTATTAAGGCATAGATGGTATAAATTCAAAACACAAATAAAAATACGTAAACAAAAACATATTGTGTCAGTAATTCCAATAAGCGGTACAGTTCTTCGACAACAGTTTCACGTAATATAAATCGATGTATGTATTGTATTTATAAAAAGATGATTTTTAGGAGAAAAAAAATCTAACTCAAATGGTAAAATCATGTTGGTAAACGTTGTCACAATAACTCTGTTAACCATCCGTTAAATGGTAATATATTTTCACAATAATATTACACCTAGTGCGTATTCGTGATTGATTATCGTGTCAGGCTATAACAGTTCCCTCGACGCGTTGGCGATCGGACACGAATACGAAAATGGCTGAACTCTTTGCTGTCACCCGACACCACTGGATGTGTGGTTACCCTAGTCAGAAAAGAAAAACAATATCGCAAATCGAACGTGGATGGAATGTCAGTATTGAATATACACGGTATCAGCTTTTTTGATATTTTAAATTCAAATTTAATTTAATATATTGTACTCACTTATAATAGTATAATAAATCAGTTATTTTGTTGACCGCGTCGATCGTCGACTGGTAAACATCGTTGACTTTGTGTACGGAGCTCATGAGTTCGTATTCCGGGATTTATTGATTTCTATCCGAAGGCATAGGTGTATTTGATGTCTTAAATTCCTTTACAACTCCACATATTCGATTAAAAAGCCAGAGTGTGTCGAAAGCGTTTAGTTTAGTTTAGTAGCCAAAAAGGATAAGCCCATGGGAATGCCCACAGGGCGAATTTAAATGAAATACTAAAAATGCCGGAATCTCCACTTCTTTACTCTATATAAATATAATCATAAAACCTTTTCCGACAAACAAATAAATATAATTCTTAAAACCACTCACTACTCAAATCTGAGGGCATCCCCATGGGCTTATCCTTTTTGGCTTTAAACTCGTTGATACATTTATTTATTATATAAACACGAAACATTCATTTACTAAGCGTCAGTTCAAGTTCATCCGTGCACTTGAACGCCCGAAGATGCCGAAAGGCGAAACCCGGGTCGTTAGTGACAAAATCTGTGTGAATGTACATAATTTGAACGATTCAAATTTAATATCAAAATTCTACCAAGCACCTTCAGTCGAAATCTTAAATTATAAAAAAAACATTATTTTGATTTTATAAAGAACATTCATACTCTAAAACAAATGAATTAAAAAAAAAACTAATGTCGTTTTAGTATAATATTATATGATATTGGAGTTGAATTTTTTTTTTAAAATTTAATATTATAATATCGAGCACATGCTTTATATTGAAATGCATAAACGGCCGCTTCGTATTCAACCCTCAAAAATATGGCTCACCATAATATTGTGACACTTCGCGACAGCTTTCCCGCCCGAGTTTCGTTTTGCGCGCGAAGCTAACCACGCCGCCATGTCAGTATAACAGACGACTTCCGGTCGCGCAAAAATATTCTATCACCATCGCTGTCACATACTTCCGGCCGTCGACTGATTTCCTATTGACTTTCACGTTTTTTAAAAGGGTATCTTGTCACCCATTATTTTTGCGATTCCTTTGTTCGAGTATATTCATTTAAATTGCGCAGCATTCACAAATATTTCCAAGTGAAATAGCTTCGCATAGCAGTAAGATTGTTATTTTGACAGTTAACAAACTATGAGTGTATGGTGAAAAAGCTTAAAAAAAAGATTCTGCGGTATTGAGCTATTTACTATTTTATTGCTGACACATTTAAAATATGGTCTCTCCGTGGAACCTAGTTAAATAATAAAAAATGGGGTGTGGCTGTGTCATGGACGGCCGTGTGTTGTACGTGAATACCGTATACGATCTCTGTATTTCGATTTGGCTTTTTGACGCGTATAGCCCGACATAACATATTTTTGATATATTTTTTTATATTATAGTCACACCTAATTATAGTCACAGTCGCAATATTACACAAATGTTTAATATTAAAATCAATACATTTTGTCGAGAGCTGACGATTGAAACTTAAACGAACATCGTAGCTTCTTAGAATCAAAAGTTATAGTAAATAGAAATCTCGATACGCAGCAAAATGACCTCAAAATAGCGGCGCTTCCCCTCCGCCCCGCGCGATGTATCACAGTCCTTACATAGCGCAATAAATTATTTGATTCTTTAACTATCCAGTGGAGCAATTGAACTTTGAATAGCGATGATAGATATAAAGCTGCAACACCAAACTGTATCCCCGATTTTGTTATCATTCGTTTTTTTGGATTGTCTCCCTATGGAAGCAATTTTAAAGACATATTCACGTCAAAAATACTACACTGCTTAAACATTGACACCTTTTCACTCTATAAAATAGGGGATCCCGACATTTTTGTACACTAGAGTGCAATCTAAAATATTAGTAAGGTGGTTTGAACTAGGGTATCCAATCCCGGAGCCTTTTTCCAATCCCGGGATTTCGGGTTTGATTAATTTTGAATCCCGGGATCCCGGGATTGAGATTTTCTCACCGATGAATTTAAATCCTCAATTCGCTATACTTTTTCCTTGGAATCTCATAGAAACTCGTTTTTTTTTTAGCTCACCGAGGAATTTGAAATCTCCGATTTGGTATACTTTTTCCTGGAATCTCACGGAAACTCGTTTTTTTTTAAGCTCGCCGAGGAATTTGAAATCTTGAATTTGCCAATTTCGTGTAAATTTTCGGGATTTCCTCAAGTGAGAAGTGTAATAAAGAAAGCTAAAGAGGCAGTTAGTAGGTAGCATTCTAACGAATTTAATAAACATACCCAAACTATTTTAAAGCTCTGACAAATTAAATGATTTAATTAATATCTTTAATCAGTGTTTGTAAAGAAATTTCTGTAGCGGTTGAATAATGGGAATTTAAACATCTATCATTAATATAATACGTTAGTTTGATGAAGCTCATTCATTCACACTATCAATCACTCAAAATTGTACCTTCGCTTGAATATTCACATGGCAATCTTTAATTTAGCATTTTTATGTTGCGGTTTTTATAGTTTATGATTGTCGCCCTTGACAACTCGTTGATTGGGGATTCAGTGATGGGGGGAGAATATTGAAATCCCACCAAGCACCTTCAGTCGAAATTCTAAATTAAATTCTTTAATATCTTTACCTAAACTACTAAGAAGGTCTATCAAGTGACCGATTCGATCAATTAGTCTTTTTTTAAGTAATGGAATTGAGAAATAACTAAAATTTGGTTTGATTGCTTATAACTACGCAATTTTATAATGCAATAATATTACATGTTTGACGTCACTTTAATGTGAAGAAAGAATGCCTTTGTTATTGAAAGTTATATTTTTCGATACCATACTATTATAATACTGTTACAAATAAAATAACAATGTAAAGTCGATTTAATTATTAGCGATGTTATAAAATGATAAATGACTAACAAAACGGGATAAACCGGGTTCACAAATTACGCTGATGATAGGTTTCAAAATGATGTATTTTGATAGCGTATTAAATTGCTTGTCCAATAGTAATTACACGCTCTGACGCATTTTGTAAAAGCTCAAATTAAGCCATAATTTTGTTGATTTATGCACGCACCAGTCACGTTGAAAGAATTAAAACATACTTCATCGCCAAATTCATATGAACCGATCTTGCCGAGAAGAAGGTAGTAAATGTTTTTTTAAATATAACACATCGGGTAGATTTTAAACTATTGGTCACGTACGAATTTTTAGCCAACAATTTTCTGAAATATAATGGTTTATTGCGGGGAAATACCACGTGGTGTTAAGTCAACCCAATGCGTGCCACACGGAATCATATTCTGATAAGCGCCTAGGGAATAGTTTGCTTTCAATTTGAATGCAGTGATTATTTATCAGTCAAGTGAATGAAGGTTTTTTAATTCTCTTTATACATGTTCATTCTATTTTATCATTTTAAATTTAATAGATAGACAAACATCATTGGAAAAAACACATAGGTGCTAACAAAAAAAAAAGACACGAAAAAAACCTATTTTGTAATTCAGAAATTTTCCGTTTCTCTTTATTATTTCTTCATTATGCATGTCACTTTGGCTTCTTGGTGTGGTTTTCCAAAAACTTTGTGTTTGAACACCTGGTGTATAAAAAAATATAAGAGATTAGGTATGTGATATTGAACAGTAAAAATAGGATAATTTAGTTTTACTTTAATTAAAATTGTTTTTTGTGTAAATCGTAAACAGTAATAACTTATATAAAAAGAAGACAATAAATTTTTCATTTGGAATTTCGACATAAGGTGCTTGATGGAATTTCAATATCATTTTTTAAATGTCTGAATCCTGTACACTTCCAATAAGCTTATCGCTAACGACCCGGGTTTCGCCTTTCGGCATCATGTACATTCTCGTACTTGAAAGGCCTGAAGGAGCCGAAAGACACCCGAAACCCGGGTCGTTAGCGACAATATTAATGGAAGAGTACAGGTTTCAGATAATTCAAATTTAATAAATTTTTCGTTGACAAATAAGTATCGAAATGCAGGTGTATTCACTACAGAATTTCCAGCTGGTAAAGATAATTTCATGAAAATTGAAAAGAATGCATAATTAATTTCGTGTGTGGCCAAAATTGGTTCGACTTACTCTACGCCTTGATAACAGTATTTCTCTTCAAACGATTAAGTATCGTTTCAAAACAGCTTGGTTTATAGAGGTATGCGCTACCTATCTAGTAAATCGAGTAGAACGTCGGTGTTTGTGCAATTTACAGCTAAATAAATCATATCAATAGCCAATTTATTCAAGAGTAATGCTCGTGGATTCAACTAATGCAAAGGTTAGTTGGGTAGGCGCAAAAAAATATAGTGAAATCACACGCTGGGCTGTCTTTACAGTTTATTTATTGCGAACGCGCCGAGACAAGGTGCGTCTGTTTCAACTTTTGATTTATAATAATAGACACTGTTATTTAGTGTTTACAAAATGTGTTCAATCCATATCTGGCTGAATGTTAGTGTTAACGAACCAATCGACAGGCCATTACTGATATTTTTACCCTATATGACTGCTGTTTTTTGTTGTATTGCATTGTATTCGTCACGTCGGATTGGATTTAGTAAAATAATCCAAAATACAGAAAGATAAATAACCTCACCCCCAAGGCTCCCCTCATATTATTGTTTCTGTTAATAACGCATTATACCGTTCACGTTCCATCAGTGGTAGATTAAGCACATGGGAAGTCTTAGGCACAATGAAATTTGGAGGCCCTGTTTTTCGAATTGATAAAAACGTTCTATATTTAATAATAAAAATATGTAATAAACATAACATGTTATTACACGCTTCGAAGGATGAGTATTGTTACATGTATAATCAAAAAGACCGTTTACTAAAATAATTAAGTTAAACAATGTTTATTCGTAAACCTTTCGATGGTCTGATGATGCTTCTCAAAGAGGCGAAACACGTGTCACATTACAAGTGGTATAAATAAAAGTTATCGAATTTAATCTTATAATAAAAATAAACATTCAGAAATTTAACGCTATATATTATAGAATCTATCAAATATAAAATAATTATTATTTAGGTTAATGTAAATGATATATTAGAATGAGAAAAAAGGTAAAAAATAATATAGTGTGATATTAAATTGCAACAGATAATAAATTGTAATTATCAATAATCTAAAAAGTCATTACGTTTTACAAAAAAGCTATATTTAAATAAATAATAGTTTATTGTGGGCAGTAAATATTTGGTTTATTACAGATGTTAGAATGACAAACATTTACAAATCTAATGGCTTAATATTATTTTAATTATATAAATAACATGAGGACACAGTCAAAAGTTAAAAACGATTTGAAATGAAATACAATTCAGTGCGAATTAAATTTAAGGTTTTTTGCTCAATCAACGCCAGTATCGTATAAGTAATACAACTATTTCATTTTATAAATTCAAAAATGTTTCAGTTCACTGTAGAAGAATTGAAAAAATCTATCAAGATCAACTCCACGACGAAAAGCATCACAAATACACTAAAATCAAATGTAAAGGCATAGAAAATAACGTTGATAATATGAGCCCTCAAGAGGTGAAGTGAGCCAAGTAGTAAAATGGTAAAACTTTTCTATTTAAATTTTTAAGTACAATTACGACATAACTTGGTATTTTGATGGATTACATATTTTTATTTTATGGAGTATTTACTGAGCTCACTTCATTTTTACGATACTTTGAATGTTGAATATTATAACACTTCCAATTATTTTTTTCCTAAAATACCACTTGACTCATTTCACCTCTCATGGGCTCAAATGCAGCGATGGGCTGCCAATACGTTAATAAGGGGCTCGCTTAATCTCAAAGCTATTCTCGGTCTTCTGGGGGAGAGATTTTTTTTATCACTCTTAAGCAATTATCATATATCAATTAGCAATCGATTGTTATTTAATACACGTAAACTATGTAAAAATATGCAATTAAACTTATCAATATAAATGGCAAAACATGTACTACTGTGTATACTGAATCTATCGTAGATAATATATGAGTCAGAAATTGCAGATATATACTAATTTGATGTGAGAATAATATTTTCTCTCAGATTAACAAGGGGCTCGTCGGCCTCAGTAAAATTTAACAAGAGGATCGCGCGAGCCCCTTCGACCCCCCTCCAGCTCATCCTGCTCATTAGGGATTCTGAAATCTCGGGGTTTTCAAAGTCCCGGGACTCGAGGTGTGATAAAGTCAAAGTCCCGGTTCTTCCCGGGACTCAAGACTTTTATTTCCTCTTCAATAAAATTATATTTTTATTGCAATTAAATATTTGCATGTAATTATGTATTTATGTGTTACATACACTCGGCGCCTTTTGAAATTACGCACTAGAAAAACATTTATTTCCAATATATAAACACATGGTACTTCTACGAAATTATAAAGCCCAAACATCTGTTTTTCTATCAGATCTCTTTTATATATGCATACTTAATTTTGTGAAAACCCTGGGCAAGTGTCACGTCCCAACCATGTCGTGCCCGTTTTTCTTGGAGCTTCCTTCTTATATCTGCTTTCATTCAATAAAAATCACTCCTTTTTAGGGTTTCTTAACCACAAGAATTGTTTTTTAAAAATTAAAATGTACAAGTAATTTTTTTTTAAATCATGTCCGCTCCCAATGTGGAGCATATGGACTCCTAATGGAGTTTATCTCAACAGAAGTGTTTCTACGAGAACTGCTTGTTAGACAGTTGCTCAACCTCTCTTTTTCCAAAGAGAGTAGGGATAGAAGGATAGAGGCTAGGACAGGATTAGTGGTAAGCTAATCGCTCTCGATACGCCCTGTTCGTAGGATAGGATGGGTGAGAGGGGGGAATTCAAGACATCACATACACCCATGCCTTTGAACAGAAATTGATAAATCGATTGAAAAATCAATTTATAAAAACTGTCCGTATTAGTTATTAGCACATTATAAGTTATAGTCATAATTCCCGGGACATTTTCCAAAAAGTCCTGGGACGTCTCGACACAGAATCCCTAATGTATACTAATTTGACGTGAGAATAATGTTTTCTCTTAGATTAACAAGGGGCTCGCCAGACTCAGTAAAATTTAACAAGAGGATTGCGCCAGTCCCTCGAGCCCCCTCCAGCCCACCCATGCTATGTAATATTGAATTTCGTTCGCCTAACTTTAGTATAACAATATTACGGCATCCTACACGGGCGATTGTGTTAATACGAATGTTATAATATACGGCACTATTGTAACGAAACGTAAAATCACCTTTACACCTTCAATACAATACAATGGCGTTTCGGTTAAAAATGTGAGATTACCTACTAGAAGGATGTGGGAGAATTTATGCATGATTGTTCAGCAAAACTTTTACTTTGTACAAAGGGTACGGCTGATATAGCAGTTTTTGAATTACCTGTACGATTCTGAAACAATACCTAATGCGTAAAAATATTATTAAGGTAAATATAGCAATGTATTTCTTTTTATTTTTTTCTTTTATTTAGATGGCTGTATCACGTAAGAAGTAATGTTAAACATATTTTTTTCACGTATTAACACTAACTTGAATCAACTTTAAGGTGTTCACTATCACCACTTAGTGGAAAGGCATTATATTCATCAGATAAAACAAAGCTAACTTCGCTCACTACGAGCATTTTTAATGATAATAATTTACATTAAGGGTGTATTAAATAGTTGGTCACATATTATAAATATGAAAGTAATTTACAGATAAAGATACAAAATATGATTAATTGAAAATAATTAAAATGTTTAAAACCTAAAGTGATGTTATTTTGCAATCGGATCAAAAAACAATTAGGATAGAGATGACACTAACAATAAACTCAACGATATTTTTAAAACTGGGAATTATTGCAATATCATTTACATCACACATAATTTAGTGACAATAAAAATGCTTTCGGGTAAAGAAGAGAAGTATGTTTTCTCTGAATGAAATTGATTTTAATGACCAAAACTGGTCCTGATAATATTAAAAAATAGTGTAAGTTGGTGTTTTAATTTTTTAATAAATTTAATAAATGTTTCCGGTCATTTTTCTCTCTCATGGAACCCAGCTGCGGTCGCAAATTATTTTAAAATCGAAAAAAGATCTATATTTTTTGACCCACCTAATCAGTAGAGCAAGCTCTAACCAACTATACCACAGCGGGCGAACGTTATATTGTCATATCTAGGGAATCCGATCCCGGGATCCCGTACAGTTTTCGATATATTTCAATCCCGGGATTAGAAGACATGACCCCGAAATTTACGGGATTGATTTTAATACAGAAACGTGTTGATTTTCAAGTCGGCATTTCACACATATGCAATAATCTATGCCCAATTTAAATTCTTTGCGATTAGATTTACTGCAAGAGTTATAGCAGAAGATAAGGTAATTTGATGCCATGCCATATTATTAATGCCATAATATTAAAAATCACGTTGATTTCAATTCTACTATAACAAATGTTCGAAATTTGTAATATTTTTTTCAATTGTCAATCTCAACAAATGTATTTTTACAAACAAGAAAAAAAACAACAAAGTCTTATACAGAACCGACAGAGCGTCGCGACATAGTCGATAAAATTATGAAAATTATATAATTTTTACATAGATTAACGCTACGTGATCGGCGGATGGTCAATATAAATGCAAATGTCAATATGAACGCTTTCATGATTCGAGACTTTCATGAGCATACTGTGTTTAATGGATGAGTAGCGGAAACATTAAACTTACAAATAATGAGCATACTGTACGTAGTTTCTACAGGGTTGCCGAATTTCCAAAACTGCCGATTTCATTTCTCTACGATCGAAATCTTTAAGAGTTCATAAGAAGGAGAACATGTTGATTACATTATTTCACAGAATAACTATTATATTTGCACTACATTAACGAAATGCAATCACAAGAATTATATTGAGATTTAAATACAAACAGTAACGAAACAACAACCGCCTTTCTAGTTAAATATTTAAGAAATCATTTAAATCAGCTTTTCTAAGCTTATAAATAATAAAAAAGAATGTCTTTACTGGATACAATAATTGATAGATCATTACATCAGCTGACACAGTTTTTAAGAAACATATTTTTTATCTTGGAAATGTATTTTTCTTCTATAAATTTTAATATAATATATTATTAATGACTTAAATTGAGATAATGGAGCAGTCAGGTCATTTGCATGTTGGTCTGAAAACAGTCCCGCTCAAATTAGTACGTTTGGCATCCCTAGCTTTCTACAGTCCGTTTTTAGAATGCAGCTGCATAAATATAAAGTACACTTCATATAAAATTATAGTAATTTACTTTGGTGACTATGGGATCTAATTACGTAGCGATTTCTTTGTTTGTGGCGCCATGTATACTTAATCACTTTCCATTAACGTTTCCTGTTAATTTTCAACCATTTCTGGTGGTTTAATTAAATATGAAATCTTTTTCATTACACACCATACCGTACTGTGTAAGGTTCGAAAAAACTGCTACACAATGAAACCGTGAGGTACAGCCTATAAAGGCTATCATTAAATGATTTTGACAGAATAACATGGTAAAAAACTTGAATTTCACTCGATAGGTGTTAAAAGAACATATTGACATATTCATTCAGTATTCGATGATTCTATGTGGTGAGATGAAAGTTCTGATAAAAGTCCTCGAACCAAAGGCTGCCGCGACATTACCGCCAAAATAAACCGCCCACGACCAAGACATGAAAGAAATGATACAATTTTTCAAATAAAGGGACTTTTCATAAAATAAATTGACCCAACATAGCGTAAGTTATACAAATTCAAAATTAGAACCTACAAAAGGCCTTGGCTACGAAAATATTAAATTATTAGAGTAGCCTAGTTGAAAAATGAGAAAATGTAGATCAATCTGGTCCCATAATATAGTTTTATAGCGTTAATAAACACATTGAAACATTTTTCTACTCTATCTCACTGTACTTTATTGTTGATAATAATTTTTAATTTTGTTCATTTTAATAATTTTCAGAAAATATAATGTTCTTTTGTTGGCTGGAAATGATACAATTTTTATTTTACATAATATTATAGTTTAGATGACTTAATAAAAAAACATACAAATATAGATATAAAATAAATACATTTTTTAAAATAATAATCTTTATATAAAACGTGAAGACAGTATTTGTATATAGTACTCATGTTATAATTTTAAGTATTATCTATATGTATATAAATGAATGTTTGCTTGTTCCGTATGCGTTCCTATACTGTTCATCCGATTGTGATAAAACGTTGGTGAGTCTTTGTGCGGACGCCCGCATAGGTTTTCTGAATTAGTAGATTCAGCGGTTGGGCTGCCAATACGTTAACAACGGGGCTCGATTTATATCAAAGCAATACTCGGTGTTCTGCGGAATCAGTGAGTTTTTTTATCATTCCTATGCAATTATATGCAATACTGTATTGTGTATCGAACAAAACACTTTCTTTCTTTGAGTGGATTGCAACGCATGCCGGGTACTTGCTAGTATAATATAAAATATTTTGATTTCACTAAATACTCAGAATAAACAGTATCACAACAATGGCTTTGATAGGAATGCTGAAATAGGTGTTTCATCGCGTTTTAGAAACCGAGATACATTTAATCATTATGTATGTAGAAAGGCAGGAACGGTCATTGAAGAGTCGCGTCTTGGAGTGTGATAGCGCGAGGTTGGCTTGCATCGTAAATTTATAGCGTCTGTCAATATACCACCATTACAGATCAGCGATACACAACATTAAAAATAACATTGTTCGCAAATTGGAATATATAGAAATAATGAAGGAAAGTTATTTAGTTTAAAGTTCTTTTAAAATCAAAACAATCCTTAAAAGAACTCTATTATTGCTAAATTACATTTGAAATAAGATAGAAAGCTTTCTTTTATTAAATTTACTTCTCATGGGGTTTCCACTTAAAAAAAAAGTAATACATGTAAAAAATAGTCTTGCTATTCGTTGTGCTTATCACCCTCTCCGTACGTGTCAAATAAAAAGGCTAAACCTCACTCATTATGTTTTCATTAATTTATAAGCAAATAATTGGAATCAATATATATGATATTACAATAGAGTTAGTTTGAAGATGCTTCTAAAAAAAGCAAAACACGTGATACATAACAGATAGAATAACAATTAATATTTTTTAGATAAAAATAGTTTATTGAATAGTATGGTCTGAAACAGGGTTGAGGAACCTTTTCATTTCTAAATGCCACATTCGTTTATCTGATTCAACATAAGGCCGCAGTAAAGAAAACGTTGACACGGCCATCCCCTTTTTTTCGACTGTCGAACATATAATGGGGTGATTACGCTCCTTTTCCAAACGCTTGTGAATAATATTTTTGATCAAAGTGAATAGTCTGATAAAGTCAAAAGGCCGCATCAGAGTAGCTAAGAGGCCGCAGGTTCCCCTCCGCTGGTCTTAAATATTTTAAACGTGATTGTAACAAAAATTATCAGTGTATGTTTCCTATACTTTAATTATTGAGCCGTTTATTAATTTTATAATTAAAAGCAAAAAAATATAATTGTAATGAAATTAAAATGGTTTTATTGTTTGGCAACCACAGTGTTAAAAGATCGATCTATCTCGGCCTGAAATGGCGGGCGTTCGCGCTAAACAAATGGACTTCACCTTGCGAACAAGAAATTATTTCATACCACTAATAAATTTTAATCCCCCGACGTCATGTATACTTACCATGTTTTTCATATATTATTGTGTTTTATGTCACCGAACGCCCTACGGCTTACCACCAAAGGCGTACTCACAAATGGGTTAACACTACATCCATAATAAATAGACGTGCAATATAATTTCAAATAAAGGGAATTTTCTTAGAATAAATTGACCCAACATAGCGTATGTCATACAAATTCAATTTTAGAATGCCTACGAAAATAAAAAGTGCCTAGTTGAAAAATGAGAAAATGTAGATCAATCTGTTCCCATAATATACTGTTATAGCGTTAATAAACACATTGCAACATTTTTTTCTACTCTATCTCACTGTACTTTATTGTTGATAATAATTTTTAATTTTGTTAATTTTAACGATTTTCAGAAAATATAACAGTTCTTTTGTTGGCTTTGCTTAATAGAGAATATTCTAAAATCTAAAAATAAACAAATGCCAGTATTGAATTACTGTATTTTATTTTTCTGGTCTCCGTAGTGTTGTAACTTTTCAGTTAGATCTTATCTTGAAAATTTTATTTACAAATAAAGTTATTTAAGAATTTTAGTATCAACTATTAAACAAATGAGGGATAAATAATTTTACAGTTGAGAGTACGGAATACCTAACACTGATAAAACATGCTTAGAAATAGTTTATACGAAAAAAAATAAATGTAATACAATAAATACTGGGGTCTTTCTACAAAAACTTAGTTTTAAGTTCACTAACATATATCAGGTTGTCTAGCTTTTTTAACATTATAAATTCATTTACTCAACCAATTCTTGTAATCGGTTATATTATGTATGAGATATAGCTTTGTGTCACTCATAATGGCATTACAAAAACCGAGCTTAACTCAAAACATGCATTTTTTTAGATAAGACCAGTGCTTTGATGCCAATCATGACTTGAAAGAAAATCTTCAAAAATTGACAATTAATACAATTCATGATTTAAATATAGGATATTACCCCGTCACCAATGGTCATTTTTTTTCTCATAACGATATGCAGTGCAGTGAAATATCAAATCAAGGCTTTATAAAAACTTTACCCACTCAACACGACTAAATAATAGTCATACAAAAATTTAAAATATTTTGGATGCCACTGGTTGCTGTCACTCTTGAAGTTATACCACGAGTTACAATAATAACTTTATTCTACGAACACACAAACAATACAGCAAGATGTAAAATCCAAATCCAAAAAGAAATATTGTTTTTTTATAGATTTTCTCTAATCGCTGTATACAGCGAGAAAATCGTTTGTAGTAAATTTAGTAGAAATACACGAGATTAATTATTATTCTACCACTAATTCGTTAAAATTAAATATTTTTTATTTGGTCATCTTATAGCCACCACATTGATTACGAATAAAACGACTCCGACTCCGACTTTAAATTACTGACTCTGAATTCGTCATTAAAAAATGTGTGGAAACATTTTTTTTCTCATAATAGGGTAAAAATAGCAACGTATTTAATTCTACAGTTTTTATATTTATTAGTTGATAGCTATTTCGGCTTTCGCCATCATCATCGTCAGAACTATGATTAAACTTACATTTTTCTCAGCTATATATACTGGCTCCGAAGAGATACACAATGCATCATTCTTATTCATTCTTATCAGTTTTTATATGTATTCAATAAATATACGTAGCTATTTTTACCCTATTTTAATAGAGTTCTACCAAGTAAATTCCAAGTCAATATAAACATATATTTATCTCTCTTGAAAAGGTCCTTAATTTTTCAGTTTTCATCTTCCTAGTACATTCAATTTCATTAATCAATACGACGAATTGGCTCATTTACGAGTATATTAAGCTTATTAATTACAGTATGTACTTATGGATTAAAACTTTCTAGGAGAACAGGAGTGTAGATTACTAATTTAAGTCGCCCGCTGTGGTCTAGTTGGTTAGAGCTTGCTTTACCGACCAGGTGGGTCAAGGTTCGATTCCCGGTAAGGTCAATGTCAAAATTGGATTTTTTTCAATTTTAATTTGAGATCTAAGACATGGGTGTTTGTGAAGTCAATTCTCTTTGAGTTTATCTCATGTGACTTTTAAAAATTCTCATCGAGCATATCTCGTATAAATCTTTCAACTTAAAAGTATTTGACGCATTGGCGTAAGCTGTAATGTCAAATATTTTTTTTAAAAATTTAAAAAAAAAAAGTATTCTAAGTCATTATCTCGTAAACAATTGAGAAATTATTACCTGGTTTATTGTAATTTTACAAAAACTATTTATTGGTTTCATGGTTTAATTGTTTATAATAGGGTCGGACCTTTAAAATTCTTTTAGACATAGTAATTTGAAGTGGCGCTAATTATGCTTTAAAATAAAAAAGAGTCGAAGTCATAAGTTTTTTTTTGAATCCGACTCCACAGTCCACAGACCAGGATCTTAGTTAATTCAGTCCAATTTTAAAAGCCTTCGGGTTTTCAATGCTTTTTTTGTTAATTAACATCGTAATGAGGAAATACAAAAAAATCAATATGTTTGAAAAAAAAATTGAAACCTTTTCGAATTTGAAAAATCTAGAACAACATATGTACATTATTTATGAAAAAAAAAACTGTTTGTCCCATTTGAATAAAACCTACACCATTGTGGCGTTCGAGAGATATTTTTGTAGTGGTTGAAACAGTCATTAAATTTTTCTACTAAACTTTTTATCCTTTTTGGATATTACTAAGACTTGACAACTCTCTATTCTTTTCTTTTTAAAGTTTGAAATGTGAAAATATAAATTCTACACTTGTTTGTATGTTTTTTTAAATCCTTCTTAAATCACTATGACTTTTAGAATATGTGATATAGATTATAGAAGATGTTTGATACCATTTCCTGCTGTTTGGTTGTTTTGTCTTTTACTGAAATCATATACATGTATAACCAATGTAACAAATTGCACTTTCCGTGTGAAATCCGCCTTAATTCCTATCTCTATTTGTGCTTGTCGTAGAGTGTGTTTGAAATAATTCGTGAGATTAGAGTCCGGTCGAGTCAGGTCCGCCTATGAATGAACCGAACCCGGTTTTGTTTACGAACGCGATGTAACTGATATCTTCAATGAAGGTGGTACAATTTATCAGCAACAAGTCACTTCATACAAGCGCAAGTCGAATTCGAAATAGTGTACAAAAATAATTTATCTTGTATGAGAGATAACGAAATTCTACAAACACACTACATAGTAATTTAAAGCAGTAAACATGAAGGTAATGTATTTATTGGGTTTTTAATCATGACCACCGCTCCCAATGTGGGGCATAAAAACTACCAATGGAACATTCAGTTGTCTGCCGAGAATTTTTAGATATTCAGTCGCTCTAGTATGGTGATCGCAATATATATATAAGAGTTCTGGAAACAAAGACAGCAGTTTCCATGTTTTCTCGAAAATGAATGAGATATGTCATCGTGTAGAGCTGTTTATTTTGCATATACATTATAGTATTTTTTTTTATTTAAATGTAACATTAGCTCTGTTCTTCTGCGTACTTCTGACGGTTTGCAAACCGTCAGAAGTACGCAGAAAAACAGAGATATTATTAATAGCATGTACATTTAAAAATTTTTTTTTTTAACAGAAGCGGCTTTTCACTAGGGCATCCAATCCCGAAGCCTTTTTCCAATCCCGGGATTTCGGGATTGAGATTTTCTCACCGAGGAATTTGAAATCCTCAATTTGCTATACTTTTCCCCGGAATCTCACGGAAACTCGTTTTTTTTTTTAGCTCACCGAGAAATTTGAAATCTCCGATTTGGTATACTTTTTCCCAGAATCTCACAGAAACTCGTTTTTTTTTTAGCTCACCGAGGAATTTGAAATCTTCAATTTGCCAATTTCGTGTAAATTTAGAGAATTTTCTCAAAATTTCTCAATTCCGAAATCCCGGGATCGCGGCCATCTCAATCCCGGAATTTCGGGATCAGAAAATTGAACGGGATCCCGGGATTGAATGCTCTACTTTTCACATAATCCTGTTTAGCAAAATCTATTCAACGGCAGCTATTAAACGGATTTCACAAATGAATGTAAATTATATCAAAATAGCAAGATATATTCAATAATATGAATATTTAACATTACTTTTTTCAGACGTTTTATCAATAAAAAGAAAACAATCATTTTAGTTGATATGTCAACATTTTAGGTTTATGAAAACTGCCGTCTTTGTTTCCATAGTCCTGATTTGTAGTTAAATGATTGCCCTCCCGTTTTTGGGATCCGATGAGAGGAAATAAAAATTAAACACCTCATACATCTAATCTTCTGAGCACAAAAAATCAATTCAATAATCAATTTAGGGAATAAGTATCGGAATTCAAACCTGTGTATTTATTGTATAAATCAAAACAATCTGAAACAAATGAATACAACAAGAATGAATATTTAAAAAAAGTAAAATGATTTAAATTACGCTGGACTTCACGTCATCTTGTTTAGCGGCGTGAAATAAGTATCGCTGCTACACCTTACTAATCTTCAATAATTGAAAGAAATTTTATCATCGGTATAAAGCAGCTATTAAAAAAGTCAATTACAACCAAATTAGCAAAACATCTTTATTAAGTTGCTAAATAATCAATAAGAAAGAATTTACCGAACTTATCATTTACTTTATGTCACCATCGTAATTATACTATAAATTTATAAATAACATGCATAAATGTACTTAAAATATATATTTTGTAAAACGAAAACAAAAAATTCAAATAGATATATACCCACATTCAGTCACATTGTGAAATGTAATGTTCTAGTTACCATAATTCTATCGGTATATTATACATTCTGTTCCATCATGGCTGCAATAAGCATTATCAAGATGATGATAAACGATCTTTAAATTACAGCCGGGATAATTGATTTGCCCGTAAAATAGGCTCGCTATTAGGCGGAAGTTTCCAGTGTACGCGCCGGCCGGAGGGTAACAATTTGTCTTCAAAGGAGTCGTACTTCTTCTAGGGTAGTGTCAAGTAGGATGGTCAGCATAGCCCAAAGGCGGGAATTCCATCTGTCAAATGGTGAACGTCGCCGCCATATTGGCAATTCTGCACTGCGAACATAGCTGCAAGCCGTTTTTTATGATCTCGGAAATTCGAATGATGTGCTAGCTTTAGAAAGACAGTTTCTTTACTATTTTCTGTCGTTAAAATCTTAGGAAAAACTAAGCAGCTGCTAATAATAATAAATAACAAACTTCAAATCATTTGGTTGGTAATTTTAATAAATTTGCGACAAGTAAGCGGAAAACAATTCAT
The DNA here is from genome assembly GCA_030503985.1 of Himalopsyche tibetana. Lineage (NCBI taxonomy): Eukaryota > Metazoa > Arthropoda > Insecta > Trichoptera > Rhyacophilidae > Himalopsyche > Himalopsyche tibetana. Next base: position 5,196,493 of record JAPJYX010000014.1, read on the forward strand.
TTTTTTCTCAAATATTGGTTGTCAAAATACTGCAGTTCAATTAAGGCATTACAAAAGAGAAAATAAAAAGATAGTTTGTATGACAATAGACTAGAGAGCTGAGCCCCCCAAAAAAAAATATATTTGCAGAAACATCCTAAGCGAAGGAGATCACAACACTTGGTAATATTATTGTCTATTAACATTGAATTAATCTGATAGGAGTGAAAAGTATGGAAACACAAAAAAATGGAACTTTTCTTTACTAATAATAAAAATAATATAATCAATGTATCTATCAATATTCACTTATTATAATCGATTACATTTGTTGGAACATATAATGATCTGAATCAGGCAAATATAACTTTGTTGTCAACATTATTGTTTGTCACTAATCTTTTGAGTGACACTTTTTTAAAATAATACAATTAATAAAATAGAATAAAGAACATTATTTTTTGATATATTTCGTTTAAAAATTCGGTGATTACATTTCATTTAAGACTTCAAAAGAAAAGTAACTTCTGCTGTCGCCTCGATTTGAATTTCAATAAGTATCTTCGTTCAAATGTCGCGAGCGCCGCTGATATCGGCTTTTCAAATATGGAACGTGATTTTATTTCCTTACGCGGATATTTTATCTGTCAGAGAATCTCTGCCATTTTGTATTGTTTGTCTTTTTTTGCGTCGGCTACATAAAAGAGGATTTTATAAAGTAATGCCCATAGTCAATAAAAAGAAAATAGATACACACATAGAAATGTGTCACATTAAATAAATAAATGTTTTAATAATGTTATGATTCAATATATGAGAAACAATTGCGAGAAAAAATAAAAAAATACGTATATCTATATATCTCGAATGAAGCCTTGGATTTTTTATATGAATTTGAAAAAATGTCACTTCGTCCGATATTGATTGAAAAAATATACTATATATTGTTAAAAGTTCGTTTTGAAGAAGTTTAATTTGAAACGTTGTGTTGACTTTTTTATATTTTACGTAAATTATCAGTTTTCCTGATTTCCATTTATGCTAATTTAGCATTTTTCTATTTCTAATTAAATTTCCTACATACAGTTGCATCGTTATAAGCGACATTTAGTTCATTTTCAGGTATAAAAAGAGTAGCATGTTGTAAATAAAGTATAAAAGAAATAGATTTCTAATACTGTACTTGTTGAAATTTAAAATAAAAATATCATATGAATTAAATTCCGAAATTCGTGCTAATATTGTCCGAATGAAAAACAAATGTATTTAGATAAACTTCAAAATTTCTATTTTGTATTTTTTCATTTGTGGTCATTGAATATGCTGAAGAATTGTTTGACATAGCCGATGTTTGCATAAAAAATAATTTGCCTCAATCAGTTTGGTGTTTTTTAATTATTATTAGCCAAAAAAATGTGACAACGTGAATCAGCACTGTGAATTGAAAATTTTTACACTTAATTGAATTAATTATATCATTAAACTAAAAAAAAAAAAGATTTGACAACTAATTTAAAATCTGTTCAATCTGAAGTCCATAAGGATAAACATGGTAAAAATGTATTGTAAAATAAATACTTTGTATGTATGGCTCATAATTTGTATGCGTTTCCAGGGACCAATTATTTACGAAAGTCTAGGATTAGAAAAATGATTGAGAACATTTTATCATACTTACATTGGTGTTATAAATTCCATAGAATCATGCAATTAATCAAACCATTACAAATATATTTAGCGAGACATTTTAAGGCCGACGTTATGGAGGCTGGCAATTTATGCCCGCTATAAATTATCCTCAAATGATAATTCTAGTGGTCCGTGGACTGCTGGGGTCTCACAGACCTTTGTCCCGGTCTGCGAGACACGCAGTAACAATGGACTGAGCAGGATTTACGGGGCGGAGTACCGCGAGATGAAATTCACACCCCGAGGTCTGTTTGACCTCACAACGTATGCACGAGACGCTGGCATTTGAGTGGATATCTTCAGGGTAATCGATTCAATGGCTTATACTTATTTATTAATCGAAAATATATTCATAAAATTCAATAAAATCTTCACGTTTGATGCGGTGAGATTATTGAATAGTTATTAAATTTGGTTTTAGTTGAGATAAATTACTAACAATATATTATTATCTGTCAAAGTTGGAATGCCAAAAGCGCGTAAGGCACCATTTTAAGCCTCTACAAAAGATTTATTATTAAACTATTTAGTAATCAAATCAATTGTCTTTTTACTATGATATCTTTCTGTTGTGACTTACCGTAAGCATATGCATTAATTACTGAAAGAAACAGAAAAAACAACATTCTTTTATGACAAAGCAACGTTTTCTAATAATGATAATGAACTAACTTTGACAGAATGTAAAAAGTATAGTGTTATACACAGTACCGACGCGGGGTTATTGGACGCCCTAGGCAACGGTTATTGGCGTGCCCCCTTTTTAACAAACTGTGGAATATTTATTTTATATGCATGTCCGCTCTCAATGTAAATCATATAGCCTCCTAATGAAGGTACCTCAAAATAAGTTTTTTACGAGAACTGTTTGTTAGTCAGTCGTTCAATCTACCTTTTTCAAAGTATATAGAATACGATACATAATTATAACGATACAAGTATAAACTATCATTTGTTATTAGAATATAAAAAATAATTTGATTACTCAATTTATGCGCCCATTAATGATTTGCGCCCTAGGCGATTGCCTATTTCACATGTATGGTAGCACCGGCCCTGGTTATACATTAAAACATCCCTTACGGTGCTGAAAAATACTTCCGATATGTCGCTAACCCTTAATTAAAGAACCTAGTGAAAAAAAAATTAGGCGTTAGTAAGTACGTGAGAGAAATGAACTGAAGATTTAGATATCGATTGAAGATTCATAAGTGGAAAAAGATTGGCTTATAACTTCATTATTGTTTGTTTTTTATGTGAAATATTCCGCAAAGCAGCAAATCGCTAAAGGGGAAATTTTATTTAAGGAAGTCACTTCAGATTAAGGATTAAAATACTGGACGGACATATCAATATCGGTATTGAAAAAACATATGAGAAGAATAATACGGCTAATAGAGGTCGGTATTAGGGCATCCAATCCCGGGATTCGGGATCCCGTTCAATTTTCTGATCCCGAAATTGATACGGGTGCGATCCCGGGATTTCGGGATTGAGAAATTTTGAGCAAATCCCGAAAATTGACACGAAATTGGCAAATCAAGAATTTCAGATTCCTCGGTGAGCTAAAAAAAAAACGAGGCTTTGTGACAATATGGGAAAAAGTATACCAAATCGAGGATTTCAAATTCTTCGGTGAGCTAAAAAAAAAAAGGAAACGAAGCTTGGAGATAATCCCGGGAAAAAGTATAGCGAATTGAGGATTTCGAATTCTTCGGTGAGCAAATCCCAATCCGGGATTGAAAATTAATCAATCCCGAAATCACGGGATTGGAAAAAGGCTTCGGGATTGGATACCCTAGTCGGTATAATCGGGAATTCAATAATAAGTGTCATTTTTGCAAGGAACAACGCAAGTCATAACAAACATGCGACTGACTGTAATCAAGTTAGCTAATCTTATATTATTTATTATATTAACTTGCTTTAACACGTACTTTTCATAATATAAAAAATGTTTTTATTTAAAAAAAAAAGATATAATAAAATCTTCAATCATCTTCGGAATCTAGGACAGGGATTGTGAATTTGGAGCCTAGTGTGGTGTCATTGGAAATGTTTTAATTGAAAGTAAGTTAACACTTCGTAGGGTCATATAGCGCAGAGGTTAGCGTTGTGAGCTACCGTACTGGATCTCACGGGTTCGAGTCCCAGTACGAACAGGATTTTCCGATCGATATTTCTGTTCGAAGGCATGGGTGTCTGTCATGTTTGAAAATTCCCTCCCACCCTTTAAATCCTTTAATAACTGGACGTAGCAAGATCGACTAGTGAACCACTAGTTCTGTACTAGCCTTATCCTTCTATCCCAACTACTCTCTTTGAAAAAGAAGGGTTGAGTGACTGACTAACAAACAGTTTTCGTAGAAAAACTTCTGTTGAGATATCTCCATAAGGAGACCATACAATTCCACATTGGGAGCGGACATGGATTAGAAAAGTTAACACTATAAAAAGCATTCATTATGGAAATTAATACAAAAACTTATTTGCGAAAACAAAAATTTGAAGCGCAATTGAATTCAAATATTATATTTTAGTTACTTAGATAAATAATTTTATTTTTTAATTCGGGAGCTATTTGCTTGTTTATTGGCTTTAATAACTTACATACAGATATTGTAATAAACATTTTTTTATCCATTGTCCGCTCCCAGTATGGATCATATGGCCTCCTAATGGAGGTATCTCAACATAAGTTTTTTCTACGAGAACTTTTTTTTACCCAGTCGCTCAACCTCATTATTTTCAAAGTGAGTAGTAGGGAAAGAAGGATAAGGCTAGAACAGGACTAGTGGTTGATGAACCGCTGTCGCTACACACAGCTATTAAAAGATCAGAAGGATGGGAGGAGAGGAAATAATGTGATTTAAAATCACAAACACCCAGTCTTCGCTCACAACTTTGAATTGAATACTTTTCAGATTCACTGTGATCTTACCGGAAATCGAGCCCAGACCTGCGGGATCGGTAGAGCAAGCTCTAACCAACTGGGCCAAAGCAGGTGACATTTTAGTATTTAAAAATTTCTCGACTATCTTCAAATCGTGTTTTACAGCAGTGACATAATCTGTTAGAATTTGCACTATTTATCAAATAAACCATCATATTCTGTTAGTACACTATTGATCAGTGCAAACTCATACAATAAAGGCTAGATAAGTGGTCGGCAACCTACTACCCGCGGGTAATTAAATTACGCACTTTGACATTTTGAGTTACCCGCCAAGAAATTATGATAATATTTTTTTTTATCAAATTACTTATTCAATAATACTAAGGAAGTCAACAATATCAATTTTATGTGTGTGTTTTGTATTTAAACATATAAATCATGTAAATATGTTATGTAATATATATAAATATGTATATTATTTTCTAAAAATGATTTTTTAAAAGAATAAATGGTAAAAAAATACTTTTAACCATTACCCACCAACCAAATTTTTTTTTCATTTTTTTTTACCCAGTCTCTCAAAAGGTTACCGACCACTGGGCTAGATGGATAAATACCGACAAAATTCACACATAACATACGTTACTGCATTAAGTTTTATATCTCAAAAAGAAAATTTAGCAAAAAAAAAAAAAAATGATTATATTTTTTCATCGACTCTGTATCTTCCGGTCACTGCAGCAATTATAATTTTAAATGCAATTGTCGTTCACATTGCATTCACTGCAAAGATAACAAAATATACTGCCATTGCTAAGCCGGGGATTAAAATACCGGTCGATGCGGCAACGCAGCAATAAAAATTAATTTACTAAACGTGTAGAGATCTTTTATGGATCAAGTCACATTATTTGTTATTATTTCATTACTGCGTAGAGTAGCGGACTATTTTACGAACATGAAGGTTAAGTAAGCACAGTTATTTAATTAAGTGCAGGGTTTCTTAACCTCGTTGAAGCCATCGTCCCCTTTATCGCAGTAACATTAAAAAGGGTCCCCCGCTCCCCAAGTTAAAACAAAATGCACAATTGTTTTTAAGTATTTCTTGAAATGGCAGCTTATTTATTCTGAACTGATGTTAATGCAGAATTATTCGAATTATGTTTTGCTATTCAAAACTTTCTAGGTAAAAAATACTTTTGCTGACTGCACAAACATTACCTCAATTATTAAGTGTCGGCTGTGAGGGGGGGGGGTTTAAACTTCTCATACTTGCATGCCTGACGCACATCGGTAAATCGGTTAAAAAAATAAAACAGTTCGTTCGAGTATCCTAGCTCATGGCTACGGTAACTAGGGCATCCAATCCCGGAGCCTTTTTGTGATTCAATTTTTTCGGTTCCAGGATTACGGAATTAAGATTCTTGAAAAATTTCGGGATTCAAAATTATCGTTTTCCGAATAAAACCAACATCATTCGGGGCCACTGGGAAAAAGTCAGAAATTGAGAGATTTAAAAAAAGTTTCAAAAATAAAGTGAAACACTCTTTTTAGATCGAAGACTCGCTCGCTGTCCGATTTTAAAAACTTGGGAATTAACGGATTTCACAATTATTGAAAAGTTTTTTTAGTTCGCTGGCTGGTTTTGTAGGAATTTACGGATTATTAAAAAAAATGTGAGAGCTTTTGTGTGTACCATATTAAACGTATTTTTTACTTGTTAACCTGAATCCCGAAATCTTCAAAAATTTCGGGATCATAAAATTTGACGGGATCTCGGGATTGGAAACCGAAAAAGAAAGCCGTCTAAAAGCGTTGAAAGTTCGATCACATCGGCTACCCTGTAAATAGTAAAAGAAATGTCAGCGGAAAATAATATATATTTGTGGAGTTTCTAAGGGTAAGTGGTGTGATAATGAAACTCACTGTGAAGTACAAGAAAAATATTTTCAAGTGAAACAAAGATTGAACGATGAAACGAGTTACATTTATAAATTAATAATGAACTTTTCATAAATAATAATTGTATTAATTAATTGCACTGCAACTGATTTCTGCTCTTTGTACAAGATGTGTGAAAAAAATCATCGCTAATGTCTTGACTGTAATGACGAATCACAATTCTTTGGACATCGCATTAAAACTGGTCCATGGGAAATTCATCTGTGCGCTTATTACGGGTACAGCAGCAACATTGCGAGCTACTTACCACACCTATTATCTATAAAGGTATTCGGTATTTAGTTCCCCGGTCGAGCTGTGATAATTTCTAATTAAGTTGTCGTACACCTGATTACACCTGAGTATGGAGACCCGTTGTCTTGTACTTATCTATTAGACGATGACCCTGTTCATAAAGTACGGGGCAATGGCGAAAGGTGGTCGATTTATGTCGAATCTATACTTAATTTCATGTTCTTTGGTAATATTTACAAGATAATTTTAGAAAGAAAGTGATAATGTAACAGGTGGAGCGATGGTGCGACTTATTAATCAATATCAATATAATCAATTTTAATAAATTTGACATGCTGACAATAAAGAGTAACTTATGAGGAAATAAGAAAAGTAGTGCAAGACTGGTTTCAGGTTTTGAAAAACTGGTCGGAACATAGAATCTTAAATAATATAAAAGAGGAAATTCAACATATTGCAATGATACTACAATAAAAAAATATGGTATAAATGAGTCAAAAGGGAATGTTTTACATCGTTATATCAGACGTAAAACTTGATTGAGATTTTGAATAAAGTTCTAACATTATACAATATATGAACCTTCTAGAGAGTGAAATGAGCCAACTAGTAAAATGGTAAAACTCTTTTCTTGGACTTAAGTACAATCACGTCTTTATTTGGTATTCTGGTGGATTGCATTTTTTATTACGAAGACAACAATAATGTGTATTAACTGTGATTTCTTCACTTTTACAATACTTTAAGACGTGTAGAATATTATAACGCATCTAATATACTTTTTTTTCTAAAAGAACACTTCACCTGTAATGGGCCCATATTATGGCTAAATATTAATTTCATATTTTCAATGTATAGTTAACAGTTTATTGATTGACTTGGCATTTACTTGGTAGAACTCAATTATAATAGAGTAAAAATAGCAACGTATTTAGTTTTATAGTTTTTTTTTTATATTAATTTGTTGATCATTGTTAACAGACTGTACGCTGACCATATCAACCCATAAACGGTAGAAAAGCGTTTTTTTAAATTACTTTCGTAATAAGTTTTCTAATTATGAAAGTCATTTCATAAGCATTTTTTTTTAAAATAAATAAAGATTTATATTAATAATGTAGAATTGTTTATTATATTATACATTTTCATGTTGTCGGCCTGCTTTTGCTGTGAAGTACACGGATTAAATCAAATGTAGTTATTTTCAACAACGGCCGGTCGAAATTTTGTCATTAAACAATAATGTTCATATATAAATAATGTTTCAGGAGTGACTGGTTGCTGTATTCCAATACAAAGCAATACATACATATTTTATGGCATGTTTAAAAACAATGTATGCAGCATGAATCAGAAGGACAAATAATTTGAAATTGAAATATACCAAGCAATGCTCTAACTACAGAAACAATGGATGAGATACATACATAATATTATATATATATGTTAAGAATTTTAAGAATTTTAAGAAAAAAATAATAATATAATAAATCCATCACCACACATTAATTGTGCTATATACACTATATAGCCGTAATTACAAACTTTCATTCTATAATAATTGCGCATTTTCATATAGTAGAGAAATTACGGGGAATGCATGTTAGCTTTTTTGTGAGAGGAGTGATGATAAAGATTAAAAGAGAAGGTGGATCGTTTAAAATATTGTCAATGTTTTACTAAGGTCATATGCATATCAAAATAGTCTATTACATATGAGATATGTTTTATATTCCAGATTATGGGGAGGTCTTATGAAATATGAATCGAATGACATAAAGAATACTGATGATGATGAATAATTCATATAGAATCATGATTTGAGATCACGACGGTAAGTGCTATTATTTAAAGCAGGGTTGGCCAAATTGTTTGCCAACAACATTTATATTTTTATATACATACATAGTGATGGCTTCTTTCAGATGGTTCAACATCTATATATTAATAGCCGATAATGTCCGTTTGTTTGAGTGAGTGAGTGAGTGAGTGAGTGGGTGAGTGTTTGTTTGAGTGAGAGTCCTCATTTCACACCTTCCAGTCTCCACTTTTTTATTCATACTAAATTTATATATTAAAAGTCGATAAAATAATCACTCGCTTTTCACTTTTCACAAATGTGTGCGTACTGATGATGTCCTCGAGACATCTTCTTCTTCTACGAAATGTATTTTGTTTGCGTACATTTTCAAATTAATAGATAATGAAATGAAATAAAATAAAATAAAATAAAATAAAATAAAATAAAATAAAATAAAATAAAATAAAATAAAATAAAATAAATTAAAATAAAATAAAATAAAATAAAATAAAATAAAATAAAATAAAATAAAATAAAATAAAATAAAATAAAATAAAATAAAATAAAATAAAATAAAATAAAATAAAATAAAATAAAATAAAGTAAAGTAAAGTAAAGTAAAGTAAAGTAAAGTAAAGTAAAGTAAAGTAAAGTAAAGTAAAGTAAAGTAAAGTAAAGTAAAGTAAAATAAAATAAAATAAAATAAAATAAATTAAATTAAATTAAACTAAATAAGATTAAACACAATGCAACAAAAATCTCACGTTGCTGGGCAACGGGCTTACAGCTAGTATTTTTTAAAACATCAATACATTTCATGTTAACGAGATTTTTCAGTCGTAATTGGTCGTAGTCAATCACAAAACATCCAACTCTCAAATTGAAATTTTTGATTTTATTGCATATATTTTTTTGAAACCAGACATGTTATACTTTAAAATGACGAAAAAGTCTATCAGATATCTACACCCAAAAAAAAAATCGTGGCTTTTTCTAACACACTAACTAATAATTTATGAAAAATATTATCTACAAAACGTTTGGATTTCTATATTTATGTATGGCAAAAATACGATTTTAATATAGGCAGAGTACGTCCATGTGGGTTGGATTAATGATCGTTATAATGTCCATTTTAGACAAATTTGTAAAAAATATATACATGTTAAATAAATAACACGATACATTTTGTTTATAAAGAAATTTAAATAAAGATGACGAGTCCCAAGGTTTTTTGTGCAAATATTAATACAGTGTTAAAAAAAATACAAACAATAAACAATCGATTCTTAATATACAGAAAAAATCCAACCCACAAAACACACGGTAACTGCTCTAGCAGTACGTTTTTCAATAATCTATCAATTGAGAAATATGTACTATATGCCATGTAAGTGTTTAAACTCTCAAATTCAATATTAAGAAGATAAAAGATTTTTAAATATTATTTTTTTTCAAAATTTTAAATACCCTTTTCTCATTTCGAAAAATTGTGGCTTGGACGTTTTCTGCTTTTAAATTTATATCAAAAAGTTTCATTGTATTTCATGTCAATAATTAACACTCAGTCAAAACAGTGCTGTAATACGTCATAATCAGTGCCGGCGCAAGATTGTTTGTCGCCCTAGGCAACGATTATTGGCGCGCCCCCTTTTTTAACAAATATTCCCAGTTTATTCTCAAAATAATGAGAACAATAACCCGGGATTATAGTTTTTTTCAAACATCCATGTCCGCTCCCAGTGTGAAGCATATAGTCTCAGAACAACAGAAGTTTTTCTACGTGAATTGTTTTTTACAGAGTCACTCAACCTCTTTTTTTCGAATTGTATAGAATTACAACGAACAAATACAAACATAAAAATAAAATAAACCTTATCATTAGAGTATACAAAAGTAATTTGAATACTCCATTTATGTACCCCCTAATGGTTTGCGCCCTATGCGGTTGCCTATTTCTTCGTATAGTAGCGCCGGCCCTGGTCATAATGAGTTTAAATTATTATTGACAGTTGTGTGATAATTTTTTTAAGAAATTTCATCCGATTGCAAATGAAGATTGATTGTGAATTGCTCCGAACATCAAGTAACTGTGTTGGAATTTAGCGTCTAAAATGTAGTGTACGTTTATTTGAAATTCCATTTATAAAGTAGAGCGATACTAGTAGGGATTCTGTGTCGAGACGTCCCGGGACTTTTTTAGAAAATGTCTCGGGAATTGTGACTGTGATTTATAATGTGCTAATAACATGTACATTTTAATTTTGAAAAAAAACAATTCTTGTGGTTAAGAAACTGTCAAAAAGAATATATACTCTCAAAAGGTATAAGAGGGGAGTCCCAAGAATTAGACGTGACAATTACTCGGGGTTTTAAAAAAAATAAGTATGCATATATAAAAGGGGTCTGATAGAAAAACAGATGTTTGGGACTTATTATTTCGTTAGCAAAATAGCAAAAGCAAATTACAAAATATTAAAATTAAATGTTCATACCTGATGTTGTTGATAGTACAAATGTTTTTTCACTATTTCAGAAAGATACCAATGTGCTAGGAAAAAAGGCCTAAAAGCTGTACTTGTAAGGGTTGTGAAGTTACGGTCATAAATTTACTCCAGATGATTGATATGTACCGTTATCATCCCTTAGTAAAAATTAACCGTAAGCATTGCACATATCCATTACATAAGAAAACTAATAATTATTAAACATTGTCTTAAAAAAACGAGATATTTACTTGTGCGTACTTTCAAAAGGCGCCGAGTGTACCTAATAGTAGTAACGAGTGTACATACATGCAAATATTTAATTTTAATAAAATTATAATTTTATTGAAGGGGAAATAAAAGTCTCGAGTCCCGGGATGTCTCGAGACTTTGACTTTATCACGCCTCGAGTTCCGGGACTTCGAAAAACCCGAGACTACAGAATCCCTTGATAGGGTAGAGCGGATGACAGTACACCTGCGATATGCTTCCTATACATTTTTTTTCTATTCAATTTACAGACTTAATTTTTCTTATTATCAGTTAGTATGTAACAACAAAGTGACAGAACACTTAACACACGACATTAATTAAACGTTGTGTATGAGACAGTGTATACATTGTATAGAATAAATGGTTTTTGCTTTCTCACACATGTAGATTTTGAGTTAAAAATGCTCGTCATGATCGAGCTGGACATGATAATATTAAATAAATGTGGGAATAGTACAAAACAGTGTTTAATTTTTTGAGTATAATGCATTTTCACCAAGTATTAATAGTGAACGCCTTAAAAGTGTATATAATAGTTAATATTTTCTGCAAACAAGGTTTTTATGTCTCAAGCAAAAATTGTTTGTTTAAATCAGTGTCTGTCAAACTTTTTTACTTTACGGCACACTGATGAATGGAACTAGTACCGCGGCACACCAAGATGCCGCAGATTATCTCCGAAACTCCTTTTTTTTTTAGCTCACCGAAGAATTTGAAATCCTCTATTTGGTATACTTTTTCCGCAGATTATCTCCAAAACTCCCTTTTTTTTGTATAGCTCACCGAGGAATTTGAAATCCTCGATTTACTACCGTTTTGCTTCCGAAATTCTACATGACAAATATTTGTTTTTGAATAGGAATTATTTAAAATTGACATTTTTAAGGCTTCTTCCACCGCGGCACACCTAAGACTTCTTGCGGCACACAGTTTGGCAGACACTGGTTTAAATAAATAATCTTTAAATTAAAAAAAAAACAACAGCGGTTATTAGCTAACATGCCATGCAATCAAATAAATTTAAGCAAAATTAAATCTTACATACCAGATACCAGAATCCATCAGATTTGGAATATTACAATCTATGAATATATTGCTAATTAAGATTTGATTTTTTTTTCGTACGCTCATATAGTGTTTTGGAACATATAATTATTTATTTGATTAAATTTATGTAAAATTGCACGTAGAATACGCACATATTTTTTTCTAGACTCTGACAGCGTATTGGTTTTGTAGCAAGACGCGTTTTATTTTATATAATGGAAATAATCAAATTAAACCTACAATTAAAATGATAGGTTTTATCAAAAACGCTATGTAATTAGTTTTTTTATCGCCACCAATAATGAACCAAAATAAAATAAATTTAATAGAAGCGTTCAGCCGAGTTAGGATAGTGTACCTTGTATAGTACAGAACAATGTACATAAACGTTAGTAATTCGTTTAAACAGTTGATACATTTTTTCTTAGTATACCGTTCGGTATAGAGTCGAATAGAAATCGAATTCATACATGATTTATAGATCGATCTCGATTAGTTCCGTTTCATGTTCAATATGTCAATGGAAGATCAGTCTGTTAACTTTTAAATCAGCTGATGATGCAGTCTGAAGTAAGTTTCAAAAATATAGCCAATTAATGTCAATCTCGAAGACGCAATTATTTATTTATCCAACATGGCCGCGGCGAGAGAGAAAAAAAAACAGCTGATACTGACCGTGTGATAGTTTATGTGAAAACATCACTCGACGATTTTCTTTTATAAATAATTGCTCCACATATTTGGAATAAAAGTTTAGAAATTGTGTATTACAAGCGTTTAACATTAAATTCTTAGTTATTTTAGATTTCTCTTTGAATTGCTAACATTTGTATAGATTTATTGTGAATTTTACTGATATTTTCTTTGATATAAACTCTTACTAAGATTACAAAACGCTATTTATGAATAATTTTTTGTACATTTTAGATTTTATAGGTTATCAGTGTTATCACTAGCTGTTTAATTTTTATTTTACTACAACAAATTGACTATTTAGTCCTAATATAGTATATACAAAAGCTGGTTTTAAGTCAGCCACTCTATTTCACCTGCCGAAGAAAACAAAAAAAAAAGATACTGTTAAAAGCAAAATACCAATCTAAAGCCATTTGCCTAGTAATACCGTTAAGCCAAGTTCATTTTTATAGATATTATATTTTTTGGGTTGTCACTCGCTGTTTATGTTTTGTTTTTTTACAGTAAATTGGCTATCTAATCGCAATGGAGTATATATATTACAGAAGCTGGTTGTAAGTCAATCACTACACTTAATCTGCCAGAGAGAGTAATGACAGGATATAAGGAAAATATTACTGTTAAGCCATATTAATTTTTATTCATCTTATATTTTTTAGGTTATCACTCGCTGTTTACATTTTGTTTTTTGAATTAAATTGACTAGTCCTAATGTAGTATATTTATAAAAGCTGGTTTTAAGTTAATTACTCAACTTCACCTCTTAGAGAGGGTAAAAAAACAATGCTGTTTTAAGTAAAATACTACTGTTAAGCCAAATATTTTTTTATTCGTCTTATATTTTTAATTTATCACTCGCTGTTTATTTTTTATATTGTAACAGTAAATTGGCTATTTATTCATAATGGAGCAATATAATATTTACAGAAGCTAGTAGAAAGTCAGCTACTCAACTTCACCCACCGAAAAGGGAAAAAATAGAACGGTGTGTGATTGCATGTAAATCCATTGACCTATGTCTGTTTACAAGACATCATACGTCTATTGAAGTGTCCGATCGGGGATACAAGCGTGTGAAAACCGGAACCAAACAGGACAAGCGCCTACGAGCGTTTACCACTAGGCTACATGCCCCGGAATTAGAGTACATAGATACATAACTGTAAAATCGTCAATTAACAAGTCCATGCTGATTCAAAATATGAAACTAGTTTTTGTTGAATAACTACATAAATAATTATGGTTGGTGAAGTGTTAAAGGGAATGTTTTTTTTTTACATAATGCTGCTCAAAGTTTCGATGACAGTTGCTACGCAAAAATATGATGAAGTGGCCAATTTCTTTCTTAAGGTTTTTCAAGTAATGATATAGTGCGGTTATTCCGTTTATTTATTGTATTATATAATAAACATTCATTTAATGTAAGTATATTACACACATTGGCGTGCAAGGAATTCGACAACGGGGCTTATGTTATAAGTTGAACATCGGCGATAATGACGTAGGTGTATGACAGTTGGATAACCTACCATTATTAGTCGACATGTATATTTATTTTAAAACTATATTCTTCTTGTATTGTGTTTTATTTTTTTTGCATTAGGAAAGGAGACGTAAGATTGTTTGAAGACACAATGTTTATTACACATGCTAGTTATTCAGGTTTATCCTACCATTTGGGGAGTTGTTTTTGTGCTGATTATATAATATTATTGTTAGGATAATCTTCTAGCTAAAGCAACGCTTTTTTACACATATAGTTTACATAACTTAGTTCTTCGTACTACTTTTTAAACTAATTACTGCATGTGTGAGTTATCTGTGACATGTATCTCATTAAAAATATAAAAAGTGTTTGTTTTAAATTCTATAGTTAAAAAAATATATTTGATGAGAATACATTTTTTCGTAACGCCGGTTGACCAAGGCACACAACATGTCACCCGATTCAAATTCTTTCATGAGTTTTGTTGTGCTGCTCTGAAATTAATTTGATATCCGGTTGATAAAGTAGGTATTGAAAAATTCTTCAGTGAATATATTTAGGTTGTTCCAGATGTATTTATATAAATGATTTTGTCATATTTTCAATATTAATGTGCCATTTATGAATTTGAAATTTAGCTTTTATTACATATGATTAAGTAAATTTATTGAATTCGATTTGAAAATGATTATTATTCATATTAATGTAAAATATGGTTAAATTAAAAAAAAAATACTAAAAATCACGTAAAATTGAAAATTCAATTTCTAAAATTGATAAAAAATTGATGCTATAAAAACGGGTATCTGATAATGAGTTGTGAGAGATATATCAGAGATAGGCTGGAGGGTGACCCCTTTCTTAAATTATATAAAAAAAAACAATATTACCATATTAACTGTAAATTTTGACTGACATATTATCTATAACTTTTATGTATATTGTGACATTCGATTTCTTTATAATGATTGCGTATAATTGTATAAAGTGATAAAAAATCACCTCATCCCTAGAACACCTCGAATAGCCTTGAGATTAAGTGAGCCCCTTATTAACGCATTGGCAGCCCACCGCTAGGCACCATAGATTATAATATCTCTGTCTTAGTTGTTAGCACCATATCAACAGCTATATTTTTTTCATCCGTATATTTGGCGCAAATTATTATGTATTTTAAATCCTACATAATACATTAAATTATTAGTCGATGAATACAGTCAGAGGTTGCCATACACAGGACGCCACTGATTGCACTATATATTATAATTGCGACAATATGCCAATAAATAATGCCAACAAATAATCCAGTCATCCCACACTATTGGTTGGTAGTCCTGTAATTTCGATGTGCCTGGGCGTTATGGAATAATGATTATGGGTTATGAGATAGGCAATAGCATCCATCTTGTTGTGACGGGTCGTTACGGCAACGTGACTATTCTAT
This sequence comes from Himalopsyche tibetana, assembly GCA_030503985.1. NCBI lineage: Eukaryota > Metazoa > Arthropoda > Insecta > Trichoptera > Rhyacophilidae > Himalopsyche > Himalopsyche tibetana. The sequence goes on from JAPJYX010000014.1 coordinate 5,212,486, forward strand.
TGCATATATCGAATTATATAACGCAATCCTTTGTTGTTATTTAAACTGGGATAGGACAATTTGGATATGGAGATTTATCTATACCCGATATACCCATAGATAATTTAAATAATATCCTTAATTTGTCTTGACTTTATCCACATTGAAACTCTTCGGTAATATTAGGGCTTATACAAAAACCGACTTTTGAAAAAACTAGTTTTCGAATGTCATCATTATTGTTCGAAAACCGATTTTATCCGGTTTTCGAAGTTTTAAAAAGATGAACAGGAAATTATTTGGTGTTACTCTTCAGAAAATATGATTTAAGAAAACAAAAAGCTTTCACTGATCGATAACTTAGTGATGATCTGATTTTTGTAACAAAATTTCCTGATATCGAAAATACCCTTTCACTGGGCAATGATGTGCTCATTTCAAATCAGAATATACCTGCAGCTTTCGAAATATATAAATACAGGAGTGGTTTGGAGGGGGCTCAGAGGGGCTCGCGCGAGCCCCTTGTTGAATATTACTAAGGCCGGCGAGCCCCTTTTTAACTAACAATTATTCTGAGATATTCTCCGATCAAATTAGTATATAACTGCAATTTATAATTTATATATTATCTACGACATCTTCAGTATACACAATAATACATTTTCAGCTATTTACATTGATAAGTTTACGGAAAATTGCATATTTTTACATATTATAAGTGTATTAAGTAAAAATCGATTGTTTGATTAAGTATTGCATATAATTGCATAGGAGTGACAAGAAAATTCACTACTTTCTCAGAAAAGTTAGAATTGCTTCGAGATTAACTGAGCCCCTTGGTAACGTATTGATAACCCACCGCTGTATAAATATATGTACATACAGCGCTTTTTCCCATGTAATGCGGTGGAACGGCGTTCCGGCACCTTATTTCTTGGTATTTGTAATGTTTCAATCCAATATTCGATTTTTTTTCTTTTTCTTTTATATAACCTTCGACACTTTTCAGTCTTTTAAAATACGTTGATCGATGGTCACTCAGAAGAAGATTCAGAGGATTCCATGACGTTTTCATGACATTCCGCGACATTTCCATCTCTATTGGATATCAATTTTAAATAAAATAATATTAACATTTTGAATAATATTTCATATTTTTCGGTAATACTTAATAATGTGAAGTGAGTATTGTTACGTAAACAGAAGCCATGCAACTGTACTTATCCAAACAATATTATGAAACACCCGTTTTTCAATTATTGTTGGACTGACCAAAAGTTCAACGCCGCTGACGTGAAAGGCGATAAATCTTAGCGAGTGGACTTTCGGTAAACTTTTTTGATAACAGCCATGTTTTAAGTTACCGTTAAAGCTTCACGTAAGATGCATAATGGCAAAATTGCATAACGTTGCAGTTTAAGCCATCGCATATCGGTTATTTTAATATTGTGCATTTTGGTGAGGTACGAGTAAAGTTCGACAGACTTAAGCTTTCCGTTTGAAAATTTATCAAAAACCTACACGCCACGTTATAAGTAACCAATGTCACGATGAAATTATTTATTTATACATTGAGCGACTTGCTGGTAGACTATGTTTGTATGATAAGATAATACACAATGAATAATATACTATTAGGGTGTTCACTGTCAATACTTGGTGGAAAGGCATTATATTAATAAAAACAATAATCCTTTGTACTTCATTCCACTTTATTTAATATGTCAGGACCGGTTTCGCTCATTGCTCTTTTATATAAATTAAAAAAAATAAAAAAATAAATATAGATTTCTTTTGTTAGAATTGATATGGTCTTTGAAAAATTTGTTTTTCAGAATCTTCCTGGCTGTCGATTTTGTTTAAGTGATGAATGAACACACCAACTACTTGGAAGCGGGGAAAACATAAAACTATCATTAAGCATATTCATATCATTAAGCATATTCACTTTATTAATGTAGCATTTTATCACTTTGTCAAAAATTTCCCAAATTTTAAGTATGTTTGTAATTACTTTCAATCGTATTCTGAATTTATGAATCTGGGATGACTTTTTAATTATATGTTAGTTGTGTTGAACATTTTAATTTTGTGTTATTTTAGAATCACTTTAATGTAATTGGCAATTTCTTTTCAATGCCAACTGTTGTGTATAACTTTTCAATTTTGTATAAATAGCATTGTTAAATTATATTTCTTATCAGTTGACAATGCTCGCAATGAGCGAAACCGGTCCTGACATATTAAATAAAGTGGAATGAAGTACAAAGGATTATTGTTTTTATTAAAATAATATACTATGTTAAAAATAACCTTATCAGTTATTCATTTAGTCGAATTCTTTGTCATATTCAATATGGTATACAGTTATAAGTATTCATTTTTTAACATTCAAGTATTTTCTCAACACGGATAAATTAAAAACCTTTTTGACCAAAACGCTGGAAATTATTTTTTTTGGGTGTTACTTAAATATTTGATTTTTCAATCGTATACAATTAAACAGTGTAATGAAATATATTTTTGTAAAAATAACTGTCAAAAAATTCGCAGAATTTGTATTATTTTGTTCCAATATTTATGTTTTGACTCTTGGAGAAAGTGTTTGCAATAAATGTGAAATAGCAATAAATTTTGTAAAAAGCAACATTTTTGACAAAAAATAGATATTATTTAAAAATTAATAAAGGTGGCTTGAGTTGCATTTATGTAGTTCGAAAACTGTATTTTTTATATTTATATTGATTGATGAATGGATGAGAATTATGAAAAGGTTTACCCTTATTACTATGTATTTTTTTTATTGAAAATGAGTTTCCAACCTCAAAAAGACTGGATACTCTTACTTTGAGAAGAGACCATCAAAATTGTCGGCACACGGGTCGGATGATTTTTTAACAGACGGGAAGGAGGCTGGATGAAAAACATTCTTCTTAGAATCTATTAAGAAGTACAATACGATTATAATTATGTAAATTTATATAAAACAATTGGGGGCCGGATGAAAATATTTGGAAAGTCAAACTTAGCCCGTAGTATGGTGACCGTTGCTTTAAACTGCCTTGCTGAATCGAAAGAAGCACAATGCAACTTGTGATTTGCAATAAATTTATTTATTTATTTTATTTATAATTTATTTTTTAATCTGCTTGGTCGAATAGTCAACTTCGTCAGCTTGTTCGAGTCGAGTCCCAGTACGTACAGTTTTTATAAAATGTATGCAATGTCTGTAATGTCAGTTTGTAATGTCTGGAATTCCCTACACCCATTATATCTTAAAAAACGAGTCATATCGAGAGCGATTAACTAACCACTAGTCCTGCACTAGACCTATCCTTCTATCTCTACTCTATTTGAAAAAAAAAGTTTAACAACCGAGTAACAATTAGTTCTCGTATAAAGAATTATGTTGAGATAAACTCTGAAAGTCCACATGCATCACATTGGAAGCTGACATGGTAAAAAGAGTATGAATTATGTGTATGTTAATATTTGAAAAAAAACATTTTGAAAACTGTGAAACGGAAACTTGTCTGAACCGAGCTCTACAAGGATATGATCTCATGCAACATATCAAATAAGCATATAAGTGTTTTCAATCGTGATCGAAGCCCAATTTATTGGTCAATTTGGAAGTAAATTTCATGCAGCACTATTTCTTATAATAAACTGTAAATGTATGTATACCTTACAAAGTAAAAAACATTTTCATTAATTATTTTAAATCTTTTGTACCTGTATAAATATATTCCAACGGGTACTTAGTAGCAGTCGTGATCAAGGTTTAATATTAAATTTGAATCGTTCAAACTATGTACATTCTCACAGATTTTGTCACTAACGACCCGGGTTTCGCCTTTCGGCATCTTCAGGTGTTCAAGTGCACTGATGAACTTGAACTGACGCTTAGTAAATAAATGTTTCGTGTTTATATAAGAAATAAATGTATCATTGAGTTTAAAGCCATTGCTGGCGAAAAGGATAAGCTCATGGGAATGCCCTCAGATTTGAGTAGTAAGTAGTTTCAAGAATTATATTTATTTGTTTGTCGGCAAAGGTTTTATGATTATATTTATATAGGGTATAGAAGTGGAGATCCCGGAAGGTTTAATATTTCATTTATAATCGGAAGACTATACAATTGAATTTAAATTTAATATTAAATTCCACCAAGCACCTTCAGTCAAAATCTTAAAAAAAAAAAAATTAATATATTTGTCGATTCGGATTTAAATATCACTTTTCACTATTTCTTACTAGATTTAATACACTACATGTTTTAAACCAGTGTTCGCCAAACTTTTTCTGTAACGGAACACTTCGAAAATCTGTAAATTTTAACGGAACACTTAGCTTTTTTTTAGGTTTGATAATTTCTAATAGTTCAAATACAAACAAATATGTAGTGTTCCTTGCCATTTTTTTCTACTGATTTTAATATTAAACTGTACTATTTTTTTTTCTTCATTGTAAAAGTTTAAAATTTATAATTTGTCAACCTTGTGCAATGTTAATTAAATAAATAAATAAATTTAGAATTATTTTCATTATGTACACTTCCATAAAATTCTTGGTCGAACACGACCCGGGTTTCGCCGCTCGGCATCTTCCGGTACTACTCAGTGCGCGAATGCACTCGAACTGAGTATGCGAACGAACCTCAGTTCGAGTGCATTCATAGTTAAATAGTTATTAAAATATTTTGGAGAACTCTTCTGATAAGCTCGACCAAAAATCATGTTTTGAATAATCTTTGTATTTTTGTTCCAAATCAGAATAACTGATTGCATCGAAAAAAAAAAAAATCCTTGTGCTCAAGCCTATTGGTTTAGCAGTCACAGAAAATTAATTTTGAACCCAGGAATCATCATTACTAGTTATCGAAAAATATTACGAAATACATGCTTTCATATTATGTAGGTGTTCGCGGAACACCTATTCAGGTTCCGTGGAATATAGTTTGGGAAACCCCGTTTTAAGCTATGCTAATTCAAAAAATTCCGTCTTAACTTAACGTTATTATTTTTTTAAATGCATGATTTTAATTCCTCGCCATTTTACCTGAGTACCTTTGGTGAAACTAAAAAATATATATACGCTATTTTTGCTCAGCACAGTTATCTGAACAAAAATGGACATTCTCATTAAGATATTTCTTTTTCATGTAATGGCGTAGAAAACTACCAATTTCAGTACCTCTTTTTGCAGCCGTTTATTTATTCTGAATTAAGTGAGATTTCCTATTATCGACAAGCAAACATTGAGTAAAACCTATCTTATCAGTTTAGCTTTATTAAATTAAAAATTGAAAGTATTTCGACACTGTATTTAGACAACTTGGGAAGTAGGTAACGTTTTACTTTGAATCATTCTGTTGAAGAATGTCCGATTTACAATACTTCTCCGTTTTCATTGTTTTATTGGAATATGCGAAAGAAAATGAAAATACAAATTTTGTGAGCTGTTAACAAACTTACCGCAAAAAAACTCTGTATATTTAAATGATATTTTAAAAACAATTATTTTATATTATAGTGCCCATTATCATTTTATATTTTTAATTATGTCAGTGTTAATTAGTTTTTAATTCAGTAATAGGAACATCTAAAATGTCATCATTTTTATTATAAAACTTGACATTTGAGCTGTTGATAAAAGCAGAAGATACCAAGAAGCGATAAGTTTCTCAATATCAGTTGACGGATATGAATATTTTCGTATTATCAAATGCATACGTTATACACTGTTACTGTTTATACAGATGTTTTCAGTGCACTTAGTATTGATTTACTCGCATATTATTTAAATTCTGAATTAATGCTTGAACCAATTTTATACAGAATTTTAATATTTTCACTCATTGCGTAAGACGAGGTGGCCGAGAGGTTAAGGCGTTGGACTGCTAATCCAATGTGCTCTGCACGCGTGGGTTCGAATCCCATCCTCGTCGAATTTTTTTACTCAATTTTTTGACGATCAATAATTGTAATTGAAGTTTATTCGATTAAGATTGAATATTTTCTTCTTTTAATATTAAAGCCAGGTTAATCGGCTAAATGGTGAAATATATTTTACCAAATATTTAAATATAAAAATGTATATTGAAATCAAATTATTAAAAAAAACAAAATATATCAATACAAATTTGAATGAATAAACATGATTCAGTAAATACGATTTTTAACTCTAGCTATTTTTCATTTTTAAACGACGGTTACCTTGTGTTTATTGTTTAAAACAGTGCTTCCTAACCTTTTTCATTCCATGGTCCCCTAAATCTGAAAAAAATAACCCGCGGCCTTCCTTAATACAAAACATGTCCTGCGGCGGCCCTGGTTTAAAACATTACAACTAACGCCAATTCGCCATCCACTTGACAAATATAATGAAAATAAAAAAAACAGTACATTATACATCAAAAAATAAAAAAGTAAAACCTAACAAACAGTTCACAAATGCTGTTACTGAAAATGTCCACTTCTCTAGGCAATCAGTTGATCAGTCGAACAGCCCTCGGAACTGGCGACTCATACGTCCTACGCAAAGAACAAGTTTTTAGTAGAAAAAAAAATCGGTTATAGTTTCACCCACGTAAAAATAAATCGGGAGCATGTAAGTTAATTGTCATCAGAATTTCAGGATTATTAACTCAGCCCCGATGAAGAAGAGAAAAATCCTTAACATTTGATGTTTACAAAGTTAAATTTGAAGTTAAACTTTGAAACTTTTATGATAATATCTGAAAACAACGCTCCCGCCGAAGACCTGACGAACCCGGGATAGAACGCGGGATACAATAGCATCACTCTACTTTAAATTGAAGCATAGTTTCACCTCCCCAAAATATGATAGAAAGACACCGAGCAGATCAGATCATTATGCCATCTCAAAATGTGATAAATATAAAAGTGTAGAAAACCTTCAATGAAATATGTATTGATTGAAGGGTTGAAATACTGTATGTTTAATACGTAACATCATCGTTTGAATCGATAAATATGATATGCACCAAGTTCACTATAAACTTTTCATTGAGATTTTGATGGCAATCAATTCTTTGTAAGCTTGGGAATATTTTAGTTCAGAATAATCAAATCAATGTTCATTTTTTAAATTGAAAAATTAGGTTGAACATTGAATTTATTTATCCAGTGGTGCAATTGAATTTTGGATAGCGATGATAGATATAAAGCTGCAACACCAAACTGTATCCCCCGATATTGTTATCATTCGTTTTTTTGGATTGCCTCCCTATAGAAGCAATTTTAATGACGTATTCACGTCAAAACCGTTTAATTTTGTAACTATTGAAAAAAATGCCAGAAATGTGTTGTTAAATAGTTATTTAAAATAACATTAAAAAAATATAAGATCAAGAAAAATCGTCTAAAACTAAAAATACTTGCTATCCAAAATTTTATTACGCGTGACTGAAGTGTGTATAATATTTATCGATTCATTTTTGACAATTTTTTTATAGCTTATTACAAAATGATAAATAATTAAAATAAAATAATGATAATGCTTTAATGTGTCAAACATAATAAAACCACAATTAAAACAGACAAATTAATGTCTTCATTAACTGCTGGTATAAAATAAACAGTTCAGAATGTGTTCGATGGAATACAAACTGACAGGCTTGAGTTTTCCAAAGAAATTACTCGTATTGCATTCTCGTAATGCCTTCGGGTATACTTTTTTACTCCTTCGCTGTGGACTCGAGACGACGAGAGAAAATTTTTCTCCATTTGTCATTACACTGATGTTTACACTTGTGAATATCTAGTTAGACATACTGGAGCGAAACAACTACAAAAAACTAAACGTTAACATATGCACCTATTTTAGTATTAAAAGGATGGTAAAGCAGGTGTAACCACAAGAATACAGATGAGTGGCTATACACTGAATTTGTCGTTTTTAATTTGTAATTAATAATTTATTACAACCTGAAAATATATTTATGTGTTGGAGTCTGTATATGGATATTTAATGACACGCAACGATTCAGTTTCAATTTCTGTACGATTGAAAAATTATTTCAAAAACAATTTTGTAATGGCTATTATTTTTTTTAGTTATATTTTATTGAGAAAATTGTGGGAAATACATAGAGAACCTTTCTATATTCACAGACCAAACACTTGTACTGTTGTAGTGAAATGAATAATATCATCTACCACATCCATGGTTATATTATTAACCACAATTAAATACGGAAGTATAACAATTTGGTATTATAACAAATATATAGATATAAGACATATGCTATCGCACAATGAGTTTATATGAGTGTGTATGAATGCAAAAATCTCGAGATAAAAAACAGCATAAGATTTAGATGAAGGCAAGGAAGGATATTCTGGAAGAGAAAGAATGTATTGTAGGATCAATAGACACCGATGTTTACTGTGACGCTCATCTTGTGGGCCACAGCAGGCGACCCCCTTTAAAAAATAATTTATTTGATTTATAAAAATACCTTGCTTTTATAATTAAAAAAAATACATTGATAGTAAATTTGAATTGTTCAAACTATGTACATTCTCACAGATTTTGTCACTAACGACCCGGGATTCGCCCTTCGGCATCTTCAGGCGTTCAAGTGCACGGATGAACTTGAACTGACGTTTAGTAAATGAATGTTTCGTGCTTATATAAGAAATAAATGTATCATTGAGTTCAAAGCCATTGCTGGCGAAAAGGATAATAAGCTCATGGGAATGCCCACAGATTTGAGAAGTAAGTAGTTTCAAGAACTATATTTCATTTGTTTGTCGGCAAAGGTTTTATGATTATATTTACATAGGGTACAAAAGTGGAGACCCAGGTAGGTTGAGTATTTCATTTAAAATCGGAAGGCTATGCTATTGTGCTCTATTAATTTCTAAAATTTCCTGGAAAAAGAGTTTATGACTGTCCGTATTTGGGTGTAACATTTTTATCCCTTGTTCCTGATTGAACACGTGTCCTTCCAAAATTAAGTGATTAGCAAAAGTGGACGTGTCTTTTTTCAATCTTAAGGCTGCCATATGCTTTAAAACCCTGATGTTCAGTGTCCTTTCTGTTTTGCCGATATAATTTTTTTTTTTACGTATTTTTAAGTATTACATTGATAGTAATATAATTTTATTTATCCAAGTGTGTTACATAAATATTTAAAAAAAAATCTATCAAGCAACTAAATAATACAAAAATACCATTGAGAATGAAATACACGTTTCGATAAGTATGTTACATGTGAAAATAGTGAAGATATAAAATAATAAAAAATGTTGAAAAATTTCACAAAATATCCGTTATTTGTCATCGGATTTTTATTGGAAGTTTTCGGTTAATTCTCAAAAATAAATACGAGTCGAATACCGAAATGTGTCTTGGCCATTGTCTTTGGTTCAGAGAGTAATGTATATGCTTGTCTTATTCGCGTTACTGGTATTCACGCAGATTGCAAAAGGTATCGCAAATGCCTCGGCATTCAACTTGGACATTTTTTGTCACCACGAGAGGCTTTCACGGAAAGCGTACGTAAAGACTTAGAGATAATTGCTAGTATCAAGTATAAATACACATCACATCATTACTCTAATAAGTTTCGTATGGCCGATGCAGAGATGCATTTTGAAATTGTCTTCATCATTATATATATATAATATAATTACTTTTGCGATGTGACGGATTATAAAAACAGAAAAAATGGCAATTAAGTCAATACCGACAAATTTAAGTTTAAAACATATAAAATGTAAATTGTCTGAACTTACTAATATATTTATATTAGAAACGATAGCGTTGACCAATATTTAAATTATTCCCAATCATCACTCAAGCAGACTAGCTCTACACTTTGGGTAATGAAAGCAGCAGTGTTCTTCAACCTGTACGCGGGCCGGTGCCGGTCCGCAATAGTTTATTGCCGGTCCGCGAATAGTCGTAAGTCGAAAACTAACTGTGCGTAAATGTGTGTATCTGGTTGACACCGGTCCGCGAAATATTTTTCCAATTTTTACCGGTCCGCGGATGTAAAAAGGTTGAAGAGCACTGATGTACAAGACTCATCGAAAAATGAGCAGGAATATAATGGTTGATTATTTAATCATAAATCGAATTTTTGTCTAGCATTTAGCCAAATTCAAACTATTATATTTGTGCATGTTAAATAAATTTGTACAAAATTGTGTTAATAATATTTTAAACTTTTATTTCATCCTAGAATTTCATTAACATCTACAAACATTAAACGTAGAGTAAAAAATAGGTCCGCACGAAATCTTGTTTTTTGATTATCTCAAAACTATGTTTTTTGAATTTTTAAATTTTGGAACCAAGGTATCGGTATCTGTAATATTGAAGCTCAATAAAACTTTTTTTATATATTTATAAAACAAATAATATATCGTCATTTTAAAATTTACTATCACACTTCCAAAATTACGAAACGGTAATTGTGTTTTAACGAATAATAAATCACCAGAAGAATCCGTGACAGATGTTAATTTTTTAAAAATAATTTGTGGTAAACAATAAAATTATCAATCGCGTAAAAAGGATTATTGATAATTATTATTTAAAGGCAGAGTTCAGCCGCCCTTGGAAGGAATAATACATAATTGACATCAATTATTCACAGATTTTTTATCGCTTAACTACAAAAATTATTACAAAATATTATTTATAGATACAGAACTAGATTAAGCACATAAACATATTTTACTGTTGATAATTTTTGAAAGATAAATGCTTGATTTAAAATAATATAACTATTTTTTTTTATAAAAAGCGTTTGTTATTAAAACTTGACACATTAGTATTTGTATCAGGGCTGAAGAATCATTAAAAAATAAAACGACTCCGCGCTGATCATTTTTGATTCTAAGCGGAGAGAAACTGTATCAAAAAAATAAAGCACTTGTTTATCATTTCCACATAAATATCGCAGCCGATTTTGCTCGTTACAAACATTATCAACTATATTTCGATGAATAACCCTGTATCGATTTAATTTATCGTTAATAACAATGCTAAGCTTTATGAGAAATGTGGAATTAGTACAAAAAAAATGTTTTATTTATTAACATAAATAGAAACTAAAAAAACAGTCTTATTTGGAGGTAAGTTAAATGATAATTTATTAAAGGTTAAATAAATAATCATACACAGATATGTATGATATTTGTGACACTGTATTTTAAGATAAAAGTATTTGCATTATTAATTAAATTGTTTTTATTTTTTATTTGAGAATTGAAATAAAATTATCGCTTATGTCTATTGGTGATAGCATACTGGCCTAGAATCTAGAAGGTCCCAGGTTCAATTCTAAGTGGGTCAGTTATGTAATGAATTGTAGGTCTACTGTGCAAAGCGTGCCACTGGACTAATTATAACATTACAAGAGTGCAAACTAATATTGTATATGTATAATTGTATTTTAATTAGTTATAATATCTCGCTATTGTATTATATTACTTTGAATATGCCACAGTTAAAGTGTGAAATCTCATCAATATATAAATTCATTAATCAATTTATATAATCACTACCAGTTTTAGTCGAAGCTTAAATCATTCAAGTTCACATTCACTTCGACTATTAAATGCATGATTTAACTAGTTGCCGTATAAACTCATCGAAAGTGCTACACATATAAGAAATTACGTTACGGCATAGGTTATGTTATTATACTGATAGACGCTAGTCATAGTAGAAATAATATGCAGGTTTGGGTTAGGTTTGGTTAGATGTATGAATAGAAAAAGAGCTAGAATGCCAACAAGACGATGACATTTTTGAGGTTATGTGAAATGTCAGTTGACCGTAGTAAACAAAACAACTACGTGCGCGCGCACGGCAGTGGAAAGCTGCTGGAAACACCATGATTTTGAGTGTTCATTTGTTCTCTTGTGTTTACTGTAACTGCATGAGATAGAAAATGTATACACTGGTTAATTTATACATTTAGTAAATGCGTACTTTAACTCTAACACATATGCAACTGTGCAAAGCTTGTTTTACGTCTTATAAAATAATTAATAACATTCGGTTTTGGTAGTTTTATTTTCAAGCTTTCATGGTATAAAATTGAAGGTTGGTACTGATATAATATGTGATAGTACCAAATCAGATGAAGGTTTTACTGTAAAGTGTTAAAAGAAACAATGAAATAATGAAAACGTGATTTATTATTTGCTATTTTTTGAATATTAATGAACATTTTTTCCACAGAATGATAATTTGATTTCCACCAAACAAAATGTGCAATTACACATACTGCTTCATAAGAATATTTATATAACTTAAAATAGATAGTTTCACGTGTAACGAAAAATTATAATGTACCGAGCAATACTGTTTATCAAAATTTACATTCTTCATTTGTTTTGGAAAATTCATACGTATTTTGTTCGTTTTTTGATTGGAATAAGTAGCAATATGAGTTGAATTACATCAGAAATATATGTTTTAGAATGCTTTTATTAGTTATATGTGTATATAATTGATGTATATTCAATGTATCACAAATTTATAACAACCGTAAATTATGTCGTATGTGCCTGACGTAAAATGCGTTCCGTAAGATTCATTGTAAAATTACGTATCATTGATTGTTTATTGGTTACAATTGTTTTTTTTTATGTTTGAATTTATATGTTTATTATTAGGAAAATTGAAGTATGTTTGAAATTTACAAATAATTTAGTATTTAAAAAAAAATATTTATTTTTAAGTGCAGCCCTGCTTTAATCCAACTGCCTTAGTCTACTCAGGATGCGAAGCACGCCACTGTCTTGTGGACGTGATTGATTGGACGTTTTTGCTCCGCACTTCGCTACACATAAGTTCCAACAACGCACCGTATCTATATGTTCATACGAGCAGTGGCGTAGAAAAGTAGCACGCTTGATGTTGATCATATTTTTTCAACTTTCTGGCAAAAGTTTGTAAGTAACAAAACTGAGACATTTTAAAGATCAATTGTTTGTCTGGAATAGTTCAGTTGGTGCATTGATTATACCAGTTTGCAAAAATAGTATTTATTTGTAAAGAGAAATATTATTAATACTATTATATATTAATTAGCCCGTTGGCAATTAGATTTTACACCGCATATTTTCTGTAACCTTCTAAAACTATTTTTTAGTCAACCACGTTTTTTGGGGTCGGCCAACATTGACCTAAATATCTCAAACATTTTTATCGTTAACAGTTCCGAATCGTATTATGTTAATTTGATACAAAACGAAGAATAATAAAAAAAGATTCAATTATCAGAAGGTCTCGACGCCGATTTTCCGACTGCGTGGTCGAGTGTCAACGTCGTTAACTTAGAACACGTAAGTCACGAGTTCGAATCCCAGTACGTTCAGTTTTAAAAAAATGATTTTTCAATCGATTTATAGATTTCTATCCGAAGACATAGATGTATTTGATTTCTTGAATTCTCTCCTACCCTTCATTTCCTTAAAACGGACGTAGCGAGAGCGATTAGTTTACAACTAGCTATATCTTATCCTTATATTCCTACTTTCTCTGAATAAAGAGAGGTTGAGCAATTGAGTAACAAACAGTTCTCGTAGAAAAAATCTGTCGAGATACCTCCATAAGAAAGTCATATGATCCACATTGTGAGCGGAAATGGATTAAAAAAAACATATCCATATCACAATCTTATAGAATTATAAATAATTCTTTGATTTTTTTTAATTATTTTTATAAAATGATAAATACATTGTATTTAATAAAAAAGGTTATGCCAAATCAAAATCGTATTAATCGTCAAATTCAACTGTATAAAAAGACAATCATTTGTACAAGGATAAGGTAACTCGAGAAATATATTTAAAATATCTACGTCACTGGTATTGCGTTGTAAGCTTACGATACTAACTTATTGTAAAATATTTTTGCACACTGTTGTAATATGTATCAGATATGTACATGTTTAAGAGGCTGCACTGCGTGGTCTTTGGACATCCGCTTGACAATGGGTTTTACAACATTATGTGAAATATTTGGATTTGTTATAAAAATGATTACTAAAAAAATTACATACGAAAACAGTATTTATTTAGCCGCGTTCACTACAAATGAAGAATCTCTATGGATGTGATGGCCGATAGCAGTGGTGTAGTGGTAAATTAAAAAATGCCGGGGCGTCGATTTTTACGCCTTAACCCCTCATCTTATATATTTATATATATATCGATTAATTTTAATTTTTCCCAACAGTGAAAATCGAAAACGTTTTTTCATTCTTCGGTTTTTTGTGTAATTCATTTTTTCTCTACATGAATGTGAATTCAGGTGCTTGCAACTTTTTCTGTACGGATTAAAAAAAACAGTTTGATTCCCGTTAAACTACAAAACTTCAGAATTTAAGCGGGGAGACTCTTCATATTACAAAATTAAAAACCGATTTTTGTAGATTTGAATTTAATCCAAGGCATTTTTAGCTGTTTGGCCTATGGAGAAAATGTGTACAAACATTTCGAGATGAAATATTCTTTTACAAAAAACATTTTTATAAGCAGCCACTGCACGACTGGTTGTTTGCAACAAAAGTCTCCCAAGTACGCTAATAAAGGGTTTGAATAATTTCAGAGTTATTTGCGGTGTTCTGGTAAAAGGCGGGTTTTTTTTATTACACTTATTAAGCTTATACGCAGTTGATTGTTATTTAATATTCTAAAAATATGTTTAAATACGCAAAATATTGCAAAATAATTAATATCAATAGCTGATAAATTTACTTATCTACCCTAGATTACAAGAGTGTTGTGTTAAAGCTTTGACTCTTAAATACTGTGGTACTATTCTTTTAGCTCTAATTTAATGTTTCAAATGTTAAACTAAGCCATCGTACATGACATACAAACACACATATATGTAATAGAAACTGCAACCAGGCACTGATTTAATCCGAAGAAATTGATTTTTCTTAATTTAACAAGAGACTCACCCACTGAAGAAAAATTTAATAAAAAGCTTCCGCGAGTCCCTTTGAGCCCTTTCTTGCCCACCCCTGTTAGTTGGATATTTGTTGATTATCATCTAAAAATAAGCACTTTAAAAGATTTTTCATATTCTAAAAGAATAACTAAATAATAACGTAATTATTAGTCTGTAAAGTTGTGAGACAATATAAAAACCCTTTTCTTACTTTTCAAGGAAATTCGGTTTTAATTCTTTAATTGATTTTGGGTAATATAACAGAATTCTACGTTTTACATCTAGAAAATAACTGTAGTGCCTGAGTATAATATATTGTTATAAAAATAAAATTACAACGTATAAACTTTTTTTTTAAATGGACAAAAGACAATAAGCAATGTCAATTGAAAATGCAACTAATACAACTGCAGTGTAACACGCATACATATAGATTATCTTGCAGTGTATTCACAAGAGGCTTCCATCACAGCATTAAAATGTTGTTTGAATAAGACATGTGATTGATGATTCACATTTTTTTATACACGCCAATTCATTCTGCAATCCTGAGCCTTAAACAATGAAAGATTAAAATTATTTCAAACGTAATGATGTTAAGGTTGTATCATTATTTTATTAAATACACTAAATAATGTTTCTTGATTGAAATAATTTGTTATTGGTATGATGTCGCCTGTGTGGTCGAGTGGTCGACGTGGTTGGCTTCGGCTACGGAGGTCACGGGTTCGAATCCCAGTACGGACAGTTTTATAAATTGATTTTTCAATCGATTTATGAATTTCTGGTCGAAGGCATGGATGTATGTGATGTGTTAAATTCCCCCCTCCCACCCATACCATCATATAAACGAGGCGTATCGAGAGCGATTAGCTAATCACTAGTCCTGTCCTAGTCTACTCTCTTTGGAAAAAGAGAGGATGAGCGACCGTTCTCGCAGAAACACTTCTTCTGAGATAAACTCCATAAGGAGTCCATATGATCCACATTGGGAGCGGACATGGTAAAAAAATAAATAAAAAATAAAATGATAAAATACGACTCAACATTAATTAACAACAATATATATATTACATTTCCATACATTACTTTAAGAGCTTGCTGTAACATTTTTTTTACATACGACGTGAATTCTGGAATTTATATTATTTTGTAATGATATTAGCATCAACAACCACTTACCATCTTTTTCCGAAAATAAGACACTGTCTTACTTTTTAATTTGGTCTAAAATAAGTTCTAGGGCTTATTTTAGGGATTTTTTACTGTTCAAGTACAGATATATATACCTATATAAGAATTAAACATTGAATATATATATATATATATATATAAATCCATGCCCGCTATCAATGTGGAGGATATGGTTTCCTAATCGAGGAAGTTTTTCTTGGAGAACTGTTTGCTACTCAGTCGCTCAACCTCTCTTTTTTAAAGAAAGTAGTAGGGATAGAAAGATCAGGCTAGTACAGGACTAGTGGTTAACTAATCGCTTTCGCATCACCTAGTTACTGACGGTTCGGAAGGGTGGGATGGAATTTTTGAACACCACAAACACCTATGAAATGACAGAAATCGAAAAAATGTTGTTCGTACTGGGACTCGAGCCCGTTAGATCTGGTACAGAAGCCAACAACGCTAACCGCTGCGCCGTAGGACCCGACATTAATAATTTTACTGTACATAAAATATATGAAAATTCTGTTTCTATAAGCTTTCCAAATTCTGAATTCTTACCGGAATTAACTATGGAATCAGTGCTACGAATTGTTAGCAATTTTGTGAAGCAGTTTTTAAATTTGAAAGTGTATCCATGTATGAAAATCAATAGCTATGCGGTATCCTTGATTGTTACTTTCGTCGAGAGCTATCCAGTATCATGTAACCAATTCTTAAATTGATAGTAATTGCTCGTTTATTTTTTTATTGATACCTTAAATTCTTCTAAAAATCCGAAAACGCAATTGTATGGGCAATGACAAAACTTTCTTCTATTGATTATTTTTCATTTATTTGCTGTACGAGAGAGCATATTGCAGTTTAAATAAATTTTGATTCAATTTAATAAGTTGCTATCTTTTTTTAGCGACGAATTGTCTTGTCATATTATTCTCAAGTACTCTTCCTGTAAATAAGACGTAAGCCAAAAAAGAAAACCTTTTAAAAATAAACTTACTTATAGCTCGCTGGCAACAGAAAAATACGTGCCGGGCCGGATGTGGCCCGAATCTTTAGATGACGCCGATATTAGGGTATCCAATCCCGGGATTGGGATTTGCTCACCGAGAAATTTGAAATCCTCAATTCGCTATACTTTTTCCCTAGATTATCTCCAAACCTCTTTTTTTTTTAGCTCACCGACGAATTTGAAAACTTCGATTTGGTATACTTTTTCCCAGATTGTCACAGAACCTCGTTTTTTTTTTAGCTCACCGAAGAATTTGAAAACCTCGATTTGGTTTAATTTTTCCAAGATTGTCACAGAACCTCGTTTTTTTTTTTAGCTCACCGAGGAATTTGAAATCCTCAATTTGGTATACTTTTCCCGGATTGTCACAGAAACACCTTTTTTTTTTTAGCTCACCGAAGAATCTGAAATTCTCGATTTGCTAATTTCGTGTCAATTTTCGGGATTTGCTCAAAATTTCTCAATCCCGAAATCCCGGGATCGCAACCGTATCAATCCCGGAATTTCGGGATCAGAAAATTGAAAGGGATCCCGGGATTGGATGCCCTAGCCGATATACAAAATTACCTTATTATTTTTCTCTGCTTTCCATCATACATAAGTATATCGCCTGCTGTGGTCTAGTTCGTTAGAGCTTGCTTTACCGATCAGGTGGGTCTGGGTTTGAAAAGGTAAGGTCAAAATCTAGATTTTTTCAATTTAAATTTGAGAGCCAAGTCATGGGTGTTTCTGATGACAATTATTCTTCTCGAGTATATCTCGAGTGACTTACAAAAATATTCTCATCTCGTACGATTTTTCCACTTTAAAATATTTGGCAAATTAGCATGAGCTGTAATGCCAAATATTTTTTTAATATTAAAAAACAAAAATAAATAAGTTAACTTTATCTAAATCGGAAGTAGGTTACATGTTTATTATGTGAAGATATTATTTTAATGACCTACGATGTACATCATGAGTACATATTTTATTGAAATATCAGGATAACAGCTGACAGAGTGATTTTGATATGCGAGTTGGTGATAATGGCGGTAATTGGTGAGTCAGGTCGGAAAAGTGACAGGTGAAGATTGCTCTGCAAATGGAGGAGAGGCGTCGCCGAGACAAGTGACGCGCCTTCCTCCGACTCCGCCCACTGTTCAATCGTCATCAGATATCTTATTATGTTTATTATCAGGCTTCCATCGCATTTCGTCAACTCTTTACACTGCTGATAAGATAACAGGTTTTGTTATCGGCAACTCTTCATCTCGTTTTGAATGCTAAAATGTAAACAAACAAAAAAATTGTGCAAGTTTGAGAATTCAACCCTTCTATAGCTCCAGCGGTGGGCTGCCAATACGTTAACAATGGCTAGCTTAATATCAAAGTAATTTATAAGTCATATGCAATTATATGCAATAATTTTAAATAAGCAAACGATTGTTACCCTCCAAGGACGAGCGTGACCATATGGTACCAGTAAACACCGTTGTCTATTGATCCCACTATTCATCCTCTCTCTACCTGATTATCGTTGCTTTTACTCATATTTGGTTAAGAAGGGTACAGACTTCAGTAAGTCATCAGCCGCGAGGACACAACCGGCCACCAAAAGCACATGCGATTTTTTGAATTTCCATTTTTTTAAATGGACTTTTTGAAACTGTTAGTTATTTTTTATCAAAACATCAAATTATTTACAGTTATTTTGCTAATATATTTGTATTGAAATTATGTTGACCTAAAGAGGTCAAATTGTAAATATTTTTATAAAATTCACATTTAGCTTATTTCAACCCCGAATGTTTGCGAGCCCATACGGTCACTTTTGTCGTTACAACTGTCCGTACACAATATAACACGGTAATAAAAGGATGACCATGATCATATAGTCATGCGGGGTTTCTATACAACGACTTGACGTTTTTTTTTTTTTTAATTTTATAAGGAATACAAGTTATCCGTGACTTCAATATGGCTAAACAAATATTTTTTTTATCGAAAAAAAGCTCTCGTCTCTGGAGGGTTAATACACTTAAAATATGCAACTGTGTATACTGGAAGCTATCATAGTTAGTATATGTCACAAATTGCAGTTATGTACTAATTTAATCTGAGAATATTGTTTTCTATTAATTTAACAAGGGGCTCGCCGGCCGTGGTAAAATCTAACAAGGGACTCGCGCGAGCCCCTCCGACCCCCTTCCAGCTCACCCCTGTATAGCTCCCATCTTAGAACCACGCTACAGAAACCAGTCCCATAGGAAACTTAGCACCCATACAAAATTTGTGTTTAGATTTTTTGGTGTATCTGTGATGATACACATAACTCCTTCAAATTTTGTAAACATACATAGAATTGTTTTCAGAAGATAAAGCGTGTTTTATCGAACTGTGTGCATTCATAACTCAAAACCAGGGCTGTGGAGTCGTATAAAAACTGCACGATTTTTTTTAAAACAATTTCATTTTAACTTATATATATCGACTTTGGAAAAGGAAAAGGACGTTACCCACAGATTTTCAGAACAGCTTTTTTCGATAATCACAATCTATACACATTCTATTAAAAGGAGGTAAGCTGAAAATTCCAAATTAATATCTAAATTTAGCTTTGAAGTAGAAAAAAGAAGGGAATGTGGAAAATGCGATCAATAATAAAGACATTAATATCAGTCTCCATGTACCAAAATTTTGTGTTTATTGCATTATTTGTATTTGGCCCAAAATCATCGATAAACGTTTTTGTGTCTCAAAAAAACTTCTGTTGACATACCCCAATTACGGACCATATGATCTACATTGGAAACGGACATGAATAAAAAAATCACCATTCAAGGCATTAAAACTAAATTTATTAATTCACTTAGGGGTCCATTGTCCGGTTTTTGCTTTGAAAGGGGTCCATGAGCATAATATGTTTGGGAAACACTGATCTATAGTCAGTCAAGCATGCAATTTCAACACTTTGGACTATTTTCTTTGAATACAAATCATTAAATAAAATTTTCGAGCCGCTCATTTTTCACGACTTCGACTCCGGTCAAAATACCGCACCTCCACGACTCACGCGAGCCCCTTGTTAAATTAAGAAAGTCAAGATTCTCAGACGAACGAACGATAAGAACTTATGAACGAATCGATGTACCTACATTAAGTGTTTCTGACATATACAAAACATGCAACTGGAGCGAAAATAGTTTAACTTATTTCTGTGTTAATCTTGGAACTCTTCAATTTTGCAATCTAGTGTGAGTTAATACATTTTTCAGCATTTGATATTAATTAAATATGATTGTTACATAATTTGTCATAATGTAATTAATAACTTTCGATAGCTTTTATAATTATTACTTAAAATTGAATAAGAGTAATAAAACATTCAATTGCCGCCTGTGTGGTCGAGTGGTCAACGTCGTTGGCTACCTCTACGGAGGTCACGGATTCGAATCCCAGTACGGGCAGTTTTATAAATTGATTTTTCAATCGATTTATGAGTTTCTGTTCAAAAGCACGGATGTATGTGATGTCTTGAATTCCCCCCTCCTGCCCATCCCAGGCATTACAGCTCATGCCAATTCGCCAAATATTTTAAAGTTGAAAAATCACTCGAGAAGAATTATTGACATCAGAAACACCCATGACATGGGTCTCAAATTTAAATTGAAAAAATCTGCATTAGATTTTGAACTTACCTTTTCAAGCCCAGACCCAACTGATCGGTAAAGCAAGCTCTAACGAACTAGACCACAGCAGGCGATATACTTATGTATGATGGAAAGTAGAGAAAAATAATTAGGTAATTTCTGTTCAAAGGCATGGATGTATGTGATGTCTTGAATTCACCCCTCCCACCTATCCTATCCATGAACGGGGCGTTTTGAGAGCGATCAGCTAACCACTAGTCATGTCCTAGCCCTTTCTTCTATTCCTACTCTCTTTGGAAAAAGAGAGGTTGAGCAACTGAGTAACAAGTTCTCGTAGAAACACTTCTGTTGAGATAAACTCCATTAGGAGTCCATATGATCCACATTGGGAGCGGACATGGTGTATAAAAATAAAACATTATCCCTTTTCCGGAATACCACGTCCACGAGTAGCTTTGAGATTCAGCGAGCCCCTTTCTAAAATATTAGCAGCCCACCGCTGTATCTACCACGTAAAAAAAGATGTGAGTGAAGTTTAAAAGTATGTAAGACCCCTAAGAAGGCATGCGAAATGATAAGCATGCAATAAAATAAGTATATATGCTATTATATAATATGTAGATTGCATCAAGTACCTCCCAACAGCTCACACTTTTACTGTCCTAGAGGCAAACTCTGAAACTGTATTTCGTTTTATTATTATATACTTCGTAATATATCCATTGAGTCTTTCCGCAATAAAATTGTTGGTTGCAAATAAACGCTACATAACTCACATAACAACAATAAACCGATAACTCAGATTATCTCTTAAACAGGTTGCATCAGAGGTGATAAACCAAATAATAGTAAAACTTTAACTTCATTTTAAACTATAAAGTAATTCTAGCACTGTCGGATCATGTGTTCAGAAAACAATACAATAATAAAACAATATTTTTTACTTATTTCATATTTAAAAAAATAATAATATCAGGACTTGTTTTGCTGATCACGAGTGTTTTTAACTGATGATAAGCAATGGTCCTCTTGTTTTTATTATTATAAATAATTGTGGTATAATTACAAAATAATGTTTTAAAACTTTCTTTCTGTAATGCATTTCCTTCAAGAATTGACAGTGAAAACATTAAAAGAGTATATGTACCAAAAGAAGAAATCTCGCATAAACTATGTACAAATTGTAGCATTAAAAATTAAAACTAACAGTTAATTTTAATTTTTGTATGATTTCGGTTTTTCACAAATTATGTGATCAATACACACTACTTAACTCATTTAGTTATTTTTAAAATTATATTATTTTTGTTATATAAAGAAAAAATAGTAAAGTATTTACTTTTACAAGAATAACATAAATTCGTTGATAGCTCTATCGGCTTCACGCCATCGTCACAACTATCTAAAACTTGTGATGATGGCAATTTAAATGATTCTTGTTGAGCTAAAAACTTTGTCGTTTTTATCATATCTTAATGGAGGTCTTTCAAATTAAATAAATGGTTGGTGTTAGTAAAATTAAAAAGAAAAAATAGTGCATTTTGATTGAGATTGAGTGCAACTTGGGTGACTGTCAAGTAGTCCCCTATCAATTTTTTTTACCATGTCCGCTCCCAATGTGGAGAATATTGACTCCTAACGAAGTTTATCTCAGCATAAGTGTTTCTACGAGAACTGCTTGTTACTCAGTTGCTTAACCTCTCTTTTTCCAAAGAGATTAGGAATAGAAGGAAAGGGCTAGGACAGGACTAGTGGTTAGCTAATCGCTCTCGATACGCCCCCTACATAGGATAGGATGGGTGGGAGGGGGGGAATTCAAGACATCACATACATCCATGCCTTTGAACAGAAACTCATAAATCGATGAAAAATCAATTTATAAAACGGCCCGTACTGGGATTCGAACCCGTGACCTCCGTAGCGGTAGCCAACGACGTTGACCACTCGAACACACAAGCGGCATTGAGATACGATTTTTAATTTAAAACATATAGAAAGTCACTTATTGAGCACGTCAATGTATAATAATACAGAATATTTCACTCAACTGGGATGTTTTGAACATCCAATTAAGCTAGATTAAATGAATAAATCACTTGATAATTTCTCTTAATTATTGGTGTCACTGTAGAACACTACACTCACCCTTATTTTCATTGATAGCTCTTTTTTGTATACTTTATGAACTACCTATACATATACAAATAAAAAATATCTCTTATTCTAGTACTGTATTTTTAATATAAATTAGATCACATTGTTTCAATTATTGATGGTTACAAACGTCTGCGTTAAATTGTCATTGGCTGAAATATCGATTGAAATAAATATATTACAATGCAGCGGTCGAGTTGTGACGATCGTAAACAAGTTGACACAAACGCAGGTGTCAGCGAGCCACCGCAGTGCCAAGAGATCGGTAGAGTCAAAAGGTTTCAACCGTTGTTATTCAGACAAGTAGTCAGAATCATAAGTCAATCGCTTTTATCACAATAAAGAACGGAAATACACAATATCACATAATATATATACATAACGAAAAAACTAATAAAATATTTTATCATTGGAGGCTATAAAAATCTCGACACATATTTTAAATGGTCTGTAATACGTAACTAGGGATTCTGAAGTCTCGGGGTTTTCAAAGTCCCGGTACTCGAGGCGTGATAAAATCAAAGTCCCGGGACATACCGGGACTCGAGACTTTTATTTACCCTTCAATAAAATTATAATTTTATTAAAATTAAATATTTGAATGTATGTGTATTTATGTATTACATACATTTGGCGCCTTTTGATAGTACGTGCAGTGTTTAATAATTTTTATTTTTCATATGTAATGGATGTGTGAAATGCTTACGGTTAATTTTTACTAAGAAGAAATGATAACGGTAAATGTAATGAAAAAATATGAATGAAGCCGTCAGGAGTAAATTTATGACCGTAACTTCACAATACAGCTTTTAGACTTTTTTTTGACCTATTGAGACACTGGTACCTATGTATAATAGTAAAAAAACATTTTTAAATAAAACACATCAGGGTTCCTTAACCACAAGAAATGTTTTTTCGAAAATTAAAATGTACATGTTATTAGCACATTTTAAATCAAAGTCACAATTTTTGGTAAATATCCCGGGACAGCAAAAAAACCCAACAAGTCCCGGGACGTCTCGACACAGAATCCCTATACGTAGCACTGTTTTCTGTTATCTTTTGACTATGCTGATAGCGTTGTGGGTGACGGACATAAAATGTTGGCTGTGCTACACAGTTGCGTCTGTGTTCACGGTTATCATATTTATCATAGTCATTTTCATGACTCACACAAATCGGCTTCGTTTGTCTCGATTTAGTAGTTGTAAAAAAAATAGATCGATTTTAAGCACCACTAGAAATTTATTGTAGAATAATCAACGTAATCGAAAATAATGTTTTTAAAATAAAGTGAGCTTGATTTTGTCAATATAATTTTAAAAAAAGGTAAAACACAGTTCCATATCTTAATAAGATGATGAAAATCCTAAAATATTTACCACAAAACTGAAAAAAGAAACGGAAACGTGTCTCTGCAAACTTATTTTCCTTGATTTTTTTCAAAGGTCACCCAAAGAAATTTCATCAAATAAATACAATTTTGTTTCTGAGGTGCCTTATACCTTATACCTACATCGGTTATTAATGTAAAAATTCAATTAAAAAAAAAACCCATTAAAATAATGGTTATTTAATAAAAATAATTATATCGAGGTTTCGGTATCATCAAGTCAAATTTTGTTTAGACTTTGTATTTGAATACATTATAATTTAAATAAAACAGAATATATGGTTGTATTATACCTTAAAAATTACTTCGAAAGCAGGTTAGCTAAATATGCATAAACAAATTTTGTGTATACATAAATATATGAGGTGATATAATCATTGATTATATTTTTAAAGATTTAGGATTTTAATTGTTTTTTTATTCATTAAAAATAAAACGTCACATTAAAAAGGTATTAATGTTACCTAAAGTGGTAATAATTGTAAATTACGTTTTATATCTTTATATATGAGAAAAGTAAATTCGGATTTATTGGTATGAAAAAGAAGACCTTCTAAAAACACGTGCAATTATTTATGATGGCTATTTAATGGTGACCCCTGATTTAATGTACCCAAAGGTTATCTTTTTTCATTTTTCGAACACCAGTGGCATTATCTTTGAGATTCTATCAAAACAAATCCAATATAATTATACTCGACTCAGATCAAGAATTTAGGAAAAACAGCATTTTATCAAACAGAGTAAAATTCAATGATTTTGTTCAAAAATACGCAAACGAGACAGTTAATACAATTATGCATGTACATAAAAGTTTCCTGTATACACCTTTCCTAAAATGTTTCCCATTGTATTTAAATATCAAATAGAGAAATTAATCGCTTTTAGGGAGTTCACTGTCAATACTTGGTGGAAGGTGTTATTTTAATAAAAACAAAATATTCATTTTTACTTTATTAAAAAGGTCAGGACCGGTTTCGCTTATTGCGAGCATTGTCAAATGAATTTTGGCATTTGAAATTTTGGCGAGCATTGTCAACTGGCAATGGTCGCAATAAGCGAAACCGGTCCTGACCTTTTAAATAAAGTGGAATAAACAAAGGAATATTGTGTTTTTATTCAAGAAATTAATGGTTAATTTGTAAATAATACTGTTTTTGAGCGAATTTCAAGAGAAAACTTTTAGTTTTTCATACATTTTTTGATATTTTTTTACGCGTTATTTTGATTTTTGGAAACAATTCATCAAATTATATGAAAATGAATTTTACACGATCTGTAGAAAATTTGAGATTAAAATCTTACGCCTTTTGTCTTTCCAATTATGTTATGTAATTTCGTAACGTTCGTATTATTGATTATTATTGAAAATTGCAACATAGACATTGACAGTTGACCTTTTCATAAAAACATAACTGTCCAACAAATACTTTATTATGTTTCCATAATATTATATTATACTCTGCTAAATTAATTGATTTTTACCATTAAGCTACGATTTATTTGAATACAGCAGGGTTAGGTGACTTATAATAAAATATGCAAGCCTGTGTCATTTTATAGATAACGTGCATTAAAATATTAGACAATGTCGTTGGTTCTTTTCCCTCTAAAATATGGGTATTGTTATTGACTCGGCTAGTTAATGGAAAATACTTGAAACAAGTGGCGAACGGTGTACATGGTGTCAAACACCAGCCAACGAAACTAAGTCTATGACCAGAATTTGAAAAAACAGTTTACAAAAATATTTTAAAAGATAATCAAAGGAATGTGTTCTGTTCCTTCAGCGGTGGACTGCCAATACACGGAGGCTCGCTTAATTTTAAAGACATTCGGAGTTTTCCCGAGAAGGGTGACTTTTTATTACTCTTGTTCATAAACTAAATTTTACTTTATATACTTATACAAAATACATATGTAACAATACGAAATGTAGAATAAAATAACTGAAACTGATTTTAAGATTGTCGAGTCCTACGGCACTGGGTGTTTATGATGTCTAAAAATTCCTTCCCACCATTCCCATCCTTTAATAACTGGGCGTAGAGATTAATTTACCACTTGTCCTAGCTTTATCCTTCAACCTCTACTACTCTCTTTGGAAAAGAGAGGCTGAGAGACTGAATAAAAAACAGTTTTCGTAGAAAAAACGTCTGTTGAGATGCCTCAATTAAGAGGCCATATGCTCCACATTGGGAACAGACATAGATACAAAAGGTTCCAATATTGATGCAAAAATATGCACACTTATTATTATAGCTTCAATTTCATGTTTCAAACTTTATATTTAAACTGTTATAGGCAATATTATATGTCAGAAAAATACCAACTGATCATCATTGGGTTCTTACATTTAATAAGATTGTATATTTATACATTGTATAAAACAAAGATCTCAGCATATTGGTTTTTATTAATTTAACAAAAGGGTTGCGGCTGACGTCAAATTTATCAAAATGCTCGCACGAGGCCCTCCCAACCCCCTCCAGACTACCCCTGAATGCCTAACTTGGTGATAGGTAGTTAAAAGAAAAACCTTGTAAAATGTACACAACTTAATTGAATAAAATAATAATTAGATTTACATATACGATGCTATCTTAATGTTGAAATATATAAATAAACAATAAATTTCAAATGCATTTGATTCAATCGGTCGATTGCGAAGCCAATTTTGATTACCATATTTCTTTTAATTCAACAATGATGTGAAATTAATGAAAAACTTGATATTATTTGACACATCAATGTGTTTAGTTCCATAATAATTTATTTAATATTTAGCCAAGACGGCCACCACTGAAAGTAAACTTACATTTTTTAAAAGTGTTTGTTTTAGCAATGTGTCAATCTAATGTTTTCGGTTGATTCGGCGGCAGTTTTGAGAAAGTTCATTTTTAATATAAAATTAAATGATGATACCTTTTGAATTTAAATTTGAATTGTTTGAATTTTGTACTTTTCTATGAGTTTTTTCGCTAACGACCCGGGTTTCTGAATGCCTGAAGATGCCGAAAGGCGAAACCCGGGTCGTTAGCGTCAAAACTCATGGAAAAGTACAAAATTCAAACAATTCAAATTTGATATTGAAATTCCATCAAGCACCCTCAGTCGAAATACTTAATGATGATAACTTTGTTAGTTTACTTGTTCTGTTAAAAAATTGTGTCACTGGTTTCTTATCTTTAAGGATTAATTTTTAATTTATTCGTAAACCTGGCGATATTTTGTCTGATGATTCTTCTTAAATAGACGAAATCAAATATATAAAAACAAATTAAGCGACTGTTTTTTCTCATTGAATATCTAACTTTAATGCATGTAAGATTCTTATTAGACGTTGATCTCCTTGCAAATAGTAGTAGCTCACATTAAATCTTTTTAATATCCAGAATTTCCGGTCTAATTTTTTGTTGTTGTCTCCAAATAGAGAGTTTTTACTCGTTTGTGATTTTCAATATTGATTTGAAATTTTGTGGAACTAACTATACAACTCAATAGGAATTACAATTCCTGTGATATTTATATAAAACAAATTTTACGAAAAAATGTTACTGTTAGATTTGATGTATGTGATTCAGACTAGGATATCTAATCTCAGACCCTTTTAGTAATCTCGGGATTTCGGGGTTCACAATTTCTCCAATTCCAGAATTGAACATTCAACATAGAATCGTGGAGAAATTCGGAATTATTCGGAAATTTTTGCTCGCCGATTTTCAAATCCTGTTAATTTACGGATTTTCTAAAATGAAAAAAATCGTGAGATTTTTTTCATGTCTTTCGCAGATTTATAAAAAAATTGTCACAGAAAAGAATTTGTGAAATTCTAAAGCTCACGCGGATTTCAAAATTTTTGCCTGTTTGCCTGTCTTACACTTTTTATCTTAAATTCGAAAATCCGGGATTAGTACTATCACAATCCCGGGATTTCGGGATCATAAAATTGAACGGGATTCCGGGACTGGAGGCCTTAATTCAGACTAAGTAACCCTATGCGGTTTTTAAAATACAACATTAATTTGACATCTAATGTAATCTAGTACCATTTCTTAACATTCTATCTTAGCGTCTACGTGATATATAAATATGCCATTAGATATCAACTTATCCCTAAAACGCGTAGTGTATCAATACCCTCTTCTTAAGAAATATATCCAAATTAAAGTAATACTGTGGGTGATCGACCATTGCTGGGAATTGTTGTCTAGTGACACAGGGGACAACTCTTGTCGGTCTTTTTGAAAGAGAAAAGTGTTGTGTGATGCAGCCGCCCGGCCGGTGGCCCTACGCAAGCGTTTACTCTTTGTGGCTCGATTTTGATATTTTTATTCAACTATGTGTAATATTAATTGAACAATAACCCAATCCAGTGGCTAAGCGACTTATGTGGCTTTCAATTGCAGTTCATTTTTAAAAAATATTAAAATTACTTTTTTTTCAGTAAAGTGGCATATGAAAAACAATAAGGTAACCACTAGTCCTTTCCTAGCTCTTTCCATCTATTAAATTTTCTTTCTCCGAATTAGAATAGTAGGGCGACTGAGTAAACAGACAGTTATTGTGCAACAACTTCTGTTGAGATTCCATTAAGAGTCTATATGTGTCCACTGGGAGCGGAAATGGTTACAAATAAAGTAAGATGAAAAGTTAAAATATTTATTCCAGGGTTTCCCAAACTTTTGCTGCAACGGAACACTTCGAAAATTCAGAAATTTCAACGAAAAACTTTTTTTAGGTTGGGTAATTCGTAATAGTAAAAATAAAAAAAATGTTTTTCAACGCTTATTATTTAGATAGTAATTATTAATTACTAATTAATTAATAATTACCCTTTGATGAATATCAACGTACCCGTACGTTGGAGTAACTTGTCATCTATTATTTATTGCCATTCTCATATTTTTCATTGATTTTTTTTTATTTCTTCAGATATGGATACTAGTCACATCCACCAGTGACTTTTGACCATCAAATTATTTTTATTTTGTATAGCAAATGATGAAAATGTTTTTTAAAAAAGGGTAACATTTGTAAACAAATCGGTAGCCATATAATATTGAGCGTAAAATTCTATTTGGGATCGATTCCTTTCTGTAATCGACGTCTGTAGAGCGGCACATGTAGACAGATGAGAGCAAAAAAGATCTTGACGCAAAAGCGAAGTAATAGCTTCTAGAAAAATTTTCAAAAGTAATAATGAACTAGTTTAATTTGCATTTTTGACTATGAGTTTTATAATTTAAAAAAAAATATTTAATTCTTGAAATAATAACATATATTCTTCCTAGATTGGTCCGTATCCAAAAAAAAGGTTTTTATATTTTTGTGTGCGGCAATACTAGAAATAATCAAAATATAAGAAAAAACCTAATGTAGTAAAAATTAACTCACCATTCAAAGGGTTAAGACATGTCATTTAAAAAATTACCTAAATAGTTTTTTTAGTAAAATTAAGCTAAATAGTAAATTTACCTAAAATGAATGATTTAGAATCTTTTTGATATTAGGCACATTATTTATCAGTTGAATTCTATATCTGGTGTGCAATGTTCCCGCTAATATGTGCGCGCGCACACTTCCCAAAATGTGGTTTCACACATTTTTCCATCCCCGCACAGGCTGCTCTCAGAAATATTATTTACTAAAGAAGTTAGTTTCACCAAATTTTATTTTTGCTTAAATACTCACCAAATCTTCTACAATTAGGCGTCAGTGAATTTGAGCACATTTGCGATTGTCCGCACACACAATAGAACAATAGAAGGAACATTGCTGGTGTGGCGTCAAGCCTGTTCCTGCACTTTGTTTTCGTTTCAGCATAATAAGAAAATCTTATTTCACATAAACAGATTATATAAAACGGAAGAAAAACAATATTTTCTTGTTATGACACATCGGAAGACTCTTCTGACGAACTCGCCTAGAATTCATAAAATTACTGATCTTTGTATTTTTGTTTCAAACCAGAATCACTAATGCAATATTCATAATCACTTGCGCTTAAACTTACTGGTATAGATTGACTTACTGATATTTTAAGCACGGAAATTATCATTTTTTTTCAGAAAACATTGTGTATTTCTTTAGAGCTATTTAGGTGTTCGCGGAACATGGTTTGGGAAACCTTGATTTATTCTTTCGACATTGGTGATCTATTTAAAAAAAAACTTATAAGAATCTACATAGTAATTTTGCAGGCTAACAGTTTGCGGATTGGAAAGAGTTAACACACTCGGTGACACCACCACAATACGCTATTATTTTTAAGCACCAGGGCATCAGCAGCGAAAGCTCTCCCGGCTTGTCAACACCGCCGGAAGTGTGTTTTGCAAGAATTATGTTGTGAAACGCATGCCGTATATAGTTTAATAAAGCCACGGCGCGCTTGAAGTCTGCGAAAGAATGTCTTTCGGTAACAATAGGATGACCAGCGCAGCACCTCTTTGGCGGATGTTATCCTGCAATATATCAGAAAAATATCATACCAAATATAGATATTAGGCACTGCATTATCAGACGAAAATATCAATACACGGTATTTTATATTAAATAGAATTTACTTGAATAACTAATAATTAGATAAGTAAATATACACTTTAGTCAGTGGTGAAGTGGTAAATAAATAGGTACCAGGTCGGTCATTGATTTCTTCCCTTTTTTTTGTTTTTTTTATATCCGTCTGAAACTAAAAAAAAACACAAGTTTTAACAATTAAATCAATAAGTACTTAAAAACTAAGTAACAAGTCAAAAAGGTGGCAGGGCGCCTTCCTCATTTTCTGGTGCCTGGTCGCCGACCTGTACCGACCTGGCCCCACTACACCACTAACTTTAATGATAAAAAGTTCCTCATCCCTAAACTATCAATTGATTTCATCATTTTCATTTTTCTCAAAAAATTAACTGATAAAGAAATATTATTTATTTAAAACTATTCTAGAGTCTTTGGAAACTAATGTTCGTCTTCTTGTTACTTTTAAATATGAATAAATAAGCGTTTTGGATTTCACGTTAAAAAAAATGTAAGAAAAACGTTTTCCACATTGATATTCAATTTATAAGTTTTCGTCTTTTATACGTAAGAATTACTTTTTAATTTGAAAGAATGTTTGATCTTAGTGTAAGGAAAGGTAATGGAATATATAGTGGGTTCAGAATCCATCTTGAATAAGCCAAAGGCCCAAAGACTATCAATAGAAACAAATCCGCATAAAGTAACGACTTAAGATTTGCATACTTAAGTTTCCTCGGCGTCCAGCGTAAATAATGTTCACAATTATAATTATCTATGCACTTCAATCCTCGATTAAATTCCGTTATCTAATTTCAACATGGAGATTAAATTTACGAACAGGCTTCGCGGTTCAAAATGCGCGGGACGGCACGCGATTGGTCGAACCCGCGCGCTGCATTCGTGAACACCGTTTGCATGAATAAAATGTCGGGTTTATTATCGACACTGATAACAGAGGGATACTGGCGATAAATTCGTTTTAGTAGAATTCCATTAGGAAATATTTCATCTGAAATGAATTATTACAGAAAATGTGATTTGTAATACAATTACTGATATTCAGCTAAGCGAGTAAATTTATATTTTAAATAAATTGTCTCTTGCACTCACAGAATAAGACGCTTTTGAATTTTTCATATCATTATAAATATAAGCCCACGAGAGGTTAAGTGAGCCAAGTGGTATTGTAAAAAAAAGTAAATTAGATGCGTAATAATATTCTACATGTCTTAAATAGTTTTTCATATAAAAGTGAGGTGACTTCAGTAAATACACACTGCAATAGTGTTGTCTCACTACAAAAATAATTTGCAATCCATCAAAACAATAATTAAAGACGTGATTGTACTTAAAGTTCACTATCATAGTCTTACTATTTTACTTTATTTTCGAGGGCTCATTATAAAAAGAAAAAAATCGTCAAGAACTCAACGAGTAGAATAATGTTTAGAAATAAACTTAAGTTTTGAAAATATAATTAAATTTTACGATCTCCAATAACAATGGTTCTTAAATTTATTGTTATTTTGATTTTCGCTTTTATTAGCTAAACATATAATAATAATAACAAAAGTAGAATGTCCTTATGTTATTTTTTTTCTGATCGATACACTTTTCTTAGATATGTTTGCAAAAGTAAGAATTTATTTTTAAAAATATGTTATGTGGACTTAAAAATTATCTTAAAGTAAAGTCTTATATTTAAAGTAAATTTCTTTAAATATAAGTCGACAATACAGAATATTTTTATATTGAGCGCTAGAGTTGGCGCGCTTGTGTCGAGGTGTCGTTCAAACAAGTCATTATATTATTATTCACTATGTTTTTAAAGGTATGATTTCTATATAGTTAGCACTCGCCCACGATTATCGGTGAATTTTGTGAAAACTAATGTATATTATAATTTAATAGGTTTTCAACTAGGTACCGATGAAAATGTATTGATTTCATCTGTTATATTATTCATAATGCTAACGTTCGTGATTTCTAATTTATGTTTTTATTTAAATAATTAAAATTGTTGTCAAACTTTGTTTATCCGAGTATTAAATAATATCAGTACATTAACATTAAATCGGATTACGAAACGTTTTGTCAAATACCTTTAAACAAGTTTCTATTTCCAATAAACGCCGAGCGGGAGTAAAACAGTTAAAATCTTTCAAGTCTTAAGAAATCTACAGCCATTAATACAAAATGATAAAGGTAAATTATTTACCAGATAGGTAAGTATTCGAAATGAACTTAACTTTACACGGCAAAGTGAACAGTGATCGATGAAGGTGGACCTTATTAATCCCTTAAATCACGGGATAGCGTAATTGTACATGTTGTCATTAACTTGACTTAATAAAGTCAAGCAATGATTACTTGTGAAAAAATGTAATACTCCATCAAGTAAATTTTCAAGGCTCAAGAATGAAGAACTTAGAGTGCTTGTAAATTAATAAAATCACTTACAAAAATGAAATATAAGTAAACAATATATGAAATAGGACAAACGCCTTACCATCGTTAAACTAATTTCTTTTGGTGTTTATCCATTTTCATACAAAAAAGTTTTTGTAATAAGTACTATTGGTGTTTTTATTTTATCACCATCCTGTGTCAAGTAACTATTAAAGAAAGAAAAAAACCAAAATCTTGTCCAATTTTTTTCACAACTGTGGAATAATTAATTATGTTATTAATTTTGATTTATTTGATAACCTTATGGAAAGAAGAGAACGGACTAACCAGCCCCATATCAGGTTCAAAATATTTAAAAAAAAAAACGACGATGGATCTTGCATGTCCATGCACTGTGGATACCCTAAGATGGAATACCCATCGTCGTGGAAGGCTACTGATGACTATCGATAGGATGTACGCGGACAAACTACTGGACGCTGGGATGACTTGGTAGTAAGTAAAGAGGACGGAAAGACAGAATCTTGGAGGTACTGTGTGGTGGCCATATGCAAGGCGGGCACGCGGTGTGTGAAAAGAGTGCGGCGCGCACAGGCGCCGCACTATCCTATCACTAAGTAAATGTATGCACTGACAATAATTTACGCTTTGATTATGACATAATAGTTAATGTATCATTTATATTTTGCTGTCGTCTTTTTTGAGCTAATATTAGGATATTACTTTGTGTCCTGTAAACTCATATTTGTACTGTAATTGATTTGAAATACGCAAATAAAAAAAGTATACATTCGGGATTGACTAAATTCAGTGTCGGTACTAACGATTGAAAGCACGTGCTGTATACTATTTTGACTTCATGCGTGAGATAATGATTGTTAGAATATGTATATGGATTACGTAAAACACAAAATATTCACGCGCCCTTGTCATATTTAAAATAGATTTTACTTAGTCATATGTATATGTAAAAAGTAGGGAGAAAGTAACATCCAGACAATTCCTCGAATCTGAATATCTCGAAGCATTTTATTTTACTGTTTTTTTTGTGTTATAGATTCACAAGCACAGTTTTATATCTAACTTGACTCCAGTTATCACATTTATGTAATAATACCGATATGACACTAGGAAGGTGAAGGAAATGACCCGACGTAGAAAGTATCGAGGGGAGAGGTCAGAAGAGAAGGGGTATGGTCACTCCGGGAGACCTCTCCGCGCATGCGTGCGTAATGAATCGAAAATGGCCGTCGTAAACAAATAACGATAGGTGCTCGATGCGGCGCCCCGGGTAACCTTCTCAAATTGTGGCTCAGGATTAGTGACGTAAAGAATAAAGAGCTCTGCCTGCACTGATGAAAACTGTCGAAAAATATTAATTTTATAAAATATATAAAAAAAGTATATCTGAAATAATAACGAATATTTCATTAGATATTTTGAATTTTTAACTGAATGGTTGCCACAGACGAGATATCTCATCAAATGTTTCGTGCTCACCACGCTAGAGACGAGTTACCTCGTCAATAACTAATTAAATTAATAATTGAAAATTATAGCCGGCGCGCTAGGTACACACGTTCTTTTTTTTCTATGGCAGCCAAAAGGCTAAGTTACAATCAACTGTTAACCTGGAAACTAGATTTATATATTATGTCGGAATAATATTAGGAAGAAAAAAAAGTGAGTAAAACGCAATGAACGCATTATTTTGCCTTATTTATTACATTTGACATTATCCTTAATTCCCTACTGACAAAAATTCTATGGGCCATTGCAGGAAATCTTCATTCTAACCGGGACGTATTTTTCAGAAGTACTAAAAGAGAGCATTGGGACAGTCAAAGCCCCCTATAGGGAACTTAAGACTGCTATGGGACAGTTCATAAGGTGCTAGAAGATATTGTTGGAGGAACGAAGCTCAAATACGAGTTCGTTTTTTTGGCTAGCAAAGATGATGATAATTTATCAATTCGTTAGAAATAACAGTACACTGAATTTTATTTTTTATGGTGGATACGTTATACGCACTAATGTGTAAAACAATAAAATATAAAAATATATTGGATAGGTTTTCTTGTATAAAAATGAATTCAGGTTTTTTTTTAAATAATTTTTGTCGTATTTTAATCGAGTGGTCAACATCAAGGGCTCAAATTCCAGCACTGACAGTTTTGAAAAATTGATTTTGTAATCGATTAAGGAATTTCTATTCAAAGGCATGAATGTACATATGTATATAATGTCTTGAATTCCCCCCTCCCTCCATAGTATCATTAAGACGGAGCGTAGCTAGGGCGATTGGCTTACTGCTAGTCCTGTCCTACTTCTATTTTTCTATCCCTACTCTCTTTCGAAAAAAGAAAGATTGAGCAACTGAGCAGTTTTCATAGAAACTCTTCTGTTGAGATAAACTCTGTAAGGATTCCGTATGCTACACATTGAGAGCGGACATGGTAAAAAAAGTATATTAAAAAAAAAAACAATAGATCTACACACATTTGGTACGACATCGCTTTTATTATCACTTGAGATATCCAGAGCCTGTGTAAAATTTCTTTCGAAATTTCGCTGTTGTTACATATCGTGCACACATGCAAGATATGAAACACCGTGTTATTTCGTAATTGTGTAAAAAAAAAACCGTCTGTAAAGTAGGTCCAGTG
Organism: Himalopsyche tibetana; assembly: GCA_030503985.1. Taxonomy (NCBI): domain Eukaryota; kingdom Metazoa; phylum Arthropoda; class Insecta; order Trichoptera; family Rhyacophilidae; genus Himalopsyche; species Himalopsyche tibetana. Next base: position 5,248,378 of record JAPJYX010000014.1, read on the forward strand.
TATAATGTAGATCGACTGTGGGAAAGAAAAAGGACGTAGCCCACAGTTTTTTCAATACGGCTTTTTTTCGATAATCATAATTTATAAACCTTTCTATCAAAAGAGTGTACGTTGAAAATGCTGAATTAGTATCTAAATTTAACTTTTATGCTTGAAAAAAGAAAAGCCTTAGAAAACTGCAATCAAGAAAAAAATAGTGAAAAAAACTAGGCTGTATATAATAAAAATAATGAAAGATTTTTAGTACTTTTTCCACATAAAATTTATTAGATCAGGACCGGTTTCGCTCATCGCGAGCATTATCAACTGATCAGTTGATAATGCTCGCGATGAGCGAAACCGGTCCTGATCTAATAAATTTTATGTGGAAAAAGTACTAAAAATCTTTAATTATTTCTATTATAATGCCTTTCCACCAAGTATTGACAGTAAACACCTTAAAAGTGATAGGCTGTATCTATTTCGGTTCCATGAATAAACAGATCATGATAAAACAGAACATGAGAACATAGAACATTTAGTTGAATGATACCTGTTTCTTCTTAACTATTTATTGGAAAAATATTATAGATTAATTGAATATCATACAGGTAATAATTTCAGAACAGTATGTTATAACGTGCGCTTTACTTTATCAGTCAATGGCGACTATTATAATCGTCAAATATAAGTGAATTTACGACAATTTCAGATTGAAAGTGTTATTGATATGCACGATTGCTGTTTTATTTATTGTATCTAATACGACATAGAGATTACTAATTGATTGTAAAAAATATCAATACTAGTGTTTTCTGAGGATATACATTACGATGATCTGTACATGTCATCATTACTTAAGACATCATTCCTCATTCCAAGACTCCATAAATTTGTACGTTTTGTGATGTTTTATCCGGTTACCATATATTTCATCATTTGCCTTCGACCCAAAATTATCAAAACACGTTTTTTGTGTCTCCTGTGAAATTTTTTATGTGTGGGTTACGTTCTTTGTCCCTTTCCACAGTCGATATGTAAAATGAAATTTTATGTATCAGGATGCCAAATCATGTGAAGTTTTTTTTGTTGTTGAATACGTGGTATACTAAAATCTTAATAAATTGAAAAGTATTAGGGTAGCAGAGAAAAGTTTTATATAAAGCGGTGTTATCCAAGGTACTCGACATTACTTACGACCTCCCCGCGGTGGAATAACTCAAAACGGTCGACATAACAAACTGCCTTCGGGATGTACTAAATCTAAGCGTATCTTTGCCGCTGAGCTGTGCAACCTCGGTGACGGTTTGCTGGAACTTGGGAACAACCAAAAGTCAACAGATTCTGTAGAATATTTACGAGGCACGGTTTCTACAAATTTTAACCGAATTTACTTCGAAAGTATTTTTTATATTGTTGCAAGTAATTACATTTTAGTTTCATTAAAAAAGGCAATGTAAACATTAACAAAAAATGTACTAAAACTCGGTTGGGATTCGAATATGTTGCTACTAACTCGATACTAAGTTAAAGTTATTCATAATTGTTACTTTGACAAACAATATTTAACTCTTTGAAATTGATAAATGCAATGATTGATTGAATTGGAATTCACTTGTAGAACTACACTGTGACAAGGTGAAAAGTAACAAAGTATTTTAGATCTACAAGTATTATTGTATGTATTGTTTATAGCTATCTCAAGACATTACATACATCCATGCCTTCAAACAGAAATTCATAAATCAATTTATAAAACTGTCCGTACTGGGATTCGAGCTCGTGAACTCCGCAAACGAAGCCAACGACGTTGATGACTCGACCACACAGGTGAATTTTTTTATACCCAATGATAAAATACAAATAATTCTTATTTTTTATAATGAATGTTGTGGTTGCAAGAAGTTGTTAGTTCTAATTTGCAATTAAAGGAAATGAGCAGGGTTGTTTGAAAATCTTGGCAATATTAACTCACTTTAAATTATATTGATTTTCGCCGAGATTATTTACGGTAAAATAACTGCCAAAATAAATTAGATTAAAAAAAATGTTTCAATTTATGTGTGTACTTTGGTAAAAAATACACATATAAAAAGTAGGAAATCATGCATTTAATGGTTAAAATCTACCAAGAATTGTATTAATATTGACAAGTTCCAGAAGTGTCAGAACCAATAGTATCACGTGTTTATTAAAATGACATGTTTTTTAATGGCGGTTTTATATAATTGTGTCACATGTCGGGTCCGTGGCCCAGCAGTCAACGTCGTTAGCTTCTGTGACTGTGACTGATCTCGCCGTTTCGAGTCCCAGTACGAACAGCATTTTTTCAGTCAAATTATCAATTTATTTTCAAAGGCATGAGCGTTTGTTATATTAAATAGCACAGCGGTATGGCCATAACGGGTGGTAGAGGGCAATGAAGCCAACAATTATAATTGGAATTCAAAAAAGTTTCGTCGTAATTATGGTAGTACCATCGTATTTAAAAAAAATCATAATTCGGCGGCCATATACGGCCAATCTTCATTAATTTTAAAATCTAGAGGTGGGTATTTATTATACGGTAACCATAAAAGAAATACTTTGGCCATAAACTAGCGCTCTTATTTTTCCAGCGCCTAATATAAAAATACTTTTTTAATTAGTGCACTAACAATATTTATATAATGTTTGAATTGTATAGCTTGGTAAGGCTTAAAACATAGAAAAAAATGTAAATTTGTTTAGTATTTTTACATGTATATTTAAAGAATTTTACTTTATTGTTGGGTAAGAAAATAAATTTTATTTAAATATTCATAAACAAATTCTTTGTATAGTAATGTTGTCATAGATGCCATATTTCGCTAAACACTGTATATTTTATTAACATGTTCATGTAGAAATTAACAATCACATACATTAAAAAATGATTCATTGACATTATGAAGATATATTATATGTGTGGTAACACGTTTTCTACATTTTTATCAATAAGTTTATTTCCCCGATAGTTAGACCTGGAGATTTATTTTAAAATTATTATTTATATTCCTTTTCTCTCAATTAATAAACATTTAATAATAATATTTACACCAGTTTGATTTTTATCGCCTTATTTTTTTTACTACGTTAGTGAATCCGATGACAATAGTACAATAAATAAAAATGTGAATATTACTTTAGTATAATTTTGATAAGTCGTTTCTTAGAGTGTAAAGCATCTGAGAATTGTCAATAAATTAATGAAAATATAATATTGAATTTATAAAATATGTTTTAATAATCAAATCATTTAATACACATCTTTCCTAATTTAGACCAGTGTTTTTTTAACCTTTTTGGGCCCGTGGCCAATTTTGAGTGTCTTTATTTTTCTGTGCCCCCCGTACCTGTTTTGTAATATTGAAGTATAAGTGCTATAAGGAATTTCGAATTTTAAAAAACCCAGGAATTTGCGGATTTTGCAAAATGAACACCGCGAGAACTTTTTTTAGCTCTTCCAAGAGTTTCGGATCCGAAATCCCAAGAATTTACAGATTTTGAAAAATTTGCCCGTGACCTCCATAAGCTCCCCTAAAAAATATCTGTAATAAAGACCACAGAGCCCCCCGTTGAGAAACCCTGCTCTAGACAACTTGGGTGACTGTCAAGTAGTCCCCTATCATTTTTTTTTACCATGTCCACTGTCAATGTGGAGCATATGGACTCCTAATGGAGCTTATCTCAACAGAGTATTTCTACGAGAACTGCTTGTTACTCAGTTGCTCAACCTCTCTTTTTTTCAAAAAGAGTAGAAATATAAGGATATTGCTAGGACAGGACTAGTGGTTATCTAATTGCTCTCGATACGCCTCATTCATAAGATAAGATGGGTGGGAGGGGGTGATTCAAGATATCACATACATCCATGCCTTCGAACAAAAATTCATAAATCAATTGAAACATCAATTTATAAAATTGTCCGTACTGAGATTCGAACCCGTGACCTCCGTAACCGAAGCCAACAACGTTGACCTCTCGATCACGCAGGCGGCTAATACTAATTATAATTACATATATGTGATAACCAAGTCCTAATTAGCAACATCTTGCGTTGTATATAAATATATTATATTCAACGCAATTCAGTGATTTCATACTGCAAATATATTTTTTTGCTTTGAAATTCACAATTATTTTCTGTTATAATGCCAGGTGAAATATTAGGTACTGATTTAAAAATAATTTAAAAATCACACTTTCGCATTATCGCTGAAAGTGAAATGTCAAAGGAATCAAAATTCTCAAAATATGGCTTAAATTATTTTTTCAGGCAATACAGCGTGTTTAAATCTATCTATCTGCATTCAAAGCTCTCACATATCCTTTTTTTATTTAACGCCTTCTGCCACTGTGCCGACGATATTATGAATCGGTCTATTTTTTCGGAATGCCCAACAGGTACTCTCTACGTGGTCAAGTGGTGGAGTGGAGGCAGTAGGCAGGAGGTTCGACGCACCTCAGTGGGCATTTAGTGAAAATGAACGGCACTTGTTGGATTTATGACGCGCACGTTTTTTATTTATTACACGTAGATTTATGGCGGGCGGGGAATATTAAATTTATTGGTGCAGTGTCGCAGCGTGTTACCACCGCAGGCCGCCGTAGGCGTTCGGATCGCATCACCACACCCGGATCAGGGACTGCAATACCGCTGCCTCTGAACCGGGATTCCGGTTACATTTTTAAAACCGATTGTTTGTTTTAAACAGTAATGGTATATAATTTAAGATTTCGACTGAAGTCAGTTCGTCAGTTCAAGTTCATCCATGCACTTGAAAGCCTGAAGATGACGAAAAGCAAAACCTGGTTCGTTAGTGACAAAACTTAATGTACATAATTTGAATGATTCAAATTTAATCATGCGTTGAATTTAAGAATGTTTTACTTAAGTGGATAATTTTTAACGAAGATCTTATTGAGATTATTAACAGATTTTAACACAGATGACCTATTTTTTAAAAAATAAGAGTTAATTCAAAGAAACATATTTTTTTGAAAGTATGCCTGTTCATTTTATTGTCTTTTTTTCAATACCGCCGTTTAATATGTACATTCGGTTTCTGCTATCCAAAATTTTCCGTTTTTTTTTAATTATGGTAATCCCGTTTTTGAATACCGGTGTAAATATCACTTGTATTTATTATATAAATACCGGTGCTAAAATCCCTGACTCGAATAATGTATCTTGCAACTTGCGACTACAACACGCTTCCTTACTAACTATAAATTAAAAAAATATTCAACTTACAATTTCCGTATGTGATACCAAAATATTCAATAACTTGATGCATCATCAAAAACAAATACTTGAGTGAATAATTACTCTTCTGGTAAATTTGAAAAATCTTCACATTAATAGCCGATAAAATAATCACAAATATGTCCGTAACACTGTCCATTTCGCCCAATGATAATGGTTTATTTTGAACAGCACATTTTTCGGCTAATGCTAACGGCTTATTTTGAATCGCACATTTCGTTCGTCCATTTGGAATGGACGTCTTTTTATATTCAAAATTCAAATTTACTGGCTTAGAACTGAAGCATCGTAATAATATTAAGAGAACTTTATTTGAAAGTTTGCATTCCACTGTTCTCAAAATTTGATATTGTTTACATCATAAATTGTTATTAATGTATGAGAACTTTGAACAATTGAACAGGATATCGAATACAACGTTAGTTCAAATAAAACAATCCTTTTTGTGACCCATTTTAAGAAAGTTATTAACACGTTTTATTTATTTATTTAAAAGTTTATAGTTTTTCACGTCGTTCTTTAAAACTTATCCTTATATGTTATTGTATACTAAATTAGATATGTTTCTTGTTCTGATTATAGATAAGAGTTTAGATCTAGATAAATTAACTAAATTGTAAATTTCTCATTTATTTCAGTTGATTAATGTCAGTGCTTTTTCCCATGTAACGTGGTGGGACGGAATTTCAGCACCTTTTTTATCGAGATTTTTAATGTTTCAAATCAATATTAGCAATTTTTTTGCCTTCAAAAACTTTTTATTTTTTAATGCCGAAAGAAGTTTGAAAATATTTTTTTTATCAGAACTAGTATTGGACCTAAAAGATCGATTTCTGTTCGGAGGCGTTGGTATTTGTGATATCTATCCTTCCCTATTTTAAATCCTAAAATTAACAAGGCAAAGCAAGAGCGATTAGTCAATTACTAATCATGTACCAGCCCTGCCTTGCTATTCTTACTCTCTCTAAAAAAGGGACGTTAAGTGTCTGACTAACAAGTAGTTCTCTTAAAAAACTTTGTTGAGATACCTAGATTGGAAAAACATATCCTAAACCAAGGATGTCCAACCTTTTTTGCCTTGGGATCGACTTTTCAATCTTAAGTTTCCTCGCGATCGACTTCTAACATGATTCTTATAAGAAATGAATTAATTTAAGGTTTTTTCCCTTTTCAAACTTAGAAATGTTTATTTTAAATGCGAAATACATATCATTAGATAGGTATGTGCTTACAAAATAATTCAATTTTTGTATATTATATATATAAATTATATATTTTTTCGAAATTCACGGAAGCTTTCGGGATCGACCAAATTTTACTTTGAGAACGGACATGAATTAGAATAAAAGCTTGACAAGAATTATGCTCGGCCACATTTTTATCAAAAAATGCACTGATTAACTATTTCAATTTAAAAAAATTATATTTGAATAGTTAGGTTGGTTACAATAGTGCACGTGGGGTTCTTATAGGGAGTATTGGTCCGGAGTATTCTGTACGGAGATTTCGTGTCCGGATAAATCTTGTACGAAAGAATCTCGGCATAATGATAACGTTTATTACAAAATAATAATTTACTCATACACTTAATATTATGAATTTCTGTTATCTTGTAATGCAGATCATTTTATTTTACCGGCGAGTGGCGTTTAAATATCGCTTACTGCTTTCTTGCTTGTAAATTATCTTTAAAGTATCTAATGAGAATAATTTGTAAGAGGAAAACGCTTTTGAAATCAGTAGTTTGAGAAAGCCATTTTGCAAAGTATCGTACTCGTTTGTATGCCATTTAATAAACGTCATCTGCAGCATAATATTAAAGTCCTTGTTGCATCCGGGAGTATAAATTACATATTTTGAATTACCAGGTTTTGCAGGAACCACGATTAAGTCAATGCTTCAAATATAGAAGAGGGAATTACTATTTATTTTAATATTTAAAAATCAATTTAAAGTACTCATTTAAAAAAAATGTCTATAGTGTGAAGTATTTATTATATATTTATATTATAATCAAAAAGGTAATGCGATCATTGCCTTTGTATATTTGAAAATACTTTCATAGAATTTGTTTGAGAATTGTTGACGGTTATAAAATGCAATAATTTACTATAAATTGATTATTTGTATCTAAAAAAAAAATTTCGAGGGCTGCCGAAAAAAATCAAGCTGAACGCGGGTTGTGCATGCCAGGTCTATATGATTAAATATTTTATTAATTAATTTAATGCTTACACAGAAGGACCACATATATATCCGTTAATGTGGGAAGTCCCTTTCGTATACATTGATACAAAAGATGTTAATTTATCAAATCGAAATGATTATATAATATCGAAGGGTAGAACGACGAATAAATCGTGTTGTATTCCTACCAGAAATTGTATACAATAAATATTTTTCATACAAAATATTTATAAATACAATATTATTCTACCAAGAATTTACTTTTAACATTATTCAAGTGATCACAAATCACAAACCGTTTAAATCAAGGGTGTGTGATTTTTTTGCTCTGGGATCTATTTTTAAATTATAAGTTTTCTCACGATCGATTCCTAATATGATTATAATAGGAGATTTTATTTTGGAGTTTTCCAGTACTTCAAACATAAAAATGTTTTTTCTTTAAAATTTTTAAACTTTAGTAAAATCAACTATCATTAATAATTACACTAAGTTTTAATTTTTTAGGCTTTTATTGAACATGCATATTTGACTAAATTAAAAAAATATAATTATCGATATATTGAAATTTTTTCACCATTGATATTTTTTTCAAATTCAAATAGTGCGTTTTAGTTGATATGCGATTTTTTATTGAAAAAAATAGAAGGTAAGCACGCCACTCGCTCCCTGTTATTTTTTTTAAAAACAAACTTTATTAAAATATGATAGTAAGGAATGCCTAACTCAACTGGGATGATTTGAAAATCCTATTAAGCTAGATTCTATCAATTAAACGATTTTTTGTATAAAAGAAATTTAATAATTTGTCTCAATTATAGGTGTCTCTTTAGACCGTGACTCTTACCCTTTAAACTTTGGTATAAATAATTGATACAATTTTTATATAAATTAATAAAATTTCAGAAATATTTGGAAGTGTTACATCATTGTATCAGTTATCATGTTGACATTCATTTTTATCATTGTTTTTGTTGGATATTGTGACCTTAATAATCACACATTGAAAAAAATATTCTCGAAATAATGGCAAAACATTTTAAAATACATAGTTTTGTTTTTTTTTAATATGAAAATAATAATAATCCAATAATTGAACGCGAATAAGAAACTCACTAGTTTCAAAATGTTATATGTTTTTATAAGCAATATTTGAAAGTCAAGTTGCGAAGAATACTGATGCTTAACGAAATTAATTAGCTAATTTTATCTAAATTTGTATTGTATTGATAAAAGTATTTGGCATAGCATCTAATGCCAATGCGCCGAAAATTAAAAGATCATGCGAGATAAACTTTGTAAAAAGTTGTTGTAAAAAGAAAAGTACCTATCTATTTATACGTCAATTTTAGAACTCTTCACTCTTGCAATCTGAAGTAGGTAAGTACTTTTTTCAGCTATTTTACTTGCGTTTTTTTTTTCGTATTTTTACATAATGTGTGCATATTAAGTAAGGTTTGATTAAATTGGAATCGTTCAAATTATGTACATTCACACAGATTTTGTCACTAACGACCCAGGTTTCGCATTATATAAATATAATCATAAAACCTTTTCCGACAAATAAAAATAAATATAATTCTTAAAACTATTCACCATTCAAATCTGTGGGAATTCCTATGGGCTAATATTTTTCGCCAGCAATGGCTTTAAACTCAATGATACATTTATTTCTTATATAAACACGAAACATTAATTTACTAAGCGTTAGTTCAAGTTCATCCGTGCACTTGAACGCCTGAAGATGCTGAAAGGCGAAACCCGGGTTGTTAGTGACAAAATCTGTGTAAATGTACATAATTTGAACAATTCAAATTTTATATTGAAATTCCACCAAGCACCTTCAGTCAAAATATTATTTTTTTTAAAAAAATGATTAATTTCTTATTTATGACGTATAAATTTATACGAGTATTTAAAAATCCACCCTTCATCTGCACATCGCGAATAATTGAGATTTAGCGAGCCCCTTGCTAACATACTGACAACCCACCGCTGCACAGACCCGCCTGATCAGGAGAACAGAGCAAATGTAATAGTATAATCTTGGGTAGGAATAATAACATTATCCCAAATAAAGACATAACGAACAAGCTAAAACTCCAGAATAATACGAACTCACATCCAGTTTAGTTAGATTCATGAATGTATCACCTTGTCATTTTACGATTATAATTGTTTCAATTGTATTTTTTTGAAATTTTGAGTTTTTATTGTTTATTACATCCTTCATTGTTAAGATAATTAAAAGTGACATTTAAAAAATATCTACGGTGATGTATATGAAAAACATTATCTTGCATGTTGGAAGTTAACTAACTATACTGCTAATTTTTTTTCTTGTGCAACTTATCAATTTAAAAAATGCCTCAAAATTGAGGCTATTATTTGCAAACTCGGCTTCTTCCAAAATTGTTGAAACATCAACCATTAATATAATTTAGTGAATAAATATAAAGTTTGAAGGTACTTTTAGAAATCATTCTCAAAAGTGGCTCAATAATACACAAAATCATTCCCAAATAAAGTAAAACTAAAATTAAAATGTATATTGTTTTACAACATGAATTTTTGAATGAGATGTGTTTGCAGATAATACCCTCAATTGTAAGTTATGTAAGTATTTTTGGTATATCGAATATTTTAATCTTTCTTTTAATAAATAATGTGTTGCTGTCAATAAATTAACAAACGCGTAATAACTTATTCAATAAAATTGTATTTTTAATTGTGTACATATTATTAAGATTTGAAACATTCAATGTTTTCATAAATTTACAACATTGTAACACTACACCATCACGATTTTCTAATCATGCATGTCTATAAAATTTAATTTCAAAAACGATTCGTAATCTTGTGGCTTGTATCATATTCCCTATCCTTGAAGACTGTTTTAATACTAACACTAATAATGGTTTATATTATATATAAAAGGCTTTTGGTTATTAACGAAATTAGCATAGCAGCATTAAAATTATTGTTTTATCATAATATTATATTTTAGTAATATGAAATGTATTTGAATTAGCAAACATCCAGATAGGAAATATTAATATTTATCAAATAATTCTCATATACAATATTTAAGTTTTATATAACATTAAAAAGAAGGACTGAAATACATTGATACATCAATATGTATCTATGTTTTTTGATCTCAAAATATTGTTCTTATAGATATGAGATACATATCAGTTTAATATGAGTCCAGCACTTAAAAAAAGAGTTGATGGTTCATTAGGAATGAAAAAGATCAATAAGTAAAGAAATAAAGGACTCGCAATAAATTCTAACTGGAATTTCCGGGAATTTTTAGCTGTCTTACTTAGTCTAATATTGAAAAAGCGATGTGTGAGAAAAAAAGCACGTGGTTTGAAAAGATTTAAGCGCAGATGATAGTTACTTGCTGTTTTATATTTGAAATTCATAATGATAATAAACAACCATCAAAATTTCTAAAATCTAAGAGTTCATAGAATTCTTCCCGGGGAAATTACCAATGTGATTCAGAGAAAGAGGTATAATAAAAAGTCGATGATAACTCTCAAAACGTAATAATTTATTCGTTGATTTATACATCATTTAAAAGTAAGTTTATGCGCACGTTCCGGGTGAAACACATTTCTTCGATTTGTTGAGAACGTATCCCTTTTTGCAGAAGCATCCTTCGACGCATTTTACTGCGCAGACCCTGTCTCCAATTTTGTCTCCGCATTGAGCAGGGCAGGCACTACCGCAATAAAGGTATTCTTCTTTAGGATCAGCGCATTCAGTTACTAGAATCAACAAATTACCATAATAAGTAAATTAGTATAGAATAGAGGTCACGAAACTTTTTTAAAAAATCGGCCGGATAGTTTTTTTAAAAACGCTGGAAAGACGGATGAAAAATATGCTTGATGAAATTCTTTTAGAACTTAAAAAAAACAATATTTCGTGTATCGCCGGCTGCGTAGTCGAATGGTCAAAGTCGTTGGCGTCGATTACAGAGACCACAGGTTTGAATTAGAGTACGGTAAGTTTTTATTAATTGAATTATCAATTTATTTATGAGTTTGTGTCCAAAAGTATGGACGTGTGTGATGTCTTAAAATTCCATCCCATCCATCTTATCCTTAAAAAAACGGGTGTAGCGAGAGCGCTTAGATAACCACTAGTCCTGTCCATCTATCCCTACTCTCTTTGAAAAAAAGGTTGAGAAATTGAGTAACGGACAGTTCTCGTAGAAACACTTCTGATGAGATACCTCCATATGCTCCACATTAAGAGCAGGTATAGTAAAAATAGATATATTTGAATTCAGAGGCTGGATTGAAATCATTAGAGGGCTGTAGTTTTGTGACCGTTGGTATAGCAATCAACGTTTTTAGGCTTTCACCCAGTCTCTGGCTTAAATACTGCGACGAAAAATACTAATAATTAATAATTTATTATTATAAAAATCAAACAGTAGTAGCTTCGCTGCCAATGTGAAGCACGGAATCTCCTAATGCACCATCTTAGCGGAAGTGGTTTTATGATCACTGATGTTTATTCAGTTGTTAAGCCTCAATGTTTTTGACACCTCATTTTTATTATGATATTAATTATGAAACACTTTACCTGTGCAGACTGGGTCTAACACGCAAGTGATGTACTTGTGAATATTCAAAAGACATTCTGGACAATTATGTCATGAACAGAGTTTTAAGAACCACTTTTATTGTTTGGTGCAAACAGTGTGATGAATGTTTATTACACTTATATTAACTGAAAGCAAAGTAGTCAATGCTTACCAAAACCTTCGCTTTAAGATACTTGTTTATTTCCAACGTCAAAATGAGAGTTATCAATTATTCAACAGGTAATTTATGATTTTTAAAATACTTTTGACTACAATCGGTTAATGTAAATACTGACCTCTGGTAGTTGCTGGCTTTCCGGCGAAAGCATTGTCGATGAAGAAGAAGTTCATCACCATGAAGACGGAGAAGACGAGGAAGAGGAACTTCATTTCGACTTCAATAAAAGAAAATGAAAATTATTTTCATAAATATATATAATGCCTTCACATTTTGTTGAAAAAAAAACGAGATATTTTAATAATTAGGCAAAGTTTTTAAATCAAATTAAAAGCTGTAGAAAAACGTGAGATTTGAATAATTTTTTAGTTTGTTCGTAAACGTTGCGATAGTATATCTGATGATGCTTCTCAAAGAGGCAAAACACGTGTCACAAGTTGTAGCACAACAAGTGGAATAACTAAGTGATCATTTTTTTAAATTAAAAATGAACTTTCACAACGTTTCCGTAATCAATAATGTTAAAGTTCTGCAAAAAACGTCATTTTATAATAAATTACAAATTTATAATCGACATTCAGATTAACTATATTGTTAAGACTTGTTAAACGAACATCAAATGATAAAAATACACTTTATCCACCCATAGTAACATAAAAATATGTATAATTAAATAGGTAATTACAAAAAATTGAAACGTGTAACTCATTGAATGCGTCGCATTTTTAGAATAATATTAAAAGCATATTTATATTTCAACATTTAACTGTTAAATGAAGTTTGCTTCGAAAAGGGTAAGCTTTGTAAAAAGGCATTGTTAATTTATAATAATATAAAGAATAAAAAAAGAAAGTTTTAAAACTTTTATTATTACAGTAAATTTAATCAAAATAATAAACTGATATTAAAGAAAACGTTACGTAATACGTATTGTCTTAAGATATATAATAATATTGTTAGCAAAAATATAAGCTATTTGAATTAGCAAAAATATTAATCAAATTCAACATACGAGGTGATTAATTTGAAGTATGAAGTAAATAAATTATCGGAAGCACAAAACAAACTGACAAAAGAATCTAAAGCGATGTTCTTTTATAGACTGCCTCAATAAATTGCTTAGTCGACGTAATTGTTGTTTTCCGAGAGTCTTATCAACATAATTTAATGAAGTGTCAATTAAAAAAAATGTTAATTGTTGACAAAACATTTGAATGTAGGAAAATTAGTAAGAATTCTCAAACTACTGGCTGGTTGTCTGCAGAGTGAGTGACATTAGGTAACTACGACATATTCCAATTTAACTGTTAACTTTCAAAGTAAATTTCCTGCCCTGTCCTTGCCCTATTCTTTTATCCCGACTTCTCTGTGGTTAAGCAACTGAAGAAAAAACAGTTTTCGTAGAATTTTTTTTTTTTTAAAAATCTGTTAAGATATCTTCATCAGGAGGTCACGTGCTCAACAGTGAGAACTAGGGCATCCAATCCCGTGATCCCGTTCGATTTTCTAATCCCGAAATTCTGGGATTGAGATGGCCGCGATCCCGGGATTTCCCGAAAATTTACACGAAATTGGCAAATTCAAGATTTCAAATTCTTCAGTGAGCTAAAAAAAAAAAAACGAGTTTCTGTGAGATTCCGGGATAAAGTATAGCGAATTGAGGATTTCAAATTCTTCCGTGAGAAAATCTCAATCCCGGGATTCAAAATTAATCAATTCCGAAATCCCGGGATTGGAAAAAGGCTGCGGGATTGGATACCCTAGTGAGAACGGGTAAGGATAAAAAATATAAAAATTAAATTTATTAACTTATTACATAATTTTTAGAAAATGTTGTGTTTTTTAATGGCCAAAATTGTACTACGTCGTTTCTAACTCTTGAAAATGACATCTGTAATAGTTTTGGAACATCAGGTGCTAATCGCCAATCAAATCATAAAGACTTGCTCACAAATAATATTTTGACATTAGCGTCATTCAAAAACTTATGCTCCGAAATTGTGCATCGAAGCATACCGATATATTGATAGAAAATTCAATAAGTCCTTAAATGATTATATCATTGTAATCATACATAAAAAAAATCGTAAACATAAGATCGGTTTGAAAACAAATAGCTCAGAATTGTAAAATAACCACCAAAAAAATGTATTACTTTATTACTTTACATTCATTGTACATTGGTATCTACTAGGGCTTGTCGGTTTTAAAAAACCGGTTTTCGGAAAAAAAATTGTGACATTTAAAAACCGGTTTTTCAACTTCGTAACCGGTTGTTGCAAATTTTCCATAAACGAGTCTATAAACAAAAGGACAGAAAATTTGGATCTTTTATTTGATGGCTTAAATACCATATGCCCCACATCATTACCCAGCAAAAGGGTATTTTCGATATCAGGATTTTTTTTTACAAAACGATCAGTCACGCTTTGTGTTTTCTTAAATTATATTTTCTGAAGAGTAATACCAAATAACTTCTTGTTGTGCATTATTATGTATATAAATAAACAACATAAAAATTGAACCTTTTCTCGCTATTTCAATTGAATTATCTATTTTTTGTAAAACTTCGAAAACCGGAAAAAACCGGTTTTCGAACAATATTGTCATTCGACAACCGGTTTTTTTCGAAAGTCAGTTTTTGTATAAACCCTAGTGTCTACTATAGATTATTTTATATCTGGCTGACTTAAATTTAATTGTTCAATAATAATTATACCCAATACTTACCTATTTTTTTTTCATTACTAATTAATATAGATATGCTTCAGAAATTTGCTCCTCACTCATTAAAAAACTAGATGTGGTCAGTGGTGGTCAGTCAATGTGGCATTGGATCAATGCACCTCTTGTATGTGCAGGGGCGGTTATATTTCATGAAATAATATTCAAACATAATATTTATACCATTCACTCATTTTAAATTCTTGCAATGTATTTTTGTGTATAATAAATATTTAGGTACATTTTATTTTATTTTATTTTTTAGACAATAAAAATATGAAGAATTTAAAATGAGTGAATGGTATAAATGTTATGTTTGAATATTATTTCATGAAATATAACCGCCCCTGCATATACGAGGGGTGCATTCATCCAATGCCACATTGCCGGCCGCCACTGTATGTGGTATTTTAATTAATATAAATGTAGAAATAACATTAGAATGTTCAAATAATAAAGCTTTTATGATACGTGTTACAACAGTGGAACTATGTGCAAATTGTAATTGTTAGTAAAGTGAGAATGATTAAAAATATTTCAAAGATCTTTATACAGTTTCATTTCCACTAACTATCGAAAAATACACATATGAAAAAATGCTTTCGCAAAATTCTTAATCTGTAAGCTATGCAGTAATCATAGATTATTAGAGATAATCTTGATAAAACACCATTGCGATAGAAGAAAAAAGCAATTTTATTAGTTTTATTAAAATCGTTAAAAAAGTGCCGATTGCTTTATTTTTAGATATCACTATCGTCAGTAAGGGTGTAGTATGTACATATATTTCTGACCATAGTGTGATACCGACGGACAATATTTGACAACCGTTGTAAAATTTTAAAAAAAACTAAGCTTTTTATTAATCAAAATATAAAAAACACTAAAGAGAATAGTAACCAATTGGATACTTCCACTTAAACGTATGAATTATAAACGGCTTAATACATAGCAATACATGGCAATACGACGATATTAGTAGTTCAGTATTTTTCTCAGCTTTATTTATAATTGTTTTGTGAACAGGTGACAACAATAAAAAAGGTGAAATAAAATTCTGCAATCTCTCAAAACATAACAATTTATTCATAGACATAGACGTAAATATTTTATTTTATTGTGAACTTATGCACACTTTCCGGGCAAAACACATTTCTTGGATTTATTGAGAACGTATCCTTTCTTGCAGAAGCATCCTTCGACGCATTTTACTGCGCAGACCCTGTCTCCAATTTTGTCTCCGCACTGTGCTGGGCAGGCGCTGCCACAATATAAGTAAACTTCGTTAGGGTCAACGCAGTCGGTCACTGAAATAAATAAAAAAAAAATGTTATTGTACCGTTATCAAGTATATTTATTAAAACATATAAAACTATCATTCAATCTTGAACAAACGTAGAAAGAAATATTACTAGTTTAGGGCTTGCAATAACGAAACCGGGATACTGGTTTTTATAGTATTTTATCAATGCCAAAATATCATTTTTAAAAAATCCCGGTATTTCCGTATTGAAAACTAAACAAAATCATTTTTTAATGTACATAACAGAAGTGATATTTTCAAACATTTTCCTCACCAAATTTTCACAAGTACAACTATCAAAATGCAAAAAATAGACTGTAAAACACAGATACTTAAAAAATTAACATTTATTAAACAAAAAAACAATATTGCTTTTAACGTCAAATGAATTTGACACAACACTTAACAAAATTATATTGTAATCGAAATGAATAATATATTTTATATATGTTAAATGATAAATGACCATATTTTGAATTATTTTTATAAATACTGACCTCTGGTGGTTGCTGGCTTTCCAGCGAGGGCATTGTCAATGAAGAAGAAGTTCATCACCATGAAGACGAAAAAGACGAGAAAAAGGAACTTCATTTTGACTGAAACAATAAAAATAATATTAAATCACTTGAAAATTGACATTTTTTTTGCTTCACATCCTAGTTATTAAAATTTGCTTTGTAGCAATTCTGGATTATTATAAGTTTGGATATACAATTATTGTTAAAAAATGATATTTTCAAAACATTCGAGGTTGTTTGTGTGACAAGAATTTTGTTCAGTCTAATAAAATATTTTTTGTTAACACTGAAAAAAACAGAAAAATATTCAAAATCAATTATAAATACGAAAGAAATAAAATTGATTTTTAATTGTTTTATCAGTAACTACCCGGTTCTCAAGTTTTGCCATTTCGATTATGCAATAAAATCCGTAATATAGTTAAATGATTAATGACAAATCTAAGAATTATATTGATTTAAATGTATAACTTTTGAACATGTATTACTATATATAAACATAAGTAAGGAAGTATATAATTATTCATATTGTTTTAAGTAGTTATCGTATAACGAAATTGTTGAATAGTTTTTTAGAAAATTATTCAAAATATACAGTTTCACGAGCGTATTATAATGGGAAATTGGTTGAATATATATTTCCTGTAAATAAAAATGTTTAACTATTGTCATTATAATTATAATAATTATCATTTATAATTATAAAATTAATTGACCAAATAGTCGATAGTATTGATTATTTGTAAAAGAAGCACTTTCTGATATAGTACACCATTGATGTTATAAATACAAAATGAATTAGGTTTTTTATGTCATATTATTATCAAGAATAAACGAAAACAAATGCACAAAAAATAGTAAAAAATTACATACGAAGATTATGATTTGTAAAACGGAGTAAATAAATAAACGAAAGCACAAAACAAACTGACAAGCAAATCGGAGCAATGCTCTTTTATAGACTTCTTCAATTAATTGCGTAGTAATCTTAAAAATTGTTTTAAATGTACCTTATCTGCATTATTATAGTATGTTTAAAAGTATAGTAGATACATAAAGTAATATACAATTTCAAGAATATACGTCATGTGTATCGATTTAAGGAAAATTGATTATAATTGATAAGAACGTGATTTGGCAGAGCACGGTGACTGAAGATCTACAAGGTTCTACAAAACACATTGTTGTTAATTTTCTACAAAGACGTATCTCAACTTTTGCCAGTTTTAAATTGTTTAATGAGTGCAAAATTTCAATACACTCATATTCATTAAACTCGTATTCAAATAAAAAAAATGTCATACCTCGTTTAACGTAATACTAAAACATTGGCAAGTGTTTAAAATGAAGGAGAGAGAGGGATGGACGGAAACGTTTTTGCTTCCTTCCTTATTAATTTTCCCAAAGATATTGAAGACAAAACCATTCCAGTTATATTTTATAGCGATAGCGGTAGAATAAACTACATTTATGTGTCTCTTGAAAATTTGTACTTTTTGAGATACGAGGTTGTAGAAAATTATAGACGACATTTATAAAAAGAAAACATATTTTAGAATGAAATTTAAAAGATTGTTTCTATTTCAAATTCTAAATGCATACTTCTCGGCGTATACCAATTAAAAAGTGTGCTATCAACGTTCTACATCGATAAAAATACTTTTAACAAAAAAAAGTATATTTGTAAGTTTTTATGATTACTTAGATTAATGTTTTAGTCATTCAACGTCATTGTATATTATTTATTTTATGCATGATGATGATGAATTATGGAACTGTTTCAAACCGTCGCGAAATGATAATTGATTTATAAATATAATTAAAAAATATTGTGATAACTGCCCAGCATTTTATATAGACCAAACAGATAATTTGAGTGTTCTTTTCATCATCATATATTCTCATGTGAGAAATTTCTTAGCCCATTTTCATTCAAAACATGCACTCGAACTTCTTTGTTAGGTTTGTTACTTCTATCAATACAATAGTTGTTATGCCAAGCAATCTTATGAATTCTTGGATTCTTACGGAAATCATCATGATATAGAATTCTGATGATTTATTTATATTACTATATTTAGGACATACTGTAGAATATATCACATTTAAACAGCAGATTATTTTCTTTAACCTTTGTATACAATTAATAATAAAGCTAATATTTTAAATTCCCAGCGTAGCAGAATAACGTCATATTTATATTTTTGTAAAATAATAATATTTTACGATCATCAAAAAGGTTATCGTTGGATGAACGGCTTGATTGCATTTCTTGAAACAGTCTAATTATTTTGTTTTCAAATTTTGTCTCGATATTTCCGTGAATTTTGCGTGACCAATGATATTTGTTTATATAAATATTATCTGTTCTAAGAATACACTGGTTATAAACCTATCTTTTAATGGAAATAGGGGTTTTCTTGTGGGTTATTTCAATGTGTTTGATATATTATATATTAGTAGGAAAACATACTTTCATTATACATTCAAGACTTTTTTTACATGGTAGATACGTTCCATAAAAAACAGTTTAAAAAAAGTAATATACATGTACACTGCAATAATTCATAAGAAAAATAAATATTGGTTCACTAAATTTGAAAAAAACCGTGATTCTTGAAAAAAAACAGTGTTATTGTATAGAAAATCGAGTAAAAAAAGTTACAGCTGCCAATGCGATTAATATTTTGAAGTTGAAAAAGCATATGAGATTAACTCGATGAGAATTGACATCACGAACTGAAATTGAAAAATGACTAAATTTGACATCGACCTTACCGGTAATCAAACCCGAATCTGCAAAGCAAACTAGAACACATTGGGCGTAGAACAACTAATTAGCTTATTACCGATGATATGTATTTTAATTAAGAAAAAATAATATTGTTCAACAATCTACTTGATTATTATATACGAGGAATTTGATATTTCCAGTCCTTCTGGACAAAAATTGCATTCATCGCTAGAAATTTTTGACACGTCTAATGTGTTTGGATCAAATGAAAGATCTAGTGAAGCGTTTCTTATTACTGTTTTGTGTTGTTGTATTAATTTTAATTATGAAATCTGTTATCCGTTTCTGTATTTTTTGTTTGGGTTTCGTTTTAGAAATTCGTGTAAAAATAAAATATTTGTTATTTTTAGTGGATTGTGTAAGAAAAGAGTTGATTGTATGTAATACATTTTAGATGTAGAAATTATTTTCAAACATTATTATATTTAAAACTATTAAATATTATAGTGAAGCCATTTCGTGAATATTAACTCTTGAAACTATTTTATCGCATATGTATTATTCAATTTGTTTTGAAATGCAAGTTCAAACACTTGGTATTTATCTTACACTAAGATTATCGAAACGTTAATGAAAAACATTCATCAAGCCGCCCCTTTCAAATGATCATACACTGAGAAACTGCTCATGGGGCTGTAAAACCTTTCTCGAAGTATTATATTTAAAAATGTGTCAAATCATAATTTCACGAAAAAGAACAAGTGTTTGTAACATAATATAATATGTATGACATATATAATCTTAGAAACAAATCAAAACATATTACAGATTAATTTGAAAATTATATTTAACATAGACAAAATGAAATAAATAAAAATCCCTACTAGATTTCTATATATAAATTTTCAGTTTTCATTAGGAGTTCATCGCTAGTTAACTGTTACAATATAAATAATATCTGTCAAATAGAGAAATATTTAATTTTAAGTAAAGAAGGATGATATAAATTTATTATTTAGTGTTTTTTCTTCATAAAATTGAAAAAAATAATAGAGCGTTTTAGTTGTCATAAATTAATTAACTGAACAAAAATAAGAAGTTACTGCTTAAGTACACCAGTGGCTCCCTTTTTATTTTATACAGTAAACTGTCAGTGGAATAGAATAATAATGAGTGCTATATTAGCTAGATTTTATCAATTACACACATGCTTAAAGATAAGTTACTTATAAAAAGTATTAGCTTTAGATGTCGCTGTAGACCGATTCATTCGCATATAATACCAATATATGTTATGTTAGAATGGTTTTTTTTTTTTTTAATAATTGATTAACCGTTTTTTATTAACATTTATATAGAATTGCTGATATTATTTTGTGTTGTCAAATGTGTATTATAATAAATGATGCTATTACTTGGAAACTTCGCTCGTTTCAAAATGGTTAAGATACGAAGCTTTAATTTATTTTTGTAAACAAATATACATTAAAAAATGTTTTTAGTTTTAAATTATTTTGAATTGATATTTTGTATGTTATCATGTCAGATTTGGGACAGCTTTCTGAAAATTCTTAAAAAAAATATGTTTATTTAGTAATTACAATCACGGTTCATGTTTGATCAATTGTGGAACAAGCCGGGTTTATAAATAATAGCTACAAATATTAAACAAAGAAATTGAAATTAATCATGCATAAAATAAGTTTCGTGACACTCATCCATTTAATCAAATACCTCTAAGCCAGATTTATCCCA
Source organism: Himalopsyche tibetana (assembly GCA_030503985.1). Classification (NCBI taxonomy): domain Eukaryota; kingdom Metazoa; phylum Arthropoda; class Insecta; order Trichoptera; family Rhyacophilidae; genus Himalopsyche; species Himalopsyche tibetana. The sequence goes on from JAPJYX010000014.1 coordinate 5,269,649, forward strand.
TTTTTTTAAATATAATATCAAGAATACTTTTCTATGTATGGCTAAAGATTGAGATAACCTCTATGCGGAAGAAGAAAATTGCACCTCTGCGTCGATTAACCGGAATACCAACGCAGAGCTGGTCAGCCAGCAGTGGGATCGACCAACGTGCGTGGACACCAGTTCCATCAGACCTGTCTCAAGGACGAGCAGCCTACAGGACAAACTGGATCTTTAACACTTCAATAATAACAGTTGGACTAAGCAAACCAGATTCTTTGGCAGTCAAATACAGGTTCAAACGTTATGCACTGGCTAAATGTACACATGCGCTAATCAGGTTTTAATTCCGACTCATAGATGAGTTTTTTCTGATTAATGTGTGCCATGTTTTAATAAAGCAAAAAATAAATATTTCAAGTAACCAGTTGCATAGAGTTTTGATATTTTTAAAGATCTATTGATTTAAAAAAATTGCAACTAATAAAAATAAATTGCAGTAAAAAAAAAACAATTAAAATAAGATACGTGAGTGTAAAATAATGATTTCATCAAGCAAATTCATCAATTCTATAGCGGTAACTGTTAATTGTTTAAGGAAAGGCATTATATTATTTTATTGATATAATATTTAAGAACAAAACACAATTTTGCCTAAAAATCACTCTCAATCATTTTATAAAATGGTTAATATAACTAGTACATAAAATGTGTGTTATGTATGAGGGGTCGGAAAACAAAAGCGGCAGCTTTCAGAATACTAAAATTTTAACAAATTATTTAAAATGTTTTTATTTTAAAGATAAAACTTCTGAAAAAAATAATGTTAAATATTATTATTAGCAGTATCTTGTTATTTTAATATAATTGACATTTTTTAGTAAAAAGATTTTAATAACTGCCGTGTTTGATATTTAGAAAAATTTAAACTGCCACTTTTGTAATAAACTCGATTTTTATTTGTCAATAATTTATGTACATAAAAGCCATATTTTTAAAAAAATAACTTACTATTTTATGCGGAATTGCCAGCACTATGTGGAAAATGTCTACCTCATATATAAATAAACTAATATCTTAAAAATCATATAATACGGAATGTATTCATTAAAAAAATGTCAATATTTATTTATTGTTATTTATTGTTAAAAATCAAAATATGGATTCATGATAATTTTCAAAAAATTAATGTGTGTTACAGCCATTGTTTATTCTCATCAAAGGTTTACTTTTTCAGTGCATGCGAAAAAGTAATATGAGTATAACAATAGTATCATAATACTGACGATGGCGTGAAGCCGAAAAAACTATCAACAATTTCAATTTACTGTACAATTAAATATTTAATTAAATATTTTTACTTTATTGTAACATTCGTAGCAGAGTGTGTATTCTATAAAATTATTTTCAATAATAATTATTAACTATATATTTTTTCTTATACATAACATAGAAGTTATTTAACATAACTGCTTTTTTGTATTTATAAAACATAATGCTAAGAGCGTTATGAAGTGTAAATTTTTAAATTGAAAGGCGTATTTTAATTAACTTAGAAACTCCTAAACATAGATTTTTAAAAGTGTATTAAATAAAATTAATCAATATTTTAATGGTATTGGAATAAATTGTTCATATCCTGGCAGCAAATTGAGGTCGTTTTTAAAATAAAATTTATGACACTGCAATAAATAATAAATTTATTTAAATACCCACCCACTATTATTAGTATAAGAATGCAATTAATACAAAATCTGTAGTTTATTGCCAAGTATTATTAATTTTTATGATTAATTAAAAATGTAAAACCCAATTTTACTGAAAAATATTTTGAATTATTGAACCATGTTAGTGTTTTGTCATGGTGTTGTTAACATAGGAAAAAAATTAAAGCAAGTATTATAGCTTATACAAATTACTGATTCGTAAGATATTTGGATTTTTTTAAATCACATGAGATAGTCTCGGTTAATTTTTTTATCGATTGAGATATGTATACAATATATAGTTTAAATATATGTTACTCAGTTGACATCAAAATATGATTCGACTGTGGAAAGCAAAATGACGTTATCCACAGTTTTCTCAAAATCGCTTTTTTCGATAATCAAAATGTATTCAAGTTGTTATACATTCTATCAAAAAATGTAAGCTACAGATGCCGAATTAGTATCTTAAAGTTAGTTTTTAAGTTTTTGTAAAAAAGAAGGGTATGTGTAAATTCTACCAGGAAAAAAAAGTTTTTCTTAAACAATTTATTAAATTAATATAAGAATCTCAGTCTCAGTGCACATGTTGTTTAAATTTTATGATTTGCCTTTGTACAAAAATAATCAAAATACATTTTTTGTGCCTTCTGTATAATTTGGTTTGTTTAGGTTACGTCTCGTGACTTTTACAGTTGAATATAATTATGAACTAAATATATATTCTCTTTGATGTAGTCTGCATTACGTAGATCTAACTGTACGCCAATAATTTTGAGCTCTAATCGATTTCATCGCTCGGTCGATTTAAAAAAACGCTTTTTAAAGCGAAATTTGCAATGTTCGAATGTCAGTTTTTTCAACTTGGTAACCTGATTTCAAGTATTTGAATTAATAATTATTTTTTTACACTATGTTTGAGTTAACAACGTCAGTATTTTCACTTGAAACTGCCTTGGCTATACTCGAAGCGAGAAGAATTAATTAAGAATTAAAGAGAGTCCATATGCTTCACACAGGGAGAGTACATGGTAAAAAATGATTCCTTTATTGATTTTTTTTTTCATTATTTTTATTGTATTACCCTTTTTGTGGAACTTCTGAAACCAGTTTAAGCCGAGTTTTAAGATATATTGAAATACGGAAACTGGTTTGTGTATAGGCCCTAACTGTAACCTGCATAGAAAAAGTAATGAATATAGTTATTAAACATATCAAATGCTTCGACGGATTATCATTCTAAGTCGCATTTTTTTCTCCAATATTAGCCTGTACTATTATTGAGCTCATATACAATTATTATGGCTATATGAAATACAAGTTTTCTAATTGAAAATACAATTTAATTCAATGAGGTCTTATTGCATAAATATCTTTTTTAAGCGATGATCTTGAAGTTTTTATACAACGCAATAAAATGAGCTTCCTGTACGTAGTCAATTAAATTGCGTGGAACTTATTCAGACCTCAAAATAAAATAATTAAGTTTCGCTTTTGGTTGTAAAACTTTATTAACATTTGACTTTGTTATATTGGCAAGACTTTCACGTACATTAATTAGATGTCAGCATGTTAAACATTTAAACACGATATTCGTTCACATGATAAAAAGCCCTGCGAATCGAATTACAAGATTTTCATACGATGGTATTATTTGGGATTCATTTTTCAATGTATTTTATTTTAATCTTGAAAATATGTTATATTTTTATCAGAAAGATCAAACAGTGAAGAAAGATGAACGATTGTCTTCATGTCTTCCACAACACATTCGCTGGGAAAAATGTAGAGTACATATTGAAATACTGGACATCAAAAGTTTTGTTGAAATATTTTGACTCTAAATTTAACTGAATAATTATTTTATGTCACAGACAAACAGGCAGCTGTTCTATGAGACATAGTAAAATATTTTTGATTGAATTGGAATTTGCTTGATATCACTCCATTGAAACAAAGTCAAAATAGCAGTGTATTTATTGTAGGTGCTTTTTATTTTATATTGGCCGTAGGGAAGGGTTATGATAAAAACATTGATAGTGTTAATAACAAATATGTAAGATACGGTGAATTTCATTGTAAATAAATTCAACAATGGTGAGTTGCCAATCAATCAAAGTCACCGCTGAATACATCGAAGTTATAATATTTTATAAGTAAAACAAAAATGCGTTGTAGGGAACTTTTTTTAGGACTTTTCTGTTGGTATTAGATTTTATTACGGCTCTAATTTTTAGATTAAAATTGTGAATGATCGATCGGTTGCTTGCTGTGTCGCTTTTTGTTCATTGGCGGAACCTGGTTAATGTAGCGTTAAGTACAATCCTACATGGTTGTTTGTGAAAGTAACGAGGTCTCATCTCGTGGTGGAATAATAAAGGACACGGTATCGTATTTCGATTGTGTTTGGCATCTCGGCAAAGGCACTGTGATGTTTTGGCAGAGGTGGCCGGTTCGAGACCCCGATAAGGCGAGACCATTAATCATCCGGAGAGAGTCCAAACTTTTTAATACTTTAAATGGGATATGTGGACTTACCGCAATTTGCCTTTTCGATGGCCGAAGAACAATGTAATATACCGTAGGCATTTCGCTACAAGAAAATCGCCTTCAATGAGATGGAAATGAAGACAATGCATTGTTATTGAATTGGCCGATTCATTGGTATTTTGAAAATTCCAATCACGTAAAATGATATTTATCGTAAGAACGAACAATTGAATATTTTTGTAACATGCCTTTTTTAAATGCGGTCCAATTACTCGATTATCGATTATAGTAAACAATCTGAGAAACATATTTAGGAGGGAAATAAACCACTTTTTTATTTGTATATGAATTTATTAAAAATTTGAAAGAATAATAAAAAACCGACGATGGACTTGTCTTGGACATGTGTCCTGGGTATGCTCCAAAGTAGTCTAAATTCTGCATGTCTTTCTATATTCTGGATAAACCCTGTCGCCGTGAAAGACCGATGACAACCATCCATAGGATGTACTCGTTAGATCTACGGGACGCTGGGATGACCTACAAGGAAGCAACAAGGATGTGGTGGGAAGGACAGAGAATCTTGAAGAATCGTGTGGCGGCCATATGCTCCGAATAGGGAACTGATATGGTTAAAAAATAAATGAACTCAAAGTAAAACGCAATATCAACCATTGTCTTCTTTAGTTACTACACGTTAATACTAAGTTTCAAATTAAAGAGACGATATAGATTGATTGGATAAGCATATCGAGTGTGGAAAGAAAAAAGGATGTAACCCACACATGAAAATTTTTACAGGAGGTACAAAAACGTGTTTTGATGATTTTGGAACATAGGCAAATTATGAAATATACACAACCTTGAAGTGCACGGAGACGTTTAAGCTGGTGTTTAATTGAACTAATCATGTATTATTTTAATGAACTGCTTAGGAGTAACCTTTTTTAAGTCTTTTTTCCCGGTTACAATTTTGACAGGCTCTTCTTTTTTCATACTTATAATCTAAATTTAGATACTAATTCGGCATTTGCAACTTACATCTTTTTGATAGAACGTGTATCAAGACGGATACATTGTGATAACTGGAAAAAAGCTATTTTGTAAAATCTGTTGGTTACGTTATTTTTTCTTTCTAGAGTTGATTTATTTAGTGAAACTTGAATTTTTTTCTTGAGATATCTCTATTGGGAGGCCATATGATCTACATCGGGAGCGAAAATGGATAGAAAAAAAATACCAATTTAGAAAAAAAAATAACAACAATTTGACCGTTAAATCTAAACTTCGTTGTATCGAGTTTCTACTGAACAGACGTAATTCAGCAGTTTTTATTTATTTAGAACTTATTTTTCGAAAAATTTAAAAAAGTGTATTTTCAAGTTATGAGTGGAATAGACATGTAATAATTAAATAAGATAAATTAAGTTGTTTTTCAACCATAGCAGAGTTAAGCTGAATATTAGTGTTATATTATCGAAACTCCTCTGATAAATAATGTTGTAAACATCTTCTGCTAACAACAAACATCGCCAACAGACAATCGACTAGAAACGGCTTTATAGAAGAAGGATCAAGATATACGGGTTTGCCAACTAACGGTTCCGCGCAGTCCTGTCCCAAGGTGTTTCCACATGAGCCATCAGTCAAACAGGTCGGTACAACTTCCACTTTTTACAATCGTAGCACCGGCCAGCGCATCTTGACGAGTCAAACACGATATAGCAGAATCCCGTTCCGATAAACTGGTAGAAATGCCATATTATGTCTGGACCATTGGTATTTTGGATGCTGCTGAATTGGTTGGAAAAATTCAAATTATTCTGCCCTGATGCAGATCACAACCAGTATGTGAGAAGCTTTAAGCGTGTAAAGTGAAGTTGAAGAAATCGTTCGGAAACATAGTACGATATGAATCAATTAACGAGTAATCTTGAAACACAAGTAAAAGTGAAAGATTTTTTTTGAAATGTAACGAATGTAACACTATTGCAATGTGTATTTACTGAGGTAACTTCACTTTTACGACACTTTAATACGTGTAGAATATTACAACGTGTCTAACTTCTTTTCTCTAAAACATCACTTGACCTATAATTGTCCCATATGCGTTTAAAATAATATTTGTAGAACGAAAATATTCTGTTATTTTTAAACCTTATTACAATAGGGTCTACCAGGCAAATACTAATTCAATAAAAAAGTAGTACTTTCGTTGGATGTTGTGTAACATACGTAAATAGTCTTACAATAGTTTGTCTAAAAATGCTCATTCATACTGAAAATCTTTCTTGATAAATTAATGTCCCTAAAATTATAATAAGTTTTTATTATTAAGTGCCGGGAGTGGCTACTTTATAGCTTTTCAACGAAATTAATGAAAAAAATATTTTTAATTTAAAAAAATACAAAATTATTTTCAGCACTTTTTTAAAAATGTTTTTGCTGCAAATAAACAACAAATTTATGCTGTTGTGATTTGTAAGTCATAAATATGTTTAATAAGATTTAAATGATAATGGTGGTATTGCTGCTCAAACTTAAAATTAATTTACTGTTCATGATAAATAATTGGTCATTTGGAAAGGCATAAACGTTCCTGCTTTTAGTATAGTTGAAACGAAACCCACTAACTTTACTGTCAGTTGTTTTTATTATAACTACAAACGCATATAATAGTACTGAGTTATACGAGTAATTTTATTTCAGTGGATTCCAGGGGTGGGCTGGAGAGGGCTCTAAGGAGCTCGGGCGAGCACCTTGTTAATTTAAGAGAAAACAGTATTTTAAATCAAATTAGTATATATCCGCAATTTCTGATTTACATATTATCTACGACAACTTCAGTATACACAGTAGTACATTTTTAGATTAATAAGTTTAAGGTAAATTGCATATTGTTACATATTATAATTTTTTAAGTAACAATCGATTGCTTATTGAAGTATTGCATATAATTGCAAATGAGTGATAAAAAATTCACTCCTTCCCCAGGACACCGAGAATTGGTTTGAGATTAAACGAGCCCCTTGTTAACGTATTGGCAGCCCACGGCTACTGGATTCTCTATTTACTATTAGGATTACTAGGGATGGCTTATCAATACAAAAGTGTCACACTTTAATGAACATTTTTAAAAGAAAACGTTAATACCTTAGCTCGATATTAAATCAAAAAACAAGTCGATATTTTACGTAAATACTACGTGAGTAAATATTTACACATTTGTATACAATTTATCGCAGAAGTGAAATATATTGATATGGAAAACTAGTTATAATAATCATCCGGCAATTTTCAGAGATTAAAATTCTGCCTCAGGCTTTATTTTGTTCATTCACAATTATTTGGAATTAACCTACAATGTACTAAATCCTTAGTGTTGTAATCATTATTACCAATCAAAACACGGTGTCCTTCCTACACACGATATTTATACAAAATTAAAGATATAGATATTGATATACACATTTTTTTTGATGCATGTCCCTCCCAATGTGGAGCATATGGCCTCCTAATGGAACTATCTCAACAGGTTTTTGTTTCTACGAGAACTGTTTGTTAGTCAGTTGCTCAACCTCTCTTTTCCAAAAAGAGTAATAGGGATCGAATGATAAGGCTAGGACAGAACTAGTGGTTATCTCATCGCTATCTCTACACCCAGTTATTGAAGAATGGGAAAGGTGGGAGGGAAATTAATACATCACAAACGCCCATGCCTTCAAACAGAAATCGATAAATCAATCGAAAATAAAACATATAAAAATGATTAAAAATATATACCAAATATCAGGAATTTGTACCCACGTAACGCGGTGGAACGGTTTTCCGGCACCGTTTTCTCAATATTTTTAATGTTTCAAATTAAGATTCGCAAAACTTTATTTTTATTTTGCTTTGAAAACTTTTGTTTTTTTTTTCATGGAAACCATTGGCTGTTTGTCACCATCTAAGATTTTATTTCAATGCTGTGTGACGAGTGCCATAACACGTATAAGATAATTTCATACTACAAAACAATGCTAGGTCCATAGATTTACTCTGTTACCAGAAACAAGGATATAATACTTGAGATATTATTTAAGATTTCGACTGAAGGTGCTTGGTGGAATTTCAATATTAAATTTGAATCGTTCAAACTATGTACATTCTCACAAATTTTCAGTTCAAGTTCATCCGTGCACTTGAATGCCTGAAGATGCCGAAAGGCGAAACCCGGGTCGTTAGTGACAAAATTTGTGAGAATGTACATAGTTTGAACGATTCAAACTTGAGATATTGTTTAAAAAAAAGAGAGTTTGAGTAACAATCAGTTCTCGTAAAAAAATACCCTAAATTAATTAAACTACCTACTTTAATTAAAAGTAAGGCAAGAAATGAGTTACATCATTATTTAAAAATAGCACTGCTTAATACATTAAAAAGTATTTTGAAGACAAGAGAATCGCCATTATGGTAATACCAATGAGATGTCAAACAATTCGTAAGTGTCGTCTGAATCAATTGGACAATTTAAATATTAAATAGAAAATAGAGAAACGTGTACTTCAGACACGAACATTCATTGGATAAACTTTAAATGTATATACGTCAATTGTTCTTAGCATTGTATAATAATATATACGGTGTACTGACACTATCGTCGGTCCGCTACCAACTTCATTAATTTTCAATAATTCTTAACTGCCAAGTAAGTCGGTTGGTGGTGCGGTGTGTCCACTTAATTTTACGATGGCATATGACATTATGCTTCTATTGCAAGCAGTAAGTAAATAACGGTGCGCCGTCTCGCAATTCAGCTGATAACGCTGAATTCCAATTAAAATTGCTCCGAGTGCATTAAAAGACGCCCGCTAGATGTCAGTATACGTATTTGTCAGCGAAGTCGATTCAAAGGAATGCAGTCTTAAATGAGTTAAATTGTACTATGATAATTTTTAAGCCCCATATTCATTCCAAATGCGGATCATATGCACTTATTATGGACGGAAAAATACCACGAGAACTGTTTATAATTTCCTCGAACTGTAAATTTTTTGTTTGGCTGTATACGCCTACACCTACAATATACTTAATTCTTCTCATTTTGCACTGTTTTTTTTACACGGTTTCGAAATTTTACGGTCCAATGTAATGGAACGTATCCCCCGTGCAAAAGAAGAATATGTTGTACATATACTTGTTAACCACATTTTTAGATATTTGAGTTCAATTTAAATTCAGCATGAAGTTGTTTTGCGAATGAAAAATCTGTAGAAAATATTTTACACAGTAAATGAGCCCTCGAGAGGTGAAGTGAGCCAACAAGTAAAATAGTAAAACTTTTTTTTTGACTTTTCAGTACAATCACGTCACTTGGTGTTTTGGTTGATTGCATATTGTTATTTTACGAAGATGACACTATTGCAATGTGTATTAACTGGGGTTACTGTATTTTTACGATACCTTAAGACGTATAGAATATTACAACGCCTCTAACATATGTTTTCTAAAATACCATTTGACTCACTTCACCTCTAATGGGCTCAATATATAACAGCAGTTGTTTCCAAGCTGAGAGGCGTGGGCTATTTGTAAAAGGTTTAAACTATTTATTTACCCTTTACTAGGTGTCTTTATTATCATATAAAATAAAGGATAGGGAGGTGCGAATATATTTTTTAAGCAAAAACCTTAAAGTTCAATTATCTCGAAACCAATATTGTAGAATTATCCCTCTGTTGATTTAACTTTCGATTTCTATGGAGTGCATTCAAATTGAAAAAAATCTTCTCATTTCAACCATTTTCTTAATACCAATTAAATCTAGATGATATTCATTGTAACTTACAATGAAACCTCTATAAATTCAATACAAATATTACAAAAAATTGTCTGGGGTCACTTTGTACCCTGTCGCTCTACGATACTATTTTTGAAGTTTCGGTACTCAAGTGTTAAGGTAGTGACAAGTCATTGAGAGCCAATCAGATCCCAGGATTTGAATCAGCCGAGTGAATCCATTCAGTATTTCATATGAAATGTAAACGCTTAATATCTGATTTTATAGTAGTTATTAAAATGAACTCACAATTATATTTCGTTAAAAAAAGCAGTCAAACAAACTTTCAGTTCATCTAAAAAATAAAGTGAAACTGACTTGGCCGTGTTTGATATTTTAAAACCTTAATTTTTTAAAACAGCAAATAAAACCACACTTGTCTTTGATTATATCATAACAATACAAAAAATAACAATTATTATATTTTTCAATCAATTATTCAATTGTAGGTACACAATATCACACTGTAAATAGAGTGCTATTATTTTGAAAATATTTTGAATAGCACTGCAATGTTTTTTAACGGTTTGTACCGTTAAAAAACGTTCTACATCGAAAACACTTTTCAGTGAACTATTTCAAAAGAAACCGGATTTCCTGTAAAGCCTATTCATGATGAGTTCCTGCAGTAGTATTTTCCTTCCTGACAATTCAGTCTAATGTATTCATTGATACCAAGCTGAGACATACAGTATCCCACTAAGGATTGAGGTCGCCCGAGGCCAAGATATCAAAAGCTTTTTTTTTTACAGAAATTTACATTAATGTATTACGTATAACAGAAAAAATTAAAAATAATCTATAGTCACATGCTATTAGATGCTGGTATTCAAAGCAAGCTTCGAGAGCTTATTATATTTTAAAAAAATTGTTGGTCCTGATTTTTTAAATTTACATATTTATTTATAATTATAATTTTTAACTACGTACAGTTTTTACTTTACTTTTTATTATTTTGGAGTGAAGATTTGTAATATTTTAATTTTAATTAAAACATTCTGAAATAAGTATAAAAAATGTTAATAATAATGTAACAACTATTATACGAATCATATATTTTTTTGTACAACTGGATATATTAACATTTTATTATGAAGTTCTACAAAGTGAACGATTTTTCAATCCACGACGAATAAATGTGTTTTATTTTTATAAAAGATTGATTTTTCTCCGAAAAGTAACAGTGAATATTTTTTTTTTTTTTTAATTCCCTAGGGTACTCAACGTTGTACCCACCACCACCCGCTACGGCTTCACACTCTTTTTATAGGGTGTATTCCGTAGCGTAACAACGTAAGTCGTGTTCAAAATTTTGCCAGAAATGTCCCGAGAAGAAATTCTTCAAGACTTGGTTGCATGCACTACAGTGTGCAGAAATTAAAAGTTAATTAATAATTAAGTGCAGTTGAAAATATGAGATTTTATCTATTTAACTCAACTTTTTTTCCAAAAGACGCGGAGAATTCTTTAAATGCCCTATAATTTGCCTTCGATGCAACCAAGTCGGCATGACCGACGGGGCCGACAGATCCGACAGATAGTCGTATCGTCTTGAGCAATTTTTCCCGTTCGTTATTTAAGTCTGGACATTCCCAAAGGATGTGATCAGCATCCTGAATCATATATCCGCATTTACATTCAGGGCTATTTACTAACCGGCCAAGCTGGAAGAGCTTGGCAGCGAAGTAACCGTGGACAATGCTTCTTGGCCACTTATACTGCACAAACTTAGACTGAGAAAAATACCTGGAAATGTCTATGCCTTGGTCCAAAGCTACTTCAGTAACAGTGAATACCTAAAAAGTGATTATAGGTACTATGTCCTTCGAAACAAAATAATTTCAATCGAGTCTTATCATATTTTTCACTCCATAAAACACGCCGCCTACGTGCATTGGAACATCGCCAAAATCTCAAACCGATCCTGCATTAACGAAATATATAAAAAAAATCTTTACAGCACCATCAGTCTTGTAAAAATAACAATAAATCCGCCATTTAAAAGCCTTTGTGTCGTTTTTTATTAAAAAGCGAAGATAATGTTTCTATGAATGGTAAAAAAATTGCGGAATAATATTTCTCACGGCGATTCTTTGAAATCCGGAAAGTCCGGTTTCGCTGGACACCCTACAAAAGGGTCATCTTATCATGTCAACTCCTCAAAGGGACAGTGTCCATCTGAAAAATGCCCCAAACAAAAAAGCGCTTTAAAGAAATACTCGAGCTTTTAAAGCTTAGCGTATTTTGTTTGTGAGAAAGTAATGGAATACAATGAAAACTGGACATACTAGTTTTCGTTTGTTAATTGTGTAGTATATCGGATGGTCAGTAGACAAAAGAGGACGTAATAACAACATTGGCGTACACAAAAAGGGTTACAATAAATATAAATAATTAAACAGCCAATACATTCAAATCCAAATTACAATAATATGTATTTTAGTATGTATTTAAAACATATATAAATATAATATAAAGACTAAAATAAATAACGGTATCTACTGTTAAAAGAAGTATAAAACTAATATACACATAAAATAATTATTTACAAGCTAAGAATGTTAAGAATGAAGCGAGCTTTGATTTGATTAGAATATTATAATTTAATGTGAACAAAAACATGTTTTTTTTATATAGTATATAATTTAATTAATTGACAAATTTAAACATCTGTCGGTATTTAATTAAATAATGATTGATACAAAATTTACATCAGACTCATGTCAAATGCAGAAATTAATTTTATGAGACTATGTTGTAAGTTAAATTGAACCGTATCACGAGAGTGTATTATACATTCATAAGTTTTTTTACGGGGAAATAAAAATAAAAGTATTTAATTTCCCGTAATCGAAGCATTGATTTCAATCCACTGTTAAATATAAAATGTGTTGTTATAGAAACTTAAAAAACATTACAAAGCAATGTATGAGTTTATATATTACTAAAAAATGTGTATGCAAATTCTTAAAGCACCCTAATCTCACCCCATCCTATCATCCCCGTCACTGTGTATCGTCGTTGTCACTCCACGTTTAAATTATTGTATTAGCGCAAGGGGTAGTTTGTCAAAACAGGTTTTTGGCGAGGATGACCCCTAAGTGAATGGGGTGGGACAGTGGGTAGGTTTACGGAGGCGACGATAATCAAAACTGCGATGGTAGATTGGGCGGCGATTTAGCAAACCTCGGACAGTTCCCACGTGCATTTTTTACTCGCGTGAATTAAATAAAGTTGAGGAGAATTAAAAACAAAGTTATTAAGAATTACATTTTTACACATCACGATCGGGATACTAGTTTACGAAAAACAAAAAATATAGCTTACAAATAAGTAGTAAAGATATTTTATTGATTAAGCGTACATGGCTGCGTAGTCGAGTGTAAACTTCGTTAAATTAAAACACGGAAATCACAGGTTCGAATCCCAGGACGGACAGTTTTTTTTTATATATGATAGATTAATTTTTAATCGATTTATGGATTTCTTTCCGGAGGCATGGATGTATTCACTTCCATTAATCCAATCCTAAAACGTGTGAAGCAAAAGCGATTAACTAACCAGTGGCGGCTGGTCAATGTGGCATTGGATCAATGCACTCCTTGTATATGCAGGGGCGGTTAAATTTCATTTAATAAATACACGAAGAATTTAAAATGAGTGAATGCTATAAATGTTATGTTTGAATATTATTTCATGAAATATAGCCGCCCCTGCATATACAAGAGGTGCATTGATTCAATGCCACATTGACCAGCCGCCACTGTAGCTAACCACTAGTTCTTTCCTAGTACTATCCTTCTATTCGTACCTTCTTTGAGAGAGGTTGATTAACAAACAGTTCTCCAACTCGATTTTAATATATGTATATGATATTATTTCAATAGAAAAAAGTAATTAAATGCAGCTGTACATATTATTTAGGTAAGCATAGAAACATTATAATAAATTGAATAACAAACCGACTGTAGAATATAAATAAATAAATAGAACATTTACATCGTTTTTTTGTACCTCCTGTATTTTTTTGTAATGTGTATGGTTACTTTCTTTTGTCTTTAAAATCGAATTATGATATATCTCGTACATTTGTAAATGAAATAAAAATCAATTATGCGGTTCAAATATTATGGACACTCCATTTGATTATCGTAACAAAGTATTTTAATTAAACATAAAATTTAATGTAATATACAAGATGGTTATTTGTAGTGTATGGTGTATGTCAACGTGTTAATTGGAAAGTAGGCATGCGTCGGCAAAATGATGACCGGTGCACCGTCATCATCAGAGAGACCCGAGGACCGGCGAATTAATAATGCCATGAATTGTTTAGATTTCTTTGTGACCGTGGAAAAGAATCTTATGTATTCACAATATAAGAGTGACCGTTACAGTCTGCATGTTAATTTAGTTTATATTTAATAAAACATATATGAATAATCTTCAAAATGAACATGGTGTTGCTTTCATTAATTAAATAAATTGAAAAAAAATGTTTATAGAGTAAAATTCAACCCTGAACTATTTTACTTTATTAAAAAAAAAAATAGTGCATAAATTTTAGGGATACACATTACTCATTTGCTAGTGCAATGTACAAACAATAAAAAAAACTTTCTTTTGTACTAATTCCACATTTATTTGATGTGATTAGTAGTTTCGCTTATTACGAGAATTACGTGCCGGACCTCACGGGCTTGAGTCCTAGTACGAACAGCATTTTGGCATGGGTTTGTGATGTCTAAATATTCCCTCCCACCCTTCCGATCCTTCAATAACTAGCGTAGTGAGAGTGATTAGTTAATCACTAGATCTGTAATAATCTTGTCCTTCCATTTCTACTACTCTCATTGGAAAAGAAAGGTTGAGCGACTGAGTAACAAACTGTTTTCGTAAATACATGTTTCCCCTTCTGTTAAGTCACCCCCCATTAAGAGGCTATATGCTTCACAATGGGAACGGACATGGATAAAAAATCTACATATATACATGTAATATGTATATAAAAAAGCTTAGAAAATACTTCATTTAAGCTTTAAGGCTAATGAAAGTAAATAAGGGAGTATATTTTCGTTTTTCCGCTAATTCCTATTAAGGAACTTTATAGAAAACGGGATCAAGGAAACGGTTACTTACTTTGCAATAACGATTATTTATTTATTTATTTTACTACCTTAGTGTTTTATCGGAGAGTCGATGCTGTCTGTGTACTCAATGATATAATTCAACGAAAACTAAAAATCAGTAATATTTTCAATTTTAAAAATGTACAATTATTCTCATTATAAGAAGAAAGAGTTTTGAAGTGGTTTTTTAAAGATATTAACATTTTAGAGGACACCACGAGGTCGCTTAAAATTCGTTCTCAAATAATTTTGTTTATAGGTGATAGAATTTGCAGTGTCATATGACTTGAATTTAGATCAATCGTTAAATGCATATATTAAAATCGATTTTGACATTGACTCTATTATGCGCAGACTTGCATAATAAAACATTGCATAGTAAATGTCACAAGTTATGGAAGTGAACCAAATTTAAATAGTTAAAATAATATTAAAAACAATTATGAATAGTGTATTTCAATTAAGTTATTGTAATTTTGTATCTGATACGAAGACTTATACATTATGTAAGTCAGTAAATTTTGCATCATCATTTGATTTAAAATTTAAATATGTTTAGGTAAACATTACTTATATTAAGGAGTGTATTTTCCACTTTTAGGGTGTTCACTGTCAATTCTTGGTGGAAAGGCATTATATTCACAAAAACACAATATTCCTTTGTACTTCATTTCACTTTATTAATTAGGTCAGGACCGGTTTGATCACAAAATCAGAAAAACACAAAATCATCATTAAGTTATTTACTTAAGTAATTTAGAGTTTCACTTTGTTAAAAAATTCCCAAATTTTTATTGGGTTTATAATTGGCATCATTTGCGACTTGTAATTATTAGTCTTTGATGTTTTTTTTAATTGTATGTTATAGGTTAAGCATTTAAATTTGTGTAATTATAATGTAATTTGAAAATCCTTTTCATTGTTAATAGTTGCTTACACCTTTTATTTCAATTTAAATTTGTATAAATATTACTGTTTATATATTATTCTTGTCAGTTGAGAATGCTCGCAAAGAGCGAAACCGTTCCTGACCTAATAATAGAGTGAAATGAAGTACAAAGGAATATTGTGTTTTTATTTAGAGTCTATTTTTTTTCAAATATATTGAGTATTCATAATTTTAATTACAAGTTATCCATGTAATATATAGGGAGTAAATCTGTGCAGACATAGTATTATTTACGAAATAACTGTTAAATAGTTTTTGATTGAATATAGAAAATGAATGAAGCGTTCAGTTTCGAAATCATTTTGAACAACATCTAATACTGCAGGTCAAAAAATCGATTCATTCCTACATATATCATATGTATAGCTAAAAAATCCGCTGGATCCATGACCATAATGGTTCTAAAAAACCGTTATTTGATTGTCATTTCTAAAAACAGTTTTATTTCATACAATTTGTAAAGCGTGTACTATTACAATTCCGAAATCCGCCACATTAAACCTAGTACGTATAAATTCAACATTATTTACTGAAAGCAATAATGATTGAGCTATGATAAAATTTATATTTCATTAAAAATAATTTGTAGCAAAATAAAAGTATACATTATGTAATTTTTTTATACTGCTTCCAAAAAAAAGTTATTTTCAACATTAAAGTTCCAAAATCAGCTTTTTGTTTTTTTTAATGCTAGTTATTGCCTAAAGTGTTTTGAGTCTAAGTAAACTTTGTTTTTAATTTAATCGATTCTGTATGAAATAATATTTTCAGCCGCAGTTTTATTAAAAAGAGCAAAAAAGTATTAAAATGGATTTTGGAACTGGACGACTCGAATATACTGCCAGAGGTAGCCACAAATACGGCACTAAATTGCTAAAAAATATATATAATTAATTATTCAAACATACTTATTGTTGCTTAATCGTATTGCAATTTAGAATACCGACGTCAAAAGAAATAAAATATATTTAATACCAATTTCAATTAAAATTTCAAATGTGGTCGAATTGAAAAAAATGTTCGCACATGCATAATAAATTAACTGTGCAAATGCCCGGGAAACAATTGCATATATTAAAAATCATTCTGCGTTGCATTAAAAATGTGCAAATTATTCCGGCGTAGCATGGGTGACTTAACATATTAAATTTCGGCTGAGGAATTGATTAAAATTAAATGTTTTCGGTAAGGCGGTTAAGCAAACATTTGTTAACATAATTTTATTTAGATTAAATCACAATGAAAATAAAATCATCGGAAGGCAAACTTGCTAATTTATTTTTTCGTACAGATACATTATCATTATTTTGTTTTGATGATTCGTATTCCAAGGAAAATTTATTCATAAAAATGCTGTTAAAAGTTAACTCCAGTTAAATATAAGTCGGATATTAACTGAGTGAGATTATTTTTTAAAGTTTGATTATACCTATGTATACCAATATTCAAAAATGTTTATATGTAATCAAATATGCTTGTAATCATTTTATAATATACGAAACATATATATATTTATGATTCTTCTAGTTCACTTTTGATTATATAAAAGTATCCATCAAAATCAATATAATTACTAAATAAATGAGAAGCATTTTAAGAAAATACTTTTTTGATTATAATTCTTCATTTTTCTAATTAAAGCCAGGACCGGCTTTTCTCATCATAACTAAAATAAAATCCTGGTTATTTATAAATAAAATAATAACCTTTTAGATTAAAAAAGATGGGAATGTAAAAATTACGATCAGAAGACTTACACAAAAGCTTTTATTAAATTAATATTAAATAACGTGAATAATTCATCTCTTCACCAGTGTTTGTCGCCTGTAATATTTTTTCGTGTGGGTTACGCTATTTTGCTTATATAAACTCAAATTATGATAAATTTAGGATATTTAAAAAAAGGAACAAGAATGAGTTAATCGCAATGAATTAGTTTTAAAATAAGCCATGGAAAAAATGCGAGGTTCAATTCTTCGCTTCCTTTTAAAATCATTTATAATATGTCAAAAAATAACGCATTTCAACAGAATTTGCAGAAATTTTTAAACGTGAGTTTGATAATTACTAGTCAATTTATCGCTTTTTGGTTTTGCACGAAAAATACAAGAAAGTGATTTGTTTAACCAATTTATTGCCTACGTAATATAATATAACCACATTGCATGTACCCAGTCTTTATCTCTGGTAATCGAAGATCGTTTAATAAACACTTCATATAAAAAAATATTAACATAGATTATCGTAATTATCTGGCGTATTATTTCCTCACGGCGTATGCGTGGCCTTA
This sequence comes from Himalopsyche tibetana, assembly GCA_030503985.1. NCBI lineage: Eukaryota > Metazoa > Arthropoda > Insecta > Trichoptera > Rhyacophilidae > Himalopsyche > Himalopsyche tibetana. Next base: position 5,288,013 of record JAPJYX010000014.1, read on the forward strand.
CGGGGCGGGGGAGGGTATCGAGGGAGGGGCGCAGAGGTCAGAAGGTCCCCGTGCAGCGGTTGTGTTTGAGAGGCGCAAATTCTTGCACCGGAACACACAGAGACCAGGAAATCAATTTCATATTATTATTATTATGATGAATATCTTTTTCGATTTTTTTTATTTAATTGGATAATTTTAAACGTTTTTAAATGTATTTTATGTGTAATAAATCACATGACTGGAATCATATGATTTTAATTATTAAATGTTCAGATTTAAACAAATGACGTCAGTATTATTATAATATTTAAAAAAATATTATTTTCATTCGATAAGATACATATGACGTATTGCAGAATATTTCTGCAGTCGTATCGAATGTTTACATATTCTATCAAAACCTACAATGTGACGTTAGATTATTCAGTATTATGTAATATTGTAATCACCTCGCCAGCGCAGTCGTGGCTTTAAGCTCCAATCTTTGAAAGCTAGCGAGAAATATCTTCTAAGGTGTTTTAGCAAATTCTATGTGGAGATAACAGGACCTGAATACCGCCCGGCTTTATCGACCAGATTTACACGCTTAACAGAATATATTTCCGAATCCAGTGGTATCCCTCAGCAAAACACACTGAAATGAATTTCAATAATAAGGATTCTACACTAATTAAAAAGTTTCAGTGTGTATAATCATCGTTTAATACGAAGTTGGTTTCAATAATTACACATATTAAAAGCTTCGACGTTTTTATTGATTAAGAAATAGTCAAATTTTATTTTAGTAATATGTTATTTGTGTTATATCAAGACTCGTATTTGGTCAGAATATAAATAACATTGGTAAGAATTTATATTAAATGGTCATAATATATCAGTCAGAATAAATAGTCATAATTAAAATGATTTTTTTTAAAAAACCTCAACTAACCTAACCTAACTTACTAACCAAAATTGTTATTCAATATTCTGAATATATAATATTTTTATTCTGACCAAAAATTGATTTAAATTCTGACCATTTAATTTGATCCCATAAATAAATGCACAGAATCGTAGATATACAGAACTTTGATATAATTTAAGATTTCGACTGAATTGTTCAAATTTTGTACCCTCACACACCTTTTGTCACTAACGACATGGGTATCGCTTTTCGGTATCTTCAGGGGTACAAGTGCACAGATGAATTTGAACCGACTGTCAGTCATTTATCTTATTTTGAAATTGAAATATTTTGACGCATTTCGGCTATATAAACAAAAAATATTGCTATTTTTTAAAAACATTTTCGCTAAAAAAAGGCAATAATAAATGCCAATACAATTTGAACACTAGGAAAGTATTTATAAAAATACTAAAGTTAATGATTTATTTTAATTAAGTTAGTGACACAAGGGGCAGGATGGGCTTATAATGGAGTAAATATAAAGGTTATTGATTCATCAAATAATGGGTGTCAGACACTCAAACAAAATTTTAGACCACGTTGATTTTCAGTTGAAAACTTCTTGATTCGAAAAAAGTAATAATGATGCAGATGCTTTCTATTCGGTGGTAATTTTATGGAAATATATTTTAATGTAAAAGTAAATTTGATAACATTGTTATGTTAACTTAAGTCACGTGTTTCGCCTCTTTGGAAGCATATTTAGACAAACATAGGTTATTTATTAGTAAATTTTAAATTGATTCTTACTATAACTTATTACAAATTGGAGGTTGATGTTTTTTCTTTTCAGCTGGACGCAAAAAGAGGTAATATGCAGATAATAATAAAAACAGTTACAAACAATTGGTATAAAAGTACGTCAGTCTGATGATGCTTCTTAAAGCGGTGAAAAACGTGACAGGATTGTAACACAATCAATAAAATGTAATCAAATTTATTTTTAAATTGAAAATATCTAATGACTGAGCGAAACCAGTACTGTTTTTGAATGTTATGAGAAGAATTTTTGTAGTACATATATAGCAAAACACATATTCACCAACATTATTGTAAAATATTATTCATTGAAACAAATTTTTGCGTAATTTTAGAATACATTTACACTGCATTTATTATTTATTTATTTTATAATTAAAAAAATGATACCATATTTTTCCTATTTTTTATTAAATTATCATATCGACTGTGGAAAGGAAAAAAGACTTAACCCACAGTTTTTTCAAAACAGGTTTTTTTCGATAATCACAATGTATCAAACAAAAAAGGACGCAAGCTGCAAATGCCGAATTAGTATCTAAATTTAGCTTTTATGTTTGAAAAAGATGACCTTGTTAAAACCAAGAAAATTTACTGAAATAAAGATTTTTCCTAGACAATTTCTTTAATTGATATTATATTATGTCAATTAAACACCAGTTTCGAAGTCTCCATGCACTTCAAGGTTGTGTATAATTCATAATTTGCATATGGTCCAAAATCATCAAAACACGTTTTTTGCGCCTCCTGTAAAACTTGATATGTGTGGGTTACGTCCTTTTTCCTTTCCACAGTCGATATATTTAATTAAAATCACGGTGACAAATGATTGCAAATAATGTTATAAAACCTGTTCAAAACATCATAATTACTACTCGTGAAGGTAAATTGGTGTAACTCTTTTTTTATTTTTTTAACAAAATAACGTAAAAACATTAGTTTTATATATGCTATAACAATGTCACTCCACTGATAACACTTGCACCAAGATTCTAATACTGGCGAGTGTTCAACTGACATGAGATAGTGGAAAAGTGTTTCTCGATGTCTGATGTCATCTAACCGTTAGGGGTCATTTTCCTATCACAGTTTGTGACTATTATTTCACACAATGCCAATTTTATAGAATTATAAATAAATTTAAACTTAAAGTATTACATACATAAACTTTTATTGAAGTATCTTTTATTGGAGAGATATGTACACGATTAAAAACTTTACGTCTTAAACCACGTTGATATTGTTAAAGAGAAAATATTTTCATATATTTCTTCCCATGTGTAATGAATGATTAAGCTGCACAAAGCGCATTCCTAAAGAATACCAAAATCTCAATTACTTATCACATAGTGAAATAAGTATATGGATATTGTATAAATTCACGGTTGGTAATGATATAATGTGCCCATTGTCCAATGGGACGTGAATATATTTATCGTAGCTCTTTAGCGAATATATTATTATTATAATAATAACGAAAATTGAGTACCAGTGTAGTTTATTGCTATATGCAGTTTATCGTATGATATAACGGATATCAAAATAAATAAAGGTATAGTGGAAAGTTTAAACCAGGCATGGGTAACCTTTCCTAAATCTGTGGCCAAATTATCATTCTGTTTCCGAGTTAAAGGCTGGACCAAATTATTAAACATAATAAAGTAATATTAAATTAAATAAAACACGTTGTTATTTCTTATATGGTAGTGATCGTGAACTAGTAGAGCGGAGCCACTGCAAGCGCCCGTGTCATCTTCATTATTTAATCCCTCTCTGGAACTATTAATTTCTTTCTCAAATACTTCACCGAGATCCACCAAATACTTCAGGGCCGGACAAAATAGCTCGGCGGTTTAAGCTATGGTATATAATATTAAAGATTTTATGAATATCTTTACAATTCTTTGTGAATGGATATAATTTGTATAGATGAATGTAGGAGCATTTTCATCTGAAATAATTAATAATCTGAAATAATTAATAATTAAATAATCAAGCAGATAATATGAAAATACACTGTGTAAATTATTTATAATTTAAATTAAAAAATTGAACTAAGGATATAAAATTATTTTACAGATTAATTAATATTTTTTTTTAAAAAATAAATATTTGAAATTCTTAAACACGATTTTGTTAATACTTTTTTCCAACTCTATTTGAATTCAATATTATTAAAATACAAACTATTTTACGATAACTGGTTTTCATTCAGTTGATCAATATTCGGAAACTAAGATTAGAATTAGTATAATCTAAATTTCGGTTATATTATCTTTGATAGATTCGGCGGTTACTTTTTAATATTAAATTACATTTGTTATTCCTCTTGCTGTGCTTCTCAACGAGGCGAAACACGTGTCACAGGTTATAGCACAGCAAGTTGAATAACAAAGTTAGCAAATTTAATTTTGTAATAGATTTCGGTTGTTTTAAAAAGTCTGGGTATCCATGTTCCCGGTTCCATTTCTACCCGGGTCGGAAACCCCTTACTCATACTTGGTAAAAAAAATCATAAAACTTGTTCACTTTTAAGGTGTTCACTGTCAATACTTGGTGGAATGGCATTATAATAAAAATAATAAAACATTTTTAGTACTTTTTCCACATAAAATTTATTAGATCAGGACCGGTTTCGCTCATGATGAGCATTGTCAACTGATAAGAAAAACAATAAAACAGTGATATCACTGTTTTATTGTTTTTCTTATCAGTTGACAATGCTCATCATGAGCGAAACCGGTCCTGATCTAATAAATTTTATGTGGAAAAAGTACTAAAAATGTTTTATTATTTTTATTATAAAACTTGTTATAAGGTCCACACAAAATTTAAGTAAAAATAAACTTAAATTGTGTGTAATAATTTGCTTCTGTATATTGTCACAGTAATTGATGATGTTTACATTACCTAAATAACAGTCGTCTTTCGTAAAATCAATACCTGTTGAGATGCTCCATCAGCAGTCTATACACACCACGTTGAAAGTTTCACATTCAAAAACAGTACGAAGCTGTATATGTAATTATATTTTTTTATATAATGAGATCAGTATTAGTTGATAAAATATACGATTGAACTAAATTTAAAAAAATGAAATTAGTGCAAACAACCGTATGATTTTTTAATATAATGCCTTTCCAGAGTAATAATTATTGACAGTGAACACATTAAAAGTAATGATAATAGTTTATTAAGTATTTTTAAAAGATAACCTCGTAAATCCATACTAGTATTTTAAAACGATTATAATATATTTCTTACCATAATTGATTTTAAATACATGTATGCGATACAATTAAATTCTACTATAATTGATAGATAAGAATCGTTCATCAAGTAATATATTTAGAAATATTTTACTATCACTCTAAAAAAGCATAGCTGAATTGAAAAAGTAAAACAATTATTCCATATATGAAGCTAATAAACTGTTCCTTATTAGACTTTTTTTTAATGAAAAAAAAATGCAAAACCAGATACGTTGTCATAAATCAAACCTCCGTGGCTCAATTATACACTAATGAATATAAAATGGGGAATTTTATTTTATCCAATTTAAAGTTTAAACGGCTAATAGTATTCGTGCAGTAATGATTGAGTACAGTTATGTGTATCTTTTTTATCTCACCGAGCATTTTATGGCATTGTCAAAAATATATGTATAATGGCTATTATCGGTTGTTAAAACTGAGTATCATAAAGTATGATTTCTGTATTAATATCCCTATGCTGTCGCCACTAGGGATTGAAGATGCAGACGAATATATCCTCTCCGGTATTCCATTTTAGAATCGGGTCATGGACGAAATTCAATTCAAAACTTAAATATTTCAACGTCCGTAATTTTTCCATTTAGGAATAATTTAATTATAAACAGAGTTAGGCTGCCAATACGTTAACAAAGGGTTCGCTTAATCTCAAAGCAAAGGTTTTCTAGGGAAGGGGTGAATTTATTTTATGTTCCTACGCAATTAGATGCAATGCCTAAATAAGCAATCGATTGTTACTTTTAGGGTGTTCACTGTCAATAATTGCTGGAAAGGCATTATAAAAAACATAATATTCCTTTGTACTTCATTCCACTTTATGTAATAGTCAGGACCGGTTTCGCTAATTGCGACCATTGTCAACTGATTATTGACAGTTGATTCAGTTGGCAATGCTCGCAATGAGCGAAACCGGTACTGACCTATTACATAAAGTGGAATGAAGTAAAAAGGAATAATGTGCTTTAATTAATCGATTGTTACTTAATACACTTATAATATGTAACAATATACTGTTAACTTATCAATGTATATGGCTAAAATTATATTATTGTGTATACTGAAGCTGTCGTAGATAATATATGTCATCCACTGTGGTCTAGTTGGGCAGAGCTTGATCTACCGATAAGGTGGGTCTGGGTTCAATTCCCGATAAGGTCAATGTCAAATTGGATTTTTTCAATTTTAATTTGAGATCTAAGACTTGGGTGTTTGAGAAGTTAATTCTCCTTGAATTAATCTAATGTGAGTTCTCGTATGATCTTTCAACTTAAAAATATTTGACGCGTTGGCGTAAGCTGTAATTTTAAATATTATTTTATAAAAGTATATAAAAAAAATAAGTCATGAATTGAAAATATGTACTAATTTGATCTGAGAATATTGTTTTCTCTTCAATTAACAAAGTGCTCGCTGGCCTTAGTAAAATACAAGAGGCTCACGCGAGCCCCTCGGAGAACTCTTCAGCCCACTTCTGATTACAGATAGTAAATACATTTTCATATTGGGTATAGGCATAGATTAAAAAAACATTTATATCGACTTAAATATAATAACAATAAAACATACTATTTCGGATCAAAATACCGGTTGAATAACATTAAAATACATTTAGCAATTCAAAATTTGTATCAAAAACAGAATTTAACAATAGTGAAGTTACAACGTTTATTGTTATTTGGGTGCAAAACTTTACCAATATTTTTTTTAAAATATCAACACTTGACTGAGTGCAAACATGAAAAAATGCTAAAATGCATATCGACTGTGGAAAGGAAAAAGGACGTAACCCACACATAACAAATTTTACAGGAAACGCAAAAAACGTGATGAAGTATACTCAACCTTGAAGTGTATGGTGATGTTTTTTTTATTGGCAAACTTTTTTAAAGTTCTTTTTTTTTGGTCGCAATTTTGACAGGCCTTTCTTTTTTCAAACTTAAAAATTAAATTTAGATACTTATTCGGCATTTCAAGCTTACATCCTTTTGATAGGACGTGTATCAAGTTCTATGAATTGTGATTATTTAAAATAAGCTGTTTTGGAAAAACTGTGGGTTAAATTCTTTTTCCTTTCAAATTTTGATACTCAAATTTCGATACAGAAAAAAACTAGAATACCGGTTTCGGTAAAACCGGTACGCAATCCCTAGATGAGACGGAGGACGGAAGTAATTGTTTTTGATGCTGAGATGCAATCTAAATATACAATAACAACATTGTGGCACTGGGCCATAAATATTCAATATTTAAATCACAAACATTTTACTGGTATATAATTAATGAATATTCTTATTTGAATAATCGGTATATTGAATTTTTATCAATCTTAAATTAAATATGTTTACTTTTTAATCATGCCCGCCGCAAAGTTGAGAATAAAAACTAGTAATAAAACTCATTATTATCTTCCGAATATACAGGGCGTAGCGAGAGCGATTAGCTAACCAATAGTCCTCCACAAGATTTATTCTTCTACCTTGACTCTCTCCGAATATTTTGTGAGAAACTGAGTAATCAGTAGTTGTTGCAGAAAAACGTCTGATGAGATAAACTCTATTACACAGGTTCCCAACCTTTTTCGGGTGGCGACCCCTTTTTATAAAAGCCATGTGAACCGCGGCCCCGATGTTATTGAAAAAGGCATTTTTTTCAATAAGGTAATTTTAGTTGACTGAAGTTTTAATTTTGTTGTTCAAATCCAAAATCGAAAAAAGTTGGCGACCCATAGGTTGGGAACCCGTGCTCTACTATGACTAGGAGAAGAGGTCGTTTTCAATAAAAACTTCACCTATAGCAATATAAATATTACTTTTTTTTTAAACCATGTCCGCTCCCAATGTGAAGCATGTGGACTCCTAATGGAGTTTATCTCAACAGAAGTGTTTCTACGAGAACTGCTTGTTACTCAGTTGCTCAACCTCTCTTTTCCCAAAGAAAGTGAGGATAGAAGGACAGGGCTAGGACAGGATTAGTGGTAAGCTAATCGCTCTTGATAACTTTTCAAGTGTTCACTATAAAGGCTTGGTAGAAAGGTATTGTATATCACTTTTAAGGTGTTTACTGTCAATACTTGGTAGGATGGTATTATAATAAAAATAATAAAACATTTTTAGTACTTTTCCCACATAAAATTTATTAGATTAGGACCGGTTTCGCTCATGGTGAGCATTTTCAACTGATTGTATATGTTTAAAAATAAAAGATTTTTTTGTTCTAATTCCACATAAATTTAAATCAGGAGTAGTTATGCTTATCACGATCATTTTAAACTGATATAAATTATATTACAGGTTATTAATATTGAGCCAAGATATACTTATAAGGGTGTAGCAAACATTTAGAAAGATATAGCTAATGATACAAATATGAATAAGTGTCATTAAAATATGGCTAAGAATTATAATTAACTGTTATTAATTAATTACTTAATTTACTGCTATCAGGTTTTTATTGAATTCTGAGAATAGAGGTATTTTTCAGAAGTATCATAAAGCACGTATGTACACTACCTACTATCATACAAAAAACACTAAAAAATTTTGTTATGAGTAAAGTTGATTTTTGTGTATGAAAATAACTTACTTGGTAAATAAAATAAAAATAAAGATGGCCTGTATGGAATAAACCAAACGTTTTTTTTTCAAATTTACGACCTCTTATAAAAATCGTTAAATATTTTTCGTGGGAAACAATTAACAGCAAATGAAAACAATTTTGATAGCCAGCTGTAACATAAAATAAATAAAATCGCACATTAAAAAGGTTACAAAATGGATCGAAAGAAAAAATTCTATTGTTTTTTTTTATTATTTAAAAGCTCTACGTGCAGTTTCATGATATTTATATTACAAGCATAAAGCTTCAAATCGGATGGTCAAAGGTGTTTGGAAGTATAATAGTCTCAACCCTTCATGTGAAATGACCAGTCAAGATAAGTCTGATCCGCGAGGGTCATTCCCTTATAATGGCATTATTATTTATTCATGCGTGATGGTCAAACAGGGATGCCGTGAGTATGCAGATGTTTTAATTGTTCAAGGGATGCAAAAATTATGTCTTTGCATAATTCGTTTAAGACCCCCATATCATCTTTTGTAAGAACACTGTTTTTTTATACATATACAGAAGGGTGAATATGAACCCTGCCATCCCCTTGTCAGTTTAATAAATGAAGGCTGAAGTGCATCTGTGAAAACGAGAGAGGGCTGAAGATACAATTATTATTTTATTTTAATACATCGCAAGATATAATAATTAAGCAACGGTCACGACGAATATTGCTTTAAGCAATTTTATCGTTCAACTGTAAGTTTTTTTATTTTAAAATGCACAGATTACGCCATGTTAATAAATATTTAACGAAACTAATTGAGTCGAGTGGTAAAGGTTGAAAGAAATAGACGTTTTAATAGACCGGTATCCGAAATGCTAAAGTCTTAATCTATCTGGAAATCCCGTAATCCTGGGATCATTTTAATACCCTAGATTTTTAAATTAACTATAACATGTAAAAATATAAATATATAATCGAAATACTTCCCAGTTATACTTATTAATTTATCTTCTCCGAAAACAGGGACAGATTAACAACCAGCAAGCGCAATACAACTTATTTTAAAGTGGTCCGTTGGGAGTCCATATGTTTCATCTTGAGAACGGAGATGGCTTGAAAAGTATAATATTATGTGGTAGAAAATTGTGTATTTTCAATGTAAAGTTCTTGTAACATATTGAGGTTACGTATTCGACGTGTTGATTTATTTGCACAGCGTTTGTTACTCGGAAGGCCTTCCACAATATTCAAAATGTCCAGATACGCATTTATGAATAAATAAATACATAAACAGAATTTAAATTTAAATTTTTAGCATTATATATAAATACAAAGGATTATTATTTAATGTATGACGTATTATACAGTATGAAGAAATGTTAATGATTGATGTTGCAGTAAAAATGTTTCCTGTACAAAAATAATGCCTATTGGTTAGAAAAATTGAAATTACTAATTATATTAATTATGATATTAAAAAAAAATAGTTATATAGCAAGGCATACACATATTTTGGATAGTCTGAAACATGTGATTGGTGCGGGAATAGCACCAATGGTTTTGAAACTAAGTTTAGTGTGGCCCGTGTTTTAGTTACTTGAGAAGTAACACCAGGCCAGATAGTTATTTGTTTTATTTTAATTTTATAAAAATTAAGGAAGGAAAAATGTTTTCACGTAGCATTCGTTGAGAGAAATAATAATCAACACTGGTCTTATTACTTGAACGAAGGAAGAATGGGGTAGGGGTGGATAATTATAATTTAATTATCTTAAATAATATTTTTTAATTATTTTTCTAGGTTCGGCGGAGACCTATTGTGATTAAAAATATTTCCCAATACGGTCCTGGTCATGCTTGGATTATTGATTGACGATCTCTCTACAATCGCATGCCGTTTGGTTGTAAACCAAGATTATCATTCTTCCAGAAGACACTTGGCGTGCTTGTATTTCAAGTATTTTAACAATTACAATCCTTAAAACTGTTAACATGCACAAAAATAAACTTAAGTCTTTACGCTTCTGCTAAATAAGTGTATTTTTACTTAAATAAGGTAAATCTTACAGAATATTTATTTTCTGAAGAATTATGTAATATATAGAAATAAAAAGTTTTTAATTTGAATTGTTCACACAACTTTTACACAAGTTTTGTCACTAACGTCGGTTTAAGCTCATCCGCACACTTGAACGCTTGAAGATGCCGAAAAGTGAAATTTCCGGATGAAAGGTGAAGATGCCAAAAGGTTAAATTTCGGGATGTGAGCTTTCGGGATCCCGGGATTGATCACTGCGAAGAAATCAGAAATTGAGAGAAACTATAACAATTTTCAACACCTCTTTTTAACTAGATAAATTAAAAAGTGTGCCAAATTGACGGTTTCCACGGAAATTTTAAAATGTGTCATTTTTTTATTTTTATTTTTAGGTCCTTCTTCAGAAAAGGTACGAATTGAGAGATTGTGCAATTACCTTGAGGCGTGACAGCTTTTTTTTTACCTCTATCTTTTCAAAAAGTTACGACTGCCAGTGACTCCTGCTAAAAATAGCAGATTAAACGGATTTTTCACTTGTTAAAGTAAATTCTGAAATTTCGGGATTAGTACTAAGACATTTCAGGAGTTAAAAGATCACAAAATCGGTCGGGAATCCGGGATTGGAGGCCCTATCTGGTTTATAATAATAAGACAGGGCTAATAAACACTGACAAAAAACTTTAGCTTATAATATATAGTGTTTATGTATTAAATTAAAAACAGTTTGTTTTTCGGAAATGCCATCACGTATGCGTTTACCGCTAAAGTGCGTTGGTTGCAATAACTCAACGCTTTTGAATATTTATGATTAATTTTAATCGTGCTGCAGAGTTATTTATAGGGTGCACGGCTCCGCCATTAACATGCTTTAATTTGTTACAGGTTGGTTGCAGGATGCTGCTCCTCTTAACAAGTGCTTCTTGATCGATAAATTTTTCACCGTATTATAAAATATTAAGGGTCAACACTTAAAAATAAATACAGGTTTTTTAGAAATAGAATATGTATTTTTTTGCAAACTGTCAACCATATACGTACTTAAGTGAAACTTTAGCTATTTTATGGATGAGGACTTTTTTAAAAATAAGAAGGTTTGTATGGATCCCGTGGATGCCGTGATATTTTCGAATTGGCAACACTTTTTCCACCGACACGAGGTGTTGAAAAACAGCTCTTCCACATTAATATGATTTCATTAATGAACGAAAATGTCAGTAATCATGGATCTATAGCACTCTCCATTGACTGCAACGTTCTGGCCGGTAGAAATTTTTAAGAAATACATTTACACACTTTGCAAGGGCTATTCTGGCGAAGGTCTGTCTATTCATGATTGGCGAACCAAACTGAGCACAAATCAGCTTTTGGCTGTCAAATTGGCTGTCGCTGAAAAGGTTTTGCGAATTTGATAAAAAAAAAACTCTAAGAAAACGACCTAATATATTAAAAAAAAACAAAGGGAATACTGGTGAATTGTTTGGTGTTTTAAAATATTCAAGTATTTGTAGGACACATTGCATACTATTAACAAACACGTGCAACTTCTAATTGTTGATATATTCATGCCTTATACGAAATTTTAAGATTTAATTTCTTTACAAACTAAAATATTACTGTTTTTTTTAAATTCTGGACCAAAGCGATTCAACTATAATATAATTTATGCACAACCAATAAAATTAATTAGTATTCGTGTCACTATCGTCGGTATACTACCAGAAAACGTTAAGTTAATGTGTTCTAAGTTATTAATGCAGATCGATAGTTTTACATAAGCGATATCGTTTAAAAAACAAACTATATTATTGCATTTATTTATTTCGATATTTAAAGAAGTAATACGAACTAAAATAATTTCGTTAAGAGTTATTACTTGCATAAACCTATAAATAACTTAAATTATTTATAGGTTTATTTTACCCAAAGACGATAAGACGACTAATCGTTTTTGATCTGTAAACATTTTTTTCAATTTTGTCTTATTGACTACGACCACGATTGACAGTCTTCTTCAGGATATTTAAAAAAGTTGAGTATTTCAAAATAAGTTTTTTTGAATTAACATTTTTTGGTATCTAACGATAATTGTATTTATAATACATTCAAAAAATATATGTTTATTTATTTTTTTATTTGAAAAGAAAGATAAATATTTTTATCGACAAATCATTCCATCAGTCAATCAAGGTATCAACACTCGAACTTTGATGTGATGTTTATAATCTTAAGTGTTTATTTAAAAAAAAAAAAACAATATTTGATTTTGACCTTTCCCTGATTTGAGCGCGTATTGTTGTAATCGATACATGTAATTCTTATAATATTCATTTAAAAGAAGACAAAGTGACGTCATGAGGACTTGATTCATGAATTAGATATTTCAGATAAATGAGAGAAGTAAATTGAACTGTCATTAATTAATGCAGGTATTATAAAAAAAATATATATATATTAATTAAGTCTTCGTTAAAAAGTATTTTTGGATATGGTGAAATAATGTGTAAAGGTTATGTTTAGAGATTGCGATACCGGAAGAAAACCCCAGTACTGATATTTGAGTATTTCATATTAAGCAAACCAAAAATACGAACGATTGGGATAATACATTAATAAAACAAAATCGGTATTTCGATACTTCATGTGAAATACCGTAATTAAAAAATATACATAATTAATAACAGCTGATTTCATAAAGAACGGTCTCTTTAAATAACAATAAACCATTATAAATGATCATCAATTCTATAACCTGCTCATATTGATACAACTTTTGGCAGTCATAAAATAATTCAATTCATTGCGAAAAAAAATATTGAGATATTTGATAATTTATTTACCGATACTTCTCTATTGAAAAAAAACACCATAATTACCGGGATCCCGGTATCGATATTACCGATATCGCGGTCCCTAGTAATGCTGTCTTTCTTGTTGAAGAAAAAGTATGAGTAATTAAAATTCCTTATAGATAGTATTATTGTAAAATATATTTTCTTATCAACAAATCAAGATTGAATGATGGATTTGAAAACTGTCAAAAGAATATCAATCCATACAAATCATAACGGATAAAATCAAATAAATGTTTGGATAATATTTAAGGATGACATGATGTTGTGAAAACAATATCGTTATTCCAGATGATGGATAAACGTTACAGTAAACACACAGATATATAATTAATGTATTTTAAAAAAATAAACACTATTTCTAATTACGTATTATTTTATTAAAGTGACACGTTCAAAGTGGTTAGTAAATAACAAAAAAAATCCGCACCTTATATGAAAATATAGAATCCGAATGTATCAGTTCAATATTAAATCAAATTTAGTAACTTTACTACTCCAACTGTTGCGTTACGAACTGTTTTTGACCTTTTTAAAAAGCATCATCAGACAGAACATTGCTAGACTTACGAATAGATTAAAAAAATATTCTAATCCTTAAATTATAATTAAAAAATAAAGGTCGTGGTTTTGTCCTTTTTTAATGGACGCAATGAAGTTTTAAGGTACAAACTTTGATAGTTAAAGATTACTTACTTATTTTAGAAACTGTTTATTCAAAAGGAAATAAGTTCAACAATCTGTGTTGTTTATAATGTTTCATTTATATTAATAACTTTGTTAGCTTACAAAACATCTAATTAGTTCATTCTTATCCATTTATTATTAACTAAATCAAGTTTTTTTTATCAAAATTGCGATCATTTTCTATGACATCATTTGCAAACTCTTTAAGCTCTTTAAACATTTCAAAATTACTGCTTTTTACACATCTTACTTGTTCTTTAATTTTTACGTGAATGTCACTTTAAATTATCTTACACGTCACCTTACATTAATGTATTAATTGATTTGGCATTTACTTGGTAGAACTCCATTTATAACAGATTAAAAATAACAAAGTATTTTAGTTCTACAGTTTTTAATAATTTTATTCGTTGATAGCTATTTCGGCTTGCGCCATCGTCAGAACTATGTTAGAACATCGTCAGAACTAGTTCTGACGATGGCGCAAGCCGAAATAGCTATCAACGAATAAAATTATTAAAAACTGTAGAACTAAAATACTTTGTTATTTTTAATCTGTTACATTAATGTACCTATCAGCTCAATCACATACTATTATTAGCGACGGTACATCCCAAAGGAAAACAACTCAACAATGGTGAGCGAATTAAAATTTATAAAAATAATGAACGTCTACAATATACCGCCAAATCCATCGACAATATCAAAACAAATAGTTTTCGCGGAAACTGGTTGCTGAAACGGAAACTAATAAATATGTTGAAAAATCAATGTATGGAATTATTCGTTCATGATTCAAGCCCGCAGACACGACAACCGAAAAAGATAAACCCCCATGAGCTTTGTATTCCTGGTGAGAAATAAATTGGCTGACTATATTTTACTAAAGTAACGTTCATTTTATTTATCGACCATTGATTATTATATTTTGAGAAATGTATGATTATTTTTACGTGTTAAGATCATAAAATTGTTAATCAACGAAACATAAAATATTTGCTATTAATACAAAGCGATTGAAAAATAAAAAGGAAGCCATAAATTTGATATAAGTATTTGTTTGAATACTTCCTTTACTTTATGGATCTAATGAACCCTATCCCAAGCTTTGATGTTTGGATATATTCAGGATATTACTATTTATTGTTTTTATTTAAATTATGGGATATTTTTTGTTATTTAATTACTAATGTATCAATAAGTCTACTTACTGCACAGGGAATGTTAGTGAAATTTGCGAAGAATTGTGCGCTGTATAGAAAATATCAAAACTTCTATTTCGATCAGTAAATTATAAAAAAATAGTATACTTAAATTTATACAGAACGATAATTATTACAGGCAATATGTTGATGTTTTTTTTCCTTATCACGTCGTATTATTAAAAATACTTAAAAGGAAATACGATGTCAATAAACAATTCTTGTTGATGATAAAATATGATTGCAAAAAACCACGCAGATGAACAAATATCCGGTGAAAAAAAGGTGCAAAAAAAAAGTATAGCACTTAGCTTCTGTAATGTAATGTAACAAAAAAAAGTATGAAGACCTGATCCACGGCATGTCACTTAATACAGGATTTTTTCTGGATATTGGTGTGTAGAAAAAATATATTATGAGTCATTGAAATGTAATCACGATTTGAAGTTACAACGTTTCTAATTATCAATTTGTCGTACGATTAATATTTCTTTAGCGAATTTAATCTAAGTTATTTTTTTCGTTACTGGTCTAGAAATTCCTTCTTTTGATATACTTTTATTTCTTCGTAGTATCGTTTGACAGTTATTTAAAAGGTTGCTTAGATTGACCACATTTATTTATAATTCACATATTTTTAAATATGGTCTGTTTTAAAGTGTTTAAGTCATAACTATATTTATAAGTATAAATATTATATTTTTATAGGCAAACTAACATCAATAATGTAAATAATTTAGGCGTTTCTGAGCTTATATTAAATTTAATTCATTAATTAAATTTTTAACTGCCGCAAAGCGAACGTATTGCTGTACCTAGGATGCCACGAATTTTATTGCAAAAATAATACCTTATATATATCGTTATTGAAAATGTATTAAAGTTTATTAACAAAAATTTACCAAATAAATAAAGAGTACGACAATTTTGTCGTGTGTTCAATAGATTTGTATTTTTAAAATAATTGATTTTGGTTAGTAAAGTCCCGTATAAAGCGGAACGTCTAAAGACGCATTATTTGTATGACCGGCGTCCCGTCCACGAAAAATGGTGCGCCTTAAAACGCTTATGGCAGTTAAAAGGTTAATAATGTTACCAAGTAAAATCATTATTGAAGTCCCTGGTCGAGTGATCAACGTCATTGACATAGGTCGCAGCGGTGCTTACGAGAAGATTTATTTTTTAATCGATTAATGTATTTTATTTTAAGTTCTCAGATGCTTGTGTTTTTTTTATTTTCCACTCACTTATCCATCCTTAAAATTTGACGTAGAGAGAGAGCGATTAATTAACCACTAGGCCTGTCGTACTCATGTAATTTTATCCCGCTCTCTTCAGAAAAGAAAAGTTGAGCAACTGGATATCAAGCCGTTTTCGTAGAAAAGCCTCTCCTGATTTAAGATCTAGTGCAAGTCCGTATGATCCCTATTGGGAGCAGACGTAAAAACACTAAATATAATTTATGAAGAGGAAAGAGTTGTTAGATAATAAATTGTTCATGTTAACGTAAATGTATGTATGTATGAAAAAATATCGGACAAAAACATATTTTTTAATGTATATATAATATTATACGAGTGTGTGTTATTAGTTAACACTATGAAGAAAAAAATACTGAATATGGCTGGGTATGTTTATGTATTTTACTCGTATTTATCTCGCAGGTTAAATCATAATTAACAATCACCGAGCGCCAAGTGAGTCCGTGTTAAAATAATTTTAATTATTAGGCGAGGATAAAATTATTAATCGCTGCCCTACTACCTGACATCGATAAATTATAACATTTAGACCTTGTGTTTGTGTAGCCAGTCATCAGTGGCGTTCGAAAACAGAGTATTAGGGAAAAATACTAGATAATACAAATATAGTTTGACCCTGGGCTAGACCGATTGGTAACGTCGACCGAAAAAGAGATAATACCATTAGAAAGGGTATTCATATTTTCCAACAAATTTTCCTGACTGTTTTTATTAAATAAAACTATGTGGAGCCTGTGAAGTTGGGTCACACTTTCCTGTCGCAGTTTTTACTTTATTTTTAGGGTAGGTAAAGTCTGTGTATTTATAATTTTGTAAATAAATAGAGCACAATTGCATAGCCTTCCGATTTTAAATGAAATATTAAACCTACCGGGATCTCCACTTCTATACCCTAGTATATAAATATAATCATAAAACCTTTGTCGACAAACAAATAAATATAATTCTTGAAACTACTTACTACTCAAATCTGTGGGCATTCCTATAAGTTTATCCTTTTCGCCAGCAATGGCTCTAAACTCAATAATACATTTATTTCTTATATAAACGCGAAACATTCATTTACCAAGCGTCAGTTCAAGTTCATCCGTGCACTTGAACGCCTGAAGATGCCGAAAGGCGAAACCCGGGTCGTTAGTGATAAAATCTGTGAGAATGTACATAGTTTGAACGATTCAAATTTAACTGTGTATTTATATTCTTATTCTAAATAAGTAGCTACTTTAGATATTTTTAAAGATTCTGTCAGTTAAAGCAGCCGAGTAAATAAAGTTACCAAGAAAAACACTTTACGAATACTGACTGTCCGACGTTGATATCAACATACGCGTCTACTGTAGTTTGTTCGACCGCTGTTTTATGGTTTTGTTAAACAGATTGTATATTGATTAATGTAAGTTTTGTTTATTAAGTATTAAGCCTTCAAGGTGTTATATATATTTATATGTGTTATAAATATAGGTGTTATAAATATATATATTTTTTACCGGTCTTACTCATCACATGCACGTTTTGGTCGAAAATGATGTATGTATGTATGTAATGGTGTATGTAGTATAATCGGTCCTAATATTTATTTAAAAAAAATGCGGAATTATTACAAAAAGTATTTTATTTTTAATTAATAATGAAAATTTAACGTAGTAAAGTAATATGAGAATTTTATTTTAAGTTAGTAGCTAAACATTACATCACTAAAAGAACTCTCCGGTTGTTACTGGAATGGAAATACAATGAAACGAAGTGCAACTTTTCAAATGCTAAATTTATAAAGAAAAGTACATTTTTCAACAATTTCTAACTTTTTTGATTGCCAAACTGTATAAATATGATAAGTTCAACAGTATCAGTGAAATTAAATCACGATTCTCAACTGCAAATAAAAATATATAATATGGACCCTCGAGAGGTGAAGTGAACCAATTTGTAAAATGGTAACAAAATATTTGGACTTTTAAGTACTATCACGTTTTTACTTGGTGCTTTGAAGAATTGAATATTTTTAATTTTACAGTTGCAATGTGCATAAACTTAGGTTACTTCACTTTTACGAGACTTTAAGACGACGTGTAGAATATTACAACGCATCTAACTTATTTTTTTCTAAAATACCACTTGGCTTACTTCACCTCTAATGTTCCCATATGTAACACTAATTTAGAATGACTCGCTTTACAACAATGACAATGTAAATGGTATATGTACGTAGCAAAAAGATTTTTTTTTATGAACTGGAATAATATTTACCTTTTTTAATTATTATTTTTTTTTTCTCAAGAAGTTTAGAGGCCTGCCGGGAAATGCTTTAAGTGCCATTAGTGTCATTTAAAACAGTGCTTCCCAACATTTTTCATGCCACGGCTCCTTAAATCTGAAAAAAATATATTTATCCGCGGACCCCCGAAAAAAACATATTTTAGTCGTCAAAATGTTTATGTATAAATTAAAAATTTCCACAAAAAATATTTGTACTTTCCACTGAAAATTTTCGAGAATTACTACGAAAGACACGTTGATCCCAGGTTGGGAAGCACTGATTTAAAGTGCCATATACATTATTTAATGTGTTGCATAAACTGATTTTCGGAAACAGTCAGCAGTACATACAGATTTTTTGACTCCATAACCAGTACGCTACTGCTATTTGCTTGCAATTATAATTATTTATTTATGACATACTGTTGTATTGCAAGTACATAAATTGTATGTGCTGTGCATGAGCAATTTGCATTTTTTACGATGCACTTTTATCCATTCGCAAAATGTCTTAATAAGACTGGAAGCAGTCGAAACAATCGTTTATGTGTTACAAAATAACGTGATATATTGCTGAGATTATCGACTCCATGCAACAGATTAGTCGATATCTCATTGTAAATCTAGTCTCGTTAATTTTAATTGAATATAACTGACAACGCAATTGATAATTATAACTTTACAGAGAGAAAGTGCCTGTAGTGTTTGTATGTACGAGTTACTAACAGCTTGAATGATCTCTTTAGTAAAAAAGTTGAAGGACTTACTGAATAATGTATCTTTTGGGTATTACTAAAATCTCCACGTTAAAATTTGAATCGTTCAAATTATGTACATTCACACAATAGTTGTCACTAACGGTCCGGGTTTCTCCTTTCGGCATCTTCAGGCATTCAAGCGCACGGATGAACTTGAACTGACACTTAGTAAATCAGTGTATCATGTTAGAATAGGAAATAAATGTATCACTAGGTTTAAAGCCATTGCTGTTCCACGTTTAAGTTAGGTCTACAGCACTGACCACATAAAATCGTCATTTAGACGCAGAACAAGTTAACTGTTTTTTGGCTTGCTTTAAAACTAAGAAAAAACTTACAACATGTATAAAAAATCAGTCTAATTTGAAAATTTCCATTGATTTTTAACTATTGAAACAAAGTTTTTTATTCGGGAGATATACAAAAGTTATTTATATCTTTCAATTTTCGTAAACAAAAATGTTGTCGGACTAGGGTATCTAAAAAGAATCTGTATTTTTTCGTTCCTATCAAAGATCTTTGCAAAAGATTCGTACTTACTCGCTTCCTGTAATAATTTGCAGGAAACAGACGTCAGTCGTATAAAAAATCATTGAACATTGATTGCGCTAAATGGACTCGTGTTTGTACGTGTAAACCAATTTAAAATGGCAATTCATATTTTAAAAACAAATCGATGTTGCCTTTGAGCTGATGTCATTTCCGTTTCACAGTTGTTAAATGGAATGTTTATCTTTAATTATTTAGATACATTGATTATAAATAATGAATACATCTTGAGAATTTATACTGAAGGCAATTGCTGTTAGTTTTTTAGTGTCTGCAATATATAGCTTTTTAATACACTTAGTACTGCGTCTTTCGTCAATTGAAGAAGACAATGCGATGTTTTTAGAATTGATTCAAAATGATAACTTTGTTACTCATAAAATTCTTTAAGTAATTTAAGTAAATTCTGATTAAAAAAATAATAAATGAACGTACACAAACGTAGTATGGAATAAACAAATAGAAGCAAACCTTCTATTGCTTCAGTTGTACTTATAAGGAAAAGGCTTATTAATTCGTCATATAAATTAAACAAAAGAAAAGTTACAAAACATTATAAAAAATTTTGCTTTGACGATTATCTAATAATACCGCTTGCTATGTCATATTTCCTGGACTAACAAACAATTTAATATTTTATTATTCAATATAGGTTACGGTGGTTAGAGTAGATAAAAAATGTATACTGTATCAATTTCAAGCCAGTATAAAAAGCTTAGTTCAATTAATCTAAAATATATTTTAGTTCTGACGTTAATGATGCAAAAGTGGCTTTGAAATTGTTTAAAATGAAACTTTCTGTTTTTTTGCAGAGTTTAATAATAATAAAAATAATTAGTGTTTGCACAATCTTGTTGCAGTTTTCTTATCACTAATTAAGAAGTTCACGTTTATTTATTTATCTCCGACAATGCAATTACAGTGAAAAATTGCATCCCATGCGTACGCATCGCCGGCTGCACGGCCTGATTGCGATTACTTACTTTTAAAACCATGTTAATTAAAAAAAAGAAAGATTTCGATAGCCGAAGTGTTACGTAGTGAGCCAAATTTTCAATCTTTCAAACTATGCTGCTGTACTTTAAACATAATCAATTATAATAACACAATTTTTCCAACACCAGAAAAGTTTGTATTATCATGGACAGACAAACATTTCAAACATTAGACCAGGATTGGGGAACTTTCATTTTCTAAATGCCACATTCGTTTATCTGATTCAACATAAGGCCGCAGTAAAGAAAATGTTGAGACCCCCCGTTTTTTGACTCTCGAACGTATAATGGGTTGATTACGCTCTTTTCCAAACGCTTGTGTATAATTTTTTTTACCAAAGAGAATATTTTGATCAAGTCAAAAGGCCTCATCAGATCAGTCAAAATGCCGCAGGTTCCTCTCCACTGCATTAGACTGTATTTCCGTAAAAGAATACAAGAAAGCGCTACTGTAAAATGAGTTTAACAAGCACTTATTAACACATTTATTAAACATTGTACTGAACCTAATGAATGTCGGGTTCTATTGCGCAGCAGTTAGCGTTGTGGGCTTCCGTGTCGGACTTCACGGGTTCGAGTCCCAGTACGAACAGCACTATTTCAGTCAATTTGTGTTCGTAAGCATGGGTGTTGGTGATGTCCAAAACTTTCCTCCCATCCTTTCCGATCCTTAAATAGATGTGTGTAACGAGAGCGATTAGTTAACCACTAGTCCTGTCCTGGCCTTAACCTTCTATCCCTACTACTCTCTTCGAATAAGAAAGATTAAGCGACTGAGCTACAAAACTATGTCGTAGAAAAACTTCTGTTGGGATACCCTCATTAGGAAGACACATACTCCACATTGGAAGCGGACATGGATAAAAAAAAGAATTAAAGTAAAGCATCTTGACGAAAGTTGTTCAATAACAACAGTCTGTAAATCAGCCGCTAAACAACTCTAACCAAAGAGTATAAAAATAGACAGATATGAAAATAAAAGGATTTAAATTATACTCCAAAATTATGCTAAAAACGTGAAGCATATTTGATTCTAATGTAAGTATCCAAACAGAAGTTTTTCCTACGGGATCTGTTTTGCACTCTGTTGCTCAACCTCTATTTCACCAAGAGAGTAGAAAAGATAGATGAATAGGGTTATGACAAGACTAGTGCTTAACTAATGGCTCTCGCTACACCCTGATATTTAAGGATTGGAAGAGTCAGAAGGAATATTAAGTCATCTCAAACACCGATAAGATTAGATTGAAAACATATTTTCA
Source organism: Himalopsyche tibetana (assembly GCA_030503985.1). NCBI lineage: Eukaryota > Metazoa > Arthropoda > Insecta > Trichoptera > Rhyacophilidae > Himalopsyche > Himalopsyche tibetana. The sequence continues at coordinate 5,310,386 of JAPJYX010000014.1, forward strand.
TACTGGGGCTCGAACTCGTAAGATCTGTCATGGACCTGTTTACCTGTAAGATAAAAGTTATTACTCCGTTTCCATTTCTATATTTGATAGAAATAAGAGAAAAAAGAATTAAATTATACCAAAAATACATTATTTTAAAATATTCTATTGATATATTGAAAAAAATATTTATAAAAAGTATTCATTCGTGAATTTATGCTGCCAGACTTTTATGTTGAATATATATATTTTTATCACGTGAGTGGTATAGTATAAACCGATTTATATCTTGAGATATTTATTTTATTTTAAGAAGCGTTTAGTAAATTTACGTTTTTTATTTTTTTAGTCGAATAACTACTTCCGTATAACGAAACGATTTGAGCAATTATGTATATTATTGCAAATGATTCAGTACTTAAATTAACCAACAAAAAGTAGTTAGAAATTAAATGAAGTATTTTTTACTATACATAATATGTTCATCAATCAATAAAGCTGATTATCAATGCGTGTGATTATCTTTATGAAATAGTAATAAAGATGTTTTGATAAAGTAAAAATTAAAATACGAAAAACAGGATTATTACTGCATCGGAACGAATAAGTATTTTTTTTCAGGTTAAATACCGATAAAGTGCACACTAAACAGTGGCAAACGAATTGAAGAAACATTGTCACCCTCTGGCAAAAGTTGATAAATAACAACACTGATAGAAATGGGTTAAGTACACTTAGAGATACTTCAATACAAATTCTTGGTGCGTTGGTGCGTTGACTATACTAGTTAGTTAAAAAAAACATATATTTTTTATAGGCAATTGTTATTAATGCTGATTAAAGGCAGGCAATTGTCCCAGTCTAATAATCTTGTTTGTGTCAGATCAGCATTAATGTATGTATATTTTGGTATTATAATTATCGATAAAACATAACATATCAATGTTTAGAGGCTTTATCGTAAAAAGTAAAAAAAAAATCTGCTTACTCAAAACTATAATTTTGTTACTTACAGTGACGAAATAAAGATTTATAAATGTCACGGAGGTGTTTCTATGCGATCGTCTTTTGTAATGTAATCATTAGTAGTGTCTCTCTAACAAAGCAAACGCTTCAAAATATTACAATAAATTGAAAAACCAGTTATCAATACATAATTTTCAAATAAAAGATATTTCCATAAGAAACAAAAGAGCATCTCACATACACCTGCGTTGATATAAAATAAAATGTAATGTGGAGTCGATTTTGTTTGACGAGCGATTTTTTGAAACTATATTCTTAGCCTGCTACACGAAAGCTTTATTATATGAAAAAATAAATTCTTGATTACTAAGCTGACAGTGGTTCAAAAGCTCTTCAGAAAAAAGTGCTCAAGAAATCCAGTAATATCAGTCAGTTGAATGTTATCTAAGAATTGTATTTATTTTCCTTCATCTTAACTTAATAATAAAATAGTAAATACAGGTAAATAAATGTCCGTTCGGCAAAACTTTCAAACGAAGTTTACATATTTTATTATGTCTGAACGATCCGAATGAATGTGAGTATTTTCAACTAGTCGTTCTCTTAACGAGTTTGACATTTTTACTATATCTTTATTAAGTCAAGTAATGCTTCTATTGTCATATTAGAAAAATATATATAGACTATGTCAGGGTTTGTCAAACTTTTTCTACAAAGGAAAACTTTTCAAATCCGAAAATTTTAATGGAACACTTAGCTTATGTTGATCGGGTAATTCATCCCAGACAGTTTTATAAATTGATTTTTAAACCGATTTATGAATTTCTGTTCAAAAGCATGAATATATGTGATGTCTTGAATTCCCCTCTCCCATCCATCCTATCCAATGATCGGTGCGTATCGAGAGCAATTAGCTAACCACTAGTCCTGTCCTAGCCCTACCCTTCTATTCCTACTCTCTTTGGAAAAAGAGAGGTTGAGCAACTGAGTAACAAGCAGTTCTCGTAGAAACACTTCTGTTGAGATAAACTCCATTAGGAGTCTATATGCTCCACATTGAGAGCAAACATAGTACAAAAAACGTAAAAGTGAAAATATTTCAGTTACCTATTGAGTAATTAGTTAAAAAAAACATTACACAAAAACTTGAGTAAATAAATCTATAAATGAATCAAAATATCCGCTTGCACCTAAATATTTGACGTCTGGAGATTGAATGTCACTCTAGCATTTCGATATGAAGTAAAAGATACTTACACGTATTACATCGTATAATAGTATTCCAAATTTTTGCGAAACACATATCCAGGTTCAGCGGAACATAGTTTGGGAAGTCCTGCACTATATAATCTAAAATATGCTCATATTGGGTAGTAATTGCTTTCCGCCGTAATTAAGTACGTTTGTAGCTTTTTTTTCTAGAAACTATTTAATTTTCTATTAAATATAATACGAACTCGGAGTGACATTTTAATAAAATAATTATATGCATTAATTCGCTATAAATTCAATAAATTCACTTATTGCATAAACATGCCACATTCGTAATTGTAAAGATCTGTATCTAAATAATAATTATATCATTTGTAGATATTGCTCTACCATTCGAACTGATAAGAAATATTATCTTGATAATTAAAAGTAAAGGTTGTTTGTCGCCACACTTTACTATCAAACTGAATTAATTAAATGTCACAAAGAAAAGTGATACAAACCAATAAAGTTCTAAATTAAATTACGTAGCGTAACTTTGCTGTGTTATTTTTAAATATACAATTGCGCAAATAAAGGCCACTACGTAAATTGCAAAATGTAGTTAATGCATTTAATTATTGCAAACTCAAATAAGTTTTCATATTTATTTCCAGTAAGTAATGTGACGTGAAATAGATACAAATCTACAATGATTTATGTACAAAAAAATAATTTTTAGACGCCAAGAACTGTAATGTTTTAGTTTGCCAGAATTGTTTTATATAATATGTATATGTATATCTCTCACCCTTATTTAAATAGTATCGTTAACCAGAAACTATGTAATTTTAAGTTATTGATATGGTTAGATTTTAGCGTAAAGCTAACTAAAACTATTGTTGTACGAAAATTTTTGTGTTAACATTAAATTATGCAAAGCTGCAGATGCCCTCCCACCCTGACAAGCTTAAATATACATCTATAGAATTTTAACTGACTTATTTACAAACATTCGTATAACTGATAAAAATTAAAAAAAATACTTAGCATAGTGTAGGGGAACCTGCGGCCTATTGACTACTCTGATGTGTCCTTATGACTTGATCAAAATATTCAGTCTGATCAAAAAATTATACGCAAGCGTTTGGTAAAAGAGATTAATCAACCTATTATATTTTCGACAATAGAAAAAAAACGCGGGGTTGTCAACGTTTTCTTTACTGCGAGCTTATGTTGAATCAGATAAATGTGGCTTTTAGAATTGAAAAAGTTCCCCACCCTTGAATTAGCATAAAATATCATTTCAGTGACGGTGCTAATCTTCTTTTATTTTTAATGATTAGAATTAACATTAATTTCAGTCCATTGCGTCATGTAATCTTTTTTTACATTTCCTCTAATATGGATAGGTGTCATTTGTCATGCCCAGTGCCTCCAGGTCTGTGACCCTAATGTAATAATTATTCGCGTAAAAGATAATATAACGGATATGACGTTACAGGTAAGCCGATACTATGTTTTTTTTATTAAATTGAAAAAATGGAATAATTTTTCATCGATATCTACTTCTGATTATATAATTTTTATTACATTATTAACAACACGATTTGCTTGTGTTGATAAAAATAAAACCAAACATTAACATTTATTTAAACAAAAAAATAGAAGATATATGACTAGTTTGAACGGTTTTTTGTGTAGTTGAATTGCGTTCTGTCTGTATGAATTAATTAATAAAAAGTCTTTAATATAGCATCCTACTAGCATCATATAACGAAAACCATACAGTCTTCCTGTATGAATCAATATTTGTTGTACTACCAAACAGCAGTGCTTTAAAAAAATCGCCTCAAGCTATTTATCAAAGTTTTTTTCTAATCCAAATCCGTTCACAATTTGAAGCATATGGCTTTCTAACGGAGGTACCTCAAAATAAGAGATAATTATTAAAAAGAACTTTTTGTTTCTCATTTGCTCAACCTCTCTTTTTTTGAATAGATCAAGAATAAAAAAATGAGGCTGAGACAAAACTAGTGGCTAACAAACCCCTCTCGCTTTCCACCGTTTATTTTAGGATTGAAAGGGAGGGATTTTTTAAGACATCACAAACATCCATGTCCTTCGACTGAAGAAAGTGCTGTTAGTACTGGGACTCGAGTATCCGATATCCGTTCGCAAGCTTTGTCTTCTTCTGAGTGTTCACCAATCAACTTATTTTAAAGGATAGAAAAGTATCTAAAGTGCTTCGATAAATTTGACGAACAAATGTGACAAAACTCTTGTGGATGGAATCCACGTGATTTGAATAGCGGACTAAATCAAGCATTAGACCTTTGATTCTGGTTACAAAATAAGTCAATGAACTTAGTGTTGCTTTGTATCTGGTATCTCCCATAAAATTTCTCAAAATAAATAAAATTTTGTAATTATTGATTTAAAACATTAAAAATCACCTCAAGAAAAAATGTGCAGGAACGCCGCTCCACTGCGTTACATAAGAAAAAAGCGCTGCCAAAGAGTATGCAATATTTGACATCTTTTCTCAAATGAATCGATTGACTTATTGTTGAAACGTTCAGGGAATTGTTTCAACATTTCGCAATTACACGTTGTAATAGAAGATGTCATAGATGACACGTCGTTATTGAGAGTACGCCATAGGATTCAAGCCCGTTGTAAAAGAAGAAAACGTTGACCATTTTCCTATAGACAACATGCCAACTATGCAAAACAAATGATGACAATTTGGCATTATAAGAAATTCTAAAATTGCTGGGTTTTCGAATTTGGCATGCAGATTTATTTTTGTATTGCCATGTTTCATAGTTCCAATTTATTCATTATAGAAATTCCGTAAATTTCTGGCTTTTTGAAATTGGGTACTGACAAAATAAAAATGAAGAACCCGAAAGAGCTAAAAAAAAGGTCTCACATTTGTTCATTTTGGGAATTCAGTCAATTCCCAGGATTTCAAAATCGACGACCGAATTTTTTTAAAATCAAGAATTTTTCCATGATAATGGTGAAGTTCAATGATTGAAAAAATGTAAATCCTGGAATCCCGGGATTACAAAAAGGGTCGAGGATTGGATGCCTTACTACATACTTACTTCAAATTATAATATGACTACTTCACACTAAAAGAAACTGTCGGATTACCCGCGAATATGTTAACTTGAATTATTTTTATAGTATTTTTTTTAAATATAATTTAAGATTTCGACTGAAGGTGCTTGGTGGAATTTCAATATTAAATTTGAATCGTTCAAACTATGTACATTCTCACAGATTTTGTCACTAACGACCCGGGTTTCGCCTTTCGGCATCTTCAAGCATTCAAGTGCACGGATGAACTTGAACTGACGTTTAGTAAATGAAAGTTTCGTGTTTATATAAGATATAAATGCATCACTGAGTCCAAAGCCATTGCTGGCGAAAAGGATGAGCTCATGGGAATGCCTTTTTTTTACCTTATCAATTATAAAACATTTAAATTTGTTTCTCTATAGCTAGCTAACTATGTTGTACATGTATGTATAATATACCATATCCCAAAAAATAAATGTCAAGTACAGCTAACTAATCAAGCTGGGTTAAAAACTCCACTGAGGCATATTTAATTATAAGAATTTACATAATCGAATTTAAGAGATCTCAGCTTAGATTTTCAAATGTCTTTCGCTTGGATTATTGGAGCGATAAGATTTCACAATGTTTGCCTGATTTATTTCGATTGACATCGCATTGTAACTGTAACATGTCTGTCCTTAATTATTTTGGTACACACTTTTAATCTCTGTTATTTTTTGCTTGAATCAATCATTAGTCGGATTTAGTACGGTCAAATCTAATACAGGTTAAATAAGACAGATCGATTGTTAAGTCTTAATTGAATTTAAGAAGCTGAATTTTAATTGATGGTGTCATTCGAAAGGGGGTACCGAGTTCCCATTCAATGTTCAGTTCCAAAAAGCGGGTTCCAATATTGCATGCATTGTAACCGGCAATCAAAAACATCATTGTTGTTCCGAAACAGATCGTTGCAGAATAATGTATTTATTATACTTTGTACAGTGCGGATTTATTCGTTTTTAATTTCAATAAATAATTTATTGCTAATGTGTCAATTATTTTTAAATTAAAAGTTCTGTACTTAGAATTGTGACATAGCATTAACTTGGTAGAACTCAATTATAATAGGGTAAAAATAGCAACGTATTTAGTTTTACAGTTTTAATATTTATTAGATGATTCGCCATCGTCAGAACTATCTGACGATTTCGAAAGCCGAAATACCCCTAAGTCGTGATGGAACCAAAACTTATTTGGTCGCAAAGGTAATGTTTCGACTAGGGTATCCAATCCCGGGATTTCGGGATTGATTTATTTTGAATCCCGGAATTGAGATTTTCTCACCGAGTAATTTGAAATCCTCAATTTTCTACTCGTTTTTTTTTTTTTTTTTAGCTCACCGAGGAGTTTGAAATCCCCGATTTGCCAATTTCGTGTAAATTTCGAGAATTTCCTCAAAATTTCTCAATCCCGAAATCCCGGGATCGCGGCCATCTCAATCCCGGCATTTCGGGATCAGAAAATTGAACGGGATCCCGGGATTGGATGCCCTAGTTTCGACCAAAAATGCTGACGATAATAATAAATTGGCAATGGAGTTGCACTTGGCACTTGGAAAAAAAAATCAACTGGACCAAGCAAACTAAAAAGTTATGGAAAATAAGTGAACAGCCATAAATTAAAATTTAAAAAATCATTTTTTTATCCATGTCCGCTCCTAAGGTGGATCATATGGCCTTCTTATAGAGTTATCTAAACAAAAGTTTTTCTACGAGAACTATTTGTTACTCAGTCGCTCAACCTTTCTTTTTCAAAGAGATTACCTGGTACTTTTTGAATATTATTGTAGTTCAAATAAAAATATAATGTGAGTTTTGCTCGTGCAATTTATTTAATTTATGAAAGTTTTAAGAAAATGTTTTGCTTTCTTATAAAGTAACATTATGAAAATATAAGATTCCACAAGAACAATAACGCAAAACTATCTTTTTTGGTATTACATACGACTTCTAAAAAACTATGCAGGTGTGTGAATTAATATACTTTGCTAGCTTTATTTTGTGATAAGATGATGATATCACCTGTTTTAAAATGATAATTGAAAACATATCTTTCTAATGTAAAATTAAATTTGATAAATTGAGGGTTCCACCAATTGTGATGATGCTCTTCAGTCACTTCAAAATTATCAAATTAAATTTTATTTTAAAAAAATATTTCCCACTAAGTTACCGTCAAATCAATCGAAAATATTAAATATCTATCTTTTTATAAAAATATTATACAATTATACGTATACAGTGAGACCCCCAATTAAACTACCCCGAATTACGCGCTAGCTTAAAATATGCGCCACAAATCCCCCAATTGCACTGTCGCATTCCATTGTCGTTGCTACGAGACGATCGTCTGTGCGGCGCACACAGTCAAATTTTGGCTAGCGTCTGTGTATTTAACACGTTCCAGGCTATACACGTATACCCTGGCGAATGTCTATGTGTTGGATTTTGGCGCGCTTTGCATTTTATCACTCAGTAACTAAATATTTCATCCATATTTATTTTTTTGGGAAAAAGGGGAACCTTAGTTTTGCATTTTTTGCGGAAAAAAACCAAATTCCTAATTTTGTATGAGATTCACTCCCCCAATTACACTACCCCGAATTACACTGTCCCGACTTGTAGGTCTAGTATAAATGGGGGTTTTACTGTATACTTAAACCAATAACAGTAACCTTACTTCTTCTATAATAATAATAATAATAATAATAAATTTGCTTAATTGAAATGATAGTCGAGACAGAGTTCGGACTGTTATACTAAATTGTTTCAGAACCACTGGCTATGACAACAATCTGACTTCGACAAAAATAGTCATAACTATTTTTTTAAACTCTTAATTATTTTAAAGCTAAACAGTATGGCAAACCAGGAATCTTAAGAAGCAAAAATATGTCCATGTTTTGATAATATTTAATAATTGATGGCAGTTATAGTCCGAATTTGGACGCGAGTGACTTGTAAATTTTTCTGATTTGGTAGTAGGTATACCTTCACAGTAAACGTTTCGCCTTGAATTTTGATTCATAATTTATATATACTTGAAAAGTAACGATCACATCTTAAAAAATAATTCGGTTCCAATCGATTCAATGCAAACGAACCGTGAATGAATATATCAAGTACACAGTAGGAAACAAAAAGCCCGTCAAACTGTATTGTATCAACTTTAATAGACGTTGACACTAGTCGAGGCGTATGATATATTTTGTTGCAAAGAAAAAGCTTGAAGGCGTCAAAAGAATCATTCTTATGTACAAACTGTCAGCTGAATGTAGTATTAAGTTGACTGATATGTTTTTAAAATTGTGTAAGAGAGTGAATTAATGTTTCAACTTTTTAATATTTTTCTGCGCAGAATATTTCAATTTTCAGAAATCTTTTTAATCTTGTTTGAATTATTTATAACAGAATTCTTGTCATAACCACGGCTGAAGAGTCGAGTAAAAACAAAACGACTCCGACACCGAATTGATTTCTTCAAAAGTATCTGTTAAACCTACATACATATATGTTTACCATCAGATAATATTAAATCAGCCTTACATGCAATGGCAATACTATAGACAATTGTGGTTAGAAAACACATCATTAAATATGTTTTAAAAAATGGGTTGGAATGTTTAAAATTTTCCGAGATTTTCCGATTCCGGTTCTGACTCCACAGCCCTAGTAATAATAATTAATAAAAGCCTAAGTGATGGATATTTAAAAAAAAAATTAACACGATATGAAATAGATAAAAGTTTTTGTGCCACGAGGAGAAAAAATATAATCCAACATTTCTAATATTATTTTAAAAAACAAATGATGTTGATCTTGCCGAGTCTTGAGTCCAGATCCATTTGATTGCTTGGGTACAGACTTAACCACAAGACCATATACATCAAATCATTGCTTGTGACATGTACATGTGCTTTATAAAGCAATCGTAGGTAAATTCAATATTAAAAATTGCTCAATTTGTTAAGCAAAAGAGAACCAACTGCAAATTTGCAGAATGAAAATATTGTTTTTCAAAGCTTGAACGTTTTTAGATATTTTATTTTATGCAAATGTTGTGAATCTATATGGTTATGTTCAAGAGTAATCTATCCTTACAACACTGGTTAATTAAGCATAACGGATAGTTGGTTCCCTTTTCATAATATAAATATGACTTTCAAAGAGAAAATAATTCAAATAAAAATAGAAATTAGGCCGAATTTTAGTATGATATTGTTATTAAATTAAAACTTGGAATATTTTGGGATAGTTACCATTCAAGACACAAAAAAAATTAAAACGTCAGTTGGTTACTTTTTGTTTTGTTGAGCCCAAGTATTCGATATATTAAAATACAGCTAATAGAAGAAAAAGGCTTATTGTTAAAGGGGAGACAAAATATCATTTTTTTTCTGGTTAACGAAAAGTATATTGTGGCTTGTTCAGACATTAGTTTGTGAACCAGTGTCGATATTATTGGTATTCTTGTAAGCGCAGTGTCAGCCTAAATGAAAAGAGCTATACAGGCTGAGGTCTCAAAGGAGCCGATCTGAAACCACGCGACGTCGTTTTCTTGACAGAAGTGCCTGTTAAAAGTTTACGAACGGCATGCACATTTTATAAATAAATTATTTACGGCACGCTTGTTGTTTAATGTTCACGCACGACGCGGGCCTTAGCTTGACAGAGCCTGCACACAAGTAACAAGTGTATCAAATCGGCCATAATACAGCATAAATTAACGAAATAAACATTCAAAATTCTTTCTTGTGTGGTCTATATTTTTTAAAAACGTGAATAATTAAATACATCGTAGACCGGCACGGTTCAGTTGCCAATGCTTTGCAATTCATTTTTCAATAATATGTATTAAAATATAAATTTAATTGTGCACATCAAAATTGTAAAAATGATTCTGCTCTTCTTCGACATATTCCAGCAGTGACGTGGGTAGAAATGTAGGCCCCTAGTGCAAACGTCATGCAAGGTTATATTGAGTATATAAATATTTGGGGGGGCCTTTTTTTCTGGGCCTTTATGCATCGCATGAATCTGCTACGCCGCTGTATTTATGGTATTATAATATGCAATATGAATTAAAAATAATTTTGTGTAAAAATGCATTTTTGCAAATTTTTCTTGAAAATACAAACAAATGGCACAATTATTTGTTTTATTATGATAAACGAGTATTTTTTCCAATATTTTTTTTAAAAATCAGTACTTTTTTACTAATATTATTGTATAATTAATAATATATGGACGTATTTTAATTTTTGTATGAGATATCGAAAGTTTACTAAAATGTACATACATTATAAGAAACAACCAATGCTGAAAATATTGCAAAATGTATATTTCAGTAAAACTACAATATCTCGCAAAAATCTAAATACATCCATATGTTATCAAGCACACGATTTAATCTAAGGCGTACAATTTTGAATAAAAGCAATATTTGAAATACATATGGAATGTTGGATATAAATGAGTGATTTTAAATAAAATTATAACTGCAATTGTATTTTTTTTATTAAAAAGAACATTTTATGGATTTTTTAATGTGATATTCGTATACCATACATAATTTGTGATAAATCCACTTTTTAAATTTCAATTAATTAATCTTGTGAGATAATATTTCAAATATTAATCAAACATTATTAAGTAAGCGTTTATTACCGCTTAATTATGTTTTAAACCATTTAACACACTTTGTTTTTGTTTTTTTAACCATGTCCGCTCCCAATGTGGAGCATATGGACTCCTAATGGAGTTTATCTCAACAGAAGTGTTTCTACGAGAACTGCTTGTTACTCAGTTGCTCAACCTCTCTTTTTCCAAAGAGAGTAGGGATAGAAGGATAGGGCTAGGACAAGATTAGTGGTAAGCTAATCGCTCTCGATACGCCCCGTTCATAGAATAGGATGGGTGAGAACCATTTTACACACTATTACTAAAATAAAATTTGAAGTACGTGACCGTTCCCTTGAAACGGCCACCCTCCTGCCTTGGATGCTTTCGCTCTCAGTTAGGTTTGATTTTAATTATAGGTTTACTTATGATCTCATTGTTGGCAGCGGCTGAAAAATTATGTCTTATAGATTTATTTATTACATGACAAATAAATTAATATAGAAAAAAAACAATACCTAGAATTCTTCCATAAAAGTGTATGAGGAAAGAATGCGTCAGTCGTTTTAATAGACACTATGACATCACAAGCTGTTTTTTTTATCAATAATAAAACCATTATTTGAAATCGTTAAGTATTTTATTTGACGCAGAAACAAATGATTTATAGTGATCTCTAGAAGGGAAACAATTATTATCTTTTGATTGGGCGGTGATTTTTTTGACGTCGGTTATAAAAAAAGCGTAATTGCATTTAATGATAAATTGCATTTAATTGATGTATTATTATCAGAACATTCTTACCAACTTAACTGCACGTTTATAGATGCAAGGTTGAATATTTTATTTCGCCAGCAATAGGTTTGCATATAACGACTCTGATCAAAATTTAATTTCCTTAACAAATCATTTCAAGTAGTGTGACAGACAGATAATTTTTGTGACAACAGTATTTTTTAGATAATAACAATTTTTAAAGTTTGCATACGTTGCCAGATGCAAGAACTCACTCAATATAAATAATAGTAATAATCAGTTCATATAAAAACACTAATGTTTAATTACAAATATATACTATACAAGTTGGTTGTTGACTGCTCCACCACTACCCGTTATGTGTATGCAGCCATTGTTTTACGGCCGTCTTCCAAAACGCAATAGCGATCAAAAAAAAAAAAAAAATACTTCTCATATTCTTGGCCCAATACAGATCTTCACGTGATTTATCTTTTTTAGTGGCTGAGCTGGTCACACTTTTATTAATTTTAATATATTCTTTTTTTCAAGCACACTGGTGCATGGTTCTGTCCCAGTCTTGTGTTGCTCTGCTCGGGCAATTAATGTGAAGGGCAGACTCTTTTTTATCTGTCGATAGCGCTGGGGAAGGCGGCCGTAAAACGTTGACTGCACATACACAACGAGTAGAAGTGGGAAAAAATAAAATTTTCATTATAGTCCAAAATAATTTGGACTTGAATAAAGAAAATTTAAAAAACATTTTGTATATGCCTGGGCCTTACATTATAATTTAAACATTGTTAAAAATATATAAATTTAATTATAAATTAAGTTACTAATATGTATGTGTTTGCAATTCAGCATTTTTTATTGTATTGATAGCTATTTTTTTCTCGCAAAAGCATCTTGGTTAAATTTACCTTTGATATTTTCCCGGTATTTCCATAACAAAAGCTTTTACCTTCCTTGAAAATATGCTTCTTTGTATCTACTTGTTAAGTTGGTAATAATATATGACGTGAAATCATTGGAATGGAATTTAGTAATAGATTTAATGGAAAATATACATTAAAGCGTATTTTTTATTAGTTTCTTAGTTGTAGAAATAAACATTTTAGATTCCACGAAGAGATTCGGCCATAAATTTTGATAGCACGAACACGTGACGGTCAAGAGCAACGTTTTACATTTATATTTTACTTCACACATTGAAAGACAAGAAGAAGTTTACTTCATAGCAAAATAAACAATGTTTATATATAAAACATGCGGGTTTTCATTTAAATTTTGGTTAAAAATAATTACTCCGAGTTACCTGAAAGAGGCACTTTTTTAATTTTCTTTTTAACCATCAGAATAAAGAGTGTAACAAAATTTTAAGAAAATTTAAATTAATTTCACCTTCGAATAAAATTGATGTCCTCGACAACATATTTGTGTTAGACAATCATTTTTAATACTAAGGACAAAATGTATACCACGAGAAATTTCCACACAACGTCCGGGTAAAACCAGGGCTGTGGAGTCTTAAAAAATAAGACGACTCTGATTTTGGCTTAGAAAACTACTTCAAGTATATTTTTAGGCTCAGTAGCATATAGTGATGCCTCTTGTGACCTAAACGATGAATATAAATTTATTTAAAAAAAGATTCTAAGTTTTTTTCAAATCCGACCCTATTTAAAGCAGTCCAACTCCACGACTCCGCAGCATTTGGTAAAAACAAATAATGATTTTGTTTACTTAGAAAGCGTTGACTTTTCAGATGATTCTGGCTTTGATGGATTTTTTAATTGTTTTAATTTCATTTTTTTTTTTGTTTTTATTCCATAAATAATTGAAGATTAACTGGACATAAAAACATTTTAAATTCGGGATAGTTCAGATCATAAATATTTTTTAATTGAAAAATGTTGCTGTTTTCCATTAAAATATCTCAAATCAAATTAGCCTGTTGCGAATCGGGTTAATTAAAATTGCTTCCAGTGTGTCGAAATACGCGTAAAGATTTGCGAGCGATGCGTTTTTTACAAAAAAAAGAGCTACATCGACTAGCGGTGAATTAAATGATGATAACCTTTCGTCAAGATATTTCAATCGGCAATGACATAAAAGTTTTTCGTGCAAACGTTCAATTATTGGCTGTCATCAACAACCTCGGAACTGATTTCCATAAAATGTCGATTCTAACTAATTAAATGTTTATCCGCTGTTATTTTCGACGCTCAAAAAGCAGTTGCTATGCTAAAATTTCACCATACACGATAAAATTAGATTTTTCAAAAGATTAAGACGAAACTGAAATCCGTGTCTGGGCATTAATTATACATTCAATAACTAAGTAAGTTCTCAACAAGGTAACAATAATAATTGAATATATACTATTGAATAACAATATTTTCGTAATGTTACTAATAATATCTCATAATATGGTCTCTCACGAGAACTATAATATTACACTACTAGTGTTTTGTAAATGAATTTACCGGATAAATCTAAAATTCCATATAATTCAAATTCCATATATTGTGAACTTGAAAAACTCTGTATTTTATCATTCTGAGAAGACGTTGTTTTAATGGTTATATTTTTGATTGATTTTGAAGAAGTAATTTCTCTGTAAACCATAAAAACCTAAGACATTAAAAGTAATTAATATAAGATCACTTTATTAAGAAAAATTATATTATGTGATGACGATTGCATTGGATATTATAACAATCAGAAATTATAAGTCGATTTATCAACATTTTCCCATGACAATATAAAACAAAGTTTAGGAAGAGGAAACTACAATGTATATACAAGTTTATTGTGAGTTGTCCCACCACCAACCATTATGTGTATGCAGTCATAATATCACTTTATTATTCCATAACCCAATAGCGAACAAGAAAATAATTTACTCCTTATATTCATGGTCTAATACACAACGGCTTGGGAAATATCTTTTAACCGTGCACGATTATGTTAAGAAAAAGAAAATGTCACTTTCTGAGCCATTTAGTTTAACTGATATTATTTATCCTGTCTATCCGTATACTGCTAGTACGCAGTGATAATAGAGTTAAGTCTACTCCGCGTTCAATCCAAAGAGTAATTAAGAACATCCCCTTCCTCATATGATGTTGCAAAATTATTAAATGCCTCAAAGTTGGCCTAAGTTAAGATCAGGTCTGCGCGACCAATCGTGATTAGCGTCCTGACGGTTGTGCCTAAAAGTGAAATTCAGTGTTTCAACCGACTCACCCAGCCAAAAAGATTATTAAATACGGATCATTAAAATATATATAGAATTTCAAAAAATAAACGATTTTTTTAAAGCTCAAATGAGGTGACAAGACACTTGTGAAAATTCGTTACTGTATGTTTCGAATGTGTGATAAGATAAGCTATTTAAAAGTTTTAAACGAAGTTTTTTTTGTTTTTAATCTTATTGATAATAAATGGGGAGCCATTTGATATACCACCACTGCCCAATCGATATCCAATGTCAAATTTATTTGTATTTTTTAGTATTTATCTTTTGTACATAAAGTAATCAAGCTGTAATAATAACAATAAACGATTAAGATTTTCGGAATATCAATTTAAATTAAGAATATCAAAAAACAAAAAAAAATGATAGTTAAATGTGAAAAAAAACACAAAACTTTATCGAATATATTCAGAATAAATAAACGTTTTTTTATTGATCAGTGTTGGGTTTTGCACTATGAGATAATCTTGCATTAAAAGCACGAGCAAAATAAAACTTTCAGTTTTTGATGTTGATTTTTATCAAGCAATTCACACTAATTTTATGTATATATTATAACTATGAATAAACAGAACATGAAAACATAGACAATTCAGAGCACATTCAATTTTTAGTTGAATGATACTTGTTTCTTCTTAACTATTTATTCGAAAAATATTATAGATTAATTGAATATCATACAGGTAATAATTTCAGAACAGTATGTTATAACGTGTGCTTTACTTTATTAGTCAATGGTGACTATTATAGTCGTCGAATATAAGTGTATTTACGACAATTTCAGATTGAAAGTGTTATTGCTATGCACGATTGCTGTTTTATTTATTGTATTTAATACGATATAGAGTTTACTAATTGATTGTAAAACATATCAATACTAGTGTTTTCTAAGGATATACATTACGATGATCTGTACATGTCATCATTACTTAAGACATCATTCCTCATTCCAAGACTCCATACATTTGTACGTTTTGTGATGTTCTGTTTTATCCGGTTACCATATATTTCATGATTTGCCTTTGCATTTCATGTTTTCTAAATATATATTGTACGTTTTGTGATGTTCTGTTTTTTCATGTTCTGTTTTATTCGGCTACCAAGGTGAGATACACTTCATGTGCGTCTTTTCATTGTGTGTGACGCCAGACATCGAAAATCCACAAGTAGGGTATTTTTACTTTTTTTAATTTACACAATATTTGCTTAAGATCAGAATCGGTTTTGCGTATGGCAATATATTAATGTGGAATCAGTATAAACTATTTTTATAACATAATGCCTTTACACACAAAGACCGATCGATATCTACTAATTATTGGTTTGACTCGGTTTTCGAAGTTTTTCAGAAAATGAACAATTCAATTAAAAGGTTAAATTTTCTTATAGCTACAGTTTGTACCGAAAACACAAAACTTTCACTGATAGATAGATCACTTTGTGATGTAAGAATCTTTGGTCCTAAATCGTTTTATGTCATTTAATCGTGTCATGATTGTAATGACACTCATTGTTTGTCGGGACTTCTTTTATCTACTTCTTACTCAAAACGTGAAAACTTGAATATTTTCAAAAATAAACATAAATTCATTTGTTGTATTTGTCACCTTGGCATTTCAAAATATAAACAGGTCAATTAGATAATAAAAAAAATTAACTCAAATTTAATATTCGAAACCGGGCTACCAAGGTATAAAAACCGGAATTCAAATGTCGTGTCGAGAATTGACAGTGAAAGTCCTAAAATTTATATAATAGGGTAAAAATAGCAACGTAGTTTTTTATATTTATTAGTTGATAGCTATTTCGGCTTTCGCCATCGTCCTTTTAGAGTGAATAACATGATGCATTGTGTATCTCTTCGGAGCCAGTATGTATATAAAGCTGAGAAAAATGTAAGCTTAATTATAGCTCTGACGGTGGCGAAAGACGAAATAGTTATCAACTAATAAATATAAAAAACTGTATAACTAAATACGTTGCTATGTTTATCCTATTATAATGGAGTTCTGCCAAGTAAATGCCAAGTCAATAAATAAATTCTAAAATTGATTTATTTGAGTATTCTAACAATACAATTGAAATGAACTGTAATGAGAAAGTTTTTAAATTATTTTAATCAGAATTAACGAAAGCTTATTTTTTTATATAAATTATGTGAATATAGATATTTTTCTCTGTCGTAATTGTATTGGAAAACAGATATAAAGTAAACTAAAATGTATTCTATCAAATAAAATCTATTCATAACAATATTGATTGAATTTACTGTACATAATTCTAAATGTAAAGTCATGTATGGCTTGGTAGAAATAATTTCATTGAGTTTCATTGTTAACCTAAATATTTTTCAATAATACACATTGGTCAGCATTTTTTCACCTTAGGCGTTGTCTTTTGACTGAAATCAAAATTTTTCTTACATTTTTTTCCTTTTTAAAAAAATCACGTACACATAATTTAATTACATCAAATAAAATTTTATCGAATGCGGCGTTGTTAGAATACAGATAAATAAATGTGGTTTTCAGATATGAAAATAAACATAAGTTAAACTTGTTATATGTAGTAAATACAATTGTCGAAGATATTTGTATCTTGCTAATCTGATTAAATTTTCAATCAATTTGAATATATTTCATAAGGTCAAAAGTGTAGGATTAAATCAAATAGCAGATACAAAAAAAAGGTATTATGGATTTAATTGTGGTAAAACAATTCTTAAAAATGTATTTTTTATTGTTGCTTATCTAAAGTGTCGTGAAAAAAATGTAGTTCGTTTTTTAGGTCGCCTTGCTGGATATGTCAATCTTATGGGGCGCGGAAATAAATTATTATTGTATCGAATTCTTGACAACAAAAAAATAGCTAAGCATTTTTATGGCATAAAGAATTTAATGAATAATTTCACGAATAACCTCATTAAAATAAACGTTAAGAAGCATGTATTACTTTTTTTTACATTTCTGCAGTGGAGTCTGTTTGTATCTATTGCAGTAAATATTATAATAATCATCAATAATTATAATTTTTTTATTTATCAATCGTTTGATTTTTTAAATTCATGTACCCGTATATGGTTCCCTCCAAGGACGAGCGTGACCATATGGTCACAGTAAACACCGTTGTCTATTGATCCCACTATTCATCCCTTTTCTACCTGAATATCGTTGCTTTTGCTCATATTTGGTTAAGAAGAGTACAGACTACAGTAAGTCATCAGCCGTGGGGACAGAAACGGCCTCCAAAAGCACAAGTGATTTTTTGAATTTCCGTTTTTTCTAATTTACTTTTTGAAACTGTTAGTTATTTTTTTATAAAAACATTAAATTATTTACAGTTATTTTGCTAATATATTTGTATTGAAATTATGTTGATCTAAAGAGATCAAATTGTAAATATTTAAAAAAAAATCCCGTTTAGCTATATTTCAACCCCGAACGTTTGCAAGCCCATACAGTCACTTTTGTCCTTACTACTGTCCGTACTCAATATTACACGGTAACAAAAAGATGAGCATGACCATATAGTCATGCGGAGTTTTTATACAACGTTTTTTTTTTTAAATTTTGGATAGGAATAAAAGTTATCCGTGACTTCAATATGGCTTAGAAAATATTTTTTTTATCTGAAAAAAGCTCTCGTCTCTGGAGGGTAAGAATATCTTAATAAAAGTAAAGAGAGTAAAAAAAAATACTAGTAACAATGACTTGTGGTTAACTAATTGCTCTCACTATGCCCCGCTATTTTGGGATTGAAAGTGTAAGAATGATTTTTTAGACATTACAAACACACATGCCTTCGAACGAAAATCAATAATTCGCCTGTAAAAACGATGTTCGTACTAGGACATGAGTCCGCAAGATTCGTCATGAAAATCAACAGCGTTTACCACTGTGCCATAGACCCAACATAAATCAGAGAGATCAAAATATAAATAAATTTTGTATTTTTCTTGCCAATTTATTGTGGAAGTCATCAAACTAGTTGTTGTATTAATTTAGTGGACCAGTTTTATAACCTGCAAAGTTCTATAGGAACGTTCTAGTCTTAAAATAAAGTCAAGGGCCTTTCAAAAATCATTTGGTGGAACTGTCGATAGTTAATAATCGTCTTATTCGGTTGAGTCGTCCACGAGTTCAAATCCCACTCCAGGGACTAGAAAATTGATTTTATTGATTGTGGTAAAAATCTGCGTTTATCATCCTATTTAATTCTCATTTTACACATTTTATTTTGGTGGTAGTGATTAGTTAATTACTAGTCATGTTCTAGCCTTGTCCTTCAGTTCATAGTGTTCATCCAAGAAAGGCTGAATTGGGAGATAAAAACAGTTTTCTGTAAACGAAATTCGTTAATACCATATTAAGAGTGAACATGGTCGAAAGAATGTATAGCTGTGCTTTTGTACGGTAGTATTTTGAGATTCTTTCTGATTTAATCCCACTACCAAATTGTTATTGCACTGTACTGAACGCGAGTGTTTGGGCGTGGTTTTATTGCAATGTTTTAAATAGTTTATCAGTTTAAAATCAAGGCGTTGACATCGCTTTTTTATATTTTAATTCTGATAATGGTACTTAACGTTTTTATTACCTTCAGGTTTTTAAATGAGATCTAATTACACATATGAAAAAAACTAAATAAAAAATATTTTTAATCACGCTGAATATGAAACGGACATAACACATTTAGATATCAAATAAAATATGATAGCTATTTTAATTAAATACAATTTGAGTATTTCAGTAAAACCTCATTACATATTTTTTTGATAAAGTCAAGTTAATGAGTGAATAACGAGATGACATCGAATATAAAAAAATGTTTTTTTTATATCCATACTATTTTTAAAGAAATTTTTATACAAATAATAAAGTTACAGCATTTTTTATAGAGTTAAATATTTTTAATTTTTTCAATCAGATGAGTTAGATAAGTTAATCAACTCGAGGAGAAAGATCACAAATTTAAATTGAAAACATCTTAGTATTAACATTGATGGGATTTGAGCTGATCGATATGACCGCTACGGCAAAGCTATTATAATATGAGCCCTAAAGAGGTGAAGTGGGCCAACTAGTAAAATGGTAAATCTTTTTTCTTGGACTTTTAAGTACAATTACGTCGTTACTTGGTGTTTTAGTGGATTGCATATTTTCATTTTACGGATATAACAATATTGAGATGTGTATTAAATGAGATTACTTCATTTTTACGATACCTTAAGACGTTTAGAATATTACAACGCATCTAAAATATTTTTTTCTAAAATACCTCTTGGCTCACTTTACCTCTAATAGGCTCAATTATATCATATCATAATAACTATCTTTATAATATAAAATATCGAGAGTAAAAACTAAAAAGCTTATTTTTTTCATTTGCTGTTTACTCAGAACTATTAATTTGATACTTATCAACTTTTGCCAGAATAATAAGAAGATTTATTAAGAAACACACATAGTAAGCCAATGTAGCATATTGATGCTAGTGTCTTACGTTGCGTATTTGATAGCGGTCCATATCAAATGTGCGTTTTGGCTGCAGCGTTCAGAGCATCACTAAAAGTTCTTTATTATATTCCGGTTCAATACTTGGTTAGTTTTGAGCTTAATTATGGCATTATATTTTCTTAGTTTGTTGATATTGTATTAAAAATCCAAATTTTCAGTGTTTGAATTACCTTGTAGTGGCGAAGTGTCGATAGTAAAATGATACATGTAAATTTTTATTTTTTAATTAATATGATTTTCCAAAGATTAATAATTTAATTAAAAAATATTTATTGCATTTCGTAATTAAAACATATTTTAATTCCCTGGAGATAAATATTTTTTTATACAAAATACAATAATTATCAATATGCATACAAACCACTACAATTTGGATTAGCATTTTCAGTTTATAAGTGGGGAATTAAATCAGTGTATGTTTCAAATGAAAGTTTTCCCTAGAAACATATTTATTTATACGTAGAAATATGCTACGTAGGCTAGACGTTAGCATTTTCTATTAACAGATATTAATTTAAGACTTAATTATAAAGCCACGGGTGGATTTTCTCTGCCTCCAGGCTGCATGGTGATGTGCTCCCAATCGGAAGACATTGCGGCCGGTGCTCAGACGACGGAAGCAAGTTCTAATGTCACAGCAGATATGCCCGGAGGCTGCGAATGCCATGCTTTCAAATATTGAAACATGGTTAGAAAATATTTAAAAAGCCAATGTTTTCTAATTATTATTTTTTTTTTTTTTTAAATATTGTAAAAAAATTAGAAGAATATCTGGACTATTGATGAAATTTATTTGCATGTTTTTGAGAGATTTTTTTACCAACAATATTCACACACAATAAAAAGCATGAAACAATAATTTATAACAGGTTTTATAAAGCATTTCAATAGTTAAAATAATCTGATAACTTATGAGCTTAATATTTATTTATTTATGGTAAAAAGAAAATGACAATGTACGGTATTAATTTGAAAAATATAATGTTGAAAAAAAACATCAAAATAGACAATTAAGACAAATATATATTTTATATCATCCGATATTTTTTTTAACGATTGATAGTAAACAATCATCGAATAGTGATTGGTTTTACCTGAAAAATGTTCAAGAACAAAACAATTTAGAGCCTTAGAGTCCTGTCAACCACTGGCACTACCAACATGCCAACCACTAGTCCTGTCCTAGCCCTATCATTATATTCCTACTCTTTATGGAAAAAAAGAGGTTGAGCAACTGAGTAACAAGCAGCTCTCGTAGAAACACTCCATTAAGAGTCCATATTGGGAGCGGAAATGGTAAAAAAAAAATTCAAGGACAAGACAATTTAGAATAACGAAAAGAAAACATCAAACATTGTATATTTAATTGATCATGTCAGGAATCGAATCAGAAATCCTGTGAATGCTAGACTCAATTGATGATTAAGCAACACTATATATATAATTTTTGATATATCCTCTAATTGACGAAACTGCTTGTAATACATTATGAAATTATATTGTCTTTGATTATAGCATAATGGATTATTTCACAAAAGATTTTTTTAAGCAAAATTATGCATGTAACCTGTTATTCTGGCTATGAAATTGCTACTTCAGTGTTGAAAATTGATAATCAAAAATAATAAATTATAAGATCAGTGGCTGTTTTGAAAAATGTTTAAATTTGCGTATGCCAAAGTCCATCATTGTAAAATAAGATTCAAAAGGCCGCGTGAAAGAAGATATTGGATTACTTGGTAGATAATATATATTTAATTATCAGCCTTCAATAGAATTGCAATGGTCTTTTGCTCCGTAAATTTCAAAACATCATAGGCATTTGTAACAATATATTATATTATAGTTTTACCAGACGATCAAGGCCATTTTCGGTATAAAAATGGCATTAATACAACCAAAGTATATTATCAAATAAATAAAT
Organism: Himalopsyche tibetana; assembly: GCA_030503985.1. Classification (NCBI taxonomy): domain Eukaryota; kingdom Metazoa; phylum Arthropoda; class Insecta; order Trichoptera; family Rhyacophilidae; genus Himalopsyche; species Himalopsyche tibetana. Next base: position 5,332,712 of record JAPJYX010000014.1, read on the forward strand.
ATGGTATAAGTATACATAATTACCAAATTATAATTTATAATTCAAGGTTTTTTTAATAAATCGGTTTTTTCCGAATTTAAGTTCTCGTACGTAACTAAGGCCGCCTGTGTGGTTGAGTGGTCAACGTCGTTGGCTTCGGTTACGGAGGTCAAGAGTTCAAATCCTTATACGGACAGTTTGATACATTGATTCTTCAATCGATTAATGAATTTCTGTTCGTAGGCATGGATGTATGTGATGTCTTGAATTCCTCCCTTTCACCCATCCTTATCCTATGAACGGGGCGTATCGAGAGTGATTAGCTAACCGCCAGTCCTGTCCCAGCCCTATCCTTATTTTCCTACTCTTTTTGGAAAAAGAGAGGTTGAGCAACTGAATAACAAGCAGTTCTCGTAGAAACACTTATGTTGAAATAAACTCCATTAGGAGTCCATATGCTCCACATTGGGAGCGGACATGGTAAAAAAGTAACTAAACATATATAAATTAAGATTATTCTTTTTGAATATCTTCTATTAATTGAAGAACAAATAAAAATTGAATATTTCCAGATAAAATAAAATTAAATTTAATAACTTCGTTATTCCACTTGTTGTGTTACAAAATGTGATGCAAGTTTCGCTTCTTTGTCAAGCATCAAGTGGATTAACAAAGTTATCAAAATTAATGTTACATTTGTATATTAAAGATGATCTTCCACTATGTTTCAATCGAAAATATTATTTTAAACAAGATTTCGAATGTATGAGAATCTGTCTTCAAATGTTTCAATTTATTTTGTGACGTCGTTTATTTATTTAAAAAATTGAAAAATAAAAATCATTAACATACGTATGGCACTATTTTTTACGGTAATTCATTTTCATAAATTTTGACTTTATCTACGAAAGATTTTTTTTAAATCTTGAACTGTTGAAAATGTTCAATTGGTCTCCGTGTTGGACATCGCTGTATTAGACTATTGATATTCCAACACTTATGATCAGTTAATAGGGTCGAGTAAGTTTCAGTCGATAAAAAGTTTCAACCATAACAATGTGTTAGGCGGTATAATGAAAGTTGCCCTAATAAGCTCTGAGTGAAAGAAATGAATGGAAAGATGATATAGCAAAATGATTGAATGTTAATGGAATTAAAATCGATCAATAGAAAATAATTGATTGTTGCAAATAGGTTATCACCTTCATAGATTCAAATTGATGCACAGTTATTGCAATGGTGAAAGAAACAATTGTATATTTTTTATTTTGTTTAATAGAACATCGCGAAACGTTAATAAAAACTTTTGTAGAATTAGTACATAATTGCTACGCACATTAAAATAAAAAAAATCATACTTGTAAAGTTGCTCATTGTTAATCCTTGATTGAATTTGTGAATCATGTTACACACAATAATATATATATGAATTTGGTTTCATTATAAGGAGAGGGTACGATGCAAGCTTTGATAGTTATTATAGCAGATTATTTATTTTTTATAAGAGAATGCAAATGCTAAAGGAAATAAGTTCAATAATAGTGTGTTGCATGTCATTTTTTTGCTAATATTAAAAGCATATTAATCAAAACTCTGAGGTGTTTATTTTTATCTCTCTGTTATCTGCTAGGTCAGTGGTTTCCAAACTTTATGTTACTAAACTTCACATGGAAAAAAAAATCTTCGCGCCTTTCCATCTTCTATTTTATAAACTAATAAAGCCACGTTTTTATTGGTAAAAGAATACCTAAAATTGTTCGCGCCTCCCTTTGCCATAGTCCAAGCCTCCGAGTTTGGAAATTGCTGTACAAGATAGAAGGCATTAAATTGTGGTTACCATCGAATTCATCGAAAATATAGGTCTATATTTTTTTATTTAATCAAAAATGCTACACAATTGAATGAAAAAATACATATATGATATGGATATTAATATTGAAAACATATTTCATCAAACAAACATTTTGGGTGGACAGAAAGTACTTGGCTAAAATGTGTGCAGGAAAAAGATACAAATACCAAGATTGGAAATTGGGTCCCTAAATTGTGTACGTTTTATATAATTTTAAACAAAACAGGAAGGAAAATGAGCTTTATTAAAAAAAAATCTCAATATTTCTCTGTATCGGTATTAAGTTTTATATGTTCAAGTTGTTGCATATTATATTCTGGCATCCCTTATTTAAGGCAATGTAAATAAGAATGTATTTGCTGACTTTAATTAACTGGTAAAAAAGCACCCTTGGTGTAAGTGTATTACTAGATACTAGAATTATAGGACATTGTGTCTCTCTCGACAATATTTCTAACCACAGAATATTTATTTAAGATTTACTCAACGCATGTAGTAAACAAAAATAAATAACTATGTTAAAACGCTGTGGCAACCCTACTCGATAAGAATGTTAACTTTAAAGTATATTTACGGTATCAGCCTGCACTTGTTCGACTTTCCCTCGTAGGATCTTAAATTTAATATTATTCGATCATTTATCACTGCAAACATATCGCTCGGAAATTATCTGTTTTCATTTTGACTCGGTTATGGCTGCGAAAATAAAACGGATAGTGGTCCACTTTCAAATGAATGGAAACAGAATAGGGCTGGCCCTTTTTGTAATTTTAACTAAATTCTTGAGTATTCGTTTTAAAACCATCTTCAATAATTTAAGATTTCGACTGAAGTTGCTTGGTGGAATTTCAATATTATATTTCAATCGTTCAAATTATAAACATTCACACAAGTTTTGTCACTAACGACTTGGGTTTCACTTATCGGTATCTTCAGGCGATCAAGTACATGAATGGACTTGAACTGACGTATAGTAAATAAATGCATCGTATTTATATAAGAAATAAATGTCACTTTTAGGGTGTTCACTGTCAATACTTGGTGGAAAGGCATTATATTAATAAAAACAATAATCCTTTGTACTTCATTCCACTTTATTTAATATGTCAGGTCCTGACATATTAAAAAAAGTGGAATGAAGTACAAAGGATTATTGTTTTTATTAAGAAATAAATGTATCACTAAGTTAAAGGTAATTTTTGATGAAATGGAATAACCCGCGGGAATGCTTAAATTATCTACTACTGTCAATTTCAAAATCTACAGAAGTATTATTGTAATTGTATATGTGATTACTTCCCCAAATAATTAAACGTTATTAAAATCAATTAATTCAGATCGTCAATTATTATAATATATTTTTCGGGTATATAAGCCAAAAAACTGTTTACCAGGTGTTAATTCATGTTCATCTGTGAACTAAAATGCCTGAAGATGCCCAAAGGTGAAAACCGGTTAGATAGTTACAAAATAAATGGAAAATTACAAAATTTGAACAATTCAAGTTTAATATTAATATTCCACCCAGCTTCTTCAGTCAAAATCTTAAATAAGAAAATGATGTATTGTATGAAGTCATTTTTTTATAAATAAAAGTCAATTTTTTTAAGATACTCTATAATTATTATAATAATTTAACGTTAAAATCAAGTTAACGATCACGTTACAACAAGGTTTGCTCGTTTATTCTGAATTCGCATAATGTCTTCAGTACTTTGCGTACGCGGCAGTTGGAGATAAAAATAGTGTTGATGAGATTTTGCAATGTTCTATTGTAGCTTATTATAACAACATACTTAACTTTGAATAAAACATAATCTTTTTTTAATAAGACACAATTTTATTGGGACAACCCTGAATTTATGCAAAGTAGTTCACGGTTATCGCAAAAAATTACCATCACAAATAATTTATTGAAGCAATAAAAATATTACTGCAATAATACTTAATTTTGGAGTAACAACACTTTTTGACAGAGATATTTATAAAAAATAAATGATATATCAAGCAGTGTCACAATTATAGGGATTTTAAAATTTGTATCGCAGATATAATAAATCAATCGTGCAAAAGAAATGTTTTTGAACAAATAAGTATGCTTGTAGATGCCTACACCACATATAATGCCGATCGTAACTTCTATAATATACGATGTAATTATAATAATAAGTATGTACAAAAATAAAATCTTTAAAATAGCAAAAAAATCGATACGAGAAATTTTAGCGAATGCTCCAACCATAAATATACCAATAATTTTAGATAACAGATGTCCCTGCTTACGTATTTTAACACTATTAATATTCAATTGAATATTTTTTACGATCGTATTTGTAAATAAGTTTTAGTTTTTATCACTGAAAAAATTATTTAATTAAATATTGAAGTAAGGAGTATTTTTAGACTTTAAATATTTTCCTTTATTTAATTAAATCGAATTAAAAGATTTTATCCTCAACGTATTAACGTTTATTAAAAATGACCAATATATATAATCAATACCACAAAGCTAAATATATTTTATAAAATAAATGTACGAATTATATTTTCCGTGCTTACGCCTTGACATCAAAAGTCTTCCTGTATTCCTTCGATTGCGGAATTTAGATGGCATACACTTAAAAACTAAAGAAGGTACTGATTCTTAACAAAAATAAGCAAATATCGATTTTTTGAATTGTTTTTTAATAACATAATCAAATTTACATGATATGATTTCGCTTTTTAAATTCACATTCGAAATTATGTCATGTGGCACTCTTTATTGTGAACTATGTCTGTTTTGTAAGAAAGACGAGATATATAAAAGGTTGATTGCATAATTTAAGATTTTAATACATTTAATAAGTTTTTTCCCAAACAACAAAATATCACATTTTTTAAATAAATAACTAGGCTTAGTGAGTAACTGGGGTGGGGTGAAAGTTTTAAAGCCCTTCGATTCCAGGTACAGATCGGGTTTGGGATTAAATGAAAAAAAAAATCAAAAACATCCATTATTTTAAAGATTCATTTTAACATCAAAGTTGTTTTATTTTACTCGCTCTAATATAATACATTTTAAGGAACACTAAAGCATTACGAGTTTCCCCAATGTCGATCTAAGTTTGATGCAAAAATATGTTATTTTTGTTTATTGTTTATTGGTTAAGTTAAGTTGTTTGTTTTATTCTTTTTTTTTTTTCAGAAACATTGTTAGTTACAACTAAACCGTTAGATTTTTATCATCTTTTTTATTGTAAGTATTGAAATTTTAGGTATAAGAACTCAAAGGCTTTAAAAATTAGTTCTAGGATCCGGGTTTGAGGTCATCAGATTAGGTGTTTAGAAACCCTATAAATGATATAGCTGTCACAAGATCGAGAATAAAACTATTAATTTAATACAGTTTTATAAGTTTACAAAATTAAAATAATGGAATTGTAATAAAAAAAAGCTAACGAGACTTTTTACAAATTTGTGTGGATTCATTTCGAATGCATAATTCATAATAAATATTAATCTGTGTATGTATGTGCAGCAACTTTGTGTTGTTTTTGGAGCCAATTATCTGGTTATGTGCTGCAGGCTTTAAGGACAATGGCCGAATTTGAGGGCTCCGTTAGTCCGCCCTAATTGACGTTCGGGACCACGAAGAGATGGTGCGGAAGATACACGTCTCACGAAAAAGGAAGGGACATTTGCCATTCTTAAACTTTGTAAAATTCTGATCTTTAGATTATGGCGTTTTTTGTTGTTGTTTTTATTGTACGTATTATAAGATATGTATTATCGTTAAGATTACATAATTGTTGTTTATATTGTAAATTGAAGACAAATAATACTCGTGATAAGTTTGCAATAAACAGATTATTAAATTTACAGTAAGAAGCAAATAAATAATTCTAAGGTAAAGCACGCTGTTGAAACAATTTTAATTAAGTACAAGTGCACATATTTGCACTTGAATGTGATACTGAAATGCGAAGTCAAAAATATAACTCTACAATCCAGAGCGGGTCTAAAATAACACTCATCATGTGCGTGTCGTAGTATGTAATTAATACTTAAAGAACTCAATAAAAAAAATTTGAAGCAAAAATATACAATTTATCAGCAAGTTCTCGATTCACGTGAAGACTTACTTACTCGATTGAAGATTTCGTTTTAATTTTAATTACTGGTTTGTTCCACGGCGCGTATTTAAATAAAATAAATATTATTTACATATATGTGTGTGAGTGATGTGTCCATTAATAAGTCCTCATTTCATTTTAAAAGTATTAAAAAAGTAAAAAAAAAAGCATGCATTTAGAGCTATTGGTGAACAAAACAACAAATTTTTAACGCAATTATAAGTGACAATTCGTCGGTAAATTTTCACAACCTGATATCTTAAAAAGTACAAGTTTTCATGAGACACACAAATGTCCTTTATTCTACCGCTGTCGCTATCACTATAAAAAACACTGGAATGGTTTTGTCCACAATATATGTGATGAAGTTACTAAAGCAAAAAGCAAAGACGATTCCATCCATGCCACCCTATCCTTCATGACCACAATATTTGCTAATTTATTTTTTTGACAACGTTTTTGTATTAGATTAAATAAAACATGAAATAAAATATATTTTGGGATACGGGTTAATGAAATATGTGTGTATTGAAATTCTGGTTTCATTCAATGAAAAAACTGTCAAAAATAGAGAAACGTATTTGTAGAAAATTATCGACAATATGCCCCATTCTTCAATAAGTCAAAGATCGTCTGAAAAATGAAGTAGACAGTTGTATTAGTAACCTAGTAAAATGACCAAAAAACAAGACCGAAATCGATAAAAAGAATTTTTTTGAATCAATTGTTGTTGCTCGTTTAGTTTCGATGAAACCTGAAGACTTAAGAAAAGAAGATTCTATTTCAGAAGAACAGTTCATTGTAATGATTCTCTCATTTTCTGTTTTCTTGTGTTTCTTTTTGCTCTGTTACATATTATCATTTTTTATGGAATGCTTCTAATAATTACGAATAAGTAATGAGAGTTTGAGTTAGCCAAATTAAAGTAATCAAAAAATAAGTGTGACTTGTTTTGACAAACTATACAATTAAACTTACGTAATTTTAAAAGCTAAACACGACATTCTTGTAACACATTTTTATGCGACTTTATCTCGAACACTTTCACATATTATAATATAAAATTGATCTCAATTTTATTGACGTGAATGTAATACCTTTAATATAAAACAACTATCAAGTATGGTTTATTAATGAAATTTGTTTTAATGTTAATGTCGCGAATAACATCATAAAAGACCCCAGTAACTCGACCAATATAATTTAATGTCGATAATACGTTTATGGTTGCCCGTTATAGGTTTAACAAACAAAAAATATATTCTCTCGCACACATCGGCGTTTAAAGTAATCGAACTTTTAATGACAGCATTTAAAGAAAGTTTACAATGTAAAAAGAAGTAATGTGCTTAAAAAGATGGCGAAAGAAAACGTGAGGGTCTTTTTTTAATTAGCAGCCGTGTCGAAATTAAACCTAAATGGAAGTTTCACCAACTCTTTTACCATTCGTTTATATCTAGACATGTTTCGTTTTTATTCTCAGATAACACATTCGTAAGTTTATATTTATTTACGATTTCAAGATAGCGGTGTTAATTAAAGGACTTTTTAATCAGTGACAAAGTAGAGAGTGTATTTTACTTTCTTTAATGGTTCAGAAAGTACTGGGTGTAGGGTTTATACCAAAATTGACCTGTGAAAAAAATCGTTATTTATTTATGTATTAATCCATGTCCGAACCCAATGTGGAGCATATGGCTTCTAATAGACGTAACTCAACACATACATTTTATAAAAAAACTGCCGGCTACTTACTTGCGCAACTTGTCTATTTTTTAAAGATACTAAAAATGGAAACGATAGATCTAGAACAGGACTTGTGATAAGCAATCGCTCTCGCTACTTTTCATTATCTCAGGAATGAAAGGGTGGAAACGATTTTTAGACATCACAAACATCTATGCCTTCGAACAGAAATTACAAATCGATTTAGAAATTGATTTTCGCGATGACAATATGAGTGTTTCCCAAACTTTTGACATACGTGTACCCCTTCTATAATTTTTGAAACACCGAGTACCCTTCTTCAAAATTAGCTAATTGTTGCACCATGCATAGCCAAAGCCAGGTGCAGCGCGTACCCCTACCAAACTCTTTCCGTACCCTTGGATGAATGTACGCGTACCACACTTTGGAAAACATTGCAATAGATTATTAAAAATGTTTTATTTTAAGATATCAATATTCAATATGCTTTACACTTTGGATAAGCCGATATATTATTATAAACATATTTTAAACGTAGTTTAATTATTAAATGGAAAAAAAGTACAGATTTGATAGATAAAGTTTTACCAAGATTTTTAGTTAACAAGTCGTGTAAAATGTAATATAATTTACATAAATATTTTATTATTATATTTTTTAAAAAGTAACCGAAATTATTATTTAGTGTGTCATGTTTATTTCAATAGTATTTTGTGCTCTTTATCGACCGAATCTAATGTGATTTGTAAACAGAATGCATGCGCAGTCTTTTCAAATCATCGCATATAAAGGGTTGTTTAATAAACTATAGCTTTTTTTTTGTAAACCGTTGGGATACTCGGATCAAAGAAAAGTTTCACTTTCGAAATTAAGATTTGACACGGGATGCTTATATGCCATCTGGCCTACTGACCCTTAAGTATCAATAAAACCACAAGTTTATGGGAAAAACTTTATGCTTGGAGGCTTAATCATAAGAAATATTGCTAGCATGTTATCAAACCGAATGCTATACAACATAAGACTCGATCGGTTCTACGAATTGACACGAATAATTAATTGTATGCGGCATATACAATTTGTATGAAAATCTTATCAAATATATTGTAGCTCACCGTGGTACGAACTCAACTTACTGTTTCATAGAGACACGAAAATACCTACCATTCGCGAGTTTGTTTGTAAAACCTCTCAAAAGTTTTACAGCGAGATAGGCAAACATTATAACCCAACGATCTCTGACCTTCATAATTATGCCAAGAAAATGTCTAAAATCGTTTGAGGTTGAGAGCAGTTATGCTGGACGAACCTCCATATATAAGATTTTTCCTCTAAACAGTACGACTTATTAATATCAAAAATTAATATTACGAAAATGACTCTCATTAATTAAATTATTTATTTATTGTTTGCTAACGTGTATGTATATGTATGAGTATAGTATATGGGTAGTTATAATACAATTTGAATATGTAATTTGATATCTAAAATAAAAGTTTTACCAAATTTTTCTAAGCATTTCTTATTTTGATTTTGTAATGTTGATTACAAAATGTTTTTATTCATAAACAGATATTTTTACCTTATTTGCTTAGAAATAATTATTAATTAAATAAAGATTTAACAGAGATTAAATTCGACCTTACTTAATAATTCTCGCTATTAACTTTTAATTTTTACTGTATTGACCACTGGTAAGAAGGCATAAATTTTTCATTGTAAATGATTTCAATAAATGAATGTGGAATGTAACATGAGTGTTTTATTTTTTTAATTTGTTCTAAATTTAATATGTATTTACATTAATGTGAATATTGTGGCATTCTATGTATTCAAGTGCGGCCTTTTAACTTAATCTAATCTATCATTTATTTTTTAAATAATCAAAGTATAAATAGTCAAAAGAAGTTTTTTGAATGCGACATTATTAAATTAATAATTATTTGTAAATCAATGAGAATTCTCGGCGTTAAGTGATACGACATCCATATTATTTTACCTTTTCATATAGCAGTTTTTTTTAATACTATACACAAGTTTCACATGGCAAATGGACAGTATGCTCTCAACTAAGTTGAATGATTTGTTTTACCCGGGAAAATTTGGAAATCCCTGTAGAAATAGACAGTACTAATCCTGGGACTTCGGGATTGAGAAAATAAAACATGGAAGAGCAAAAAAAAAACCTGTCGTTCATTTGGGGAAATTCGTAAATTCCTGGAATTTAGGATTCGAAAATTCTGGGAAGTGCAAAAAAAACGATAAACTCTCGCGCTGGTAATTTTTGGAAATCCGCAAATCTCTGAGTTTTTAAAATCGACATGAAAAATCCCACTATTTCAATATCGCCGACCAAAAATTTTCTCAATCCTGAATCCCAATTTATACACGATTTTATGTTGAATGTTTAATGTTTAATCTCGGGATTGAAAAATTGTCAATCCCGAAATCCAGGGATCACAAAAAGGGTCTAAGATTAAATACCCTAGTGGTGACCAGGGGTGGGCTGGAGGGGGCTCGGAGGGGCTAGCACAATCCCTTTGTTAGATTTTGATAAGGCCGGCGAGCCCCTTGTTTATTTAAGAGAAAACAATATTTTCAGATCAAGTTAGTATATAACTGCCATTTCAGACTCTTTTATATCTACGACAGCTTCAGTATACACAGTAGTACTTTTTTAGCCATTTAGGTTGATAAGTTTGTAGCAAATTGTATACTGTTACTAGGGTATCCAATCCCGGGATTTCGGGATTGATTAATTTTCAACTCTTTCATTTTTTTTAGCTCACCGAGGAATTTGAAATCTTCGATTTGGTATTCTTTTCTTCAGATTGTCACAGAACCTCGTTTTTTTAACTCACCGGGGAATTTGAATTTCTCGATTTGCCAATTTCGTGTCAATTTTCGCGATTTGCTCAAAATTTCTCAATCTCGAAATACCGGAATCGCAGCCGTCTCAATGCCGGAATTTTAAGATCAGAAAATTGAACGGGATCCCGGAATTAGATGCCCTAACTGTACATATTATAAGTGTATTAAATAACAATCGATTGCTTATTTAAGTATTACTTTTATTTGCATAAGAGTGATAAAAAATTCACTCCTTCCCAGAACACGGAGAATTGCTTCGAGATTAAGCGAGCCCCTTGTTAACGTATTGGCAGCCCACCGCTAATGGTGTCAATATGCTCCGTACAGGGAGCGTATATGGAAACAAAGTAAGTTAACCGTGATCTCATTAAGAACATTTTTATTATCATTAGCCAAACCCATCCATCTTAAATGTCGAAATGTGTACGCGGATCTAAAACCTTAAAAGTTTTTCTAATGTAAGGCATACTGCATCCTAATCATTCAGGTCAAGTGTTGTGGATAAATTCTTTTGAATGGGACGCCGCTAAAGGGGTATAGAAAATTTAATGTCATATCGATGCAGTAAATAAGTTGACCCCACGTTAGCCAGATGTAATTAGAGAAAAAAGGATATTATCGATTAGAGTAAGTATATATTAATATACTTCATACCAGCGGCAGTCAAACTGTCGCGCAGTTGGAAAACTGCCGGGAGGTCACGGTATGAAATTTGAAGTAGTGATAAAATTTAAAAAATATGCGCAGAAAACAATCTATACGAAATGAACATAAGAATCAATTTGAACTATAACTCTACAAACACATTTATGTTTTTTAATTATAAAAGTAAATCCGATGAAAAAACATGACCAGTCAACAATGTTATGTTATGCCCAAACAAACAAGAAAAAGATCACCGTGAATTCACTTTTTTAATTATTTTATGTATGCTTTAAAACGAGAGAAAATGCATGCAAATGAAACATGTTATCAGTTTTTTCTCGTTTTAAAGCACATTGGGTAATATTTGTCAAACGAGAAAGAGCTATTACACAATTTCTTTTAAAAAACACCTTTTGTGCTTTTTTTGCGCTTATGTGTACAGCCCGCTAATGAAAAGGATTTAAATGGAATATTTCATATTATACGAGTTATGCAAGTGATAACGAGATTTTTATCTAACGCTATTTATTACTTTACGATATTTTTATTTTCTTCTTACATCTCAAATCCAACATGAAAAGGTGATTGAAAAAGTGATTATGCTTTACTAAAAAAGGAAAGGCAACACAAATATGATTAAAGTCAAGTTGAAGCATAATCAGTTTTTATTAAAAATAAGAAACCCCTCTTCAATACTCTCCTCGAAATCATACATTCAAATCGTAGGTTATTGCATAAAAAATAGCACGTCTAATCTCTAAATAATATTGATTGAAGATTAGAGACCACTGATATATTACAAATTTAGCTATATCATATATTCATTTGAAGAGTTCTTATGACCTTTTATGAGCGTTGCCTTTAGTTTTAATGTGAAATATTTTTTACATTTTTTTATTAGTGAAAAGTTATTAAAACTTGCATCTTTACTCACGATAATATATTATGGAAATTAAAGAATGACTTTTTAGTATACTTTGCTTCAATGGAGATTAGTGTTTAATAAGTGGCATCATAAACGGGCTACCTTTATCTTAAAGTGTATCGTAAATATTAAGCTGAAAATAATTTAATATTATATAAACGCTTTGTAGATATGTTTCAATTGTAGAAAAAAAAAAACGAAAGATATTTTACTTAATCAGATTTCAAAAAAAATCTTTTCTTTGTTAGACTGACTCCTAACAAAACATTTAAAAAAACTTTTAAAAATGGTCAAAATTTAAAGTCAAAGCTAGTATGTAAACTAATACAATTTTTTGCTATTATAAAACATTTTAGAATAAAACCTTTTTTAACAATTTTCAATTATTTTAAAGGCACATCAAAATCTTTCTATTAACACTTCTCCTACAGTGCTAAAAAAATACTTCCGATATATTGCTGGTCCTTTAGAAATAAAGTGAAAAACGTGTTTGTTAAAAATATACTTCCTGGGTTTTAAAGTGTTAATTTTTTTTATTATTATTTGATTCTTTATGGGCCAGCAACATATCTGAGGTATTTTTTTAGCACCGTAGGGGAAGTGTTAAAATATTAGATTTCTCGAATCAGTAAATCAATATTTAAAATCCTTTAAGCGTACTCACTCAGCTATGATCTTCAATATTTAAAATATGCATAAGTTCTAATCACTTTGGATTAATTCGCATAGTTATTATGTTAATAATAAAGTGCATGTAAATACTACTGCTCGATAAAAAATAAGCATTGCGTAAAATGGAGTGAAGAACATATTGTTACATATTCACAACTTGTACGTATGACATGACTAAACAAAAACGTTTTCAATCGGACATTTTTTATACCATTCCAGTACGCCATACGGTGTATGCTTTTAAACGTTCCATTGCATTTTATTACGCCCATAACTATGTAAGTTACATAGCCACGAGTACAATACCCATGATACGTTACGTATATTATATTTTTTTTATATAACAGAACAAACAGTCTGTAATTATATACCGAATGTAACTACTCGTTGTTATACCGGTGAATTATAAATATTTAATTTAATCATATACCTCTTTATAAATGCGACACAATGCAATAAAAAAAAAACGAAAGTAAGTAGGTAACAGAGTGTTGAAAACATTGTGGTTTCAACAGTCCTCAGAACTGTAATTTACAAAACTAAGTCCAGATTTATAAGCATTTGATTATACGGCTCGGCTTTTTTTCTCTCATTTAGTTGAAACGAAAAAAATGATCTAACGTTTAGTATGAAAGTGGCAGTTGTAATTTTTACAGTCACGCAATTTCGTTTAAACACACAACTGGACGTACCCGAGAAGTCAAAATTATATGCTATGATTTCAAGTGTTGGCCAGTTATATTGTGAAACGAAATTTTGATATTTCAATAATGAAATAAGGGCATATCCGCTGCAGTGGCGTGACTGTTGATTTTTTTTCGTAAGGATTTCTAGCTTGATGAACAAAAATCGAATCAATTTCAATCCTTGCATCTCTTTGTTAAGAACATTACGAGTTGATTGAAAGTTTAAAGATAAAATAAGAACTTATTAAGAGCTTTTTTGCTATAACACGAGCCCCTAAAGAAACATTTGTATTTATTGAAATTTCAATGTAATTTCTATAATTTAAGATTTCGACTGACGGTGCATGGTGGAATTTCAATATTAATTTTAAATCGTTAAAATTATTTATATTCACACAATTTTTGTCACTTACGGGTCGTAAGTTACGACCCGGGATTAGATGTCGAAATTTGAATCCCGAGTGACAAAACTTGTGTGAATTTACATAATTTGAACGATTCAAATTGAATGGAATGACATTAACAGACATACACAGTTGTTTTTACTAAGGTAACTAATCCCAGATTTTGAGATCTTGGGCACAGGTCTTTGTGATACTTCACTTCTACTCCCTAATTGATCCCAAGCAACTGTGGCTTATGAATAACAATATGTCGCCTTGGTCTCAAGTTTAAGGGATTCAAATTTAATTATTAACTTAATTATTTAATTCAATACAGTGCACACCAATGGCTTAAATACCAACAATTAATGTGTGAAGTGCATATTTATTTGATTTTTTATTATATGGAATGTAGTTGAGACATATACAAATAAGCTTCTCAATTGCAAGTAATTGTTGATTGGTTTTTATTTGTTTTATAGCGTAATTAGTTATTGGATATACTGTAACAGTTAATGTTTGAATTTCAGTATTATAATTATATTACCAATAGGGCATTCAATCCCGGGATTCGGGATCCCGTTCAATTTTCTGATTCCGAGATTCCGGGATTGATACGGCTGAGATCCGGGATTTTGGGATTGAGAAATTTTGACCAAATTCCGAAAATTGACACGAAATTGGCAAATCGAGAATTTCATATTCCTCGGTGAGCTAAAAAAAAAAAACGAGGTTTTGTGAGAATCTGGGAAAAAGTATACCAAATCGGAGATTTAAAATTCGTCGGTGAGCTAAAAAAAAAACGAGTTTCTGTGAGAATCTGGGAAAAAGTATAGCGAATTGAGGATTTCAAATTATTTGGTGAGAAAATCTCAATCCTGGGATCCCGGGATTCAAAATTAATCATTCCCGAAATCCCGGAATTGGAAAAAGGCTCCGGGATTGGACACCCTAATTACCAAGTCAGCATATAAAATTATTATGCAAATAGCAAGGATATAATTTTTATCAATGAAATATTATATTCTATAACATAGGTTCCCAACCTTTTTCGGGTGGCGACCCCTTTTTATGAAGCCATGTGACTAGGCGACCCCCCGAGGAATATGAAATTCTAGGTTTGCTATACTTTTTCGTTATTTTGTTGTTCAAATCCAAAATCGACAAAAGTTGGCGACCCCCCTGAAAACCCTTCACGACCCCCAAGTTCCCGCCAGGGGACCCGTGTTCTATAACATATAATAAAAATTACATATTATTATGTAACGATGTTTTTGTTGAAGAATATTTTCAAAAGTTCTATTGAAACGTTTCCGAAAATTTCATGGATGAACAATTTTTAATGTGCCTATATGGAAAATATTTTTTTTGCCTGTGTAATTTAATATATCGAATGCAGGTATTCGACGGATGTCACTAACAAGCCGGGTTTTGCCGAACGATATCTTCAGGCATTCAAGTACACGGATGTATCTAAAAGTCGCCTGCTGTGACCCAGTTGGTAATAGCTTGCTACCTTACCGATCACGCAGATTTGGGTTCGATTTCCGGTCAGATCACAGTGAATTTGAGAATTATTCAATTCAAAGTTGTGATCGAAGACTGAGTTTTGTGATGTCAATTCACATAATTTCCTCTCCTCCCATCTTTCTGATACTTTAATAACTGGGTGTAGCGATAGCGATTAGCCAACCACTAGTCCTGTTCTAGCCTTATCCTTCATTTCCTACTACTCACTTTGAAAAAAGTGAGGTTGAGCGACTGAGTAACAAACAGTTTTCGTAGAAAAACTTATATTGAGATACCTACATTAGGAAGCCATATGCTCCACATTGGGTGCGGACATGGATTCAAAAAAATATAAAGAAAAGAAATAAAAACCATCAAGACCAACTCATCCAGATAAAAGGTATATATTCGAATCATTGCGGAAATCCTCTAAGAAAATAAAGACATGTCATAAAAAATATAATTAAATAAAATTGTATTGTCGTGTTTGTAGTGCATTGGTCAACGTCGATGGCTTCCGTGACGGATCTCATGAGGTTAAATCCTAGTATGAACCACATTTTTTGAATTGATTTATAGATTAATGTTCAAAAGCATGGATGTTTGTGATATCTAAAAATTCTTTCCCACCCTTCCAATCGTACATAACGGAGCGTAGCGATAGTGGTTGGCTAACCACTAGTTTATCATTACCCTATCATTTTTATCCTTACTCTCTTTAAAAAAAAAAGGGGACGAGCAACTGATTACGAAGCAGTTCTTGTATAAAAGCCTCTGTTCCGGTTACCCTTTATTAGGACGTCAAATACTCATTATTGAGAGTGGATATGGATTTAAAAAAAATGGATTTTATAGTTACTAAGTCTAGAAACTGTATTGATAGGTACAGTGTTAAATATTCCTATATTCATTGTTGTTTTGAAGGGTCGATAAAAAATATGAATTAGGCCCCCATTGTATAGATTAGTTCTAGGTTAAGAGAATGATTTTATTTTTAAATCTTGCACACGCTCTGAGAAAGGTGGAGTCACAACTAAAGTATCCAATCCCGGAGCCTTTTTCCAATTCCGGGATTTCAGGATTGATTAATTTTAAATCCCGGGATTGGGATTAGCTCACCGGGGAATTTGAAATCCTCAATTCGCTATACCTTTTCCCGGATTACCTCCAAACCTCGCTTATTTTTTTTAGCTCACCGAGGAATTTGAAATCTTCAATTTCGTGTCAATTTTCGGGATTTGCTCAAAATTTCTCAATCAGAAAATTGAACGGGATTCCAGGATTGGATGCTATAGTCACAACTGTTGCTTAAAATATTCTTAAAAATATTTTATATGGTTAAAATACAATACATCGATTATCCACATAATGTCAACGAGTGAATAATGAATGAGTATTTGCAATTGCCAGCAAACAAATGCTATAACTTAATGTCCGTGAATCAAGTATAACTAATTATAAATTAGACAAGAGCAGAGTCAGCTCAGTGGCGAGGGCTTATGGGCGTTCACCTGATGTCGTTACTAATTGACTAAGATAAATGCCCGGAGACGTCAATGCGCTCGCTTAGTTAGGTCGCCGTTTATTACAAAGAAAGCCCTCATAGGTATATACAAAAGCTGCCATACTGTATCTTACTTCACACAAGAAATAAAGGGCGTGAAGTGTTAAGTTATGATTTTTTTCTTTACACACAGTAAAAAACCGATTTTACGTTTTTTAAGAGGCCGTAATAAGCAAACGAAAAATGCGCAAAACCGATAATGCGGGAAATATTCAAATGATACGAAAAAAAATGTTATTAATTTCTAAAAAACTTTTATTAAAGAATTTTTATGCATTTTAAAATTGATTAATACATACAAAAATGCTTGTTTGCAGTTTGGCACTTCCTTCATGGTATCTTCAAGAAACCTATCAAGCTCGTCTGCTTTTTATGTTAACTCTTTTTGCCATGTGAATTTGTTTTTCTCCTGATTTTGTTTCAGTTTCTCATCTTGAGTTCTAGTTTTCTTCATTTAGGCAGTTAAGTTGAGAAACGAGATGTGAAGTAAGACTATTAATGAATAAAATGATTTATAGTCTCATCTTCCATATCAAATACCTTATTCTAAAACTAGTGTAGTGCCACTGACTTACAATCAGTTCTCGTAAATCAAGGAGTGTGGAATTGTTACATTAAGATTCCAAATGCTATCGGGATCTGAAATAAATATTAAAGGATTCGATAAAAAGTTTTAAGCATTTGCTTTAGTTTTGTGGCTAAAATTTAAAACCTATGTTAATTTAGCGTATTTTTAAATTTAGTTTTTTAAGTCGCATTTGTTTTAACTTTCAATACAGACATCAAATGAAAGGCCCTGCCATTTTTTTTTATAATCTGATAAGTTCGTTGACCTCCACTGAATGTCAGGTAGGTATAATAATATAATATGAAACCGTCTTTTTATATTCACCTCCCATAACACAATACGAAAAATCTTTCGAGAATTACTATTGGTAAAGAATATATTATAAATGAGGAAAATACATAATGTTAAGGTTTATGTTAATTTATTGATAAAAACAAGTAGAATGATACTAGTGTAAGCTGACTTGAATAACACGAAATGTCAGATCCAAATCGTTGATAATGTATCTTCAGTGAAGGCATTAAATCCCGAGGAATTTCATGCAATTATTTTAGTTTCTGATTATATTGTAATAGCGATAGTATAAATCAATAGCCAGTAACGAGTGAATAGTGTTAAAACACTTTTAAACAAGCAAAACGCATTTTACCTTGTCAGTTTACTCTCGCATTATCATGGTTACCTGCAAATCGTTAATCAGATATTTTTTATAAACATCCGAATGAGTTAATCGGAAGGGACTTGCTTACTTTGTTGGCGCAGTAGATATAACATAAATATTATACTATGTATTCATATACAATATACTTACTTACTTGAGAATGATCAATTAAATTTATATTTTCGCGATGTATTAAATACATGCATTGCGCAAAATATCATTTATTACAAATATGTATTTATTTACCTTCGACTTACAATATTGCGAAATGCATAGAGAACGTAATATTTGAGTGATTTTAAAACATGACTTTGTATAAATGATAATGTTTTGTAAAAAAAGTCTTAAACGGTTTTAAGAATGATGAAATTTTTACGTTATTTTGATCATGTTATTTATTATCTACAAAAATAATATTTTTCCACTCTTAATATGGAGGGTATGGATTCTTAACTAGATGACTGCCACAAATGAGATATCTCGTCAATAACTAATTAAATTAATTAAGAAAGGACACAATATTCCTTTGTACTTTATTTACACTTTATTTATAAAGGTCAGGACTGGTTTCGGTCATGGCGAGTATTGTTAACTGATTCATGAGCAAAACCGGTTCTGTCCTTTATAAATAATAAAGTACAAAGAAATATTGTGTTTTTTCTTAATATAATGCCTTTCCACCAAGTAATGACAGTGAACACACTAAAAGAAATTAAATTAATAATTTCAAATTATAGCCGGGGTGTTAGGTACAAACGTACTTTTTTCAACGGCAGCCGAAAGGTTAATAATGCAGTGTTTACAATTATATTGGCTTAGAATTAAATGAACTTTTGGTTAGATGATTTGCACTTATAGTGTAGCTCCCCATATAATTCTGTTTGGCAACAATATGGACGGATGGTTGTGATAACAAATTTAAATTTTAAAAAATATACATTAAATTTGTATTTTGTTATATTTTCAAAAAAAACTTTTTTCACTTGTTCCAGTGAAAACTATCTAATCCACTAATGCAATTATTTTTAACCCAATTATATTTAGTTAAAGAGCTGTTTTATTTAAGACACAAAAGGGCCGCCTAAACGTTTTCATTGTCTTTTGGTACTATCACTGCACACATAACAGAAGTATCTCAAGCTGTATGTAGGTATTTTTAAAAAATGAAGACAGTAACGGAACCTAAAAAACCTTAAGCTGTAAATCAGAATTGTATTTATGAAATTCTACATTAAACTTCAAGCATTATATAGCGAAGCTGCAATAGAGTTTTTCACCAAAAAAAATATGAAAATACAAGGATAAAAAGCATACAATTTGAATTTATTTTGTTTCTTTGATGTTGTACCAGAATAATTAATTATCATTAATGGGTAAATTTTTATGAATGAATAAAAATAATATATATATTTTTTTATAAATATCGGAAAATTATTAAATTAAGTACGGTTAGTATCGTATTTAATAATTTTATAGATGTTAATCTTTTAATCAGGTGGAAGGTAACTTATGATTCTTAATAAATAATAAAACACTTCACAACCTTATATCATGCACGACGTCTGGGCTCAATGGGTTAATTGAAATATATTTTTTTTAATTAAAATTCACAACATGACTTCATAATAATATACCAAAAGTTGTCATAAATTGTCGCAAAAAAATCTATTAATTACGATCTTTTATTAATACAGAATATAATTTAATTTATTGCTACTTAGTGTTTGAACATCGATGACACATAAATTTTCGCTGAATGCGAATATGTTTTTAACAATCTTTTTTTTAAATTTTACATTATAAAGATAATTGACATCGACAAGATGATAATTCGAAAAAAATACATAATATGATATAAATGCCAATTAGTTTAAATGTCAAACATACAGCAAAGTAATTCGACGGAATTATTTGTAATTTTATTTTTACCTCGAAGTGCGCAGGTGGCATTATGACAAAAAAATGTATAGAAATTTTAGTAATAAATTTCATTTAATTGTATGTCATAGTTTGGGGGGCTTAGGATCACACAGGTCTAACTAATGCGTGTTTTGAATCAAACCCGGTTTTAGCAAATACCATAATACTTTTTTAAGAATTTTGACTGAAGGTGGTTGATGAAATTTCAATATCAAATGTGAATTGTCTGAATCCTATACTCTTCCATGAATCTTGTCGCCAACGACCCTAGTTTCACCTTTCGGCATCTTCATGCTTTTCAAGTACGCAAATGTACTTGAACTGACGCGTAGTAATTAGTTTGCATTGTATATATTATATGCAAACATGAAATTGTATCGTTCAGTATAATTGTTGTTAACGTAATCTATACGAATAGCGAGAATTTTTGATGTAAATAAGTTTAAATTTGAACGATTCAAATTTAATATTGAAATTCCACCGAGCACCTTCAGTCGAAATCTTAAATTAAATGAGTTTTGTTAATGTGTTAATCTACCCACATAAGTCACTCAATTTACATTTTAATTAGTTAGTTTTTTTTGTCACATTTTTAATGGCATCCTAATGGATGTAACTTAAAAAAATTATACAAAAGGTGTTTGTTTCTCAGTTGCTCCACCTCTCTTTATTTAGATATGAGAGAAGGGATAGAAAGTATAGAAACCGGTCAGGAGGACTAGCGGTTAACTAATCGCTCTCGTTACACCCGTTATTTAAGGATTGAAAGTGGATTTATAAACATCACAAACACCCATGTCTTCAAACAGAAATGTTGTTAGTATTGCGATTCAAACCCGTGATATCCGTCGCGGAAGCTTACATCATTAACTGTTGTGCCATTGACTCGACCATGCATATAGGCCCACTTGTTTATGATCAGCTTTAGGAATACCAAAACAATACGAAACATTATTAAAGCGCATATTTATATAAATACATGTCGATTGGCCCAACACCACCCGTTATGTGTTTACAGCTAGGGTATCCAACCCCGGACCCTTTTTGTGATCCCGGAATCCCGGGATTGAACACTCAATATAAAATCGTGTATAAACTGGGATTTGGGGATGACAAAATATTTTGAAATCATGGGATTTTTCAAACAATTTCATGTAAATTTCAAAAACCCAGAAATTTATGGATTTCCCCAAATGATGAGGGTGAAACCTTTTTACGGATTTGCCAAAAAACGAAACATTCCGTGTTTCATTTTCTCAATCCCGAAATCCTGGGTTTGGTACAATCCCAATCACGGGATTTCGGGATCACAGAATTGGAAGGGATCCCGGGATTGGATACTCTATATACAGCCGATGTTCCACGACAGCTTTCCATAACACAAAAACAATCAGGAAAAGAAGCGAATTAATACACATCTTTATTACACATTATTATTACACATTATTATCGAATTAATACACATTATTATACGTATAGAATGTTCAATTTATGTATGTTTTTTTATGTTACAACTATTTGCGTACCAACGCTGGAACGCAGACCGCTGGTTGAGAAACACTGATCTAGAGTTTAAAAAAATAATTTAAAAATTAATAAATCAAAACATTTGAATGTAGTGATTTATCAATGGACGGTATCATCTCACGCCATCTTCATAATAAATAAAATTTATGTTTTAGTTACAAAAAGTCACCTTGAGACTTATGGAAGGAAAATTCATTTATATAAATATATTTACATGTATAATTGGATAATGTATTCCAGGTTATCAAAAGGACAAAGTTTTATCTACTGATTACCTAGTCAAATACTTTATTTTAATGGGTTTAAGTGATAGAATAAAGCCAGTATCGTTTTTATTCGATTATCGGGAGGGCGATGAAATGACGATCATCGAAGGAAACGTAGTTCGGTCGTTAAATTTTATGATTGCTGTGATACCGGCCCGGCAGTGGCGTACTGTGCAAAAAAAATCAAGGGAAAATAATAAAGCCTTAAATGGATGATTTTTGTAAAAAGGCATGGTTTTCACCAAAATACATACATCGCAATATTTTGTTTGATCGAAATTAATATTTCGACAGTTATTGTATTATAAATAATCAACAAACATGTATTAGAGCAGTGGTTTCCAACCTTTATGTTACTGCGCTTTCCTTTGAAGAAAAAAATATCTTCGCGCCTCCCCATCCTTTATTTCATATAGTAATAAAGACACGTTTTAAAGGGTAAGTAAATATTTTGGACTGTTCGCGCCTCCCTTTGCAATGGCCCATGCATCACCAGGGAGGCGCGCCTCCCAGGTTGAAAATCGCTGTATTAGAGAATGCAGTAACAGTTTTATAATCAAAGTACTAAAATATTAAATTTATCGCATTTTTTTTTCTGAAACACGAAACATATACAGTATTTAAAACATCGATGCTATTTTATCATTTTTTAGTTTAAAGACAAAAATATACAACTTTAAATACATTTAAATACGTGACCTATAATAATTTTCACAAATAATTAACAATTAAGATGTGACAACACCTTCTTTGAGATAATATATAATAAAGATAACTGACAATTAAAGCATCCAGTCCCGGACCCTTTTTGTGGTATTGGTTTTTCGGGATTCACAATTTTTCGGATCCCGTGATTGATCAGTCACCATAAATTCTTGGAGATTTTTTTTGGGATTCTGGGAAAAAGTTAAAAAAAATCTTCTTCTTTGGCCATGTTTGCTCCCTATGTGGAGCATATGGCCGCCACGCGGCACCTCCATGTTTCCCTGTCTCCCGCCAATAGCTTTGCTTCCTCCCATGACATGCCAGCATCCCTCAGTTCCGCCGAGTACATCCTATGGATAGTACCCGACGGACGTCCAGGACGCCGGAATCCCACCGGTCGAAAGAAGAGGCAGGCAGGATTGAGGCTTTCCGGAAGCATCGGCAGCACGTGACCCAGCCAGTTCCAACGTCTCTCCATAACCACTGACGTGACGGGACGCTGTCTTGCACGCTCCCTTATCTCTGAGTTCCTCACAAAATCAAACCACCTCACCCCCATTATCCGACGCAAGCATCTGTTCTCGAAGCTCAGTATACGGTTTTTCTGAGTCTTCGTCAGGTGCCATGATTCGAAACCGTAACGCATTACCGGCAGAATGCAAGCGTTGAACAAGTGGCATTTGGTTTTAATCGAGTACAGCTGTGTGTCCCAGACAGTCCGCATTGAGTTGAATGTGGCTCCAGCCATTCCTAAACGAATGGCGAGCTCGTTTTTTGTACTACCGTCTTCGGGGATATGTACGCCGAGGTATCTGAAGCTGTCAACCCTCTCGATGATCTGTCCCGCGCTGGTAAGGGTCCTATCAGAGTCATGACAGGTTTGGTTACACATCACATTGGTCTTACTAGTATTCATTTTTAGACCAATGCGACCTGAGTTAGTTCCTAACCCTATTAAACAAATAAGAGATTTAAAAATAATCTTAAAAATAATAAAGCTTGTTGACCAATTTCAAAATCCCATAAAAATACGGATTTCCGAAAATGAAAAGATGGATCAGTAAAGTATCCAATCCCGAGACCCTAGGATGACGATTTACGAAACAGTGACAGTATTTAAAAAATAATAACTCTTTTGCTTTATTAAATATATAATATATTACCTTCCCGTTTGCACGCATGTGTATTATAATATAATGAATACCTACCTACCTATCTGTTGCCTGGTTGAAGGTATACAGTTGGTATGCTTAAACAAATTTGACGGTTAAAAAATAATTCTATGTATTAACTTTCGTAAGATAAATTTGAATAACAAGTGAATGTATCAGATGAATTAAGAATTATTTATGTATCAAATACCAAAATTTATTATTATTTAATACTAAATACATATATTGCTAAAACCAGAAAGGTAAATTTGTGAATATACATATATATGTTGAGTAGAGTTCTATCTCATAGGTATATATCATAAATCTTTGCAAGTGTTAGATATAGACAGTATTACATTTTTGTAAAATAATGCTGTAAAATTATTTCTATTAGTAAGTTACCGGCGTCTAATATAAAGTAAGGGTAATAAGACCGTGTTTGAAAACGGCCAAAAATATTTTACAATTTTTCCAACATACTTCGATGACAATTATTACTTTTAAGGTATCCACTGTCAATAAATACTTGGTTAAAAAGCATTATATTCCAAAAATAAAATATAAATTTGAACTAATTCCCACTTTTATTTATTAAGATCAGGCGAAAATACATTTATGAAAGTGGTTTTACTGGAACTCGAACCTTTAGACTCCAGCGAAACAGAACAATGCTAACAACTAGTTTACAGACTAAGCAGACTATATTGTAGATATTTATTACAAATATACAATAAATTTCCTTGGACTGATTTTTCTCAACGTATAAGCATTGTCAACATATAAATTAGTATGACTTCACGTTCACTATGAAGAACGTAAGAATAAATTTGCTATTCAATGAATTATGTTTCATTTGTATTTTAAATGTTTCTGAAGTCAATTGGATGGTGAATAAATGTTTGCCTTTTGTCTGTATATAGTATTTGTAATATAAATAATTTAAAATATGTACGCCATTTCCAAAGCTTAAAATTTCCACTTTGATTTATCTAAAATAAATATTTAAAATTCTAGAAGCTTATTTCCAGTACTTACACCCTGTGAAACCCTGTAGGGTCCCTGGTGGTACTTTTCTAAAAGACTGTTTGGTGGAGAAAAAAATGTTTGATTATGGATCTTATAAAGAATCCATAACAAATTATCAAGCCAAGGCTTACGCTTTTTTTCGTCAAGAGTAGTCGTAACGTAAGAGACTGTGAAATCCTCTTCATCAACCATCTTTCCCCGCTTACTGCTGTTCTTAGATTCTATATATTTTAAGTAAGACAATATAAATATAAATCACTTCTTAAGTTTCGATCAGAAAATAAAAAAACGACTCTTTGTTATCCATATTTAAAAAAAAAAATACTTACAATTACATTTATAAAAATGTCATTTCACAATTTTATACAATGATACAATAATTTATCAATGATCTGTAAATTTGTCGGGATGCTGTACTCTTCCATTAATCTTGTCGTTAACGACCCGGGTTTTGCCTTTCGGCATCTTCAGGTTTTTGGTAGTGTTCAGGAAGATGCCGAAAGGCGAAATTCAAAATTGAAAAAAATGATCTGTAAATTCAATTTGTTTCCATCAAACTAGTCTTCTTACATATTCATTGTTGTATTTTTTGTTATAAAAGCTAGCCTTTTTTATAAAATTATTTTCATTTTTAAGCATGTAAAGGCCAGTGATGGATAGAAAAATCATTAGCTTGTTTTATCAGTGAAGTGGGCAGCTTGGGTTTTGACAATGAACCACTTATGTAGTCTAATACAAGTATCATTATAATTTATCTATGTTTATGAGTTGTACATGTCAATCGATAGTTATTGAAATGTCTTTCATCTCGCCAATCCGATGTGAATGCAGAATTATTATGTAACCGCGTAGGCACATAATTATTATTGAGTCAGCCATATTAAGATGGATTTGAGTGCATTCAATTGAATCGATGTTTATTTTACACATAAAAATGGACCGCTCGTATCATTGCGAGACATGATAATTCAAAGACTATATTATAAAGGCCACTTTGATTCGACGAAGAGTTGTGTTTGTGTTTTATTGCAACATTTTATTAAACTGAAAATTGAGGCTGGATGTGCAATTACTATTAATGCAACGTCGCTTTGGAAATGCTTCCTTACACATATATATCCATCTGAACAACAACAACAAAAATTGGTATTTTTTTGTCATACATTTCTTAATATAATATATTACAAACTCATCTACGTCTGGAGCTGAGGTTTTAAGAACCATCAAAAAGACTAACATGCTTTTTATGTATAATGCCTTTCCTAAAAATTGACAGTTAACACCTTAAATTGTTTTTTTTTTTAAATTTTAAAGACATCATAATGTTAATATGAAATGTTTTATATTAGTATTAATAAATAAATATTGAATTAAAAAAAAGAATAAGTTGCCTTTTTAGCTTGTCGAGTAATAAATACAAATATGATATAGAACGTTAAAATTTATATGATTGTAGCATTGGAAAAAAAAACTCTTTGACAGAATTTTTTTGTTTTTTTTTAATCTATGTCCGCTCCCAAGGTGGAGCATATTTCCTCCTAATGGAGATATCTCAACAGATTTTTTTTCTACGAGAACTGTTTGTTAATCAATCGCTCAATCTCATTTTTTTCTAATTGAGTAGTAAGGAATGAAGGATAAGGCTAGAACAGGACTAGTAGTTGGCTAATTGCTGTTGCTACAGCCATTTATTAAAGGATCAAAAGTATGGGGGAAGAGGAAATGATGTGAATTGACATCACAAACACCCAGTCCTTGATCACAACTTTGAATTGAATAATTCTTAAATTCAGTGTGATCTCACCGGGAATCGAACTTAGGCCTGCGTGATCGGTAAGGTGGCAAGCTATATCCAACTGGGCCACAGCAGGCGACAGAAGATTTGTTAGAAAGTATTTTTTTTATTATAATATAATTTTTATTACATTGAAAATAAGTTCGCGGCAAAAGAGTAAAGTGACAATAAAAAATGGTTTTCTGTTTCAAATAACATATATCCAGTATACTTAATTACTCACACATTTTTTTTAAATCCAACCAATCATTTTTTTTACACTTAGAAATAAATACCAATACATAAGTTATACGCATAAATTTTATTTGAGAAATTTTGGTAACGGTATGGGACCTATTTACAAGTGGTTTTCACACAATTCCTCTCCGATTGTAAGCACATATATAATAATATACATTTCGTATATCTATCTGTTCAATGATGAAAAAATATCTATTTGTCTGCTACAAAGATGATTTTGAAACATTCAATTTGAGCATCAAAATGATGTTGGATTCATAATCGATTTCAAATTTCAAATTGTTACCGAGCTCATTGAGACTACATTGCTAAACAGACAATTTGAATATGTTTGGAAAATGAATAATTATAATAAATTAAAAATTAGCTTCATTAATAAAACCTTGTTAATTAAATTTTAACGAAAAATGGTTGTTAGCAAACTTAAACATTATTCCAAAATATAATAATTTACGATATTTCTGCTACTACGAAAAATGGTTGTTAGCAAACTTAAACATTATTCTTAAATATTATTATTATAATGCAACAAAAATCTCACGTTGCTGGGCAACGGGCTTACAGCTAGTTAAATTTTAATGACTTAAAGATTATGCAGTAGAAACATTTCAATGAATCTTTTTTGTCTAACAATATCACTAACTTTTGTTTAAAATAATTTACAAATACGAATTGTTTATTACACCTTTTTCATTTCATTTTGTTTTGTGTACATAACACTGTCAAATTGTTAAGTCTTATCTGTTGATAATGCTCATCATAATCTGGTTGAGATCTTTTTAAATAAAAGTGAAGTCGCGTAAAAGAATATTCTGTTTTTTAATACACATAAAGCCTTTCCAACGAGTATTGATTGACAGTGAACACTCTAAAATTATTCTACATGTCTTAAAGTATCGTGAAAGTAAAGTAAGTTCAGTAAATACATACTGCAATTGTGTCATCTTCCTAAAATAAAAATATCTAATCCACCAAAACAGCAAGTAAAGACACAATTGTTCTTAAAAGTTTTACCATTTTACTGCTTGGCTCACTTTACTTCTCAAGGGATCAATTTATCATTGATTAACTTGATTTTGGCATAACTTTTCTATCACTTCATTGGAGTAAAATAATGTTTACACATTGATCGCTGCAGTTGAAAAAAAATGTAGACTCTATTGTGTTTTGGAAACGAAAATATATTTTGAAGTTAATTATTATAAGCCCGGTACTTGTTGTAAGATACCGTTTACATCGATAATGAAGGCCAAAATAAAGCGGGTTCTCATATAAGTATATTTTTTTAAGCGTATTTTTTATTTAGTAAATATTAAAAGATTAATAATAAGAGTGTAATTTTATACAGATAATTGATCAAATCTTGTCAGCGAATTATTTTTTATCAGTTATGACGGAGCCGACTTGTCTGCAGACGTGTTGCAACAATTTGTGTTGAAGTGTAACAATATTGTGGCAAAGCGAACGTTTTTAATAATTGCAATAATTCATCAAAATTAATTAATTCCTTGGAGGCAGGATGCGAAGATAAAACTGTTTTGGTTTCCAAAAAGCAAAAATAAAACGATTCATTAATGATTCGCCCTCCGGCGATTTGTAATTTAGTATAGTAAAATTTCGACTGTCTCAATACTTACAGTAAAATTCATTGTTCAATTATTTTATAAATAAATCACTGCTGATATCGGTATATTTCTTCTTTTGGTGTATGGGCGTTGCTATAAAAAATTGCAGCGATGTGTACATATATTATATTTGAAGAGAAGGCTCGAAATGGATAAATACCAGAATGATCTAAATTTCAATAAAAGTAATTTAAAATTATTAAAAAAACAATGAAAATCATTTTTTTACATCTTAGATTTTGTGTGGTGTAAAATAATTCGAGAAAAGATTTACTGGTCTAAAAATTTATTGAGAATGTTTAAAAAAAAAACATAAAATATGATATTACAAAGTGCAATAAAACAATTTAAAATTAGTTTATTTTAAGCTCATCGTTCCCACACCTTTCCAAAATATTTTTCTTGTTGTTTGAATTTATTTAAAAATTAATAGGTACGTTTTGTTTATCAACACCCATAAAAATTCTGAAAAAGAATTTCATAAACAATACCAATTCTTAGACATTTTTTTTAAAATTTATAATAAAAAAAATACACGTAGATTAATGCAACGAATAAAGTAAATAAAAAATAATTTGCTTATTCAATAGATTTGAATTACGCAAGAATTTAAGTATACATAGTGCTAATGAATCATACTTTGTATTTTTATCTGTAAATCATTTTCATTATCAAATGTTTGTTACACCTTAATAAATATTGTATCTATAACACTGAAAACAGAAGTAGAATTAGTTCAAATCAGTATTTTTTTCTATGATACATTTCCACCAAGTTATTGACAGTGAACACCCTAAAAGTGATTAGCTATGATGATTAAATTTGAAACATGAAACACTTTAGCACGCATTTTAACTGTAGTTACGTTGACTGAAGTCTTGAATGCTAAAAACTATTTACTACAGAAATAGGTAAGTATACTATATGTTATTAAACCAATGTAATATTAATTCTAACCGGAAAAAAACGAGCCATAAATAAATTCTTTTAATTTCAAGCCACGTGTTTTTTTAAATTTATATAACTGTAAGATACTGTAACAATGAAACAAATTTAAAAATATGCATTTGAATCTCTTAAAATAGTGGACGATATTTATGATTAAGTGAATCAGGTTTTATACCGCAAAACGTACACCCTGTGACCGACATAACTATTACCTGATCCAAAAACCACCTGACATTTCGCGGTCTACGTCATCATACCTGCATCAGATTCCTGATTTACCTGTTGTACAGTTAGAACCTCTTCTCGTCTTTCGGAGGACCACAATGATCCTCGCATCCTAAAAAAGAGCAAAGCCCCATTTATGTTTGTCTCGTTGCTTTTTTTTTATACCTCGGACCCTTCCATTCCCGCGTGTTTATTTTTATTATTTGCCCCGAGATTGATTTTTTACTTAACATCTCGAAACTTTGGCTTCCTTTCCACTCGCTCTACACCTGTTGTAAATATTGCGGTCTCTTTCCGTCACTCGGAAGGAAAAAAGGCTTTGAAGCTTTAGTGTAGAAAAGCAGGGTGTGTATAAAATATTTATATTTATTGACACATTGTCCGCTTCCTTAGTTTGATTATAAATAATCAACCAGTTTAAAATTATGTTTGTCACTATCAGGTTTGAAATAAATCTTTATTTCCCAAAAAATCTATCCACTCTTAAAATAAAGCTCCAAGTCGTTTGACGTTTATATAATTGTGTTATTCAGCGTGTAAGTATCTTTTCCCCATATTTTCTACCTGTAAATTTTACTACAACTAGTTAATGTATAATGATATTTTAACGAACCGGATTTATAAGCTGTAATCAAGTATTTTTAAATTCTGTAAAAGGAAAGGGCGTGTTGAAAAATTAAAAGTTATATAAGGTATGTATTTATTTATGCAAGTACGATTTTTTCTCATTTGAGCCTGTACTATTTATATAAAGCTGTGATGCAAAGACGATGTATTTTAAATTATTTTTTTTCCAAACTCAAAAAGAATGATAATTATAATATAAGATTTTTTCCCTTTTTTTATATTTAATTAAAATTATTGAAAATACTAGTGGATATAAACGAGTCAACTTATTGTTTTATTCTTTTTAAATGCATGACAGGCTTAAATGTATTATATGAATAAATAATATTTTTCGACACAAATGTATTTTTTGTTACTATTTTACCAATTTAGTTCGTGTGAACAATATTTGTAGCTTATTTTAAGACGTGTTTCTACTAGAACTGCTTGTGATTCAGTTACTCAAAATCTCTCTTTTTGAGGAAATTGAAACAATTATTTTCCTGGTCTCTTTTTTTTGTTTTTCGTTACAATTATTTTAACTGAAAGTTGCCTAAATATATCTTTGTATATAATCTAACTTTACCTTAATTTTTATATAGTTAATAATTTGAGTAATAATATATCTGGATATAGACATGATAAATCTATCTCGAAAATAAATTATGTCCCAATATTTTTCTCTGAACACACCGCGAGCAATTCCACCTATAAAATAACGAAACTTCCATCCAGCGAGAAAAATTGTACCCGAAAATCTGCCATCCCACTTTCCCATCTACATATTATGATGCTTTATCACCCTCGCACTCACACACGACTCCTTTGGTATTTTTTTTTACGAAGCCGACCATTAGCTGAATGTTTTTTTTGTCTTTTTATTTTTGATACTTATATGGAGTTTGTGTGTTAACCCTTTAGAGCTCTGGTTCCGATATCGCATCAAAAACGAACACACAACATAACGCATGCAAAGAAAAATAGGTCTTATGTAAAATGATCCAAAGAGTTTTATAGTTTCATTGCAATATTTTTTTGACAATAATTTATTGTAAATATTTATTGCGTGGAGATTTGCCCAGAAAATAAATGTTATCGTATGGTCATTTGAAACATTTTTATTGTACAGTGGTTCAGATAGCACTTCTGGTATTTTTTGATGTACTGAACTACACAGAAGGGTGGTAAATATTAATATTAGAAGAAAAAATCTCGTAAACTTTTGTCTTTTTACTCCATAAAACAGATTAATTATTACATTAAAAAAATGTCGAGCATAAGTGATTATTTTTTACACATTATATACGGATTTCAATTACTTAAGACGTTTAATATAGGTTTGAATAAATAGATTTATAAATTTGTGTACCAAAGCATGGATTTGAATCGTTCAAACTATGTACATTCTCACAGATTTTGTCACTAACGACCCGGGTTTCGCCTTTCGGCATCTTCAGGCGTTCAAGTGCACGGATGAACTTGAACTGACACTTAGTAAAAGAATGTTTCGTGTTTATATAAGAAATAAATGTATCATTGAGTTTAAAGCCATTGCTGACGAAAAGGATATTAAGCCACAAATTTTGACTAACAACACGAAATTTTAACACTAATTTACTATAGAGTTCAGCCAATCTTGCTGTACTAGCAATATTGATATAATTTAAGATTTAGACTGAAGGTGCTTGGTGGAATTTCAATATTAAATTTGAATCGTTCAAACTATGTACATTCTCACAGATTTTGCTGAAGATGCCGAAAGGCGAAACCCGGGTCGTTAGTGACAAAATCTGTGAGAATGTACATAGTTTGAACGATTCAAATTTAATATTGAAATTCCACCAAGCACTTTCAGTCGAAATCTTAAATTATATCAAGGCATGGATATTTGTGATGTCTTAAATTCACTTCCACTCTTCACATAAAAAAGTGTGTTATGAAAATATTCCTCCCATCCTTCTGATCCTTTAATATAATACTTGTGTGTAGCAATAACGATTAGTTAACTAGAGATCTACCAAATTAACTTGACTGCCCGCGAGGGCGCAACCATCGCATCAGTAATGTTGCCATACTCAACCAAAATTGTTTATTTATTTATAAACTTTCATATATAAAATATAAATAAAAACAAATGTTCATTTCAACATATTTTAATTGAAACATTGCTACGGATATAATTTAAGATTTCGACTGAAGGTGCTTGGTGGAATTTCAATATTAAATTTGAATCGTTCAAACTATGTACATTCTCACAAATTTTGTCACTAACGACCCGGGTTTCGCCTTTCGGCATCTTCAGGCATTCAAGTTCATCCGTGCACTTGAATGCCTGAAGATTCCGAAAGGCGAAACCCGGGTCGTTAGTGACAAAATTTGTGAGAATGTACATAGTTTGAACGATTCAAATTTAATTGCTACGGATAGTTAAAAAGAAATAAAATGTCGTTTAATAATCTTATCTATTCTATAATAAAGTAAAATATAATCTAATATAAATTTATTCAATATGTAGTAAATTTAATATATTTAATATTTTTTTTTGACTTATTTTCCTTTTTTTTCCTGGCGTAGAAAGTTTAACAATCGGCGTAAGACTAGTCGCATTTGCCTCACATTTGATTCTTCATATGGTACTGCATGATACGCCTGCATTAAAAGTATACGATTGAATTAGTATTCACTTGGTAGAAATCCATTATAATAAGGTTAAAAAAATCAAGTAATAGTTGATATTAATAGTTGATAGCTATTTCTGATTCACACCATTATTATAACTATCGTTTCTTTCAAATCTATAAATAGTTATGAAAAGGGCAAAAAGGCGAAATAGCTAGATGTCAACTAAATTAAGAAATAAAATGTAGAACTAAAATACATGGCTATTTTTGATCTAATTAAAAAATATTTGTTTTATGAGAAACTTTATAATTTATTCATATTAAAAATGAACACTTATAATAGTTTAAAGGACTGCTCAAAATTTATTTTTTTACAAAAAAATGATTCTTCCAAATACAATTTTAAATATTTAAATATTAATAATAACCTAACTTGGCAACACTGAAAAAGTGATTTTACCTGTCATGGCTGCCGCTCATTCTACGGGGTTGATGATGGGAATTATTGGTTCTTTTTCGGATTTTTACCGTTAACAGAACTGAGAGACTTTTAGAATAACCTCCCGGGCACTCCCACGGATTGGTTTAGAAGTACTTGACATAGCTGATATCTCTTTATTTCACTCTATTTTAAATAATAAAATCACGACTTCACAATGTTGTCAAACGACTTGCTCCGTTTGACAGTTGCTAGGGAATGTGTTAGTCTAGGATAAAACTGTTCTAGATGCATGTCACCAACTTAACGACAGGGCGCTTTTCAAAATTCTTCGAATGATATTTTTTTTATAATTTTACGAAAGTTCATTTTAAATATTCTTATTTTTTATATTACAAAATGACATAAACTCTTATTATAACAAATAACGCAACATTGTCCAAATCGTCAATATTATATTTTTGAGATTTTCTTTCATTACAAAAAAAATATATCAATTTTTGTTTAGTGTTCTACACATACAAATAATTATATATAGGGATCAACAATAAAATATTGATTTGATAGTTTTATATAACATAATAATATACATGAAATTAATCCTCCTTTTTTTTACATATTTTCTGATTTTATGTACTTTCATTCGTCTTTTCACATTTCAGTATAAATTCTAGCGACGGTGTAGAGATGAGACATAAATTCCTAAAAGTTTTTTTTTATTTAATGGATATTGAAGATTTCAAACCTAGGGCGACGATTTTAGTTCAGAATTCTGCCATAGTCAAGTTAACTTGGGACATCTATAGTAATTCTGTTCAAGCCTAATCCTTCATTTCCTACTGCTCATTTCGAAAAAAAGTGAGGTTGAGCGACTGAGTAACAAACAGTTCTCGTAGAAAAACTTCTGTTGAGATACCTCCATTAGGAGGCCATATGCTCTATATTGGGAGCGGACATGGATTTTTAAAAAATGGAAATATTAGGTAACTGCAAGTCCTGCCCTAGTCCTATTCTTACATATAAATTATTTTCCAAATATCGATAGGTTGAGCCAGTGGCGGCCGGTCAATGTGGCATATGTATATGCAGGGGCGGTATATTTTATAAAATAATTTTCAAAAATAACATTTATACCGTTCACTCATTTTCAAATTCTTCTTGTATTTATTGTATAAAATAAAATAAAATGTTTCAAAATATTTATTATAAAAAATAAAAACATGAAGAATTTAAAATGAGTGAATGGTATGGTTGTTGAGTATCCCACCACCACCCGTTAGGTGTATGCAGCCGCATTTTCACGGCCGCCTTCCATAACGAAAAGCGATCAAGAAATGAAAAGAATTTATTCCTCATATTTTTGGCCCGATACAGAGCTGCACGGGACATGTCTTTTAACCATGCACTGTTTTGCTTAAAAAATAAATATAGAAAGAAAAAAAAGAATGTGACTTGGTCAGTCATTAAATCAAGTGATAGTCGGTATTCGTATATCCGTATACACACTGAGAATCCGCCGTGGCGAAAGAGTTGAATCTTCTCCGCGTTGAATTTAAAGAGGAATCAAGAATATCCCGTTCCCCATATGATGTTGCAAATTTATCGAAATGTTATGTTTGAATATTATTTCATTAAATAAGACCGCCCCTCCATATACAAGGGGTGCATTGATCCAATGCCACAGTGACCTGCCGCGACTGGGTTGAGCAAATAAACAATCAGCATCTCTAGTAGAAATGTTCAGTTGATATAAGCGCTATTCATAACGCATATGCTTAACATTGGAAGCGGACATGATTGAAAAGATATAAGTACATTTTTTTTTTATATAAAATTGTTTTTGTACGATTTCACAGGTTTTTATAACTATCAAGACCGGTTTCACTCGATACGATCGCGTTTCTAGCTAATTTTTTTTACATCAATCGAAAACTTTAACAATGAGCAAAACCGTTCTTTGGCATTATATCAAATTGATGTATTAGTACAAAAAGTGTTGTATTTGTGTAATATATATTTACATTAAAAATGTCAGATAGTTAATGGTTGAAATGTGATTATTTAATTACACAGATTTTACAATATTATGTTTAATCATAATTTTGCTTCGGTTATATAAAAGTTATTAGCAAAAAAGCATAAGGCGACATACTTCCGGATCTTAAGGAATCACAGAATCAGATTATTTCTTCACGCGATTGTGAGTCGATAAAAACATTTTGTAAAAAAAAACTTGTTACTGCTACTGCTTCCTTTTTGATTTATGTACACTGTACAGCAACTTCTTCTTCAGCTCTTGGCCTTCCACCACTGGCATTGTTGACTCTCAATTTATTGGTTCATTACAACAACAACAAAAAATCATCATAAGGGGGCCATGGCCTCCAAGTCCCACCTGAATCCACCAATGATAATTATAATAGGAGTACAATTTATACAAAATAAAAGGGATACCGTTGAGAGTAGTGGCTCTTAATCATTTTAGTGATCCGCACCTCCTTAAATCTAAAAATATGTTTTTGCAACCGCCTGCAAATGTATTCAGATTTTTAAATTTCGGAAATAACATTTATCGCAAGATATTTGTTTAATTGAAAAATACATATTTGCATTTTAAAAACAGAAGAAAAAAATCTCAAAATTGAGTGACTGGGTGTTTTGTAATATATTTAATATACTTTTTTTTAAACAAGTCGAAATAGAAACTGCTCTCACACCCCCGGTAATACTTTCTCGCACCCCAGGATAAGAACCACTGGTCTAGAGCATAAGCTTAAATTATATATAAAAGACAAAGTTAACTTTTAAATACACATTGGTGTAATAAAAATTGAGAATTATTTATATATTAGATGTACTGAAAGCGCAAAATGAATAATGTAAATATATTAAAGTAAGAAATCACAAAATTATCACATCTATGGTTTTAAATTCAGCTGTTATTGTAATATAATCAGCTGTTTAATTATTATTATTGTTATGCAGGAATTATTTTTACACGTCATAGATGACTTTTCTTTAAATGCCAATATTTTATGTTTATATCTTAATCTTGGTTGTGTTACAAAAGAGAGATAAATTTAATTGACAAATTATGCGATAATTTGAAGATCGTCATAAAAATCCGTATGTAAAACAGCGTGGCTATATCTTTAGGCCGATGTGAAAATTAGATGATATATTTTTAACTCTTGACTGATTTATATTTTGGTCAGTATATATACAACACTAAAACAGTTATATTTGCGTGCAAAGGCTAAATCAAATCACACACGTAAAAGAAATTTACAACAGAACCAATCTGGTCATACATTAATATATACTTGGTTCAAATTTTTATTCGGGTAGACTTATTTTACTTGAGTTATTTTTATTTATTTATACTTATTTTACTTGATTTTATTTTACTTCTGAGATATGGATATAATATATATAGATATGGATATAATATATATGACGCCTGTGTGGTCGAATGGTCAACGTCATTGGCTTCGGTTACGGAGGTCCCGGGTTCGAATCCCGGTACGGACAGTTTTTATAAATTGATTTTTCAATCGATTTATGAATTTCTGTTCGAAGGCATGGATGTATGTGATGTCTTGAATACCCCCTTCCCACTCATCCTATCCTATGAACGGGGCGTATCGAGAGCGATTAGCTAACCACTAGTCCTGTCCTAGCCCTATCCTTCTATCCCTACTCTCTTTGGAAAAAGAGAGGTTGAGCAACTAAATAACAAGCAGTTCTCGTAGAAACACATCTGTTGAGATAAACTCCGTTAGGATTCCATATGCTCCACATTGGGAGCGGACATGGTTAAAAAAAAATATTATATACTTATAAAAAAAAATATTAAAATGTATCAGATTTTCTTTCTTAGTCCTTAATCATAAAATTCAGCCGCCAGTGTTGTCAAGTGGTCAACGTCGATGGCTTCGGTCACGGAGGTCACATGTTCAAATCCCAGTACGGATAGTTTTGTAAATTGATTTTTCAATCGATTTATAAATTTCTGTTCGAAGGCATGGATGTATGTGATGTCTTGAATTTCCCCTCCCACCCATCCTATCCTATTAACGGGCTGTAGCGAGAGCGATTAGCTAACCACTAGTCTTGTCCTTATGCTCTTTTAATATAGAAAGGTTGAGCAACTGAGTAACATGAGTTCACGTAGCAACACTTCTGTTGAGATAAATTCCATTAGGAGTCCATATGCTCCATATTGGGAGCAGACATGGTAAAAAAAAAATGTAGCACCATATATGTATTATATTCATTCATAAAAGTTTTCTATTGCCACTTCTTCTTTTCGTCTAACTCTTTTTTACGTTTGTTTTTAACCATTTATTGTTTTAATTTATAAATTCTCCTACCCATCCTACCATAAAAACGAGCGTAGCGAGAGAAATTAGCTAACCACTAGTCCTATTGTAGTCTTCATAAACCTATGCTCTTTGTAAAAGAAAGGTTGACCTTTAAAACTTCTCTTAAGATGATACCATTAAGAAGTAAAAACAATAATCCTTTGTACTTCATTCCACTTTATTTAATATGTCAGGACCGGTTTCGCTCATTGCGAGCATTGTCAACTGAGCTCGCAATGAGCGAAACCGGTCCTGACATATTAAATAAAGTGGAATGAAGTACAAAGGATTATTGTTTTTATTAATATAATGCCTTTCCACCAAGTATTGACAGTGAACACCCTAAAAGTGACCATTAAGAAGTCACAACCTCCACACTGAGAGCAGACATGAATAACAAAATGTAAATTATAAATCAAATTAATTTTTTCACAATTAATTGGTTTGGTTAGTAGTGGTGAAATTGTTTTCTCATTTGTCTCAATCAAATAAATGATGAATTTTAAAAATGAAAAATTGTTTTTTTAAATGAATTGGAGTTTATCACTTTTAAAGTGTTCATTGTCAATACCTGGTGGAAAGACACTTAAGTAAAAACACTCTTTTTTAAGAAGCTTACAATTATTAATTAAAAGTAGGATCGGCTTGTTCGTCACCAATCGAAAATGCTCGAAAATGTGGAATGAGTAAAGAAGAGAAGTTAATTATGTTTGTCAAAGCGATTTTGTTTTATCTTACATAAGTTAATCCTGTCTCGTTGTTTTGGAAATATTAAGCCATTGAATTAACGACAGAAGCTTGTAATTTTGAATTACAAAAAAACATTTTAATTCCACCGAAAGTATTATAGTTCCGTTGATGTATGACAAATAAACCAAAATTCTCTCACGCTTAGATCGAAAAACACACATATCTGGCCAACCTAAATTTAAGATAAATGTATCGTATGTAACCAATATGTATACGATCATTTTATTTTAAATGTGAGAAATGTCTGTCAAATTGAATGATAACACACGAAAACGTTCAAAGTGCGTGTTAGAGCTGTCTGATTTTATAACGATGACAGTTAAAAGTCTACAGAAATAACAGCTACACCAAGCCAAAATATAACAATTTCAATTTCCCAATAGTGTTTTACTTTTATGAGCATGAATTATTTTATTGAAAATTTAACATTCTTGGATCGATATTTTTGATAGATTCAGTCAAGCTGCATATATTAGAGCAAACAGGAAGGAAATTTAATGTTAGAATTAAAAAACACACATTTTTAAGAAATTATTCAAGAGTTTGTGTATCATTTGATGGAAAAAGATCACAATTATATTAAAAATAAAAATGTGGAAATATTGAAGGGTAAGTAATAAATAGTTTAGAGTTTTTGAAAGATTAAAATTTTAATGAAAATCAATAGAAATGCAAATTATTCTTTGATGCGTTTTGTAACTACATTTTAGAGGTATTATCATAGAGCTGCCTTACTAAAACAAATTAGTATTTTTTAAAAAATAAATAATGCTGGAACGTGTAATATTCGAAAGAATTAAAAACATGCGTATAAATAATCGGACGCATAATTAATCTTGAATATCAAACACGGCAGTTATCAAAGGGATTTCACAAAACAATGTAAGTAATAAGTAAAAAGAATATTTAACATTCCTTTTTTCAGACGATATATCTATAAAAGGAAAAAAAACGTTTTAATTGATTTACTAACATTTTGGCATGTGAAAACTGCTGCTTTTGTTTCACGAGCCCTCATATTGGCACATAAAGCATCGCTCTTTGTGGTCTACTTTATAAGAGCTTTGCATTAGCTATTCTAAATTCAAATCCAAGCGACGTCAATGTCAAACTTATGTAGCTGTTTCAGTTTAAATTTGTGATATTCAGCATAGTTGTTTGTAATGTTTCTTCTCCTCGAGTTGATATGAAGTAAGTCATGAAAATTTTCACCGAGCTTATTTCGTATGATTTTCCAATTTCAAATTATTTGGTGTTCTTTTTTTTTTAATAAATCGTATCGTCAAATAAAAATGTATTAATTGAATCTTTTTTATCCTGACTTTGTTTCATACGTAAGGCAGTTCTTAAGCTGCCACGTAAGTATACCATATAGTAAGTATGTAGTGATGTAACAATGATTGAACCCCGGAAATTAATTGTGATGAGATATAGATATGAATCGACTTCTCTAAGAAATACAGCATCGGAAACGTTATATATTATATTGCCACATGCAATAGATAAACTATATTATGTGTTTTTTTTTTATTGAATATTATTGCGTATTGCCCAGTATACGATTTCATTTGTATTCTTGAGATGCTGCTAGTTCAAAGATTATGATGGTATCACTATGAGAATATATAATAAAACATAACAATACGTCCGGGACGATTCACCAAAGGAGATTCCTGAATTATTTTTTTAATTGAAAATATAGGTACAAGCTTAAATATACGGTTTCACAAGTTGATTTTAACTTATTTATTATTCTTTAGGAGTTCTTACTACGCTCACCTTTTAAAAAACCTGAAACGCTTAACTTCTTACTGAAATAAAGCAGCTTATTAAAATCGTTGTTATAGATAGAATATCAATTTGGACTGTCCAGTTTCGCCTTAGTTGTATTAAAAATTCTACCATAGACCTAGAAACACTTTTTTTTTGTCTGCGTTATTATGGCGCCTTTTTTTTTCTAGTTGAAATTTGGATGATTTAAATCCTACAAACGATTAAGAAAGGGCAAATGTGCAAATGTCACATTGATACTGTTCACCGTTTAGGATGAATTCTTGTTAAGCAGACAGACGGACACATTCTCGTTCTGTTTTATAGAATAGAAGATATCACCAGTCTTGAGACAAAGGCTATAAATTCAATTTTAAAAAAGTGGTTTATTTTGTAACACATTTTTTTATTCAATAAAAAACACAGTAATAAAACTACAATATACATGAATTCTGTAATACATGATAATTTAATGAAGCGAGAGCAGTTGGCTTACCAACAAAATATTTATAGAGATATTTTACAATCTGTATCTTGTCAAAGCAAGCGATTTTGAGTGACGTCATTATAAAGAGATATACAAAATTGACCATAATTCAAGTCTTTAAAATTCTTAAACATAATTGACAGTGAAAACCTGAGTGAGTGAAAAACATACTTATAGAATACACGTAAACGAATTATAAAGCTATTCTCGCTTTGTTTTTAGTAAACAACGGACATGTCTCGTGAATCTATCTGTAAAAGAAAACCATAACAACATTATGTGCCTACCCAGATAAAGTAGGAAATGTACAAGTGCTGCTTCCGCGATATACCTAAGCGCACCAATGTTGCGATCTTATCAGCTAAGTAATGGACTGAAATCAATTGTGTATATTGTATG
Organism: Himalopsyche tibetana; assembly: GCA_030503985.1. Lineage (NCBI taxonomy): Eukaryota > Metazoa > Arthropoda > Insecta > Trichoptera > Rhyacophilidae > Himalopsyche > Himalopsyche tibetana. The sequence continues at coordinate 5,373,716 of JAPJYX010000014.1, forward strand.
ATTGGACAGTTTACTCCATTATGTACAAGTTGTTATTTATATGTTTATTATGTTGCTTATCAGGTGAAATATTTTTATCAATTCGTTTAATATAATATATCAAACAATGTACAAAAAACTAAGTAAAAGCAGTGAAGCGCAACGTGAAAACTTCTCACCTTGATTCGTCAAAAATGGAAATGAGATCAAACGACGAGTGACAGATTAAGTGAGACAAGAAATTTAAATGGCGATAGTCATCGATTGAAAAATTCAGTTTTTGATTTTTTTAGACCAACATAATATGACTCGCTAGATCGACAAAATAACTAGAATTAAAAAAAAACCTAACAGTTAAATTTCAGTAAAAAAATAAAATATACATTTTTACTAATTTCACCATTATTAAATCAGAACCGATTTCGCTAATGACGAGCGTCATAAACTCGTCATGAGAAAAACTGAAAAAGTATTGACAGTGAACACCCTAAAAGTGAGCTAAATTTCACATTCAAAGTAATTAGGTACAATTATAAAATTTTGCTGATTCAAAAGTGATTATGAAAGTAAAGGCATGAGTGTTTGTGATGTGTAAGCTCCCCTATAGTGATAGTAATTATTTGACCAATAGTTCTGTCCGAGCCCAATCCTTTATCCAAAAATCTTTTCAAAACAATAGAAGTTGAGCAATTGAGTAACAAACAGTTCTCGTAGAAAACAACTTTATAAGATATTTCCATTAGAAGAGAATATGGCTCCACATTGGGAGCGCACGTGGATTAAAAAAAACTATAATAGTCATTTGCGTACTACGATTTTTTTCAAAATTTTTCTAACATTCATCATTTTTTTAAAGAGATAAATGGAATTTTAAAGGCGAGCATTATGATGTCATCAGCGAGTCAACAACGATCGATGTTAGCATATCTGTTTTTTTTTTGTATGCTGTACATCTTTGTTCAGCATTTAAAGGGTTAAGTGGAAGTTAAGATTTACTGTCGGGTTAAGTAGAATATTATTTGTTATAAAGTGTCTAAGGGTATGAGAAGATTATAAAATACGTTTACGGTTTTGATTACAAACAGTTATTATAAAATAAACGGGACATATACTGGTAAAAATTTTGTCAATAAAGTCAAAGTGCAATTTAATTTGCATGGTCAACTGATTCGAGCAACGATCAAACTGACTTGAGTAACTCTTTTGATTTCTTATTTTCATCAAACTTCACCTGTAGTTTACTACCACACTTACAGTTTGCCTTATAACAGTATATCGTATATATTCAATTAGGCTCAGCAATTTGCTTCATTCGACTTACAGCCTTAATCCCCATCATATTAAGTAGTATAAACCTATACATTTTTTTTTGTAAATATTCTTCTTTATTAGCCAGTGGTGAGCACGTTGGTACTGTGTCGTTATTTGTCACGCTATATATAGAAGAATATTTTCCGGGCCGCCATAACTGTCTTTAAAAGTTTCTAATCACCGATGGATGTATGTGTTAAACTATAAATGCCCTGGGGGTTTGAATATATTTAAATATATACATTTATTTACCAATACACTTGCCGTGTACGCACCGTCCAATACCTACTTACCAAGATAAATATATTGATAGCTTATGTGTAAATGTACACATATGTGGGTACGTGAGAGTTGGTGAGCGTTTTTATACTTACATTGTATAAAGGTATTACTTGTCAATAAGTATAAGGTTACCAGTAAAAATGATTCGACCACAATGACAGTAATACATTTTGATTTTTTTTTGGTGGTAAAATTTCAATGATAAATTTATTTTTGAGAATTATTGCTGATTTTGAAAGATGGTCATTCTACAAAGATTGCAGATTTATTTAAATTTATTCGGTATGAAACCTAGTTTATTTTTTTCATCGTAACTGAATTTAAAGATAAATTTGCTCAATTTGAAATCCCTAGTAATCTACATATTAGTTGTTCTTTAGCCGTATGACGATCTAGCATTAACATCAATAGTACCTCTCTTCAAGTTAACGCCAACATATAAAGAAATTCATGATAAGAATTAAACTTTTTTAATAATTCCATGGCAATCATTCTCGTAAAAGGTTTTTCTGTGTTGTCCCTGTTCAAGGCTTTCATTTAAGTTGACATAATATTTTCGATATTCATTACTAGATACCATATTTTTATCAAATCAATCATTTTTATTTTCAAATTAATTGTTTTACAGCATTAAAAAAATACTTTATTTTAGCATAATATGTACACTTAAAATCTGTGATTTTTTTATTACACAATTATCTGGTTTTATACATTTTAAATCATGTTATTGTAATTAAATTTATACTTTAACATATTTATTGATGTGGCATTTACTTGGTAGAACTCCATTATTATAGGGTAAAAATATCAACGTATTTGTAACGTAAACGTAAAAACTGTAGAACTAAAATACGTTGATATTTTTACCCTATTATATTACATGAGAAAATAACTTGAATATACATTTTATACAATGTTTTAAAGAATATATTAATACTAAGCATAGAATATGTTTCTACAGATGATAATTTAAATTAAGTGCAACGATGTGTTTCAATTTAAGTATATTTAATCATACTTGAGTTTTTTTTTGTCCTGAATACTATATCCTAATATCGATAAATTCTTTAAAATTGATATATATCACAATAAAAACATTAATCAGTTGAAAAAAAATCAGAAAATAATGCATCAAATTCTAAAAATGTGATCTAATAACTCTAAAGATATATGAAATGTCAATATTTAAACCCTTACAAGATCTTGAAACATGGGTTGAATGACATAACTACATGTAATTATTGTATAAAAATCTGGTGAAGTACCCAGCGGTGGACTTATAATACGTGACTCAACAATGGGCTCGCTTAATCTAAAAGCGTTTCGGTGTTCTGGGGAAGAAGTGGATTTGTTTTATCACTCTTAAGTAATAATATGCAATATTTAAACAAGCATCGATTGTTACTTAAAACACTTATAATATATAACAATACATAATTTACCGTAAATTTATCAATGTAAATGGCTAAAAATTTACTACTGTGTATACTCAAACTGTCGTAGATAATATGTAAGTCAGAAAGTGCAGTTATTTACTAATTTGATCTGAGAATATTGCTTTCGCTTAAGCTAACGAAGGGCTCACCATCGTTAGTTAGAATTTACAAAGGACTCGCGCGAGCTCCTCCGAGCTCCCTCCGGCCGACCTCTCGAAGTACTTCTTTCTTAGTTCACGTGAAGTAAGCATACTTTTGAAGAAAACACGTTAGTTTATTTTTTAAATTTATAACCACGATTGATGGTTCGGTATAAAAATGAATTTATGGCCCTTATCTTAAAACGACACCGTGTTTTGGTTCACAGTTATCACCCTTAATTTAAAAACCGATACCGACTACATTTTCTTGGGTCCGAAGCATGCAATTTATAAAAACAGCGAATACGTAATAACATTTAATATTAATTTTGTAAATATAGTAAATAAATTTTAAATATAATACATTAAATAAAAATCCACTTATGAACACCTTGTATATCTGTAGGTATGTATAAGGAGTGTGTGTACACTTTACACAGCGATGGTCGAAGAGCACGTGAGAGAGCCTCAATGGCGCACATTTATTAATCGAATTAATATCAAAGTCATTTATTTAATCGATTTTTCATGAATAATTCTGAAATAATCAATTTCAGCAGTGCTCAATATCTAAACCAAATGTGTTTTATTTTTCATAAATTTGCGGTAGTTTTTAACCTTCAGCTTATTAAATCACTGTCTAAGTTCCAAAATATTAACATTACCATTTAGCTCTTTTTAAGTAAAACAGTGGTTTGCCGCCTGTGTGTTCGAGTGGTCAACGTTGTCGGCTTTGGCTACGGAGGGCCCGGGTTCAAATCTCGGTACGGACAGTTTTATAAACTGATTTTTCAATCGATTTATGAATTTCTGTTCGAAGGCATGGATGTATGTGATGTCATGAATTCCCCCTTTTCACCCATCCTATCCTATGAACGGGGCGTATTGAGAGCGATTAGCTTATCACTAATCCTGTCTTAGCCCTATCCTTCTATCCTCACTCTCTTTGGAAAAAGAGAGGTTGAGCAACTGAGTAACAAACAGTTATCGTAGAAACACTTCTGTTGAGATAAACTCCATTAGGAGTCCATATGCTCCACATTGGGAGCGGAGATGGTTTAAAAAGTTTTTTTTTTTCTAAAATGTATTATATTATTATATATCTACATTTTCATAACTGCTGTTTTTTTAACAGATATTATTATAATAGTTTAATGTTTCATATTTTTATTAATATATAAATTCAGTCATATTTGACGATTAACCACCAATAACATCAGCTATTTAAATTTATCAGATAAAAATGAATCGCTTATTCCACAAAAAAATATTGAAATTTTCACTTTAAATTCTTGTTATTAGATAATTTTATTTGAGTAACTACATTAAAATTAAATAATTATTTTGTTCTCATTTATTACGAGCCACCACTCAAAAAAGGTTTTATAAGAAGTCGGCTCTGTAATCTATTCTGGCACAGAATGCAGGTCCCCGGTCGCTGGGTTTTCTCCTTCGAATCTCCAACTCAGCAATACTGTTTGCGAGAAGCTGCAATCAGAAGACTGACAACGAATTATTTACAACAACAACAATATACATATACTATAAAGTGAATAAGAATATATTTTTTTAAATACTTTGAACAACCAATTGCTTCTTTTAAACTAATAAAACGATTGTTCTCCAAGATTCAACAAGAGCCTAAAACCATACCAGTAATAATTATTTACTAGCTGTAAGGCCGTTGCCCAGCAACGTGAGATTTTTGTTGCATTGTGTTTAATTTTATTTAGTTTAATTTAATTTAATTTTATTTTATTTCATTAACTATTAATTTTCCAGTACGCAAACAAATAAATACATTTCGTAGAAGAAGAAAAAGACTCGAGGACATCAGTACGCACACATTTGTGAAAAGTGAAAAGCGAGTGATTATTTTATCGACTATTAATATATAGAATTTAGTATGAATAAAAAAGTGGAGACTGGAAGGTGTGAAATCGGGGACACCAGACGGACGGACCTTATCGACTATTAATATATAGATATTTTGTGTTAAGATAAATATTCAAGCTTAAGTTGTTTCAAACTGAAACGCTTCATAAACCTTTTTTTTTATAAATCGGATTGTAAAATGTCCACATAATGTGTAAATAAATATTCCAGGTCATATTTTCGTAAATAAATTGAATAAGTCAATGCAATTTTTAGTTATTTTGATCAAATATGTGTGTAAATTAATTAATCTTAGATCAATCTTTATGGATCGTATTTTAATTGAAATATCAGTAGGGAGTATGGAACTAAGTATAAAAATCATTTGTTTATTTTAATTAAAAATAAGCATTTTTCGCAATTCATAATATTAACCGTGAATCGAAGAGTAGATGATAATATCATATTTCGCAAGACATGCAGTAAAATAGACAATATTTCAACAACTGAGTTAGACTTCAATTATATTTTTTTTAAATGTCAGATAAACTATCTTAAACATAATGACGGGATAGTCAATCGATTATGAAATCGACATCACAGTGAGCAATATTTAGTAATAAATAAAATAAGAAACAACATTTATAAATTACCACCAAATCAACCGAAAACACCCAACTAAAATCAATACAATTCACATTTGAAAACAATACATTTATTTATTTACAAATGGCGATAACGATTTTCAATTATGAAAGAAATAATGTTTGTAGCAAATTGAAAGTTCATTACTCAATATGATTTGTATGAAAACAAATTTTCGTAGCTTCTGTTAAGTATTATACTATAGTGGCTCAGTGATTGCGGCCTTCTTAGGCTAGCTTATTACTGCAGCGTTGCATCCTTTACATTTTACAGTAAATGAACCGCCAACTCTCGCTTTTCAAAAAAACACAATAACCCTACAGTTTATTTTTTATTTTTGATCAATTAACACATAGTCGATATTATTCGTGACTGAATTGCCACGGTTTTACCTTTATATTGATATACAAACAAATAGCATTTTAATAAACCAAACATTGGAATATTTTCGTTAAGAGAAAAAACAATTGGAAAACGACTATTTTATGATATAACGTTTTTTTAAATATAACCAGCCGGTAATGACGTTGATCAATTCAAACCATCCAATGAAATTAAACCATTTTGGATCAAATTCAAATAGTTTTAAATTCCTGAATATTTTGTCTTGCAGATTCTTGAAGGTGAAACCATCAAGTCATCAAAAACATCTGGTCTATCACGTGACACATGGAAACAATTTATGTTATATTTTTATTTCAGTAATTTTTGGTTTATTTATAATCGTACACAAATATGTTTTGGACATTGATTACTCGTTTTCGATTTATAAATAATCCAAAACTTTCATCATTGCACAAATAATAAACACTAAATGAGTGTTCAAATGAATTGTTTATTTTTATTTCAAATATATTACAAACAATTTTTAAATGGCTATGCGATACGATACAAGTGACTTCTTTTTTAACTGGATGACAGCCACAGACAAGATATCTTGTCAAATTTGTCGTGCTCAACACGCCAGAGACGAGTTACCTCGTCAATAACTAATAAATAAATAATTGCAAATTATAGCCGACGTGCTACGTGCAGCCGAAATGCTAAAAGTTTTGTATGATTGAATGAATATTTAAATTTTTATTTTTTGAAATAGCAACGTCAGGTAAATCTTATTTTACATGAATGTTTTGATATAACGTCGAAATATACAGATAAATGTGAAATTGCTAAACAAAAATTTTACCAAACAATCAAATATTTGAATACTAATTTCGGTTTCAACATTGAATTTTTATCGACATGTAAAAATCCTATAAAATTTATTCTATGCATAATAATCTATTATACAATTATAATTATATTATTTGAGAGAAAAATAATGCTGTGCCTCTGAAATTTGTTGCGTCAGTATAACTGGTTTTGAGACTAATTTGAATAATGCTTTAATAAAAAATAAACACATGCGATATAAGCATGGACGTTTTTCAATAATTACAAATCGTCAAATTTTTAATCTATTCATCTGTTACGACCCGCCGGTCGATCGGCTTGTCCAGTTGACGTCACCCAATGAAACGCACTCTCCATCGAGAATCTTCGATCGGGTGCTATTAGTTTGTCTATAAAAGCGATTTTGTAATCGATCGATTAATGACGGAAATATTTACCAATGTACATCAATTAGAAAATACAATTAATTTTATTAATGTGTAAAGCAAATTGAAATTCATTATCGATGGCCTAACATTGAAAACTCGTATCGTCATTTGTATATATAATCTAATATTTTTCAAGTACATGGCGAATTGGCGTCAGCTGTTATGTCATGTACTGTAATTTTAATTTTTAACAATAAATAAATATAACTTTATTCTCCAAAGATTTTACAAGATCATAACAACTTCTCTACTTAAAAATACTTCTTTTTGTTGACTGTCTTAGTTATTTTGATTTTTTACGAACCGACGTAAAAGATGTTTTATATCTGTCAGTTACGAGGTGTCAATGCAAGATCGTCGTTATGTAATATTAAGGGTTTCGTTGTTGGCCGTGCGTTGAGTATATTTATGAAACGCGCGTATGTTTCAAAATCTGAATGCAGAAATGAAGTATTTGTGCTCTCGCACAGCAGTCAGGACTGGTTTTTGTATGCAATTATAATTGCGCGTAAGTATATTAATTAAAATTTCAAACGAAACTGACGGCCGCGAGATTGATGCGTACGTTAATATTGGAGGGACTTTTCTGTCGGAGGACGCGCGGGGTATCGGGTGAGGCCGCGGGCGCAGTCTGGACCCTCCGCTCCTCCTTTTGGTCTGTGGCTGTTTTTATTTCGCGTCGCTTTTTTTTCCACCCGGCGACTCCTTCCCGCCACAGCCTCCGACTGCGCGCGCAACGACTCTCGGTCGCGCCGCCGAGCGGCAAAGATCCGAACTCAGTCCGGCCTCCAGACTCTGGTAAAAGGTTCGCTATCGATGACAAACCGCGCCCGCGCGGCGGTTTATCGCATTTTCTATCCGACGGCTGTGATAAAATACAATTTTGAAACTTCACAAACGAGCGGGAGCCCCGCGAACTAACAGCTTTCGGTCCCGTCCAGACTCTGGCGTCTCCGGCAGACGAGACAGAGTTTCGTCCGCGACATACGTCCGCCGGGAGGATCGCCTTACTCGAGTTCGCGCGAGAGAAAGAAGGCCGATTGCGGGCGGAGGGTCAGAGCCGCTACGACGTACGTGCATAAAGTTGTCTCCGAGTGCGTTGGTGCGACAGAAGGAGACGAAGATATCGCGGAGTGTTTCAAGTGACGGGCAAGTCGTGCAGTTCGCGCGCGCGCGGCAGATAGCGCCAGCCGCGCACAGAGCGCGCAGTGAACCGTCTGACAGGCGTCTGGGGGCGCGACGCCGCCGTCGCCATAGCAACCGTGTCCCGGCGGGGAAAGTGTACGATAAGCATTTAATATTTAATAGTGCAAAGCTCAAACCCAAATCGGGAAATAAGTGATACTCTTTACAGAGAGACCGGTCGACCGCAGCCGAAAGAAATCCCGCGACTCTGTCGCGTCTGTTCACATTTTGACAGGTAAATCGATGCAATCATCCTACACCTGTATGGTATTTTGTTTAAAAGAAGGAACAAAGGCCAAATTTTTGCATTAGTTCACTTAATATATATTTCAAAAAGCCGTTGGTTAACTTTTCAGTGAAAACAATAAAAATACAAAAATTATTGTTTACTTTCACTTAAATCATAAAAAATTTGCCTTCCTAATTTGGCAGTTCTTTTTCATTTCAATTTGTTTATTTGTTTAATTGCATATATATTTTTCTTCGAATCACTTTTCTTTGTAGCAGTCACTGAATTATTTATATAACTTCATTGTGTTAAATCACCTGATAACTAATTAATCATGACGCATACGCGGTTGACAGTTGTGCTTTTCGACAAAGTCATCAATATCATTATAGATCACCAAGTGGATAACAAACAAATGATAAATTGGTATACTGTTGCGATGCTGTTTCACGAATTGTGCACAGCTTGGATTCTTATTTGAATCTAGCTTGTCGGATTTGTGTTTTATTATTCGGTGTTATTTTCAGCAGATTTTTACAGTTTACGGCGTATCGAATGTTTCTCACACGGTTTCACAAAAACAAAACACATTCCGGACCGCGTTGACTTTGTCCGAAGGCCACCGCGGCGCGAGCGCTCTTCGTCGTCGCGCGCCGATCCGGCGAGGCGCGAAATTTTTCCGCTTCTGAGAAAAGAACCGATGCGATTTGACAGACGCACTACATAACTCATAAAACATAACCGACTAAACAGGATTTGAAAACAGCATCATCGGTGAACCCGCTCGCTGTACTCACAAAACCGCTTCGTCGAGGTGCGCTGTGATGCGACAGCGTCCACGCAGGTGGGTCCCATCGCGGTAGATAAAAGTGGGGTAAACTTGATTCGCAAATTCAACATAGCGTAATTACTCTCAACTGCATAGATTTTCGTAGACCTGCTTTGAGCTGAGACAGGTTCTTTTTTTACCTGTCGTCTGCGTTCTGTTGTTGTGTCTGGTGCTCACAGACCAGCTTTTGTTAAACGGCGCACTTCCTTCCTATTCCAACGAACCGGAATTCTCATACTCACCAAGCAATGACGCAACACGTTTGGGCTATAATACACCTGACTTTACTCCAATACAATAAAAAACTGAATACTCAAACAGTATTGTTAACTTTTCTGAATTCTGTTTTCAAGTTATACAGTTAATGAATACATTAAATATTATTAATAAAGTGTGAAATATAGAGTAAGATTTAATAAAAAAAAATCCTGTTGTTTTGCGCGTTGAGGAAAAATATTTTGTAAAAAAACACTTCCAAGTCGTGCATCGCGTTATTCTGAAATCGCCATTGAAATCGCTTGTAATTTACGATTATTGCCGAATGGGAAACGCTGCAGAAGGTTAATTGACGACTTGCTGCTTATTTGACATTCAAAAAGCCGTTGGAAGAATAATTCACCATCAGAATCACTTTGTGTTTTTATCACAAAAAACATATTAAAAAAAAAAACATTGTGTAATAGTTATAATCGACACTCTCAACAGCTCGCACAATTTTGGCGGTTTTTTTTGAATTGCGGCCGTAGTCAACAAACGATATGTTTTGGAATTTATTTTTTTTGGATATGAGCCAGATAATTATTCCTACTGTCGTTTTGGATACACCATTTAAATGAAAATATTAAAAACTGAGCGTAGGGCTATTAATGTTAAATTTTTTGAGGAGATTCACCGATAAATATGTAGATTTTTTATATTGCCTTTTCCACTAGATATATATTAATTACTAGAAGTATAACATAATAATTTTGGATAGGATCTTTATGCTAATTTCATCTAGCCAAAGAAATGAAACACGTGTAAAACCTATCTACAGAACCGGAGGAATAACAAAATTATCATTTTTTATTAACAACGTAGTTTATTTTTATTCAATAAATGTCTCAAATGATAAATTTGTTTTTCTTATTTCTTAAGTTTCATAAAATAAACACTGTTGATTATATAATATAATTAATCACTTAAAAAGATTCATAATTAAAAACAATGAATAAACTATCAAGCATTTTGGAATGCTCCCTTAATTAAAAGTACTAGAATTTTCTATATGTTTTTACTTTGTACGTATTGCAAAAACAGTCAAGTGCTTATCAAAGCTGATTTTACTATAGTAGAAACAGGACTAACTTTTGTTGGTTCCTTTTCTATGGAGACTTAGCTCATGAATGTATTTGACCTCCTCCAACCATCTCGGTCTCATTCATAAAACATTGTATATCTCATTGTTTTTATTTTACTTTTAACTGCACGCACGTCTGTATTAATTGTCTTTAAATGAGAAGTCGCGTATTATTTGCTATTCAACTATTATTTAAATTATTTTTTTTACTCAAGAAGTACGCTGCCAAGTCTTTATCACTTGACGATCAAAACCACATCAATTAATTAACAGCTTCATTCAAATACATAAGTTAAAAAAATAAGCGAAAAAATAAAGAAGTCATAATCGCTAATAAATTCTTTGAACAGAGTTAATTCCAGATTACAACGACTCATAAAATTTATTGAATTAATTTTCAATTAAAGTAATTATTTTATAACTTGAAAAAAACTTTCATTTTCAAGTCATATACCAAACCTGTTGAAACAGGTTTATGGATATGTATATTATTTATAAAAAGTAATGTTGAAAAAGTTAAAAACGTACGCACCTAGGGTTCATCATCAAATTTATTTAACAGAATGCACACAAAATTTATAAAATATAATATACTAAAAGTATGAACAGAAAATTACTACTCGTTATTTTCTGTATGTAATGTACACTTTTATGAATATTTTTTATCATAAAAACATAGTACAGAAATAAATATGTATGTATTTTAAATTATAATAATATTGATTAAGCTTTTGACCAATAAAAAAATATGAAATCTCCTTACATTATAGACAAAAAATGAACCTCATATTAATTTTTAAAACCAGTATTGGTTAACAAGCACATATTGTTAAATGAGTAAATCAAAATATGTATTTCAAAGTGAAGCTTTTAGCACGATGAATAATTGGTGAATGAATTCTTTACTAGGACTTTCGTTGACATTCAGTTTTATTAAAATTGTTTTTTTTTTTAGTATATTTCATATTTTAAATTGTTAAGTTTAAATAGTATTTTTTTACACTCGTTATTAATCTAGCATAGTATTTTAAAGGCATATTTTTCGTGAAAATGATCATATTATAATTAATACAACTTAAATGACAGAGGTTACTTACCAATGATAAAAAATTCGGCTTTTAAGAATTCTTTTCATAAAATATTTTTCCTCTGAAGAGAGAGAGAGGTATTGTGTTTCAAGTTGCTATCACTCTTTGTTTCGAGCATATTGTGGGATTATAATAAAAAACTAATTTTTGTTTAATTATGTACATATTATATGTAGATGATATCCGAATACACGAAAACGGGGTTTTCTCAAAATAATTATGCTAAAAATGTTAGTATTAATAGAATTAGAAATAAGATAACTTTCTGTTGACACAAAATAATTTTAAATAAATTTAATTAGATGAAGTTTGTGTCATATTATTTGGTATACATAAGATAAATGACTCAATCAAAATCTTTACATTTAATAAGATCAAATTCAACATTTTACTTGCGTGGGCAAAAAAAAAATGAGAAATGCTAAAACACGATGTATATATATCCCTGTGTTAAAAAACATATTACATCACAAATGTGTACCATGGAGGAGTAGTGACGTACTTAAGTACATTTTCACGAGCAACATCGAAGGTCATGGGCACCATCATCGACATACGAATACCGAATAAAAAATATGATTTGTAATGTATTGTATTATTAAAAAATGGTGAGTCACGTCATTCAAATACATCGATATAATTATAATTGTTTGATCGTATAATATTATTTTTTTAATTTATCAATCAAAGTGCTCGAATGTTCTAACAATGCCCTTTTAGCCAAGACTTATGTAATCGAAAAAAGTCGTGGCCTTACAAACTCTAGCACTCTAAAGCTTCACAAACAGCCTTTGCACACTATTGAAAACTAATCCAACGTCAACATTTTTGTGTACATATTTTTTTTTACTTAAAAAAAATGACACGTTTCATCTCAACTAAAGATTGTCATAATAAATTTATTCAATTATAAAAAAAATGTCTATCCTCCAATGTAAATTTGTTTGATAATTAAACTTTATAGAGAATACGACACAGGTAGAATGACAATGTGCTTGAAATTGTCATCTTTAGATATCATTTGAATTATTTTTATATAAGTATGTGAAAATAGAATGGTTGATAGAGCAAACTGTAAATTTCAGATAGAAAGACATTATTACATCAGCTATAAATGTCCACTAACTGAGTAAAATCGAACATGATCATTTGTTGAATTTTTGAATAGATACATACTTTATTTTTTTGTTGTAGAAAGAAATAAAAATATAAAGTCGGAATTTTAGCAAATTCGTTAAAGTAAATATTTTTTTTAAACTGATATCCATTTTTGATCACTATTTGATTGTTAATTATTAAAACCATTCGAAATTTTTAAAAAAGTCATAGCTCATCTCTCATAAGTACCGCAATATAACTCGCCGGGTTTTTTAGAATAGCTCATTTCGCAATGGTCGCTTTTTGTTAATAATATTATTGTTGTTATTTTGATCGAAGCGCATCCCGTCCCGCGCAGGTTACGTTGCCATGCCGACCGGTTTAGAGGATTCCTGCTGAACCACCATATGACTACGGCCCCTCATCCTTGCGACCTAGTCGAGGTTTTTTAACAGTTACAAAATCCCGTCTGGCTTCTTTCTGGCTTAAGCATAAGTATGAAACTCTTGGCGAAGGACCGGTATTTGGTCTAATCGCAAGATATTGTTTGATAACTGACCCTTCGAAATCCGTAAACGTAAAAAAAGATTAATAAACTCATGGCCTTGTTTATTTTTCACAAAACCCTAAAAACGCTAAACTATTGTTACAGTCGATATTTTTACGTAATTAACGGTTTTTTTTATTCTGTTCGTGAAAAATCCATTCAGCATGAAAATTTAAGAAAATCAACACAAACGATTTGAAATGCTTTTCATGTCTGTTCTTAACATGTATAATGTATACAGCACATTAGAAGCAATTGAAAAAAAATATTAATTTCTTCCAACCATAAAAAATAAACAATGCAATTAAAAAATGAATCAACAAGAATGCCATAAAAACTTTTTTGATTCAATATTAAGTTAACACTTAAACCCATCCGCCCAGACACAATTTACCTCTCTTTGCGCATGCACTGATAGTGTGTGTGTGTGAGAGCAAAGGGTAGAGAGCCCTGTTATAGATATGCAGACAGGCATATATATCAAGAGAAAAAACGTAGACGTTTTAGACAAAGACATCACAGATTAATATAATAGTACCAGCGTTAAAACTTAGCTATTATTAACAAAATCAGTCACCTGTGTGGTCGAGTGGTCAACGTTGTTGGCTTCGGCTACATAGGGCCCAGGTTCAAATCCCGGTACGGACAGTTTTATAAATTGATTTTTCAATCGATTTATGAACATCTGTTCAAAAGCATGGATGTATGTGATGTCTTGAATTCCCCCCTCTCACCCATCCTATCCTACGAACGGGGCGTATCGAGAGCGATTAGCTTAGCACTAATCCTGTCCTAGCCCTATCCTTCTATCCTTACTCTCTTTGGAAAAAGAGAGGTTGAGCAACTGGGTAACAAGCAGTTCTCGTAGAAACACTTCTGTTGAGATAAACTCCATTAGGAGTTCATATGCTCCACATTGGGAGCGGACATGGTTTAAAATATATATATATATTAACAAAAAGCATCAATACAGGTAATAAGATCACTCTTTTACGATATTTAAATTAAATATTCCTTGTAACTTATCATGTTATTTTAGCATATATTATAATATTTGATGTGATTTAGTCAAAGTCTTTTAAAATGAAGAGTCAAATTTATAAAAAAAAAAATCATATACATTTATATAAAGCTCATTTACTTAAGCTTTTTTGTCTTAATAAATGGGTGTATAAAAAGCACAAGCATCATAAAACAAAACAATTTGCCTAACATTAATAAAAGCATCGTCTGCTTTCGTTTCCCTCTGAATGTATTGCGGTTTCGCGGTGCATGATTCTCAGGCGAGATAGCATGGAGTGTTGGCAATCACTGCTTCACGCTTCGGCCAACGTCTTGGGAATATTCCCACGGTAACTGAAACCCGGTCAATAAAAGGAGCTGCACCAACAGTTGATCCACTGCCCTATGTCTGAAGGAAGTTTTACTGCTAATAAACTCGAGAAGTTATGGCGAAGGTCTTTCTTTGCCTATCCAATGTAACTGGTAAATTCATTGATGCATTGATATTTTCTGTCAATAAACATTCAAGCTCAAAAGATATCAATTGAATTTCTCAAGTAATGATAGCTGAACATACAAATACGAAATTAATAAGAGTGATTATGAAAAATTACAAATCATACTAGTAGGCATGCGAAATCATTTTTAATCACTGTTTTAATATTTATAAATAAAATTGAAAAATGATTTCTTATAAGGGGGTATTTTCATATACAAAAAAAAAAATATAACCGTGAAAACTGTTTTTTATAGGTTATATGTAAACCGTTTGTACAAAAGAAGTTTTTCTAAGTCAATCAGAAAAAAAACTAAAATGAGCTTTACGCCACAGAAATATGAGTTTCAAAATCACATGATACCCAGTCAAAATATGCTTGGATATACGCCTATTTGAAAAATCCTTCCTAAGTTATAATCAGTATCCACAAAAGGTTGTTCAAAATAATCGGCAACACAAAAATCTTAAAGCTGAAAAAATGTATATTTGGACGACATGCAATACAGTGAATTAAGGTTTGTAACTAATCTAGTTTATGAGTAATTTTTACAGAAGAATTTTGTTGGTTTTATCATCTTTGGAAAGTATTCCTGTTACACCAGTGCAATTATTATAATAAAGCATAATAACATGCACAGTTCTGAAGATGTCGCGATGTCAAAAAAGTTGTAAACTTTATTTTATAATTAAATTATAATTCAATTCAATACTTGCCTATTTATACTTTACTAGTCAGAATATTTCAATCACAAATAAGCATTAGACACCTTCAGTAAAACTGTAAAACGTTAAAAATATAATAAATAAAAAAGTTACAACGTGAGAACTCTTTGTTTGTGTTTGTAAATAAATACGAGTTTGCATAATTATTATAACTTGCATGCCTTTAAAATAATATTGTGCAAATTATGTCTTATTATCATAAATTACTCATGTTTTAAACATGCAAATTAAACGCCAATGGAAGACTTATTTTGTTTAATAATAAATAGGTATATTCTATTCTACGGTCTTAATGTTAAGGTTATGAAAATAATCGATTTTTTAAATAATAAATGTAAGCATAAATAATTAATTCATGAAAAGTTGAAAAATAATTAGCAAATGGTCTCGAAAACTTTTATAGAAGAGAGATATCAAATAATAAAAATAATATACATGTAATCTTTTCGATAGACTTTATGATTTTTTGGTTGGAATTCATGTTTTTTTTGCTAATTGATGATTTGGTGTAACATGTATTTTGCTTCATTGAAAAACATCTTTAGACCATATCTATGTATGTCTTACATAGTTCTTATACATGGCATCTCGGACTAATTACTGCCTTTGAGACATAGTCCGAATTCATCATATCCAAATTTGATTTATTTTTTATTCTGTACAATTCCATAAATTTTGTCGATAACGACCCGGGTTTCACCTTTCGGCATCTTCTGGTTTTATCTAGTGCACGAATGCACTAAACTGTCAGTTCAACTGTCATTAAATTTCCATCAAGGACCTTCAGTCGAAATTCTAAATCATCATATCCAATTATCACAAACAATTTTGATGATTTTGGTTCAGTTAAGTAAATTATATTAACTCTTATCCTTAAATTATGAAAAAAACAAGAAATAAAATTCAGATTAAGTAAAGAAAGCAGTGCTTAACAGCTTAACGACCGTGGACGCGTATTTGAGTCTTTGAAAAACAAAGGTTGCTGGCCGGCAATCTCATATATGCGTATAGGCGAAGTATCTAGAAGCTAAGAAAATTAAATTTTGTAAAGATATCTCAATTTGTTTACAAATTATAGTGAATTTAGTAAAATTACAATTTTTGCGAATTTTTCGCAAAATTTTATTTCGCCAGGTGAAATTTTATAAAAAAAACGTGCGGTCGTTAAGCTGTTAAAATACCTTTGTCAGAAGAAAATCTAAAAAATAGTAGATATAATGACACTAAACGATTTATAAAATACATTTGAACTTATTATATACAATGCTCAATTAAAATATTAAAACCAAAGCTTAATTAAGCCACTTATTTTTTTTTGAGCGTGCGCCACGGTAAACAATGAATTTCGTCAAAAATTCAGAGAACTTTTAAGTTTGATAGTAATATAGATTACCACAATTAGAAATGGTCACATTAAACAAATGCAGCTGAATACCTTTCTATAAGTCATCATATTATTGAAAAACTTAAGTCCTTTCCTTCAAAAAATAGTTATTTTGCGGACTCCGATTTTATTGCCCTTCGTAGAAAACGACGTATGCCTGTATATGTATAAAGTCTCCAAACCAATGATAAAAACAGAAAATACCAGATTTTAGTGTATTCCAATGATTTCATGATTACAAATTTAATACTATGCTTAAGATTATTTATTTTCGAGCAAGCTAAAAAACAATATCAGTCTCGTTTTTTTCTCAAAAAACATGTTCGGAATTTTTTGTCGTAAAAATAACAACGCTCTAAAATCCACATACCCACGTCGGTTCGAAAACGCATACAGTTCAAAGCAATAAAGATGAAATTGTTCGATCCCTCGACCACTTCAGATTTGTATTTTTAACAGGTGAGCCCGTGGTTAGGTGTTTCGCTCCATTAAATACCCTGTAATAGCGTGTTTCCCCGCACAGCCTACCCTCCAGACCCCAAGAGCCTTGCCGTACCCCACGTGGCTCAATACAAAACATAACAAAAATCTATCGTTCGCGCGGCTTCCAAAAACGCGTATTTCACGTTATGATTTTTTTCACTGGCGACTGGCAACGAACTTGTATGACGTCGCCTCTAACCGGTTGACGATTTGATTCAACTTAACACCTACTCATTTTTACTGCTGGCTGCTGCAAGTCTCCTCTTTAGTTAGATGAACACGTTTAACGCAACTTCATCACCAACCTCGTTCTGGCAAAAAACTTCTAAGTCTCTAGAATATATTAT
This sequence comes from Himalopsyche tibetana, assembly GCA_030503985.1. Lineage (NCBI taxonomy): Eukaryota > Metazoa > Arthropoda > Insecta > Trichoptera > Rhyacophilidae > Himalopsyche > Himalopsyche tibetana. The sequence continues at coordinate 5,391,738 of JAPJYX010000014.1, forward strand.
ATCTTTAGATTTTACGAATACTAAATGTCTAAATAATTATTATTACTAAATTATTATGTCTCAATTATAAACGATTATTCAACTTATTGTTTAAAATGTGAATCTATATAAAATATAATGCGAAATTAAATTATTTTAATTTTACCTAAAATTACCAGTCTTCGAGTAAAATTAAAAAAAAAACATAATTTAAAAATTAAGAAATATCTGGTGCCGTGGCTTGATTAAAAGATATTATCTCAAATAATTGGCTTTAAACGAATATTAAATTTTTAACTGCCGCTAGGTGTACGTATGGCGGTACCTAGCACGTCGCGAATTTTATTGGAAAAATAAAATCTTTTAAAAATATCGTTATTGAAAATGTATTAAAGTTCATTTATAAAAAAATACCAAATAAATGAATAGTGCGCCAATTTTGTCGTGTGTTCAACATGTATGTTTTAAATAATTAAATTAGGTTAGTAACATCTCTTTTAAAGTAAAGCGTCTAAAGACATATTATTTGTATGACCGGCGTCACGTTTACGGAAAATTGTGCGCTTATGGCAGTTAAAAAGTTAACATAATATTTTAGCATGTTTAACGAAATACATAAAACAAGTAAATAATTTTATTAATAACTCAAAACACAACGTGTTCGAAGGTTTTTCTCGAAACGAAATATTTTTCAGATGTTTCTCGTAGATATTATATTCATTATTGTATTCAGTATCTAAAGTTAAGTAATTTTACGTTAAAAATTCAATGCCCGTTTGCAGAAGTATTCTTTTTGTACTTAAACGTACTCACCGCCAGCGGAAATCATCAAAAATGATACATAGTTTTCATATAAATATGAAGATTTTTTATGACGTAATATTTTAGACCGGTCAGGAGAGTTCGCTATTGAATAACATTGTACATACATATACAAATAATGGCATCACACCGTCTAACTTCGGTTAAGTTTACTGCATTACATCATATGAGGCACTTGTCATTTTAGAGATTCATAATGTGACTCATAAGAAATTTCGTTTTCCACTTTTTTGTACACACCAAGAAGTTGACGAAGACGGCCTTGCCTATTGTGACCACGGATGTGGTGCGATCAAATTGAAAAAACGTGAGATTTTTATTTGTGAATTTTAATTCCGCAATAATAAACTATGTCGTACTGCTTGTTAAAGTAAAAATATAAAATACTGTCGATTTTTATTCACAGACAATATAACAGAATTATTTTAAAAGAAATAAAACTTTCTTACGCGATTTAGATATGAACAATCCGTGTACACATTTTCAATTTCAAATTTCGCACGCTGTCCTTTTATTTCAATTTGGGAATGAAAAGAATTGAAATAAAACGATTATATTTGGAACACTGATAAATATTTTTTATGTTTCATCGGAATTCCAATTTCAAAATTATTTATTCGTAGAAATGTACACGATTGAGGTAAATAAATTAATAAACTTATGAAACTACGTGTTTGTAATGTTAATTATGTATGTAATTACATAAACCGTATACGTTATGACTTCGAATTATTCTTGGAATATATGAATACTGTAAAGTTAAATGAACTGAAGAGAATAAAATAATGCGGTCCGAAATGTGAATTAGACTAGTCAACAAGTGTTATTCATCAATCACAAACAGGCAAAACAAGTCATAACACGATCTCGGCGCGTTGTTCTTTATTGTAATTCCCGTTCCCTAGCATACCGTTTCGCCAGGGGAACTGGTTATTAGACTTTGTGTGATGAAAACGCCCCAACTGGTTTTTTAAAGGTTTTTCAACCACAACGGCAAGTGCGGTAGAGTCGTCACAATTTGCGGACGCGGGCCGCTTCAAACATGGTGTAGCACGAGCGTCGGTCGGTACGTGAGGCGCGACGTCACTTTGCATTCCTCCAAATCGAATTACGTACTCACAATTTTTATTATAAAAATACACGTATTCAAAGGACAGATCTCTGTTTTGGTAATAGGGCTATACGGTGAGCAAAATGCCACTTCAGAACTGTTGCAATCCCCATACCAAACATTTTATACATTCGGAATTCCTGTTTGTTAATTTCCTCAAATTATGTACTATAAATAAATTACTATTATTTAGATTTGACTACTTTCATGTGTCTTAATAAACATAAATACAAAATAATAATTTTCAGTTGTAAGACAGCATCAATAATTCGTTGCCTTGAGAATAATCAATCAGTGTTCGACGTCCCATCTTTATTATTTTGCAATAACCTCCGACAAGGTAATATTCTCACATCCATCGTGTGAAGTGCGATGGTCAACCGTCGGCTCAAGCTAGAATGAAGTACTCTTCAAAACCTTGCCATATATTTTGAATAAATGATGTATAGGAAACATTAAAAGGCTATTTATTTTGAGTCTTAAATACATACAAACATTAGTACTGTATAGTACTTTTTTTAAAGAGAAATATTCTTTTTTATAGTGTATCTATTATTTTTACTAGTACCCTTCTTTTCTTACTAATTGCAACTTTAATGGATACGATTGTTCACAAAACTATTTAGGATATTCTCAGTAATAGTTACAAAAACCACAATTTATTATTTAACTCGTTATAATAAAATCTGTTTTAAATACAAAATAATACATTTAAACTGATTATGAAAGGTTGTTTGCACCTCGCATGTGCATGAAGACAGACGCGTTAGACGTTAAAGCTAGACACAAGAAATTAAATACAAGTCGCTTGTCCCGTCTCGCTTGTTGGTGTTTCATAATATTATTATTATACACCTTTAACAAATGTAACTTTCTTCGCAAAAACGTCATTCAACCGCCTTGAGCTTGCTTGTCTAATTCCATATTGACTAGACGTCAACCACAATGCGATCGTAAAACCGATTGCGAATATCTTACACTGCTATGAATATTGTTCATTTCCTTCCTACAAATATTTCATTTTGAATCCAAACACAGTATTAAAAACATCTCGAAACAAAGATTCGTTAATAAATTGTATTATAAAAAATAAATTTGTATAGTTTGTGTTCTTTTTCAATAAAAGGTTCCTCAAAATTATTAGTATTATACTTATAATGACGATTTCCTTAATGTCGTGTCTATACAAGCAGACAAATTTTGCATCCTTGTTAATAATTTGTATTGTACATAAAATTGAAATACTCCGACTTGTGATGGTTCGTGGACATTGTTTTTATCGTTAGTAAATTATGATACACTGTCGTAAGTATATCATTAATTTTTATTCTCAAAAAAAGAACTCGTCGAGGAGTAAATTTATTTATTGTGCCGCTGGATTAATGAATGTGGGACTCTAATATAAAATTGAATTTGATAACTTTGCTATTCCACTTTTTGTGCTACAAATTGTGACATGTATTTTGTTTCATTGAGAAGCATCATCATGCTTGCGGTATTCTGATGATTTTTAACACAAATACCCGAAACACGTGTCACAAGTTGTAGCGCAAAACGTTGAATAACAATGTTATCAAATTTAATTTTATATTAAAAAGAAACTTTCACAAAGTTACCACTGAATCTATTAAAGAATAATGTGAAACTTAGTAAATATAAATCAAATTTGTTTGTTATCTACAACGCGGTCTAATGAGGAGTTACAAGTATTTTGATGGTTAAAAAAATATACATGCAATAAGTGATTAAATATTAAACAAAATTTTATACGCTTATTAGATTCGAAAATATCATTTTATTTAAATTCATTCCATACCCATATAACATATTCATTCATATAACGAATTCTTCAATGCAAAGTTTAATTTTTATTTCAGCATAGACACAAAAAAAACTCTAAAAGACAATATAAGTGCTAAAAAAGCCGCACGTGGCTTTGAAACCTGCAACGAAGTGCCATAAACAACAAAAAACTCACCAAGGAACAATAGTTCAAACCGCCATTTAAAAAAATCCATAGTGCAATAAAAAGGAGCTTTAAAGATATACGAAAATTTTTCGAATAAAAAAGAAAATGGCTTCCCTCGTAAGCGGTTCGGATAGGGGAGACGAAAGCAACGCTGTGGACAGATCACCAGAATCTCCGCATAGTCCGAGACCAGTGCTGGCCACAATGACACCTGTGCCAGTTCACGACTTCTCCTACTGCCACAAAGTAGAGATGGACTCCAACGACGGATACCCTCAAGAAGTCATCTACACAGACAAAAATATACCAGCCGAAATGTATTCAAACGACAAAGGTGCCATTATGTATCAACATTCTCCTGGTGACATGTTAACATACGATGGAGAAAAGTCCGGTGGATTATCAGGGGATATGTATGATCAAGATATGGGGTCTATCGATGAGAAGACCCCGATTGATTTGATTTATGAAGATGGGAAGCAGACTGTGATCTACACGACGACACCGGATCAAAAGAGGGTGGAGATGATCAGCGGACACACGGGAAGCTCAGTGCTAGGAAGTCCACTGGATGTTTCTGTTGTGGTGCAGCATGGACAACCTGGACCGACGGTGCTGGTGCTGGCTGATCATATGCTGGACGATATGGGCCAAGTCATCGGAATTCAAAGGTAGGATTTTACTTTTTTATTATTTATTATTTTACGCTTTCGCGGAGGATTGAAATTGACAATGTATTTTGTCTCTAGCACATTTTTTTTGTGTAGAGCGAATTTGAGCAATATTATTATTCAAAATGATTTCGTTAATGAAAGGAATGATGTTTATTGTTAGGGAACAAAATCTTAAAATGTTATTTACCAGTCCTTTCTCGTGGGGTTAGATTTATATTGTATGACATAAGGCAGTAATATAAAAGAGTTATAATCGAAGATAATCGAATATTATAGAATTTTAAACCGTAAACATGAGTCCTTGGCGGATCTGACTTGTTCGAGTCCCAATACTAATAGTATTTTTTCAATCGATTTATCAACTTATGTTTGAAGGAATGAGTATTTGTGATCTCTAAAAATACGAATCCAACTTTCCAGTCTTAAAATACGGTGAATAGCGAGAGCAATACGTTAAACACTAGGCCTGTCCTAGCTAGGGTCTCCAATTCCAAATGCCGTTCAATTTTTGATCGCAAAATCCCGGGATTTATTTAGAAATTTTGTAAAATCTGCGAATTTCTGCATTATTGAAATAGACAAGCGAGCGAATTTTTCAGAAATGTTCATGAGACAAACTTTTTTTTCATTTTGGGAAATTTCTAATGTTCCTGGATTTGAAAATCGGTGACCAAAAATTGTTGAAATTTCAATATCTAAAAATTTTCACCTTCTTTTGTAGATTATTTTAAAATCTCTTAATTCAGAATCACAAGTTTCTCCACGATGTTATGGGAATTACGATGCTCTAGTCCTAGCCCTATCTTTCTATCCTTATTCTATTCTAAAAAGAGATGTTGAGCAACTTAATAACACATATTTATTCCAGAAAAAAATCTGTTGCGATAACTCGAATAGGAAGCAATCTGTTCCACATTGAGAGCGGACATGGATTTAAAAAAAAAAGTACAAAATAATAGAAGTTGGAACAAAATTATCATTTTGTATTCGTTGTAGCAGATGTAACATATTCAAGTTTTTTGATTTCGTTAACTGACAATTTGAAAATATTTTAAAGCCCCTCAAACTATGTGTAAGTATTTATTAGTTGACCTTATGATCATTGATACACGAACATAAATTAATAAATAATGTCTTCTTGTTGAATGGCTGAAATGTATGCGGAATTTACGAGTTTTAATTGTTTGATTTTGCATTGATATTGTTGTTTGCTAAAAAAAGTGGTTTTAATCTGTTAATTAGTTTAATATTATTCAAAAATAGTTCGTTGTTATATGAAGCAATCAATTTTATCGGTCGGAGAATTTTCAAAATTCATTTTTCTTTGATTCGAGTTGTCATTTTTTCCTTTTTGTTTTGATACGCACGCCGACTAAGATGATGTCATATTTTAAAACGCTAAATTGCCGTACCTACCCAAAAAGCCGTGCTCGGACGCAAACAAAATAATTTCATGATACATTTAATTTATTTTGCACGCTGGTACAGCCTTATACGCTATTACGGTATTTAATGCATCTAAATAATATGTTATCATTTAGTATATGAGCAAAAAAAAATTATATACTTTGATGTGAATTATTTGTTATTAAGATTTTAAAAAAATCACGTATGATTAATACTGAAGATTTAACATGACTACTATTAAAGTAAACAGCGTTTTGTTGCAATCTAATCTTAGTATTTTGATTTGATTTTTTAATAAACAACACGACTTTTCGTACTTAAACGTATGGGTATTTTTTTTCTATAAGCTTCCGTTAATAGTGGTAGATAAATCGAATCAAATAACTACTTATTAGAAGCGATAAAAATACATTAATGTATGTTATTAATAATATAAACAATTTTGTGCTCATCTTGCGTTTATAATGTTCGATAAATGCTTTTTTCAGATATATTTTAAGCCTTTAACTGTCGAGTATTTTTTATTGATTTACAATAAGCTTTTTTATTCCACGTATTTTATGTTTATCGGTTGAACTGTTGTCTTCCAGAGACTTGATATATCGTGTGTTTTTTTTCAAGCAGTCGACCTCATATAGCGTAGAGATTGGGATTATGTATGCTATAGGAATACCACTTTATAAAACACTAGAAATTCATACAAAATTTGAAGTTAGGCTATTTCAGTTATATTTTGTGAATTCAACGTAATAAGCTAATCAAACATCTTTAGTGTCACGTTCACCTTTTCGTTTTGCCTGTCACAGAATATGTTTAGAGAAGTCAAGGGACAAAAATGTACTGACAGATATTTTTTCAATCTACGTATATAAAATGTTTATTGATAATATAATATATTAATTCAAAAATTAATTTTACCTTAAAAATTTAGCGTTTTGTAAAGAAATACGCTATAAGAGGAAGGTTATAGGGAGATGTACTGTACTCTTAAAGTATGCTCCTTGGTGGTGCTCTTTTTTATTTATTTTATTTAAGTACAGTTTTACAAGTTTTCAAAAAGAACACTTAAAAGCAAAAATTAAGTATATTTTAAGTGTACAAAACTAGTGAAAAATGTACTTATATAATCTTGTAAGTGTTATTTTGTGTACAGTTGTCGAGAAGAAACGAAAGATTAATAAAAAATAAAATCTAACGTAAACATTATTGATTTGAAGTATACATACTTGGGTAAGTATTCATATATCAGAAACTGTATAATTGATAATTTAAGTCACTTTTAGGGTGTTCACTGTCAATACTTGGTGGAAAGGCATTATATTAATAAAAACACAATAATCCTTTGTACTTCATTCCACTTTATTTAATATGTCAGGACCGGTTTTGCTCATTGCGAGCATTGTCAACTGATAAGAAATATAATTTAACAATGCTATTTATACAAAATTGAAAAGTTATACACAACAATTGGCATTGAAAAGAAATTGCCAATTACATTAAAGTGATTCTAAAATAACACAAAATTAAAATGTTCAACACATTTGTATACATAATGTAGCATTTTATCACTTTGTCAAAAATTTCCCAAATTTTAATTATGTTTGTAATTACTTTCAATCGCCATTCTGAATTTATTAATCTGGGATGACTTTTTAATTATATGTTAGATGTGTTGAAGATTTTAATTTTGTGTTATTTTAGAATCACTTTAATGTAATTGGCAATTTCTTTTCAATGCCAATTGTTGTGTATAACTTTTCAATTTTGTATAAATAGCATTGTTAAATTATATTTATTATCAGTTGACAATGCTCGCAATGAGCGAAACCGGTCCTGACATATTAAATAAAGTGGAATGAAGTACAAAGGATTATTGTGTTTTTATTAAGATAATTTAAGTATTTCATCTGGTTGTTTTTGGGTATCGGGTACTTTATATATTATATATGTATTTCTATAGATCTTTTAAAAATAGATACTTAATTGTTTATTTTAGATAATTGTAAAACCAATGTACTAAATCAAAAACCATGGTAGCAAGATCGAGATTTAATTCAAGATCATTTTTGTAGTAGATACATAAAAGTTAAATATAAAGAAAGGTGTTACGCGTTTATTAATAAACTGTACATGCAAATATTTCAGTTTCACAATTCTTTACGTCTTCGTCGAACGATAAATAATAAATATCAAAAGCCAATAAATATTTTGCGAAAAATTTAGGACACGACTTTCAAAATCTATCGAGTCCATCATTAGCGAATAAATGAAGTTACACCTGCTAATTTGGATTTGGTTGAATATTTTGTAATTTCTTTATGTCAATTCCATACAAATGTCAAGGTGGGTATTTGAAGTGTATAAAAAATCTAATCAGGTGCTTTAGATACTGGCTATATAATTATAATTCTAAGATAACATAAATAACTGAACGATTTAAGTATAGTATTTGTGTTTAATATAAATCATGACCTTTGTTATAAATATATTAATTATTATTTTCAAAAATGTGATGGGTAATTGACTTAAAAACGAAACACATAAATACATTCCAAGTTTCTTAATAATATCCAAATAAATTAATTGAATTGAAAGAAACTTTGTATATATCTATTATTCAGCAAGAGAAACTTAAATTAAGTTCCAAAAAAAATGTTCAATATTCTAGTCTAGAAATTTTCTCACGTATATGAAAAACTAAACTGACTTAAAAGTGGTGGAATACACTTTATTTCTTAAATTATCTTAAATAGATTAAGACACGCTTTTTATGAAATTAAAATGATATTTTAAATAAAACTTAATCATTAAAATAAAATCATGGAACAATGTTTGTTTCAAATCGTTATAACAATTATCACGACACATAGTTGAATAAATTCCAAGAAATATAATTATGTATTAATAAATATGCGTAAAATGATAAAAACATTTTTTTTCACAACTGCGGACATTTTTGTTGTTATATTAATGATAAAAAAATGACCAGCGTCAGTTATTATTCCGCAGTTTATTGATGTCATTATGTAACTGATTCCTTCGTTCGTTATGCAGTTATGAAATTTAAACCTATATAATGTTTACCAGAATAATCCGTAGATGCTATCGAAAGAGAGTGGATATTTTGAAAATATATTTTTGACAGTTGTTCAACATACATATTATCTTTAAAGATCTCTGTTTGTCTTTTGAATGTATGCGAGCATCTAAAATGTACATATTTGGACAGTGAATGATAATTTCAAAGAGATGAGTAATGATTTCATTAAATATATGAGATTTTTCGAAATATTTTATTTTATTTTTTTGTAACAAATAAGTAACGCAGTAGTGAGGAACTACTTGATGAAAGACGGTCACAATCGATAATTTATAATGGAATAAGGTGACATTATAGAAACCTCAAATGAATATACATAAAAATGAATTTTGATTATTTTATAAATGTATACAAATAAACAAATGAATTACTTCAAAGGCTTCATTGGAGAATTTAAAATGCGACAGGTAAAAAATAAATTACAATACAAAAGGTAAACATATTCAGAAATTGTGTTTAATGTAGTTTTTGTCTTATTCTACCTGTTCTTCTTCCTGTCATTTTAATTTTTATTGAAATATGTGTGAATTTTATTATTCTTATTAAGTAAATGTGTTTTTAATATTTTTAACATTTTCTACGATTTATAAATAATTCGTTAGTAATGTGAAAAATATTTTTAATGCAATTTATGATAGCATTTACGAAACTTAATGATTTTGCTTATATAAAATGAACGAACTTTGCAGTAAAAATATCCGTTTTAACTTAGTCAAATACTTTTTTTCTAATGCACTATATTGCTATATAGAGAACAACGTCTAAATCAGAGAGCCAAATACTTGACAATTAAAAAAACATCTAATAATCTAGATGCAATGGATTGACGTAAAAATACAAACAATCCATCCCTCTGCTTGTTGAGATTAAAATTTCAGCGGCTCAATATATGTGAAGTAAAATTTAGAATCAGATTGACGCGTTAAAATAACTGCCAAACATCAATCACGTCACAAGAGGACAACTAACTTTTTGTGGGTATTCATGTTCAGTATGTAACAATTTATTAGCATATATTTGTGATTGAGTGAGAATGGGTGCAACTTATGAACATGGACATGTAAAATGATTTCTATTTTTTTAATGTGTGAAAAAAGAACTTCTCGGAATTAATGACCCGAATGTTTTTATATTATTACGAAGCCGAAAGTGACGTTGGCCTTTTTTTTCTGTGAAGCCTAATGCTTTATATATTTTTTTCATTGGATTCGATTACGTTCAACTTTAGTATTATAAAAGATACTACGTAATTTTATGATCAATCGAATTATATTAAATGCGTACTTTTCCGAACACAAACGCATTAATAATACATAAAATAAATGCAAGTTTTGCTAAATAATTTCAATCACATTCGTGGGTATTTAGTAAATAAAAGGTACCAGAGTAACATAATAAATATTTTTATGTAGAAATAAATAAAAATGATTGATAAAGTTTTACCTGTCACGATTTACGGTTAAAATTATTGAAAATACATTAATTATTCGAGCAATTAACGAATTACTATGAAAAAGATAAATGTTTTCATACCTGTCTACTCAATTAAAAAAAACGTCCTTTTATACTTTTTCTAATTAAGAAAACAGCAACAAGAAAAATTTGTGAAATTGAGATATTTTTAAAAGGCATTTATTATACTGTCCACTTTAAAAGCAGAATAATCTGGAAATGGCCATGTGTAAATTGTGATTAATATATCTAAGCAAAACGACAGCAACTGTAGTTTTTTCAGCAAAAAGGCAATAAATGCACAAACTTATTGCAAATATTCTTGCTAAAAATAGTGTAAAAATATTAAAGTATTTTAGTTTAACAGTTTTTAATATTTTTTATGCGTTGATAGCTATTTCGGCTTTCGCCATCGTCGGAACTAGAATAGCTTTCAACGCATACAAATTATTAAAAACTGTATAACTAAAATACGTTGATATTTTTACACTATTATAATGGAGTTATTAGTTTATTAATAAATAACTTGCTAAAAATATTAATCTTTTTTTAAAAATGTGCCTACAACACTATAATTTGAAAAAAAACACATTTTGTCATTTTTTATGTACATTTGTCAGGACCAGTTACTGCATTTTTCCATGGAAGGTCGAATAGTGATTCTAACGTGTAACACTTACAAACTAGTGTACTTTTAATCTCATTCTTTCAACGAACGAAAGTTTTGTAACTGATCCACAATTAAAGTTCTTAGTTAGTATCGCAATTTTCCACTTTTTATTGTACAACAATTCAATTGGTGTTGTATGATTCAAATATTATTTATTTATTTATCTGTATCTTCTCCGAAAGAGAAATTGAGTGATTGGCTAACAAACAATACTTACTGTTCATATATTTAATAATATTTTAATTTTTTAAATTACATGTTAGAGGTGTTAAGCATTTTAATTTGCGTTATTTTAGAGTTACTTTTTGATAATTTGTAAATTCTTATATGCCAATTGTTTGTTACACCTTTTTATTTTATATGTTATTTCTTATCAGTTGACAATGCTCGCCTTGGGCGTAACCGGTCCTCATCTAAATAGATAAAAAGTGAAAATTAAGTACAAAGTAATAATGTGTTTTTTTATAAATTTAAGAAAAAGTCTTAAATGAAATACAGTTTGAAAAATTGAATATTTTAACGAAAATAAAAATATTCATTGTTTTTAGTTCGGTAGACTTGAGATAGTAAATAAAAATCGACCGCCTTCAGCTTGGCGTAAAAAATATATCCTAACAGAATTCGTGATGTGGCGAGCACAAAAACTAAAACTCCCAGCAATCCCCAAGTAAAGTGATCCGAGTGCATTAGTTTTGCTTGGTTCTGTACGATAAGCATAGTACCAAAAAATAAAATGAATAAAAAAAACACATCCAACCCAAAGGCCATCATCATCTCCGACTCCGACTAAATCTTACCCTTTCTCTACGGCTTGCTTGTGTGCGATGCGCATATACGACGACTCACGAGAGCTTCGCACATGATAAAATAATATCATACATTTTACAATATTTGATATTTATAACATTTGTATATCACATCCATCATAAACATAGTGTAAATTTAAAGAAGTTTCTTTAGTAGTGACCAGCTGTTAATCCCTTTTTTGATATCTCTCTTAAAATAGTAAGATTTGTAGATCTAAAGTAGTTTTTAGCTAGTATTTTAGATATGATTACTAAAAATGTTTAAAAATAAATATTTTTTTGTATTTGTAGAAACCACATAACGTTTAAAAAAGGTTTGTAGATAAACAAAATTGTTTTATACGATAACGTACATATAAGTAGTTATTGTTTTTTAAATACTTTATTATAGCTGATGCTTAGATAGTAGATACATAGCATATTGATTGACTTTGAATTTATAAATATTGAGTGTAATAACGAAGTGAAAATGTTTTAACTATTTTAATAATTAAAAGTATTTTCTCATTGTAACTATTTACCAGCTAAGTGTGTGTATTATTAAGATGGAAAAGCAAAAGAAGATTTAGCAGAATTCACCTGTGGTGAATCGGTTAACGACGATGCGCGCAAGAAGCTGCGCGCAGGTCGGGCGCAGGTGTCTGCTCGGGGATTCACCTTGGGATCGTCCAAGGTCGACGATTGCTGCCTTATTCTATGTCAGAATGATACTACACTCATTTCTGTTTTGTCTTTATATCACAGGATACTTTTTTATTATGTATAATATATGTATATAGGTACTTTTAGAACGTTTTACAAAATCTAGAATATTCCTTTTTTATATTGTTATGAAACAATGCTTAAAGAACGAATCATTGTTTGTTTAAACACACAATTCCATTTTCTAAATTAAATGGCAAATATTTAAATATGAGCTCTCACGACGTGAAGTGAGCTAAGTAGTAAGATATAAAAACTTTTCTATCGGGCTTTAAGTACAATCACAACTTTACTTGGTGTTTTGGTGGATTGCATATTTTTATTTTATGAGATAATATTATTGCAGTGTGTATTTACTAAACTTTATTCATTTTTACGATACTTTAAAAAATGTGTAATATAATAACGCATCTAACTCAATTTTTCCTTGAACACATGGCTCACCCCTCATGGTCTCAATTATATGCAAGGTTAAATTTAAATTTAGAAGACAACTTATTTTTTTATTGTCAATAAACGAATAAAAACTTGAATCCAATTTTGAATTTGGAACATCTTTTTGCTGATAGGCAAATAAAATTTCATTCAATAATATTACAACATTGATTTTAAAATGGAATTGAATTAAAATATAATATGGAAGAGAGATTGGGGCTGAAAATTTTAAATTAAATTGATGTGAATAATGGTTTTTTTTATTTCGAATTTAGAACATGACAGAACGGCTAAAGTTTGCCAATGATTTTGTATGAATGTTTATAGTTCAATTTCGAATTTATGTAATGAAAATTCCAAAATAAAATATATTGAATATGGTATTCGATTGGAAATTACGATAGTTTATAACTTTATGATATTACTGCATTTTCTTGTGAGGCGATTCAATAAAAAATGCGCAATAAAGCGAACCGAATCATTAATTGATACTTGGGACGAGTATGATTGATTCGCTCGGCCGCTTATTGAATAAAAAATAGACTTTTTTCAGAATCAATTAAGTTATAATTTTATATATCTTAAATGCAAACATATCGGCGTATTCGCAACAATGATTAATGAAATAATAAATGTTTTTTAAACCATTTTAAGGGGTATTTGTTTGTGTACTCTATATTGAATTGAACCTTCGCCGGTCAAAAATATATGATATATTTTTTAAAATCTAGTATCTAAAGGATCATTGTTGAGATGAAATAATAAAAAAGGATATTTTTTTATTTATTTATAACTAGTTTAAGGATTGACCAATCTGACATTACATAATATTTTATAAATAAACCATGTCCGCTCCCAATGTGGAGCATATGGACTCCTAATGGAGTTTATCTCAACAGAAGTGTTTTTACGAGAACTGCTTGTTACTCAGTTGCTCAACCTCTCTTTTTCCAAAGAGAGTAGGGATGGAAGGATAGGACTAGGACAGGATTAGTGGTAAGCTAATCGCTCTCGATACGCCCCGTTCATAGAATAGGATGGGTGAGAGGAGGGAATTCAAGACATCACATACACCCATGCCTTTGAACAGAAATTCATAAATCGATTGAAAAATCAATTTATAAAACTTTCCGTACCGGGATTTGAACCCGGGCCCTCCGTAGCCGAAGCCAACACCGTTGACCACTCGACCACACAGGTGGCTATAAATAAATTTAACTTTAAATATTAAGATCAAAAAAGATTAAGTACAGTTGAAATTCTTAAGGAAAAATATAAGTTTTTAGCACTACATTAAAACTGGTCCACATTTTATAGATTTTCTAACAGTTCTTCAAAACTTATATTCAATGACAAAATTTCTAAGTAGATTTTATCTTTTAATTTTCGCACGCACCCGTAGGCGGGTTACCCCATAAACGCAAGAGGCGCTATTATATAAAGCCCGTACAATTTAAATTCTGTTTTTAACGTTTTTTTTTATTTTACGTGGATTTATGTAACACTTTTATTCTAATAAGATGGACTCCAAATTTTATTGCGCCTTAGGCCTCTCAAGTGCTAGTCCACCACTGATTGTACCCTATCCAGAGAATTTCTATTAAACTATTTATGTTTTGTGTTCAAATTATGAAAACTGACATTATTTCTAATTTGAATTGTTTGACAATTTAAAAAAATCCAAACAATTCAAAAAAAAAAATTCAAATAATTCAAATTTGATATTGAAATTCCATCAAGCACCCTCAGTCGAAATACTTAATTGTGACATTATTTCTGTTTTTTTTTTTTTTTAAATATTTTCGTATTTTACGATCTATCAAATAAGTTAAAAGTGAAAATTTTCATGTCGCTATAAACGTATTTACTAGATATATTGCTGACATTATGGTTAAGTATTATAGGAATTGAAAGTATTGAATGCTGAACTGAGCTTGACTAGACTGTAAAAAACAAAAAATGTTGTAGACAAGTTTTAGTCTATATGTAAAGTTGTTAATGAGATATAATCTAACCGTGACTGTGAGCTATTTTGTTACGCAAAAACTTTTTCATCTACATACTTAAATCTTATGATATCATTTAAAAAATCTTTTATTTTTATACAAAAAAAAACACTCGCTATGATAAGTCGTGAATGACTCCAAGCCGAGTCAAAGCCTTAGCCGTGATTAAAAAATTGGCTTTTTTTATTTTGAAATATGTGGGAGGAGCTATTCTTACCTTTGTATCGATTCGCTGTATATGTATTAATCAATATATTGTAAATTATACCTACTTATGTAATGATCAATTTTTCAGTTACATGCGCAGAATATAAATTTGAAACTTAAACTTAAACAAAAAATAAAATTTGATATTAAAACAGAAGTTCGTTTCAAGGTTATTGAAAGCATACTCGATGTCTAAATATAAGGATAATATAAAAGTATATTGATTGAATTGTCATTTAGTAGGAATAACTCAATAACTGTTATTTTTATTCCCGTGTCCGCTCCCAATGTAAAGCATATGTACTCTTTATTTCATTAAAAGAGTTTCTGCGTGATCTGCTTGTTGCTCAGTTGCTCGACCTCTCTTAGAGAGTATGGAAAGAAGGACAAGGCTAGGAAAGGACTAGTGGTTTGCTAATCGCTAAGGGAATTCAAAATACGATTGAAAAATCAATCTATTAAAACTGTCCTTACTGGTATTCGAGCACGTGACCTCTATGTTTTAAGCCAACCACGTTGAAACTTGACCACGCATCTGGCTATTATAAAAAAGTAAAATTTATCAAGATCTGAAGTATTTAGTTGAAAGCTATTTTGGCTTTACACTAATGTTAAAACTTGTCATATTTTAATATCATCATTGACAATTTAATATTTCAATATTTTGACATAAATATTCAAAATAAATGCATTGTTAGTAACAAAGTATTTGGTAAATGAATATTGCAAAGATGACTTGATTAAATTTTTTCAATAATAATGCTGTAAAAAACTACTTATACAAGACAGTAAACGGTGAATTTTCAAACATCTTTTTTTCATGGTTTTCGTTGAATACTTGAAATTCTTCAGTTGGTATGAATACTTTTAATATTTTTGTATACAAACCTTCTCACATGGATATTATAGTTCGTTGAGACGGATTTTGTATTGAGTATAAAATAGAAAGTTTGATCTGAGTGTTTATCTATGACCCAAAGCAATTATTTTAATAATGACGATGTCTCAATTTGTTTCAAACATTGTTCTTCCTGTTTCAAAATGATATGCAATTAGTATTGTTGTTAAATTTTTCATAGTAAATGTTTAAACGTGATGATTAAAAAAATGTTTATTGTAACGATGAAATGGATATTTTCACTATCAATCAATGCCAGTGTTACAATCTTAGAATGTAAAAATGTGTTTTTAAATTGTATCAATAATGTTTACCATAAAACATAAGTTTTTGATTACAATCTAACTGTGGCATTTTACAATGGAGTTATAATGAAAAATAAATACCGATAAATAGTTCAAAATAAGTCGAAGAATGACGAGTACAAAATTATCATAATAACGCTTTAAAGACCACTGGATTGATGAAATATTCAGAATTCTAAGTAACGAGAAAATTAAAAGAAAAGGTCTTTATAAATTAATGTTGCGATACTAGAAAAATACTGCTATATTTTTAAATATTAAACCAAGATAAAAAATATGTAAGTATTTTAATTCTACACATAAATTTATTTATCTATCTATACATACATACTGGCTAAGAATAGATACACACCTTCTATATTCTAACATCCTTACTTATATTGAAAAATATTTTACTAAATATAATAAATTGATTTTACGAGTTTCTTAGAACGTTAATTAAGTGAATGTTAGTTTAAGCATAGTTCTTACAAAGGCATAATCCAAAACTGCTATCAACTTATACATATTATATAAAATAATATTTCTATGACCAAAATACATTTTTTAACTTATAATGGAGCTGTGCTAAGTAAATACACTTCAAAAAAGAGGCAAAATTTATTTGAAGGTGTCATTTTGTATCTCTGTGTATTGGTAAGTCCAAGGAAACTTTATCCTACAATTGAGGGGATAAAAAGCAAAGACAGCATTCCACCATGTAAGGTATTTTGAGAAAAGCGTAACAAACTGAAAAAAAACAATTATTAATTAATTTCATTGATGTGTGCAAACCTTACAGTAGAATATAATGATTCACAATGAATTCGTCGAATGTACTGAGATTTTTTTTTATCATGTGACTTTTTGTATTCGACACAACGTTTAAAGTGAAAAAGCTTAATTTGTTTCTTAAGTGAATTTCAAAAAACGATTTTCTTTAGAATGAAAACAGCTCACAAGCTGATTTTTTTTAAGCTCTATGATTCTGTATTCGTAGATAAGATTTTTTTCAATAATACTGCTTTTACTTCTTACTCAATCAAATGAGAGTGTTTGATGTACAATATCCAACGAAGTTCATTATAATATCGTTAATATTTTACACCAGGCTTATTTTTTAAAACAACAGAGTGAATCCCAAAACATAGCAGATGGATTTAAAAACAAAAAAAGTTAATTGTAAGTACAAACTTACTTTGAAATAAGTTAAAACAAAGAATTTTCGAGTTCCTTGAACAGAAGGTAAAAAATCAATGTGGGCGGTGTGAGTGCATATATATTTGTTTAGTGATATTTTCAGATTTGTCTCTCGGCTGTTTCAAGATAGTACAAGCTTACTTACGCAGTGCATAAGTATTGATGTCTTTGACCGTATGAGTGGACATAAGTTTGTTTGCTCTACGACTCTACGATCAGAGATGGATAACGCGTACGAAAAAAAATCAAATCAATGTTTATCAAATATTCCTTGCAGTGTGAAATAGTATATATGAGTCGTGTAATATCAAAAGTAGAACTGTCCCAGATATGATGTATGGAACAGTTCTAATTTTGATATCATACGATTTATATCTCACATGATATTTTTTTATTACAGATAAATAGTAAGTGTTTAAGTTATTTGCTATTTTTTCCATCGTGTTCTATTTGTATTATAGTATAGTCTGAGAATAATCAATAATCAATAAATAAAATATTGACCAAGTAATTATAATAATGTATAAGAAATAATTTACTTTAAAGTATCAAATCTAAGTATCTAACTTTTTTTCAGTTCGTTTATCGTGAAATTTATAAATGCACGGTTAAGTTTTATTTTTAAAAATATTAATATTAAAACCGTTTTTTGGTAAAAAAAAATACATATTTTTTAATGAATAAATGTACCAGTGTTAAAAAAAATACACTCTGTTCTAATTTCACATTTATTTATATGATCAGAACCGGTTTCGCACATGACGAGCATTTTCAAGTTGGAAATGCTCTTCATTAGCAAAAACGGTACTGATAAAATAAATAAATAAAAATGAAGCACGTTTTATTTTTTAATATAAAGCCTTTGTATAAGTATTGACATTAAACATATAAAAAGTAATAAAAATACCAGTTTCGTTTACCACGAACACTTAAATCAGATGATTATGCTCGCGATGTGAAATCAGTCTTAATGTATACGGTTATTTATCGACAAACATATTTAAATTTTATTAAAATCAGTAAAAGGTCGTAGTTGTCGACCAATGCAACATATCTTCGAAACATCAGATGCCGTGACACATGGTTTTCTGGTAAAATTCTCACATTTATATACGACGAGAGAGTTTCTTGCGTAAGGAAAATCGAAATCATTTAAGCCGGTAGGTTCCATCAATATATTATGGATTTTATTATGCATGGCATATAAATGTTCAAAACATAAAAGTGTTACATATCGAGAAAAAAAAACTCTTTTTGCCGTGTCAATTCGTTTTTCTTCTGGACTTTTTTCAACATCTTAAATTGTTTTCAGTTTCTCATCTTGAGTTCTAGTTTTCTTCATTTAGGCATTTAAATCGCAAAACGAGATGTGAAGTAAGACATTTTATGAATAAAATTAGTAACACTCAACACAAACGGTCAATCGGGATAATATTTGTGACAAGACTTTATTATTTAGACGATAGATCGAGAAAATCGGTAAATCAGAGAACGATTAATGAGGGATTATTTAACAGTATTTATATAGGTGTCTAAAATTAACAATTCAAGAACGAACTTAGCATCACGAAGATGACTCTCTTTGGTTGACCTCTTTGTGTACTGTATGTATGCGCATGTGTGTGTACATGTACGGATATAGTATGGGGGAGATCATATATAATGTGATTTGCAAAATAATGCATATGGAGTTCCCGTGAGCTTTGTAGCGATCACGCCCTTCCATCTGCAACGATGGTAAGGGAATACAATTTTTCAAAAACATTAGCGATGAAGAAGACTAGAAGACTCTGACACGAATGCTTCCTGGTACTTAAAGCTTCATAAATTTGATATCCAAAAAATGGGCGTTTTGGAATATGAAAAATAAACGAAGAATGCTAGAACGGTAGATCAGGGTTTCACTGTATTAATAAGCACATTTTTTTTTAAATATTTTGTTCTCGTTGACTACCTTTTCGTCAATGTCCCGTAATCTATATATATTCAATATTATTAACGTTAAGTATCAAACCTTTAAAAATTATGTAACTCTGAGAGCTCATAAAACATTTGTCCTTGGCAGTAGATTTTTGTTTACTCCATTCACAGATTATAGATTACGAATTATTTTTAAAAATGTGGTCATTATTTGGAATCGAATGACTTATTTAGCATAAATATGTACTCAAACAAAGTTTATGATTCATTTTAAGCCGGTGAGAAGCAAACAATTTGTATTTTTATTTTCGTATGTTAAGCTAATTAAATGGTAAGTATATCATAAAATGTAGCCAGTTAAGTACAAGTGATAAATAACGTATTATTATAATTGAAACTTTTGTCATTTATTATTAAAAAACAAAATTTTATCATTTTTCCATGTTTATTAAAACCATTATCTTAACTACGTAACGTCTTAAAATTGCTGTAGAATAATATAAAAAATCCCTGTTAATATCTGAGCCAAATATTTTCATAATTTATTGCTATGCAGCCTGATACTTACTTCGTTTATCGATACGTGTGCTTCAATAAAACCATTGTAGTTTCTACAACCAATAAAGTCATAAAATCCAATCGTAATGTAAGCCAAATATCTCCATAATTTATTGTTCTACAACCTGCTATTTATTCCACATACTGATACATATGATCCATGTTCGTGTATTGGAAATGCCGTATGATGTTTATTTAATTGATGTATCGTTTTAAAAGTATAATGATATATCGATCCATAATCGGCAAAATAACAATTCGAAAATTTAGTTTTAAGCCAATAATCTCATTCGCTAGATCTTGTTTAGTGACTTTGCATTTTAGTAATTTGACCTGTTATCGTTTGTTCCCCGGTTGAGAAACGCTGATCAAGAGAACTGAAAGTAGTCAGACAATTTTATTATTATATCAGAATAGGCATTGACCATATACTACTATTTACCAACCGCACTTAAAGAATTCGTTTTTCGAACTTAATTCATAAAAAAAAAATCTGTAATATTTATAAATTGACGTTTACGATTTTCTCACCGAGTTTATCTCGGATGATTTTCAACATAACAGCAAATTGGTAGCTTACTGCTATATTTTGAAATAAAAAAATATGTTTTTGAAGTGTTAAGAGATATAACACTACTTATTAATTAGCGATTTTGTTTCAGTACGTGTATAATTACACAATATCCAACATGCTCTTTAGTCATATTTGAAATTTAAAACTGAAATAAATTCAAACCATCGTATACTTAAGCTGTCAAATTCATTTGATTGATTATTGGGAAATCTTTCCTTAAATTTAGAGTACAGTGAACGAAAAAACAACGACATAGACTAAAATAATAAAAAAAACTTCTCTCTCAACAATACAAATAACAGTCAATAATAATGACACATCGTTTCTGGGGCCAGTCGTGATTGCTTGACCGGTACACTGGCGAACAGAATTGAGTGTATACGATTCACATGTTCTATTATTGATTCACGGTACAAAGTAATTTTCCATTCGGTTAATTTGTCAATAGATAAGAGTCTTGAATCTTAGGGACCCGAAACGTATTTTTAATAGGTTTGTTTTGTAACCAAGGCCTTACCAACAGCGCTTGCGGTCAAGGCAGAAGTTATCAACACGGATGATTTTATTGTTTGTAATACATAAAGAGTTATCATTCCCTTTAGTCAAGTGGGTAGTGTCATTGGTTTTGATTACAGTGCTTTGATTCGAATCCCTGTAAAGATAGTTTTATAAATTGTTTTTTTAATACCTACAATTGATTGTTATAAGAATGTTTATGATGAATAGGATGTGTTTTTCACCGTTCAGGAAAAAGTGATTCTAATCATTTTTGATCCTAAGCTCATATACATGTATGATGTGCTACAATAAAAAACAATACACCACATATTTACAATTTAGTGTTTTAATATTCTTATTGTTATTTAATCCATATCCGCCACTAATTTAGAGCATTCGGCCTTCTAATGAAAGTATCTCAACATAAGTTTTTTTATACGAGAACTGTTTGTTACTAAGAAGCTCAACCTGTATTTTTTCGAAAAGATTAGTAGGAGTCGGAAATTTAGGGCAGAACAGGAACAACGTTCCCTCTTAGGCGAAGAGTTAGCTGCGCGGAAATTTCAAAGGCTGCGCAGACCGATCAAATATTAATTCAGCAACTGTAGTGCGCGCCAACCCGGAATGAGTGCGCGTGGGCTTCTAAACTGCTGCGCGGCCGCGCACGCGCGCAGCTTAGAGGGAAAGTTGAACAGGAGTAGTCTCGTTATTTTAGTATTGGTATGGTAGAGTGGTGGTGGTCATTTTCATGTATCACTTCGAACAGAAACTGATACATTGATTGAAAAAGTGTTATTCATCCTGAGATTTGATCTCATGAGGTCCGGCATAGAAGTCAATGACGTTGACCACTGTTCTATTCTTCTTTTTTTTCTTTGGCCATGTTCGCTCCCTATGTGGAGCACATGGCCGCCACGCGGCACCTCCATGTTTCCCTGTCTCCCGCCAATAGCTTTGCTTCCTCCCATGACATGTCAGCATCCCTCAGTTCCGCCGAGTACATCCTATGGATAGTACCCGACGGACGTCCAGGACGCTGGAATCCCACCGGTCGAAAGAAGAGGCAGGCAGGATTGAGGCTTTCTATATGTGCTATGTGCTATGTGCTTTCTTACTGTGCTATAGCCCCGACATACTATAATTACTATTTAACAAAACGCTTAAAAAAAACATTAATTCTAACGGAGAATATTAAATTTAACGAAAAAAAAGAGCAAAGATAATTGTTGAATATGCTCAATTTTTCATACAAGAAATACTTTGCTGAGAAAGACTATTCTTACAATTGATGTTTCAGATTTAGTCGATTTTTTTTTTGAATAATAAATATATTCCAAATTATCATTTAAATGTATTTGGTAAATAATAAAACGTTCATGCTTTTCACATACCTTAGCAACTATATACAGTGACGTATGCATGATAAATATGTAGGCAGGTATGTATCCACGTGTTTTCGTCGTGCAAGCCAATTTATTGGCAGTTAAGTAAATTATCGTTTTCGTGAGTTTCACTGTATTAAGCATAGTTATATTATGTATTCTATTATATCAACCTGTAGCTGATTTGCATATACATATAGAAATAAACAGTATAATAAATGCTATGTAATTTGTAAAACATCTTGAATATATTCATAGGTATTATGATTAAAAAATTCAACAATTTTTCCGGAATGCTGTCCTTTACTCAAATTTCGTCTTTATGTACTTGGTACGAAAGGAGTAAATTGTTTATTAATATAAAAAAATATACGTTATTGTTGAAACATTTTATTAAATAAATGTATTTACGAGAAGGACAAAAGTAAAGACAGCGATCTACCACGGAAGTCATTTTGAGGAAAAACGTAAAAAACTGAAAAAAAAATTGTTATAAATATTTTTTTTTGTACCATACCTTACAGTAGAATATTTTGATTCACAATAAATTCGTTAAATGTGTTGAACAAACATTTTTTTCATGTGATTTTTTGTATTTGACGAAACGTTTAGAGTGAAGAAGTTGAATTTGTTTCTACAGCTAATTTAAAAAAAAACGGTTTTTTATGGAATGAAAATAGATTTTCCATTACTGAAGAAGTTTTACTTTTGTTTCTAGCCCCATCATACTCATAATGCTACCGATTAATTGACTCAAATCGAAGAATGAAAATTAACTTATTTTCTTTCAGGTGTCTGATTCTACAAGCCTATTCTCAAATCACTACCAATTTTATCGTTTCATCTCATTGAATAATTAAAATTAAACATAACACAACACAATTTATTGATTTTTTTAAGTGGAACTAAAATATGAGGACCCTAGTATCATAAATCACAATATCCAAATATCTAGTTTTGAGAAAACCGTAAAAAACCACCGAAGCACAAGTTTTCGTAATTATAAAAAAAGTAACCATGAGTATTTATCGAGAATGAAAAATAGCACATGCAAAATATACGATTACACTTTTAAGCCATATCATATTTTTCATTTAAAATTAGTAGCACTAGAAGCACTAGAGTTTAAAGTAACCTTTAACAGCTATTTTTTGATATTTTTATATTTATAGTGTTGAATTTTGCGGCATATTTTTAAGCCATGTCCGCTCCCAATGTGGAGCATATGGACTCCTAATGGAGTTTATCTCAACAGAAGTGTTTCTACGAGAACTGCTTGTTACTCAGTTGCTCAACCTCTCTTTTTCCAAAGAGAGTAGGCATAGAAGGATAGGGATAGGACAGGATTAGTGGTAAGCTAATCACTCTCGATACGCCCCGTTCATAGGATAGGATGGGTGAGAGGGGGGAATTCAAGACATCACATACATCCATGCCTTTGAACAGAAATCATAAATCGATTGAAAAATCAATTTGTAAAACTGTCCGTACCGGGATTTGAACCCGGGCCCTCTGTAGCCGAAGCCAACAATGTTGACCACATACGCGGCATACTTTACATTATATCAGACATGGATATTATGACTTTTGATACCAAGCCTTATGTGTTATGTTCCTTTTATATCGAGATACATGCGGTATTGTGCGGAAAGTTAAGCCACTGGTCACAATAAATTCCGACGCATCCGTCAATTATTTACTTAGCTAACACTGAGATTCGAGTGCGCTCAGTTATCTAAACAAATCCATCAGTGTCTTGGGCTATCGCCAAATAATAATGTCTGAGAAGCAATCGTAAATTTTCACATGCCGATTGAAAAAATAGCTTTATGACGACCGAATAAATCACTTTGACGGAATTTTATACCCACGCGTATTAAAAATGCCTTTTTGGCAACGGACAAAGCTTATTTACAAGATTCAACCTTTTCCTGTTGTTCAACCGAAAAATATATTTTGAATAATAGTATATCGCTATTA
Organism: Himalopsyche tibetana; assembly: GCA_030503985.1. Taxonomy (NCBI): domain Eukaryota; kingdom Metazoa; phylum Arthropoda; class Insecta; order Trichoptera; family Rhyacophilidae; genus Himalopsyche; species Himalopsyche tibetana. The sequence goes on from JAPJYX010000014.1 coordinate 5,416,372, forward strand.
TAATGATTGTAAATGTCATACGTATTGAAATATAAATAATTTTTAATATAATAAGGAAGAAAATACAAACAATAATATAAAAGTATTTAAAAAAATATTCTACACTATAACTAAACATAAATTTATAAGATGGGATTAAGTAAGTTTCCATGTATGATAATATATAAAAAAGTTTATATTTGATCGTACAATAATTAATTTGTAAAGCTCTCCCTAGTCTTCGAATGAAGTTAACATTATTTTGTTTTTGTTTGGTATAAAAAAAATATGATAACATAAGCACCTTTTAATTTAATATAGTTAATGATTTTCTTTAAGTTCTTTCTATTAAAAGAGCCATCGTAATATAATTGAAAAGCCTAATAATGAGAGAATGTTTAAATTAATTATTTATTCATTATTATAGTCATGTTTTTGTAAAACGATGCATTTCATTTGATTTACAAAATTATCACACTGTAAATTACACGTTCAAGTAATAACATATTTTCATCGGAAAACCCAAGTGAATCGTAGTATATATTATTGAATATAAAAAACTATACAAATTGTTTTGATTTAACTTAAAGTTAACACATTCTCGTCTTGGAGTTTTCAGTTACTTAACATATTAATTTATTGTGTGTCGTTTATTTTGGGCATTGGTATTTTATGAACAAAATCGTGATTTAAAATCTGCGCTATGATAAAAAAAATCAATATTAATGGCGATATTTGAAACCGAACTGTTAAGATTTATTAAATGATTTAGCATTTTATTGCATGCCCGGGCATTTAATGCCATTTTTTCTATCAACGCCACGGGGTCAATAACATCGGCACTCAGATGTTTGTTGAAGTTATTATTAGAAACGGAAATTCAACTCCCATTAACTATATGAACAAATTTCGCCAAATGGAAGCATATATCCGTTTTTAATGGGAACTACGTGTTCTTCAAAGTCGATGAGGGTTGGCCACGATTAAACTATTTTAAAGTTTGCTAATGTATAAGATTGAATTTAAAAAATTAACCTAAGGAAAATCATATTTCCCAAGAGCGAACTTGAGTACAAAAGTGAACATTTGATATTAGACAAAGCCAATAATAGAGTTTGAAAGCTTTCTGTCGCTCGGCGGAGATCTTGCATAATGTATATGTCGATTGTGTTAACTGACAGAATTGATATATCAAGGGAATGTGTGGAAGTCTTATAGTATTTCAATTATCTTCTTTTAAGCACAATAGTGCATGGTTAAATATTATTTCCGTGTAGTTCTGAACCAGCTCTCTTTATCTTGTGCTATGGAAGCAGCCATGAAACAGCGATTGCATACGCATAACGGGTGGTGGTAGGAAAATTATCAGCCAATGTGTATTTCTACTATCACTGATTGAGTATCAGCACAAAATTTAATGTATCATACATGATTCACGATATTCTTCAATTGTTAATGATTTGTTTTTTTTTTAAGTTTAGCTATAGTTTTAATTTCGGAAAGTACAAATAGTGACTTTTTCACGGACCATCCATAAATATAAAGATAAAAAAGACTACGAAGTTTTAAATATGATAAGAAAAGTTAGGAACGTTTCTTTTATAATGCGATGTAAAATATGAACCTGATCATTTTTTGAAATCGTGCACACTTCTTTTTGGATGTTTTTGCATGTTTAATGTGTCACCAATTAAAATGAAAAAATAATTTTAACTTTTTCCTGCATCTTACACATTATGATAAAAAATAGTTGGATATTAAATTTGAAAATATTACATAAAATTTAGTTGCAAAGCTGTAAGTCCCAAAATAAATCTGCTAATTACACTTAATTTGAAAACATCTCATAACAGTTTTGTAAACGTAATTGAAAAACCCCAAAATAAATTAATACTAATACAAAATTAATTTATAAACTTTTGATTGTATTTTTCAAGGCTGAGAATAAGCAATATTAAATTCGTATTGTTTATCATAGTTTTGTGCTCAATTCGACAATTTCGATGCGCATTATCGTGAAGATTTCCTTGGTTCGAATGCAAAAGGTGAAGGTTAGGCGGTAATCGTGAATTCCACCGTTAGTTACTTACGTGTATCGGATTATATACAACACGGGAAATTAAGATTTTCGAGCGTATAGGCAATATAAGTGACTTAACAAGCCAGGCAGTACTCGGTCGTGCTGGTCGGCCATATAAACGCACCTGTAAATCAACGGAAATCGTGATTTTCTACTGATTATAAGTTGGTAAGGTGTTCTGGCATTTTCGGGGTTAAAATATGAATTCAAGGGCAATAGATATCATGTTTTTTCGGCAATAAAATTACAATGCAATTATTATAATGAAGCTTTAGTTATAGTTCATTTTTGTAACATAAAACATTGGGATTGAAAAGTAGCACCGGAAAGTATTCAGTCAACAGTTAGTTAGCATCTGTAGCTATGTTAAAAATGTAACACATAGGAAATAACGTATGATAGTAAATTTTTATGGAGGAAATTGTTGTGGACTTTGTCAAATTGTATTTATGATAATTTCCAGAGATTAACCTAGGCGAAAATCACTTGAAATGAAAAACCTTTATCAGGTGATATATTTGCACTCTTGATATGAATTATTGACTTTTTGTATATGATAATTATACAGTTGTTTATCTGCAAAATTGTATGTATTCTTCAGTTGGTCAAGTTATTTATGCAAGTCTGTAGATCGAAAAGAAAAGAGTTTTATTAATAACGTTAAAATCTTTTCGTTTTAAATATTATACTGTTTGTAAAAATAAATAGACTCGTTGACATTATAAAGTCACATAAAAACATAGTTTATGCATACAAATTTTCAGCATTAAAATCCCACTGTTTATCTGTTATTATTTTATCAATATTTGCATAATTATTTGACATAACATAGCGTTAAATAGTCAACAATGTTCTATTAAAAATTTGTATAACCAATATAACCACAATATCTTTTTTGCACGGCAACTATTGCATACAAACAATGATGCCGAGATGAAAGATAAGATTTCGTTAGATTCTATCAAATATACTGGTTCAATATGAGTTATTTACACAGTGAAACATATATTTGTGATATTCAATTAAAACCAGCTTCACTCAAGACCATTGTAATGTGCGAAAATCAACTATTATATTTTTTTGGCAAATCAAGTATTTCTACTACGTCTGACATAACGTTAGACGGAATTTTTTGGTCTACTATCAAATAAACAGGTATTCCAAGATCGACATTTTAGTATGAATGGGTGAGGTTCATTCACTCAGACCTGGGCACCTACTTGCGTGCTATCGCTACTCCACACCACTCGGCTCGGCCAGTTTGTTGAAACGCATAGGAACCAGTTATATTAGGAAGTCTCACTTGTTTATTTTTACTTACTCATTGAGTGGGTAACCTCACAAACAAATAAATGTTTGACTTGTTTGATTCAGTTCATCACATAATAAAGGCTTTTACAACCTGTTTCCAAGTTTTCCCGCGCGTATTTTTATAATTCTGATACTTTTACCCGTCGAGGCTTAACGGGGAAACATCATCGAGTATGTAATTTAATAAAATTATCCAAAATAAAGACAACATGAGCTAGTCTACTGATAACGTTTTTATTCAGTTAGTTGTCCTGGGCTTTCTTTTTAAGTGGTTTCATATAATTACGGTTCAAATCACCGATACTATAATTGAATATTTTTTTAAATATTCTTCGATGTGTATTGTGTACCGAAAAAATTGAACGTTTGAATATTGCCGTTTTGTCTACTTTTGTAACCTACCTTATCTAATCATGAAAATGAGGATGCAAAGAAAATAAGAATCCATACGATTGGTTTTATTGAGTGATACAAAATGAAAGACATGCGTCTTTTGCGATAACGCGCTCTATTTTCTGGCCATAATTATTTAATTTAAGTTTAATTTTAGGTGTTTAGTTTTGATGCCTAATATAAAGAGTTTAAATGATTTTGTATATAATTACAAGAAATATCGAACGATGCTGAAAATTTTAAAGTAATGGAAAACCTAAGTCTACGTTTATCTACATATTATTTTTTAAGTTACGTAACTGTCTGAAGATGCTGGTTTATTAAGTGAATATAATTTGTCGCCTGTGTGGTCGAGTGGTCAACGTTGTTGGCTTCGGCTACGGAGGGCCCGGGTTCAAATCCCGGTACGGATAGTTTTATAAATTAATTTTTCAATCGATTTATGAATTTCTGTTCAAAGGCATGGATGTATGTGATATCTTGAATTCCCCCCTCTCACCCATCCTATCCTATGAACGGGGCGTATCGAGAGCGATTAGCTTACCACTAATCCTGTCTTCGCCTTATTCTTCTATCCCTACTCTCTTTGGAAAAAGAGAGGTTGAGCAACTGAGTAACAAGCAGTTCTTGTAGAGACACTTCTGTTGAGATAAACTCCATTAGGAGTCCATATGTTCCACATTGGGAGCGGACATGGTTTAAAAAAAATAATTTAAAGATTTTTTTAAAATAAAAATATAACGAATATTATTTCACGAACATGTAATTTATGTTCAACAGCTTTGGTCTAGCAATTTACATAGACTGTAAAGATCAAAGTTCCTAAACGGAAAACCCACATTCAAACAATTTTAAATAAATTACTATAATAATGTCCACTGTATTGTAAGTATGCTGTGCTTAATTTTCCATTTTTTATTTTAATAATCGCTCACTGAATTAATTCCATGAACTATGGGTGAAATCGCAGTGAATGCTTACCGCAAATAAATTTTGATAATTCTTCGAACGCTTACCGATTTTCGTTCGAACCGCCAATCGAGAGATACGTTTAAAATATTCAAATTTCGAACGTCTCCCTGCCGTGTGATTGGTCGGCGATCCGTTGCTGCATTCGCGCGGCTTTTTTTAATGAGACGAATTTCGGCACCGCAGAATTAATTAACATATTTTACTGCACGTTATTTTTTATTACCGAATAACTTGAGATGTTTGTTATTATTGCATGGGACACGTATTCTTATCAACACAGTTAGTAATATTAAATTAGCATTTTTTTTAAAGATTATTATATAATTTGATTTTTTCTTTAGACATATATTTATATACTTTAATATATTTAGGAATTGCTAATTGATGATTTGATCTTATATTGTTAGTCTTTATTTTTGTGCTGCTAATAGAGGATTATTAATTAAGATTAATTCACTACACAATGAAAAGTAACCAAAATAAATCAAGTGTAATTACTTACATATTAATTGCTGCATTAGTATACCCTCAATTGTTCCATAGTTTATTGAAAAAACATACATTGTAGAAATAAAATATAATAATTCCATTTGTCTTCTAAAACTTTTTTAAAATGATTGGAAATAGAATTTACAATTTTCATTGCATTTCGGTGCAATTTTTTGTACAGTTATCAGTTTATGGTCCCTAAAATTAAAAAATAGTTACGTAAAACAGGTTATTACTAATTAATAAAGTAGTTTTGATAATTAAAAAATCGAAAAATAATTAGTATCAAGTTAATTGTAACATCCAATATTTAAAAAGGCAGTTATAATAATAGTCAGTGTCGAAATGTACGGACTGCTTCATTTTTAAATACTTTCGATTCATCAAAATCAAAAAATCATAGAGACAAAATAATTATGTAAAAATAGAAATTAAATGTGGGAGTGATAGGAATCACTGAGTCAAATGAACTCTATTCGAAATATTATGCCAAACAGAGACAAAACAGAATCACATTCAGAGTTCCAAATTCAAACGCTAAAAATTCAAATTTTATTCGAATGTCAAATATTGTTGCTGTCAATGTGTTGGTACTATGTACAGTAAGACAATTCTGATGAGGTGAGTAGACATTTTTGATGAATTTTGATTAGCTCATTCAGGATACAAAGTTTTTTTTATACTACAGAACTACAAGTGACAAATGTTTTGCTCTTAAAATAGTAGTTGCTAGACTAGCTAGACTGCCTAAAAAAGAAGTAATTAAATTGTACTTTCGATTATTTAGGTATCGATATAGTATCAGTTTTAAAATACAACAAGACATATTGATCTGTGATTATTTAAAAATGACAGCAGTGATTATTATTTAGATCAAAACTGTAACACCTACAAAAATACTATAGAATCCTATGGAAACAAAAAAAAATGTTTATAGTACGGCAAATATATTTTTTATATAATTTTAGAATTTCATCAAAATCAACAATAAATATATACATACATTATAGAATAAATGATGAAGCTTGTTCAAAATTGTATTTCCTTACTATGTCAAAACTATGCTTTTTGTGTTGTAGGACTTTGGAATCGAAGGGTTGATATCTTTGAATCATTATTGTAAATTCGCGAGTCATCGCTGTGCATGTAAACCTGTCAAGTTGCTCACACTGCCAAAAAGTGTGTCTAATGTTTGTTTTTTTTTTCCAAAATAAGAAATATGTAACATCGATTAATGCCGATTCAATCTTTAAACAATTGTTATACTTTTTGTTATGGACAGAGCGCTCAATTTTCTTTATTTTCCCGCCAAAGATAGTATAATATGCGGCCGCTAGGTGTGATTCTGTCATTGGTGATCGTGGGCGGTACATTGGGTTCCGTTGGCACGTACAAACAAATATTCCCGCCCACGTCACGAAATCTCCAGCCAGCTTATACAATACTTACAAACACAGACAGAGCTGAATATTATGTTCATAAAGTGTTCACATTTTTTTGTTGTGAATATTGTGATGTGATTTTTCAAAAATCGAATTGCTTTTCATTTAAATTCCATTAAAAGTAAAATTATTATTTTTTATAAAAATGATTATTTATGTGGTCAGATAACGATGATATTATCTGGCAATATTTGGGGTTTTACCTAGAAAACAAGTATCAGAGTTTAAGTAGTAAGTGGTATCATTAGTGCTATCAGATGTTCTCAAAATGTAGATTTTTGATTTATTATTGGCTTACACAATTAACTTGGTAGCACGCCATTTTAATAGGTAAATAAGGTGAAAAAATAAGAAAGTATTTTAGCTCTACAAATATTAGTTTACATATATATCATAGTTGATAGCTATTTCGGCGTATGTCTTCATCAGAACTATCTTTACTATTCTTTACAAATCAGAACTCTTTACCAAATTCACAATTACTCTATATTTACATAGAATGTAAAATAATTAAAATAAATATCGTATTTTACATCGGATCCGTAGCGCAGTGGTCAACTTCGATTGCTTCCGTGACGAATCTCACGGGCTCGAACTCCAGAACGAACAGCATTTTTTCAGCAACAGATATTTGTAATGTATACAAATTCACTTCCACCCTTCCAATTCTAAAATAACGAAGCGTAACGAAAGCGATTGGCCAACCACTAATCCTGTCCTAACCTTGTACTTGCTTTTCCTACTCTCATAAAAATATAGATGCTGACCAACAAGCAATTCTCGTAGAAAAACTTATCTTGTAATACCTCGTAAAAAGACCATATGCTTCACATTGGGAGATGACATGGATATAAAAAAAATATTAGAAACCCTCCTAAATTATTACTGGTTATCCTGTTAGTTACACCACTGTTATTAACTATATATTTATATATACATATATAAACTTATTGTGAAATTATGCAACTCAATAAAATATTTGCAAATTCAAGGCTGGCAATAGAGAGCAATAATTTAGGCTAGATGATAAATAACTTAATAACATTTTGTGGTGAATTTTGCATTGTAATGGGCATGGCACATCGCGCAAAAAGAATACGTAGCTACCTAACCGATAACATAGAACGATGACGAGGCCAACATATAATATTATAAGTCACCGTATTGAAAAATAAAATACATTTACTCAATTCAGTGGAAGTCTGTGGCAAAGGATCGCCATGAACCGATAAGTGTGATGAAGTAAATGAGCTATCTATGACAGTCGTAAATTTACATCAATAAACTTCAACGTCATCAATAGCAGTAAATTTAAACGTCATTCAATTATTTGAAAATGGAATTTAGACGTCATAAAAGAAATTGAAAATCCGTGTTCGAAAATTTATGTAAAACTAAGCTTCCATCCATTCGAGTAGTTTATTTCAAAACGGAAAGATAGTTCCAAATTTGAAATTACATTACGGTTTCAAATAAGAGTAAAATGTCTTTTTACAACGTGATAAACTTGTTCGATAATATGATTGGGCAGTGATTCACTCTTTTTTACTATTCAAATACTTGCCTAAAAGTCAGAACCTGTTTTTTTGTTTATTCTAACAGCTTGAGTGAAAAAAACTTCACGTGTTTAAATAGATTTTATAATGAGTGACGATATCCCACACGAATCTGTCATTTAAATTATCATACGTTCGATAAAAATAGAATCTATACCACCAATTCTACTTAACTTGGCGTCAACGGATAACAAAATAATAAATTTGATTATAACATAAAAAGATTGAAAAACAATAACTCGGTTTTGACTTTTAGTCAATCTAAATTTCTGAATTCGTCATACAACTGCTTCATATTTAGTGGATAACTTTTCTATTCAATCTTACTAGCCATTGTTTGAACTGGAATTTACTTGGTAGAACTCCATTGTAATATGGTAAAACATCCAAGTATTTAAAAAAAAAAAAAAAATATTTCATAGCTATTTCGGTTTATGTCATCATCAGAACTATGTTTAAACTTGCATTTTCTCGGCTATATTTACTGGATTATAAGAGATATGTAATAAATTTTGTTATTTGCTCTAAATTTTGTAGAACTAAATGCTTTGATATTTTTTTCCGTATTACTAACAAGCTATCCCTAGGTTGAAACCTTAGAATTGTTTAACCCTTAGCACTCTTTAATTGAAATATGTTTACACCTTAATCTATATATTAATAGCCGATAAGGTCCGTATGTCTGTCCGACCAGATTTCACACCTTCCAGTCTCCACTTTTTTGAATAAAATGAAATAAAATAAAATAAAATAAAATAAAATAAAGTAAAGTAAAATAAAATAAATTAAAATAAAATAAAATAAAATAAAATAAATTAAAATAAAATAAAATAAAATTAAATAAAAAAGAATAAAATTAAATTAAATTAAACTAAATAAAATCAAACACAATGCAACAAAAATCTCACGTTGCTGGGCAACGGGCTTACAGCTAGTTAGTATTTAATTAATTTATTACCGTATAATTATAATCAAAAACATTTTAAATGTTTCAGTATAGCAAAATTTATTTTGCGCACAATGCGTATATGTAATATTTGGATGACAAAAACTTATATTATTAAAAAAAACAGTAAATTAAAAAAAAATGTCAAATCTGTAATGTCGAGTCAGGTTTACATAGGAATTATAAAGGTTAAAGATAATAATTGCTATCCACGCTTTTACAGTTGTTTGTAAGGTTGATAATAACATTATAATTATGTAGAACAGTTATAAATGAACTCATGTCCATTTTCACTAAAATAATATCAGAGAATTTTAGATAGTACACACAAATGTAAATTGTTAGTATATAAACTTTTTAGTTAAAGTTTCGCTTTTATAATTTATGTTAATATATAAACAACACAATGTTGCAGTGAAAATAATTTCACTTATTGGAGATTCACAATACATCAGTGAAAGTATAGCGTTATGTTTTCCCGGTTAAAATAATAAAATCTTAATTTAATACCAAGTAGTGTCAGTGTGCGTGGACATAAATGTATTCATGAATAACTTGAATAAAATTTAAAACGAGATCATTTACGCAAGTGAAATTTATTTACGGTCCGTGCAAGGCATTGTTTGCTTTGAAATAATAATTTACATCGTGTTATATTGTTTACTTTGAAAACATTACAGTTCATTTTTATGTAATACAAAATCAAATAAGTTATATATATATATATATATATAACATATTTTAAAGTCTTACATGAATAATATATTGTTTTTTATTTGAATGATCTTAAGCTTGAGTAAAAGAAAGTGAATGTATCTGAAGTCAAAGTAAAATTTATTACCATGAAATATTGCTACTTTTTTTTTATCATGTATCATTAGTGTTAAATAAAAACATTATTTTAAGAAAGCATCATCAGACTTTTGATCGGTGATGATCTCCCAAAGCTTAAAAATCATCGTATGTGTCATCCAATAAAATCACGGTGTCTTCCAAGCAAGCTATAGAGAGAAGGCTCAAAAGTTTTTTTTTTTTATTTTAGTCTAATGATACGAATAATAAAATAGTTTTGCAACACTTTTTGATGTATCAATAATACCCATTTATATTCGACAAGAATTTTATCACAACAACAAAATATATTACGTTCGTCAGAAAACAATCTCAAAAACTGAACCTTGGCGCGATAAAATTTACACATTTTATTGTGAGTTAAAAATCATCGGGCGCTGTAGATTAACGTAACTATTTTCATTTTGCTTCATCGATGCCGTCCAGGGTTATAATATAAAGAAGATTTAATTAGTGTCTGAATTCCAGACTAAGCCTAGCAGATAAAATAGCAATCATATGTATGTCACTCTGTCGATAGAAAAAAAGCAGTTCATACCTCATTTAGACAAAATTTATAATTTGTTAATGTGACGTGTAAATATGTCATTCTATACCCCTTTTGTGTACGCTTGAATAAAAATGTTTTTTAAAGATGTGAATAATCAATATTTTTAAATAAAAATACTTCAGTTACACATAATTATAAAAGCAACAAACAAACTAAACATTTTTTCAATCAATTATAAAGTATTGTGGGTGCACAAAACAAATTAATTATATGATGTATTTGAAGTATTGCAAATATTCACTTTGAATGTGTTACTAGAACGGTCGTAATGTGAAAATAATGATGTTATATAAGAGAAGTGTTTATTACATAATAAATTTAATATCATTTTATAAAGTATAAAATAAATACGATATAAAAAGTGTGTATGTGGTAACTAGGCTATTGCAGTATTAACACACTTTCTTTGACGATAAGCTTTTATTGGTCAACGCTTGTATCGTGAATGGCCTTTACAATCTTTACATATATATATCCATGTATTACTAATTAATGCATTATATTTAAATGGACTTTAATATTGATAGTATTTGTACGAAAAAGATGTGTCATGATTGAATGATATTGATAGTTTTTTAATTGCATATGATACTACTGCACACTCATATTATGCAATGACTAATAATATATATTTTTTGGCGTAACAAGTTGAGCTCAAGCTATTTACCGACAGATAACATTTAGAATCATTATAAGAATGTATCCATATTCATTTTACGAGTTTCGTATTATTGATGTAACTCTTTAAATTTTGTAGTTAATATGATTTTTCTTTGTGTATCGTAAAAATTATGAACGCTTTTATTAAATTTATATTTTATTACTTAAAATTTACATTAATGAAGTTGATTATACTTCTGCTTTCAAAGTTTGTCAACAAATATCACGATATGTATTTAAATAAAAAAAGAAATATGCAGTCGATTGAAAATCACGAAAATGTTTGTTAACAGTATGTGAGCATAACTTTTAAGGTGTTCACTGTCAAAACTTTGTTGGAAAAGCATTATATTAAGAAAAACACAATATTCCTTTTTACTTATTTCTACTTTTATTTATCAAAATCAGGACCGGCTTAGCTATTTAAAATAGCTCTCGTAACGGCCAGATAACAAGTCACAGTTGTATGTTCCAAGAGTCATGAAATATAGTCTACTCTTCGTTTATTTAATTTTTCAATGAAAAAAATATTTATTTTTCTTCGATTACACGTGAAATAATTTTACAAATGCGCTTTACCCACCCTTCGTATAAGCGTATCTTATACCGGATTTGTAATCCCAAAATTACGGGATTTACATTTTTTCAACATTTTTATAGCTCTCGCGTGGATTTCAAAAAACTTTGCACTACTTATATTCAATTCTGAAATCATCGGATTAGTACTGCCACAATCCCGAAATATACATGACATATTTATACTAAAGATTAAATTAGCTATATAGTTATTTAACTGTTTTCTTATTCGTGGTATATACTTCACAATCTTTTATTAAAAACGTGTGATAGGTAGCTAAAAGGTTAATTAACATAAAATGAGTATTTAATAATAACGCTTGCGGTGTTAAATAGCTTTCTCGGAAACAGTTGTATCAGAAAATGTGATGTCCAAATACCACTTAGCGCTATGTAGACATCTTCATTTTGTATCCATTAGTTTGTGAACAAATGCCATTGTTTGGATATCAAAGAATACTTCCTATATTGGAAAGTATTGATTCAAAAATGCACTTATTTTATTCCGATGTTAAATTACGTTTAACTTTTTGCGTCGTTGCTGTAACGTTTTGTACTTATAAAGCTTATTTTAATAATTATTTGATTGTTAATATTTACCCGTGATAGAAGATTTTTTTTTATTTAGTTTGTAAAAGGAATTTCTTAAGTGCGGTTAGTAAATAGTAATGATGATTAATGCCTATCCCAGGGGTGGAGAACCTTTTCAATTCTAAAGGCCACATTCATTTATCTCATTCAAAATAAGGCCGCAGTAAAGAAAACGTTGACACCCCCCCCTTTTTTTTCGACTGTCGAACGCTCGAGTATAATTTTTCGATCAAAGTGAATATTTTGATCAAGTCAAAAGACCGCATTAGAGTAGCCAAGAGACCGCAGGTTCCACTCCACTGGCCTATCCTGACTCAACCAGGTTTCTCAACCAGGATCCACGTGGAACAAACAATAAAACAAAACTTAAATGCACAGGTTTTAAAAAAATCAGGCGAATGAGATAACGCTCTAAAGATGTCGTCATTATTGGCTTAAAATGCAATTTATCTAATTGTGTCGCTTAAGTTCTTTTGCCGATTATGGGTCGATGTGCAATATGTACATGTTAACTAGCCTAACTAGAGATTTGTTGCACAAAATAAAAATTCTTAAAAGAACAACTCGCTTATGACTAACAATATTATGATAATATCAAATGTACTGCGTAATATTAATAAAAAAATATAAAATTTCCACGGAAGCGAGTAAAGATACCATAATTTTTTTATTATTGTTTTCCTCGTATTTTACCAACTGTGTGTAAATGCTTGCTTTTTAAAAAAGCCTCTACACATCATGTGTACACCTTAAAATTTATCTACATTTTGAAAATTAAAATCCATTTTTTAATTATTAAAAGTTAAAGTGTATAGATAAAATCGCAAGAGAAATACATTAACGATTTTTAAATACATTATAACTTGGCCCTTTGAGAAGTGAAGTTAGCCAAGTAGTAAAACGGCGAAACTTTTCGTTTTTAATTAATATTTTTGTAGATTAAACATTTTAATTGAAAGAAGAAAAAACCTAGGCTCACTTCACTTTTACGATACTTTAAAAGATGTAGAATATTATAACGCATCGAAATATTTTTTTAAAAAAATACCACGTGGCTCACTTCACTTCTCAGGGTCACATTCATCAAATATTTGATAGTCTATTCCTTTTGTAATAATTACTTTTTACTGACGTTTATGACTCTTCAGTAAAGTTGGTTGTATTAATTCACTTTAATTGTAATATTTACATACTTATATACTATCTATATATTTATAAATATATCGACTGTGGAGTGTGTAAGTAAGTAACCCATAGTTTTTTCAAAACAGCTTTTTCCATAATTTCCGTATCAAATTTGATACACGTAATATCAAAAAGATGTAAGCTGCAAATGGAAAATTAGTATTTAAATTTAACTTTTGAGTTTGAAAAAAGATTAGCTTGTGAAAATTGAAACCAAGAAAAATTACATTTTTTTAAATTAATATTAGATTATGTCAATTAAACACTATTTTAAAAGTTTTCATGCACTTAAAAGTTGTGTATATTTCATAATTTGCATATGTCCCAAAATCATCAAAACACGTTTTTTCTGCCTCCTGTAAAATTTTCTATGTGCAGGTTACGTCCATTTTCCTTTCCATAGTCGATATAGTTAAAGGAACCCCAACATTCATTTTTTTTCAAAAAAATATGTTACATAACATGTAGAAGAATAAGGTATTGATTTAAAATAAAAAGTACGTTTCTTATTTATTATCTTTCTCCACCAATATTACAGGTCAGTTAACCATATTAATATTGTGTAAAATATGTCCACGTACACGGTATGTTACAATCAGTTAAGGCGTGAAGTAAGAGAGACATAAATGACGTACAATTCAATTTAGTAACCAATGTAAGTGTTAAGTTATACCTATGCTCGTTAATCAACAAGTGCGATAAGTATGTAGAAGCGTGATCGATGCCTATGTGCGGTCTGTCGCTCCAGTTTTCCGCAAAACCGCTAACTTCACTTGAATGAAAGTATTCATACATTGATACCAATTAAATTGTTATTATGACACAGCCGGTCTCCTTATCCGAGCACTTAAATGTTCTAACACAGACATTTATTTGTTATTATTGTAGTTAATGCAACGCAAAGGCGCTACGTTCATATTATGCAATGCAACCCCCTTCAGACAAAACGAGTAATGAAAAGTATTTTTATAAATCCGTACTCATCTTGAATATAATTCTTTATCTCAGTCAATACGATCAATTGTTTAAAATGAAGAGCGGCTTTTAGATGGCTTTTGACTGTCAATAATTGGAAAGAAAAGAATTACACCAGACCTGCGATCAATTGATCAAACTCTGGAATTAGTACAAATAAATCAATTTGATTTTTATATGTAATATCAATGCTGTGTGTCGTAAATACTTTAATAATGATACGCTCAAATTTATTTGGTGAATACTCCATGGAAACGTAAATATTATATTGTTCTATGTACGTCAAAATTTACAGCATTATTGACTTAGATAATATTATCACTAATTTGTAGTACCTACGTAACGATTTATATGTTATGTTTAATTACTCAAGAATATCATTAATTCATCTAAAGTTTTTTTCATTTAGTGACAAAATAAGAAAAATGTATTGTAAAAAATATGTTAGGTTTAAATAACCCTTAAATGCATAACTTTCTACTTTTAAAAAAATGTATGGTTTTTACCAAAAGTTCACACGTAAATTGCATTTTGCGACAAAGAAATTATTTTCACAGTAACTTTATCGTTTATAATTAATAAACATGTATTTATACTTCTTTTCTCGGCTAAAACCGATTTTTTTGACAGTTAAAAGTAAATTTGAATTTTGCTTGAAATCGAGATTTCCAAAAACTTTGCCTCCCTTCTTTTGATTACAAATTAGAACACACAATCTTTTGCAACCACAACATCTATTAATAAAATGAAAGAATGATTTGCATTCAATTATATAATTTTATTATTAAGTATGAAAATCTATGCTGAAGTCGATTTCAGTGTTGCAAAAAAAAAAAAAAACAATACTTTGTACTTTTCGTAGTACACTTAAGGGGAAAACAAAATATGAAAATATTTTCTAAAGGTCATATTGTTTAATGTTGATAATGCCTGTATGATAATTCAAATTTTACCTTGTGATAAATTGATGAATTTAAAAAAAAACAGCTGCCAAAAGATACCGTGTTACATTCAGGAAAAACCAATACGTGTTTGAGCGACTGTCAGTTAAACGTAAACTCGCTAATTGTAAATGAAATGTTCAGCTAATTTTATGAACAATGTCAGAAAAGTGTGAGAATTGGCGTGATGCAGCAGTGCCAACTAATTTGCAAACAATATAAGTATTCTTTTTTTTTGTTTTACGTAATAAACTGCTTAATTCAAGGACAAATATTTATTACACGTATACTTTGTAACTATACAGCCATAGTAATATTATAACGATACCAGCAATGAAGATGAGAATATTACGATAAAATTCATGGTTAATAATATGACTATTAGCAAATTATCTATAAATAGATTAATATTAAACATTTTTTTTAAATATCTTATTTAATTGGGTACTTCAATTTTATTTTAATTCAAGTGTTTTTCCTATACTAAGGTGACGAATAAATTGAGCATAAAAGTGTAAATAATTCATTGAAGTATATATATATATATATTAACGTAAAATTTCCTTCACTGTATTTATAGTACATTACGTAATTTGATGTTTTCATTTACGAACGGAATATTGATTTTTTCATCAATATATGAAATTGTATCGCAGAACACGGGAATTCTGACGTTTCCAACCTTTGTTCATTTTCCAGCTCTACACATGTATTTTTTAATCCATGTCCACTCCCAATGTAGTCTATGGCCTCTTTACAAAGTTGTCTCAAGAGATTTACAGTAATTTTTTTTTTTTATAAAAAAATTATTTGACATTACAGCTTACGCCAATGCGTCAAATACTTTTAAGTTGAAAGATCATACGAGATATACTCGATGAGAATTTTTAAAAGTCACATGAGATAAACTCAAGGAGAATTGACTTCACAAACACCCATGTCTTAGATCTCAAATTAAAATTGAAAAAAATACAATTTTGACATTGACCTTACCAGGATTCGAACCTAGATCCACCTGGTCGGTAAAGCAAGCTCTAACCAACTAGACCATAGCGGGCGACACAAGATGTTCTTTAAAGAGAACTACTTTTAACTCAGATTACCAATCTCTCTTTTATTCGAATACAGTGAATGTAAAAAGATATGGTTATGAAAAAACTAATGGTTATTTTATTGCTCTTAACACACCCCGGTATTATAGGATTAGAATTTTGAAAAAGATTTTTCAGAAAAAAATCGGTCTGTACTAAAATTTGAGCCAATGAAAAGCGTTCTATCTCGTTCTACTTTAAATGTCTATCGCCAAAGCTACAGAAAACTTATATTAAAGTTTAAATAAATCTTAATGATTGTTACTTGTTTCCTTTTTTTTGTTGAAAACTCAACAACGGTAATTTATACTGTGCTTCTGTTAATCATCTTTTCTAGCTATATTCAATTTTAATATAAAGCATATTCATTTCTAGTGGAGGTTATAAAATATTTCTATGAGAACGAACTGTTTATTACAAATAGTTACTCGATCTTGCCCTTTTTTCCGCAGTATAAGAATAGAAAGAAGGGTTGTGATCAGACACAATTAGTAATTAGCTATTTGCTATCGCCAGAACCGGCGCCATTATACAGGCAAAATAGGCAACCGCCTAGGGCGCAAATCATTAGGAGGCGCGTAAATGGAGTCTCTAAATTATTTTTATGTACTCTAATAAAAAGGTTTATTTTATTTTTATGATTGTATTTGTTATTTGTCATAATGTATCGTATTCTATAATATAAAATTCGAAAAAGAGAGGTTGAGCGACTGAGTAACGAACGGTTCACGTAGAAAAACTTCTGATGAGATACCTCCATTAAGAGACTATATACGTCATATTGGGAACGGACATGGATATATATATAAAATATTTCTATGATCCCTACTTATTGTTTTATTATTTCGAAAAAATTGGACTATTTAAAAAAAAGGGGGCGCGCCGTAATTGTTGCCTAGGGCGTCAAATATCCTCGCTCCGACACTGGCTATCGCTATGATTGTAGAATTTTACACATGAAACGGAATTTTAAGACACCCATGTCTTAATAATAATAAAAAAACTATACTTTCTGCGATTCGAATCTGTAATCACAGATATTGAATCCAACGATGTTTACCACTCGACCACGAATCCAGCATCACTATTAAATATTTGTTTTCTAATGTTTATCTTCTAGTAAAATTACAACTATATATAATATTATGATATCCTCGTAAATGAGAAATTTATTTTTATATACGGCAATTTACTGGTTGTTATACTGCTCTAGTTAATCACGTACAGTAAATTACTTTACTTTATTTCATTTGTGCAATTTTCATTAACAGATAGTGATAAATTTTACGTTACAACAATAATAATTGAAATACATTTGTTATTATTACTCATAATAGTGTAATAGTATCAATAACTTTAAAGTGACATAAGTTATCGTATAACAATGCGGTATATAATATTTGAAATATTATGTGTTCCTAGAAATAATAAAACCATTCTCCGTTTGGAGACAATATTCTAAATTTAAATTAATTATAACTATGAGCGTTAACAATGTATTTGTTTTAAGAATCGTCTTTTTATTTTAAAGTTTTTCCTTTTTAAAAATAGAATATGTAACGCGTTGTCTTTGTTACTCATAATTTGATTCTTGATATAAAAGAAAAGAACATGAATTAATATGATTGCATTCTTTATAAAAACTAAACGGTATTATCATAATATTTATTGTTTTTTAGCGATATTATCATTGATAGTATTGTTTGCACACCATAAATTCATATTAAAATACAAGCTATTTAGGTATACTGCAAATACGTCATATAAGAATTTTTAAATACTTTCATACAATATTTTAAGTAAAATTGTTACTGGTTACTAATAGTAGAAATAGCTATAAACTAATTTTATAAAAAATGTAGAACTAAATACTTTGTTATGTTTACCACATTACAATGGATTTTTACCAAGTAAATGCCAATTCAATCAATAAAAGGAATATTGGCTTTTTCAGTGTCAATCTTAGATCTCTTCACTCTTGCAATCTAGTGTAAGTAAATACATTTATAAGCCATTGATATTAATTAAAATAAGGTGAATTGAATATTGTTACATGTTATATGTATACGTAGTCACATTTGATAGCTCCAATAAGTATAGTGTACAAATTATATAACCCCTGAAAACAGTGGTGGATTAAGCACAAGAGAGGCCCCAGGCGCAATAAAATTTGGAGGCCCTGTTTTTCGGATAATGTAAAAAAGTTTCATATAAAATATATTTAAATTTGAACAAAAAGTATATGGGTTTAATAATATAAATTATTTTGCGCCCCTTAAAATGCAGAGGCCTCAAGCGACCGCCTCATTAACCGTAATCCGCCACTGCCTGAACACCACAAATATCTTTGAGGTTAATCGAGCACTTTGTTAAAATATTGGTAGCCCACCGCCGCATATAACTTACCTATTACTGTACTATGGTTAAATTTGCATCAGTACTGTAATACTGTTACATTTAATTCAGTCTACTACAATTCCAACGCCCACGCTTTCCATTCGCAACAGTAACAGCCGCTTAAGCATTCAGTAAGATTGTTTAAGGTCTTTTATTTAGTCCATAATTATCGCAGAACGTGCATCAGTTACACGGTGGTTAAACGGAAGACTCTTTGAATCAACCACGAAGCTGTGCATCTATATTGCAACTTGGCCTCTGCGTTGGGTTTTGCTGCAGTCAAATAATTGTTCCTTGCGTGCTTAACATGTTATACATACTCGCTAACAAACAAAATGAGCGAATAGCGATCGGGGTACGTACTGGAACACTCATGCAGTAAAATATACTATGCTACCCCCAAGGCGAGATCATGTTAAATACTTCAATTAATCTTACTTCTATCATATTGATATTCTTACAGAGATAGCGATGAATGATTCACGTTGGAAATACAATCGGCTTATAAATCTGTCTAAAATGGAATCAAAAAGAAATGCTTACTATTTAATTTCATTTGGGTTCGTTTCTCATTGATAAAATAACTCTTTCGCTTTTAAGGTGTCAGTACTGTCAATGATGGTAAAGCATTATATTCAAAAAAATAAAACACTCTTTTGTACGTCCCGATTCTGCATTTATTTAACAGCTTAACGACCGCACGTTTTTTTATAAAATTTCACCTGGCGGCCGGGCAATTTTGCAAAAAATTTGCAAACATTGTAATTTTACTTAATTCACTATAATTTGTAAACAAATTGAGACATCTTTACAAAATTTAATTTTCTTATCTTCCAGATACTTCGCCTATACGCATATATGAGTCCGCCGGTCAGCAACCTTTGTTTTTTTTAAAGACTCAGATACGCGTCTGCGGTCTTTAAGCTGTTTTAATATGGTCAGGAACGTTTTCGTTCATGACCAGCATTTTCAGCTTTATTAAAGTATTATTACAGTGCTAATAATACTTTACTTCATTCAGTATAAATAACGCTGTTAATAAGTGTTATTATCAGTTGGAAATGGTCGTCACGAACGAAACCGGTACTGATAATCTTTAATAAATGTGGAATTAGTACATAAGAGTGTTTTAATTTTTTTAATTAACTATTTTTTAAATTAAATAACACATTAATTAAATTTATCGTACAAACATTTAAATAATTTCAAGATTCCTCTTATCAAACGTTTAAAACTCTAGTGTATTTTAGATTAAAAACTGTTATTAATTTATTACTTAAAAATACAAAAAATATATGTTTTTTTATTTCGAATTCAATATTATTGAAAACACCAATTGACAGCTTTAAAGTTAAGTCAATAGTTAAAATTTAATATAAAATTGTAGTATAATATAATGCATATTTCAAAAAAATATTTCATCAAATAAATTGGCAAATAATAGTTTTGTATGTTTGATTCAGTTTTTTTGTCGTTATGACTTGTATGCTCAATGTAAGAAGTCATAAAAGCTAACATTAAACTTAACAACAATAATAAAAGATTTAAATTGCTTAAAAACGTCAAAATGACAAAGATACAATTTGTAAACTCGCGCATTATAGAGGTAATTAGAAACTGAATTGCAAAACGAATGTCACTTAGTACGTCATTTAATCCGATAAACTGAGATTATGATCATTATTATTGAAAGTATTGCATTGGAGATTGTTATCATGTTTAAATTTCACAAGACTATTCTTGAAATGGTCTCCATTCTGATACTCTTTAGAGCATCATTAATTTGACTTTTTTATTAGACGTGCCGAAAGTGAAATCTTATTGGACAAATTAATAATTATTTATCTGAGAAACGAACCGTTCTCAAAATTGAGGATATTCAGTAAGCGGGTGAAGTAATTTGTAATTTGTAAAATTTTTATTAGTTATATATATCGTTTGTGGAAAGGAAAAGGGACGTAACCCACACATAACAAATTTTACAGATGAAAAAAAAACGTTTTTGATAATTTTGGATCAAAAGTAAATTATGAAATATACAAAACCTTGAAGTGAACGGAGATTGATTAACTAAATCTCAAATCAATTTAATGAATTATTTAAGAAAACCCGTTTTTAGTTATTTTTTCCTGGTCACAATGCATACTTTTTTCAAACTTTAAAGCTATATTTAGGTACTAATTCGGTATATTAGTTTAAAATATTATGTGTGATTTATTTCATGTTGATTGTTAATCATATATTTTCATTTTAGCTAGGTAACTAATATTGAATTGACCGAAAGGTATTGTGAGTAAAATTTTGTTTTATGATGAATTAAATATTATTAATTTTATTATTTACCCATCCCTGCCCGATAAAATAAGAATGATACACGTTCACACATGATCGACCATTTGTTCAAGAGAGTGTCTGAATAATTTATAAATTATAATATACGATCGAATAGGTCCGGGTCGTAAATACCATCATATGGCTGTGCGCGCATTTGAGACTGTATCGCATATCTGCGCAAGAGCCTTAAAATAGCTTTCCTAGACAGACAATGGATAAGCCGAAAGTTTTCAATAGTATCTTCTAAGAAACGTTTAACATAATAATGTAATAACATACATCTTGTGGTATGATAGAATTTTCAAACTTCATCAGTTTTTTTATAATTTTATGACATGAGTTGTTTAAATATTGTAAATTATTATTATTTATGCATTTTTTTGTAATTTTTCAGAAACATGTAAAAAAAATACTGATGATTTTCAATATCATGATTATTCTCCAGCACAAAGAGAACTCAACAATTAACCAGCCTGGGTGTATTACAGTGCGTGGGGAAATGTGTGTTTTATTTTTTTTATCGGGAATGTCCGATAAAAACCATCTCAACTTAGTTGCGTGCATTATAGTGTGCAGAAATAAAGATGTTATATAAATTATGAAATAAATTTTTATGAGTTTAGGTACACTTACATTTTATAAGACATGATATTGTGTATTTTGTATTGACTAAATTGCTTAATACTTAATACAAGTTATCGCGAAGATCGACAACAACCCGAATAATTCGACAGAAGTAGTTTAACGAAAACTTAATGTTATTATTTTATTAACCCATACAACTCCTATGTCCACACGTTGTGGCCATAGATTTTTTCCCACCAACTCTTATGTCCACTACGTGTGGCCATTTTCTTCTCGGGCAGTTTTTATGAACTTCAAATGGGATTTTGGTATTTTTTTAAATGTAAGAAGCAAGTGAATACTCTAGAAATACTGTCTTATTGTTTGACCATTCATTTGTCATCTGGAATGTGGGAAAAAAATGGTTTAGAAAGTGACTCGGCCGCTTAGGGTGGGTGCAGGTATAGAACACAAAAGAATAGTCTGTGTCGAGTTGTAGTGCGGTGAACATCTTGTCAACTATGTGTGTCCAGTAATTCAATATTATTTTGATAGTACGTATATTTTTACATTTTATCCATTTTTCGATAATTGTGTATTTTAGTGAATAGTTTTTGTTATTATCGTAGCCCAGCAAAATGTCTCGCGCTAACAATAACGAAGATATCGATGAGTATGAAAGTGATGATGATGGTTACATGGCCAATTTGGATGAAATTTTTGAAGAAATGGAATTGACTAGCGATATGGGCAATGGTGGCACGGATTCTACTATACCTTTATCAACACCACATGTGACGGATACTAATTCTGAGGAAGAAGAATTTCCAAGAAATCCAGTGCGGCGGCGGCGGCGAGTCATGAGGATTCCAAGTGACAGTGAAGAGGATATTGCTATCTCAACTCCAACTATTCCGATTGCATCGTGGGTGGATGTACCAAACAGTGATAATTATCATCCTAACCTATTTTATTCAACTGGCTCAACAACCACAGGCCCGAAAACTCCATCCACATACAAGACTCCACTTCAGTTTTTTGAACTGTTTTTTACAGAAACATTGGTCAAAAAAATTATGTCAGAAACAAATTCTTATGCGGCACAAATTATAGCTCGTAAACAATTGACAAAATTTTCTATTTGGAATAATTGGATAGATATCACAGAAATCGAACTAAGGGCATTCCTGGGTGTTATAATAAATATGGGGATTATACATGTACCGAAGATGGAAGACTATTGGTCACGCGATTTCTGTTCAAGAATACCATTTTTCAGTAAAATTTTTACCCGTAAGCGATTCTTCCAAATTTTCTGGGCAATACACCTTGAAACGGTATCAAATACTAGTCAGGATTTGAGGATAAGAACACGAAGAGTCAGCAATTTTCTTGACTTCCTCAACACTAAATTTTTGGAAAATTATGTCCCGGAAGAAAATTTAGCTGTTGACGAGTCCACTGTTGCATTCAAGGGTAAAATAAGCTTCTTAGCATACAATCCCAAGAAACCGACTAAATGGGGTCTTCGAATTTATGTTCTGTCAGACTCGCGTACTAGCTATATTTCAACATTTGTGCCGTATTACGGTTCAGTAACAACACAAGGACTTATCAGACCAGATTTGACGTTTACGAGTAGAATTGTTCTACACCTTTTCAATAATCTACAACAGGCGAACCTAGACATAAAAGGCTATCATATATTTACGGATAGGTTTTACACCAATCCAACGCTTGCTGGAGAACTCTTGAAGAGGAAATGTTTTCTCACTGGCACGATAATGACCAACAAAAAAGGTTTACCAAATGAGATAAAAAAAACAAAGATAGCTGTGGGACGAAAGTTGGCATACAGAAAAAAAGATACTTTAGTATTAGCCTGGCGAGACAAAAGAATTGTCGCAATGCTCAGTACAAAGCATACGTCAGCTTCTAAATCAATAAGAAGAAGAGCAAGAATAGCACCATACCAATCTAATCAAGATGAGTTAATAAACAAGCCAGTAGTCATTGTAGATTACATTAAAAATATGGGCGGGGTGGACACAGCAGATCAATACGCAACATCATATTGTTTCATGCGAAAGACTTTGAAATGGTGGAGGAAATTATTTTTTTGGGGTTTTGAAACATCAATTGTAAATTCCTATATTTTATATAAGGAATGTGAAATCAAAGACAAGAGAAAGCCGATGAATCACAAAAAATTTCGCCAAAAATTGTTGATGGAACTTATTGGAAACTTTCGCGCTCCTACAAAGACCAAATTGGGACGATTTTCGTCAACTGATCACGATCAACGGTTAGATGGAACTCCACATTTTATTTATAGTAGATCAGGGAGGAATTATAAAGACTGTATGGTGTGTTCAGACCGTGAAACTCAAAGAGGAAGAAAGCGCACGCTATTTTTTTGCGACACTTGCGAAAGGAAACCTGGGCTTCATGCTGGAGATTGCTTCAAAAAATATCATACATTACATGATTACAAAAATTAATAAAACAAATAAAATGCCTTATATACTCAATAAACATCCTGCATAACAAAATACATTTTTTTTTTATTCATAAACCCCTAATTTTTTCATTTTATTCCATACAAACATTTTTTTAAGAAATACACAAAAAATAGCTTGGAGTTGGTGGGAACTTTTATGAAAAAAGCTTGGAGCCCAAAAGGCATTTCCTTTTTGAAGAAAGTCAAAATAAAAAGATAATTGTTCACTAACTTGGCGAAAAGGCATTATAGTAAAAAAATAATAATATACATTTGTATTATTCGCGACCCGAGTCTACAAGGTTCTATGTGAATTTTTTTGACGAAACAGAAGTAACAATGCGGCAGTCTTCCAAGTACGTTTGTTTCGTCAAAATTTGTCTCATAGAACCTTGTAGTATTCGGGTCGCGTAATTGCCACTTTAATGTATTAATTATGTTATTATAAGGTAATATTGCTTGTCATGAGCAAAATCGGTCCTGATCTTAAAAAATAAAAGTGGCAATTAGTACAGATGTGTATTTTATTTTTTTAATAATAGGATAGATAGGAAAAAACTAGTTGTCAGCTAGAGGTCTGCACAGGTCGAAATTTTGCAAAATTACCCGGTCCGAGCCCGAAAGACTCAGGCCCGACTGAGTCTAATACCACACTTGTTACCCGAACCCGACCCGAAGCCCAGATTTATACTCCTCAGTCAATACAAATTTACAACAATTTACGATTCACTATAGAACTGGTAATAATTAAAATCATCACGCTGACTTATAGCACGTATAGTCTGATTTTTTTTTCTGAATAAATTAATTCATTACACGGGCCCGGCCTTAGCCCGAATCTCAATTGCGCTTACCCGCCCGAATCCGGCCCCCGGGCCTGGCCGGGTAGCAGCCCGAGGGCCAGGACCTGGCAGCATATTGCTTTTCCTATAACACTTTATTTATATAATTGTATCGGAGGGGTTAATGAATATAAAAAATATTAATGGAATTGGACACAAGTGTAAACATCAATTATAACACTTTCGATGGATTCGGCGGTAACTAAGTTCATTTTAATAAAAAATAAAATAAGTTTGATTGTCAACTACTTTCGCAAACGCATTCGTACTTAAGCAAACATTTGCGAAAGCAGTTGTCTGAGGATGCCTCTGAAAGAGGCGAAACACGTGTCACATTTTGTTACAAAATACGTGGAATAATCAAAGTTTTTTTTTATTTTTTATCAATTATAACAGCGTCCGTTAAGGATTTGAGCCTGTTTTCACAGCAGTAAAATATGAAATAAAATAGAAAAAAACTCATTAGAGCTTTGACTACTCGGCTTCAAAGTCAGCAATTATTTTACACTTTCTACGCCATTAAGTTTTACTTTCTGTGACTTACAATTATCCATTCAATATAATATGTTTGTATCGATATGGATTGGTAACATTGCCAAAGGCTGATAAACCTTCGCTCAAAGACAATTCGCTTTCCAGTCTAATTTATTAGGCATTGTCTCAATTCACATTTAAAATAATAAATTGTCCAAACATTCCATTGTCTCGCCTCCCACTGTTTAAGTATTTGGGGACATTTTGACTTTCGTGGCAGTTAGATAGACGCTGAGTGTTGTTGTTCCTCCGACTCGAGTGAGGATTCTTTGAAGAGTTTTTGACAAATCACATTGATTAATTATTTAAATAAAAATTGACACATATCACTGATATTTGAATAGAGTTAAATAATATATTATCCGATTTATATTGAAAATGATTGATTAAATTATCCGCTGAATCTAACGAAAAGAGTATAAAAATACGTACCAATGCTAAAATTTTCAAATTGATGATTATATTTTCTCTTAATTTGTGCCAGTCAAGGTGGATTATGTTTATAGTTTAAACGTTAAAAGCATGTTACGAATTAATTAATTAGCACCTATCCGATTCTTAAGCGATGAGAAGTTAGATCGATGGCTATCCTTATATATTTACTGTATTAAAAAGCCGGGTCCAATGGCGCAGCGGTGTGCGGTGTAGGCTTCCGTGTCGGATCTCACGGTCTTGAGTCCTAGTGCGAACAGCATTTTTTTTGATCGATTTCTGTTCGAAGGCATAGGTGTTTGTGATTTCTTAAAGTTCCCTGCCACCCTTTCTGATCCTTTAATAACTGGGCGTAGCGAGAGTGATTAGTTTACCAACTAGTTCTGTCCTAGCCTTATTAATCTATCTCTACTACTCTCCTTGAAAAAGAGAGGTTGAGCGACTGAGTAACAAACAGTTCTCGTAGAAAAACTTTTGCTGAGATACCTCAATTACAAAGCCATATGCTCCAAATTGGAAGCGGACATGAACAAAAAAAACAAAAGCAACTTGTTATGTTATAAGCAGTTCTATTAGATCAATTTATGTTGAGATTTTTTTATATGCTTTATGATTGTCTAAATATATTTTTTCTACTGGGTAAAATTGGTATTGATTAGAAAGTAGAAAAAATTAAATACTTTTTATTAATATAATGTTTTCCTACCAAGAATTTGCAAATCACCCTTTAAAAGTGCTATATTTTTATAAGCTATATTTTGTAAAAAAAATCTATCAACGATCATTTTGTTTTCTACTGTTTTCATGTTTTTTTTATTTAAGTAATATTTAATACAAAAGGAAACTTTTAAGTGAGTTTGTATACAACTTACTGCGTTAAAAAAAAGTTACGTGTATTCATAAAATTAGTAAATTTTATGACGTGTATCTGTTTATTATTTAGAGCAATATTCAAACGGTCCTCATTTTTTTGTTCCAATTAATAATAATATATTATAATCTGATGGCACCAATGACGTGAGCTCAGTGTTACCCTGCTGTACATTTCTCTGCGTAGGTAGCTTTATGAAATATCACCATGGAAATCATCTCTGACAAGGCATTATCTTCTTAAATTCTCATTTGACGTGAGATTACAGTGTAGATTACTGTAAAACTGTCGCCAGCGAAACAATAATCTTATTAGGTTTCTTCTTTTAATCCAAGAAAGATCTCAGCGTGTTGTGTTACCAAATATTTGAAATATCTTCTTTCAAATACCAATCATAGCACTAAGAAAAAATGGGCTTACATCATTACTTCAATTTTAAATTGTTCATAAATTTATTGTTTTAAATTCCTATTCTAGAACTTCTCTAGATGATACAGTGTATTGATATATTGTTTTAAGTTAAAAAAAAGCTAAAGATAATAAAGACCGTATAAAACATATGAAATAACACACAATAATGAGTATCATTATTACAAATGACATTTACGTTACTAAATGATTAACTAATGAATTGCATTAATTAGGAAGAGTTAAGCCATTGGAAATAAATTTATCAGTGGTGAACAACCTGTCTTATTTAAGATATGTTGGTTGGTTTTTTTTGTCATCCCCGCCCTGTCTCCCGTTTTTATTTTTATTTTTAAAATATATCAGAATAGTAAAATTAAAATCATTCGTACTTAAACAAACATTTATGAAAGTAAGATTGAGAGGATGCCTCTGAAAGAGACGAAACACGTGTGACAATTTGTAGCACAATACGTGGAATCATCAAAGTTAATAAAAAAATTAAATTAACTTTGATTATTCCACGTATTGTGTTACTAACTGTTACACGTGTTTCGCCTCTTTCAGAGGTATCTTCAGACTTACTATCGCAAAGTTTGCTTAAATAACACAATACGTGGAATAATCAAAGTTAATTTAAATTTTCTATTAAAATAAACTTCTAAAAAGTTACCGCCGAATCCATCAAAAGTACAATATGAAAATGTAGCATAGTACCGAAATGTTTCATACGGTAATGGAAGTTTTTGTAATTTATATGTGATCAGTCCGCGTTCTTTTTGTATTAATGATGAATTTAAATGATCATCGAAATTCATTCATCGTTCAAAATGTTTTTGTTTGCACTATATCATCTTATAATTAAAGTTGTTTTACAAAAGCTGATTTAATCACTCGAACTTTTGTTTAGGATAAGATAATTCAGAACATTATATTTATAATCGCCCTACATACACTTCCTTTAAAGATCTGATGATTAAGAGGACAATTCGGGCATAATGCACATCCCTTTCTACGAACACAAATCTACAATTATTTCGATTGAAAAATCAATTTATGATACACATGAATACTTCGATTGAAACCAGCAACGTTAAGCATTTGATTATATGCCTGACATCAAATGTTTAAGCAGTGTATGGAAATTATAGACGTTTTTTCAACAATATACGCTTCCGATTTCTAAATAAGCTATTAATAATTTAATATTTTTAATGTGCCATCAAAAAGAGTATTCAAGGCTTTTTCTGTAATAAGTATATATTGTTTTCTAATGACAATTTTGAACAATCCATTTTGAGTAGGAATTTTCGTTAAGCCATAGTTGGTGTAATTTATTATTTTCCATCTTGAATGTTTCCCGCAGCGCTCTGCAATATCTATTATCCAAGAAACATTCCTATAATAGAATTTTACGATATTCCTTGTGAGATAGCCCATAAACATTTGGATAAAAGATAACAATCTCGTTTCATACTTTATTACTCACTATAGTAATATGATTTGTGATTTGTACGAATGTATTTATTTGACTATAACTATTTCAATTATGTCAGTGTTTTGAAATAACTCCACAGTTAGCTAATTTGTATGGATGGAACGGCTTATATGTTTGAAAGTTTGTGA
Organism: Himalopsyche tibetana; assembly: GCA_030503985.1. NCBI lineage: Eukaryota > Metazoa > Arthropoda > Insecta > Trichoptera > Rhyacophilidae > Himalopsyche > Himalopsyche tibetana. The sequence goes on from JAPJYX010000014.1 coordinate 5,445,469, forward strand.
AAGTCAAACAGAAACTTGAGATGCATTGCAATATCTACTAATAATAATTAATGTTTTGCAACCTCCACTTGCATGATTAGTCATTTTTATCATCATGACCTGCTGTCTTTACGGTATTTATTTAAAGTATCTTTAGATCTCATGTCGAAGTTTCTTGTTATGCCTTTATCAATTTTCAGAACGTCAAACAACTATTACAATGCCATTATTGATGAAATAGTATGTAAATTGAAGTATTTTAGTGCATGTTCTTATTTCATTATAAAGCGAGGCTCTATTCTCACGTGCATAAGGATTTAAATACTTATTTTGGATGAACACCGTTTTGTAATAGTCTTTGGCGTTTGATATACACAATATTTACACACAATTGCGTATATATTCACTGTTGTCGTATTTAATATGTCAAACGTAAAACTGCTGTCAAAATATAAGTTATTTTGGTTATTATTGTCGATTTGTTAAACGCATACAATGTCGGGCAAAATGATTTTTCACTTCTTAGGCATTAAAAAAACAATATTTTCGATGAATTCTGCGTTGAATTTGTCGACATTCATTTTTCATGTAAATTGTAAAACATGATAATGTGCTGTTTTACTGGTTGTGTTACTAAGTGTGACACGTTTATTTATTTATCCAAAAAATATTTATTGGTCAGCCTGGGTCAGAACTTATTATAAGAGATGCTTCTGAAAATGCCAAAGCCCGTTTTATTCCTAATTATGCGCCCAGTGGAATTACTAGGTATTGATTCGAGCTTGCTTTGAAAAAATAAATGTTTTCTTCGATCACTTATAAATAAAATTAAACAGAACACAGATCATAAAAATAGCATAATCATATGGGCCCTCTACAGGTGACGTGAGCCAACTATTAAAATGGTAAAAAAATTACGTCTTTATTTGGTGTTTTGGTTATTTTTATTTTACAGATATAACAAAAACTACTGCAATGTGTTTCAACTGAGGATACTTCACTTTTACGATACTTTAAGATGTGTAGAATATTACAACGTATCTAACTTTTTTTTTCTAAAATACTTATCGGCTCACTTCAACTCTAATGGGCTCACATGTAACAAAAATATATAGTTGTTAAATCATACCAAGTCTTATTATGACAACATTCCATTCGGCTTAAAATTGTAAATACACTTAAGTGACTTAAATCTATTGTACAACGGCTGATAATTGAAATCAATTAATCTATAATATCCACCATTTATCTTATCACTGAATTAATGTCCGCTACACAATTATTCAGGTACGAGAACAATGCTGAAAAATCGCCTCGGTCGTATTTATAACGCGGAGAAATACTTCAGATTTGGCACATTTAGCCTTATCATAAGCCAACGCTCGGCCTTTGTACGAGAAACTTTGCATTCATATTATTTATTATAACATCCGACAGCCGCGATAGTAAGCATTATTATTACGCGACATTAGTTCACGATTGTCTCGCTATCTAAACAAAGACTATGACACTTCTACTAGGACTTGCAACCCTGTTCCTAGAGATAATAGATTGACCCGCCAAACCAAAGCCGCGCCAAATAAAATGTATCTAGGTTGATTGTTTATTATCAATCTATTTATTACGTATTAACAAATGCTATTTACCAATGTTACGCGGTGGAACGGCGCTCCAGGTACCTTTTTGGCATTTTGAATGTTTTAAATTTATTTTTTATTTTGCCTTAAAAACATACAATTTCCAAAATTGGCTGTTTGTCCCAATCTTCAGTATCTTTTGAATGTAAATATACCGGGTACTGTAACACTCTTAAAATAATGTCATTATAAAAAAAGCATATCATGTCCATAGACTTACTCTGCAATCAGAACCAGGGGTATCTAATATTTGATTTAGTGCGCTTTCTGTATCACTTGTTAACAGTTTTGTCACATGCCATTATTATCATTTAAAATATGTTGATCAGTAGTCACTCGAAGATAGACAAAACTTTCATGACTGATTTCACTTATTCGAGTCAAATTAAGAACTGCATATTTTTCTTCAATTGATTTATCAATTTTTGTTCGAAGGCTTGGGTGTTGTTGATATCTAAAATATCTCCTCTCACAAGGGTAAAGGCTAATCCTAAAACTAATGCGGCAAAGCTAGAGCGATTAGTTAACCACTAGTCCTGTTCTAGCCGTATCCTTTTATCGTTATTCCCTTAAAAAAAAGATAGACGTTCATTGATCGGATGATTATTTAATATCTGTTATATCTATTCTTGTCTCCATATTCGCAAATTGTTTAATAAATTTTTAAATAATACAAATATACATTGATTTGGCTCTAATTCAAATAAAATAATATTAAATCAAACGTTAGAACTTTTATATTTCTTTACTGAAGTTATTGATTTATACAATATATCAAATATACACATTATGGGCCGTATATGAACATTACATTTGTCAACTTTCATATTCATTCACACATTTATGTCGTATTAATACAGCTATTAATAAATGTCAAAAATACAAATCATAAACCTCCTTGTAAATAATGTAAAAGTAAAGGTTATATTAGGCAATGATTTTTTATCGAACTCTATAGAGCTGTCGATTCATTCATTCATCGTGTTCAATAAGTTCTATGACACTCAGCATCTGTAATCTGAAATCTCTCACAAGGACATGTCTTGTCCATTGTTTCTGACAATGCATTCTTGAGCACACAGCCTTTGCAATAAGCGTGATCAAATAATAAAAGTAATATATTACAGTCACTTCCAGTAGTCAATTTTTTTATAATCAATAACTTGCTTCACACCTTCAAATCTATCAAATTTAAGTTTAAAACTATGTTACTGATGGTGTTACAAAGAAACAATGTTCGCCAAATGATTTTCATATATTTTTTCCATTTTTTAAAATTAGATAAAGACAAGAAAGAAAAACTCAATGCTGTGTTTTATTAGTAAACTAAAAAAATCATTTTTTATATTTTGGAATTGAACAGTTTAAAAAAAAATAAAAATACATAACGTTATCAACGCAAAAATAAATGACATGTGATTAATTTGATCAAAATGAGCTAAATATGGCTTTGCAGATAGGTTTTACTGTTCTGATGAATTTAAAAATCTACCATGTCATAGAAAATGATGCTACTTATTAAAAATGTTTCATCATCATGATATAATGTGATTATTATTTGTTTAAACTTTAAATTTGAGCTTTCAGTTATATTCAGATAATCACGAGTCGAGGAAACCGTATGGTTAAAATGGTGAACTACTTACTACTGGTTTAAAAAACAATCCTTTACTTTCTAAAATCAGTTGTAAGTGTCTCCTGAACAATTAAGTTTTTGACACATCGGATGTTTTTTAGTGTTTACGGTGATAAGTCGGTATCTACATCAATTTGAAAGTTTTCTACGCCAAATAAAAAGAAATATCACGAAAAATTCATAATGAGAATAGCAGTATTTATGAAATTATTTCTTGTTTAAAAAAAAAACAGTTTATTTCTAGCACTGTCATAAATTACGGCTAGGCTAGAAAATATCGAATTGCCCAGATAGGCATCTCGGGGAAAGTATTCGTTGAGTGTATATAGTGATCACCTCGATACGTAAACATATTAGTACGCCAGTTCTCTAGTCATTACACTCACTTACTCAGTGCTTCTCAAACTTACGAAGCGCTCATATTTATTGAAAAATTTACAATAAAACTAACTTTTATTTGTTTACTCATTTCGTTAAAAATTAAAACGAAATTATACACAAAAGTTCTTTAGCAACCAAACAAGATGATTTTCACAAGGACCTAAGTATCAAGATTAATAAAAGACAATCACGCATTATTCAAAAAAAATAAAACACCATATCCGCTCCCAATGAAAATCATTTCGAGCTTAACTCAACACTTGTTACTCTGTTCTTAAGCCTCTCATTTTAGAAGAGGAAGATAGAAGAAAAGAGATAGGACACAACAAATGATTAGCTAACCATTCGTGCTCCGATTTTTTAAAAGATTGGATGGGTGGGAAAGAAATTTGATATATTAAATTATGATTTGTAATTTGATGAATAGTTTTTTTTCAACTTTATCAACTTACAAAATATAAAAGGACTGAGGAAATAAAAAAAAGTAATAGAATCATGCACAAATCGATTGGGTATATTCGATCCTTAATATTATTGTTTATAATATAATATTTATATAATTAATATCTTACTAGCTGTAAGACCGTTCACCTCAACGATTTTTGTTACATTTTGAAGTAGTCAGAAAATTTACTGGCGTGAAAAATAAATTACAGACCTATTTATTGAATAAGCCAGAAATTCTAAAAGTAAAATAAATATATCTCGGGGCATATATCGACAGCCCTGCTCTGCAGTATTTAAATTGTATATAATATAATTTTTAGAATAATTGAAATGTTTAAGTTTGCTAACAAGTATATTTCGTAGAAGAAGAAACATATCTCGAAAACCGTCTTTCTTGACGTCATCGAAAAGGCTAAATCACGACCATATACAAACAAAAAAGTATGTTTTTAGTATGAATAAAAAAATGGCGACAGCGGGGCTTGGGAGGGGGAAGTGGAGAGGAAATTGAAAACAATCATACAGACGGATGGACGGACATTATCGACTATTAATATATAGATTCTAATGATTCAAAATGTCAACATCTTTTTATTTTTAATTAATCTACTGGCAAACTTGCTCAGCTTTAACTTGATAGTTGATATTTTTTCAGAGCACATTATAACTGGTTTTTGAATTATATCGAACAGTGTTGTGCGTGTCACAGTTGATGAACCACTGAAATAGCAGAATCGATGTTTCCGCATTGTCAAATGTAATGCTGGTAGCCGACTCATACTTGAGTCTTTCTTTATTGTGTTTTCGCAACAACTAATTATACTGAAGTCTGCAATCAACGTAACGACTTTGAAACTTAATTGAATTATACAGGTTTTGTATGGCGAGTCTCTGGACAAAAGAGAGTTGCTGTGTTTGCTATTATTAGTAAGTGATAGAAGACGAAATGTTCATGGAATGAAATTAAAGTTTTTTTTTTTATTTTATGACATAATATCGATGTTGTGAACACTGGTTGTTAGAAAAAAGACGACTCCGACTTCAAAGAAACTTTTGAATCATTTCATTTTGATTAGTATACATGTATGTCGCCTGCTGTGGCCCAGTTGGTAAGAGCTTGGTCTACCGATCACGCAGGTCTAGGTTAGATTCCCGGTGAGATCAAAGTGAATTTTAAAATTTTCAATTCAAAGTTGTGATCGAAGACTGGGTGTTTGTGATGTAAATTAACATTAATTCCTATCCTCCCATACTTCTGATCATTTAATTACTTGGTGTAGCAATAGCGATATGTCAGCCATTAGTCTTGTTCTAGCCTTATCCTCTTTTTTATACTACTCACTTTAGAAAAAAAGTAAGGTTGAGCGAGTGAGTAACAAACAGTTCTCGTAAAAAAAGTCTGTTGAGGTATTTCCATTAGAAGCCCATATGCTTCATATTGGGAGCGGACATGGATAAAAAAAACATGCATACGATAAGATCATCTTTAGTCAGTATTGTATGCAGTGGCAGCACTATGGACTAGTGTGGCTTGAATACATATCATTTAAAAAAAAAAAGAAATGGGTCTTAGTTGTAAGATTTTTCTGACTCCAAATCCGGATAAAACCCCCGACTTCACGACTTCCAAATCCGACTCCGACTCCATAGCACTGATTAAAATATTTGTTGACAAATAGCTGAACATACGAGTACAATAGTTTGTAAAAATAGCATAGCTGTAAAGTTGTTGTCAGAGTCGGAAGAGTAGAAAATGGGTGTCTCTGATTCCTTTTTTTTCGATTAAATTAAAATAAAAAAGTAGTGCATTCTAATTGATATTTAAAAATACTCAAAGACAATAAAACATGCAATTTCACGGAGTCAGAATCGGAATCGCGGCTTTTTTCACGACTCTACGGTCATGCGAATATATTACTTCTTAGCCAGTTCAAATCCATCCAAGGACTTGAACGCCTGAAAATGCCGAAAAGAAAACTCGGGTCGTTAGTGACAAAACTTATGTGAATGTACATAATTTTAACGATTCAAATTTATTTATTCTTTGACTATGGATTACTATCTACTTACAAAGCATGATGATTTAAAAAATCAAAATCATTTGTTCGATTCTTTCACGAATTATAAAAAAAACTCGATGTACGATTTTTTAGATGTCGAAGTAATTCAACATACAAAAAATTTTCACTTACACAACGGTATTTTTATTTTTTGATCTAGTATATTAAGATTGTCTTTTATAATTTTATTTAGAATAATGGTAAAAAATATCGATATAAAACAATCCAAAATGGAAGTGTGAACTAATTATTTTATTATTTGTTTCAGGTAATAATTGTCTCTTCATACATAATACAAGAAACAAATGACCGACCTGTGAGAGTGGTAAGTTAATTTGGTGATTTAATTTCGTTTTTTATTTGGCTGAGTAATCAATCGATTTAACCATTACGTTCAAAAATGGCTCTAGCCTCAACATTAAATTTCATAAATTCTATTGTGTAAAATATTGTTTGTTAAAAATGACTGTGAAATACAATTTATCACTATACATGTGACATTTTAAATGACAGATCCAATTTGTTACTCACCGTGTGTGTAATAAAAAACAAGATTTGCATAATACACTCGGTAATAGATCTGTCATATTTTTGGCATTTCATTTCCTACCGAATTGGCCTGTTGTGAGGAACAAGAGAGATGTTTGATGTATAGTATGTATGATAAGCATAATAGAAATAATAAAAAGTATTGGATGCCCGAAATGGAAGTTCATATTTCAATACATCAAGCATAAATTATTGCATCAAATATTTGAAAAGTATATACTTCAACATAATAATATCTCTCTGTATGAAAATGTGTAATCGAAATTTAAAGTATATCAAAGAAAACAAAGTCAAAAGTATTTCCATCACGTTTATTTATTGAATTAAAATTTGAATTTCGAATACTTATTCACATTGAAATTTATGGAATCAGAATTCCATTTTCAAATAAAATAAGCAAAAAAGAAATTTTATTTATTAGAAACATGAATGAAATTGGTCATTAATGTTTTCCGATGTCTTCTTTTAGAATGTGAATAACTACCATCGTAATCATTACTTATATTCTTTTAAATTGTCTAATCGCTAAACGCTCTACAGCATAAAAGCGTTAAAACTATTTCGATTAATCGCAAATTGCTTTGCTTAGGGATCAGTTTAATTTCGGTAGAATATCAGTTTCATGATGGCGTGTTATTTTTAGTTGAATTTAAATTACATTTTTAAAGTTTCCGTTATTTATTTTAAATGATTTTACATTTAATATCTATAGTATACATCTTTATTTAACTTATAAAATACATAAACAATCAATACAAGTATAAACTTAAGGAATAATTGTATTTAATATAACGTTTCATGCTTTTTTACGTTCTGCATGAATTAACCAGGTTTATTGTTTAAAAATTTTCTCACTGACAAAGTTGATTTTTTTTAAAATTCCCTGGAGTACTCAACGTTGTACTCACCACCACCCGATACGGTTTCACACTATTGTTATAGGGTGTATTCCGTAGCGTAATAACGTTAGTCGTGTTCAAAATTTTGCCAGAAATGTCCTGAGAAGAATTCCTCAAGACTTGGTTGCATGCACTACAGTGATAAAGTTGATTAATCAAAGTTTAAAAAAATATTCATAATTTTTAAAAAGTAATGATTATAGTGTTATATAATATGTATGTACTGGTTGTGTTTTTCACAGCCAGACTCGTATTAAACTGACAGATTCGTTTATATCGAATATAAGACCGTGTTAAATTCTTCTTTGAGAAACCTTTTAAAGTTCATGCGATATGTAGACACGCCGATGATGCTATGCAAATATTTATACGTGTACATTAAGCTCTGCCCACGCGTAGTCGGCGCATTAGCCTCGCAGAGCGAAGCCTTAAAGCGAATTTGATTTGCCAGTCGTGATGAGCTTTCGGCGTACCGGAGCTTCCACGAAAGCCTGCACGAATAAATCACGATCTTTGCGTGCGTACTCCGCTAGGGATATGAAACCAGGAAAACACAATCAACTTTACATGGATGCTTACTAACTTGGGTTAGAAACACGTCTTTCATTTTTCAAGACAGCTGGTTGCAAGGAGTGGCTGACTCATAATCCTTTACATAGATTGACTGCAAGCTTTTAATGGTGAATCTTTTTATAACTAAATGCAGATTGTTTTCATAACAAAATTATTATTTTGTTTTTCATTATATCAGGGGTGGGGAACCTTTCTACCTCTAAAACCTACATTCATTTATCAGATTCAACATAAGGCCGCAGTAAACACTGACAGGGAATTGCGTAGGGAATCTTTGGCCGGAAACAATTTCATGCCAATTTCTAAAGCGCAGAAATTCGCGGATTTCCCAAATTACCAACGTGGGACCTTATTTTTCTCGGGAATTTACAAATGCCGCAGGTTCCCCGCGACTGACCTATATTAAGACGGTTGAAAATAAAAAAAAATCTTTGATTACAGATTCCTAGATTGAATTTTACTTTTCACATTTTGTTTTCAAAAAGTTCTTCCGAAAAAAAAAAACAAATATTCATATATCAATTTATATCGAAAGACATGACTGTATAATATATTTAAGAAAGTTTTTATCTATTCAGTCTGCTTTATAACACAAGTTCTGAAGAAGAAGAAGTCTTCGTAAAGATCGAGCATGATAAAATATATATTGTCATGTTATATATTGGTAGCGGTCATAGTGAATTGTGATGCCTAGTGTAGTATAGATCAGTGCTTCACATCCTGGGGTCCGTGAAAATTTTCATTCTTTCAACATTCTTTGTGATAAAATATGAACATGTGAAATAAAAAAAATTCGGGGGTCCGCAGATTATTGTTTTCAGATTTAGGGGTCCGTGGCATGAAAAAGGTTGGGAAGCGCTGGTATAGATGAATACGCTTTTTTTTAACATGGCGATCCTTTGGAAAAATTGGAATTTCAATCCTACAAGAAAAGTAAAAAATTTTAGTGTTTCAAATTTACAATAATCTTTTGGCAATCTTTATTTGATTATTCCAGAGTTAAATATATTTTAATTCTATTTTCAATATAAATCATTAGATTTTAACTGGAAACAAGTTTTGATAAATTTATGTTTGTGAGTAAATAATTAATTTTCAACCGATGAGATGATGCGAGTTAAAAGCACTTGTTGTGTGTCCCTTTACAAATGCATTTGGCGATATAGGCCACATAGGTGCAGGTTAAAATATCAAGTCGATTTTGAACTTGGCACTTTAAGCGAGGCTCAGCGGGGTAATAAACTTTAGAATAACACTATGTAGTCAGGCGAAAATCGTGATTATCAAACGATTGGCGATTATTAAGTGATCAAAACATGCTCCACGACTACTTACGAGCATCAATTTTTCAAGCATATTACTTTTTGAAATAGTTTATTAATATTTTACATACTTTTAAAATTATACATTTTAAAGGTAAACATTTTTTTTTGTAATTTAGAATTTAGAATTTCGACGGAAATTTAATGTCAAATTTGAATGTCAGTTCAAGTTCATTCGTGCACTAGATAAAATCAGAAGATGCCGAAAGGCGAAACCCGGGTCGTTATCGACAAAATTTATGGAAGCGAAAAAAGAATACAAATAATTAAAAAAAAATATATATTTTTATTATATGTCCGCTCCCAATGTGGAGCATATGACCTCCTAATGGAGGAATCTCAACAGATTTTTTCTACGAGAACTTTTTGTTACTCAGTCGCTCAATCTCTCTTTATTTCTAAGAAAAATACTAAGGATACTAGGATACTAGGACAGGACTAGTGTTATACTAATCGCTCTCACTACGCCAAATTGTTGAAGGATCGGAAATGGTGGTAGTGACATCACAAAAACCCATACCTTTGAGCAGAAATATCGTTCGTACTGGGACTCAAACCCGTGAGCATGGAAGCTCAAAATAATTAATAATATTTATTTAATTATAAATATGTCTTGAATTATTTATTTTGTTTACGATGAAAACGATTGCAAAAAAAAACTTTATCAAGATATACTTTAAGTGAATTGAATTGTTTATCAAGATTTAAATAAAGGTTCCCTAACGTTTTTAATAAAAAAAGGTTCTTTATTTTGTAGTGTGCCATACATCTTCCAAAGCTAATCACAAAATATCCTGTAGTATTTTCGAGACCTCTACCAACTTAAGTCATAAAGCTTTTAAATGTTCCAAATCGTTGAATCGTATAGTATAAATAAAAAAATCTTAAAAAAGTAGAAAATCTTCAATGCCCTTAAGGCGTGAAAATAAAAAAAAATGTGGCCTTGTTAAAAAAAACTTTACTATTATAACCGTTTCTGCTTAACTTTTTATAATATAATATTCACGTGACTGGCAATAGTCTTAAACACGTAAACTTTATAGTAAAATTAAAATATCACTGTCTATTATAATCTGTTTAGCTTCTGGTATCTTTAATTTTTACTTCTCTATTCGATAGCATCGTATGTATTACTGCATCTCAGCTAACTATCGTTAGCAATAGTTTCCTTATTACTGCCAACAAATGGAATGTGGTTCAGTATTTAACATGGAGTTAAAGTCCCTACCTAGTTCCTTATTAGGATATTTCTATGGACGGATATTGCAAACGAGTTGGCAGTGCCTCTTCTTTTTCTTGCAACGACTTCTTCTATGGCGATTAAGATGTTGTCCAAACGGAGATAAGGGGAGGTTAATGATTTCCTTCATTTGTTCTATTCCTAATAGGCAACACAGCAATACTTTAATTTAACACATACACAGCAGAAGAAACAAATCTTATAGCAACATAAGACATGATGATAACTTTTTCAATTGAATTTCTCATTGCGTGTTTCCAGTATTGTTACTTCAAATATCTATCTTTGCTCTGTTAAACAATTAATGCGACGAACTTTAAAGTCTTATCGAATACTCACATGCTTGAATAACATACAATAAAATTTGAAAAATAAATACGTTATATGTTTTCTAGGTATCTCAATTTCAAGAATACGTTTTTACTCACTCGTATCTCCGCATTTCATTGTAATCAGAATGCACTTTGTTTATTTTTTTATTGAAGTATTTCTGTTGCCAATTTCACTCCATCCTCGTTTTCACTGCTAAAACACAGTTTTTTTTTGAAATGTCAAATGTATGCATCATTTATAATAGCAATGACAGTGCCAGATGACTTTTTTAGACTAGTACAGCACTTTTACAGTAAAAATGGCAAATAAATGCTCTACCAACCAGGTGGGTCTGAGTTCGAGTCCCAGTAAGGTCAATGTCAAATGTAAATTTGATACATACGTGGGTTTTTGTGATGTCAATTTACCTTGAGTTAACCTCGAGTGACTTACAATAAATTTTCATCGAGTTTTTCTCGTATTATCTTTCAATTAAAAAAATATTTGACGCATTGGCTTAAGCTGTAATTCCAAATATTAAAAAAAATAAAAATTATCAAAGTATTATCGTTGTAAGTAGAATTATTTATTAATTTTCATGTATTTTGGATAAATGGGAATAATTTTCTCATTTGTTTGAAACGTAAAAATAAGAATAAATACTTGCCTATAGTTCAGAGGGTAAACACAAGCTATCAAGGTAAATTTACTGCAAAATAATAAAAAGTTTAATCAGTTGTTAAACGTGGCAATTATTTCGTAAATTTTACCCACTAAAATCGTGATAAAACTTTTCCGTAATTAATGAAATTCGTCGGCAAATCCGGATAGTTTTTACATAATATACTGTAATAGCATCACGTACACTATTAAAATTGGTTTCTCCTTCTAAGTAAGTATCGAAACGGTTTAATGGCTGGGCGGCTCTTTGGTTTTCATAGAATAAACGTTTTTTGATTTATCGCAACGATAAAGTGCGACTAGATAAATGCGAAAGGCAGATAATTTCCACATTTGATGATGCCTATCACGAAACTTATTAGATACGCCCATGCTGTGCTTAAAACGTTTTGAAATGTGAGATTCAACACCAAAAATCAATGAACACCGTTGTATAATCCAGTGTAGATTCATCTTCTACCGTTCACTTTAATGGTACGTGGAAGATAACAAAATTTCATTAAGTTACATAAAGTTTGTAACACAATCTTATACCCCGTAGAAAATATGTAACAGAGTAGTTTCACTGAACTTTTAGTGTGTTCGCTGTCAATGCTTTGTGAAAAAGCATTATATTGATAAAAACACAATATTCCTTTGTACTTATTTCCACTTTTATTTACCAAAATCAGGACCGGTATAGCTCATGGCAAACATTATCAACTGATAAGAATTACAATTTAACAGTGTTATGTATTTGTTTTTCTATAAATAGCACTGTTAAATTCCATCAGTTGATAATGCTCGCCATGAGCGAAGCCGGTAAAATCTTGGTAAATAAAAGTGAAAATAATTACAATTGAATATTGTGTTTTTCTTAATTCACAGAACTTTTTTTAACGCAAATAAATGAAGCATAAAAATATGTATGATTTTTTCTATCCATTACGACCTATCTACGGATTACAATTTAGTCCCTCTTTGTTAATGTTTTATCGATAAAACAACCAAGTACATCTTTGTTTAAATATTGCTATACATGTAAAAGATAATGCAATTTTTATATTTATATTATGACTTCGCTTACAAAAAAGATTGAGGGAATGAGTAACAAACAGTTCTCGTAGAAAAAAAAATGCTTCACATTGAGAGCGAGCATGGATTTTTAAAAAATGCAAAAACCGCAATGCGTATATAGTTTTTTACTACGTTCCACTTTTTCTTAAAAATGTATACTTGCATTAACCACTATCAACATTTAAAAAAAAACATTTATTGCCTTTACACTTTAGCTTTTGTTACCTCCTATAAAAACATCTAAAGTAGCTTTTGAAAACTAGACTTAATGTTACTTACGAACGAAAGTAGTTTTAAGACAAATTATACAGTCAATTAATTTGTAAGTGGATATTATTTAATTGAATGGTTAAGTTACATGAAATGAAATATATAAGTACAAAAAACCACTCATCATATGAGCTCAACGTTGAAGACATTCTATTAACTGGCTAGTAAAATTGTGTTCTTTTGCAAAACAACTATGCAAACCACTGCAAAACAGGTGTTTTTCATTTGAAATATAGGCTAGAGTGGTGACTGTGGTTGTTTCGCGAGGGTGTGGGAAGGAGGCTTCTGGGGTCATGCGCCAGACGCCGGTGACCTTGCGCACTTGCAATTCAACTCGACAGCGATGCGGCAAAGCCTCCATCCGCCTGCCTTGTACCCACGATGCATTCATTGCGGTTTGCGAAGCTTGGAAAGGTCATTCGATTTCTGTTAGGTATAAAGTTTGTATTACATTATATTAAACTTTTAACAATTTGTAATACTATTTTCTTTGCCTTTAACGTTTTAAAGCTTAAAACACTCTTTTGTATTAACTCCAAATATATTGTATTTAACATGATCATGACGAGCGTTTTAAACTGTTGAGAATTAGTTGAAAATGCTCGGCATGAACGAAACTGGTCCCTATCATATTAACTCAGTGTAGAATCAGTACAAAAGTGTGCTTATTTTTTTTTAATGTAGTCCTTTTCCACCAAGTATCAAAATTGAACACATTAACGGTAAACTTTGGAAGCTCGGTTATAAAATTGATATACGAATTGAACACAAATTAAGATATTATTTGCCTTAACGTGGAAAATTACCGGAAACTGATGTATATTATACCATTTTTTATGACGATTCACAATACAATATATTATGTAACTGTTGAAAATTCGCGACTCGAGTACTAAAAAGTCCTATGTGATTTTTTTTGACGAAACAAAAGTAACAATGCGGCAGTCTTCCAAGAAAAATTATTGATGTACATTGTTATTTTTGTTTCTTCAAAATTTTGACAAAACAATTTTTTTCACATATAACTTTGTAGTATTCGGGTTGCAAATTGTTAACAGTTACATATAATGTATTGTGAATCGGAATAAAAATGATATTATAATATATGCGTATCACCAATATACCGTAAGTTGGATCATGGAAAGAGAGTAGACAAAGAATACAAGAATATGCGTATTGAAGAGAAAAAACTCTAAATGTCGTTCTTACACATACAATTCTGTCTTTTCCTCTTGTTTTTATCCAAGGTTCAACTTTCGTTGGTGAAATTCTAGTATAACCGTAGTATGTTGGTCGAGTTATAATTCATGTAATTATGCGTACAAAACATTCCATTTTTTTTTAAATATGTTTATTGCTACTTCACCAAGGACCAAGCTTTCGTGCTTGTTATATTTATTATAGTAATCAGTACGAGGAAACATGTTGTATAAAAATTCAAATTTATATTCGTAGCCGTTAAAATGGCCGCAACAATAAACTCCTATGGTTTGGCGGCGTCGACTATTCATATTTTATAATGGCGATTAAACTAAAGTCATCTTAGAGTAGATAAAAAATATGTAAATACAATACAGCCTTAATAAATAGGGGTCAAAGAACTCTAACCCGCAGGCTACGAGCTACGAACGCCGAGAAGCGATATTACACAATGAGTCTGATTCACATATCCGCAAAACTCACTCGAGTGGCCGGTGAAAATAATATATGTGGGCGTAATAATAGTGGCAATAATTCAAAAATGCTCAGTCATTTAATTGATAAAGCCATAGTTTTGTGTTGGCCATATTCTGTATAAAGTGGCGATGTAAAGTTTAATATATTTCCAAGAGATTTTTTTATTAAAGTTATGTAAAAATGATATTTAATTATCTCACTGAATGTAGTTATTTGTTTTCACGCCGATACATATATCAATTAATGTCGCTTACTTCTTCAAAAAATCTTTTAAATAATTTGATAATACAATAGGCTCGTATTTGACCGGTCTGAATTTTAATACAGTTTCGGTCATAATCTTTATTTCATTGGTCAGAATTTATATTAAATGGTCATAATATATCGGTCAGTGTACAGAGGGAAGAATAAATAATAAATGGTCAGAATTTATATAAAATAGACATAATCTTAATGAAATAAAAAAAACCTAACCTAACCTAACCAAAATGGTTATGAAATCTGACATTGTATTATTTTTATTCTGACCAAAAATTGATTTAAACTCTGACCATTTATTTTGTTTCCAATATTATATGACATTTATCAATGTGTTATTTTGTTATATACACAAACTTTTAGAACCGTTAAAGGTTCCATAACATAGAACGATTTTTTTTTCTTAATTATTTAAATAATCTTTGGAGAAGTTTGTTTTTTTATTGGTTTTTAAATGTTGATGTTATGTCACAAATTTATGGTGTCTTTTCAATATATTATGGTAATTTCGCAAATACATTAATAAACTTATTTTTTTAGCTTTATAATACCGAAACAATTATAATTAAAATTCATCTAATGAATATTGATTCCATGAGTTATTTATTATTTAAGCTCTTCAAGCTATCTTTGTGTGTATTCACAAAAATGTGCGACGGTACAGTGGCTCTCAACATTTTGTTGGATAATACGTTTTGTTTCCTGTGAAGCCCACTTTGTATGATTTATTTATTTATTTTGAAAATAAGATATTTGTTGATTTTATGAATTAAAATAGCCCATTGATTATTTAATCGATCATTAGTACCTTACTAGTAATTCTATTTTTTTCTAACAAAGATGACTGTGAATGAGGTGTTTTTGGCTGTGTGCTTTATCACTGAACTGTTATAACAGTACTATAGAACTGAATAAAATTAAATCATAATAACTATTGATTGATTTGTCGGGTCCTATGGTGCAGTGGTTAGCATTGTCTGCTTCCGTGTCGAATCTCACGGGTTCGAGTTCTTGGACAAACAGAATTTTTTTGAAAGCATGGGTGTTTGTGATGTCTGAAAATTCCCTCCCCTCCTTCGATACTTCAATAACTGGGCGTAATGAGAACAATTTGCTAACCACTAATCCTTTTCTAACCCTATCTTTCTATCCCTACTACTCTTTTTATTAAAGAGAAATTGAGCGACTGAGTAAAAAACAGTTCTCTTAGAAAAACGTCTGTTGACATACCTCAATAAGAAGGCCATTTACTCCACATTAGGAGCGGACAGGGATAAAAAAAATGATTGATTCAAACAAATAATACAAACTACAGTGCCAGGGTATATTCTGATTCAACTTTAAAAAGCCACACTGTATAAAATCTCCTTATTATTTATGTAATGATTGAGTAAAAATACAATTATACTTATCAAGTTTTACATGGTCGCTAGAACTAATAAAAATACTTATTTTATTTTTGTATTGAATAGCAATAATAAAACAACTATAAAAAATAAGAATTAATTCCTGTTTTATGCATCGTCTTTTTTTGACGATGACAATACAATATTATATTAAAATTATGTGCAGCAATATGTAGTAATCATTGTAAATGACATATAAATAAAAATATTTGATAGTGAGATACTGCTTATGACATGAAATACTTTTTTTATTTTATTTGATCGCATGTAAGCATCCCTGGTCGCATGTGAAGAATAACTCTGACCCCTGACCCGCGTTCAAAAAGCAATCGCCCACATCGTTTGGACCTCTGCGTTCAAGTGAAATTTGAGACTAGTGTGATTGCAACCTTTGCAAAAGATATTAATTGGCATTTGTTCTGGGATGAAACTTGACGTCGTGATTTTATCATCTGGGGTGCAAATATAATTAAACGCGTGTTTTACTTTTTTGCTAACTGTACTCCAGACAAAATCAAAAAAGAACTCCTTAGGCTTAGCCTATCTATAATCTGTATTTTTTTTTCAATATTATCATTACGATGTCTTTTTTCAATATTAATTATGACTCCATACAATCGCTCACGTTATACCAAACTAATATGCAAATGAAATAATTAAGACGTAAAACATCTGATAAATTACACAATGCATACTGACATAAATTTATCTATCCATGGTTATTTAAAAACACATTATATGGCATCTTATAAAAAACGTGAATCAAATTTAATTGCTCTCGAATTTTAAAATGGAATGAGAAACCCGCGTCATAAACTTATTTGAAATAATATCAGTTATCATAATTTAGTTTTCAATATCATAAAACAAAAAGTGTTCCAAATATGAAATGTTGAGTACATCAGTCTTTTGAATTCTTCTATCTCTCTTTTGAATTCCCGGTTTATTAAGATTTATCTCTTTATTGAAAGCATATTAACTTTTCAATTATAAGACCAAGCTAGTTGCCTATTTTAAATATAATTAAAAACTAAAATGCTTAAAAAATGACTGAAAGTATGTTCAATTTGTTTATGAGGTGATGGTATTTTTGATGTTTTTGTGTTATTTATTAAGAAAATAAAGCACTTGTCGTTTTGTAGATGGTATGGAAAATTCTAGAATGAATTACTCAAAAAAGCTCCCTTCCCAGTCAGCGAGTTGGTATAGGTGACAACCATAAATAATAACACGTTTTCCAGAATGAGCTATTCATAAAAGGTTGCCAGAAAGAAATTCAGGCAAATGTATAATATTTGGATATTTAAATTCGTCTTAACACAAATGGCTTATATGTACACTAAATAATTAAACCATTTTTTTTTTGTTTTTTTTTTAAATAAATAATCTTTTAAAGACATTTTATTTATATGAAATGCTGCGGTTTTTTTAAATTTAAAAAAAGGTACAAAATTATTTATTCATTTTTCTGAATTTATGTTAGCTAGAGGCTGCATATCAACTGACACTAATGCAACACCCGATATGAAGCTATTTGCAAATTAATCTCTACACTCTATTGCAAATCGCCTACGCAAAATAACGAAACGATTATATTTACGGCATATAATTGGATATATTCTGCGTGTCGAATTATAATTCACATACTGCACATGATTGAGGATGTACATCGCATAAAAAAGTCTTTCATTCGGCAAAATTTCTACGAAGTAAATTAAGAAATTATTTTTTTATTATTAAAAATCAAAAATAGTATATTATGAACACAACGAAACATCTCAAAGGAACGAAAAACTCGTCACAAGTTTAATCACAAAAGTATACATAGTTGATAGACAAAGATAGCTTATGAAATATTTGATTATTCATTGATAAATCATTTTGTATACAAACGTAGATATTGTGGAACTTAACCAATTTTTATACGATTTGAATCGTTCAAACTATGTAAATTCATACAAGTTTACACACGGATGAACTTGAACGCATCCGTGCTTGAAGTTTATGCGTGCGCTTGAACGCCTAAAGATTCCGAAAGACGAAACCCGGGTTTTTAGTGACAAAACTTGTTTGAATGTACATAATTTGAACGATTCGAATTTTTGTTCAATTTGTTTCAGAGCAGTCCACACATCAAGTCGCGAGACGCTTTAATTAAATTTTTAATTTGTGTGTAAATCAATTAAAAATACTTGTCACATGACTATGATCCTTGTCATATTGCATTAAACTGTTAAGACCGTAGAACATCGTTTGGCATGTTAGTCGCAATATAATGGAAATGATTGTATTTTATCAAAACCCCGTGGGCCATAATGTAGTAGAAATAGCGCGCGTAACAACTCCGGTTGGAGCAGTTAACGATCGTTAAATCCGTTTATCGTGGTCGTTAAAAAGGGAGCGAGATGTCCACTTACCTGGTGACGTAGTGAGCTATTTTTGCACTACGGTCAACATGGCGAAGTCGGTCATGATAAAGAGAAAATGCAAGTGTCACCACTTTCTAAAATTCGAAAGAAATAATCAATCTTTTGTTTAAAAGTCATACACGAATTGACAATAAAAAACTATCACTATTACTTTAAAATAATCCGTGATTATTTGTGTGTAAAAAAATCATTTTCATATCAAATAATGATACATTTAAGCTGCTTTGAAACAAAAACGGATTACTATACATTGTTATGTTATCTAAAATAAATACTTAAATAAAACAACACGCAAAAAAATATGATTGTTTTTTTTTAATTTTCCGGATGTCACAAAAATCAATGTCATATATTCAATATTACTTTGCGTGTACCTATTGTAATAAGCGGCTGATTAACTGTAAAAATATGCATTTCAATCTCAAGTAAAAATATAGTATAATAGACAAATAAATTATTTATAAAAAATGCAAAAGTACACGATTGTTTTTTAAACTTGTAATCAAAGTACGAAACCCGATAAATTCTACCACTAATGACGTTGCAAAGTGTGTATATCGGTTTAAGTTCCTCACTTGTTTATCTCTTTTAAAAATAATTTAAAACTTAATTGTAGCTTGAAGATTAAGAAAAAACATCTATTTTAATTGTTTATTAGCTATGCAAAATTCGCACAAGTATTGTAATCAATTAAATGAAGGGAATTATGAATGGCCTTTAGCAAGAATTCAAAATACATCACGTTTTTCATTTCAGGTAGCTGGTATGGTTTGAAGCTATTTATAAAATTTATGCTGCAAAAAATTGTGTTCATTGTGCGAGCTCAATATTAATAATATTTTTTTTTATTATTTCGTACAAAGCTTGTTATGTTTCATCAATGCAGCTCTGAAATCATTTCGCATGATAATCACGTTCATTTTTCACCTTCACTTACTCACCATTCGTCATAATCATTTAGCATCCATATGAAAAAAATGCATTACTCATTTTGTAAAAGAAAAAAATCCGTTTTTATAAAGATTACTGTGAAAATACATGTTGTATATTTCGTATTGTTTATAAGTACATTCAGCAATATTTTATTGTGTAAAATCACTTCCGTCCATTTTAAAAGTATTTTTTATAATTATAATAACTATCTTTGTAACTAGCCAATAACAAATTACCACATCATGTTTCGAATGATTTTTTTCTTCATTGATTCTTTAGATATTAATTTTATTACTATTATTGACAAACAGGAAAACAGTAAAAATACATTAAATGCTGTTTCTCTGCAGAATACGCCCTATAAAGAAAGGCAGAAATGAACACTATTATCAGTTTGAATACCACGAACCAAAACAAATTTGTAAATATTAGAAGCTTGTAAATATAATACAATAAAGCTAGTATTTATTGTTCACTGAACACTGAAAAATTGTATTTTAGTTAAAAAGTTTAAATTGTATCGGTAGCGAATTGTCAGGAACTTAAAGAAAGAGAACAAAATAACCAATCGTTTATTGTTTTGTTAAAAATAAAAAAAAACGTGATGATAAACCATCTTGGACATGTGCTGCAGATCTCCAAAAGAGCCAGAACCCTGCCTGTCATTTCTACATACCAGAAAAATCCTGGTCGCCACTTAAAGACGTTGGGATAATCTGGGAGGAAACGAAAAGACTGGCAAGTGTTTAAAAGTTAAATTAATTATAAAACTTTTGTATACACAAACAAGAAATAGAACATAAATTATTATAAGATGCAATTTATGATTCTTTACTGGGCAATATTAACTATGCACTTACTAAATAGAGTGTCTCCAAAAGTAAGAGACAGCGATTCACTGCACATCATAAAAACGTTATATACAATATTATTAGACGTTAGATTTTAATTATCCATCATGATTCTAACAAGAATTATGCATAGCCAATATACAGTTTATGTATTAATATCAACGAGTATTTAGCATACTTTTAATCAAGCGATATTTTTTCTTAATTGAGGCGTCATTAGTATTCAATTTTGCTTGTACGCTTTACAGACATAACACACTCTATCTTCATCTATGGCTCTATTTTAATGACGTTTTCTCTTAACGTGATATTTATGAAATTAACTACACAACTATTAAAATGTATAATGTAATGTGATTGTATAATTTATTAACAGATAAGATGTAATTCTACGCATATACATGAAATCTCCATTTAAAATATATAAGCAAGTCAAGCCAATTCCTCAGTGAGTGTTGTTGAAATATTTGGTAAAAATATGTGTAAAAGTTTACATAAATATTTTAAAGTATACAAATTATGTGTATAAATAAATCCATTTAAGTACGGATCATTAATCTGGATAGACTCTAAACACGTAGCTTTTAAATATTTGAAGAAAATCACCGATAGCTGTTATTTCTTAACATTTTTAAATTTAAGCTAATTTTGTGTGTCACTTCAATTGATTTAAAAGTCAAATATTTGTGATAAGTCAGTTTTTCTACAACAAAACACAAATGAAATACAGAAAAAATATCAAAATATATCAAGTTCATAAAATTAGTTTATAGTTATTTAGGCGTGCGCCATCATTAGAACTATCTTTAAACCTTTATTAAATTACTTTATTTTTGTATTACATTTATTACACTAAAGTCATGTTTAATAAATGTAATACTATATTTTTAATATAATTAAGGATGCTAGAGTAAATAATAAAATTTATTGTGTATCTCTTCTAAGCCAGTATATATAGCTGAGTAAATGCAGGCTTAAAGATAGTCATAAACTAATTTTATTTAAAAAATATACAACTAAATACTTTGATATTTTTACCGTATTTCAATGGAGTTCACTTTTAGGGTGTTCACTGTCAATACTTGGTGGAAAAGCATTATGTTAATAAAAACACAATATTCATTTGTACTTTATTCCACTTTAAATATAGTGGAGTAAAGTACAAAGGAATATTGTGTTTCTATTAATACAATAGAGTTCTATCAAGTAAATGTCAATTCAATCAACAAAATGTAATACTTGTCTTATAATATCATAATATGACGAGAACTCAATTATTCCAATGACGGGGCATTAATTAAAATGATTGCTTGATTTCTGGCGCAGATAGTTTCGTAAACGGATTTTTAAATCAATTTATATTTTAAACCCCCCCCCCCCCCCTATTCGATGAGCATAACACTAGTCCTATCATAGCCCAATCTTCTTATCCTTACCTTAATCGAAACAATGAGCTTAAGCAATGGTTCTCACAGAAAAGCTTGTGTTGATATAAAATCCATTAAAATTTCATGTGCCATTCGATTAAAATATATATTAAAATAAATGTTTGATATTTTAATATGTATATATTAATGATCGCTTACAGTAGAACTAATGTGATGGTCTATGATACTCTTACATTAGGTTTCATATCTTGTTTTTACGGTATAAACGTAAGTGACCAGGAACATCCTCGCACGTTTCCTAACGATAACTGTTATTAACCTCACGCGAACGAAAATACAAAACAACCGTTGCTACAAAGTCGGGTTCAGTAGCATAGTGGTAAGAGTTCAACTTTATCGGGTGAGTGTAGGTTCTAGTCCCACAAAAATCAAAATCAAAATCATTTTTAATTTAAGATCTTACACATGAATATTTATAAACGTTTTTTAGCCTAGAGTTGAGCCCGTTTGACTCTAAATATCGTGCGCCTTGGCTGTTAATGTTTATATTTCTTTTTTCTTTCTTCTTTGGCCATGTTTGCTCCCTATGTGAAGCATATGGCCGCCACGCGGCACCTCCATGTCTCCCTGTCTCCCGCCAATAGCTTTGCTTCCTCCCATGACATGCCAGCATCCCTCAGTTCCGCCGAGTACATCCTATAGATAGTAATTACCCAACGGACGTCCGGGACGCCGGAATCCTACCGGTCGAAAGAAGAGGCAGGCAGGATTGAGGCTTTCCGGAGGCATCCGCAGCACGTGACCCAGCCAGTTCCAACGTCTCTCCATAACCACTGATGTGACGGGCCGCTGTCTTGCACGCTCCCTTATCTCTGAATTCCTCACAAAATCAAACCACCTCACCGCTATTATCCGACGCAAGCATCAGTATACGGTTTGATCAGTGATGTCTGGGAGAGCGGCCCTTTGCCTTGTTTATATTTAAATTTCCTCAAATCTATGCGCTTTTAATTCTCGTGTTTTAATGGTAGATATTAAATAGCGATCAATTTGATATACCTGTAATGCTTCTAATGCATGGATTTGTAAACATTGCTTAGAAAAAGTACAAGAGTAATAGTTTACGATGGTATATGGCGCAGCGGTAAGTGTTGTTGGCTTCTGTGCTGGATCTCACGGGTTCGAGTACGAATTAGTACGAACAGTAATTTTTCAACAGCTTAATCGATTTCTGTTCGAAGGCATGGGTCTTAAGATACCCTCCGACTTTTCCGATCCTGTAACACTTCCCATATGGTGCTAAAAATACTTCTGATATGGATAAAAAAATAGAATTTTAAATTTATTTATCTTCCTTAGAAATTATTGTGCTAATTAATTAAAATCAAAATAAGTAAAGTATTCCAAATTAGTAATTGAGCTTTTTCAAGTAATTGATCCTTCTCACTTGTCTACGTCTTTTATTCTATCATTATTTACACGTTGGTCTTTAAAAATATTGCGAGCCAAAAAGCAGTTAAGTATATTTAAACATATTGTTGTGACTTAAGCTAAAATGTAACATGATTGATTGCAAATTGATATGGGTTGAACCCATTTATAATTGTTCTTAAAAATAATTATTACAAGTATCATTTATAATTTAATTCTCTTTGAATGGTTCATTTATAACTCTCCATGTCTGTTCGACCTTCGCTTTGCAATTTACCATTAATCCGCAGGTCAACAGGGTCAGCTGTTCTCTACCGCAAAATACAGAGAATGGTTGAGCAAATAATATCATTGTTTAGCTGATAATTGAATCACGTTTATCGTATTAATTGTAGAAAAAACCCTAAAAGCTTTTATCGTATTTTATCATATATTATGACTTTGTATGTTATCAATGTTATTTTATTATGAACAATATATATAATAAAATTGTAAAACATGTATTGTTAATTATGAGTGTAAACTTTGTAAAAGGTATTAAAATGCTGTTTTACACGAACGGTTTTTAATAAATATAACTTATAGAAATGTTATATTGATAGATTCGACGGCAAATTAGTGGAAGTTGAAATTTGAAATTTAATTTAATAACTTTGCCACTTCACTTGTTGAGTTCATCGAACGTGTTTTATCTTTTTAAGAAGAATCATCATTCATCATATCGCAAGTTTTACAAATAGAGAATCAGAATATTTGTTTAGTACCTATATATGTTTCAATTTGTAACACAATACGAAATGTTACAAACATAACACATTTTATTTTATATTATTTAAATGATGTTTGATTTAATAATAATGTAAAGATACAAATTTATATATGTTGTTGCAAATTGTACATAAAACCACATAGACATTTTGCAGTGATCGTATTGCGTAACTGACAAGACCCCATTAAAAATACACTATTACTACTGGTTGATTCGAATGTTTTTTTTTGTTTCTAGCATTGATTAGACGCTTTATTATATACAAGAATAGAAAAAATACTTCTTCAAAACTTTATTCGTTAATATTTGGAATTTTCGCCACGTAATGGAAATAGTGATAAATAAGATCAAATTATTATAATAAAAGCTGAATTTATTATGTTTTATATATTGATAATACTTGACAATGAAAAAAAATCATTGAGTACATTTATCATATTAAGCTAAGTGAATTTTAAGTTTTGCAAGACAATTAATTGATCTTTCTTCATTTTCATCAATAATTTCTCTGGTCATTCGCAAACTTATTTCATCATTTTCAATATTTATTGCTATCTAACATTTTACAGTTTATTATTAATGTCATTATGTAATGATCCGATATCTTTAACGAATGTTGGTATTCTGTGTTTATTATAAAATAATAAGGAACAAGCTTTTTTATGAGTCATTAAAATATATATTGATTTTAATCTTTTACAAAACACTTAGACTTTATTATGCAAATATTTTTTTCGAAACTGTAAATATTACATAAAATAATTTATAGTATATGCGTATCTGATTGGCGGAAATGATTGTATACAAAGAGGACATTAATAAATCAAACGACCGAGATCCTCCTGCATTCTACATACAAACATTTATTATGGTAATTTGTGAAAGTACATATTTACAATTATTATTAATCTTCAACTACATTGTTGCCGTCTTGTGGATTTATCAAAATGGATGTACAGAATGCCCAAAAATATTAAACTGATTTTTAATATTACGTTTATATGAGCACTTCTAAGAAGAAAATACTGAGCAAAATTTATTAAAATTTGGTTAATATTCGGTACAAAAATTATCATAGTTGGACAAAAATCTAAAAACTACCACCAACCAGCTTTTTTTCTATTTTTTGTGAGTGTTTAAATATTGGATGAATACGTTTAATGCTGAAATCGAATTAATGTTGCTATAAATTTTATATAATATTGTGTTTATCTTTAAAGTAAATAGTTCCCAGGGGTTGTCGTGAAATAATAGCAACCCTGACTTTGGCTTTTCTAACTCCATTCAAAAAAATCTTACAAAATACATATTTTTTTGTTTCGCAATTTCATTTTTAAAAAGAAGTCAGTGTCGTCCATATTTTTAAACTTCCGCCTCCAACTCTACTCCCTGATAATTGCTAGAAATCATCAATAGAATATTTGTGATTAAAGTCATTGTTTTTTCTTTAACAAATAAAAACGTTTTCTAACTATGGTTAATAAACTAAAATTAATATATTTTTTTAAAATTTTTGCCACAGCTTATTACAGTTAATTGTAATCAGCACAAATATTTTTGAATTGGAAAATCATCAAGTCGAAGAGAATCAGCAAGATCTTAAATTTGGCAAAAACATGTAAATTCGATATTGAATTTGCGGAGACAAGAACCCAGAACCACCTTATATCTAAATCAAAGATCTCACCTCTACACCACAGCAACATAATTAATTATATTCTCCATATTTTTTAAAAGCATATTGAGAGATATTTATGCTGCTCTTATCAAACATTATTAGTAATATCAAATATAATGACAATACCAATCACAATATGAATTTGTGTTAAATGATTCATTTTTCAATTTGAATCTGGAACTGTGTTTTGAAACGCGGTGTACAATGTTCACAGCACAGCAAGTGTGTTTTGTTAAGTTAGGTTATTTATTGATCAGGCTCTCTATGACATTCGAAATGGGCAGTAAAGGAAATTAAAAGTCCACAAGTGGGCAGGCCTAGGGTCCAGCGGTGTGAGAGACACCTCAAAGGTTAGAAGTCACCTTGTACCAATTGCAAATAACAGTTATCATGAACGGCGCTTCGGCCCATAATTCCGTATTGCAGATAATATATTCTTAAATCTTATCACAATGCAAATAATGCATTTTCACAGATACAATGTATATAGTCACGAGTACGCATTGATACAAAAGTCAGCTAACTTACTAAAAAATACAATATTTTCCAAATATAATTAAAGTACATACGACTTTATCTTTTTCTGATTTATTAAGGCCAATATTACAGACTTTTATACTAATTAATGTGATCAGTGTTTTTTTTTTATTTAAACGTAAAAATGTGCACTGAAGAGCAGTTCAGATCTAAAATATCATCAGATCTTCATTGAATGTAGTATATAAAAAAATCGACATTAAATATTATAAAACAATAATATATATATATCAAGTCTATAGAAATAATTCTTTAATTAAAAAATAGCCTAACTACATTTATTCTGAAAATGTTTTTCAAGAAGGCGAAACACACGCTACAATTCGTAAATAAACAATTAATATAATTATAACCAAACATTTTAAAAAGGTTTTTACATTATCTACGGAACTCAAAGGTGGTACCCATCACCAACTGCTAGTTGTAAAAATCTTTTTTGAGAGTGTATTAAGGACTCTGTGTTTACCTTTCTTGGTATTTAAAATAGTAATCTTCTGCACTAGAGATTTTCGCCTAGAATATTTGGGCAAATTTTCACATTCTTTGAATTTATATGAGGAGCAAACATTCAAAAAGTGTTTTGTCATACAAATACAAAGCTTGGAAAATGATGATTTATGTGTTGCAAAAGTGACGGTTTGTATGAATGTGTCAACTTTATGATTTCATTTTAATATGAAAAAAACCTTTTTGAACACTAATTTTGATTTCCATTCATAGGTTTTATTATGGGCTATCAGAATTGATATAAAATGTCATTTTTCAAAATTTGTGACAAAACACTTTTTGAATGTTTGCTCCTCATATGTGCAATCTCTACGACTGTCATCTTGCTTAAAATATTGGCTTACTTTTTAACAAGCAGAAATTTTAAACCTTATAAATAGAAAAAAATCAAAATTGTAAGTAATAATAATTTTACAAAAAAGCTTTTCATGTTTTAAAGGATTATAATAAAAATATAAATGATTTATAAACAGACAGGCAGATAGTATTTACTATATATTGTTATTTATTGCGACTTTATCGAAAGCAACAAACCTTACATTATACTATCAAGCAATAAATAGCCATTCGTGTATAATTATCACTTGCTGATATTATAAAAGTACGTAATTACGTTTGAATTCAGACATAAGTTGAGAATTCATTTTTCATCAATTTAAATTTCATTTCTACCTAATAACTGTCGGACATATAATAAAATCGTAAAATACATGTACATATTACTTCAATATAAGTAGTATTTCTGAACGATACCCTCCCTTTAAGATGTCTTAAAGCTTCATTATCACATTCTCTTCAGTATATGAAAGAACTTTTTTGATAATTACACACCATTCATTACTTTCCAGGGTCATTTAGGTCAGCGAACAGTATCACACCCATAACGCTTGATTTGACATTTTGAAAAGGGCCTATGTAACATGATATCTGTGAGCAAAAGTAAATCTTATAGCAAAGATGCTTATAATTAATCGTTTGAGAATATCAAAAACTACGTACATTCACTTGAAAGTCGTACAGATATTGAGTCAAATAATTTAAATGTTGGATTTTTTTTTAAATATTTGATTAAATAATATTGTCAGCTCTTTTTCAGTAATGTGAACCTTATGACTTCAAAAAATAAAAACTTTTTAGAAATTCTGTAGCTTTGATTGTTATATAATTACTTGTTCTCACTGAACACTGTTCGAAAATCAAAGTTTTGGATTTGCGATATATTTCTATATTAAAAAAAACGAAATTTTCATTTTCTTTTTACGTATTAATTATTTTCTTTGGCTAGAAATAAAACGTTGCAATTTTTTTTTTAGCTTATGTTGCTGTGTGAGAGTTATATATTAAATTTAAAAACTATTTTAAACGGCTAGTAATTAACACGTCGGGAAGAGAAGTTGTGTTGAAACCCCCATAGTTTATTTTCTATTTGTGTGGTTCATTCTTGATGCGTAAAGTTAACTTTGTTATTGTTTTAAAAATAATTATGAATTTTTACGTCTAGATCATTTATACTATTATGATGCATCAGAAAAATAAAATAAAAAATTTCAGTGTTTGTGAAAGTTAAACAATGTTGATTGCCATTATGAAACAACAAACAATAATTTATAATGATTGTTGCTAAAAGGATGTCATATTGTTAAAAAATTAGGCCATAACGTTCAAGTGTCAGGTCAAAACGATAGTTAGACATTATTAAAATTGAATGATTAAGTATTTCCTTTTGTTTATTTGGCAATATTTTTTTTCATCATTTTAAATGAATAATATGTATCTCAAATAAGCAATCATAATTAATGACTAGTGCAATTTATTTGCTGTAGAAATACAAATTGTCTTAATTATAATGGTAAATAAAACCCATTGTTAAATCTATGATTAGGTATTACAAAATTTGACAGCTGTTTTAGTGACTCATGCGTCGTCAAAGCTTTCGAATTAATCTCATAAAAGTATTCTTCTAGTATGTGTCGCAAAACGGATTCAGTAAACAATAATTACTAAGCAATTCGCAAATTCCGAACAATCGTATAATAAAATCATTTAACACTCATTTTTTCAACTCGATCTAATAAAAATGAAGCTAGTTAAATTTATTATTTAGGAGTGAATCTCATATAAAATTAGGGATTTTGTTTTTTACGCAAAAAATGCAAAACTAAGATTTCCCTAAGTTTTTCAAAAAAAAAAATATGGACGAAATATTTAGTTAATAAGTGATAAAATGCAAAGCCCACGCAAAATTCAGCACACAGACAGTCACCCACTAGCACGTGTTGAATACACATACTCTAGCCAACATTTGACTGTATGCACTGCACAGACGGCCGTCTCGTAGCAACGACAATGGAATGCGACCGTTCAATTGGGGGATTTGCGGCGAATTTTTCAAGCCAGCGCGCAATTCGGAGTAGTGTAATTGGGGGTTGCACTGTATAAAAAACAGTAAATTTATTAAAAAAGATCAGAAGAAAACATTCAAAAAATCTTCGCTACTAAAAAAACTTAGTTTACATTAAAGCAATTATCAAAAAGAAGTAATTTTTTCTTTGATATTTGGTTCATCGAAATACCAACCAGTAAGATATTATATTTAAAAAAAAAAAAAGCAATTGAGAATAAAGTGTAAGATTTTACGTGTAAGTAATAAATACCAGGTTTGCAATTATTTAAACATTGGTAATATTTTATATTATAAAGCATAAACTGACTAAAAATGGGAACTAGTAAATGTCACGATATCGAGACAAATTTTGATCTCATGTTTAAATTGTTACAATTTTGATTTCACTGGCGCAAGAGGTCTTATATCTTTTGCCGTTTCGTTGGTAAAACTTCACGGACAGTGGACACCCATGTAAACTTTAACCGTTATCTTGGACATAGAGTGAAGTTGAAAATTATCGGACGTGGGTTTTGAAGTAAACGAATAAAGTACGCCATAAAATATATCGCAAGCAATAAGTTAGTATTGCTTTTCGAAAGACTTATACGAGTATCATATCGAAAAGGAGCTTGATTTTGAACATGACTTTTATCTTTTGTGAACACTTGCACTGTATCGAATGGATTACTAACCCTTTAGAGTTGGACATGTTTTTCTTGTTTTAATGTGATTCTTGTCTTATAAAATTTTGACACCGAATTTTACAAATCTTGTTTTTTATAAAATACAGTAAACGCATATATGTATATTCTATCACGCACGTTTCACCATTTGTTTTAATATCGATTAATGAATTAACTAAGCTAGTTAGTTAGTTAATTAGTTTCTATAGAAAAATGCAATTTTATTTAAAACCTCGTTGAAAGTTATTAAAAATGAATAAAAAATAAAATGAAATTGATGAAAGACTATATTATTTTTATTTTTGAAGTAATGTAAAATTACGTAAGTGGTACTTCTTAATACCAACAACGTTTCTAATTTTTACAATATTTTAATCAAAAGAATTGATATAATTTAAGATTTCGACTGAAGGTGCTTGGTGGAAATTCGATATTAAATTTGAATCGTTCAAACTATGTACATTTTCACAGATGTTGTCACTAACGACCCGGGTTTCGCCTTTCGGCATCTTCAGGCATTCAAGTGCACGGATGAACTTGAACTGACGCTTAGTAAATGAAAGTTTCGCGAAACCCGGGTCGCTAGTGACAAAATCTGTGAGAATGTACATAGTTTGAACGATTCAAATTCAAAAGAATTGAGTTAAAATTGTATATACGGATTGATTGTTTGTTAACCAACCAATTTCTCGACCCTTTGTTATAGGCCAGAATTGGCAAACTTTTAAGTGGGAGGAGCCGAGTTCTCTAGGAAACAGGATAGAAAAGTTATCAGAGAGCGATAAATATGCAATATAAATATGATTTTTTGGGGTTAGAAAACGTGATACGTGAAGTTCAAGAGTTGATGTCTGAATAGCCGTGGTTTTCCGATCCCTGGTTATAGGTGAAAAAAAGATAATTATCTCGTGTTACCTGAATGCATTAAATATGCGACGAAAACTAATGAAAATTTTAACAACTGAACATTCCCATAATTCCCATAATCCCCATAATTATAACAAACCCACTTAATCCATTGAAAATTGTATACATTCAATTTTCGCTAATTTACATTTTAATAGCCTTTTAACTTAGTGATCTACTTATATTTTTGTTTATAAACGATACAAACTGTTTACCACGCGTCAGTTCAAGTACATCCGTGCACTTGGAATGCCTGAAGATGCCGAAAGGCGAAACCCGGGTCGTTAGCGACAAAACTCATGGAAAAGCACAAAATTCAAACAATTCAAAAAAATTGAACATTCGTTCGTTCGAAAATTCAAGACTGCCAAACAGTTTTCATTTAATATAAAATTAAACACTTGAATAAATTTTGTTTATATATCGCGCTCGCAATGAAAGGGTTGAAACATCATTCTTGAAATGCAAGGCTCTACGCACATAACTAGGTCACAAAATATCAATATACACATGTATATAAATACTTTAATGTACTTGGAGGGTGATTCAAACATGTCAATTATTTCGCAATTTTTCCTTTATTACGTTTGATTACAGAGTTTACAAATGTAATATGCCAATAAAAATATATTAGTTTTAATCCCTGTGATCATCATGAAATAAAAAAAAGAAAATATGTTTAATTTTTTCCGTGATGATATGTCCGAGAAGATTTTTACTTTCCCTGTGAAAATTTGGATTGTTAAGATTTATTTTATATAATACATTTTTATGAACGAATTTTAAAATTGGAGAGTAAAACGGATCGTTAAGCTATAGTTAAATCATTTTACGACAAATAATAGTAAAATTAATAATTTATTAATATTACAAGCTTAACATCATTATTTCATATTTTATCTGAAGATATATGACTAGTATAAAAGAAATCATATGGACACGAATAAAATTTCGTTTATTACTAAACATAATAATATAAAATAAATACTGTTTTTTTCGATAAAAATATTTTCTTAATGGTAGTTGCTGTCAATTTAATCCTTGAAATACAAAAAGCTATAACCAGTAAAATTCCAGTAGTGAAACTGTGACGTTGAATTAATTATTATTAAGTGCATATTTTATAAATGAGTAAATTTAAGTGAATACATTATAGAGCAATAAATTTAAGCCGTGTGACAAAATAGTGTCAAGAGGCATAAAGTGTACGTCGTGATTGCGTTATATTTATCCACGAAGTATATACAACTTAAGCTTTTACTTCACTAGTCTAGTCGCTAAAAGGGTTAGATAGTAATGATAATTAACATATCGGTTATATCATTAAATATAATAGATTCATTTCACATTTTTGTCGTATATTTAACGAGCTTCTATGCATTATTTTACAAACATTGGTGTTAATTGAATCTCCCTTGTGTAATATAAAACAATCAACGTCATAATGTTTCAATTATTTTTGTTAATTAAATAACAGTAGATTAAAAAGATTTTTTGTTAAATCACTTAAGGTTGCTCTAATTGTACAAAAATATTTATAAAATTATGAACACACAGATAATTAACGCATTTCTATGTTATTGTTGGAATATGCAATTCTAAACAGAAAAAGAAATATTCGAAGTAAGCAAAAAATAAATTGAATTTCGCTAGAAATGTTAAAGCTCTCTTTAGAATTATAACATTTTTGGAACAACAAGTTCAACTGACACTTTTTTTTTCTAAAATTTGGTCTTGAATTTTTTTTGTCAAATTACAAGTTGCTTGTTGAGTATTCCACCATCACCCGTTATGTGTATGCAGCCGCATTTTTACTGTCGCCTTTCGTAACGCAATGCGATCGAGAAAAGTAACTAATTTATTCCTCATATTATTGGCCCGATACAGAGCTGCACGGGACTTAACTTTTAACCATGCACTGATTAAAAGATAAAGATAGAATGAAAAAAAGAGAACGTGACTTGCTCAGTCATTTATTGTGTAAATTATCATAGTTCAAAAATTTGATTTTTTTTACAAATATGTTAGAGGCAACAGCCAATCAATTAAAAAAAGTAACAACTGACTGATACTGTTTATAACACCATATTATATATTTAACACAAGGAAACCAGAACATTTTTTTAATGGAATCCAAATTTAAATTTCAATTAATATCTTAATTAGAACACATACCAAAGTTACAAAAAATCGTAATTAATTATTTTGTAAATAAATTACGCGCTTATCAGATATTTTTTTCGTTTTGTACTTGCTTACTTCAAAGATTTTAATTTTGTATAGCTATGAAAAAAACACGCAAACCAGCTCTTTTTTTGATTTTATTTTATACTTCTCAAATTTGTTTTGTAAAATATTGACAAATTTTATTAACATTATGAAGTACCTGTTTTATGGTGCACGAATATAGTAATAAAAAAAGACTAAGGATATAGTTTGAGAACAAAAAATACACTTGACAATTTTAGTCATTATAGTGGTCTCATATTCAAAAGTTGAAGACCACATACTGTGTGATACAGGGAAATAATCAGTCATATCTTATGTTATAACTGTAATGACCATGACTTTTTCACTACTAAATAATAACAAGTCATAATTAATTAAAATTCTAAAAACTACCATTTAATTAAGTCTTAAACTGTGATCATAAAAAAATGTTTTCTTTGTAACCTAAAACTAAGCAATGTCTTTGAATTCAAATATGTAATTTAATTTCATGCTTTGAATTAATGGTATTTTAATTAAAAATATATGTTTTGAAGGTTACATAGATATTTTGTATTGGTGATATGCTGAGAAAAAATAACTATAATGTAGTCAAAATATAAGTGATTATATGAACCCTGAAGAGGTAGAGTGAGCCAAGTAGTAAAATGACAAAACATTTATATTGAAAGTACAATCACGACTTTACTTGGTGTTTTAGTGAATTGCATATTTTTATTTTAAGAATATAACACTATTAAAGTTATCATTTTTTACGATATATTGTATCAAGACATGTAGAATATTATAACGCATACAAATCCATTTTTTCCTAAAATACTACTTGGCTCACTTCACCTCTCATGGGCTCATATTATATATTTGTATTACACCATATTATATTAAAATCACTTTGCTTCGTATTTTGCAATTTGTAAATTTTATTACTGTCGCAACACGATATGGAATTAAGTTTGTTTAATTTTTTCAAATTTAATGATTAAATAATTTCTCTCAAAAGCATACCTTTTAGCTTTTTGCGCAGAAATGTATTATTCACGTGATGGTCAATATTGTATCTGCACAACTACTTTGGCAAGTCCTCCTTAATGACCGTTGTTCACACGATTTTTTCATTTTGTGAATAGCTCGTTATTAAGTGCATATATAATTACACCTGCACCGCGCAATCATCTCGAACCCGAATGCGGTGTTTCGTAAGCACGACGCGGCACCCATTTGCCTCCAGTGACCACGCTCGCTCATTTGTGGGGTGCGAGTTTTTACTCACTTCCACCGATGTCGTACACGTAATAACTGGCAATTTTGCGAAATTTTCGTTCCAATGTGTAATAAAATTGATCCAATTTAAATTTGAATTTGGAACACAGTTTTATTATGGCACTATTTTATCAAAATATGCTTTTCAAATATTGCATACGCAACTGATTTCAAATATGGAACACAAATTTCGTGTTTGGAGATTTTACTCACTGTAATATAAATAAAGAATTTTTACATTCATTTTTTGAAAAAATAATAACTTAAATACATTCAAGTAATTTGGAACACTTATTTCAATTGAGCTCTTCTACTAAAGTATGCAATAGAGGTTCATGATCGTAAATCTTTTCTAAAAAAGTGCTGTCTAAAAAATAATTTATCTGCTATGTTTGGAAAGAAACAATAATTTCTACTTGATAATATATAGATGTCGATTAAGCCTATTTCCAAAGAAGTCTGTTAAAAGATCGTAGAGATTTTTTTATTGAAAAAATATTACACAGTTTTGTTATTAATCTTCATTTAAGTCATTAAAACGTGTCATCACACTGTCATCTATCATTTATTTTAGATTTCAACTTTTATTTATTACTTTTACAGAAACACAATAATCCATAATTTTAAGCGTCATATTTTACGACTATTATCAGAATTATTAAAATTTAACTATGCGTTTTATTACTTCTTTCAGTGATAATAATTTATTGAAGAAATTAAAATATTGCACAAAATAAGAACAACCAATACATATTTAGATCCGCCTACAGATTTTCGTTGGTACAGATATAAATCAAAATCGGTCAATTCTGTCAATAAGATTGACTTTGTAACAAAGATTTGAAAATAAAAATTACGCAATTCACGCTGTCAAAATTTTGAGACGTAGCCGAAAAACATGGAAAAAATATATAAACATAAGATAAATTGAATGAGTTACGACATGTAAAGCTGGGTTATTGATGTCGACATTTATAATTAAAAGTTTATGCAAAATATCCGTTTAATAATTGACATCGATAATTGAGCCAATGCTGTGTATATATAATTTGGAAACTGTGGATCCAATTAAAATGATTGTTTTATTGATTGGGCAGATAAAAATATTGGTTTATTAAAATCACATTACCGAATATTTTATAATGTATTGGTTTTCGTTATGTCTTAATAATTATTTCAATCAGTGATAGCCTTGTTCCAATAATGTTGATGTTTATTTTTAATACATTTTTAAACTTTATGTAGGTTTGAAGCCTTTATTTAAAATATGTAAAAATATTTTTTTATGTAAATTTTTTATTTTTACCTTGTTAATTAATTGTACCTTTTCATCTTATAAAAATCCCATTTTAAACTGCATTACAAGTAAGTAAATGAATTGCTGTTTCTAATTCAAATAATGGCTTAACATGATTCCTCGTAAAAAAACTTTTTATACGG
Source organism: Himalopsyche tibetana (assembly GCA_030503985.1). Classification (NCBI taxonomy): domain Eukaryota; kingdom Metazoa; phylum Arthropoda; class Insecta; order Trichoptera; family Rhyacophilidae; genus Himalopsyche; species Himalopsyche tibetana. The sequence continues at coordinate 5,481,279 of JAPJYX010000014.1, forward strand.
ACTACAAACTAATTAAAAATAGTTTTTTTTTAAATTATTATTCAATGTCCGCTCCCAACGGGGAGCATATAGTTTCCTAATGGAGGTATCTTAACATTTTTTTTCTACGAGAACTGCTTGTTACTCAGTTACTCAATCTTCTTTTTTAAGCGTGACTAAGTATAGAATGATAGAACTAGGGCAGAATTAGTAATTAACTGATCGCTCTAGCTTCACTTGTTTTTTGAATATGATGAGTGGGAAGAAATTCAAGACAACACATACATCCATGCCTTTGGAAGAAACTATAAATATATTGAAAAATCAATTTATAAAAACTGTCTACTCTGGGATTCGAACCGATTTTAGCCAGTTTTATAATTCAATAAACCATGATGATATCAAAGCAATTTTTTAATATTTTTTTTATTTAATTACCTATTCTAAGCATATTTCATTCCTATAGAGATCATCAGTTATCGAAGAACAATATTTAAAAGTATATATATAGTGCCGTGATGAAATCTGGATTAAATATACAATCTATAGTGAACACTAACAATCTTGAAGATTTCAATATTACAAAAATATAGTTTCAATGGTAATAGGATTGTTTACGAGTCTTACATGATCTTGTTTCTGTGCCTTAAGGGTTTATCTATATAATATTAATTTGTTGTTTTCGGTTGGTTTAACAGGAAAACACGTGTCTTGTGTTACATGAGGCATGAGTTAATCGAATAAATATGGATTACGACATGACTTTACTGAATAACAACGACCATTCAATGCTTTTGTGGCACAATAAAAGTCCGATAAAGAGATTGTAAGCCAAGTGAAGCGTAAAGTAGCGTACTTAGTTATATTCTGCAGTGCTTTTCAATACACTTGTACATACAATAACGGACGTAACTGTGGAATGGACAAAATACGTAACCCACACATAGGAAATTTTACAGGAGGCACAAAAACCGTGTTTTAATGATTTTCGGCCATGTACAAACAATGACATAAACACAACCTTGAAGTGCACGGAGACTTCTAAACTGGTGTTTAATTGATATCATCTAATATTAATTTACTTTAATACTAGTAAGACCAATGTGATGTGTAACCAAACCTGTCATGACTCTGATAGGACCCTTACCAGCGCGGGACAGATCATCGAGAGGGTTGACAGCTTCAGATATATCGGCGTAAATATCAGTAGTACAAAAAAAGAGCTCGTCATTCGTTTAGGAATAGCTGGAGCCACATTCAACTCAATGCGGACTGTCTGGGACACAAGCTGTACTCGATTAAAACCAAATGCCACTTAAATTTGAATCGTTCAAACTATGTACATTCTCACAAATTTTGTCACTAACGACCCGGGTTTCGCCTTTCGGAATCTTCAGGCATTCAAGTGCACGGATGAACTTGAACTGACGCTTAGCAAATGAAAGTTTCGTGTTTTTATAAGATATAAATGCATCACTGAGTCCAAAGCCATTGCTGGCGAAAAGGATGAGCCCATGGGAATGCCAACAGATTTGAGTAGTGAGCAGTTTCAAGAATTATATAATTTGTTTGTCGGCAAAGGTTTTATGATTATATGATTTTATGGTTATATAGGGTTTCTCGAAATGAATTTCGGGATCACTTGTTCAACGCTTGCATTCTGGCGGTAATGCTTTACGGTTGCAAATCATGACACCTGACGAAGACTCAGAAAAACCGTATACTGAGCTTCGAGAACAGATGCTTGCGTCGGATAATAGGGGTGAGGTGGTTTGATTTTGTGAGGAATTCAGAGATAAGGGATCGCACAAAACAGCGTCCCGTCACGTCAGTGGTTATGGAGAGAGGTTGGAACTGGCTGGGTCACGTGCTGCGGATGCCTCCGGAAAGCCTCAATCCTGCCTGCCTCTTCTTTCGACCGGTGAGATTCCAGCGTCCCGGACGTCCGTCGGGTACTATCCATAGGATGTACTCGGCGGAACTGAGGGATGCTGGCATGTCATGGGAGAAAGCAAAGCTATTAGTGGCAGACAGGGAAACATGGAGGTGCCGCGTGGCGGCCATATGCTCCACATAGGGAGCGAACGTGGCCAAAGAAGAAGAAGAATATTAATATTAGAAATTGTCTAAGAAAAACCTTTTTTTCTGTCATTTTCCTTGGTTTCAATTTTTACAAGCCCATCATTTTTCAAACTTAAAATCTAAATTTAGATACTTATTCGGCATTTGCAACTTACATCCTTTTGATAGAATGTGTATCAAGTTAGATACATTGTGATTATCGAAAAAAAACAGTTTTTAAAAACTGTGGGTTACGTCCTTTTTCTTTTCCACAGTCGAATGATAACTTCTACTATAACAATCACTAACTGTAATAACTACTCTGAAAGCAATGGTATGTTGATCTAAAATTGTAATAACATATTTTAATCATACCCAATTCGTATGTCAAGAAATAAGCCACCACGTAGCACTAATTATACAAGTTTATATGGGCCCATTAGAGGTCAAGCGAGCCAAGTAGTGTTTTAGAAAAAAATAAGTTAGATGGAGTGTAATATTCTACACGTCCTAATTAAAGTATCGTAAAAGTGGAGAAACCTCAGTTAATACACATTGCAATAGTACTACTATCTCCGTAAGTAAGGACATGATGGCCCAAGAAAAAAGTTTTACCATTTTATTAGTTGGCTCACTTCACCTCTCGAAGGCTCATATATCACCCACTAATCACGATGCTCTCTGCATTAAAAATATTGGCATCACTGAGCAGATTCTATCTCTAGTACTTAACTGTCACCGACGCCAGAAATCCACCGATTTAGAGATGAAATACTTAAAAACTAATAAAAAATGGAGGCATTTTACATGTGTTTTCGCCAGTTTTAATATGTTTCTATGACCACTGGCATAAAAGGAAGCTGTCTGGTTAGTTTTCTTATCTATAGACTCCTCACGAGGCTTAACTGACTCACTACCAATATTCAAAGTTATCATATATTTTAGAAGCCCAGTAAACAATTTTCCTTAGCCTCATGTGTATCTCATAATTTACTACGCACTGATAAAATACAAGTATTGAAATTCGGTTGACTTCACATTAAATTAAATGTTGCTTTTTGTACATATAAAAATCTAACAAGATTATTTTCTATAGTCTTATTCAGAATATCTGAAGTTCTTGACCTCAAATGGTCTATTTCCTGTACTACTTTTAGGGAGTTCACTGTGAATACTTGGTGGAAAGGCATTATATTAATAAAAACACAATATTCCTTTGTACTTCCTTCCACTTTATTAATTAAGTCGGGACCGGTTTCGCTCATTGCGAGCATTGATTCAACTGATAAGAAAAATATATAAACACTGCTATTTATACAAATTTTAATTGAAATAAAAGGCGGAAGCAACTATTAACAATGAAAAGGATTTACAAATTACATTATAATTACACAAATTTAAATGGTTAACACCTATAACATACAATTAAAAAATCATCAAAGACTAATAATTAATAATAAGTGGCAAATGATGCCAATTATAAACCCAATTAAAATTTATTTGAATCGTGTGAATTCCTTTATTTGAATCGAATGGTATATATGTGTTTACTTGTATGTTTTTAAAATTAGCTTAATATGCTCACCAATTTAGCAATTCCTAATATTTTTACATCAAACTACGATCTAGTTTATTTTGAAATATTATTTAACAACCGTTTGAGGAGTTTATCTACTGTGTGGCCACAAAGTGTATATTTCTTAAACACAATACGACGCGATGTACCCAGTTAATATGGGAGAAAAAAATGTTTTGTTAGCTCTGATGGATTTCACATACAAAGTAAGTCGAGACAGTTCCTATAGAAGAGTCAGAAAGATGTGAGTCAATTCTGATGAGTGATCAATTCATCGGCGGCATGATTGACTCTATCGAACGATTCGTTCTACTGGAAGCCTTTTCCCAACAAAGATTTAACGTGAGATGTAGGATCAATTAGCTCTACATGACAAAACAGTTTTAACTGGCCTTTTTAGTCCGATTCCAATCGTTCGGTTTGATGACCTGATTATGATAGTATTAAATCGTTCTTTGATTACATCATCATACTTTTCTAGCTTTTGTATAAAAAATATACCGATTTTAATCTAATAAACAGAAATATATGCGAAATAGGTAAGTTTGGCGCTATTATTTTTACTGATTAATGTGTGTGTGTAAAATGAAAACGATATATGATAATATTGTGTTTGGACATTGAAACAATCCTTATTAACTATAAATGGAAATGCCTGCAAGCAATCGTTTAATAAATATTTATTATTATTTAAGAATTCGACTGAATAGTGTATGATGATGGAATTTTAATCGTTGAAATTTTTGTTCATTTCCATACAGCCCAGTTTTTGCCGTTGGGCATCTTTGTATTATTAAGTATAGTATATGTACATATAAGCAAAAAACAGTTCGTCTTGCACCCGATTCATAAACAGGCTTTCATGGTTGATGGTTTGAATTTCCAATAGGGAACATTCAAACGTTATTTTTTTGTCCAAAATTTTCGTTTCTCTCTACCCAACCATCTTGGGATTGATAAAGAACAATTGATCCTCTACAAGTAATTTCCATACCATTTGAAGACAAAGGTTAAGTGACCGATTTACAAACAGTTGTTACAAGAAAAAAACTGATGGATGTTGAGTAAAAGTACTTTTTTGTATGTCTTTAAAACAATTTTGTTAGTTTTTTTGTCAATATTTAGCAAGATACATCTTGGAAGCTCATTCTTGCTGGTAGCACTTTTCATTATGACATCAGAATCCTTTCATGTATTCTTTTTATATTGTTTTATTTCGAAAATTTTATATAAAAAGCTTTTTGTTTAAATTTAATATTTCCAATGAAATAAATTAAATTATAGTTAAGATACAGGATATCCCAAGCACTGCCTGCTTAAAACTGCTATAACTTAATTATTATGGCGAGAGACTATGCTTTGCAAAATTTACAAAGTCGTGAGAAAATTGTCGAAGTTTGCAATCACGATTAAGATGTCGATTTTGTTAATCACTTGTACGTCCCGCCGCTTAAGTAATAAGTTCATAATACACCGTGATTTATTAAAATTACCTTTTAATTATTGTATCGAAATTTTATTTACTTGCGAAATCACAAAGCGGCTTCTTAATACCTCGAATCGAGTTATTGTGAGTAAATTTACTCAATAATACCTTTTTATTATCGGAGTATGTTTATAATGCGAGTAGATTGGTTTGTTTTTTGGTTATATTAAATGAGGATACTGGAGTAACAAACAGAGCTGAGTAAAAAATGAAAGATTTCAAACTTTCAACCTTAAATCGTCACTGTTCTTGCAGTAAATGAAAAAATTCAAATTTTAGGAAAAAGCCTCTTGTATCGATATTTTATGTACTATAGATAATTATTATATCAAAATAGAGATGTATCAACGTCGATCTGACAGAAATTAAAGTTTAAAACGAATAGACAGTGACAATTACCAGCATTTATAATAACTGTTTTTTAAATAAATGCTTTTTTTTGGAAAACTGGAGTAATCAATCAACTAACTAAATTGTTCAAGACAAAGAATTGATATCAAAAAACCTCTTTGTATATTAAAATGTTTTTTGTTTGTTTTGTTATTTATCAACATCAACCATAAAGGTGGCAAAATATGAGCCCTTGAAAGCTGAAGTGAGCCATGTAGTAAAATGGTAAAACTTTTCTATTAGACATTTAAGTATAATCACGTCTTTACTTGGTATTTTGTTGGATTACATATTTTTTATTTTAAGTATATAATACTATTTTAGTGTTTGTTTACTGGATACACTTCACTTTTACAATACTTTAAGATATGAATAATATTACAACACATGTACCTCATTATTTTTTTGGTGAAATTAACCACTTGCCGTTGATTTCTACATTTATATAGAAATTTAATTTTGTACAAACAATTTCTTTAAATCGACCAAAATCAGCATATTAAGTTGACAGTAAAAAATAATATTTTAATTGTACAATTAAACTTTTATCAATTGTTCCTAAAAAAATGTAAAAAAGATCAATGAATTATTACGTTGTAGAGAATCAGTTCGAAGTCCAAAACCGGCGTTGAAATTAAAATGACCGTTCAGTTAATAACGGACATTACACCAAAAGCCACAATTACGTATCTGATAATGTAATCGGCTATATAAAACACGTGCTTCTGATATTGGATAAAAGCGTTCCTAACAGTATGCTTAGATACTAAAAGCAGCATTCTTTAGATAATAGGACGGTTTGGCTGACGAAGGAATTAAACGAATCTATTATAATAGCCAATGTTCAAGTTTTCACTGCTACAAAAAATATTGCAATATTGTATGAAATATTATTTTAAGTGCTTGTAATAACAGACTGCGTAGTAAACACAGTCTAATCCAGTGGCTTCCAAATTTGGCGATGTACTGTCATATTTAAAAATAGAAAGACCAATTTTAATCAACTTATTTGACAATTTAACATAATATAAACATATATTAATTTATCCATGTCCACTTTCAATGTGAAGCATATTACCTGCAGGTATCTCAAAAGAAGTTTTTTTAAACGAAAACTGCTTGTTAAAACTTGTAGTTGTTTGTACATCCCTTAATTAGGATTAATTATAAGACAGGTGAAGCACTAAAAAAATAAAATAATAAATAAGTATCCATATATTTTCAGATATATGTATATATCTATATATACATTGAATTATCAATTTATGAATGTTTCTTTTCTGGCATTCGATTTTGTGATGACACAGCCAAATATCATTGCAAAGCCAAGATCATTTAAGACATTTATATTATCTTATTAATATAACGTTGTAAAAAAAATAATTTCAAATGGTATCTTATTAGTCGCTAAACCATTAATTTCAGAAAAGTTGTAGACATAAAGATAATACCAACGTATTGTTAGTTATACGCCCCATTTTCAGGTTCGATTTTTTTTATATGTACGTGAATTTATGGTATTGGAACAGTGATTGAAAGCTAGTAACCACTTAGTCAAGGCGAAAGATTATTTTTTTATTCCATATCCGCTTCCTTTACGGAGCATATGGTCACCACGAAATTCCTCCGTGATGTCATCCCATCGTCCCATAACTCCGCTGAGTACATCCTGTGAATGGTCATCAGTGGCCTTCCACAGCGCCGAGATCCATCCGGTTGGAAGAAGAGACAGGCAGGGTTCAGGCTCTCTTGAGGCATCCTTCACACGAAAGGTTATAGTAGTAACAAAATAAAACAACAATAAGACGATGGCGCAAGCCGAAATAGCTATCAACGAATAAAATTATTAAAAAATGTAGAGCTAAAATACTTTGTTATTTTAATCTGTTATAAATGGAGTTCTACCAAGTAAATGCCAAATCAATTAACAATAAACTCAGATTAAGAATGCAGCTGATGTTTCAATACTTCTGTACATATGATTTAATTAAAAACAAATGTTTGTAGTTTGAGAATCAGTTGAAATAAATTGTTTTGTTTGTCGATTAATATGCATGTCTTTTAATTAGGCTGTTTTTATTTTGAAGGCACGGTTATTTAAAAAAAAAACTTATGTTTCTACCGTTAGCAATTCATTGTCGTTAATGTAATTGATTCAACCATTGTTTTAATTACAAGATAACAAAATCAGATGTTTTTAAAACCTATAGAAATATTTGTTAATTTTTTTGGACTATTCTGCTATTTTTCATTTCATAGCATTATTATTTTAATTGGATTTAAGCTTATGGAATCTTTGACATTGTTATCATTTGAATTTTTTTATCTCCAAAGATCTGAGATAGTGTATTATATTAAAAGTGCTATAATTATAGAATGTTAGCCAATTGTTCAAAGACATAATTTCAACAAATGTTTTGCGTAACTAATATTTTGCAAATTGATTATATCTAAATTTATAATGGTATAATTAGTAGTAAAATGTATGAGGCTATTACTTGCAAGCCCGGCATGTTCCAAAATAGTTGAAAAATATATTGTTTTAAGAATAAAATTAATTATCAGATAAAAGCATCGTATTCCGATTAAAAGTTAATACTGACACACGAGACGAAAAAGAAATTTTTGTTCGCTTAGAAAATTGGTCCTGATTCTCAAATGTATTATGTTTGTTTTCTTATAAATGATATAAGTACAATACGGCGTCATTCTAAAAAATATTCAATTGAAAATATACTCATATTGCCAATCCTTTCAAGATTAACAGAACATATTTATGATAACTAATTTTATAATGATTGCCTATATTTGTTCTGTTATTTACGTTGTAAAGTTTGAATTATTAGATCTATATAGCGAACATTATGTACGAACGTAACCGATATATGCGTAATAAAGTTTGATGGTTACTCTATCTAAGCAGTGTCTATACAATAACAATATTACATATTGTTTATGCGAGATAATAAAAAAATTCATCATCTATTTTTTCATGCGGCAATGACGAAAGAAACAATTGCTTTGTCTGCGTGCATGATATTCGTCTATTTCTTTCTGAGGAGTGTGCTATATTTTACTTCCTAAACGCTCGTAGTTTGTTTGTTATTAATGAAGCATTTATTAGTTTTTACGAGACAAGTTTATTCTCCTGACGACTATTCTCGTGACTGATATTGTGACCAATTTTCTATTTAAACTATTATTTTTGTCGAAGATATGAGATGCTAGTCGAGAAACGTTATGCAGCTTGTCAATTTAATAATGAAAACTATGAGCTAATTCTTTAAGATTGGTTAGTCTTTGAATCGGCTCATTCCACTTGTGCAATTTTTACAGTTCATAGAAAAAACCTAACAATTTAAAATTCAAGCGGAATTTAACTTTTCCAAAAATACACTTAGATTTATATTTCAAGTTATGTCTGCTACTAACGTAAAGCACATGGCCTCAGAATTGAGATACATCAAAAGGAGTTTTCTAGAAAGAACTGTTTGTTACCCAGTCACTCAATCTCTTTTTTTCAAAGACAGTAGTTTTGGGATAGTAGAATAAGGCTACGACAGGACTAGTGGTAAACTTATCGCTCTCGTTACGCCCAGTTATTAAAGGATATTTTTCCATTTGCTAATAAGCCATGTTTAAAAATTTACCTGAATTTTTTGACTAAGCAACAATTTTGTAGCTTAAGATTGCTTTTTATCAAAAAGATTTTCAATATACCATTATAAATATGACTATTTTCTACTGCAAATAGAAAAAGCAATTATTTGCAATGAATAGGCAATGATTTGCATGTGTTGTCTGAAATAAATACTTGTAACATGTTTTTACTATCAATTCGTAGTAAAAAATAATCAAATTTATTGATTTAGAGTATCGCAAAACAGTGTTTTATTTTTTAACATTATATTATCGCTCAAAGAAATTTATTTGGGCCAGTCTGTCAGATGGAATATTTTTTATTCACTTTTTACTTAACTTAACAATATATTATACTGGTAGTGATTTCGTTAAGCGAATTGATATTAGTCGTAACGCATTCTACAAAAAATTGAATGTAGCTCAGAATTTATTTTGTTCTGAAGTTTATTCAGTTTTAAAACATACCCACGTGCTGAAAGAACTATTTCTAAAACATTAGGTCACTAAAACATTGTGTGCTCCAACCGCAACAATGGAGCACTTGAAACGATTTTGATACCTGCATGTATAAAAAAGTATTCTATAGTTTCGTATGATCAATTTATATAACAGTTACCTGGCGCACCTGCGTGTTCGAGAATCATTTATTGCTCTCCTTATAAGGGAAGTATTTTATTTTACTTAATTTAAAATCTGTATGGCCATCATAATTGAGTATAGATTGAGACTTCACATACGAAAGTCATTTAAAAAAAGCACTAAAGTTTTAATTAAAGACGGACAATCATATCTTTTTTTGCTGTACATTTGTATAAAATAATACTTTTTATCAACATTTATTATTATAAACCATCGTCTATTTATTATTGATTAAAGACATATACATTTATAAGTCTTTTTTTACTATTTTGCGTGTTTCCTTTTGACTAAATTTGAATCGTTCAAATTATATAAGTTTTGTCACTAACGACTTGGGTTTCGAATTTCGACATCTTCAAGCGTTCAAGTGCACGGATGAACTTGAACTGACAAAACTTGTGTGAATGTATTATACATACTTTGAACGATTCAAATTTAATATTGAAATTTCACCAAGCACCTTCAGTCAAAATCTTAAATTATTTCGTTACGACGTTGTCAACTTTCGTATACCATTCAGATTACATATGATCCCATTAGAGGCAAAGTGAGCCAATTGGTATTTTAGAAAAATATAAGTTAGATGCGTTGTAATATTCTACACGTCTTTAAGTATCGTAAAAGTGAAGTAACCTCAGTTAAAACACATTGCGGTAGTGTTATCTACGTTAAATAAAAATATACAATCCATCAAAGCACCTAGTAAAGACGTAATAATACTTAAAAGTCCAAGACAGATGTTTAACTATTTTACTATTATAGTTTGCTCACTGCACCTCTAATGGGTCAATATTTTCTAAGCAACAATCGAATATTTACAAATTAACTAATAAATATACATAAAATATTTGTTTTGTTAGAAGTCAAAAAAACAATTTGATTGGACGAAATATACTAGTTATTAAAATATACAAAAGGCAATTTATTTTATCTATATACTATCTTTAAAGAGAGGCACACATAACTAACAGTAAACCGTTTGTTCGAGCAATTGTTTTCATTATTTCCCTTAAACCAACCGGCAAAGTTTAAACAATGAAGCTTCTCTACCTCTTTACAGTTATCCCATACCAAAAGCTCGCCTCGCAAGAATCCAAGAGCTTTTTTCTCGCTTGGAATTACAATAGTCAATTACCATATTATAAAGCTTGACCGCTTTTAAAAAAATACTTGATAATGTTATGGTGGCACACATCGTGAAAATAAAATTATAAGAAAATGATTTTACTCACCACCATGGACGGATTTGTTGGCGATGTTAATCGTAAATGTATCACGATTTGTTTGGGGTTTAAGTCATTATAAAAAGTATTTCTACGTATTGACTTTTTACGACACCAGTTTTATGTGAACTTTCATTGAAATTTAATCTCATTAACAGTTTTATATGATTCCAAATGTTAAATATCTTATAACTGCAAACTACGATATTTTATTTGACCTGGTATTTGACTCTTAATTATTTCTTACGACTGTATTTTAACGTCATAAATTATATAAGCCGAGGATATTCTTTTCAAACCCGACTCATTCCATAATGGTTGAAAAATTGATATTTTGTATGTTATCAAGCCTTGTTTTGGACTAGTTTCTAAAAATACTTTGAAAACGTATTTTTATTTATTAAATTATATTCATGATTCATCATTCACCGATTGTAGAACAAGGCAGGTTTGCAAATGATAGCTTCGATTTGACATTGATCTTACCGAAAATATAACCTAGACCCGCCTGATTGGTAGAGCAAATTCTAACCGACTATACCACAGCAAGTGATATGAGTAAAAATTATCACTGAAAATGCTGATTGTTTTTTTTTACTAATCTATATTGCATTATTAATTTAAAAATGTAAGCTGAGATACCGAATGTGATCTTTGGCAGTGATTTCAGCAGTGTTTAAAGTTATTTTTAACACTGAACAAATTATTCATATGTTTAGTGATGCATTTTTTTTTTTGACATAATTATCTTAAAAATATCAAAAATTAATATTACTAGATCTGATACCAAACTCATCAAATAGCACGATAGTTTTATTGTGTTTTGTTAGAATGATAGATCTATGATTTGTATTACGCGTATACTTGTATCACATAATTACCCGGAGCAAATTTAATGAGATAGTAAGTATAATAAATAATATCCGTAACAAAATACAATATAACACTACTGGTTTTGAAATAATACCGTTCTCAAAGTTAAAACAGCTGACGGCTATCTAGTAATCGACTGGAAACATTATTTCATAGTTTTGCGTTCTACGGAAACAACTTCAAAAGCAAACAAATGGCCAGTTATAATTATTGTAAAAATGAGTTATCTCAGTTATGTTACAGCGTATCGAAAGGTAGACTGTTTGTTCCTGAACAGGCGGTTGGACACAATTAACACTATTCGCTCCAATAATATATCCGTTTAATTGTTTTACTCGTTACAAAAAGAAAATAAACATAAATAACAAAACATTGTAGGTCGGAATAAAATCATTTGTTCAGAGTAAGTCCCGGATATTATCGGATCCATAGTGCAGTGATCGAATTTGTTGTCTTCCGTGACGGATCTCACGGGCTTGAGTTCCAGTAAAAACCGAATTTTAAAATCAATATACCAATTTCTGTTTGAATACATGGATGTTTGAGATGTCTAAAAATTCCTTTCCACCATTGTAATCCTCAATTAACTGGGCTTAGCAAGTGCGACTAGTTTTGTCCTAGCTCTATAGTTTCTTTTCAACTTAACTTAAGCAACTGAGTAACAAAGATTTCTCGTAGAAAAACTTCTGTTGAGATACCTCCATCAGAAGGCTTTATGCTCCACATTTTAAATAAAATATTTATATATGAAGGTTAATACAATCATGTGCATCTTTAAAATAATATGGTAATTTCAATGTTCAAACGTTTATATTTAATGTTGATGAAAATTCTTAAATATTAAAATGTACGAAAAAAATATAATCAGTGAGTTTAAATAATTTTTCGTGTTGTTAATTTTTAAATGAAAGATAAAGGTTACTTGGCATCAACATAATCATTTTTAAATTACATTTAGTAGAACTATAATTTATGTGAGAATTGCATCATAAAATATTCAAAACGGTAGTATAATGTTAGTTTACAATATTAACATGCTTCTTGACTAATTATTGAATTCGAAAAATGCCAATGTCATCACTACAAATTCAACCTCAAAATGTTAGCAATAAAAGTTAGGCATAACCATTCAAAATAAAAAATAAACTTTTAAGTTGAATCCTTTATAAAAAAGTAAATCGCTATTTAAGTATTCATTTTTTTTCAAATACCATGCATCTAAGGAACATAACGTGGTGGTTAAACCATTTTCTTTTAATCACACAAAGTGCAGTTGACTTATAAGATTTTTGATTCAAAATATTTAGAATTTTCATAAATAGTTATTAAAGCCCAATAATAGAATTTTTCAGCTTAATTGCTTTCTTAGCATATTTTAGATGGTATTTAAGAGTTTTTTTTGGCAATTTTAAAACCGCTTTTTTACTTAAAATATTTCAAACATTACACAAAAGAATTAAACTTGGAAAAAGTATTTCAATCTCATGATTATAAACAAATGCAGTTTTTTAATGCAGTTGGAATAATTAATCAAAAGAAAAAGATTATTTACTATCAGGTTTTGTAAATAACCAAAGTAAAGTAAGGATGATAAAAAATCCTTCGCTTTTTGTAAGTGTTATAGTAAAATATACAAGGCTGAAATAGAACTATGTTATAGAGATATTTTTTTATTTAATATCTATTCTCTATATTATTTAATAGCTCCCAATGTGAAGCAAATGGCCTCCCAATGGAAGTATCTCAACCAAAGTTTTACTACGAGAACTGTGTTACTTAGTCGCTCAACCTCTTTTTTACAAAGAGAGTAGTAGGGATAGAAAGATAACGATAAGACAGGACAAGTGGTTAAGTAATCGCTCTCGCTACGCCCAGTTATTGAAGGATAGGTAGAATTTTTTCAGACATCACAAACACCAATGTCTTCGAACAGAACTCGAGAGATCGATCAAAAAAATGCTGTTCGTACTAGGAATCGGCACGGAAGCTAATGACGTTAACTGCTGCGCCATAGGACCCGACGAATAAGTAGATTAGTTAATAACTACTTCGAAATCGTCAAAAATATTATGGTTTTATCGATTCCTCGTTCATTCAAAATATTAGAAAAACACAATCTGAAATAAGGGCGAAAAAATATGATACTTTGTGATAATTATAATCTGTTTGTATTTTTTCTTCGAAGTGTTTTATTGCTTAGTTGTTGCAAAATATCGACCCATTTGTTGCTTACGTCTTGACCCCGCTACAGCCGCATTATCAAACGGCACGTGTTTTTCAATTATCTGCTGCAGAAATGTTCTAAGCTGTTTATACTGTATTGCAACACGTTAATAATACCAATGAATAACTACATTATCCGCTAAAAATCTCGCGAATGTAAACACAACGAAACTGTTATTGGTGTGGTCGGCACAACCCTGTTACGACTATTGTAAAGTCATTATATAATAATTAACTTTTTTATTCAATCCTCTGAAAAGTCTTTGCGTTATTCATTATATCGCAATAATGTGTGTGTAATTAAAGTAAATGTGTTTTGTTTTTGCAAAATAAATCTTTCAACCAAGTTACTTTAGATCAGAGCTGTGTCGTTCAAATCACAAATGCTTTCTTTGGCGTGTTTATTTAGTACGATTCAGAATTATGATGAACTTTTACTGTTTTTTGAATAATATAGTTGTAATCTTTTGAAACTTAAAATATTCTGAAGCTTCAATCCTTAAAATAATTTAAAATATATAAAGATATCACCATTCTAAGTTTAGTTATTTGTATAAAATGAACATTAATGCCATCTTGAAAAAATCAAAATCATCATCAAAAAAATCTTGTGTTTTATTGTTAACGAAAAACTTCTATGTCTCTTAAAAATGAATTCATACAAAGAGTGTCCAATGATAAATCACACGTTGAAAAGACTTTGTTGAAAAAGGTTTCTTTTGAGGGATACATAATTTAATAAAGTATTCTAAATTAATATAGTATTACAAAATGTAAGAACAAATATAAAACATTTAAAGTTTGTAGCAAAAAGATAATTTTAACATTTATTTAGAGCCTAAAGGTTACAAGAAGTTGTTACGGTGAAAAAAATCATCCCAGACACTCAGCACGGCTTTCGTGCTAGCCATTCGACAAACCACCAACTCCTCCGAGTAACGGAGTTTATCACAAGTGGATTCATTCTTAAAGAAGTCACGGCTGGCCTCTTTTTAGATATCGCAAAAGCCTTCGACAGAGTATGGACTGAAGGGCTTGTATTCAAAATGTCGAAGGCTGGCATAGGATCACCACTGGTAAAAATTCTCAATTCATTCATGACAGGCAGATGTTTCAACGTTAAAATGGATGGAATTCGATCTTCACCAAGGTCAACTCGGGCGGGAGTTCCGCAAGGCTCTGTTTTGGGACCCATATTATACAATATATACACCTATGACATTCCTTCCGGCGGAGAAAACGACGCAATTATAGCACAATATGCAGATGATACGGCTATTTTAGCTAAATCTCGAAATCGACAAAGCGCTGTCACGCATGTTCAATCAGCTGCTGACACAATTGCAGACTGGTGCGACAAATGGCGAATCAAAATTAATACCGAAAAGAGCGCGGCAGTAATGTTTTCCAAGGGTTTTATCAGAAAACCTAATTTTGCTTGCATACGCATGCACAACGCAGAGATCAAGTGGTCTAATTCGGTTAAGTATCTTGGACTCACACTAGATAATCGACTTAAATTTAATGAACACGCCGCGATTAAAAAACGTCAAGCTAACGCTACAAAGGCAAGGTTGTATTTTATGCTTAACGCGAGGAGCAAACTTACTCTCAAAAGCAAGCTGCTCCTCTACACAGCAATCACTCGACCAATCATGATGTACGCTGCTCCAATATGGACGTATGCTCACCGTAAACATATGAAGACTCTCCAGATTGTCCAAAATAAATCACTGAGACAGATATGTAACGCCCCGTGGTACGTGCGTAACACGCTGCTTCACAGAGACTTGAAAATACCTACCATCCGCGAGTTCGTTCGTGAGATATCTCAAAGGTTTCACAGCGAAGTAGGGAAACATTTTAACCCAACGATATCTAATCTCCACAATTATGACGAGACACTGCCTGAGAATCGTTTTAGACCGAGAGCAATTCTGCTCGACGACCCTCCATAGATCTTATGTCGTCTAAAATTGGCACTTTTAGAACGAACTTAGCATCACGAAAATGACTCTCTTTGTTTGACTTTCCTTGTGCACTGTATGTGTGTATGTATGTATGCGTATGTGTGTGTACATGTACGGATGCAGTGTGGGGAAGCATATAGAATGTGATTTGCAAAATAGTGCATATGGAGTTCCCGTGAACTTCTTATCTCTGTAGCGATCGCGCCCTTCTGTCTGCAAACGATGGTAAGGGGATGCAATTTACAATTCTTCAAAAACTTTATCGATGAAGGAGACTAGAAGAACCTTGACGTTAGCGCGTCCTGGTACTTGAAGCTCCATAAATTTGATATCCAAAAAAAAAAAAAAAAAGAGCCTGAAATTTTAAAAGAAGATTTATTCAAAATGAGAGATATTTGCTTGTAGTGTTTCTTCATATGGATGTGCTATGTTTAGCGCATAGCAAATTTAACACTCATTTTATAATCGTTTATATATTCTTTATCATGTGGTATAGTTTTAATGCACCAATAAAATGAATTTATTATTTAAACATTATTTAGTTATCTATTGTACATAAAATATTGTAAATTATTGGTATACAACAATCTGTTTAAGGAAGGGTTAAACGCTGCTAGTGAGGAACAGAAAAGCTTTTGCCGTAAGCTCATTTGCATGAACGTATTGTTAATGTATTTTTTTTATTTGTTACAGGTAAGTTCTACTACAGTTTGTTACCGACGTCAATATGCAGCTCCATTGTTTGAGGTTTTCCGTGAAGCTAATTACTGGTCAGTATTAAAAGCCGTGAGTATTTTTGATTATGTATTTAAATGACTTTTCTTAACGTTTATGTTATGTATTTCCTTTATAAGAATCAAAATATTGATTTTTAAGTTAAGCTTAAGCTTAATGAAGTTATTTTCAAATATTTTTAGTTCAATTTTATATATTTAGTTTTATGTTTGTATAAAAAAAATAAAGTCATTAACTTAAAATACGTTTTGCGTAGTTTTCAAAAATCTCTAAGCTTCAATCAACCATATGAATATATGATATTCAATCGTTTCTACAATGTAGAAATCGTTTTAAAAAAAGCATCAGTATTCAATAACCAGTCGCCTGTGTGGTCGAGTGGTCAACGTTGTTGGCTTCGGCTAAGGAGGGCCCGGGTTCAAATCCCGGTACGGACAGTTTTTATAAATTGATTTTTCAATCGATTTATGAATTTCTGTTCAAAGGCATGGATGTATGTGATGTCTTGAATTCCACAATTTCACCCATCCTATTCGATGAACGGGGCGTATCGAGAGCGATTAGCTTACCACTAATCCTGTCCTAGCCCTATCCTTCTATCCCTATTATCTTTGGAAAAAGAGAGGTTGAGCAACTGAGTATCAAGCAGTTCTCGTAGAAACACTTCTGTTGAGATAAACTCCATTAGGAGTCCATATGCTCCACATTGGGAGCGGACATGGTTAAAAAAAAAAAAAGATTCAATAACCGGTGGCTTGTCAAAAAAATGGTAGTCCGCGGAGTTGTTGCAGAAACGTAACAAGAGCCAAAATCTATAAACTTATTTCTAGCATCCAGCAGCAATTTTGTTAAACAAAGTTAAAATTACTTACTTTTTTATAATGAACAATATAAATACTTCATCGTCATCATCAATTCTTTATAAATGTTTGTATCGTGATCCGCAATGTCTGAAAGACTGGTGACCACTACCCTAGATAAGTTGTTGTAAACATTTGTACGTCCTTAATCGTTAATAAAGTAAAAGGGAAATGTTGATGATGATTTAAGCTTTTGGTAATCCTCGGTCATAGAGTATAGAGAAAATCATTCAATCAAATCAATTCATGTTATACCAAAATCACACGAGTCATTATTGTTTTTGAACATTTATAAAATACTTTTTGATTGATTTTATATACTAACTAAAAATAATTTATTTAATTTAGTACGTATATCTGCTTCAAAATGCGGAATCAAATATTTCCACGTTGATTGAATAGAAATAGTTATAATTTGTATTGGGTACGCGGAAGGGCCTTGTTTGTTTTTTTTGGCAGTGGCACAATCGAAAAAGTTTGCGACAAAAAAGTGCCACTACCTTATTCCATTATTAATACTAATAAAATAATAAACATGACTGTAAAGTCATTCTTCATTAAATAGATTTGCTTACGTCACAATTTTTTTAAAGTTCCTATTTGTTTCCAGTAGTGACATACAATGACTATTTTCTATTGTTATTGTGAACTAGTCAAAATGAAATATGTGCTGGTTTTTTTGTCAATATTAAAAATGTCACAGTTTGACTTAACAGTTGTAAGTTATTGCTATGTTGTCTTAGATGAATAATACAATCTCTTCAAATGATTAAATACTCATTTGTAATAATTCCATTTTATTTAATAAGATCAGGACCATTTCGCTCACGACAAGCATTATCAACTGAATCAGTTGAAAATCAGTTGATATTGCTCGTCATTAAAGAAAGCGGTCCTGGTCTTATTAAATAAAAGAAGAATTAGTACAAATGAGTATTCTTTTGAATAAAATGCCTTTCAACCAAGTATTTACTGACCTTAAATTAATACACACTCATTTGTTATTTCATTTTTATTTTTCCAAATTAATTTTATTTCAAAGATCAGCAATCATTTATTACATACACAAGATGTAATAAATATATATCATTTTTCGCGTCTGTTGCTCAGGTATGAGAGTTTTATTTCTGAACTCTTGACTGGGCACGGAAAGGGTTGACATACCCAATTTATAGACGATTCGTTGAAAATTTTACCTAATTGCTTACTCGTCCTTAACGGGAAAATGGCAGCCATCTGTACGTGTTATGGAAACTTAAGGTCAAAGGCTGCACATTTCTAAGCCTTGCCTGTCGGCATGCTACAACCTGCGACGGTGTAATGTTCATACTTATGTTTATGGCAGCATTATAACAGGACATTAATATAGAAAAAAATGTTTACCGTACATGTATCAGATATACATATTGTTTTCGTATTAAAAATCATTTTTTAAAAAAACCTTGTTACAATAATTGTCCTGATTTAAGCAAATGAAAAATAACTAACGTATTACTAGAACGTATAAACAAACATCGAATAGGATCGAAATTCGCATTTTTTAAATTTAAATTCCCAGTATTGATTTCAATTCAATTTCAGTAAGAAAAATAAAAGAAGTATGGCATTTTATTTAGTGTTGAATTTCGTTATCAAGAATTCAAATGTATACAAATAAAAATAAAATATTTTTTACGCGCCCAAAAAAAATATTAGAACGGTCTTGAAATGAATTCAATAATAGAAAAACATTGAATGAAAATATTTTGGGGACTGTTAAAAAACAAAGATATTTTTTTATTAATGTATAGTGCATGTACCGGCACGCCGAGCTATTTTGTCCGGGCCTTATTCATCTCGGCGAAGTAATAGTGAAATAAATTATAAGAAGTTTGCCGACTTCCAAAACAAAGACACCACATTAGCTATATTTGCTCGTTCGATGGATGCTTATGTAAATAGTGTGATAGCAAATTTACAGACGGAACTTATTAAGCTTCAGGGGGATTTAGTGCTAAAATCACAATAGTCATTGCTTTGGCGGATTTTTATAAATTTTATTTGGTGAAAGAAAAATATACAAATTTACGCGCATTTCCAAGAAAAATCACGTGTCTATTTGGCAGCACATATATGTGTGAACAGTTTTTTTGTGAGGATGAAACACACTAAATCGAAAATTCGATAGAGGGTAACAGATAAAAATCTCGAAATTTTTATGCGATTATCCTTAAGCAATACGAACACCAATATTGATAGTCTCGTAATTCAAGTAAAAAGCCAATCTTCACACTACATTTTGTAATCAGTATATAATATTTATATTATGTCGTTCATATATTAGAAGTAGCAACGTGTTTTATTTAATTGAATATTACTTTATTAAGTTTAATAATTTGGTCCGGCCCTTGACTCGGAAACAGAATGATAATTTGGCCCCAGACCTAATAAAGATTGCCCATGCCTGGTATATTGTATGGTTAAAAGATAGGTCCCGTGCAGCTCTGTGTCAGGGCAAGAATGTGATGAGTAAATTAATCTTTTCTTTTCTTGATCTATTTGCGTTATGGAAGCCAGCCGTAAAACATCAGCAACACATAACGGGTGGTGGTGGGATAATCAACAACCAACTTGTATTGTGAAATGATAACCAAAAGGAAAACTTCTACAGACATAAATCATTGTTTATTTTAAAAAAAACCTTGATTATAAATAGGTTTTTCATAATAATATGTTAATCAACATATTGTTTTTCGTGAAGATTAAATTAAAGATTTTCTCATTTTAACGTTCGCAACTTTTAAATCCACAGTGCAGATTTTTAATTTATTTTGGTAATGGGTGGGTGCGCAGTCTTATCTTTTTAATTTCATTTTAATTAATATTGTTCAGTAAAAAATATTGATTTTTAAATAGGTAAAGCAAATAAAAAAAATATAATTATCGGTTTAAGATAAACACACGAAATTAAATTGTATTCATGTATAAAAAAAATATTTATTATTTAATCAGTTAATAAAAATGTAATTGAAATTTCACTTAAATTACATGCGAGTCCGCAATAAATATTGAAAAAAAATCAGTTAGGAAGTTGCTTATTGTTTAAAGTTGTTAGTCAATAATAGAGTTGAATGATTTTTTTGATAATTTATGACCAACAACGTATAAAAAAGTGGCACAATCATTTTGATGGCTCAAATATATATTTTTTATTTTAATTGAAATATTGGCCATATTCTTTCATTTTAAAGAATCATAAAACAGACTAGCTGACCACTATAGCACATTTGTAGAGATATATAATACCATTTGATTGATATTGTCCTCATAAATATATGATATGAAAGCTTCTAAAGTTTGAAAAAATGTACTTGTAATGTGTTGATTAATTTAACTATATTTGTTTGTCGATAATTGATAAGACTTATTGTTTTTTTTTGCATTATGTAAGTAAAGTATATTAAAAAACAGTTTTGCTTCAATTATTTATCACAGTTGTAGCGAGTTGGTGATTTCAGGAGATGTCGACACGTAACAGGATTTTTTTTTAGGAAACTAACAAGGAATATTTAATGATTCATGAGGTTCATCAAGATTTGTTTACGGATGAGTGTTTTTTTTTTAATTTTAATCATAATTTGCGAGACCTTAAAAAAATGATGTTCTATTAAAATACATATTTTTTTAATTTAGATTTATCAGGAAAAAGTCAAATTGACTCTTAAAATAAATGTTTTAAATTTGTTAAAAAAAACACGTAGCACCAGCTGTCTACGTTGAATTTTGAGTTATTGTTTTTCATTTATTGAATTATTTAATTTCCTTGCAACTATCGCATACAGTGAAAGAATAACAATCTGTTTTATTAACTTTTTATTCTGGTTTGATAAGTAAGCCCGAAAGATCAACTGTATTGATATATATGTCATATTTCTAAATAAACACTTTATAAAAAGATCATTCGAAGTTTATGTAGCAAAAATAGTAAAATTGTAATAAGGAATATTTGACTGTTTTCGTACAAAAACTTCAAGGTATTTAGCCAAAAACTAGTATTTTTTTATTCTTTTCTTATTTCACTCAAAACAATTTATTCATCTGTTCTATTGCTGAATTGTTCTATTAAAAAAAATATGTACTCTTTTGTACTTATTCTCCGTTTATTTTACATTATCAATACCAGTCTCGCTTATATTGATTACCAAATGCGGAATAGGCACAAAAAATAATTTTATTTTTTGTCTTTCCAAAATGTATTGACCTTTAAATTTGATCTCTCGTGTTCGCTTACTTCACATACACATCATATGATTACACTCATTAACTAGGGAGCGAAAGCGGTCAAAAAATGTAAAAGATTTGCATTTGATTTCAAAAATATACAACAAATTATATTTCATTAAACGTATCAAAATAAGCG
The DNA here is from genome assembly GCA_030503985.1 of Himalopsyche tibetana. NCBI lineage: Eukaryota > Metazoa > Arthropoda > Insecta > Trichoptera > Rhyacophilidae > Himalopsyche > Himalopsyche tibetana. The sequence continues at coordinate 5,503,335 of JAPJYX010000014.1, forward strand.
ATTTCACCGCTGCCGGGTTGGCGTAAATATAGGCATTTAAGTTTTGGATTCGGACATCAGATAAAATCGCAAAGAGTATTTACCCGCATACAAAATCCACGCCGAGGCATGACAGAAAAATGACCGCTTAAGCGAGCATCTGTCACTCCAAAGCATTGACTTTAATGCCCTTTTACTTAAAATAATAATCCCACTGGAAAGTGAAAGATTAAAATTTTAATATGAAATCAAGTCAGTCCGGTACTGACTTGAGTTACATCTGAAATCAACATTAATGATGTTTATTTCATAAGCAGTGACCATTAATTAAGTGTGATGTTTTTACTTTCATTCTTCGATTTGTAAAGTAATATCCAATATATTTTTTTAATTATTTTTGGGCAAACATTATAACGGCAGAGTAATGAGTACTCAGTGCACTGATAGTGTGCTTCGATGATTTCAATGATATAATTAAATTTGTTTCTCTTACGATTTAATGGTAGTTCAAATTAAATGCAATACAAATTGTATAAAATCGTTATATATGTGTATAGATTAAAATATAGGAATAATAAAAAGTACAAAGGAATATTGTGTTTTTCTTAATACATGTTAACATGTTTTTCTTAAATCTACATATAATATATCTCCTTATTTCTTGTAATTTGATGATAGTACATATGGGCCCATTAAAGGTGAGGTGAGCCAAGTGATTGATGTTTTAGGAAAATAATTAGATGCGTTGTAATATAAAAGTGAAGTAACCTTAGTTAATATACACTGTAATGGATTTATCTTCGTAAAATATAAAACCCACAACAATACCAAATAAAGTCAAGTCTTTATAGTACGAGAAAATATGTATAAATATTATTATGTTTATAAATATTGTATGGATAAAAGATATTCTTGGCGATGTCTATTAGCATACACGTATAAAGTAGGTATTTCATTCAAAATTATGGTAGTTAACAGAGCGATTATGTGCTTTTGTAAATGGTTTTTGGCTATTTTTGTTTTTCTATATGAGCGGGTAATATTGAATTCCGTAGTAAATAAGTACAAAATCCATATTTTATATTGAAATTTTGTATAATTTTTTAAAAATAAAATAGTACAATTAATGTATTGGAAGTTGATGTTTCAATTCAATCGCATGGTTTTGTTTCTCTTAATCGCGTCACACGATGAGTCTTCTTGACACGTTAAGTTTGGAATTTTCACAAAAGATGAAAGCTTCAAATAAATTACACGATCAACTACATCATGTTTTTGGGAACATACAATTGATAAACAGAATATAACAAACAAGTGTCATTAATATTATATTTTCTTGTCCTCAAAAAACTCTAACAAGCTTAATTTACCTGAATTTCTTAACATAATTCATTCGAAACCATTTCAGTATTGTTTAATTTAATCCCCAAATAAGCATTTATAGGAAATCTTAAAATTTTATTATACTCACAGTATAAAGAAATATTTGCAGAATCTTGATAACTGCGTTTATTGCCTAATTCAGTAGGCGTTTAAAAGCATTGTTACGAGTTTATGGCAATTAAGTTTTTATCGTTGAGCTTAATCTTGAAATCAATATCACTTTTTTGTCTCGTGAGCAATTTTTAACTTCTTGTTCTTTTACTATCTTTTGTTCAATCTCATACTTAAAACAAAATGTTATTTACAACACTCGGTAACGTTAAACTGTATATTTAATTAAACAGAAGTTAGACAGTTGAAGTATTTATGGTCGTAGTCGTTAAATTACACAAATTGAAAAAAATAAAATTCCTGTCGTCGCATTTGTACGCTGTTTTTAATTTGATTTTGACTTCCATGAAAAAAAAATCATTCGGACATTCTGAAAAATTTATGTAGTATTTCGAAAATCTAATTAATACCCAAAAAATCATTGAAGGCGTTTTTGAAAATTGTCTTGTTAATATTTCATAAGTTTTTTTTCGTGTAATGTTTCAATATGCAAAATAAAATAATTATCTCATATGCTTGAATTGAGCAACGTAGCTTTAATTTATTCATTAAATTTCGTTTTTTTTTAAATCTAAAAACAATATTGTATATTATTATGTATAAGATATAAAGTGAACGTTGGGTCACTCCTGATAAAAATAATTATTTAACGCTTAGCTCTTCGTCTTGTATGATGTTTTCAGTGATCAAATACTCATTCATTATTATCGTTGAATAGTAAAGAAAGTATCTATTATTCTTACAAAACAATTTAATTCAGGAATTTTTCGGGCAGAGTGCATTGCAAAAATGCGAAAGAAATTGTTTTTTTTTAATGCAAATATCCACTGCAAATTGTCGTCTTTATCATTATAATCAATACAGTATGTATAAAAAAAGTTTTTTTGAAATCCCCACTATTAAAGCAATCAATAAGTTGCCCATATATTTCTGAAAGGTCGATATAATTTCGTGACTCTTTGCGTATGTCGTGATTAAATTATATTCACAATCAATAAGAAAAAAATACTGAATAATAATCGCATAGCTGTCTTTGTTTATAATCTAATATTTAGAATTAAAAATCCCACAATCGTTTTATAATAAATAGGCTTATCTGCATAATGATCAAACACGCTAATTCAATAGTGTATTGCGTCGTTATGAAAAAGTATCGACCTAATGATTTTGGAGTGTTTTAAAATCGGTTAGCCGAGCGGATATTATTACGAGGTACTTGTTGGTGGGAGATATCAATCAGAGATTTGTGCAGCGCGCATGATTGATTAGGTCGCGTCACATGGAATTATAAAAAATGTCTCTGCCAAGTGATTTGTCCACGTTTTTTTTCTGTGCTTATTTTCACTGCTACATGGCCGCACTAATTGTTTAAATATATATACATAATATGGTCAGGCTGAAAGTATTTTTTTATCTAGACAATGACAGAATGCAATGCTTACTATTATATTATAGTGACCCGAATAAAAAAAAACAGTGTGCTTAATCAATTATAAGAAATAACGATTTGTTAATCTAATCTTAGATTTATTTATTTAACTAAACGACTAATCGTTTTAAAATGGTTAGCGATTCATTTGAAACTGGACTGAACCTTGAAATAAAAAAGTGGAATATACCAGGGCTGTGGAGTCGAGTAAAAGAAACGACTTTGACTGAAGCTATTAAAAACTGACTCCAAATTGTTTTTTAAATTATTATTATACGTGTACCATCAGATCATTTTAGCTCATAATTATCACTTTTAAGGTACTGTCAATACTTGGTTGAAAGAAATTGTATTAAAAAAACTCATTTAAACTAATTCTACTTTTATTTTATAAGATCATGACCGGTTTCGCTCTGACGAGCATTATCAACTGATAATGCCTTTAAAAAATCACCTTACTTAACGACCGATTCCGTTTCCGACTTAAACTCACACATCCCCGGAATATACTACTGTATAATTCCACCAAATACAATCAATACGGGGAATAATCAAAGTTAATTTAAATTTTCTATTAAAATGAACTTTCACAAAGTCACCGCCGAAACCATCGAAAGTATTATGATACGTTTCATAGTTTTTATTCTTCAATCATGATCGTTATTGCAATAACCAGGAATTTGAATTAATTTTCTAAAAAAATATTCTAATCCGGAAAAACCAACATTTCTGCTAAAACTGACCAGATTACTAGCTTCACTCGTGTGTTTTACTTTTAATATCGACGTTTGAACACTTCTTGTTTTGGTCATATAGTTCATATAACTTCGGCATATGTTTATTTTTATTTAATTTGTATTTTAGACATGTATATGTAGTAAAAAGTGAATTTAATTTTAAGAAAAAATATCTGTACCTACTTTCAGTAGGTATAGCACGGTACACTTAATCTTGATATTAGTAATTTTATTTATTTTTGTCGTGTCTACGTGTATTTAGAAATTAGGAAATAAAGTTGGTGTTAGACATGTTAATTACCTATATTTTATTATATTAAATTAAATGTAACTTGTTATTTTAAAAATGTTCACTGTTTCAAGATACGAATGTACGCATTATCAGATTGCAACATATTGCTTACCGTTTTTTTTTTTGAGAAATAATAATTTAAGAAACTTTATTTATATTTAATTCAAACCTACAATTATAATAATTGGCACATTAAAATCAATTTATCATAAAACGATCTGGTTAAGTACGTGATTAAAATTTTGATATTCGAGGAGTAAGTTTTACCTGTTGTCAGGAACAAGTCGATCAAATCGTGATTGTAATATTTTATATTAAAATACGTAAAATTGACAAGTTTCTGAATTACGAAGTGTTAATATATTAAAATGATATTAATGGAACCTGCTTGTGCAAAGTGAAGTTTAAAAAAACGAGATCAGGTTTGTGAGTCCGAAGGCTGGGGAAGAAAGTTGATGTTGTCAGACAATTTATGGCCGCCCGGTAGGTATCTCGTCTGGCTATTTTTACTTAAATTTATCAGATAAAATAAGTAAATAATTCAGAATTAAGTCCTTCAATTTGTACTAATCAATTAGGTCAGATTTCGACGTGATTGTATTTTTACAGGAATTACGCTGGACTCATATTTGGTCTTTTCTGTAAATACAACTTTAATCATCTATCAAAGGATTATTCATTGATGCCGAATAAGTTAATCTTTTAATGATAGTACTTGACCATTTATTTTCACCAAAATTTGCAAATTTACTGGCTAGACTCGTTATAATAATAGTGTTTTTAGCTTAATTGGTTTGTATGTAAACTAAATATCTCGATATAGTCATAAAAAATACAGTATCAACAATCAAAATGTAAAATAATTTCCTTTCTAAGTATGCTTAGATTAAGATTTTTTTCTACCGTAAAAACTGTATTCTTTATTTCCAATTGCAGTGATTGTAGGTTATTGTTATTTTGGATCATAAAGACGACCTGCCTGTCGACCACTTCTATAAGTGGAATAGGTATCGATTCTTTGACCTAAGGCAACCGCATCCAACCGCAACATATATATATTTTTTTCAATGTTATACCAGGTAAACATTTTTTTCTGCCGCGTCATCGATTAACTGTAAAAAATGAAAGGTTAGATATCAATTTACTGTGGATCAAAAATATCCATTACGGTTTATTTTTATTTTTGTGAGAGATGTTTCTGTAAAATAATATGTCCTTTCTCTTACGTTGGCTGTTTTTGAGATCAAAATGAGTAGGGCTGAGTTAATATTATATACACCATTGAAGCTCATAACGTTTTCATTCAATTCATTTTTTAAATGAAAACATTTCTGCAATTTTACAAAAATATTGAGTGGATGAAAAAACAACATAAATAACTAAACATATCATAATATGTAAACTATTATTTTTTCTTTTGATTTTTTTTTTAATTTAAAAAATATTGAAAATTATTTCAAAAATCAATTCAGTTAACTTAACAGTGTGCTTATATGTAACTTCTAAATTTTAAAAGTTCATTACATTGTGGATATTTTTAAATCACAACGTTTGTGTGCGAAAAGGAAAAAGTGTTAAGCGTTCGAAAAAAACAATATGCTAGATATAAAACAAACAGACTAGTAAATTAATATATTTTCAGGATGAATTGGTAAATTTTAGGTTGAAGCATCACTTTTTACTTATATGTTCATGCAAATGAAAATCTTGTTTTGACTCTCCTAAAAAGAACTGATCGAAGACTTAATCCGTTTTTCATTTAGCACATTGATATTTTATCATATCCACTACTATTGCGTAGCAAATGAGCTCTTTATGGAGCATTAATCGTAGTACGCGAGCTTGTTATAAGTATTTTATAGTTAGTGTCATGCTATTTCTACATCATATTGTTAAAATTTAAGTCAGAGGGTTTGAAAAGACTGCTGGCAGTTATCCCTTGAAAACACCTCAATTCGTTAAGATAGTGGACGCTTGAAAGATTAGAATTCAGGATGCACCCTGAAACCGAGTAGACAAAAGTCTAACAGTATTTTTTAACCTCTCAACAACAGGCTTTTTTCCAGGCTCATGAAATATTATATTTGAATCTATTTTTTTAGTTTAATTATAACTAAATGAGTGAAATGTTTAAATTCAATGATATATTGAATTAGACAATGAAATAAGTTTACTGTCAAATCATATGAAGCCATTTTATTTACAAACACATTTTCTACTATGAATAATAACGTAAAATAGACTTTGGTTTGGTTAGTTTGGTTTTCTAAATTTATTGCAAAAATATACACAAGGTGATATTAAATAACAAGGAAAATAAAAAAAAGTGTTATATGACATTTTGAACAATAGGCCATTAAACTCTTTGTATTGTTAAATTGTAAGCATGATGGAAAAGTTGACTTGATTGTTTTTATCATATTCAATAAACAAATTGTTGATATGAGTACACGAATACAAAAATATTTTTTTGTTTATTTTATAAATCCATTTAAAAGTAAACATTCATTTTATGGTAACTATAAATGTATAAAAATATGTTTTTTTGTGTTCTATACGTGACTTCACTAGTTCGCAGCCCAGTTCAAACAACATTTATTAATCGATTTTTGGATTTCTGTTCGAAGGCATAGATGTTCTCCCCTACCATTCCAATACCAAAATAACGGAATGTAGTGAGAGTGATTAGCCAACCACTAGTCTTGTCCTGCCCTATCCTTTCTATCCCTACTAGCCTCTCTGAAAAAGAGATTTTGAGCGATAGAGTAACAAATAGTTTAAGATTTCGACTGAAGGTGCTTGGTGGAATTTCAATATTAAATTTGAATCGTTCAAACTATGTACATTCTCACAAATTTTGTCATTAACGACCCGGGTTTCGCCTTTCGGCATCCGGCAGATGCCGAAAGGCGAAACCCGGGTCGTTAATGACAAAATTTGTGAGAATGTACATAGTTTGAACGATTCAAATTTAACAAATAGTTCTTGTAGAAAAACTCCTGCTGAGATACCTCCATTAGGAAGCCATTGATTAAAAAACATATATTGCACCGACATCTTATTTAATATACATGTGCCTCATCATCAAGGCCCATTAGTATAAGGAGTGATATTTCAAAAATCTTCAGTCTTAAAAATATTTTTGTTCATTGTTATTTTTTGAAAATTCAGTAAACGTTGGCAAACAAAACTGAAGATTGATTATTAAGTTTCAACAATACAATTTTGTCGCTTTGTAATTTTCCTCCAAAACGATTTTTGTAAATGCCTACTGAAAATTAAATTGGGTGTGTGTTTTGGGTGATTTAACGACCGTCAAATGGTTTTATAGGCGGGCGGGAGCGCACAGATGTGTTCGTGTCCGAGCTCACTGAATTGTGAAAGGTCCATAAAATATCGAACAATAAATTATGAATTCCGTCCGCAGTAAAAGATAATAATGCGGACGCAAAATAATATAAAGTCAACTATTAAATAAACATTAAATACGAATTATCGGCAGCCATTAAATAATGAAGATGATTTCATTTATTTTAATTCTGTTTGGTTTATTGCATTCGACGACGTTCACTTTCTTTGGGTGTGTTTTGAATTGGAGGCGAAACTGCAATATTTTTTTTACTTACTTTCTCTATGGTTAATCTGGGCGGGAAAGGTTTTTTTCTATTATACAGTAAATAAAAACATGATTAATACTTTAAACTTTGATCGGCTTGCGAGCCACATGAGGCTCTTTGGCCCCTTGAGTGTGGCTTTTCTACAAAAGAAACACACACAGTGCGATTGAAATATCGTGTACCAAGTGCAGAAATTGGTTTTTGGTCTTAAACATTAGGGATGGAAAGGACGATCTCAATAGACGTATCTCAATCAAATTGAGGACCTTTTAAACAAAAGCTAGCTCAGGAGTCTAATCAAATTAATAACAATTTACCTACCTATATAGTTTAAGTTTTAAATAATTGTCTCTCAAAAGAAATTATAATCGTTGTATAGTTGATATTTGGCTCTGTTGACTAATGAATTTTCCAACCACTGGGCTTGGGAACAAAAAAAAAATATTCACAATTTAAATTAAAGATGATTTGCTAGCTGATAATCAAGATTAAAAAAATCATTGGTATGTATGTTAAGTAATATAGATATGCCGTTATGTTTTAAAAGTGTCATACTACTTTAGAACATTAATTCTACTCATAATTTTTCATGACTTCACCATTAGGTTCACTTTGGTCTCACAAATAATTGCTAAGTCAGTAAAAATAAAAACGTCAGATGTTCTAAGATTCACGGATTTTTCATTATTTCTTTTAGACGCTTGGTTGCGGGTTTGAATTTCCGTACGAAAACTCTTATTCTTTGTGTCTGTAATATTTAATCCCTCACCGTTCAGACCGAAAAAATCCTATTTTGTAATTTTACCTCTTAATATGTTACTTGTTTTATACGTGCTTACAACAAGTACGATACTATATTAAAAATCAGATGTAACAAAGATAAACTGAATATTCTGAAAAAATACATTCTCATTATTCTCTTCTATCGAATAACTTAAAAAAACATATTTTCGTTTGAACGTACTAGTCACACGGCGTATTGTGATTAATACCATGAAATAGTTTCTGAATGCACTAAAAAGGTAAAAATAAACAAACAATAGCTTTTGAGTTATATAAAACTTCTTTAATAAAAACCGTAATGTCGGATTCACTGAACAAACATTATTGTTTTACGAGTAAATAAAAGTTCCCCTAAATATTTCAACGGAATATGCTAAGTGGCGACTTATGGTGTAGAAGTTAAGATAAAAAAAATATAAAATTTTCGTTCACACCACTGGAAAAAATAATTTATAAAATCTTTATTAACACGTGCAAATCTCTATATTTGATATTTTGATTAAATATAAATATTTATTATTTATATTAAATAATATTATAAATAAAACACAAATTATTTCTATGAATTTGACGGTAACTGATACAAAATATGAATAAGTGAATAAACACCTATACTTATTACGTGACACATGAATATTTATTTACAATAAACTCCTTCGAAGTGATGAATCTTCTCTTCTATAAAATAATCAAACCACTGATATACAACACATAATCACAAAGAATGATAAATATGAGTTATTAGTCAATATTAACAATCAAATTTTATCACCTATGATATATTTGGCGATAACTTTTTTTTACTCCACTTGTGTTACACAATGTGACACGAGCTTCGCTTCTTTAAAAATGGCCATCAGATCATCTGATGATGCTTCTCGAAACACGTGTCAAATTCTGTAACACAAAAATGGCATAACAGTGTTATAACATTTTATTTTATCACATTTATTATTATAAACATTAGTTTATTTTATAAAGACACGACTTACGTAAATCTTATATTATATGCATTGGATTAATTTTCGCAGCAAAACTCTCGACGTCGGCTAAAAAGTCTAATAATATTTATATGTAACGATTGTATTGTGATATTTAACTTTTCCGGTTCTAAGCTCAAGAAATGCGACCCCAATACCCACATTTTCTTAAATATCTATTTTAATATGGGTGATACAATGTTTATAAATAAGGTATTCTTATATCATAGTTTTTTGGACTTTTTGTAGTTTATATAAATACGCGATAACGCGATAACGCGATGAGGCGATAAGCGATCGTTCGTAAGATAGCTGGGCTAAACTCATCAGTTGCAATTTCATATGTGTGCTGGGATGACGTCTTTTTTACGCGCAACTTAAAATATGATTATTTATTAAAAAAACACAGATTTTTATAAAATAAATGTATGAGGAATGATGCAGAGAGATATTTTAAAGCTCTTAGACTATGTTTTTTTTTAAATTCATAAGAATAAGGCCAATAATGAGGAAACCACTGGGGTCCCTAAACGACCCCGATCGGCAGAGAAGAATTTTTCTAGTCTCCGAGCCGCGAGAGTTAAAGATTCTCTAAAAATACCGGTATTTTTCAATACAAAGTTGGCAGTCTGTATTCTGAATATAGATTATCTTTACTGGTCCTTTCGAAATACGCGTTACATGGTATGAAACGATTTTATTCAATTTAAATGATTGGATTTAAATATATTGACAATATTTCTTAATCACTTCACGCCAGTCCAGTCAATTAAGAACTGCGTGCATTATTTTTGATTGCATCGAAAAAATTCAACGCAGATTTCCAAATACGTCTGGACTTATCAATCATCGGTCCCGTTCGTGAAACTTTCCAAGTAAGAAAAATGACCTTACGGAAAACATTATTTGTGAAAGTTTGATGGATGAAGAACACTCAGCTTAAACTTAAAGGTCGTTTGTATAAAGACTTTAAATTTGGTCGTTAAATACGCACTATAGCTTTTACAGTAACTGTTTTGGTTAATGTTATATTCAGATCGTTAAGCTGGGAAATTTGTGAATGTCTTAATTTTGCGGTACTGTGTACTTGCCAATGTCGAATACGTATTGAGTGATAAATACATTAAAAGAAAATCGATTATTTAACAGTAATTGAGAATACGTAAGAAAGTGTTTTTAATATATACCAGCTTATGACTTTCTTGTCTGAACAGAAGCATTTGTTCTTTATAAGAACTGTTTGTTACTAAGTTGTTCAACCTCTCTTTATCAAATAAAGTTGTACAAATAAAATCATAAGGCAGGAGTGGATTAGTGGTTAGTTGATCGCTCGTGCTACGCTTCATAATTTTCAATGAATATAATGATGGGAGACCTAATAAACACCCATACTTTCGAAATGAAATCGATAATTCAATTGAAAAAAATATGGGATCCGTAGCGTGGTGGTCGAATTTGACGAATTTCATAGGTTCGAATCCCAGTGTGAACAACTTAAAATTTTAGTCAACTTTTAATGCTAATAACCTGATAAACTTTTTAAAAGATATTATGAAATTTCGTTACGAACATTGTTTTTTTTAAACTTAATTAGGAGCAAACATTCAAAAATTGATTTGTCACACAAATACATAGCTTGAGAAATAATGATTTGAGTGTTTGCTTGAATGTGTCAACTTAATAATTTAATTTGTATAAGAGAAAAGTCTTTTTGATACACTTTCTGTGATTTCCATTCATAGATTTTATTATGGACCTGATTTTATACGGCACTTTTTAAAATTTGTGACAAATCACTTTGTTTATGTTCGCTTATCAATATACCGTCAATGTGTGTAAAAGAATTGATGATTTGACTTGTTTTTAAAACAAAAACATGCTTTATTAGAGATACACCTTTTGTTACCAATTTTATGATAGCTCATATCGTACATACTCCGCCCTAGTATAAGAAGTTTATGTATCTGTAAGTGAGGTTTGTAGTTTAAAATTTACAATTGTTTCATTTAGATTATGTGTATAAGAGATATTGGTTTTTTACACAATAGATAAATTTATAAAATAATATCATGTAAAGTGCAAAAAAAACATAGCTTACATCCTTCAAAGTAATAATCTAATATCATTATTGCACTCAGGTAATTCTTGGAACGAGTTTCATATGGCGTGTAACTGTTAAAATGACATTTATAAATGCGATTCACTTATGTACTGTAAGTTGTTATAATGCCATTAATATTATATTTACCTTAATTTATGTACCGTCACTTAAAAATGTAAAATAATGCCGTATACTCTGTGCATTCCGTTTTAACAATCACATATTATAAGGTATCTCATACTTAGTAATTGAAAATTTTCTGTTCACTATTTTATATGTCTTATGTTAGTTACTTTGCATGTGAAACTGTGAAGTCACAACATTCAAAAAATATATTAATAAAAAATATTCATATTTTTAAAATTTCAATCAATATGAATATACTTTTGATTGTTCTTATTGAATGAAATTAAAAAAAGGACATGTTTTCAGATAGAGAGAATGTTAAAGAAAATTTAAAAACGAAGAACATAGATTTTTGACTTATAGCAAATCCTTCATTTAAAAACTATTATCTGGTTACTGCAACTAAAACAAAATTAATTTGCATGCAACCACTGTCATTGCATATATAATTTTGTATGAGAGTTAGTTAAGACGTATTTAATTTAAAATAACCTTTTCAATATTTGCGTATTTTAGTGCAATAAAACAAGGTTTTTATACTTTATGAAATCGTACAATCTTTATTTTGGATGTTTTCTATTTTGATTTTTTCTAGATAATATGTATAAAATATAAAAAACGTCCTGGTTGCATTGAAAACTTATTTGTGGTAATTTTTAAAAATAAGTATCGTTTTGTTGGTAGCAAAAAAATAATTAAAAAATCAATAAAGAAACATAAAGTTATTACAAGAACCAATACACCACACCTTAGGCTTAGCATACATTTATTTATGAAAACACCATAAGTAATTTTACAAAGAATAACTTTGAGAAGTTTAAGAAGTGGTGACATATTGTTCAGATGTTGAGATACACGTGATTGCCCTCTCGTTGGCACTGTATACTACGATACTTGGCTAATTGTAATTTCTTATTCCCTATCAAATGCACGACACAAATCAGAAGTGAATTGGGTATAAAACAGTTGAAAAAAAAAAATATGTTTAAGAAATAACTCCATGTAGTAGAAAATACATGTGTTTTGAAATATAAAAAAATAAATTGATACAACAAATTGTGATTTATTCGTATATTAGCATTTTTCGGTTCCGTACTGCAGTGTTCAACGTCGCTTCCGTGACGGATCTTAAGGGTTCTTCAAATCTCAGTACAAACAGCATTTTTTTGCTTAAAAGAAAAGATGAAATTTAAAAATTATCTATTACCCTTTCAGTTCTAATGGGGCTTAGCGAGAGCGATTAGCCAACCACTAGTCTTTTTCTATCTCTACTCTCTTCTAAAAAGTAACAAACCGTTCAAAAGAATTTTTCACATTCAACAAAAGGCCATTTGCTCCACGTTGGGAGCTGACATAAATTGAAAATACATATTTTAATAAAAAATAGTAATGATTTTCCACGCCTAATCCACTTCTGCTTGATTTGAATTTAATTATATTATAAAACGTCACAAAATTATATTTTATGTGTCTTTTCCAAGTATGCATTTATAATTACATAATCATAGGAAATACATTTATTTTCTATGTAAATCTATTATAGAATGAGTTACTGAAAAACTTAACTTCTATGTCTACATAAATACAATCATCGTACTATTGGTCATAAAATCGACGTAGTTGTTATGTACATAAATTCCTTATTGGTACATTAAAAGTGTATTAATAAATGAAATTTTGTATTACAAAATCAACGACAATTATTGATGTAATTGTATCAATGCATTATAATAAATTTATTCCGTGTGACTGCTCACTTTCATATATGTCGATTTGAAGAAAGCAGTGAAGTAAATATCGTATATTATTTACCTCCCCGTACACTTTCCAGTATAATCTTTTGTTTATATAAAAATAAATGTTTTCTCTATTTCTAAAATGAACCTCAACCAACCAAATCTCTGTATTCTACCCGCGGACGAAACAATTCAATCAAATGTATTGTACGTAAGTTTAGTTATTTGCTTTCACTATCGAAAAAAATACATTTTCACCCATAGTTTACTTAATTAAAAAAACTTCACTAGTTTATAGCTGGTCCCTAAGATACGTTTGGATTAAACTTATCTACGTAACAGATTCACAAAGAAGCCATTTTATTAAATTATTATATTTTGCCTTAAACTGATGCAATCATCCCATTCATTAAATCATATATGACCAACCACCGGCCCGCCGAGCTATTTTGTCTGGCCCTGATTCATTTCGGCATAGTATTAGAGAAATAAATTAATATTTCTAGGGAGGGATTAAATAATTGAGATGAGACGGGCGCTTGCAATAGCTCCATTCTACTAGTTCATTATCACCACTATATAAGAAATAGAAACGTGTTTCATTTATTTTAATATTATTTTATTTTGTTTAATAATTTGGTCCGGCCCTTGACTTGGAGACAGAATGATAATTTGGTCCCAGACCTAAGACAGGTTGCCCATGCTTGCATTAAATAGTAGTATAATATAATGCAATGAAGAGCATACATTCAAAAAGTGATTTGTCACACAAATACAGTGCTTGGGAAATGATGATTGAAGTGTTGGAAAAATCACGGTTTGTTTGAATGTACCAAAAAATCATTTTTTGAACACTTATTGTGATTATTATTCATAGATTTTATTATAGACTATCAGTTTCAGAACTGATTTTAAACGGCATTTTTCAAAAAATTTTGACTAATCACTTTTTGAATATTTGCTCCACATTATGTGCTAATAATATAAGGAAAAAATCGTGCATATATTTTTTTTTTACTATATTTACAATTTTTGAAAAGATTAGGAACAGCATTAGTAATCGCGAGCATAATACCTTCTTCACAAAAATTTACAGCTAAAACCATAGAAATGCACTAAATTACTATAGTTTTGGGAGAACTTCTACATCAGATTTCACATATAATACTTTTAAACAATGAAACTTTTTCATTAAAACATTATTTGCATTTTCATTTGAATAAAATTGAGGTGTTGAATAATCACTCTGATGATTTCGCAGAAAATTTTTATTATGCAGTTATACTGTTAAGCATCAGATGCAATGAACGTTAAATTAACATTAAAAACGCATATAAAAAGATATTTCCATATTTTTATAGACACACCTTAATTTTAAATTATGTTTTATTGTATCTATTTGAAATGAAGTAGTATTAAATAACATTTGAAACATTTGTGTAATTTTTTAAACATGGTTTGGCCCTCTTAAATATGATGCATTAGTGTAATTTATGTTAATCAGAAATAAGTATAACGTTTTTACGTCACAGTGATTAGATATGCACGTAAATAATGTCCCAAAGTAAACTTATAGTGTCGCCCACCCAAGAGCTATTTTAAAATACTTAAATTCGCTATTAATATTATTTTTATTTGGTTTTTACGTTGGCGTGTATATTGATATGAAAATGTTTCTTTAAAAGCAGCAATAAAATACGAAAACACCCAAATAGTTCTCAATTATTTGTGATGTAATATATCATCAAAAGAAAACATTAAAAACATTTTGAAAAATTTATACAATTAGTTATAATAATTTCAATGGCAAACATAAACATAAAATATGTTTTTAAAGATCATTTTTTCATTGAATATCTTCATAATAGACTTATTCACTAAATTTAGATCCAGACTTACATGTTTATTCAAACATACAATTTATTTCGTTACTGCTAAAACTATTTGTAAAGTCTTTTCTTAAACATTTCAGGTGTAAAATAACTGCTTTACACGAAATCATTTTTGTTATGTCAGAAGGAAGCTCACTTGTCACTATCCGTATATGTCTGTAAAACAGTTGTATGGTATAATGAGACATTTTAAAATTTTACATTTTTAATTTTACTAACCACTAATCCTGTCTTAGTACTATCTTTCTACTCCTACCACGGTTGCCAGATTTTCAAATCATAGATCGAGAAATTCACTATTTTAAAGACTTTTACACGTGTACACATTTCCTTAGTATCGAGATTTTTTTATTGAGCTCGGGACAGTTCCACTCAAATAGGAACGTGAACTCTGATCCCTACTATTTTTAAAAAATAAAAGTTGAGCAACTGTGTAAGAAAAAGTTTTTGTAGAAAAAAAACTGTTGAGATAACTCTGTTAGGAGGCCATATGCTCCACATTCGGGGCGGGCATGAATTAAACAAAAAAGTCTACAAGTTAACTACCAAATATACACGTGTACATTAACAATTGAGTAATTTTACGACATAGTGTTGTTATTATGCAAGTCACATAACAAAGTATCTACATGGCTATCGATCTTATGTAGTATAAATAAACACGTAGATATGTCTACAGCAGGTGCATTAAATCGAATATCGGATGTACATATTTGATTTTGTGTGTTAGAGGAAGTCTGTCGTAAATAGAAAACGTTTACACTAGTCATGCGCACGAAAGCCTTAATAATTTATAGTGTTTCTAAAATAACTGCTGATAGATGGCTTCGCGGATGGTGAAAGAGATTCATTTGTGAGTGCCTCCCAAACTGTACAGTTTTTTTAAATTATTATTTTTACTTAGTAATGTTGTGTTATTATTATTATAACAAAGTAATGCTGTAATTTTGTAATATTAAGTATGGTATTATATACGGTATTATATTGCCGCCTGTGTGGTCGAGTGGTCAACGTCGTTGGCTACCGCTACGAAGGTCACGGGTTCAAATCCCAGTACGGGCATTTTTATAAATTGATTTATGAATTTCTGTTCAAAGACATGAATGTATGTGATGTCTTGAAATCCCCCCTCCCATCCATCCTATCCTATGAACGGGGCGTATTGAGAGCGATAAGCTTACCACTAGTCCTGTCCTAGCTCTTTCCTTCTATTCCTACTTTCTTTGGAAAAAGAGAAGTTGAGCAACTGAGTAACAAGCAATTCTCGTAAAAACACTTCTGGTGAGATAAACTCCATTAGGAGTCCATATGCTCTACATTGGGAGCGGACATGGTAAAAAAAAAATATATATACAGTAATAATAAAACTATTGATACACTTCTGAACATAGTCTGATTTTAAATCATATATATAAATACTATTTTAAAAAGTTACACATTTATAGAACCAATATGTATGTTTTTTAACAAAAACAGCAATTACAGTAAAAAAATATTCTCGTTCAATAATTGATCACTTTTATATCTTTTCGTAAAGTGTGTATAAATGCTTAAGGAATGATATTTTTTTTATTTTCATTGGTCGCCTAGGAATCTTTCTTCATTCTTTTCTAGAAAAGTGACATTAAATTGGCTAAAATTAAAATGTTTAATACCTCTAAAATGTAATTACAAAACTCGTCAAAGAGTTATTAAGGTTAAGTAGAAACAACCATTAGTCCCCATTTTAGCCAGATTTTTTGTAGTAATATGTTGTACTTTTATCGGTAAATTCTTTTCAATACCAATTGTTTATTACACCTTTTTATTTCGTAACTCCGTAACATTATATTCTCTTATCAATTGATAATGCTTGTCATGAGCGAAATCGTTCCTGATTTTTTTTAAAAAATAAAAGTGGAATTAGTGCAAATGTATATTTTATTAAATTTGAATTGTTTGAATTTTGTACTTTTCCATGAGTTTTGTCGCTAACGACCCGGGTTTCGCCTTTCGGCATCTTCAGGCATTCAAAATTGCACTTGGAATGCCTGAAGATGCCGAAAGGCGAAACCCGGGTCGTTAGCGACAAAACTCGTGGAAAAGTACAAAATTCAAACAATTCAAATTTGATATTGAAATTCCATCAAGCACCCTCAGTCGAAATACTTGATTGTATATTTTATTGTTTTAATTCAATACCTTTCTGCCAAATATTAACAGTGAACACCCTAAACGTGTTAATTATTCATGAAATTACCCGTTTATAATTATGATATTATAAAATAATTGGTAGTTATTTCAATGAAAGATTGAAATACCGAATTTGATTTACTTGTCCGTTTTTGCAATCTAAATTAACCATTTTTTTTTATACTGGTATTGATATTTCCGAAACCGGTGTTTCATATTAAATACCGGTTTTAATAAATGCTTCCGGTATCGCAACTGTTTTGGAAGCAGTTTTATAACGATGGAAACGTCGCATGCTCATGAGCGTTCGTCTTTAGTGGAACATGGATGCTGAGAGTTGGAAATGATTTCACATACCTATCTATAGGTACGCGGTTCTACTCGGCTTGTTATTTATGATAATGTTTCCATAGGAGGGTCCCGCGGTATTGGTTGACCCTGATTAATGTCCATGATATATGCGGCCGTCCATTTCTTGCCAGGTGTAAGGCATGCCCAACAGCTACTGATGGATTTTGATACTTAACAATATGGAAATAACAGGAAAACACGGTTTCTAGAAACATAGATTAATCTTAATAATCTAAGGAATATTTATTTAGTTCTACTTATTGGAATACTTTATCTCAAGTGGCCCATTGGTGATGTATATATGTACACTTCTGGATTCAAACCTCGAAACGGCATTTTGTGTAATAATATTCACATTATTTTTTAGTGATAATAAACTGTTAGATTTCAATTTTAATTTTCGATAGCGAAATTAATTGTTCAACATTGAACAAAAAACAAACATGGAGATAATTTATTCTGAAATTTTTGCAGAAACATCTATGAGTATTAGCATTGTGTAGATAAAGAGGCCATATACGATAGTTATTTGTTCTTTCTTATAACAAAAATATTGTGGCACACAAATGGTTGAAAACCATGCCAATGCCAAATTTGTTTCAATCCAAGTCCGCTCAAAATGTGAAGTAAATGGCCTCCTAATGAAAGTATCTCAGCAGAACTGTTTTTATGACAATTTATTGTTTCTCAGTTGCTCAACCTCTCTTTTCCAGCGAGAGTAGTAGAGCTAGAAGAATAATACTAGAACAGGAGTAGTGGTTAACTGATCGCTCTCGTTACGCCCAGTTATTGAAGGATCGAAAAAGTGGGAAAGAATTTTCATCAAAAACACCCATGCCTTTGAACAGAAATCGATCGAAAAAATGCTGTTCGTTCTGTGGCTCGAACCCTGCACGGACGCCAACAACGCTAACCACTGCGCCATAGGACACAACATTTTTTTTTATTACCAGTGGTTAAGTAACTTTCAGCTGAATCCGGCAGCTATTTTTTTTTAAATCGTTGCCAATTAAAATACGTATTGAAAACTATATTTAAAAACTAATATACTCTATTGTTTGACTGATGAGTTTAGATCACATGTATATTAGTCTGGAACATTGATACTGTCGTTTCCATGACGGCCATTCAAAATATAATAAAAAAACTCCATTCTCACACTCTGTCAAAACCTTAGCATGTATTACACTTTTGCACAATGGGATATCATTTCTGCATCATCATACCAACCTAAAGTGCTGAGTTTATCCTGTAAAAAACCCCATTCAATCTTCAGCAGCAACGCAAAAAAAATTACAACATAATTATTTTCGATAAAAAATATCTGTGCAATTTCTTATTGATTTATACATGAATAACAATACATCGGTATAATGATTAAGAATGAATTGTATGCATAAATTGCTTAAGGCAATGACGCTTTTATGTCCGATCATAATATATTTACAGCGCTGAAAACGATCCGCATATGAGTATAGAAATCTACTTTTTGTAAACTTACACTCATTAAGATAATATCTTGCTTTAATTATTGCATAGTTTTATTATGTTGGGACATTAATAAAGTATTTAAAAATCATAATCAATAAAAGCACAAGTATAGAAACATCGTTGTCTTCTTTTGTAAATAATATGTAATATTAAATGTCGTGGGACGCAAAATAAAGGTTTATCGGTCAAAAAACATGCTTATTATATTAAACATATAGTATCTTTTTCTTCAATGAAATTTTATTCATCAAAAAGTAACTGGGAAGACAATACGATTAATATCATTACAATGAATGTTTGTTTGGTCATAAGTTGTGTAATATATAATAAAAAATACCCAAATATTTGGCAAATTTGTTGGTGTTAAAAGTGGAACTACACTCTTTTCGCCACTTACGACTCATGTTTCACCTTTCTGTATCTTCAAGCATTAAATTGTATGAATTAATCTGAATCAGATAAAATTTAACATTGAAATTTCATTAAGAACTTTCTGTCGAAATCGTTCATCAAACGTAGAATTGATCTTTTTTGATTTGGTTTCACTTGTTAAATATATTATCCTCCAAATGTTTTATAAAATATAATTAGTAATAGACTTTTATTGCTCAAATTAAAATAAAATTTTCTGAAACCTTGAATGTTTAATTAATATAATAATAATTTTAGACTTGCTGTATTCAGTGAAAATAAGAGTAAAGCTATGTATTTGCTTGAAAATGAGAAGCTTAAAAAATTAGCACATAAGTGACTAATTTATTTTTGGCAAGTATTATTTTATCCTAATAGTAAAGTTATCATTTATTTAAGCCGCATGTTAAACTTATTATATTGCAACTTTCTTTGGCAGTGTATGGGATATTTTCCGTTTAACATTCTCATATCCTTAGTTAGATAAATCGGTAATTGCCTCTCATGTTATTTTTACTCAGATGCCACGAAAAAGGAAATGATTGCTACTGGAAAGTATCCAAAGAAAGCTTTATGACATTTTTTCATATTGTGTTGCAATATTTTTTTAAATGTCGTCAACGTATCAGCTTAAGTTTATGTCTGGGCCTTATACCATGATCAGCTTTTGACAATAAGTATATGTTTAAGTTTTAAAAGAAAATCGTTCATAAATATACTCAATAAAATATTGGTAATGATATGGTAAATATCTGATTTCAAATGTTGTACAAATAAAATCTTTTAAGCAACGAACTTACGTGAATCTATAACATATAAAATATTGCAATTATTAAAGAACTCTTCAAATATATTATATTTAAATTTCTGCATTATTTTTTAATCAAGAAGTAGCACTTTATGGACTAAATCCTATTTAGTCAAATAGTAGAGTCCTTTAATCAAAGCTTGTATACAGATAAATTTATATATTGCAATTATTAAAGAACTCTTCAAATATATTATATTTACATTTCTGCATTATTTTTTAATCAAGAAGTAGCACTTTATGGACTAAATCCTATTTAGTCAAATAGTAGAGTCCTTTAATCAAAGCTTGTATACAGATAAATTTATATATTGTAGATCTGCATAGAAATAAATGCACGACTTTAATATCGTTATCTTTTCCCATTAAAAATGAACACAAAATTAGTAGTCATCTAACCATGAGTCTTTTCCCAATTCCGTTTTTAACTTTACTTCACTAAACGACTGACTGGCTTGAAAATCACGAAAACACGTGTTAAATTTATCTACACTAAGAAAGAAAACATTTAAATAGAGATTGAAGAAATACATCTGTATGAACAATTTAAATTTTCTAACGTCATTTACAAGCAGATCGTCGTACATTGCTCTTGAATCACAGACCAAGAATGGCTGGCTTTAAGACCGGTAGCAATTGACATGATTTTATTAGCAATCACTATGTAATCGACTTTACTTTATTATTTTCCGTGAAAGATATCTGTAAACAGTGTAAACCATAAATGTATTCATCGATTTTTTCTATTTTTGTACGGTTTTCAATCAAAGAGTGAGTAAATTAATTGAGAGTATATTACCTTTTATTTTTAAAAGACGTTAACGATTTCACTAAACAAATTCTATGTTTGATTAACAGTGACTAATGGGTGTTATAAACAAGATGGGAGTCGAAGTTCACGTCTGCGAAAAACATTATCAAGATTACTGTATCTAAAGATCTTAAACTATAAAATAGACTTAAGTTATAATAACTTGTTGGTCATAAAAATAATAGAAGTACATATAATAATAATAAAACTTTTGAGTAGGTTTAAAATCACTTATACTGTAATTACTAATTTGTAAATTCTTTTCAATGTCAATTGTTGTTTACACCTTTTCATTTCAATTTATTTTTGTATAAATAGCACTGTTAAATAATATTTCTTAAAGTTGTTCGCAATGAGGAAAACCGAGCCTGAATTTTTAAATAAAGTGGAATAAATTACAAATGAAAATTGTTTTTTTATTAGTTTAAAATTAATACAACAGGAATATATGCAACGAAAGCCACCCAACTTGTTTAAAAGTATATTAACAATTAAAGAGTTTATTTACCCTCAGAATTTTAAACTTTATATTTATTTTAAGCAATTATTATTTACTAGTGTACTATTTATTACATTACGAACTGCGGTATGTTAACTTTTTTATTTTCCGTTTACAATTTAGATCACATTCTCGGTAAATGTATCGATAAAAATTAAGGTCCAAGAAATGCGCCATCTGGTGGTTTTCGAATTTCGCCAGGCATCGTTGGTAGGTATTTTTTTAACACGAGAGAGCGTGTATCAATTTCAAACTTGCGGGTATTATTCGGTCAAAGATATCAATGCGCTGTAAATAATCAAACCCTTTCCAGGCTCATATCTGCAATAATTATTTATCCATTCTTTCAAAATGTTAAATGTTTATAATGAATTTGTAAATAATTAACTAAAGTAAACCTAGTTTTGTTTTAAATATTTAACAAATTAATAGCTTCACGTTTAATTAAGGTGTTAATTCTTATTTTAAAAAATACATATTTTTAAGCGGATTTCACAAATTTTAAATAATGATAAGGACCGGTTTTTCATTTTTTGAAAATCGTTGCGATGGATGTACTAGATTCTGATCATTGATTTCATTTTAATGTAATATTTTTTTTGTTAATATTGATTTATATACTATCTTCACTATTACAGAACTATTTTTTTTGGTTCTTTAATACCAAAATAATACTACAAATTTTGAATTAAATTGGCTCACTTTTTTCAAAATTCATGGAGGTATCTCAACAGGAGTTTTTTTTTAAGAGAAATGATTTTATTGAGAGAGTTGTTTTACCATTATTTTATGACTGAAAAGAAGGAAATAATTTTGATTTAAAAATAAATCGATTAACCGATTGCAAAATTGCTGTTCGTACTAGGACTTGAAACCTTGAGATCCATCACGAAAGCAAATGACGTTGACCACTGCACCACGGATTTGAAAAATTTAAACATATTTACGATTCGATAATATATTATACATATATACATTGATTAAAATATATTACAATTAGGAACATACAATCACAAATGAAATTTTATCACTTTAGCCTATTTTATTAGAAATTGTGACTGTTACCAGACACCCAACGAAAAACTAAGATTTTATAAAACTATGCTATATATCATACTAACCAGGGACGTCCCGTGGGCATAGGCGAATAGGTAGTCACCGAAGGGCGGCAAGTCTTAGGGAGCGGCGAATGAGCACTGAATACATTTTTAAAATGGCTATTAAAAAATATTTTTATTTTTTTACCATGTCCGCTCCCAATGTGGAGCATATGGACTGCTAATGGAGTTTATCTTTAAAGAAGTATTTCAACGAGAACTGCTTGTTACTCAGTCGCTCAACCTCTCTTTTTCCAAAGAGAGTAAGAATATAAGGATAAGGCTAGGACAGGGCTAGTGGTTTAGCTAATCGTTCTCGTAACGCCCCGTTCATAGGATAGGATGGGTGGGAAGGAAGAATTCAAAACATCACATACATCCATGCCTTCGGACAGAAATTTATAAATCGATTGAAAAATCAAATTTATAAAACTGTCCGTACTGGGATTCAAACCCGTGACCTCCGTAGCCGACCCAACGACGTTGACCACTCGACCACACAGGCAATATGTACATATATATTATATTTTTGATACACAAATTTGGCTTAGAATCACTAATATGATGCTTATAATATTGTGACCAATGGATATACAAAAGTTAACTTTATCTCAAAAACCTACTTTAAATATGACATTTGCCGATGACGGCACAATAGGCGGCAATCTGGCGTAAGTTTAAGCGGAAATGTCCTGGGTCATAAAAGCACTTAAGGGACATATTTAAATCTTTTTTTTGATTACGTAGATGAGTAGAGGATTCGAATTTCCATATTTGTATATGTACACAGTCTGAGAATAATGAAAAATAATTTAAAAAATGAAACTTACGGCTGTAAGCATTATATATTTTTATTTAAAAGGCGCTCGTTTAAACTCTGCCTAGGGGTGGCACATAGCCTAGGAACGTCACTGATACTAACTATAAAACTATGCTATACTATATATCATTTTATGTCTATGTAAGATTATTAATCGTGGAATCGAATATTTCCAATTTTTTTCATTGGTCCTCGAGGTGTTAAGAGAGTGTCTGTTTTTCATAAGGGGACAGAAGTATCGCAGAGTGCTCGTTTTAGTACCAGAGTCTCCCGTAAAAATGGAACATTCCGAAGGCAATGGCGCACGGGAATTGAATACGGAATCGTCAGATCTTCGCTTCTGGTTTTTTTCGCCGCTACTCCTAACATCATTGCTGATTTTTATCCAGCAACAATACTCGTTATCTTGTCACATAAATTGGTTGAGGACAATCACGGATATTGGTACTGCATTGGTATCTGATGATAAAGAGTTGACTGCAATCTTTCTTTTACACTAATACAACGAATTAACATTTAAAACAAAAATACTCTACCTATAACACACAGTTTTTTAACGAATATTTAGACCCATTTTAGGTAAAGTGGTATTTTAAAAAAAATATATGTTAGATGCGTTTTAATATTCTACACGTCGTAAAGTATCGTATAAGTAAAATAGCCTCAGTTAATACACATTGCAATAGTGTTTGTTATCTTCGTAAAATAAAAATATGCAATCCATCAAAACAAAAATCTTAATATCATAAAGTTAATTCAGGATTTTTTATGACTGATCATATGTTATTTCATTTAATATAAATTTGCAAGCTTTTCTGATTGTTGTAATTATATTAATTAGTGTGTTTAATTGTTGATAGTTATGTTGTGATTTGACAATATAATATCATAATAATAAAGGTTTCAATACAAAACTATGTTCAAACCTTAATACATCATTTTTAGATCGCTTAACCGTTGTTAATAGAGCCATATTTTAACTATAATTTTGAATTTATAATAATAACAAGGAATCTTTGGGCTTTAAACTCTTTGTAACTAAACCTGCATATATTGACAATTCTTCTCAGCCTTCATATTCAATCAGTTTCTACGAGAAAGATTCTCTGCGTCCCAGTGATCTTTGGTAAAAGCGGAGATCATCATTGGTTCTCAACCATGAGCCGCACTATTGAAAAAAAACTAATTGATCCGCAAAACAATACAAAAAAAATAAAGCTGATTAGATTTATTTACCTTAAGGCATTCTTACAACGTTTCCAAGCCGAAGTGTTAAAGATGCCTCAAGAGAGCCTGAACTCTGCCTGTCTCTTCTTCCAACTGGATGGATCCCGGCGTCGTAGAAGGCCACTGATGACCATCCACAGAATGTACTCATCGGAGTTACGGGACGCTGGGATTACCTGGAAGGAAGCAAGGAGACTGGCTGGGGATAGAGAATCTCGTAGGAACTTCGTGGTGACCATATGCTCCGTATAAGGAGCGGATATGGAATAATAATAATAATATGTATTTATAGCAATGGCATTGATAAACTGAACTACAGTATATAATGAAAACAAATTAAATTATTAAACGAACAAAAAAAAAAATTTTGTTGAATTTAAAATGAGGGAATGGTATACATGTTATTTTTGAATAATATTTCATGAAATATAACCACCCCTGCATATACAAGGAGTGCATTGATCCAATGCCACATTGACCGGCCGTCACTGGTCATAATAGACACTTGCTATCCTTCTCTTCTTACTATCTTTTAAAAATCATCAGTTTGGTGAAATAAGTATACTTTTTTATTAAATATAAAACAATCATTTTATTTCTTTTCATAAGCGGCTTAAGGAACATTTATATCTCATTGTTTAACTACAATTTTCAATGTTGCAAATTTAAAAAAAAAAGTACCAAACAGAAGCTCTAGCATTTATTCAAGCATATTGGGGAGGCGCGACGGCAAAAAGGTTAAGAATCGCTGATCAAAAGCAACGCATGGTAGGAAGCCTGCCCAGTCGAGCGGTAGATGTCTCTTGATGTGATATGACGCGAGTTCGATGACCCCGGTCACTGATCTTACACTCCCAGAAGGCTTTTTATCCACGGACACAATATATTATATGTACAAAGATACTACATAATGTGTCCGCTTTTATATATAATATATTTGATCACAAGCGTGTGTGCAATTTTTTCGAACATTGAGACATGTGTGAGCATACTTATGTGAGTATAAGTTGCAGGTAGTGTATATGATTAAAATAAATAAATTATATATGAATCAGCTTGCATGGCAAATATATTATATATTTGATCTGTCTACAGAAACAAAAGCAAGATACACAAATGATGATTTAAAAATATACATTTTTGTTTCTTGTTACTTGTTGGTCGAAAGACATAATAGAAGTATTTTATAAAAAAAAAGATTTTTAATAACGAGAAAGTAACAGTGGGATAAAGCAAAAATACACGTTTCGAGATAACTGTACTTTGTAAATAGTGAATTATAGTTTTATTTAGTTTCTGTTAAGGTTTATGATAAAAGAAAATAGTATGTTTTTTGTATCTAGTTATTTTACTAATCAAGCTGATACTTTGAAGTTACAGGGCAACATCAATAATTGTAATGATTTTACGGTATGAATTATATGATGCCATCATTAGATCTCAGTCATATGATCCTAAAAATGAGACATAGAGACAGCGATAAGCTAACAACTAGTTCTACAATAGCCCTATTCCAATATCATCATTTTTCTGTAAAACAAAGGTTGTGCAACTAAGTTAAAAAAAACGTTCTCATTAATTATGACACTGATATTGTATTATTTAAAAAAGCTATATAACAATTTCAATCGTTAATTTTTTTAATAATCCATATGTGGACATTATGAGAATACATTTTTGATCGATCTATCTGTATTTCAATAAATAAATTTAACGCAAAACATTTTTTATTTAATAAAAAAAAAACTGATCATGTCTTTAACGCGACGCCGAACCATCACGGCAGCTCATGCAGAAAGAATGAATAAATCTGTAACGAAAAAAAAACGAAGAAATCGCTTTAGAATGAAATCTTTTCGAAGCTTTTAGAGTGAAATCGACCGTGTAATTTCACTAAGTGGCATAAAAGCAAATGTTTACATTTTTTTAGCAAACCTCGATCTGTTCCTTGTGGGTCACTCACTTTTTACGATCGGCTTGCTTATTGATGTTGAGATTGAAATCGGATATCTGGTGTTTTTGCAACACCAAAGAAATGTTTTATTTCTGTATTATTATTGTGAATATTGAATGACATCAAAAGTGTATCAATATCATATGACTGTTTCGATTATTAAATAACTGTTATAAAATCACATGAAGAATTGCGTAAATGAAAAACGTGTAAAAATATGCTGATATCGTTTTGATTTTGCAAGCAAAATATTATTTTGTTACTTATATTTTTTTGTAGTATGTGTTTTTGTTGTATTATATGAATTTTGCCGGGTCCTATGGCACAGGCTCACGGACTCAAGTTGCAATACAAACAGCATTTTTTCGATTTCTGTTTGAAAGCACGGGTGTTTGTGATGTCTAAAAATCTTTTACCAAGTTTTCCGATCTTTCAATAACTGGGTGTAGTGAGAGCGATTAGTTAACCACTAGTCCTTTACTAGTCTTATCCATCTATCTCTTCTACTCTCTTTGAATATCTGTGATGTTTTAAACACTGTTTCACGTACTCGATAAAAAAAATGGGACGTAGCCGGAGCAATAAGATAACCACTAGTTTTATCCGTACACTTCAACAGATGGAAAATAATCATTTCTCTTCTGCTAATGTAATCTTCAATAAAAGTTCATATGCTTCACATTAGTAGCGAACATGATTTGAAAAAATTGTTGTTAAATCTAAATAATTTATGTATACTTAATTTAGTTTACGGTTTAGTTTTTTTTGTTCTATGTTGTAAACCGTAAGCTTTGAATCCTCAAATTGAGACTGGCACTTTTTTAAAACTTTTAAGCCGTTTGATATATTGGTCACATGGTATCCAAAATTATTTATTGTTTAGCCATAATAAAGTTTCGTTTAATTATGTATTACTGTTATAAAAAAATATTTTATTACACGAACCAAACAATTCCAGATTACTGGAAGTTGTCAAGTTTCATGTAGTAAAAATCGTTGTCAAATGAATTGTAATTTGAACAGAAGAATCCACTGCAAAGCGACTTTTACTAATATATTTCGGTCGTTTAATATATTAAGAAATAATTTTCAGGGGTATTAATGTTAGGTGGATTGAATTCATTTAACATGTATTTTTTTTATTAACTCCTTGTATTGTTTCCACTTATAGGTATCATAACAATAATAAACGTTGGGATTTACATATTATGACAATATAAAAATAATAAAAAGTACTCCATACTTGTCTTATTTGAACAATAGACAATAAATTTATAGTATTGATAGTTTTTCAAAGTTATGAATGTTAAGATATAAAATAGATTTATCGCTCAATCGATATTTACTCAGTGTCTGCATCCTGTATTGAACCCATAATAGTAACAGGAATATTGCATATTAAAGGGTGGAGTGAGGAATAAATAATACACAGTTTTTTCTGTATCTTAAAGCTTTTACTCTATGAGCATGAACTTTTTGTACGTATATATATATTATAATTACTGTCAGTTGAAATTTTTTCGTCCAAATGTATCAAATTGTTGTATAAAATTAACCAATTGTGTTGGTGAACACTTTCCTTACTTTGCTAAAAAATACTTCCGATATGTTGCTGGCTTTTAACCTTTTGGCTGCCGTAGAAAAAAAAGTTCGCTTGTCCCTAGCACGCCAGGTATAATTTTCAATTATTAATTAAATATGTTATTGACAAGTTAAATCTCTGGCGTGCTGAGTAGCAACAATTTGACGAGATATCTCGTCTATTTCACCTCTAATTGGCCCATATTCTTATTTCTTTTTGATCAAAAAATTACATAGTTTTTATACACAAACGTCCATTTGAATGGATGTTTTTACTTGTAATAAGTAGTACCTTGTATTAACTATAGAAAGCGCTTCTATTCCGTTAGTTTCTTTTATGTTTTACTCCACCCTTGTAATGTATACTCAAAGTCTGATCGCAGTTTGCATAAAATAAATAGCTTTTCTTAAAGGTGTTTCCGTGACAAAGTACCACGGCCATATTGCTAGCGTCTTGTAGATACTAATATCCGATATGCATAATGCAGTATTGTGTATTATAGAAATGGCATGATGCAGTTTAGTGCACTGCCTTCTGTCCTTTGCAGGCATGATAGAGCTGGCGAAAAACATTTTTGAATTCCATTCAAACAAAACTCAAATTAGATCATTACAGCGATTAAAGTTGTCGTGCTGTGATTTGATTTAAATAAATAATTGAAAGAAAAAGCAGGGTATAATATTTCTGTATAATATTCTACTTCAACACTGAAAAGATTCTTTTAAATTTTATCTTTACAACTCATTTAATATATCTTTTTGAAGTCACACTGAATAATGTATTACTGTCAATACTTGGTAGAAAGACATTATTAGATCGATTAAAAGATCAGGACCGGTTTCCTACATAACGAGACACATTTGATAATGCTCGTCATGAGCGAAACCAATCCTGATTTTTAAATTATAAAAGTGAAAGTAGTAATAATTAATATTGTGCTTTTTTGAATATATCGAATTATAAAAAATAGTGTTCGCTTAAATATATTGATCAAACTAACTTTTTTTAAAGTTTTAAAGCATTATTAAGACTAGATTCTTTCAAAAAACAATATTATACATCATTTTTTTAAAGACTTTCCATTCCTAATAATTCACAGTTAATTTAATATTAACATTAGTATTTATAGTATTAAGTTTACTATATATTATAATGATATTATGAAAACAATCTATGTAAACCATTGTTGAATACCAACCAATAGGTGTATAGAAAATTATTTTATTGTTTTGATATAAACTAAATATTCTGATGTATTTTTTTGGAAATAATAAATAATTTTAAAACCTTTCAAAATTACTTTTAAGTAATTAACACATTTAGGCCACATTGGTAATATTCTATGAATGGCAAATAAACTAACGGTAAAAAAATACTTAAATAGTATCTATGATAGATTTGGCGTTAACATATATTTGTTTAATTTCTTTTGCTGTGCTACAATTTGTGACAGGTGTTTAGCTTCTTTGAGAAGCATCATCAGACTATCGCAACGTTTATAAATTACACTAAAAATTGATTTCAATTTTATATTATAAATGACATGTTCAAATAGACGAAACAACTGTCAAAAATTGTAGCACAGCAAGTGAAATAAAAAAGTTATCAAATTTAGTTTTATAATAAGCTAAACAGTAAATATCACAATAATTAATAACTAGAGTAAAATACGTTGGATTAGAATGAAAATGATTGTTCGTTTAATTATAAAGTATCAATAAAGTTTTATTAATTATTTTGCGTTATAAATTACTGTTTACTGACAGCGAAAATAGTTTGATAAATATTATCAGTGACTTAGAGGAAACAATTTATTATGTTTTAATTCATACATGCATACTTTCCATTACAGTATCCACTGATTTAGATAATATACTAAGCAAATTACTCCACATATATCATATTATTATCTTCGTATATACCACAGAGCCAAAGCTAGTGGTTTACAGATCTGCGTACACGTGTAACATGAATAGCAGGCTGGCCTAGCGGGCTGCATCCGCATAAATTTGCACTAGTGGAAGGTACGCTGTGTAATGTATGGGACTATCTGCGGAATTAATCGCCCCAGCGTAACAATATTACAATGAACTGAAATTGCACATGTGGGTTAGCAAACAGTTTGCCTTCAAAATGTATTAATTATATAAAACATTTTTTTTATTATTAGTGTAAAGGATCCATGACGAAGCGATCAACGTCGTTTGATTCCGTGACAGTTCTCAGGAGTTCGAGTTCCTTGGGTGTTTGGTATGCTTAAAAGAAAATTCTCTCAACCATTCCAATCCTAAAATAACGGCTCGTATCAAAAATGATTAGTTAACCACTAATTTGGTATTAGTCTTATCGTTCAATCAATACATTTTCCTTTAAAAAAGAGAGATTGAGTATCTGTACAACAAGCATTTCGTTTAGAACAATTCCTGTTTTAATACTTGAAGTAAGGAGATCATATACTTCACAGTGAGAACGGAATCAAAATATAAAGAACATGATACATATTGTTATTAAAAATTGATTTTTAAATGTCAGGATATTGAATTGTAGCGATATTTATCCTTTCCGTCCTGCAATGATGAAGTTATTGAGTGCAGGCCACTATAAATTTGCATACATGTTTACTGACAATATTTCGTTATGAAGGATGTTCAGCACTTTCTAATCATCGCAAAGAATATATCAGGAGCAATCATCCAAAAATTGTCTGCCATATATTTCAGTAAGCTTCAATAAAGTAACGGTTTTACAATTTAATTACAATTTTTTTTTTTGATTATTATTCAGATTGAAAAACATAAAATTATAAAATATAAATAAAATTTTAACCGTGGTAAAATGCGTCAACACTTATTTAAATCATTTACTAATAAACAAACGTAAAAAATATTAATGATTTTTTTATATGATAACAAAATGATTTATGTCAGTTTAAATATACTTAATATTTAGACAAATTGTTTGCATACAGTTGACACAAAGCATTTCCTTGGTTAGGCGTGCCAACAATACAATGAATGAATGGGTCGTCTAGCTACAATAATAATTGTTTTCAATCAAATAATTTTTCATTAATATTGATGAATTCTTCTACAAATCGTGATACTTGTAAGATACAATCACAACAATATGGACCTACATAATATTATAATACATTAAATATATGTGTTGATTTATTATACATAATATAACACCCATTATGATATATTACTGTAACAAGAGGTGTGTATTTGTCATACTAATTTCGTTCATACATATTACCTTTTGATATTGAAATTCAATCAAATGATTGTATTTTGTTTTCATTCTATATCATACTGCTAGATATTTTAGTATTAATCATTTGTAATTTTTGATAATGATGACTCATTTAATGACACTCCTGTAACCGAATTTTTAACGCTTTATTATCTATTCCAGGGTTTTTCAAACTGTGTTCCGAGGAACACTGGTATTCCACGGAACCTGAATAGGTTTTTCGCGGACACCTACATAACTTGAAAACATCTCTTTGGCAAAAATTTTCGATACCTAGTAAAGATGATTCCAGGGTTCAGAATCCATTTTCTGTGACCGTTAAGCCAGTAGGCTGAATTAAATGCAATTGATTGAAAAAAATAATTGATTTAATCAGTGACTCTAATTTGAAGCAGGAAGATAATTATAAAATGATTTCTAGTTTAGTTTATCAGAAGAGTTCTCCAAAGTGTTTTAATAACATATTTGTTTGTATTTTAACTATAAGGAATAACATAACTCTAAAAGGCTAAGTGTTCTGTTAAAATATTCAGTTTTCCTAAGTGTTTTATTGCATAAAAAGTTTGGGAAACCCTGTATGTGTACGCGTGTTTGAATTCCAGAACGGACGCTTCGTTCATTCATTTCTCAATTTATTCATAGATAAATACTCAAACTAATTACTATAAATGTTTTTTTTTTATTTTCTACCACCCACCGATTCCTAAGACTGAGCAAAAGATGAGTGATATAACAACTTCCTGTCCATTTTAAGCAACACATGCATAACATTTTTTACTATATCCATCTATAACCTCACAATTTGGAGCATATTACCTCCTACTGAAGTAGAGAGTATAAATATAAAAAATACACTAGACCTGTACTAGTGGTTAGCTAATTAATTTCGCTGAGCCTTGTTTTTAAGATCCCGGAAAGGGGCGGGGATTTTAATAGTCACAAAAATGCTTGCTTTAAAAACAAAGAATAAAACGTATTTAAAAACAATGTAACATGTTCAAAGCTCACACGCAGGGCCGGCTCGTAGCAGGAATTTTCGAGCCGGCCCTGCTCACAAGCACCGTAACGGCGTTGACCTGTTGTCTTACTGTCTCAAAACATGTGAAATTGAGAAACAGGACATTAGAAATCTAAATATTTTACACAAGGAGCAGATATGTTTTTTTTATAAAATTATGTGCCACATTTAAGATTTCGACTGAAGGTGCTTGCTGGAATTTCAATATTAAATTTGAATCGATCAAATGATGTACATTCACACAAATTTTGTCACTAACGACCCGTGTTTCGCATTTCAAGTTCATCCGTGCACTTGAACGCCTGAAGATGCCGAGAGACGAAACCCGGGTCGTTAGTGAAAAATTTGTGTGAATGCACATAATTTGAACGATTCAAATTTAATTATGTACCATATTTAGAATTAGCTTAATCATATTTTAAGGTATGAATAATTGTTTTTTTATTTGTTTTCATCTAGACCTACTTATTTAAATATTCAAGTGTGCTTTTCTCACTTGATAGTAAGGATATTTATGTAATCAAATAAATTAACCGATTGTGTGTTTCTCCCGAGGCAAACAATGTGATAGTGCCTTACCACGCAACGTTATCTGTCATATTAATTTATACGACTTTATTGAATTTTACCTGACATGAAGTAACATAGAATGGATGTTAGCATTTAATAATGAGCCCCGGCAACCTAAACGTGACATATCACGCTAGAAAATGTTATTTACTACCGTCAGTAGGATACCAATGCCTATTCAAAACTATAAAGTAGCATAAAGTTTATGATTCCTCATAATAAATATAATATAATTCTTAACAACTTTGTTTATATTATTTATGACGATTGTATATAATTTTTACTTCACATTTGTTTGTTTATTACTCAGAATGACTTATGAATTCGTATTTGAGTTTAAAACATTCAAAGCAAAGTTGTGTTCAAATAGTATATTGTTTTCAAAGATATAATTGATAATGATTGGGCCCTCGAAGGGTGAAGTGAGCCAACTAGTAAAATAATAAAAATATTTTCTTGGAATTTTGTTTTGTGTTTTGTTGTATTCCATATTTTTATTTTACGGAGATAACACTATTCCAGTGTGAGGTTATTTCAATTTCACGATACTTTAAGACGTGCAAAATATTACAACGCGTCTGACGTTTTTTTTTTAATACCACTTGACTCACTTCACCTCTAATTAGCATGTACAATCAATACGATATATCATTAATTCTAAGCCGACTTTTTATGTATGCAAATTAAACAAAACCCTAGTATACGTACCTGATTACATATTTCACATTCTTTAGTATGGTAATTAGTGATATTAAGTTTCGCTAAGCCAATATTTTAAACGAATATAAAAAAGCCATTGGGACTATTTAAACAAACCATATAACAATTAAATAATGTTAGGAGAAAATATTCAAAAAAAGATTTGTCAAACAAATACAGTACTTGGGAAATGATGATTTGAGTGTTGGCGAAATCATGGTTTGCTTAAATGTGTCAACTTTATAGGATAATACCTTTGTTGAACACTTATTGTGATTTCCATTAACAGATTTTATTATGGACTATCAGATCTGATGTTAAAAAACAGTTTTCAAATTTGTGACAAATCACTTTTTGAAAGTTTGCTCCTCATAAACTATTCATTAATATACCCAAATGCTTCTTTATTATTGTGCACTGTTAAAATAGTCCCAAACTGAGTACAGTTTTATTTTGATGTATAGCTTCAGCGAAACTGGACCACCGATTTTGTACTCGATCCACATTACCCTTCTTATTATTTGATTTCTATACCACAACTCAACAGTATCAATTATCTTTCGTTATCATTATTTTTAGAATCGTCTAAACTCTAGACTTACACACAATACACAAATATAGTTATTACAGTCAATCATTGTATTATTATTCGTTGAAATAACGCAGTTTTTTCATATAGTAAAGCGAATATTAATTCCAAATATCGGTGGAAACAAATATTTGAATAATAAATTTGGCAAGTGCGCTGTGAATTAACTTCAACTGTAATGCCATGTACTGTCCCTTACATTTCCAACAGTAAACAATAATGAATGCATTTCATCACATATATTCATTTTTTTTCCATATTTCTATATAGAAATATTTGCTGTTAGAACATACATACTTGCTCCCAACACGTGTGTTATGGAGTTTAGTTAAGTGCGGCGTCGATTTTTCTTTAGCCCAGTAATTTAATAAATAATAAAAGTACTATCAAACAATTTATCTAATATTCATTAATTAAATTAAGGCGATTTATTCGAATATTTGATTGGAAACCCTAAAATTTGACATAGCTCTATTTCATAATGAAACAAGTATACATTATTTGTTTAAACGTTTCTGGGTATGTAAACCCCATCTTCTCTAGTATTAAACATACATGACTGTCCAATTACTGTATACAGGAAAATTAGCTTCTAAATTGAATAAAACAAACAAAATACAAGTTTTTCAATAAAAATCCTTTTAAACACAACTCAACCTAAATCGTCGACAGTTATGATACAAGTCCTCAGCAAACAGGATGGTATCTAAATACTTATGTCATTAGAATTCTTAACGAATATTCCGCCCGTCCCCTATCCGTGATAAATGTAATCTCTTCACCATGTACAGTTCTGAGCTTGAATAAAATAATCATTTACGCTATTTTCTGCATCCAAGGCTCAAACTCGTGGGCGTCGACTGTGAATATTGCATTCAAAGATGCAAAATTACCAACAACTGGTGAGGTTATAGGCTAATGCCGATATTTATTAGATATTTTAATGTTTCACTCCATGTGGGGCTTATAGCGTAATAATTGCAGGTGTTTTTAGAAACGCTGGTTATATGCGTTGACCTGCATGTATATACTATAATATGTTGAGAATTATTTAATATAAGTTGATACTATAGATATGTAGGATAGTTGTAATAATGTAACGATATTGTTGTTAGTGTTGGCAAATAACTGTTGTGAAAATTGTTTAAATTTCTATTCAGAATAGGAAATGATTTCTTAGACGTCTTACAATGTAACATAATACAACAATTTCTCAACGACGACTTGAATTACAACGGAAATTTAGTAAATTAAAAAAAGCTTATAATTGTATTCATGGAAACTAACATTAAAATATGAATTATTTCTGGTAAATATGTTTATTGATTTTTTCATCGTTTCCTGTGCATTAAACTACGCAAATACAGTCCATTTTTTTCACGATTTCCAATGACTATTTAGCTACAAACTGCTGTGAGATTGATACCGGTTGCGTCAAATTTAATCGAATGTTTATTTAAAAATACATGATCTAATGAATGGCCATTCTTGACTTGTTTAATTTTCCAGTTAAATAAAAAATGGTTTCATTTAATTCTCCTTGAGTTTATTTGTATGTATTTGAATATATACTTTTTTTAATTTGACGTACTGACAATCAATCCGCATTGTTTTTAGACGTCATGTGAAAAAAAACTACAGCGGCGGCCGGGCATGCAAACTGTATTTTTTTATTATTATCACTGATATTGTCAGTAATTTATCGAAAACAATTTTTTTATTACAGAAAAAAAAATATTAAAGTCGAGCACTTACGTTCTTAATTTTAAATTTTAATTGGGATACAATTTAACACACACATGTATGCAGTATCAGTATTTGTCAAAGTGTAAGAAAAAAATGTCTGACGTCTCTCGTCGGTTCTAAGCTTTTTACATGTGATATTCGAGAGGCGAAAGATGAGGAAAAAAGAGTTCTGATTAAGATAAGACGTGGCACTAAAAACAAAGCCATAAAAAATGCGGCCATAAAAAGTCTGACCGAACGATTGGATTTGTTTGGCTTATTTGGTATATTTTTTTATCGAAGTCAGGGTTGACCATTTGTAAAAAAAAAACATATTTTACAATTCAACTCACATACTCTTGTTGACTTTTTTCAATCGTATCACCTCTCAAGGTATTGAAAAAAATAATATTTCAACCGTAATAAAATAATATTTTTTATGTCTGTAACTACATAATGTTTTATAGATACATTTTTTAAATCTATATTTAACAATACCCTTTAGCAATCTGCAGCATATGATGTTGTTTAACGAAACCTGCCTGTTATTTTATACGGAAAAAATGGTATTTATAATTATAATATTAACGTATTTATAATTTAAGATTTCGACTGAACATGCTTGGTGGAATTTCAATATTAAATTTAAATCATTCAAATTATGTAAATTCACACAAATTTTATCCCCAACGACCCGGATTTCGCCTTTCGGCATCTTCAGGCGTTCAAGTATGAAAAGTATTTAGTTCTACAGTTTTTAAAATCAGTTAATACCTATTTAAAAAACGTATTAAAATGGAGTTCTACCAAGTAAATGACAATTCAATCAATGTGTGTTTTAAAGTTGCTCAACTTTCTTTTTCTGAAAGGGTAGTTATGTCAGAATGATTCATTGATTGAATGATTCAGAATGATTCATTCAGTGGTTCAATCTAACTGACAGCACCCATATTTGAATAATCGAATATATATGAAAGAATTAATCAAACTGTTGACAATCATAATAAATTTAGCTGTCTGGTATCAAAAGCAGAACTGTTCCATACATCATGTATGCAAAAGTTCTGCGTTTGATACCAGACGACTCAATTATCCAATATTCATAAATATAGGATGTTTATTGTATTTATTTATTTTATTATAAAGCATAATTTAATCGTTTATTTTATTTAATGTTACCATCAATTCAATGCGCTCTCATATGTGAAATGGTAAAAGAGTTTACTATCGTCTACGGGTAATATATCAAATATAACATTTACGAGTATGTGTTGTAAACCAATTACGAGTGGGTAGTATTAAAGTGGGTAAATAACAAATATAATGGTGAACAATTCAAAAAAAAAATTGAACGGATACATTAAAATTTTGATATCATATCCTTTTTTTGAAAAAAAAGGTCCCGGAACTTAATTCCTGCCAATTTTTTTCTTCTAATTGAAATCCGTTCACAATAAGGAGGATAATGCATCCAGATAGAAGTATCTCAATAAAAAATTTACGAGAACTGCTTGTTTGTCAGTTACTAAGCCTACCTTTTTAGAAGAGAGTAAGTATAAAAAGATAAGTCTGTTACAGGACAAGTGGTTAACTAATCGCTCTCACTAAGGATTGGAAAAAATTATATATTTTACAAATACCAACTCTTTACGCCATTAAAAATCATTTTTTTTAATGGAAAATAAAAATAAAATTTTACGAATATTAATTTGAAACATTAAAAATGTCGAGAAAAAAGGTACCGAAATGCCGTTCCATGGCGTTACATGGGAAGAAAAGCACAGATTACATCCAACAATATTATACTACTAGCGAAAGATTTGTGTATTTATTTTTATTATTAATAACCCAAATTTAATTTTTATTTTATTTAATGCATTACTTTATGTGAATCTTCAAAACAGGTTAATGTCGTCTTTGTATTTTAAATGTTATACGAAATTAAAGATATTGTAGAGATTTGTTGTCAACTAATTAATTAGCAGTAGTATGCAGATGATAAAAAGAGACGTGAAAATTTCACAAAACATACCTCAAAGTCAAATTTATTAAATTATGAAGAGTCTGAGTAGCTTCCACTATCACTGTAAAAAAATTAGTGACTTCGAAATATTTGTTTATAGTATACTATATTTTTGGCAACCCTGCTTCCGTTACAAGGTGCAAGGTAAAAAATATATATAAACGCTATACGTTCGTTAGTAGAATGGTATCACATACATACACCCACACGGACTTTCATATATACCGTTCCAATTAAAACGTACCAAAGAACCATAGTACCAAAGTGTAGAGAAGTCTTCGGCGATAACAATTCTGACGTTGACGAATACATTAGCTCGTTGATAATTTTTCAAATAGAATCTGTTGACACTTGTGAAATGTTAATATGGGATAACAGATATCTCGTTTTGGAATTCAAGAGTAAAGAGTTAATTAACCCTCATTAGTAGAAACATGGACATATTTTTTATTTGGATCATAACGATACTAAAAATATTGTTATTTGTTTTTATTGTTTAAAATCAAAAAGACAGTACATGGCATTACAGATGACGCCAATCCACCATGCACTTGACAAATGCAATTGAAATATATTAAAAAAAACCGTATATAATAAAAAAAAATCAATACAATATTTAGGACATACAAAATCAATTAATAAAAAAGGAAAAACTTAAGAAACAGTTCACAAATATTGTTACTAAAAATGTACACTTCTCTAGGAAATGAGTTGATCAGTCGAACAGTCGTAAATTTGTATTATCATATTTCTAATGGTTTTATATTTGGTTAGTTATGTCACCAATAGATTTTTTAAATTCATGTCCGCTTCTAATGTCGAGTATATGGCTTCATAATGAAGATATCGCAACCGATGTTTCTTACTTAGTTGCTCTACTTCTCTTCACTAATCTTCAAAGATAGTAGGTAAATAATAGTAGAACTAGTGGTTAGCTTATTCTTCTCGCTACGGTCGTTTTTAGGATGGGATGAGTGGTAGTGAATTCGAGACATCACATACATCTGTGTCTTCGGACAGAAATCCATAAATCGATTTATTTATCAATCTATAAAAACTGTCCGTACGGGGATTTGAACCCGTGACTTCCGTGTTGATATTTGAACGACGCTGACACTCGACCTCGCAGCCGGCTTAAAGAGAAGAGACATATCGCCACCTTAGTATAAAAGCCATTTATATCTGTTTTTTTTTAAATAAATTCATTTACAATGTATCAATTCTATATTTCAATTTATAATGTCGGATTCACATAAATAATATATGCTCAGGATTTTGAATCTATTTGCATAGAGCACGAAATCATTATTTTTTGCTACAAATCTTAATTAATAATTTTGAAATGCATATGTTACTTTTAATATTTTTTTAATGATGAATATAAATTAAGATCCATGTTTTAAATTTTTAAGTTATGACATATTTAATTAATTTTAGACATTTTTTAACATGAGTCTTTATAAAAAAAAACAAGTAAAGTAGCAATGATGTTTCGTATTGTTGAATTTAAAATTAAAATAGAAGTATGTTACCATATAAAAAACTTAAGAAATAAGAATATCAATCAATTTATGCGTGAATATTTACAATAAATTGAAGTACCGACTAAGTGCTTAATAGGTAATTTAAGCTGCTTTGCGTGAAAGTTTAACACTATAAACATTATTATAGAATGATCGTTAGAATACCTGACCGTTTATACGAATTGAATAATTTATAATTGGACGCAGTAATGAATCACATGTAATTGCTTATAAATTACCTAACGCCTTTTATATTAGACGGCTCAAAACACTGCTATTTGACTATGACTAAAGACGTATAATTGGCGTAGTAGGAAGAATTGTTTTTATTTATTGGAAACGACCAATAACGCAACGAGAAAGTTATGTATTTAAGAGTTATGGTTATATTCATAAATATGGTAGTTAGCTAGTAATTATGTATGATTGTATTATATCACTCCAGTGTGAATGAGAATAATTTAATATTTACACAACACTTTGCAACAAGAATTTTCTACAAATTATTTTAAGAAAATCTATAATATAATCTATTTATAAGCGTTCTGATACATTTTTCAAAAATACCGTGCAATAAATAGTAGAAGTCACATATCGTTTTATAATTATAATATAAACTATATCTTTTATCTTTGCTACTCTACAGATTATGAAAATAATTGATTGAATTCAGTGGAATAATAAAGTTAACTAGAAAAATATTTTTTATTGAAAACAAAGTTACCGTTGAATCAATCAGAAATACTCGATAATTCTTTTTTACCGTTTTTATGTTTTAAAACATCAAGTGATTTCTCTCTGTCTTAACTTTTAAAGTCTTCTGAAAATCACATCAAATACGAATTTTAATACTTTTAAGCAGACGTAAACCATTATTCTTTCTCGCTTTTTCAAAGAGAATAAAAGTTCATTAATGGCTTCATTATTTACTTTTTGAGTTTACGCAAATGCGTAAATAATAATATAGGAGTATGAATTAATATAATACATTATAAAGGTACTTATTCTTATTGGCCATTGTAATCGATAAATAAGTAAACCCTACAAATAGTATTCGATTGTATCAAACAATATGAAGTGGTAATTGAATTGTAAAACTAATTTGCATACAAACATATGTAAAGTAGTTGCCCGCCCACTGTCGTATCCTATCCTATCAATTGATCGTGTTTTTTCGATAAAATTATGTGAGAAATATTTTCATTGTATAAAATTATGACAACACTAATAATAGTTTTAACCCAAAAAGGTGTATAATATGACATTATGGATATATAATTGAAAAATTGTCCTAATGTCTTTATTATAAAAAAAGATAATGAACCTTTTTAATAAAAAATCATTATTCAAACACAACCTTCTAAAAAAATGCGCAATTCCTTAATTAAATATAATATTCAATTAAATTTACTATAAATATACTTAGAATTGTTGGCCTTTAAGCTTAGACTATCTAATGATTTTAGTTTAATTTGCAATAGTAAAATGTTGATTTTTTTACGAAGAATTACACAAAAGTGTCACGTTTAAGAAATTTAACAATGTTTGTTAAAAAAATTCATAGAGTTACATTTTCAGATATTTTTTTATTGAACGAACGTTAATTCGTAATTTTTAATCTCAGGGTTGATAAATTATTTATTGATTCAATATATAGTCCAGAGGCTTCCAACCGACGAGAAATTCTTCCCCAGAGAAGTTCCCTGGAAAGATTCGTTAAATCGCTAGATTCTTGTCCTTAAGATATTATTGTTATATATATAAAGTGACATGTTCATTAATTATTTTTCATAAAATCATTTCAAATACACATGGATGACATTTTTTAATACTATTATATTTGTTCATTAAACTATTATGCTTCCGTAA
Organism: Himalopsyche tibetana; assembly: GCA_030503985.1. NCBI lineage: Eukaryota > Metazoa > Arthropoda > Insecta > Trichoptera > Rhyacophilidae > Himalopsyche > Himalopsyche tibetana. The sequence goes on from JAPJYX010000014.1 coordinate 5,544,995, forward strand.
TTTTAATAATTATTTAGTAAAAAATCATCTCAATAAATTTACAATATTATGTATGTATTGCGGATAATAATATATTAAAATAAAGTTAAAGACCCAGTTTTCACGAAATATTATGATATATTAGAAAATATAATGTATAGAGTCTTCAAAAAGCATTTTAGAAAGAGCATTTGCTTACCAATAATTATTATCATATATATATAGAAGTTGAGTTGATATATAGAACTAGTAATTATGAATTTTCCCATAAAGTTTCCATATACTTCATCATAAACCGCTTCTATTTTACGAAACTCAATATTGTCTGTTTGTTGGCCTTGCCGTTATTTGTATAATATAATTTAATATAATATGAATTGCATTTTCATATTAAACAACAGTTTAAAATAAACACGGATAGCGAAGTAAAGTAATTCCAATTTTCCAGTTGAAAATCACATAAATAACAATTAATTTTACAGTATTGCAGAAATAAATTTGTATGGCATGCCGTGGGTGTCGAGCGTGGGCGCAAAAAGGATTTTAGTACGGAAATCGAACACGATTTGTCATTCTCAATAGATATCATGAACATTGAATACTTGGTTAAATTGCCTTTGTTGTTTTTACAATGAGTTATTGACCTTTCTGGGAATGGCGCAATAGTATTGATGGTGATACACATTTTTATTTGATGAGAAATGCTTGTTAACCAATTTTAACTGGTCTTATTTATTCGCTATGAGATAATCGTTAACGCAGCTGGATAGTTCAATGTTTCGTATTTGATTATGATGTCATTTAAGTTTTTTTTTCATACGAATAGTTCAATATTTGTTTTTTTTACTGAGCACACTTTATCTGTTTCATTTACTGTACTCGTTCATTTGCAACGTAAAATATTTTTGCAATACAAAACAAAATAAATTATTAATACAAATCAAACGTCCCCAATTTCTCACTTGTCTATTCTATCAATCATTTCTCTACATATCAATTTTCTTGGACGTAGATGCGTATTATGCAGGTTAGTGATACTTTATTACAAAATTTCCATCATATATGTTAAGTCATATTATTATGTAATTTATACTACTAATATAAATTTAACGACAAAAAAAGGCAAGAAGAAGAAAAAATGTCATTATGTTATTAATGCGTCTGGTCTAAGAATATTTTTTATCATATTAAATCTAAATAAAAATGGTAATACGTAAACAAAATGTATACAACGACTCAATAAGTTTACATATATATATTTTTTTTAATGTTTAGAGTGTTTTGTTGTTGTTAATGATTTGTTTAAATGATAGTAGCCGAGTAAAGATTTATAGGTAAGCTTTTAGCGCAATAGACAAATAATACAACTTTTAGATACCAGCGGTAATGAATACTATGAAAAAATTACATGACAGAATTTAATATAAAATTTAACGGTGTTTTCCAAATTGATAATTTAAAAAAATACCTGAAAACTGAATGTAATAAATAAGTATTCAATGTGTTCGCAAACGTTGCAATGTTCTGTCTGATATAATTCTTACAGTTATGAAGCACGTGTCACAATTTATAATAAATTTATATTAAAAATAGACTTTCCCAAAGCTACCGCCGAGTATTAGCGTAACGGTTTTTTTTAAAAAATGATAATTGTAACCAAAAATTCAATATGTTTCTATGATTCTATTATAACTGCCAATTATCTTATTCCTAAAATACTTCATGAAACCTGTTTAAATGAAAACAACTTCTTTTTATATGCCTTAATTATATGATATTTCCCATTAGTGAATGGATGTGTCTAAGTAAATCATAACCGGATAATATTCTAATCTTTGTTCTACCTGAACAACTGAGGTTACTAACACATTTATAACCAGTTTAGTTAAATAAACATTGCGGAAAATCACACATCATATTCGTCATAAAATACATGAAGTTATGTACTTAAAACGACTCCGTCACAGATTATACTGGCTTCATGACCGTGACGTATGTGCATTGTACATAATGTGTTACTAAAAAAACATTTAAACCATAATCCGGTATTCACCTATGACCGGTTTTGCGTGTCAACCACTCCGAGTGACGTGCCGTACCACAAATTGTACCGCAACCGAAAGAAATTGTTGCCCCAGTGACGTTACTTGTTTTGCTATAATAACGAAGCTGTTTACTTACTGTTATTCGGGTGTAAACACATATAAAAAAAAAAACTTTAGATAAGAATTTGTTAAATCAATTAGTTGTATTATATAATTTATGATTTCGGCTGAAAGTGCTAGTTAGAATTTCAACATATTTCCACATGTTTTGTGACTAACGACTTTCGTTTCGCCTTTCGGCATATTCAGCCGTTCAAGTGCACGAACGAACTTGAATTAAAGCTCGGTAAAAATTCGATCGTATATAATATAAAAGAAAAGTAAATACATTTATTTATTACTAAGCTAAAAGCTATTGCTGGCGATATGGATTACTTTGACTCTAAAATATTAAAGCGATTCAAATTTAATTTTATTATAATTCGTGTTGTTTTTCAATCTATGTTCGCTCCCAATATAGATCATATAGCTTCGTAATGAAGGTATCTTAACAGATTCTTCTCTACAATAACTAATTGTTAGTCAGTTGCTGAACCTTTATTTTTTTTCAAAAAGAGTAGGAATTGAAAATATAGGGCTATGAAAAAACTTCTGATAAGCTAATCACCTCGCTACATCCTGATCTTGACGATCGCAATGGTGGGAGAGAATATTCAGACATCATAAAAAACTGAAAAATGACATTCGTAATTACCATTAAGTAATTACTTAAGCCCGTGGATCCGTCATGAAAGCCAACAACGTTGACCACTGAACCACTGACCTGACACAGTTTATTTAATACACTTAAAGTACAACCGGTTTTAAGCTAAAAGCTCCAAAAAAGAATACTGAAAAAATAAATCAACAGCTTGATTAATTGTGAAAATTGATATATAATGCCATCGAAAATAATAACATAAAATCGATTTAATTCTACTATCAGCGATTGTGAGGTCATGGTTTTAAGTAAAAAAAACAAGTTTGACTTAGTTTAAAAAAAGGAAATATATTAAAATTATTATCTTTTATTTACGATATTCACTGTTTTATCCTGAATGGATTTTTAATAAATAAACAAGATCGCAACATATTTTTTCCTGAAGATTCCAGATAACATATCTTTGACTGCATTCCCAAATAGCAATATTCTGCGTATTGAGCAGCTAAGGAGTGGGCAGCTAGTCGTCCGGTCATCAACTGGTTTAGGAACAGCTTCCGTTCTGGCCACCCGCGCATGCGTAAAACACCGCAACTGAACTGGTCGACCTTTATGTCGTATAACGATTCGATGCCCGTGTGTGACTCATTTTACCTGATTGAGTAAACTGCCAAAAATACAATTCGTTGATTCCAAAAAAACGGGTTATTAATCGGGCTTACATAAATGCTTTTATCATTATCTGGCATGGAAAGCAAGTCTGTGACGCATTCTTGTGTATACACGATATAATATATTTATGTAATTAATAGATGTCATTTCTACTCCCAATGTGGAGCATATGGCCTCTTAATGAAGGTATCTTAATAAATAAAAAAATCTACAAGAACTGTTTGTTAGTCATTCGCTCAACCTCTCTTTTCCAAAAAAAAGTAGTAGGGATAGAAAGATTAGGCTAAAACAGGACTAGTGGTTAACTAATCGCTTTCGCTACGCCCTGTTATTGAAGGATGGGAAAGGTGTAAAGGATATTAGGACATCACAAAACACCGATCGAAAAAATGCTTTTCGTACTGGGAATCGAACCCGTGAGATCCGGCACGGAAGCCACCAACGCTAAACGCTGCACCATAAGACCCTAATTATTCTACATACTGATTTTTTTTAGATTTATCAGTGTACATATGAGCCATCGAGAGGTGAAGTGAGACAGTAGTTAAATGCTTAAATCTTTTCAATTGGACTTTTATGTACAATCACGTCTTCCTTACTTAATGTTTTTGTAGATTGCATATTTTTATTTTAGGGATAGACCATTTTTTCAGTTTGTATATAATGATCTCACTTCAATTTTATGATGCTTTAAGACTTGTAGAGTATTATAACGCGTCCAAATCGATGTTTCTAAAATACCATTTGGCTCACTTCATCTCTCTAGACTCTAGAGATCATATGATATGCTATGATATCATCATATGATACGATCATATGGCTTTTTAATTTTTTGTAGCTTTTGAAACTAAACACGTTTTTTAGTATGTGTTTTTCTGTATTTAAAGAGGTTTTTAAATTGAAAATTTATTGATTGTGTAGATATTGAAATAGAGTTGGCATCAAAATTTGAAAATATCAAAAATGGTCTATAGGTAGGTTTTGAAATTGAGATCCACAATTTTTATATTGTTTGATCTATAGTATATTTACTGCACATGCCACGATGGTTTTTATTCCCAAAATTTGTGTAACATAGCAGTTAAAGTTGGGCCGTATGAGTAGTTAGTTCTTGTTGAAATTCTCCAAAAGTTTGTAATAAATATATATGCTGTAAAATTGTGGACATAGTAGTACTTTAAGTGAAGACGTCTGTAAGTATATAGCCTGTAAAATTAATTTATTATTAGATATTCTAATATATACCACAACCCTTCCCTGAAAAATCATGGCGGCAGTCCTTGCAAGGCAAACCAGACTCCCCTCACACTTCAGTCTTCATTGCATTGCATTACTCTCCAAACCACCACGCCCGCTCTAAGCTCATTAAATACCGTAAGACAGACATAATAAACCACATTAATATTAAAATGTCCTCTCATACTTTTTTTACTCATTAAGAGTGATAAAATTTATTATCAAAATTTTTAACAAGAGTAAATACATTATTTCAGCATAATTATATTATTTGCTTTTTGATGACCAATTGTGTGCAAGACAACTTAATGAACAACTTTATGGAGACTTCCTTACATTAAGTCTCCAGTGGATTTATGTATTTGTATTTAAATACATGAATGTCTACTTGCACGTCTTGTCAGTTTTTTTTTTATTATTTTCTGATTCACCTACTTTCCAGTCCTGTAAGCGAGGAGTAGTGAGAACGATAAGCTTACAATTTTTTTAAATCATTATTTTTCTCATCTTCTCCGAAAGTAATAAGTATACATACAACTGACCTACAAACAGTTCTCGTTAAAACAAGTTTACTTTTGAGATGCAACATTAGAATTCCACATCTATTTTATATATGCGAATATAGTTGCAAAAAAATACATGACAATGATAAGAAGAAAAAATAAATTATATTAATTACTATGTTCAAAAAAAAGATTCTGGTAATTTAAATTTGGAACACTATTATCGAGTCTAGACTGCATTACAGACAAAAAAATTAAATATGGAACTAGCGCAGTGGTTTGAAAAAAAAATATAACGTTATCTTTCCAGTTCAGTATCAAAAAAAATAAAATTGTTTAAATGCAACAACTTAGAGATAAAATGTCATACTCAAATAATATTTTATGAAGATAATATCTAAAAAAAATGTTTAACAAACAAGTAGAAAGAAATGATATATTTTCGAAGTGGAAAAAAAAATCTAAATAAAAAACATAAATAACTATTGAGCATGCTGAATTAAAATATTTTTTTTGGTCCTGTTTGAATTTAATATTTTTTTACATCTATAAGTTACACTAATTATTCACTATTAGTGAAATAAAAAATTATATATTTAATTACTGTTTATTTTTTTAAATATTAGTAGTCAAGTAATACGTTGACTTTATTTAGTATTTTTTTTTGTTAATTTAATTAATTTTATTTTATGTATGAATTTGAAAGTAGAAAGTGTTGATAGTCCCTGTATTATAAACATATTATCTACCCACAAGCATCGTGAAATTGTTGTTACATATTCATAATCAAAATTTCATAGACAATGGAGTTGTTGTTTTATGAACACACATTCTAGAATCGTGATTCGAAATTCAAATCTGGCTACTTATAATAACATCGATGATCGTTTGACATTATTCCTTTTTCAATCTCGATTTGATCAATTTTGGAGTTATTATTTGTTCATGAGATTTAATGTTCTTAATAATAACATATTTGACGGATACGTGTCCATAATATCTTTTGTTTTTTTTTTACAATTGTCACTCAATTTATTGATATAAAGTGAACACTGTTGTATAATATCGCATTGTATTATGTTAGGCCATACATATAACAATTAAAATGACTCGAAGAACATAATTAAATGTAATAAAATATGTTAAAATTAAACGCTATTTTTTTTTAAGTATTTAAAAATTTCTTATCATATTTTGTATTTATTACTAAAAAATGGTAAGCATACTAAGATGTCGTCAAATAATATTATTTAAAAAATCATCAATAAGACTAATATTTTTTTTATCGATGTCCGCTCCCAATGTGGAGCATATGGTTTCCAAATAGAGGTATCTCAACGGAAGTATTTTTATGTTACTCAGTCGCTCAACTTTTATTATTCAAAGAAAGTAGTAAGAATAGAAAGATACGGTTAGGATAGGATTAGTGGTAAAGTAATCGCTCTCGCTTTACCCAGTTATTAGAGGATCAAAAAGGGTGGAAGGGAATTTTTAGACATCACATGCCTTTGAACAGAAATCGATTAATCCATAAAAAAACGCTGTTCGTACTGGAACTCAAACGCGTGAAGTCCTGCACGGAAGCTCACAACGCTAACCGCTGCGCCATATTATATTGATTTAGTTTTATTTGAAATATTTTTATTAGAATTACTAAATTCAATTGGATCAATCAACACCACGCTTGAAAAATAATTATTTTTTATTATCCTATTTATGGAAATTTGAATCCGTTATATTTAAAATATAATACACTTATAGAAGGCGGGTATCAGTTTTTTTAAATATTCTTGATTAATAGTTTCGTCACCAACATATTCATTAAATGATTTGTTCAAAATCATTCAATATTAATATTTGTTAATAAGATTAAGTTATTGTTGATTTATTTGAATAAAATTACACCGTTTTATTTTCCATGTAAAAATACTGCTAATTTTGATATCTAACGTAAAATCTAATTTAATGAAAAATTCATGATATTTTTATAAATATGTTATTAAAAAACCTTTTGCCTCTTCTGAAACTGGAGATTGTTAGTCATTTTAGAATGCCTATACATTACTGGCGCTTGCTGCAGCTATCTATGCAAAGGCGGTTTATTATTCACCGTGTAATAATTATAAAAACGTTATAACTATATTGACCACAAGCAACAAAGATAAAAATAATTATTAATGAGCGGCAATTTGTTCAGAAAAAAAATAGCAATTAATTTTAATAAGGTTGTGTCAGAGTGTTTGCTTCCATTTTAATTGACGTTTTGGTTTATTGACATCCGCTTGAGCCTTTTAAATTAAAAATAATCGTTTCTGTGATGTCACTCTTCAAGAATGTGTTTATTAAATTTAACAGATATTCTAATCATTTTTAAACGTAACTAAGAGAGAAATAAATTAAGTATTTCTCATGATTAATATTGCTTTAAGTATGGGTATTAAAAAACAATTCAAAAAAAAACTGAATAAATTAACATTCTTAATTTGTAATGCGTATGTTAGAAGCTTTTGATATTTGGCTGTATTGGTGAACAATGAAAAATTCCTAGACAAATAAAGCTTTCAATGAGATTAAAAAAAAAACAAAAACGAAGAAATACTTCTGTAATTTGTAACGTTTTTTCAATAAGTGCAACACTCTAAATCAGTGTTTCCCAATCTTTTTAATGCCTTAGACCCCTAAATCTGAAAGCAATAATCTGCGGACCCCCGAAAATTGTTTTCATACGTTATCATAAAGAATGTTGAAAGAATGAAAATTTTCGCGGCCCCTGCCGGACCTGAGATTCTAAAACCTGCGGACCCCAGGTTGGGAAGCACTTCTCTAAATGACAGAAAACCTGTATGTTAATAACTTTGCTTGAAATCAGCCATCATGCGGAATACCATCGCTGCTTCCAGTATAAAGATACACAATTTGCGTATTTGTAAGTTGTGATGATGTAAAAATAATCGTCGATTAAAAATATTTTATGATTTCTTCTTGGAATTTATTAAGCACTTTGCCTTGAAGAAAACTGAGCAGACGTGTGATACGAGAGGTAACGGTTTCAAATAAAAGCAGGGTCAAAAATGACATGTGAGTTTGAATGCATTATTGATTTCAAGGCCCATTTTTAACCGATTCAAACATTCCCTTTTTTGTCTTAAAATAATGAAAATCTTTTTTAAAAAACCAAAATGTATTACGTGTAGCATTTTAAAGCCGATTTCCCGATCTATTTTTAATATTGTCTTTATTTTTTTTAAATTAAATACACAAACCCACATTCCAAAACTACAACAAAGTAACTTTGATTTGGGCTTAGTAGAGCAAAAAAGAAGTCACTAAGTACATTTTTAGGCAGGCATTTTGCGTTATGAATGAAGACTAGCTTAAAATACTCATAGAACTTAAATGATGAACTTTTTTTTTTTGCTTAGTGCACAAATTCTTAACAAATACTGGTTGTGCTTGGTTTATAAGTGCTGTAAGGAAGGATAATTTTTGAACAGAACCATGTATATTTACAACATTAACGTAGAGAATTTAAAAAAAAAGTCTTTAATTTTAATAACAATATCTCCATTCTGCAGCTTTTACTCAATTGTTTAATTCAACACATTTAATCATTATTGAGAAAATGAAATTCAATTAACACACATCTAAGATAATAATGACCCCCTGAGAGGTAAAGTAAGCCATGTGGTATCTTAGGAAATAGTAAGCACAATACGTGATAATATTCTACATGGCTTAAGGTATCGTTAAAGCTAAGTGACCTCAGTAAGAACATTATACAATAGATTTATCTCCCAAAGATAAAAGTATGCAACGCATCAAAACACCAAGTAAAGACGTTATTGTACTTAAAAGTCCAATAAAAAAGTTTTACCATTTTTTTTTCTACTTAGGTTAACCCACTTCTCGAGTGCATTGCTGAAAAGCATTGCTGAAAATAAAAATGACAAGTGTTTTGTTGAATTTGGAAAAAAAAATAAGGTTCAATGAAAAGTTGTAGAACAGATATTTCAAAAACAATGAGAATCAAGTTGTCTAGATAGATTATATAAACGTAGAAACGATCTTTTAAAATTGTGTAAGTTAAGTTATAGTAATATCTGATATGCCCTAAATGTAAATGTGTCTAATAATTATTTAGACATATTAAATCACGATTTGGCCGATTTGACCTTTGCTTTAATATAAAAGTATTATTCATGTGTATAAAATTATTGACTACATAGTATTCGATTTATAAATAGTATCAAATATGCATATAACATTATGTATATCAATGACCATACATAATCTTATTTATAATAATACCTGTGTATGCATGGAAAAGATAATATACATGCGCACAAGTTTTGTTAAGTTCCCGGTTTGCCCACAGCGAGGTTAACATAATTGGCCAGTGCCACTCTTGATAACACCTATTAAACGGCGACTGCTTATTTTGAATGTGGACGCCAGTGCCCTGCAATGCTAACGTACATACTTCCACGAAGTCAGCAACACTCAAAGTGTTTTTATATAAAGCAGATTTTTACCAAGCATGTCCACATGGAAAGATCACATTCCAAAAAATATATAAGTCGTTCAATATGAATTCTGCATATTATTTTTAATTACATTACTATTGCTACGATATGAAGTGCTTGGCCTAGTGTTTAGTTTCAGTTACAGTGTTGAATGGCTCTAATCCTAGCATGAATAATTTTATAAATTGATTTTTCAATGTGAATGTCTTAATCTCTATCTGCTCCTCAAAGCGTGATGTATCAAAAGATATTAACTAACCACATGTCCTGTTGTGGTCATATTGTTTTACTTTAAAGTTAGAGGTGTCTCTAAATGACAAAGTTATAATCAATTCTCGTAGAACAACTTTTGTTGGGACAAAATCCATTAAAAGCTTAAGCTATGATCAGTGCCGTAGTACCCATAACCGCATAAAATCCATATATTTAAATTAGTTTTTGTTAAACGATATTTCGAGATGTATTTATATGAAACTGAGGAAAGGTTGTTAATAAATCTTTATTTTTATATGCAAATATCTGCTTACGTAGAGAAAATAATTGATTTTTTCTAGATGTATTTTTGTGGAGCTGTAAAAGAGAGGTATTCGAATATAATGGGTAACGTAATTCAAAACATCAAATTTTTGACGTATCGTTATATGGAACTAGGTCATAGATATGATTCACACTGAGAATGGCATTGGGCTTAAAAAATCGTGTAAATTTGTTTCTCTTTACCTAACCAAAAAAGATTTTATTGTATAACTTATGATATTTTATAACATTCAAATAATTTGTAATTTAAATTAATTTTTTAAGAGTTGCATTTATCAGATTTTACAAAATATTAAAAAAAAATCATTCTTGTGTAAATTAATTTAACATAGTAATAATTAATACTCAACGCGCCACAGATTGGTCAACGCTATTCTATAAATAATATCACGGCGCTGTTCCGAAGGACGTGAGTCAAATGAGAGCAGTCTAAGTGTCCTGCCCAAGGATATGAGTAATTAGACTGCTACTTAATAAACGTATACTAAATATTATTATGATAATACACTTAAAGCTATTTGACTTTTTCGTAATACCTATACGTATATTAATGTTATAAGATCGTTTTCAGAAATTCAAAAATGGTCTAACCTCGATTTAACGGACTTATTTGAGTGAGGAGGTGTTCTCTAATCTAGCACGATTCTTAGAAACAAAAAACACAGAAGAGGATAACAGATTGTCTATTAACAAAAAAATATCAATAACACAAGACATTAATTACAAAAAAAAGACTTTATTTGACCCTAACACATTAGACGTGTCAGAAATTTCTAGCGATGAAAGTAATTTATGTTGACTAGCTGTAAGCCCGTTTTTGTTGCATTGTGTTTTGTTGCATTGTATTTTATTTTATTTTATTTTATTTTATTTTATTTTATTTTATTTTATTTTATTTTATTTTATTTTATTTTATTTTATTTTATTTTATTTTATTTTATTTTATTTTATTTTATTTTATTTTATTTTATTTTATTTTATTTTATTTTAATTTATTTCATTTTATTCAAAAAAGTGGAGACTGGAAGGTGTGAAATCTGGTCGGACAGACATACGGACCTTATCGGCTATTAATATATAGATAAAAAGTATTACGTTTCCTTAATTAAAATACATATAACAAATAATATTATATGCAATTTACTTATTGTGTCTTCATTAAAACCTTTTTACTAGATTTTTATCTCACCATACTGTTTTTTTTAAATTCAGGGAACCAAACCTAATTTTTTTGAATTCTATTATTTTTTAACACAGCTTTTTTATACACGTTTTTTTGTGGAACGTATCTAGTTCGTGCAAAAAAAATGAGTGTAGTTACAAAATCTGTGCAATGATGATGTGTTAAAAAATGCATAAACACAAATTTAATGACATACAAATTTATTGTTTTTTTTTTAATAGCACTTAAGTAAGTACTGAATTATTTGGCATGAAATATTGTTACAAAAAATACTCATATGAACACTTCGAAAATTTATAACCGATATAAAAAAAGTGTTATTTATATGTAGATACGAAGCGTAAAAAACACTGAAAATGATCATATAAGTTTTTAAAAAATCGGCAGTTAACGATTTATTATTTGTTTGAATTTTCTATTAATCTTATGGGTCCTAAGAAAGAATAAAAACGATGCCTAGGTTCACCGACATTAAATAAACAAATCAAATAAAATCGTCCTTATTTATTAGTAATGCAAAGTCGTTAATTTTTCTAGACGTAATTTATTGTGAGCGTTAAATTTACTATTAAAACATATGATATACGATAAATCATCGTGAGAGTATAGTGTATACAAAAAAATATATCTTGGTTTTTAATGTAATATGTGTAGAAAAACTACAGTTTTTTTTTGTATAAATCATCGAAAAATTAATATTCCTGAATAGTTAGTTATATGTCAAAAAGGAAGCTATATATCATACATACTGTAAGCTATATTTTGGCACTAGTTATAAACTATTCATCATATGTATCGGAAAAAGAATGATCGGTAAATATTGAAAAATGTTATTTTGAGTTCTTTGAGAATCAATGGACTTCACAAAAATATATGTTGAAAACAATAACGGAATAAAAAATATTTTTGAACAATTTGTTTTCTAAATTTGAAAAGTGTGTAGATACAATTTAAATAATAATCTAAATTAAAAATAATGTTCGCAAAACCGACTTGGCTTAAAATTTGAATAACTTACTTCTTTAAAATAGCTATAAGTCAAATTAATGTACTCTTTCTTAATTACGGTAAGAGCAGTTGTTTAAATTACTTGTTTATTAATATAAAAAAACTGCCTAAAAATTTGAAAATGACGAGTTGCTAACTTATTGTTATTTCTTAACCCAACATTCAATGTAATAAAAATTGATTAAAATGTAACAGATATTTTTGAGTTAAGATTTTAATTATATAACTGGTTTAAAAAGATAATAGTAATAATGTGTTTTATGCAGATATTAAGCTTTGAACGCGAAACATACTTTTGCCGAATGTATATAAATAAATAAATATTGGGTATTTGTTTGGTTTTTTCAATTAAATTATGTGTAGATTTTTGAAAACATTGAGCATTTTTGATATCCTAATAATTGTATGAAAAATATTTTTTTTCGCAATTGGATAATACAAAAATGTATGAAACCATTGATAAAAAAACAATCATTTATCAATTTGACTTTAAGCAAGAACATGATTGAATATTATTTTTACACGTTTATCTAAAAATGGAGCATTTTACTCCCAAAAAAATAAATTATTTATTAAAATATAATATAATGCAGTCTTTATTGTGTATTATTTAAAATAAAAAAAAATATTCAACAAATTTAAGAGTTGTACAAGTTTGCTCGGTGTTATTTATTTTAGTTGATGAATAGTTCGATAGTCATCTAAAATGCTAAGTGAATGCGAAATTGATTTCAATTTATCTAGGTTATGACATTTTTTGCTCGTGGTTAAGCTACAAACATATTTTTTGCATTCTACGCAGCAAAAAAAACCGTCGGTATTGTCAGAATATGCGGCTGAAATAAATTTCAAGGGCTTTCGGGTTTGTTGCTTGTCACAGCATTGAATTATTAATTAAAACACGTTTTGTGTCACGCCAAATAATAAATTGCAAAGAAAACGTAATAAGGTAACAACTACACGGCGCTTATATGTTTATGACAATCGTTATTATTTATTAGATCTATAAAATCAAATAGTGCAATAAACATTTTAAAAATGTTCTCGAATATTTTCATTCAAAGAATAATGCGGCGATTTATTGGGTATATTCAAACGTTATTTTTTGATTAAGCATAGAGCAGAAATATTAAAGTAATTACAAAGATTTTATAAATAAAATAGCAAGTTTTAAATACGTCTAACTTATAGCAACACAAACTTGCGTTGGTCAATTGGAATATTTCGTCAGAGAAAGGAGTAGGGTTGAAAAACATCTTTAAATTAAGTTTACGTGAAAAAAAATATTAACTACATAATAAAAATAAAAAAACCTTTTGATTAAAATAAATTTTATGTGGAAAAAGTACTAAAAATGTTTTATTATTTTTATTATAATGCCATTCCACCAAGTATTGACAGTGAACACCTTAAAAGAGATTAACTACATAGTTCAAGCTTCATCTCGCAAAACAAAAACCTAGAACGTTAACCAATATTGAACTGCTGCATATAGGTCATTCTTTTCATCCATTCGTTATTTTTAATTCAATATAAACTCACTAAACACATTAAATACAGAGCAGTACATATTTATTTGAATAATTTAAAAAATATACATAAAAACAGTATTAATTGTAACATATCCGCCAGGAATAAATCGATATCCAATGCAATCTCAGTATTTACGAATTTTGAACTCATTTCAGAGAAGTATTTTCAACGTTGTTCTATAATTATGAAAAAAGATTAATATACACGTTTGCGATTTCTCCACCAACAATCAAGAACATTATTTATGTCATTCTCAAAGTATTCTCAAGTTCAATAATCATTAAAATTTGACTATTTGACTATAGAATAATATACATTTACCCGAAATAGTATTTACAAAAAACAATATCTAATTTTGTTTTTTTCTTAAACTTTTGCATTTGATTATTTGATTGTTTTGGGTACCAAAAAAAATCCTTTCTGAATGAATCTACTTATAATTAGGAGTATATATAATATAGAACGGAAGTACTAAGCTTTATGAATAACCACATTGATTAACTGTAATTTAAAGTGGATATATTTACGTTTTATGGCACGAGTTTATAATCAAAATAAAATATATTTATATATCCAATATACACAATTAGCTGCAGTGTATGTTGCAAAGGCCGAAATTGGTTTATTGTCATATCGGTCAGTGCAAAGTGGCGCGATTGTGTGGCGGGCCGATACAATTATTTCTGTGTGTGAAATTGATCAGAATGATTGCAGGGCACATACTTATGTACTTACGAAATAGTATATTTGATACTTGTTGCGTATCTAATGAGGAATGCCAATGTCACGATGCAAACAATGTAAGGTGTTTATAACAGTAAGATTTGTATTATATATCACATTATATATCTCAAAAGTAAAAATAACTGTGCGCTGTGCTTAATTAATGTTAATCAGTCGACTTTGATATCGATTGCATGGCGGTATCAACGACTTTGCATTTAATTTGTTATGTTGCATTTTTAACAAAACCATTCTTTATCTTATTCGTCTTAAATGATGACATTATTTTAGACCTTCACTGTTGCCATAAATGTGACTAAGTCGGTTGATAATAAAGTGGTTATATTCCTAAAAAGTTTACTAATGAATTTAAAATTACAAATATTTAATAATGTCGCAACTTTGGTGAAACTTCTTTAACTTGTGATTTTTCTTTTCGGTATAACATATCATAAATTTACATCTAGGATCTGTACTTGTAACGTGAACATTTTTTTAATAAGTTTCCATTCGATGCAAAATTAATATGTGAATTTAATTCAAGTGTTTTCTTCGTACTATGTATTCTCTTCAACAGCAGTATCTTATATTTTTTTGTCAAATGATATCAATATTGTCAAGACTATACTCACAACATGAAATCTTTTTTTCAACGTACTGTCAACTATTTATAAAAAATACTTGAAAACGTATACATTATTTTTAAATAAATGTCAGTCCTTAATAAAAATCATTTTTTTCAGGTAAGAGCAATTAAAAAGACTTCGCTTCATTTTCATATAAACTGTAAGTAAGAAAAAATATGTTTTTATTAAATAAGTTTTTACATAGAAGAACTCAATGACAACTGTCTGAAAATAGTATGGAAATTAGTTTCAAAAAAATTATAAAATATTGTTTTAACAATTGCGTAGTGCTGAAACAGTTATTTATATCGTATTTTTTCACCATCAAAAGAATAAGTATAAATGTGCGGTGTGCTGTAAAATATGTTTTACTGGCGTAAATATCATATTTTATTATAAAAATATTTCTCACGTCACTATTGTATAAGTCAAATACTTTATTGAGATTTGGGTGTAATAAAAAGTGCTTCTCAATCTTTTTTAAACAATATATTTTTACTAAATTATTACAAAAAAATGTAATCATAACATATGATACATGTGCGCAAACTGGTTAAAAATCTTTGACATACATTAATAAAGAAATTTAAGTAAAATTTCTTTGAAAACAATTTATACATTTCCACTCCACTCCACTCCCAATGTGGAGCATATGGATTTCTAATGGAGGTATCTGTTCTCAACAGAAGTTTTTCTATGACAACTTTTTGTCACTCTCAGTGTAGGGATATAAGAATATGGCTAGGACAGGACTAGTGGTTAACTAATCACTCTTCTTACGCCCAGTAATTAAATGATCATAAAAGTTAGAATGGAACTTTTAGACATCACTTATAATCAATTATAATCAATAAATATTTTCAAAATTATCCGTTGGGAGCAAGAAATTTAAAATGTCTAAAAACGATAATTTTAAATAGTTTCAATCAATTGAAAACATAGTCCCAAAGTATGTTTTTTATATGCATAACTACAAACTACATTAGCATATTACTAGTCAACTTTAAAGACTATCATTGTAAAAAAATACTATTTTTTTAAAATGTTGGAAGCCACAAAATAATACGACTGCCGAAGCAATGCCAGAAAATTTCGATTCATTAAGTTTTTTATATTTTTTTTACGTACGTTTATGGCGATTGTAAATAAAAATTTTATGATCGGTCAATGCCGAATAATAAAATGAGATATAAAGATTATGCGTGATTTTTTTTATTACACTTCTGACATCGCTTATTTCGGTGTTTCTTTTTCATTTTTTTAATGTATTTTTTTTTATTTCATTTTCGTGTCCGATTCGAATTTGTGTATGTACACAAATTATCACGATATTAAAAGACATTTGCATGTTTATTTACAGATATGTTATAAATATTTTCTTAGTGATCGGGAACTGAACTTTGGCTCCTTACAAAATTGTGTATTTTTAGACATAGACATATATTAAGACAATACGAAAATTTATGAGATAATATACCATAATACGCTGTCTTATTTCGTGGAAAAAATGTTTTGAAGTAAAATAAAAAATTAGTAACATTGTTGTTATCAAGGAATCACGACTGCTTATTTCTAACGATGATAATAAACAGCGATCATGTAATAATATAAATAAGCCTCGTTCTATTATAATAATGTTATTTTCGCTTATTATAATAAAGCAATATTATATGTATTTAAATTAAATAAATATCAATGACATGTTATTTATCTTATCGAAGAAGACTATTTTTTTTGAGTAAAAATTATAAAATATTGTTAATATAGCTTAAAATATAGTAAAAAAAATATACATAGTTTTTAAAACGATTTAAATAATCCAGTTATTATCTCATATAATAAACACACTCTACCTGACTTTAAAATGTAAAACATTAAAAACATCGCATTCCTTGATTGTATCAACACAATCATAATTTACTTCGTCAGATAATTCAAATAGTTTTACTTATGTTCTCCGTTTTTTTTAAATACACCATTTTGTTTTTTCAATGTCTGTGTTATATAACACTCAACAATGAAAATATATTGCTGTAAATATATATATTTTTATATTCATATTTTATAGTCATATATTGAGAGAAAACTCTAACAAACTGTTTGTAAATAAGCTAATTTTTCCGTACTGTTTTTTCATGTATGTATTTTTATATTATATAAATATATATTTATTAAACTAAAAATGCAAAAATATTATTATTTTTAGAAGCTTTTATGCAAGTATTGCAGTTATTACTTGTTGCCTGTGTCTCTATATAGTATTAAATTTATATTTTTGAAAATATTATCTGATTATCTTGATTAAAATCACTTTTTCATTTTATTTTTAATTTTTAAAAAATTAAAATGACAACAGAATATTATTTTCTGGCACTGCTATTTTGTTAGTAATATGCGTTCTTTTTGAATTGCAATTTAATACTCAAATATTTAAAACCGTAAAAGTAAATAAGTAAAAATTATTTCAATATTTCAATGGAAAGATCGTCATAGTGTACGACTTCCTACTAAAACAATTTGCTACTGTAATTATGATTAAATGTTTTTTTTATAATACACGTTTTCATTGCCTCACAATTTACAATCAAAAATAAGGAAATATATAACTGTTTAAATTATAAATTAACTTGCGTGATTAAAGTATGTCAATTAAAAAGACGTTCATATTTGACAGTTTTATACTAAAAATACATTACAAATAAATCAAGATAAATTATGATAAATAAAACAAAACTAGAATTGGAATGACGGTATTCGTATTGATTGGTTTGGAAATATTTCAAAAGTCTATTAACACTTAATAAAAATCAAAAACATGACCAAATGACATTTGATTTACAGCATCGGAGTACCTTAAATAATATGTAAGTGTAGATACAAGTCTCTGTTTATTATTTATGGCCGCGAAATGGAGTCAGATAAATTTTGCACCACGGGTAATCTGTAGCATATACTATAATATGTAAATTATGCTTCACTCCTTGTTTTACTAATGCCTTGCTGTGGGTGTGTCATTAAGAAAATACATGGTCTTGGCGTTGTATTTTTATATATCTGGACAACGGCTTCAATTGTCAATGATCTGTGATTAAGATCTACCTGATTGATCTATTAACGAGACTTTGATAAAAGAGTATCGTGTACATTTTGGTGCGCAATGACATCAAACGCAATTCGAAAAACTAAAATATAATTTGAATGAAATATTATACAGCTTTTGCTTAAGTTACATTTACCAAAAATTATTAAAACAATGGATTTTTGATAATTCTTTTAGTAAATCAATGTGCTGAAGATGTATAATGTATTGAACAAATCAAAGTATAACTAATCACCAAATTGAAAATTTATTATTTGATCTATGACCGAAAGCAAATTTTTTAGGATTCGATTTAAATATTTCTTTTAAGCTTATGCTTATTTATAAAACAAAACATTTAAAATTGATTTTCGAAAAACGTGTAGCAATCGTTATTGTGGAAGGCGTGACATAATTAAAATGACCTTTTTTGAGTTTCTAAATTATATTTTTTAAATAATAAAACAACATTTCACCCGTATGTTGTGGAAGATATTATTTATTGCTTTAACCTAACAAATAATATTGAAAGTTATACAAAAGTCAAACATAATAGAAAAAAAGTATAAAAACTGATATCCAACAAAAATATTAAAAAATATCTTTCATCGAGTAAAGAAATTCGAAATTTAAAATTATTCCTCGAATCCATACCTTAATCTTCAAGGAAAATTTAGTACATGTTCCAAATTTAAAATTTATCAATAAACTTGCGTAATTAATTTCAACTTTAACGATTCTATTTTCAAATGTCGATGATTTCATATGTATGTATGTGTTCAATCATAACAAGTTTGCACGATTAAATAAATTTTGAAACTAACGATAATTCTAAATTAACCGTTGTTTTGTATTCTCACCGATATATATATACTCTTACTATATTCTCTACGTATGCAATTGTCAATAGATTGAAAACACGGTAGATTTAATATTTATGACATTTTCGCAGACACTCATATTTGACCTTTCAGTCATTTATCGTTTATGATACTTAATCCCACACTCTCTTATTGAATTACTTTAAATGTCACAATTGAGTTTATGTCATGGTAAATAGAAGATTCGAAGAAACCATTATACGATTGATACATCACTCTCTTAAATTGACCACTTTTCAAAATCAAAATCTAGTCTTATAATAACATACCTAATTGAAGTTATATAAAAAAAATATAAATATAAATATTATAATAATTTTGGTCAAAAAGTTTTTGCGATTTGTTTTATAAAAATTAATGTACAGATTTCTTTAATGTATCTTAAAAATGGCCAAAAATATTGAAACTTAAGAACATTAAAAAATTACATATTTTTACGCCAGTTTTTTTTTGTATTTGTGCCCAGTGGGACTGCCAATTAGTTAACAGGGGGTTTGATTAATCCTAAAACTATTTGCAGTGTTTCGTAAAAAGGGTGGATTTTTTAATTATTTTAATAAAACTACACGCGGTAATTATTAAAACAATCGAACGTAAATTTACATACTTATATAATTTAACGATATACAATGTATCATGAAGTAATTAATATCAATACAGTTCCAACTACTAACACAAAAATAAATTCTATTCTTTTTACTCCAATTTTTTGTTCAAGCTTTATAATATACTTAACCATCGTAGATAATATATTATATGTTAGACAATTTTAAGAAACAACAATTGCGTTGTTAAATATAATCATAATGCATATGTATACCTTATATAACCAATTAAAGGTATTAATCCTTATTGGAGAATATTGTTAATTATTAATTAAACAAGGGGCTCGTGTGAATCTCTCCAAGTCTTTTCCAGTCCACTCTTATCTATGCCAAATGTTCAGTATAGATAAAATTTCTGAAACAAACACGTTTAGTTATTTCAATACATTGCCATCGATTGATTGAAATAATTTACTAGAATAAATACAACAAATAATAAAACAAAATAAATTAAACTATTCAAATATCAATTTCTATTGATGATTTTTTAAATTTATTTCTAGTTTAATTTATTGTGTATATTTCAGTAAATTATTTCAATCAATCGATGGCAGTGTATTGAAATAGCTGTACGTGTTGTAAACGGTAGTGTTGTACAAGTTAACAAAACAACCTCCGCATTTCATGCTGAAACCAACCGTTTAAAAAAATATGCTCAAAACATTCTCAAATTAAGATTTCCATTAGATAAAGTTATTACAGTTGTTGTCGGCGGCAGCGGCTGGCGTTCAGAACTGAATAAATAATAGATATCCGATAAATAAAACATTCACGAAGCTGCAATCTGATGCTGCGTTGAACGACTACTGCCACATCTTGATTGAAAAAAAAAATAAGTAGTTAAAAATACAACAGAAGGATGAAGCAATTTTAAATATTGATTTAGATAGCCAATAATGAGTCGTTGCTTCTTGATAATCCGAATCTATGTACGATTATTTATTAGTAATTATTTGTTCATGGTTGAAAAAAAATATTTTAATTATTTTAAATTGTTGTGGAAGACGAACTCGTAAACCTTTCATCTAAACAGGATAGTAATAGTAATAACTGTTTGCCACTGTATTGATTATTAAAACGATAATTTAAAAAAACTTGTGATTAAAAGTCAATATTTTATTGATACAAACAAAATAAATGTGTTAACTAAAAATGTACAACTATATTTTCTATAGTTGTGTAACTAAAGATTATTAAGAATATAAATTACTTCAATAATTACGTAATCATTAATTATGCATCAAAAAAATAAATCAATATTTGTTAATTTGTTAATAAAATATGAAGTATTTATAATATCTAATAAGATACTATTATTAAATTAATTGATATGTATGTATTTTGCTAAATTTATCGTCGGTGTACTGATAAAAGTTTAAAATTCTAAAATTGGGCGTTTTGAGTTAAGAATGCAGATCGTTAGATTTAAACTCACTTTTTAGTCTTATTATATTGATATGCTTCGATATTTAAAAAAGCAATACGAACTAAGTTTATTTAGAAACTATTTAATATAAATAATCTCTGAATTCTCACGCCGAATATGCAATCATCTTTCTAAGTAGGGTGATACAAATTTCTAATAATTTTATTTGAATTTACAGTATCCGTTTGGTAAAATTATTAATTCTTCAATGATTTATTGCGTGATAGTTCCATTAAAATGTGTGCAACTCTTGAGATCATATCGCTAGTAAATCTTTGATTTATGTGCGGCATATAAACTCATCGGAGTAATTTGAAAATTTCTCTACGAGTTTACAGGAAATGAAGGAAACGATACGAGAAATAAATTTAATCTGCATACCTGAAAAATTGCTCAAGCTGGCTACCTTTTGAACACATGACAGATTAAAACACGTTTCATATGTGCATTAATATAAATATTTACATATTTAATTTACAACTATTTACTTTGAAGTCATTGGTAGAATAACATTAAATATAACTTTTAGGGTGTTCACTGTTAGTACTTGGTGAAAAAGCATTATATTAATTATTAAAAACACAATATTCCTTTGCACTTTATTTAAACATCAGGACCGGTTTCGCTTATTACGAGCATTTTCAACTGATGAGAAATATAATTTTGCAGTGCTCTTTACAGAAAAACAAATTAAAATGAATAGGTGTACACAACAATTGACATTGAAAAGAATTTACAAATTACAGTAGAAGTGATTATATGTATAATTACACAAAATTAAAATATTTTACACTGCTAATCAAGAAATCATTACAGATTATATATGTTAATTTAATTTATATTTACTTGGTAGAACTCCATTGTAGGATGGTAACATATTGCAATTCATAAAATCACTGCCGTTACCTAGGATAAACGGATCTTCGTTCACGGCATCCTAATTTCTGTTGTTTTTATTCCAAAAATTGCAATTTTTAGCATATGACAAATTAAAAAGAGAACTTTAAATGATTTTATGTAATTTTTGATCTCATTTCCATTTCTCATTGTAATGAATAATTTTTTTAACGTTCAATACAGTATAATAATATCGACTGTGGAAAGGAAAAAGGACTTAACCCTCAATTTTCCAAAACAGCTTTTTTTCGATAATCACAATGTATACAACTTGACACACATTCTATCAAAAGGATGGAAGCTGAAAATGCCGAATTAGTATCGAAATTTAGCTTTAAAGTTAGAAAAAGATGACCTTGTAAAAAATTAAAACCAAGAAAACACTGAAATAAAGGTTTTTCCGAGAAAATTTCTTTAATTAATATTAGGTTATGTCAATTAAACACCAGTTTAGAAGTATCCGTGCACTTCAAGGTTGTGTATAATTCATAATTTGCATATGTCACAAAATCATCAAAACACGTTTTTAGCGCCTCCTGTAAAATTTGATATGTGTGGGTTACGTCCTTTTTCCTTTCCACAGTCGATATGAAATGCTAAAACACTTCAATTTAATTTCGTCGTCTTCAAAATTGCATTTATTCAGATAGAATTCCATTACGCTTGTATGTCAAGCAACAATATGTTTAATAATAAAATTTGATAAAAGTTAATGTATTGGAAATGTTCACAGCTAAGTCAATTTAGTGCTATCAATAGATTTACATATTTGTGAAGAATATTATATTGTTTTTGTAATTGTTCCAACAATCTAACGCCGAGGTCATACATGATTTACTCATTGCATGATCGGTACACCGCGAAAATCTTCAGTTATTCCTGATCAGTGATCAATATATATCAGCATAGCATAATAAAATTTATTAATGATCGAGTGTAATACAACATAGAGAAGGTCTAGAGTAGAATATCGTCGGACCATAAAGTCGACCACCGCAAAGGAATGGCTGTAGGGAGTCATTGCTATAACAAATGACTTGTGGGTAATTGGGTTTTGATATATGTACAGTTTGACTCATATTATTCGTGAACAGGTGATGATTAATGATTACTTGAAAATTTGCTCGCGCCCGCAATGCTATTTAGTAAAGGTTTTCATTGTCTACTTAATATATTAGCTCTAATATAAAATTGTTAATATTTTAAGTACAATTTGTTACACATAAAAAATGTGAATGTATTTAATCGGTGAAGTAAAAACCTTTCTTGTAGACATTGAAAATTTACAAAGCTCTAAGCATTACATAAACATACCTTTTATTTCCTTTAATAGAGAAAAATGGTTTTATTTTGATATTTAAAATTATTGCAAATATGCACTCATATCTCTCAAACACCGACTCATGTAATAGTTTTAGATGCATCTAATAGTATTTCCTAAATTAAGTTTGACAGCAGTTCCTTAAATTGGTTCTAAATTTTACTTGAGTAATTCCACAAATTTGGTGAATATTGTCGATTATCTATAAAACGGAAGTGACAATATATGTATATACCAAAAAAGACTGCGATGGTTATTCAATTAATTATATTTAAGTTTTTTTAATATTTCTAAATATTTCAATAATTATTATTCGTGCCGAACAAAATTTAGTAAACTTGTAGATATTTTTTTACGATACCACAGAGCGTTTAGTTATATAATTACATAATTAAGTTTACACGCAAAAACTGTTTTGAAATATATAATTCATTAGACGATTAATGGTAAAAAAAAAAACCAATCAGCCAACAAGCATCTCCTAAAAGGCATTCAAATTTGTGTCGTACACAAGCCTCGACGCTGGATTGTAAAAATATTTTCATTTAAATTCAAATCTCACGTCCTCTCGTTGATTTATCCCCACCTTGTTTATTACAATATATCAGTCTTTTATTACGTAGAGATAACTTCTCGTTTTTTTAGTGGGAACTCAGGCGGAGTCGTGGCATCTCGATATATTGAGAAATTCCCATTTCATTAGGCGAGGTGCGTTCGGACGTCGATAAATTTTACTTGTTGCATAAGTGTAGACAGCCTTTACGGGCGCAAGCTTCCAATACAACTTACTGGTGATTTTAAAAGTTACTCCAATATTTAAATACAAACCCAAGTAACTTGATCAAGATCTAAGCTCTTTAGCCAGATTATTTCAGTAAAAATATTGATATCAATGAATAAGATTCGAAAAGGTTAGCGCAATTAAAATGATATTGAGTTTTTTTATAAATCGTTGAGTTTTTTAAAGGAAGACAGGCTTAGACAAACTCTTGTGGTCGTAACAATTTTATTATGAACAAGAAATATACACAGTTATTCTTTAGAATGTTGAATCATCTAAAATGCCACACTGATAAATAGCGATATGGTAACCGATAAATATTTAATTTGTAAATGTTATTTTTCTACTTAAACAAGCATTTGTGAAACTAAAATTGTCTGAGGATGTTTTTTTTGCTACTTTTAGGCAATATTTAACACCATTTACATTTTAATAGAAAATTTAAATTAACTTTGATTATTCCACGTATTGTGTTACTAACTGTTGAGTAATGAAGCAAGATTGATTCTAACATTTTAAAATAAAAAAATAGAGTTTGGGATTTTTACTTTTTTATGGAAAGCAAGGAGGGGATTATAAAATCGAAACAAAGCAAACAAATATAATCATAATACTTTTCCATTTACATTTCATCATTTACATTTTGCAATCAGTTCTAGGAGGAAAAACTACACTGAAATTTATGCACAATAGTTTTAATGATACATTAAAATATTGTCTATTTTTATATTATACCTGAAAATTTGTTAAGTAAGTGAAGCTTTTACATACTGTGGTGATGTTTTCATAGATATGTATGCATAGCAAATATATTAAAAACGATACTGAAGACATGAATAATATTGTGTTATTTAAACATTGGTGAGATAGCTCAATTGGGACGCCGAAAACATAGAAATTTTCTCACTAGCAACTTGAAGCTTGGTGTAAACGTTGGTACGGTCACGTCATAAAATTTTAAGTGCATCCATAACTCTCCAGAAAATGAACGGTGTTGACCATAAATTTCTTAATATGACTTATTTTCTCAGCCGCGACGAATAATGATATATGTGCATTTGAAATTAGCCTTTGACATCAGTTAAGATTACTGTCAGCAATACAAAATACAAGTGGGCTGTTAAAATGATTCAAATATTTCTGAAATAATGGTGAAATTTTAACAATAAGAAAAACTTACATTAACAAACTATGTTCAAGTACTTTGTAATATGGCGTGGAATCAGATCGCACTCTATTTACTTGAGTTATAAGTTGTAACTACCATGAATTACTTTCATTTATATCCTTCTCGTTGGGTCCTTAGCCTAAGCTGAATGGAAAACCAAAATTATTATTTACTTTATTAAACGCAGATATGCCCACCGTTAAGACGGTACAATTATGTGGTAATTTTTGAAAATAACAGATATTTGCAGTATTTATTTATTTTGTATTGCGTGATTGATGATACTATTTAAAAATTCAATAATCACACTGACGTTAAAATTAGTTCATGTCATTCTTCGGTATGTTAAGTGAATTTAATTGAAATTATTATTTATTAAAGATTAATAAAATCTCTTAGGCATATCTGGGATAAAAATGTGTATTAATTTGAACATAAGGTATATTAAAAAGTAAAACAATCTTTTATTTACTAATTTAACTGTTTTTTTTTCATTTTTAACTGGTCGTGATATTAATAAATGGGTGATCTTGATAAGGTGTGCATTTAATTTAGGCATTATATCATAAAATAAAACAATATTTTATTCAATTGAACTAATTATTTTTCATTATTAATTTTCAAATGCTTTTGATGTACAAAACCAGTCGTGATCTTAATAAATGAACGTGGAATAAGTATAAACGACCATTTAAATTTTTGGAATATTTATTTTTAATTGACTATGTGTGACAATATTGGTAAATTCTCCATCCCGCGAAAATTTCTTAGCTTCTTTTCATGCCAACGTCCTGTAATTCCACCTATGTAAGTGAATTAAGTGGTTTTTATTTTCAATTTAATCCATCTACTTGGATTTAATCTCTCAAGTATCTACAGCACAGCACGTTTCTTAGCAAGTTAAATTGTCGCGTTATTACAACAGATACTCACTCGAAACTAAACTTTAATACCTTGTCAGGAAAACATGGCGACCGATTACTTAATACGATATATGGACAATCACAAATCAAAAATAGTTTTTTTGCCACGGTACTATGTATTATATAATATTATCCGAGCTTTGGTATCGATCTTAATCTGCCGGCCGACCGCGCATGCGCCGGGAGAAAAAAATCCAGATCGATAGCATTAGTCGCGACCCATTTTGTTATTGTCCGGTGCTCGAGTCTCGACCATTTGTTTTGCTTCAGATAAGGTCTCTTATGTATTCTTGTTGCGGCGCCTACTGGAAATTATGTTTGAAAAAAAAACACTTCCACCTTGGCGGACCTCAGGGAAAAGTGATTTCCAGTCACGATTACATACTTTGTAAAATTAGGTAATTTATTAAATGGGTTAAATTTGAATTCGTTTTTAATGAAGAGTATTAAAATACGTCGCCTGTTAAAATATTAAATAGTCGTCTGCTGTGGTCCAGTTGGTGTTGGTCTTGCTATACCAATCACGCAGGACTGGGTTCGATTCTCGGTAAGGTCACAGCGAATTTGAGAATTATTCAATTCAAAGTTGTGACCGAAGACTGGGTGTTTGTGACGTCAATTCACATTATTTTCTCTCTATAGGTAAGTTAACCACTAGTCTTGTTCTAGCCTTATCCTTCTTTCCTTACTACACTCACTCACAAAAAAAACGAGGTTGAGCGACTGAGTAACAAACAATTCTCGTAGAAAAACTTATGTTGAGATACCTCATAAGAGGCCATATGCTCCACATTGGGAGCGGACATGGATAAAAAAATACATGCCTGCTAATTGAGAAAAACTCATTTCATTACTGAAATATTGTTAAACGGAATTGGAAGAAATATCCCGAGCCTACTTTTCATAAAATTTAGTCACCTATTTTCTGAGTATATTCGAAATTAATTTTATTATTTCACTACCGATTGATTCCAAAGTGTTATTTTTTATTTGAGCCAATATTGACATTTTTCGTATTATATTTTATATTATAGGGGTTGTTTTAGTAATTTCTTTTTTACAAAGAGAAACATTTTACAAATTCAATTACTTTCATTTTTTGTATCCCATTCAACCAACCTTCATACAATCATGAAATAAAGAGTGTTAAATAACTGACAGTTATTTCTTTTTTTCGTTCTGTTTTATTTATTTCTTTTGAGAATAGATGTTGATTGAATGATTAACAATCAGTTTTATATGTTTAGTTGAATTGTAGTTAAAATAAATCATTAAAATAATAATTGAAAAGAGAGTAATTGTTTGTATTCTGCATGACGTCTCCAGTTTTAAATTCGAAACTGTATCAATCGAAAAACGGCCAATAAAAGCCCAGAACTGATAAACGGAATTTTTAAAAAAAGAACAAGATGGCCTACTACTGTAAACAGATTACTACTGGTTGGCAACAAAAACATTCTTATAAAGACACAAGAAACAATTCGGCGATGTTAATCTTGCGGGTCGTGATTAATTTGCCGAGATTATAGGATTGGGTTGAATAACAACATTGCGCCCGTATAGCGGTACATTTATTTGCTATCCCTGAACACGCTGAATCTGTTTGAGTAAACATCATTGACTATTACTTACCTACAAAAAATATCATATTTTTTGTTATTTATTACCTCTTAAAAAAGCATTATGGATTCCATTTGAAAATGTGAAAATTCGATATTCGAATATGTTTGGCTCTTTTTAAATATTCGGATATTCGAATATCTGATGGATTTATCATTATATAATAATTTAAACATGTCACGCTATTTTTTTTTTATCAAATGTATCTCAACTGAAGTTTTTCTACGAGAATTTTTTATTACTCAATCGCTCAACTTCTCTTTTCCAAATAAAGTAGAAGGGATAGAAGAAGAAGGCTAGGACAAAACTAGTAGTTAACTTATCGCAGTCATTGAAGTATTGGAAGGGTAAGAGTAATTTTGCAGATATCACAAACAGTTTCATTTCAAGTAGTACGAAATTCACTAAAGACACGTGCTGGAAACTAATTTTGCTAGCACATAATATTGTCAGAAAAAAAATGATGAATATTCATTATTGCATTCATACTTTGCACTTCTTGAGTACGTTATAATGCTATAAAGTTTTAATATTCGAAATTCGAATACATAGGTACATGTTTTCAATGAATATTTGGAATCACTACTTCGCACATTCAAACTAGCAAAAACTCACAGACAAAGGTAGTCAACGAATATTTAAATTATTTTATATCTTATTTCCTGCGTGATACAGCTTATTGTCGGTCTTTGAAATATATTGATTAGGCATTCCAATTTGTTGTTTCAAAGCTTAAAGCAATCAAATTTAGATAAGAATCGATAAAAAATTGTTGGCTTGCATTCGATTAGGCAAAAATGTCATGTATCAAAAAAAAAAAGATTGATTAAACCTAATCCCAGTTCAGATACTTTAATAAATTGAATTTTCAATCGATATGTGGATTTATTTTTGAAAAAAAATGATTTCTATGTCTAAAGTCTTAGATGTAGTTAATATATAATGACATTCAAATAGACCTAGTACTATCCATATCGAAAAAAAGAGAGGTTCAATGACTGAGTTACAAATAGTTCTCTTAGACCAATTTTTATTGAGATGCATAATTATAATATGCCAAAACTTAACCACTCGGCTACGGTAATCCGGAATATATCAAAAGTGGTTCTTAACTATGATGATGGCAAGCTTTATGAAACTAGCTCTATCTAAACGGGATAGAATCGAGAAAATTCTCAATTGACCGAATAATCTATTGACTGTGCTCTGGCTCCATCATCATCAGCACAACGCGGCAACAGAACAGAAACCGTCAATTACCCGGCGAACTTTTATTGCCCGAAATAGGTGGCCGCGGGACCGCGTAATTGGTGAGGCGCGAGCGGCACCGGCCCGGCCCGGCCCCCTACCCTGCCGAAGCATTCTGAAGAACCGCTCACCGTCAACCCTGCAATTTGGTTGAAAAGCGTCATCTCCTTGCAGAAGTCATATAACTTTTTTTTATACCGTTGGAAGATTTTCAAGGCCTATAAGTTAACGGAGACAATGGTTATACGTTTCAGCTATTTTGAGTGTACTTAGTTTTATAAGTTGGCCGATGTGTTGTTGTGTCCGTTCAGGGAACTATTTTTTTCTCTTTAATTCTTCACAACTGATTGTGAGTGGGGCAGTCGACAAATATAAGTTTTTAGAGGGAATAAACTTTGAAGCACATACGTATGTATTTTAACAAGACGAGGAAGAGAAATATAGTTAATATTAAATAACAACACTTTCAATGACGAACGCTGAACTTTTATTAGATGCAGAAGCTTTTTAAAATACGTTTGAAAAATACATACATTAGTTGCAACCACTTAATTTGCACAGAGAAAAATTCTAGCAGTTCAGTAGCTATTAATGCAGTTTTTAATGCATTTGACAATTTTTATTCTTCTCAATACGAAAGATTTATAATATATTTTTTATATTTCATTCCAAAGTTTTCTTAAAAATTTTCCTCTCACGTGATAAATCACTTTTTAAACAGTGACAAGATTAGAAATGTTTTAAAAAATATTAAAATAAGTAAATACTCTCAATTACTGATGTCAGTATCAATAACATGTTTACGACGACTGCATAAAAGTGATTCTGAGCAACGAAGGGACTTGTGAATATTATGATAGATTTTATTTTTTGTTACAAGACTTCGTATCAATACAGAAAGAGGAACAAAAAACATGGCGTGATGGGTAGTATATTTGAAAACAATTACTTGTACACTGAAAAAATAGAGGATTCAAAAACAATGATATGCAACTTATTTGTTTAGAAAGCACGCGTTAGAGTATAAAGTAGTTACTCACCATTAAAATCCCGTTTTTTGTAATCGTACTGTTTTAGAAATGAATAAAATAAGTTTAGTAATTGAAGAATGTCAAGTGTCATAATAAAAAAAATGCAGTTTTTTAAGAGTTTCGAATTGTGTTATAGAAACCATAACTGAAATAATGTAACTAGTCTTACGATAATATTTCCCCGCAAATATATACAATACCAAAATAATTTAATATGGAAAACATGTAATAGTCAAACAAAAATCATGTACAAATAATTAATTAGATATCTCCAAAGAATTTCAACACATTCAAAAGCGTAATAATGTTTCTAAAATTCCCATGATGCGTTTAGAATTGAACATACAAATAATCACAATAGCGTCCATTCTACAGTGATGCAATAAATACAAAATGTTCATTTACTAATTTGTAATAGAAAATAGTGATCGTTTAACAGCTATTCATAGACACTATAAATAAATACACTGACCAAGAATCCATGATCACGAAGATTCGTTATTTTAATTATGAGTATGCGAATAAGATTTAATTACAATAATAAATTAATACCCTTTTAGGGTGTTCACTGTCAATACTTGGTGGAAAGGCATTATATTAATAAAAACAATAATCCTTTGTACTTCATTCCACTTTATTTAATATGTCAGGACCGGTTTCGCTCATTGCGAGCATCAGTTGACAATGCTCGCAATGAGCGAAACCGGTCCTGACATATTAAATAAAGTGGAATGAAGTACAAAGGATTATTGTTTTTATTAATAAATTAATATACTATTTACACATTCAATATTATTTACGGTGCCAATTAAATACTTTCATTATTAACAACGCGTTTTTATTAAAATTAGTTTTTTTAATGCAATTATACTTTACTTATTAAAATTATATGACACTGCTGTACATAATCTATATCCGTATAATTTGTTTAAAATTAAATATTTACTAAAATTGGTCCAAATCTCAATGACAATTGAATAAAACAATCTAAGATATTTTTTAAAGACTTTTAGGCAAAGACTTAAAGGCATGTTGAATATTATTACGCATCTAATTTATATTTGCCTAAAATACTACTTAGTTTACTTAACTTCTTAATGACTCGATTATTGATAAATAACCTGCGTTAGTTAACTTATAGAATAATTACAGGTTTTTTTTAAATAGATGTGGGAGAATTAACGAGAAGAATAAAAATGGCATAATTATGCTTTGTTTTTTCTGCTTTTAAGTGTACAGAATGTGATTATCAAATAACTTCATTATAAATGCAATGTAGTGGTCAGTTCATGTGATGTAAATAGTTTTTATGATACAAACAAAAACCTAATTGTTAAGTCATGTTTTTCTAGAAATATTTAAACAAAATTCCTCGAGTAAAAAAAAAACAAACATTCAACTCCCACGCTTATATCAAGATCAAGGTTTACCAGTTAAGGAAACGAGAAAAAATGCATTCTTATCTGTCGGGTTTAATTGATAAAACGTTTTGGAATTCACGAAAAAAAAACAACAACCGGAGTCACAAATTTACACTAAACGCTTAGATGTAACACTGATACGAGACTTAATTCATCACATTAAGTCTTAGCTTTAATAACTATTTGAAAAATAAAGCTGTAACGCTAATTTAGACTTCGATAGTTTTTGAGATATGAATCTAATTAACACTCGAGCTTCATATAATAATCATTGGATATCTAAACGATATCTTTTAGCTTAAACATTAAACGAGCTATTTATTATGAATAGATAGACATCTAGTGATCGACCTTAAGAACTAAAAATATTAAAATAATTGATTTTAAAGTTTTTTTTTACTGTTTTCCGGTCTCAGAATAAATTATGGAGTGTGATTAAAATATTTCGTGATACATTCCAATCATTATATCTTATTATGTTTGCCGCACTACAATAATTTATGAACAATTAGAGTGGACTTTCAAGTAAATTTAAATTGATAAGAATTTAATCGGAATGTATTTTTTTCAGTATTTTGTTAACATCAATAACTATGAAATGGAATTTAAATTGATAACCTAATTATTATACAGGTTGTTTAAAAAACTGTGACACGTGTCATTGGTTTAAAGATGCTCCTCAAAATGAGTACAATAAAATAAATAGAGCCAATTAAAATTAGTATCGATTTTATATTATGACCCAGCATTTTTCGTACAAGGTAAGTATTTTATAGTTACCTTGTTATTATACTGTTTTCAGTGTATTTGGCGGTAACTTTGTAATAGAAAGACTGATAATTTAGTGAGTATTCAAAAATCTGTGCAAAAAAACTATGACACGCGTTTTGCTTCATTGAGAAAAAGTCTATGCCCAATTATATTATGAAAGTGGTGGATTTTTTATCACTCTTATACAATTAAACCCAACAATTATTTAGGCAATAGAATTTTGCGCAATATACATATTTATGTAACAATAAGTAATGTCCTGTAAAATAATTACTACTAGTATCGAAAAATGTACATAATATGTGTCGGAAATTTCAAGTAGTTTTTGATTTGATTTGAGAATATTGTTTTTTTTAAATTTAATTAACAAGAGGCACGCCGGTCTGAGCAAAATTTTACAAGGAAATCACGTGAACCCATTCCAGCCCACCCCTGCTTATGACTGGTGTCACAATCAAGATACCTTTTTAATCAATAATATTTGTGAAGATTTCTTAATCTTTTTTAACATGCAAACTAGAGCATGCAATCCCACACTCTTTTTTGATTCCGGGATTTCGTGTTTCACTATTTTGTTCGGGGTCTGGGCTTGCGGGATCCCGGGGTTTGGCAATAAATGTTTTTTTTTTAGTTCCAACATTGAAAAAAAATACGTCTAACAGTGATGATGACTTTTTTAAGCTATATTTAAGAAAAGTTTACCTTTTTAGAATGCAAAAATTGTCGGGGTCCCTGATCCCGTGATTGAAAGCCCTAGTGCAAACAATCACTGTCAAATGACTGAAATTACTTCCACTAATAATTGACTGTTGACACTTCAAATGTCACCCAATATATTTTTAATTTTTAAAAAAATATGTGTACAAAGAAAGACTTATGTATATTTTAATTAAACTCAAATGCGTGGTCTTTGATGTTTGAAATATACATATATTTAATCATCGAAAATTCCAGTTGAGTCATTTTTCTTCGTACATTTCACGGTAAAGTAATACGTAGAATCCTCGCAGCTCTGTAACTACTTGTTAAAAACAATTGCTGTTATTTTGGAGCGATTTGAAAATATCCGTTGAATCGCCTATTAATTTAAAACAACGCAGACGCTTATTTCCAAGCTATCATTATGGTTTCGATTATTTTCTAGCGATCTAGCCTACAGGTCAATATCGAATTTAAATTATACACTAGACCAGCCAATTCCCTCAATCGACGCGTATTTTTTTTGCCAGGCCTACTGTGATTTCGGATAGTTAACATTGATAGAATTACTTCTGATATTGCTGGAAAAAAAACTAACCAAGCTATTAATTTATGACTCGCTTATTATTGCTTCATGTTTAAATAAAACATTCCTTCAGATTAATTTTAAGCTCAAGAATAAAATACAATCAAAGAATTAATTTAAACATACTTACTCTAGACAAAGTAATAATAAAATAATAAATTGAAAGCTTTATATTTTATTAAAAATATGTATTACGCATTACAGTAAATGCTAATGTGCCGAATATTTTGAGATTGAAAGATCATACGAGTGTAACTCGACGAGATTTTTTTTCAGTAACTCGAGATTAACTTGAGAAGAATTGACGTCACAAACACCCATGTCTTAGATTACAAATTTTAATTGATAACAATAAAAATTTGACATTTACTTTACTGGGAATCAAACACAGATCTGCTTGCTTGGTAGTGTCGAGTTTTTTTTAGATCACAAATTTTAATTGATAACAGTCTAAATTTGACATCGACCTTACCGGAAATCGACCTCAAATCTGCTTGATCGGTGGAACCATGCTTTTACCAACTAGCGGGTGACAAATTATGACCAGGGATTGTTTCACTCAGCGTTGCTCAGCTAGGCATAACTTATTTTACAAATTATATACTACAAATGTGAATACGAACTACATTGTTTGTAAAAACAGTTGGAAATTTTCTCACACTGAGCAAAACACTATATTAGTTTGAGTTATATTTTTGAAAGCTAGCAGTTAACGCTGAAGATAGTACGGTTAAACACAGCCAACGGAATAAAAAAATAATAATTAATATCGAAAAACAAACCAAACAAAAAAATAGCTCCTGCTGTAATATTTTAGACATTGAATATTAATTATTATTGTTATTTTTTTGTTTCAGGTAAACACAATCTCAAAAATATTTACTTACCTCTTCAATCAAAGAAAATAACAGGAAGGGTAAGTTATTGTATATTATTCAAGCGTTTTTAAAAACCTAATTTATTTTTAAATTTAAAATAATGGTAATATGTCATGTCATAAATAAGTGTATACATATACATATACCAATTGTATTGGCTTAATGGTAACTCTTTCTACCTTCGTTTGCTTATTCAGGATTGCATTATTGATGAATCTATGCAGCGACACTCAACTTGCTGCCCATTTAGTTGTGCTCCAAAACAATCATAGTCACCAGATGCTTTTTCAATTGGTCAATTCAACATCGGGTTTGTTTGCATAACTAAAAACTACGGCCTTTCAAAGATTTTCACCCGGCCTCCGCTTGTTTTATTGAAATAATTATTTTATAATATAAACTAAATATAATTTTTTTTAAGATTTATCATAGCATTCCAACAAGAATGTTTTTCGTCCGTCCCACTAATAATTTTACAAAATCAACTCAACCCGTTTTTCGAAAATTTTCAAAGCTAACCGAACCTTTATGTTTATTTCTTATATAAATTTCAAAAAAATATATTAGTACTTAAAATATAACATTTCTAACAATCCATAAAATATTTTACCAGTAGTTTTGTGAAATATGAATAAATGTCATAGACAAATTTCTGAATAAAGTTTGTCTATCTTGGAAAAAAATTGCGACTGTGAATTGTAGGGATAACTGCCAAAAATATGTTGTCCTCTAAAAATATTTCCAGCGTAAAAAATATTTTTTGGTTTTGTGTTTAAGTCACAGTCTAACATTATTATGATGTAATTTAAAATCAAAGTCCATAAATAAGACTTAGCGGCCTCAGCCACCGATGGTGAAGTCAGAATCGTTTATTTTCACAATATTTTAATGGACGAAAATAAATTAGCCTTATAGGTGTGAGTTATCGATACGGTAGAAGTAAAATCATAATTTCTTGGCTTAGATGAAAACACGGATAAATTTTATGTTAATATTGTTTTCATTAACATCAATATTTTTTTTGATATCAACAATCTATATATAATATTCACGTAATATTTATGTGTATAATTATCATAAGTATTCAATCACTTTCCAAATATATGGTTGAACTGACGTTCGGAGGTGTTTATTTGTTTTTTTTATGCAAATTTAAACATTATTGAACTTCGTCAATGAATGACGGCATTTTATATACTCTTATTCTATTTATTTTTTGAAATTATAAGGAAGTGTGTATTAAATTATTAAACATAATTTAAAGATTAAACGCTAATGACGAAGGTACGTATGTAATCTTTTTTCAATATCGATTAACATTTAAGCTAACATTAAAATATCAGAAAGTCAGTTCAGTTTTGTGTTATTTTTATACTGGTGCAGTTTTTTTGTGTTGATTAGAGGTAATCAAATACTGTTAAAAAGCTTATTGGTATTTCAGCAAATATTTTTTCAGTATATCCAAAATAATTATGAAAGTTTGCTTCATATAAAGATATTATTAATTATATAAAATATTTACTCATTCATTTCGAAATTAATAATGTTAAATAATGTATTTTTCTCATAAATAAAAATTAAATTTACTTTCTCAATAATGTCCGGTGTATTTGAATCTACTCAAAGACTTATTATTTTAATTATGTCTAAAATATACAAATAAAACAAAGTAAAGTTTTATTATAAATACAGTTTTACTAATTAATATTCTCCATAAGAAAAGAGTACAACCTGTCTATCGGATATGTTATGGTTCCATAACACCTTCTGTGTATTTTTATGACGGAATGACTTATGTGATTATTTGTTTATTTTTTGATAATCATTTAACCAAACAAGTGTCAAGACGTTAAAAATACTTTGGCAGTATCTTCAAGCTGTGGTCGAGAAATATAAATTCAAAAAAATGTCAAAACACCAAAAGCTCTGTTCTTCTGCGTACTTCTGACGGTTTGCAAACTGTTTTCGAGTTAGAATTTAGTTTGTAATCCAAGCTTTGAATTTGATTCTAATTCGAAAATAGTTCATGTATGAATCTTGTTAGATACTCGGATTGTACAGTCCGCATTAAAAAAATGAAAACATTCGATTTTTTTTTATTAAATTTAGAAACAACTTGGAAGTTTTCTAGTATGACAAAAATCAGTCTGTATAATTTTATTTTGTTTGCTATAAAATCTTAATATACATAAATGCACCATGGGTCGTTTCCGATATTAATTAATACCATTTCCAATATAAAAATAAATAAAATAAAGTGCTCAACACTATATTTACTTTGGGC
Source organism: Himalopsyche tibetana (assembly GCA_030503985.1). Taxonomy (NCBI): domain Eukaryota; kingdom Metazoa; phylum Arthropoda; class Insecta; order Trichoptera; family Rhyacophilidae; genus Himalopsyche; species Himalopsyche tibetana. Next base: position 5,581,882 of record JAPJYX010000014.1, read on the forward strand.
TAAAATTAAAAACATTATTTTTATAAATAACAGCCACCAGCATTATTTCTATTCCATTGATTTATAAAATCGTTTAATATATTTAATGGAAGAATTGTGTCAGTGTTACTTAATACTATACTCATAGAGATTTTAAGTGTTCATAATTATTAAAAATGTATAAGCAAATTCTTCTAAGTTTTATTTTATAAATTACTGACAAAAGATGAGGCCCGAGGAAATCAATATATACTTTTTTTAAATTGAAATTTTGTGTAAATATAATCTTACATTACGCAGTAAGCAATAACAAATATTTTTGTTTTGCACTCATTTTGTTTTTTTAGGATCAATGAGGCTTTCATTAAAATTTTGTTTCGTAAATTTTGCATCCATACCATTTATTTTATTGAGCAATAAAATGCTTCTTTAATTTTGGCTAAAGCACACTGCCTGATAAAACAAAATAATGTTATTGCATTCTTTATCTTAAAAATGGAAAGTTTAAAATGTTGCAAATACGTTTTACACTACTTACGATAATATCAAATATTTTAACACTTTCAGGTTAATTTATTTATTGAAAGAGCTAAAATTAAACCTGATTTTGACAATTATTAAAAGTTCTATAAATACTTGATACGTGATAAAGGTTTTTTTTTAAGATTTAAGATATTCAGCAAATAGTTTTTTGTATGATTTTCGTACTCAACGAATAAATTTTACGTAGATTGCAAAAAAATTTTGGCCGTACGATCATCATACTCAAGAATCCGAACATTTTTTTGACTTCACACAACAAACATGTGACGTTCTGTTTATTTAAGCTTAATACATGCTTTCAATAATAGAATTTGTCTCTTTAATAAAATAGACAAAAAGATACAATATATTGTTGAAGTTAAATTAAAGATTAGAGCTTTATCATCGTAAATAGTAACTTAAGAAAATATTCAGATGTCGCTATTTAAAAAAAAATCAAGGTGACTAGTAGATGCAAAAAAAAATAAGTTTACTATTCGCGTGGAATTGAGTCCAGTCCTCTTTTACACCATTCGAATAATTTTCCATCGTAACCACATAAATCTAACATCTATGAAGTGGTGTGGTGAGGCGGGGGCGCGTGGGGTCGGTGCACCCACACTTTTTCTGGAGGACTCGAAATTTCGCGATAAATATAACAACATAGTATTCGTTATAATGTATTTGAAGAACGTTTTGTATGAAACTTGTTGGTGTGGAATTTTTATACCTGTGGCTAGAGACAATTAAAATATTTTATTACTTTTTTTGTTAACACTGCAACACTGCATATATGCCAATTTATACAACATATTGGCATACGTAAAAACAATTACCGTTGACCGCCGCAAGGTTCCAGCGTGTTTTTTGATACCCAATATTGGTCGAAGGATATTGCAATCGGTTTTTTTTTCATCTCGGTTTGTAATGGAATAAAAATAAACGCATGCGACATTTCAAAATTTCATTACAATCAATACCAACATTTAAATACGACAATTTAATTCGGTAGCCTTCTGAAAATTGGCATGTACATTTTATGCCACCTTTTATTGAATTTCAAAAATCGAACACTGCGCACGCATTTCGCGAGCATATTAAATTGTTTTTATACTAACCAGGTAAGACAGTTATCGTTAACCATATATTATTTATCAATTATAATTTTATTGCCAATGTGTAGTTATTTAAATTTTTATAATTTTTTTCTCTTTGTTAAGATCATACTGCTTTTTTATGATTTGTTGTAGAAACAATTGACAGCGCATTATAATCATCAACCATTAAAAAATATCTTAAATAGGTTAAGATATAATTCATCAAAGTTTTCAGTTACCATTTGAAATATTTATTATCGCCGAGTTCATGGTGAAGTGGTCAACGTTGTTTACTTCCGTGACAGATCTCACTGGTTCGAGTCCCAGTATGAACTGCAATTTTTCAATTTCTGTTGTAAGACATAGGTGTTTGTGTTGCCTGTTTTTTTTCTTTCTTACCGACCGTTAAATAACAGGAAGTAGCGAAAATGATTAGTTTACCACTAGTCATGCATTATCTTTTTATCCCTAATACGCTCTTCGACAAAGTGACGTTGAGCGACTGAGTAACAAACAGTTATCATAGGAAAACTTCTATCAAGATATTGTTACTAGAAGGCCATATGTTCTACATTGGGAGTTCGCTCCCATAGGTAAACAACATTTAATTAGTTTTCAAGTTCACTCACAAAAGCGCCATTTGCTGTATTACAATAATTTCCGATTTTGAGTTAAAAAATAAATGTGTTATAATTAATGTGAAAATATATTCCACATTTTTTTATGCCACTGATTATTTTTCGAATTGTAACACTTGTCAATTTGAAAATGATTTTTAAAACGATTAAGTGTTAAGTGCAAGTGTAACAATTTTTAGCACAATCAGTGGGTTGGTAAATTGATCATATTTATTTTTAGAATTAAAATAAATTTCCATCTTACTCAAGATACCTCCCCTTCGATTACAAATCAATCGAATATTTTTTTGTACCAGCAAAACTGTATTCAATTTCTTGACTCAAAAAGGTTGCGTACCACAAAAGTAATGCTATACCCGCATTAATATGAGTGCTCTTTGATTGTGTGCGTATCATTATTTCTACGTGTGGTTGTATTTGGATTAATTTCATACCGGGTGAGTGTGTTGGTTTCGGGTTGATATGTCCGCTAGATGTCTTTGACGACCTCGCGACGTTTGAGGTGGCCTTCCTGGCCCTGACAAACCGTCGCAGACCAGTGTGGCAGTCAACAAACGCGTGCCAAATAGCGAACATCAGGTTCACACGGTCATTTTTTATTCATTATTTTCCGCAACCCTGGCAACACCGTTTCATTATTGATTAATTTCATTCGATTGGCAGCACTACATAATAATTTTTCTATCGGTTGCCAATGTTGGCAGCGCTGTGTTCGATATTTGAATTAATCGTTCCGAACTATTTTCGCCGCTGTGTTCGGAGTTTGAAAATATATTTTCTGTTTTGTTAATTGGGTATCTATCTATTAACGGACATTTGGAATTTGTAGTATTTGGAACGTGGATTTTATTGATTTTTTAAAAGTTAATGACCGCATTTATTTTGCAGTGATTTATATACAAACCAGTTTTTTTTTAAGTGATTAACAATTAAATAAGATTTTTTGATAAATCAAACTTGGTATGAAGAGAAATGACATTTGGAGAAATGGAACCAGTTATGGCGCCATTTTTGTTTTAGATTAAGTTATTCGTGTCTTTAATTATACAGCAAACATATTATCTAGATTCATTATTTAACATTGACATTTATTACAAAAACATATAATTGTTTTTATTTGGATACAAAAAAAACTATATACGAATTGAAATTATAAGGTAAGCCTTTTAGAAAAATAATATAGTACAATTTTGCAATAAAAAAATCCGTCTTGTTTCATATCATTTTTTGCAATTTACTACTTGTTTACACCTGATTATTAATTATTTTAGTAAATTTTATATTGGCGATAAACATATTGGATCGGGTAGTTGCTTAAAAAAATAAAACACTAATTTGTACTAATTTCACTTTTATTTAAAATAAGCAGTACCAGTTTTGCTCATGACGAGTATTATCAATTGATAATGTTCGTAATGAACGAAAAGGGTCCGAATTATTTAAAATAAAAATAGAATTAGTACAAATGATTGTTTTACTTTTTGAAAATATTTATTTACTACAACCTTATATCTCAAAAGTACAAGTTTTCAGGAGACACATAAATATATGTTTTTGAATAAGGTTTAATTTTAAAGCATGAAATATTTTGTTTTTTGGAATACGAGTCAATGGAATATGTGTGTATTGAAATTCTTAATTAATTCAAAAAACTCAAAATCAACAAAAGTTGAGATACGTGATTGCAGAAAATGAACGACTATGTTGAGATTTAAGGTTTGGGTATATTTGTAGATACTTTAATTAAAGGCTGTCAATGCGCATGGTTTTGTTAAAATGCTATTCATCCCTGCATTAATTGTTGATAAAACATAAAGGATACTTTGTACTAAGTTTTATTTTCATAAAAAAATATGACTTCTAAAGAAATCGACTGTCAAGCAAAAAGATATGCATATAAAATAGAAACTTGGAATATTTCAGTCTGATCTTTTGATAATTTTAGAATATTTTGAACTAGTTTCTAGAACTAATTTAATCTTCCCGCCGTCATCCGAGTAAATTTTTGCAGACTTTGATTTCACAGCTGCAATCTTCAACCCAATAACGACGATACTCCTTGTGATATTAACAATTATTTGTTTGACGGAGTAGATTTTTTAATAATGTTTAAAAAAGAAAGAATTTTACATTCGTTTAGTCTAAGAAGATTTTAAATATTATGCTTATCTATGAAATTCTCAGAATATGCTACGGCAGTGAAAATTAATATACTCCACGTTAAGCATAAGGTGGAATCTGATGAAGAATTAAAGGTACCTCAAACTACATATCATGTTGCAATTTTATATACGATAATAGTAATAAATTACTTGTAATTATATCCGACCACAAACACTTGACCGTTGAAGTACGACCATACAATTTGTATCCATCATAAGTTTAACCTACTGCTGCAAGAGTACACTTACGTTGCAGGCATGTATGTCGTCAGTTGATTGATAACCTACAGTTGCAGTGGGTAAACGGTCATTTTATCAGAAATTTGTGAAATTGCACAGGCGAGTAAGTGTACATAACTTGTGACGTGCGTGCATAAACGCTGTCATTGCAGAATATGAATTTTCAGTGAAACTAGAAAGTTTTTGCGTTTCTAAATGACCTCAGGGCACGACGGACTGCTAGTGGCTGTTCTCTTAGCTCAATTTTAGAAAGATGAGAAATAAGCTCAGTAGAATAAAATTACACATTTTAATCATGAATTATTATTTATTATTACTTATCAAATTGTTGTAAAAATGTAACTTAACTTGAGATTTTATCTTTAGTGCGATACAAAAAAAAAACATGATAGCTTGAGAATTTGAGAACTTTATATTCCAGTGGTAAAAAGCTTTACCTCGGTGAACCGATGTGTTAAGTTCAAATATTTGCAATGTCAATTTAAACTTTAGATTTTTTAAATTGGTGTTTTGGTATTAGTGATATTTTTCATCTTGAGTTGATCATGAGCGAAAGTAAAAAAACATCAAGCTTATTTCATCTTAATAAAAATAATAAAAGATTTTTAGTACTTTTTCCACATAAAATTTATTATATCAGGACCATGCTCGCGATGAGCGAAACCGGTCCGGGTCTAATTAATTTTATGAGGAAAAAGTACTAAAAATCTTTTAATATTTTTATTATAATGCCTTTCCACCAAGTATTGACAGTAAACACCTTAAAAGTTATTTCATCTTGTTTGAAATAATCAAATTATCTGACTATTATTTTTTGCAATGTAAACAACATATTCACAACTTATTTATAAAAAAATATTATTATATTAGATGATGGGATGACTTATATAACTTGCAACTTTAGCAAAGATCAATACCATAAGAATAATTGTCTATTATGTAAATAGAGAGAGACAAATTATTAGACTTAAATATTTCGGTTTACTAATTCGAGTTCCTAAACGGAAATTTACAAAGATATGCCTTGTTCTTATCTTTTTACATTAGCTTATAAAAAAATATATAAGCATAAAAAATCAATTGGACAATTATTACTATGTAGTGGTTTTCGATTGAATATGTTTGAAAATATTCAATATGCTCCAAATTAAAAAGGGGCATAAGAAAAAAGCACTCTTTCGCGATTTTTAAAATGTTTCATATAATTCACAGCAACAAAAAAAAGTTGTAGAAACATGTGCATATAAAGACTTAAAAAATAATTAATTAATTGTTAGTCAGCGCTTATCTAGTGAAGATTTAATCTAAATGACTACTATTACCCATCTGTTTTAAGCGTTATTATAATGATGATTTTTATCAAATTTAGATAATAAAATTTATTTCAATGGTAGTTGTTTTGATCTTAACAGTAAAAAATATTGTCTTAAACTATGTGAATTTTTCTACTAAATACAGACCATCATTTTGTTAAACATATACATTTAAAATTATGATGCCTTTTGAAAAAATATAAAGTGAAAATTTGATTTTATTCATGAAAGTTGAATTTGGATGATAAATACAAAGTGATATTTTATATTTAAAAGTGATCATGACTAGCTTTAAATGATCAATTTTAGATGAAGTTTTTATGCATGTACAATTGATACAAAATATTCATAACACCATGACAAAATTTATTGATTAATAGATAAGTTAAATCTATTGATTATTACAAAATAGATTTTATCATGGTTTTATAAAGATTTTGTATCAATTGTAGTTAATTAAAAATATCATCGAAAATTAATCTTTTATAGCTAGTCATGAACACTTCTAACAAATTTTAATATAAAATATCACTATTACATTCGAATTCTATTTTCATTCTAACAAATATTTATAATACTATTATCATAAAATATTATTTTGATATTTTATGAATCCATTACCTGATTTCCAAATCATTTTGCAAATTCACGTTTTTTCCCATAAATAAAAAAATCAAATTCAATATGAAATAAATAATATTTCTGTACCTGTCGATATAAAATTAATTAAAAATGTTCTATTATGTAAATAAAATAGGAAATAAATTTTAGTTTCCAGCTGTTTTTGCCATTATTTTCTATTAGCAATTATTTAATTCGGTGTTTCGCTGTGCTATTCATTTTTTCTATCCTTCAACTACCGAACAACGGTCTTTCAACTTGCTTCTTATAATTTTACCTGCTGATACCGTGCGAAGTCCGGCGGGTAGCGAACCTGGGGCATTAACACGTTGAGATATGTGTCAAAATGAAAAATAAATTATTTTCTACATCTGGCATAATTTTATTATTGTGTCATATGTGTATTATGAACGTGCTCCGTCAATTATTCAAACAAAGTGATATTTTATATCTTATATTTAACTAACGGTTCACTTTAGGTAGGTGTTCACTGTGAATAATTGGAGGAAAATCATGATTTAAAAAAATATTTAAAAAAAAAACACTTTTGTACTTATGTCATATTTTTTTATTAGGATCAAGACTGGTTTCACTGATTACGAGCATTTTCAACTTAATCATCATTTAAAATCAACAAAGAATCAACCATCATCAGGAAATATCGGAAATACTGCATTTAATTCCAATCCATAAAATAAACATTTTTTTTATTATTGCGTAATTTTTTTGCTGAAAATTTCCAAAAGTCAAATATTTATCTAATACGAGAACATACACAGTGTTTAAAATGACATCATTATTGCAAAAAAAGAATTTTATTACATAATAAAATAATTTTGTTTAATTGTTTCTATTCTTCATTCGATATTTTATCTGCGCATATGAGCTTAAGAAATAATTATAATTATACAATTTAAAACCTTATTAAAGTTCTTCCCTTGATGTGTTAAGATGTCCCGCTATGGGGTATTTAGCCCCTAACCCCAACTGGACTGGGGACTTTTTGTGAATAAATTACGCATTATTATTCTGCCCGTACTCAGTGCGCTGGTGAAACTGACAATAAGAAATGAGTACTTTTTTCTGTAACGTATATTGTCATTAAAATAAATATAATTGCTTTATAGGGGCATTGAAAAATGTATTATTTCAGTGGCTTAGTGAACAATTTAGGGTTGAACCGATGAACTGTCTTGTAACTTTGTAGTTCTTAAAGATTTAGCTTAAGTATCACCCGTCATTGCAATTGATTTTAATTTTGTTCATATTTTTAATAGCCTCTCATGTTTATTTAATACTTTTAAAATTGAGAATGTATAGACTTTTATTCATCGGATTAAACTATTTTTTAAAAATGTCAAAACGTTAATACTATAATAAGAATTTAATTTAAATATTTTCCCCAGATAAAAGTGACAAAATTTTGGTAAAACTATTATATTTGTTTTTTTTTTTCAAAAATGACCGTTTTGAGACTTTAATTATAAACTCCGAAAGATGAATTACACACACATTTTTGATATATCTGAATATCTAGCGCTGCTCCGTCAACGTCTCGTAATAAAAAAGAATGAAAAACATTAACACGTTTCCTTATTAATCATAATTAATATTTTTTCTTCTAAAGCTCATTAAAACAATTTCTTATCTATGCAATACGTAGAACAATAGAAAAGAGTTGCTTGGAATGAATACAATTTTTTTTTTAAACTTTACTCATTCTATAATATATTAATTTCTATAACTTTGTTATACCATTAATCGTACTTACAACTATTGCACGTGTAAATTTTACTAATAGTAATTAGTACTATTATAAATTTAGGCTTTTCTGTACGTCCAGTCAACAGAAAAAACCTCAGTCTACATTTAGGTATTTATAAGTTAAGAATTATAATCAATGTTCATTTTATTAAATATACAATAAATTTACTATATTAGGCACAAAGATGCTTTGCAAAGAGGCCACACGCTTGTAAAACAATCAGTAAAATAACAAGGTTATCAAATTTTAATTTATATCGTTTGCTTTAGTTGCGGTTCTAACGGGATCGAATACCAGTACGGACTTCGAAACTCACTCTTACTAATCCGATTTAAAAAAAAAAAACTAGATTTAGTACAATTATTTAACCAGTAGTTTGGTCATAGTCCTCTTTGCCTTCTCCAATAAAGATAACTTAAGCAAAAGATCAATAAGAAGTTCTCGTTGAACAAGATTAGCTTAGATTAGCTCCATCAAGAAACCATATGCTTATTTATGGGAGTGACATGAAAGTGATTTAACTTACGTATGTCATTCTACTCTGGATTGACTCAACAGACTATTGATCTTTTAATCTGAGATTTTATTCGATATATTCAGTGGCGGGCTAAGCACTTTGGAGGCCCCAGGCGCAATAAATTTTGGAGGCCATGTTTTTCGAATAACATAAAAGTGTTGCAAAACTCTTCGTAAAATAATGATGAATATTGAAAATTGAAATTAAAATAAAAGGATTTATATAATTTATGCTATTTTTGAGGCCCTTAAGATTTGGAGGCCCCAAGCGCGTGCCTCTTGCGCTTATGAGGTAATTCGCCACTGGATATATTATTTCAATTAAAAAATATATATTATTCAATATTAATGCCAAAATATTAAACGACCATTGAGATAGATTTTCGTTGCTTATATTGAACAAACCTACATATTATTCAACCCTTGCCAAACTACCAAGTCATTCCATATGCGTAATATTGACCGAGATTCCATACTAGCATACTGTAGGTACACTTATAACCCAAATTTTTATAAGACCATACTCGTATACAGTACACGTATGACCCAAATAATAAGATAGGGTAATGATGATAGTGCATACACTTTTTTACGCCAGGGCTAACACAATAGGCCGCAGGGAGACATTAGTCTAATAACAATCGGACCTGGGTCCTGCGTTACTTTACCTTTCTGAAAGGACAGTCTCCAGGTGTAGTCAATGCATGGAAATTAAAAATTTTTTCAGACAGACATTCTTGATAATAAAAAATTATGAAATTTTTGATCTTCTACATTCAAATCGTTGTGTATTAATTATATTGTTCATATAGTATTTGAGGCAAATTAATATAAGTATACTAATATATGTCACTAAGCTTATCTGTCTATAGCGCATAGTAAAGCATAATTTATAATATTAGTTAAAATAATCTAATATTTTTTTATTATTCACCGTTTAAAGAATTATAATGATAGAGAGCAGTGATTAAGTATATTTTTTTTGTAATATATTTGGGAAATTATTTCATATATACATTCATAGAAAAATTTATTTAACACGTTAATAATATCAGTGAAAATTTCAAATATGTCATTTTTTAAATTTCCTCTTTAAGAAGACTTGTTTTCTCACGTTAATTCATCAAACCAGTAAAATATTATTCACCAAATAAAAATGTTTACATTACCGAACATAATAATAAAAATCACATCCTCGTTGTTATATTGTAAAGTTTAACAAAAAAACATATTTATATTTTAACACGATTGGAATATAAACTTTTTATTACCCACGCTAAATAATGCATGATTCAAAACTAAACTTAAACGCAGTGCAGAGAAAAATGAATGAAAAAATATTATTTATAATCAATTCGTGCAGACTATATAGCAAATTAACATTCCATGATTTTATTAATCTGACAAGCTATATATGTATGTATACCAACAACATCTTATATAGTGCAACGTTTTGATTATCAAATTAAAAAATATTTACTAGTTCATTTAATTGAAAGAATTTATGAGTAAGGAGTGGTTGCTATTTTTATAACTGCATACAAGATTTATAAACTGCCACAAAACCAACATAAGTCGTGCGGTTTCTCAACTAATTAATACTATATTTATATCATCAATTTTGATATACGACTTAAACCCTTTCGGTTTGTGTCCCCTGTTGTGGATTTAAATAGTCAATATGGACACAAACCAATGGAGGGACCGATGGTGAAATGTGTTTTATGGCCGGCTGCATTGGTTTTATAATATCTATGGGAAATAATTCTCCGGCTTGGAAGTGTTTTAACCTGGGGCCAAAATAATATCATACCAACTATGATGCATTTTGTTCTGTAATCACATATTTTTTTAACGTTTTTGACTATAACGTATATTGTCTTAAGCATTTCTTATATTTATTTTTCAAATAATAAAATGTTCGTGTTTTCGGTCATAGAAAATAGATCATTCGATATAAATCTAAAATCTATATATATCTTAGTATTTTTTTGTTGTGTTATTGTTAAAAGACAATTCACATAATATACATATGGCTTATATTATAATATTGAGTGTATATATTAATTAAAAAATATACTAGGAAGATAATTTCATATAAAATACAAAAAATATCAATATCCAGTGTTATGAAATACTATCGAATATAATATTAGACAAGTAAAAAATAGAGTATTTTATACGAAAATAATCCGAAAAGTGAAATATTTTGTCTACGACATTTATAACAGAGAATATTAAATAAATGCAATTTTTTAATGATTTTAAATAAAAAATAGTTAACAAGTTTCTGCTTAATAATTGTATATAATGAGTGTTCATTTAAAATTATCACGTGTATATTTTTATTTTAAATAATTTTTACAAAGCAATTGTTATTTCTACAAGTGATCTTCTTGAAAGCTTCTCATTAAAGTTTGAAACGACTTTGGTAGTGAAATAATATTTAATCAATTTGAGATAAAAATTTCTCTTTCATATTATTACGGCTTCAAAATTTAATGTGATCGTTTGATTTGAATGTATTAATGAACAAAAATCGCTAAAATTAAAATATTGAATAACAATAACTAATTTAAATCAGTTTTAAAATCTGCTTACAAAATAAGATCATTATGTTTATTTATTTTAATACTATTTTTAATAACTTAATCCAACACAGCGGTGGGTATTAAAACAGAATACTCTTAAACGACCGCTTGCAGTTTTGAACTTAATGTTTAATGACCAAACATGCTTGGACATCTAATTAAACCCGTAATAAAACGACCATGTCTACAATATTTTTTTAACATAATTTATTCAATACTCAACCGGGTTGTTCAATATCAGAAAAATGCCAAATTAATATTCAAAGTAAATGAGTCGATTACAAACACAAATTTCTCAAGCATTCCGTCCAAGATTTTGTTTTAATTACGTTTAGACGACGCAGTTTTAATTACTGACTATTTATGTTTGTTTTTATATACCTCAATAAAATATTTGCGAAATGATAATTATAAATACGCCGCAGGGGTCGAAATCAAAGCGATTATTTTATGAAACGCCTTGGTGGAACGCTCGAAAGGAAAATATTATTCAATCGTCAAATAAAACTATACTATTTATTGTGTGTCGTTCTTGTGATACGTTTTCTTTAAAAAGAACTGAGAAATAAAAAAAGATGTCAAATGTTATTTAACGATGATATAACAGCAATAATTATCCAATATACAAATCGATCTTTGACATCTTGAAGTAAATTTAAACGAATAAAACCATAATAAATACGCATAAAACTTATATTTCAAAACATATTATAAACAATCACGAACACCTTCACAAAATTCGTAATCATTTTCTAATGTATCGTTCAAAAATGTTTCCTTATTGAGCTAAAAAATATGCAAAACATAGGTAATATATTATATTGTTTTATTAATACTTAAAATTTGATAAAATAGATCTCTATTTATATTCATGGATTAAAATATTACAATAATGAATAAAAAAAAAATACTGATTGATCTTATTATGCATATGAAAATTTCAATCTATTTTGAATGGAAAATTATTTACACATCATAACTTAACTATCAATACTTCCTGATACGGAAAAATTATATTTAGACATACGTTGGATTGTTTTCAATATTGATAAATATATTTGTATAATAAACTGATAACTGAAAAAACAGAATCTTAAAATATGTATTCGTTTATTGAGAAATTAAGTTCCGCAGTCATAACTAAAGCGCGTAGTTTAGCCCGTTGTAGAAATGCTTATATGGCTATACATCAAAAAACACTTCTTTGTACGTAAGGATATTATTAAAACCCCGGGTAGAGGGGTGCGACTTCGCAGGGATGTGCCATGAAACCGCGATGTTCAAATTACCCCGTTATTTTCTTGTCAAGTGCGCTGTTGGATCCAAACCTCAGCACTTTATTAACTTGAGCTTTGATCTCATTGAAAACACTTGTTGTTTAAATTGTGGTTAGGAGCTTTTTCAACTGATGTTAAGCATACTTATAACTTGTTTAGAGAGCTTTTATTAAAATTTGATATAATGTCATCATTGCTAATGAGCGCATAAAACTAGTTGGCGTTTTTATTAATATATTTATCATAATTATGTGTTAGGGAAATATGGTATTCTAAAGAGTAATATAATAGTTTTATTAGAGTTAGTTTTCAGCTAATCAATCGATCGTTTTAACTTTCTTCTAAATTCGGTTACGCTATGTAGATAAATGAGGAGCTTGATATCAAGCACGCCCAAATCCAGTTTTAAGAAAAAAAAATATCGCTTTAATGTGGGGGGGGTTTCCGATTCAGAAAAACCGAATTATTTTTTAGCGTCGCTTAAAATCTCATAGTTTTTTGCAATTAAGAGTCAAAATATGATTTGTATCTATGATCGAAATCTTAGTTTTTATAAGAAAGGTGTGTTTTTCTCTGTTAAGGAAAAAGTTGATTTGGTCATTTTTGATCCCAATTCCACAACTGACTTAAAAAATAATGCTGGTTTCAGCTAAAATTTAAGCATCTGGCTTGATGAATGAGTTGTGTAGTTAATATATTAATTAATATGTTCAACAATGATGAAAAAGTAAAACTATTTAGTAAACAACATAGTCTAGTTTGTAAAAAGAGCAGCACTCATATTTGAGCTGCTTTTGATTAAAACAACACTTCTAATAATTCATTATAAACTTTTAAATAATAAATTCATGTTATAAAAGGTTTTGAAAATATCACGGACTCACATATTAGTTTGTCAATGTAAAAAAAAAATTAAAAGGTTTAATTTTTTTTTGGTTTCAAACATTTTTGGTATCCATAATTTAAAAAAAAGCCAAAATAATTATGCCCAGACAGTGCAGCGAATACATACATAACTTCGAGTAGTATTTAATGACCGGTTATTAGGAAATTGATAATTAAAATACTTAATTAATATTAAAATTAATTAATATAGGATTATGAAAATTTGACTTTTTTTGCTATATAATATTATTTATGATGCTATAAAGTATTAGTTCACAGTATTACATATCACTTCATGTTCTAGTGTTATTGAATATTTATAATATCTAAAAAAATATTTTTTCCGGGTGTCGATTAACACTATAAAGATAAAACACACTATAGTATATGTTTACTAATGAGTGTACAATGTATTATAAACAGAACTGTATATGTTCATGCATATGTATATTTATTTACATATCATATCTGCAAAATATTAAAAAATACTTTTTTTGTTTTTATTCTTAATTTTTGAAATTACCATAATCGGTTTCACTGTGTTGAGCGAAACTGGTCATGATAATTTAAAGGTCTTATTAGTACAAAAATGTAGTGTGCTATTTTTATAAATACAATGCATTTTTCTCAAGAAGCAATGTTTTTGTATTTATACAGTAGGTAAAATACAATACCTAATAATTGCACACAGTTCCATCTGTCGATAAAAAATCGTATTAAATATGCATTTAAAACATTCCATCGATTTTCAAATTCTATCTCTAAGCTTCGGTTATATAAAATAACAAAAGCACGTATTCGATTGTTTTTTTTTTATTGTATATCAAATGGAATAAACGATTTTGTTGTAATAATATTTAGTTTTTTTTACGCATTCAAAGATATTTTGTTGAAAATATGTTTTATTTGAATAGCTGAAAATGTCTACGTATTTAAAATCGTGACCATTTCAAATTTGATGTATCTGACTTCTGATACAGCTTTTTAGAATTATATAAAGTAAATGTGATTTGCTGACATATCGTCGTTCTTCTTCCACTTACAAGTACGTTTTGAGAAATACTCAATGACATCAAAGTAATTTTACACAATAAAAATACTAATTATTATTTTTTCATTTTTATTACTAACAAAAATATATTTCTTAACTCGATGGCTGCCACAGACGAGATATATCGTAAAAAAAATCGTGCTCAACACGCCAGTTACGAGTTAACTCGTCAATAACTAATTAAATTAATAATTGCAAAATAAAGCCGGCGTGCTAGGTAGTTACGTACTTTTTTTCTACGGCAGCTGAAAGGCTGAATACTATCCAAAATTTACAAAAATATTGTTTATATTTTGTCAAAATCTGACAAAAAAATCCGTACATGTAATGATTAATTATTATTTGCAATTAAAACAGACTAAAAAAACATTTTTTTACGAATATCACGGAAATCACTCGCGAAATCAATAAATGCAATGTTAATACGTCCTATTTTTTCATTAACGAAAAGTTGACATATTATTCTCAATTGTAAAAAATATGATAGGGAAATATAACCATCAAAATAATTCAAAACTAATGATTTTATAGTGAAACACAAACGCGTAGCACACCACTAACATAGCATTTTTTATAGTACTACGTATAATTTGGAATTTTATAAAATTAGGTGTAAAATTTATCACTTTAATTTAATTTTTTCAAGAAATGTTCACCTAAATAACAAAATGCTTTTAATCTGCCGATGGCCCTTCATAATAGTATAGTATCTTGAAAAGGATGTTTGTATGGAAGAAAAGAATATCGAAGGGTTGTCGACCCTCTTTATTAATATGAAAAAAAAAGTGTTCCTGGTGCAAGTGTACGCATTTTATTTTGGAACATAGTCAAATCACGAGGTCTATTTTAGATCGCCTCTTTGGCTTAGAATGCTTAGACTATAATCAATATAATATTTATCCTGGATAAAAACACAAAAAATCGACACGATTCTTAGAAATCGGTGTTGCCAGATACTTTTTCTTTACTTTTTATAATCGATTCAATTTTTATTATAATGCGTTCTTCGATAAAAAATATTTTATAATCCAATGAGATGATATATTTAAGATGTTAAAGACGTGTTGTCAAAAGGCTATCAACTACAACCATATTAATATTGTTTTAGCACATATCATTTTTTTAATATTGTAGAATTTTACAATTCAAATGCCATAGTGAAAAATTCATAAATAATAAACATATTAAACACGACTTATGCATCAGTTTGTATTAATATTTAATAGAAGTAGTTTTAATTTGGAAAAAATAATAAACATTCAATAAATTTTATAAAACAACACCTCTATTGATGTTTCACCCTCAAAAGTGTTACATTCAATAAAACATTCCTTGAGAAGTTGCTATCTCTTACCTGTGTATCAAATTCACCCTTTGACGCTGCAACATTGGATAGAATGAGATTGTTTTGAGATGAGTTGCATAATTCACTCAGCGAACTGAATCCGAAGCACAATAACTTTTCACAGCTTCTGTTCCAACAGATAGAAACGTATTCAAAAGAAAGCTGTTCGAGCAAGGGGAGTCGTGATTGTATTCAGCTGTTTCAACCCCTTTTTATTATGTCGAGGATTTCTCATATCTTAAAAATAATTATTTCAATTATGATATAAAGTTTTAATTAAAAAAAAAATAGATATTATAGTTTAAAAATATGTTATTTTATCTTTAATTTTACCTTGTCGTGTAAAAAACGTCAGACATCGCTATTCTTATTTAGATAAAGGTATTTATTTACCCAAGAGTTATATGTTTTTTGATTTTATTTTCCAGAATAGTGTGAATAAAGTAACCTTCAATCTATTGTTCTGTCACTTGATCATATTAAAGTCATGAAGCAATTTCTAAGAATGTTTGGCTATATTTTAAAAGAAATATATGTATATATATGCTGACCGCAGCGGTTAGCGTCGTGGGCTTTCGTGCCTGATCTCACGGGTTCGCTTTCCAGTCCCAACAGCATTTTTTCGATTTATGTTCGAAGGCACAGGTGTTTGTGATATTTAAAAATTATTTCTCCCCCTTCCAATACTTTAATAATTGAACGTATTGAAATCGATTATTAAACCAATAGACTTCGCTAGCCTTATCCTTCTATCCATACTACATTTAAAAAAGAGAGATTAAGCGACTGAGTAACAAGCAGTTATCATAGAAAAAACTGCTGTAGAGATATTTCCATTAGGTGGCCATATGCTCTACATTAGGAGATGACATGGATTAAATAAAATGTGCCTAATAGGCCTAGCGTACATGACGACATAGATATGTATGGTGTCTTTTTTTCTCGAGTTGACCTAGAGCCACATTGAAAAATTGTTAGACAGTCAATTAAGTTTTGATTATTTATTATAAGGCTCAATAACATATATTTGTATTTAATCTTTTTCATAATAAATAAAATAAATTGAATTGAGCACTTTTCTGTACCTCAGGTAAGACGTGTTTCTCCAGTCAGTTTGTACAAGGTTCCAGAAATAGCTCCTGATTAGGTCAAATATAAATATTGAATTTCAGTCGAACTTGGTTTTTACGAAGAAGATGGGAACGACTGAATTTTCCCGTTATAAGCATTACTCGTTATATCAAAGAATAGGTATTTTTAAATGCTTACAAATATACCCGTGAAATATCTGGAGCGGTTAGATAACACAAAAGTCTCAATTCAAACAAAAATACACAATTAAAATTTATTTACACACCTATACAGACATTACATTTTTCTGTCAATCCACTTCACTTATAAAACTTAAAATTAACTAAACTTGTTTCATTGTTTTCACTCTCATTGACGATATTTTTCTTTGGTATGTCCAAGAATTAGCTCGTTATAAAAATGAAGAAAACCATGAACTAAAATGTCAACGAATGTTTTCTCATTACATCCGAGATCTTTTTATTTCCGTGATCGTAATAAGCAAGTTTGACTGTATTTCAATTTAATACGTGACATGAGCTTTTAATCATCTGATGGTCGAAATCTTATTTAATCGATAACATATGAAATAATATCCACAAAGTATCATTAAGATATGTGCCTGCTTCTAGGTATTTTTCCACGAGTTTATTAACCCGTTAAACTCCGACCGAAAAAAATACGATGCATGTTAAGCAGGCTATGTTAGCGGCTCCTAACTGCGTAGTTGAGGGACGAAGTGATTAATAAGAAAATGATTGGTTGCTGGGCGTTAATGGGTTTTGAACAAACCATCGTAACCGCTTTTTACTCGATGGTTGCAATAAGTTAGCATGATTGTAATAATCCTGCAATTGTAAAGTAGCAATTCAAAACACACTGATCTCCGTCGAAAATTGCCAGTAAAATTTCATGTTATTCCTTAAATCACATAAAATAATGTCAGCATATTGTAACGCAAGATTTTTTATGTAAAAAAAAAACAATAATCAGTTCTAGCTGGGTTTGCAAAAATCAATAATGATTCAGCTTTAATTAGTAAAGTAAAAAAAGAATTCTATAGATTATATATAAACATTTAACGCCTTATAAGACTAGACCAGTCGTAGGAAACCTGCAGCTTTTTGACTACTCTGGTGCGGCCTTTTGACTTGATCGCCCAATTCTGTTATTGTAAATTCGTAAATTCCTAAGATTTTGGGTTGGAAAATTCTTGGAAGAGCTTAAAAAAAGCTCCCGCGCTGTTCGCTTGGGCAAATTTGTAAATTCTTGTGATTTTATATTTCAAAATTCTTGGAAGACCTAAAAAAGAAAACAGATCCCACGCTGGTAATTTTGGAAAATCCACAAATTTCTGGGCTTAGCATGAAAGATTCCCTAGTGTCATTGTTTACTGCGGCCTTATGTCGAATCAAATGAATGAATGTGGTCTTTAGAAAAGAAAAGGTTCCACGCCCTAGACTATTCATTTAAAGGTTTATTTGATACTTTTTACACCAGCAATCTAATAATTACTTTTGTTATGATAATGAATTTGCACAGATTTCATCGCGTATTTGTAAATAATAAAGCAGTAAGTACTCGTACAAAAGGTGATGTCTATGGCTTCCGCAAGGTGTGGCCAGCGTGCTTAATAATAATATATGCACGTACCAGCTTCGCCTTAGTGAAATAACGGATATGACTCGAATGCATCATTTGTGAGCTCATTAGAAAGGTCTGTCAAATAAAGTGCGCAATTCTCGACCGGCCAGCGGAGATTGTTTAAAAACAGAAGCTGGCGACTTATCAAACCTGGCAGTGTCAACTTTACCATTTTTTAAATATTATTTTTCAACCATGTTCACTTCCCATACAAGTTATGTTTACACGCAGTGGTAAATTAGGCACATGGGAGGCCCCAAGTGCAATAAAATTTACATGCCTTGTTTTCCGGACAACGTAAAAAAAATAATGTGAAATAATAAAAGTACATTAAAATCTGAACAAAAAGTATATGGGCCATAAAATACAAGCTATTTTTGAGGCCCCTAAGAATCGGAGGCCTCAAGCGCGCGCCTCTTAAGTTAAGCCACTATTCACACTAATTAAAATCATTCGTCATATAAAAATCTAGTTACTTTTAGATTGACTTGGCGTAATCCACACATAAAAAAGTTTACAGGAGACACAAAAAACGTTTCTTGGATCATCAAATCATTGGATAACAGCAAAATATGAAATATACATGACCATGAAGTGCACGGAGATTGATAACCTGGTTTTGAATTGACTTTATCTAATATTAATTACATAAATTGTTAAAAAAAACCTTTATTAAGTTTTTTTTTCTGGTCGCAATTTTCATCGGCCATTCTTTTTTCAGCCATACATCCTTTCGATTGAAAGTGTATAAAGATGTATACATTGTGATTATAAAAAAAAACTGTGAGTTCCGTCTTTTTTCTTCTTCACAGTAGATATGTGGCGTAGAATTATGCACAGGACTTTCTATTGTTCATTTCACTATAGTAAAAATAGCATTGTATGAATTTATATTACTATCAGTAGAAAATGCTGGCGATAAGCGAAACCGGTCCTGATTCTAATTAATAAATTTAGACAGTTCAGTCCTTAAACTTTTGAAGCTTCTGAGTTTTTTTAATATCACATTTAAATAAAAAAAAAAAACAGACGATATTTGACTGTCAATAAGAAAATTCTATGTTCAATTGTACTTGAATACATAATACATTTTTTTCTCTCTCTTATAGTGAACAATTCATAACATCATCGCGGTAGAGATTCAAACGCGGTCCAAATTATTACTGAGAATCGAATGCAACGTGAGGTAGACAATAGCATGACCTCATCGACGTTGTAATTAAAATTATTTTTTCGATGAAAGATAAGTTAATGATATGTCTGAGTAGAATAAGAAATCCGTCTGATAGGCACATCGTAAAAAAATGAAACAATATCATAACACTTGTGCCTAGTAAATCGTGAATTGTTTTATATAATATATTGTTGGGTAACTACTTAAAAATAATAACTGTCTTCAGTTGATTCAGCGGTTACTTTAATTCAGTTAAAATAACCATGTACACATTTAAAGACATGAAAATAAATGGGCTAAAAGGTTTGAAAAATGTCAGTTTTTAAGGTAACCAATTAGTAAAAAATAATAGCGGTAAAATACAGCACCCTGTTACGTTAGTGGGCATGAAGAGACGAGGATGAACTTCAACGCCTTAATATGCCGAAAGGCGAAGCCCGGGTCGTTTGTGGCAAAACTTGCGTGAATGTAATTTAACAATTCAAATTTAAGTCAATTAAAGTTTACGTTATTTTATCAAATAATTTGAAAAAAATTCTCATACCGGTGTAATACATTTCGCTTCAAGTTACTAGTTACCCAACCAGTTAAATAACAAAATAATCAGTAGAAGTTGTACCTATACAGTCACAAAAAAAATCAGTGCCTTTAGTCGAAGGAATGCGCCGCATAGCTTTTGCTATACGACAAAAGCACTGGGAATATTTTTATAATTTTATCGATATATTGGATTTTTTGACACTTTATAAATATATTCACTCTCAGATCTAGTTTTGATCGTTGACAATTTTGCTGGTTGACTCAGTAATATAATATCATCGAGTGCACGTTACTTGCGGTGTATCATCGACAGTAAATAATCTCTTCATGAGTTAACAAATTTAGGAGCGCTCGTTAAAGTTTCTGGTGTGGAGATTTATCGAGGCATCAATGAGCCTCTCGGTACGGCCAAAGCTCGCGCATGGTTAGTTATATAACCTGGCAATTACAAGTTCCTGTAAACTATGTAATGTATGAACATACTGGGTGTATTTATAGCGCGAAAGTGTAAACTAAATGTAACTGTGTATTTTTTGACTTGCAGAGCTTTACAAGATCTCGCTTATTTATTTGATGACAGTAAGGTGAAATAAATAAAAATATTTTTAATTTACCTTACGTTGTTGTACAAACATTTTCATTTCAGAATACGGAAAAAAATGGAAATATGTAAACTAACCCTCCCGTAATTTGGTAGTAAATGGACAAACATATCTTTGGATCAAAATTATTTGCCGATTCATAACATTATATTTGATATTTTCCATTGCATTGAAGTCGCTTGATTGTGGTGCATCGTCGACACATACGTGAAATCAAATCTCCCTTATTATAATTTTAACATGCTTAACTAAACAAGCATCTTTAGACTAAATCTTCTTACGTCAGGTTCAATCACTGAATAAAATCAAACAATTTGAATATTAAATGAGTAATAAACAATCAAATAACTTTGTAATAATATAAAATTGTAATTTTGTTTTCATACATTTTTTTTAAATAGATGCAAGTTTTAGTAAATTACATACGAGATAAAGTAAATTTTATAATATGGGGTCTCAATAAATGAAGTGAGCTAAGTTTTTAAAATACCGATAAAATTATTGCGGTGTTTTTAATTGCTTACTTTAAGTCACGTAGAATATTAAAAGGCACCTTTTCCTAAAATACCACATGGCGCACTTCACCTATGACGGGCTCAAATGATAGTTTGAATTGTAAGTTTATTTAGAGCTGAGAATATCATTATGTTTTAACTTTTAAAACAATTGAATAATGGGTACTTTTGTTTAAAAATAAACATTTTGTCGAAAAAGAGTGAGTGAAAATATGAATTCTAGATGGCGTTTGTTTTGTAATACAACTTGGAAGATGTATAATTTTAACTCATTATTGAGAGTAAAAAAAATGTTCTCTAATAAAATAATGTTAGCGCTTATCGTAGTTACAGGACTGTACGAGTGTGCTAGCTTTTCAAGAAAGCCTCCGTTAGTGCCGAGGGCGACATCTGTAGCTGCGCGGGAGAGCTCAAAGATCTCGAGCAATTTCGAATCGCTAACAAGCCGCGTCGTATATATTCCTGACGTATGGTGAAGACAGACATGCGTACTTTAAAATGAAAGAAATGATAAACTTTCTTTTAGTTCACTTCTCAAAATGCGACGGCCCAAGGAAAAACGAGCATCGTAAAACAAAAACGCTCCAGCAACCAGACAGCGGATCATTCGGATGATAATAAAGTATCATTTGCATTTCCTTATTCGAATTCACAACGTACGGCCAAAGCCATAATGTGGTACTTGGTCTTATTAAGAATGAGTACGTAAATAAAAGAATAAATAAATTCTTCTCTTTTATCAATTAATTTAAAATAAATAAATACATACAAAAAAGAGCGTGGTTATTAATGTTAAACCATTACAACAAAAATCCTCAGCTTTTTTTGTAAAACTGCTATGCAATCGATGCACAAAAAAATAGCAAACTTTATTTCTTTAGCATGATATAGTGGTAAAGTTATAAATGGTTATATATTTGATAGCACAGATTCCATACAAAAAATATAAATAAATCAACAATAAAAAAACAAAATAACTAAAATTGCCATTAAATCTAGTGGCGCTGAGGTTGCAAATTTTTGTTTCTTGTATCTTACGCATCTAGTATTACTTTATTTAATTGTTATTTGCTTGTTGAAATTTATTATTAGCTGCTAAAAAATGTGTATTTATTTAATTGTAAATAGATAGAGACATGGTTGAGTGAATTCGTTATCCTAATATACAATAGCTATCAACGGTATTTGATAATCTTGAGAAAAATACATTTTTTATTTCGGTTATTTCACCAGGCGTTCACTATTCTTGGTTGCTTGTTCCTTTGGGTAGCGGGACAATAGTCTTCAATCCACGAACAGACACGTTAACATGTGATTTTAAGTAAATTCTTTTGATTTGTGGATGTTAATATTTCTAACTATTTATGTTATATCCGATACTTATGATTGACTTACAACCAAACCTTTTCCATTTACACCTATATATTATTACTTTCTTCTCAAATATATGTTAAGTGACAAGATTTTAAATAGTTTTCATAAAAACCATCTCTGTTTATACGCGCCATTACGATTGATATTGATTGACTTACAATATGTTGCGCATTTTTTTGAATTGTTTGAATTTTTTACTTTTCCATGAGTTTTGTCGCTAACGACCCGGGTTTCGCCTTTCGGCATCTTCATGTTCGGCATGTTGCGCATTATTACATGATGTACGTATAATTGTATACTGTGTGTGATAAAAAAAATACATCCCATACCTGGTATACAGCTAATAGCTTTCGTGATATTGCTAACCTATTGTTGTCGTGTTGGCAGCCCACCGCTGCCACCATTTCCATATTAAGTAAATGTAGTACAAAAAACTACTTTGTATGCATACTATTTTTTTAACAGTATGCGATTATTGAATTAAATTTGGTATTTAATTATTGTCTGCATAAAATAACATTTCAATGCACTGGTCTGGACTCTGGTATATATTGCTTACAGTAAATGATAAATAGAGTCATAAGCAGAGATTAATTACAAAATGTTGGAAAGAACAGTTTGAGCCGTGTTGCTACTTAATAATACATCTACGTTAGTCAATTTTACAGAATGATATAATAATAATTTTAGAGTAAACACTTTGAGAAACGACATCCTTTGCAATAGATAATTATAATCATGAAATTTATGGGCGCTTTTACATATTCTACAAAAGCCTGCACAGCATTATCATCCACTTGATGTCTTAGAAACACTCATGTTCGTGCTTTATTCCCCAGGAACGCGAAAGCTTCAATAACTAAAGCTCGACTTAAGTGCTTTGGTTACCTCGTTAATTCTATGATCTAACATGCGAATAATCTCCATTGTTTATTTATGTTTCCGCAGCGATTCTTAAAGCTTTCAATATATGAGAATACAGCAAGCCAGTGACGGATTGAAAAAAACCTTTTGCATGTGTACAGCGTAGAATAGTAACACATAAATATAATTGCTTGAAATAATCTAATGGTGACACTACTCGCGTGGTATTGAACGAATTGAAATTTATAATCATGTAAAAATATATGTAAAAATAATGTCATGCTTACAGCACAATTTTCATTAAAATTAATACGCATCATGTTCTTTCATTCGACTTTATCCTCCGAAGTGTTGTTTTAACCACTACGTATTTTCAACTTTTCTTTTTGATTATTGTATCATAAAATTAGTTTTTTGTATATACTGTAACCGTTAATATTAAGCCAATATTCAACTGTAAACCTTTTTTATTGTTATTTAATACAATAATGGATTGACATTAAACAATATAAATTATAGACACTTTAGATAACAATTCAAATTTTCGATTTCCGTCACAAATTGCTAACATATGTAAAATTTGTTTATCATAATACGAAATCAGATTTATTGTCCTTCATTCTTTTTTCTAAAAAAAAAGAATTCAAAATGATATTGATCTTTTATATTTCTCAATACTTGAATCTAAAAAAAGATATTTAATGATTTACAAAACAGTATGGAGGTATGATTTTTGAGTCATATTTTATGTTAATTAAAATAATTTGTAGTCAAATTTTCTCGGTTATGTTACATCTTTGAGATAAAATGTTTTAATCAGAATAATTCTCCTTAGTAATGGCGTAGTTAAGTGCTAAACTTTTTACGATTTTGTCATTAAAAAGGTGTAAAATTGAGTTGTCAAAAACAATTTTTACTGCTTTGGAAAAACATGTATTAAAATTCTTACAGAGATTTTGAATTGTTAAATCTTTATGAACATAATATCTGACAGCAAATGATGTAAAAAAATATTTTTACCGCACCTTGATTCTAAGGACATACGAAATTTTTTGATGTGCTTAAAAAATCGGGAATAATAAACATTTTTTGTTTATCATAGGATTTTATCACTTGAAGATTTTTAGGAATTAATTGATAAGCAATAGAAATTAATCCATAGTAAAACATACATAAGTTTGTATCTAAACCAGGTTGTTTACGGTCGTTAGCTCTTGTTCTACTCGGTTACGTATACATATTTATAGTGTTAGATCTATTTAAGTGTATCCTAGCATTCCTAGCCCTAGATTTCTGCCTTTACTATCCTTGAAAAGAAGATGAACTGTTATTAATTCTGTTGAAATGTATCATACAAAGACTATCTATTTCATAAAAATAGCACGAGATATTGTATTACCATTTTAAAACTGTTAAATGTGCTATGTCGTGCTGAGTTTATTTATCAATCTGAATCGTTTGATATCATTGAATAAATCAGTTTTATATGGGAATATATCGATTTTTTTTTTGATTATTTCCTTGGTTTTTTAACTGTCTAGCGGTCTAAATATAACATATTTTTACTTGTAAAACACGAGTACATGATTTAAAAAGTGTTTAGTAGGAACTATAAAATTAAACGAATTTTATTTGACCGAATGCATTCAATTTAATTAAGAATAGTAAATTATATTTTCCAGGTTTGTGGTGAAGTGGTTAACATAATTGGCTTCGTTTGCAGTACTCATGGGTCTAAATCCCAATACAGACAGTTCGATCAACAAAAAAAAACAGTTTTTGTGTGAATAATGAGTAATAACTAAAAAATAATGAGTTTATGTAATGCTTAAAATTCTCTTCTACCTGTGTAATCTTTAAGACAAAGAGTGAATTTCTAGCGACCAGTCCTGTAGCCTTGTCTTTTTTCCTTAATTTTTTTAAAGGGAAGATAATCAACTAAGAAACAAGTTGACCAACAGTTATATCATTTAAAAAACTGTTTATAATATGTCTACGTGATCTACTGAAGAGTTATATCCAATGTTACATTCTAAAAGCTGTATCGTTTGTCATTCATTCAGACTTCAGACTATTTTTTAAATACATAGTAACAGATGCTATAGTATCTTCATCTTATGAACTGAATATCGTATAGCATATTTATTCAAAGTCATGCAAAACATTTCAATATTTACAATACCAGAGTACTGAGCAGACGATAATTATAAGTATGGCAATATGATATGTAGATTGATCAATACAATATGTATCGTTAATTTTTGCCAACATAAATTTGTTTGAATACACGAGTAAATAAACAGGTATCAGATATGTTCATACATCGCAAATTGCATTAAATATGTAATAGAGGCTACAAGGCAATCAAGATTGCATTTTCATTCATGTTGAGAAGTGAACGGTAGCGATATCTAGTGGTCTGCAAGGGAAATTGTTTAACTGCAGGGAAGATCACGATACTCGATTTCTTAAAGTAAGGTTACTTTGAAAAGCTTCTATAAGATATATTTTAATAATATATACCTGTTACAAAGTGTGTATAATAAATAAAAACGGTGCGTAATAAATTAAAAATGATTTAGTATGTAGTTTTTCAAGAACCTGCCATTTTACCTTTTTTTAAAGAAATTGATGATTAAAAAAAGACAGCTGAAAGAAATATAAAATATTAAATGTATTTTTAATAAGGATTCATGTATTCAAAAAGTAGAATTAAAAGAAATATCAAATCAAAAATATTAGTTTAAAGCAGTGAAGTTTTTTTTAATTGATTTAAATGACCTTTATTATCTACATTATAGTACATTTAATAATACTATAATTTGAATTTATAAAGACATAACGACGTTACATATTTTACAGGAGGCACAAAAATATTTAATGTATACAAATTTAAAGTTCACGAAAACTAGCAAACTGGTGTTTAATTAACTTAATACTATATTAATTTTATAATTTACTTAAGAAAAACTTGTGTGTAGATCTTTTTTCCTGGTCACAGTTTTCAAAGGCTCTTCTTTTTCAAACATAAAACCTAAATTAAAATTTGATGCGTATAGATTGTTTGCGTACATTGTGACTATCACAAACTATGGGTACTGTCTTTTTGCCTTTCTACATTCGATGTTTTATTGTATTCAGGTTAAAAAAGTTTTAAGTTTTACAAGAATAATTTTATCATTGAGTTGTTTAAAAAAGAAAATCAATATTCAAATCGGTGTAATTAAAAAAATATTAATGTGCATTTATTTATACCCACTGCGCATACGCGCTAATTTGTTATGCAAACCAATAATACAAATGCAGTTTTATCTTGAATAACATGTACTCTTTTTACTGTGATTACTGATTTATTGCAAATTTATTTATAATAATTATCATAGATATTACAAAAAAAAACAACAGATGACTCGAGCAGTAGTAAACTCAATAAACTCAGTGAATGAATTCAAATTATTGTTTTATGTTTTGACACCATTAAGATAAAGCTACAATGCTTTATGTAGTTTAACACGATAGTGAAAGTTAATAAACACACAATTAACTGCAGATACCTATATGTAAGCTTTCACTGATCAAGTAAAGTTATTTTATTGACAAAGGCAGCAATGATTTATATAAAATCTAAGTAGATAGAAATAGAACCTTTCTGAAGAAACCAAGCGATAAATTTCTCACTTAGCTGTTTACGATTGAGAGCAAGGGTTAAGTAAACTTTAGCAATTACGCTATCAAGCGCCTGAAGCGGTAGCTCGTGGAAGCTCGATCCTAGCGCTTTTTGTACTGTGACGGCTGACAAAGCTTTTTCAAGGCCGGTTAAGCCGTTTGAGTGTGATTTATATCACTTTCTACGCAAGCTTTATATTTATTTTTCAACTAAACAAAGTAATAAAACTATTTTGAAGTTTAAAAACAAAATTTTATGAAATTCGTAAATCTACTCTAACTCAGTTACGCTTAACATTATGATTTTTTAAGCCACTACCTCTCCTTATTAAGAATTAAAAAACTATGTTTTGATGTGCGTGATCTTATTTACACGTGCATACTAAAATACAATCGTAATTTCACTAACTACCGTGAAGAATATATGATAATTCAAATCATTACAGGCTATTGGCTTGTACGTATCTATAATGAACTACAATAGTTAAAGCAGTAGCGGCCGGTCAATGTGGCATTTGATCAATACACCCCTTGTATATGCAAGGGTGGGTATATTTCATAAAATAATATTCAAAAATAACATTTATACTATCCCCTCATTTTAAATTCAATAATTCAATTTTCTAAAATATTTATTATAGACAAATAATACATGAAGAATTTCAAATGAGTGAATGGTATAAATGTTATGTTTGAATATTATTTCATGGAATATAGCTGCCTTTGCATATACAATGAATGCATGGATCGAATGCCGCATTGACCGGCCGCCACTGAGTTAAAGTCAAAAACATATAAATCGCATTTTGAAAAAACTTACTTTAGTACAAAGCTCAAACATAAAGGTGTCATACTTGAAATACTCATAATGAAATTGAACTATTTAATAAATAGTGTAATTAATTTAGAAGCAAACAAACGAAATGAAAATTTTTTCGACAGGAAAGTAATTAGTCACTAGAAATAATCTATTAAAAGGTGCAGTGGTGTTTTACATTATGTTCAAATGGCGGCTAACACTTCTTATGTCAGAATAAAACACTTTTTTTTCCCTAACTTTCCTTTAGATTATATTCAAAACCTTAAAATAATTAATTAATTTCAGCATAGCTTTTAGGTATAACTTGTTATTTATCAAACATACAATCTTTGATACCGGCTCATATAACAAATATATCGTATTCAGCTAATTTTTGACGACCCCACCTTAAATACCACAAATCTGCAGTCTTGATTAAAATATATCTGAAGGTGTAATTCATCAGAGAATAATGTTGCTTTGGAAACTTTAAAACCAAATTAATTTGTATTAACCATCTAGCCCAAATAGATTATAATATGTTTGATGCACGAGCTGTACCTATATAATTTGCATAAACTGACTTAATACTTATAATTATAGGTTTCCAAATAGCTTCCTTCTCCGATGGTCATGTTTTTTTATTATTAAAACACTGAAGAGAAACGTGACTGACATAAATACAGCTGTTTTTAACCAGCGGGCTGCGATGACTTTAGACTTGCACTAAACTGCCGTGATACATAAAATACAGACTGATATGAAAAGAAAACCGCTGTTTAAAATTTTAGTAAATATTCTAGCAATTTTTTTTAATTTGTGATTATGTCGTTTTCCAAACCGATGAATATAATTTTGCAGTAAATTTGTCATTGCATATGTTTTTTTTAATAGTAAGCTGTGCTTTTATTTATGACGGTTGCCTACATAGAGTAAGTAACATAAACTATCGATAGTAAGCTAGTCAAATACACATTTGGTTTTCAAAACTTTCAATCGGTAGTTTTTTATATACTAAAATATCACTACACGCTCTGCAAATAAAATAATGAAATAAAGACTACTGTACCTGATCAGAAAAGGTTCATTAGAACTTTATTATTGGGTGATAATGGGCGAAATCAATATATCCGGTTCGGTGTTTCCCTTAGGCGGAAATCTGCTCCAGTTAATTTTGGTAATGAACTTTGGAGCGAAGCAACTCTGAATTATTTATTGTGGGCTTATCTTTTTCGCTTCGAGCTATTGTGGCACGTTAAAAAACCAATTTCTATGTAGGTGCTTAGCACTTGACACGTCGCGTAGGGATTGTTATTACCGGTATTACTGAAACCGGGATTCTGATATACCGGTCAATTTTCTAATACCAAAATACTGGTTTTGAAAATTTAAAATACCAATATTTAAGATCTGAAAATTAAACCAATTCTAAATGAACACATATTTTTTCTATTTATTTAACAGTATTTTTTTCTTGCAAAAGTATCTATCACTTATCAACGAATTTGTAATCAGTGTGATTCCATTTGGTTGATTTTTTCTCAATTTATATGTTCAATAATTGTATTTTTTTTAATACCACCGATACCGGTATAGATATATTCTTCCGGTATTGTAATCCCTAAAATCACTAGGCGTGTAGACATTTTTACAACATATATATATTACAAGTGGTCTGTTAAATCACTGCTAATTTAAATATATTAAAAATTGCTTTCGAAAAACTTTGTCGCAGCGAAAGTTGTCAATACCTTCAAGTAACTTATTTGTTTTTATTTATTTTTGAAATATTTGCTCTGAATGTGAAGCTTTCAAACTTTCCTTACATTCACCAATTTACATTCTGTACAAATTAAATAAGTATAATTCAAATTTATTAATATTTTTCAATCTTTTTTATGGTTTATAACGAACTTACTAAATGATCAAAGTTGTTGTAATTGAGTTAGTACCAGTAATGCCATATTAATGTCATTTTTTTCAAAAACTTTTGTTAAAATAAGTTTCATTAGGAATCCATTTTTGACAACGAACATCGTTTCAAAAGAAATCTTACTGCATCAATCTCTACGATGTTTACTTACCTTATATAAACTTTATTGGAATCGTGAATAAAGGGATTTAAATGAGAAATTAGTTGATTTATAGTTATATTCTCAAACCATCCTCCTATCTCTGGAAAACACATTTATTGGCGTTCTTACATTTCGTTATGTTGAAATTATACA
Source organism: Himalopsyche tibetana (assembly GCA_030503985.1). Classification (NCBI taxonomy): domain Eukaryota; kingdom Metazoa; phylum Arthropoda; class Insecta; order Trichoptera; family Rhyacophilidae; genus Himalopsyche; species Himalopsyche tibetana. The sequence goes on from JAPJYX010000014.1 coordinate 5,612,361, forward strand.
TCATATATCCATTTACAGAGTTTAAATTAGTATTTTATGGTCAACTTATACTACATTAAATAGATTATTTTAAAAGTCTTGTGTATTTATATATATATATTAATCTGTAAAACATAAAAACAATTAGTAACCAATAATCGTTCTGTGTTATTTATCCGTAACACGAATATTATACGTAAACTTTTAAACTTATGTTTAATATATTAAGTATCATGCTTAAAAGGATAAAGTGATACAGGTGTTAAACTATTAAAATACTTTTTCCCTACGGCGATAATATGATGCCATGTTTTGTTACCTTGGTGCCAAAGAAACATATCGATTGATTAGGTATAGAGTTTCTTTAATACCAAACAATAAGAGATATTCATCATACTAAATGCCATTTTGAAATATTATTGTTTTATAAATTGCATTGTTAATATTTAGATGAACATTATAAATAGATAATAATTGTAACTTTTTGGCAATATGATTTATAGAAGCTGTCTGTAAAACTGAGTTTATTATTCATAGCTAGCATAGGTGTCAAAGAATACTTTATTGTACAACGTTAAAATACGAATTATTGCAATGTAATAAATTTGATTTATAATTATTAGATATTGAATATTTCATATGCATATGTTTTATTATTTTTAATCGCTAATATTATTGTTTTTTTTTGTTGTTTCAGGTGAGTTAGTTATCCAAGGATGAATAAAGTTCACGTCAATTCGAAAAGTTGGTAAGAATTAATTAATTGGTAAGAATTATTAGATATAAAATTATGGCATCATATTTTTATGTCTAATCGATATCAAATAACTATGTTTGACTTACTACTAACTTAATTAAATTTTTCTATCATTTGTTATATCAGAAACTATCGTAAATACTTACTTCGTAAAAATGTAGTTTCTTAATATTTTTTTTAACGAACTCTTAATAGAGTTTATCTCAACAAAAAGTTTTCTACGATAATTGATTGTCACTCGGTTGCTCAACCTCTATTTGTCAATGAGAGCAATGATTGAAGGATAGGGCTATAACATATAGAAATTATAATTATAGTGTTAAAAAAAATGTTAAATTTGAACTATTCAAATTTAATTTGGTATTGCTTGTACTTGTTATAATTCATTTAAAAATTAAATACATCGATTTTTGCTATACCTTTTTTAATACATTTCTAGTAAATAAATGATTTTTTAAACAATCAATACTATTTTCATTTTTTTAATTGTTTTTAATTCTACAAAAACAGTTATATAGCCAATATCAATATTATATTTAATATATAATACTAGCTTTGTGCAAAAGCTTTGTATGGTTTTTAAATATTTTTTTTTGTTCCACTATTAAGGAAGGAAAAGATGTGGCTGAAATATTCACGTTGTCGAGAAAATATATGTAGTCGATTTTAAGAAACCTTGAAATGGAGCACTGCGTTGAAAAAAGTAAACCTACTCACTTATATTGTTAAATCTCTTAAATCAATTCATTCGTAACGAATCATTTTGATTTAATGCTCATAATGCTTGATCTCGGATCAAAATAATAAAAACAAACTCACCTCTGACGCAACTCGAAAAAATTCGAAGAGACAAGCGTAAAATTGTTCATATTATTCAAATTTTTATTTGGTGCTAGAAAAAAAACGTTACGCTTGACGATGATCTTTGATAAAATTGGATTAAGCTTCTTTGTAATTGCCGAGGATTTGCATAAAAATCGAAAATATATTGATTTTTTCTCACCTTTTATTTACTCAACCATGTTTGCATCTAATCTACTTTTAATAATAAATATTTAAGTCGACGCGTCTAATCTTCCGTTTTTAAGAGGCTAAAAAATATGTATAGCTTTTGTTATTATCGCGATAAAAACTCTTATATAGCAAAAGTTTCCGAGTTTTAAGACATGTAGGGTCAATATTTAATCAAAATTAAATTGATTGTATACAGTAATACTCAGCGGTGGGCTGCCAATACGTTAACAAGGAGCTCGCTTAATCTACTTTGTGTTTTGGACAAGGAGTGATTTTTTTATAACTCCTATGCAATTATATGCAATAATTAGAAAAGCAATGTATTGTTATTTAATACACTTATAGTTAACTTATCAATACAATTAAAATTGAAGAAATACTGAAGCTGTCTTAGATAATTTATATGTCAGAAATTGCAATAACATATATATTAATTTGATCTGAGAATATTGTTTTCTTTTAAATTAACAAGTCTTAGTAAAATTTAACAGGGGGTTCGCTCGAGCCCCTCTGGTTCCCTCCAGCTCACCTCTGGTAATATATAATATGTTACGGTTTTATATTTTCAGTATAATAATATAATAAGTGTAACACAGTTTTTAGTGAATAAAAAAATCTAGTACAATTTGAACATGGTTAATTCTAAATCTTGATTTGAAATAAGGACGCGATAGTTGTGATAAGTGTTATTAGAAAAAGCTCCCGCGAGGTTTTGGATTAACAAAAAAAGTTTGGTTTTCTATCAGACAGAGTGATTAACCGGTGCTTGGAATTGACGATGGGGCGTTTGTAGCACTCGAATTGGTTAACTGTAGAACAATGCGTGAAAGTGGAATGATTTATATTGAATTGCGTTAATAAGAGGAGTAGATGTAGAGTAGGTGTAGAGTCGGAGTTGGAGTAAAAAAAATAGTGGAAAATAATGTAAAGATTTTCAAAAATTATAAATTTATTTATCTAATTGATTGGTGAAATGAACTAGAATACTAGAATGTACTAGAAATAGTATACAGATATGTAAACCAAACGTAAATTATTGAAAAAATAAATTCAGAGTCGTAATCGTTTTCTTTTTATCCGACTTCACAACCCTGGTTAATTTTGTTTTGTTCATCTTAGAATTCATTAGAGGTGTAATTAAGCTAAATCTCACCACACTTTGATGAGCCCTGTATTTTACATTTTAGTGGTATTGAAAATTTTATTATTAATCAATTTAGTGTCACTCGCTCACATTTTGTACCTTTACCTGTAAATTCCTTTCAATACCAATTGTTTATTACTCATTACTAATTTTATTTTATTTTCTATAAATAACTACGTACAATTTTATTCTCTTATCAGTTGATAATGCTCGTTATGAGCGAAACCAGTCCTGATCTCATTAAATAAAACTAGGAATTCGTACAAATGAGTATTTTATTTTTAGAGTATAACACCTTTCTATCTTTGATAGTGAACACCTATAAAGTGGGGTACATAAATCGCTTATTATATTTGAAATTTTCCATTCAATTATATCATGTATAAAAAAGGCCGCGTTATAATCGACGCAGCGGAGTATTACGGTAACTCTGTCGCCTGCGTAGTTCACCCGATGTCAGTTTTCCTATGCGCAGGTTTGCCAGATCGGCGTTTTTGATAATATAATACGATCGTCTGCGGTGAGCCCAAAGATACGATCTAATCGTCCGATTTGACCGGCATTTTTCAAACCTAATCTTCCATGCGTCTATTTCTTGCATGGAAATTATTCACTGCCATCTCCACCGTATGATCTGGTATCTAGTAGCAAGTCTTTACTCAGATCTAGAGTCAGCGAGCAGACGAATGGTCAACTTGAACATAAGATTCTGACAGTGTACTTAATTAATATAATATATTAAACATACTTCCTGTTTTTCCTGCGTCATTATTATAAATATAATAAATATAGAATGTAGATTGTAGACTCTTAATATAGCATTTGAAAAAAAGTTGTGTTTCATGGAATTGATTATTATTAAATCGTATAATTCGAATTAGCTAAGGACTGGATAAAGCGAAGATTTTTTTTTAGTTAATTGATTTAATTGGCATTTGATTTATACATACTTCATACAGTAAACCAATTGAGAATATTTTCATTCTACAAATACTATTTTATATAAACAGAGATGATAACTATCGACTTATGCTTTCATCGGAGCCATGTTTAAGCTTACGTTATCTTATAACTTATTAGCTATAATATATTATATATTGGCTTTGAAAAGATACACAAATGTCTTCTCATCTACATGTTCTGTATATTGAAAACTAATATTGAAAAATGTAGTATTAAATGTAATTAATTGATTTTATGTGTTTCTGGAACGTTGACAACTATAGAATTATTAACTAATCTTCAATTTAAATCAGATTAATTTTAAGTGAGTATGTGTGATAACATTAGCTTTTTGTAACGGTTCAAGTAACGGTGATGAATTAATATGTGTTACTAAAAACATTAAAAGTAAGATTTTTTGTATTTAATTATACTTGTGTTTAGTTATCCCACTGATTCTTTGAAGTCACATAGTAATATCAATAAAAGTAAAACAGTGGGATTTTTCTTTCAATTTAGAGTATTATTTTAAAATAAATATCTCATTGTTTTGTAACTTAGTCTTAGCTTTCAGCAATCGTTTAGATTTTTTATCTTAAAATCGACTCTTTTATTTGATCTCACTATATGTTTTTTGTGCATGCATTTAAACACAAACTCGCAAATCGATTGAAAGATTGTCCATTTTCAAATTTGCGTAGCCTACACTATTTTAAAGTTTTAAAATGAATTGTTGATCAATAATTTCATGTTTTGGCGTTAAAAGATTCTTAAACTGTTTTATTCAATTGCCTAAAAATTAACATTAAGATCAGTGAAGCTTTTCAATATTATAGATTCGTAATTTTTTAATTTGATTTGACTATGTCGTTGTGTTTTAAGTACTTACCGTATTTCCTTAATTATAAAACGCATATTTCTTCCTATTCTAATGTCTCTGAATTTGTGGTGCGTTATATAATCAATAGCGTCTTATAATCAAAAAAATGAGGTAATTTTACTGTTAATTTTTATCACTTTTAGGGTGTTCACTGTCAATACCTGGTAGAAAAGCATTATATTAATAAAAACACAATATTCCTTAGTACTTTATTCCAATTTATTTAATAGGTAAGGACCGGTTTCGCTCATTGCGAGCATTGTCAACTGATAAGAAATATAATAAATAGCATTGTTAAACTATATTTCTTATCAGTTGACAATGCTCGCAATGAGCGAAACCGGTCTTGACCTACTAAATAAAGTGGAATAAAGTACACAGGAATATTGTGTTTTTATTAATATAAGATAATTTTTATCTTAACAATTCTTAGCAATCTTCTTAACAATCTTAACAATTATAATGTGAAAATGCACCATTTCAAGCCTCTAAGCCAATCATACTCAACCTTTTTTTCCTCCGGGCCGCATTACGATTTTTGCTTCTCTACGTGGGCCGCAACATAGTTATAGTAAACTGTAAATATAACACACAATAAACTGCATACATATGTATTATGATATCAAAATACAACTATTTTATTTTATGTTAATATATAATATGTATTCATGTATTTTTCAAAGTAAAAAATAAAAATGAACAACAAATAAAATATACGTAAAAATAACTCAAAATCTTAAATAGTTTACTTGAAAATCAATGTAAATTTTGATATTGAGTCAAATTTTTAACTATCTTCGTTAAAAATATTTGGTGGCTATAATTATTTTGGGCCACACATAAGAGCTGATTGGGCCGCAGGTTGATTATGTCTGCTCTAAGCTTTCAAAACTTGGTTAAAATATTTAAATGTGTAAAATTATGGTACATATACTATTATATGTATTTTGATTACCCTTGAAGCCCAGATTGTATCGATTTGTTTACTGTATCGTTCTGATCGGTGGCGATAATGATGACATAGATTTTGAATGAAACTCCATTAAATTTGCTTGATTTTTTTATCGCAGTGCCTCGCAGTGGCTGGCGGGCACAATTTGCATGTAAGTAGCCATAAATGTATTTCTGAATAATAATCAGGCTTTTTTGTGCCGTTATATAAATTGCCCGTACAGCGAATACGTCGCATTCATTTTTGTGTATATTTTTTTCAGTGGCGTAAATTAGGGTACATACATACTTTAGATGGAAAAGTGTTTATTTGATAAGATATGCAGATACAAAAACAATTGTATATTTTGATACAAAATTTTCTGATACAGATCTAATTTGTATTTAGAAAAAAAATGGATAAATGTATAGACTAGCTGTCTACTATAGATCAGTAATTTGATGATTTTTTAATTACATGTTAGAGGTGTTAAACATTTTAATTTGTCACATTTTAATTATTTTTATTCTGTACACTTCGCAGATATAACTATTGACTATTCCCAGAAAATGTCCGAGTGCATTAGTGCACAGGATAAAACTAGAAGATGCCAGGGTTGTTATCGACAAAATAAATTATGGAAGTGTACAGAATAAAAAAAAATCAAATGTGACATTAAATTTCCATCGAGAACCTTCAGTCAAAATTCTAAATTTTAATTTGTGCTAATTCAGAGTCGCTTATTCATAATTTCTACTGTAATTTGAAAATTCTTTCCAATGCCAGTTGCTTATCACACCTTTTCATTTCAATTTGTTTTTGTATAAATAGCACTGTTAAATTATATTTCTTATCAGTCGACAATGTTCGCCATGAACTAAACCAGTCCTGATCTTAAAAAATAAAGGTGAAAATAAGTACAAATGATGTTGTTTTTTTTATTAATATAATGTAATGCCTTTCCACCAGTATTGACAGTAAACATCCTAAAAGTGACGCATTGCAGTGTTTAACTAACATCTATCACTATCATACCGTTAAATAAATTACTGAAAACAATGATATTTATTTATTTCTATTTGTCCATACCCAACCAAGCGTTGTTTTAACCATCAACTTTTGATTTGGAACATATTGACTTTTAATGTATTATAAATATAATACTTACTTCAATCAAATTTGACACAAAATATATAAATGATATGTATAAAAAATAATGTTTTCTAAATTTAGTGTTTTTACGATAACTGTTTGTTTTTCAGATTCTCAGTCTGTTCTTTTTGAAAAGAGCAGGAATACAAAAAATTGAGCTAGTACAGAACAAGTAGTTAGTTAATCTTTCTCTCTACGTTCCGTTTTATGATAGAACCTTTCGAACAAAAAATTACTAAAAATTCAATTTATGAAAATTAACTGGGATTTAAGCCCAGTCTAATCTATACGAATTCTTATATTCATTAGATACAAAAATATATTATATAAGTATGATATTTATGTATTAGTGTTTTTTTGCAATCTCACTTTATTCCGATGCTATTTTTTAGCTATTGATAAATGTATATTTTATGTGTAGTAATTAAAATAATTGAAAATCACAGTGACGTCACTGCTTTAAATGTATTATTATTGGTTGTTACACTTTATCTAAAATGCGTAGGATCTGTCCAGCATGAAACGTATGTAATCAAGCGTCCATATTTTTGCGGAGATTTACAATGTTGCAAAAAAATCGCAACTCCATAATTAAAACATTAAGCTAAATTGAATGTTTATCAAGAGAGCTCTCGAAAAAAAACGTTTTGACACGATTTCGAGAGATGGAGAGCATTAAACAAAACATACATTCGGTGAATACCTACTCGTTATGAGTCGTCAATTTTGAGTGGGTTTTTTTAAATTGATATCTAGACAATCATCGTTAATTATTTAATTTTCGACATTGATTAAATTAATCGATTTTTCATAAACAAATAGTGCGGAATGGTATGCGATTATAATTAACGTACGTGCAACGTTTTGATGTGGTTTTACATGTGCCTATAATTTTCATAAACGCCTTATTTTTTTGCACTGTTCAATGTAATTCCCGTTGTCAGAAATATTGGAGAACAAGTATACATACTATAATATAAACATCACGAAGATTTATATAGTATATAATTGAAATTGTTTTGACAGTATCGTACTTAAATTACAATAAGCTTAATCTGTTAATTCTAAAACCAGTCATATTATAAGAATTATAATCCTAATAATCCTAGGAAAAAGATTCAAGATTTAAAATAATTATTGCAATTTAATCACGAGCCGTATAATTTTATTAATGATAAACAACAATAATTGGAAATAAAAACATTGGTTAAGTCGATTTATCTACAGTTCATAAGTAACATTGTGGCATGATTTTAAATTATTAATGTGCAGTATTTATTTTTTCAGTACCTCATTCATTTTTTATTATGATAAGTACATATTGCAAATATACAGTATGTGTGTGGTCAGTAACTGACACAAAACAGTTGGTATTTAAAATAATATTCAGCATTCAAAAAAGGTTGTAACGTTAACATGGTACTGGCAATAATATATTATTTATTTTCTGTCCAAATATGAGTTTATTAATAATGAACATTTGACAGATCAGTTAATGACAGTTTATTTGTTTTGAAACAAACCAACACAATTCTTATAAGTACATTCAGGAGAAATTAATTGTTTTCACGTTCTCCTATTAAATAGTCGGATGAAGTTACGGACTTTACGTTCTAGATTCAAAATATCTGCGTACCTACAGCACGTTTATGTTTACGGATCTTAATGATTTTTCTAAGAATTCCAAAGAGGTTTCTCATATGTAATTGACAGTTTAAACCCAAGTACTCGGTAAATAATTTGCTTGATAGATATGAAGATAAGGCGAACGAAAAGTGTGAAATCACCTCTCCCCAGAGAGCTTACCTCACCAGTAGACAGGCGTCAGTGTACTCTAATACGATTTTCTATGGTCGAGCAAGGAAGAATTTTTGACGTCATGTTAATTTCTTATAATCCAGTAGCGCCACGCAATATACTTTATCTCGTTTTTTTTTGTTATAGAATAATTATTGCCAAAAATCAATCTTTACTTTATATAAATGTGTAGAATACATACAAATTTAGCTTGCGTGCGCACGGCACGGTGCATTTACAATCTACATTATAATATGTCAATAAAATCAAATAATTGTTTAAACAATCGGTAAACAAATATCGTTTTTCTTTTTTTTCATTGATGACAATTTACGAACCAATACAATTCGAATTCATATTAAAAAAAAAAACATTTTTATTCAATTATTTATTTACCAAAAAATCTAATTTTAAATAAATAAATAAATTTATTTTGTATTTTATTTAGAAAAAATAATAAAGCTATCTTTACGTTGGGAAATTCATGCTATGATGAATTTTTTTTATTTATATGTTATATTTGTACAACTTTAAGACTGTCGAGAGGTATTTTCAAGTTCATGATTTAATCATTCAATTCGCGCTATAATTTTTTTGATTAAAAAAAAAATACTTGAGCTAAATTTTTATATATTTTTCTTGGTATACGCCACTGCATTGATGTAATATAATATATAATGTGCATATTATATTATATTCAAAAAAGATTTATACACCGGCCATCTTTACGTGTGGTGAATTAAAATTACGTATGCAAGTCGTTTGCTTTTCACTTCCTTGAATCTACAATATATCAAAAACTATCAAGAGTTTTCGTTTTTTGTGCGTATGCAAAAATGCATCTCTTACGGAAACATTATTAGTAATAAAATATCGAAACAAATGAATGATTGTTTATTTTGTTATTTAATTTTTGCAAATATGCCAAGCATACTAGATAACTCAATCTAGATAACTCAATATGAGTTATCTAGATTTCATTTTTATTGATTTAGTAGAATAAAGTTTATGATTGTATACTACAAACAGAAAGCATTCATAATATGTTTGGCCAATGCTTCAAGTTCAGTTGATCATCAATAAGAAAGACAGTCACTTAACTTTCCCCTTCGAAAAAGTTGAGGAGATTAATAATAGGGATGGAAAATCACCAGCACTTGATAGTCATTTTGTCTTTCTATGTGTTTACATGTTTTCAGGTTCAAATAAAGTGGATTTCTAGGGATGTAAAAATCATAAATAGACCAATAGAACGTTTAGTAAAACAATACGTCATTCATTTTTATTGATATTAAAGTCATGCTAAACTCTTTAATAAATTATGTCAATTATTATTTTTTAAATAACAATATAAATATTTTGACATGTATTTTTTTTTTATTTATTTTAAATAGTATTCGTATCAAAAATTTTAGGTTAGATTTTAGGTTTTTATAAAAGCTCTTTTTTAAAAGAAAAAAATTCTATTGCTAAAATAACACGTTTTATACATTTAAATAAAAAAAAACCCTTGCGAATAAAGAATCAAATAATATGAAACATGACAATGTTGCATGATTTTACTAAGTAATTGCGATTTTATCAAATTTGAAAATGTGTTACATAAAATGAAAAATGTGTCTTGTGTTGATCGTTAAGTTAGCAAAGAACGGATGTAGAAGGAGAATAATTACAATCCTGGAAAAGATGCATAGATAAAAGAGCCACTTTTCCATAATACATACGTTTGCTTACCCATCTACCGTTAAATTATGAACTCTCCTTAGAAATATGCGGATATTTGCATAATATTTTTCATTACAAAATAAGAGATCAGCCAGGTACTTCCTCCGGAGTGCTCCGAGGCTTAGTGGTCAGTCGATAATCAGACCATCTATATGCAAATAAGGACGAAACGCATCGATATAAATCACTGGCGTTATTACGTGGCGCGTTCTCGCCGAAAGTGCAAAAAATCCACCACACCAATACTCCGTCCAGGGGCGACTTTCTTCGCGATATTAAATCGATATCTGTATTAATTTGCATTCCGTTTTGGCAATCGGCAGCACCGCACAAGTCTTGAGAAATTATATTAAATTATGAGAGTATTGAACTGCAATTATGTCCATGTACACATGGTTAATAAACACTTGATTACTTGCCAGGTGGTATGAATTAAAATAGAATTACTGTTTGGAGTGAAATTTTGATAATCTGATAGTGGATTTGGTTTTAAATAAGGAAGAAAATCTAGACTCGAGAACGAGTGGTCAACGTTGTTAAATTTGTTTACAGACTTATCGTGCTTGAATCACAGCACAGAGAGTTTCATGAATTGATTTTTCAATACATTTATAGATTTTTGTCTGAAGATTTTGGTGTCTGTTTTATTTTAACTTTATCGTTATATCTATATATTATCTTATTATATGACTGAATAATAAACAGTTATCGTACAACAATTTCTTTCGAGATGAGATTTTATTCAATGTGATTAATTAACATTGTGATTGAGCAGGGTTACAAAAAAAATAATCACAATCACTAAACAAAATTTAATTCACCCTATTCATCGTTACTTTTCAATTCAGTTATACAAATTAACATAATTGATAGAAATATGGAAATAATTGAGCAATTATTTACTTGAATATATCTTAGTTTCATCCCGCAAAGATACATTCTGAAAATATATTATTTCATGTATTACTTAGTTGCTAATATTTTGGCAACATAAGAAGCAACCAGTTTCATCTGGTTTTTGTTTTTCTATTGTAAATATTTCAAACATCATAATAAAATTAATCGTTTTTTAACCAGTTCAAAAAAGCTATTTCTATTCACATATAAACTTTAATTAATTTAAACAATAAAAAAGTACAGACTGTAACAGACGGATAATGTAAGGTTATTTAAAATTTGATAATGTGATGATGATCATTTTCGGAAAAATAACCTACATTTTAATTTTTTGTGTAATCAAAATGAAAGTTGATATTATAATCTAACTTTCTAACCAATCTGCTATCAATTGTTAAAATAGTTTCAATAATCAGGATACTAAGAAATGATTGCAACGAGTCATGAGTTAGAAAATTTAAATTAACTTTGATTATTCCACGTATTGTGTAACTAACTGTGACACGTGTTTCGCCTCTTTCAGAGGCATCTTCAGACTTACTATCGCAAAGTTTGCTTAAGTAATGAAGCAAGATTGATTCTAACATTTTAAAATTATAAAATTACAAAATGGATTGGGTTTTTTTTTCCTTTTAAGAGGAGCAAGGAGGGGGGTGTAGAATCGAAATAAAGCAAACAGATAATGATACTAATTTTACTAATGAGTTGTAAACAATCAGAATGGGATTTTTCCTTTTTAATGGAAGCAAAGAGGGGATTATAAAATGCAAACAAATTTAATCATACTACTAATGACGTTAAACATTACAAACTATTAAAACTAATGAGCTACAATCAATCATCTAGGTTTGTGATTACTCTATTAATTGGAAACAATTTGAGTAACGGAGAACCGCCTGTGCTATTAAGAATATTATTTAATAATATTTCTTTTTTGTTAAGAGTTTTATTAATTTCTAAAAATTCTAAGCTATTCATCTTTAAACCCTTTTTATTTACTCGGTGGAGTATTTCTAAATTACATTTCTAATTTAGAAATACTCCACCGAGTAAATAAAAAGGGTTTAAAGATGAATAGCTTAGAATTTTTAGAAATTAATAAAACTCTTAACAAAAAAGAAATATTATTAAATAATATTCTTAATAGCACAGGCGGTTCTCCGTTACTCAAATTGTTTCCAATTAATAGAGTAATCACAAACCTAGATGATTGATTGTAGCTCATTAGTTTTAATAGTTTGTAATGTTTAACGTCATTAGTAGTATGATTAAATTTGTTTGCATTTTATAATCCCCTCTTTGCTTCCATTAAAAAGGAAAAATCCCATTCTGATTGTTTACAACTCATTAGTAAAATTAGTATCATTATCTGTTTGCTTTATTTCGATTCTACACCCCCCTCCTTGCTCCTCTTAAAAGGAAAAAAAAACCCAATCCATTTTGTAATTTTATAATTTTAAAATGTTAGAATCAATCTTGCTTCATTACTTAAGCAAACTTTGCGATAGTAAGTCTGAAGATGCCTCTGAAAGAGGCGAAACACGTGTCACAGTTAGTTACACAATACGTGGAATAATCAAAGTTAATTTAAATTTTCTATTAAAATGAACTTCCACAAAGTTACCGCCGAAACCATCGAAAGTATGAGTCATGAGTTGGTTATTTATATGAACATATAATTGGTACAAGGAAAATAAATAAAAATATTTCAGCCTAATAGAAATAAAGTTATGGCATAAAATATTTAATAGTATATAAATATTGTAAGAATATTTTTTTTAAATTTATTTGAGAGTTGTTCACAAAAATTGTTGTTTTAACAGTGGTAAAGATGACAATCACAGGTTTAATTATTCGTATGGTGGTTTAAAAATTTTCACTGCGCTTTTGCATAATTATAAAGATTTTGATAAATTACTTCTGCTATTGACAGATACTTTCAACAAGAGTTATGCAACATCGCTTTTAACTTTTGAAAGAATTTCCATGTGTCAAAAAATAAATTAGTAAAAGTTAAACAAAATAAACATTTTGAGTGATTGTCGGAGTATTTTTTGGTACTAAAGGACACGAAGGAAATTTTATATGTAAGGTTAAATTTACTATCTTACTCGTCTTCAAAGGCGTTTTAACAGCAGTAGTGAAAATTATGTTTCTTTAATTTTTTTGATATTACTGTTCATGCAACTTGAATCTATTGAAGTTCCTTTCACAAAATGGCAAATCATTATTAGCCAAGTGAGAGGATTTTATCAGTGTCGCAGTAGTAGGAAGTAGCCGTGTTAATTTACCAATTAAGAAAAAGTTCAGTGACAGGTAGATTTATCGATTGGTCGAGCAGGGAGAAGCTAACTGCCTACTGAGCCCGACACCGGCTTCGTAGGCGTACGTTAATGATAGTCTCTCAATTATTATTGAGAGCGACAGGATTGCGCAAAATATTGTAGCACAGTGGAAAGGAAAATAATCGCTTTATGACAAATAATATACAAAATAGTAAAGATTGAAATCTATTTTAAACATTGTCTTGAACTTATTTACTCAAAATATTTCGGAATATTCATATATGAGCGCCTTAGATTCAAAATCTTTCCAAAAACCAACTCAAACTCCAAAAAGCAAAATTGTTTTTCTCAAAGTGCAAAAAACTGCTTTAGTATTTTTGGATTTGAGTAGGTTTTGACACTAAACACGTTTTCTCTGTATTTAGAGAGTTTTTGAAATCGGATATTTATTGATTGTGTAGACATTGAAATAAAACACAAGTTGGCATCAAAATTTGAAAAAAGTCAAAAACGGTTTTTATGTAGGTTTTGAAACTGAAATCCTCATATGTGAAATCGATATTGATGATTTAAAACAGATTAAAAAACGTATTTATTCTCAGCTCCTTCTTGTCTAGTAGACATTTAAACGAATTGTATACAAATAATTTTCAATTATTTTTAATCAAAAACCTTAAATAAATATTATTTTCATCAAACCAATATTCAATCATTTCATTTTATCGTGTTGTTACTCTGTTATTTGACAATCGTAGAATAAATAATATAAATGTTATTTCATAATTACTCTGACAAAAAAAAAACCGTTAACTGGGGAAAACTTGTTTAAATCAAACTGTTGTTGAATGTTAATTGATGTACATCATCAAAACTGTCAAGGATAAATTTATATGAATGCAGTTTCAATGATTCAAAATTGTTAATACATTTCACTTAGGATATACTAGTTTTTATATGCTTAGAAGTTTTTAAATGATTTTTTTATGTCAGCGATAGAAACTGTTTTTCCAGACGAATGAGAGAGAGCTTGTCAGAAATTTTATTTGAGTATATATTAATTTAAGCATGACTTTTTCAATATCCTGTTACTAAATTAAACTGCTCACTTTCTTAAGTTGAATAGTTCAAATATTTTACATTCAATGAAGTTTTGTCACTTAAATTATCTGACTGTCAGTTCAAGCCTGAAGCAGTCGTTATGGACAAAACTTGTGTAAGTGTGCAAAATTTAAGCAATTCAAATATAAAATTTAGGTTCCACCAAGCACTTTCAGTCATAATCTTAAATGATCGCTTTTTATTTCAAAGTAATAATAATAATATATGGAATTTAATATTTTACACGCTTTAAAGTATCGTAAAAATAAAGTAACCTCAGTTAATACACGTTGCGAATGTGTTATCTCCTTAAAATGAAAATATGCAATCTACCAAAACAACAAATAAAGATGTGATTGTTCTTAAGTCCAAGACAAAAGTTATAGCATTTTAATAGTTGGCTCAATTTACCTCCAGAGGGCTCATAAGATATACTATATATGTTGAAAATATTGTTTTTTAACTTGTTAAATGTCAAATAAAATGTATTTGTTACATATGACCGGGCAGAATACAGCAACGCGAAACGTTATAATATACATATAAACATAAGAAAAGATGTAGCTTATAATTAATTCTGCATTTAATTCCAGATTAAAACGTAAAGGATTGGCCTCGGGAGGAATGTTATTTAATGATCTATATCTCAAATGTACCCATGTAAGATGAATAATATACTAAAATACCAAACAACCTATAAAATAGAGAATGATTAAGGTGACATGAAATGAGCTTGTACATTTTTGCATATACATGATTCGCTGAATAGGTATGTATTCAGCTCCAAGGTATCTTTGACTCCCACTTGATCTTCTGTAATACTTCATTCGCAATTAACGGAATTACGAGCGAAGTTTTACCTGCAGACCTGTCGTTCCTGGCCAATCAGGCTCTTAATATTGCCAATTATTCACGTCATTGGTCGTTTGCATAACGCTGTGTAATCAATGTTAGAAATACGATTAGATTTTATATTATTACCCGTTGATTAAGACCAATTGACATGTTTTTTGGCATATTATATACCTCGCAATTTCAGCTTAATCGATGTGCAATATTTAAAACTGTTCTTTAATTTCTAGTTTAGTATCATTTAGAATTGATTGATCGTTTAAATATCGATTTAATTGGAGGTTTTATACAATCATTTATTGTAATATATTGCTGCACATAACCCAGTAACTGCACTGCCTTCCACTGAATTCATATATAATATATTCAAATATACTATTTTTATAAGACTTTAATTTTTTAAAAACATTAAATGTTTTTATTTCTAAGATAGTTTATTTATACAAATTATCGTCAATACTGGAAAGGCATTGTATAAAAAAAATAAAACACTTATTTGTATAAAGTCCACTTTTATTTTACATTATCAGGACCAAATTTGCGAATGACGAGTCTGATAAACTGAGAATACAATATTACAGTGCTGTTTATACAGAAAGAAATAAAATTATTACAGTGAAACAAACAATTGGTAATATAAATATGAAAAAAATTTACAGGTAAAGATACAAAAAATTAATCAGTGGCACTAAATTGACTATAATTAAAACGCTTATTACCTCTTAAAAACAATGAATAATTTAAAAACTCACTAAAGATTCATTCAGTTAGTGTTGACTAATAATAAAATCGAATGCAATTATAAACTGATTTTTTTTAACAATATACATAACTTCTAATTTTAAATTAATAAAATTATTAAATAAACGTCGATTAAACTACTTCCAGATAACGCTGGGAAGTATGTAATGTACTTTTTAAAAACCATCAGCCATGTGGATTCTATAAAAGAATTAAACAAGCCATATCAAATTGTATTCTCTTATCAGTTGATAAAGCTTGTTATGAGCGAAACCAGTCCTGCTTATATACAATAAAAATGGAATTATTACAAAAATATTTTAACATGCTTAATTTTATATTAAAATAAAGGAATATTATTTTATCAAAAGTATCGCAAAATATTTAATTTTAAGCTCTATAAAATGTTTTATATGTCTTGTTAATTGAATTTAAATTTGAAATTGATCATCTTCTGTTAAAAAAAGTTACCAGTCGATCATATCTACAAGACTATATCTATTATTGAAATAATTTTGTCAGTATTTGATCGAATGCTTTGTTAACGAAAACGACATTTTGATTTGACCTTTACCGGAATTATTTTGAAAGTCACTTGGGTCATATTTGTATTCAATAAATAAACTACATTAAACACAATTAATACAAAATAAACATAAATGATATTGCTAAAGGTTATCGAAAAATTCTGTAGGGTAATTAATGTCTAATAGTCGTAAGCTTTTTTTCAAAAATATTTATACAAAAATTTACAATCTTTTATTTTTTTAGTTTTAATTTATAATCCTTAATGATGAATTATTGTAAATTTGTTTCAACGGTTTTAAATAGTTTATTTTTTCTGTTTACTATAAGTTATAAAGTAAGAAAACATAATCAGAGAATTGTAGCGGATGCTATTTTGAGTTGCTCCGATCTGAAATTCAATATTTGCTCCAGCTCTGCTCTTTATATTTTGCTCCACTCCGGGTAAAAAAATACTTGTAGCTTCAAATAGAATATTTTTATAAGCGACTCGTTGTCGCTGTCTTTTTACATCCAAGGTATTTTATAATCAACAACATCAACTGTAAATTTTAATCGATTCAAATTTAATATTGAAATTCCACCAAGCACCTTCAGTCAAAATTTTAAATTAAAATAACTTTTTTTTTGACACTTTAAAGATTTACTAAACTGTTATATATTAAATGGATATTTTTTTATTTAATATTATAATATTGACTGTGGAAAGGAAAAAGGACGTAACCCACGTTATCCACAAACTTGTAGTGTACGGAGACGTCTAAGCTGGTGTTTAATTGACATAATCTAATATGTATCCAAGAATTTGTATAGGAAAAACCTTTATTTCAGTCTATTTCTTGGTTTAAATTTTTTATAAGGTCATCTTTTTCAAACTTAAAAACTAAATTTAGATACTAAATCGGCATTTGCAGCTTGCATCCTTTTGATAGAACGTGTATCAAGTTTGATGCGTTGTGAATGATTATCGAAAAAAACCTGTTTTGAAAAAACTGTGGGTTACGTCCTTTTTCCTTTCCACAGTCGATATTTTACAATTTAAATGTGCTTAAACTCTCAAAAAACGAAAACAATTTCTTCTTTCTTTTTTTAATTAAAAATAAATATTTGGCATTACAGTTAATGCATATGTGCCAAATATTCTTAAAGTTGTAAGATCATACGAGAAAAAATCGGTCTATAAATATTATTATTACTGGAAGGTCTTAAATAAATATGAACTTTATAAAATCGTGATAACGTGCCAATAATAAGTGTAAATCTTTTTACCGTTTTTGAATTCGTCGATACATAATCGATCACATTGATGCCACACACCCATGTTCAAATACACTACTTGGGGTCAAACGATCATAGGCGATGAGAGTTGTTATGTCATAGGTCAGAAAGCAGTTAGTGCTGTTATTGAATCATAAGGCTACTTTTTGCTGCACTCGTGTTTAATAGAATAATTTGTTTGATAAGTTCGACCGTCTATCGTTTTATCTAAAGAAAATTTTGTTCATTTTTTGTAAGTAAGACATTCTTATTTATCATTGAGTACGTTTTCTTACAATTATTTGTTGGATTATATCATTTTTTTTTTTTTAATAAAATTCACTGTCGATTGTTATTCAATCTTATTTTTGAAAAGAGAACATTGCTACTTTTGCAAACACTGTGGGGGAAAAAAGCTATGACTAATTTTCTAATAAATAAGAATGAATATTTTTTTAATGTCATTATTCCGTATGTTAGATTAAGTATTTTCCGGGTTCAAAGTGTGGTGCTCAACGTCGTTAGCTTCCGTCACAAATCTCACAGATTTCAATATCAGTACGAACAGCATTTTTCAATCTTTTTGTCGATTTCTGTTCGAATGAATGAGTGTTTGTGACGTCTGAAAATTCCTTCTAATTCTAAAATAACGGGGCGTAGCGAAAGCGATTAGCTAACAACTAGTCCTGTTTTAATCCTATTTTTCTATTTTTACTCAAAAATGAAAAGTTGAGCTACTGAGTAACAAGCGGTTCTTGTAGAAAACCTTTTTTTAATATCTAAAATGAAATATGTATAATTTCACGAAATAGAATGTCTTGTACGAATAACAATTATCAAAAATATATTTTAATTTTTAAGTGACTAAAATAAAATTATAAGATAGCTTGATTATTCGTATCATAGCACACTATTCTATCTTATTATTATCTGTTCGTTTCACAATGATATTAATCGAATATTTTTATCGCTCGTCATAAAAGCGTTTTTATTATAACTTCGGTTAAAAGCACAAAGAAGCTTTTGATATAAAAACGTCACCGGTGCCGCAGGAAATTTTGATTCACTGTTTCTCACACAAAGGCTTGATTTTGGCATCGAGACACTTGCTGAATTTATCACATCACGCCAATTACGCTATACAAATATACTATTTTATATCAAAACCATTATTATTTTATGCGTCGAACATAAAGGCATTGTTTGATAAAGTTTTGTTGTATGCATTGCTTTATTGAATTCTTTATTCATATTAGACAGAAGTTTTCCATGTATAGCTTCAAGCCATTTTATTGTTTGATATCTTTTGTATAATACAGCGAAAATAATACCAAAATGTTTGGAAGCTATTAATACAAAAGAATGAAGTCTCTTATACGATGCTATTTAAAAAATGTTTTATTATTCTCAATTATAGTATTTTAAATAAGTTTTGATACAATATTCTGAATATACTTACATATTTTAAATGATAAAATTTTAAGCTCTACCCCTTAACATTATCGGTAAAAAAATCGATGTATATATATTTTTTATTATACCACTTGGTTAATTCTATCACAGAAATGTTTGTTATGTATTAGTGTTACCACCTAACAAAATTATCTTATTATCAAAATTATCAAAATTATCTCTTTCTCTTCCTCTCTCTCACATACACATACAGACACTCTCACCGTGCACATTTGGAGACAAAATGTAACATATATGTACTGCGTTGTAGCAAATAGATAAATCAAGACTTATAATATATATGTCTTTAAATTATAATTTAAAAAAACAATGTATTTTATAAATAATCAGTAAAAAATGCTGACTAGCTGAAATACAATAGTAATTATTTGTATTCTAATAAGAACAAAGACAGACTTAATCCAATATTCTTTTGACTATGCAGTTGTCAATGTTTACAATAGATTTTCATACTTATTTATCTCAATAATAAAATACTATTTTTAAAACGAAAATTGATGAGTATGAAGATATGGGACGTCAAAGATTTTTGAAAATAGTGGGAACTACGAAAAATAATACACTTATGCTCTATTAAAAGATCGGATATGGTGAATGTACAAAAAAATGCACACCAATATTAAACGTATTTTTTTTATTAAATTTAAGTTTTTTTTTCCGGATGGAATTTATTAGTTTTATGAATATATTATACTTAACTTGTTTTTTTATCATAGGTAAATAAATAAATATATGTATACGATACAAAATTCGAAACACTTAATTGTCAATAATTCCAATGCCTGGAAACGTTTTCATGTTACTGGCAAACAGCAATCATTATTAACGCGCTGCCAATTTTTTTTAAACGAATTTATACGTATGAAAAAAAATCTAATCGCGAATTCCGTTATGCACACAAACACGAACATGAGTAATAATATGGCCCAGCGAAATTGTCGGCAGTGAGCAATAATTTATACGAGGTGAAATTGTTATTAAAATAGCTCAGTGGGTAATGTCATGCCTATCAGGCTTCGGGTCGCGATTCATCGCAACTTGGCGCACCTTTGCAAGAAAACATACACTATTTATCGATGTAACTAAATATCTAATACAGAGAACCAATATGGCACCAATAAACATATTTATATTATACTTATTAAAAAAATACTTTCACAACATCCATGTACCAATAACAGGATCGTGTTTTAATTGATACGTAAGATTTACATGATTATGTGGTAAAATAAAGTCAGTGGATAGCTTAAACAAAGGCTGAATCAAAAACTGTCGCTCAATAGAGCTTCAATAGAAGTGAACTGTGAACTATTTTGAAATTGTTAATTTGTCATTTTGTAGCGGACTAAATTAACTTTTAATCACAAAAAAATATCTGGTTAAAATTTAAAATACACTATTTTTTAAATAAAAAAAGATTTACTGAGAAAGAGGAAGAAAGAGTTACTACATCTCTCACATTAAGCATTTTGTATTATTTTATATAATGAAGAAACAAACCCCAATAGTAAATATATAGCCATTCGATGTATTAAAATGTCTTTTAATTTATGATTATTTTACCTTTCATTTTAACTTTAAAAACCTAAATGAGAATTTTTCTAGATACAAAATTCTTGCAGGGATATAATAATTTATATAAAATAATATTTTTGATGGATTCGGCGGTAGCTTTGTGGAAGTATTTTTTTATATATAATTAAATTTGGACGGTCTTGAAAAAGTAGAATAACAAAATTATCACACTTGATTAAATCTACGAATAAAAATTTTAGCTACCGGCTTAAAAACAAAAAAATGATGATAACTTAACATTTATACTCGACTTGTTTATTAAAAAAAAGCATTGTTTTAACCTTCTTATAACAAGATTTCTGAAACATTGTAAACTAAATTAGTTAAATTATTACATAGTTTCAAAGTGTTAGTTAACTGTATTACGTATATGCTAATTTTAAATATACATTTTCAAGCATTGACTGGTATTGAAAGTAAGCCAATAATTACTAAAAACAAGCATTTGTTTCTTTATAATTATAAACATAAGTAAATTTAACAAAGCAAAAAGACGTATAAAATAAATTACTATACCAGTAACGTTAATTGCGTTGATATTTTGTTAAATATTAATACTTGCAATTTATAATACGTGTATTGTTTATTTGAACAATATAATGAATAAAAAGTGGATAATGTAATATGAACTCATGATACTTTAAATCGTCTGTTATTTTTTATTTGCAAGTTTCTTAACAATCGAGTTATTACCCTATGCAAATTACATTTTCTTTGAACTGATATTTAGAGCATAATCAAAATACTTCGTTATATTACTGTCTGATTATTTGATAGCTCTGTTTATGTAAATAGCCCCAGGAAACAGCTTATTAAAAATAAGCGTTTATTATAACCTACAAAATAATCTTTATAAAAAAGTTTAATAACAACGCTCAATGGAGGCATACCATACGTTCAAATATTGAGATTATAAACGTCTCTTTTATTGGACACTGTCTAGTGCAGGGACTTCAAGCTTTTTTGTCAGTGGGTCAATGTGATTATTTTAAATATCTATTTTATATATATTTATATATTTAATATCTATAAATCATTATTTTTTGGTAATTACACATTTATTTAATATGATTAGGACCGATTTCGGACATAACAAGCATTTTTAACTGATAATAATATTCTTTAAAAAATATTTTAATGTGTATTCTTATCAGTTGAAAATACTCGAGTTAAGCTAAACCGGCCTGGATCATATTGAATAAATGTAAATTTACTACAAATAGGTGTTTTATTTTTTTAATATATGATACATTTACTAAAGAAGATTCGACAGTAGGTTTATGGAAAGTAATTTTTAATGAAAAAACGATAGAAAATTAAATTACAATTAAATATTCAGAAACTTTGTTTAATCGATTTTTAGGTTTGTATTATTTTCCGATCCTGATAAGCAACATATGAATTATTAGCTTAATAGAAGATGTATTACGTGAATGTGTTACGAGTTAGTCACACAACCTCCATTTTCATAAAATCATACATTTATTAAAAGATTTGATAAATCTTTTTTCAGGATTGTTAAGACATGCGCACAATGTGAAGCATATGGGCATTTAAAAGAGTTTTTATATTATTGTCGGTTTGACATGTTTAATACATTATCTTAAGAGTGATAGGAATCGAAACAAATTGAAAGATTAATATGAAAAGAAAAATGAAGTAATATTGTTTTCTTTAAAATATTTTGTGGAATTTATATAGGTTAAAATAATCGTTATCATACAATATTAACACCCACATATTTCAGCTACCCAGTAGACTACGCCTTAACACGCCCTGAATTCTAGTTTAATAAATTAACCGCAGTGTTTTTGATTTAATTGGACTTATAAAAATATGATTCGAATGAGAAACGATATCAATTCTTTTGTCTACGGACCATTTTGTTTATGGTTATTATTTTATTTTTATTTCAAATCATTTATGTCATTGAAAGGTGTTGCCACATTTCAATAATAAAACACCTTTCGAATACACGCAGTTAATCATGAAAGCCAATTTTGTCAAATATCATTGTATTTTTAATAGCGTATTGTTATCGTTCATGTCAATTTGAATAAAAATGATTGCTTTTTTTAATAAATTGTCATTTAACATTGATTTGATGATATTTTAGAAGTATTACTAACTAACACACGTTTACGACATGTACACATACCATATTTTACACTGGAGATATGGTTCATTGTCAACCGAGTAAAAAAGATTAATTGAACACAGGAAAATGACATATGGCTGTAAAATCTATAATGCATCGTAAAGCTTAAAAAATGGTTTAGTTATTTTCATATAATATTTTGAGTATTTTGATTTAATCTCGGCATTGTCAATACAATGTCATATTTATATTTAGTAGTGACACAAAGCTATACCTCGAACATATAACGATTTACAAGATACGGTTGGGTATATCTACCACTCAAATTATAATGCTAGAATCACTATAATACCTTAGTGAACACAAACTTTGTTTTTTTAGATAGAACCATGTGGTCTTAATAAACCTATTTTATAATTTTTGTAAGGTTGGGCTTCGCTTATAGTTTCAGTTAGTTTTTTTTTAAAGTAATAGTTTCGTTTTATTTTACCGTGTTTTAAGTACATCAGTTGTGTTGAGTCTTAAAATGTCACATTACTTACATTAATGAAAAATTGTCTTCTGAATATTTTTCAAATAGATTAACATCTAATAAATTAATGCTTGTTTTTTATTCGTACAATAACAATTTTTAGCTTCGTCCCTACCATCATATTTAAATATTTTTAAAAACTCTGAGATAATCCATGTTTGATATTTTTGTAGCCAATATCATACAGTACAGTATTTTATCCATTTTTAACTAATTAATGATCTTTGAGCAAGTAAATATTTTTTAAAAATTATTTCATTATTTTTTTGAGAAATCTAATTTTAAAGAATTTTCGCATCGAACATTTTTCAGAAGAAAAGGCTTGAAATAGTGTCGTGTAGTTAAGCCTTAATAAATAATTCAAAGCACATTTTGTTTCAATATGCCAGAACAGTGACAAAATACATATTTTATATATTATGTTAATTAAAAAAATAGCACAACAGCTCATAGTATAATTGTGATGCTGTTTATTTTGATCGTTTTTTTAAATTTTGCTACATCAATTTTCATTAGGTTAGAATTTACAAAATTTCCTATTGACCTTGCCAAACATGAACTCAAGCTTAACTGATGGCTAAGATACAGCTTTTAACACTAGGCCGCAGAAGCCATATTTATTTACATTTATATAATTTAAGCTTTTATTATAGACACTACCTACCGGCAATGTTTTGAAATGCTGGACTTCTCGGTGAGCCAATGTTATTAATTACCTATCAAGTGTATATAGGAAATGCAAAAGCTTGTGCAAATAAATCATAAGCCCAGGATAGAGCTATTTATTATTATTTTATAGAACGTACTATAGCGGTTGCTACTCGCTACCTCTGGAAGCTTTGTCAATATGCCGCAATATTAGTTATTTGTTGAACTTTATATTCTATGTACATTCTAGAGTAATATCAGCTTTATTTTTTTATGAATAAAATCATAAGAACACATTTTTCAATCCGCTGATAATCTGTGTATTGTTACTTCTTTTTTATAAATATATGATATTTTCATGACTTCACTTACTACATTGAACTAAGTTACTTCATTAAAAATCTCCCATTCAATAAAGAGAGATTGTAAAAGTTAATATCAAGCGGTTAATTCAGCTCATTAGTCAAAAAAGTCTAAATTGTAGTTAAATGTGCATTTATATGTATTTTATTTTGCTCTATCACGTCCACTTGATCATAAGCTTCCGAATAGATAAAAAAAAATGATATTTATTTAGAGTTGCCGAACTATAAAGAACGGGATAGAGTAAATGTTATTAACCTTTTGGCTGCCGTAGAAAAAAGTACGGCTGTACCTAGGACGCCGGATATAATTTTCAGTTATTAACTTAATTATTTATTGTCGAGATAACTTGTATCTGGCGTGTTGAGCACGAATATTTTGACGAGATATCTCGCCTGTGGCAGTCATCTAGCTCAAAATAAAATGATACACAATCGATGAAATATAAATCCCATTTTTCTAATAGCAAACTTTTTCGTGACAATTTGTATTATTTGAGTAGAGGCTTAAAGGTTTTGTGACGAAATATTATCACATCATGATTTGACATCACATAATATATGCAATCTTTAATTCATTATAATTGTAGCTATTTTTCACAATTGTTTTTTTTCGCAAAGCTTTTTAATTTTTATTTAAATGTTCTTTTTGTAGTATGAAGCATATAAACAAAATATTTAGTTATTGTAAAGCACACTTACGCTAATACCGCTATTTAAAATAGGTTACGCTGACGGTATACTAAATCATTGTTATTCATTTTTTTCAGTCAAACTTATTAAAAATAAAAATAAAACTTAGTAAGCTGACATTCTAAGTTAGTAAGCAAGTATTTTTTCAATACGGACCTAAAATTTCAAATTAAAATATTTGTTCAATCGTAACGAATAATAATAAAAACTAAATATGAATTCGTTAATTTGGTACAAAGAAATATTTACCAAATATGGTATTTTTACAAACTGCTATTCAACCACACCTTTTTAAATTCATATATATTCAATTACACTTAACTCAATCATAGAAGAATAATTGTTTGTATGTCAATAAAATATTCTCAATACAAAAGTATTATTATGGTCATAATTACACAATCCTAATTTTATTGCCGCGGCATACGCAGACAATTCTGAGTAAAAAAAAAATATGCTCAATTATTAACGTAGTATTGACATGCAGTGAAATGACAGCAACATGTTTGTAGAAATAATTGCTTTTATGATCTGTGTATGACATATGACAGAAACGTTGGACATGCGAGAGATCCAATTTAACAAAAATGTCAGTAATCTAAAGACAGACGCCTACCGGTTTTGTTGCAGACATTCTTAATTGTTTCATACAAATATTGTAACATTTATTTGTGTTATACTTTACGATACTCAAATAAATGTAACTGGAATTTTTCATCGTTTATTTAATTTTAATCAACATTCGTTGGCCGAGAAATAAAAATACTTTGTATCGAAATAGGTACTTATTTATAATTGTGTATATATATCGACTATGGAAAGGAAAAAGGCCATAACCCACACAAAGCCAATTTTACAGGAGGCACATAAAACGTGTTTTGATGATTTCGGGTCATATGCAAATTAACAAATATAAACAACCTTGAAGTACACGGAGACTTCTTAACTGGTGTTCAATTGACATAATCTAATATTAATTAAAGAAATTGTCTAGGTAAAATCTTTTTTCAGACTTTTCTCTTGATTCCAATTTTCACAGGCTCATCTTTTTCAAACTTAAAAACTAAATTTAGATACTAATTCGGCATTTGTACCTTACATCCAGGGGTGGGCTGGATGGGGCTCGGAGGGGGTTTAGAGGGGCTCGCGTGAGCCCCTTGCTAAATTTTATGAAGACCGACTGGCCCCTTGTTAATTAAAGAGACAACAATATTCTAAGATCACATTAGTATATAACTGAAATTTCTGAATTGTATATTATTAGCGATAGCTTCCAGTATACACAGTAGTACATTTTAGATTAATAAGTTTACCGTGAACTGCGTATTGTTACATATTATAATTGTATTAAGTAACAGGATTAGTGGTAAGCTAGTCGCTCTCGATACGGCCCGTTCATAGGATAGGATGAGTGAAAGGGGGGAATTCAAGACATCACATACACCCATGCCTTTGAACAGAAATTCATAAATCGATTGAAAAATCAATTTATAAAAACTGTCCGTACCGGGATTTGAACCCGGGCCCTCCGTAGCCGAAGCCAACAACGTTGACCACTCGACCACACAGGCGGCAAATTACCACTAATCCTTTACCACTAATCCTGTCCTAGCCCTATCCTTCTGTCCCTACTCTCTTTGGAAAAAGCGAGGTTGAGCAACTCAGTAACAAACAGTTCTCGTAGAAACACCTCTGTTGAGATAAACTCCATTAGGAGTCCATATGCTCCACATTGGGAGCGGACATGGTTTAAAAAAAAAAAAATTAAGTAACAATCGATTGCTTATTTAAGTATTGCATATACAAACTAATAATAAATTGTAAGTGCATAGAAGTGATACAAAATCTTCCCCAGAACACCCAGAATGGCTTTTAGATTAAGCGAGCCCCTTGTTTACGTTTTGGCAGCCCACCGCTGCTTACATCCGTTTAATAGAACGTGTATAAAGTTTCATATATTGTGATTATCGAAAAAATCTGTTTTGAAAAAACTGTGGATTAGGTCTTTTTTCCTTTCCACCGTAGATATATATACAACATTATATAAACTGAAATAAACAATTAACATTTAAGTTTATGACTATCTAAATCGTGTGGCGCCAATTTAAAAAAGTGAGTAGAAGGGTACATACACATATGTATACTGTTTGTAGGACACTTATAATTTACTTGAAATATTAAATACGACTCGCTTATAATTAAGACATGATGAAGTTTTTATTCGACCTGTGATAAAACCGAAGAAATCCGAATCACCGCGTTGTCAAGAGCAACGGTCATAGACAATAATGCATTTTTGGTGATGAGTAAAGATTTTTCAGCTTGCCGAATAAAAATTCAGGCAAAGGTATTTTTTTTGTAAATGACAATGTTAACTTAACAATATTAAAGAGAATAAGATAATACACACATAATTTAATTAAACAGGTTTGTGTACTCAAAACTCTATTATAAAAAAAAATTAACGGCCTTTCAGGAAGTGAGCTAATGGCTTTGACGATTGACAAATTAACTCAAAGAATATTCGCTAAGCGTAAATAAGGAGATAAAATATTTTTTCTTCATTTACGGCAATGCGTTAGTGGTATCTGGTTCATCAACAAAATAATAGAATAATTCTCATGCTAGCGCACGTCACTCAATCAAAAGCGCCGTTTGTTCGATGACCAGAAAAATGTCATACTACATGAGTACCTTATGAAACGCAGTGGCGTGTCTGTTACGAATTATTCTGAATAAATACAATTTAAAGATTGCGACTTATATCTTTGGTGAATCCTAAAATTTCAATTACAAATTTGTGTGCTACTAATTTAGTTATGATACGTGCTTCGCTTCATTGAAAATATTTGTCTTTATATAATATGTGGGTGTAATTTAAAAATTAAATGAAATAAACAAATGCGGGAACTCACAAATCTCACAAGCCGAAATATTACGGAATCAATGTTAGAAAATGAAACCGTTTCTTTTTTTTATTTGATTGAATGATGAATATCAATTCTTTAAATGCGGATATTTATTTAATGATTTATTGATAAAATATTTTCACTTTTAAGGTGCACACTGCCAATACTTGGCAGAAAGGCATTATATTCAAAAATAAAACTATTTTATATTAATTCCACTTTTATTTTAAATGATCAGGATCGGTTTCACTCACGACGATCATTTTCAACAAAAGTGATTTTCAACATCAGTTGATAATGCCCACCATGAGCAAAATCGGTTCTGATCAATAGAAAATTTAAATATACTTTGATTATTCCACGTATTGTGTTACTAACTGTGACACGTGTTTCGCCTCTTTCAGAGGCATCTTCAGACTTACTATCGCAAAGTTTGCTTAAGTAATGAAGCAAGATTGATTCTAACATTTTAAAATTATAAAATTACAAAATGGAGGTTTGGGTTTTTTTCCTTTTAAGAGGAGCAAGGAGGGGGTGTAGAATCGAAATAAAACAAACAGATAATGATACTAATGATACTAATGAGTTGTAATCAATCAGATTGGGATTTTTCCTTTTTAAGGGAAGCAAAGAGGTGATTATAAAATCGAAACAGTGCAAACAAATTTAATCATACTACTAATGACGTTAAACATTACAAACTATTAAACTAACGAGCTGCAATCAATCAGCTAGGTTTGTGATTACTCTATTAATTGGAAACAATTTGAGTAACGGGGAACCACCTGTGCTATTAAGAATATTATTTAATAATATTTCTTTTTTGTTAAGAGTGTTAAGAGTTCGGTTCTGATCACTTAAAATAAAAATGTAACTAGCACAAAAGAGTGTTTTACCTTTTTTAAAAAGTGCTTTTCCACCAATTATTGACAGTGAACTCATTAAAAGTGAAAATATTTTATTGATAAATCGCCAAACAAGTATCCGAATTGATATTCATTATTCATATCAAATAAAAGAGCAAAAATTTCAAGAGGATAAAGTTTCATCTGCTAATATTGATTCCGTAATATTTCGGTCAGTGTGATTCGTGAGTTTTCGTATTTCTTTGTTTCCTTACAATTTTACATTACGCCCACATATTTTATAAAGACAAAAAACTTCCTTCTATCTTTTGTTGTATTTGCAAAATAATTTTCATCCAATCGTGTTTTTTTTAGTGAGTTCAATAGAGATAATTTATTCGTTTTTCGAAGCAAAAAAGTGTAATGCAAAATAATACTGAACGTTTAATGAAAAACGTTGTATTTGATATTTGAAATGAACAACCACGAGCTCGTTTGCGCTTATAAAAAAGTTCGTTTTTAATCCCTCTCGGCATGGTACAATAAGCACGTCTCTGATGCAGGTAACTGTTATTAAATGTAACGGACTTAACATCGTTCTTAAAAGGAGACCGCTGTCCATCAAATCAAAGTGATGTGAGAAACAGTATGTTGCAAATCAAAACTATTTGTTCCGATCGACGCCATTATAATTTCTTTACAACCATCTTACTATGAAGTGTGAAATTGAATCTCTATCAAACTAATAGTTGACAGAATGTTGAAGTTATGTCTAATCATAATTTTATTCGACTTTATATATATATTATATTGAATGTAACCGAAATGATTTGTCCATTGAAGACAAAAACGAATCTCTTCTGTGTCAGTTAATTATTTTATTTAAACATTATTAACTACACTATAGTTGAGAGTAAAATTTCTTAGGATGTTGTTCCATCTGCACTGTCAATGATTGGAATTGCCAAGTAGAAACTTTCATACGTTTATTAATTGATAATTATTATTCTAATACACGTTTGAAACAGATTTTCGTCAATTTCTACTGACTCTTCATATATTGAAAATGAGACTCAAAGTAAGTGATTTGAGTGAGATTGTAAATTTATCTGAAGAGAGAGATGATGACCAAATAACTTAAATACAATTTTAATAAATTTCCGTTTAATGCTCTATTTATATGAATTCGTATACAAGTTATTGAACTATTTTAATACTTTTAATAACCAAATTGTTTTATTTAGATATATATAGTTGTAATATATAAACAGACTTCATCTTAATACTTTTGATGGTTTCGGCGGTAACTTTGTGGAAGTTCATTTTAATACAAAATTTAAATTAACTTCCCTTAAAAAGGAAAAATCCCAATCTGATTATTTGTTTGCTTTATTTTGATTCTACACCCCCCTCCTTGCTCCCTTTAAAAGGAAAAAAACCCAGACTCCATTTTGTAATTTCATAATTTTAAAATGTTAGAATCAATCTTGCTTCATTATTTAAGCAAACTTTGCGATAGTAAGTCTGAAGATGCCTCTGAAAGAGGCGAAACACGTGTCACAGTTAGTAACACAATACGTGGAAAAATCAAAGTTAATTTAAATTTTGTATGAGACTTCATCTTCATTGAATGAAATAATGTGACAGTAAGTTTATATATAACACATATTTCGTTTTTGAGAACATTAACCGAAGTTGACGTCAAAATAGCTATTCCTATACTTCTAGTTGCCCGATATAAAAAATGTTCTTGATAATCTGAGTAGGTATGTTAAACATTTTATATTGAACCACATGCGGCATACTGGTTGAGGGTTTTGTATTACTCCACTAAAACTATAGAAACAAGATTTATCTGTAAATTAAGATGAAGAAATCTGTGTAGTTAAAGCATACAGCCGCTATGTTTATATACATTATCGATATTTTACTGCCGCTTATTGTTATTCTAGTCCTTCCGTGCAAACGGGATAAGGTTCTCCACAAAACAAACACGCGCCAATAAATAAAATGATTTTAATTAAACGTCGTTCTATCACAAATAATGTTCTGGCTCCCCGCGGAGACCAAAGAATGAACACTCTACCGGATTCGAACACCGCCGACACCAAGTCAAATATTAATAATCATTATAAAGGTTTATAATCGTGATTTAGACTAAGTATTTGGACTTGTAGATACGGCTCGAAACGAATTTATTGGAACACAAAACGATAATAACGTATTTATTATGCACTGTTTGATTTGGTAGCAGAATATATCAACGGAATGTTGTTAAAGAAAAACACTGAATTTATTCTCCAGTCTATTCATCATATTTTTTCATTCTTTACATGTTTAGTTTATGGGTTCTAAATTAAGTCGTAATTATTGATTACACCGCAATGTTATTTATCAAAACAATGAATTGTAATATCGTCTGCATATGACTCAATAATATCTGCTTTGTTGTCTTGTTAGAAGATTTTAATTTATATTGCAATTTTTATCAACAGAAAGTCGAATAGCTTTTGCATTTTTTGTATCCAATTGTATGGATATCTGTGATTATCCCTGCTTACTTACTCTATTTAATTTTAAAACGAGGTGCAGATAGAGTAATTATTATTTTACTAAACACATCGTTTTATCTTTACCCTTTATTCAGACAAGTTTAACTATTTCTCGTTAAAAAAATTAAACGGTTTATTATGATAACATAAAATACTGCACGTGGAAGTTAACATTATCAATACAATTGACAAAAAATGTACGTAACGCAGAATTTTACATAATAATTAAACTCCAAAAACAAACTTTAAGTTTATCTTCCAATAATTGTCAATATATAAAATAATTTAACTTTTGAAACATTCCATAGGATATAATGAAACGAAAATGGTTTTACATTATTTTCAGCGGTTTTTTGATTAATTCGGCTTACAAAACGGATATTCTCGAGTCTAAAATTATTTTATTTACAAGTAATAAATCACACAAAACACAATAATGTATCTCTTTTTAAATTTCAAAATGTACATACACTTTGCTAAGTTATGCAATATGAATAATTGCACTAAAATATAGCCGAATGTTTCTTAAAGAAAAGAGATGAATTATTGCTTCCCACAATAAAAAAAACAACATTCAATTGTTTGCGCGTATTTTTTTATCGAATATTTATATTGGGTCACACCGTGCCCCTTTAGGTTATCGATAAGTGACATATTTCAATATAAGAAAAATTGCATCACGGAGTTCAATATTTATTTACCTGCCCCGTAAAAGATTTATTTGCCCCAGGATCGGAGCCAAAGGGGAGTCGATTTTATAATAGTGTATTGACAGTCAATAATTTTGTAAGGTCGACTGATTTCTTGACATCGGGTTCTTAAAGCTTTCGACAATGGACTAACAGAGACCGAAATCAAACTTTTCTTTTATATTTTTTGTCACACGTCAAAGTTCAGTGATCTTTACGTCAATGAATTCGATTATACTGGAAGTTCAAAATTAAATTTAAATGTATAAATTTAAATAGTATTTAATTATAACATTCCAAAACTTTGTTTGATTAAGGTTTTTACCATAACCAGCAAAACTGTATTTTTTATATAATATATTATATGTGTTTCTGTTTGACTTATTTTATTCTATCATTTACTATGTTATTATTAGATAAGGTTAATAAATAATATATTTGAATTATTGTTTATCTAAATTCTTAATTTTCGAATTATGTAAAATATTGAAATCCTAATATAAAATGACAAAAAAAACTTTTGTAGTTATTTACATTTTATTTTAAATATCCATTATAAATATGATTTAGCCACTTAAAAAGGATGGCTAACTATTACCATTTATTTTTTTTATAGACGAAAAATATAAATATGTATTACCTTCAAGCAAGCGCATACTAATTATGATAAGCACATATAACATAATTAATCGCATTTTTTTACATTATTAAAATAATATTAAGTAAATGTTAATCAAAATACATTTTTTTTATGCTGTGACCATGTGAAATATATGAACAATCGTTTGCGCTATTTTTTGTTCGAGATAAAATACATATAATTATGTTAATCATTAGGTTTTTTACCTTTTTTTTTACTTCCGGCTTTAAAAACAAAATGTAAAGATAATCGTTGTATTTTATTCAGATCATGAAAGTTTTATCTTCATCCGATAATCTTTTGGCTTAAACGTTTTGACGTTCATGTATAATGTAATTTATGCATATCAGTTGTTTTTAATCAAAGATTATTCAAAGAAGAATGGCCCAATTACTTCCACGCAGTTGATTACTTGCCTTTAAAAAGTATATTTTTTATAATCGTAAGACACTTTCTTGCGCTGAAAAAATGGGTCCGGTGTCATATATTCGAGAAGTTTTAAGTTAGAAATGTTTTCATTAAATTTATATGTCTGGCAGTAAATGATTAATAAATTTAATTGAATTTGCTTGGCTTGTTTGAAAAGTCACATAAAAGAACACTTCTTCGAAGTATTTATATCAATCTTTCCATTATTAAACTTATGTTAGTAAAGTTGTTAGGATAAATTATTGATGAAGCATGAAGATATTGAGTATTAACCAAACCCAATTTAAAGTTACTTATCAAGGAAGAAGTAACTTACAAAATGTTTAAATGAAAAAAATACAAGCACATTACTTATTCATAATATAAATCATACTATTTCACTCATTTCTGTCCGGTTTTCCAATATTGGAACATTTGTCTTCTGTTGTCTCTAATACAAATTAAAATCGTTCATTATCAACAGCTAGAAACCGTCGGGTCTCGTAAATACCTAATATTTGACAGAATTCTTTATAGTTTTTAATCAGTTGAAAAGAGTAGTGTTTTTTGATAAACACTCTTTATGATCATCGGGACATTTTTTATATAATCTATGTCCGTTTTTATTGTGTAGCATATGGGTTCATAATTGAATTATCTCAGCGGAAGCTTTTTTCTACAAAAGCTGCTTTTTGCTCAGTTGCTCAACCTTTTTTTTAGAAGGGTGTATAAATAGAAAAATAGGACTAGTAGTTAACCAATCGCACTCGCTACTCCATGTTATTATAAGATTGGAAGAGCAATAGGTATTTGTTAGACATTGGAAACACTCAATAACGTTGACAAAATTTGGGAAATCTTATCTGAAAAAAAATCGGAAAAATGGTTCAAGTCATCATTTAAAAATAAATGTGATACAGCGCAAGTGAATCTAAGTTTAAAAATATACAATTATAATTTCTTGTGAAGCTAAATAATTCGGTGTTGTGCAGCAGACTTTGTTTTTGGATTACCTATTTTATCACTTTGATACATATACTATATTTATAAGCATTGCGTTTCGTATTTTCGTTGCGAAACTTTCCATCTTGGAAGTTTTCATTCTGTCACTTTATGGCCGCACGGCCGTCAAGCGTCAGTCAGCCAAACGAGAAAATAGATTATTCAGATTCAAAGTAAGATATCTCTTGTGCTCCGGATCGATTGTATTTGCATCGCAACTTGGTAATGCGGAGAGAGAATGCTGTCTACAAATGATGTGCTTTTGTGTTTGCGACGTGTTTCGAATCGGGTAGAAAATTTTTGGAATAATTTTAAAACAAAAACACACTTGTTAGAAGCAAATTGAACTCGATATTGTGCCAATATTCTCGTGTGGAAATATTTGACTATCTGTTATATAGGTAAAAGAATGCTGAATGCGCACTTGAATACTCATACTTAAATATCGCTTGTGCAAAACACAAATCCATGTAAATACATATGGTTGTATGAAGTATAATGAAAATAAAATGAAAACTAGCTTTACTACTTTTTTGTAAATTTTAATTACGGCTATTATTTAAATACAACATTATTCGAGAAGTCTTTTTTATATTTAAAAAACAATAAAGCGTAAAATCGAGTTCTTGGGATCACAGGGGATTGCTAAAAAAAACATTGTAAGAGTATAAGAGGTGATTTAAGTTTATGCTCCAAGCATTAAACACTTATTTGTTAATATGTTTGTAGATTTGTATTTATATAAACGAAATACAGATAGATACATATGTTTTACTAATACATTGATTATGGCATTGGCAAAATGTGCTTATATCTAAACAGTAAGCACGCATTTTTGTAATTAGGCCCGTGTGATCCTAAGCCCTTGATTACAAAAAGTAATATTATAGGTGAAAGCTTCGATAATGATGTGATACAATTATAACATTGTGTTGATAAAAAAATCAGGAATTAACAGTGCTCTTGGCATCTAAGGTTTTACAAACATCATTTTATTATCAAATGATTGAAGAAAATACTATAACAAAATATATATTGCAGTGTAAACTATGAAGTGAAACTGTAAATCTGAAAACAAAAATTTTAAATGAAGAAAATTCATTACTTTATTATAATATTTATAAAAAGATATTTTTTTTTTTGCTGCCTTTTAATGTTCTTATTTATTCGAAATACAACTTGTTATGTTTGCTTTGAACACACAAAACAGCTGATAAACAATAAAACGACTTATTATATACAAAACAAAGTATACGTTGTAACAAAAACCTTCTATTACATGTATTTTATGACTGACGAAAGGTTGGCTTACTCCAATAATAACCATCAATTTATACCAAACAGTAAGCAATCACTTCAAAATAGCCTCTTAAATTAAAAACAGGCATTTTGTCTCGTAGAGGTATGTGATTGAAATGTTTTCTCGAGAGATAAGATAATTTTACGTGAGCTGTAATTAATAAAGACTTTCTCTATGTTGTGAAGCTGGTGTAATGGAACAAACGTCATACTAAATATGTTAATTATTTCTGCTGGCAGATGCTTTCAATTGATATTAAGGGAAATTGAACAGTGTATTGTATTTGGTGCATTGACTCAACTTACATTCATTGTTTTTATTAATAAAAATCGTGAACGATAGGAAATATATCAATAAAATTCAATTCGTAATGTGAATGAATTTTTGAAGATTAAATTTTCATTGTTTTGGTAGAACTTTTCTATACTTAATTAAAATAGCAATGGATATTGTACTTATTTAAATTCAATTATTTACTGTTGATAATTTAGCGCATTGATAATTCTGATGAAGGCAGACGCTGAAATAGCTATCAACTAAATTAAAAAATACATTTGTATAACTAAATACTATATAACGCATTGATTATTAAACAATTCCCTTATATTGGTAAAATTATCATGTTTGATATAAATAGCTTTATAAATACATTACAAAAAATAATTATTCCTTTCAAACTCTTGTTTTAATTTTTTCCTTTTTTTATTAAGTAAGCATTTGACAATATCGCTCGATGGTTGTCTCATGCTTATATTGAAAAGACATTCGAGAGCTTCTCATAATATTTTTTGATTCTTAAATAATGTCTTACTCACTTATCGAATTGAAAACATATTCAAAACCATTAAACTTTAATTCAAGACCTATAAAACTTACGTTTAAAGGAATAGTTATTGTAGAAATAAATACCTTTTGCTTAAATTGCACAACAACTTCAATGATGTAACGGATTTTTCTGGATGATACGTACAACAGTAAATAATTGTTATCGGTAGTAATGTCGTTTAATACAAAGCGAGTTTTATTTTTTTGGAGTTTCGCAAAGAAAAGCTGTGTAAGTGAATGGCGGATTTCCAAAGATGGCTTTAAACAGATAAGGCTACATCTGTATCATTAACCACATCAGAGTTTTATAAAGAATGTACATTTCGGCTTTTTTTAAGCTACAAGCAACAATGATTATTGCGTAAGTTTTGTTTTGTTCTCATGCAACTATTTGACGATATGGTTACCATTTAAATAAAACAAGTTTCTTAATTGTCTACCAATTGTCATAAATATATCAAACTCTTTATTCTACAATCGTTTCCTTTGAAATATAACGTTTAAAATACTGAAAATTCCATTTTACACTTGGTCAGCATGGGATGATTTATCGAAAATAGTTGTTCAGACTTTCAAAACTTTGTTTGTTGAAACATGGGATGTTTTCTGAATAATTGTTTTAATTTTCTTTCAAAGAAAAGTAAAAAAACACAATATCATTTTACATGATTTTTATTAAAATAATGCACTGGTTTCTTAAGATGAATTGGTGTATTTTCGCGTACCTACTCTGAAAAAAATATTACTGATTTATGTTACGACAATTAGAGATTCAGTAAATTGGATACAGTCAATAGTTTATTGTTCTTATTGAAGAATCTCAAATAGTTATTATAATAAATCAAGTTTTTTTTTGTAAATCGAACAATTTGACAGTACATCCCCGGTTCTTTGTCATTTATTTTTAAACTACAGAATACGATATGTTAAGTATTTTTATTCCTAATATTTTTTTTATATTTATTTAAATTTACATGATGAATATTTAATAAAACACAAATTAGATAAATTAAAATGAACTTATGTTGTATTCTTTAACTTAACTTTTTAACAAAAATGCCGTATTGGTTTCATTTTTTTCACAGCCCTTAATATAATACAATTTAACTGAACCTTTTAGTTACATCGACCAATCAAGAACATTGTTAAGCACATATGTTGCCACTCGATATAAAAATATAATATAAGTCAATATACTTTTTAAGAGATACCGAAACCGCTGCGTTTTGACCAAAAGCGGACTCTTTATTGAATTTCTCTCTGTAAATTGGACCAAATACATAAATGCATTTCAATTCTCCTCGCAAATGCATTTCACCAACGATGTGGACAAGAAATAACAACATGGAAGCAATTAAGATACAATTTACATTTATGCGTAGCGTCTATCATATTATTATATATAATTTAAGTTAATTATATAATAGTAGACTGTTATTACAAACAACGGAAATTAAATATAGATTAAAGATTAAATTGTTTTATTATTATTGTCTGCAGTGACAGATTACACCATAAGCCTTTTTACTGTCTCCAAACCATAAAAGCTTCAAAGATAACTGCTTTATAACCCACATATTTTTACTTTGCTAAAATTATTTATTTTATTTATATGTACGTGCAATTTGTATATTATCGCAAAAACTTATTGAATATATAATTAATAAAATGTTTTCAATGCATATTTTCCTTGGAACTCCTTCTGAAATTCGATAATAATTATAAATCTATAATTAAAATGAATTACAAATAGAAAAAGTATATACACATTTAGTGATATGAAAATTAGGCATAAATTTTGCGACCCTTTTTTGTTACCCGAAAATACGATCTCCAGAAATAATTGCGCTTTGGGATACCTAAACGATTGTATATTGTAACTGCATCAAGAATTAACAGTGAACGTTATTTAATTACACAATTAGACTTGCTAGCAAAAATAAATTTTAATTGATCTAATACTACCACTGAACAGTTGTGCGCTTACATTACAACTGCACCACAGCGGTCGGCATAGTCAGAGCAGTGACCATTCTGAACATTAACGAAG
The DNA here is from genome assembly GCA_030503985.1 of Himalopsyche tibetana. Lineage (NCBI taxonomy): Eukaryota > Metazoa > Arthropoda > Insecta > Trichoptera > Rhyacophilidae > Himalopsyche > Himalopsyche tibetana. The sequence goes on from JAPJYX010000014.1 coordinate 5,650,938, forward strand.
TAAATAATTGACGAAGGTATGTCTCCACTATCATTATGTCAATTATTCGATATTTTCAACATGCTGTCGATAAGTCAAGAAGACTTTACGAATAGGTATAATTTAAACGCTTTTTATTCGAGAGATAACGTCCCGTCTTACGCACAAGGCGTAATTAAGGCTAAAAGCAATCTTGTGACATGAATATTAATCTTGCTGTAAAACTGTGAGTGAAAAAGTGCCTTAAAGTTTTCACAAAGCTATCCGCGTTCTTTTATTCTCGTGTAAATTTTCGGTCCAATTTAAACGACGCATTTTTTTATTGGAATTAACCGTAAAACTTGAAAAATCAATAAAACATTTTTAATGACGTTGTGTCACATTATTTTGTATTATTATTATATTGCATATTTAAACCACAAGTGGTTTCACTTTGTGTGATAATTGCAAGATTTTTAAATGTTTTCCTTTTTTCTCGATCGATTAATGGATCAAGATATTAGATCAAGAAAAGCTCCCTTAGCTTTGCTTGATCTAATATCTACCAAGAAAATACCATCTTCTACCAAGAAAAGCTCCCTTGTTTTGAATTTATTGAAGTATAAAATTAATTTGTTATTTACTTAATGTCATAAATCCGTTTCATATACAAAAAGTATACATATCTAATGTTAATTATTAATATTTTTAATTTTTCATGGTATGTTAAAATTGATAAATTTATAAAAAAATAACACGTTTTTTGATTCTTATTTCACAAATTAACGAAGAATAAGAATCAATTGTGGTCATCGTTAGCATTTTTAAGTGATAATAAGTATGAATTGTATCTCCACCAATAGTTGACAGTTTACAGTGTAACATTTACACCATATAAGAGATTGATAACGTTTTTTTCTTTTGACACTGAAAACACATTATCAAAGAAATTGTTTGCATACTAGCTTAGTTAAAAGTTATTTGCTTTCGAAATCAATATTATTAAAAAGTAAAAATTGTATGTAAACAAAATACGTATAGTAATTAAAACAATCAATTTATTTGAATACTACCTGTCTTGTAAATCAAAACATTCCAGCCAAGTATACTATGAAGCTTTGAGAACAACTACTGCGTGACAAATTGTCATTTAAAACTACCATTCGGCCTTACACGACTAAATTTGGGTACATATTATGGACAGCGGTTAATTCTTTTTGATAATGCCATCTTTATTTAAGTGACACTTTTCATATATATCATCATGAACTATAAAACTTTGCTTCTCCTAAATTAAAGGCTACTAGGTGCCTTCTCTATATTAATCAAGTTACTTCAATATTTTTATTGATTTATTTATGTCTCATTATTTGTTTTGATAACATCGGAATAAATTTAGTAGGACATCGTTTTCAAACGGTAAAACATGGCAAAGTATTCAATTATATAATACATGTATTCAAATATGACATATTTTAAAGCTCTCGCAGCATCTCGCAATCGTCAAAACAATTCATGTCTAAGTAACTTCCAAATAGTACTCATGTGAAACAAATCACTTTATTTACATGGTTTTTGTTTGTAAACATTTTACTAGTTGTATTGTTTAAATAATTACTGTTTCACATTTGGTTATATTTTTTTTTATAATTTATAATTGCTTTTTTTCAGTTTGATTTTCATATTATAAATTGTAAGACTAAGTTACGTGTTTACAATGATTAAGTCTGACTGCTTTATTGGTACAGTTGTCTCTTTGATTAAAATGTCAAATATTTGTGGTTGTCTATGCTAAGTAAATCCCAGTTTGTAAATGGCAAAGATTGATATGTATTACGAACCAAAGCGGTAGCTAATGGAAAAGATATTATCTGATTCACAAACCAGACAGAATGTATTATACTATATATTTGAATATATCCATCCAGCTAGAGTGTTTCTAATTTTGTCAGTGATTGAATGCGTAAGTAAGACGATACTTATTAAACACTTAGCAGATTAAATTAGAAAAAGCGATCGAGAAGAAGAAATCAATTTCATAACAATATATCACTCGTGTAATATACTTGTAAATTTTGTTTGATTGATGGTACGTATTCATTGATATCAAACAGTGATCTGTATGTAGGTTTTTATACTAACAAATTGAGTGTTGAAATATTTTTTATATTTTAATTAAGCTCGTGTTACAAACATTTAACATTCAAAACCTTAACGTTAAAATTACTCAATTAATTAAACGATCACTTCTGATTTAGTTTTGCCCGTTAGCATTTTAACTGATACAAAAACCAATTTAATTTCGCCAGTTACAAGTGAGTTTACATCATACCTGCATATTAGATCAAGGGTTTACTATCCGAAACCGTATCCCTTTCCAAATATATCTAAACAAAAAGTTTTGAGAGAGTTATTACCTTAAAACTATCAATCCTTCAATATTTTCAGTATCTGAACGGAAATGTTTAAATGCCTCATTAGATGCCAACATATGCACAAAATCAGATAATACATGTTTTTAAATAAAACATAATATATTAACTGGTTATTTAACTCTTAATTTCAACCAATTTAAACGTTTTCATTATTAAAGCGAGCTGTGTAATAGTAATTAAATTAACTTATCTTTGTGTTAATTAAAATGTTTGCTTTTATTGTCATGCAAAAAATGCTTTTAATGAATGTTAAGTAATTGTCACAAAAAATGAGTTTATGAGCGTAAAGTGTTCATTAAAAACGTTTTTATAATCCATTAAGTCAAGCAGTTCACCATTATTTTATTGTTAACAGGTAAATAGACAGATTGAATAATATATTTTGAAGCGAAAATGCCTAATAAAACTATATATCATAAGTAAAAATAATTCCAACAACAATACCAGTTTGAAAGACGAACATAACATGTTTTATTAACTGTCATTATTTACGGCTTAACCACGATTCTCTACACAACGGGTCCTTTTAGTATAAATGTATATGATTTACTTAATAAAGACTCCGGGAGTCAGAAAGATAAAAACGGTTAATAATAGACATGTAATTTTGATGTCAAAGTAGTCTTGGTTGGATTAATAGGTGCCATTAGTCAAGCGGTATTTTTTTCTTTTATACTGCGCGACCTGTGGAACATTCTGTATTATGATAGTGCTTGAATTCTAAGAAACATTATCTAAGCCCAAAAATACTTAAGTGCTGATTGGTTAGTTGAGAACCTTTGGTTTTTTAAATATTTATATTTCTTATGATAATTTATTAATATCGATAGTACTGATGTGGTACTAATCTGATTAATTAAGACTTTAATGTGGTATAATAACTTAAAATAAACTATAGATCTGTTGACTCTTGGCTGGTTTTTGGAACTAAATTTATTTGTGCTTCACTTGATTCTTGATGGTCATCTTTGGATTTTATCGGATCGGTACTATACGAAAAAAATATACTAATGTGATTCGATGAGAACGATTTTTTTTAGATATAAATATTCGTAGGTGCTGTAGTGTTGAAATCGTTATCAATAATATTTGTACCGAGTACCCAAATAATTTAATAATTCGGCGTATATATTTTATTTATATATTAACTTTGAAAGATAGGGCTCATTTATATTGTCGATGGGTTCGGCGGAATATTTGTGAAAGTTAATTTTTATTATAAACTTGAATTTGATAAATTTGTTGTGTTACAAAATGTGACACGTGCTTCGCCCCATTATTATCAAACAGAACAACTATAAAAGATGCAATCGTTCAAAATATAAGTGTATGTTTTAAACGTCCGTTCTATGAAAGATAATTGAATATAATAATATAATATAATAAGACTATTGGCTAGTCAATAAATAATATTTTTATATGTACGTATATGCCTATCAGTTGTCCACAACCACAACCTGAATCTTGTAAAGTGTGATATAATATTTCAATACAATCGGTATTTGAAGATTATTATACTTTCTCAATGGCACAGTTTTCATTGAAAATTGACAAAATTTTTTGTTTAATTTTTTTGTCATTTAAATCTCTTTTTATTTTCTGTTAATATAACGACCCATAATCAGCACAAAAACGTAAATGACAATTCATAAACTATTCAAGAGAAGTTTTTTTTAATCCCTCTCGAAGTAAGTTTGCAAAAAAAAAATGATTTTTTAATGAATTTGTCTGCGAACTTATTTTGAAGCAATTAAAAAGAAATCTTCTCCTGTAAAATCATCTTTGCTTCAAAAGATGTCGAGTGTAAACTTTTTCAAGAAATGACTATCTAGATTTTTTTTTAAAACCTTGTCCGCTCCCAATGTGGAGCATATGGACTCCTAATGGAGTTTATCTCAACAGAAGTGTTTCTACGAGAACTGCTTGTTACTCAACCTCTCTTTTTCCAAAGAGAGTAGGGATAGAAGGATAGGGGCTAGGACAGGATTAGTGGTAAGCTAATCGCTCTCGATACGCCCCGTTCGTAGGATAGGATGGGTGAGAGGGGGGAATTCAAGACATCACATACACCCATGCCTTTGAACAGAAATTCATAAATCGATTGAAAAATCAATTTATAAAAACTGTCCGTACCGGGATTTGAACCCGGGCCCTCCGTAGCCGAAGCCAACAACGTTGACCACTCGACCACACAGACGGCATCTAGAATACTTATACTTATTTCTATTTTCAAATACTTAATATAAATGTGTCACAATACAATATTTGTAAAGATTTTAAAAGCAGTTTTGTAATAACAAAAGATTAGCAAATTTATCAAATCTCAATCGATTTTCAAATCAAAAATTGAATAACTAATGTTTATAATCTTCTTACAAAGCAACCTCGCTCTTAATTAATATTATTGAAAGAATTGCCTTGATAACTTACATGCGAAATATATTTCATTTATACGATATTTTTATTGAAATATATTTTAATACTCATAATATTTTAATATAAAGTATAAAGGATACATTGGTGCAAAAAATGCATGACGTATTTTTTGCTCCGTTTACATAAGGTTTTATAAATCGATTAGTCTTCAAAATGTATGTAAATAAAAAAGTGACATCGTATTTGCATTGTCGCACGGGAAGCCATTTGACGTAACACGCTAGGGACTAATTGAAAATTAAATCAGCAGAGGTAGTATCATTTAGGTACGAGTCATGAGAAAATATATTTTTGAAGTTTTTTACAGCTTTACTTTAATAAAGCCATGTAACTTAAAATATTTTTTTCTGAACGATTCGACGTCTAGGAAGTGCGATTTAATACATATTTTTTTCTTTCGTATAAAAATGGCAGTTTTTTTAATTGCTGATACTTCTTATAAAAAAAAGAATTATCATTAAAATTAATCTTTATACGAGTAATTAATAATTCAATAAATATTTCGGTCATCACCAGGAAGTAATTTCAAACACTCCTACAATGAGCAACACATACCAAAGTTTTATAGCATTTAACCAAGTTTGTCGCATCCGTAGTGCAGTCATCAACGTCGTTGGTTTACGTGACGAATCTCACGGGTTCAAATCCCAAAACGGACAGCATTTTTTAAATCAATTTCTGTTAAAAGGCATGTATGTTTGTGATATATAAAAATTCCTTGTCTTCCGAACTTAAAATGACGGAGCGTAGATAGAGCTATTAGCTAACCACTAGTCCTAGTTTATATTATGTCTATCCTTACACTTTTTTTTTTACAAAAAGAATAAGTTAAAGTTCTCATAGAAAAACTTCTGTTGGGATACTTCTATGAGTATGCCATATTCCCGACATTAGGAGTGGAGATACATTTTATAAAACAAGTTTTCATGTTTTGTTAAGAAGTTCATTTTGTTATAAAAAAAAAAATTATATTCATTCCCTAACTTTGTGGAATTGTTTTAATATGACAAACCAATCGATTTTTTTATTTTAATTAAAAACACATTTGTTATTTTCCGGTTAAATCTAATGTATAAATATTTTTAATAAACTATTTGGAATTTAAAAAAATATATCAAATTTAATTCATATCTCACTCTTGAATAGAAATCACTTACATTCATTTACACCTGTCTGTTATGATCGATGTGTTATTGAAGTTTGTATTATAAGAGAAATGCATTGGAAATGATATCATATCTCGTATATAGGATGCCACTTGCAACATTCTTATTAATTTATGAGCATGAAATAAGAATTAAATGAAATATTATAATAATTATTATCATTATAATGTTGAAAAAAATGGCTTGCCTTTTTTGCAAATTTATTGACATTTCACGATATTTTTTTTGCTATCAATTAAAATTTTATAGTTTTACCTGCGTTACGCAGTTGAACATAATTTAACAAAATTACACAAGACGTTTATTTTTATTATTATTATTTATAGTTAAATATAGAATAATTACAAATTCTTTATAATACTGCTTACATGTCGTAGGTCAATTATATATTATATGTATTAAAAATTATATATAGTACTGTAGCCATTTTTTTTCTATTATGAATAGTAATTTGAAAATCTATTGTATTATATAACATCGCAGTGGTAAATTTTTCTCTTAAATTATATTTTCAAGCTTTTTTTTATCTGAAATACAAAAAAAAATATTTTTACCAATAATTACCAAAACGGTTTATATAATAATCTATATTTTTCGTATCTAACTTTATTCTTGGATGAATAGAACAACCAGTCTTCTTAAAGATTATTTATTCGATTTTGTTTGCAATCAAAATTTTATTACGTAACGTATTTGTAATTAACTGTCTTATCTTTACTCAAAATGAACGTTTGATATTTTTAATAATAACAATTTTGAAATGCAAAAAAAAAGTTTTTTTTAATTAATTTCATATTAACATAAAAACGATCTTAATCAACTCTGAGATTAAATTGATTATTTATTATGAAAATTGTCGCTGTAAGCTATTTTGTATTGCGTGCTTACTGCTGTGTCTCAAAAGATTTTAATTTGTGATTTAAAGTTAATTTTGTGTAGGGTGTAAGTCTGAATGCAAAAATATCGCTGGGAAGTGTGAAAGGCGAGTGATGTAATTAATTATCGGCATCTGTCAAATAAAATGGCTCCGGTCGGCTACTGTCTAGTCAACTCACACTGTCAATACAGCTGCTGCTTGCTGTAAATACGACAGTGAAGCAATCGACCCGGTCGTCAGATTGGAAAACTTGCTATGTATGCGCAGGTACATTTTTTTTTATTAAATATTAACAAAACTGGAATATATATAAATATTGCGCATGAAACACACAGAATTTTAAACCAACAAATGAACTATATGAAAATCCATTGAATGGTTGAAAATATGCAATGATCCAATATATTGTGAGGAAGTTATTGTTAAGAGAACCGTCACAAAAGCACTTATATAAACTATGCTTAGAAAATATTTGAATTAGACTAAAAATTTCTATGAAATTTAGTTCTACAAAGTTTTATATATATTTTTCCTCTGACTTTTTGGCAAGATTCTAATTCTGACGAGGGCGTAAAGCCAAATTAGCTATCAACTTAATAAAAAATTGTAACTAAAATGTATTGCTATTTTTGACTTTATTATATCTCAATTGATTTATCAAAGGTTTATTATGTGTTTGCGATTTCCAGAAATTCCCTCCCTTACTTACGTTCAGAAAGTAACAGGACATAGCAAGAGCGCTTAGCTAAAAAATAATTCCCTTCTAACCTTATCCTTTCCATCTCTCCTCTTTTCGAAAAAGAAGAGGTTAAGCAACTTGGTAAGAAGCAGTTCTTTTGTCTCGAAATTTCTCTTTATTTTTTTTTAGAAAAATGGAGCTCTCTAACAAGTAATTTTCAATTCAATCAATCAATTTTTGCCTCTAGTATTATATTTAAAATATGACTTCTAATTTAGTAATTGGTATACATATTAGCAACTATCGTTTTAGGTTATTTTTTTTCTGTATTATATTTATTTTATTCTGTACAATGTGATATTGCGCCAGTTTTAATAGTGCGCACCCTCACTTCACAACTAATAGCGCGAAACGAATCACTCACGTTGGATCCAAAATCGGCATCGATAAGTAAACCGAGGTGAATTCGAAAATTGAATTATTAAACATATTTGTATTATAATAATTTTATTAGGCCTGTCAAATAGATAAATTGCTCGCTTGAAGTATGTGCCTAATGATTTATATTACCGAACAATAATTGGAAATGCTATATTGATCTTATGGCAAACGCCTTATAGATTTATATTAATTAATGTTGATATATATTAAAAACTAATTATTTATTATATAACAGCAATTTCTTTAGTCGCGAGAAGGATATAAATTTAGTTATCTTATTTAATGCAGCATTTAACTGACGTTGAGATTTATTATAAAAGTACAATTCGGCTTATAAAATCAGTTCATAAAATAAATAATCTATGTCCGTTTTCAATTTGGAGCAAATGGTTTCCTAATAAATGCATCTCAACAGATTTTTTCTATAAGAACTGCTTGTTACTTTGATAGAAAATAAGAACTCGCTACTCCCGTTTAAGAATGGGATGAGTGGGTGGAAATTTAAGACATCATATACATGCCTTCGGGCAGAAATCCATAAATCAATTGAAAAATCAATCTATAGAAACTGTCCGTACTGGGATTTGAACCTGTGACTTCTCAGTCAACGACGTTGACAATCGACCACGCATCCAGCATAAATTACACATTTTTAATAAATTTCATCACCGGTTTCGCACATCACGTGCATTATCAATTCACATTTCCAAAAAACTTGAATAAAAAATATGTTATTTTTCGAACTGATTACGATACAAAAATTGTGTTTTAAATACTGAGAACGTTCATCAACTCACGTAGCTAATGAAGCACTAAAAAAATTCTTTTTCGGTAATCTTTAGAGTATTTGAATTTTATTTATTTACAGTTCTCATGGCTAAGTACCGTATCATATGTATGACGTCACAGTCAATTTTGTCAAAACAAATGTTATAATTTTTGATGAAGAGCTCGGAATTGAGGCAGTGTGTTCAATATAAGAGGTATATAAAAAAAGAATATTGTCTAATATTTTTTAAATATGTCTACATCATTTTATTGAACTGATATTTATTTTCATGACACTACGGCATAAAAGGTGTCTCCTTGTTTATATTCGATCTTTAATAACGGTAAAAAATATTCAAGAAGCGCATCAGGATTAATAATAATTCTAATTTGTTGTTGTAAAAACAATCATCGATAAAAGTGATGCAGTTAGAATGCGTTTATTGCACCCGGTAGCTTTTTCAAAACTTGTTTTTGGAGTTTGACTAAAAACAACTTTGCACCGGACATATTACAGGTTTTTCCGCTAAGCACGTGTATTCAAATTCAGGGGTAGCGAACCAACTGGTTTTTTTACATTTACACAATGCGCCAAGTGATTAATATTAGCGATCCGCGAACAAGTGTATTTGGAATATTTTCGAATGTCTCATTTACATATTGTATTGATATTTTTTTCCTTATAAAATGTTATCCAGTATCATTAAAGATTATTTATAATGAAACATGTTTATTTCAACAAGAAGTTAAGTGATCACTATTTTATGTATCGAGTAACACTTCAATTATATTTGTTTTAGTGATGGAAACTTTTTTATGCTTAGAATAGATATGTTGTTATTATTTTATTAAACATAATTACTTAATTATCTGTTAAAAGCTCAAATTTTAATTAAAGAAACGAAATATTATATTTTACGCTTATATTTTTACATATTTTTTAAAATATAATATAAAAGTTTTAAAACGATTTTTTCTTATTTGTACTAAGTAACAGCATCATTTAAAAAAAACACAAAGCTTGGACACCTGTACAAATGACAATATCTTAAAAAACCATAAAATATAATAAAATACAAATGATAATATCAATAAGATTATAAAAATATTGAATAATTAGTCAAATTTTGGATTTTTTATATTTTACATTAACATGAAAAAAAGTGTTTTATACTTTTGAAAAATATATAAACAATAATATGATATAATTAATCCAATATTTTAAGTTGGTATTTCGTTTATAATAAACTTGAAATCATTAATAGCTTCTTATTTAAAAAAATAAAATCTGTATGAAGGTCATACAAAATTTTCACAATCATTAGTTTTATTAAACAGCGAAATTTTAAAAATATTGAAAAACACAATATTTCTTTTATAAAATTATGAAGTCTACAGCACCGTCAATATGCTCAATCTATGCATCTGTCGACACATTAAAATGTTAGCACAATTATAATCTGTAATTTTCTTACTGTTAATTAAATTAACCGAAATATGTATGATTTTCATATTTTTTTTCAATATGACAATGATTTACAACGTGTTAAACATAACTATATGAATTCTATGTTTATATATTACTAAAAAAATGTCCGTGTTAGTTTACATATTTTTTTATAAAGAGAATAAGTAAGTAAGACAAACTCCTTTTCCCCTGTCACAAAAACGTAGTCAGTGACGTCAACTTAACGATAATGCAATACTATCGCTAAAACCCAACTATTCCAGTTGTGTGCGTTTTAATCTATCCGTGGTTCATCAGTACATCATATGTTGACTAAAAAATCTGGAAATAAGCATCGATATTTTTTTTAACTAAATCCCAGTAAGAAATACCTGTGTGATGTTTATGTATGACAAAAGTAACTTGATTATGGCAAGATCGTCTCTTCAGATCCTTTACTTGGTAAAGATTGATGCGCTTGTGTAACTTGTATTTTACTACCATGGTACGCAGTTCATCTTAAAAGCAAGATAACGTTTTTTATTAACTATCGTTTTGTTGTTTGTCATCTGTGATAGAAAAGTTTTGCGTAAAAGTCAACATCTCTTTATAGGAATCAAAACAATTGTTTTTTTTTTATCATTTAACAAAGATTGAATCATAATTGGTTACGTAATACCAGTGTCTTTGTCAAATCTATATTAACAAACAGAACACGTATCTGTTTGAATGTCACAAGAAATCATCTTAAACGGTGAACAGTAGTGACGTGACATTCGCACTTGTCATTCTGACTGCCATTTTTAGTTGAATTGTACAACTTTCATCATTCAACATTCAATGTATTATAAACTGATGTCATTTTTTTTGATTTTATTTACTTTGTGGTTCACTCTGATATGTTAAATTTTAACAATAGCTTACACAAATGTTTTTTTTTTCAAAAAAGATGCCGGAACTTACTTCTTGTCAAGATTTCTTGTAAAGAAATTAATTGAAAAAAATACTACAATACATTTTTGGCATAGGATACATTACCATATAGTATTTTCTACTATACATTGTAGGGAAAAGTATTATATATTTTTATATGATGAAAAAATATATTATTTTAATAAAAACAATAATCCTTTGTACTTCATTCCACTTTATTTAATATGTCAGGACCGGTTTCGCTCATTGCGAGCATTGTCAACTGATAAGAAATATAATTTAACAATGCTATTTATCAACACATCTAACATATAATTAAAAAGTCATTAAACCAAATATGTTGCGACGCTAAACACTGTTTTAATTTATATTTCTTATAAAGGACAGTAAGTTTAGCCGTACTAGCTTCATTGATCACTTTTAGGGCGTTCACTGTCAATACTTGGTGGAAAGGCATTATATTAATAAAAACAATAATCCTTTTTACTTCATTCCACTTTATTTAATATGTCAGGACCGGTTTCGCTCATTGCGAGCATTGTCAACTGATAAGAAATATAATTTAACAATGCTATTTATCAACACATCTAACATATAATTAAAAAGTCATAAATTATATTTCTTATCAGTTGACAATGCTCGCAATGAGCGAAACCGGTCCTGACATATTAAATAAAGTGGAATGAAGTACAGAGGATTATTGTTTTTATTAATATAATGCCTTTCCACCAAGTATTGACAGTGAACACCCTAAAAGTGAAATATATTATTACAAAATATATCTCAAGTAATTTAAGAATCAAACGTACCTTTAACTAGAGCATTGACCATATTATGTAATCCCATATATATATATATTGTGAACTTTAATACATGTGATAAAAAATTACATTCTTAGAAAAATTTTAAGGAATAGGTAAAATATTTTTTGTTGTAATAATTATATTTTGTTATAAGTGATTTACAGTAAATATAATTTACGTATATTTACTGTTAAAAACATTATTTATACTCTCTGTGATATAACGAGATGTCTGTGAATTTAATATTTATTGAGTATTTTACACTGGAATGTATTAGCATATTGATTATCATGGAGTTAAGCAATGACCAAAACTTGTTCTCACATACCGCTACTGTTTGTGTCGTATTGTGAAATTCCGACCATTTTAATTAATTTATTTATTTATTATTAAATTAAATCATTAATTTTATCAAGTGTTTTCAAGCACAACTAAAATTAACAGCCGTTAAATTTATTATTGAAACGTTACTTTTTTATACGGTAATTGAAATTTCGATTACTAGACCCAACACTACAAATATATAATATATAGCATATACAATTTATACGAAAAAAAGTTGATTACTTTTGGCTAAAGCTAATAATACCTAATTTGAAAATAACAACAATTCTAATTTTATGATTTAAATGTTTCTTAAAGGTGTTAATACTTTAATAATGTTTTTCTAAGACTGTGCTACCTTTCCAAGGCAGAAGAAACTAATTCGTAAAATTTAGTTATAAATGTCATTTGATAGATAATTATGAAAGCTATCTCTGCTGTTTATTATAAATGAAAAATAATCAATTACTGAAGTACTGTTAAAATAATTCGTGAATGATTATGTATTATTAAATGTGTATCTGTATAAATTGTAAATATTTCGTATGAAAAAGACAGCAACTGTAATTTTCTCAGCATAACAGCAGTTGACGCATGTTTGCTACAAAATTAATGCATTGTATTCTTAAACTTTATAATGCAATACTAAAATTTTACATCAAAAACAATATGAGTTTGTTGGAGTCATTTACTGACTTTTTCCTTAGAAGGACAAGATAGGATGTCATTGATTATAAAACAAAACTTTTGGTTAAATTACTAATAAAAAAATATTGCTTTAACAAAAAAATCTTAAATATGGAATATATAATGTCATTTTCTTTCTTATCGCCAATTTGAAGTTTCATCCATTTTTTCTGGTCTATCGTTTTTCGAGAATTATAAGAAAATATTTTCTTTTATAACATTGTTAGACGCGCTCTTTAAAATTTATTATTCATTAAAAGTTGGCAAATTAAAGTAGTAACGATTATCTGCCATCTCAGCTATACTGACCACATATGTAACCTACGTACTTAAGATCAAAAAAATATATAGATAAATTTGTTTTATTTGTTCTGAAATATAATTTATAACATTATAAATTCCTATTGGACAAGAAAATGTTATCGTGATAAATAAAAATTAATCATTATTCTCGTGGTTTTAAATACAATAAATTGTTTAATCTTTTAATGTGTTTTAATTACAAACTATTGCTAAGCCAAATTCATTAAAACAATCTCCACATATTTTAAACATGGCGTCACGTTTCAAAATAGTCTGCTTCAAAAACGTTTTATCAATTTCTCAATGCAGAAACTTTAAATAATTATCTACAATTTTTATTAAAATGTGTATTATTAATTTATATGTGTTTTTAAATACTGTTTATCAACACGTTTAATGAATATTATATAATCAATTAATTATAATTTTATAACATGTTCAGGAGTGTTTTTTTTTTTTTTGAAAATGTCAATATTATATATTTACCTCATTACGAGAAAAATGACAAATAGCCTGTGGAGAGAAACCGGAGTTTGTTCTTTTATAATTATGCGATGTTCGTTTTTAATTATTATATTCTGTTAAGGTCAACACTAAAACACGTGAATAATTATTTTTTTGATGTGATAATGAAAACAAAATAAACAAACTTGCAATCGAAGCTTTAACTTTAATTATATCTCATAAAATATACCACATTAATTTTATTTTTAATGTTCGTTGATTTCTATACTGATGTTGAACATAAGCAATTTTATCATTTATACGGGTTTATTATTTTGTTAAGATGGTTTTGTAACATAAAAAAAGAGCTTTTTTATATATTAAAAAAACTCTTCTGGTCTATGAAATACAAATGTCAAACCAAACAAATATCTTGTTCTGATGAAAGTATACGACCAAAAAGCTATCAACTTTATATTAAATAATATTTGTGGAATTAAAACACACTATTTTTTCACCTTATTACAATTGAGTTCTATCAAGCGAAGGAATAAATAAAACCGCTAGTCAGAAAGCTTCAAGTTATTTTCATTTCCTTAACGCTACCTTTTTTACTGATTATAGAACATTACACGCGTACTTCAAAGCATAGAATAAATATAATATTTAATAGTGTTCACTGGAAATTCTTGCTAGAAAAGCTTTATATTTATAATATATTTAAAGTAACGTAACGGAACATGTAACGGAATTGTTTCTGTATATAACCATACAACCATAGAACAGTTGAACGTTGAAATACTACCAGTATTATGACTATTTTTATTTTATCCCTATAATCATCTGATGGCGTTTACAGCTGTTTTTCGAGACTGTACTTTTAATTAAGACTCGTCAAGTTCATATCGTAGATTTTTTTTCTGTTCACAATAATAATATGAGTTTATATGATACTTACAATTTAACGGTGATTATTTGATTCTGTGAGGATATAAGTTTATTATCAGCGTGTCAGCAAATCGGTTCTTTTGGACTCGAGATTTAGCAAATAACAAGCATAACACATAACATTATTTTTTTACAGACGGCGCAGAGATACCGGTGACCGAGTAATGCAGGCTGGTGAGTGGAGAAGCGATCACTCTTTGGGCGGCTCTTCAACACCGACACTCTTGGACTCTGAGGGCGGGCAAGGCGGTGGCCAAAGTGACCCGCCTACATTGCTCTACGACTACTACAAACTACCATCACTGCCGCCCAACTCCACGCAGCAGATCATCACAACCAAAGACGGCAAATTTGCAGACGTTTGGCCGTGAGTATTAGGATAAATATTTTTATATAAATTCATTATTTAACGCTTCTTTCCTTGATTTAAAAAATATTTTTGCGTAAATTTTCCGACTCATTATTATATAAAATATATATTTTTTAAATTGTCTCTTGAATGTTTAAATATATTAACAAAAAATACAACTTATATCTATTACTTGATATAATGGACGTATTATTTTTACTGAAATCAACCTCTTACCCTCTTATAAAATTTAAGCACAGTCGAACTCTGTTATTACGATCACGGAAATAGCGAGATCTCGGATGTTATGAGAAAACATTAGTTGACATTTTGGTTTATGGTTTCCTCTATACATTTATTTAATTTTATAACGAGCTACTTCTCGGGCATACCGAGCAAAAATGTCGTCAAAAATCTAAACCAGTAACGACGATCGAGGTCATGATATATTGGACGAGCTAGTCGAATTTTTGAGACCACGTAAAGTCTGTCAATGGGTTGAGCGCTTTGAAGGGAAATTTAAAACCAATTAAAGTGAAAACAATGAAACAAGCATCAATTTTAAATTTTATAAGAAAAGGGGATCGACAGAAAAATGTGTGTAACGGGTGTGTAATTTAATTAAAATTGTGTATTTTTGCTTGAATTGTGACTTTTTATGTCATATGACCGCTCCACATACTTCATGTTTTCGTGTGATGGGTATGTTTGTAAGCATTTAAAAATACCTGTTCTCTGATATAACGAGTCATGCTTATAACGAGCAAATTTCTTCCTCGTAATAACCATGTTCGACTGTTGAAGTTTTATGAATAGAAATATACGTTTCGTATTCTTCTATAACTGTTTTCTTAAATCGTGAAAGATGTTTGCAAAATTTATACAAATAATCAAAAATTTATTGAGCAAAATTCAATAAAACGGACGGGTAAATTTTTATCTCACGCATCGTTAGCCTCGGGCCGTGATTACGCATAGAAATAAAACTTCAACCCTATTGCAGCTTACACATAAAATTCTTATGATATAAGAGTACAGGTAAAATATTCCTTCCGTACAAAAGGGCAGGCTAAGAATAACAAATAATAAAAATTTAAATTAAATACTCAATAAATCACGCGCCCGAATTTAAATTTATTCAAATTTGGAATCCGATAACGACGTCTTGCTGAAGTTTCGCGACGGGTTGAAGCATTGAACAAGGGTTGTGAAAATTTTCACAATTTTATATATTTATTTTAAAAAGCTAGATCATCATAAAAAGCTTCTGCAATCTTTTTTCTGGATTGAAATTTTTAATTTATTATTATCAAATCTGCACTGCCTCATGATTTCACAGCATATACTCATTTCATCAATCTAGCGAGAATCGATTAGGCTTATACCTATCAATAAATTTATACTGTATACCGAATATTTTATCAATATGTAATCCACATAATTATATTGATTAATTTGACATGGCGGGTCCGTCACACAGTAGTCAACGTGATGTCTGAAAATTCCCCCCCACCCCACCATTAAGATTTCAAAATAATCAATTATAGCGAAGGTGATTAGCCGACCACTAGTCCTGCCTAATCACTAAAAAATCTCTTACTCTCTTCGAAAAAAAGTTAGGTTGAGCATCTGAGTAACAATCAGTTCTCGTAAAAAAAACTTCTGCTATAATAACTTTTCTTACAAAACCGTGTGCTCTAAATTGAGAGTAAAATTGAATAGTAAAATCTAAACGTTTTTATGATTGTTTTTTTAAATGCTCTCTCTCTGTTTATGATATTTATTTTACTACTTAATCATATTTCGTATTATAATTCATGCTTTTGAGATAAACACACTTATTTTTTAAACATTCATAATGAATCCAGGTTTAATTGAAAATGCACAGACAAAATTTTAAACTCTTTAAAATAGTTCTACCAGCCCTATTATGAGACTAGTTTTTCAGTAAGACGGAGAAAAGTATAATACTCTTATTTCGCGCTTTTTTGAATATAAAGTACCTAAAAAAGATCACACAAAGCGCGGAGAGGTTGTTAACAACCCAACTTCATAGAAGGAAGCAAATGGGGCAGAAAAAGTCTCAATAACATTTTGCATTCGCTTAAAAGGGGTATGCAAAGTAGCTACACGCTCGTCACACGATCAAATCGCGATGTCATGATTGTCTGATGAAGCGAACATTCAAAATCTCTCAAAATAAAAATACTTCTATTGATTGAATTATTTTGTTTAAAGAAATCCAAAAAAATCGCGTATTTCTTTGTCAAATGATCGATATGTGTTAACCCTAGATTTTGGATGGTGTAACATGACAGTTCATGCCGATTTCAAATTCCTTTTTCAAAATTACTCAATGTTCGATTTTTGAAATTGTTGGTTTGTCAACGTTGTGACACTACTGATAGTATTTGACAATTTTTACAAGGTATCTTTAATACACTATATGGGCTCAATAGAGGTGAAGTGAGCCAATTGGTATTTGAGAAAAAAAACTTAGACGCGTTGTAATATTCTACACGTCTTAAAGTATCGTAAAAGTGAAGTAACCTCAGTGAAAACACGCAATAGTGTTATTTCCGTAAAATAAAAAATATGCAATCCACCAAAAGTTCAAGAAACATGTTTTATCATTTTACTAGTTGGCTCACTTCACCTCTCGAGAGCAAATATTATTTGTAATGGTTTAGTGAAATCATTTGCTTTCATCACTTTTAGGGTGTTCATTGTCAATACTCGGTGGAAAGGCATTATAATAATAAAAAACACTTTACACAAATTATGCATTATTTTAAGGTAAAATTATTTTTATTTTAACGTTTTTCGTAGCTTGACTGACCAGAAAAAAAAAATTTATTCAGCCTGGATATAAAAAAAACACTTTTTGCCTTTTATATTACACTGTGAAAAATTAATACTTTTACATTTGTAATTCACAGTTATATGAATAAAGTATTTACATTTTGTTGTTTAAAATACCTAAGTAACACAATAATAAAAATAATATTACCAATGTGTATAATTTAATTGCATTTTTTAGATAACATTTTATCAAATTGGGACTCGATGGTAGTATTTCCTACCATTCAAATGATTTGTGACTCAATCAACGCACAGTCTGATTGGATTAAGCCCGGATGGGAAATAGGCGTCGGGCCCCAATCAGCTAACCCCTGCATTTGTTTATTGCATACATATTGATAGTTATTTTTAAATTTGGACTCGTGTTTAAGTATCACTTGAATTTTATTATTTATCTATGAAAATATTGATATCTTAGTATCACAATCTTAACCAACGCGTCTAGTTACTCTAATAAGTCTATCACAACCTGACGCTACGAAGATATACTCAGAGGTCCGTGCGGACCTTTGTATGCTAATTTCGGATCGGTGAGCTTTCTATTGTCCTCGCAAGAAAATGAGATGGGGCAGGACATGACAGGACAGACGAGAGGACGGTCGACTGACAGGGAGGTGCCGCTACTTGTTGCGATTATGCACGCCGTCTTTACGTCAGGACGCGGCACAAGAACGTAACTGTAATAAGTTGTATTTGATATTAATTATCTAAGATTTTCATAAATTAAACTCAGCCACCATACAACAAACAAACACTGCATATTTATATTTATATTAGTAGATACTAGTAAAATATAAAATTTATTTAATTAGGTACTGTAAAAATCATTATCAGTGCGGTACACGGATTCTTCCGGATACGAATTATCCGTACAGAATATTCCAACACACGTATTCTCCGCATATAATATTATGTGACCGGAGTTTTCGTGTGCGAATAATTCGTGTTTGGAAGAATTACATAATTTTTTAGTGCATCTAAAATTCTATACATATTTTATAACGTGATTCGATGTGTATGGAGATTGACTGACTGATGAAATTCTATTCTTCAGAAGCTAGTGTGTTTAAAAGAGTTATCACTTTCATAAACACCCACTTCCTGGATCTTAAATACTAATTTTGTATCAATTTTAAAGTACACAGATATTTAAAATAAAACATATTGTGTTTCATCTTCATTGCTAACTGTTTCAAACAAAGTATTATTTTAAAGGAGTTTTTATAATTAAAAAAATATGTTTTTTTTGTGAATGTTGCCACTTTTTTTTATATTGCAGGTGTTGGTTAACCTCTATTATACAAAATAATAATTAATATCGAAATTCTATTGTTAATTTTAGTTTCAGTCTTAATAAACTAAAAACTGAACTTGTTTTTATAAAGTAAATTGTGTTATCGTTTCTTATGAATATTATTTTTCATTTTGTGTGAGACTATATTTTGAAAAATCGTAATATATTACGTTATATAGGTTCATTCACCACACACTATAAAATTTGATTTCAAACGCCATAAAAGTGGAATGTTTTAAAAATTCTTTTTTGTTACTTGCGACGAGGCTCGGTTTCAAAACTGGCTATTATTACATGACCAAAGACGTTCATAATATATATATAATATATCAAGAGAGATAAAGTAACAACAACATAATATTATAATTAATATTTACACAAAATAGTGGACAAAATATTTCGATGCTATATATACTACATATATTATAAACGTAATCTCTTTTATCCACAATTACATTAATAACATTGCAACGCGTTACACTAATAATTCCGTATTCTTTTGTAAATTCAGTTAAAAATTAAAAAAAAAAAAACGAAATATGTGGTATCGTGCCGTCATCTTGCTTTCTGTTTTTGAAAACGGATTGACTTGGAAACAACTAGTTTATATATTTAATTTAAGTTTACTGCTTATCGGAATAATTTTATGTTTATTACTATAAATTAATTAATCCTTGACCTCATGGTTAAGGATCGTGACCCAAGTGAGCACTCCTCTTCACGAATCAGTTTTACGATCATCATCACAAAAGACCACTGGTGTTTAAAATCGAGTGTCGTTTTTATCCTTATCATTTATTTTGCATACAACTTCTTCATTTCTTTTACATCTCCTCCTTTTGTTATGACTTAATATAATATAATTAATTCCGACTTTATAGTAGACGGTCTGAGATTAAATCCTTCTTTTATAGACCACTCTCCCCTTGTGATTAATCTTGCAATAAAAACAATAAATTAATTAAATTTATTGGAATTATAAAACAGGCATATCTCATTCAGATTTATTTGATGTTATATAACGTAGAGGTGAGCAAAATTTAAATTGTTCGTTTGCGCATAGAATTGTTATTTCATTATTTATTTGATGAAATCGACATTTTTTTATATTTAAATGAAGTATACCTAACGGAGGTCACGGGTTTGAATCCTAGTACGGAGAGTTTTATAAATTGATTTTTCAATCGATTTCTCTTCGAAGGTGTGGATGTATGTGATGTCTTGAATTCCCACATCCCACCCATCACATCGGAACGGAACGGAGCGTATCGAGAGCGATTAGCTAATCACTAGTCCTGTCCTAGCTCTATCCTTCCATTCCTACTCTTTTCGGAAAAAGAAAGGTTGAGCAATTGAGTAACAAGCAGTACTCGTAAAAGCACTTCTGTTAAGATAAACTCCATTAGGTGTCCAAATGCTCCAGATTGGGAGTGGACATATAATACTTTTGATTTATTTTATGAAATTTTATTATGCTCAATCGATTTTTCACCTTCTTACCTGGGCTATAAAATCCAAAGTTTAACAAAAAAATATAATTGTATTTTTTTAATTTTAAATGTGTAAAATACATAAGCGCCATTGCAAGTTTCTTAAAGTAATGCCTGGCATTTCGTAGACCACACGGCAGCCCTATCACCCGTCCTCTTGATCGTGAACAATAATAAAAGAAAAAGGTACGCAATAAATTTATTTATACGTATGCAGTCATATAAAAGTTGGCTCGACTCCCTTCGGGGTTCTTCTATGATTATTTTTTTTGTTGTATTCTTTACATTCGTTATTGTGGCGCGGGTATCTGTTTAAATTTTAAAACGCTTCGATTTTTTAATTCACAAAAGTTCCGCATGTTTTGGGACTATCTGTTTATGCGTTATGACAACAAACACATTTTTGATTGTTAAACATGTCTTAAATTTAAATTTTGTGTAATATTTTTTTGATTCAAATTATTCTTATTGATTTGATTGGTATTTAAATCCATTATAATAAGATAAAAGTACAATAGTATTTAGTTTCACAATAATTAATTGTATTGTTTGATTGATGTACTTTGCACCAACTTCAGAGGTATGTTTAATTTTAATTTGGGGAACCTTTTCATTTCTAAAGGCCACATTCATTTATCCGATTCAACATGAGGCCGCAGTAAAGAAAACGTTGACTCTACCTTCCCCCATAAACTAAATATTAATAATTCACAATGTAAATAAGTCAAAACGCAGTTTTAATATATCTTTATTTATCTAATCTAAAAAAGTTGAAACAAGTCAAAAGGCTGCATCAGAGTAGCTTAGAGGCCGCAGGTTCCCCACCACTGGCTTAGCTGTATATAATTGTTTGAAGAAACAGACAATATTTGTTTGGTATTATCCTTATATTCGATTAAAATTAAGTTCTCAATAGTTTTGCTTTTATTCGTTTGAGGAAAAGAAACATACACGGTATTATAAAGCAATAATCAAAGCAAAATCTATGTTTTTTAATCAAATAGATGTAACTAGATCACTGATTACAAAGAAGGGAAATACATGATCAATTAATATCGTCGTTATTCGACAATAAACGCAATCATGAGTAAAAATTTGTTGAATATCCACTTTTTTCATAAAAAATTAACAAATTTATGAATAACTTACTATTCAATGATTTTTTGATATTTTTTATCTAGTAAATAAAACACAACAATATATTATTTTTAATTTACTTTTGTTGGTATTAGCTTCTATTACATGAATATACAAATACTAAAGTGCTTTATGCCGACTTACATAACTTGTCCATTTTTAATGAAAAATTTAAGTGACAACAAAATTTTAATTCTTTTAAATAAAAACAAATCAAATGAAATTATTGTCAGTTCAAAAAAATAGAGCGTTTTTTATTTTTGTACATTCAGATAAAATATAATGCTCCAATTAAATTTTCTTGTTTTTATGATCGCCCTGTAAGGATAAACAAAAAAAAAGCTTCACAATAAAGTATGGCGCATAAAGCTTTAAAAATAGATTAGTAAGGATACTAAGAAGCTTTACTATCGTAAAACTTGATAGGTTTTGTTTTATATTTGAAATTACACATCGTTAATTGTAATAATTCTCCGAGAGATCTTTTTGATTAAATGCTAGATAAAAACTTTTTGTTTAATAAAATAAATAAAATTTTAGCTTATATTATAATGTAATGTTCGTTCATGATAAAAATTTATATACGTATTTTTAAAAAAAATCATCACTTTAATACTCATTTAAACAATCAGAAACAAATAAATATATTATATGTTAAACCAATCAAGCTGTGTGATCCAATAAGAAATAATTCATTAACCAAAATGAGTTTTATATTTAAACCATATTTTCGTTAAACATATAAACTTTCAAATAAAACAATATTGAAATCTCATATGCCTCAGATAAGAGATGAATACATTTTTAAAAATGTGTATACTTGAAGGCAAAATACGTTTTTCTATACAAAAAAAAATGTTTTTGACTTGCTTGTTGAAAGATTATTGAATACGTGAGTTATGCTGAATACAAACTAATTTTAAAGTATGTATAATTTAATGATTGTAGGTTCTATATTTACTTATTATTTTGACTATGAAAATTTTAAATTTTCATTAAAGCGCTAAAAAGCAAACTGTGTTTACAGCTAATTATTGAGCTATAGTTTTACAAATACAAGTAATTAATCTGTCTGCAGAGTATTCAAGTGTTTTAAATGATGAATGAATATGACAAAATAAGCAATCATATCATAGAATAAAATAGTGAAGTTATTGAAATGAGCAGTTTTTATATTGCTAATTTTGAAATTCAAATTAGATAAACAATCAATTAACAAAAAGACTTTGTGCTTCATAAAAATAATTTTATGTCACTAAAGTCGATGGCTTACAAAAAATCTCGCATAGAAAGCCATTAAAATACAAATCCTAAATCTAAGTCAATAAAGAGAATCGTATAAAACATGCAAACATGTGATAACATCTCTTAAACAATTCGATGGCATTTTGTTGAATCACTACCAAATGTCACACACCACTTCAATAATTGGTTACTACGACCTTTTTCATCTATTCGTATGTATAATGAAATATATTCTAAGGTTAATGCCTCTATAAAAAAAGCTTCTTACGCCAGGGCAGAAAAACCGAAGTAAAATAGGAAATAGTTTTAATAGAAAATTTAAATTAACTTTGATTATTCCACGTATTGTGTAACTAACTGTGACACGTGTTTCGCCTCTTTCAGAGGCATCTTCAGACTTACTATCGCAAAGTTTGCTTAAGTAATGAAGCAAGATTGATTCTAACATTTTAAAATTATAAAATT
Source organism: Himalopsyche tibetana (assembly GCA_030503985.1). Classification (NCBI taxonomy): domain Eukaryota; kingdom Metazoa; phylum Arthropoda; class Insecta; order Trichoptera; family Rhyacophilidae; genus Himalopsyche; species Himalopsyche tibetana. The sequence continues at coordinate 5,674,429 of JAPJYX010000014.1, forward strand.
ACAAAATGGATTGGGTTTTTTTTTTCCTTTTAAGAGGAGCAAGGAGGGGGGTGTTGAATCGAAATAAAGCAAACAGATAATGATACTAGTTTTACTAATGAGTTGTAAACAATCAGAATGGGATTTTTCCTTTTTAATGGAAGCAAAGAGGGGATTATAAAATCGAAACAGTGCAAACAAATTTAATCATACTACTAATGACGTTAAACATTACAAACTATTAAAACTAATGAGCTGCAGTCAATCATCTAGGTTTGTGATTACTCTATTAATTGGAAACAATTTGAGTAACGGGGAACCGCCTGTGCTATTAAGAATATTATTTAATAATATTTCTTTTTTGTTAAGAGTTTTATTAATTTCTAAAAATTCTAAGCTATTCATCTTTAAACCCTTTTTATTTACTCGGTGGAGTATTTCTAAATTACAAATCTGATTAAAATTATGATTATTTTCTATTAGTATCTACTAGTATCATTATCTGTTTGCTTTATTTCGATTCTACACCCCCCTCCTTGCTCCTCTTAAAAGGAAAAAAAAAACCCCAATCCATTTTGTAATTTTATAATTTTAAAATGTTAGAATCAATCTTGCTTCATTACTTAAGCAAACTTTGCGATAGTAAGTCTGAAAATGCCTCTGAAAGAGGCGAAACACGTGTCACAGTTAGTTACACAATACGTGGAATTCTTTGGCCATGTTCGCTCCCTATGTGGAGCATATGGCCGCCACGCGGCACCTCCATGTTTCCCTGTCTCCCGCCAATAGCTTTGCTTCCTCCCATGACATGCCAGCATCCCTCAGTTCCGCCGAGTACATCCTATGGATAGTACCCGACGGACGTCCAGGACGCCGGAATCCCACCGGTCGAAAGAAGAGGCAGGCAGGATTGAGGCTTTCCGGAGGCATCCGCAGCACGTGACCCAGCCAGTTCCAACGTCTCTCCATAACCACTGACGTGACGGGACGCTGTCTTGTACGCTCCCTTATCTCTGAATTCCTCACAAAATCAAACCACCTCGCCCCCGTTATCCGACGCAAGCATCTGTTCTCGAAGCTCAGTATACGGTTTTTCTGAGTCTTCGTCAGGTGCCATGATTCGCAACCGTAAAGCATTACCGGCAGAATGCAAGCGTTGAACAAGTGGCCTTTGGTTTTAATCGAGTACAGCTGTGTGTCCCAGACAGTCCGCATTGAGTTGAATGTGGCTCCAGCCATTCCTAAACGAATGGCGAGCTCGTTTTTTGTACTACCGTCTTCGGGGATATGTACGCCGAGGTATCTGAAGCTGTCAACCCTCTCGATGACCTGTCCCGCGCTGGTGAGGGTCCTATCAGAGTCATGACAGGTTTGGTTACACATCACATTGGTCTTACTAGTATTAATTTTTAGACCAATGCGACCTGAGTTAGTTCCTAACCCATCAATAGTCTCCTGGATGCCCTCAATGGATTTATCGAATATTACAGCATCATCGGCATATTCAAGGTCACACAGCTTCAGACCGGGACCAACAGCTACACCTCGATCAGGCGGAATTGACCTGCGAAGTATGAAGTCAAGGATAATAATAAACAGGAACGGTGCAAGAACGCACCCCTGTCTCACTCCGGTAGTGACCCCGAACCATTCGGTATTTGAGTCACCGATTCTCACACAACATGCACTATTCTCATGTAAGGATTTGATAATGGCCACAATCTTTGGCGGAATCCCGTAGGCATCCAGTATCCTCCACAAAGAGGGTCTGTGCGGACTATCAAATGCCTTCTCATAGTCGACGAAACAACAAGCAAGAGCACTGTTAAATTCATTGCTCTGCTGGAGGAGACATCGAAGATTGTGTATTTGGTCCGCACACGACCTTCCAGGGAGGAAGCCCGCTTGATTTTTCCTAAGTATTTTCATAATGGGACCTCTTATTCTCGCCAACAGAATGTGTGCCATTACCTTCCCAGGAATACTGAGAAGAGTTATGCCTCGGTAATTGTTACAGCTGAGGGGATCACCTTTTTTGTGGAGTGCTAACACCTCACCGTCCACCCAGTCCCTAGGACAACGCTCACCGTCCCACACCCTGGCCATCAGGTGATAGAGAGGATGTAGGACGGCGTTAAGACCACATTTCAGAAATTCCGAATGTATTCCGTCTCCACCCGGTGCTTTGCCGTTTTTAAGCCTCTTCACTGCCAAGATGATTTCGGCATGTAATCAAAGTTAATTTAAATTTTCTATTAAAATGAACTTCCACAAAGTTACCGCCGAAACCATCGAAAGTAGGAAATAGTTTATTAAAAAACAAAGCACTTTTGTATTAGTTTCACATTTGAAAAATGTGGAATTGGGTTTGCTCACCAGCGTTATCAGATGATAAAAATGCTTCCGTTAATAATGAAAAAATGGTCTAATCTTTATTAAAAAAGTGAACACCTAAAAAGAAGTAGTTTTTTTTATATTTTAATCATTATTAAACATGCTATAAATAAGTGTAATAAGATAGAATTTACACATTAAGTCTTCGCAGAGTATAAATGATGTTGTGAAATTTTTTAAAGATCATTTAAACTACCTACAACTCAATTGATTTAATTTCAGTACTATTTTTGGTATTGAAAACTTATTTTCTGCCTGTTTTTTACAGTCTGAAAAACATCTATGATACAAGTAGCGTTAATTTTTTTTTATATGTCCTAAAAATATTCCATATTTAAAAAAATCTGCAATTGTGTAATCAATACAACTGTGCATGATTTAAGATCTAGAAGACATCTTAAAAAAATAATGTACATATATGTACATTTTTAAATCAATTTATAGCATCAACATTGTGTTGTGCTTTTGCAATTAAACGTTATTCCACTTTTACTAGTGAATTACTATAATGATGCACCTTAATAATCCTCAATAGTTTATGTATATTATTTATATTCTAACTGTCAAAATTGAATCGAGAATATATGAGCCTCTAAGAGGTGCTTTATAATGTTCTACATGTCTTGAAGTATCATAAAAGTGATGCTGTAAATACACACAACTACAATGTTATCTCTCTAAAACAAAAATATGCAATCCACTAAAACACCAAGTAAAGACGTGATTGTACTTAAAAGATCAACATAAAATTTTATCATTTTATTATTTGACTCACTTGATCTCTTGATGGCTTAATTGTAGTATTTTCGATAGATTTTAACCTGCGAAAAGTTTGTCCAAACATATTCTACTGCTTCAAAACATTTGCTTTAAATTAAGTTTGGGTTATCCAAATTATTGAATTAAAGACAACTTATATTATGCCTTATATTTTACATTTTTTTAAATTTAATTATTATATATCAACTTTCAATTTAATAATAATGGCAACATTATCAAATAATAATAGTTTGATTGTTATAAATATGTTGTTACATGTTTAACGTGGCTAAATAAATAAGCCTTGCATATCCCTGCACTAGAGCTGACAATTTAGTATATGTGTGAGAGAGTATTATGTTGAATTCTCGTAACGACTTTGCTGATAACCGGTTTTCCATTAGTTCATACGTGAGACAGCCGAAAACCGCGAGGTGTCACAAACATGGGGAAATTTGCAAAAAACAATCGCGCAGACGGCAGACAGTAACTTGTGGAGGTACTTATCTGCCAGTTTATGCAAAGGACGCTCTCGTATGACTCTGCAGCTTTATTTATGAAAACTCTGTCAGCAAATCAATGGATAGTCACATAACAATAAATATGACAATAGCATTGCTCCGCGGCAACAATATTTAGGGAGCCGGTAAATTGCTCGAATGGAAATTGCTCGAATTACAAATTATTCGAATTTATTAATGGAGTTTATCTCAACAGAAGTGTTTCTACGAGAACTGCTTATTAATTAGTTACTCAAACTGTTTCTATATATTTCCAGAAAACATAGAATACTAAAGCTAAGACAGAACAAACGGACAGAACAAACGGAAACAAATTGATTATCTTGTTATTCGAGCAATTTACTGGGAACCCAATATTTACCATAGTCAACGAATGCATTTTGAATTTTCATAATAATTGCGAGAGTACATGTTTCAAATAACACATATGAGCCTATTATTTGCAAACTCGGCTTATTCCGAATTTATTGAAACATCAACCATAAACGTAATTTAGTAAGTACATATAAATTTTAAATGTATATTTAGAAATCATTCTCAAACGTGGCATGACAATACACAAAATATCATCCAAAAGTAATTTAAAACTAAAAATACTTTTAAAATGTATATTGCTTTTTTTAAAAAACCATGCCCGCTCCCAATGTGGAGCATATGGACTCCTAATAGAGTTTATCTCAACTGTGTGTTTCTACGGGAACTGCTTGTTACTCAGTTGCTCAACCTCTCTTTTTTCAAAGAGAGTAGGGATAGAAGGACAGGGCTAGAACAGGATTAGTGGTAAGCTTATCGCTCTCGATACGCCCCGTTCATAGGATAGGATGGGTGAGAGGGGGGAATCCAAGACATCACATACATCCATGACTTTGAACAGAAATCATAAATCGATTGAAAAATCAATTTATGATTGCGTATGTGGTCAACGTTGGTGGCTTCGGCTACAGAGGGCCCGGGTTCAAATATTGCTTTACAACACTAATTTCAAAATTCATTTTTTAATCATTTTGGAATGAGCCGTGTTTGCGAATAATACCATCATATCGACCCTTAATTGGCAAAACAACCTAAACGACAATTTATAAACTTTACAGGAATGGTTAGGTTAGGAATGATAACAAAAGGTTTTATTAACTTCCTGTCTTGCAAAAACAATTTAAATGCGGTTAGTAATATTAGGTCGAATAAAGTTTATTTTTACGAGATTATTATGAGAGTAAGATAAGGTGACTTTGAGAATATTGTCGCTCGCTGTGGTCTAGTTGGTTATAACTTGCTCTACCGATCAGGTAGGTCTGGGTTCGATTCTCTGTAAGGTCAATATCGAATTGGATTTTTTCAATTTAAATTTTAGATCTAAGACATCGGCTTTTAGGAAGTTAATTCTTCTCGAGTTAATCTCATGTGACTTACAAAAATTCTCATCGAGTATATCTTGTATGATCTTTCAACTTCAAAATATTTGACGCATTGGTGTAAGCTGTAATGTGAACTAGTTTTGTTTAATTAATTAAAAATAAAAAAACAACTTTCTTCTGTAAAATTTATAAATTGTCGCTTACGTTTTTCCGACGGCTACGAGTCGGTATTTTACTTTAACACTGCTTTGAATTTACAAGTATTATTCGAATTAACATTTACTTGGTAGAACACCACTGTAATAAGGTGAAAAAATATCAAAGTATTTTAGTTCTACAGTTTTACATTTATATATTATGGTTCATTGCTCATCATAACTGATGAAGGCATAAGCTGAAATAGTTATCAACCACATATGAAAGTACGTTGATATTTTAATACTGTATTAAAATTTACAAGTAATTTTCCGCCAATGTATATTTTTTACAAAAATGGTAGAAATTTACCAAACAATAATGAAGCAATTGGTATATCACTTGGCTTGGTGGAAATGTAGTATATTCTAAAAATAAAATATTCATTTGCACAAATTTCACTTTTATTTAATATGATCAGGGCTGGGTTTGTTTATGACGAGCATTATCAACTGATGGGCTTATATGAAGCTGATTCTGCTACATTTCTTAAGATTTTTCAGACTATATGAAGAAATTAATGCAACGCTGTTTTGTGTTTGACTATAATTAGCTCACCAGAGTTCTTCAAGGGCCTGACCATCAAATCACACATCAATATCTGTATTTGTTTAAGTGGTTTTTTTATTGATTTATTGGAACCGGCAGTTCAAGTTCATTCGTGCACTTGAACGCCTGAAGATGCCAAAAGGCGAAACCCGGGTCGTCAGTAACAAAATTTGTGTGAATGCACATCATTTTAACGATTCAAGTTTATGAAGCCTTAGTTGTTTGTGTGTATTAAACCATTTTGTTATAACTAGTAAATATTATATATATGTAACAAAGAATCAACGTCGTCATCTTTTGTGACGGATTTCAAGGGCTTGAATACAAGTGCGCATTTTTCAATCGATTTCTGTTTGAAAGCATGGATGTTTGCAATTTCTAAAAATCCAATCCTTAAAAATAACAATGAGTAGCAAAACCACTAGTACTATCCTAACTCTATCATTTATATCTAAAAAAAGAGGTTGAGAAACTTAATTACAATCAGTTATCGTAAAAATTCTTTGTTGAAATACCTTCACATTGAAAGCGGGCATCAACTTCCAATGAAAATCGATCTAAAATACTATCATTGTAAACTATAATTTGTTCGCTTGGATTGTTCTATTGTATTCGTATAAAGAGATTAAATATCTCTATAAAACATCAGAAAAGACTTTAAAAGCAATAAAATAAAGATATTCAACACTTTTTATTAGATAACGTGCAACCTACACTATATATTTCTTTTCTAAATAATTCAAAAAAAAATGCCGACAGAGCCAAACAGCGTCGTATCAGATTCCCGCTGAACCTCGCATTTAACACACGGTGTATCACCCCTAAGTCCTGAACCTACTCAAGTAATAAAGGGAAGATCACACCTTATCTAGTGTAGAAATCTTTCAGAAACATGATCTCGATACCCCTTCATCGCTCGAGATTTTATTCAAAAGATAAAAAAATACGAGCAAAGGATTCTGTGTCTAAATAACATACACAACTGTTGCTAAAATGCTGTGGCGTTTTTGATATAAAGCAATTTGTTACAATATTAACCCTTCCTTAACCGTTAGATTGAGCCTGTGTACGATTTATCATGCGTAAAGGGTGCTAAGTAAACATTGGGCAAAAGGCATAATAAAATATTATAATTGTTAATTCGATTTTGTACTTTTGAGTTTTGATCGATTCACGACAGCTTCCGTACCTTTTGCCAGTGAATTAATTCTGATCGTAGGGTCGTGTTGCATTTAGTGTTTTGCATATTTTGTAAATATTCATGCCTTGTGAAGTTTTATGAGAATGAACTTTTGCTGCTTGCAGTACTTGAGTGTCTTTTACCAGACACTACCAACTTCGATGCAAAAATTGAATTACGTGACAATCTTAATGAAAAAATGAATATCATCTTATTTTTATGCCGAAAGAAACTGGCATATTCATTGTATTGATATTAATATACTACAATTTTAAACTTTCATACAATTAATTAACTTAAAATTTCTTCTATGAAATGGCACAATATATTGTTTTTTTTTTTTGATGTTTTAAGTAAAATGTTTCTTCGTCAAGAATTTATATTAAACAATTTTAAGGTGTCAACTGTCAATACTTGGTGGAATGGCATTATAATAAAAATATTAAAACTTTTTTAGTACTTTTTCCACATAAAATTTATTGGATCAGGACCGGTTTCGCTCATGGTAAGCATTGTCAACTGATAAGAAATACAATGAAACAGTGATATTTATACAAAAGTGTGGAAAAAGTACTCAAATTTTTGTTATTAATTTTTATTATATTAAACAATTAACACAGTAAAAGTCAAAAACGTTATATACAAAAAATTGTCTTTCGTATTTTTGTTGATAACGTTATTTTTTTGTCAATATGATAGTCAAACAACGTAATGTCAGTCATTTCTTGTTTGTTCTTAAATCACCAATGAAGTTTAATGTTGACTACATAAAATTGTTCTTTTTTAATGTTTTTTTAATATCAAAACATACAATTTTAGCATCACCATAAGCAATATAAACGCACATAGCACATTTAATTATAAAATATGAACATTAGTCTACAAATCTATTTCTGTTTTGTGAAGTTTATAATAAAAAAGTATTTATTGCCTCTCCCGAAAAAGACTTACACTTTTGCAAATTTTTGCTTTTGCTTTTGCTTTTGCTTTTGCTTTTGCTTTTGCTTTGCTTTTGCTTTGCTTTTGCTTTTGACACTAAGCCCACGAATTCAAGGGATTCAAATGTTAATAAAATATGCAATTATAAAATACTTTTTTTACAATATTATCGGTAAGCTAGAATTTTTTTTTTTACAAATTAATAACGTCGAATATAAGAGGTTGAAATATTTAATTTATTGACTGCGAGAAACGTATTCGTGACAAAGGCTGTAAGAATATTAGAGTTACACATAAATGATTTCCACATCACGAACATATAATATTTCAGAAAAATGTTTTCTTCGTCATTTCTAAATGACCGCCGCAATTCTTCCGCTGACAGACAATTTTATATATTATACATTATCGCGAGTATGCACAAAATAATATCCCTCAAAATAATTTCACATACGCACAGCACCTATGTTAGTTGACTTATGAAGCATACATATTTCCAATTATCATAAATTCGCCCCCAGTCGAACAATATTGCTATCGCTTATCTCGTCCGCCACAATGAGATGCGTATATTTTGTCGCGTTATGCGTGTCCAGAATGCATTTGCTTTTGACTGGTTGCTTAGTCTTTTGGAAAATACATAGTTTATTAAAGTCGTATATAAGGAAACAGCGAAAATGTTTTCTTCGTTGGATGTAATTGTTCAATAAATAGTAAAACTCCGCATATACAAGTTCACGATTAGCATAATCATCTCAAATATTATAATGCTCATACTTCTCCGAAGAAAATAACAATATGCCATTAAATGATAAATAGCATAAGTTTTCTGAGTATGTATTAATATCTACGTCTGATGAGGATGAAGGCTTTATTATAGAAATTTCGACAGTAGTGGAGAATCAAAATAAATCTAATTAATTAATAGTCATAACAATATTGGAACAAGTTTTTTTTAAACTGTGTACCTACGCTATCTAGTTAAAATCTTGACAATTTATTTCTAAGATAATTAATCATCAACCACAATCAATTTTTCAACCTCTCTTTTTGGAGAGGGAAATGATAGATGATGTAAGGGTAGAAAAGCGCTTCTTATTAACCCATCGCTTTTTCTGCTCCCTATTTTATAGATTCATTAAGAGGTCGCTGTTAAAATAATAATTGAATGCATCATATACAAAAAATCATAATTACTAATTAATATAAATGTGACCGTTTGCGTATTCAATTCCGTGACCCTGCAACTGTATACATACCAGTAATTATGATAGAAAGTTATTTTTAACTAAAAGACTGCTGTTCTTTGTTTCATAAAAAAAATCTCGATTGATTGACTGGAAAGCAGTTCTCGTTACAATCATGATTTTGATATAATATACTTGGTCAAAAAACATTTACCGATATAATCGTTTATTTTTTCGCAGCCCTGTTATAACAGTCAACGAATAATGTGACTTGTCGTTCATTGTAAAAGTAAGTAAATAATTATTAGGTACCGGCTGCAACTTTTCAAAAAAAAACTTTAAGGCAAAAAATTATTGGCACATTTTTTTTCAATGATACAGGTTTATATCAATTATGGAGCAAATACAACTCCAATATTTACACACGGCTGTTTATTAAAATATTGGGTGAAAATCCGCTTTAATCGACTTATAAACGCTTAACACTGTGTTGCCTGAGAGATAAATATAAATTGGCAATAAAGCGATATAAATTTCACACTTTCACCCAATTTATATAAGTCTGTAAATATTTTCAATTTAGCGTGTACTTAAAGCATCCGGGATATATTTTATTGGGTTCACTTCGAGAGCATTTTAAGGATTGTATAAACAGGTGATTTAACTTATTATGAATAAATATAGCAATACCGTTATTTTTAAATAACGGTTCTGCATATACATTCAATCTTCTTTTTACACTTGTTTGCCGTGCAATGATGCTATTACATTTTTCTTTATTTATCGTGTGTACTTAATGAAAAGCATGATCTAATTTTATTTTCATTGTATACACTTTTTATTTATGTGGCGTGTCGAAGAAATTTTAGAAAAATTTTCACGTTCCATGGAGGAGACAATCTTTCGAAGCACTCTTTTAGAGCACGGTTTCCCAAACTATGTTCCACGGAACACTGGTGTTCTGCGAAGCCAGAGTAGGTGTTCCGAAAAAAAATGGAATGGTTTTATACGCTGCAACACAGTTTTAAAAAATCTTAGAAATTCATCAATCTTAGAAGTGTTCCGTTATATTTTCTGGACTTGTGAAGTGTTCCATTCCAGAAAATATTTGGGAAAACCTGTTTTAGAGTCTAGAGTAGGGGTGGGGAACTTTTTTATTTCTAAAGACCACATTCATTTATCTGATTCAAAATAAGGCCGCAGTAAAGAAAACGTTGACATTAGGGTAACCGGATTATTTTCTTGGGCAATTTCGGTAAGCTTAGAAATTTGCGGATTTCCCAAAATTACCAGCGTGGGACTTTTTTTTAGTTCTTTCAAGAATTTTAAAATCCGAAATCACAAGAATTTACAGTTTTGCCCAGATTACAAGCAATTGGAGCAAAGGAGCTTTTTATTTTTAGCTCTTCCAAAAATTTTCGAATCCATGCCAAGAATTTACGGATTTACAAACAGTTACAGAATTGACAGATAGCCTTAACCACTTGGTAACAGAATTAAATACACTTACTTATTCAACAATAAGCCGTCATAATAATTATATATTTAAGTTTCAAGATGTAGTAATTAACGCGTTAGCACTGTTCAAATGTATTAATTGAAACTTAATAGATACTTAAAAAGATGCAAGGCCATTCATTTGTTGCTTTCAATTACATTTTGTTTCAACGACGCACTTAAAGATAATTATAAAAAAATGGGTCAAAAGTTACGGATAGCTTTTTTTTTGCTACTAAAATCATGCAAAAGCAATGCAATCGTTTATTGATTACTGGACGTAATTAAGTCACTCTCTTGAGTAATATTTTCTTTATCAAGCAGCTGATCGGTAGACAAAATAAAAAAACATATAAAAGACATTGCTAATTAAATTTTTGCGTGTGAACGAATTTCAAATATGATTGATTGATTTTGTACTTGCATCATACTTTTACACGCCGATAATGGTTTTTGGATAGAAGCCGTTAAGACAATTTTATATGTTGTTTATAGAGAAATATTTTTATTATGTCTGTTATCTATACCAAGGTTTCTCAACGGGGAGAGACACAGAGACTTTTTTTTAGGGAAGCCACAGTATAGCGTAGGGGAACCACGTGAAAATTTTCCGAAATTGGTAAATTGTTGTGTTTTAGAATTTAAAATGACTGAGAAGTAATTGGCTTTCATAACGTGTTTCGCATAAATAATGTCAAAATAAATTGTATTTTTCATAGGGCTTCACTAATTTTTGTTACCTACATTTAAATAAAACGATTTTTTAAAGATTGATAGTATATTATCAACTTTATTCACCCAAAAAATTACTAAGGAGTTGATTTTTTTTAATGTAGAGATAAGTTTTGATTGTTATTTATTTTATGTATAAAATACACATTGACCTGAAAATTAAAACAGTGATAAATTGATTGTAATGATTTTAACAGCATTTAAAGATGAGTATTGGAAGACTAGTTGTTAGCTAATCACCTTATAACTATACTACAATTTGTGAATGGTAGTGTAAAGAATGATTACTGATTCCAACAATTGGAACAACACCCAAAGATGCTCACAAAATAATAATGTTTTAAAAAAAAAAAAAACAAGCAGAGGAAATATGTAGTGTGCTACCCATTTCCTCTTATAGGCCAAATTATTATGATAGTCTGCCGAGATGTATTGTAAGACAGAGTAAATTTTGGACGTAACGTGTTTCACCAGTTTACCAATGAGATTCGGACTATTAAAAAACACATATTATCACCTTCAACAAGTGTCGACTTTTTTTAACAGGTAGTCAGTTTATTGTATTAAAGTTTCTTAATATTTTTAACGAGCCTTTTATGGCTTTAAAAAAACCTTTGGTATTATTAGCTTGACCTAGAGATGATGATCGTTTTATTAATATTAAAAATAGCGAAATGAACATCGTTAATCCAATAGTTATAATATTTATTCATAAAAAATAAACATATTTATATCCAAGTTCACTTGTTCTCTAACTTGATAAAATACTTTTAATATTAAAACTTTGAATCCTTGATGGAATGATATTATAAAAATAAGACAAGCTACACACTTTAGTGTCAGCTTAAAAAGCAATTTATTTTATACTTAACCATTTATATCGTTGATAGTAAATAAATCATTGCACTAAAATAATTAGTAGCATATTCACTAAAGTATGATAACATTATACAATGAAATAATTAGATATGTATGCACATAATTTAATTGCTTAATAATATGTAACATTGCTTATCTATTATTATCATCTTAACTAACTTTAATTATTGCTCGTTTTTTTTTCATAGCTACTTTTTTAATTTAATTTTTTAATGACTTTATTTCTTCAAAGTAATTGTGACGATTTTTTTACTAAATTGATTTTTCACACAACATCGTTGTTTAACATCTGTTGCTTTTTCTATCTTTTCTATTTAATATAGCATATCAACCGCTATTATTTTTTTTAGATTTATTTTCTTTTATTTACTTCCTGTAACTTTTGAAATTACTTACTATGTTAGCCAAACGTAGGCAAAATAAGCTTTTTATACAAGCTTTTTCGTTATATTTTCCTAAGCTATATATATGTCTTACACAAAATTATTAACTTTTCACCAAAGCTTAGTCAGGTCTCATAGCGCAACAGTTAGGGTTGTTGACTTTCGTGCTGAAATCTTATGGGTTTGTGTCTCAGTACGGGTAGCACTTCTTCGAAGGAATGGGTGTTTTTTATGTCTAAATATTCCCTCCCACCCTTCCGATCCTTTAATAATTAGGCGTAGCGAGATCGATTAACCAACCATTAGTCCTGTTATAACCTTATACTTCTATCCCTTCTATTATCTTTGAAAAAAGAGAGGTTGAGTGACTTAGTATAAAATAGTTTTCGTTGAAAAACTTCTGTCAAGATATTCTCACTAGGATCATGTGCATAAATACATGTTTTTACTTTATATTCACTCAAAAAATACAATTTATTATGTACCGATTTTTTGTGAGAATCTCTCCCGATAAAATACATATAACTTCTTTTTTGGTCTTCCCTTTTTCGATATTTTTATAATTTTACGTTTAACAGCACATAGCCATAGCTGTTAATACGTACGCGTTAAAAAGCGTTTACGAAAAAAGGCTAAAAGCTTAATAAGCAGTTAGCAAACGGGTTGGTCGGTCAATCCATTAATCAAAATGACCACCTGTAATGAAGGAAACAAGATGGTTTAAACATAGGTTAAAGCGGCATCCCTCACAGAAGCTTTATACCGTATGAAAGAAACAAAACTGAATGTTTTGCAATTTTATATCTACAACTAAGTTTTTAATTCAAAGGCGTTTCCTCAAGAATTACACGACAACACTTTAATATTTTTTTAATATATATTAAATTCGACTACAATACAAAGATTGGTGACGGTATACAGTAATCTTGCTAAGCGGCGATATGAGTATTTTTTATTGAAATAAATATACACCCAATCCTTTTTTACGCGATACTTGGTTCCAGAAAGTGGCGCGTGAAAGTGCAATTGAATAATTCTCAAATTCACTGGGAATTGAACCCAGACTTGCGTGATCGGTAGATTAAGCTCTAACCAACTGGGCCACAGCAGGCAAAATGAACACATACTATTATATTTCACCCGATTCCGTCTTTCTATTTAAGACTGTTGACTCAATTAAATTACGTCTCTTTATTATCGATGGTTTCGGCGGTAACTTTGTGGAAATTCATTCATCTGAAAGAGGCAAAACACGTGTCACAGTTAGTAACACAATACGTGGAATAATCAAAGTTAATTTAAATTTTCTATTAAGTTATATTAGTTCACCAACGCTCAGGAAACTGAATAACTGATACATTTTGTATAACCAAAAGAGTCTTTTTCATATATTTTTATTAAATGATCAGAAATGTATTAAGGTATGTGTATATTTTTATATATTCTATATATAATCTTGAGGAAAAATCTGACTAATCAAGACGTACTATTTTTGACCATTTTCATCCGAGCTAAAAATATTGAAGTAGGTAATTTAAGAAACACAATTATTACGGATGTAATAACTATAAATTCTTTGGTTTTACCAACTTTTTAATAATATTGTGTTGTATTTAGAAACCAACAATTGAACAATTTGAAACCATGCTTATATGTAAAAATATTACCCACTGATGAAGGTTTGATAAAAATGATTAAAAATATGATTTGCACATTTTAACACACCATATAAACATCAATTAACAAAAATATATTTTATAAATAATTACTAACAATGCAAAAGAACTTAAGAACACAATAAACAACCTGACCATGAATTTCAATTCAAACAATGCTTGTGAAAAAAAAAACTATTTTTTTCTCGTCGAGTGCTCATCTATGTACTAGTTTATTTTAACGATAATTCACATTTTTTTTTTAAATTACAGCATAATAATTATTTGTACTTAAAAAATATAATAACATACTACGGATATAAATGGGAGGATTCTTTGGACAATGAGATTTGACAGGGGACGACAACGCTAACATCGATTATTTTTATTTCAATTATTTTCACAACTGCATTTGTTTAGGTTTTTGTTGAATGTATTCGCAGCATCGTCATTTCACTCAGTATTTTAGTTCAATAATTTTAATTTTAATTTCAGATGTCTTTTAATTAACTTTAATTTATTTATCACAATAAATACTTCAAATTTTCTGTGGCAGCTTTTATAATTGAATTTTTATTTTTAAATTTAAATTCATAACTTTATTGTTCTCTTGTCTGTGAAACTAATTAGCTGTGACACGTGATTTGCCTCTTTGAGAAGAAGCGTTCCGTAAATATTTTTACTAGGAAATATATCCCACTCCTTATTTCTCAATCATAAATTAATTATTTAAACCATTGTCTGATTTATAAATAAAAAACTTACAAAACTAACAAAAAGTTCGTCTGAAGATGCTCTTGTAACATAAGAGGTGAAATTACTTAGTTAATGTAATGAGAGAGAGTGCTTGACGAAACTTCAATTTTAATTTGAATGGTTTAAATTTTGTCATCTTGGTTTTATTTTTATTTGAATCCTTCACAGTTTTTGTAAAAAAATGTAATTTTAATAACACTAAATTATTTTACTATTTACTAAATTATTTTTTCATTCATTTCGTTTAATTGTATAGAGATTCAAATAGTGTCTTTGTTTACAGTTGAAATTGATAAATTTATTTAATTTTATTTAATATGACAGAAATATTCATATCATTTTCATACGAGAATAGCCTAATTATGTTAAAAAAAATACAAAATGTTTTTCTTGAAGACTTCGATACATTTTTTGGCTAGAACCATAACATATTGAATGAATAAGTTTCAATTGTTTTACTTGATTCATAATTTAATCACTTTTAAGGTGTTCACTGTCAATACTTGGTGGAATGGCATTATAATAAAAATAATAAAACATTTTTAGTACTTTTTCCACATAAAATTTATTAGATCAGGACCGGTTGACAATGCTCATCATGAGCGAAACCGGTCCTGATCTAATAAATTTTATGTGGAAAAAGTACTAAAAATGTTTTATTATTTTTATCATAATTTAATATTGATAGATCTTAATAAGTATTGTCGACTTCTCAATGTATTGACTGCCATAAACGAGAATATTTTTTTCACGAAGAAATAAAATAGTAATCTTAACACTTTGCACTCTCACTAGATTTACTCAATACCAATAGTCTACTCTGGGTCCAGATTTTACTCGTATTACCAGCAAATTGAGTACGGTTTTAAACAAAAAGTCAAACGTATTTTTGAGACAATCTGTGTAGCTCCAATGGTGACCATAATAACGCGTATCATATTTGGTATAATTTTCTTCGAAAACGTAATTAAATTCCACTAATTTGAGCTAAAATATTCACTAAGCTATCACGGATTGTAAAATAAACCATTCTTGTATTATTTAAGGCGATATTTTGAAAAAAATGGGGTTTTATTATCGATTTACTTTAGAAATATTTTAGCATGAACGTTTTTACGACCACCGTATTGTGTGAGGGTCCAAGAACAGACATCGCCCGTCTTTGGGGTAATTAATTTTACAACGTACCGACATTCCTACCCAATCGCATTATGCTAGCAGTCCTTCTTAAAAAATATAGTACCTACAGTTTGCTATTATTGGTTAAAATTTTGTTTTATATTGATTACTTCCTCGAAGTCAATGTTGGAAACAATGTAAGATCATCCCAAAAGGCTGGAATAGATAACAATATTGATGTTTAGAAATACTCGGTGTTTCTGAAAGTTTTTCATATAAATAACGTTGCCATAAGTTGTACAAAAATACAATGTCCCTTTTCATTGTATTTTATTCGAACACACTCACGCTAATCGCTCTCACTCCGTTTTGTATGATGTGATAGGTGATAGGTAAGAATTCAAAACATCATATACGTTTATGTCTCCAAACAGAAATCCATAAATCGATTGTATAAAATTAATTATTGTCCCAGTGCTGACAGCTTATAAATTTTATTAGCTGTCAGTACTGGGATTCGAACCAGTGACCTCCGTAACCAAACCCGAACATTGACCACTTACCACGCAGCCGGCTCTTTTTACAATATTATCGTTATTTGTTTACATGGTAACAATTCGTTTTTCATTTCAAGCAAGAAGCATTTGATTATTTTTTAGACCTGAAATAGTTTGTCCCGTCTTCAATTAAAGCTTTTTTCTCAAAGTGGAATTCAGCTCCCGGAGTTGGATTAGATAAATTATTAAATAAATTGAAAACAATTCATGATGTAATCATGAATCAGGTCAGAACGTATACAAATATGTATCGTTAAGGAAGCGAAATGTGAAAAAAGCGAATTAATATACCCATAGTCTGACTTTGCTCAAATATGTATTTTTATTATTAAAATATATATGATGTCAAAATTATCAAATAAAAAATAAATCATCATTATAACTGTGATTTTGGAAGCTTTCTAAAGTATCATAACAGAAATTTAAAAATGACCAACATTTTTATTTACTATGTCACCATATAGTGCACTTATATCAACTGAACGCATCGTTATCACTATATTCTGTAAAAATTTGTTCAAGTGATTCATGGTAGTCAAAAATATATTTCGTTGAAATTGCTTTTTCCTTCACTTAATAAAATGATGGTCACAACACTTCATACAACTCTAACGCCCACAAGATGTGGATACAGCCTTTCCAGATAAAACAACTAACTTATTTATACAAAGCAGGTAAAGACTTCAAATATTATTAAAATCAACATATAAGGCAGCTCTCTACTGTAATTTTCATATTTAAAAAAAATATTGCATTTTTTAATCCCTTAAGTGCACTATTGTAAAATTATCCCCCGGAAATATTTCGGGAAATACCAAAAATAAAGCTTCAAAGAGACCGACTACAAAAGACATTATCCTGGAGATTGGACCGTGCTATTAGTTGTCCAGATGGTATTATCCTGGCTAATGGAGCGCAAGACGTTAAGCTTACGGTTGGCGACCTCTCAAACACAATGAGCTCGTAAATGCATGTCTGAACACTCTTGCTACAACGATTCACACTTGCATTAATGTTGTTTATTAATTATTTTTAATAAAATGCATTCATTACCTAGGCTATTATATCTTATCATTATGCAAGTACGTATAATGCATTTTGTTATAATTGCAAGTTTATGTATGTACGTATTAGATAACAAACCTTATATTTCATATTAGATACTGATAATATTAAAAAATATGAATCTCTATTATTTATAGTAGGTACTTGAATAAATTACACATCAATACAGATTTTTTACGTGATTATATCTCCATTATAGTTGGTTGCAAGGAGTATTATCAAAAATCTTTAAAATAATATATATTTATTTTAGTATACATAGCTCAATAGAATTAAAACGAGTTGCATTCAATATGGAATATTTTTTTTTTCAAAAATAAAATTGTGATTATCGCCAATTCTTAGTGTGAAAGTATTTTATTAATTATTACCGTTATCAAACCGACCTAATTAAACAGATTTGAATATACTGATTAGCAATAAATCTTAAAATTAATCATACTTTATAAAAATATTATAGTTAGCAATCAAACGACTGCAGGCTAGGCCGGAAAACATTTATTATTAAATAATTCCTATAATTTTATAAATTAAATTTCATCATATATAATTATCAGCTACCCTCCTATTTATTTCTCTATCGTGATTCGTGATGCATTTCAAGAAATATGACATCACTGACGAATAAATTCAATTTAGAAGATTATTAAATGTATTTAAAAATTTTGGTTTATTGTGTGAGTATTATTAATTAAATGTTTTTTTTTCTTTTAAATCGATTTTATTACATTTAGCATTAATATTTTAAGAGTTGGCATTTAACTGTTTAGCTATGAGTCATTATTATTATATTTCTCCGTACATGTCTACCATAATTGAAAATGATAATTGTATAAAAATTGTAATATGTAGATGGAATAATATGTATCTTATCTAACAATTCCTAATTTAAAATTCTCACGGTGAAGTATTGAAGAATGGAAATTTAAGTGTATCATGCTCGAAATTTAAATCTGTCATTTTATCGTGATAAAATATTTCCTACTCACAGTAAACATTATTTTATTCCAAATTTAAAATCATTTTAACATGCCAATATCTGGAGTTAAAATATGTATAGCTATTGTTCCATTTTCGAAATATTGTAATTTTCAATGATTGATTCCTCTCAATAATACTATTGGTAGGCTCATAAAAACACCGTACTTTAGTTGTGAAATATTTTATAGCGCTGTCAATAAAGAAGGTTATGCAAGATAACCAGTTGGATTTCTTCCCACTGAAAACGCTACCGTACGAATAACCTGAGTCGTGCCACACGACCCATCAACCGTTTAAATGCTTAAAAGTGCAAAAAAAAACAAAATCGTTAATTTGTTTCGTCACACAAAAAATAAGATTGCGTCTATATCACATCCTCTAAATAAATGACTATGATCACGTCAATAAAATTAGGATCAGCTGCTCGATTTACAACGTAATGACAAAGTTGTTTTATAATTAATAAAGCAGATATTGTCATTACTCATTTTAAAAATAAATATTTATAGAAGGGAAAACCTATTTAAGACATGATGCAGTTTTTTTAAATTCCTTACTATCATTTTTTGTTCTTTAGTTTTTAACGCTTTTGTATATTTAAATAATAACAAACCAATTTCAGATGAACTGACGTTTTCCATTTTTTCAACAACAAAAAAACAATAAATATTTTTTTAAATCTAAATGACGTTGATATATAATACGATGCTTGCATTGATTTGTAATTAACGTAGGCTTTTATAAAAAAATCAACATATAAATTTATGCAACAGTAAAATAATTATACGTAACATTAAATTTGGTGTTTTTTTATTCGTTTCGAAAGCGCTATAATTTTTACGTTTTTTTTTTAAACTTAGTTGAGGGAAAACATAACATATTTTTGTTGTCTTCTGAATGAGTTAAAAAAATACTAATATTATAAAAGTATTTTCTGCAAAACATGATTTTTTATTATACTTAGAATTAATTTTAAATACCTCCTACTTAAGTTATTGTTTATGGACCCACTGAGTTTATGTTTACAATTTACTGTTTTATTCACAAATTTGTTGAAACTGAATCTGATAAAAATAATATAATAGTGTTTAAGGATAAATTGTGATTATGGTCTTCATACTATTTTAAAATGTCAGAAACTTAATAATGATGTATTAAATTACAAGTACTGATGTCGCCCTACTGACGTGATTGTCGCTGCACTCTTTCGTATCATTTGTACAAAAACACTGGCGCGTAAATCTGCCGCTAGAGGCGCTTTCGCTCAGGTGTGATAGAGTCAAATTTCCCCCCACCAAAAGAGGTCCGCTGCGGCTATACTAACCAATGAAAATTGTTCTCCCACCAGGTTGCGCGGGCAAGGGGCGGAGCTGGGCGCAGAGCTGCAAGGACTCCTCCACGCGGGGCTGGTGAAACGCGAGCCTGAAGACCTCAGCCGAAAAGTCGTGGAACAGGTAGATCAGTCGCCCGGCGCACCCCAACGAAGCAAGGTGCGTTTATACGACACGAACAAAAATTATAACCATACTTTACACTACGCGATTCCCGCGAGAATTACGTTTGACATAAGGTACCCACAACACGCTATTTTGGATCGCGTAATAACGATCGGATTGTTTTTTTTTATTCTTTTGTAAAACTATCGCGATTTGTTGTTTCAGCGTTTATCAAATTATTTCATAAACTATCGTTTGGTGGATTTGTTGTTTATACAGTGTTTCGATAAAGTGCTACGAAGTTGTTGATTTTTTTTTTGATAAAAAAATAACCATTTGGGTGTGCATTTTTTTTTACTGAGGTGTTTATGACAGTTGATCGTTAATTGGACTGTTAGTGAAATTTAGTGACAAAAATTTTGCAATTCTGCAAGTGAAATTATTTAACGCTCCGGGCGTGTAATATTGTGAAATAAAACAAAATAACACAAATGACATTTGTCATTAGTATATGAAACATGTGTGTATGTGATATTACAAAATCATGGAAAGTTAAACGTATATACAAAGTGGAATCATTGCACATAATAGATATTTATTAGTTTCAGAAGTAATTATTAATACATAGTCAGTAATTATAGGCTATTGAAATGATATTAGCTATTAAATTGGTACTATTTTGCAATAGTTTTTACTCGTTATAATTATATATGTAATAAACGTTTGATCGCTTCATAGATGACTGATTATCTAATTAATAATATAGGAAGAATGATCTTCATTTACATAGGTTCTCAATTAAAATAATGGTTGATAGGTAGTTACTAAACTATTTTTTTTAATTTAAAAATAGTGTTTTTTTTAACATTGTTGTAATAAAATAGCGATACCTCGTTATAATTATTTGATATTGATACCATTACCAAGAATAAAATTTATTAAAAACATTTGAACATCAATATAATGCACAATATGAATCAATACATAAAAAATCAATGATGACAGTTTTATTACCAGTGGCAGAATAATATGGATAGAGAGCTTTTGGATAAATAAATATTATGAAATTTTACTTTAATTCGTACCGGAAATCAATATTTGTGTATTAAGCGAACTGCCATTTTCAATAACAAATTCAACAAATTTCAAAAAATATTTTTGATCTAAAAAAAAAAATAACTCATCCATTTGTGTAATATCATTTTAATTCAATGCTGCATAAATTAGTTTTTATCTTACCATTTTAAAATATTTATTATAATATTCGTGTCAATATTATAATTTATATTGGTTGGTAGTTGGTACCAACTTACAAAAGAATTACAAAAATATTTTTATCAAATTAAAAAATATATTTAAATATCCTCACAGGACTGATTTATATGAATGATTAATCAAACATAATCCAATGAAAATATTTACTTCTTCAATCATTCTATACGTTTAACTTTCGTTCAAAGTTAAAATTTGTAGCTCGAATAATAATAAATTTAAGTTTTTACTGAGCGATCAATTGATGGCTGATTATAATGATGAAATTAGTTTATCACTACATCTTTTCATAGGTAGTTTGGATAAATATGTAAAGGTGTTTTATATTCTACTATGCCGGCATATCAAAGAATATAGTGTTAGTGGCAGTTAAGAGATTTTTCCAAATAGGGAGTTTTTTGACATAAATAATTTAGCTTAGCATCTGTCAACAGATACAATATATATTTTGACTAGCTTCGTGTTGGTAAATCAAAATAAAATTTAATGGTCTACCAAAAAGTTTTACGCACTTTCCATGGTTAAGAAGATTGCGACATGACAGTTTTTCTCGATATGTTTTTACCGTCTCGAAGCACAGAATAAATTTATTTTTTCGTCCGACATTGACGAGAGTCTGACGCGGTGCGATGGATTTACGTCCGCCTGAAACAAACGGCTGCACTCGGGTGTGCTTATTTTAGTGAATTTAAAATTGCGCAAAAACCCGCCAACGGGTGCGGAATTCGACGTGTACTTGCAACAGTGAATCAATAAACATCGAGGTTTTTTAAGTGAAATATTTTTTGTTTTTATCGTGTCTACCCAAATAACAATGAAGCGTTGAAATCGAAACACCGTTAAACAACAAATCCGTCATAATTGATAGTGGTTTTTAATAAGTGTTTACCTTGTATATTATTTTTTTCAATCAACTTTTATTACAATCATTATTGTTGTTTCTAGAATGATAAAACGATTAAATTAATATAAACAGTAGTAATAATTAATGACTTTATAATACTGTGTTTATGTCAATGTGATTTGATGTGAATTATTTATAAACAACACTGTGATAACCAACTAACACTATTGGCTTAGTAAAAAGTTTTAATCAAATTCTTACTAAATTAAGTGGATTTATTTGACAATATAGGACAAGATCTATTTTGAACAAGCTTTCACTAAAACTCTTGAACTGTGATCTGCTTATTAAGTGTTTATATTTTGTATACGATCCTGTGTGATAGCTAATCAGCGTTAACTTCAATTTGAGCGAACGGGACGCTAGTATTTAGATTAAACGTCATCTTTGACAGCATAAGAGCTTGACCCTATGACTCCGATTCTTTACGTCAAATAAAAGTTGTGGACTTAGACTCCGAGCTTTGATTTGACTTTTGAAGGTTCGTCAAGTCAAGGGCTCAAAAATTTTGTACCGGTCGCCTTCTGCGGACGGCGGGCTGCGAGCGTGCCGCAGGCTGACCGCGAGCCGGCGTCCCCGGCCAGACAGGGGGGCGACCTCCGAGGTGACCGTGGCTAACTTTTGGCCCGAGGCTATACTCGGGCGGGCTGCGGCTCGCGGCGGGGGGTCGAGTAGAGCTTCCTCCGCCGCAGCCTGCAACGCTGACTGGATGTTGCAGGACGACGCGGCAGCGATGTACGCCGCCACACAGATGTTCGGGTCCGGCGCCCCCAGCCCGACGCCCTACGGAGAGCAGTATCCTCCGCAGTACTCCGCGGCTACACGATCGGCCGCTTTCTCCTCGGAGCCCTACTACAGGGAGTACTTCTCGGGAGAGGCCGCTTACCAGAGACCGCTGTACGAAAGCGAACCGCCCGTTGAAAGGTACCCGAGGCCTCCGTATCACGGAAAAGGTGTCATAGCGGCCGCCGGGCTCACCGTCGATCTTCCCTCACCCGACAGCGGAATTGGAGCCGATGCTGTCACCCCCAGAGACCAGCCTGCCACGCATCAAGTAAGTTAACACTACACGTTTAACTAGATACTGACGTCCCGTTTGCTTACCTTGTTAGATTGTGTTAATATTGTATCTAAGATCTTCTTCCCATTGTCCTAATAAATAATTTATTATTACTAATTAAGGCATATATCTGGAGGTAGGTAAAACGTTCAATTATTTACTAACACCGGCTTTTCACTAAATATTTCTTGGCAAACTTGCGTTATACGCGTTAATTTCTACTAGTATGAGAAATTCTGTAACATTTTACATTAATTGATGATATTTATAATAACGGTTCTGACAATTTGTTTTAGATTTGTATATATCGTGTGAGGTAACATTTTTTATAATGTTCCAGAAAAAGTGGTAATACATTAATTTTTCATTACAACATTAAAATAAATTCATGTAAAGAAAACGCATGAACTTTTAACTTCTTACAATAATCTATTGTTTACTGTTGAGATAGATAATCAATATGGATAAATAAGTACTTATTTTTCATTATGAGTTTTCTATGAAAATTGAGCTAAATTTAAATACGATGGAAACGTTTAGATTATGATGTAAGATTTAGAATTTTTTGAACACTCATAGTAAATAAAATGATCTGTACGTAACACATCATATTCCTTAATAAATATTTCGAATAACGATTTTATTATTGTTTGCATTTTTTTTGCAGTAGTACCATCTTTTAAACGGCGTATACTTTAAAAAAAACACGACTCGGCAGCTTAGTTAAAAAAATATTTTTTACTGATCAATAACTAACCGTAAAAGCTACCCAGTAAACACGTCGTTTCACCCACTTCGCCATCCATCGTGAGTGATAATGCATTAAATGCCCACGAGGTGCTTTCCTCTGGCAGATTTAAAGCAAGCGTAATATATGGCCCGAGTGGGAGGCTGGGTTTTGAGACACAGGCAGTTGCTCATGATCGCTGGTCTCCTCATATCTTGGACGACGAGGTGGCAATCAATGGACTGACATCACGGCCTTGCACTTGGCGCACTCCCACGATATCGATACGCTGAACATGAAAATGATTCTCTTGTAATATTATTTTCTATTGAGCCATTCGGATAAGATTCTTATCGGAAAGTTATTTGTTGCTGTAATTTGCTTACATTGAATACAACGATATGTTTCAATATACAATCTAAGATTCAAGACAGTAAAAACCTGAAGACCGCTATTTCATAATAGTAATAAATAAATGATACCGTTCAAATTCGAAGTATTTTCCTTTCATATCTGAATTTCAATTACTATATCACGAATTCAGGCAAAAGCATTTCATATAATCAAATTAAATACTTTTTAGAATAATTACCATTTCCTTCTAAAAACGAAACACGTGTATGGGAGATTTAAAGATTCTAAAATACTTAAATACAAAAATTTGTGTCGTTTAAAATGAAATATTTCGATAAATTACTAATACAAATTTAAACTCACTAAATAATTTTACAATAATAAGCAATTTAAAAAAAATCACGAGTGGTTTCGCTCATCACAAATATGATCATTAGTTTTAAATGCTTGTGGTGAGCAAAAATGGTGAATAAATACAAAAGCTCTGTTCTTCTGCGTACTTCTGACGGTTTGCTGAAGGGTTGTTAACTGTATACGAACTAGAATCTAGCTCGATGCTTTTAGATTCTAGTTCGAAAACTGTTTGCAAACCGTCAGAGGTACCCAGAAGAATAGAAATAAAGGTGCTTCATTTTTTTTTGATTTAATAAATTTAAAAACATTTTTTAAATCACATTCACGGTGTTCACTAGAAATCCCTTGGATGTAATTATATTGTATTAAAAAATAAAACACCTTTTGTACTAATCATTTAAGAAAATAATTTTGGTACCTTTATATAAACATAAAATTAAGGGCAATTTATATTGGTTGGGAAGATTAAAATAATATACAGTATAGATAAAACATATACCTACTATTTCAATAATTAATGTTAGTTTATTTGACAGTTTTATTTATAACAGTTTAATATTATATATAACGAATAAAAAATATTGGGAAAAAAAAATACCCAGAAAATTTATTTGATATTTTCTTCGTGTTAGGAAACTTTGGTTACAGATAAATTGATAAAGAACATACAATGGCAACTGAAAAACATTTAAAATAAAAATAGTATATTTTACGAATTATTATCATCAATTCAGTTATGTTTTTTTCTTTATTTTTTGTAACTTCTGAAATAGTTTGGCATATATTATTATTTTTTGGCATTATTCGATTCGTTGCCAAAGAAAATAATTCTACGAGGTGTCGTTATTAATATGGTGTTCTGAAACTATCACTCTCCTCTTTCTATCCCTTGTATAACCTGTAGGAAGTAAATTTATCTGTACATCACGTTTATCAATGGCGAGGGGAGGAGTGACGTCATTGACGGGTGTGTGGGGTCACACAAGCCCAACACTGCTGTTTTATTACTTCAAAGACAGACCAGGTGCTGTCGTTTTGAAAAACCGTCATTCATCCGTCTGAAAGCTAATTTCAATAATCGCTTTAGGATTGATTACACGAAACAGACGTACAATATATTATATTTGCCTTTTATTATTGAAAGACCATCCTTTAAATTATTGTCTTAAAATATTTGCAAATGAATAGTATTTTTTTTCACACAATTACATTGCTTAAGAATCGTGTTGGACATTAACATACCAGTCAGAAACTAATCAGAATATAACATATAATTCCAACAAGACTGACACTCGTATTCAAAAAGAAAAATATACCATCAATTTTCGTAACCGGTTAATTTCACATTAATTGTTGCTTACTCGCCATGGTTAAAACTTTACTGATATTAATATTTAAACTACTGTTTAATTGTTAGTTTTAAGCTTATTGTATATGACAAAACAACCGTAATAATATTTGGTGTAAATTTATGGCATGTATGTGGTTTGTTTTTTTCAATCGTTTAATAGTTGTGGTCAGATTTTAATTAACTCATCCGTTGATACTTATTGTCTTAGGAAAAAATAAACAATGGCTGTTTGAAAACGATTTATAACTGTCAAATAAATAAATTTTAAGATGTCCAAAACATCCATGTAATAGTATAATAAAACAGTATCAATGCATAGCCATGTTTAACTCCAGTGTTATTTTCGTTTTCAGTTTAATACGAATGTCTGTTTATAAACTTTTTTGATTCATAATACATCATTGAACGTAAAAAAAAATTTTTTTGATACTTCTGGACGTGTATACGTATTACGCCTCTCATTCGAGAGGTAGGGCCTTCCGAAGCCAAACGAATTAATTTATTATCCAACCACGTTTTACAGTGGGAATACAATGAAATATATCGGCACGCAATAAACTTTATCTCGTGTATCTATGAAATAATAATATATTCGATTGAGTGCGTATAGCTTATATTAGGTAGC
Organism: Himalopsyche tibetana; assembly: GCA_030503985.1. NCBI lineage: Eukaryota > Metazoa > Arthropoda > Insecta > Trichoptera > Rhyacophilidae > Himalopsyche > Himalopsyche tibetana. The sequence goes on from JAPJYX010000014.1 coordinate 5,701,194, forward strand.
GGCTTCAAATATATGTATATTGTGTTTATGATTCAGTGACCTCATAAACATGGCTGGTATTTTTCGTGACTAAACTATTTCGAATAATAATTTAAAGCTTCCGTGATGAAAAATCGTTCCTGTTAAATATTAACTACATACTCACTTAAATGATTTATTGCCCGAAGGAACCACTTATTAACAATTAAAAAAATCTTTTAATCCTTACCTCCGTAAATTAAGCTCCATTAATTATGACGTTAAAATGTATCAACTTTTGTAGAGCTTTATTTGAAAGCTATTAATTCACTTTCACCTAACATTTTAAATTACGAGTAAAGTATTAATAGATTTTTTTCTTTAGTATCGTTTAAATTCAAAAATTCTCTATGAAGAGCTTTTTGACTTTTTCAGTAATCTTTACACTCCCACCAATTTCAATAAATAAAAACAGGAAAGATATAAACAGCAGAAACGAAATCAATTGAAAAATCAATCTACATTCAATGATATAAAATACTTTTTGAACTATTTTTATTAAGATCAGAACCGATTTTGCTTATCCCAAACATTATTTAATGATCATTTGGCTATTAGAAAAAAATGTTTTTTTTGTTGCTTGTATAACATTAAAAACGCTTTCAAAAGTAAAAAATCAATGTTTTTCTAGCAGTTCAACCCAACGAGTTGCTCGATATATAATTTAACTTGTTTATATCAACATTCAGTTTGTAATTTTAGCTTTTCTGAGCAGAACCATTCCTAAGAAAAAATGTGTTTATGTTAAAACACAAATAATCAAACAAGAATAATCTATACTAAATAATTCTTATTTTTTAATCCAATTAATTTGATTATCCTGGATAGCTTATTACTAAATAATAATAATATCACATATCAAAAAAACATGTTTTAAAAAAAATTATACGTGCAACTGAAAACGATTTGCTAATATATTCTACTAAAAATTTATTGGATTTACTTAATAATAATAATATGACAAAATCAATTTGATAAAAAAAAACGTTTACCGTCATAATAAAATTACAAGCAGTACATATTGTCTTATTATAATAAACATTTATTAAGAATTAATACATTAATATTTTTTTCTAACATCGAAAAATATTTTCTGAAAAATATAATTATATTTTTACTTACGTAGGTTCGTATAAATCATATTGATTGAATACGCTTTAAGGTTTCTTTCGTTTGTTTTTAATTTATTTATTATAAATATTTGCGATGCTGAGAGTACCTACTTACGTAAAGTATTTTGATTATTTGGGCGTGTTCGGATGTATTGTTTTTTTTATCATACATAATTTATTACTATACCATAATTTACGAGCATTTTAATAGTTTTTTTATACACTTTAAGCTTATAGATGTATAATTTTGTTTAATAATAAATAATTGTATTTATGGCAGTCTAGAGTATCGATAACTTCTTCTGTTTTTTTTACAACTAAAAATGATCAACTACCAATATTCTAGTAGATTATATCTCCTAACAACCAAATTGGAAAAAAGGCTCGTAGATACATAGCACCTAACGAAAACCAATTATTTTATATTCTTTTTAATCCATATTAATATTAACAACTATGACGTACGTATATAACAAATTTAATAATAACTCTAAGACGTATCTGACATGTCGTTAATTTAGATGAAAAAATATAGAAATATTGCCCAGAATATAATAATAACTGTAATTATATGTTAAATATATTATGAATGTGTACGTAGGTTTTTAATATTTATAAAAACAATACAACAATTGAACTATTTTTACAGATAAAAGTTATTTTCAATGTCTTTATATTACTTTATTTGTGATCACATTTGGTTTCGAGCTTCTTTGTACGAAAATTTCTTCCCAAACACTCTTCTTAAAATCGTGGCGTAGCGATAGCGATATCACTTGCCATATCTTAGTTCTATCCGCATATCCTTATTATATTTTTTTTTTAAAAAAGAGAGGTTCAGTAACTGAATAACAAACAACTCTCGTGTAACATATTGTTGAGATAAACTCTTTAAGGATTATATATGCTTTAAAGTTGGTGCGAAGTGCGTACTTTTTCTACGGCAATTATTGATAAAATAATTTCAAACTATCTATTATAAAAAAGTGTTTATTAAATTAAATTCATTGGAGTAAAAAAGTATTTGTTGTGAAAACCCCTGAACTTTTATGTCAGTAATATTTTTGGTTTGTATTTTTTTCCTATTAACTACGAATTTATAAAAGCGAATACGTTCAAAAATTAAAACTCTACAAAATTTTATTTACAAGTAAAAATAATTTAAATGCAATCCTTTTTTTAAACGATACTTGTTTCACAGCATTGAGTCAAAATAATCATGGCTGAAATGATAGTATATTTTTGATGAACATACAATTATTTGTATCAAAAAATAATATTCTCAATAGAAAGGCAGTTGTAGTGCACCACTATCGCCACTAAATTAATTGCATCCGAGCCAGTTCCGTTTCAAAGAAAGTTGAACCAGATTATTGCGTAGATTTTATTTGACGTCGATACCTACTCTTTTACGACCGGCCCAAAATTTATGACGGCCAGGAGGTAAAGGTGTTGTATTTTTTCATTCACCCAAATACCTGTGTACGTGATTACTAAAACATGTTCCTAAGCAAATAGTTGGTTTTGAGACACTTGTTTTTGATGGTACACAACTAAAACCGAATGGTAGTCAATACTAATTGAACCAATCATTCAAATAAGTCTTTGCTGCTATATTAAAAGATAATTAAATCGCTTTCTTTCAAAACAGGCTTAAACGACTAGCTAGTTTCAAGAAAAATAGGAAAAATTATATATAAATGTACATTCTAACAAGTGTGCAAATGATTTTGTTGCCAGGATACGTATCACTCAACCGTCAAGTGCATTAATTGATGTATACATTTTAAGACCAATTAAAATTCTCTCTTTCATTAATTACGGTGGTTTCAAAATTAATCTAAACTTTCGATCAGAAATACTGAGAGCTTTAACCATATTTAAAAAATAAACTTTTGCAATTATAAAGGTGAAATATATATCTCCTCAATATTGTATGAAAACAGATTTAGCCGGTTTCGATAGTAAGTGCTTTAATTCAGAAGTAACATAATAATAAACAGTTCATTACAATTGAAAAACTAAATATAATAATAATGAACGATTCTTAAATTTTACGTAATTAAATATTATTACTATTAGAAACAAGCACGATTTTTATTATTATTATGAATTTATTAATATTATCATCTTAGAAGAATTCAGTAGGAACGCTGCACAAATTGTATATTTATGAATTACGTATTAAATTTTAATAGCATATACTGTCATATTTTTTTAACAAAGTTTTCAAAAATTATAATTATCACTTTATTATTTTTTAATTATCAAGTTCTGATGCTTTGTTTTTATTTATGTAAACTATATATTCGCAGTCAAAATACAACCTTTCTATAATAAAATATCTAACGATTTAAATAACGTCTTAATTTTTAAATAAATAAGTAATAACAACCAATGTTATAAAGAAAGATATAAAATTAAATATATGGAATAAATAAAGCTTTATTTCTATATTGGTAGTTAGTTATATGATTACGTTACGAATGAATTGAAACTAATGACATCTGTGTCTATTTATTGATAGTTGAGCCAGTGTGTGTCTATATATTCGATTGGCTATTGAAAAGAAAAAATAAACAGGACAAGTCGTAAAAATTCATACAGCATCTAATGTGTGTTATCATTGTGAATAATACACCATTGAATGGCATCTACGAAGCGGGCAAAATAAATTATACACGACGTAAAAATCTTCGCAGTGCTGAATCGAGATGTCCTTGATTTTTATGGGGTATCTCGGTGAGGTTGTTTTTTTACAAAGTGTCTTAACACGTCGGGTCGTTTTTGTTTGAATAAATACCACGAAAAAAATATTAAGTAATATTTTTTGATGGAAAAAAGTTTTATTCTTCAAGAGTTATTTAAGCCAATGTGTGTCAAAAATATACCGCTCATGCCCTATGACCCAGCGGTTAGCGTTGTTGGCTTCCGTGTTAGATCTCACGGGTTAGAGTCCCAGTATGAACTGAACTTTTCCGTTAATTTATCGATTTCTGTTCGAAAACATGGGTGTTTGTGATGTTTAAAATATCATCCACTCCCACCGTTTAGATACTTTAATAACTGGGCGTAGCAAGAGCGATTATTTAACCACTGATCCTGTCCTAGCCTTATGCTTCTTTCCCTACTACTCTCTTTGAAAAAGAGAGGTTGAGTGACTGGGTAACAAGCAGTTCTCGTAGAAAACCTATGTGGAGACACTTCCATTAGGAAACCATACGCTCCGCATTGAGAGCGGACATGGATACAAAAATTATACTATTGGGTTGAGTAAAAAAAGCTCACGTGACAGATGCTAAATGAATATTTTTGATAAACATAAATTTTTAGTTTCATTGTTTTTTCAAAATACTTACACCTTTACGTCAAATGACTCAATTTTTTGTTCGAAAACAATAAAACATTTTTATTCACAAATGTGTGAAATAAATATAATCAAAACGTAAAACTGTTGTTTACTTTTGATAGAAAAAAGAGTATTCCAATGGTGTTTTTTAAATGCTAACTAATAGTAATTGCGAAGCGTTTCTTCGAAACCATAATCGAACTTGTAATTACAAAAAATTTCATCTCTGTTGATTTGTTATCAAATTTATTGAGACCCAAGTGTTAGATTTTAATACGCGGTACGTTTTCAAAGCCGAGAGTATCCATTATAATTCGGGAAGTCGTAAATATGGCCGGCGACCGACGGGTGAGTCTATTTGCACCACTATGCGCCGCCACGCCTATTCACCTGGGCTCAGGTGAGAAGCACAGTAGGCGAGATTGCTTTGATACGTGTAACCTTAAGATAATATTTATTCTTTCTTGAAACTAAATTACGAATGCGATACAAATTATAGGTTTGTTATGAAAATATAAAATACGACATTGTGTTTTAGTATTCTACCTAACTGCAAATATATGCTATTCAGTATCCAATCATCAATTGTTTTTACTTTTTTTTCATTGTGATATATTCTAATGAAAAATAACCAAAGTAATCGAGTTGAACAAGACAATAAATGCCTCGCTTAAAATAGACAAAGTATTTTCATCTTAAGGGAATTAAAAAATTCTGATAAAAATATTTGCACACCCCCGTGAGACATTAATATCTAGACCCATTAAAAGTGAATTGAGCCAAGTGCCATTTTAGAAAAACATGCGTTTTAAAACGTCTTAAAGTATCGTAAAATTGAAGTAACCTCAGTTAATACACATTGCAATAGTATCATCTACGTAAAATATATATATATAATTCACCAAAACAACAAATAAAGACGTGATTGTTACTTAAACGTTCAAGAAAAAAGTTTTATCATTTTACTAGCCGGCTCACTTCACCTCTCGAGGGCCCATATATTTAAGGATTGATATAAGTCTCAAAAAATACTTGTACTATTAAAGTTTTGTAGCTGTTAATGAAACTTGCGTTTTATTTAAGCAGGCTGGTAATTTCTCCATTAGTAAAAATTAGCTTATATAATACTTTATCCAGGCAAGTATAGGATTAAAAATTTAATTAATTGGCAAAATCAATTACTACTTTAAGCTTTTCGAAACTATCGCTGTGCGTAGTATGTCGATTTTATTTTTAATTTTACATTTCATAGTTTAATTTAAATATCTGCATTTGACGAAAATAATACTGAACCAAAATCTAAATGATATTCAATAATGCATTTAAATTATCTATACAGCGATCAATTGAGCCTCAAAATTATGAAATATTATATTTTTGGCTGTGTGTTATTTTGATCAAAAAGTATGTTTTTTTACAGTTTGTCAATTATTACTATCTTAAAAAACTATAATGGGCTAAACAGCAATCTCAAAATACATAAACTTTTTAGATTTAGATAGATAGTATGAAATAAATCTTTAGAGCTGCCACAAAGATTTACAAAAAATTACGACGTCACAAGTGTTCACATAAGAATTTATTGTACGTCATTGTTTATATGTGCACATCAATAAAGAAAATAATTTATATATTTTGTATGTTATTTATTTGTGATGTGATATCAGACTTGGATTTTTATTTCACAGCCAACGCCATAATTGAAACAATAATAAAAGTTAATTTTATGCGTCGAATGTGCAAATAAAATTGTAATGCAATGTGGTATAATCGCGATTGATTAAAAAACCTTTATTCATACAAAAAAGACATATGATCATTTTGCAAAAGTAAGCAATTCACGGTTATATTTCATATGAAGAAATATCAGTATTTTACTTGTTGTTAGGTATTAAATAACATTTGTTAGAAATGATTACATGTGTTCAATTGAACAATGCAGTCGTAGTTTTATAGAATTATGTTTTAATAATATTCTATGGCTTTATTTTTTAGTTAACAGTAAATTCATCAAAAGTATTTTTTCCAGTGCTAAACAATTTTATTAAATGTGATAAATTGATCAATCTATTCATGTGAGATTTAAAACAGTCATTAAAACATATTATACGTATATTGAAGCAAGTTTTAATTTTTTTCCAAACATACCAGTAATTTTTGTGGCATAACAAAACGTTTTTTTTAGAAAAATGTATTAAAATTTAAGTCACGTTTTTGACTAAGTTTCGCCATATATAATCGTTATTAAATTAATTATCAAACATAATTATTCACAACAAATAAATACCAATAAATATCAGACTTTTTTATTGTAACTGATAGAAAACAGCAGCTATTTAGAAAGCCGTTTTTCTCATATATAAGTAGATCTCAGTTTCTTAACCTTTTTGAGCCCAAGGCTTCTTGTGAGTCTCAAGATTCCAAAATAGTTTTCAATTTTTTACAGACCCTTTTTTAGCTCTTCCCAGGATTTCTAATTTCAAAAACCCGGGAATTTGCGGAATTCCCAAAGTGACATCTTTTATTTTAGCTCTTATCGGAATATCAAAATATTTTGTAGCTGATGAGGAGTTTATGGATATCTGCCCGTGGCTCCCCTATTTTTTTACCCTGTGTACCCCGGTTGAGAAACCCTGATTTAGATAACATCACGATTCGATTAATTTACTTACATTTGTTATATTTGAGATTTGACGTATTACAAGTATTATAGTGAAAATACTAAAAAAATACTTTTTTTAAACTTCTCTATGCTTAGTTGGAAGGACATAAATTCAGACCTAGAGCATTATACCTACGATATCTTGTTCTGTATCTTGAACGCTAATAAAATTTGATTCATGCCAACCTCCAGGTTTTCAACACGCAGAATTCCCGGTGCAGATAATTGAGTAAACAACGAACGCATCGGGATGCCAGTGGAGTTCTTAATAAAGTCATTGATGGATTTATGTTTTGGTTTTATGGCGCATCTTATTATCCAAACGAGTAAAGGATGCATCGCGGGTAACATGTTAACACCCAGGCATTTGCGTAAAAAAAGCTCCCCACAGTAAAACTGGTAAGATGCCTCAAGCTGTAAATTAATTGTGTGCTTATATTTACTTCTTGGGAACATTTATAGGGGTACGTACGGCTTCTGTGATTTAAGTCCACTGGACTTGCTCGGTTATATAGTCATAATGATGGATACATTATTACTGCAATGTTCATTATATTAACAAGTAATAAATACTGGTTTTCTGTCTGTTCGCCGAGTAGTCAAAGGTTTGAGTCGGCGGTGGGCTACTTATACATTATCAATAAGCTCGCTTAATCTCAAAGACATTATCGATAATCCGGGAATATAGTTATTTTTTTTACTGATCGTTTACAATTATATTCAATTATTATAAAACCTATCAAAAATCACAATAATATATTATGTAAAAATATTATCCTACATTATACTACAAGCGTAAAGAGTTCCAAGATTGACACAGAATTAGGTTTTAATATTTTTGTTCCAATTCTATCTTTCAAGCGTTATACTTAAAAACCTCCCCTTCGGTGCTTTAAATACTTCCGATATGTTGCTGGCCTTTAAAGAACCAAGGGAAACAATATGTTTTAACACTTAAGGACGTACATATTTAAATCATGTTTTTCACTTGGTTTTTTAAGGGTCAGCAACATATCGGAAGTATTTTTTAGCACCGTATGGAAAGTTTTAAGCTGTCGTAGATTAGTATATGTGTCATAAAACAAAATATTCATCACTTAGTTCTTAAATTAAATTATAACTCATATATTAATATTGATTTATTTTATTTAAGAAGAGGATCGTCGGCTTAGGTCAAATTTAACAAGGGGCTCCCGCAAGGCCCTGTGAGCCCATCTCTGATTTGAGTCGCCGGATGGGACATTTAACAAAATTGCTACCGTCCTTTTTTAGTTCTCATTTTCCAACAGATACGTTTCATGGTTGAATCACTTATTGTCGAACCACTTCGGTTAAAATGTTTTTAACTGTTTTTTTTTAATATCTTCGTTAAAACTAGTACTTAATGACTACTTAAAAACTAATTGAATACTTAATGAAATATTTTTGTCAACCATGAGAGTTACGTACATAGTTACTTACGTAGTTTTACAACCAATACGTACATATTTCAACCAACTGTATTGAATGCTTAGATATAATAATTTGGGCTTCATGTTTTGTAAAATTATGTGTTATCCCGTAATTTCATGAATACATTCTATTTATGTAATATTTATTTAATTCCACTAACGTATTATAAAAAATATTATAAACACTATTATAAACTTAAATATAACTATATTTTTGTAGCTATATCGTAAATTAAATCAAATAATTTTGATTTTGAATAAGTTGCACTGTTCAATAAAAAAAATTACATAAATGTCTCTACTTAAATTTAGAAATTAATTAAAAAGCCTGTTATACTGTATAAGTTTAATTATGATATAATTTCCTTTTAGTCAGACATAAATATTTTATAATTATTAATATTTTTTATTTCAATTTAATATGTCATACATATAATATTGCGTTGTCTTACTGATTTATATTGTTATAAATATACTCAATAGTACCAAATGTCATTGAATAACTATAAAATTTGCCGATCGATAATTTAAAGTAGACTTGTGAATTCTTTGATCATGTAAACTAATCTTTATAGTTTCATTTTTCCCCACAGTCTTTCGAATACACGGAGCTATGTCAGCAGGCAGGCAGCGTTCCAGGTGGACCAGGTTCCATAGACAGCGGAGGCCTAGGACCCAGAAGCGCGCAAGCAAGTCCTGGAGCAGCAGGAAGATCCAGACCCTGGCACGACTTTGGCAGACAGAATGATGCAGATAAAATACAGATACCCAAATTGTAAGTGACTCAGATATACTTACTTTATTTTAATATTGCAGTATTGAATTTTCTTCTTGATATTCCAATAAAATCTATAAAACAACACAATCTACCCAAAGAGAAACATTGAAATAAATAAGTTTTCACAAAAATATTTCAAGACTTGCTTAAACAAAGTCAATTGAAAATGTTAAATTAATTTACAAAAAAACATATCTACTTATAAATGTAATTACAATATTTAGTGTTGCTACAATGGGGATATATTTATAATTTATTTTTGTGCAAAGTACAGTTTTAATTAAAAAAAAAATTAAACTTGATGTAATGTTGCACGACTTAGTGGGATAGCTATCATATAATTGCACCCTCCTTTTATTAATAAATACAAACTACTACACGGATAAAATAATCAATATGCCATTTAATAAAAATAAACGAACTTACACTCAATTTCAATGGGCATTATAATTTCCTGTTACATTCATGCTAATTACACTTCCCGTCGTGGATAAGCACATAACTCTTTTCCATATTAAAAAAATGCATGTGTTAAAAATTATCTTTTATTCTATGTACGTACGTTTATATACAACATTATTTATTAATTAATTAACACATAAAAAATAATGTCAAAAAAGACCCGAATTATAATATTTTATCATTGTTTATAGACGAACCTTTATACCGTAAACATAAACCAATGATTATTTTAATAATTAAAATATATAACTATTATGTGTAGTACTGATTATTTGTATTATTTTATGTATTACATGTCTGACAATGTTTAAGGAACTGTGAGTATCATCTATAGATATAATATTTTTAAACATATATTATGGAGGGAGAAATTTTAGAGGTAAAATACAGCTTACCAAAATAAATAAATCACATATTTTTTCAATTTGAAAAATATTCATTTCCAATAAAAAAAAAATCAGTTTGCACTGTACTCTTTTATTACACTGTTTCGAAATAACACGGTGTCACATCCTTTGCATGCTCTTACTAGTCAATACTATGCGTAAAAAGGTTTATTCATGTAAACCCGAATATTTGTAAAGATATATTATACAGGCCTTAGATATCCAAGTGATGAAAGCGATGTCGTACCAACAGTGGCGGATTACCCCATAAGCGCAAGAGGCGCGCGCTTGGGGCCTCCAAATCTTGGGGGCCTTAAAGATATCATCACTCTTATATTTTAATTCCAGTTTTCAAAATTCATTATTATTCAAGAAGAGTTTTGCAGCACTTTTATGTCATTCAAAAAACAGCGCCTCCAAAATTTATTGCGCCCGAGGCCTCCAAAGTGCTTAATCCGCCACTGCGTACCAAATATAAGAAAACGGTTTTGTATATTGTCTTATGGTGAGTGTTCAATCTTTCTTACGATTTTTTGTACATATACGATACGATACAATAAACAATAGTGAAATAATTTTTTTAATATCCGGAATTGGTTTTTATATTGGAAACCTATCTGCCGTTATGTTTTATTATAATATACCTCTTTGCACGAATGGTGGAGTGAAACATATACACCATGTAAAAAAAAGGCTATTGTATTTACATATTATTTTGTTGTATCGTGACTATCATGAAATATAGATGTGCCATTTAATTATACCCTAATTACTAATTTGATAACTACTGCAGTATTTAAAAAATGCATGTAATTGTTTTATGTAGATAGTGTACGGTTTGTATCAACATGTTATGAGGACACTTGCATTTAATATGCGTCACGCGCTGTGACAGTTAAGAGCCTATAGTCGTTTTTCCAACCAATCGTAACGCCCGAATTTGTTTTATCATCAATTGGTGCATTTCATTCATATTGCAATTATATACAATCGTATGTACATTGCATATAAATATAATACAATTCAAGGCAGTTGAAATAAATATTATCATTCCAACAAGGCCTGAAATAATTATTTATTAAAATATGAATTTGATATTTTGATCATTTAATTGTTCTTACCAAAAAATTTCCGATGCAAACAAGCAACGTTTCTATAACGACACTTCTCATTTCTCTAAATGCTAATTTTTCTATCTATAGTCACAATCAGTGGCGGATTTAGCACATGGAGGCCTCAGACGCAATAAAATTTGGAGGCCTTGTTTTTTTTGAATAATATAAAAACGTCATAAAATTCCATGTCAATTAATAAAAGAACATATTTATCTAAAAAAAATGTAAGTATAAGCTGTTTTTCTCGTAAAATTCGGAGGCCTCAAGCGCGCGCCTCATTTGCGTATAGAGTAATCTGCCACTGGTCACAATATAGTTTACAAAGCTTTTATGTGGGATTTAATAATAATAAAGACAACAGATGTTTTTCTAATTATAACATAAAATACGTTGATCCTGTTTCTTAATCTATTTCTTATCATATAACTTGCACACATATTCATAATTTTTAATCAAATATAATATCGACTGCGATAAAAATAAATAAGCTTTTATTTAAATAACAGGCATTTTATGTAAAGATAGAATTCTTCTTTAGAGTTCACTGTACGGCGCGAGAATTCAATCAATATTGTATGGCAAAGAATTAATGTATTATAATTTATTTTTAATTATTTTATTGGTTGACGCACCTGTCGCGCAGGGTCGCCAGTTGCATATGAAGTAACACGATAAACACATTAACATATTATTACTTATCTTTAACTTGAAGAATATTGCTTACACGACAAAGGTACACCTACTTACGACGAGCGGCTATCAGATACGTCCGTTCGTTACCCTCAAAGCCTATATCCGTCCTAAATTTACACCGACGGTCTATTATTAATTTTGCGGGATTGCCACATTGACTACATAATTTTTACGAGAAAACAAATGCAAATATAACTGATATTATACACTATTTAACAATATACTCTTTTTTTATAAAAATAAAAACATTACGGTTTTTGTTGTTAGGACAAGTGTTAACTTCAGTCAATGTTTAATCTCCCAATATTCTTTTCTGTCAACAGCATATTTAAAGAAATGCAATCCATGTTTTTCATTGATCACAAGAAAACTTAAACTCATTTTACGTGTTTTTATTTTACATTTTATTTTTAATTATAAACAAACTATAATACATTAAAGAATAAAAAAACTTTATCGACCAAAATACAATATAAATAAAAACATACACATTTTTTAAATAAAATAAATAAGTCATTTGCGTTTATTTGCCGCCAAATATATTTTTTTAATGAAAATGTTGTGATACAATTTATATTTATCATTAAAGATATATTATGTTCTACTTATATAATTAGATAATTAAGCCATTAATCTAACTATAAAAAAATGAATCTTGTATTTTTATTTATCAAAACCAATTAAAAATGCCACTCTTTGTAACTAAATTATATAAATCGACCATTAATTATAACCACAAAGAATGGATTCTTGTCAATATTTAAACAACAAAAATGATCAATGCTAGTTATGTATAATATATTGAAAAAACAGATCAATTTTTATATCACTAATGCATACTATAAATAATGATAAGTGCATACAAAAAAAAACGTCGTTTCAACTACTAAGTGGTTAGCTTATCAAGCGTTACGCTGTTAATTAGGCGATTATACATTTTCTTAAATGGTTTCCGTTTTCAATCAACTCAACGATTTTTCGTGTATTTAATTACCCAACAGTGGACAGCCATTTCAACAATCAAGCACATATACTTTAACTGATAACACAATAGATAACCAGGAATAAAATTTTCATTTACATTGAAAACGTTGTGATAATCTTCAACGAAATAAAGTGTAAGTATTTTGTTTTCAAACATGTGAATTTCAAAACCATGAAAAGCTACAATATTTAAAGAACTATTTATATAAAGGGTATATTTCACTTGTGGCGTAAAAACTGTGGTGTCGACCGTCCTTGGTGGAATTTAAATATCAATTTTGAATGATGTATTAGATTATAATGTAGCATAATATACCTACGTACGTGTGTGCATTTTGAAACATTTTTCATAACTAACTCGATACTGTAAAATTCTAACATAGTGCACTCTGGAATTTGGGTATCGATATGAAGATGCCGCCTAACAAAACTTAGGTTGTTAGTTATTATTAACAAAACTTATGATTTTTTAAGAATCAAATTTAAGTTAATAATTTCAAATATTAAGGTTTACATCAATGTTTGCAACGTATTTAACAACTGTACTGGAACACAATTTAAACATTATCGTGTATTTATTAAATAAGTAACAATTTGTATGATAACAAAAAGTTTTCGCTATTGTACGAACAATATTTTGTCTTAAATCTGTAAAAACTGGTTTTGATATAATAGTAGTGTGAACTCGTTGAAACTACACCAACTGAAAAAAAAATTGAGGTTCACAATTACGGCATAAATTTCATATATCTCTTATCAAGAAAATATATTTTTTTAGATTTACTCAAAAAATCACTATCTGTTCTTACGGATAAAAAAAATCAAATCACGGGCACTACTAATTAAGGCATTTTTTTATTTATTAGTTCACAAAAAAATGTTATTTATTAAAACCATACTATTTTTTTATACAAGATATCCTTGCACAAGTAGCGTCCACAGATGACAGTTGAATGCTGTATTTCATCGATTATAAGAAGTATATTTTTTTTCCTATTTTGGTATACCTAAATTCAGGGTGCCACTTATAATTGACATAATGCTTTTTTATTGGTATTGATATTAAAAAATATGTTTATTAACCAAAATGTATGATTACACTTTTTGAGCATGATAATTTTAATGAAATATTCTATAAATCTTTCAAAACAATGAAATAACTATTTTTATTTATGTTTTCTTCGTCTGGTTTTTTTGTTTTTATTTCTTACTGTACGAGAGAAGATTTTCAACAGAGTTAAAATAAAATATTTAGTTGTGTGATGTGCATAAGTAAGAGTCAATTTCTTGCTATAGAATTTATGTTTTTTCTCGAGTTTGATAATATTTTTTCATTCATTCACTTATTTTTAATCTTGAAATGGTTTGCCAAGCTCTCGTTACTTTTGACTATACGCCACTGAGTGGCATTTATACCATGGCGTAGTTAATTCTTAAGTCGGTATTTTACGGCCCACACAAACGGTGTTACATTTTTACCCGCGAATTAAAGTAAATGGCACATATAAAATCATTTAATACTGAGTGGCGGGACCCTCCCCGCACGTCAGTTATTTTTTGATCGCATTATTTCGCCTCGCTCTTTCGTGCATTTTTTTTGTAATTATTGCATGTGAATTTAAATTACACATTAACCATGAAACCAATTATGGATTTTAATCTCACAGTTGAGAGGCATGTGACATATAAAAACTTTGTAATATTTTCGTCTTAAGCAAAAGCTAACGTGCCCAAGAAATTAGTAATGAAAAAAAAAAGAATTTAAAATGCAACTTTAAAAACTTTCAATAACTGAATAAATATGATATTTTGGATAAGAAATATAGGTTAAAAATACTAAATGGTAGAAGAATAGAAAATATAATAATTATTTAACTTTTTAGTTCGTGCAATCAATATAAATCTTATTAAGTTAGGTTTATTAATTTAATTTAAAATAAATGACTGGTTTATTCGTACATCATCTCATTACCCGCTTTATCACTGACTTTTCCGATTTTGCATAAAAAGTCCTGAATTGATTGGGATTTTAGATCATCGTCAAAGCTATTTGTTGGAAATATAGCTCGCAATTCAACAATTTTCAATATAAAATTATCTTAACGATAATTACTATATTCAACGAAATTAGTGAAAATTTTCATAATTTATTCTGCTGATTTAATACCTTGCTAATTTTAAAAATCATCGCTCGTCTGTTATGCTCAATATAAAATTTAATGTTCTAGTTCTATTAAATTATGTTTTCATATCGTTAAAGGGAAACTCACTTTAAATGATTATCCTAAGAGATTATTGAACCGAGGAAGTGTTGTTTAACCGTTTTAATAATTATATTTATAAGACACTTATGACGGAAAAGATGACTTGGTTCAATAGATGACGTTAGCTAGTGGAATAATCGCTAAGTCACCTGGAAAACTGTTTGTTATCTCTTCTAATGAAGAAACTCGTTTAATTAGTAACAGTCGACGGCTAGTGCCAAGAAGTAAATAATTAAATATATATACTAATAACGCCACAAATAAAAAGGTTTCAATCTAATGATTGAATTTATTTTTAACTATGTTTACTCAAAATACGAAACTGATTTGTAAAATATTATTATGTATTGAATTTTAATTTCATGGAGTATTTTTTTTAATAATATATGTTTTAAAGATCATCATTCATTTTTCAGATCAGAATTCAGAAGTATCGTTTTTAATATTGATGCTAGAATATTATTTATCAATATTATAAAGCTGAATTATAGAATGTTTTCCAACTGTAAAGAATTTTTTATCTACAAAATAAAGAGAACGTAATTTTTTCACCTATCTTTACACTAACTATCGTTCAGTTACATAATATAAATAAATTGAATTTTCTTCATTTTCTTATTGAACAATTTTATGATACTTTGTCCGAAGATCCTTCTTTGATCATACTTTGTATTAGAATCAGTGAAAAAAGCATGTTTTTACATGAACAATGAATTAAACAAAATTACTTTCTAATTCATCAAAAAACTTTATCTATTTCAGGAAAGAGTTCAATAAACTGTGTTTAAATTTAGTATTTTTTCAAAGAAACTTTTTATGATCTTATCTTCAAATCAAAAGCATATGTTGGTTTTTACTCTTGAATAACTCAATACCTGTTTTTTTATTTGACATAGAGGTAGAGGAATAAAGCCCGTAATAGCAATTATCGTATACACGAGTCCTTTAAATTCGTTAGTGTAGCCAGCGATTAAGTCTAGAGAATGACAAAAGTATGAATTGAGGCGATCTGTTTAATGCGACGGCTTAGCGTTAATCTCGTCTAGAATTCGCTTCAGTAATTATGACAAGAGTTGCAGGAAATACCCGTCTGGTTAAATGAACAACAGTTTTCGCTTAAGCACTGTTAATTTTGTAGATTTGTATTCTCAAACACAAAATCTTTACGATTATTAAAATCTGTTGTCTTTAAATACAAATAAAATTCGATTCGAATCAAGAAAAAAAACAAAATATAATCGAAGTTTGATTATAATTCTATGAAAAAAAAACTAAGTATATTTAAGGAAAAATAATGCCTGATAGAAATGTTTGTTCTTTCATCAAATCTATGTATGAGGAATAGAGGAGCAAACATTTAAAAAGTGATTTGTCACACAAATACAGAGCTTGGGAAATGATGATTTGAGTGTTGGAGAAGAAATCACGGTTTGCTTGAATGTGTCAACTTTATTATATATTTTTTATAGGAAAAACTTGTTTGATCACTAATTGTGATTTTTATTAATAGATTTTATTATGTACTGAAGGGGTTCTTAACCTTTTGCGATGACGGGCGCTCTTCAGATTTTGGAGAAAAGTGGCGCGCGCAGGCCGGATTTTTAAAAAAACCAGATTTACATACATAGTATTAAAAAGTAGTATATATTTATGTATTTATTTTATTATATTGTTCCTTTAGCTGCTTTAAAATAACATGGATATGGTTATATTTTTGCGAATTCAATACATCTATTAAAAATAATTTTATTAAAAAATATAATGGCTTTTTAAATAAATATTTGATACTTTCCCTGGCGCACAAAAAAGGCTCCGCGGGCGCATGTGCTCCCGCGGACATGGGGTTAAGAACCACTGATGTACTGAGAAAGAACGTTATATTTCGAAGAGTATATAACATCAATTTTATCGACGCGTAAGATTCTTGTTTTTTATTAACATCATCAAACTTTTGTTTTTATTTCTTGAATACAGATTAGATAGAACATTTTTTTAATATAAAATTTTATTTGATTATCACTGCACTATCCTTCCAAAATTCGTAACAATGCGTTTCTTTTCTTGACATTTAATTTATTTTTCTGTATTAAAATGAACAAATATCATACCACACTTACGGTGAATAAATTTGTTATTAATATTACGTACTGATTAAATTAATACTTTAAGACTTATGAAATTTCACTGATAACACCTTAAAGCTGAATGGCAATTACAAATTAGTCAATATTAATTTTATGTTAAATTAAAAATTTATTTTGCGTATTTTTAAATATTGATAAAAAATTAACACATATTTCCTATATTTTGCAGATACGTAAAGTTCACCCAAGTTTAATATGAATTAACGCCAGCCTAGTATTTATTTTTAATCAATATTTATGTTGTATACTTAAACTTTCGTATATACTTAGATTATACTTAAAAGTAATGTATTGATCAGCATAAATATATATCTTGAAATAACTTTATGACGTCACTCATTAATTAAATCTTGAACGCACTGTTTTGCTTTAACTATCGACTGTAAACTGTTTATTGCATCAGGATTCCTCTTATATATCAGAATAACTTCCATTATTTACATAACACATTAAATATAGTAAGCTTCTAACGTTATATTACTAATCACTGATGCACAAGTCAGTATATAGATTTTTTTACATCTGTATAAATCTTTTATATCTTCCTAAGTAAGTGTAATATATTTTAAACTAAATAATAAAAAAATCGAAATACACATGAAGTCTAAGACACTATGTATAGCGAACTCTTCATTTTGATATTTAATTGCGAAAGAATTCGCAGAGATTTTTGTTTAATTCGTTGGTGGTACTGACGTAGGGCACAATATCCAATCAATCTATAATTTCCAATCTCCATTCAAAATCAATTAAAGCCATCAGCGAAGACCACCTCTTTCAATCAATGGGTCCCATTCTCACATCATAACTTCTCTATGGAAATTTCAATCTCTTTTTTAATCGAATAATATTTTGTGTTGATTGAAAGATAATTATTCTGTGCGTGCTTTCACTATGAAATTAATTCAAAATATTTAAACATATAAAATAAATAATAAAGAAGGGAAAAAAGATTTTTTTATCACATTATACTACCACATATGGATTTGGCGGCACATTTGATTCGGAGATACTTTAACACTGTAAAACGCCATGAAATCATTTTTGTTATGATTCCGATTGTCTGATGATGATGTGGTATAGACTTACGGATATATATATATTTTTTTCTAAATGCTATTTAAAATTGTAATTAATCTTATGCGACTTTCTTAAGTGCGGTCGTTTTTAATTCGTAGATAAATGAATCTTGACGTTGCACCGTAAAAAAGTTCCCACCCTCTACATTATCAATTTCAGTGTTTTTTTTTTCAACTAACTATTCAGCAAAAAAAAATTCTTGATAATGTAATCAAAACAGGCGTCAACTTCAATATGCGCGTTTACAGCTACTTGTATATGGATAGTTTACATACATATAATATATAAGACACTTGTGATCAACAATAACCTAAATCTATTCCTTCCTGAACAAGTCAAAAACTTTGACAATTTTGATTATATGTCATATTTTGACTCTTAATTGCATGGAAACTTCGTGGTATTTAGTGATGTTAAAAATTAAATTCTGCTCTTTTGAAGCAGTACTCGAATATTATTACGATATTTATTTTATTCTCAAAGCTAGATTTGGGCGTGTTTTACCAAAGCTCCTCAATTCTATGATATTTATTGCTTAATTGATCTTAAATTTAATGTGATATCAATATTATTATAGAATAATATTTTTTTTTATTTCACCATTAAATTGTTTTCTCGTAAAACAGCTTACTTACTGCAGAAGGGTTAAAACGCGGGAGGTTGTCCGGCGTACGCTTCGTTAAATTTGAGTTTAATCACTCGAGCAGTAGCCACCTAGATTCTTCGGTGCGTTAAACGCAATTATCTTCGGACACTCCCATCCTACTTTTACGTCTTGCAACAATCATCTACGGTTAGTACTATAAGACATAAAACATATATAAACACACTACAATGCAGCTTTAAGCTTAACACGGTTCCAAACAAATTCAAAAATAAACTTTTACCGAAATAACATGACCGGTTCAAGTACCTATACTTGACCACACGTGGATTCTATTTTCAACATTACTTATAAACAATTCTCAATATCTGTTTAGTGAAACTATTTCAACAGTTATTAATCCTCGGATCTAATGAGAAATTATAGATTTGTTTAAAAAAGTAGATTTTTCAATTATTTAGTATTTATTTATATGAAATACGGAAAATCATATTTTAAATGAATTATCTAAGCGTGTGTATTTCCATCAAAATATCATGGAAAAATCCATATATTACTGTACACATTTGAAAATGGAATTTTACTTGCCTTACTCACACCAGTATCCGAATTTGATTACTGAGTTTCCAATTTTAAAATTTACTCACATTGAAAGATAAAATAAAATGTGCTTCCATTTTTAAAATTAACTCATTTTAAAAGATAAAAAAATTGAAATGTGTTTCCATTTTTAAAATAACTCATTCTGAAAGAAAAAAGCAAGAGTTATTTTTGTATTACTTTAATGTGATATATTGAGTATTTAATTTAAATATCAACAATGCTAAGCCAATCAATTATATCAGTAAAAACTTGTCAAAATATTAAAAAATAAATTTGAATTATTAGAGATAAGTATGTTGATTTTTTTTTAGAATTTAACAGAACATTTAACATGAAATACATTTATTTATAAAAAAAACCTGCGATGTGAATAATTTACAACGTGATTTAATCGATGTAAAATAACTTATTTTACATATGTTTTTATAAAGTAGTAGTCGTAAATTATATTATAAATCTTATGAACACATTAATAATACCAAACGATTCTTATTCAACCGTCAAATGTTTGAAAACGTAAATTTAATGGGCACTATTGTATTATTTACTATTGTAGATCGTTTATGTATTTTAAACAGTAAGCTTTTTACTCATTAAGCCCTAACAGCGTCAAATTCATCATTTCGGTAGATATTGCGAACTTAAAAATGTCGTTTATATCGTATTTATTAATATTTATAATTGCGTTTATTATGTTGCTAAATAGTGATGATTTATAATGATAATAAATTTGCTAATTTTTAATAACTTAAAGTATTTTTATATTTTAGGCGCACTGCTAATATCAAATAAGGACGTGTTTATAACTTTAAATACATATTATTTCACCTTCAATGACGAACATACTTTCATTGGCAAATCTCCAAAAATAACATTTGCTTAATATTTTTAAATTGATTATTTATTGTTTAATTATGTAAAATATTATCAAAACTACGTGCGGTTTTACATCACAATCAAATTAGGCGTTTTGTAATATTTAAAAAAAATCATTTAATAGCCTAGACATTTTTTCTCGCTTAATAATGATTATTGTGTTTATCGATAATAGCTCTTGCCTCTAGTGCATTTGTACTATCGAAATTGCTTTTAAATGGTTTTCGATTAACCACATAAATTTTGTAAGCAATAACTTTAGATTTATCGATTTCGTATGCCGGGGAGTGCGACCGAACCGTTGCAAATGGGTTTATGAACATGACATTTCTTAAATAGGAGATTCTTACTATTTATGGCACTTTTAATGCCTCTAATTAGCGATCGATGTTCTTCCAGATTGTTTATAAAGGTGCATTCAATGTATGTATTACATTTCTTTATATTTATCACTTTATACATTTTTAAAATTCAACTTTATCATAAATACTTCCTAAGATAAAACTCATAAGAACAAGAAATCATTTTCAACTTTTCCTATAAACAAAACTTTTAGTAATAATGTGTTATATTTTATTGTGATGAAATTTGAAAGATTTCTTTTTAAAATTGTTTTAATCATTTGTATCTTCGTTGGTGGTAATATTTAGAGAGCTTACATAGAATCACAGGAGACTACAAAATGTGTGTTTTAAGTTGAGCTTGGTTTTGGCAATGTCATAATTATATTTATTAGTAACACAAAGTAATATATCGTAAATATAATCGTTTACAAGTTACGGTTGAGTATATCTATAAATCAAATTATAATGTTAAAAGCACAAAGGGAAATAAATTTTTATACCTTACTGAACTTTAAACTATGTTTTTGTAGATAAACCCCTATGCTACTAAGTCAAATTTTGCATGTTTATTTTCATAATATTAATACTTTATTATTTAATTACCAATAATAAAAACCGTCAAGACAATTATTTTAGTGGTTTGATTAATTTATTATTGACATCAATAATTATTTAACTATTTTCAAATGCACGTGTAAAAAACTGTACACGTGCAGTTTAAAAAAACTCATTGAAACAGAAATACACTTTACCACGGAAGTCGTCGATTGTTTTCTAATTTGCTTAACTACTGATTAAAGTGTCAATCTGCGTCAAACTCTAGTACATTTTTTTTGCTGTGGGTAAGTCAATTGGTAAAATTATTTTGCATTTTTTTTGTTTATAAGAAATGTTTTGTTTATAGTTTTTTACTTACTATAATCCAAAGTACGTATGTTAAACATAAATATTCATTTAAATACAACATATTTATTATTATAATTCAGCGTGCGCGTGTAGAACATTTTATTTTCTCAACATTTACTTATCATAAGCGAAACCGGTCATGACCATATTAAATAAATGTTAAATTATTACAAAAAGTGTTTTATCCTCTCGATTGTAATGCTTTTTCACTAAGTATTTACAATGGACATCTTAAAAATAACATTAAAATATTAATTCGAAATCTATAAATTATTTTTAAAATTTACAGTTGATGAAAATAAGCATTTTAATACAATCGATCGTCTATGTTCACGCTTTAAATATATTTATGAAATAGTGTAGATTTGGCATACTGTGTCAATATATATTATATTTCCACTTAACTCTAATTGCACCTTTAGTCCATATTTTCTCCTAATGAACGATGTTGGAACATTACATCACGGGTAGGCTGAAGATCGCAGACTTAAGTTCATCACTCATCATCATTCAGTAACGGTGCGTCTTGCCAAGCCTTATAAATAAGTGACATCTGTAAGCATTTTTGTCTTATTAAATCCACTTATATTCCTTAAAGAGTTGTACGATGAAAACTCAGATTAATTACAAAACTTTTTAATAAATTGATCGATAATGTGCAGTTAAAATTCTGAAACTGATTAATTAAATTACCACGTTGTCAGTTTATATATAAAAAATAAAACTTAAGGCAAAATTGGCATTTTAGATTTCATTTTACTAGTGAAATTAATACTAACGTTTTATTGGTTGGATTGGCATTTACTCGATACATCTACATTGTAATACGAAACAAATATCAACTTGTTCGTATTTAGTTCTGCATTTTTTAAAAAAAGCTTATAGCTATTTCGGTTATTTCAGCCATGCCATATAGTTCTGACAATAGCATAGTGTTAATGTCACAAGTGAAATAAACCCAAAAATGCCAAAACCATGTTGTGTAAGTGAGAAAATATCAATTAATTATATTAAAAAAAAAATGGTGAAACTTGTATCTGTTTTATTCAACAAAGCATATTTTTTGACTGAAACAAAATATTTTTTGGAACTAATATCATTATTAAGAGCAACAAAAATAGTTTGAAAAAGTCTGCCATCATCAAAACAACTATTAATAATAATAATATACGTTAATTTAATAATGTGTAAGCTGTGCCCACATTAATGTAAATGTTATTCTACTTTTTCACAATCAGTTCCATTTTCAACCATCAGTTTCTTTCCCAACAATCACTTTGTCATCGACAATCCACAGGTAGTTGAAGTAATAAAATATTACTGTCATGACATGTAGGGTTAAAGAATTTCGCTGACTTTACGACGCTGCGTGGACTGTAATTGCTTGTCGGGAACTGGCAAAGTAATTGTTAATCAGCACATCGATTCATCTCAAAGAGTAAAGACATATATATGAGTAGATGCTCAACTCGTATGTATTTCATCCATACCGATGTTTACTTTTTCTATATTTGTTTAATTGTACTGACACTGCATTTTTTCTCAAAGCATTTCTCCATTGGTGATACAGTTGTATACCAATTTAACAACAAAACTTTGCTCAGTGGAATTACTGTATGTCTTTCATACATATTCTATTGTATTATTTCAAGTGATTTTAATACAAATATAGCTACTGTTCCTGAATAAAATTACAATGATCAACTTATGAAACAAAACATAATATTAAGAGGCCATATTACTATAAACATTTTTAGTATACATGGGCTTTACATATATATTATGAATTTATTTACATATTTCATTTTAATGATGCAGTTACATTTTTTTCGTTTGATAAGCTTTTTTTTAATAAATTTTAAATTCATTTAACATCACGAAATCAATTGTTTATTACTACTCTAGTAGAAAGTAATAAAAAATGTACATTTTCACTAATGAATAATGTTTTTTCATCATTTCAAAGTTGTCTAGATTTTAATGTTTATAGAATGTTGTGCTGGCCTTTATAAAAAAGATTAATTTTAAGAGCTTTAATTTAACGTTGCACAATTTACTGAGATAAAAAAAATAGTAAAATTCATTTTTGACCACCGTTTTAATATATATTTAACTCTTATAGCAATGTTGCAATATAATATTCATTTAAGAGTGCAAATATCGTTATACGACGAATGACTGTTAGAAACGGAAACGTCGGGGTAAGACTGCCGCATTACCCTTATAAATAAATAATTGACATTGCAACCGCGTTTGTATAAACTTAGCAGAGTAATTTCTGTGAAATGCCTCTGGCTGTAATTTTTTATCAGGCTTCTTGGCTGCTTGCAAACGGATCCCAATGTACCAGACACGCATGTGCTTTTGTGTAAAGCGAAGGGTAGATCGAGTTGAATGCGCACTTTCGTTTCGTTATCACAATCAATTTATATTAGGATTAATTTTAAGCTACCGAATATACGCAGTGCTTAAATTCAACTTATTAACACATCGAATGGAATGCACAAAAATATATATTTTTTAAATACAATTAATTAATTGCATTATTCACGTCACTAAAGTCAAATCGATTTTTTAATCTGCATTTGATGTTTTCGTATTCAACTATAATCACATAAAAAACTAAATTTATATTCTTTTATATGTATATTTATGTGTGTATAGTTAAATGGAAAATTTTAAAATTCTTAATTATTTTATTTGGCAAAATTAAAAATGTATTTTTTTTATAATGACCGTATGCAAATACTTTGCAGTTTTGCTACTCGGTATATAAGTCTCGTAATAATTTATTCTTTAATTCTTAATGGCAATTTAAAAACAATGTCTATATTGTTTCATTAAATCATAAAATTCAATCTTAAATTAATAATTTCATAGGTTTACATGTAAAAAAGTATAAACGATATAGTGCGAAAAAATTAAATAGTCTGAATTTAAATCATCTTTTGGTCTGAATAAAATTACATTTTTGGTCAGAGTAAAGATAAAAATGCTCAGAATAATAATATTAACGTGTAGAGTAAAAATATCATACGTTCAGATTTTAATACCATTTCGATAAGGTTAGGTTAGGTTAAGTAAATAATATAAAATATGACTAATTTGATTTAAATTATGACAATAAATAATTTATTCTGCCCTATGTGTACTGTCCAATACATTACCAACATTTAATATATATTCAGACTAATTTAACAAAAATTATAACCGAAACTGTATAAAAATTCAGACCAGAAAAATACGAGCCATCAAGTTGTATATAATGTTGATGATAATGTATAAATAGAATTATGTAATCAAATTTTGGTAACATTTCTTATTTTGAATATCCCTTGCGTACACAAACCTGCATTGTTACCATTGCGTTTTGCCGATTGAGATGCATTCATTGCATTCTTGGTCGCTTTATATTCCCATTGCTCTCATACTCTCGCTGATGCTGAGCTGGTGCACTGGGATACAATAGGATATTCGTCTTTTTTCGTCCGCCTCGGAAATGCTTCCATGGAAACCGTTTCTTGGAACATCGAGGATCAATCAAACAGTCAACGTCGAACGATTTACATCGCAAGCTACTTCTGTGCGCTGAAAAAATGCGAAAGCTTTTTTACACACAACAAAAAAAACGATTCAATTTGATGAAATCTTTACAGCGCACATCAACACTGCACTGCGTACATAAAAAATAAACATAAATGAAATTTATTGAACAAGCTATTTCAATTAATTTTATATGCAATCTTTGCATTCGAATTATTGGTAAATTATAAAACATTCGCTACTGTAAATGATTATTGATGAACACACTAAATTAATTTGAAAATACCGTAAGTGAATAGCTGGGATAAATTTTTGGGCTAATTGAAGAAATGACTAACCGGTCATTTTTTAAAATTGAGTTTCTCTAATTTAAAACTCAATTCGATGTATTCTATAAATGCCAAAAGTCAGCAACTTCTACTTACGTAAAATTTGAGATTTCAAACGACATAAAATCACTATTTAAAAAAAGTGTTTTCAGAGCAACACAAGGCATATATTGTTTATTGATTTTTTTTTCTCAACTAGTGACTACTTACACTAAGCTTTTTTCACAAGTTGACGAATAAACTACTCATTCATACTACTAAATGATAAATTTATATCATATAATATATTATGTGTCGTTTGAAATCGGCTAGAATCAGAAAAAAACAATTTTTGTCTTTCCTTAATAGACCTTTTCATTTCAAAAATATAATAGTCATAAAAAAGTATCATTTTTCACAAAAATTTGCGGTGAGTCTAGTCTATCAGTGGCCATGAACCTTGTAACATTTTACAATTCTCTTGTCTGCTATTTAAACGTGATAATTAATTATTGTAGTGGTAAAGGAAAAATTAAATTTTATTAAGTATACATTGTATTCAACACATACTGTTTTTTCCCAGTCACCGTTGAATTTATTAATAAATTATTTACGTTTATGTATAAATTAACCTTAACGTGACTCCCTTTTACTTATTGTGATAATTACTGTAATATTTTTTTTATATTATTTCAATAGGAACATTTTTTAATATTGCATAAATATAAGTGGAGTTCTGTCATTTTTTGTATTGATATTTCGAATGACGTTCTCGATAAAATTATCGGCACACGTAATTTTCAAATAAGGACGTCATAGAAAAATAATATATTGACGTAAAAGCCCAGGTGTTTTCGTAAAAAGCACAAGAAAATATAATTTGTAATCAAAAACAAATTGTATATACTGATATTATAATATACTGATTGATTATTCAATATATATACTACAAATCTATTATAATTAAATACAGTAAAGAATTTATTATAACCTGTTACTTGATATCTTTTTCAACATTTCAATATCATAGTTTAGACTTAAAAGTCTCCCCCACTATATATTATAATATTTTAGTTCTTTCCATGATAATATTATACAATCTGTAAATAGTTTCATAAATTTCATATTAATAATGCATTTACTTACATCATTGAATAATCAATATATTTAATCTTATTCGTTTTTACCAAAGAAAATATATCTGTTCATAAATAATAAAACTTTAGCGAATGTTTTTAAAAACACTTTAAAAAAGACAAGTTTCTGAATAATTTGTACACATTCACTCTGTATGAAGAGAAATATATTAGCGCTACACTTTAAGTCATAAGTAGAGAATACCTGGACATTGATTGATTCCAGAGTTACCAACTTGATCGTTGATTAAAACATCTCATAACTTCTTCTGGACTCTTGCGAACACCAATAAAAAAAACAGGACACTCTGTATCGTATTGGCGTTGTTTACTTGGTGTTTTATTTAAATTACAGATCCAATTTATCAAATAAAAATACAC
This sequence comes from Himalopsyche tibetana, assembly GCA_030503985.1. Lineage (NCBI taxonomy): Eukaryota > Metazoa > Arthropoda > Insecta > Trichoptera > Rhyacophilidae > Himalopsyche > Himalopsyche tibetana. Next base: position 5,728,393 of record JAPJYX010000014.1, read on the forward strand.
CACTAAGAAAAAAAATGAAATATGTTTTGAATTCTAAAACATGGAATAAGATAAATTTCTTTTTTTTTGTTAAATCTTATCAATTTATTCACAAATGAAAAAAAAATGCAATTCAAGCTGAAATATTTTCACGGATTCATACATAATTGAGTGAATATATTAATTATAAAGTAACTTTAATTAATTTTCATAATACTGAGCATTTTGTTTGTGTTGTAATTTTTAACAATATATTCATGGTTTTGATCCGCCGATAACTTGGTCAAAATCAAATTAATGTTTCTTTACGGTGTAGTTAATGTCAAAAAGTTGTTTTTAATGTTTATAAAATGGTAATGTTTCATTTTATAAATAACTTTTTTATGGATTTGTCTGGGCATATATCTTCTATTAATATGTTAACTAATAAAACTTTTATGCATCATTCCTAAACAAAGCAATGGATTTAAATACTTTTTTTTATTACGTAGTGAAAAATATTATTCACATTGAATTGTTAAACTATTAACATTTTATGCATTTTATTTTAAGTTTGTATATAACAAATTATTTCAAACATAATAGATAATTTTTGTTTTATTGTTTAGTTAATTATTTAATGGAATATTGTAAATATCTGAATTTCTTGCTTAAAAAGTGTAATTTTACCATGCATCTATTTTAAAAATATTTTTTTTTGTTAGACAAATCTTTACTCACATATGTTATTCTATTTTCTCTAATTCTTTCTAAACATAATTTATTAAACTTACGAAAAAAATAAAGATACACAGACGTACAACATTTATATGATATCCTCTACATCAGGGTTGGGCTGAAAGGGACTCAGAGAGCTTGCTCTAACCACTTGTTTAATGTTACTAAGGCCATATTGCAATTTCCCTGCAATTTCTGACTTATATATTATCTACGACAGCTTCATTATACACAGTAGCTCATTTTTGGCCATTTACATTGATTAGTTTACGGTTAATTACACATTGTTACATATTATACGTGTATTAAGTAACAATCGATTGCTTATTTAAGTATTGCATATAATTGCAAAGGAGTGATAGAAAAATCACCCGTTCCCCAGAACAACGAGAATTGCTTTGAGATTAAGCGAGATTATTTGAAGCCCACCGTTGCTCTACATTCTAAGTTTAATCAAATATAATTTATTAAAAGAAATCGTATATAAAAGTTGACTAACCAACCCTTACTGATTAAAATTGCATACACCTGCGTCCATAGTTTTTTTTTATTAGATTCTTCCTGATAAATAAATACGCCAGGGTTCAAGACGCGCGCTAGGAAGCGTTTGCCGAGCAGAACAAAAAAGCTGCAAATCTCAGCAGGAAATATTTGCATAATCCATCGATTTGTAAGCGGTTTCGTAATATTTTGAATGCCGATACCTCGATGACGGTCTTCCTCTATACCTAAATTTATTTTGTTTATAAAACAAGCCGTATCGCCGGTGAGAATCTTCGAGATTGAGTCCCCCATCAAAGCGGGACGCCGACGAGAAATGAGCACTGTCAGCTCGCATAATAAGTTTCGGTGTCTCCGATCCCTCCCGGTACATAAATAAAAAAACGACACTTTTTGTTTACTTTCGACTATCTCCCAATAAGCCGTGTTCGGAAATTTAGTTGACAGCCGAACCTGTGATTGGAATAATTTGATCACAATCAATTTTTGATTTATATTTATAAACACACACGACCTAACCATATATGTACGTCGCATTAAAAAAAGTTTTTTTTTCAAGTTTACTTGAGTGAACTTAAGAAAGTTCGTTCAAAAATAGAAAAGCTCTACATATCACCCTGTACATTTAATTTAAATGGTATTGACAGCGGGTTTTCTGTGAAATTTGATTAAAATCTTTATTTTTAACTCGCACTGTAACACTTACATGCTAAACAATAAAATATAGTATTTGTGTTTTCCAGGATTTTTGATATGTTGTAAATGAAACATTTTTTTAATGATTTTAACAATATTAACAGTAAATTATGTTTATTAGATAGAGTATATGTACCCTGATTGATTTATTAATAATTTAAAATTCCAATTAACTTAGATGTATGCAATGAAATTATTATGTAAATTAATTGCTTTTTAAACTTTCTTTTAAAACTATCAATTTGCTGCCAATCTAATGCTATACACATTGACTATGGAAAGGAAAAATAACGTAACCCACACATAACAAATTTTAGCGGACAGATTAAATACGTTTTTTGATAATTTTAGGCCAAAAATAAATTTTGAAATATGTGGAGTACATAGTGGAGTACACTTGAAGTACATGCAGACTGATAAACTGGGCTTTACTGACTTTATCTGATATTATTTTGAAAAAAACCTCTTTTTTTCTTGATCGCAATTTCCTAAAGCCCTTCTTTTTTCAAACGTAAATTTTCAATTTATATACTAATTTGTCATTTTCAACATTCATTCTTTTGATAGAACGTGTATTTAAGTACATTGTGATTTCCGAAAAAAAGCTGTTTCGAAAAAAACTGTGGGTTACATCTTTTTTCCTTTCCACAGTCGATATCCAAACCTAGTTATAATATTTTAGTGTTGAGAAAGCTTAAGTTAAACTCTTTGTATACTGTGAAAGAATTTTTTTGGTTTATGTATGTAATGTAGAAATTTTTTATACTTTAAGTTTTATTATCAACACGTTTGACTAAATTAAGTTGTCTACATTTTTTAGCAACACTTCAGTTTTATAAACTTTTTTACTATTTTGGTAATGAAAATTGAAAAATAAAACTATAAATAATATTTTTGTTTTTTTTTTTTAATTTCTCTAGATATTCACCTTGCGGCTTCAAATACCACCTCGAGAGTCCAATCAGCAGTTCGCAAAGACGGGAAGATGACAGAATCACCTACATCAACAAAGGACAATTTTATGGAATCTCACTAGAATACGTTCATGACCCTGAAAAACCAATCAAGAATCAAACCGTTAAGGTAAGAAGTCATTTCACTGTTAACCCATCGGAATAAACGCGGTTTTAATTATTACAGGTTCTTCGAGAATATGATTACTATTTTATCATTTTAGCATCACGAAAACGTTATGATTACGGTACATATATATATATATATATATATTAATATATATATTAATGAAAATCTCTGGTATTAAAGATACAGTTGCAGGAATACTTAAAATCTAACATAAAATACCGATTCTAAGTTCTGTATATTGTAGATAGGTTTAATACAATCCTAGATAACTTAGAAAAAATAACAAGATGCCACTGTTGGAAAAAAATCACAATAAATAATTCATCATGCAATGTTTCATTGTAGCATTAATAAATTCATACAGTAGTCACACGTTACACAGAATAAATTTAAATTACTATGAGTAATACAAAAAGTTGTTTTTATTGACAATATATATACAATTTTAATGTCGAAATATAAACAATCACACGTCACTTTTATTACATACTCAATATTTCGATCAAATAAATAATATATAATGTCTAGATAATATATAAATTTACTGAACATAATATTTTTGTATTTCAATATGTCTCAGTACTATTTTAAGTTTATTTATTTTAATAAAATTTGATGGTTTATTTACACTTATTAATTTTACTTAATTGTACAATGTTTCTTTGATACTTTTAAATATATCTTTAGTACCTATTTATGCATATATTTTCGCATTGATTTTTTTAATAGTAAATTTGATGTATGACAAGAACGTTAACTTTGTTACAAACCATACGTTTGATGCCCATCACAATATTAATTGTGAACTATTTAATTAGTTTCTCAAAATAAAGACAACACGAGAACACAATAAAATACACAATATATAGAGGAAACTGAGCTTAGACACCTAACATAATTTAATATATATTTTAATTGCCATAATGCATTCTGCTGACAGTATAAATTAATCAAAACATGTTGGTGTGTTTATAACACAGCGCTCTTAATTAAAATAAATGCACAGCGATTCGTGTTAAAAATCAAACAAATGAGCACGATGCTATCTAATATTGAAGACATCAACTAGATTCATATGACATCACTTCCTTTCCTATGAAAAATATATATAAAAATGATATCTCTGGATGCAGGCCACCTTAAGGCAGGAAATGTGCGTCAAACATCACTTTAACTAGTCGCATAGCTCGGCTGGGCATATAAATTTACTTTTTTAATACGTTTTGTAGAATCGCCATGGAGGAAGTTTAAGTTTCGTATGTTATTATTATTGCGGACGGCGTTTTTGAGCGATTTAATTGGTGCTCGTTGAGACACCAGCGCCGCAACGGTGAGATTGTGATCTTTTAAAAGCCTCCTTACTAAGGGATAGTAAACTCAACAAATATGTAACACATTTTTTGCATAATATTTTATGTTATTAAACGAAAGAGTTGTACGATTACAAAATATGATATAGTTTATTTTATACATCAAAAATTTTTTTTTTTTGCAGTGAAATCAGAAGGTTTATATAATATGGGTCCATTTAAGGTGAAGTGGTATTATTGAAGAAAAAAATTAGATGCGTTGTAATATTATACACGTCTTAAAGTATCGTAAAAGTGAAGTAGCTTCAATCAATAGACATTGCATTGCCAAATAAAAATATGCAATCTACCAAAACACCAAATAAAGACATGATTGCACTTAGAAGTCCAAGAAATAGTTTTACCATTTTTGGCTCGGGCCTTATGTGTTATATTATTTAATAAATATTTTAGGGCGATATCACTGAATAAGTCGCATTATTTAGTATTCACAAACGCAAAGTATTTAAATTATTAAAAATGAAAAGAAATTCTCCTGAAAACGAAACTAGGGCTCTCACAATTTTTTGGTAATCCGATACGACTAGGCTCAGATCGAAAAAATCACAGATATCGTCAGAAACGTTATATTGAAGACAGCATTTACAGATGGATTTTTTTTTTAAATATCAACATAATATTTTTGTTGCATTAAAAATAGATATATTTTAGCACTCTGTATTGGATATCTAAATAAACAGTCAAAATAAAACAAATAAATACAGGCCAAGCAATCGGTTCGTATCATTTTACTGATAAACATCCAAACATGTGAAATTTAATTATTTACTCATGACAGACAAAAAATGGTTATTAAATATAACTGTTAAACTCAATAAAACAAAATTTAGCAGTCAAACGTTAATATAATATTTGGCTAAACAAACTAAGGTTCAAAAAGTTGTGACTCTTCTAAGATAGTAACATAATTTTATTTCACACCCTTGCCGATGTCTTCATTATTTTTATCTAATTTGTCTTTTATGTTTTCAATAAAAAAGTGCCAAGATGCATTAAAATATTTTTTTTTCTTAATAGTTATCTCCGCATAGCATACATATAACAATATTTAATCTTTAACGGCCACTTCTCTTAACACCTTTCGATTAAAAACACAGAATGCCATTTATCGCTTCGGAATAAATTGTATGAAATAAACACTTGAAAATAACTTTTCTAGATACAGCAAACGGCGGGCACACAGCAAATCGATGTAATTTATATGGAAACAGGTTTAATCTAAACGCACCCGTTGAGTTGCTTGGTGATTTTCTAAATTTCTATGTCATTAACAAGTTGAAAACAAGATCATTGGAATCATATTTAATTGATTCTCACATACCACGGCAATTTTTATAGCTATTAATGCCTTAAAAGATATTTAATTATAAACTCCGAACACCCCGCGGAACATGTTTTCAATAGAATTTTCAAGGAATAATAAAATTGAATATTGATATGGAAAATATATTATTGCCACATGATAGAAAATTAATTTATTTGATTAATAACACAGCGCTTCGAACTTTTAGTTGAATTACATGAAACTATTCAATTTATTAGACATTATAATTCACGCTTTTTATAAATTATGTTGGATGATAATAATGAGACGTTTAAAATTAAAAAGTGATTAGTCAAAATCTTACAAAAAATACGAAAATTTCGCTGAAAACACACGCAGAAAACGATAAATTCAATGTCAATATTTCCAAAATTAATTAAATTGTATGTATTATGATTAGCGGACATAATGTGTTCAGTCATAAATAAAACACGAGCGAAAAAAAAAACGACAATGTAATAATCTAAGCATGAAACTCAAAACGTTATCAAGTACTAAAGTTTTGAAGTGTTTTTGCTTTTAGAGGCACCATCCCATATACGAACAACAAAACAATATCTTAAATTTATAACAGCTTAGTATATTTTCACGTATTTCATTGACTTATATTTATTTTCCGGATGACTACAAAGCCGACAAGACTTTGAGAATAGACAAATGATAACTTTTATGTATTTATCAAAATGTAAGTCATTTATTTCACAAGCGACACATTGTGACTTAAGTAAATGGAATTTTAGATAGCGCCCTCTACTGTCTAGTAATAATTATTTTTTTAATGACATATCCCATTATTTCCACATTGACACACTCATTTCTTATCAGCCAAGCGCATTACTTGTTGTGAATAGTGAGTGTTATAATCGGTTAACATATTTCCATGAAAATTATTCGTATATTATAATTCGAAAATTAGAATTAACTGCATTTCCATTTTTTAAACACGCACTGGTAAATATTAAAAAATAATGATAAATGAAACATCAATAGTTATGTAATTTTTAGCGTCATTGTATTGATACATATATTAAGAAGGCAAAACATTATTTGTACAATATTGTTTTACAAACTTAGCATTGAACTTTTTTAGCAGAAACTATTTTTCTAAAAAATTTTTGCACAGTTTTCACATTTATTTATTAATATTAGAAATGGTTTCGCTCATCATAGACATTTAAACTGAAGAAAACAAATACATTAATAAAAGGCTAGTTATAATAAAACAATTAAAACTAATTATAGTATAAATTAACATGTATTAATGTATATTATTATCATAAGAAAGCGCTCGTGATGAGAGAAACTGGTATTGAAATTAATAAATAAATGTGGAATTAATACAAAAAAGTGTTTTTTTTTTATAATATAATTCTTTTCCATCAAGTATTGACGGAGAACATCTTAAAATTTAACAAAAAAAATGATTCATCAATTGCGTAAATCGCATTAAAGTGTGGAATTAAAGTTGATATAGCGATAACGCATCAATAAATGATATAATTTTTATTCCTGAAACAAAACTTTAAAAACAATAGAATGCAATAATTATTCATTTTATAAATTAACGGCAAAGGAATAAAAAAATAAGTACCAACAGTGTATTAAACTGATAATAAATTTATAAAGTTATCATCATGTGAAAATCCCGGCTTAGAACCGGATAACTATTTTCACATTTTATTAATTTTCCTTAACTTGACTCTTGTACCACAAACATGTGCGTGATACTAAAATAGCAATAATTACATTATAATTTATATTAAAATGAAATTCTCATATAGTGAGGTTATGAACTACAGTTGCCTATAGAAATACAGTGTCGGAACATATTTATATACTAAGTAATATAAAATTATTTCATAGGATTAACATTAAAAAAATGCGTTTTTTATCAATGTTTTTCTTTTAACTGTGCACAATACCACAAAAAGTGCAGTAATCGGGTATATTACGAATTTACTAGCAATTTCTATTAAATATAATTTATTTGTCTATGACCAACTCTTCTTGTCAGTGACAACATTGTTTTTAAACGAACTTTGGAATATATTCATTCTACTGAATATGACAGTAAATAATAAAAACACAGTCTAAGGTATGCAATTTAAAAAAGTATGTTATTGTAAAAACGTAGGCATTGGAACAAAAAGATTTTATACTCATGTTAGCAACATTTTTTGCATTTCTTTCTTTGTTTTTGTTTCATAATATATTATAACGTCACTGGCATCGTGTGTTTACAACAGCTAACAACACTAATCAAATTAATATTCTATTGTGAGCCATCTCACACGATTCCTTGACAAAAACAGTAGCATACATTTAAGGCAAAATTGAGACATTAACTAAAGTTTATTTGCCTCGAGGGAGAATTTGTTTTATTTTAATGTAATTTCGCTTATAAATAAATTACGTTAATTTGAACTGCAACATTAATGGTTTAGATAATTTCAATTACATATTGGTTTTATTAATTATTGATAACATCTGTTGAAAATATTAACTATTTCCTGGTTAATTAGTAACACTGCAATTTAAAATTATAAAATTACAAAACAAAATGATCAACAAAAAAATTCTTCTAAAATTAAAACACATCATAATCATGAACGTATCAGCCTTTAATTTTCAAGATTTTATTGTCAATTAAACGTTTCAGTTTATAAATAATTCTGTACCAAAGTATTTTTTTTTTCGAGTAATTTAGTTATAAAAACATGTACGAATACTTTTTGTTGGTACAAAATGATTGCTTTACTAAGTAGAACTGCATTGTCATATTGTGAAAAAATGTCTTCGTTTATATATAATATGTTTAAACATAGTTCTGATAAGAGCATTAGCTGAAATGGTCATCTATCATGAAAAAAATAAATCTTGAAGAATTCAAATACTTTGATATTTTTTCTCTTCGTATAAAAGTAAAGTTCTATCATCGATTTAAAAACTGTCGCTCAGCTGAACATGCTTTCATCAAATTGTTTGCTTTATTAAGTTTGCAACTTGTACAAGACACTGCGTTTACAATATAAAGGTCACATTAGAAATTACCTGTCCATAGTAAACAGGTATGGTAGAGTATGCCGCACTAGGCGCATAAGGTATTTTCGAAAATTCCACCTGATATTTCTTTGCAGAAAATTCAACGTGACTAAATACTGTCATAACTTGACATTGCTTTATGCACTCCATGTACGTATAAGTTTCTACTTGACTAGTGCTTTGTATCAAGTTTGCCGTCCAAGTACTAAATCTAGCGATTTCTTTCTGTCTCAAAGAGGGTTTGAAATTTTCTTACAAGTTTTTTTCGCCGTTATAAAATGATGCGCCTATCGTTAATTAAAATAAAATACACACGTAAGAAATAATATGCATTGAAACTCATGTACCCGTACAAGTAAAATACATTGAAAAATAATAAACAAATATTCTTTGAAATATATCCATATTTCCAAACAGACAAACGGATTTTTTTACCTATTTAAGAATTGTAATTATTTTTACTTTAAACTTTTTTAATTAGAATGAATTATGTGTTTATTTTGACATCCATATTAAAATTCGAGGGCCTTATTTCAAACAACGTTATCTATAAAAAAGTGTTTTTCGTTTTTTTGTTGATAATGTTATTTTTCATCTTTGGCTACATGACAATCAAACAAAGTTATGTCAATCTTTTCTAGTTTCTTCTTAAATCATCACATCTTAATGTTAATTACATAAAATTCTTTTTTTTTTATGTTTTTAAAAAAACACCTACAAATTTTAGTATCACCAAAAGCAATATAAACGTACAGTACACAATCAATTATAAAATATGAACATTAATGAGCAAATTAATATCTGCTTTGTAAAGTTAAAAAAATGTTTTTGGCTTAGTTACACTTTTGTAGACTTTAAGCCCTCGAATTAACATAAATTATGTTATATGACATGTAATATCAAATGCTTTAGCAAAGTGTCTAAAAAAGACTTTATATTTCTTTAAAACTGTCAAAGCATATTTATTATGCTCCATATCTTGTGATCTATTAAATTTTATGTTTATTTCGGACATCAGTCACAGAGTCCATAGATAAATAAAGTCAGGCTTGTTTGCTATAGAAAATATCAAGACAATAAAACAATGTTTATTGCCAAGAATTCCCTAAAATGGTAAAACATTTATTGTTCCGTGACAAACTATAAATTTAACACTTTTTTTAAAAATCAATTCCAAATCTTACAAACAGGTTAATGACACAGATTTGCTAACGTTAAAATGCACTAAGAATTCCGGATTAAGGGTTTTTGTATATTTAACAATTTATATTTTTTCCTAATACACATTGTTTCATATATTCGAAAGAACATATTATCATTGTTTGGTTGTTTATTAATAGATGTTTACATTGACGACTAATATTGTATGTATGTGATTCAAGGATACTCAGTTTCTTTATTGAATAACTGCAATAAATGACTACTAATTAGATGGAAAAAGTTTTAATAATCCTCTTGTATTAAATATGCGCTAACATCATTCAATTACTGATTTACTTGAACAACTTTTCCATCATATCAAGTGTGAAAAAATAATCACTTGGCATTTTAACGAAGACTGTTTGAGTGCATAGTTAACTCGATATTTTTCGCTTATATAATATGAAATTGATATATTTATATTATTTTTATCACTTATCAAGCTTTCAGTAAAGGAACCTTTTTTATGACCCATATTAATAATTCGGTGCTACAATATTTAAATCACTATTTGAAGACTTGGAATATAATTATTCTGCACTATTTTTCACTGTGGATAGCAGTGTTTTTATTAGTCTTATTAATGTATCTTTAAATGGTATTAGGAAAAAAATATACAGATCTGATTAATATGTATCCTGGTATTAAAATCTGATAAAATATATGAAAAGTTCTAAAAAATTACACTTAGGAGACAAGTCGATATAGAGCGACCGCTAATGATACAGATAGCGTGATCGATGTTTAATTGGTGAATGTCAAGGAGATCGTAAAGCGTTTCTTGAGACTATAAGCCATGAATCACGTTGGTGCGTTTTTTGTTAAGCAAGATGGATGGGTCTTTATGTTGTGTACCTACATGACGACATCGACTTGTCCACCCATATATAAGTGAAAGGTATATTAATATGAAACTGGATATGTTTTAAGGTACCTTCATGCTGGATTAAGCTCAGAGTTGAGATTACTGGAAAGCTAGGACACACAAATTGTTATCAAGTATAATATAATTTAAGCTTCAAACATGTCTTAATTTGTATCTCAATGTACTTATAATCAAAATTATTCATTAAGATAGTGTTCACTGTCAATACTTGGTGAAAAGGCATGCCTAATTACTCTTTCGCGAGTTTTTAAATTATATTTTAGACGTATTAAACATTTTTATTATGAGTCAATTTAGTGTCACTTATTCATATTTTATACGTTATTTGTAAATTCTTTTCAATACTAACTGTTTATTACACATTTTGTATTTGTATAAATAACACTGTAAAATTGTGTTATATTACAGTTGATAATATTCGTCATGAACGAAACCGGTTCTGTCTAGTAAAAATGTATTTATTTTAATCATCAATTAGTGTTTCTCACACAAACAATCTAGCAATTTTTTTCAACACAATCAAATTATTAAATTACCAATGAACCAATGTAATAAGTATCAAATAGTATACATAACTCATACATTAAGACAGTTTTATTTTATCATTTACTTGAACAGTTTTTTGATCTGTTATCTGTAAATTTCAAAAGCAGACAAATATGAAATTATCAGAAGCTACAAAACTATCTATCCCAAATTTAATAAACCATGATATTGAATTTCATCAACTGATTTGATATTATTATTCAATAATGGCGAGTTAAATATCATTATTTCCGTTTTGCAATAAGTCACATCAAGCATAAATAAACTTGTAACGATATTGTTTGAATGGATATCTATTTTGTCTTGTATCTCCCATGCATTTCAAGCTTGAATGTTTTATAACGGGCATGTCTACCAACAGGGCTTTTGTTCTATTCATAAATCCCAACGAGAAGGTATTAACTCAAAACGAATCGTAAGTTATACTCGCCATAATAGCTAATCGCACGTACAATAAATTTTAATATCACATTTATTTTTCATTTTATAATGAAGCAGTATTGCATTTTTGTAATTCTATTAACATATTGTTTGTCCACCAGTTTTTTATGTGTTATTTAGTCAAATATCTTATTGTACTATTTTAAACCGTAGGTCACATACAAAGAAATCATTTATGCAACCAATTTCTAAATTATTCAAAACTTATTAAGTACGTAAGTTATTTTTACGCAGACTGTATCTCTTCGTTAAAACGTAATTTAAAAATATTTGTCTTCCTACCGTTTTTTATTTACTTTTTTAATTAATCCAATGACTCAAATATACTTTTCAGGCATTATGTAATTATAATAATTCTAACGACGCCATTCATGGTGATAATATTTTCATCCGATATACTTGACAACAGTTGTAGAACTAATTTGACATTTTTTTTAGGTTTTCAAGTAAAAAACAGTATTAGATATTAAAATTCATTTTAATCAAAATAACAAATTGTTCAAGAACCGTTATTTAAAATCAATTATAAATAATTTTGTTCGTGACCATTTGCGTAATATTCTTAGTTGTAATAAATCGAATAACAGATTTTTTAAATTTAATTTCTTCATTTAGAAACTCTCTGCTGGTGTAAAATACCTTTGATTTTTAATTAATATGGGCAGGGCATTTCAAATTGAAACCACTTTTGACACATTGGTTTTTTACCGTCCCATTTTTTTAATTGAATATCTTCAATGACGATACCTCGTAAGCAGCAACGTACGGTGTCAATTATTTTCGTGGCGTAGTTTTTAGTCAACAAACGCGCGGCGTTATGTACTCAAATTAATTAGTACGTGGCTCGCATGCACGTTAAAGTGAAAACATTGGTAGGTATACGAGGGGAGCATAATCCTATCATGAAAGGCTGAGACCACCTGGAATTGACCATTTACCTACGCGGCTACGTTATATCGGAGAGTATTGCTATTCTAGTTTGAAATTTATTCAACGGATATTTTTTTTTTAAATATTTCTTATCACAGAGACCGTATCTTAATTTTTCGATATAAGAATTAATATCTGAATAAATGCTCGCCTTTTGAATGCTTTAATAAACTTGTTTTCAACTTTGTTACCTTAATTATTGTTTACTTAATTGTAATAAATTTTGTTTATAATTACTTTTTTAAGGACTTTTTTTATTCTTCCGCGAACTAAAAACACATTTCAACGAAATAAAACACTTAAGGTTTTGATAATTTAAGCTGTACATATATGATTTGAATTCGTCTAAAACATATTTTGTCGGGTCCTATGGCGCAGCGGTTAACGTTGTGGGCTACCGTGCCGGATCTCACGAGTTCGAGTCCCAGTACGAACAGCATTTTTACGATTTCTGTTCGAAGGCATGAGTGTTTGTGATGTCTTAAAATTTTATCCCATTCTTCCGATCCTTTAATAACTGGGCGCAGCGATAGTGATTAGTTAACCACTAGTCCTGTACTAGCCTTATCTTTCTATCCTTACTACTCTCTTTAAAAAAGAGAGGTTGAGCGACTGAGTAACAAACAGTTCTCTACATTGGGAGCGGACATGGATTAAAAAAATATATATTACCGACAATATTAGCAGATAAGCCGAAACGGTACAAAACGTTTTGAGTGTGGATTTAGAACCAAAACAAAGCTAAACAACCAAATAATTCCTTTGAAAGGACACATTTTAAAAATGAACACCATATTTTCAATTTTATAAACGTAAATAAAATGATAAAATATCATAGTTATTAGTACACGAATTATGCTATAAGGCAACAACCAGAAAAAGCAAATTAGCTTATTGTAGTTTTCTTTGTTTTGGCAATATCTTCTGAGTAATTATTTACGAAATGAATTATCTTTTAATCTAGTTAAATTGTCAAATACATTACCGAAACTTTAATTCTGTAGTGTTTCTAGATTGAGACATTAAAGTGATCGTGACAAAATTCAAACCGACACCACAGCCTTTTAAACTTGTGTTAAAGATTTTTAAGTGACTTGGCATTTGGGCTAGTCATTTTTTAGGACACAGTGAATAAACATGATCTGACATTGCTCTAATAAATCAGCATTGGTACTCAAGCTGGACACATGCAATGTTTTTGTTTTCTCGTTTCAATGCTCAAAATGAACGTCAAAATAATCGATCTTTATCTGTGTTTAAAGTTTACTCAATAAATACTTCAAGTGAATTGCTGTAGGTACTGAGTGGCTAATCACGAACATAGGAAATTGTCTTTTTTTTAACTCAAGTAGTCGATTAAGTTGAGCCTGTCGTTGTTCACGCTTTTATGGACAGTAATAATGACACCTGTTTTAATATTTTCAATACTTAACAATATATTTTAAATATAAGGAGAATAAATCAGTTTATAAAAACAGGCCCTCAAATATTATGTCGGATTAAAAGAAAATAGTTAAAAATTAACAAAGACCAAGATCGCATTAACTTTTGAATTAAATATAAATGAAATATATATATTTCACAATGAAACGATTTTTAATGAGCATGTACTCATGATAATTTTTTTGTGTGGCTTATTTATTTTCACATTTTTGAAATAACACGGCCAAAATAATGTAATGGAACCTATCAATCATTTATTTATCTAAATTCACTTAATCTTTTTTACACAGTTTTTTTTGTAAAACTTTTTTACATGGAACGTACATATGCTCCGTCTTAAAAAGGACTAATCGTACTTAAAATCTTTATTTTTCTTTGCGGACCGAACCCACGAAAATTTATTTTTATGCGGCCCGCTAGAAGGTAAAGGTTGTGCATCACCGATCTACATATATCGGGTCAAAACTGAAATATCATTTTTTTCAATAATTCAAGGTTTACCGATTTCGAGATTACTGCTATGTACATATAGTGAAGCTGTCGTAGATAATAGGTATATAAGTCAAAAATTGCAGTTATACACTAATTTGATCTGAGAATGTTGTTTTCTTTTAAATTAACAAATGGCTCGATGGCCTTAGTAAAATTTTAACAAGGGGCTTGGGCGAGCCTCTCCGAACCCTCTCTAACCCACCCTTGGACAACCTTCTAATGTAAATCAATTTATGTATTTTTTTGTACTGGGATTTGAGCCCGAAAACTCAATATCTGATGCTAACGCTGTTGAATATTGAAACAAGCTGCCAATTTTTAATTTTGTTTACTCTTTATTTAGATAATATGATCATTAATAATAGTTTGTTTATATTGTATACATTCAGCTAAAACAGTAGATCATCTGTTACTAATGCTGTTACCATGGAAACGACATCGGTTTTATGTTTAGTATTATAATTAGAACGATTACTAAAAGTACACAGTGTAACTAAAGCGCATAATATACCTAATTTAGGTATCGAGCACTATCCTAGTTTTAATGTAGTTATCGGCGAACATATTCGAGCGATTGTTCTTCTCGATTTATCTGAGCGGGTCCGATGCCTGTAGCTAATCAAAGAAATTGAACCGCAATGTTTTTGTTCGTGTACCCGCCCGTGTTGGATTTGTACGGCAAGGAACCCGATATCGTTCATCCATCAAGATCCGACAAGTACCCTTCTAGTCGCACAGACTCGACAGAATTATAGGCCAATTTCCTAGAGGCGATATACGGCCCGTACCGTTAAAAGGCAATCATTTTTCAATGATATAATACTATCTAATCGGAAGTATCACGACGCGTTGTATGAGTTAGCGCTTTTTTTATTGCTACGTTAAGTACGTGATAATAAATGTTTGGAATTTAATCTAAAATTATCTTTGATCATCTACCTAAGCTACAATATAAAGCAATCATGTACGTATTCGATTTTAGCATGGTTCGAACAATCTACTCGCCAAGAGTATTGGTTGGACTGCTGAGCTGGCCAAGAATATTAAATTGAGTTGTCTATTATCAAGCACTGCCTAGTTAGTTATTTTTTTAAGAAAGACAAAATTTTATTTGATTAACTTTCAATGCGAGTTCATTTTAATAACAAAGAAAAACTGTATACAAATTGTGATAAAAATTCTGATAGCAATTAATAAAAAAGTGAATTTTGACAAAACTATGACTTAGCCATGTTTGATACAGGACGCCTCGTGTCATACATGTTCAAAATCCAACAAAAAAACGATCTATATAGATAGATACTTAGCAATTTTTTTTGACGGATGATTCTAGATGACACACAACTATGGATGAGAGTTGGCATCTGTGGTCTTGTGGTAAGAGCTTTACTTTAGCAATCAGATATGAGTTCAATTCCCGGCATGGTCAATGATAAATATAGTTTTTTTTTCAATTTTAAATTTGATACCTTGGATATTGGTGTTTGTGGTATTTTTTTCTGCTCGAGTTTCTTTTGAGTAATTTTAAAAAATAAAATTCTCATTTTTCATACCTTATGTTTTTTAAACACTTTAAAATATCAAGCATCTCTATTGTTGGACATAATACTAAGATTTGTTAAATATTATATCGCATTAGATATAAAAAAATATTAAAATTAAATACCGTGTAAATCTAAAACGTTATATTACAATAATATGAAACAAGCGTTAATAGTTGCGTTTTTTTTCATATTTCAATATCGAATTAACTTATATTCTTCATTATAAGATGACATCAAGTATATAACAGATCTTCAATTTAATAAATAAATGATAACATAATTTATTACTTTAATTATAAGATGCATCCAAAATTTAAAAACACAAAAATAGTATAAATCATGCGTCTTATAATCGAAGAAATGGGGTAGAAAAAAATCAGCCCTTGATCTATTACTAAGAGACATTCAAAAAAATGTGTGTTTGATTGACGAAAAAATAATAATTTATAAATTATTTTTAGCTAATTTTATTGAGTTATATTGTTGTCAGTTTATAGCTTTAGAATAGAATAAAAAAAATGATTATTTATTATGTATAATACACATATTTTAACACTAATAGTTTTGTTTATAAGCGATATGACGTTTATATGTTAAGTGCAGTAATTATTTAACAAATGTTTTTCAGGTTATCACCAATGCAAGTGGACACGTTATCAATTATCAGAATGTCGGAATGTTGTTGCCGAAGGAAGTTTAAACTTTCATTCTCATTTCTCTTTCCGACGTCGTAATTGTTTTTGTATCCTGTTCAACCATTAGCTTCTTACCTTGCAAAATTAGAAATTACGTTTGTTGATTTAAAACAACATACACATGCTTTCAACACACTAATGATTCTGAAATAACCAAAGTAATGTTAATATAAATGTTTATTTGTATAATAAATTCAAATTATTATCAAATTCGAATCTCATTTTGCAAAACTCGTCCGTAATAAGTATTCGCCTACTCGTTGAATCTAATTAAGACATCAGATTAATATTAAAATAAATAAGTATATTAATTACATATACTTATTCAGGACGTTTAAATTTAGAATTTAATGTATTTTCTTATACGTGAATATAAACAAGTGTTACTTAATTTGAAAAATAAACAGAACACGTCTTACATTTATTTATTCTCTATAATAGAGTTCCAAATTCGAATAACTTTTTTAAAGTAATCTTATTTATTTGACCAGCGAGTAACTTAATAAAATGGAAAATGTTTGCCGAGTCAAATTTAAATTTCATTTTTACGTAATTAATATGATTTATATTATATATAGTTTCTTGTGAAAATTACTTATTTAACGTTTACCTTACAAACGTTTGCGATAAAAAGTAACAGTTTTAAATTATGAATGCTTAAAAACGTTAAAATAAATTTGTTTAAACGACATATGAAATAATTATCTTTCTGATAAAAGATTGCCACAACAATATGGATTTTTCTCCGCTATGTCACGTTAGATTTTACTCACTCAAAATAAACTATTTATATGGCCATATCATTTAAGATGTTTGGAAAAAATAGTACAGAGGAAAAATTTCAGTTAAGTTGGTCTTTAATTAAGTAGAGTAATTATAATTAAACAAAGCAAAAATGAGTATATCAATGGTTGTTTATTTATGTACCTACAAAATATTCGTATTATCTTTAGTCGTATAATATTTTTTTTTAATATTCAAGCCACTATATCTTTTCAAGAAATCTCATTCGATTTTATTTTTTATCACGGCGTGCGATAAATTAAAAAGCTTCCGCGCTTCTGGCCGCGCTGCTACTTGCATAAAGGACCTTTGTGTCCCCGGGCGACAATCTGTCAGGACTTTAAAATACAGTAGTAATTAAATTCAGCAATTGCAGACACTTGGTGAAACAACGAAACGCACATTAATCTCTGGTAAAACGATTTATTTTATTATATTTAATGTATCTAGAAAAGCTAGCTAATTATAATTGAAAAATAATTGACACCAAGGAAGCAGCTTCTGTTATCTTGTAACAACGTATTAAATTAGTATAAGTTGATATTTTTATTGGCGGCCATTAAATATTTTTCATGTCGTGTTTTTTTAATAATATATATATATATATATGCATACATTTAAAATTCATTACAATATGCCAGATTTAAATACAAATGCAATTTGGTGATAAAGTATTTTGCTAATTAATTAATTTATGCTAAAAATTTAAATTGATTATTCGTGTTATTTATTGAAAATAGTTTATAGCGTAGACGTATATTTTTGCAATATTTAACATTGACATATAAATATAATCACATTTTTGCTAACATCTTTCAGCCATAATTATGACCGCAAAATTAACAAATTATGTATTTAAGTGTTAATATGCAAAATTTTGTATTTTTAAAAATATTTTGTAATTATTTAAATATAAAAAAATATTCGTATTGTGATGTGACCAAAATTATATATACAAGACAGAAAAAAAAATCCACAATTAGCTAAAATGATTATTCAATTATGCTTTTCAATGCGTGCATAATTAATAAAAAATAAAATAACATTGTCTAGCTAGAATATATCATATTTTTTCTAACTTGCATTCTAATAATCAGAAAAATATTGCTTTTCAGTTGTGCAGTATTGAAATGTCACTTGAATATTTTTTTAATTCATAGTAAACATTTATAAAAAATTGAATTGATAAAATATTATTTAGAAACGTTTTTTTGTGCCCGCAATTAATTTATTTTGACTATCAAACAAAATCAATTCTTTCATTTTTATTGAATGTGCTTTTCATATCGACTGTGGATAGAAAAAATAACGTAACCCACACAATTTTTTTTTTACAGGAGACACAAAAAACGTTAAAAATTAAACATATACGTCTTTGAATTGCATAGAGAATGATCTTTATCCCATTATTTTTTTCTTCTTTGTCTTTTTTCCTGATCGCAATTTCCACAGGTCCTTCGTTTTTCAAATTTAAAAGCTAAATTTAGATACTAATTTGGCATTTTCAGCTTAAATCCTTTTTATAGATCGTGTATCAAGTTGTAATACGTTGTGATTATCGAAAAAATACTGTTTTAAAAAAACTGTGAGCTACGTCCTTTTTCTTTTCAACAGGCGATATGTTGTTTTATCAAATACGAGTTTCTTAATTATATATCCTCCAATCCTATGACTGCATATCAATAGTAAAATCATTCAATACTCAGTAATATTTTTTTCGTAACGTTTACTGCAATATTAAGAAGATGCAAGTATTAGAACAAGTTCCGAAGAATAAAAATATAGTACATCTTTACATCAAAAGTAATGCGATAAATTGAACAGTGTGCCTCGTTGTGAAAACCGTGATCGACTTTTGCCACGAATGCGGTATTAGTAAATGTCAAATCGAAAATTTCCCGTCAGATTTAGATAGTGGCCGATCGTATATGATATTTCATATTGTCAGGCGCATGTGTCAATCAAGATTAACTGACATTTCGTGACTGCTCTAGGATTATTTCCGATGCTTAGAAACGACTACCGTTGGCCTCCAACAAAAGAGAGCAATCTCGTCGCAATGCAAACGATCCGATATGCCTAAACGATACACATCTGCCTCCTATGGAATGGATGCAGGCTATTCAAACTCGTCGATTTACGGTGATAATAAATTTTACACACGTCAAAACTACCTGTCTACATAATAATTCATAATACATCACTGTAATTATCAATTCTTGTTGGAAAGGTATAACTAACATTTTAAAAATAAAACATCAGCATTAAAAAACATTTCTAGAATTTTAAACCTAAGATGAGTCAAAACCTGTATTGATTATAATGTAGAATTGTAGAACCATTATAAAACTATAATGTGTTTTATTTTTATTAATATAATATCTTTCCAACAACAGCTTAACAGGTGACATCTTAAAAGTGAATATTCTTTAATAATTATCATATAATATTTATAGTTTTGAACATTTTTATTATGCATACAATTAACTGAAATTATAACAAATGATATGTTTTTATATTACTAATTTCAATAAGTCGAGTCCTACGGCGCAGCGGTTAGGGTTTTGAGCTTCGGTGTCACGGGATTGAGTCCCAGTGCATCAGCATTTTTTCGGGTGTTTGTGGTGTTTATAAATTTCCCTTCCACCTCTTCCGATCCTTTAATAACTGGGCGTAGCGAGAGCGAATAGTTAACTACTAATCCTGCTCTACCCTTATTTTTCCATCCCTGTTACTCTCTTTTAAGAGGAGAGGTTGAGCGACTGAGTAACAAACAGTTCTCGTATAAAAGCTTCTGTTGGGATACCTCCATTAGGAGGCCATATGATCTATATTGGGAGAGGACATGGATTAAAAAATTGCAATCAGCTACTTCATTGTAAATATATTTCTTGATAAGAACTTTTACTAGTGTTTTTAAACAGTTGTAATAAAAAAACACACCGTAGACTATGAGAAATATTTATATTTTATAGATGTATATATTTTTTATACCAAATCTCGAATCAACTTAATATTGAAATATATTGATTGACATATTACTTATGATTACTGCAATTTATTTTGGCTTAATTATATTTCTTCTTATTGATAATTTAATATCAGACCTACTCTAGCTACTCAAAAAAAGAAAATATAATAAGGTAATTTTTCTGATATTCATACTCACTGCTACATCGCGTAATTGTATAAATAACATCAAAATGAATACGAACGTTGTAACAATTGTGAAGATATGTGGGCTTGCGGCCCGCGAATTTACAACACCCGTGCCGAGAGATAAATAATGATTCTTGTCCCCTTCGATCAATCTTGACTACATGCTAAAATTAATCATGGTTCAACCCTAACCAACTCGACACTGGAGAACTATGTCAAATGATTAGATCGGCATGGTAACATAATAGACGTCTTGCTTTTGACGTCTTGCTTATTAAAACTCATCTCAATAATGGAGAATGTTTTACATGAAGTGTTTCATAGAATCAACTCGAAAGTTATTCAGATATTTTTAAAACAATGTCATCTTAGACGATGTGTTACATTTTGACATTTACTATTACTGTACTTTAGCTAAAACTATGCTAAGGTTTGATTCATTATCACCAATCATTTATATATATAAAAATGAATGTTTGTTTGTTAATTTGTTTTTTTTTATCCTGTATGCGTTCCTATACCATTCATACGATTACGATAAAATTTTGGTAAGCTGTTGTTGTGCGGACGTTCGCAGAGGTTTTTGAATCAGCGGTGGGCTACCAATACGTTAATACTGCTTTATATCAAACCACTTAATGTGGACTGCTCACACGTTGCAAAACCTTCTGGTCAGACATAAATACAAAAAATATTGTGTATCTTAAAGCATTTAAATAAACAGAATTATAATTCAATTTAGTTAATAGCCTCAACATTACGAGTTTTTTAAGCCACCACTCAGCGATATAACTTATCATGCTAATATATTGTATTCACAAAAATCCAAATACAAACAACAAAAATAGGGATTAATTCACTGAAAAATGTTAAGTCTGTTTATTATTGTATTTAAATGCTCCATTCTGATCAAATAAGATTGGATATGGCTTTAAAGAAGATTGTTTTTTACCGCTCAACGCAGTCACCAAAGAAAAATATTTTTAAATCGTTTTGCAATCAATGATGTTTTCATAAAAAAAAATAAAAAAAACCAATAAACAGTACGCGGTTCTTATAAAATCAATTTTATTATCTCTTAGGCTTAAATGAATTACCAGTTATTCAATTAAATACATAAAAATACTAATTATTTATTTTATGACTTTCAGTAGTTTTACTCAAGAAAGTATTTTTCCCAAATAAAAAAAATAAAATCGTGATTTTTACATTAATCATTACTTTGCATTCCTAAAATAATTATTACACATTAATTAAATAGCATTTAGAATAATGATCGTTAAAATATAAATTTTAAATTGCCATTTTATGGCTACCAATTCACTTTTTGCGTAGATGATTTATCCCCATCAAAATTATACCCGCACAAATCTTCATAGACGTTTCAAGTAATATAATTATCACGATGGGCACCTTTAATGTTTTTTTTTGTATAAATTTTAATATTTTACAGTCGTAAAGTTCAAGGCTTCAAATTGCCTAACGTAGGGTGTGAAAAATATCTTTATTGCTTTTTAACGGATCCGTTGAAATGCTTTTTTTTTGTTTTTTGAAACGGTTATCTAAAGTTACAGGTAGTCGAAAGATTTCTTAATTACGATTTATCCAGGCTCGCTATCATTATGCAGATGTAGTTCAGGTTAAATTTGCATATTATCTCATAATTCTCCACGACTTTGCGCTGGTAGATCATATTAATCAAATACTTAATGCTTTATGAGTTTTTAAATATATTATACAGATATTATTTTTAATGGATTTTAAAATCTAGTACACCATTGAGAAGCTTTTGAAAAATGCATCCAGCGTTTGATATATTCAAATGCTAATACAAAAACGTCGCAGTGTGTCGTTATTTATAATATAATATATGCAAAATAAAAACTTGATTGCGTAATTATTTTTTCAACATTTTAACAAACATATATGCCAATAAATTTGGTTTAAAAAAGTTTAAATACTATTTTTATTATTATTTATTGTAGGCGCATAGTGATCTGAACTTTGGTTATTGTAATGAAATATTTATAAAAATATAAACGTTATTTCACTTTCGTATAGTATTTTCTTCGATTTTGCGTCACAACTACGCTTCTGCTGAAATCAGAATTTAAATTAAATTAGCTAATATTTCTATTATTTTTATTTTTGGAATTACTTATTAGTCATTTTCTGAAATAATCAAATATGGATAAAATTGTAAAGAAGTTGTAATTTGTTCTCAATGACATGGTTACAAACGTATTGCAGAAAACTATTTATCAGTACGATGATATTATTGTTATGCATATTTTTATTTCTATAAGTCTAATCCTAATGTATGACCCGTTGGTTTGTACCATAGATTTTCGTTCTGAAATAAATGAATAAATAGATACATATTTCACAATGCACATTGTTAATATTCCGTGCCGCATTGCTAACGATTCTCATTAGCCTTATTACACAATTACATTATAGAATAAAAACAGGCAAAGAAAACAGTGGCTACTTTCCATCACACAGATTACGAAACTGAATTGGATCACTTGCATTTTCATACCCTCATTCCATGGACACTCTTTCATTTACACGCCAACCCGTCATAGTATTATTATCCGATGTAATGCGATGCACATATATTGAATTTGCTGTTCCAAAGAGTGCATCTAATGAAAACGATGCATGTTGAACGTGATATGCATTTCTCACGCTACCATCACGCCGATGCATTTTTGCATCTGGACTTATTGTGCAACAGCAAAAGTGATGACGTATTGCGTAAGATGATGGAATTATTCAACTGTATCGACACCTCAATAACTAAAATGTCTATCTGCTTGTTACGTGATGCAGTTTGCAGACGTTACCAATGTAAAACAATTTACATTATTAAAACGTTAATAAAAATCGTACACTTGTGATTTTTTTTTAAACCTAGAAAGGAAAATCGATAAATATTGCTGTTAGTTGCAAGCAGTAATAATTATAGAATTCGGGCTCAAACAAAAATTGATCCATGCGCAGTTGGATGAACAAAAGTGCTATAAGAAGTCAATCGACATTTACAATCCTTTTTCAGACCAACATACAAACGTACTTCAATAATACATGATCAAAATGCTTCAATACAAGAAAAGACGATAGGAAGAGTGTACATTTCGAACTCCGTAGCACAAAAATTAGCCGAATTATTGCGTATTGTCTCAAAGCTGTAATTACATTTGTTATGCCATTAATTGAATTGGTGAACTCTTGGTAGAACTATATCATAATAATGTTTAAAAAATAGCAAGGTTCCTAGATCGACAATTGGTTTTAACTATACAAAATAAATCTTGTCGAATTAAATACTATTTTTGAACAAGGTTTCTTTCTATTCTTGTTAATAATTTGTATATGCTTGGGTTTTTTTTGTTCACATAATTACTTTTGGAAGATTTGGAAAAATACTAAAGTATTTAGAGTTTTATATTTACATATCTTTACGTTCGATCATTGTTTTCTTCGAAATAATAAAAAAAAACTCTTCAATGCGTAGAATAATCAGAAAAGCTTGTCGGAACCTTTTAAAAGGTATCAAGTTACACGTGCCTGTTCTTACTTAACTATTACAACCATTGCATGATTCACCTATCGTGTATCTTCACGCCCGTATGGACGGAGGAATGTGCGAGCCAAACGAAGCGTTAAGCTTTCTCAGTCAGCTGACTGCCATGATGGTAAACGACTGCCGTCCGAGATTAAGGAATCATATTTCACACGAGACAATAAGTCACAAGTGATACCTTAGCGTGTCTGTCCAGTGAGAAATTGACTGACAAGTTATCAGCCATGTGTAAATGGTATAGAATTTTACAAGATTCAATATGGGTGGTAGGACAACGTCATACAAAGATCTTTATAATCTGTTACATGAAGCACATTTTTTAAAAATAAACTGCAAAGCCTTATATGATGGTGATAATAATATTCATTTAGAAATGATCGTACACAAATTATTGTGTTAATTATTTCCGACAACAAATCGGCCATAAAATGTAATATATTATGTGAACCATATATACAAAGTTAAAAATATCACAGACACTAATTACTTATTATTGTTTTAGTGTCTATTGACATGGTCATTCATGTCTTTTGCTATTTTTCTTTGTTCGCGGTGTATCACGGTAGCTATCAAAGGTGTTCAGTACTGTTTGCGCAACGAGAAATTGTTGCGTAATTTTTTTTTTAAGTAATGACCATCTGGATGCGTGATAGCCGGCACGCCAAACAAATATCAGATTATCAACACGCCGTCTACTTTTACTTACGTGCCACTGATTAAAAAAAATACTACTTCCCGATGCACTGATTTGTTTGAAGAATTTTTCATTGCAAAATCGATGTCGTCATAAAAAAAACACAAAGGAATTACTGCCCATGATATGAGTTTATAATTTTTCTGAGAAAAACTTGACTTGTTTTTAATCAATAAGATTTTTTTAAGAAGGGTAAATATAACGCAACGAGAGACTTTAAAATATTTTAATAATGGTATAAATTTAATTTCATTCAACCATTCATTACTAATCATTCAAGAGTATATTCAACTTTTTTTCCTATCAACCACTATAGTCTCCCAGTTTTCTTACAATAATTATTATTTTAATATCAAATTTTACCTGAAAATATTACAGGACAATTGGTGAACACTACTTGCATATCGATATTGAAAGGGAAAAGGACGTAACTCACACATAACAAATTTTACAGGATACACAAAAAACGTTATTTGATGATATTGGGGCAAAGGAAAATTATGAAATATGCACAACCCTAAAGTGCATAGATACTGATAACCTGGTTCTTAACTGAATTTATTTAATATTAATTTAATTTATTTAAAAAAAAAAACATTTTTCACGATCCCAATTATCGCAGGCCTTTGTTTTTTTTTAACTTGTATCAAGTTGTATTAATTGTGATTATTGAAGTATTTCCACAGTCGATATAATATAATGTGTACAAACTACAAAATAACATATGATTTTGGCTTGGCGGCCAGCAGCGATAACCTCAGTAACGTCGATACTTAAAAAAACACATGATATTATGTTTTAATTTAATACAAATAACTTATTTTATTTATTTCTTTAAATTGTAGATAATAACCACCAGTAGAGCATATCAAAATCAAGAGCGATTGGTTATTTTAATATTTCATATAATAATATTATGTATTCAGTATGATTATACACATCACTGTGCATGTATTTATTTTTTATGTATATCTAATAACAGTATTTAGCAAACGATACTTTATATTCAAAGCTATAGCAATGGTGGCAATAATAATTGTGTTCTGAGGTTACTCTCAAATTATTCGGTATTTACTTTTTATGATATATTTAATATTATAACAAACACATTGACAACTCAAGGTTGCTTGTAAAATGTTACCAAAACAGATTTGATGGATATTTTTTAAAAAGTTATCTATTATTGCAACTTTACTTAATGAAAATATGCAGAAATTCTTAAATCATTGATAGATAATACGCTATTTTATCATGTCTGTTATAGCATGAAATTGCTAATTGATATATGAATATCAATTGATTATTCTGAATTAAAAATTAGCCATTAAAGTATATATTATGAATTTGTATGTTTACTCAGTGTAAACTCTTTTATTTAATATGTTATATTTTAGACAGACTTCACTTTTGATCAGTTACATTTCTCTGAATTAAGATTGTTTTGTCATGTAATAGTTTATTTCTCATTCAGCATTTTTATTTTTTAATACAAATATCAAAGTGTCACTTTTTCGTCATAAACAATTTCTATATTGTTAAGTTTATTGTATTTAAAAACATGCGTTTATTTTATTTATCTAGTTAACGTACAATAACCGTTTGAATGAGATTTTGTAAAAAATGTACATTTAAATTTATATCTAATGTATTTTCAACGTTTTTCGTCGTCAAATACATTATGAGATAACGTAAAACGTTGATGTTTAAAAACTATTACCATATAAATGGTTATAACTATGACAACCAAATAAATTAGATGCTAGTTTCAATGGTCGATTTAATTATGTGTTACATAAATTAAAGAAAGCCGTTAAGATGCTATCTCCCATCATCATTTTTATAAGGTGTGAGCCAATTCGACGAAGATGCCATACTCTTGTCACCTCACAGATTTCCGCCTACGACCATCTCAAATCCCGCCCACTCGTTAAAATAACAAGATCAGCCTTCCAACTGACCGTGAAATCATTATTGATATTCTAAGATCACGAAGGCAGCATTCAAATTGAACACTGAAATGTCAATAACGCTAGCTTGTTTATGCGGAAATGGCTACGATTCGACTATAATTGTTTTGATGTCTGTAATTTTCAATAATAACAATGGCCACTTAATCAAACAAAACTAGATGCAGTACATCTAGAAATTTGTAATTCCATAATTTATATTGACAAACACTTGACCATGGTTTTATAATACCTAAATTCATTATAATATATAATTTTTAATTATGACCATTATTTTTTATATAATGTGTGTGGATTTTTTGTTGTCTTTGCTATTGACTTAATGTTTGAAATTTAAATGTAAAGATTTTTTTATAAATCCACAGTTATTCTACGGTATTAACAATTTAAAATTACATGCAATTTTAAAGCATTTAAATATATTTTTTCTAATAAAAAAACTGTATACTATCATCCGTTAATCTGAGTCTTTATTTAAATTCTTCACATCTTATTTTTCGTCCATGAAAAGATTTAAATTAAGATCTAATTGCAAAAAAAAATATCTTCTTTGGTGATTTTACACCAAATATAATTACTGATGTACTTATCGACTTTGGATAAGAAAAAGCACGCAAACCACAGTTTTTTCAAATACGTTGTTTTGTCAAAAATCACTATGAATACAACTTGATACACATTCTATCAAAAGAATGAAAGCTGAAAATGCCAAATTAGTATCTAAATTTAGGTTCAAATCTTGCGAAAAGAAGGACCTGTGGATATTGAGATCAGAGAAAAATACTAAAAAAAGGTTATTTTAACTATTTATTTATTTAAAATCAGAAAAAGTCAATTTAAAACCAATTTATTAGTCTCCGTGCACTTTAAAGTTGTGTATATTTCATAATTTTCCATTAGCCCAAGATCACCAAAAAACGTTTTTTCTGTCTCCTGTTAAATTTGTTATGTGTGAGTACGTACTTTTTCCTTCCCACGGTCGATATGCTATTCATAGAAGTTTCATGTTTTAATATATTTTTCCGTGACATCTGCGTGTTACTCGATTGTTCCACTTCTCTTTTCTGAAGATAATAAGGATAGAATAATACGGTTAGCCGAACACTCACATTTCGTTCAGTTTTTAAGATTAAATAGGTGGGAGGAAATTTAGACATCACAGACAGCAATACCATCAAATTAAAAATCATAAATCGATTAAAAAAACAATTAATCGTTGACCACTCAGCACACTTCGTTATTTTTCCGTAATTTTCTTACTAATGGAATACACTAGAGATATTTTTAGCAAGAGTTTATCGTAAGACGTTACTTTAAACGTTGTTTGTTTTAGTACTTTTTTATTATCTCAAACAGTATCCAACTATTTAGTGTCGATATAAACTGATTGCAAAATACCTGATATTTATGTGAATTTTCGTTAGTTATTTGATCGTAATTGCATATTACTTTGAGCATATAATTGCTGTGCCTGCGTTTATTTGCCCGAGTAATGTGTACAGCTATTTACTGAATATTAGTATTCATTCAATCGAGTGCTGACTAAAAAAACACACTCCTTCCGCCTTCGTCGTCTCGAACATAACGGGTACCCAACTCCCATTGGCCGGTCGGGTAGATAATGTTAGTTACTTTGGCGTGTATCAAATGCGATAAATCTGACATATCCGCTTGACGTTTAACAGTTGAGGCGTCACATTGAATACTAAGCAGCGTGCTGTTAAAAAGCTTCAGTTGCGTGCTGAAATAATTCATTTCTGGAAGAAACTACACATCGAAAAATCAAATCTGAATTCAAACAACCCCATCGTGAATCTTGATCTTAAAATCAAAACTTGTCGTAGCAATATTTTATTATCTCATATACGAAAAGTAATGTGTAATCATTCGAGGTAAAGTGAGCCAAGAAGTATTTTAGAAAACAAATTAGATGCGTTGTAGTTTTCTACACGTCTAAAAGTACCATAAAAGTGAAGTAACCTCGGTTAATACACATTTTAATAGTGTTATCTCCGTTAAATAAAAATATGCAATCCACCAAATAAAGATGTGATTGTACTTAAAAGTCTAAGAAAAAAGTTTTACCATTTTACTAGTTGGCTAAATTCTCTTCTAGAGGGTCTATATAAAATAATAAACGTTTTGTAAGGCTGATGTGTTCAACAAACCAATCTGGCATTGGTGACATAAAAACATCATCTTTTCTGTACTAATTCAGTATGTTATTGTATTTTGAAATATATTTTAAAATCTTGTTTTCATCTGTTACTCATACTGTGAATTTTTTAACTACCTCAGTAGTTTTTTCACTACTAATAATTAATGTACAAATATTTTATTTTTTTAAATGAAACTAACTATTAATCAAATAGATTTTTTTATTTTTTTTTTCATCGCAACTGTCACATTATTTGCTGTCATGCTATTATGATTTTAAACAATAAAATTATAATGATAAAATTTATAACAAATATACTAAATTCAAGTTTTTATAATTTTGTTAATGAATTACAATAGTAATAATATATAACATTGATTATCTTATAAAGCTGTTTTAGCTAATCATGTTATTATTCGTCTGTTGTACGCCATTACATCTCCAACAAATAATAAAGTAAGCCTTTATCTCACAGTCTAATTATCGGCTTGTGAAATGTTTCTTGTATCTGCGTGTACCGTAAAACTAGATTAATTTTTCAATAGGCATAATTAATTTATGTGTCAATTGACAGCTTTGTACGATGCTTACTTCGCGAAGGACTTAATCTGTGTTTTTTTTTTACATTTTGATTGATTGAAATGTGACTTCGTAAATTAGAGATTAGCGGATATCACGGCGTTAAAAAAATATTTGTTATAAACTGTAAATATTTTTTTAATCTGTCATGACTAATCTTACATTTTTCCCAGCGTCATTTAAAAAATATATAATATTCATTTATATAGTTCTTCCTATATTTAATATATATTCCATTAATGTACCTATCCACCATAACCGGTCGTCTTAAATTAAAATAAAACTTTTCTTGATATTGCATGCTTATAACCTATTTTTTTGAATTTTATATCGTATAGTAACAACACTTATAAATGTACAAATAACCATGAGAATGAGTGTATCCTGTTATGTTTTTAAATACATTTGATTGACACCAACAATTTTAATTTTTAAATTTAATTGAAATGACAGATTTACCGCCAAAAAAATAATAAACTTAAGTACAGTGAGTGATTTTTTTTATTGACACAGGAAATTCGTAGTAAGCAAACAGTATTTTTTGTTAATTGTTCAATTTATTTTTGTCGTATGCATATTTTAATTTATAAAAATTTAATTGATACATAATCTTAAAGTTGTATTATATTTTATAACAGTATCGGCTAAAGATTAAATATTTCTCCTTTCATACGTTTCGATAAGTCTATCGACTTTGAAAACTACTATCTTGTCAAAACTAGCTAAAGCTGTTTTTCGAATACATTTTGAAAACTGGTTTTTCATAACTGAATGCAAATGAAAAGAAGTGGTCTACAAAAATCAGGATGCGCTTTTATACTATAAAACACAAAAGTTTAAAAAAATAATACAATACTTCGACAACATTATTTTTAAAAAAATCTGATTTACACCAAGATATTAAACAGTAAATTTAGTAATCACTTACTGATGTATTACCCATGATTTTAATTTCTTACCTGTCAAAAACCATTTGAAATGAGCACTGACCTTATGTTTTTTTTTCTGCTCAAACAGCTTCTGTAATCCGTGAAGTTGATTGCATATCTATCTTTCGTGATTTCTAAACATAAAACATTTATAACGTTTGAATTTTAAGACAGTTATATTTTAATGATTTGCTAAATAAAACAAAATACGAACAGCGATCAAAATATTTTAAATTCTTAGACAGTGCATGTCATGATATGCACGCTATTTCCGCATTTTTGTATGTATTCGATTTTTTTAAGCGATTAATAAGTATTCGTTCAAAACTTGTATTGGAAATACACATGAAAAAATATGAACATAACAGTTATTTTGCGCTGAAAATAGAAAATCAATTGTTTTATTATACTTATTACATTAAAATCTAAATATCTACATATATTAGTATTTAAAAACCAGAACTTTTATTTTGATATAATTTTTGCTTTTTTATGTATTAGTATAATTGACCGATGCTTTTTTCGATAAAGAAAGTTTCATAATAATCATAAAAATCGTATTGTCAAAACACAGCTAAAAAATAATTAAGTCATATAAAAGATCATGAATGTTTAAAAAGCTTGATTCATATTATTTAATAAATATTGGTACCGTTTTCGCTCATTATGAGCATTATCAGTTAACAAAATTCAAGTGAGACAGTTTTATATAAATAACATTGTGTTTATTTATATTTCAATCAGTCAAAAATTCTGAAGACGAGCAAAACCTTCCCTAATTTTTGATAAACAATGTGGGACTAGTATAAAAAAGTGATAAAATAATTTACCACCATGAATCGACAATGAACACATTAAAAGTGATTAAAAGGGGGTTATTTTGCGTTTAATATCCTTAAAAAAATACAAAAAAATAACGAATTAGAATTTATTTTCATTCAAATGTTTTGAAAAACTTTAGGTACCTATTCATTCGTAGGTAAAGTAACAGGCGCGCATAATAACATATGGGTCTACTACATTGCGCCACGAACAATGATCGCCAGGCAGGCATTGTCTTTGGATCTATTGCAAATTGAAATTCAAAACACGCTTCCTCAGTCTTGTACGTGTCTCCTGAAGCCTCTATGATTGGCTTGTATATTTTTTACAATCCAATCGTGGACAAAATTCTTAAATGACACAAAGCTTACCAATATACCATCAACCAATGATCAATTACCAAAGATACATAAACGTGTATGTTCAATGTAAGATATAATATATATTACGAATAAAATTTACTTAATTTAACGTTTTTTTTCAGTCAATAGTCTTTGTAATAATATATTAACGGTGCTTAAATATGTTATCTTAGACCTTATTTCTACACAATAAAACGACTTAAGTGAACCATACATTGCTTTGTTTAAAGGCGGGCTTAAATTAGGTATATTATGTCTGCAATGGTATTTGATGAAATGTGAAGTCAAATATAAAACAGCTTTGAGAAGAAATACTGCTATTATATATAAGTACATGAGTTGAAAACATACGTCTAAGATGATCATTAAATGATTAAAACCACCCCGTCGTAAAAATATATTATTTTCGAAGTAAGAATTGTTCATAATTATACTTTGTAATTTTCGTACACGAACAATTTTTCCTTGTTACAAATTAGAAGTGTGTATGTCGACTCCTAGTCGGCACAAAAACTTAAGCGACACAATTGGGTAAAATGCATTTTATGTCAATAATTATTTAATATCGCTAAGGCGTCAGTGGCAAAAAAAAATAACTCAGTCTCCTAATCTTTTTTAAGAGCTTGTGCATTTTAGTATTTGATTTGTTATCGTTTGTTCCACATAGACCCTGATATACGAAATTGAATGTCGACAAACAATTTTATTATTTATCATTTACTAACCACATTTATATAATTCCTTTTTCGAACTAAATTAAAAAATAACGTTTTCTTGTAAAATTTATAAATTTTCGGTAACGATTTTCTGCCTATTACGGATCGATATTTATAAAATCATCACACATTTGTTAAAACATTAGAAATAAAATTAATTTTCCGCGCTAGATTAAATTTAATGAATTGCCCGATGGTAACCGAGATACCAGGTCCTGTGCCTTTATCTGTCTATTCAAATGAGCACATGTGCAGATTGCGCAACAGAATAATGTGCAGTTATGGGCGATAATGCACTCTGAACAAAACGGCGACCATATTAAAAATGTTGATAGGCCATCTGAGATGCGGACCCTAGCGGCAGCGATCGGCACTGCTCGATGCCCTGTACGTGCGTTACATTCAATTAGATAAAGCGAATTGATTTCCTTCATCTGCATTGTGTGGAATTTTCCTTACGCAGCGATGCCAAAATTGTGTTTCGGATAATTCAAAAAGCATGCATCGTTTTTTGTATGTATACAGTAGAACCCCGATCTAACGTTCTCGCATAGTCGATTTACCTCGTTGAGACTTTCCTGCTTTCATTATCTTTATAAATAAGTCTTTTAATGATAAACAGTAGGTTATAATGCCTTTCAAATACTTATTGCGAACCTATAGTTAACAAAACACTTTCAGTTATACGACTTCATATAAATTGTAGCTATATAAAATATTATATATCACTTTTAAGGTGTTCGTTCACTGTCAATACACGTTTTAAAGGCATTATTGTTTTTAAAAATTTCTCATTTTCACCAACTCCACATTTTATATGATCAGAAACGGTTTCGCTCATGACAAGCATTATAAACTGCTGATAATGTTACTTGATTAATAAGATAACTCAGTTGATAACGCTCGACTTGAGAAAAACCAAACCTGATAATATAAAACAAAAATAGAATTAGTATAAATGAATGATTTATTTTTTTAATATAAAATATATTTATATATATATATATATATATCGCGGTATCTTTGCACGATTTCTGATATAAATTATAAAAACAAGTTGCAAGATTTATTATTTTTTTACCAAATTAAAAGACAAAAAATAAGTACATATTCTCTATATATATAAAGTTGATAGTCCAATTGTGACAAAAGAAATGAATAATTACAAACACTTAAAAAGTTCTTATATCATAAACTACTTTAAGAGGGTTATATTACATAAAATAAACTCTTTGTATCATAAAATAGTTAGCGCTTTAAATTGCCAAGCTATTCGTTCATTAAAGTTTTATCACACACTGTATATTATATTATTGTGTATCTTCTTTGAAAGATTGTAAACTTATTATTTCAAGAGTCGAGTATCAACGTTTGATATGCGTTGAGTTAGATTACTATGACTGTGGTAAGGCCGTTTTGCGGTAAGGTTAAAAACAAAAGTTGTGGTAGGGCACTCGAAATTACATTTACGTGGTTGAATTAAATTAATAATAATTGTAACAGGTGTAGAAAACGAATTATTTCCATTGTAGAAACGCTTCAAATGTTTCCGCATTGAATCAGTGCCAATTTTTTAAGGAATTTGTATTATTATCTCAGCGTATATGCGTGTGTTTTTTGTTTAAATAAAACCAAATAAACTAAAGAATGAACATTATAGCTGTTTTTCATGTCAAAAAAATATTTTTTTGATATTTGATGGTTTCACTTGGGACTTGAATTTTATTTTTAAGAACAATGAACATTTTAAAAATTATTTTTAGTCTTATATTACGTTGGGATAATATTTTGGATAATATCAAGCCATGTTTGAGAATTAATTGCATCTACTAAATTACATTCGTGGTTCATGTTTTAACAATTTTGGAATGAGCTGGGTCTGAAAATTTAAAATAATAGCCACAGTTATTATCTTCTATAAATTATCAATAATTGATCTATATTGTAATTAAAATAGGTCTAAGTATTATATAATACAAAACATTGTCTTTATCATTTTTTGTACTGAAATATTATGGTAGTATGAGTTGTTTAGTTATTTTTCATCAGTAAATTTTTATATTTTTATCATATATTTTATTTGACATTTAACTAAATTTAAACTATGAAAGGTTTCCAAATACATTTGTGTAAACATTTTAAGTGTTTTCAAAAAGTTATACGGAAGAATTGTCAGTTTATTGAAACAGCGTCTAAATCGTAGCAATATCGTAGCTCGTTCTACGCAACTTGTAGCTACGCACAATCTCCGCGGGCAGCATAGATTAAGCCGAGATTACGTCCGCATTAAGAGTGGGCCGATAACTGATAACATCTTCAATACCCCAAGACGTTCGGCATTGTATGAATTAATAGGAGTTACCAACCACGTAACGTACCGCCATTGTGAACGCATCCGACTACTTATATCTTACCATCGATAAGACTCAGATATCGCTGTTATTACTTTTTTATATTTCCATAAATGCAGGTATACTCGTGTACATTGAACGGAGTATAGAAATTATTAAACAAATAAAACGAAAAATATGATCATATTGTGTTCGTACATATTATCGTGTTTTATATTATTACCTACGTTAAAAACTCCATTGTATAGATAGAAAGTAATATAATATTTCACACTATTTATAATTATAAATGTGTTTTAATTCTATTAAATACAAAACAACACATTATACTAATTGATGCTTATTTTTTAAAGGTAATTCAAAGTCCATTTATTGATTGGATTGTCATTTTATTGGTAATATGAAAAAATACCAAAGTATTTTAATTCTATAAATATTATTTCATATATGGTATATACTTATTTCGGCTTATGTCTTTATAATAACTTGTTTGAATGAAGTTATTCTAATAATAGTTTTTTACGAAGGCACACGATGAAATACTTTTTAATTACTTATAAAATAATATAGAAAATAATAAAACAGATATCAAAGTCCATTGTCAAATTACTTTATTGTATTTATGTAAACTTTTTCTTAAATTAAAAATAAACATATTGAACATTACTATAAAACAGGTAAATATACTAAGAATCTAATTAAGTATCCACCTGTTTATATTATTATATTGTATGTTCATCTTGCATTTATACAGCGGTAATATTAAATAGGTAATAATTTCTAGTTTTAAGCCTTCATACTTTTCTTAATCTTTTGCACGTAACGTGTTGGCATTCTAAAGAGATTTAATTATACACTTGAGCGGTGAGAATTTTCTCTTTGATTTGTCACGGAAAACGCCTTTAAGAAGAATACTTTATCTATAACTCAACCATTTTAATCAAATAGCTTTTAATAACTCCCCAGCAATTTGCTGTTGGCTGATTTAATAAATGTGTATAAGAAATTTTCTCTCGTGAGGTCAATATTGTTTTATCATTCAATCATTAGGTCGCAAGCTTATGTTCAACTGTTGTTTTTTTTATTTAAATATTTTTTTTAAAAAAATATTGACGTGTTAGAAAGATTCATACAATTATACGTACATAATTTATTCGTTTGAATTTAAAGCTATAATTATAATAATCCTTACAATGACGTAAAATATGATTCAGCTGTTGTAATTTAATTAAATGTTATATAATTAAATATACCATCATCGTATCAAATTTATTGCTTTATTACTATTTACATTTGAAAAAACACTTTCTAATAATGTGTATTCCGTGTTCATACTATAAGATAAATTAAATAAGTATGTATAATTAAAAGTGGTGTCTTAAATAGTGTCTTTTAATTTATTTTTTATTTAGTTTTAATTTATTAACTTGAATCGAATCAAGAGAAAATCGTGCACTGTTCCTATATTACAGTAACCAAAAAAATATCTAATGGTTTTACTGTGATAATTAAAACTGATCCTTCTATTACTTTACTGTTTGTTTTTTTTTTTTTTTTTTAAACCATGTCCGCTCCCAATGTGGAGCATATGGACTCCTAATGGAGTTTATCTCAACAGAAGTGTTTCTACGAGAACTGCTTGTTACTCAGTTGCTCAACCTCTCTTTTTCCAAAGAGAGTAGGGATATAAAGATAGGGCTAGGACAGGATTAGTGGTAAGCTAATCGCTCTCGATACGCCCCGTTCATATGATAGGGTGGGTGAGAGGGGGGAATTCAATACATCACATACATCCATGCCTTAGAACAGAAATCATAAATCGATTGAAAAATCAATTTATAAAACTGTCCGTACCGGGATTTGAACCCGGGCCCTCTGTAGCCGAAGCCAACAACGTTGACCACTCGACCACACAAGCAGCAACTTACCATTAAAATATGGCACAACATCGTAGTTCGAATAAATTTATTTATAACTATGTGTTTGTTAAATGAAAACCAACGATGAGGCCCAAAGAAGGATTTTAATAATTAGTTTATATTATATATGCTAGGCTTAACTTTCTGCGACACGCCAACTGTAAAAGGACATGTCAATCACGTAATTAAATTGTAACACTTGCATCAACTGCACGGTTATGAAACAAACAAATAAATACATATACAAACTTAAAGATATTTAATATATGTTTGCATTCAAATATCATTATTTGCTGTGCAATATGTACTACAATTTCGTTTTGAATAAGTTCACACATGCGATTAACTTTTGTTTAATGTACGTGGTTAGGACTGAAAAAGTTTTTAAGTCAAAATTAATTCTCAGAACGATAGTATTTAAGTCAATTTAACAACTGTCTGACATGAGCTCGCAATCTAAGCAACTGACACACGACATCCGATAATGGAAATAATTGACTAACTATAAAGGTAATCGTAATGAATGTATTATTAAAACGAGATACAGAATGCACTTTAATTTTTAACGTTATTTTTATAAATTTAATCACAAAAACGAATCAATTTTGCGTATAAGTTATACTAAGTTGTTAGTAATTTATTTGTTGAAAAAATACTTTTATTTGTTGTATTTTTAAATAAACCACTTCTTAAATCTCTATTTAACAATTTTTTAACCGTTCATACTTATTCCAGTTGAAATTTTTCAATATGCACGATTCAGAGTAAATTGAAAAAGAAGTTTATGTATTGTTGTTTAGTATCCCAATGTATGCTTTTTATAGTCGTTGTAATTTTTTTCTGTAAATGCATGTCGATTATTTTGCTTTTCAATCATCGTTCTACTTATAATAGTATGAAGTTTGCACTATTATTGGCACCTGGATACATAATATATAGTAACCTCTTGGATATTGCATTTCAACATCATTATAAAAAAAAATCTGAACCACAGAAAAACACTCCATTTTATTATGCTGCCAAAAAAGTTTCACTTGATAAATTGTCTGCAATGCTCTGATTGATTTAATTATTATTTATTATTGAAATAAATTAAAAAAAAACATTGTTTTATGAGTAGGTGTCGTCAGTAGCTTTCTCTTCCCGCCCCGAAACCAAAGCAGCTCACATTAATTGGTGTTGCGTTGATAGTTCTGATAAAAAAAATCTTTTAAAAATAATAATAACTAAGTGCCAATGCTGGTTATTCCTCTCCGATATCTCATTCGACGTCAGAGGTTTAGTGATTACGTTGAGCTTTGCGTGACAGCTTTCAGGATTATTTCGATGGATTAAGTCAAGCCTCTTGGCCAATCGAAAGCTCTTTGCGAGTATTTAAGATGCTTTTGACACGTGTATAATATTAATACATTCCTAGTTGTTTGGCTGTAGTTCATTTTTGCGTATTTGTCTTTAAGAAAAAATTTCACTTGCTTGTTTTATTAATTGTTTATGCTAAAAGTTCGTCAAGTCTCGTAGCGCAGTGGTTAGCGTCGTTGTATTCCGTGCCGGATCTCTCACGGGTTCGTGTCCCCGTAAAAAAGCATTTTTTACAATCGATTTTTCGATTTCTATTCGAAGGCATGTGTTTTTATGATGTCTAAATCGTCCTTCCCATTTTTCCGATCCTTCAGTTACTGGGCGTAGCGACAAAGGTAGTTTACCACTATTCCTGTCCTAACCTTATTCTTATCGACTGTGGAAAGGAAAAAGGACGTAACCCACACATATCAAATTTTACAGGAGGCGCTAAAAACTTGTTTTGATGATTTTGTGACATATGCAAATTATGAATTATACACAACCTTTAAGTGCAGGGATACTTCTAAACGGGTGTTTAATTGACATAAACTAACATTTATTAAGAAAACTGTCTCGGAAAAACCTTTATTTCAGTGTTTTTTCTTGGTTTTAATTTTTTACAAAGTTATCTTTTTCAAATTTAAAAGCTTAATTCAGATACGTATTCGGCATTTTCAGCTTCCATCCTTTTGATAGAATGTGTGTAAATTTGTATACATTGTGATTATCGAAAAAAAGCTGTTTTGGAAAATTGAGGGTTACGTCCTTTTTCCTTTCCACAGTCGTTATGTTCCAACTACTCTCTTTGAAAAAAAGATTGAGTGACTGAGTAACAAACAGTTCTCGTGGAAATAGTTTTGTTAGGATACCTCCATAAGGAGGCTATATTTAAAATTTAATCTTATAACTAGTAGTGTAAATTCATTACAATTTATATCTGTTTTGATAAGAGACTTAATTTTCGGGATAATTTTATGGATAATATTTCTAATCATTTATTTATTTAAATAGAATCTTTAGTCGGTATTTTTATTGATTTTTGATTGTTTTGTCATGTAATCATCTTTTTGCCTAAACATGTTTATATTAGCTTTATTATCTTAACAAAATCATTAAAAGGTAAACATTTAATTTTTAAAGTACATACCTTAATGCGAACACAACAACAATAATTCATCATGACATTGAACATAGATCGACTAAGTCTGTTTTACACCGTGCATCGGCCAAGATATAGACAATACACGACTTCACCGAACGATCCATCAAACGTATGTGACACGACAAGAACTGACCAATCATTGTCTATCATGCGCCTAGTTAATATTTACTTTGATATGACTTATTAAAGTTATTACGGTCCACATATTTGATTTGATGCGAGTCAATCCATAAAGAGGGCGCCATTAAATTTATTAGATAATTACGTCTATTATTCAAAAGATGGTTTCTCCAGTTGTGTTGTATCTATTTTATTACTATTTTTTTTATAATATTAAAGCTCAAAGATAAGAAATTTTATGACTGTAATTTAGATAATTTAAAAGCCAAAACGTTTCAAAGAACACTTTGTAAGCAACTTGATACTCGGTGGTATTTTTTATACGATATATAAATTTTTCTCATTAAACTAATCGCTATCTATAAATAATCAATTAAAAGTAATGGTTATTGTTGATTTGTATATTAAAATGTAGTAATGCTTAAAATATTATTTATTTAAAAGACTATAAAGCTATCAGTTTATCAAATTAATAGTCAATTTAAATACAATAACATGATACTGTAATAACAGTTTTTATAAATAAATAAACTTTTTTTTTACCAATCCGGTAGACACGCGTGTTTTTTGATTTACAAGAGATTCGTAGCAGCATATGGCCTTTTCATTTGGCACTTTAATAGTGTATTTTTAGACAAACCTATTTTATGATAATCATAAATTTTACGTACACATAATTATAATGTTATGTTATCCATTTAATTTAAAATAATCAATATTCTGTCATTCTTTCAAATCAAACGCTCGCTTGCCTTTGTAAGTGAATTCAATTTTTGACGATTTTAGTTCCGCTTGAAATATTGTACATATATTCACAACTCCTACTTCACAGCACTGTTATTTTATATGTATCGTCATCGAATCCGAGAAAACTAACACATTGTATTAAATATAAAATAATTGATACCTCTGTAATACAAAACGAATGTATTCGAAATAAAAGTAATAATTGGCCGTCAATAAATCTTCTTCTCGTTTATAAAGCTGGTTTAATCTGACACGTTGACTTTCCTGAGTAAAACATTTTCACACAATCATCTGACGGTGCATTAATTTTACATTGAAATGGAATATTTGCTATTTTATTCGATCAATAAAACATTGCCAGCAAATACAATATTGGTACTTATAAGAAACATGAAACATACATTTATTTCCCTGAAAGATTAACACTAAACATTATAAATATGTACGTCACGTTAAAACAATAAATTATTACAATGTGTTTGAAAGCTTCAAACATTTAAATACATACCAATTTACGGAAAACAACAAGTGTTAACTTCTTGCTAATCATTAAAATGCACACATTTTTATATTAATACAAAATTTATCGTGATCAAAGGTCTGTCTCCTGCAGATTTCAGTTATTTAAAACATTTTGATATTCAATATATGTTTATTTTCGTCATAATAAGCTGTTAACTTCTACTCCTACGCTATTATTGTTGTTGAGTGATTGTAAGTAACGAGAATACGGGTTTATTAGAAACCAGGAAACATGTTAAAATTTATTTTTCTTGCAGTTTTGAATCTGGTCATCCATCTTCTGATCTGATTGTTATATGCACAGAGAATAAGAGACTAAACAAATTAAACACTCGTCTACATATTATTTTCAATGACATTCAGAAAAATGTCGGTCGTCCATTGCGATCTTTGTGTCTATTATTTTAATTTTCATCAATGAAATCAGTGCAAACGGTAATACCAGTCAAGCAAAATTGACTGCAAAAAAAATACACATCTAATTACCTCTGTTATAAAGCGTCTCTTTATTTTTCTCGTCGTTAGATGTCATCGTTATACACCGACATTCAATTTTTTCTCACCGCAATTGCATTGCAATGCATTTACTTTAATTACAGAATACGCCTGAGCCACTAAAATTACGAAGTAAACATTGCTCTTTACTCCGATCACATTAAATAATAATGCCAATAAAACATTTACGACTTTTTAATCGAAGTGCTATTGGTTACTTAATATACATTATATATTAATATATATCATATTTAATAACGACTACTTATTTACTATTTCTAGGTGTCATGTAATATAATTGCTCGATTCTGAAAGATTACATAAATATACTTAATATAATCAAGTCGTAATATTACTACGCACTTCGCCCGGTTTCTTAAAATCATTACTCAAGAATGAAGTGAGATTTAAAATGTCGCATTAATTCGAATAAACAAGAATTTTATGTTGTTAATGTTGGCCAAATTTCTTTATTTTATTTTCTAGATCTTTCTAGAAAATAAAATAGAGAAATTTGGTTTGTGTTCTTACACAAAAAAAATCGAAATGAAAATGTTATTCAATGCGTCACCGTCATTGTAATAACATGTCTAAATTCTTAAATTAACAAAGTGTGGAATTTTTTTTATTACGCAGGACTATTAATATTTATAAGTGTACAATTTTTAACTGTTAAGACGTTTATTTTAGGGATTCATTGCATATAATAATGTACGATTTAAATTTAATTTAAAATATAAGACATCAATGTATATTTTTTGTAGCATTTTTCGCGAAATTTTATGTAGAAGCAGATTTTAAAAATCTTGTATTACATTTAAATAATCCGGTCAATAAATATTCAGCAATCGCATTCTACGATGTATTTGTTATAAAAATACAAAAATCCAGTATTTGAGGAAATAATTCACTTTTATTAGATTTTGAAAGTTTCCAAGTAACGAGAGTCAATAAAAAAGCTAAAAATTTGTTTGAGTGGTAGGTATAAGCGAATGAATGAGACGAAACATAAAATTAGCTAAACGACGCTGAAGTATTCATTCGTTTCCGTTAGCAATAATTGCCATTGTAGATGCATTTTTCAATAAACTGTCGAGCAATTTTAATTCTATTGCACTCACCAACGTCTCATATTTTTTTTTTATTCGATACAACATTATAATAAATGAATCACAAAATATTTAAAATTGAAGCAATAAACTCTCGTAGTATTTTTAAGTTAATGTTATTAGTTTCAATTCATTCGATGTGAATAAAAATTGACGGATTGAAAATGAGCATTAAAAAAAATACGTTTAGCATTTGTTGGTTGAATGTTTATTTATCGAAAAATGGAAATTTAAATTACGTACTTAAGTTTACGTAACTATATCACGGCTTTTTTTTCTTAGTGTCACAACTTGAGATTAATCGCCCCACAATATTTTACAGTGTTTTCTTTCACGTCCTTCTATGTATTTAAGTTTACCACAAAAGTTGTCATCAAAGAAGCGTATTTTGCTGTCACTCTCTCGCAAGTAACAAGTCACTTGATCCGTTTTAAACTGTTGCATGAATCCTTACGAAAGACAGGAATTATCAAATATTCTCTCTTCAGAAAAGAATACTTTAATTTTAATCAGCTCATGTAAAATTAATCAGTTGTTCCGTCAATGAAAATAAATATTGTTATAACTTTAATAAACGTATATAATCGTTAATGTGTTGTAAAAAGTTGGCAAGCAAAATATTGATAGTTCTGAGTAAACATCAAATGAAAAAAAACAGTTTTTATGATAAATTCTACAGAATCGATACTTTGTGTTACATAGATAATTATTATATCAAAATATGTCGATTTAACACAAATAAGAGTTCATAGTAAATAGACAGGGACAATTGCGAGAATAATTTACGATGGGTTAATCAACTTTAAAAGTAATGTCATAATTATCAATAAACGTGATATACAATAATATTAAAAACACACTTTTGTTATCTTGGCATAAACACTCCATGTAGGTGTGAATTCTAGTAGGGCGGTTGTAATAAAATTCGCGAATTATTGACAGTCCCTGCTTGGGAAACCTTGGACAAAGCCCAGAAGGGAATTTCGCTTGAGTTCTGGCCGCGCCATCTCGCGTGTAGGAAGGTCATTAAGACCGCAGACATGCCACAGTAATGAACCGAGATTCAACAGCAAGTACCCTCGCTTTGCAGTCAGTGTATCAAAAAAGACATGAATCTTTTCACCGTCATTCAGCAATCACGACAAGCGAGTCATATTTCTTACACATGTAGTCATCAACCGCTACTGGATAAAATTCAACTCCAACAACGTTTTAGGATTAATTTATTTTCACA
The DNA here is from genome assembly GCA_030503985.1 of Himalopsyche tibetana. Lineage (NCBI taxonomy): Eukaryota > Metazoa > Arthropoda > Insecta > Trichoptera > Rhyacophilidae > Himalopsyche > Himalopsyche tibetana. Next base: position 5,772,040 of record JAPJYX010000014.1, read on the forward strand.
TTAATTTGACTGTCAATTTTAATTGTTTTCAATCTATCAATCTTGACTAAATTAAACAAACAAATGTTTCATTAGCTTCATAAGCTTCTGTGCTTTATTTAGACTTCAAATTTATATCCTGTTTTATTTTTTAAATAACTTATTAAATACATTACACTAATTGAGCCCATTATAGGTGAAGTGAGCCAATCAGTAAATTAGTAAAATAGTGTTTTTTTTTTACTTTTAAGTACTATCACGTCTTTACTAGGTGCTTGGTGGGTTGCATATTTTTATTAGGAAACAAATTAAATGTTCAGAATAAAAATATTATACGGTCAGAATATTTAATAAAAATTTTGGTTAGTAGGTTAGGTTTTTTTTTTAATTTCATCTTAATTGTGACTATTTATTCTGACCGATAGATTATGACCATTAGATATAAATTCTGATCAGAAAAATACCAGCGTTTTTATTATACGGAGATAACACTATTGCAATGTATATTAACTGATGTTACTTTACTTTTAAGATACTTTAAGATCTGTAAAATATTACAACACATCTAACTTTTTTTTCTTTCTAAAATACCACTTGGCTTACGTAACCTCTAATGAACCCAAATAAATACATTTATTTCCGATATGGTTGTCACTTTTTTTCAATTTACCACGTGCTATATACCTACTTACTTTTAATCAGTTATTTTGTTGTTGAGTAAAACAGCTTATAAACAATACGTTTATAAATCTATTCTCACGCTTTTCTTTCATATTTACAGTCTTCTTTTTCGCAGCTTTAAAAAAAGTTACATTTTAATTTAATAGATATTAGTTTTTTTCATCCCGATTTTAATATTGTATGTGACTCGTAACCGCTAATTCAGATGAATATTGAAAGTTTTTTGTTCAGCGTATGTAGATTTTGATTTCGTTTACAGTATAAAAAAATAATATATCATGGTTTTACTGAGAAATAAGATGCTGAGTAGGTATTGAAATTGCATTCGAAATTTTCAAACACGGCATGACCACAAAGGTCAGATTGTGGTAAAGTTTGTTAGGATGGGATCAGATTTGGGAAACGTGATAACCTGACGCAGGGTTCAGTGTATGGATTGATTTTGTATTATTCCCAAAAATCTATCAGATAAACGTTAAGTATTAACACATAGATTCCGCTAGTTTGATTTTCACTTTGTATCTAAGAAATAAAATATCGTCCGTATTTACTGACAATCGTATTGTATCCAAAATTGGGCCCTCTATAGGTAAAGTGAGCCAACTAGTAAAATGGTAAAACTTTTTTTTTTACTTTTATCACGTCTCTATTTGGTGTTTTGGTTGATTACATATTTTTATTTTACGGAGATAGTAAATACTACTGCAATGTGTAATGTAAGATTACTTCACTTTTACGATTTGTAGAATATTACGAAAAAACCATTTGGCTCTCTTCACCTCTAATGGGCCTAATTGTAACTTTAAATATTTTACATAAAATTAAATTATTAAAACAGTTCTAAATGATTCAACTTTCAATTTTAACGATAATACATTGTTGATATTCGAGAAAAAATTAAATGAAAATAATTACTAAATGTTGTTTAGTTGTATTTCTTTGGCACGTGTTTTTTTTAATAACTACATATTTTAATTTAAGATTTCTTATAATTGTAAAATTAATGAATATTTTCAACGAGTATATCATTCAATAAATCATTAAAATAGGTCAAAATTTCAATAATTTAGTAACTCTATGTAATGAATTTTTGTTTCGAAATCTCAATTTGCCGACAGCCCGTGACATAATATTTCTATAATTATTATAATTATGTAGATACCTTATAATTTGTTTTAACATATAAATGGATATCTGTGTAATACGCAAAACATTTGATTGCTCCGATTAAATATCGAGCATTATCCTCGAAACTTATTTATGTGTAGATTTTATAAGACAATTACTGTATATTATAATGATTTAATATGTATTACTTTGGCCCCCATTGGCGAAAACGATTCGGTTCAGATTGGATAAATCATTTATGTACATATAAACATTATGTTTTAACGACTAATGAGCGATTGCTTTCATCATACTGCCTGGCTTTATATGTAATATGCAAAGTTTAAAAATTGATACAAAATTACGAAGGATAATGGACGCACCCAAAGGCAAGAAATTTTCTTCAGCCCCGAGATTGATTGACGTTGGATATCATTATACTCAGACTTTCACCGCGCTGAAATACACCTGACATGTTTGCAACATAATAAATATATTTACTAATCGATGAACATAATATACACAACCATTATATTCGCTTTTGTGTATAATTGAGTTATTATTAAGACAGAGACGTGTACATAAACAGACAGTGCATATGTGAAATATTTCACTTTTTACAGTTGTTTTAAAGAGCTTAAACTGAATACATTATAAATTATTTAATTTTGCTATTAAGTAACAATATTAAACAGGTTCACAATAAATCAAGACCTAAACAAAAAAAGTTTTATTTATAATTATATAAAACTTAAATTGTATTCCACTGTTATTGGAAATCAATTTTCATATAGTTACCACTGAATCCATTGAAAATATCAATAACAGTTGTTTAAATTACATTTCTTACTTTGACACTTCTGAAATATTCTAAAACACATACATACATAAACTTGCGCTTTTGTGCGATATAAGCAGATTGCTGCATGTGTTTTATTTTAGTAAAATACTTAAAATAACAAACGAATGCAAATTTGAAATACGTCATCAACTGAAACCTTATAAAATACAATGTATCAGAAAAACTCATAAAAGTAAAACTCAAGATCCAATAAAGTGTTATAGTTGGTTCCGTAGCAGAAACCTTTGAAAAGTATTTTATACTCTCACCTTTTCGATTTAGTATTTTTGCGTCACGAAAACATAAATTGAAAACTTTATTAAGCAGTTCACGTGAGAATACATTTAAACAAAATTATGGTTGCCTAGAGCACTTTAACTTTTATAATCATTATTAATTTAAATTTAAATTGTGCTTGTGTTCTGTAAAAAAAGAAGCTATCTTTTTAAAGTACATTTTATTGTTTTAACGATTCATAAACTAATTGTTTTTTTTCATCTATTTTTTACAGAGTGTTGTGATGTTGATGTTCCGAGAAGAGAAATCCCCTGAAGACGAAATAAAGGCATGGCAATTCTGGCACGGTAGACAACATTCAGTAAAACAGCGAATACTAGATGCCGGTAAGTTAATAATTATCATTTAAAGTTGTATTTGAAAAGTTGTCGTTAATATCCGAGTTCTTATAACATATATTATTTTTTCGCAGTGATTAAAACAAAAGACCATACTATAATACCAGTCTAATAACAAAACATTACATTTTTACCGTAGAGTCGTTCTCCGATTCCAAACCACTATTGTTTTATCTTCGCTTTTAAATTATCTGTAAGTATTATTAAATTAAGATTAATTTATTGTTAAAAATAACATTAAAGTATAACTTAACAGTATTTTAAACAGCATAATCTATTAAAAAGCTTACAAACATTACCTTCTCCAGCTGCGGCAAGCCAAGAAGCTTTAATTATCATTACCTCAAGTGGTCTGAAATTGTTGACCATTAAAATGGTATAAAATGCCTCCAGCCACAGCGGACACAGCCTTTTTTCAATAAATAAACTTATTATGATGATTCCGCAAAGTTCAAAAACATCAAACGGCGAATGCAAATGTTATTTTTGCGTAAATCATACTTTTATCTGGAGACTTTTCATAGCAGATTTCTCCTGCCCCGAGATTATCTGATACAAAGTTACAACCTTGCCCCGCTATATAAAGGTAGGCGTTATGGCTACAGACTTAGATAGCATCTGATAATAAATATCAAAATAACTTGCAAAATCTTTGGTTTCAATTAGAATAAATCTAAGCGTGTTTTATATAGTAATGTTATAATGTCTTAGTATTACTTCTTTATATATTCATAAAGAAACTTTGCATAATTACTTTTTTCAAAACGGTTATTTATCAATTTATTTCCATCGAAGATTAATTATCTCTTATACGTATCTAAAAATATGATTTTTTTCCATAAATGATCTCCAATTGTTGTCTATTATGTTTTTTTTTCATTTATTTCGACCATAGATATTCCGAAACAGCTTTTTGTTTATTCACAAAAAACTCATGTTTGTATTTTCATTAAAATACTATTTTTTTAATTTCAAATAACGCCATCAGGTTAATAAGCCGCTCAATTCAAAGAATAAACTACTTATTCATACTGCTTAGAAAATACCATATTACATATTAATACAAAGAGCACTGTAATATTATATTTTTGTATCATTTGATAATGCTCGTCATAAGTGAAACTGGTGCAAATCATATTTTAAAAAAGTGGGATTAGTTTTTTATTCTTTTAATATAATGCCTTTCCACTAAGCATAGTCAATAAACACCCTTCAAACTAATCAGTTTAATATACTAATTTACGAATCATAAACATACCAATAATAACATCGTTCAAAATGGTCACCAATCCAATGATGAGTATAGGTTGCTCTTAATAAGAAGTCTGTAGCGAGAGATATGATACATAAAATAAATCAATTGATTTTAATATACAGTAAGATTATGCGTCCATTACCGGGCTAGATTACATCGCATTTATATTTCATTTACCGACGCAATTTATCATAAGCACTTCTCATTAATCCGCAGATAATGCTGAGAGTTCATTAAGAACGACCATTTTTAAGCACGCAATTAGTCTTGCAAATCACTTTGTATCATGGCATCAACATAGACACTTACAGTAATCACACACGGTAGCGGAAAGGCTCATTCATTTTGCGTCGGGTAAAAAATAAAGCATCACGAGAATTATACCACATATATTTTATAATTATTAATTATAATCGACATTTCAGGTGAATGTCAATTTATACTGAACCATTCATATACACGAAAATTGACTCTTGAGATTTATATATATTTTTTTTTATATTACACAAAAGATATAAACAATTTTGAGTTTAAATAAGTGTATGGGGATACAGTTTACATCAAGTCTTGGTCTTCTTTACCACTTTTCTCTACGTAGCCTGTTTTTTTTTACAATAACTAACTTTTTCTTAATGTTTTTGGTGATTTTTTGATCAGGTATCATTCATTGTAACAGATTTAGATTTTCACTAACTTTTTGTCCATATCGCTCCCAATGTGGAGCATATGACCGCCTAATGGAGTTATCTCAATAGGAGTATTTCTACATGAGCAATAGGTACGCAGTCGCTCAACCTCTCTTTTTCGAATACAGTAATATGGGTAGAAATAATATGGCAGGACAGACCCAGATGTTTGCTAATCACACTCGCTACGCTCCGTTATTTTACGATTGTAATGTTGGAGGGAGGCATTCCTACACATCACAATAATAATTTTAATATAAATTAGGATGCTAGAGCAAATAACAAGATCTATTGTGTAGCTCTTCTAAGGCAGTATATATAGCTGAGTATATGCAAGTTTATTCATAGCTCTGGCGATGGCGCCAATACGCATTATAAAAAAATGTAGAGCTAAATACGTTGATAGTTTTACCTTATTACAATGGAGTTATACTAAGTAAATGCCAATTAAATTAATGACAAAATTCCATTTGAGAATGCAATTAAGCATTTAAAAAAAATGGAGTGTGGCTGTGACATGGACACGGCCGTGTGTTGTACGTGAATACGTCTCGTAATAGGTGATATTACGCCCCATTTTTACGTTGCCAGCACTGCTTGACTCGGTCATATGGTGTTTTAATGTTACCATTAGATCGCTCTTGAGAAGCCCTTTTCAACCGTATACGATCTCTGTATTTCAATTTGGCTTTTTGATGCTCGACATTATATATTTTTGATATATTTTTTTTATATTTTAACACCTAATTATAGTCACAGTCACAATACTACACTTGTGTTTTATCTATAATCGATAGATTTTGTCAAGAGCTAACAATTGAAACTCAAACGAACATTGTAACTTCTCCGAGTCAAAAGTTATACGAAATAGAAATCTCGATACGCAGCAAAATGACCTCAAAATGGCGGTTCATTCGTTTTTTTGAATTACCTCCCTATAGAAGCAATTTTAAAAACGTATTCACCTCAAAAAGGTAAATTATTAAATCGAATACAGTCCTGATAGATGTACGTGAAACTTTAAAATATTGTAGTACAATCTTTAAGGTGATAATTAGCCTTAAATTTGACGCCTCTGTATATTATATAAGGTTTTTTTTTAATTCTATCAAACACTTACTTTTCAACAATGTGTGAGGCGGATCTTTGGAAAAAATATTCCACTCGAGATGTTCGTAGATGTGCTTGTATTTTTTTCCTATTTTCTTCTGCGTCTCTTCACACACAAGTATCAATTATCAAATGTAACTTTGGTAGCAATTGATTACCAGAGATGTTAGTCGAGATTATAGAGTACGCAGAGTTAATCATTATAAATTACTTTCGGCTCCGAATCTGACATAAACACAGGAAGCTGACTTATAAAATCGATTAATATGCTAATTTTTTCGAATCTTTTATGGTCCGCCTTTCGGTCATTTGTTTTCTCCGTCGATATTTCAATACACACAGCCGGTCAACGTACACACACTCAGTACAATTTTTTTTTTCACTTCGTAGACAAAATATAGGTAGTTACAATGTGATTATCTTGCTACTTGCAACTTCTGACTGTTGTTTCTCTAATAATAAAATCAATGCAGATATTTCATCAAAATATACATACAATTAAATTTAATAATTCGAAACAAAATAAACGTTTTATCTTTTCCTTAATTACTAATAATCTTTTAATACAGGGGTGGGGAACCTTTTCATTTATAAATGCCATATTCATTTATCTGATTCAATATAAGGCTGCTGTAAAGAAAACGTTGACACCCTTCTCCAAAACTCTTTTTCTAAGCGCTTGCGTATATTTTTTTTAAATAAAATTGAATATTTTAATCAAGTCAGAGTAGCCAAGAGGCCGCAGGTTTCCCTCCACTGTTCTAATAATTTAAAAAGTGTCCTTAAATAATGTTTTGTTTTACATGAAAATTTTATAGCAAGCATTGCATTGGACTAACCGATTAGCCTTTAGCCCTTCTCTAAATGTCTCTATATTGACATTTTAAAATATAATATTACTTCGATTTCAAAAGAAAACGCAACGTCTGCCAATGACATTTCTTAAATTCTGCTAGCTTACGTAATTCATATCAAATTATATCTGATATATTAGATTACTAAATATCGTTTTTTATTCATTTTATTTTTGATTATTTTGACTATTGATATCATTTGAACGTGACGATAAAATACTTGTAAAATTTCTTTGATATTGTATGTACAAAAAAATGCGTACGATAGTTATTATACGACTCTTAAGCTTCCTATCAAATTGAATAAAGTTTCTTAATACGTTATTTTGTACTGTTATATATTTCCAAATCGAATACATGTATAACTTTAAAGTGAATGTAATAAAAAGGTTATATTATTGATATAAAGAATGCTCTCATTGAGTGTGTGTATTTAAAGAATGCAATTAACGCTAAATATTATCAAAATGTGAGAGTTCATTATGAAATAAGCATACACTTCGGTGAAGTGGAGCCCGAGCTTTTATTGAACATGCAAAAAAGCGCGTTGCATTTTAACTGGACAGCATCACGCAGAGTCCGATGCCCAAAGATGGTGGAACCGTCCCCAAAGGAATGGGAAAAATGCTCTTCATACTACGTGCCTTTGGGAATTAATGATCATCTGTAGGCGCAATGTAATAAACTTTACTTTTATTTGCAGATGACTTGAATTTTAAGCACTACGTCGCTCATAACAGTTTGAACACAAAACTCAGTAGCACAACATGCGTATTTTAAGTTCTTTAAAAATCTGTAAAAAATCTAACAATACCTATTATTCTTAAATAATTAACGTCGTGAGAATTTTAATCCTAAACATATTTTTAAAAAAAACTACACTAGCATAACGAGCTTTTTTATTACTCACTTTTTTCTAAATTTTTATCAAAAAATATCTTTGCTATATTTGTCGATTATCAAAAAAACTTTCTTTTTATTGGTGGTATACAATACATTTTTCTTATCGATAGAAATATTTTTTTTCTGTTCACAATTATTATTCATTTAATTCGCTGCATGCAGTTTTATGTAAATATGTTTTGTTTTACTCATTTTATAAATTTAGTACTACAGCACATACTTTACACTTCCCATACAGTGCTAAAAAAATAATTCCGATATTTTTCTGGCCTTTCAAGAACCAAGTGAAAAACCATGTTTTAACACTTACCGCCCTTTGATGAACGGTAAAAACCCACGACGTACATTTTTTAGAAACATGTTTTTCTCTTTGTTCTTAAAGAACCAGCATCATATCGGAAGTATTTTTAAGCACCGTAGGAAAGTGTTAAGTGTTTTAATTCTATTGCTTGATTAAACTCAAAAATTATAAATACGGTAAAAATGGCAATGTTGATAGCCGTTTCTAATTCTGGCGATGACGTGGTATTTTTTTTCTGTGGAACCAAATGCCTATTTTGTTATTCATTAGTCAAACTACTTTAATGGTTGCTCTTAAATAAACAATACTACTCAATTAATTATTTATTTTTAGTGAAGAATTATTACAATGTATAACCCTTTTAAACAGGTGCTACTGGTGCAAATTTACGCATACTCAGGTTGCCCGCTTAATTATATTGCAGTTTAATGAGGTGAATTAATTGAAATCGTAAAATGCATATTTACTGCCGTACATTAATTTTATTTGAATGGAATAAAATAGTTAATATTTAATTGTCTGACTGATTCTACGTTCCTGATATTTAATTCGATGTACATCTAGTACATTTTTATTGATATTCAATTTACAGCGTTGATGATGTTTTAATTGACAATCATAAAACAATATTAATAATGTAGTTGTAATAGAATTCATTTTTTTTGTAATAAAAATAATACACATAGCGCAGTTTTTAATTATCATTAATATTACTATAATATGTTACATTTTATTTAAAAAAAAAACTTATGATGACATTTTAGTGGTGAATTTATTTAAATATTTATACCAATCGAACAATCTTATTTTTATATGTCAATAAGAAACAGTTTTATAACTTATTTAAAACATCATAACATATGACATGTTTTATGACGTATTGTATCTTTTATTAGAATGTATATATTTTGTTGTCAATGATAACAACACTCGTTATTTTGTTTTATCAATAATATCTTTCGCTGAATTGAAAAATTCTTATCATGAAATCGTATCGGTTTTTAAGTATAAATTTATTAATAATATACTCTTATCGATACTTAAAAAATAATGTTACACAAGACAAGTCTGCGGTGAAACTATGTAATTTATTACTAATTTCTTTTTTATCATTTTAAGGTAGTAACAATTTTTTGAAAAATTCATTTGCATTTAACATTGAAAGAATATGTGCACACAATCATGTATTAAGAAGAATTCTTTTACAACTAAACAAAAATTACATCTAATTATCGATTTACCGGTTCGGCATTAGGTTTATCGATATATTTATGTTAATTTTTTGATTACATATTGTTTGACTGTTACATTGAAGGTCCAATACTTCGAAACCGATCATTATAATATCGAATTACCTACTATGAAAAAATAAAAGCATTATTTTTGACCCAATGCTTCCGTGTGCATAAATATCTTGTAAATATATCTAATGAGGCATTTTTTTCAACCAATATTGCACTAATTTCTGCACTAACCGTTTTTATCATATCTAAGAATGTATTAGAAATAACTTATAATTCGTACTAAATTTAAGCTTAACGGTAGTTATGCTAATTGTATATTATTACTAACAAAGGAATTTAAAGTTTTTTGTCACCTTATAGGAATATGTTTCCTTATTACTAAGCTGTGGTAAAAATAGCTTTAGTATATATATTTTTTTATTCATCACTTTTAGCCATGTTCTATTTTTCAGTTCTTTGTTATCTTAAATCGTATATCACTGGCATATCTTTTACTTATATTTATATATATTAAAAGTCATTTAATTTTATTTCTTTATATATTGAGACTTTAACATTCTTAATTTATAAACTGTTTTAAGTTCTTTGAATGTTTTATATGATTTTAAAGCCATATTATTTAAATTTGAATCGTTCAAATTACGTACATTCACACCAGTTTTGTCACGAAAGACCCGGGTTTCGCCTTTCTGCATATTCAGGCGTTCAAGTGCACGGATGAATTTGAACTGCGAAAACTTGGTCGTAAGCGACAAAACTTGTGTGAATGTACATAATTTTAACGACTCAAATTTAATATTCAAATTCCACCAAGCACCTTCAGTCGAAATCTTAAGCCTTAGTATTTAATTCAATAACCCGTTTAGTTTTACACTCAGTTCTTAATAATATGAAATAATGAACTTATTTGATCGTTATCTTGTCCGTGCGTTAACATTCTACTGTCAGTTTTTCGGTGTATTGATGAAAAACGTCACTACGTCGTGTATGGAATAAGACTTCAACGCACGGCTCTCTGGTCGCACGAAACCTGATACCGGGCGGCCGAGCTCCCGGCACAATGAAAGGTGTCGGGTGTCCGAGACGGGCGCGGGAGTTTCACGGGTCGCCAGTGGATGTGTCCTGATGAAAGAGCACTGCGACGACACAACCACCCTATTTATCATAAAACTGAATATTTGATTGAGTCTTAAATCTCTTTACAATATAGCTCTTGTTTATAACTACCGAGAGACGAAATCTTCAAACTTTGCTTTTATCAATTTTATCATTCCCTCCTATCAGCGCATCTGTGTTTTCATACATTCAACATGATAACCGATATTGTTTTTGATACGCATGTTTCCGGAATACATTAAATATTATTGATTGAATTGGCATTTACTTGGTAGAACGCTATTGTAATACGATAAAAAAAATATGCCAGTTACGTATTGTTTGTTCTGACGAAGGCATAAGCCGAAATAGCTATAAACTGATTTTAAAAAAATGTAGAACTGAATACTTTCGATATTTTTTGTCGTATTAAATATTTTTAAACTCATATTTTTAAGCAGTTTACACATTTTATTGTACTTTTAAAATTTCTTATCCTAGGCTTAGTTAGTGATATGAACTAATTTTATTGAGTATAAACTAAGCATTCTGAAAAAAAACCTAGTTTTTAGTATATCTTAGTACATAAAATATGTAAGATTTCTGTTAAAATATCATTATATTTTGCAGGTTTAATTATAGAATCAGTTTTCATTATCTTATTTGTATTATTCTTTGAATAGTCTTTCTTAGTTGGGGAATTTCCCGCGCCGAGACTCACTCGAGTGAAAATGACGCGTCTAAAGTTTCAACCAAGTTTAAATATCAAATGTTCACAATAGTTATGTACATTCAACAGTGTACACAGACTGTGTTTTCTTAGAGTTGAGTTAACCCAAGTTGAGGAATGATTAAACATTTTAAATAATTTCTCAAATATTTAGGAATCTGATATTTATATTTTATTTGACTAAAAACAGGAATCGGCTTAAAAAAACTGTAAATAATGTGACATAATTTGAGACTTCAAGAGGTGAAGTGAGCCAACTAGAAAAATGGTAAATCTTTCTTTATTGAACCTTTGGGTACAATCACGTATTAACTTGGTGTTTTGGTGGATTACATATTTTTATTTTACGGAGAACACTATTGCAATGAGTATTAACTGGGGTTACTTCACTTTTACGATACTTTTAGACTTGTAGAATATTACAACGCATCTAAATTTTTTTTTTCTAAAATACCACTTGGCTCACTTCATTTTTAATGGGCCAATTTGTACTAGTTTTAAGCAGCTCTTTTTGTCGCCATTCCTGAAAATAGAGTATTTTTTTTTTCTTTTATTTTTGGTGAAATTGAAAACAAAAGATGCTTTATTTAAATAAAATTGTTTTGCCATTATCGACTTATTGACAATTGCTATAGAAGTAATGTTTAAACAGGAATTACTTATTAGAAATCTATATGATATTACTGTCTAAAGTAGATCAAAAGTGATTTTAGATTTTTTATCAACAGTATTATGAAAATAAATATTTTACATAATTTAATTTAATGTACATGCCAATTCAGTCAATAAATGGTTAATTGTACTTAAAATCAAAACCGGCAATCTAACTCCACCTTAAAAAGTATGCAGATTGCAGGCTTTATTTTTTAGCAAAAATGTTTTTCATTTCTTAATCTCTTAATCAAAAACGGGTTGTAAAAAAATACTTTGTATGTATTTAGGTTTGCAGCGATTAAATTGATAATGAAAATTTAATACGTAAAAAATGACAAATTCAGATCACGTCAAATAAATCAATCTATCCGAATGTTAACTAAATTGAGTATACACACTACAATAATACATAAGAGTGTGTTTGCATAAAGTCAAGTAGTCGAAGCCAGTGCAAACAAGACACATACCAACCACTCCATGTATGTATACACGGGATACCCTCAGCAAAAGTTCAAAAATATCTTCATACCTGATTCTCCAATAAAAAATTCAACAATTTCTAAAATTATTATATTCATGTTTATGACACAATTTCTTACTGGAGTTATTCAACTGTAATTTTTACTATGATGTCAATTTTAAAATTCTATTATAGAAATATCTCAGGTCCTATGGAGCAACGGTTAGCGTTGTGGGCTTCCGTGCCGGACTTCACGGGTTGAGTCCCAGTACGAACAGTTTTTTTCGATCAATTTATTGAAGGCTTGCTTGTTTTTGGTGTCTAAATCGTTCAATAACTGGGCGTAGCAAAAGCGATTATTTAACCACAGGGTAAGGACAGGACTCCTGTCCTAACCTTATCCTACTATTTCTACTACTCTCTTTGAAAAGGAGAGGATGAGCGACTGAGTTATAAGCAGTTCTCGTATAAAAACCTCCATTAGGAGGCCATATGCTCCACATTGGGAGCGGACATGGATAAAAAATGTAGCGTTTATATATATTAAAAATACAGAATCAAAATAGTGTACATGCTTTTTTATGTTGTCATAGCTGATTGCTAGATATTTTAATTTTGATTAGAATTTAATTAAATTTATAGATTTAACGTTAACGCATTTCAGTTTTATATTTTTTGCATTTATTTTTTCAGGGATTATTTTAGAATCTTTTGTACTTTATTATGTAATATTTCAAGTAGCAGATAAAAAATCTTTACGTTGTACACTGAGCTGAAAACATCGTCAATTTTACTTGTAGCGATGTTCTTACATACAATTTTTGTTTTATATCTTTGAAACTTTAAAAATATTTTTTTACTGTTATATATTTGAATGCTTTTAAAATGAACACATTACGATGTTTTTTTAAGCATGCTTTAAATAATCAAGTTAATCATTTGACATTTTATAATTTAATTCAATATCAAGATAACAAATGCATTTTTTTAAAATTTGCATTAGAAGAATATAAAAAGTTTTAAAACAAGATCGCTATCTAACGCATTTATACGTCAGCAATGCACTTAATTTCATAGTATAAATTTGTTTAAATAACTCATTAAATTGAATTATTGTATGCGCAATAAACAACGTTATAACTGTTAATTTCATATAAATTTATTCAAATTGCCAAAATCAATATTTGACTGGCAAGGTAACCCAGAAGCGAGGTTTCGATTCTTAATTGAAAGGTAAGTAAAGATAAGTGCTTTTCTAGATATGTTTTTAAATATAGTTATGTAAAACCGCCTTGTTCCATTTTCAACGAAAGTCCACATATATGCCGGTAGCTATAAACAATCAATCACAACTGAGATTCAACGGCCAATAAATATCGTCATTCCAATGGTTATTTGACTTGGGCAATTTGCATAATTTCGGGCACAGTAAAATTCGTACGAAAATTGCGCTTAAATGCGCCCCGCGGCAACGACGGGCGAATAAATCACTAAAATCCGCCCCCGTCCGTGCCCGAGTGAGGCTGTGTTCTCTCTCGGACAATGTGACCCAACACTGATTTATTGAATAATAATCCGCAAAGATATAATTTCGCGAGTGCGAGAACAATCAGATCTGCACTCAGTCAATTCGCAAGACACGCGACGGGGTTTGCCCCTCGCTATTATTATAATAATCGCGTGAATTCTACTCACCAGTAGCGGGGAATGTCAGCAAAATATCGTCAGTTCTTACACAGAAATCAATTAACTAATACAATGATATTTCAAAGTACCAATATACCAACACAAATTGAATCAAAAAACAGCAATCAAATATTTCATATGTATCTTTATTGACACTCCAACAACTTTTTTAAGGACTTTTCGTCGAGATATTTTATTATATTTTTGACTTGATTAAATACTATAGTTCACTTTTAGGGTGTTCACTGTCAATACTTGGTGGAAAGGCATTATATTAATAAAAACACAATAATCCTTTGTACTTCATTCTACTTTATTTAATATGTCAGGACCGGTTTCGCTCAGTTGACAATGCTCGCAATGAGCGAAACCGGTCCTGACATATTAAATAAAGTGGAATGAAGTACAAAGGATTATTGTGTTTTTATTAAAATACCATAGTTTTTTTTCCAATCTTTGACATGTTATTGTCATTTAAACTATTTATTTAAAGGGAGTTGAATTTTTCCAATCAGCTGTTTTTAGATAGCACGTAGTGTTTCAGTGAAACCTAGTTTGATATTATTCAGTGTTGGGCTTCCGATACGTTAACTAGGGGCTCGCTCAATCTTTAAGCAATTCTCGGTGTTGAAATTATATGCAATATTTAAATAAGCAATCAATTTTTACCTAATACACTTACATATAATACATATAACAATATACAATTTACCTAAAAATTATCAATCTAAATGGCTAAAAACGTATAAACTACTGTGTATACTGAAGCTGTCGTAGATAATAAATAGGTCATAAATTGCAGATATATACTAATTTGATTTGAGAATATTGTTTTCTCTTTTTATGACAAGGGGCTAGCGTGAGCCTCTTCGAACCTCTTCCAGACCACCCCTGATATTATTAAAGCAAACCATTTTTTTTTTACTTTACAACAATGCAATTGAAAAAATACGCCACTGCATCTTAAAAAAGCTTTACAAAATAGAATACAAGCTTCTGGAAATAAGTATCTATTGTTAAGCAGTGGCTGCAGGCTAGTTCGCTCTTTCAATAACAATAATCAATTCAAATGGGTGCCTAAATTGTATTACCTTATCTACAGCGATTATGGTTGTCATACCAACTATGAACGATTGTTTTAATGTACCTTGTCACGATTAAGAAAATTGCGCGAAGGTGCTATAAGCCTTTAGCAATTTACTTCACTGCTAACTGGTAGTTATCCTAATGCTCGATGCAATCGATTGAAATGAAGTAGTAGCGATCAACATTTTATTTTTTTTCATTGCATATTATTTAAAAAAAAAAAACTGAATCCACTCCTTTGATGGATCATATAAACTTCTTATTGCATGTTAGGTGGTTCTGATTGTGAAAGATTTTTTTTTTCATTTACAAGCAGGGGAAAGGTAATGTGAGCCAAGTGTTCAAAATATTATTCATAAAATGAATGATACTATGGCTTGGTTACTATGATTTTTACTAAAAAAATATATTTTTTTAAATATGTAATTAATACTAAACAATTCATAAAAAACTAAAAAAAGAAAGATCAGAACCTGTTTCGCTCGTGATGAACATTATCAACTGAAAATAGTCATGTCATGAGTGAAACCATTCCTGATCTTGCTTTATAAAAATTGAAATAGTACAAAGGAATATTGTTTTTTTTTAATATAGTGCCTTTCCACCAAATATTGACAGTGAACACCCTAAAACTAAGCAATTGATTTTTTTATGTTCAATTTACTGACAATTTTTTAAGCTTAGCACATAAAAATGTAAATTGTGTACATTATAATTAAAAAGTTATACCGATTTTTTACGAATAATCATTATTAGAGAATAATGAATTTCGGATAAAGTGTTGTGGAATCCAACAAAACAGTGAAAATATTATATAAAACAGCGAAAATCTTCTATAAAAAAGTCAATTTTGAATGTTTTTAAAATTAAACACGACTTTTATACATTTAATAAAATAAAGTTATGTTTTGACTAACAGAATTATTTACTGAAATTCCACAAAGCATTATTTTGCATACTACATATTCAAATTGTATACTTGTTTTTTGAAATTGATTACTTTTTTTCGAATATATTAAAATAATATGGACTTATTATATAATCCGACGATAAAAACTGTGACATTAACCGTGCCACTAATATTTCACAAACTAAACTTCATTGTTTTAACTTACTGTACACAAAAATACATTTTAGATTGTTTAGAATATTACTCGACGCCTTCTAAGCGTAATAATTCCAGCTGCAATTCTGGGAGAGATTGTTTCATATCAAGCAATGCATTTAGTGTACAAAAATTACCGCATAATCAATTTTGTATGATCTACATCAAATTATCCGATTATTTTATTTAGAACAATGCAGCGGTCATAACAATAAAAATCATAGCGATTTCACAATAGTTGTTTTCAAGCATGTATGTATAATGTAAAGAATAGATAAATGTATTTATGATGCACGAATCACAGCATGTGCTATTTAATACTTTGACATTTAAAACTTATCATCATCGATATAAATAGTGATTGAACTATTTATTGATTGCAAATCATGGTTATCCGCAAGTGAATTACATTAAAGATTTTTAGTTACGCTTGACAATTCTATACGACGTTACTACAGTTATATTTCTTTTATTTTCAAATATTTAATTAAGTATTTCGACTGAGGGTGCTTGATCGAACTTCAATATCAAATTTGAATTGTTTGAATTTTGTACTTTTCCATGAGTTTTGTCGCTAACGACCCGGGTTTCGCCTTTCGGCATCTTCAGGCATTCCAAGTGCACGGATGTACAGTCGAAATACTTAATTATATCAACATTGCTAGTACGGCAAGATTGACTTTCACATATGTGTTGAATTAATATGATTAACTGAAAATTGTTTAATATTCTATTTCGTTTTTTTTAATCAAACATATACTTTTTATCACTTTTAATGTGTTCACTGTCAATACTTGGTGGAATGGCATTATAATAAAAATAATAAAACATTTTTAGTACTTTTTCCACATAAAATTTATTAGATCAGGACCGGTTTCGCTCATCGCGAGCATTATCAACTGATATCATTATCAGTTGATAATGCTCGCGATGAGCGAAACCGGTCCTGATCTAATAAATTTTATGTGGAAAAAGTACTAAAAATGTTTTATTATTTTTATTATATACTTTTTATTTAAAAAAAAAAGGTTGTACTTTTATTTCATTTCATTGTTGCTTAGCTCACTTTTATAAGTCGATTGTCATATGTATGATCATTAAAGGAATACATTTATTTTATTTGTTGTTACAAAAACTACCCTATGACTTAAAATAAGATATCATATTATGGAAAATCCCGTTGTAGGAAACTTTGAGTAATTATTAGATGTTTAATAATCTGTAAAATAATTCGTGTAGAATTCTTCACTTTTGTAAATTACACTTGTATTTAAGATAGTATTTGTAAATAACACTCATTTTACGGTGTTAACTGTCACAATTTTTTTTATAAAAAAATAGCGTGTCAGAAAAGAGTACCGGACCATTTACGCTCAAAATAAACGCAATTACCTTAACAGAACACTCAAAATTGACTTGTTTACGTGAATATATTAAGTTTGCAATGTATTCGAATCGTGAGATCCTTATTTTTACTGTCATATGGCAATACTTAATTTGATATTCGTATCGTTACGGGCATATTGCTCATGGTCGGCATATTATTCCTTCGAAAACCGTAATTGTTTTTAATTTCGAAAACTGTAAGCAGACATTTATAAAATAACGGTTTTATATCGATTTATACTCACCTGAATTCAATAAGCTAATACTGTTTCGAAACATAATAATATTTTAATTGATTTGGCATTTACTTGGTAGAACTCCATTATAACAGATTAAAAATATCAAAGTATTTTAGTTCTACAGTTTTTAATAATTTTATGCGTTGATAGCTATTTCGGCTTTCACCATCGTCAGAACTACTCAGAACTATTTTGACGATGGCGAAAGCCGAAATAGCTATTATTATTAAAAACCGTAGAACTAAAATACTTTGATATTTTTAATCTGTCATAATAAGATACTTTACTGAAATTGAAGAATCTTTTATGAGTGTTCGCAAATGTTTCACTTAAATAGCCTGTATTCTATAATCGAATAAGATTTTCTTTTAAATTTGGAACATCGAAAAATCACTATTTGAATTGTCTGTTTCCATTGATCTTATTATAAATTAAACTGTCTTTCAAATTTGGAACAATTAAAGAATCGGACTTTGAAAAGTATGTATACGATAGAATCGAATAAGATTTGTTTTTAAATTTGGAAAAATAAAAGAATCGGACTTTAAATAGTCTGTTTTCGGTACGCGTTAATTTTAAAAATCAAATTAAATTTTATTTCAAATATGGAACCTTAACTGAATCAAAATTTTTAATTATACAGTATATTAAAACTTTATTTGAGAAATAAATATCCAGTTGCATTTAAGTTTGCTTTTAAAATCTTACGTACTATTTTTAACATTTATTTTGGGTTTTAAGTCTTTACAAAATGCTAATTTGAAGTAAATCTTCATTTTTAACAAACAATAATTTTAAAATGTGAATATATTTATTTATACTTTTAATACGGTTTGATACTGTATAGTCTCAATTCTATTTAAAATCCAATTGACAAAAGAAATTATTACTATAAAATTATTCACTTTAATTTAACAAATGAAAGTACGCAACATTGTGATACCTGCATAATATGCGTGCAGTTATAATATGACTCGTAAAGTAAATGACGTAGGGCAATTTAAGTAATTGAGATTTACTCCAAGTGAAGGAAAAGATGTTACCAGACAAATCGCAATCGTCGGAATTGTTGCCAGATAATATCTCGCTATTTTTGCCTTGGAACTCAACTGCATGATATGTACAATATACAGAATTCCACGCTCTTTGAGACAGAAAAGTACTTTGTTTTTGAGCACTGGACTATTAAAATGAAGTGTTCACTTTGACGTTGTCGAAAAAAAATAATTATGTACTTATTCCTGTTGGTAGTCCCCTTATTGTTAAGGAATACAAACAAATTATAATTCAGCGAATTTGAATTGTTTGAATTTTGTACTTTTCCATGAGTTTTATCGCTAACGACCTAGGTTTCGCCTTTCGGCATCTTCAGACATTCCAAGTGCACGGATGTACTTGAACTGACGCGTAGTTAACAGTTTGTATCGTTTATATACAAAAATATAAGTAGATCACTAAGTTAAAAGGTTATTAAAATGTAAATTAGCGAAAATTGAATGTATACAAGTTTCAATGAATTAAGTGGGTTTGTTATAATTATGGGGATTTTTTGAAAATATTAATGACCAGATTCAAACAATTTAAATTTGATATTGAAATTTCATCAAGCACCCTCAGTCTAAATACTTAATTATACAATTGTATGATTTTTGCGTTACATGATTCTATTCGATACCATGCAGGGCTTAGAATCCTGGGATCTCGACCAATTTGGCGATCCCGTTATCTTGGGATAGTCTTATTACCAATTCCGGTATTTCGGGATTCACTATAACATGTAATAATAACAACCATTAGGGCTGGAATACTTAGTCACTGACAGACGTTTGAAATGATGCAGTTAAAAAAAAGTACTTTGAGTTGAGAATACTTCTGGAATTTCACAATTCGTCACTTTTTTCGCCAGAATTTTTGGAAGTGATTAATCCTAGAATCTTGAAAATAATTGTCAAAAAAACGGGCGCGGAATTAGATACCTTAATGCCAGCTAAAATATTTAAAAAAAAAAAACAATGAACGTGTTTAATGGACACGTGTTCTACTTGAAATGAAAATATACTATCAAGAAAAAAATAATTTATGAATTCATGATCTTAATATGAAAATAAAATTAATTATACCTGAGTCATAAGGCATAAGGCATAAGGAAACTAAAAAAACATTTTTCTCAAACTTGCATCCTGTTTCTCGTAACTAAACAGCGGTCACCTTTTTACTGGTAATGTCAGCGTATTATGTCTTTGGTGACTCAAAATTGAGGTAAACTCCGTATAGTGTTTTTAAAGACGTGATTTTATCATATTTACTTTTACATACTAACATAAGTGCTGTGAATTACTATTTTAGAATGCCGTAGCTGAGCTTTATAACGCGATGACTCAAGCTTTTCATGATGTGTAGAAATTATTTTATTTCACACATTTATCACTTAAGAAATTATCAGTATCTAAGTATAAATAATAAAAAAGATTGTTATCATTCTAATTCTTCCAAGAAATAATTTGTTAAAATTCACCAAAAAAATTATCACATTTCTGTTATCTGTACTAAAAGTCATATTTTTTGAAATTTTCAAGTACTTTTTATGTCTACGAATAACTTTATATTTTTTGAAAACGACGTGCCCAATAACTTTTACTTGAATAATTTCAAAAGACCTTATAAGACTATCCAGGACTATCTATGTTTTATGTTGGATAAGACTTTCTATGTTTTATCACAATTTAAAAAAAAATACTTATTACTACAATACGTAATTCACTTTATTATGCGGGGGAAACGTTTCACGCAAAAAAACCACGTGCAAAGGACCTTATAAAAATAAAAAAATAATTTGTATTATATTGAACTGTTTTGTTCATTAGCCGTGCAAAAAGAGAATAAATGTATGTTTTCATAATCTGCTTTATATATAATAAAACATATACATATGTATGTTTGCTGAAGTAAGTTTCAATGAGAATATTAATATGTATGAAAATGATTGGAAATTTATATATCTGATAGTAATTCTGAATTCTTCTATAATTTGTGCACATATTTCAAAATACAATAGTTATAAAATACCGTGCCAGGACGCGCACGTCTACATAATATTATTATGCGCGCGCACTTTTGCAGTGAGGTATTCGTAAGGTCGTAATTTTCTCTTATCTTGAGTAAATGGTCATTTAATAACTCCCCTGGGCGGCCATTATTCCTTCCGTACGCATTATTTGCACGCTGCCGTGTCTCCCGCAACAGTGAGGGGCAATTTTGCCATTTCAAAAACAGTCGTATCAAAAAATGGCTCCCGTGCCGAAACTGACAAAGTCAGTTTTAATTAAACTTGAAGGATTTGGATATTTTCTACCGATATAACTTCTAATATATTTTTTCATATTTGCTTAAATTCAAATGAGCAATTTTTTTTTATTTCTTTTCCATTTTCATTAAATCAAAAGATGACCTTTTAAGTTTTTGTTTTAATTTCAAAATTCAACTATGTGAGTGTCCGTAATATTGTTTTTGCTAATTATAACAATATGTTCTTTTTTACGCTTAATAATCTAATAAAATGCACAAACCCTTCGAAATTAAAATTCTCACTAACTTATATATCAAAAAACGTACACGTAATTCGTTTTTACTAAATTCATATAAATCATGCTCATATTAGAGCTGTAACTATATTCCATGATTTCTTTAAAGTTGACACATTTGAATAATTTCAATTCTCTGCTGTCTTTTAAATAAATTTTCTTGTTAATGTATCTTGATTATTTTCGTCTGCTAGCAATAATTATCGACGCATCTATTTTCGATATAAACGTTTGAATATTAACTCTACTATGTCCTGATATTCCAGTTGTATTACAGACGTGACACTTCGTGGAAGAAATTTTAACGTAAATACGTAAAATACTATATATAGCAGCAAAATCCTAACAAACCCTTTATCATATTGCTGTATTTTTTAGTGATAATACTTTCGCAATGTTTTATAAAGATTATTCATCCCTGCAATTCATGCATTAGATGCAACCTGCTCCGACTACCATATAATAATCTAATAATAATTTCCAATAGACCCCTCGTGTTCCTTAATGCTTCCCGAGTGTAATATTTAATAATGTTTGAGGCGTTTTGTTCTGAACTCACATTGATTATATTCCGCATTGCCTATCAGAGGCCCGTGGCAGCTTCTCCACCGGATATGTCTATTAAAGGTTTTTGCTGTAGGTACCAAGAAAATTATCTAAGCGTTTGTGCATAGCTTTGTAAACTGTTCCCTCTATTGGCTTCATGACTGGTGGGCTTTTCATTCATAACATAATGATGGAAAGTACATATAATCATGTAACTGTAAATCAATATGGCAATTTATCAACAAATAACAAGAGTGCGTTTTTAGTACGTGAGTAAAATAAAACGTTAGAAGCCTAGATGCTAATTTTGAAACGTTGACATACGTCTTTTTTCTATTTTCCCCGACAATGCCAGGGACCATAAGGCTCACTGATCGTCTACTAAAAAAAATGTTAAAATAACTGTACAAAATTTCTCATCATGTTAATTTGTAACAAACCTTTTAAAAAATCCGGATAAATTCAATATACTAGTTATTTTGTTTCTATGTAAAAGACATACATATATGCACACAAACACTGTACAATTAAAATGGTTTTGAATCGTTAACACTGTGTTGCAGTCATTTTAAATTGATAAAATAAACTATTGAAATAAACTGCTGCCAATTATAAATTTACGAAATTTTCTTACCATGTATGGTAGGTATCTTAATTAATTATTTCAGTTCTTGAATTTTCTTTTAACACAATATGACATTACAAAATAAACTTTACAGCAAAATGACGATATAAGCTATCAGACATTTAATACTTCTCAATATGAAAAAAGATTTTTCCGTTTATATTCCGCAATAACAAATGTAATATTACGGAATATTGATTACCTGTCGAGCGCCTTTCTGATTATTTACATACAAATGACTATTATTGGATACGTATTAAATGCTTACAACTTGCAATATGTATATTATACACTATAATTTACAAAGTCACACTATCATACTATACAACCTACATAAATATATATACTTACATATCTACACGAATATTTAATAATGTTTATGTTAAACAGTTTTATCTATGTTATTATTATTTGTATAGCATTAATCTATACACAATAAGCATCAAGAATTAAATTACGCGAGCATAGTGTTAATATTAAAGAACCCATCTACTTTATCTTTTTAAAATAATAGAATGCGTTTCCACTCAAAATTTACAGTGAACACCATAACGGTGAGTTCGTCTAGTTTTTGATTACAAAAATTAATTAAATTTTGTTGTATTTACACTGTTGTTTAATTAATATTTTTCTTTCCAGTGTAATTATTAAATTATACACATAATATTTTATGCACAATTTCATCATTCATTTATCTATCGGTTACAAATACTTTGGTACAAATTTACACACAAAGTGTCTTAACTAACAAAAGAAAAAATATTCTATCGTGCATCGTATATAAAAAACGTCTTGTCACATTCAATTTTCATTGCCAATAGAAGCCTAGAGAATGTCACAATAAATAATATCATTTAGCCGCTGCATGCAAGAAAGCTCGGCTCGTAAATCGTATTGGGAGAGTTTATTTACTTCTCGCGAATGTCATAAATCATATAAACATCACATAAAGCTGTTCGTGAACAATTCCCGATTGTTGGCAGAGTAGTAAAACATAATGTGTAATGCGCGCTCCTTGTGTTGTGTGCCAACAATAGGAACCAATTCATACTAATTTTGAGAAAGCCGCCCACCACTCGCTGATTGCTTCTGTTGAATTTATCTACACGGAGGCGGCGGAGCAGAGGTCAATGAGAATTATCTTATTTAATACACATATATCGACGGATTAGTCCGAATAAGCTCAAGTGAATATATTATATAAAGATGGTGGCTTCTTGTTTATGTTTCCATAATAACACATTTTTTGGCAATTCGATAAGGAGCTTTGGATAGACTAAATATGTAAAAAAGATATATTATTTTTAACCATTTATTTATAAACGAGTGTCGTGAATTATTTTTGTAACGTAATCCCAAGATACAAGATATAGTTACTAGTTAGTCAATAGAAGCTTCTCGGACGAGTGAAAAACGTGTTACTTATATATGAATACTTAATACTTTTTAAAAAATGAATTTTCATTACCTTTTCATAAGAAATTTCTACTTTCTATGTTGATAACATCAATATTTATTTGATGTCGATTAAATACTATAGGTATAGTTTGATTAAAAAGTAAACTAAATAAAGCAGTCAGTGGACTGAAATTTAATGATTTTGTTCCTCTGTTTGTTGGGCTCCAAATTGCGACACGTGTTTTGCTTGAATGTCATAAAGTTTATAAATAAACAACAAGGTAAATCAAATTCAATTTTGTAAAAAAAAATAGCATCTACAAAATTACCGCCGAACCATCGAAAATATAGTCAGATATCAATTTACTTGGCTTCCTAAGGTAACCCAGACATGATTTTTATAAAATAATCATGTGAAGTTTTAAAATAAAGACGAGACATTATTTAAAGTTATTTTAAAATGTAAGTCATCTTTTATTAATATCCATAAAAAAATCTATTTTGGTTTCAACACTATATATAATGGGCTAATACCTACGTATTCTAGTAAATATTCAATTAATTACACATTTTATGTAGCCATAAAATAAACACTGATGTCATCTTATATTTACCATATTAAATTTTTCGTAAATCCTTTTAATCAATAATCGTAACTCTTTTTCGCTCATCGCAAATCTTATGGTATAGGATTTTAGCACAATTGAATAAATTAGCTGCTAGTATTTTATGTGACAGTCAAATGTAAATTTTATTTCAGATTATGACATGCAATGCATTAAGCATATTTAATCATTAAAATATTCCATAATCAATACATATATTACTGAAAAATGTTAATTTAAGCATATTCATGTAATTAAAAAAACACAAATTAAACCATTTTAATCGTTGTCTTTTAATGTGATCTTCGAATTACCATTAAAAAAGGATTCTCTGGATTATTTATTGAAAATACATTTGTGGTAAATTGATACGTATGTATTGGCGACAAGGTTGTAAAATTTATGATATTAATTCACCGAATATTAAATGTAGTAATTTTAAAAATAAATGTTAGATATTAACACACTCAATAATAGTAGTCGAAAGGCATTAATCAGTTGCTTAACTAGTGCAAAAAATGCATAATTTTAAGGGACTGCTTTAGTCTGTAATTATATAATGAAGTTTACCTCAAATTCAATCTTATTTTAAGGAGAAAATATCGTGATTGTGTTTCTCTACGAGAATTTTTTTAGTTACCAAAATGTATTAATTTAAAATATTATAATTAAAACATGTTTTTTCTTCTTTTGCAGATACAAAAAACAGTGTAGGACTCGTTGGATGCATCGAAGAAGTATCACATAATGCAATAGCTGTTTATTGGAATCCTCTTGAAAGCTCAGCAAAGGTAAGACAATAATTTTATTTAGATCACAAAATTTAAAAAAAACAGACTTAGTATTACACATGTAAGTTATGAAATGTTCAAAAGTCTGAAAAACGAAATTCAAATGGTTTATGTAGAACAATTGCAATCAACTTTCCAAATTTGAAACGAAATTTACTTTGAGCTTAAACGAAAATTGTTCCAATTTTGAAATTTCAGAGTAAAGTAACTCATTCTGAAATTCAAATATGTCGTTCCAATATTAAAATTTTACATGTATTGCTAGCTTTACTTATTTTGTGGATTGTCGCATACGACTATTATTACACATTATGAGGTGCGTATATGAAAGCCTCCATTAAACAGTCGATATATACAGATAATCATAGCTATTTGCAATTGGTATAAGCTACTATAGTAGCAACAATAATGTTATACGTTAAGTTTTGTAATAAGGCGTTTGGTAACAGTGAGGAGTGCTTCGCAGACAAGCCGGATATGAGCACTTAGCTCCGATATAAACATCCAGATTATAGATGCCTTGTTAAAAATTATTTCGGTTGTGAAATCCAACTAGAAGCAGGAATGGATATAAGAAAACCAAATTGATTAGGCAGTCTAAATTCGACCATGTTTTTTGTGGCCAATAATGGTAGGCTTTATTTGAACGTCATGCACGTGAATACCGCGATTGTAAAATCATGCAGTAAAATTATGTAAATTTATTTTAATTGGTGACCATTTGTCGGAGGACTATCTTTATATAATGTACAACAAAGATCCGCTATGATTGAGTGCTTATTTCTAATCCCCTATTAATTATTAATTAACATTCAGTTGGATAATCTATTCATTGTACAAAGTTGTATTCAAAAACGTATACACGATTCAAATGTTTCAAAATATAAGGCTAAATGCGTTTCGATAAGAACAAGAGTGGTTATTACATTATTTGGTTTATTATTAAAAATAATGTTGCGAGATCAGTTATGTCTAATAACTAAAGCAGCTGACGAACTCATATCCATCACATATATACAACCTTTTCACCACTTATACATACGCCCAATACAGCTCTTTCTCTTCCTATGGTGTGACCAATGTATGACAAAATTTCTACTACTAGCTTTAGTAGTATACTTTTTTGAAATACTCTATAAAGCAGAGGTGCGCAACCTGTCGATCGAAAAACAAAATTTACGTCGGTCGCGAAAACTATTCCTCTTTTCATCCAAAAAAAATCATTGTAATAATTCTTTTAAGATTCGTGTAAGGGCTTCGATCGCGAGAAAACTTACGATTAAAAAGTAGATCCCAACGAAAAAAAGGTTCCGAACCTTTGTTGTAGACAAGATATCTAATGTTAAAAAAATGCAATTTATAAAGCAGTGTTATTTCAATTTTCATATTACTATACAATAATTATGCATCGTTATTTCAAAATATTTAATAGCCATGTTTATACAGTAGATATAAATTTACACAATTTTTTTCGTACATATTTATGACAATATTGCCGTAGTAATAGTTTTAATAGTGGAGCGGATGTGTGAGGCAGTAAATTGTTTATTGAATTACTCTCAGGTTCGAGCGACGTAAAAATAATAGACTACAAAAAGTAGTACGTTTTATATGACGCCTAGTTAATCAAATCCCAATACCTTGAGCACATTTAAAAATATTTTTTAAAAAGGTGAGTGATAATTACATTTTAAAGTGTCCGAGATGAGATATTTATTTCCTGTTGTTAAACGATTTTTTATCAACTTTTCATACACGTAAGCACGAAATATAATATACGAGATTGAAAAGATAGTTCACGTGTTAATTAAAAATAATAGTAAGTGTGCCCAACAAAATTACAAGCCGCTTCTAAGTTCATCTTTTGGTGGGCAATTAATTTTAGAATTTCACACTAAGTAGTTGCTAAGAACGCTAAGTGTTACACGCTTAGATAAAATAATATGTTCGTAAAATATTATAGATCTACTTTTTTACGCGATGTGAATCGGCAATGTGACTTAAAAATATTACCACGACGAATAGATATTTTTTTTTAACTCTACTTCTTTAAAAACTTTAAACTGTCTTTTATCCTTGATAACGACTCATGTATTAAATTATTGTAATTCAAATACTTTCACAATTGCTTCCCACAAACTTATCTAACACCTATTTGCTACATATACTTACATGATGAAATATTTTGTATCCGTATGGGTATCACATTTCCGAAATAACATAGAGAACTGCTGATTGATTGCAACTCATTAGTATCATTATTTCTTTGCTTTATTTTGATTCTACACCTTCCTCCTTGCTCCTCTTAAAAGGAAAAAAACCCAAACTCCATTTTGTAATTTCATAATTTTAAAATGTTAGAATCAATCTTGCTTCATTACTTAAGCAAACTTTGCGATAGTAAGTCTGAAGATGCCTCTAAAAGAGGCGAAACACGTGTCACAGTTAGTAACACAATACGTGGAATAATCAAAGTTAATTTAAATTTTCTATTAACATAGAGAACATTTTTCATGATTGTTGATAAATGTTTTTGAAATTGATGTAGAAACAGTAGAAACTGGAAATCACATTTCAATGGCTAAGAATCACAGAGGCTTAGTTACAAAAATGCGTGATTTGAATTAAATTCGGTTTTCGCAATATAAAAAGCTTATTTATTAGTGAAAAAAATCTATGCAATATACATATAATGGCTTAAAACATACCGTTGGGTATAAAATTATAATTTTGAAAGCAAATAGGTAAATCATCTAAATTTTAGTGAACTTAATACTACGTTTTTGAAGATATTCTTCTGTGATCTTAATTAAGCTTTCGGATTAATATTCCATGTAATTCGTTGCTCTTTTTATCGACCCTTTGCATTCTGTTTATTTACTAACATTGAATTCTTCGGCGTATTTTAAGAATATTATTCTCAGTGTTTACACGCCTTGCATTGAATTGCTGAATAAATAACCCTAATTGAATCGTCAGTTCCGAGAAGGTAGCCTTCAAAGATTATCTCGGGTAGCGTTTACCTCGCACTGCCTGAATCAGCGTATCGTCCCTCCCGCAAGAGAAGCCTCTTCAAACAGCCTCCCGACTCTCACTATTTGTACAGATCAAGTCACAATAATTCGTGTAATTTACCATGAAAGCTTATCTCACTGATACGCGTACAACATACATTGTAGTTTTATTGCAGGTGGTATGATAATGCCAATAACAAATTACAACTCTACATTTGTCATACCAGTTCGCAAAAAAATGAAAAATTCTTATAGTTTATAAAAATCAATCAATAATTTGTTATAAAATATAAAAAAGAATGAATGAAGGCTTGACATGTATTCGTTTTAAAAGTAGAGATAGCCTGTTTAGATTTAAGCTATTATCACTAAACTATATCTTACCAAGCAAATTCAATATTTAGTGTGAATTAAAAGTAATCTAAGTGATTTTTCTTATTCTTTTCTTAAATATATCATATTATTCTTATTCGATAATCATCATTTAAACACCTCCGTACAAAAAATATTGTAATACAATCTAAGGCAAACGATATTATTTTTAAATAATAGTGTACATATTTCATTTTACAAAATGCATTTATCGACAAAACATATGTAATGACTTTGTCAGGACTTTGTATAAAAAGGGATATGCCTTTTTTTAATTCATTAAAAAAATTACGACATCTACAATAACTTGTATTAAACTAAATATTGAAGGTTTACGATTTATTTTTAATGTATTGATTGATAAAAGATAACTGCTTGTTATTTTCGTATATATTATTGGGAAAAGGCATTAGTTAAATTTTTATATTTGCTGAACTTCAAACATGAAATCAAATAATGGTATAGATATTGTTTTAAAATAGAGAAAGCGATAGTATTTAAACTATATTCAAAACCATCAATTTATACCTGTTTCCTCTATAAGATTACAGTAACGAACAATTTTTCAAAGTAATTGATAAACTGTCACGTATTTAATATGCGTTTGAGATCGTGCTACGATAAATTTGTAGCGACTTTGCATGATGCAGTGCCCGCGCATTTCGCTTGGCAACCACTATCAATGGACATCGATTGTCCGTAGTAGCTTTAGATGTCCCCCAAGGGTCCGAGGCCTGTGATTAGCCTATCTAAGCGTTACTACTGTGTAATTTGTTTGCGGCCAAATTGTGCAATTTATATTCGATCTCTAGGATAGCCGATGGCGCCGCCTGCCTGGCGTATGTTTTGTATTTTTTACATAAAGCTTCGTTTTAATGAGCTTTCGCTGTGTCACTTTGAAAGATAGAGTAAAATTACATTCGACTATTCAAAGTTATTGTCTTATAAATTATGAGGACTTTAAAACTGATCAACCTGTTTTAAAAAATGACCCATGAAAGAGCAAACAAAAGCAAACTATGTACTTGAATTGACTATATTGTTTTAATCTGCTTTTTTTAAACAGCATTTACTTTTTCAAATAAATACTCATTTTGACTAATAGTTAAACGGCTTTATCCCTATAATGTAAAGTACTAATACATAGTAGTTAATTAAAACAAATTAATTTTAAAATTACTGAATAACACATAAACGTTAATCTACCAATCTTGTAGTCCAACGTATAATTTAAGTTGAGATGGTAATTTTGCGTAATTACTTTGTCAAATTATGTAGCCAGACCCCGCGAAGATGTCAAGAGCATTTTTTATTCACATAAAGCAAATAAAAAGGACGATAAAACCACTCGAAACGTATAATATGCATACATAATTGTTACGACTCCTATATTTTTTCTAATTAAATTACACCCAACATATAATTTGTCGTGTTGTAAACAATCGAGATTGTCTTTAAAAAAATAAAACATACAAATTGAAAAAAAGGTACATTTTTACGTTGAAAATTAGCACACACATTACTGACGTAGTGTTCACGCTGTTTTTTTTTCAACTTGCTTTATATTATGAAATAATATACTTAATTTCGTTTTTTACAAAACTTTTATCTTAATAGTGCAAAACGAATGTATGAAAAGCAGCACAATTTTCAGAAAAATCACTTACGACTAGAGATTGAAATACCGGATGAATACGTCAGTAAATCAAAATCAGGATTTTAATACTAAATAAAGAATATAGTCATAATAAAAAGCGGGTGATTTTTAAAACTAACTTTCTGCTTCTTAAAAAAATAATACGTCATTGAAAAGCTCATCAATTCTGGAACCTGTCAATATTGACACAACTCTTAACATATTTCAATTTATTGTGAAAAAAATAATAAAATATGTGAAAGTTTCAATACATTTAAAACAAATATTTTGGTTAGTTTTTAAAACCCGGGATCATGGTTTCGTTAATACCGGTATTAAAATCCTTACTCACGATAAGAATATTGGTATTGGAAATAAGGTTATCTAAGAAGACCTCCATCAGACTGAGGACTCATGTATACAGATTGCACTCGCACAATATATATGTAATGTTTTCATCAAACTCGTAACATTGGGGTGAATAGTTTGATAGTTTTATTGTTGCATACTATTTTGTCAATGCAAACAAATGATAAAAATTGACTCTGCAACTATTCATAGAAAAATGAATGTGATTTTGTGATGTGTGAATAACTTTAGGAAAGAAACTGGTGTCGTATAATTCTAGATACAATATAACGGTTCCAGGCTTTACTTACTATTTACTTTTTCTTTTGTTTTCCAGATCAACGTAGCAGTGCAATGCCTAAGTACAGACTTCAGCAGTCAGAAAGGAGTCAAGGTAAAACATATTTTCATAACAATATAAAATATTCATATCTCTATAAGATCAACAATATTTTTTTCCCTTTATTTCTCGGTGGGATCGCATGCAATGGGGAAACATTACACAAATGACCTCGCATGCTTTTTCAATTACGGCGAATAAAAAAAACATAAAATACTTAATTAAATTCAACATATCTTTTCATTATTCACTTTCTTTGTGAGAATGAGAGAGATGTGAATATTATTCAATCATACAGTACTCAAATGGTATTTTGATGTAAACTTACTAAGACTTGGCGTTAATTACAACAGGTAAACGCTTCTACCTTATAATTAAATGCAACGAAGCGCATTTGACAGAACACGATACGCGTTTTAGCCTGACGCCATCTTTTTTTACGATACTAAACGTTTTTTATTCATTTGTGCATCTGGAAATATGAATTTAAAGCCTCCTTATAAATACTTAGCCAGTGATTTGTTTTAAATATTATTTTCATTAGATCACTTATTTTACGCTAAATATTTTTTTATAAAAATAAAATACTGTTATTTTAGATGTGTTGTAATATTTAACATAATTTTAAAGTATCATAAAAGTGAAGTGACCCAAGTAAAAAAAAAACTCCAATAGTGTTTTCTCCCTAAAATAAAATGGTTCAATCCACCAGAACACCAAATAAATACGTGATTGTATTTAAAATACCAATAGTTGTTTTTATCATTTTACTACTTGGCTCAATAAAAAAATAATTGTCTTTTCTTTGAGAAATCAAATGAAAATATAGTCGTAAATTATTCTAAATATATAAATGAAGCATTAAGTGTGTTCTACGTATATGTTTTAAAAACCACAGTAGATTTAATTGAATAATTAACTATTTTTGTACTACCATTGAAAAATAATCACATATTTGGTCAGAATTTGACTCACGAGAAAGCTACCTTCCAATTGAGATATATATAAAAACAACGAAATTTACAGAAACTATATGAAACATTGATGTTTTTGCTTCCAACACCTACCTTTTAAGTTTTTATCGTTTTATTTAATGACACTGAAATCTCAATTACAAGTTGCTTGTCAAGATTGACCTTAATAATCTATACACAATTAAAATGATATGAATAAAATTCAAGCTGTAAATAATTATCATTGCACTAAATGACCAGGAAAGTGTTCTTATAAATTTGAATATCGTGTAGACATTTTTAATACTGTGTAATGAACAATTATTAATGACTTTATCGCCAATTTTTAAATATAATATATGTAAAACGTTTACCATAGGTAGATAAATCTAGTTTGAATTTAATTAACCCCTGTACTATTTTGACATAAGGCCATATTGTGACGGTCACGTCGGTATTTATTTTAATTTATAAATATTTTATTGAACCCAGCTAATTTAAATATATTATTTTATATTACATTCAAAAACATTTTGGATCAATGCTTGACTTTTTGTGATTTTTTATAAAACGTGTACGCAATGTCATTTAATGAATTGACATTTTTTTTTCTGAATACGTTTAATATTTAATTTTATATATACAAATTTGCAAGCCTTCAGCATACAGAACAATTTTTTATCGAAACAAATTAAATGGTCAGAATTGAAATCAATTTTTGGTCAAAATTAAAATATGAACGGTCAGAATAAAAATATTATACGGTCATAATATTTTATAACAATTTTGGTTAGGTTAAGTAATGTTTTTTTTTAATTTCATTTAAATTATGACTATATATTATGACCATTTAATTTAAATTCTGACTAATGTAATATAAGTACCTGACCGGAAAAATAAGTAAAAATAAAAGATTAAAATTAGATCTATTCCAAATCGTTTATTTGTTATGCCACTTTTTAAGGATTTTTAATGCTAAAATATGCAATACAAAAAACCGAAACTTTTGTAAATAAACTGTTTCTTTTGTAAATAAACTGTCACGGTGAAATTTTACCAAAAATTAAAAAGCCGTCGCAGTCGATTTACCAAGTTTAAATTTAGTGGCTTAGTATACTGTCAGAATTTCGATCGATCGTATTTTATTATAATATGCATCAACGTCAACAATTCATATTCTTAGAATGCATAAACTAAAAATTGAGGCAATTTTTTGTGCTTCGAATTACCCATTACCCGCGTATTCCGTTACTTTATGAATACTAATAGACAATAATAAATTTATTCAGCCAATCTTTCCAATTAATAAGTAGGTATACACCAAATATCGTAACTAGACCAATTTGTTCATTTTTTTCTGTTTAACATCATACATCGAGGCATCGTTATTCATATACGCCTTAATTGTTATGTATGACCCTTGGTTATCAATCCGGATTATTGAATTAATTTAAGTACATCGGTAGCTAAAAGTATAAGCTGTTGCAACTTTTTACCGCTTTATTCCTCATTTAAATTGTTGAGATGAGAGGTGAAAATATTTTCTAATCTGAGATGAAATCATTGAGTATTATAATTAAAGGCAATTTTCTATTGCAAGACGTTTTACATTATTGCTTATAATAGTATGTTGCAAGATTTCGTTGGACATTCATGTTATCACTATAGGCAAAATAGTAATGTAACTACATGCTTTGCAAGCATATTAGTTAAAATTATATTTACTTAAATTAGATATCGGCATAATTTAGGTAGAGATTATTTTAATGAGGTTTTTTTATGAAACAGGTATTGTAATTTAGACAACTTTTATGAAAAATTAAGGAATTTAAATTTATATTTTCAGTGTTCAATTGAAATTAAATGTGATGTATGACGATATTTAAAGTCTTATTAATTGAATAATTTCAGTATCCAACTCTTCATTAGCAATTTAACTCTCGCGGCTCGGAGACTAGAAAAGTACTTCTCTGCCGATGGGGTTCGTTTAGGGACCCCAGTGGTTTCCTCATTATTGGCCTGATTCTTATGAATTTCAAAAAAAAATATAGTCCAAGGGCTTTAATATATCTCTCTGCATCATTCCTCATACATTTTTTGTTATAAAAATCCGTGGTTTTTTTAATAAATAATCAAATTTTAAGTTGCGCGTAAAAAATACGTCATCCCAGCACACATATAAAATTTCAACTGACGCGCTTAACCCAGCTATCTTACGAACGATCGTTTATCACGGGCGCTTATCGCCTCATCGCGTTACCGCGTATTTATATAAACTAAAAAAGCTCCAAAAAACTATGATATAAGAAAACCTTAATTATAAACATTGTATCACTCATATTAAAATAGATATTTAAGAAAATGTGGGTATTGGGGTCGCATTTCTTGAGCTTAGAACTGAAAAAGTTAATACAAATATTTTACGATTTGTCTTTATTTGACAATATTTTATACACTAGAAAAATATCATGATTTCAGTTATTTTGTATTTAAAACTGACTAAAGTTTCTTGCTGTTTTATTTATTTATTTTTTTAATGCAAAAAACAAGCATTTTATGTTCCTTTCATTACTTATTAGTTGCAAACTTAAAAATTGTTTGAGTGAGCGTGTTTTTTATTAAAGCACATTGTTTTGTGCCTTTTAAAACGTTTAAATTATTGTATTAAATAGCTAGATGCTACATGTTAAAGTGCAAACATACTTGCGCAAATTCGGCTGAAGAAACAATCGAAACACGACATCAAATAACGTTTTTAGTGTTTTTCCAGTCGAAATAACGCAAATATGGACTTGTGATATCGTGGTGTTTTCTAATAAGACCCTCATATCAATGTTAAGGTGCCTAAGTGGCATTTTTTGTGCGACATTATAAACAATATCGGGCTCAAAATACTTTTCTAAGCAACACAAAACTTCGGATAAAAAATAAGGACATATAAGCATAGTTTATGTGTAATTAAATGCTAGTCTTATAATTAGCTCAATATATTAAATACAACGTACATGGTACGTTATTATAAATGCATAAAAATTACTGTCAAATAAAAAGAATTTATGACATTTTGAAAGTGAATTTGATTTCCTGCGCGCTATCGAGTTAATCTAAATTGAACGGAAATTGGTCAAAATTAATTGTGTCAAATTAATTTCAATGATTGCATTGACGGTGGTAACAATTTTGGCGTAATTTGCGCATAGCCATGTCTTGTAATTAAAAAAAACTCGTACATTAAAACAACGGATTTCATTCAGTAGTGAGTTCAAACTAAAAATATATAAAGTAAGAAATTAAAAAAACTATACTATTTTTATATAACCCTACTTACCGTTAACTATAAGAAGAAAGCACTTCAGCGTTGATTTGTTAACAATAACAGTTAATAGTCTTTTAGTTATATTGTTATACTTACTGTAAATATACCCGGTGAATTAATTAATACGTAGTTACTATATATATAATTAGTGTCGTACTATCGAAATAAAGCTTTTAATACAGACAAAAACTCGTATTTGATTATACACACATATTGTTGAAGACATTAAGATACAATTTAAATCAATACAAATCATGTTTTGATCCACCGTGCTTCAAATTGATCTCATTTAAACACGACAAAAAAGTGAAGTCTAGAAGAGTTTTTTTTTTAATAAATTTATAAAATAAGGAAGTTAATCTTTCTGAAATCGTTTCTGAAAAATATTGATACATTTATAATTTGTTTTAGCATCCCAAGACCTCACATTAAAATCAATCTCGCAATCTTCAAAATCTTGATATGACTTTTTTATTTATGGCATCTTTTCGTTGTAGTG
Source organism: Himalopsyche tibetana (assembly GCA_030503985.1). Classification (NCBI taxonomy): domain Eukaryota; kingdom Metazoa; phylum Arthropoda; class Insecta; order Trichoptera; family Rhyacophilidae; genus Himalopsyche; species Himalopsyche tibetana. Next base: position 5,808,101 of record JAPJYX010000014.1, read on the forward strand.
TGTTTTAAAAATGCAAGAAATAATGATCGGTCTTTAGTTACATTTTTTTTAGATTTATTTAGACCGGTATAATGTTTTACGACTTCCGCCATTTCTTTCAATCGACTCTTTTACGATTGTGACTTAATTTCTATTTTGTTTATTACAGGGCTTACCACTTCATTTGCAAATTGACACATTCGAAGACCCGCGGGATCCAACCGTCTTCCACAGAGGATATTGTCAGATAAAAGTATTTTGTGATAAGGTTTGTTCATTGCTCAATCTGTCTTAATTTTTAATAATATTATGATTATATTTTTTTACTACAGTGTTATTGAGACAAGAAAAGTGACGTATAATTGAATATATAAGATTTCTTATATTATAATATAGATTTTTTTTTATCTTAAATAGGGTGCCGAAAGAAAAACAAGAGACGAAGAACGACGGGCAGCAAAACGTAAAATGACAGCGACCGGAAGAAAGAAATTGGACGAGCTCTACCACCCTGTCGTCGAAAGAAGCGAATTCTACAGTATGTCAGACTTAGGGAAGCCACCAGTACTGTTCACGCCAGCTGAAGACCTCGACAAAATGGCGGGCATGGACTTGCAAGGATTCTACGGCCACGACGATGGATCGTTACCCGGAGACCCTCACATCATGAAAGGAGGGTCACCGTTCCTGCTCCACGCCGCCAAACCCGCTACCCCAACGCTCAAGTTCCACAATCATTTTCCTCCAGATGCGCCAAGGTATGGCGAAGGGTAATTACATGACTTTATATTAATTAATAACATGCCCTGATAACGGGAACTCGCTTTACACTAAAAAACTTACTCCTAAAAACTATAAAAATGTATCTTCCAATCGTTTGAAAATGGAATTTTGGCATCACTTTAAAATTCAAAGTAGGTTGACAGTGTTTTATTCCATTAATTTCAACAATGAAAATGTGTTCCAAATTTAAAATTATGTTTCCAAATCCATTAAGAGAATAAAAAAATTCAAAATTTACAAAGCCACGAAGTATAATCTCCTTTTCGTTTAATTAATTTGCCTTAACGGTAAATAAGTTTGACCACCCAAATAGATATTTCACACCTATATTTTTTAATTATCTCAACCGGAAACAAATCATAAAATGAATTAAAGTCAGAGGTCAGTGTTATAAAAATATATATAGCCACTATTTCGGTTGAGTAAATTGGGCGGAAACTTTTATTTCAGTGTTTTATATAACTACAAATTTTACAATTTTTAATTTTATTATTTTTTTCTTCCATAGCGAAAAGAAAGAACACCCCCTTTTGGACAGTAGTGGCGGAGATGTTTTCTCACCGGTTTTGAAACGGGCTCGAGCCCTGTCGCCCCCACTCACCGAACGGGTCATGCTATACGTTCGGCAGGACGCTGAAGATGTTTATACACCCCTTCATGTAGCACCACCAACAACGCAGGGCCTTTTGCATGCGGTAAGTGAATCTTTATCTAAATGCTATCCCCCCTTTAAATACATCATCCTTTTATTAATTAAAAACGGTTTCACGCGGTTTTGAATGATTGCTTTTGGTAAACATTATACGTCCATTCTAATAATTATATTTTTTATGATAATGAATAAAAAAAACATTTTTTTAGAATTAGTTTTTATAATTAGATATTATTTGTAACTTTTGCTCAAGTTATTACATAAAGAATGAAAGAAAAAACAACATTCGTTCAAAATTGTAAGCATTTGTTTTATTTGCCAATTTTATGGTTTTCTCAATATTTATCAATAAAATGTTAAGCATAGGTGGTATGTTTATATATACTTTAAATATTTCAAATCATGTTGAATAATATTTTGTAAAATATAAATACTACATAATAATAGGCCTATTATAAAAGCTACTAGTTTTATGTTTGAAATTTAAATTTAGGTTTTTTTTATTAAATAAAGGTAATTTAAAAAAAAATGTGGAATCTCCAATAGGTTGGAAACCATCATTTACATTCCTGTAAAATATATTTTGTACTATCCCAATATTTGGTTTGGATTTGTCTAGAATTGCTAAATAACAAATGTGGTGCTTTCATAACAATTTATAACAGCATGTGTTTGTCATTAACAAAATTGTTGTCCATCATTTGACCTTCCCGCAAGGTCATACTATCATGCCATCACATTCATTCGACACTTCAATGGCTGCCGCAAGACCGCCACTTTGAAATGTCGAAACAGTACTTCTTTTCAAATCTAAGCTGAAATTAAGAAAGACAGAAAAATCGATGAAACCGTTAACGAAATCTAAAGAAAATTACAAAAATAAATACTCGATTAGAAAAGATTTGTAATATTCTGTTTTCCTTATTTTGCAGATTGAGAATAAGTACAAAATTTCAACTTCAGCCATTAATAATCTTTATCGCAAAAACAAGAAAGGGTAAGTGGACATCATTTTTTGTCTAATTTCATTTGCTTTATTAAAACTATCATCTTCTTTATATTTGGGTACTTCTTCCTCGTATTATTTTTAACAAAAAAACTAAAACTATTTATTTATTATTAATACATTGTACATATATTAATTTCAACAAATCCCTCTAACAATCTTACAATCTCACATACCAAATTATTGTTAACTTTCAATGCTTTTATTATTATTTATTATCATTATTTAGTAGATTTCAACTAATGTCCCTGGCAGATTAAAAATCTTTAATAAAAACGAATTAGTTGAAATCATGGATAAATTATACATTTTGCAGAATACCTGGTTCAATTCCAGTATTATTCTTAAAATATATAATAATACTTAATGGCTCCTACAAGTTGCTTAGAAAATTTTATATCTATAACTCAATACTAAATGGACTTAGGAGTATGCAGGATTTGTTTGATTGCCAAACGTTAAGCGTTGGATATCAGTCCAATATATCCATATATTTAAAGACCAATATGCTACAGAGATATATGATTTATATTTACAAAATTAAGAAGTGATCTACTTAATTCTGTGCAAAACTTTGCATCAGAACCATCAGTTTTGTATGCCTGTACTGAGGGATCTTAGATTATTATGCAATATGGAAACCATGTCAACTGTAACTAATAAAAATGTTTTTTGTTTCAGGATTACGGCCAAAATTGACGATGATATGTTAACATATTACTGCAACGAAGACCTATTCCTACTAGAAGTGAGGCAAGTTGCCGGCGTTGATGAGGAACTCTATGATATCACATTTGTTGAATTACAAGATCATTAGCACATCGAATTGATTAATTCTAAGATATATTTTAATTTACCAAGTCATTCCAAGCCACAACAGCTGAAATTAATTGATATACTTCATGTAGAAAATTGTGCTCAATTTTAAAATACAACGAATTAAAAAAAACAGACCTAGGAAATATTGTCGTGCAACTTTTACAATAATACTGTTCTAATTATAAAAGTTGTATGACAGTCGGATCTTCATTGCTCTGTCTGACATGGTAATAAATAATTCAGTTAGATATTATTTATTTTAATGTAATTAAAAACGTACTTAAAAAATTAAATATTGACATTATTACGTAGTGTTTAGAAGCTAGCCTGTTAGTGTACGCATTCCAGTCGAATGGTTTACATTTAAATTCGAGAAAAATAATCTTTCTGTTAAGTTTAATTATTAAGATATTATGTAGAATAAGAAAATTTCAATTTTTAAAAGATAATAATATAATGTAAATTCATAAATAACAGTTGAAGTAATTGCTACAAAATAGCATTGTGAGTCAAGTGTACATTATAATATTGAAAGTGTGAACTTGCCAGAATATTATCGTTATTCAAAACGGCCATTATAATGGTCATTTCTGGCGTGTAGATCTCAAAATGAATCTTATGAATTCTTCAAGAAAATCGAAATTGTGTGATGCCTTATAACTTAAATATTACGTAGTCAAAGATAATAATTGTATTTGAAAAAAAAAAACAAAAATGTGCCTTAGTCTACGTTTCCAGCTTCTATTGTGACTGGCTTTTATCTAAGATTTTCAAGAATAAATATTTGAAAAATGCGTGAATTAAATTTTGAAAGTAGGTTCATTTTATGAAAGTCTATTAATGTTATTTATATTGTTATAATCAAAGCTGTGATCAAAAGTCACAATCTGCCTATTTAACATTCTTTGTTATTATTTAATAATTAATTGAATACATTCTTTAGTTTTGCAAATAACTTGAAATCAATATCGTATGTCACAATTTGAATATGTTTTTATTGCAGTGGTCATAATGCATCATAGTATATGTTTAATTTTTATTTTTTTTACAAATAAAGGCTCAAATTTTGATATAATATTTAGCTCTTAATTATTTACGTGTATTTATCCCGAAATGGATTCATACACGTAGTTTAAGTATTAATACTTGAAAGTCGACAGGTTATTTGAAAACAATATTATTGTCACACACTTAAAAGAAGAATAGAAATAAAAGATTCAATAAGTACCTACCTAAGTATATTTTTTTTCTTTTTTGTTATCAATTTTTAGCCCACCTTCAGTTTTGAAATATAAATACACATTATTATCCCAACGGAGGAAAAAATAGAATCTCATTGAAGAAAAAATTATAAAAGTTTTAATTATTTTTTTTCTTGAATGCCAAATTTATAAGTTTTAATTGTCATGCTTTATGATATTATTGAAAAATCATTGAATTTGATAGGTCTTAAATACAAATTTCCGTAAATGAATAACTCTAAAATCAGATAAAATAAACATTGTCTTTAGATTTTAGTGGTAAGTGTAAAATTTTCTAAGTAATTTAGTCACAAAATAATACACATTATATATTTTTAATAGTAAAAAAACTGCCATATTACTGTTAATAAGCAGAAAATTGTGGAGGATTACGATTGATTTTGACGGATCGGAAGAAAATCGGCACATTTTAAAATGGTACCTGACTTTTATGCTTTATATTCCGAATTATCCAATCAATAATTATTATATGAAGCGAAATGTGAGGTTAGATGTAAAATCTCATCCAAGGATTTGTAAAAAAAGAATGGACACTGTGTAATGGAAATGCGAATCAAAGCGGATTTAGGATGTCAAATAATTTATAGCGTCTTTTTATAGATATAAATGTTTTTCTTATTCAGATGTATAAATTATTGTATGTTCATACTAATCTCCAAACTGCTGATAAAATGAATTGTAATATTGAATGACAAATATTCAAAACATCAAAAAATTGGCCTGCGGCGCTCTTCTTCATTATTCTTCATATTAACTAATTAACATTTACTAAACATTCAGTTGAAAATATTGAAACCCTCTTTTTCATATATCGTTGAATTTAATACATTTATTATGCAGATAACTATTTCCTAATAATATTAATGTATTTATTTGTTCATTTTAAATTAAAAAGAAAATATGTTTGCAATATAAAAAGACATTGTAAATTATTTAATACTCTATACTTATATAAATATATAAATTAAGTTATTCTTATCGTATCATTATTACACATATTTAGTATAATAATTATCGAATGTGTAAAAATTGTTATTCAAAAATTGGTTTTAAATTATATATATATTATTATGTTTATATTCAATTCAAATATGCATTACAATTAAATACATGAAAAAATATGCCTTACATATCATGCCTACAGTGTTTAGATTTGTTTATGTTATGTTGTTTAAAAATAACTGAATATTTCTTTAAGAATTTAGTAGTATTATAGTCAGAATTTTCATTCTATAAATAAGTTGAGCTTTTAGAAATTTGCATAATTGTATCTTGAAAAAACTCTGAATACTAAAAAATTGTCAATAAATTGAAAACGCATCTATCGTTTTCAAAAATATTGTATAATGGAAATTTTGTCTATGATATTGCATTCTTTTTTTGTTATGATTAAATTCATTAAGCAGTTAGGAGTCAATATCTAATAACCCTTTCAGCATGACAAGTAAAATAAGATTGAATAAATATAAGACAGGTAATTTCTTTTGTCGTTTATTTTTGCAATATTAATTAATCCCGAACCCATAAGGTGGAGGCATTTATATAGTGACATTAGTTTCTAAGGAGTATGTCAGATAAACTACGATGTGTGGTAAAAATTCTGTAGCCATATACTTAGTTATTATTATTGTAATAAGATTTTTCTTACAATTATATTATTTTTATCAAAGTTTATATTTCAAAAAAAGATTTTTCAATAAATACATGTGTTTCTTTAAGTTGCGTTTTCTTTTACCTTGAATAATGCACTTGCATAGTAACTTAGTATACATGCTTGATATCACAATTATAGAAATAGTAGACAATAATATACTCTTATTTTACTGGAAGTAGTAGAAATAAACTAAAATAAGTATCTTCGGGTAAGTATTAAAAAAATAAAACGTGCTTTCATGAATAAAAATAACGATACTTATGTCAACTCATCAGCAATCAGTGAATAGTCAAAAGTGGTCAGTTGTGGATAAAGCACATGGAGGCTCCAGATGCAATAAAATTTGGAGGCCCCATTTCAGATAACATAAAAACTTTACTTTTTCCTCTCAAGGACTTATGTTAATAATACTAATAATAATATTTTAATGTATACTAATCGAGGAAATAATATCAAAAATTAATTGAAATGTAGACAGCTTAGAAATAAACGGATACATACTTACATGTAGGTTTATTTTTTGTTATTACTTGATAGCTTGAAAAATGTTTGATTTTTTACACGAGCTAGAGAAAAATTGTCGAACTGCGTTGTTATATTATACCTATCAGGCCTGTAGCTGAGGACTGGTGGATAAGGCACTCGCCCTGAGCGCTGTGATGCTCGAGGAGTATGAGGGGTGCCAAATTGATGCCATATTTTTGTATCAAATTTAATGACAGACAGTAAGTATTGAATCTAGGCAACATATACCAACATAATTTAGTAAAATTGCAAGTTCTAAATATCAAGCAATTTTTTGCTGTCAGGTGTAGCCACCGCATCCCAAATGGAACTTTTGCAATTATTCTTCAAATACTGTCTTCAAGATGCTTACCCAAATTATGTAATCGCTCTTCAAATTTTTGTCACCATACCCGTTATTGAGGCTTTATGTGAAGTTTTAACTAGTAAGGTCTTGCGAGGATAATTTTTATTTTCAGGAATTAAGTTGTTAATATTTTAGTGGGGTTAAGAATGCAAAATCTACCCCTCGCTTTAGGCGCCAAAGTACCAAGCTTCAGCCCTGATACCTATGCTACAAAGTCATAAATTTCAGTCGTATAGAAGAACTGCCATGCAGTAAAATTATTCAATCAATTAATGATAAAGTTATGCTTATATGCTGTGGTGAATTACGCCCTTGGGAGTCCCTAGGCGCAATAAAATGTGGAGGCCATGTGGTTTAAATAACATAAAAACGTTGCAAAAATCTTAAAAACTGAATGGCTTTTTATTATAATTTTTACTTTTTAAAGGATTCTGAGGTTTGGAAGCTCCAATTATGCACCTCGTATGTGGTAGTCCGCCACTGCTTATATGCATTCTCAAATTTTACGTTTAAAAACGCATGTTTGAGTATAACTTTCGAAAAATTAAATGCAAATCAATTAGTAAAAATTGCTTACTTATAAAAAATGAATGCTTTTTATAATATTATTTTTTTTCATTTTGTGTATTTTTATTAATAATTTTGAGCGTTGTTTTATTTGACCTTATTTTTACTTATTAATAAGATTTAGTAGTGGTCGTATTTATGCAAAAGAAGGGAAGGGGTACATTTCGCTTTTACTTGACTCCATCAACTACTAAATGCTTTTATCGTCAATTTTATTTATGTCAACTGCAGAAATGTAAGTACTTAATTATGATGTGATGATTTATCAATATAAACTAAATCCCAATTCATTACTAATTCCAGTAGATGTGTAATGCCAAATTAAAAACCCTAGTCAAAGATCACTATAAATATTAACTTTTTGCATAACAATGAAAATTGAAAATGTTAGCATATTTTACTGTTTAAATTTTGACTATTTTTTTTCTATTCTCAGATTTTCAACTTTTTCCAGTGTTATCCAGCATAAATGTGTGAATGTGATTTTATGTGCATATAGATTACAATTGAGCAATTCTATGATTTCATTTACTTATCTGCACGTAAGTGTACATAAAAATCGCCGTAGTTCACCAAGAATATTGAATCAATAGCAAAATATTTTTTATGCTGGCCACACTTTAATCTGTTTTACCATCAACGCATTTCCAATTTAAAGTAGCAGTCGGTAAAGCAGCTATTTTCCAGGGCTAATAAAACGCAATGTTTATCTTATGTCAATATTTTCTGTCAAATGTAATTCTGAAAAATTGGTCATAATTACTTCTAACTTGATGTCGAAGTTAGCATATTTAAATCCTTCATTAGTTTCGCGTTAACAATCTATATTTTTTAATTGTTACCATGAAAGTTTACGCCGCGTTCGGTCTTGCCGGCTTAGTCCGTCTGTGGCTACTCACATCTCAATATAGAGAAGTTATCACAAACCGAGTTGAAATATCAACTCCAATCAATTCATGGAAAAGATTAATGGAAGGTGTATATTTATTCGATGAAGGAATAGACCCCTACCAAGGCGACATGTTTCATGAATCGCCATTAGTGCTGATATTTTTCTCCAATCTCACAAGGAAAATACCGCAACTTCTGCCGATCATTTTCACCGTCTGCGATCTGATTACGGCCTTTTGTTTGTATTTAACTGCGAAAAAGTTCATGCGGATCTTAAAAGAGCAGCAAGATAGAGATAAAGGCGATTACGTGAAGGATTGTGAACTGCTCTTATTGAAGTCGGAAGACTTCGATACGGCGCCTATTTATGTACTAACCACATATTTGTTTAATCCGTACTCCGTTTTGAATTGTGTAGCAATGACTACCACAGTTTTCAATAACGTTTTTGTGTCGATAGCATTTCTATCGATGGTGCATGGTTATAGATTTGTTTGCTGTTTCGCCATTGCTATTGCAGCTCATCAAGCACTCTATCCGGCCTTGCTGATTGTTCCAGCTCTGATATTTATTCACAAAACATCCAAAGGCTGTGATATATGTTCATACATAATAACATTGCTGGTATTTGTGCTATCATGGGGATTTTTGATATATTGCTGTGCATTTATCATGAATGGATCTTATAACTTCTTAGAGAATACCTATGGATTCATGTAAGTATTGACATCTACCATTACAAATTGTGAAAAAAAAATTGTGCTAAGTCTTAAAAATGAGTTAAATATGGCAAAGTAACGACAATGCATACGGTATATGCGAAAAAGACAAAATCGATCAGTCAAAAAAATTCACAATGACATTCCTAGGCTATGTGACGCCTCTAGGCAGAGCCCTAAAATAGCTCCAATTATTTCATTTATTATTATAGGAATACATGTACAAATTTAAAAGTTTGAATACTTTACTCACCTACGTAATCAAAAAAATGTGTCGTCTCTTGTTCCATTTTGGTTTCAGGTAATTCATTATATATGTATACTTTAAAAGATTCTCATATATATATATAATATGATTGATATTATTGTTCAATAATTATGAAAAAATAACTATTACCCTACACATAAAAATTTAAATGCACTTACACTGTCAAAAATATTTACTCATTTAAAATATCTGTGATCATTTGCCACTCCCTAAGACTTGCCGCCCCTAGACAACTGCCCACTCGCCTATGCCCACGGGATGTCTCTGACCATGGGTCAAATATTTAGGGTTTTAATTAAATAGTAAAAAAAACATTAAAATATCGTATATTCAACTTATAAGCTGGTTTTTAGAAACCGGGTTATAAAAACCGACAAACCCTTGTAGTAGAGGTCTGCACGGGCCCGGGTAAGGAATTTATTCTTCAGAAAAATATTTCATACTATGTTCGTGTCATAAGTCAGCCATGATGTTTTAATTATTACTTGTTCTATAGAGCAGCGTTTCTCAACCGGGAGCCATGTGGCCCCCTGGGGGGCCACAGCATGTCCCAAGGGGGCCACAGAAGAAAATTTCAGTTTTGGGGAGCCACAGCAGACTTAAGGGGGGCCACGGCCACCCAAAATATAATGAACTAAAATTTATATTAAAATGAAATAGAATACAGTAGGACAATTATACATTGCAGCAGAAATAATGTATGTATTATACATACTTTTTCTATTATTTTCCAATGGTATTTAGGGATACCATAATAACTGCATCTAAAAGTAAGTGTCGACAATATTGTATTGACTATCTTGTCCACGGATTTCTTTCATCACCCCGTGACAATATGAAACTCATGTGCTTAATATGTTTTGCTTCGCTAATACTAGTATCCATTTTATACAAAACACATGGGAATGAAAGAAAAACCATTTGAATAATTTAAAAAGCTTTAAGAAAATAGGACATATAGTATCCAGGCATTTCTTATATAAACACGAAACATTCATTTACTAAGCGTCAGTTCAAGTTCATCCGTGTACATGAACGCCTGAAGATGCCAAAAGGCGAAACCCGGGTCGTTAGTGACAAAATCCGTGAGAATGTACGTAATTTGAACGATTCAAATTGATTGAAATTCCACCAAGCACCTTCAGTCGAAATCTAAAATTTTTAAACAATAATTTGTGTACAAAATTTTGTGTTGTATTTTTTTAAAAATAAATGTATATTTTTTCATTTTTTCCGAGCCCCGAAAATTTTATTACTATGGATAGGGGGGCCACGGAAAAATTTGAGACTCAAAGGGGGGCCACGGGCTTAAAAAGGTTGAGAAACTATGCTATAGAGAATCGTAAATTGTTGTAAATTTGAAAAAAAACGGGTTTTTTTCGGTCTGTCGAGTATAAATCCGGGCTTCGGGTCGGGTTCGGGTAAAAATTGTGGTATTAGATTCTGGCCCGGGCCGGGTCGGGTCTGAGTCTTTCAGGCTCGGACCGGGTAATTTTATAAAATTTCGGCCCGTGCAGACCTCTACCTAGTAGATACCTCTTTTTTTAAATGGGAAAAAACTAAGCTCACGACAGTAGCCTCTTTCATTAGTGAATCAAGAAAATATCAAATGGACAACTATTTTCTAAGATCTTATAAACTTTCACCTAGTTAATCACAGGGTGCCATTAAGATACATAATCATCAACACCTATAGACCGACTCTGTTAGGCTTCTTATTTTAATATTCTTTATTGTCACATTGGGTTATTATAAATAATTCATCGCATTTTAAGGTATGAACAAAAGTTTAAATGTAGTTTTATATCTTTTTCAGATTAAGCGTGCCAGATTTAAAACCAAATATTGGACTCTTTTGGTACTTCTTCACAGAGATGTTTGAACATTTTAGAGTACTCTTCCTCTGCGCATTTCAAATAAATTCAGCACTTCTCTATGTGATGCCGCTAACACTACGATTCAGAAATGAACCGTTCCTGCTCGCCACCACATTAACAACGCTGACTACTATCTTCAAATCATATCCGAGCTTAGGAGATGTTGCATTCTATTTGGCACTGATTCCCATGTGGAGACACTTATTTTCATGTAAGTTCATATTGCTATCTTCTAAGACTCTTAGGAAACTATTCACTAATCTACCGATCTAGACCAGTGCTTCCCAACCTTTTTCGTTCCACGGCCTCCTAAATCTAAAAAAAATAATCCGCGGCCCTCCTCAATTGTCTCCGTAACTCGTTTTTTTTAGCTCACCGACGAATTCGAAATCCTCGATTTGCTATACTTTTTCCCCAGAATCCAATTTCTATCCAATCCGGCGGCCCCCTTAAGAAATTCCGCAGCCCCCAATATGGTAAACACTGATTTGATAGACTTAAATATATAGATTTTTGTACTTTCTACTGAATTTCTTGGCCCCCGCAAGAAATCCTACGGCCCCCTGAGGGGCCGCGGCCCACCGGTTGGGAAGCACTGGCCTAGACCACACTAATCATAAAAATGAATTATATTATTAGCAAGGCTGTTTGTTTTCTCCTTTACCTTAGCATTCTTCCGTTGAGCATTGAGCTCCAAAACATGCAATGAGATTAAGCACTATTACATGACGCACATACTTTCAAAAAGTTTTGGAAATTAGACTGCGAAACTGTCTTGAGATATCTACTATAATACTTACCTTCAAAAGGTTTTTCTAAATCACAGTCACATCTATAGACCCATCAATTTGCTGTCTTATGTGTAAACTACAAAATTGTGCATGTATGTTTTTATTAACGGTACAAATAAAAATTGAAATGTATAAAATTTATGCTATTTTTCATTGCAATTTAGGCTTAAAAGAAATCATTTCCCTGTTTCGTAAAAATATTGTTATTGTGTTTATAGATATGCAGCAGAAATTTATCGTTGGATGCTTCCTGCTGGTGACATCAGCTCTCGGACCAACCGTTTGGCACCTTTGGATCTACTCGCGTTCAGCAAATGCCAATTTCTTCTTCGGCGTAACTCTAGCCTTCGCAACTGGGCAGATATTCTTGATAACCGATGTTCTCTTTGCTTACATTAAGCGAGAATACGCTCTCAAGCATGGCACTGGAAGAGAGATAGAGGGAAAACCGGCAAAACTTGTTTTACGGTAGTTAAGTTTTCCTAGACAATTATTATTGCGACAGTCTTTTTTACCAACAATTCGACATAAGTAGCAAATAATGTAATAACGTCACACAATTAAATTATTGAGTTTTTGGGTCTGTGATACTCCATCTATGAAAACATATTTGCAGAAGTTGTTGCATATCATTTTAAAAATACACATGATTTTTAATTTTCAAATAAAACTTTTTTTCCATTTCCAAAAGCAATGAATTAAATTATTACATTCTCAATAAATATTTTGAACAAGTTACCTGTTGCAATGATTTTTAATTATATTATTTAATCAGTGGTATAACGATGATCTTGGGGACCTTCTATCCATTCCCTAATTTAACTGTCATTGCTATACAAAACTAAAATATAGTTATGAACGTAAGTTCATATTATAATAATTATAATAAACTTAACCTTTAGAGTTCTCTGATCAGTTAATTTGATCCTGCATTGTAAACCTTTTTATCTGCTAGTTATGCCACTGAATTCAGTATTTACCGCTATCATACTCGAATAGAAAAATACTTGTCGTTCACAAATGATTTTGTTTTTCCTTTAAAAGGAGTAAAATGTTTTGTTTTATATCAAATAATAATATAAGACTAAAATTGAAAATTGGAACATTTGTTCTTTTTTTGTTTAAAAATGCAATGTCAATGTTTATATTAAATCAAACGGTGTACTCTGTCCAAAATTCACAAAACTGTCATTTTTTGCTTCTTTTTTTAAAATTTATTTTTTCATACAATATTATTCATCACTTCTTTCAAATGATAAACAGACAATGATTTAAAAATGATTTGAGAGAGCCATCAGCAAAATAACTGAAGTACAGTTAAATGTTTAATTCACTTTTCAATTTTGGAAGTGCCAATTATTGATATTATGAATTTTTTCATTGAATAAATTTGTATACATCACTGAGGGTATTAAAATTGAATTGAATATAATGTGTGGTAGATGTCCGTGAATTAAAAGTATTTACTAATATATCCCACTTTTATGTGATAATTTCTATTCACTAAGTAGCTTAGTCAGAAATAAATGTCATTTCATTAACAAAAGTTATTCTTAATAAATATACAAGTAGGCTTACCATACGTCCTAGCTTAACCGGGACTATCCAGGTTAGAAGATACTTCCCCGGAGTCCCGGCCAGTTTGTGTCTTTGTCTTGGTTATTTAGTAAAAATTAAAAAGTAAGCTGAAATGTATTTGTGGTTTGTGCAAGAGAAAATTCGAACTGTTCAAATCAAATGTATCTTGGTTATGGAGAAACATACAAAAGAGAGTAACTGATATTATTAGTGAGTAATAAGGAATGGAGATTACCTCTAGATGCAAAAAAAACTTGGAAGTATTTATATTTAATACTGTCCCACAAAATTTTATGACTGCCACACTACAGTTTTGGTGGATTAGAATCTGTTATTTGAATAAATGACAACAAATTCAATTATTCCGAAATTGTAGCTTTGTGCGAAAAATATCAATGCATCCCTTGCAAATAATCACTTCAGTCATTTCAAAGATAAAAAGGTTTCATTGCGCAATCTCGTCCAAATTATAGAATACATTTTCAGCATGCTAGGAACATTTGCAACTATTGGAAAGAAATTCTTAATAATCAATAACATATGGGGTCTGAATAAAGAATGAATCGGTAAAAGCTTTACACTGAAAAATTAATAGGAATCCTTTTAATGTGCTGAAAAATAATAAAACATTTTGAAGAAAGTTTAAGTTAGTGATATTTATTTTTAACTTTTTACTGATACTACTGTTCAGTTAATAGTAATTAAAAATTATCACTATGTTATTGTGGCTGTGGGTTATTGCTACATTATTAATTACTTACGTAAAAGTTTTGAACAAACTCTCAAAATTGTCCCGGATTAATTTGGTAATTAACTATGGTAAGTCTACGTACAAGCAATTTGTAAGTCTGTTTACCATTGATACTATAGGGTTAATGCTGTCATATTTGAAGGATTTAATGTCATTCTTAACCAAAGGTAAGTGTTTTATGTGTCTGATTAATCATTGCATGTATTAATATTGTGCATTATATTATACTGTAATAAATTAGCTATTATTCATGGTTTTTTCTTCATTTTTTTCAATATACATGTACAGTTATTTCAATGAATTTATCAATGTAATAGTGTATGTAGCCCTTTAGCCGCCTCCAATAAGGAGGTATATCTCAAAGACATTCGATAATCACAATCCCGTGACGGATAAAATATTCTCCGCTGTTTTCGGGTCTTTCAGGGTTAGAAATATTTCCATTTACAATATCACTGACATCTATTGACATTCGTCAGAGTTTATGTTATTAATTGTATAAATTCTCGGGCACTAGATAACAAACCTAATATTTTTGGCAGCGCTGTTAAAGAGTCAATTTATTTAAATTTAGTCAAAATCCTTAATTTAATTATGATGTACCTTTTGCTCAATTAAATCTGGCATTGGACTGCCCTATCACTGATGAACATTTTAAAGCTTGATTCATATTTTCTTTTGTGTCCCATAATGGTTGGTTCATATTGATACAATAATTCTTAGCTTGTAATCCTTGTAAACTTAAGATACAGTTCATCTATTTTTGTTAAGAGCTGCCATGTTTATATTATTTCTCTGTACCTAAATTGTATCAATACATTATAAATGAGTCGAAATATTTGAAGATATAGTTCCATTAATTTGTCAGTATATTTTGTGAACATTCCATTATTAGTCAGTTACTGTGATGTTTCTTTATGATTACTTACAAAAAATTATATGTTTAATTACGCTAAAAATGGCCTACTGTCCATGACATCTTTTGTATTGAAATATTACTTTATTTAATTTATCTTTGTAGCCATTACATGATCAGTATGTTTTTTTTTGTTTGAACATTACTTATTATATTTTATTTAAGATCATGTTCTGCACTGCAACTTACGTGAAATATTTATTTTCATTATAATATAACATGTATTATCTAGGAATTCCCTTTGTTTCATATATCACCTCGTTTTAAAAATGTTGTACAACCAGCCCTTAAAATATATCTTTAAGTGGTGGTCGAGCCGTCAATTCTAGCAAGGTTTATCTCATATTTTTGTACGATCCCAAGATTGATATTGAATTCACCAAAATCTTCAGATTCCGTAAACAGAGCTTCGATTTTGAAAGTGGGCCACACGAGATGATAAATGGGAGTTGGGCAAAAAGAAAACAGGGAAAAATATTGCTAATATGCTGATATACAAACTTTGTATTTGTGTCATCTTGATGTTGTTTTATAATCAAATAAATATAAATATTGTGATACACTTCATGTCTACATTTATTACTGAAATATAGTGATAAGACATTATAAAAGATATGTAGTCTGCCATATTTTTAGTTTCCAATGACAGATTCAAATTGTGCTACAATTTGTCGCTGTTCTGACTTATTTTCGTATCAGTTCAAAGTCGCGACTACAGCATAGTCATTAAATTATTACTTGTACTATTTAATGATTATTTCATATAATTAAATATAAAAATAAGATGTTTATCCGGTATATTGAATAGGTTAAGTTATCATGAGAAATTGTGAAGATATCGGAAATAGCAAGGGTTTTACTAACAGTGACGAAATGTGGATGTTTGTAATGAAATTTTTCTGAGACTGCAAATATAATTTTCTGACAGCAACCAGTGGCTATTATTTCCCCCTCCCCCACCCTTTACATTTAAGCTTAACATAATTTTCAATTTATCAAGCTGCACGTACAGCGCATGTGTAGTTCACATTGCTAGTTTTGATAAACAATGAAAAAAAAATTGTACACTGGTAATTGAATACAAAACCTATTTTACACATAACTATCGCAATGTCTTCGAAGCTAATTAAGGTTTTCTTAATCCAGCATTACCAACAGATAGATGTGGATCACTTATTTCACCAATATGTAGGCTTTCATTGTTCATTTTTGAATTTGATGTTGAACTGGCTTCCAAGGATTTTCATACAGCCCGAAATCAATACACGATTAACTATTGAAGTCATAGTCAATTCAACTCGAAAATGCAACTGCAGAAATGTTCTTCATATGAAGTTCAGAGGTTTCTAGAATGTCACTTTCGCTATCTCTGTAATCTACTAGACCATAGGTTCCCAACCTTTTTCGGGTGGCGACCCCTTTTCATAAAGCCATGTGACTAGGCGACCCCTGAGGAATTTGAAATCCTCGATTTGCTATACTTTTTCGTTATTTTGTTCAAATCCAAAATCGCAAAAAGTTGGCGACCCCCCTGAAAACCCTTCGCGACCCCCAGGTTGGGAACCTGTGTACTAGACCAACAATTAGTGTAAATACTAGTGGGGAACCTGCGGCCTTTTGGCTACTCTGGTGCGGCCTTCTGGCCAATTCTGTAAATTTATGTAAATTTTGCTTAAGTCCTGTTTCTGACCAAAGATGTTTACTGCGGCCGTA
The DNA here is from genome assembly GCA_030503985.1 of Himalopsyche tibetana. Lineage (NCBI taxonomy): Eukaryota > Metazoa > Arthropoda > Insecta > Trichoptera > Rhyacophilidae > Himalopsyche > Himalopsyche tibetana. The sequence continues at coordinate 5,825,198 of JAPJYX010000014.1, forward strand.
TGTCAAATCAGAAAAATGAATGCGGCCTTTAGAGAATAAAAGGTTCCCCATCCCTGGCTTATACTATGATAAGAAAGATGAATAAGGGCGTTTCAATCAATTAGTAATATAAATATGAAAAGGATTGATAGAATAGGTGACACTAAGCTGATTATAATTAAATATTTGAGACTTCTTTCAAATAAATGGTACAAATTTGAAATCTCATTACAAACAATTAAGAAAGAAAGGTGACTAACAATAAATTCAAAGGTGTCTAAAATAGAGATTTTTTACAATATATGTAATTTATAATATCAAATTTAAAAAGGTGAAGAATTTTTTTATATTTAATCATTCAGTAAATTTGAATTAGGCAAGAATTTATGAATATTCTTTTCTAATATTTTTTGTTTATCTAATTTTAATGATTTATTATTTAAGTGGATGGTTTTAAAGTTTTTAGTGATATGTCATCATAGCGGATTACCCCATACGCGAACAAGGCGCGCGCTTGAGGCCCCAATACTTAGGGGCCTCAAAATCGCATATAATTTATAAATCCCATAAAATATTTTTTAAATTCTGTTTTAGTAATTCTGAAAACAGGACCTCTAAATTTGATTGCGCTTGGGGCCTCCCAAGTGCTTAATCCGTCACCAGATATCGAAAGTATTAATATACATTTTTAACAGTTGAAAAGGCTTGTGATGAGTGAAACTAATAAATAAGTGTGGAATTAGTGCTAAGTGTTTTACTTTTATATAATGCCTTTCCACAAATGTGCAAATTAGCTAGAGTGGAAAGTGAGCTAAAGGTTAAAGGTTAACCCATGATTAAATACACTCAATTATTATCAAAAGAAGTAAGTTATTAGAAAAAATGCAATCAACAATAGTGTGATTCATATAATAATTATTCTACTATGAACGAAAGATAAAAAAATAGCACACCTAGCAAGTTATCTAATCAGTAAGCTACATCATCTATTGACTCAGAAGAATTGTACGGTATATTTTGGTATTGCCAGAGTTTCACTTTTGTTTTTATCAGTGCAATCTCTCGTCTTTGTGGGATGGTGAAATATGTGAAAATAATGGTTAGAATAGTAATGTCAGAATGCATTTCAAGGGATCAGTTTTGTCAGCGTGCCTGATTTTGATATCACAATATGTAATTCGTAAGTAATCACTTTATTTTGATTAAACTACTGTCCTGTAATGTTTCTCACATTAATCTGATATATTTAATACATTCATGATGATATATTAATAGATAACTTAGGAACAAAATAATAGTATTCATTTAAGCGCTGACTTTTTACTTCTCAAGAATGCGTTTTAACAAACTTTGGTTAGCAAATAAAACATTTACCATTTATTCATTTGCTAAAAAATTCTTTTCTGTCTTTTCGTGATAATAACAAGCAAAAAAGTTTGCTTGTACACTCGGTGTATTATAATAATGTAATAGTCATCTTTTTTTTGTAAAAAAGTATTTTGGTGAAAAAGAATGACAAAATAATGAGAAATTAATGCATTCCTATATTTTTTAAATTGAAATAAATGGTTTGTCAACATTATTCATATATATATCAAATGTTATAATACAATACAATGAATGGGTATTTTGTACAATATCTTGTTTTACTTTAAGAGTTCTAATATCAATAGTTGAATATTGGAGTGATTGATAATCACATACAATTTAATAATGTATTGTTTTGTTAATAGATTCAACATAAAAAAATATTTTTCTTATTGTATAATCCCAACTCTAACATTGCTTTATTACAGATATTGATTGTGTGACATCAGGAATACTTCCAAGTCATTTGATTGATTGTTATAAAAATGGAGGTATACGAAGAAATGCTCCACACAATATACAACTTTTAGTGGAATTGATTAACAAAATTGAGCATAACAATAGAAACCTTAACATTCGAGTTCTGAGTTCTTCGATTTTACACAGGTTAACACAATGCAAATTTAATCTGTCATTTTGTTACATGTACGATATACTTATCATAAACAATTATGTATATCATTTTTTGGCATTGATCACTCAATGATCACTCAATTTTTTTGGCATTGATCACTCAATTTCAAAAATTTCAGTATTATTCCTTCAAGTGATTGTTATTACGAAACATATTAATTTATATACAGTGACCTTGATTCTACGTTTTTCAAGGGACCGTAATAAAAGAACGAATAATGCGGGAAATCTTCAAATAATAACAAAAAAAATGTTTAATTTTCAAAAAACTTATTTATTTAAATGCGATGTAAAACTATTTGAGCGAAGAAAAAAAATATTCCATGAAAATGGTCAATTGGGATAATAATTGGAACGGGACGATAATATTTAGATGATAGATCGAGGATATCAGTAAATCGGAGAATGATAAACGTGGAATTATTAAATAATGTTATGACGGGGTCTTGGTCGAGTAAAATATAAATGATCCATGCAAAAAAAGAAGATATCGAGAACGGTAGATCGGGGTTCCACTGAAAAAAAGCGCGAAATGAAATGCGAGACAAAATTATTTATGAAAAATATTCAACGAAAACGGTAAAATGGGATAATATTCGTGACGGGACCAAAATATTTAAATGGTAGATCGAGGAAAACAGTAAATCGGGGAACGATCAATGCGGGATTGTTTTACATATATCTTATGGGTGTTTGGCCGGGACTATGAAAAATAAACGATCCATGCGGGAAAACGAACGGTAGATCAGGGTTCCACTGTACATGCCAAAAATTTATGGTTCCACCAAAGATCAAGAAATTGATATATATATTATGTTGAGATTACATACTTTTCTGAGAAGAGGGTTTTCGAATTCTAGATTTTTTTTTACATGATAGCAAGAGATAAAGAATTATTCTTTATATCTTGTTCCTGCATGTATTCTGGGTGTAAGTGTTGCCGTATTAATATGTCAGATATGGTTTGGTATGGGTTAATCTATTTTGAAATTAAAATTCTTACTTACTGTTAATATTTAATTTTAAAAAATGTTCAATTCTTATCAGGAATTGTTCGTAATGTGATTATTGTCTTAAAGAGTTTATTTTGGCTTCAAGAAAGATTCGAAAGCAAATGTGTCAATGTTCTTTCATGAAAGTGTATAAAGAATGAATGAAACACGCAAACTATTCTTCCTCTAAAGTATTTACTGTAGCATAGATTAGATTTTAATTGATTTATTATTATAAGTAATTTCAAAATACAGTTATAATTGGATGAATACACTGAAGCTATAAACTTCTTTAAAAACTCATAAAATCTTAATTTTTAGTCTTAAGCTAGATGGAATAGAAAGATCAAAAAATGTGGTCGAAACGGAGTATGTGATACCATATCGAGCTACAGCATTTCAATTGACAAAATTTAATTTCCTAATGGATCTTTTGATCCCTGGCGAAAAATTTATCAATATACACGAAGACTTAGAAATATCTGATATTTGCACACTCCATATGTTGATATCTTCGGCGGTGGACCCGTGGGAGAGAGGTGATGAGTTGAATGTGTGTCCAATCACCATGGCTAGAGACAAACTTAATGTACCATTCGGCAGCACTGTCAAAAATATGTAAGTCATCAATTATATTATTTCTATTCCAAAATATTGGAATCAAAAATAAATAAAATGTTTTCAACTGTGTCATTGAGATAAGTTTAAAAAATTTAAGGGTGCTGTACAAAAAAAATCTATACATTTAGTACACAAACAATAACTCTTGAAATCAATATGCATCAAATTTTTATCACTTTAACCCTTTGAGGAGTATGGCCACATAAGTGAGGCAGAGGTGATGTGTCGTCTAATATTTATTGCCATTACTTATTATCATTATTTCTTCACATATTGATAAAAAACATATATATCTGTGATTTTTGGCAGTCGTATTATTTTATTGTCTGTTGCAAATAAATATTGTCAGTATAATATTTAAATGTTAAATCGGTAGCCGTGCAATATTAATCGTAAAATTAAATTTTGGCCCAACATCAGTAGACCAGGACATATCTACAGATGAAAGCAAAAAAAGATCTAGGCCCAAATTGGAAGTAATAGCATCTTGAAAATTATTGAAATTTAAAAATGCATTTGTATATTTACATTTTCAACTACGCATTGTAATATAATATATACCGGGTCTTATTCGTTAGCGTTATGGGATTCGAGTCCCAGTACGAACAGCATTTTTTCGAACGATATATAGATTTCTGTTCGAAGGCATGGGTGTTTGTGATGTCTCAAAATTCCCTCCCACCTTTTCCGATCCTTCAATAACTGGGCGTAGCGAGAGCAATTAGTTAACCACTAGTCCTGTCCTGACTTTATCCTTCTATCCCTAATATTCTCTTTGAAAAAGAGAGGTGAGTGAACAGTTCTTGTTGAAAAACTTCTGTTGAGATACCTCCATAAGCAGGCCGTATGCTCCACATTGGGAGCGAGCATGGATTAAAAAAAATATTGAAAAAAAATATTTAAAACCTGAAATGTTATTCCATATTCTTCCCAGACTGACTTATAAACAAAAAACATGTTTTTATATTATGGTAAAAAAAATCAAAATACACAAAGTAATCTCAAAGGGTTAATATTGTACATTTCGGTATTATTTGACAGCTGTTCTAAATAATGAGTACAAATAGACTCAAAATGTACTTCAAATATGAATGAAATTTTGAGAACCCTCAGTCGATACTAACAGCTGCCTCGATAAAATATTTTTATCTATAAAAATTATATGCCATATCTGACTCTATTGATTGAATTGATATTTTCTTGGTGAATCTAATAATAAATAAAAATGGTCTTTTAATTCTAAAAGAATAATAGCTTATAATAAAGTCAGATAGCATATAGCTATTTCGAGATCACGCTATTATCAGAACTATGTTTTACGGATTTCAGATTTCCTATAAACACCATAACTATAATATTATCATCAAATTTACTCTAAATAGAAAAATGGAATTTTTTACATTAAAAATGTATGTAAGTCAAATGATATAGTGTCTATTGCTTCCAAGTTAGTACCTAGGTAAATCAAAATCTCTTTAAACGTGTGTGAATCCAAATAAAAAAATAGAATTATACCAAAACAACTATCAACTATATCTTATACTTCTTTTGATACCATTGGTAATATATCTTGATTTCTTTAACTCGATGGCTGCCACAGACGAGATTACTCGTAATTTTTTTTGTGCTCAACACGACAGTTACGAGTTAGTTCGTTGATAATTAATTAAATTAATAATTGCAAATTATAGCCAGCGTTCTAGGTAATTATGTAATTTTTTCTATGGCAGCTAAAAGGCTAATGAATATTGTTTCTTTAACCTTTAAATGCCAACGCGCTGTGCGCAAAAGAAGTACACACTGCCCGAGCATTTTTTCGCGAAATATTCCGTTAAAAAAATTATATCTCTAAAACTGGTCATCCTATTTGAGTAAAATAAAAAGCTATATCAAAATAAAAGATTGTTTATAATTCACGAAAGCTTTATTTATATTTTTTTACATTGTAAAAATTAAAATTAAAGTTTATATTACTCTTATGACAAAAATATTTACCGAAACCGAAAATAAAATTATGGATCGGTATCTCAAAGACATTATTTATGTAAGCTAATATTCATATCTTGAATAATATTATCATAAATCAGAGTAATCCGATAGCGAAATGAACCATAATCAACGGTCCCGTATGGGCATTGAACGATGCAAATCCGCAGTCCCGTACGGGACCATTGTGCGGATAAAGGTTAATTTGATACCAAAGCGATTAAATGGCTGTTTGTTATGATTTGATATTAAGTAGTCAATAAGTAATGTAAAATATTATTTTTAATTGAGGCTTTGATTACAATATGTAAATTGTGAATTTTATTTTAGATGGAATTCATCAAATCATACTGGAACAGAGAGGCTCTCGTCATATAGCCGTTGTCCAATTGAAAATGGAGTTGTTCAAACTCACTGGGGAAATATTTCACCTGGAACATTAATTGCTGGGATATCAGCCGCATTAGAGCCCCAGAGTGTCAACATGAAAGACCTGCGGAAAGGGGTTGAGAGTTACGGACTAACACCCAACTCTCTTAAAACACCTAATGATGAATTGGATGACATGAATACACATTTAGAGCAATTGGGCGATCTGCAAAACGAACTTCTATCAGACAAAACCATTTCCAATATTTTAGCGGCTACACTGAGCGGTGAAAACATATTTCTAATTCAAATATTATATTGAGCAATTTATGTATTGTTTTTATTCTCATTCTTTATTTTCAATTGAAATTATTCTCATTTATTTGTAGGCGATATAGCGGAGCTGGCGATCCGGCAAGGGCCTATTGTCCAAGAGAATGTCGACAAATATTCACTAGGTCCTGGAGGAAAATGGAATGACAGCATTATACCAAGAAATTTGCACCTCGCAATAAAAGTTCCATATGAATGGGAAATGACAGACGCCGAGATACTGGCTGGGATAGATGGTAAGATTTTGAAATTATTGAGCAATTAAATTGTTCAATAATTTTGATAACCTGATTTTATTTTTGCTAAGGGGAGACAAAAAAATCTCAAAAGAAATTCATTATTTTCACACACTCTCCTTTGAATTCAGTTAGTTTCCAAACACAGTGAAAGAAACACCTTTGTCAGTTTTTTTATTGCTGTATGGTTCATCTGATTGCTTGTTGTGACATAAACCTTATTTTATTATTAATGGTAAAAATATAGAACCCTGACGCCAATGAAGAAAACTTTCAAAATCGTAGTGGAATTTTTGATCAGGGTTTGAATGTGACCAAGGGCACAAACACCATCAATTAAATATATGGACCAGTCTAAACGATCTTAATTATTGTTCAGACGCTTTAAATCCGGCGACAGATGACCCAAAATCGCAAATTTTGATGAAAATATATTAATGTCTTGTAGTGCTCGTTGGACAGAAATATTTTTGCATATTATGATGATTTATTTGATATTTATTAAATAATCCTTTGGAATTTCCTTTGATTTTTAGCATACATCATATCGCAGTATGTAAAGGAATGGACATCGACTTTGGATAGAGTTCGCTTATCACAAATCATAGAAATGTACTATTCTAGTTATGGAATCGCATTCAACACTGGAATTCGCGCATGCCACAGAAAACAAAATATGGCTAAGCTATTCAAAGATTCCAATATTTACGAAGAAACACTGAACCTTGTGAATATTCTGTGGTACACTTTGAGTACAGTACACGTAACGAAAAATAAAATTGAAGAGATATCAAACGCAGCAGTAGATGCATTTCAAAATTATTGGCGTAAGAATTTGTCTTTCTACTTTCTCTTGAATTTAATTCGGTATCTAATGACAACGGCTACCGACGGTATTTAATAATTATGTTGTCGCATCGAGACTCTATTCAGTCCATATTAAGATGTCTCACTAAATGTTGTTTTGAATTAAATTGTTATAAGCATCGGATGAAACTTGCATTAATATTCCAATTGATTCATGAATTTATATGCATGTATATCTAGAGTGTTGCCATCCCTTCCATTGTACCATTTTTAGATATATACATTGTACTATCATTCGCTAACTACTAGAGATTTGGGCATGCATAGGGCCAGTTTGTGGCATGTGCAAAGAGTGCGACACACACAGTCTAACGTAGGCACAGGCGCCGCACTAAGATTTTAGCACTATCCATCATTCACTCGAGCAGGCCATGAGCATGCTTAATCGGTGCATGATGGATTCAGTCTATAAATAAGTGATTTAAGGCTTTTTTTTCACCTCACTTTCACATGTAGATTTATGTCAGTCTTTTTATTTTAGCTAAACTCCTTGATACTCTACCTGATTGTAATGTACTAGGAGATACAAGTCCAATGGATGTCATTTTGGTAACAGATGGATCGTGGCCAAAATATGAAACAGAGCAACTTGTGTCGTAAGTATCGAAGTAAAAATCAATTTACAGTAGGTCCTCTACTTACGCGGTTATTGCATTTTGCAAGATTTAGCATAAGTCGAAAACTGTGTATGTCGAGTAATACTTAAATGTGTAAATTGTATTGAAAGTTTCACATCATGTTAATGTTAATAAGAATAATTATATAATATCGCCGTATATTTTATTTATTAGAGTACATATTTTCCTACATAATTCTTTTTGAGTACATATAAAAAATAAAAACATAATGATGCCAACAGTGAATATAACTAAATCTACGGATGATGTATTAGTGTCTTTATTTATTTAATTTATTGAAATATTTATCCAGTGTGATGTTTGTATATTTTTTCTTTTAACTGGATGGCTGCCACAAAACGTGATATCTCGTCAAATTTTTCATCTCGTCTTGGCAATTTTACCTCGTCTCTGGCGCTACAGTCGATCTTGTGCATTTAGGCTATGCATTGTTCTATATATCATATTAAAGCATTCTTCCAATTCTTTAGTTACAAATTCAGTTACAAAATCCATAGAAATTGATAAATGAAGCTAACGGACATAATTAATTTTGCCTTAATTCTCATTCTCGTAACTGCGAAACCATATAAGTAAAAGACTTTTTAAGTAGAGAACCTACTGTACTTCAAAAGAAATATCCGTTCAGTATTATGCCTCACTTGTTTCAAATACTTTTTGAGTTCCAGTTTCATGAAAACTTAACCTTTTTAGCCCAGACGCTATGGTACAAATCCCATAGCAGCAACGTGTCCTTGTTAACATAGATGTATGATATGAGAGACAACAGAAAGATGTGTGATTTTGACTATATCATTAACTGTCAGTTGATAGAGAAAATTTATCCTGATAGCTCAGTACTAGGGAATCCAATCCCGGGATCCGGGATCCCGTACAGTTTTCGATACATTTCAATCCCGGGATTAGAAGACATAACCCCGAAATTTACGGGATTGATTTTAATACAGAAACGTGTTGGCTTTCAAGTCGGCAGTTCACACTTATGCAATAAACAATGCCCAATTTAAATTCTTTGCGATTAGATTTACTGCAAGAGTTATCGCAGAAGATAAGGTAATTTGATGCCATGCCATATTTACTTTCATCAACACATTTTTATATTTGAATGCATTTGATGATAATATTTTTTTTTCGGTACCTTTGTTTTCAACACCATAATGAATGTTATCAGATATCGATGGCAGTGTTTGTTTTAAAGTGTATCAATTATGTAATAAAACACGTGTCAACTAAAACATATTTCGGTCAGCTTTCTATGCGAACAGTATGAGTAGCGCGCATTTGCTACACTAATATTATTTCGAGAGTTGAAAATCTATTCTCACTCTGACTATTTCTATTGAATGTTCTTATTATTTTCACTATAAAAAATAATCTTACTACAAAAGCACGGATATGGTAAATATAAAAATATATTTTACTGGTTCTTTGCACAATGAAACCGTACTGTTCGATACATAATGTATGGAACAGCTCTGCTTTTGATACCAGACAAATCGTATGTACATGACAATTTTAGAAATCTTCGCTCTTGCAGTCTGAAGTTGGTAGATACTTTTTTTAGCTGTCGACATTAATTATTTTAAGTTATATTGCGTATTTTTACATAATGTACGCATATTACATTGAATCCCAGTACGGGCAGTTTTATAAATTGTTTTCTCAATCGATTTATGAATTTATGTTCAAAGGCATGGATGTATGTGATGTCTTGAATTTCCCCCTCCCACCCATCTTCTCTCATGAACAATGCGTATCGAGAGCGATTAGATAACCACTAGTCCTGTATTAGCCCTTTCCTTCTATTCCTACTCTCTTTGGAAAAAAAGAGGTTGAGCAACTGAGTAACAAGCAGTTCTCTTAGAGATAAACTCCATAAGGAGTCCATATGCTCCATATTAGGAGCGGACATGATAAAAAAAAATGCATATTAAGTTCGTTTAATAATTATGGCGCATATTTTTTTACGAGTAATTAAAAAACCCACTCATTCACCCGTACATGGCGAATAACTTAGATAAAGAAAGCTTTTTGGTAACGTATCGGCAGCCCACAGCTGGCTATATATATAGAATAAATTTTTAAATTTATTTTTAACCAATATTACCAATTTTTATTTCTTAAAAAAATGTACTGATCCCGGGATCGAAAAATTCTAATCCCGAAATCCCGGGATCAACATTTTGGCTCGGGATTGGATTCCCTAGTCAGTACTGTGAGGCTTGTAAACCAGGTGTAATGATAAATCAATGCTCTAGTGCTCGTCGGGTTTGTATCCAAATCAATAATTTTTTTTTGATCTTTAATATAAACATCATAAATATTTCAGTATTACACTAACATGAGCGCCATTTGCCGATGATAATTTATAATAAACCCGGAGTTTCCGAAATGATAATTTTTGAGGGTCGTCCAAAGCTAGTGGCACGTTTTTAATTAAATTTTGGGTTTGACTGTATTATAAGATATTACAAACATTTCCAGAATACTCTCTGAAACTCTGGATGTATCCAACCATGGCAGTTCTTTAGGATTAATGCATGGATCTACAGGTGAATGGCTGGCTCCATCGTCTCATAGTATTCTGGAGATTTTTGACAGTATTGTCAACAGCACAGATGATTGTAAGTAGGATTGAGGTAATTGTAAAGTGAAGGATCGAATGGATGTACATTGGATACGGTTGTGAATACATTGATAAGAAGGAATCACCCAAATCAAACAATTTTTGTAATTAATATTTCCTCTTGTCAGAGTCTTACTTAATCTTTTGTTTATGGATCAGTCATATATCAATGTGAAAAGGATAGTGAAGCGATACATCACCCCTCATTTCGATTTTCAATGTACCTCATTTCGTATTTAATGCAATACATATTAAATATTTAAGCATATTCAGGACTCCTAATATAATATCTTATCAAATCATTCTAAAAGATGTCCAGTCATTCCACAAAATATTAACAGGTTATGATCATACATTACTTATCTTTGTTAACTTCGTATCCAGCGATGGACTGCCAATACGTTACAAGAGTGTCGCTAAATCTCAGAGCTATTCTGGGGAAGGGGAGAAGTTTTTAATCACTTTTATATGATACAACTATACGCAACAATCGAATGTTACTTAATATACCTGTATTATGTTACAATACGTAACGGAGCATACAATACCAAGTTGAAAAATGTACTAACTTATGTTCTTAAGCCGCCATAGATAATATTAGAAATCGCAGTCAGGTACTGGTTTGATCTGAGAATATTGAACCCCTCCTAGCCTGCTCAAGCCCACCTCTGCTCAAATAATAACTAAATCAATCTGTTTTTCAAAATATACTATATTCACAACAATATCATGAATAAAATAATAAACAAAATTAAAATTGACATTTTGTCATTTCGCTGGTTGTAAAAGCGCTTTTATGTGTTACAAGTTGAAAAAGCAAAATTATCAATTTAATATTAAACATGAATTTTGACCAAGTTGGCACTGAATCCATATAAAATAAAAATGAACTACCTTTATTAACCTTTAGAGGAGTATGGACGTACATGTACGTCGGCGCCATTTTTCTGTAAATGAGTATGAAAGTACTTTAAACTCAACACAGGAGTGTCTGTCTGTAAGCATATATATGCTCTGAGTATGATATACATATATTCATTGGGAAAAAGTCGCAAAATTGTCATGTTAAGAAAGCGTAGTAAATTAAAGTAAGGTCTGTTTAAATCTTTTCACTCCTCCAAAGGTTAAAAGTAAATAATTTAAAGTGTTACTTGTTTATCAAGTAACTTTATTACATTTGATTTAATTGATGTTGAGATAAAGAGTGACCTCAGCTGATTGTATTATATCAAAATGATTTTTATGCACAGAAATAAATAGTTTACAACTCATAGATGCCATTTGTTATTTTAGGGCCATATTATCTAAATTTGCCAACGGTTTTAACATCGTTAATAACACATCTACAAAATACAACAGATCAAGAAATTTCGGACATGGAAATTGCAGCATTGCCTCATGTAATAGTCATTGCTGCACCAATTACAGTATTTTCCGATGCCGATTTGGAAAGAACTCGTAAAATCATTGAAACTCTGAGAAGCTCGCTCAAAGATATTTATCTTGTATATATAACAAAAGATACAAAAGCATTTAAAACACTGGCAATCGATCCTCACACCCACGCTGATGTGTTGATAGAATCATCGCAGACAGATGTCAAGACTCTAGCTGAGATGATTCGGTTAAACTTTATCGCAAAACCACTTCCAAAGAGATTAATTCCTCCGCCGTGTCAAAGCTCAAAGTCTTCCGTTGTCCGTCAGGAACATGAGGATTACATAAATGTTGGGCAAAAGGTGTTGTACAGGATACATCCCTTTAATATAATGTATGTCCCAGTGGTAAAAGTACAGGTTCGTAAACCAATTTGAATATTTTTGTGTCCGTGTATTGGTTAAATTTCATAAAGATAATACTTGCCGAGCAATAAATGTAAAGTTTTTTCATTAAAATGTATTTTTATACATTTCTACTCATTTTTAGAAATAACGTTTCAAAAGATAAGAAAATTTGGCATAAGTTAATCAAATTATGACTTGACAGTTATTGCCAGAATAAAATATTGATATGTATTGTATTCAGAATAAATAACAGAATTTATTTTTTCCAGTTTCAAGGGACAAGCCAAGGAGAAATATCTGTCTGCATTTCGAGGAAATATAATGAAGATGCAGCAACGTCCTGTAAAATTGTAAACGGCCAATATGATGCCAATTTTCAAGTGAATTATCCATGCAATGGCGCGTCATTTTGTGAACCGATTTATTTCATTGTTCGAGCAAGAAGCACCCTCATTACATGTAACGGTAAGGTTATTTTACCCTAACACAATCTACATAAAATCTAGTTGAATACAAGTTAAATACTTTGTTTTTCAAATCATCAAGATAACCGAATAAGCAAAGTTTCAATGGGTCAGTTTGTGCATGATTATCAATCAGTGATTGAAATGATTTGTGCAGTGTTGACTGTTGCACCAAACATTTTTGTCCAACACAGCACTGGAAAATCTGCACCTGCTTACAATAATAATTCAACAGATGGCAGTAGTAACACAAGCAGCAATATTGAAATTCAATTAAATATGAAATTAATAATTTATTTTATAGCTATTGTAAAATTGAATATAAATTCTTATTTTGGTTTAGGTTTGTAAAAAAAAAAACAAAAAATGTCTTAAACGTCTTTTCGACGCAGGCCCCGACGAGATTCGAACTCGTGATCTCCTGTTTACTAGACAGGCGCTTTAACCAACTAAGCCACGGCGCCACTTACTAACGGAGAGAAATATACGTTATAAAAATATGTTGTTACAGATAAAGATTGCAGATATCCCGATCAAATTCGCTACGTAGTTCGTCACGAGGGACTAGAATGCCGAGGAACGAATGGTACATCGAACGGAAATAAGCAAAACACACATGTAAATAATATGACGCTTATATTTTTGCAGATATTACTGATTTGTATCACGCTTTGTATGTACTAAATATTCCAATAAATGTAATTATTTTACTCACTTATTGTATATTGATTATCCCAAATTACAAAAATAGAATTCCTAATCAACCATAAAGAATATAATATCATTACCAACAATTACGTCTAAATAAATACATAGGTAAGTGACTTTACAATGAAACAAATAAAACTCGAATTGAATATAAAGTTTTTTATTGAAAGTAAAATTAAATAAAAACATTTTTTTAAGAATAATTCTTTTTGAAAATATTTTGTGATGCGTGTGTTATGTAAAATCTATTGAAACAGCCGCATTGAAATAACTGAGTGTAAAATCATAAAATGATTATTTCAATAAAAAATGATCTAAAAACTTGGAATTTAAAGGAAACAAGATAAAAAAAAAGCTTTTGAGGTACAGGCTGTGAAAAATTACATGAAGGTTGATTCATTTTCCCATTCGCTGTATTGACCATTCCTGTTGACAGAGCGGACAACGATTGTTTTGCTTGACCCACAGGGACATGCAACAGTAGTGGAAACTATGGTTGCACTCTCCCCACACGACCACGCAGTCCTGTTTGCCGTACGAATCCTTCTTGCTCTCAGCCTGACAGCGAAGACAGGCGTCTGAAACATAAAAGAAAATGGCGTCTTAATGGTTGAATCAAATTGCTGACTTTGGCACAATTCGGCGTAGCGACCTCATAGCAGGGTCATATAGGGTTGCCAGGCGTCCCGATTAACCGGAATGTCACCAGTTTTGCGTCTCGTGTCCCAGTGTCCCGAACAAACCTCTCGGGACGCCCAAATGTCCCGGTTTACGACCCACGCTGATTATTTGAGGAAATTGGTAATCGAAAGTCTTGAAAGAGCTAAAAAAAACCAAGTCACGCTTGTATTTTGGGCAAATCGGTAAATTCCTGAGTTTTTGGATTCGAAAGTCTCGAGCAAATTCGGCAATTCGGACAAATGTCCCGGTTTGACTTGCAAGAAATCTGGCAACCCTAGGTTATACGATGCACGAGGGTCCAATTGTCTGCTTACAAATACTCAAGTAAAAGATAGGTAAACAATTCTCCATTGGACGCAGCGTTGCGTAGCCACCTCAATCCATGAAGGCCCAGCGAAAATGAGGGCCCAATTTTCTACATACTCGATATAAATAAAAATGCCTAAGGGGGGGCTTGGGTGACTTTTCATGAATGGCTCAAATTTCTAGTTATGCCACTGATTCGAGGTTCATTTTTGTGAAAATTGCCATGCTGTGGAGTTTCAGAGTCATGAGACTAACTCATTTAAGAAGTGTAATAAATTATTTTATGGTACAATACCTACATTTAATATTCCAGTATAATATATCGACTGTGGAAAGGAAAAAGGACTTAACCCACAGTTTCTTCAAAACAGGTTTTTTTCGATAATCACAATGCATCAAACTTGATACACGTTCTATCAAAAGGATGCAAGCTGCAAATGTCGAATTAGTATCTAAATTAAGCTTTAAAGTTTGAAAAAATGACCTTGTAAAAAATTAAAACCAAGAAAAAAGACTGAAATAAAGATTTTTCCTAGACGATTTCTTTAATAAGTATTAGATTATGTCAATTAAACATCAGTTTAGAAGTCTCCGTGCACTTCAGAGTTGTTTATAATTCATAATTTGCATATGTCACAAAATCATCAAAACACGTTTTTAGCGCCTCCTGTAAAATTTGATATGTGTGGGTTACGTCCTTTTTCCTTTCCACAGTCGATATAATTGCAGTCGTAGGGATAAACGACTCCACAACCCATGATTTTTCAATTACATAATTAGAAACATTTTTACGTAAAATATAATTTCATGTCGTTTTACAAGATGTAGGACAGACAACAGTATGTACAGTGAACGGCAGGAAAATTTCATATTGTCACAAAAATGCCCTTTTGAAAATGTTAAAATGTAGCACAGCACGCTATATATAAAATACATTATTGTGACGCCACCGTCACCAGACTCCGTGGCGCAACGGTAGCGCGTCTGACTCCAGATCAGAAGGTTGCGTGTTCAAATCACGTCGGGGTCATAGTAACATTTCTTTTTGCCATTTTTTTAGTTGAATTAAGTAAACACCATCATTGTCAACTTTACTTTACTTTCGCGGGCCGCCAAAATAGAAGCATTTTTTTTCAAAAGATGAAGCAATACTTAGTAAATATAGTAGTATAAGAAAGTTTTTACAGTAAGACGAGTTGGCTTTTATTATTTAATAAATAAGAAGTGAGTTATCTTCAAGATCAGAACAATTCAGGACTATTGCTTGATGTTTGTAATATACTATCAAACAGTGGCGTAAGAAGGGGTCCCACCACCCGGAGCGGTTTATGAATTTGCCACCCCCCCTCCCAATTTTTTTTCATTTTCATTCTACTTTTTTTATAACTATGAGATTATATTACTGGTGGCATAATTTTTTTTATGCATAAATATAATTTCCCAAAAAATATTGTACGTTGTTCATTATATTTTCTTTTGATTTTTTTTCTCTTATATTTTAAAATCAAATTGCAGGGCAGGAACTTTGTGTGTCAAAAAAAAAAATAGGCGATGGTCTTTTTTATTATGTTTGGAGGAAAATATATTTTACAAATAAGTAAATGAATTTAAAGTTGTAAGTTAATTCATAAGAAGAGATACTATATTTTATTTTATAAACATAACATTAGGAAAAAAAACATATTGGAAATATAATTTCCGGATTTTCTCTTCACATAAGTCGTTAGTAACATCATCAACATCTATTTTATCTGACAGTTAAAATTTTATTAAAAGCATAGCTGTGGAGCTGAAATCCTTATCGTAGTCGGAAAAAACTTACGAGTTCGACTGCCGCTTGCAAACTAGAAAATTTTGTCACAGAGCACAAATTAAAAGAAAAAAAGTGAAAGGGGTATAGCTGACATTGGTTCTGTATACATATCAATCACTTTCCAAATTTTCTACTAATGCCGCCCACATAAATGTGCCACCCCCTCCGCACCCCCCTTGCTACGCCACTGCTATCAAACTGTAGAAAATATCTTCACCAAAGCTGCAAGAATACGTATCTCGATTTCGGGTAAATTTGTCAAGAGAAACAAAAAACGATATTACTGCAAAAATAAATAACTTTTTACTTGCTTGGTATTGCAATAATTCATTAATGCGTTCCGATTTGAAAATACATATATATATATATATATATATATATGAAAATACAAAAATGTGCCAATGATATAAGATATAAGAGATCGCAACAAATAAAAAATCACTTGTTCTAAAATAAGTTACGTGTTTTTACAATATTGAGGACGATATAGTTAACTTATTTTTACTCAATGCGTTGAAAAATTGGTAAATTATTTTTTGAATTTCACGCACGTGACGTAAAACGTTTCACCACCCCTGTCATATACTTATAAAATGATAACTTATCAGCAAAACATTAAATAAAAAACGAAACAGCAAAAAAGAATTCGACCCTGCCAGGATTCGAACCTGGAATCTTCTGATCCGTAGTCAGACGCGTTATCCGTTGCGCCACAGGGCCGCAGAAAGTGGAGCAAAAATTACGTTACAAATACTACTTAGAAAACATATAGGTAGGTACTAAACACAGGTGCTTTATTGAAAAATTATTAAATATTTATGAAGTTTTTCAAAATATAGAAAGACCGAAGTGTTTAAAAATAAACATTTAACATGATATAACGAAACTGTATCTATCAACGTTAAATATAAGCTTTAATCTGTTTTGGTATGTGACTCCGATATTATGTCGCATACGTTTCGCTAGATGTCGCAAAATATTAAAAGCCTCTTGAGTCTCGACCGAAGAATAGTATGTACAATATGTATTTAAGTAAGCATGTGATAAAAAAATAAGTAAATGTCAAATAATAGTGAATGTACTTATGAAATCACTTAAGAAGATCAACAAACGAGGAGCCAAGTCTCATAATTCTCAATTTCCACGAGTCGAGTTTTGACAGTGTTTGAGGGTGAATGTAGACCGCTACAGCGACACCTATTATTAAGTGACTTATTAACAGACGTTCGTGTAATTACTGTAATTGATAGAATCGAGCGTAATATGACTTTAAAAACATTCAGTCCTTTTTATTATATTACAATAAAAGAATCTGTAAGAAATAAACGAGATAATACGGAATGTTTAACTCAACTGGGATGATTTGAAAATCTTATTAAGCTAGATTCTATCAATGAAACGATTTTTCGTATAAAAGTAATTTAATAATTTGTCCTATTTATAGGTGTCGCTGTAAACCGTGACCCTTAAATCAACTGGGATATTTTTAAATTTTCAATTATCCGAATATTTGTAAAAAGGTCACTTAATAATTTGTCTCAATTATAGATGTCGCTGTAAACCGCTACACTCGCCAATTATTTTTTGATATAATATGTAATGCACTCAGATTTTTTGTCATACTTATCTCAAAAATATGAAAATATGGCCCCAAATAAAATGAAAATATTTAAAAAAATAATAGAACAATTTAAATGATGTTGAAATTCGAAATATCACAGTGATTGATATAAGCAACTAACTAATAATAGATATCATAAATATTCGAATCATTAGATTATATGTAAAATGTTATTATAGATAGCCATTCGAAGCAAATGAAAGGAGAACCATTACCAACTGTTTGATGGACTTGATCAACATATAAATGTGAAAAAACCTAAGAGAACATTTCTTAGAAAAAAAAACCGGAGACCAACTGCAGGTGAATTGCGGACGTCATCGCATTATTGCTATTTTAAATGACAGTCATTATAATTTTTGAGCGCAACATACCTGACATCGTGAGCTAGATTGAGAAGGCAATGGAAAAAAACCAAGAACTTCGAAATGATTCTATTGTGTGCTGGGGAATACCTTAAATGCATTGCAGATCTCAGTTCTTTACAAAATAAAATAACATCGTCCTGTCACCAGTGGTGTAGGAAGGTGTCCTGCCACCCGGGGCGTTCCTTGAATTTGTCGCCCCCAAATATTCTTCTAATTTTATTTTTCAATCACTTCTATTTTTTATCTATGAACTAGGAGTTTTTACTACAAATGGCTTAATTTTATGTATGCATAATTTCTCGAAATATATTGTATTTATTTTTGAAAATGTCACCCCCAAAAATGTGCCACCCGGGGGCGGTGTGTCTGTGACCTTTTTTGTAAGTCTTAATTTTGTTTCAGTTATCAGATTTCACAAACTTCAGGAATAGAGTGATTGTTTAGGACGTTTAGGTAATCAGCCGGTTAAGGGAAATGTTTTAATCAGGGCTGTGGAGTCAGAGTTGGAGTCGGAGTCGGAGCCGCAGTATTTTGGCCGGAGTCAGAGTCGTGACAGATGAGCGGCTTGATTTTTTTTTGAAAAATATATTTAATGATGTGTATTCCAACAAAATAGTTAAGAGTGTTGACATTTCATGCTTAGCTGACTAAAGATGGTCTGATGGTATATATGTAAGTTAAAATAAAATTATTGAAAAATTTCCTCGGAGTCGGAGTCCTCTTTTTTTATACGAATCCACAGCCCTGGTTTTAATTTAAGATTTCGACCGAAGGTTTTTGGTAGAATTTCAATATTAAATTTGAATCGTTTAAATTATGTTCATTCACACAAGTTTTGTAGTAACGACCCGGATTTCAACTTTCGGCATCTTCAGGCGTTCAAGTGCACGTATGAGCTTGAAATGACGCTTAGTAAATGAATGTATCGTGTTTTTATAAAAAAAAAATATGTATCACTAAGTTTAAAGCCATTGCTGGCGAAAAGGAGTTAACCCATGGGAATGCCTACAAATTTGAATGGTGGGTAATTTTAAGAATTATATTTATTTTTGTTTGCCGGAATAAAAATATGATTTTATTTACTCACGTGTAGGGTATAAGAGTGGGGAATTTGGCAGATTTACCTGTTCATTCAAAATCGGCAAGCTTTTCAATTGTGCTCTATTTATTTCTATAATTTTCTGGAAAAATAGTTTATGGGCGTCCGTATTTCGGTGCAAACAAAAATAAATATAATATAGTATAGACGGTGGCGGATTAAGCACTTTGGAGTCCGAAGGCGCAATAAATTTTAGAGGCTCTGTTTTTCGACTAACATAAAAGTGTTGCAAAACTCTTAGTAGAATAATAATTAATATTGAAAACTGAAATTAAAATTAAAATATAAGGATTTATATAATTTATGCTATTTTTGAGGCCCCTAAAATTTGGAGGCCCCAAGCGCGCGCCTCTTGCGCTTACAGGATAATCCGCCACTGAGTATAGATACTGAAAATCAGTAATTAATGTTATTTAAAAGAAAAGTATAATACAATTATATAACAATGTAGTCTACGGTTATTTTCTTACGCGTTAAGGACACGTTAAAAGACTAGCGACACCGTAAAACGCACACAACGTATCACCCGATTATTTTTTTTAATCTGTTAAAGTTATTTTTAGATTCATATCAATCACTTTAAAGGGGGCCACAGTCAATACTCGGCGGAAAAGCCAAATATAAAATACTTATTGTACTAATTACATTTTTTCAAATACAAATCAGGACCGGTTTCATTTATCACGTGGTTATATATAATAACATTATACTGGCCTTTATAAAGGAGTGTTGTGTTTTTAATATTTTTAGAATATGTACATAGATTATGAAATCGTTTATGTAAATATTGTAACTATATTAAATATAATATAATATAAATATTATTTTATAATACATATTACATTCAGTTGAAATGTATTGAAATTGATGATTATTTGAAATTAATATCTAGTGGTAATAATGCTAACGTGAAACGTTTTTAATTCTATAAAACGCTAAAATTGAAAATCAATTTTTTGCTAGTGACTAATAATATTGTAAAAACGCTGTGCGTATTTTTTTTATCGCAAATTGCCAACGGTGTAATTTTAAACAAGTGCAAAAAATGCAAATACGAAATACAATACAAAGAAATTTAAAAATAGCAAAAGGCATGACCGAGTTGCAATAATTTTCCATATTAAATTATGATTAGATAATATGTAATTGATTTTTCTTCTTTATAAAAAAACAAGGATAAGCGACTAGTCTCTCACAAGCCTCTGTTCGAATCGAGTTTTAGAATGATAAAGATGAACAGAAAAAAATGTGGAGTATTTCATTAAATTATATTATATAAAAAAAAAATAACAAATTAAAAAGCGGAATTTTGCAAATGGACCAAGACATTCTGCATTCGAGATGTAATTATTCATTATCAGGAATCAGTGTTAGTAAATCCGATAACATTGGCAGCTAAAATGTACACAATATGTACAGAACATTTAAAAAATAAATAGATTATGATTCAAAAACGATTATTTTTTAAATCCGTTAGTATAACTTCGCCGAGCATAAAGTAACTTTTTGATAGAACATTATATTATCAAAAAGGCGCCCTCTGCAGTGTTATACAAATATTTTCTACCAAAATATTTCATTTCATAAAAATTATCGTACAATAACTGAAATCGTGGTATACGGTATGCATGGAATATGCTTTTTTTAAAATGTAATATAACTTCATTAAATCGATAAGAAATAGTTTATTACCGATAAACATAACACGCAGTAACGTAATAAAAAAAAAAGAAAAACTGAAAATTATTACAATAAGTTATAACCGGCACCACGGTTAAAACGAAGATAAAAAAAAAATGGCACTAAATATGTACATCATATTATTTATTGCGACAATCGATTCCCATCACTCCTCACGGACATATATTTGGTTTAGGTAGACGTTTACCGTGGTGTAACAGCGTCATGGGTTTGCTTCAATTTCGGAGGAGCAGGTGCCCAAGACTCAGCGGCTTGCACTTTGATGTGCTAAGCGCCACTAGATTTTCGGGTTAGGTGTAAATTTACTTCAGGGCTATGGAGTCGGGTTAAAAGAAAAGCCGGGCTTAAATTTTAATCCTACTCAGAATTGATTTTTTCAATCACGTACCTCAGACCATTCTAGTCACTAGAATAATTCTTGTACGCTCCACCAATCGATATAATGATATTTTTTCAATATCTTTCAATTATTTTTCTCCGATCTTCCCAACTCCACAGCCCTAATAATCATTCAATAAATTAAAAATCGGTTACCCTTTAAACGCGGTCCCCGATATCTTGAATGTGTTGTTTTTTTAAGTTCTTAAAAAAGTAATCTCATCACTGAGATTCGGATCATCAAAAAAACATTGTTGTCAATATAAAAATTGTTTAGTGGCGTGTAAAGGGTTAAATATATCGATGGTTGACTGTGGGTAGTAGGGCATGCAATCCCGGGATCCCGTTCAATTTTCTGATCCCGAAATCCCGGGATTGAGAAATTTTGAGGAAATTCCTAAAATTTACACGAAATTGGCAAATTCAAGATTTCAAAGTCCTCGGCGAGCTAAAAAAAAACGAGTTTTTGTGAGATTCTGGGAAAAATTATACCAAATCGGAGATTTCAAATTCCTCGGTGAGCTAAAAAAAAAAAAAAACGAGTTTCCGTGAGATTCCGGGAAAAAGTATAGCGAATTGAGGATTTCAAATTTCTCGGTGAGAAAATCTCAATCCCGAAATCCCGGGATTGGAAAAAGGCTCCGGGATTGGATACCCTAGTGGGTAGTGTAGGCAAGGCACTGACGATGTTACACGTGTTCTACAGTCTTTGAGGTTTAAATTTAATAGGCAAGTAGTTGCGTCAACAATTCAATGACAGTTTTATACATGTCTAATATTAATTATGCTCACTGATATTTTGCACATGTCAATCTTTTTAATAGAAAAATGTCGTTGCCGTTTTATTAGTGTGCGTCAAAAGTAAGCATTTTTTTTTAAAAAATGTTTCGATAGTAAATTTTTAAAATGGCAGCCGTTTGAAAAAAAATGAATTTTTACGTTTTTTTAAGTTTCAAATTTATTAAAAATAGTAAAAATTAAAATTTTGACCTAAATCTGCTACGGGCTATGGAGAGATGTATATAGAAAGTTCACACAAAATTTCAAATAAATCGGTTTGGTAGAACTTAAGATATTATGTTCGTCAGCTTGAAAAAGGTTGTTTCGAGAAAAACGCGTTTAAAGTTTTGAGTTTCGATCTGTGACTCCCAAAATCTGAATCTACCACCACGTGCTTAAACTTGATACTACAGGCGGGATGTGTGGGGTCGGCGGTCCCACAGATATACTAGACGATTTGGATATTTTATTAAAATGCTTTTTGTAATAATGTATCAGAAGAACGTTTTGTCGGAAACTTGTTGGTGCGGAAATTAGATCACTTCGGTTAGAGAGCATTCAAATATTATAAATAATCAGCGCTCAAAGACTTTTTTAGTTAGAACTACACCACTGTTGATACATACATATATAAATATAATATCACGAAAGAAACGTGCTGTTTTGTTGAAATGATCATTATTAGTGATGTTTTTTTTCCTTCCTATTCTCTATTCTAATCTGAAAGCTAACACAGGAAGAGCAAGTCGCGAACTAATTGATTATTATTATATTATTATACCCTCTCTTAAGAGGTTGGGCAGATGTAAAATAAATTCTGCTGAAAAACTTTAGAATTATTTCATAATAAAGATCAGTTCTTCTGCGTACTTCTGACGGTTTTCAAACTGTTTTCGAATTTGAATCTAAAAGCTTTCAATTCGAGTCTAATTCGAAATAAGTTTGCAAACCGTCAGAAGTGCGTAGAAGAACAGATAGCTCTTGTTAGCTCTTGAGCTTATAGCCGACACTTGAAAAGTATATAGTTAAACTAAAAATATATGTCTCTTTATGAACTAATTTCCAAGCAGTTGGGTAGAAGAAAAAATATTCAAGTAAATGTCGTAAACGTTACGTAATAATTATTAAAATTGGAATTTCTAAAAATAGAGTCTGTCAAATTACAATAACCCGTTTGAAGCTTGACCTACCGAAAATAGCATTAGAATCATTTATTGGGCATTCAATGTCCGAGTACCAAAATTGGATAATGAAACGCAAGGGACACACCTCCATGAATTCCGATGACGCCACCGTCTTCTCGAATGTCGTCAAGTCGGCCGTGGCGAAACCAGACACTGCAACAAACTGTCATGGCGGCGCAATACGAGCGCGGTGGCAACAAGCGGTCGACCGAGAAAATATAATTAGTAATCATTGCAACAGCGAGTACAGACAGCCGCCTTAAAAATAGGGCTCCTCGCATATTGCATACTTATGTTGATTAAATATATTTAAGATAAAATGTTACGACATATTGCACCATTTATTGGGAGCAATGTGGCCCATTCACAAGATAACAAATGTTCCGGGACACGACCCTGAACATCTACGTTGATATCTCGGGAATAATGTCCTAGAACATTTTATTGAACACACGAGGGGTCAAAGAAACGTTACCCGTTGAAATAATGTTGGTCAGTATCAGATTTTATTGGATGCAAACAATGCAAATTAAATTACTAATGTTTGTAAGCTTTCTACAATAAAAATACAATTCTTTAACCATTCACGATGACATCACATAACATAGACCAGATGGCGAACAAGGGACCCGCGTGAGAAATTATCTAACCCGCTGGAACTTTTAGAAATGATTGTTTCTATTCCTTAGCCTTAATTATTCAATCTATGTGACCCGCGACATGATTTTTTTTTATTTTTTAAATAAAATTTGACCCGCTTGCGAAAAAGGTTCGCCATCCCTGACATAGATAATATTCTAGAAAGGCCATAGAGCAAAATAACTTATGCAAAGCCGTTTTTTTTGAAACCTGTCACCATTGGGAGAAATTTCGAAGACGAAAATAAATTACTAAAATGACGTCTCGAATGATAGTCTCGTCTTGTAGTATTCCACAATATTTAATGGGTTCGGTAAAGTTCAATAGCTTGCAGAACGGTATCGTTTCGATGACATGTGATTTTGACAGTTCGAATGCTCGTCGACAACTGCGCGCGCATCGCATGTTCCGTCTGCGCTCGCTTACAAACCTTAAACATGGAACATATTTAGTTTACATGAAATGTCTTATAATATGGCGTGGACAGTGCAGAACGTCGCAGCGTCACGTAAATTTTGTGTTCCAGGACTTGTTCTAGAACATTTTGTTCTCTAGTGAATGGGCCACTTGAACCTATGATAGATTGGTAAACAGATCGTGAAAAAATTTGTAGACTTTTTATGTTCAAAACGCAACAAATGAATCTTAAGACGTTAGACGTCCTGAGATGCTGAAGATTATTATTTAACAATATTTAAAATTAAAAATCTATTTTTTAACATTTTTTTTCAAACAGAAAAGCGCATGATAATATTATGCTAGAATATATAATTTAAATTACAGGTATAATTTGAATAACAGAAAACTTGCCTTTTCTGATTGCATCATACTTTATCAAGAAAACTTAGTGCATGGCCTTAACAAATAGCGATAAGATATGAAAATATGAAAAGTAAAAAAACACACTTTATTATATTATTATTATGTTGCCTAGAAATCGTGAATGGTTCTACTGTATTACGTGGTAGGTATTTTATTTTTTACTGCTTGCTCGATGTAATTTGTTCATCAGTATTTCTACAAAACAGTCAATACTGCCATTGTCATTTTTCACATCTAATATATGGCAAAAATGAATGATTTTATAGTCATATCAATTTAAATGTATGTAAGCTACTGTAAATTTAGTAAAACAAATCAAATTATAATATTATTATATTACGCACATATGTTGAAAATATATGTTTTTTCAACAGTAGAAATGGTTATTTACTATTTTATATTGTCTGCTTGTATTACCAAAAAGTTTTTTTTTGTAGGTGGCAAAATTATTTCATTCCATCATTTTCGTTATCACGAAATACATTTTAACATATTATCTAGCAAAGTTATATTAAATCTATTTTCAATTAACCATAATACAAAAAAGAACGGCTGAGTTTTTAGTCAACCAATCTTTTTTCTATAGAAAATCTGAAATAAATAGAAAATTATAAATAAAATTGTTTTTTTCTAAAATTTTTTGAAAAATTAATTAAATACGAATTTTTTGTAGTATTTTTGAATCTAGATTTTGGTCTATGGTTGGGAGCACTACAAATTGATCACGCTTTGGGTGTTCACTGTCAATTCTTTGTGGAAAAGCATTCATTTTATTAAAAAATAAAACACTCTTTTCATACAAATTCTTCATTTTTATTAAAGATCAAGACCAATCTCACTCATCACGAACATCAGCTGAAAATCCTCGTGTTTAGCGAAACTGATCAGGATTTGTATTTAAATTCGGAATTAGTACATTAATGTATTTTATCGTTTAAATGCGCTTGAAAACGAATTTCAAAAAACACACACGGTCAGCATCATTGTCGATAATATTACAGAAACTATGGTTCGACTACATCTTCGGCAATATTATTACAGCTATATGTCTGGGCAACGTATCATTATTTAACTAGTATATAAAATGGACTGAAACGAAATGGCCGACAATCGTTGTTTCTTTGACAGCTGTCACTTTTTCAAGCAATAGGTAATAATAGAGCTAGTCATTTTGAGGCATAAATGCCGTGTGTTGCTAGGTTATTGGCGACCACACATGTTCGGTAGCGTATTGCCCTAAAAAGTTGCTTATTTACAGGTGCTTTAAAGGTCATTTAGTATAATATATGAACGAATTAAGGTTTTCGCAAATAATTTTAATCTTTATTGTGGAAATGCAGAATTGCTGCGACTCTATTTAACCAGTCTTCTTAAAATATAAGTTTGAGTTATTTAAAAATTGGGCTTTATGTCAAAACATTCCCCAGAGTTAATAGTCTTCGATGATATATCATATTGTTCAGAGATTTCTAAGCTGGTAGGCGCGAACAGTTTAAATATTTCGTTACCCTTTAAAAAGTCTTTATTTATACATACATGTATGAAATAAAGGATGGGGAGGCGCGAAGATGTTTTTTTTTGAAAAGGAAGCGTAGTAATATAAAGTTTGAAAACCACTGATAGTATTACATTAATTCCAGTGGCGGTTCCTGACCTGAAATCTTGGGTGGGCTAGAGAAAAGCATAGCATTGTTATACTATTTACGAAATTTTGCATGCTTCCACTTCATCTTATACATTAATCTACAAGCAAATTAACAAATACTACGACACTACTGCAAAGCATAAATTACTATATAATAAAATCAATTCTAATGTAAGTAAGAAATAATATTTTTTTTTTTTTTTTTAACCATGTCCGCTCTTAATGTGGAGCATATGGACTCCTAACGGAGTTTATCTCAACAGATGTGTTTCTACGAGAACTGCTTGTTATTCAGTTGCTCAACCTCTCTTTTTCCAAAGAGAGTAGGAATAGAAGGACAGGACTAGTGGTTAGCTAATCGCTCTCGATACGCCCCGTTCATAGGATAGGATGGGTGGAAAGGGGGAATTCAAGACATCACATACATCCATGCCTTCGAACAGAAATTCATAAATCGATTGAAAAATCAAAGAGAAATAACAAGTACAAAAAGCAATACAGAGCTGTCACTTTTATACAATACATCGATTTGATATTTGTGTATGGCCCATGGGCTAAATCATTTTAGCCCCCAATGAATGACAGAAGCCAGTAAATTTGAAACACAGTCCTGTGAGTTTGATGACGTTTCCGTACATACAAATACAAATAAAATCGAATCGTGCTAGATTGCGTTCCAGTGTAAAGAAATATTGTCTATGATTTCGGGTTGGAAAGCTTTAGCCCCTAAACCTTCAATACATAGGTGTTGCCAGACTGACGTCACGTTGAATGTTCTCTATGAATTATTTATAGGGTTATTGTTTTTTTTTATGCCGGCTCAGCTTAAAATTGTAATACAAAACAATCGAGAATATTATTGTAGGTAGACATAGCATTGTTTTATATTGACAGAGGAAAATTTAAACAAAAATATTATATTCATTTGGGGAAGGTTAGTTACGCTTATAAATGTATTTATTTTGTTCAGCGGCCGAATTGCTGTTCATTTTTATTCAGCCATCTAAAGTTTTGGGTGAAAAATGCAGGCCGGGCTTAGCCCACCTAGCCCAGTACCTAGAACCGCCACTGATTAATTCATTCGCAGTTTAAACGATGGTCAGTATCAGAAAACAATATGCGAAATTTTGTATGAAAAGTATTATATTTTTTTTATAAAAACAGAAAAGTTTTTGTGTTGAAATTACAGACATTGGATTATTGTTAACGATACATATCGTGCATGCAAGCATTTATGCCGTTATCAATAAAATTATAAAATGCACGTATTCATTAAAAATTAGAACGCACTTTTGTTTTATTATTAAACGCCAAAATCGATTTCGCAAATTGTATTTGTTATTTTGAATTTCGAACACGGCATCCATTTCGTGATACGCGTTCGTTTTCCGACAATAAATTGCAATCGCATACAAAAAGGTCGCCGAACAGTACAGAGGGCTCGTCGGCGGCCAGCCAATGGCGAGCGTTGAAGGCTCGCCGCGCCGCATTGAGCGCATGCGCGAACAAATAAAATTATGGTTGCATTCCAACGACGGGGACCTTCACGCGATTTTTCCTCGCCTATAATAATTTATTGTTAACAATTATTATTGACGAGGTCAATGAAAAGAAGATTTTACACTTTAAAATATTCAAAATGTATTAATACTGCAGTCGATTCTTTTATTTACCTTTTTTTTGCTATTTTTATAAATTTACATTCAATTATGAAAAAATAACATTTTAATCAATATGAAAAGGTGCTATTCAATGAGGGTTTGTTGTAATGACAAAAGTACAGGAAAAGAATATAATGACGAGTTTAGGGGAATATATGGTTAACCGCCTGCTTAACATCCCGTATTCAAAATTCAGTGGGGCACAAAGGGTTAAAAAAAAACTTTTTAATCAGTTTAAAATGATACCCAAGGACGTTTTAATAATTTTAAAAATAGTATGGTTATTAAAAAAAATATTTATATCGAACACGAGTGTATTGGCCCCACGACGGCTAGTGAAGTTTTTAATACATGCTTGCATACGTTGCTTAATTTGTTTTGTCGAATAGAGTAGTAGGGATAGAAGGATAAGGCTAGAACAGGACTATTGGTTAAGTAACCGTTATCGCTACGGCTTATTATTCTTTAAGTATTGGAAGGGTGTGAGTGAATTTTTAGACATGAAAAACACTCATGCTTTCGAATAGAAGTCTATAATTCGATCGGAAAAATGCTGTTCGTACTGGGACTCAAACCCGTGAGATAAGTCACGGGAGCTATCGATGTTGACCACCGCACCACGGACCCGATAAATTAATTTATATTTGCGGTAGAGTATAAATGAATTTTCTTGTTTCTTTCTTCGAAATATTGCCGTCAACATACGTCAGAAACCGCCATGACGCAAATACATTCACTCACGTACTTGCATTAAAAATCACGTATAAATTGATACATCAATATTATATGCAAATTTCAATTCCGGGATTCGAACCATGCCAACAGAATTCAGTGTAAATACACAATTTAATTTTTACCATTTCCTTTGAATATGAAATCAATATAAAATAATCATACGACCATGTTGTATAATGTATATTGAACGCATGCAAGTTCCACAACTACTGCAAATTGATTTATTCTTCTCTTTATTGAAATTACAATGTATGCGAGGCATAAATTTATTATTGCAAATGCAATACGTTGTTTGTATTGAATTGTGCATACATAACCCCACCCCGCTAAAAAAGACTGATGTCTGAAAACAGCGCAGTAACAATGTAATTTAAAAAATCAAATACTTTTTTATGCCAATTTCAAAGTTTTAATAAAGATTATGATCAGTTTCGTCACTAGCAATCAAATCGATACAGTATTTGTATGAAATTAAATAAGAACATATGACAAGGTTTATCAAAAAATTGATACATAACATCGAGTCATGAACAGTTTATAATTCAAAATTCTATAATAACTGAACTACGTAGAGTTTGTCGTGTTGAATGAAACAACATTATTTAACAAAACCTAAGTCAAAGTGAACGCAATGAAAAACGCTAGCGTCCTGACAAAAAATGTGTTTTACCAAACGTCTATAGCAGTGGAGAGGAACCTGCAGCCTTTTGACTTGATCAAAATATTCACTTTGATCAAAAATTTATACGCAAGCGTTTGGAAAAAAGAAGGTAATCAACTCATTATATTTTCGACAGTCGAAAAAAAAGGGGCGGGAGTCATCATTTTATTTACTGCGGCGTTATGTTGAATCAGATAAATGAATGTGGCCTTTATAAATTAAAAGGTTCCCCACCCCGGGTCCATAGCATAGTTTCTCAACCTTTTTGGGCACGTGGCCCTTTTTGAGTATCATATTTTTCCGTGGACCCTATAGACGTAGTTATTAGTTTTTCGAGACTAGGAACAAAATTATTTGCACGACTGGGAAAAAAGTGAGAAATTGAAAGGTTCCAAAATAGTTTTTAACTGGATCACCTGAACATTTTTTGCTCGCAGGCAGATTTTCAAAACCTGGGAATTTACGGATTTATCAGAATGAAAAAATGTGAGACCTCATTTACCTAGGGTGCCCGTAGCCCTCTAAAACTGTGCTGTGGCTCCCCATATTTTTTCTGTGGATCTCGGTTGAGAAACTGTGGTCTAAAGCGTTCACAAACACATTTATTGAAGTCTTTGAAATATAAACATAAAACATGCACAACTGCGAACATCATACATTGAATTCATTCATTCGACAATGAGTAAAACATTTATTATTCAACATCGGGTTTGATCAAAACAGGTATTATAAAATATTAAACAGTTCTTGAAAAACAAAGAGGTACACTTTGTGTACCTTATTTTATTGGAGTTCTAGTTCTAGCAAGTAAAATTAATTTTAATTAAAATGGTTTTTTTGTGCCAGAACAGTGTGTTTTTATTTAGTATAAACAAATAAATCATATTAGTAATAATAATGCAGTGGCAAAGCTTAAATACTTAAGTAGCATAAAAGTTGGCATTTATGTGAATATTGAAGAAAATATATCGTTGAATTCGGCATATCTGTAAAATGACTGAATATTCTTCTATTTGAAGGTGGAATGGATTGGGTTTACTTTGGAATTATAGTTCCTAGCTCCTAGGATAGAAGACATAAAGCTTTGAATGAAAAAAAAGTGATAGATAGAACAAAACAAAATATGTATGCATATTGCCTACGTATTTCTTGTATTGTGTTAAAGCAAAGATAATTTATAGAAAAGCCATTTCATTAATCTGTTTTTATAAGAAAACATATTTGATACGAGGCAAACGGATATAATTATTTGCTTCATGAAAGTATATCGAGGTTGTACTGTAACCTCGATATAACAATTATTAAAATTGTAACAACATCATAATTATAACAGTCGCCGATCATTAAAAATATTCTGTGCACACGATCACACAACTGCATCAGTTATAACACGTGCTGGCCAATGATTTGACATACGCTAAGATCACACCCCATATCATTACTTCGTTAGATTAATCATATAATATTTTAAATTAATGGAAATTTAACTGGTCTTGTATGTAAATTTAGTTTAATTACTTTAAGAGTGTTCCCTGTCAATAATTGGTTGGAAGGTATTATATTAAAAAAATTAAAATGTCCATTTGGACCAATTATTACTTTGTTCTATAAATCACTTACGGTTTTAAGCTAGCTAATTTGTACTAGCCCGCTTTCAACAGGTGCGTTTTTCAGGTGTGTTAACAAACTCTTTACACACGTCGTTTACACACCTTTTTTTCGTTTTAAAACATACATGTCACACCACCTGATCGTACGTGAAAGCGCATGGGTTTGCAGCAGACTATTGTGTAATTGTAATATTTAATGTAGACAATACTGATTCGTGCAATAAAGGCCACATCCGATTGATACTGAAATTATCCATTCATCAACAAAGACATGCTGCAGTTATCGTTGCTGCGATTATGTGAAACTGCGTTGTTTAACTCGCCATGTGATCCACGGAGCAATTAACGCGATCAGGTTTGCTGCCATTAAACCAAGTCTGACTTTACCTAGAGACATCAAGAGGTTGAAAATAGATTTTGAGAAAGTTAGCGTGTGGTAAAATAGCTGCTTGAGTGACACACGGCTTGCGACTGTTGACGAATGTTTGATGTGTATCCAAACCTTACCTGTTTGCAAGGGAATGAATCGAATACAATTTATTAAATCAAAATTCGTAACTAAGTTAATCCACAGGTTGTTAAACAAATTGTAAAACGTGTTTCGCCTCTTTAAGAAGCATCTTACAACAATCGTAACCGTTATTTACGACTGAACTAAGTTACTTTTCAACCTGTGTAAATAACAAAGTTATTAATTTTGATTTTATATTAAAAAATAAACTTCGACAAAGATACTACCGAATCCATCTGAATTACGAATACAATATCATAGATTATATTATAAATGACTTTATATAAAATATTCTTGAGTTCGTATCTAGTACTCAAAAAAAGTAAAAACTGTAATATTGTTGAATAATTTCAACAATTATGTAGCATTCAATTGACGTCATTGTTCTGTTGAACGTGGTTATTCCTTTTTTTGAAACTTTCAAATGATACTCACTTATCTTAAATTAGTCCGTTACATTTAGGTTTTAATACAT
This sequence comes from Himalopsyche tibetana, assembly GCA_030503985.1. Taxonomy (NCBI): domain Eukaryota; kingdom Metazoa; phylum Arthropoda; class Insecta; order Trichoptera; family Rhyacophilidae; genus Himalopsyche; species Himalopsyche tibetana. Next base: position 5,857,492 of record JAPJYX010000014.1, read on the forward strand.
GGCCAAATAAGCGAATAGCAAGAACCTGGACAATACGCCCAAATCAATTGAAACGTTTTTACTTTTATTACAATATATAATATAATATATTTCTTTACATGGTAGGTTTAACTAAATCATTTCGATTGAGATATCCACTAGGACATTGGTCGGCAAAGTGCGGCTCTTTGGCCCTTTAAGTGCGGACATTAATAGACAGATTTGGCTGCCAATATTTTTTTTAAATTGTTTGTAATGTTCATATTTGGCTTTTTGGCGAATAAGTTTCTCGACCACTGCACTAGGACATTCAATTCCGTACTTTTTTGTGGTCCCGGGATTTTGGGATTGACAATTCTTCCAATCCAGGGATCTCGATTGCACATTCATCATAAATTCGAGATTCGGGATCGAGTGTTTTTTTAGCTCATCCTACAATTTTAAATCCGAAATCTTATGAATTTGCGCAATTCCTGAAATAAAATAGGACCTTTTTATCTTATACTCTTTTAAGTCATGTTGTAGAAAAAAAGCTCAAGTATGACCAAATCAATGATCTTTTCAAATAGTAGAAGAACACCAGCGTTTTTTTAAATATAAACTTCATAAAAAAGATTTTAACAGCCTAGGGAAAAAATCCATGTTTGACATAGTGTATGTAACTGACCTCCTACAGATCAGAACACATCATAGATACACACTTTGTCTACGCATCATTCGCAGACAGAATGTCTTTGCGTATATAATATGCTGATTTTGACAAGTAAAATTAAGACCAAGTTTTTTTTTTATTAATAATCGAGTTGAGTTATGTAACATTATAAAAATATTTGTTTTGAAAAGCCCTGTCGCTTTACAGACAACAAGAAACGCAAGGACGAAGGCTACCGAGTTGGGCTGTTAAAATTAACAAACCTACATTTTACCGGTTGAGCACCTTTAATAATAATATGCATCAATGGTTTCCCCATAAGCGCCTAACATAACAATTCAGGTACGTCAAAAAAAAACTGGTCCTGATAACTAATCGTGTACGGTGAGTCTGTGAGCTGTGTATCTTGATAGAAAATACCAAAGAACAGCTTATCACAATAACAATTTAATTATACACTAGATGTCTAGTTTCTGATCGAATAGAATATAATGCAATCACGTAATCAATAATCAATAATCTATTTTTAATGGTTGACAGGATTCTGTTTGATGACATAAAACATGTTCAAATTTTATACACTCCAACACGTTTCGTCACTAGCGACCCGGGTTTCGTTAATATTTGTAACGTGTATACAATTAAATTTGAATCGTTCAAAGTATGACTTGTTTATCTACTTTTTATATGCTCAAAGGAGATGCAATTGCTGTACGCGAGTCAATTCTCAATAAGTTTCATTGCCAATAAAAAGCTATAATAAAGAAAATATAATATTAGTTTACTATGTATGATAAACAAATACAGACGTTAATTTATAATGAGAGAATTATAAAAACTTCACAGGTTTATTGCTATTAAATTATGACTGGAAAAAAAAATGCTGTTTAATTGCATATCACCATCATAAAATGTAAAATAATATGGTATGCAAATACGTATAATTATGTATATTAAACGTAGAAATATCATAACGCATTACACCATCGATCGTATCTTTGTCTCTTGGCTAGGTCTGTATAGCTATTTTCGTACCAGGGCAAACAATTTACTCATTAATAATTCATTGGAAGTGTATATCTATTCAATCAACTATTCTAACTGGTATAGCATAAAATCTAGAGCATATGTCAGTATATTAAGCAGATATTACATTGAATTTAAAAAGCGATTTTACAATAAATATCAATGGAAATTTTGGCTGGAACATTAAAACGTTATTTATTTTCACTCAAATAAATGGTTAATCTTTCATCAACGAAGTTTACCCTTTTCAACGAAAAGTAACGTAGTGGCATTACTACAGTTTCCTTCTTTACTGAGTGGCACTAGAATGCCCCTAAATATGAAAATGATTTATTGCTTTTTTTAAATATTCTTCATTGAAAATTCATTATTGTAAATATGATAATATAATATTGATATCTATTACACTGCCTGAGTTATTATAGATAATATTTAACATCAGCTATACCTAATATAAAACAATTTTTTGTACTCATTTCATATTTTTTGATAAATATCAGGATTGATTTCGCTAGTATAGATCGATATTTAAAAAAATAGTACAAGTAAATGCTTATTTTTTAAATATAATACCTTTCCATAAAGAATTGACAGTGAACGTATTAACCTTCTCACCGCGTATGACATCTATGCATGTCCTAGCGAACATGCCCTCAGCGCGCGTGACACGTATAGATGTCATGGAAATTTCAAACCCTATATAAGAGCTATCTATTGTGTTAAATTTGTATAACTTGGTTGAAAATATTACAAAATGTATATTTTACCAAATTCAATAGATGGCATTAGTCAAAAAAGATTCAATATAGGCTAAAATAATTTATTTCTGGAACACGCCGTGAACATACGTCACCAATGCAAGATTTTGGATAGTGTAAATAAGCGATCGAGTGCGGGTGAAATTGAAATTTTTCCGAGAATTTAATATTATAAGCATGGTATGGTGGTGGCGCAGTGTTCTCGGTCGCGCGTGGCGGTATTTTTCAATATGGCGACGTCACGCCGCAATTGTATGAAGAATGATTATTGTTGAATTAAACCGAAAATACAAGAAATATATTGTATTTTATTATTGAAAAGTTACTTTGTGTGTCAATCAACATATTTGATTAGTTGAAAAAATATTACAACCTATATTTATAGTCGAAAACGCGATAACAAAATCCGCAAAAAAAGCAGCAGCGTACGAGGCATTCTCGCTAAATTTGGTGACGCGAGCAAAGGGTTAAAAGAGATACAGCTATTATGAGTATTGACGAAAGAAAATTTCTTTTGAATCGGTTGCAATCTTAAAAAAAACACCTGAGATGAAAATTTGGCACATTTTTTACAGCCCATAATATTCGTTTACCTTTGTGCGATTTGCATTGTTCTTGGTTTGAAATGGGTGTTTTGAACATGAGCTATTACTATTTCATAATAACTATCTCACCATGCACAAAATATGTTAAAATGGTTTACACCGTTTCAGCTGTTTCTTGTCGTAAACATTATTGCTAGCGAGAAATTGTTAGACTACAAAGTTTACGTCATATTACGAAAAATTGATATTGTAAAGGTAGCCTAAATCACAGGTATTAAAATTAATGTATCCATTGGTATACATTATTTCCCCCCAACTATTGCTTATAAAATACAATCATTCTTATGCGATTGTAGTGAGAGAAATACAATACCGATTCACATTTTATGCCTCATGGTATATTCCAGCTAATTTCCAATACCATGACTATCACAAAGTAACACAGGAAAAATTTAATTTGTGATTTTATGTGAGAAAAATTCAGTCAAGCTGTTCATTCTACCTGCGACGTATAACTAACTATAAACAAAAGATTTATTCGATTACAAATATTGTTTACAACTTTATATATAAAATACCTTTTCCACCTTGAAATCTGCGTAGAAGAAAATATGTTAATATTACGTTTAATATAATTATAACGTAGATTGAATACGGTATGATTTATAGGCACACGCTCCTACTACCCCTTTTATGATGACAACTGACAGACATTTAAAAATTTTAGTTAAATTAATTGTGTTTAATTTTTAATCATGTAACCAGTAATATCGATAGTTTATGACCTTAAATGGCAACACTGTTTTTTTCGATATCCGAAGCGATCTTCGTTTTGTTCGTACTTTCTTCGTAGAACGTCATCGGGACGTGACGTCTGGCGAAATTGCCAGCCTTCGGGAATAATTCCCGGCGGTATTTTTAACCTCACTTGTGATTTTTCTTTGGGTTGGGGCGTGCCCCGTTGGGGTAAGCCCGACGTCGGATGAAAGAACTGATCTTTTTCCATCTCGACAATATTTAAATTTAGTTTTGTTCTCTGCCGCGCGCGGACTTTAGCATCAATTTTCTTAACTTCTGTAAAATCATCGGTGCAAGTTAGGTATTTAAATAATTTGAATTCTATTTGATAGATATTTTGTGTGTGATTGAAAAATCTAATGATTGTAAATTCCTAAAAATAAACATCTTCGTAACAATTGAGCGATGTTCTCATTTATTCCTACCTACTTGTGTACGTCGAGTTTAATTCAAACTGATGTTGGTCTTAATGAATTTTATTAGTGGGGATTTATTCTTGGGGTATAACATCGTGAACAAAATTAAAAATTTCTCACAATGAATGAAACTCGCTCAAAAATAAATTACGAGTCATGCTAAGATTAACAATGTTAGAAGTCTTTCGCTTCCCCGTACCCGGTCAGCAGAAAATCCTTCTTCATAGTAATAACAGCTAATAAAAGATAATATTTACAATACGTCAAATTCAGGTCCACGGTGCAGCGGTCAACGTCGTTGGGTCCTGTGAAGTATCTAAGGGGTTAGAGTACCAGGACGAACAGCATTTATTCAGTCAATTTATCAATTATTCTTCAAAGGTTTGTGGTGTCTAAAAATTCCTTCCCACAATTCCGACCATTAACCTTCCGAGGAGTATGGCCGTAATGGCACGGCTAGCTATTTTGTCATCTATTATCTATTGCTTTCTTATTAATTAATTGCTATTTTTTCAGACATGGATACTACACACATCTATCAGTGATTTTTGGCAGTCACATTATTTTTATTATTTGTTACAAATGAACAAAAGAATTTTATAAAAAAGGTAAATATTTGATAACAAATCAGTACCCATACAATACAGAATGTAAAATTCCATTTCAGTTCGATTCCTTTCGTGAAATCGGCATCAATAGAGCGCCAAGTGCCCACAGATGAAACCAAAAAAGATCTTGAGACGAATTTAAAGTATAGTATAGCTTCCATTAAATTATTTAAAAATAATAATGAATTAGTTCACTCTACAATAATGAGTAATATTCTGCCCAGATTGAACCGTATCCAAAAAAATGATTTGATATTTTTATCTGTACCAATAGTACAAATAATCAAAATACACGAAAAAACCTAATTTAGTAATAACTCACCACTCAAAGGGTTGAATAACGGGGCGTGGCGAGAGCGATTAGTTACTCACTAGCCTCGTCCTGTCATATCTTCTGTCCCTACTCTTTTAGAGAGGTTGAGCGAATGAGTGACCAACAGTTTTCGTAGAAAACCTTTGTTGGGATGCTTTCATTAGGAAGCTATATGCTCCCTATGGATTCATGCTCATGGCTTTACATGGATTTAAAAACGTGAAATTGATTATCAAAGAAACTAAAAATAAAAAAGTGTCACGATAACAAAATAATCATTCTTAGTACTTCAATATGTTGGTTGCCATCAATACATTTTTGGAGCCATCAAAAACTAATATTGACTTCTAATACATAATCGAGCACTCAAGAAGTGAAGTGAGCCAAGTAATATAGTAAAATGGTCAAACTTTTCTAATTGACCTTTTAGTACAATCACGTCTTTACTTGATGTTTTGGAGGATTGCATATTTTAATTTTAGGTGGATAAGTGTATTTATTTACTCAGCTCACTTTACTTTTACGATACTTTAAGATATGTAGAATATTGTAACGCATCTAATTCATATATTTTTTAAACACCATTTGGCTCTCTTCACTTCTCAGGGCCTCATATAGTCGAGGAGCTTGTCCAAACGTGTTAATTACTCCTTTATTAAATTTAGGTACGATAGCTGTTAGATGTAGTTAGGTGACAAAATACAGTAACAACGGGTATTATTAAAATTATGAAAATAATACATTTGTTAATATGTATTCAAAGAAGTCCATTTTTAGCCGGTTAACAGAAAGTAAAGTAAAATACAGAGTATGTATTGGAGAATAGATGATATTGATGAAATGGGGGTGTGTCAAGGTAAATGGAATCGCGTCTGAGTGCAACGTGACGAGTGTCACACAGCAAGCTTCCAATGGACCAATTGACTTCTTGGCTCTATGACGTGGTAGACCAGCCACTTGTGTTATAAAATCCCGTCCTGATTGGTCTGCACGCAATCGCTTGGCAAAACAAGAAATTAATAAACCAGCCAAGAGAATGAGAAAAACTAGTATGTTGCATTTTATCGATATGCGATGTGCTTTTGATAACATCGTATTTTATATTCAAAGCCGCAATAGCTTGTTATATTTTATTAGAAAATTAGTAATTATGACACTTCGCACGGTAAAAAATATTGCTTTTCTTTTAAAAAATTTTCTTAGTTTGATGTCGTAAGGCAATCGAAGAACAGGGACTGTAAAAGACAGCGCAGTGTTGGAATTAGCTGCAGATGCCTCGTGTTCTGGCCGGTGAGATTCCAGCGTCCTGGAATATTGTCAAGGACTATTCATAGGATGTACTCAGCTTAGTTAATTTTACGGCAGGAAGCAAATAAATTGGCGGGAGACAAAAAATCGCGTGGCGGCTATATGCTCCACATCGGAAGAGAACATATTCAAAGAAACATTTTTTTAGCAGTTAAAAACTTTTTTTTTCTTTTCTGAAGCATATATTTTTTTCAAGCATTTCGATATATGTAGTAGCAAAAAAAAACTAGGTTTAACAAAAACGACCGTCGACTTGTTTAATAAAAGTGATTTATTGCTGATGAGTTGGTCTTCGTGACAATTCTCTCAGTAGAAACATGTCAATAAAAAATCATATAATCCGACAGCTGCTAACATAAATGTATAATATGTGGTGAACACATTAAATCGGACGGGAAAAAAGCGAACAGAAAAATCATACACTGACAAAAGCGGAAATGGAAAAAACCGTACATGGAAAAAATCGAGCACGGAAAAAGCCGCACATAGAAAAATAAATAGTCTCATATAAAATACTTTAGCTTGAAAAAATGAGATTTTGATTTTAAATAACGTTAAGTAACAAATAACATTTTTTCAATCTGAAAGGCACATGAAGTATTTTATATGAGAATATTTATTTTTCTATGTACGGTTTTTTCCGCGTCTGCTTTTATACGTGTACGGTTTTTTTTCATGTCCGTTTTTTTCCGAGTACGATTTTTCTTGTTCGGTTTTGTCAACGTACGGTTTTTTTCAGGTTTAATCCTAAAACCCCAATTACGTTTTAAAAATAAAAGAAAGGCGAAATGTATTACACAATCATATTATTTTTTAAGTTTGTAACTCAATAGTGAAATATGTAGAATTAAATACAATTCTAACAATTGGATTTGCATTTTTTTATTTAGTACTCTCTATTATAGTCAATCGATCTACGAGAGGTATGCAATTGCAGAATTGACCTTACTTACCCTGTCCTGATCTTTCATAGGACAAGCCACGAGAACAATCATATACATTTATTGATTGTAGGACAACAGAAAAATTTATAGCATGTTTGTTTATTGTTGACGTATATTACTTAACCAAGGACGTTCTTAATAATAAATTAACAATTAAGTTAACCAAAGTGTAAGTGTGAATAAAAATATTGAATATTTATCATACGTCACAGTGATATCGGATTTGAATAGAAATTCCATAATACATTACGCATTACTGATGATTATCAATGGCTTATTTTATTTTGAATTGTACTTTTAAAATATATTATCGAACGCTTCAAAAACTAACTTTTGATTATTCAACATCAACGAATTTTACAGATCGATAAATGCAATGACAGCAGCAAGTCAGTTGCATATTTTTTACTAAGCCTGACTCTAAAATATGCTGTGGATGTCTTAAGAGAGCTTCATCACTGATTGACTCTTCGACCAGTAGGGCTCCACAAGAGACAAAAGAAAACGATTGGCAGAGAAACTTGCAAAGGCGGATGTATAAAATGAATGTTTATTTAAATTTAACCTTAATAGGATGTTATATTGCGGGTTAAAAGCTTTCAAAAAACATCTCACTTTTCATCGAAAATTAATTTCGTGCAGATAAAAAAAAAATAGTATTTGGCATTACAGCTTATGCGGCAAAAAAAAATATTGATAAAAACTATATGATATAAAATCGATCAACGTACCAACAATTATTTAGATTTCAAATTGGAAAAAAAAATATTGACCTTTTTTATGTAATACAATACAATATCTAATTATGGGTCGATAACCTATCGAATTTCATTATTAATTAAGAAAATCTATGTCAAGTATTTAAATACCGCAAATAAAACATTAATATCCACAAACAGCTTCCCTAACCGCATAGATTATATAAAAGATCTTGCAATTCAAAATATATTACTTATATTTTAATCTTAGTGATTTTCAATTATGAAAAGAATAATTATTGAGCCATCGAGCATGATCATCTGGTAATGCTTGCGATCTTGATATATAAGCTGATAATGCTCTCGATGAGCAAACATTCAGAAAGTGATTTGACACAATTTTTGAAAAATGCCGTTTAACAGAATTCAAAAGAATAGTGTTGTTTATTTATTAAATGTATTACAAATACTACATAATTTAAAACTAATCTTGAAATCAAATTTTATCGTATTCCGAATTTAAAACGTAGAAATTAACTAATAGCGTTCGAAAATCATATTATTTAATTGTTGGTAGAGCAATTAATACTAAACAGAATCGATTTTCGGATAGAGCAATTTGACATTTTTCATTTGTGGCATTGCCCACAAATTGGTTTGCAGTTATTATTCATTGATTAAACTAAATTAACGTACCTTGACACATTATTGTACCATTGAAATAAATGCTAACATATTTGGGAAAATTTTGTATAATTAATCAATTAATTTATGTGTAACTACTTAATAAAAAATAAATACTTTGCGGTAAGAAACGATGAGTCTAAATAATTAAAATAACGTAATGTAGATATAAATTATAAAACAAACTATCCGCCAACATTAAAATTTCATTTGTTTGTGGCTTATTTGTTATTATCGTTACACATATAATAATTCAATTTTAAAAATGATTATGTTATAAAATAATTGTACATACGAGTTATAAAGCGTTCACAAGTGGCTAAATAAGGCTTGTAAAAACCGATAGAGGAAAATTTATTTATTTTAAGTTTATAACATTCTTGAAAACATCAACAATGATCGATTAAACATCTCAATCTACTGAAGCTAGCGGTAGTAAATCGATTAGATATAATTACGTAAACCAATAAAACTTCAGCAAATTGACTGTGACAAAGAAAAATATAATTACATATTCAACATTAACTACTTTAATATCGACTTTGGAAATAAAAAAGGACGTAACCCACAATTTTTCCAAAACAGCTTTTTTCGATAATCACAATGTATACAACATGATACACGTTTTATCAAAAGGATGTAAGCTTAACCCTTTACCCGCCAACGTCGAAGTATTCAATACATATGCGACTCACGGGTGAGACGGTGGCGTTCAAAAAAATGCCGAATTAGTATCTAAATTTATATTTTAAGTTTGAAAAAAGAAAGGCATGTGAAAATTGCTACCAAAAAAAGACTTAAAAAAGGTTTTTCTTGAAAAATTTATGAAATTAATATTAAGCTAAGTCAGTAAAAAAAACATTTGATCAATCACCGTGCACTTCTTCCAAGGTTGTGTATACTTCATAATTTGCTCACTTTTAGGGTGTTCACTGTCAATACTTGGTGGAAAGGCATTATATTATATAAAAACACAATAATCCTTTGTACTTCATTCCACTTTATTTAATTATGTTTGTAATTACTTTCAATCGCCATTCTGAATTAATTAATCTGGGATGACTTTTTAATTATATGTTAGATGTGTTGAACATTTTAATTTTGTGTTATTTTAGAATCACTTTAATGTAATTGGCAATTTCTTTTCAATGCCAATTGTTGTGTATAACTTTTCAATTTTGTATAAATAGCATTGTTAAATTATATTTCTTATCAGTTGACAATGCTCGCAATGAGCGAAACCGGTCCTGACATATTAAATAAAGTGGAATGAAGTACAAAGGATTATTGTGTTTTCATAATTTGCCTTTGGCCTAAAATCATCAACAAAGGTTTTTTGCGTCTCCTGTAAAATTTGTTATGAGTGGGTTACGTTATTTTTCCTTTTCATAGTCGATATGTAACTAGCTACTCGGAACTGTTCCCTGCGTCCTACGAGATCACGGGACATAACTTCGCACAGCTGTTCATATAAAAGTCAAACTGAGATTTGTTGCTGTGAGACTGGATATGGAGATTACTGTCAGATGACTGGTGGTTGATTCGCATATAAGAAAAACCAGGTAGGTTATCATTTGTAGTATATGTAGGCGTATTCTAGGGCACACGTCCTAAGGTTTACACTACGTGACATTTGTGATGAAGTCATAAAAATGCAACTTAAGTTGTCCTGTTTTTGGATGTTGTCATAGCAACCTAAAATATAATACAACTACAATAAATAACAACAAAATACCAAACTAAGCTCGTTTATTTCGTAGAAATTTTTGCAGTCATAAATGCATTAAATTACTGCGTTCCTCTTCAAAGAAATAAAGCGTAAATATACCACATACTATACATATTATAGTGACATAACATAAGTGTAAGTATGATTGTTTTGGGTCACACATAAAATTCCGTGGGCCACATGCGCTAGAGTAGATGCTCGTAAATTTGTTTGCTTAGCAAAGATTGACATTTTGAACGATGTGTTGCATCGGATGATATCATTAAAAAATGTTTATCTCAAATTAGGTGAATATATTAACCTTACTACCTATGGAGTCGTGTAAAAAAAAGACGACTCAGACTCTGAGAATTTTTTTCAATAATTTCATTTTTAAAATATACATATGTACACCATCAGATCATCTTTATTCAGCCCAGCATGCAATGTCAACACTTTGGACTATTTTGTTGGAATACACATAATTAAATATATTTAAAGAAAAATAATTGTGCCACTCATTTTCCACGACTCCGACTACACAGCCCTGCTTACTACGGTATAAATAAGTATACATATTTCGCGATCATTAATACCTAAAACACTTGATAAAAATTAAAAAAAGCCCTTGACAACCTGATAGTCATTATCTTTATACAATGCTTAAAAAAACAAATACAAACCAAGCTTCTCAGTAAGTTGGTCAGGGTTGCTTTATGTAAAAAATATTATTAGTTTTATATTGATCTCAAATAAATGCAAATTATTCTTAGCGAAAACCGAAAAAAATCTCAATCTATATAATAATATCGTCGTTCTACTGCCAGAAAACGTAAAGTCAGAAATTGTAATAATGCAGATCGATTAATTTAAACACGCTTTATTGACTCAAGAAACCAGCTGACATTTATTTGTTTACGAACTAAGTTTATTTCTAGTCGGGTAAAAAAGAAACGACTCCGACTCGAGCTTTAAATAAAAAAAAACCTACTCCGACTCCGAATTGTTTTTTTTAAATATTTCCGCTAATTAACATATCTGTATACTATCAGATCACTCTAGTTTCCAGAATACATTTTAGTAGTTTTCACCAATCAATATGATGAATAGACTTTTTCTCAGTTTTTTCCGACTCCAGCTCCGGAAAACACCCGACTCCACAACTCCCGACTCTGACTCCACAGCCATGGTATATCCACAGAAACCTATATATAACTACGCTTTTTAACTGCACAGATTTCTTATTTATACAGCTAGCCAAAGAAGATCGCCGCCTGTGTGGTCGAGTGGTCAACGTTGTTGGCTTCGGCTACGGAGAGCCCGGGTTCAAATCCCGGTACGGACAGTTTTGTAAATTGATTTTTCAATTGATTTATGAATTTCTGTTCAAAGACATGAATGTATGTGATGTCTTGAATTCCCCCCTCTCACCTATCCTATCCTATGAACGGGGCGTATCGAGAGCGATTAGCTTACCACTAATTTTGTCCTAGCTCTATCCTTCTATCCCTACTCTCTTTGGAAAAAGAGAGGTTGAGCAACTGAGTAACAAGCAGTTTTCATAGAAACACTTCTGTTGAGATAAACTCCATTAGGAGTCCATATGCTCCACATTGGGAGCGGACATGGTTTAAAAAAAAGAAAGATGATTAGACGACTAAACGTTTCTGAGCTGTAAAAAATTTCGTTGATTGTTGTTTATTATTGTGTACCGCTACGCTAGATTTCAGTTCGCTTTATGATATTTAATAAAATACGAATATCTCAAAACAATATTTTTTTTGACTTAACGTTTTCTGGCAGAATATCAACGATATATATGTAGGTTGCATTGTTATTTAGCTACCTTCAGTAATTTGTCTTCATACGCGCATAATATAATATTATATTCCCGATATTGTAGCGACGTTTTGACGCAAATTTATTTTGTTTCGCTTTCCGAATGTGTATATCACATTTATGAGTAAAAAATACAAATTAATATGCAATATCTCTTCAAATATACACAAAAAAAACTCCCCTTTCACCTCTCGTGGATGCAACCGATAACTGTATTTAAATTACCTTCTGCACATCAATAAAAATAGTGTCGTTAAAATTTGTTATTTGAAAAAAGAAAACTATACGTAGAAATGATTTTTTTTGACAGTGTGTAGATCAAGTAACCTTTATCATTTTGTATAATACTAAGCAAAGTTACTTCATAAATACTCAGCAAACATACGATAAAAGAATGAAAAAGACTGAATGTGAAAATAAATTATATTACAAGGATTTTTTTTAAATATACATCTTAAATATAATATAGAAACAGAGTATTCTCCACTCTCATAGATCGATTTTCGTAAAGGTATATTTAAGAGACCATGTATTATGTTACTAATTATTGGTAATTCAGTAAAATTTTGTTAAAGTTGAAAAATCATTTGATTACACATTTGCCATATATTTTTTTTATAATTTTGATTGAAGGATATTATTGAAATATATTATCAAACACGGCATTAACAACGGACTGATCTGTAATTTATTATATCGTTAAAATTAATAATATACATATATGTATTTAATAAAATAAAATCTGGAAACTTTGGAAATCGATAGAAAACTTAATGTATTGAAAATCATATTTTCCATTTTATTTTCGGAATTATCCAATTTTATATTTCAATTAGTTTAACTTTGATTCGGTAGCAAAAATTATTTAACATTTTATAGATTTCTACGCTGGTAGATAAAACAAAATGACTGTATGGGGTATAGAGACATTTGGGCAACTAACCCGAGTTAGATAAAATAGTAAGGAAACGCACACAAATCATCCAATCGAAATAAATCTATGCAACATGTTCTTATCTCTCTTTTATTTTTGGGTTGAACAGTCAGAACTATATAGCATGTAGGAAAGTTTTCCAAAATAATAATATGTACACGTTTATTAAAACAGAATGGAAAATTCCACAATCTCTAGAACTCACTGGAGTCAAAATACAAAGACTTTTTTTCCCCCTCGTGTTTGGTGTTCAATATCATAACAAAGTATGGTGACATACGATAAGATATTATCCCAGAGTTTCTTCATTCTATTGAATTAAACAATAGGTGTGAATTTTTTAAAATAGTATTTTAACACATATAAATCATAAAACTAACATCGTTTTATGTTTCAAAAAAGTTTCAATTATTTTCGACTTGGAAATAATAAATTATAACTTTGTTAAACTTAATTTTAATAAAATATTATTGTAATATTCTTCCCCACATTTGATTAATTAGTTTATAACAAAGTGGCTTAATTAAAAACTATGCAATTGAGAAATCAATGAATCGAATAAACAAATAGTAGTAGGAATTATAAGTCATACTTTTTTCTATGATAAAGAATTTTCACTAAGTAACCGCTGAATCCATCAAAAGAAGAAACATTTTTTTTCATTAAAAAAAAAATACATATATACGAGAGAAACTTTCAGAAAATAATTTAAGTCTGACGAGTGAAGTTGTTCTTTTTTGTGAAATTTAAGATATTTATATAATTTTAAAAATTATTACGACGGAAATTTTGTTTTTAGATTTTTTAGATTCGTGCAACAAAAGTTAAAAAGAAATACAAAAAAATGTACGAGGTTCGTAAGATTTTATTCGAAATTTCTAAAAGGTCTTACCTGCCTTTATCCAAAATAAGGGTAATCAAGTACAAAATATGTTAATGTTTCAAAAACTTTCCACTCGTGGAGTGGGCCAGGGCTTATCAGAGTCAAATTCATTCGTATTTTTTTGTTTACATAACAATATAATATTTAAACCTAAATGAAACTATTTTCTTATGAATAATTTGTATGAAAACATCGTTCAAAAAAGCCAAGCATATTTAAATAAATACAGAAAAATATTTTTTTCAAGGTATTGTTTTTAGGTTATAAAATAATAGATAATGGATTGGACCAATGATAAGAAGATCTCTAGATATTTGGATATTTATTTATTTTAATGTAATGTAATGTAAAAAGGTATACTATTATAGAAGTATTTAGTTGCAACCATATTATTTGTTTAAATACAAACCTTTCTAAAGTAATCAATCCAATCATTAGATACCAAAGGAAATATGAACCCTCGAGAGGTGAAGTGAGCTAACTTGTAAAATGGTAAAAGTTTTTTCTTGTACTGTTAAATAGGAATAATCACGTCTTTATTTAGTGTTTTGATTGCAACGTCTATTAAGTGAGGTTACTTCACTTTTACGATACTTGATAAAGAAGTGTAGAATATTACAACGCATCTAACTTATTTTTTTCTAAAATATCACATGGCCCACGTCACATGTAAAGTGCCATGTGTATTAGAATTGAGTTGAATCATATGATAACATATGATTTTAATCCTTAATGATGCAGTAAAGTTATTAATAAATAACAAAAAGTTAATTAAAAGAAGAAGTATAAATATGTTAGAAAAGAACGATTGCTGATTATTAAATTCAGTAGAGTTTTACAAATGTTTTCAACAACAAAAAAAACCTTCTAACAATCGGTAGTTATACATCGTTTGAGATTTTGTTTTAAATTTGTCAATACGATGTAAGGGGTTTAACATCAAGATATTATTATGTACTTACAAGTGCTGAGAACAACTCTTTGTTGTAAGGTAATAGATACTACGTTTTTAAATTGAAGTATTATTGTTTTTCAATACAAGTTCTCAATAGCATCTTGATTAAAAACCAATAGTTTACCTGTTTTCCTGCAAAAGAACAGTGTCATAAAAGGTCTCCGATGACAATAGATAATATGTTTTGTATCTGTATGTAAAGAGTTAGGTGATGGCATTATCTTAATTATAGCAAGAAATTATCGGTATGGCCGCATATTAGATATACTGACGATTCGCTTATAAAGCAGTTACGACAAAAAATTATTATAAATATTGAAAATATTCAGTAGTTTATGAGTTATTTTTTATAAATTATATAAAATTTAACCACCCATCTAATATGCTGTGCATCATTGTAATATCAATGACAAGCATCGAGATTGTATCTTGTAAACCCTCTCAATTTCAGCTTCTAGACGTGGATTGTTTGCCTGTGGGTAAGAGCCGCGGACCCCGATTGAAACATCCCACACCTGCGTCGATTGTAGGTCCCAGTACTTTTCCACTGGGCTCGAGGATGCAGGAATGCAGGCGTACCCATTCTCAGTCGTATTGTACCACAAGAGAGAAGGGCGAAGTCGAGGGAAGGGGCAGAACCTTACGCGCGTGGTCCGCCAAGGTGCGTACATTTGCTCACGTGTGGTAATTTATTGAATGGTGCTGAAAAGGATCTATTAAAGACTATTCTAGATGTCTAGACACTTGATGATATTTCTGGCGTTACACATCAATCATGATCGATGTTTAATTGACGGGATATAAATCGGGATGAAGGGCGTTGGTGTACGTGATGTTGTTCACAGCGTCCCTATTTGGAAAAAATCGAATCGCTCTGTAAAACTACCAACTGTTTAAAAACATGATATATCGACTAGGGCATCCAATCCCGGGATCCCGCTCAATTTTCTGATCCCGAAATTCTGGGATTGAGATGGATGCGATCCCGGGATTTCGGGATTGAGAAATTTTGAGAAAATCCCGAAAATTTACACGAAATTGGCAAATTCAAGATTTCAAATTCCTCGGTGAGTTAAAAAAAAAAACGAGGTTCTGTGAGAATCCAAGGAAAAAGTATAGCAAATTGAGGATTTCAAATTCCTCGGTGAGAAAATCTCAATCCCAGGATCCCGGGATTGGAAAAAGGCTTCGGGATTGGATACCCTAATATCGACCCGTATTAAGAAGAAAATCGTAATCGACAATTTAAAAAAATTTATAGAAGGTTTTTTTTTCAAATTATGTTCGAAAAAGGAATTACTTAAGTGCGGTTAGTAAATAGTAATATATTGTCAATACCTATCCTGATAATATAATGTCTGACTACTTTCAGTTCTCTACATCAGTGTTTCTCAACAGGGGTCCACGTGGAACAAACAATAACAATTCAAAACGTTAAAATGCACAGATCCTAAAAAAGATCAGGCGAATGAGATAACGCTCTAAAATTTTTATCATCGACGCCTTAAGCGATATCGAACAATTAATTACTGGCTTAAAACGCAATTTACTGAATCGTGTCGCTTAAGTTCTTTTGCCGATTATGAGTCGATATGCATAGGGAACAACAAAAAAAATAATACTAGACTACTAGGGCTGACTAGCAGGGTATAAGGTATTCAATCCCGGGGTTTCGGGATTGATTAATTTTGAATCCCGGGATCCCGGGATTGAGATTTTCTCACCGAGGAATTTGAAATCTTGAATTTGCCAATTTCGTGTACATTTTCGGGATTTGCTCAAAATTTCTCAATCCCGAAATCCCGGGATCGCGGCCATCTCAATCCCGGAATTTCGGGATCAGAAAATTGAACGGGATCCCAGGATTGGATGCCCTAGTAGGGTAAGATGATTTACAGTAAAAGAGCGGCCAATATCAAAATATCAACCTCAATTCATGTTTCGATCTTTTTTTTCAGATAATTTTAGTATGCTAAGCTAGTAAATATAAGGACTTTTTATAGTGTTTTACAGGAATGAGATCAAATAACATGAAATATACAACATTTTTATTTTGAATCGTTCAAATTATGCACATTCACACACATTTTCTAACTAACGACCCGGGCTTCTCCTTTGGCATTATCAGGCGTTCAAGTGCAAGAATGGACTTGCATTGACGCTTAGTAAGTATGTGTATCGTGTTCATACATATATAAAAAATGTATCACTAAGTTAAAAGCTATCAATGGCGACATGGATTAACTTTACTAATGATTTTATTTTAATGACGTTCAATTAATTGGCTCGGGAAATATTTGCTTAAACAAATAGTCTTAGCAGCTTTTTGAAATTAGTTGCGAATATCTTTAAAATGTTTTAACACATCATAAAAAAATATTTATTTATTTAATTTAATTAACATTGCACAAGGTTGACAAATTATTTATTATTGGTGGAAAAACATTAAAAAATAAAACAAATTTTTGCGCACCATATCCAGTATTTTTAGATAAAGGGGAAATTGACAATTTTCGCGGTAAGTAGTTTACTTTTTTAAATATCACCTGTTATGTTATTAATGTAAATTTCTAAAATTATTTATATTCTTATACAGGAAGAATCTTGTAGTTACAGTAGCCTAGACCTTGAAAACACCCCAGTCAATGGGTCAACAATTGCACACCATCCCAAGGTAAAATCGTTAATTCCATTGTATTTACAGTGTCATGATCGCGTTAGGCAGGCCCGTCCTGAGAGTGTCAGCTGCCCGTAAACAAAACCTCAGAATGCCGCCTTATATTGTATAATGAAGATATCAATTTATAATTTAAAAATTTAAAGAATCATAATTTTTGGCACTTTAATAATCTATTGAAAAAAAAACTGCATTTATTTGATATAACTACACCAGTGTTTCCCAAACTGTGTAGCCCCTATTATAATTTTCGTAACACCGAGTATCCCTCGTCAAAAAATCTATGCTTGTAATCGAAAAAAAGTAAGCGCTTATCAACATGCAGCTTACCCCAGCGTTGAATATAGATTTGAAAATAATTTTGAGGGGATCACAGCGGTCAATCTAAAAAAACCTAACTTTAAGTTCGTAATTTACTTATGTGCTTATAGCATTTAATTTCATTTGTAGATATTTATACCCAACCGTATCTTTTAAACCAGTGCTCAGCAAACTTTTCTCTCCAGATTTCCACAGCCCACTTCAAATATGTATATATACATAAGGGTATATACGAAAATAGCATTAGACATCGTTCTCAATTGTGTAATACATATTGCCATCTCAGTACTACAACTAGGAAACTGATTTGATCGTTTTTAAACAAATTATTTGATCTTTTATTCACTGGAGTAATGCGCTGCGGCACACTAGTGTGTCGAGGCACAGCGGTTGCGGAGCACTGTTTTAAACGGTTTTATGTACAACATAAAGCTGTGTCACTAATAAATACAAATATGGCATTGCAAGACACACATGTTGTAGTTAGGCCTCTGTGATCCTGAGCCTTAGATAATTGAAATAACAACGGACGTAAACTTTTGTATTTCACGATTTTTTCTACAGCATTTGACTATCATCATAATCGGCTCATCGTATACATACATCATGAGCTTATGTTTGAAAAGCCAAATTCTGATAAATAGTTCAGAATTCAGCCGCGCGGCCAAGTTATAATCATCGATCTGTAAGTGAGGCGGGGCTATTTTGACCACCATGACTGGCTTCAGAGTTGGGCTACCCATGTTTTCTGAAAATTAAGAATGTTTTGAAATGAGCGGGCCTGGCGCCTCAGCATTACTGTTATTTGCAATGCACTTTAAGCTACATATCCCAAGCCTTTATTGACGCAACACCACCAATGACTATTACTTTTTAATAAAAGAATATTGGAAACAGTGTGCAACATTGTAGGGTGGATTAAATATTAAATTTCTTCGCAGAAAAATGCGATGATGACATTCAAATAACCATTCAATTTAAAAAAATCACCACTTGCACTACATTTATAATATGTATTTTGCAAAAATATAATAATGCATTGGCAGGTGCAAAGCGATCGTCGATAAAGTGGAAACTTATTTTTGTTGTTTTTGCTTTATTATTTGTGTACTTCACTTTAATTTTGCAACTCTTACAAATTGTACATCCCTTAAAGCTTAAAATGTTTTTTCCTAATTGTCTTTCTTATATATTAAAATTATTGTTTACAATTATCTTTTTGTTGCTGAAAATAAAACAATCAACCCGCAATGAACTAAAATGGTCGGCATGTACGCAACGATAATAAAATACAATGAATATAACAAATACAGTAGTATTAAAAGCAAATAAAATGGTACTAAGGGTTATTGAGGATCAAGGTGACAAATCAAACAATAAATTTTCAATGGCAGGGTCGTTTAAGGGTCGTTTGCGACACCCAACAATTTTCCTCCGGTTGTAAAATGAAAATAAAAATAAAATTCCAATCCACTATTTGCACAAATCGTGCAAAAATCTTACAAATCGTTTTTGTTATTTAAATAGGAAAGTTTGAGGGAAGTTTCCTATTATTTTGCCGTCCATAAATATTTTAAATCAGTCTAAATATACAACTATAATTTATATGTATTATTTCCCATATGAAATATAAGTTATATTGGTATCATAACAATAATTAAAATTTATGACATATTTACATATAATAGTTATATACTACACCAGTGCTTCCCAACCTGGGGTCCGCGAAATTTTTCATTCTTTCAGCATTCTTTATGATAAAATATGAACATGTAAATTTATATTTTTTAGGGGTCCGCAGATTATTGTTTTCAGATTTAGGGGTCCGTGGCATGAAAAAGGTTATACACAGTTATTTAGTTTATAGCTATTATACTACGAAAACAATGATTTTCTTTTTAAGCGAATTGTCTGCAATCATACTGCGGAATTACAAGAAAATAATTACCATACATACCTAAATATTGATTGCTCTTGACATCATTATTAGAAGTAAACTTACAGGAAACGGATATATCCAAAGGAAAAGCTCAGTTTAATTAGTGGACCGAAGAACTTCGCCCGATGAGCTTTAAGCAAAAACTTTGATTAGTTTTGTTGTTGGGTGAATGCAGATTAGTTACGAGGTGAAATACTTGAACACATATTTTAGAAGGTAAATCAATCTGTATTTGTTAAAAAATGCTTATTTAGATTTTATGAAATGTAAAAAATATCATATTTATCTTAAAACCGTTTTAAAGATTTAAAAGGTTTTTCTTTGGAAATTTTTAAAGTGACCGAAAATTCAATACAGAATTTCCTGTATTTTAGGTCAGTTTTTTTTAAAAATATTTCAGTTTATCTTTACTTTGGAAATATTCTTTACAACTAAACTAACTTTAATTAGTCGGCCGTTTTTCCAATTCATATTAAACAGACGAACGCGATATCATATTTTAAATTAAAAAAGCACACGTCTTTCTACTACGTCACTTGTTATAAAATTTCTGTATTTACAAAAATCTTGGCATTATAATAAATTACTATAATATATAATGTGAATATGTTTATGATGGAATAATACAATATTATGTGTATGTATATAATATGACATTTAATAATATTAAAAATAAATAACATGCATATATGTATATAAATTAATTAATCACCATTAAAAGTTATTATCATTTAAATAATAAATTGTATTGTGTAATAATTGCAATAATCATGGTAAACAAATATGGAGGTATGTATGTCAATAATGGAAGTGCGCAATTAATGAATATTTGTGTAAGATTAAATTTAAAATAAATAAATAAATGTAAAAAATACGATATATGATACTTAAAAAAAGTCCTACAAGGGATTAAACATTAGTATTGTTTCTTTTTTATCAATAGAGAAATACGGAATCAAGGGTTTTCAATTATATATATATATATATTAATAGATATTATAAATTTATTTTAAATACAAAATCGTTGATAGTATATTCATATAAAATTTAAAAAATACATAAATAAGTAAGCAATCATAATGATGTGTTCCAGAATTTGTAGGGCGTAATAAGAAACAAAGTTATGTTTAACATAATACGATGTGTCACCAATCTTTTTTTTTCTACCGAAAATTATTTATAACAATATTCGCAAGGGGAATATTTAAACTATGAAAGGCAATATTATTTAAAATACTAAATGAAGTATTAAACAGCTGTAATTATTATATTACCGCAACAACGACTAGTTCACCACTAGTTCTGTCTTAGTATTATTCCTTGATGTTGAGCGACTGAGTAACAGTTTTAGTAAAAAAAACTTCTGTTAAGAAACCTCAATTAGAAGGACATATACTACACATTGGGAGCGGACATGGATTTTTAAAAAATATATTATTTATGTAACATAAATAAATGTATAAAATGGTCCTTCAAACTATTGAGATAGTAAAAGATAACGACACTCACTTGGCAAAAAGTAATATCAGTAAGTAACTTAAGTAATTAGCTGTTTTTTTATTATATGTCAAAAATATCGCAGTTCTTCAATATTCTATTCAGTATAAGTTTCTTTAAGAACTTGAGTATTTAATTTGTTCATTTTTTTAGATATCTATCTCTTTCATGTATTATGATATTATTTTAAAACAACACATAAGTATTTTTTTTTATTTGATAGTATAACGTCCAGAAAACGTTGAGTTCTGAAATAAGAGTCGATAAAATTGAAATAACTTTATACAGTTCAGTTAAATTTTATAAAATTCTCAATTCATTTTAAACGTAGTGACTTATGTTTCATGTTAAACCGACAATGTATATTATATGTAAAGTAAAATTTGAGAAAAAAAATATATTAACTGTTGTATAATCATGAAACATACATCTTATTTTTTATCACATTTTATTGAATTTGAAAAATTACAATATCTATTGAATAAAATTTGATAACGTTCGCACAGGTGAATTTCGAATATGGCTTTTGTTGTTACCTGTTTTTCTACGTATGACGGCAGTATTGTTATCAATTTTTTCTATTATAAAATAGAACCAAAAACACTTTTCGTATTTTTTTAAATATGTCTTAGTCAGTTGTTGAGAAATTTAAAATAACGTTTTTTTATAAATTTCCATTTCATTTTATTGATTAAAAAACAGCGTGTTGGTAGCTGGTATAGGAAATAAACTAGATAATTATATTTAGACGTTCAATACTTGGTGGATAGGCATTATAATTTTTATTCAATGTATAAAACACTCATTTGTAGTAATTTCACCTTTATTTAACATGATCAGACTGGTTTCGCTGATGACAAGCATTTTCAATTAATAATGTATACATTAATATAGAGCTGTTTATACTGAACCAAGTAAAATTATTGATAGTAAAATTGGTGCAATAAGGGTAAACATATTAAGGCTTTTCAATGAAATCGTTTGACGTCAAATTATCGACAGTCGTTGTGTGTTACATATTTAACACTGGTAGATAAGGCACACTTATTATATAGCTTTAAGTTCGCCATTGAATACGTGGTCAAAGATTCGTATCCTTTTGAATTCAGTTGAAAAATCACGTATTGAGCAAATCCTGTTCTGATCATATTAAATAAATGTGGAATTAGTACAGAAGGGTGCTTTATTTTTTAAATATTTTTAAATTCATTGACAACTGGTTAAAGCAATATTTAACTAAATGTGATTAACTTGGTGATTTTTTATTAATAGCCTTTGCTCGCTAGAAAATATGTATACTAAAACAAAAATAATATTCATATAATCATTTGCTAATGTGTGGGCGGTATGAAAACAGGCGAAGCAGGATTTTCTTCAGTTGGATAGGAAAACTACTGAAGAGATAAACTGGTAGGCTGCGCACTTGCCCTGCAATATGCATATTATAGTGGATGCACTTCGTACAAATCAATTATCACA
This sequence comes from Himalopsyche tibetana, assembly GCA_030503985.1. Taxonomy (NCBI): domain Eukaryota; kingdom Metazoa; phylum Arthropoda; class Insecta; order Trichoptera; family Rhyacophilidae; genus Himalopsyche; species Himalopsyche tibetana. The sequence continues at coordinate 5,880,453 of JAPJYX010000014.1, forward strand.
TTACAATACGAGCGAACGCAAATTTTATACTAATGGCAAAATAAATATGCCACATGAATGAGTAAACAATCTAGGCCAGGTGACAGCAACCATATTGCCACGAAAATGGATTTGCAAATGTACACTATTTACAGTGCTGTCTGTGTTGAATACATAAATCGTCACATTAAACAATTATTAATATTTAATTATTCAACATCTTTACTTTGAGAGACTATAAAAAATATACACCAAATATATTTAAAATATAATCCAAACCCGTAAGCATCGCAACTGAAACCAACGGCGTTGACCACTTGAACAAGGACCCGATTCTAGTACGCATAAGGCATGAATGTTTGTGTTGTCTAAAATAAACTCCCACCACCTTTTCAATTGTAAAAATATAAAAATAGAGCGCGGTGAGAGTGATCACGAGTACTATTTTTCTATCCTCACTCCCTTCAAAAAGTGAGGTTGAGCAACTCAGTAACGAGCAGTTTTTGTAGTAAAACTTATGTTGAGATAAGCTTTACAAGGAGTCCACGTGCTTCACATTGAAAGAACACATGGTTAAAAAAATATATTTAAAATTTTATGTTCACGAAAAATTGTACCTAACTTCTAACTTTCAAAACTCTTGTAATTTAAGGTAAACATTTGATTAGTCATTTATAATAAGGATTTAGAATGATTAATTTATTCTAGATTAGAGTAAGTAATCCATGGTGAAGAGAGTTCACTAAATACTAATAAGCCATTTATTTAATCACAGTTGGAGTAATCTTTTTTTAAGAAACTACATTTTTTCTCGTTTTTATTAGTTTGAGTATGTTAACACTAATATGAAAATACTATTTATTTGAAATTGAGTACAATATGACACTTGACACAGTTTGTCGTCAAATATATTATTATTTAATTAACACATACTTCAAGTTACCTGTTCCGAGTAAATAATTATCCAAGAGAGTACCTGTGTAAGTTTTCAAATAATATATTTAGACTGACATTGAGTCTTAATAATCATTCGAGTTGTATGCACGACTGGTACATTGTTGAATTTGTTCCACCGGCATCCGTAACCCATACGTTACCGATCCCTGATGTAGGCATTACAATATTTTTCTAGCAAAGGGGAGAGATGGAAGATATGAACACACGAATATCATACGGAGCATCATAACAGGTAACTGTATTAGTTTTTGTATGAAAGCCTCATTTTGATTTCATCGACTGAATCTATTCAAACATACGTAATATTATATTGTATTGTGTGTATAAGGAACGCGTTAAATATATTTTTTAAATAATTTACCAATTTCGTTTGAAATAATACCAAAACTTGTCCGATCACTGAGATTTCTCGTACAGGATGTTAGATTTACGAATATTATATGAAAGTATATAAAGTCGTTAAGTTTTGAAACGAAAGCATAGTCGAAAAATGAAAAACTTGCAACATCTGTAGCAGTCATTTCAAAGACAATATTTTGAAACCAAATATGTCTTATTGCCTCCCGATTACTTTACCTCATCCAAGACATGTGAGTCGGCTCATATTTCATATTCAATAAGAAGTAGTATGTCCGGAAAACACGTGAGTTTATATAGGTATATTTTTATGAAAATCAAGGTGACTGCACAAAGGTATGCTGCACGTAAGATATGTGCTATAAGATGATGATGTCCAGGTAATAGAAGTAGTAGTTCACGTGTTGATCACGAAATTAACTCGACGCGTTAAGTGCATCGCAAAACTTTCATTGACATTGGTTAACACTATCTTTTAAAAAATGCATAATATTGGCATTATGATAAGATAATGCAGGTATAGAATAATAACCTGAATAGAGTTGTTGACTCATTTGCATTATACATTTGTGCTGAATCTGTTAACGCGCGAACAGTTGGTTACAGTGTTGCAAATCAATGTAAAGGTTGGAATTAAGGGTTGAAAATGACGTCTGTCGACGGAGAGGATGTTCGGATTGAGGAAAAGGCACCGCTTGCTGCTAAAAAACCTGTCAGAAAGAGAAGGATAATGGTAGGAAAACTCTTTTTGAATTCTTGAAAATTATATATTGTTTTATTATTTAAATTGCTATCGATTTACTGCGATTATTTTTTTGTTCATTTAAAGTTAAAAAAAACATTTTGATGTTATTTAAAATTCTTGTTTTAGAATGAAACGTTAGGAAAAAAAAGTAATGTTTTAATACTATGAGAACTTATTCCCACATTCCGTCAAGATTTAATATTTCCAATTAAAATACATATGTTATCATTGCAATGAATATTCTTACGATGAAAAAAAAAACATTCGGTACACTATTGAAACAACATAATATAAAATTGAATGATTTTATGAAAAATAACCTTCCAAAATATACTATTACAATACTGTAGGTAACAACGATTTACCTAGACAAAAAGTCTGTTTCACAAATGTCTGATTGAAATAAACATAATTTGTGATGTGTACTATCTATCGTGAAAAGATTCCACTAAAGTAAATAATGTTACATGTCTGCAACACCATACATTTAAGGGTTAATATTCTCTTCAACAAACGAGATGAATAAAAACAATGGTTCATCACAATTTAAAGCACGTGTTTAAACAAAAATTAAGCATTCAATAAACATAGAAAATCACATGGTAATGCAAAACTTTATTGTTTTTGAATTGGGGGTGTATTTTTTAAAAGAATGAAACAATGAATTTTGAAACGTGCGCTCATGAAAGAGTAAAATTAAATTACATATCTGTGATGACTTCAAAAAACCGACGTTAATGAATCCTTTTCTAGAAACCCTACACGTACGTTAAATATCATTTTTTTCATGCTTCGTTTCTCATATTAGTTGATATTTTATAATAACATATACAAAATTGTGCTCTATTCGAGAAACCAATTCTACAGTGACTGTCAGATCTTAAACTATAAGGCATTTGATTATATAGCATCATTTTACAGCAAGGCCGAACGCGACCACATCTCCGACCGCGACTGCCATCCCACCCGCAACCACGGGCGAGATCGAATGCAGAATCAAATGCTTATCCAATCGTAAAGCCCCTGGCAACGATGAAATAAAGCACAATGCGCTGAAACACCTTCCCGAGAACGGTGTCAAAGCACTAACAACGATCATAAACGCATGCCTAGCCGTCCAACACTTTCCGCCCGCCTGGAAAGCCGCAGACATCATCTTAATCCCAAAACCGGGCAAACCTCGCGAGATTCCAAAAAATCACAGACCCATTAGCCTACTCCCGACAATGGGAAAGCTACTGGAACGTGTAATTAAATCCCGACTGGAAGAGTTTGCGACGGAAAAAAAACTCATCCCGGATGAGCAACACGGCTTCCGTCACAGACACTCCACCAACCACCAATTACTCAGAGTTGTTGAATTCATCAGCAAAGGTTTCAACCGCCGATGTTTCACCACTGGCCTATTTCTCGACATAGCCAAAGCCTTTGATAAGGTTTGGATAGAAGGTATGATAGTCAAATTCTCCGAGGCCGGCCTCGAAAGTCCAATGTTAAAAATCATAAACTCATTCATGACCAACAGAACTTTCCGCACTAAAGTCAACGGCGAACTATCGACGACGCGTACGCCGACAGCCGGTGTGCCGCAGGGGTCCGCCTTATCGCCCCTGCTGTACAATCTTTATACTCATGACATCCCACTACCCGCCTTCATACCGGGGGTAAACGAAACAATCGTCGCGCAGTACGCAGACAACACAGCGATCCTAGCACAATCGCTAAACAGAAATAGAGCCACCGCACTTGTACAAAAGGCAAGTGCGGACATCCAAGCCTGGTGCGCCAACTGGCGCATTCAAATACACCCAGAAAAAAGCACTGCAATAACCTTCAGTCGCAGGCTAAATAGACACGGTAAGAATATCAAATGCATCCGGATGCGAAACACAGACATCCCGTGGGCACGAACGGTAAAATACCTCGGCCTCACTCTTGATTCGCGACTAAATTTCAGCAGACATATATCTGTAAAAAAAAAACAGGCATCCCAAGTCACAGGCCAACTCTACCCGATGATTGGGCACAAAAGTAAACTTGCAATAAACAGCAAACTACTCTTGTACACCGCGATGACTCGTCCAATCATGACTTACGCATGCCCGATATGGGCATACGCAAGCATGAAACACCTCCAGACGCTCCAGACTATACAAAACAAATCACTTCGAATGATAACAGGCGCACCCTGGTTCGTTCGAAATACCACTCTCCACAGAGACACCAAAACTGACACCATACTCGAACACGTCATGAAGCTGTCGAAGAAATTCTACAGCGACATGGCAGACCACCCAAACGACACTATCAAATCGCTACTAAACGATTACATAAAATACCCACACACAGACATAGCGCGGCCAAGGAAGGTTCTCCTTCTCAAACCCCCCTAGCTCTTCCCCGACCCCTCATCCACATGCTGGTACGCCACAAAATGGGCGCATACACCGGGGTGTCTTCAAAAACCACCCTCGGCATACGACACACGCCGACACTGTAGGCTCGACCTCCTCTCGAGGGTAAAAAACAAAAAAAGGGACCACACGGAATTTATAAAAAAAAAAATAAATTCCCAAAATTAAAATTAAAAAACTAAACAGACAAGCATTTCCTCACAAAACAAAACAAAAAAAATAACAATGCTGCTCGAGGTTAATGAATCACCCTACAGTGTCAACCAACGTCAACAAAACGTCGACTTGCCAACAACCACGACCCCCACGCTTTTTCTTTCTTTTATCTTTTATCATTATATTTTTGTTTTTCTATTTTTACTGTACTCTTTTCTCACTGTATTCTTTTTCTCTTTTTTTCTTACTACTTTTGCTCATTGTACTATCCTCTTCTTCATTATTTTTGTAAACTGTATCACCTGTACCCCAAAAAAACTAATAAAAACAAAAAAAAAACAATTCAATACACATGACTATTCTGTCTCACTCATATTTAAAAAAATAAATAATATGGGATCAAAAAAATAAAATAAAAAAAAATATATAAAAAAATAAAAAGAGACTGGAACCAACACTAAAAAGAGGGGAAACCCCAACATCAGACGAAAGGGCAATTGGAGTAATCCATAAGGCCCTACAACCAAGTGTAAGACACCAACCAATGGTACTAAAAGATAAACACTTATTTGTATCAATTCCACATTTTTAATTTTCCAGCATTTTTCAGAGGATTTAGTTGACATTCCTTACTTAATTACAATTAGTACAAAAGGGTGTTATTTTTTAATGTATCTTTGGGTTGTATAATACACTAAGAATTTTAAAAATTAGCGTTTAACACTAGCACTCAAATATATCATCGTTGCACTTACAACATCCGCTATGTGCATATTTTCACGAAATCGGATTGTTGCATTATAAAAATTATAACAATTCAACGCACCCGCAAAGAAAGAAAAACGATTATGATATAAGAATTGCTTTACAAGTATATCGATTTTGTCGAGGGCAGACATTGTAGTATTTAACCACTTGAATACCAAGCGGGCACCGGTGTCCGGAACATATGAAAGCGAACACGGATGTCCAAGACATTTAAAAAACAAATACTTGGTATTCTAATAGAATATTAGGAATATTTTGATGAATATGTGTGGTGCTATCTATACTGAGTCAATATAGGTTTTTAAAATATCGAATTCGAGTGTATATTAGGCAAAATTATTTTTCTCAAAAACACGCAGTATTGGACATATTAATGATTTATTTGCGCGGTATTCAAGCGGTTAAATTTGTTTTGAGACTACATCAATGTTTGAAAAAAAAAACTTATGCACTTACTTAACTTTAGAATCTGAAGCTTAGATTAAAAGAAGGATTAACTAAATTTTGTGTGAGGATCGCGAGTTTCGTAACTTGTAATCATAAGTTAGCAAGAAAGCTTTACAATGAAATCAAGCGGTGTTGTACTGTTGTACTGAATACAATAAATGGTCAGAGTTTAAATCATTTTTTGATCAGAATTCAAATAAACTTTCGGTCTGAATAAAATTCTATTTTTAGTCAGAATAGAAATATTATACGGTCAGATTTTATAACCAATTTGGTTAGGTTAGGTTAGGTTTTTTTTTTTAAATTTCAATTTAATTATGACTATTTTATATAAATTCTGACCATTAATTATTTATTCTGCCCTCTGTACACTGACCAATATATTATGATCATTTAATATAAATTCTGACCTATGTAATATAAATTCAGACCAATGTGATAAAAATTATGACCGAACTGTATTAAAATTCAGACCGGTTAAAAACAAGCTATTTAAAAATTGAACATACTCGGCAACACTTCTAAGATCAATTTACCTGGAAATATTTACCACACATAATTGTTTTAATTATATTTTAAAATGTATCAAGAAATTTAAATAAACCGCATACATTAAATTGCTTCAAAATATTTTGTTCTCACAGGATTTAATTTGAATAATAACAGCAAAGATAAAATTATCTGAAGACTTGAAAGTGAGATTGGCACTAATCATTTTAAGATGTTTGCACTTTTGAATATTTGCGACATCTATACACGACAATCTTTGAAAGTTATCAAGATTTCTTAATTTTAATACTTATTATCTCGGTTTGTTTCCAAGAAAGTTTAGTTTCTAATTTCCCCTCACTTCGCGATATAATGATTAGAAATTGTTATATATGTATGTAAAAAATGGTTGGCAAAAACTGTATTTAATGAAATAACAATGTTCAACACAATACTTTTCGTGAGAGAAAATTATGTTATTTATATTAATTAGTAAGTTTAAATGCAATACCCGCTTTTTGCCTTAACTTCTTAGTGGATATATATTTTTGAAGCCATGGTCTTGGGCTTGCTCCACCATGGATTTGAAAATTCCTGGAAGGTCTAAAAAAAGGGTGCCACGCTGCTAATTTGGGCAAATCCAGACGTTTAATAAAACTGTTTTGAATTATTCCACAACATCCACAACAACGCTTGATTTGACATAAAAATACAGTACGTAGGATGATGAAGAGTCCATTATTGTGATTGGACGAATGACCGTGAAAGACTGTTCGTTTAATTTGAAAATCAATCACGTGACGTAGTTTCCTCGATAATACGTTTTTAAAACTACCACCGGATAAGCAATATGGCGGTAATAGTTTGAACTATTTTGATGTGTGCAATTACATATCGGACATACGAAGGACACATCTCTCGGTCGTAAATAATGCATTAAAACCCCTTACGTGCGGGCGGACGCAAAGAAAAAAGACATTCGCAAACAATACGGTAATATTTAAATGATACTCTTTCTGCGTGAATTCGGCAGAACTCTATTATGATAAAGTAACAAAGCGCGGAGTAAACTAAGCAACATGCTACTGTTTCTTCAACGAAAATTCACTAAATTCCGCAAAAAACAATGCATTATTTAGGAAACAATGCATTAATTATTTAGGAAATTTATTTGCAGATAGGAAACCAAACGTTGGAATCAAGGAAACCGATAATTTATGTCAATTACGAAATATTATAATTCGTCGCCATATTTCAAATTCGTTAATATATGTTTTTTTTAAGTTCCATTCAACGTATTATGGTGACTTTTTCATACTTATATATTTAAAGATTTCACAGATTCCCATGCATAATAATTTGTCTTTTTTTTTAATTGCAATTAAATTGCTTTAAGAACTGCGCTGCTATTACCGACATGTTATATTTTTTAACAACAAATGTATCAAAAAGTATTTAGATACACGTTCATTATGTTATACTGAGACAGTTTTTTCGGCATCACCGACAATATAATTAATACACTATTCTTACGGATAATATCGATTAACCTTTTACAATATAAAATAACGTCATATTTTAAACCAAAGCACATGACAAGTTATTCGTTGCAATAATACAATCAAAGTAAATTAAGAAATAATGAAATTTAGTTTAAATATCTTTGTCTTGATTTATCTGTCTCTAACACACATAATACCACATAACAACACACACAAACGGATACGCGCTATATTTCACTCTCTCCGCATGCAACAAACATTGACAGGTGGCATATATCAGTTGTAGGTAGAAATTAGATACATTTATATTGAATAAGAATAACGTCTATGAATAAAGTGAAATAATTACTGGTAAAATATTTTATGATTGATAAACAGAGGCAATAAATGTTCCGTATGTATGTGGGAAAAGTGATTTTTAGAGTGAAGGTTGAATAGAAAGAACCTATGAAGTAATGCCATGCTTCATGTATATATTACGAGCGGCTACATTAATAGCGCTATAAAAATAATATATTCTTTATACTAAGTATGATAAATAAACACATCAATTTGAAAAGCCTATTGAAGCAAGCACACGATAATAATTAATAAATCGATACTCTTGTTCCAGAGTGCAACAAGTCTGAATTTGGCAGTATTGAGTTAAGCATTTTAGAATACAAATATCTAAATACTTTTCATACTCAATACGGCCAAATTCGGACTTGATTGCACTCTAAAACTAGGGTATCGATTAAGGTCTCCAATCTCAGGATTGTGATTTTACTAATCCCGGGATTGAGGAAAAGAAGTGCAAAATTCTCGAAAAGTTGTTGAAACCACGCAACCAGGCAAAACTTTTGAAATCCATGCGAGAGCTAAACAAAAGTTTTACATTTTCGAAATTTCGCAAATTCCTGGCTTTTTAAAACGGGCAATAGCAAAACATGTTGAAATCTGCGTAAGACCTGAAAATAAAATAAAAACGTCTCTCATTTTTCATTTTAGTACATCCGTAAATTCCCAGGATTTGAAAATCGGTGAGCAAAAATTTTTGAAATCTACTAACGATCATCAATCTCAAATTTTTCTACGATTTTATGATAAATGTTCAATCCCGGGATTCGAAAAATTGTGAATCCCGAAATCTCGGGGTTACAAAAAGGGTCCTGGATTGGATGCCTTAGTATCAATATACATATATATATATATATAGGAAGAAATTAAATTAAAAATAAACAAGAGCATAATAAAAATCAATAGTTTTACACTTTATATAATGCTTGAACCTAGTATAAATGCATTAACAAATAGGAAAAATATATACTTGTATAAATATCATGAATGACGTATTCAATTCAACTTATTGTCATGAGGGAACAGTCGTCTTGTTTTAAAGTTTTTGAAACTATCTTAAAATAAACACCAATCTTATATTCGTTTGCATCTTCTTGAGTTTGAGTCTAATTAAGCCGTTGCAAATAGCGCGAATGTCAACATTATGTGTTCGAGTTGTACTATTTTATATGTAACAAAATATACTTTTCAAATTTACGTTTATAGCGAGGGTTAATAGTGAATCAAGCAACGCCTGTTTGCACTTTAGAAAGATTGATTTGACAAACAATAGAGGTTGACACTAGGGCATCCAATCCCGGGATCCCGTTCAATTTTCTGAAATCCTGGGATTGACACGGCCGCGATCGCTAAAAAAACCTCGGCGAGCTAAAAAAAAAAACGAATTTCTGAGACAATCCGGGAAAAAGTATACTAAATCGAGGATTTCAAATTCTTCGGTGAGCTAAAAAAAACGAGGTTTGGAGACAATCTGGAAAAAAGTATACCAAATTGAGGATTTCAAATTCTTCGGTGAGCTAAAAAAAAACGTGGTTTGGAGATAATCCGGGGAAAAAGTATAGCGAATTGAGGATTTCAAATTCATCGGTGAGCTAATCCCAATCCCGGGATCCCGGGATTGAAAATTAATCAATCCCGAAATCCCGGGATTGGATACCCTAGTTGACACTATTTGCGCATTCGAGATGAGTTTTAAAAAATCAAAGTCAACATTGAACGTCATTTTCATTAACAACAAGGTCACGATCGATAATTAAAACAGCATGTTAAACTCTAGATGAATTATAGTTACGTATTGGTTAATGGGGTATGTGGTTTGACGATAAAACGATTGGATGTCTCAGATTTAAATTTTCAAATAAATAATTGCAGAGCTATGCTCGTGTTAAATTACAGCACTTATTTTGGACGGTCCAAATTAGTGTCTAGATTTGTATCCACATGAGAATCAATGGAATCCAAAACAATACTTTCATAAATTTCTCTCCTATATTTGACTGATAGTATGGATATTAGTTTGTTTACTTGATTGGTGAATAAATAATGCAGGTGAATCAACGATTTAACAGTATGGCATATTCAAGCATTGAGCGCAAAAATTAATGCTTCGTTATATTAATCAACGAACCCTAGTTAATCCGTTGCACCTATTAAATTTACAAAGGCCAAACAATTGTATTCACATTGCCCCAATTGATAATACGAATATGAATCAGATGACAATATTATGAACGCTATTTTTTTGGGGACAAGAATATACGTGATTGTCGAGACGTAAGCAATAGATATGTACAACACAATACTTAAAATTGGTATAGTGAAAAGAAGAATTCGATCTGGTACAGAAACTAAAGATGTTTTGAAATTCGACGAATATCATGAAAAGAAAATTCAGGTAAAATTATAGAATGGGTAAAAAACTACAGAAATTTTCAATACAATCGAAGATTTAGTATATAAAATACCAAGTGAAAAATATCTTCCGAATTCTTGTCTACTATTTAGCAATTAAAGACATTTGTAATGATGATTAAGATTGCATTTGGTAATCTCAAAACCGGGAGAATAAAACAACATTAAAAAATATCTTTAATACCTGGATTGTGGTTTGGTAATAACGGTTTTGCAATCCCTAGTTCTAAGTAATTAAATTTTAAATAAGAACAATGATTATAATACCACATTATCCCATAACCAAGACTTTTTTTATCTTTTTATTGAGAAATGCTTGGGTAATACGCTCTCAGAATTTTTTGTATAGATATTAAAAAACTTTGACTTTGGAATGTTGTATTGTACTATCTTTTAGAATAGTTGTTAGACAAAAATATAAGTTACATTTCAAATGTCGAGCGCCAACACCAATATTTCTAGATGCCTTGATATTAGTGACGAATAATACAATTATTTTTATGACACTATATTTAACCAGAAAACTATGTCATTCATTGGGCCAATTTCATAATTGTTGTAAAAAAAAAAGACGATTGTTTGCATTTTTAAATTGTTCCTTAGATCGGCTCGACACCTATTTTTTTATGTACATATAAGCATATTGTTTGATTGCGAAATTTTCAACTAATACAGTTTTCAGAAGTAGAACATGATTGCAAACCACTGACTATATTTCAGAGACGATAAATATATTGTTTACGTAATATATATGTATTTTTAAAACGATTATACGTTGGTAGTTAATTTAAGATTCGGATCAAAATAAAATAATATTAATTTTGAGTTTCGTTATTAAAATTGACGAATATTAGTTAAATGTAAAACAAAAAAAAACACCGTAAGGTTTACAAATTAAAGTATATTATTGTGCCAAGAATTTTACAAGGCGAAATTAGCCTGCGGCTCATATTTCGCAATGTGTAAAGATAACAGCAACATAAACAACAACTGATTTTTGTCGAACCTTTCCGAATTTATCCGAAGTAAATTTTTCTTTCTTTTCAATTAAGTATTAATAATTTTCTTAGTATGTTACTAACAACGTAGCAAAAGTGTTTCTTTTAATGTGTCACAGGCAGAGAAGCAACTGAAAAAATATTTTACTATACAATCGAATGGAATGGCTCGAAAAAATATTTAACGTATATATTTTTTACAGTTTCAAGCTACAGGAGGTAGTCCTCAAATTTGGCCAAGCTTTTTCTATGAAACATGACAAAATAAATTAAGTACTTTCGAAAAAGCGAAAAAGACTTTTTTGGTTTTACAATAAATTTTCTGTACTATCGGTTCAGCCAATGAATGTTGCAACTCATTCTGGATTGGATTTTGAGATTACGTCCGTCGTAAATGCTCTCACCTCAAGAATTGCCTGACTTTGGATAGAATATCCCTTAAAATGTTGATTATATGACTAAATATTTTTAAACATAAAGGTATTTCCATCGTTTTCTTTTGTTTTGTACATTTTTAAAAATGGGCAGCCTAGCAGTCAAGCATATGCAAGATAATATTGTTAGTTTCAATTATCTTTAGTTGATTAAACTAATTTTTGCTTTGCCCGATAGTAAAATAAAACGTAACGTAAAAATCGACTACAAATTTTCAATACCAAAAGACGAAACGTAGACATTTCGTCAGCTCTTCATCTTAATATTAAACAATAAACCTTTTCCACAATTGTATTTAATTTAATTAGAAAACAATATTTTTCTAATGGTTTATGCATTTTATATTACATTTTCATAATTATTCAAGTCAACCGAACACTAAACATTTCTTTATCTAGCTCTCTTCTGACGTGTACTAATGTATTGATTTACATTACAAAAAGTAGCCAGTGTAGTAAAACACATACAATTTTGATCAATTCATGAACGGCAGCATCTTTATATTAAATATTGTGATATACCTTTGTAGCAACCAGGATTGTGGATTCGTGTAAAAAAAGATGAGTCTGACTCCAGCTTTAAAATTAAAAACGACTCATTCCAACTTATATAAGTGTATACCATCTTATCATCTTATCAAGTCTGCCTTGCATGCAGTGGCAACCCTATGGAATATTCTGGCTTTTAAACAGATAATTAAATATTATTTATTTAAAAAAAAATGGCTCCGAAGAAAACCCCCGACTCTACGACTCTAAACTCCAACTCCACAGCCCTGGTTGTAACTTGCCTATTTTTCCTATATGCAATGCAAAGGGAAATGAAAGGGAGCGGGGCGAAAGGGGAGGGGAGTTTATATATATAAACGTCATCTGCACACCATAATACGAAGCACAATCCATCAAAGTGAACGTCCTTTAATACCGCGCAAATGCTCAATTTTCAAATTTCGAAACGAAAGAAATTGTAAAGTATCCAAATCGTAAAGTATCGAAGATAGTGACAGTGTTGCTATTGAAAAGAAAGACAGCAAAATAAAAATATTTAAAAAAAAAAACAGATCCGAATAATTACATTTGTTTAACCTGGCTTTGAAAATTCATTTACAGTTGAGTGTGCATAGTAAAATAAGTGAGAGAAATTTTCACTCATATTACCATTTTCACGTGCCCTGACGGTATTTTAATATAAATGAATCGTGAATAGTAAACAGTATTGAAAGGAAAACACATTTTAAAGCAGTTAACTGATTTAAATCAGACATTTTAAGTTAGTGTAAAATATTACTTACTTCTCAAAATGAGTTTCAACAGTATCACTTCAACAAAAATGGCGAAGTTTATGGATATTCTAAAGCAGTTGTCAACAGAAATGGTGAGTTTCGTCAAGAATAAATACTTATAAATAAAATAGAACGCTCTAGACATAAGTATTGATTTTGCAAATTTCTAGTTTTAAACATAGCGCATTCTTTGAATGCAACCTGAAATGTGCAATAAAATGCATGGTGCACATTTTCCACGACCACCTGTGTGAATTTATAAATATATTACCCTAGTAGCGAATTTACAAAACTTTTGTAAGGGACGCAAACCATTTTATATTATTGTCGAAAAATAGCTATAAAAAATAAAAGAGAAAATTTAGTCTACTCAAAAACAATAGTAAAAATATTTTTTTATTGTAATAACTTGCCTTGTTATTGAGCGAAATAAATTTTCAAGTTGGTAATCTAGTTTCATTTTTTCATGTTACTAAGTTAGTTATAAAATAGTATACAATCTCATCTACAGATGTCTTTGTATAAATATTAAATTCAGTCAAATTTATTCAATAATAGTTTCCAATGAATCAATTAGAAAATTCTACAGAATTCATATCAATAATTCGAAGTATTTTCACATATTAAAAACGTTTAGAGCAGGGGTTGTTAACAAATTGTGTCCCGCGGGTCATTTATGTCCCGCGTGACTTGAAGTGTCCCGCAAGATTTATGTTAAATCTACATAATATTTTATTAAATGTTCTGAAATTTTGATAATTGTTTAACATGCTCATCAAATAACTTCTTTCTTCGAAAGTTCCTATAAGCAGTTAAATCAAACTTAAGATTAAAATTAACAGATCAATATCGCATCTGTTTTGCGTATTCACACTACACAGTTTGAGAATAAATTGAAGGATTTAGTTTCAAACGAACAATTGCATAAATCAGATGGTAAAAAGATAGTCTATTAAAAGGGTATTGAAAATGTATATTTAGTCAAAAATATCAACATACTATTTTTTTCCCTGTGTTTTCTATAGACAGAAAATATTTACTAGAAAAGGGTGGTCCGCCAAAATTTCCTGATTTCAATATTGTCACAAGACGGAAAAGTTTGTGAACCCTCTTCTAACAGTGAGTGTAGCGGTCTGCAGCGACACTTTTGTTCAAGACAAATTATTAAATTATTTATTTACAAAAATTCGAATATTTGAGACAATCTAGCTGGAATTTTCTAGACGCGATTATTTATTGAAATAAAATAAGTGACTACTTAATCACGCCACTGGCTTACTGTTATTTTTTTACAGATAAATTTTATTGGATTAGAATGATAACTAATGTTTAAATCAACTGGGGTGTTTTGAAAATTCTATTAAGCTAGATTGTATTAATTACACGAATATTGGTAAAAAAAGTCATCTAATAAATTGTCCTAATGATTTATTAAAAATGCAAAAATATCCTCCCGTTGAGGGCGACGGGCTTACAGCTAGTTGTCCTAATTACACATAGGTGTCGCTCTAGACCGCTACAACCTTAAATTTTACAATACATATAACCACTGAGAAAATAAGCGTATTTTTAAAAAAAATATTTTTGATACCTTTGTATCGTATTAATCACTAGTCATTGCCAGGTTTTAATGACATCTATCGGAATTTTTTTTTTTTAATTTCCAGAGATATCCGATTTAACATGTTGTAAAGAAAGAAAAATATAAAATAAAACATACAACATACAACCTATCATTATTTCCAGAATTTAAATTAATTTCATATAAATAAATATTTTGGTTTAAAAAAAAATTATCGCGTTAATTTCTGATAACATAAATGATAAAAATTTATTACAGTAAATTAGCAACTCTTATATGGGAATCGGAACTAATGCCGTATATCCTATAGTTCCGGGCAATACTGGTGGGTTGGGTAAAAAAATTCATGAAAATTAAATTTAAAAACTATGCACATTTAGTTTACACATATATAGGTGCCCAGTTGAAACTGACTTACGTTTGAGAGAATCTGATATAGACGCTGAACGACATTGTCTATAAATATACCAAAACTTGTAAACACCAATAATATTATAGAAACATTAACAACTTAGAGATTTTAAAATTTCCTATGTTTTTGTACAAAGTACCAAACCTTCGATTCACTTACATTGATTGACCTTTGTAGATATTAGATAACCTATATCTACTCATAAAAATTTGTTTGAAAAAAACGAATATTGCAGACGACACTCTGTTTACTCGTGAAATAAGTATTTAAATTATTTACAGAGGTATCCAACCAATTTGGATAAATGGTAACTAAAAGTCTGTATCAACGTCCTTTAAGCTGAATAAGAAAAGGAATTATTATAATACGTTTGAAATCTTCAGTTGCCACTCCATGATCTATGAATATTCAAATAATATAAAAATACAAAGTATATAAAATAAGAAAAAAGGGAGTAACACATTGAGTAATAATAATTTTGTAACAATTTCATTATTGTATTCATATAAATTTTATATTTCAGTTTATTCTTAAAATAGTTTATTCCCGAATTAGGGCTATTGCGACTATGATCTCCAATCCCGGGATCCCGTCCAATATTGTTATTCCGAAATCCCTAGATCACGGGTTCCCAACCTGGGGGTCGCGACCCCCAAGTGGGTCGCGAGGGGATTTCAGGGGGGTCGCCAACTTTTTTCGATTTTGGATTTGAACAACAAAATAACGAAAAAGTGTACCAAATCTAGGATTTCAAATTCCTCGGGGGGTCGCTTAGTCACATGGCTTTTAAAAAAGGGGTCGCCACCTGTTAAAGGTTGGGAACCTATGCCCTAGATGGTAAGATTGGGATCGAGGATAAGATGTGAAATTCTCTAAAAGTTCATAAAACCAGCCGTCCATTCAAAATTTGTGAAATCCGCCAGCGAGTTAAAAACAAAGGTCCCACATTTGTAAATTTTGGGAAATCCATAAATTCCAGGGATTTAATTTTTTTTTGAAACGATTCAAAGTTAAAAAAAGGTCTCACATTTTTTCATTGTCTCAATTTTTTTCAATTCGCGGAATTCCCAGATTTTATACATTTATTAAAAATCTCTCAATTTCTGACTTTTTTCAAAAACCCACATCCCAAATTTATGGTGAATGATCAATCCCGGGATTTGAAAATTTTGATATCCCAGGCTCTGCCGGATTTATTAATTCGAACTATTCTTTCTTTTTTGTCATAACGAGACAAGGTTGGCTATATATAACTTAGCGATTTAGGGTATTTTTGACCCACTACAGAACTGAAAATTTTGTCACAAAATTCTATGTCTTCTTTACTAAATCACGGTACACTGAGAAAACTTATACTATTGTGACGTTCTTGTTGAGTAAATAATAATAGCATAAACCATTATTTCGTTGGCTTTGTTAAATAAAATTTTCTAAAAACGCATCATAATCCTATTTCTCAAAAATCAAAGTACTCTTTTAAAACAAAATTAGGAGGCGACGTCATAAATGAACGGCCCCAAAGATTGATAAAGAAAATTGATATAAGTAGAAGACAGAAGCACCATCTTACGTAGAAACTAGCACTCGATAATTATTGTATGTGTATAGTACGCACTGGAAAGCTATTATGTAAAAGTACGCAAAAACATACCTCTCTGGGACATGGTGAACGATTTTCCGACACACTTATCAACGTCACAAATAACCCGATTTGTAATCATTAAATTTCCTAATTGCTTTTGAATGCTGTCACAGAAGATATTTTAGTTAGTTAATTGATTTTTTTAAAGACTAGTTTTTCAAAATGACATCATGTGCTTAGTTTTCGTAATTGATAGGAATAATCACATAGATAATTATAATTAAGATTTGAATTATACTATAAAACAGAATACGACCACTGTCTTTATGTAAGACAGTAAATTAAAAAGAAAATTTTCACGTGCAATAAATTGATTCTCTTACATAAGTTAATTTGGCTTTGTATAACTTCAATCAATGTTTGATGAAAATGACTTGTTTTATGTATAATTTATTTTATTGACGATTTAGACGTCTGAAGAAATAATCACAATCAGCAATATCCTTATTTAAAATAAAAATCATTTTGATATATAAATTCGTTGAATCGTTGTATAAATTGATAGTACTTTTTTGAATTTTTAAATTTATCTTTAATTAAAAATATATATTTAAAAAAAAAACCAACACGGTACACCAACAATTAATAATAATACCACTTTTAAGTGGAAAATTAGACTACAACATAGAAACTTTTTTACTGTTATTAGACAGCTAAAAATGATTAATTGCGGGGTGAAACCAGTCTATTTTTATGCATGAATCATGTAATATTATTGTAGGCTTTCTGTTTTAGGTAGATATAAAACGAATTAAAAAAAAAATATTTTTTCATAGAAATCAAGTTTCCACCGTACATTTTACTACGCTATAAAAAATGATAGTATTTCAATTTACTGGGTTGAACCCATTAGAATAAGCGACAGTTCTAACTATATTACAGAATTTTGTCAGTTATAATTTCTTATATTACCGTTAATAGGTTAATGAAACCAATGCCGAATATTTTTTACCATCAATAAATATAATTGAAAACACCATTTGGAAAAATAGAATCAGTATTGTCTTGTTCAGAGTATATCTTTTGCCTGCCTCTATTGAAATAATCACTCAGAGTTCAAACCGCTGATTTTTGCGGAAATACTTTTTTCCTCTTATATATATTTTTTCATGCAGCTTACAAGTTTGCAATATTTTGTCATTGCATATAAATGCGATTTAAGGTAATTGGTATTCAATAGGATTTTAATTACACATGACAATATATTTTCAGAAATTGAATAAGCAGATACGTCAGTATTAGCCAAGTCACCAAATATATTTAATACAACAGAAATAATGATAATCTTGGATTGGTATATTTTACGGCTACAATTCTTTTCTTGAATAATTGACAAACGCTGGTTAAGAATCAACAATTGATTAAGCGGTCTGTAATACATTAATCAATATGGCCGAAGTGGCTATTTAAATAACTACTGTTTATGGTAGCTTTAGTGATGATTATTTTATCTTATTTGTTAATTATCAATAAAACAGCTCATAATAATAAGAACAATAAGCAATTAAATGGAGATGAACAGTTCTAAGATGCATAGATCTCTTATTAAACGAATTAAGCGTGTTAGATCAATTAGATATTAAGCAAAAACAAAAATATACCAAAAAGATCGCTTATTTTTATTCATCACCATACAATTTAGTGCCTAATAAATATTTTAAAGGATGGCAATATTAGCTATCTTAAGTTCAATAAATTCACCATAGTTTTTTAGAGAATACAAAGGTTTTTTAGTAGATTTAGTTTTGAGCTAATTGGACTTATTTAAAATTATGATAACAAATGGATCGTTTAAGACAGTGCTTCCCTCCTTTTTCATTCCACGGCCTCCTAAATCTGAAAAAAAATGTTCAAAACATGTTCTGCGGCGGCCCTCGGAGAAATTTCGCGGCAGCGGCCCCCAATATGGGAAGCATTGGTTTAAGACACTGCAATCGTGATTTTGTATGTGCTTCGAAAACACTTTTCTTTGAAACTGCATTCAAACAAATAAAGTATTTTGTCGGATTTTTTTCGGTTTATCTGAATTTGATAGTAGAAAAATTTTCTAATAATGAAAATGTTGATACCTAGGTATCTCATTTTTTTTTATAAATCAGATAATATTTTCAATTCACCTATAGAAGCCGTTCACCGCTTATTTT
This sequence comes from Himalopsyche tibetana, assembly GCA_030503985.1. NCBI lineage: Eukaryota > Metazoa > Arthropoda > Insecta > Trichoptera > Rhyacophilidae > Himalopsyche > Himalopsyche tibetana. The sequence goes on from JAPJYX010000014.1 coordinate 5,899,513, forward strand.
CTTAATAAAAAAACGTAATCGGAACTTTCGGTTTTAGCACACCCTCTCATTCATATTTTTCCGTTATATAGAAGTTCTACTGTATTTTTTTTAATATGGAATAAATTTTATCGTAAATTTAGCGGGTAAACCAAAACTGTGTGCATTTTTTTAACCGTATAAACGAGAAACCCCGTGTAAATTGAAGGAGATTATACTACTAATTGAAAAAAATATATACGAGATTTTACTACAATAGCTCTTACGCAATTTCTGAAACTGGTCAATGAAATAAAAATTGATTTACACAAGGTGCAATAATTTTCGCGTCGTGTCCCGTCGTCCCGCAAAATCCAGCGCTCCTCAAACGCAGTGTCAAGACGATTGGGGTTATCACTGGGTGCATCACCCCGGACCGATGTCAAAGCATCTAAACGTTTGTAAACACCACATATTGTTTTGCTTTTTGCCGCCGGCCATGTTGTCATTACGAAAGTGACCTCTCCATGGTCGCCGATAAGTTATAAATATGGACGGAATATCGATAATGTCATCAATGATCGAAGAGTATTGAACGCGGAAAATTGTTCTAAGCTTAGAAATTTTAATTATCGTAACTAGCTGTCTAGTATAAGATGCGTACAATTTAATTGAGTTATTGTGTGATTGTGCTGTGCTTTTTGTGTGATTTTAATCAGTTTTAACGTATGTACAAGTTTTTTTTTTAAATTAATAACTTTTATTTTTGATATATACATTCCGGTAAATATTTATTTATAAAAACGACAAAAGCTCGCTACAGTTTCCAGAAATTACGATGTAAACTAATTACATTATTTTTTTAATTTCTCAAATGGGATGTTGAATTGAAAATGCCATTGAGTGGCATAATTATGATAAATCCCCGTATCTTCATAAAATCAGTAACAATTAGATTCACAATTTTGGTCAAAATTAAAATATCATAGATTTTTATTAAATGTTCCAAACCTTAAATAGACTCGAAAATTAAATAACACATTTATATTAAATATAAATATAATAAAAAAATACTTGAGTCTGGTGATTAGTATAGCATACAAATGTATGATATTAAAGTGGTACTGTAACTGAATAGTTTTGAATACTCTCTGGTAATAAAGTTCATATTTTAAGGGCTGATTGTTCCACTTGTGATCACTGTTGAAACAAATGATAAGATAATATTATTACAGATCGTCGACTTAGTTGTAAAATTAATGATTATAAATCAAAAATAGAAATAAAAATGAACAAGAATATGTTTCTGTAGGTTTAAATATTCTGAACACTTAGGGAAAACTTACTTACGTGATGTTACAATTAAGCCAACGATATTTTTTACTAGTCCGCGCGGAAATGTCACGATCAAAGTGGAATTTAAATCAATTTTTAAAATACAATCTCATTATTATTAATTGGCAATAGGTTACGACAAATAAGTTTTAGAAAAAAAATATACCTCATCATAAAAAGAAAGTTTGGTTTACTTAAGCTATTGAATTTACAAGCAATACATCTCTTATTGTTTTAATGATAACATAATATGTTTACACAATTAGCAATACTAAAGACAAATCTTGTAGCAACTTTAATGTCGTAGTAGCTTTAATACCACACTGTTACGAAATGACACTTGATAGCACTTTGATTTATCTTTTTTGAAACATGTTATCGAAAAATTATCAATTATGCTAATAAAATATACAGACATCTTTCTTATGCATTACACGGTCAAGAATTAATCAGTCGAAATGTAAACAATAGGCACTAAAAGAAATATTGTTTTACTCCAATTTTATCAAATAATATCTTTTGCGAAATGTCAAAACCTATGAAAAGTTTTAGATTCGACGGCCGCTTGTATACATTTTTGCGATATTATAAATAGTGGTAAGCAACTCGGTGGATACTCGTTATGTTGAAAAATGAATGATTTAATTATTTTACAGAATACATATTAGTGAAATATAAATATATATAATTTTAAACATTTTTTTTTTGTGTTTCTTAATAAAAACACATTATTAAATAGTTATGTTTTTACGCTTCCACGTAAAAAAATGGACGTTAAAACAAGTATGTCGATTAGGGAATCTGTGTCGAGACGTCCCGGGACTTGTCAGGTTTTTTGCTGTCTTAAATTCCAGGATTTTTTTGGAAAATGTCCCGGGAATTGTGACTGTAATTTATATTGTACTAATAACATGTTTTTTCACTATTTAACAAAGATACCAATGTCTCAATGGGACAAAAAAGAACTAAAAGCTGTATTGTGGAGTTACGGTCATAAATTTACTCCTGACGGCGGCGTCATTGATATTTTTTCATTACATGAACCGTTACTATTTCTTCTTAGTAAAAATTAGCCGTAAGCATTGAACACATCCATTACATAAGAAAAATAATAATTATTAAACATTGTATTAAAAAAACGCGATGTTTACTAGTCCGTACATTCAAAAAGCGCCGAGTGTATGTAATACATAAATACATACATGCAAATATTTAATTTTAATAACATTATAATGTTATTGAAGGGGAAATAAAAGTCTCGAGTCCTGGGATGTCTCGGGACTTTGACTTTATCACGCCTTGAGTCCCGGGACTTCGAGACTTCAGAATTCCTAATGTCGATGTTGGCTATTTTTAATTTAGCAATATCCATATAAAAAAGCGGACATAAGATAGTCAAGAAAAACAATTTCCCTTTCTGCGATAGACTTGCGAGTAGAGAAAATGTGGACAAAAATATATTTTAATGTCATTGTTTTTGTTTTCAGGCTGGGAGCGACAAAAGAGAGCGCGGTGGCGCAGATCGTCGTCTGAAACCAGTGGGAAATCCCGGCCGCGGTTACGCTCGCGTACCATCGCGAGCAACCCTTTCAACAAGCACAACCAGCACAAGCATAGCAACCGAGTGCGGAAACCCTCAAAGCATCGGCCAAGACGACCATAAAAACTTCGGAGAGAACGAGGAACAGGGGCAAGAAGACCCGTACTATTACGAAGAAGACGAATACGAAGAGGAAGAAGAAGACGGCGAAGAAAACAACTTTGAAAGTGTAAGATTGCACTTTCAGCAATTAAGACAGATAAGTTTGGGAAGCGCAAATAAATACAAAATGGAGATGGAAGTCAGGGGAGCTAAGGAGGAGAATTTGAGAAACACCGTGCCGTTTGTGAGAGAACTATCCGACGTTGGAAAGATGAAGGAGCTTGGATCGGATTTTTCTATCAACAACGACGCACCTCCATACAGACCGACGAAGATATACATCATGACTCAGGTGAATATCAACTCTTCGTTAAAAATTACATTATGGTCAAATTTAAAAAGAAAAAAAAACATTGTATTTATCGTGGGACACTAAATAAAAGAAGACATACCAAACTCAAAATTTTAGCTGAAATTGAAATGTATATATAGTTCATGGATAAAGCAATACCTCGTTACAAATTTTACAGGAAACGAAAAACCTATACAACTCCGTATTTCATCATTTAAAAGAATACTCATCATTAACCAAATATAATTTAAATACAATAATCAAATTTGCTCGGTTGATGTGGAAAAGAGAGATATTTCATAATATATGCATAAATAACACAACAAAGACAATTAATCGTATTGCTTCCAGCTTGAAATTAATTTTGACATGCGAAATTTTGGTAAATCTTGTGTTTATTGTAACTAAATATACCAAAAATACGTGGGATTGAAAAGTTGTGGGATGAGAGGCATTGTTTTATTATTTTATCGCCAATTGTATTATGAGACAGATAGTTAGTATTTCAAACAAAGTTTAAGAACCAAAAAAAAAAAAACATTTTTACAAGCATTACACATTTTATTGAGCTTTATTGAGTTTTATGTATTTCATTTTAAAGTTTTTTCATACTGACATAAATGAATTATTCAAGTACCTAATATTGATTAATTATTTTTACACAGTTAAACGTAAAACACAAGTTTTCCTGAATATATTGAGAAAACAATTGTGTAGTGTCGGTGATCTTAGTAGCAGTAAAATATATTCTGATTTATGATCCGGTCAACGGTAATAGATGAATAACAGCAAACTGCAACTAGGGCCTCCAATACCGGGATCCCGTCCAATTTCGTGATCCCGAAATCCCAGGATTGTGTTAGTACTAAATAAGTACGGGATTCCGTGATTCAGGATAACAATTCGTTAAATCCGGCAAAATATTAATTTTGTCAGAAATAACACTGACAGTGGTAACGTTTTGTAAAGATGGAGCTATATGCCGTGAATTCGATACTGTTTTGGGGGAACGTAGGTACTAAAAAATTGTGAAATCTATTAATTCTTAGATTTTGCCAGTGAACGAAATTTTTTGAAATCAGTTAGCAAGCTAAAAAACCTTACATTTTTTTTTTAAATCCGTAAATTCTTAGGTTTTTTAAATCAGTCATCAGTCATTTCTAAGCTTATAACAATCCCGGGATCACAAGAAGGGTCCGGGAATGGATGCCCTAACAGCACCATACGAGACACGACAGAAAGTATTGAGGACTGGTATCAGGTCCCAGAGACATGGTCTATTATGTCTCGCGTTATTGCATTATGGCAAATTTTATCAAGCTCAAATATAATCCGTCAATTCAGTATTGTGATGACTTAACCGACTGCACGTCTCGGCAGACGAGTCGAGTTGTCCTGACAAAGCTCAGTATTTAATTAACAGCTAAGCGTTTGAAAGATATATATATTTTTTACAATGTTTGCTCAAGTGAAAATTACCAAGTGGGTTTATAAAATAAAATTTATAAATACAGCTGATACTGATGTTGATATTTTGTATTCAGATATAAAATTTGATACAATAATTATCTTAGCACAGGTATGCATTTTAAATTTAATAAAATACTACAAAATAGTATGCATTTTTTAAAGTGCCACACACTTAGCTCAATTGTTCTAAGTCACAACCTAGTGTGAAATAGTTCTTTTTTTTTTAAATGCAGCGTGCATGTTTTTTTAGCAAGTTTTAATTCAATTTTAATATTATGCAATCAAAATTTTATTTATTTCCTGTTCTAAGTAAACATGATTTGCCTTAACATAATAATTATCAAAAAAATAAGAGTGTTTTCTAGCAATAATAAAATCAGTAGAAGTGATTAGGGTATCCAATCCCGGAGCCCTTTTCCCGGGATTTCGGGATTGATTAATTTTCAATCCCGGGATTGGGATTAGCTCACCGAGGAATTTGAAATCCTCAATTCGCTATACTTTTTCCCCGGATTATCTCCAAGCCTCGTTTTTTTTTTTAGCTCATCGAGGAATTTGAAATCCTCAATTTGGTAAACTTTTCCCCCAGATTGTCACAAAAACTCGTCTTGTTTTTAGCTCACCTCAATTTGCCAATTTCGTGTCGATTTTCGGGATTTGCTCAAGATTTCTCAATCCCGAAATCCCGGGATCAGAAAATTTAACGGGATCCCGGATCCCGGGATTGGATGCCCTAGAAGTGATGTCACGTCTTAATGTCTCGGTGATTGATGATTAAAATCGTGATATTAAAATCATAAACTACTACTAAATATACAAAGTGGCGTATGTTGATAGTTGATAATGCTCGCCATGAGCGAAACCGGTCCTGATCTTGATAAATAAAAGTTGAAATAAGTACAAAGGAATATTGTGTTTTTCTTAATGTATAAACCAATTTATATCATTCCTGCAGGATTTTCATGAATTGTTGCTTTTGTATGTTACAGATATTGGCAGCACTTTCAGTGTCAATGGGTTCTTTGGTTGTTGGATATGCGACGGCTTACACCTCGCCAGCCCTGGCTACCATGATTCACGAGAATAGTACCATCGTTGTTACAGTGCAACAGGTCAGTAGTGAAAAAAATAGTTACATAAAAAAAACACTTCTCGCATACTATTCTGTATTAAATAAAAAAGTAATAAAAACAAAAATGGTGGAAAGCGGCCTAAAACAATTGCTGATGAGATTGGTTGAAAAGGATGTGTTTTAGAAAACGAGACGTAAAAAACTAAGAAAACATAAACTCGTTTATTTATTAGAATAAAATATTTTGAAATCCGCCAGCGAATTGGAAATAGGAGCCACGGAAAAATATGAGACTCAAAAGAGGCCACGGGCTCAAAAAGGTTGAGAAACTATGTACTATACAATGGCGATGTATCGATTTGACTAAAATTGACATAGTGTAGATCAGGGTTTTTCAATCGGGAACACTGTGGACACCCTAGGGGGACACAGCGTGTTTCAAGGGGGCCACAGAGACTTTTTTGTTTTGGGGAGCCACAGCACAGTTTAGGGGGGCCACCGGCAGATTTTCTGAAAACCCAAATTTGCAAATTCCTAGGATTCTGAATTTGAAATCCTTGGAAGAGCTAAAAAAAGGTCCCACGCTCTTCATTTGGGTAAATTTGAAAATTTCTGGGAATTTGAATTTATTTGAAATTCTTGGAAAAGCTAAAAAAAAAGGTCCCACAGTGATATGGGGGCCACAGGAAAATAAAGACACTCAAAAGGGGCCACATGCCTGGTGTAGATTACCTCGCATGTACAAAAAATCTGCATTACAAGTTTTTTGATGGAAAAAGAATGTTTTGAAAATGTGACGAAATTCAGAGAGGGTGATTTGTGACGAAGTTTGGTGAGAGGAAGAAGGTGGACTATAAAAATAACCAAGATCGTCAGACGTCAGTCACATAAAATGATCTGATTAAGTAATTATTACTTTAAAATTGTTATTCGTCTACAATAAAACTTACATATGCTTTAAGTGGCGACTTCTAAACCAGTATTTTCATTGTTTGGGTGTCATGTAATTATCACTACATATTTTAAAACATAGAAACTCTAAAGATGTAATTAAGAGGCTCGTGCCAGGCACATGTTACTAATTTACTAGAATTTTGAGTAATGCAGCCTACCAGTTGCTGATCAATAATATTTTACTGCGCGTTCACTAAAATATCATGCATTAACAGAGTAGAGAGGTATTGAATTAAGGGCGAGTGTAGCGGCCAATTAAATGCTGTTAATAGTAACTTTTAAATGAAGAATTTTTTAAAAACAATAATGCTTATAAAGTGCGTTTTGATCGAGACGCGATTTTTTATTAAAAAAAATAGGAGGTCACTACTGAAGCACGTCACTGGCTCCCTGTTTAAGTATTACAAATTAATTGTATTGGAATATAATAATAAAGAATTCTTAACTCAACTGGGATTTATTTGAAAATCCTATTATGCTAGATTCTATCAATTACACAAATGTTTATAGTCACTTAATAATTTGTCTTAAATATAGATGTCGCTGTAGATCGCTACACTTTACAACTATGCTTTATTTCTTTTGGATAATGCACATAATTAACTAATTGGTATCATCTTAAAAACCTATAAGCTGATGTGTAAACGTGAGATTTTGATTATTGTTATAATTACGTGCATATAACTCGAATCTACCCAATTAATACAGATCACATGTGTAGATCGTTGGCTTAATTCTGACATCATGTAAGTTATTTTTTTTAGAAATTCATGTTTTGGTGATTTCTGTTAAAAGCATATCAACGCATCTATTTCGTTCATTTTATATCCAAATTGCAAGTGGAAATGAGTCAAAAAGAAAAAAACACAGTATAACGTACATATCTCTTCTTATGTTAATCTTCTTATGTTAAATCCTCTACATAAAGTATATATATAAAAATTAATGAATATTTTTTAAAAGTATAATTAGGAATAGAAATAAAAATTGTTTCTGTAAGTTGAAATATTCAGTTTTAACTGTCTCCTGTACACTTAATGTAAACTGACTTACATAATGTTAGAATTAAGCCAACGATGTATTCTTTATTTTAACGAAACAAGCTAACAATTACTTTTGTAACGATTGAATTAGCTCTCATTTCTTAAAAATTATATTAGGGCATGCATGATTAGGCGTAAAGTAAATGACATTGTTTGCAAAGTAATCAGTAAATATAAATCTTAGCACGTAATTATTTAATGGTGTAATTAAACAACATTCTAGCATATGTCTGTGATAAAATATCAATTAGAAAAATATAATTTCGAGTTAATCAACGCATTCAAACAATATTATAGTTCTAAATATACACTACACCGATATGGACAAAAAATTTCAAAGACAAGACTTGAATAATGAACCCAGATAACAAGAATACTGTTTATTCAATGAGTTGAATTTGATTTTCTTTTTGTTTGCAGGGTTCTTGGGTAGGTGGACTCATGCCGCTGGCCGCATTGGTAGGCGGTATACTAGGCGGGCCTCTAATAGAGTACTTGGGCAGAAGGAACACCATATTGGCTACCGGTTTGCCGTTTACCATCTCTTGGATTTTGATAGCGACCGCCCCAAATGTTTACATGGTTTATGTAGGCAGAGCAATCGGCGGTCTATGCGTAGGAATCGGATCTCTATCGTTTCCTGTATACTTGGGGGAAACTCTTCAACCGGAAGTGCGCGGCAGATTAGGATTATTGCCGACGGCTTTAGGAAACGTGGGAATTCTGATCTGCTTTTGCGCAGGGTATTCTCTTGATTGGTCAAATCTCGCCTTTCTCGGAGCTCTACTACCGGTGCCTTTCGTCTGTCTCACGTTCTTCATCCCTGAAACGCCAAGATGGTACGTGTCTCAAGGTAAAACGGAAAAGGCCCGCGAAGCTCTCGTCTGGCTGAGAGGTGACAAGGCAGATGTGAATCGCGAGCTCGGTGAGATTGTCAAATCGCACAGTGAAGCTGAACACCGAGCCAGTGGATCTAAATTTACAGAGCTCTTAGGAAAAGAACATATTAGACCTGTGCTTATATCACTCGGTTTGATGTTCTTCCAGCAAATGAGTGGAATCAACGCTGTCATTTTCTACACTGTGACCATATTCAAGGCTGCCGAAAGCGATGTCGATGAAAACTTGAGCACGATCATTGTAGGAATTGTAAATTTCGGTTCAACCTTCGTTGCCACTCTTCTCATCGACAGGCTTGGCAGAAAGCTGTTACTATACATATCTGCCGCAACAATGATCATTACATTAATGACACTAGGATCGTTCTTCTATGTTCTTTCCCGCGGTGTGGCAGTTGAAGGATATGGGTGGGTGCCTCTGGTCAGTATGGTTATGTACGTGATCGGTTTCTCTCTCGGGTTCGGACCCATACCATGGCTGATGATGGGAGAGATTCTCCCGGCAAAGATCAGAGGCACAGCTGCATCAGTCGCGACGGCTTTCAACTGGTCATGTACGTTTGTTGTCACTAAAACTTTCGCCGACGTTATCTTAGCAGTGGGCACTCATGGCGCTTTTTGGATGTTTGGAATCATCTGCGTATTTGGGCTGTTCTTCACGATATTCTGGGTGCCGGAGACTAGGGGCAAGAGCTTGGAAGATATCGAACAGAAGCTTTCAGGAAGAACGAGACAGGTGAATTCTATTGCGAACAATAAACCTTTATCGGTGGGCTGCTAAACGCGAGAGGCTGTGATGCGTGTATAGTGAATCTCAATTAATTTACTCAAATATTGAAAAGCGCTTTTAATAAATATTAAGCATTATGTATTTAAGAATAAAATGCAGTGAAACACAGACAGAACGAATGTAGTTACTATTATGACACGAGTTTATAGAATAATGGAGCATAATTGTGATTTTATATGTTGAAGTCTTTGATTGTTTTAGCCGATAAACTGTTGATATTACGTTTAATTCTTAAGTAGAATGAGATTATAGGTTTATAATTTTTGCCATTGATAAAAGTGATTCAGCAAAACAATTGTAAATATAATTTGTAAAGTATATGATACGTACCTAATGTTAGAATGGATGATAAATAGAAAAATATATTATTTAATTATATTACATTGTTTTAATTTCCAATCCAACAATATTATTTATATTATAAAGCATATCATTAAACCTTCTTCGAATATGTTTTGTTTATCTGACTAAAAGTAATGGATTCTATGTAATTTTGAGTGTGTAAAAATACCAAAATACATAATGATGTTCTTCAATATTCATTCTGCTTTTAAGCCATAGATGGCTATATAAGGCGAGTGCTAAATTTTCAATTTACTTGAATTATTATCGAAATTACACAGAAAGCACAGAGCTCACAATTTTGATAAAAAATGGTTTATTTCAGTATGCTAATACTACAACAGTAACTGATATTGTTTATTAACATTTTTCAAACCTTCGATGCTGAAAATTTGAGGAAAATAATATGTAGACGTCACTCGTCCAATTTGAATGATTGCTTAGTCATGTATTTATATGAGTTTATTATTTGCAGAGGTGATTCAACATCGATATTTTCTTACTTAGCTACAGTTTTAAAATTCTAATAAAAGTTGCATTTAATGAAATGTATAGAATAATTTTATATATTATTTTGAATAACTCAGATCATTTGTAAAAAAATTCAACTATCAGAAGAGTCCTGACTTTTGAAGACTGCGAGTTAAGCGTCTTCCTTAAAATTAAGTTGAATCAATACTCCGATACACATCAATATACTGAAGGTTCAATAAAACGATTGTGTCATATTTACATGCTATCATTTTTTAATCGTTTAGATAGTGTTTTAAATCACTACTTGCATTGCTGGCAGCTGTAGCTGCAGAAAATGATCAGGCCATATCACAAGAACGACTACGACTACGTGTATTTATAAAAAAATTAACAGTAGGTATAGTAATCAAATATGAGTACATATTTTCACATCTAAATGATTACTTATAAATCATAATCCACGATGTACTTAAAAATAAGCAAAATAAAAATCTTTCCTTGTCAAATTGTACATGTTGCCAAATAATGCACACAATGGGTTAAAAAAGCTTTCTTAAAAACTAATTGAATAGGGATGTCTGCATAAATATAAACCTCTGTTCTTCAGATAATAAAGTATAGCTATGGAGTCGTTCAAAATGATGAATATTAATTTCGGTTTTTTTCCTCTCTTGAAATGGTCTTCATCCTAAGCAAATGGAGGTGTAAATTCCTCATATCAATATTTTATCTCGGTTTTTCAATCAAGAATTGAGAAATTATTCCCTGATTTTTGTAACATCACAAAATACTATTTGTTTGTATGTTTTAATTTTTTTCAATGGTTTCGGACCTTTTATACTTTTTTAGACTTAGTATTTTGCAGTAGCGCCATTTTTGACTCTTCTGACTGTGGAGCATATGGCCGCCATGTGGCTCTTTCATGTTTAATTGCCTCCCGCCAATTGCTTTGCTTTCCCCCATGACATGCCAGCATCCTTCAGTTCCGCCGAATACATCCTATGGACAGTACCCGACAGTCATCCAGGATGCCGGAATCCCACCAGTCGGAAGAAGAGGCGGGCAGGATTAAGGCTTCCCGGAGGCATCCACAGCACGTGACAGAGCCAGTTCTAACGTATACACAGAAAAAAGAGTCAGAGTCATTAGTTTTTTTCTGACTTCGACTTCAGAGACTTGTGTTAAAGTCAACTAATAATAAAAAGAAGCTCCGTCTGAAACGTATATATTGCTTTAAAAGTCATGCTGAAAAAAACCTGATGTTACCCTGGATTATCTCACTCGTTTGTTTTTCAATATTATGATTTTATTCGTGAAATATGTCCTGGCAAATACATGGTTTATAATTTATTCCGAAATTAAGTGATAAGTAAAAGACTATAGATTGAAAAAGGACACGTCTACTTTTGCTAATCACTTAATTTCAAAAGGACACATGTTCAATCAGGAACAAGGGATAAAAATGTTACACCCAAATACCGACAGTCATAAGCTCTTTTTCCAGGAAATTTTAGAAATAAATAGAGTACAATTGCATAGCCTTCCGATTTTAAATGAAATATTAAACCTACCGGGATCTCCACTTTTATACCCTATATAAATATAATCATAAAACCTTTGCCGACAAACAAATAAATATAATTCTTGAAATTACTTACTACTCAAATCTGTGGGCATTCCCATGAGCTTATCGTTTTCGCCAGCAATGGCTTTAAGCTCAAATTACATTTATTTCTTATATAAACACGAAACATTCATTTACTAAGCGTCAGTTCAAGTTCATCCATGCACTCGAACGCCTGAAGATGCCGAAAGGCGAAACCCGGCTCGTTAGTGACAAAATCTGTGAGAATGTACATAGTTTGAACGATTCAAATTTACATGGTTTATATATGGTACAGTACTTTAATTTATCGTATATTGAATATATCTCGCCGCGATTAGAAAAAGCGACCATTTCATATTTGAGATCTAATATACTAAAGGATTCTGAAAAGAGCATTATATTTTGAATTGGCATTATTGACGGTTTGGCATCACAAAACATAACATTCAAAACAAGAAGAGTTAACCTAAAAAAATTTGACTCACCCATGACTTGAACCCGGCAAATGGCACAAGTATCGCATTCTACGTCCCAGCTCCACATCGCTACAGCATTCCACTTTTTTAATGTAAACATTTTGTCAGGTTTCTGACCATCACTTTCAGCACGATCTAAAGAATCCAAGTCATCTGACATCGTTGTTTACTTGCAACTGTCAAACTAGCTGTCAAATTTCTTGGTCGGTATTGACAAAATCTGTTTTAAAATTCTTATCAATTACCAATCGAATTAGTTTTCATTTCAGTTCATAGATCTCCGACAGATGAAGCACGACCAAACAATAATTGAAATGTATCAGTATGAAAATAAAAAGTAAATGTTATTTCGTTCAATCTTAATGCAGACTTAATAATCTCAAACTTAATGCAAAAATGCTGTATCAGATTTTGGTAATTATAGAGTATATATAGCTCGTCATGGATTATTACGGCGATAAACTTCACAAACTAAGCTAAGCCACAAAGGCCGCGCGGCCATAATGGAAAACAGAGGCGATGAACTGAAAAATATTTCGTATTTCGCATAATTTATCAGTGTTCTTCTTAATAATTTGTGGTTTTAACGCGATTATAAAGCTCTCAAAAAATAACTTTAAATCGTGGAGTTGTTTTTAGCTTAGTTTGTGAATTTTTTCGCCGTAATAATCCATGACGAGCTATACTCTACTTTTACCCAGATTTTAACTGTGCCATATCTTATTTATGCCAATTAATTAATATTTCATATAAAATTTCGCCAACGCTTCTGGATAGTGAAAACTATTTTTTTAGCCATGTATGTATATTTTATTGCGAGAATCCAAATCATTGGATTGTTTGCATTACCTCGACAGATATAAGCAGTGGTTTTTTTTTTATAAAAAAGGTGCCGGAACTCACTTCTTGCCAAGCTTTTAACTAAAGTTTTTTTTACCAATTCATGTCCGTTCCCAATGTGGAGCACATAGCTTTCTAATGGAGGTTTCTTATCAGATGTTTTATAGGAGAACTGCTTGTTACTAAATCTCTTTTTTTTAATAATATATCAAGCATTAGTCCTTTTGGTTTTGGTCACAGAGTAACTCTATGAACCTGGTATTATTTTGTATTATGACAATAGCTAATGAGTGTTAGGGTACTCGTCACATAACACCCAAAAGAAATCTTAGATAGAGAGAAACACCCAATGGTTCCCAAGAAAAATAAAAATAAAATTTTGCAAATATTGATTCGAAACATTTATCATGCCAAGAAAAAGGTGACGTAACGCTGTTTCACTGCGTTACATGGTGGAAAAAACCCTGTATATAAGTATCACTAATATTAGTAAACAAGGTATTCTGGACTTATTTTGGTTTTGAGCCTCCTGTCTCGGCATCCTAAAGAGAATTTTTAGGATGGCCAAAAATCCTGGTTTTAGATAAACTCTCATTGTTCAGAAATACCGAGTCCTCGCAGTTACTAAGATGCAAAAAATGCAAGCAATATATAAAAACAAGTGCCATAGCCATCAACGGTCAAAATAATCTGACTATAATATGTAAATAATATTTCTGCAAGCAAATCATCAAATGTTTTACACACTGGTTCTTGTCCGATCACTGAAGTTAGGGTCAGGACCTGGTCTTTTATGTCATAAAAAAATGTCTTAGGTATGTATCTTTTTTTAGAAATTCTTAGTGACCTTTCCAATACACCTACCAAGTCAACATCAACTGCTCAATGCATATGGTTGTACAATTTACTATAAAACACACAGTGATTTCAATGCTTTTTTAATTTACCAAAAAATTTGAAAAATAATAGTTACGTATTTATAACAAAAATTCAATGTAAATCCTCCGATAACGGGAATGCCATTTTTTTTTTCAAAAAAGTGATGTTTCAAAACCGACGAACACAGAATATAACGCTGATATTTTTTTCTATTTGATTTCATTTTGGTTATGAAGTTTTTGTATTTATTGCAAAAAAAGACTTAACCTTAATTTTTGTATTTTGTATTCCATGTACCATAACCTCGCGTTATCGGAGAATTTACTGTTGCAAACAAACATTTATACAATATTATATGATTTAAGCAAAATTGAAATAGATGACAACATTAAAAGACTGTTAAACACAATGTTTGTTCCAGCACTGAAGCAACCTAGCTCATCCATGGTAATTGTAAATTGTACAGCGTCTGGTGTTTTGCATGATTTGTCTGAAATCACAAGATAGTTATAATATTATATTAACTATTATTTTAGTAAAATTATCATCTGAATAGCCTGTACCATACCAAAGCTCTGCCAGGAAATGGTTTAACTTCGAAAAATTACAGTATAGCTTCTCAAATAGCACTATTAAAATATGACAATCATTCATAAGAACAAGATTTTTTACAAAATGAATATTGATTTAAAGGCATGTCCTCTAACTACTACCACTACTCTAAGAGTCATAATCTATTTTTTATAAACACCAATTGATTGAAAACAGTTAACAGATTAATTCTTGTGTATTCATTTGGAATACATATAATGAAAGTGCACAATACTGAAATTATACAAATAATTCACAGTACGAAAATCCACCTATAGCCATCTAATCCACCTAATCCACCTAATTCACCTATCCAGGATTATAAAAATTAAATATTAGGGCATAATCAGTCAATAAATTTAACTGAAAAAGATGTTTCATTAACCACTTCCCCGGCGTTCACACGAATACGTGTAAAAAAAGTGTTCCAATTTCGCCGCTCACGCATATGCGTGTGATAATCGAAGCGCGCCCATATAAACATTTTAAATTCGTTGTTCGATTTTCGGCGTTCACGCAAATACGTGTTTCATGCAATTTCACGATATTCAATTTATATGAATTAGCTTTGTGGAATTCGTATATTTTATATAAAAATTCTGGAGGAAAATCTTTAATAAAAAAAAATAGACCAAAAAAAGAAAAAAAAATTCAATAAAAATAATATTTATATGCTTCAAATTAAAAGAAAATAAAAATAGTTTTTTTTTAGAACATTTTTGCAAAAATAATTCGCCGGGGAAGTGGTTAATGAATGTAGATATATGCAATTCAAAGATGGCCACTTGTATTAATGATGACTCTATCTTCACGCTTGCACATTCACATGCCAAAATTTATAGAATTTATTCCATATTGCACAGATTAAGAGTGTGTGATTTTGGAGTTGCCTCAGAGAATCTATTGCTTTACAGACCAGTGATAGATTACCCCATAAGCGTAAGCCCTCAAACTAGCATATATTTTATAAACACCATATAACATTTTACACTCAGATTAAGTAATTCGAAAAGCAGGGCCTTTTGATTTGATTACTCCTGTGACCCCGCAAGTGCTTCATCCGTCACTGTTCCAGAAAATAAAAACGTTTTGCATACTATGCGTACTATGTATGATTGTGTAATAATGGGAATAATTTGGTGATAGTTAAAAAGAATACTAGACTTACCAATGAGGAGCATTGAGGAACTGTATCATTGAGGAGATATCATCTTCGGTGTGATGCAGAAAAGAAAAGAAAAAAGTATATCGAATAAAAAAAAAAAAAAAAAAGACTTACCAAAACATCTCATATTTTGAGATGTATCTGCAGAAGCAACCACTTCTAAAGAAATATAGTAAGGTTCACATTGATAAATGTAGCTACGGTCACTACAGGCATCTTTAAGAGGTATTTCAATGGTATTACTGGTAATTGATTGGCATACTGTTCCATCATTATTTACAGATGAATTGGAAAACCTAAAAATAGAAAATCAGTTAAACATTTTAAAAAATTAACACCCACTTAACTATTGTATCTTTCATGAGAAAGGAAAGGATATTTTTTTTGATTTGTCAAAAGCCATGGTAACTACTTTATTTTTTAAAAAAAGAGCAAATATTTAAGTTAATCGTCAAGCATACCGTTATGTCCTAGTGGGCAGCTAGAGAGAAGGCCATTGAATAGGTTGTACATAGATGCTTTTGTAAAAGTATTAAGAAAAAATTGAAATTAACATAATAATAACAAATTAATTTTAAAATCTCAAAAGACAAAGCAAATATTACCTTGGTAGTTCTACTTTTCTGGAATAGCAGATATTCATTGTTCCATATCCGTTTCCTTTAATTTTCACAACAGTTTTTTCATTTGAAGCAAAGAAATAATTTGCAAGTAGCCGGTAGTAATTAATACTCCCCGGTGCAACGTTTTCTATAAGAACGGTGTTTCCTGTCATATTTGTTTTGAATTCCGCTCCACACAGGCGGTTGATTAGACGTCGAGGAACTGGAAGAGACAATTATAAGTAACGAGTTAAAAATGTATCGATTCTTAGCTAATTATGGAACAGGTTTCTAAATAATAGTCAACCATTATAAGATAGCTGTTTAACGAGGTTGCAAGTGTCACTTGAGGAATTTGGGCTTGCTTTTTTACCTGCCATGGCCACCACACGATCCAAAGTGTTATTGTTTGGAATTATCAATTCTTTTCGAGATTGTTTGTCATCATAGCACTAACTCTATGCATAACATGCTGCACATTGCAACGAATTGTAGTCAAAGCATTTGCATATTATATCTTTTTTAACACTATTATAAAAATGAACATTTACATCACTCATTTATAAGTTTGTATTTGACAGCTTCAAGCACTAAATTCATTACTTTAGTGCCAAATTTGGGCAGTGGCCATAATATAACAGTTGATCTTTAATATCAATCCTGAGGCTTTTATAGAGCAAAACAACAACTGAATATTTTCGTCAAATGGAAAAACAAGTAGAATAAGCAGTCTCGTTTCATCAAGTGGCAACCCGGTGGAGAGCACAAAAGTTCAATACAATTTAAATTCTCACCTTCTTTAATTCTTCTTATGAGATTGTTCATTTGAACGCCAGTGTTTTCATTGTTTCCAGCATTTAGTTGAATAATATCATTCTTTGAGTCAATCACTAATTGAGTGAACCTATCAGTTGATCCGGAGACCAGGTACAAAAACTTAAGATCTGAAAAAAATGGGTGATAAGTGATACAAATAAAAATTATATACAATAAAATTTCAATAGAAAATTTAAATTAACTTTGATTATTCCACGTATTGTGTAACTAACTGTGACACGTGTTTCGCCTCTTTCAGAGGCATCTTCAGACTTACTATCGCAAAGTTTGCTTAAGTAATGAAGCAAGATTGATTCTAACATTTTAAAATTATAAAATTACAAAATGGATTGGGTTTTTTTTTTTCCTTTTAAGAGGAGCAAGGAGGGGGGGGGTGTAGAATCGAAATAAAGCAAACAGATAATGATACTAATTTTACTAATGAGTTGTAAACAATCAGAGTGGGATTTTTCCTTTTTAATGGAAGCAAAGAGGGGATTATAAAATCGAAACAGTGCAAACAAATTTAATCATACTACTAATGACGTTAAACATTACAAACTATTAAAATTAATGAGCTGCAGTCAATCATCTAGGTTTGTGATTACTCTATTAATTGGAAACAATTTGAGTAACGGGGAACCGCCTGTGCTATTAAGAATATTATTTAATAATATTTCTTTTTTGTTAAGAGTTTTATTAATTTCTAAAAATTAAATTTTCTATTAAAATGAACTTCCACAAAGTTACCGCCGAAACCATCGAAAGTAATAAAATTTCACTTCAACAAAAAATGTGCTTAACATATTAAAAACACAAAACTCAATTTCATAATCAGTTAGGAACAATCATTCTTTTAAACATTATAATAAATTTTTAACTCTGTAATTACAAGCATTTCTGTTATACGTTTAAGCGTGCAGCATTTTTTTTTATAACAACCCCATTTGTACCATTTTCAGACTTTATTTTACTATATTTACATAATTAAAAATGCATTTACATTCACAAATACAAATTTGATCAAAACCAGTTGGATATTAAAAATACTTGATGAGTAGCAATACAGTAAACATTACGAAAAACCACGTATGAATTCAGTAAGTCTTCATGAAATTTCTGACTTATTAATTTAAAGCCGAACGTAAAATACGTAGGAAGATAAAATCTGAGTAAAATGTTTTCAATACAACCTTTACAAAAGAAAACATATTTCAATCAATTGTTTGTACTCAATAAATATACTTTAATTTATGGGTTAATTATATGAAATAATTAAAAGATTAATACCACATTTGGTTATGACAAAACGATTATAATAGTTAAGTATGGTATCACCAATTTTCAAAAAATACACTTGTTTGATTAATTTTTCTACAAGTTGAAAAGGCTTACTTAATAAGTAAAACTAGTCCTGATAGTTAAATATTATATGAAGTAATATAAATAGAATTGTTTTCATTGGGTTATTCATCATTTATATTATACAGAATTCAAAAATTGAAAAAAATATCAGACGTCGATACCTGGAGAGTCGACAGCAATAATCTTGATTTGTTCCATTGCGTATGTGATATCAGCGTCATTTACTGTAGATGATCCTGTAACTATAAGTGCAATGCTAGACTTTCCTCCACCGAATTTCAGCGAAGTTTCATTATTCAATTTTTCTGTTTGAAGTTTTCTAATAGATTGCATCACTTTGGGCAAATCCAGACCAGGTGGAACTGTAAGGAAAAAAATGAAATGAAATCACAAAAGTTATCACTGAAAATATAGGGCTTAATCTTTAAATGCCCAGCGGTTCGATTCTTTTTCTTCTTTGGCCATGTTCGCTCCCTATGTGGAGCATATGGCCGCCACGCGGCACCTCCATGTTTCCCTGTCTCCCGCCAATAGCTTTGCTTCCTCCCATGACATGCCAGCATCCCTCAGTTCCGCTGAGTACATCCTATGGATAGTACCCGACGGACGTCCAGGACGCCGGAATCCCACCGGTCAAAAGAAGAGGCAGGCAGGATTGAGGCTTTCTGGAGGCATCCGCAGCACGTGACCCAGCCAGTTCCAACGTCTCTCAATAACCACTGACGTGACGGGACGCTGTCTTGTACGCTCCCTTATCTCTGAATTCCTCACAAAATCAAACCACCTCACCCCCATTATCCGACGCAAGCATCTGTTCTCGAAGCTCAGTATACGGTTTTTTCTGAGTCTTCGTCAGGTGCCATGATTCGCAACCGTAAAGCATTACCGGCAGAATGCAAGCGTTGAACAAGTGGCATTTGGTTTTAATCGAGTACAGCTGTGTTTCCCAGACGTTGAGTTGAATGTGGCTCCAGCCATTCCTAAACGAATGGCGAGCTGGCGAATCTTAAATTTGCGTTGTTAGCAGTGAAGTTGTTAAATAAATTATTCAATAAGCTTCTTTAAAAACTTACTTGATTGATGTACGGATTCATTATACAACTGTTGGAAATCAGATATTGACTGTGTCGAATTGATAACCAGGCCTCCATCTTTGGCGTTAAGCACGGTAACATTAGTTCCAAACGGACCAACATTGATATTCTCCAAAAGGTATGATAGAGATGGGCTGATATCGTTGTAGTTCCATTGAGCGTCCAGGAAGATGTAGAGATCTGTTGATGCCTCTATTTCGAGATTAATTGGTAATGTCGCCGTGGCAGAGCAACTCAAGTCATTTATAGATGATGCTGAAATATTTCCAAAATATACCTAAGTACAAGTCAAGAAAACATATTTGGGTTACACCCCAGCTTTTAGGTTAAACTTCAGGCTGATACAGTTATGAACTATGAACTCGACACTACATAAATTTTAATTGTCACTTCGACAATAGATTAAGAATTAAAAAATGGCAAGCGTTAAAAAAATAAAAACTCGATCATAACTATAATATCAATATAAAGACATTCATTTCATAAACTTTCCATCATAGTGACAATTGACGCGTAAGAGAAAAATCAATGCTCTCTTTATAACAGCATTTGAGTGTATAAGGCTTAGATGCTTGATAATGTGCCAAGCAATATAATAATTTTGAATTCAACCCTTTAGCCTCAAACCTCTGCCAAAAGGGGTGAGAAAAGAGCAATGTTGACTTTTCTTTGGTAGGGACATCTATCGGTGAAAAAAAATAGTTTTTAAAATTAATGCAATATGTATATCAGTATAATTCTTATATTTCAATGAATGATTACACTTAAATTCAGATTGTTTTCAATAACTCTTCAGAAAAATATATCACTAAGCATCACCGTTACATTTTCTCTTAAAGTATTAATTATTCCAAGAATTCAAAATCATATACATACTTTTTGTTTGAACATATACTACTAGGGCAGCCATACTCAACCTGCGGCCCAGTAAGCTCTTATGTGCGGCCCAAAATAATTAAAGTCACCAAATATTTTACATGCAAAAACCGCAGTACTGGTGTGTCGGCTCGACTAGTAAATGTATTTTACGTCAAATCAGTCGCTAGTCGCGACGCCATTGCACATCGTACATATGTATGCAGTATAGTATGTGCTATATTTACAGTTTACTATAAATGTGTTGCGGAATAAGCAAAAATCAGAATGCGGCCCGGAGGAAAAAAGGTTGAGTATGGCTGTACTAGAGGAAGTAAAATTGTTTAGATATATCGCCTTTTATTCTAAAAACTAGGCACATTATAGTGAAAACTTATTAATTATTAAACTTATTAATTAAACTTATTATTGCTTTTCAGCAAATTGATATTTTATTTAAAATTAAAATATAATACCTAGTGTCTTTCAAACTTAATGCGACTACACCCCATATAAAGAGCCAAATCTTTAAAAAAAAATAACAATCAATGTCAAGAGTGTCTAAGGCAAGAGGTTAGCTGCGCGAAAATTTCAAAGGCTGCGCGGACCGATCAAATATCAATCGACCAACTGTCTTGTAGTGTGCGCCAACCCGGAATGAGTGTGCGGGGGCTTCCCAACTGCTGCGCGCAGCTTAGATGGAACATTGAACACTTTACTACTAAAATATTACTTTTTGAAGGTTCAATATAACAATAGATTTTTTAAAAAAGTTGAATACTAAAATTGATATTTACGTATATATGCCGATATGCTTTCGACTGTTTTGTCAGCGAAATCACGAATACCGTCCTCGGTAACGGTTACTGGCATATTCATAATTTGGTCGAGTACTAGTGAAAATCCAAATACTTGGCTTGCCAGAGTTGCTGTGGGTGCCACTTCTGGCATAAGTGTTTTACGGTTGCATGCTCTTAGTTTTTCTGTAAAGAGTCCTCTCTGAAAAATAATGAATGAATTTGTAAATAATATAATATAATATATTTATAACATACATCGCTTAAAATTGGTTTAGTTGATTTTGTATTGCTTAAACCCTTTTTCATTCAGGACACTAGCATTTTTTCCATAATGCATAATGGTTTGTATTTTACCTGTCAGAATTTAAATTAAATTGGTCAGAATTTATATGTCACGGGTTAAAAGGTCATAATATATCGGTCAGAATAAATAGTGATAATTTAAATGAAATTTAAAAAAAAACCGAACCTAACCTAACATGATCAAAATTGTTATAAAATATTCTGACAGTATATATTTTTATTCTGACCGTTCATATTTTATTCTGACCAAAAATTGATTTAAATTCTGACCATTTAATTTGTTTCCATACATAATAATATAAATAGCGGATAAGGTTTGAATGTTAGTTAGATATGTCCCTTAACGGTAGCGTCTAGTTCAGTGGTGGGGAACCCGCAGACTTTTGGCTACTCTGGTGCGGTCTTTTGAATTGATCGGCCAATTCTGTTATTTTTTGTAAATTCGTAAATTTCTGAGATTTTGGATTCGAAAATTTTATTAATTGGAAGAGCTAATAAAAAAGCTCCCGCGCTGTTCATTTGGGCAAATCCCTGAATGCTTGTGATTTTGGATTTCAAAATTCTTGGAAGACCTAAAAAAAAAGATCCCACGCTGGTATTTTTGGGAAATCCGCAAATTTCTGAGCTTTAAAAATTGGCATGAAATTGTTTTAAAACTCCCATGATTTCAAAATCACCGTCCAACGATTTCCAATGTCAATGTTTTCTTTACTGCGGCCTTATGTTGAATCAGATAAATGGATATGGCCTTTAGATTTAAAAAAAGGTTCCCCACCCCTGGTCTAATTCATTAGTATGAGTGTATATTTGGATTGGGCTATTTTTATTTTCTCAAATATCAGCTTAACACAAAAACTGGAAAATGTGGGTTGGGGTGATTTTCGTTTGAGCTCCTCAAATATAATTTCATTGTACCTATATCAAAAAATTAAAGCAATACATATTTGAAAAAAATATACATATTATTAAATGTGATTTTGTAAATAAGGCCAAATTATATTTTTTTAAATCATAATTTATAGGAAAAAACGGATTTTGTTCATTACGTTTGAATAAATCGCGATCCATTATACTTAGCTGTAGAGCATTTATGTATATGTGTTTCGATTGTTTTTATAAATACATACATTCATAAATAAATTATAAGAAGAATTTAATAAAAATATACCAATACGATTTTAATATAATCAAGGAATGCCTACTTCGATGTTTATGTCATGGCCGCGATGCACCTGCTTTTTGCCACCATTGTAAATTTTAAGTTAACAGGTGATTAAATTGTAAATATTATATTATATCTGCGAAATCTTAAAAAGAAAAGTTATAAATTTGTGAACAACCTTGAAACCTTGATCGTTGAAGTCAGTTTACAATCGTGATTAATAACTGTTGATTTGCTAAAGGTCCTCTTTAAACATTGTACGCCTAACGTATAATCATCGATAGGGGAGACAGGGGATCATTCGTACTCGAATGAAATTGTAAAGAATGTATGTACTATATTACATTTCTTTAAATTCATTTGCGTATATTGATTGATTTTAAATTTACTTGGTAAATCTTCATTATAATATGGAAACGAATAGTCATCGTTTTCGTTGATTTTTGGATATTGATTTTATTTTTTTCGGATGGAAATTAATCCTTTGAAATGTAGTTCTGATGATTGCGCGATGACCAACTAGCCATAAATTGTCTAATCATTCTTGTTTTAAAACATATTTTTTTATTTTTAATCTTATAATATACTCGCTCGAATTTTAGAAATGACATTTAAGGGAATATATCTGAAAATTAAATTTTCCTCGATCAATCAAAACTTGTTTCTATTCGCTATATTTCAGAATATGACAATGTTGAGCGATGTTGTGAATACATTATAACTGAATTTTTTTTTATGTTTTTGGATAATTATTGAGCCCTCGAGAGGTGAAGTGAGCCAAATAGTGAAATGGTAAAACTTTTAAGTACAATCACGTCCTTACTTTGTGAATTACATATTTTTATTTTATTGAGATAATACTATTGCAATGTGTATTAGCTGAGGTTACTTCACTTTTACGATACTTTAAGACATGTAGAATATTACAACGAATCTAAAATTTTATTTTAAATATCACTTGACATCCAATGGACCCAGAGTATGTTGGTACTAATTCGTGAGAGTGTTTTATATTTCGAAATACACCTGAAGAGAAAAACTACATGAAAAACTACAATCAAATCCTTAGTTCTGAAAGAAATCTCCCCCAAATTTTTATTTTCTTTATTGATTCAGTTAAAAAATACTGACACAAAAGTCCCCAGTTTCTTCTAAATATTTTTGAAAGTTATTTACAATAATTACATAAGCGAGCATTTTGCTTACATCTCCAGGTGGAACAATCGCCATAGTTTCAACTTCCGCAATATTTTGTACGTAGTAGAATAAAGTTGCATCATTTTTTGCCGCCAAAAAAGTTGTTGGCCGTCAAAACTATGATCGTTTATTTATTGCAAAAATGTTTTTCTTGAACCTTGACATACTGAATAATCAGGAGATGAGTTATTAACATGAATTCTTTTGAATGTAACGTCTTTAATGATTAAACGGTATATCAACATTAAAGTGATATGCCAAGAAAGAAATCTAAGCAATAATTCATTTTGAACTATTACAATGTTTTCGATATTTCAGACTTCAGCAAAATGGTAACATAACATTATGCTTTATATTGCGAAAGCATTAATTTTTGCAATTATTGTAGAAAAACTATTCGCTGCATGAAATAAATAATTTTAATAAACTTTAATTTAATTCTAGTCTCTTTCAAAAAATTTGTGATATGATTATTCGTTAAAATCGACTTTGAATATTGAAATATGTTCAAAATATAAAATATGTAAATTTAATCACTTTAATCCCATAATCTGCCCAAGCCCCTAATTAAAGTTTTGAGTAAAGTCAGAATGTTTTATTAACTCCAATCAAATAACATATGTAATTTCAATAGTTTTCAGTCTTTTGAATTGGAAGTTTTTGAGACATGTGCCAAGCTTGTCTATGACCAAATCCCCAAAGGTCCGCGAAATTTTTCATTCTTTCAACATTATTTGTGATAAAATATGTGAAATAAAAAATAATCGGGGATCCGCAGATTGTTGGGAAGCACTGGTTTATAAAACAAGAGAAAAACGACCCAACGGCACATGGGGTTGTTCAACACATAATATGAGTAGAACGTTGGCTTAAGCCAGTGCTTCCCAACCTGTGGGCCGCGAAATTCAGTAGAAAGTACAAAAATCTATATATTTAAGTCTATCAAATCGGTGTTTCCCATATTGGGGGCCGCGGAATTTCTTAAGGAAGCCGCCGCATTGGATTGGATAGAAATTGGATTCTGGAAGAAAAGAATAGCAAATCGAAGATTTCGAATTCATCGGTGAGCTAAAAAAAGTTACGGAGACAATTGAGGAGGGCCGCGGATTATTTTTTTTAGATTTAGGGGGCCGTGGAACGAAAAAGGTTGGGAAGCACTGGCTTAAGCTATTCTTCCTCTTATAAAATGGTTATTGGAGAATTCAAATATCAGATAATTCAAAAAAGTGAAATATGTGGGCTGGGCTGATTGTCCTTTGAGTCCTTCACATATTCTTTGTTTTACAGAGATATGAGATATTAATTATTGTAAGCACATGCTAGTTGACAGTACGTGCCTTGAGTGAGTGAGAATTGTGGTATTTAAGTAAACAAAACAGATTATATTAAGATATACTATGACGCCAAATGATTTTTTTACTCACTGGTTCAATACAAATCAATTATACGTACGAATAATTTACCAAATATTCGAATATCCAAATTTCTTAATAGAGCCAACTCTATTTGAATATCGAATATTCGATTTAAAACGTTATTCAAAATACAGATTTTCTTTGTTATTCGTGTAGGATGCATTTAATGCCACAAATACGGAAATAAAGGTAATTACCAAAACACAGAAATTTCTCAATATTTGTGTTAATTTCGTATATAATTAACATTAATTACCTAGCATGCCGGCTATAATTTGCAAATATTAATTTAATTAATTATTGACGAGATAACTCGTCTTTGGCCTGTTGAGCACGAAAAATATTACGAGATATCTCGTCTGTGGCAGCGATCAAGTTAAAATACATGTAATGCATATTGTTAATTTTAGTATTGCAAAATAAAATTGACATTATAAATGACGATTGATTGATAATAGTGGGCACTATGTGTTATAGGGTTTTCGAAAACTGGGCTTCAAAAGACAAGTTTTTAACAAAATTTACGACATCCGAAAATCGGGGGCTTTTAACCAGGTTGGCCGGTTTCAAATGTTTTAAATTTATTTTCAATCGCTTTCATTATTTAATATAAAAAAATGTTTTCACTCAAAGCCCCCTTGGTTGCAGATAAAGCGATGAAATCATATTTTATTATGCGATTTAATAATCGGTACTCTTCAGTGGTGGATTAAGCGTACGAGAGGTCCCAGGCGCAATCAAATTTGGAGGCCCTGCTTGACCGTATGAACAAAGTTTTTTCACAATTTTAATGGAATTATCATATCCCCAGGTTATGATTGATTTGAGGAAATATTGGAATAAGAAAACCGGTTTTTTCAATGTCGGTTCTTGTATAAGCCCTAGCTGTGCAATGAAGAAATCTGTGAAAGATTTATAGTAGATATCTATAAAAAAAATATGAAACTATTTAGTAGGCGTGAAATATGATATTACTGTTAATTTTTTATTAAAAATACCCACTCACAGTTATACAAAATCCAAGATTACAAACAATGAAAAGAATGATCCTAAAAATATACCTATCAATTTACCACTTTTAGGTTGTTCACTGTCAATAATTGGTAGAAAGGAATTATATTAATAAAAACACAATATTCCTTTGTAATTTTCCGTTGACAATGCTCGCCATGAGCGAAACAGGTCCTGACCTTTTAAAATAAAGTGGAAATAAATTACAAAGGAATATTGTGTTTTTATTAATATTAATAAACCAATAAACACTTGATAGATACATGTTCTGTTTTCTAACCTGTGAATAATACATATCCAGCACTTGTGACAGTTTAAGTGATGATGTTTTTGAAACCAGCGCATTAATATTTGTGCCCAATATAAGACCGTCAAGACCTCCTCTGATTTCACCATCGGTCATTTCGAAGTTTGTAGATTGTGACAGGAAATACCATCGTGGGGCTTGCGTGTTATTCCAACCACCTCCGGCACCAATATTTATTTTTGATTGACTCATTGGACCTTGAATCAATGCTGCTTCCGCCAAATCACCTAAAGATAAACATATATTATGAAATGCGTATTCTTTAGTGTCAGATATTTTATGATACGTTTTTCAATTGAAACTAAAACGGCGCAGATCAAAAAGTAATTTTCAAAATATACTTCGAGCTAATATTCTTCTCCACATACGTATGCCACAGAAAGAAATATTAAATTGATCATTTAGTCTGACCAAGAGAAGAAAGATTGAAAAAACTTCGAAAGCATAATCAAAAATTTGGAGGTTACTTAGAATTAAACACCCGATGCACAAGAGCAGACTACCTAGAGACAAAATGGAGACCTAATATTTACGTAAATAAAATTGCGCTCATTTAAAAAACCGTTATCATTGTTAAAAATATGATAATTGAGATAAATAATAAACGGTTTCATCTAAGAAAGCATAACATTAAAAATTTCATGGCTTCAAAATAATAAGCAAAGGAATCTCAAAAACCCATACTTTATGAACAATAATTACATCATACAGTTCTTACTAACCAGCCAAGGTTGCTGCAAACTTATTGTCTACCACGTCTGGTCCAGCAAATTGAATCTTTCCTTTTCCTTCGGATGACAAGTCGCGCAGTGTCACCCTTTGTGGCTGAAGACCGGCAGCAATACCAGCCAAAAGTGGTCCAACTGATACTGCTCCCCAAAGTGTTTGCACTACTCCATCTTCAACGGGACATTGACTCATGGGCACAACGGTTCCAGTGCTATAAACACCAGGAACTACATCTCTACTTACATCATCTTGATCACTAACAAGTAACTTCATGTTTCCTTTCTTGTTCATAATGTTCCTGTCAAAGTTAAGATTTGGTTGAGATATTTTCTTTTAAACGTTTGTTTTCTACGAGAACTGTTTGTTGCTCAACCTCTTTTATTTTCAAATAGAGTAGGGGAAGAAAGGTTAAGATTAGGACAGGGCTAGTGGTTAAGTTGCTTTTGCTATACCACATTATTTTAGGATCGGAAGGATGAGAAGGAATTTTTAGAAATCCCAAATACCCATCGATTAAAAATATGCTGTTCGTACTGATAGTTGAACCAGTGCGATCCGTCACGGAAACTAACGATGTTGACTACCACACCGAGAACTCGATATAGTCATAGGTCACAGTATAGTATCATCATTTAATTTAAAAAATTGTAATCCCGGGATTTCATGGTTCACTTTTTTTTATGCATCCCTTATTTCAATACAAAAAAATATCTGGCATTACGGTTAACTTCCAAGGCGACATTTTTTTTACTGTTACGCCACAGTTTTTTTCAATTAATCAGGATTTTGACCATAGTTTCTCAACCTTTTTGGTCACGTGGCTCCTTTTGTGTCTCATATTTTTCCGTAGCCCCCATACCCGGTTTTTATATAAGCTTATAAGTTTTTCGAGACAAAGTTAGACGTTAAAAGATAACAAAATAATTTTCAAATCCTTGAAAAATTTTTCCCGGTTAATAAACCGTGAATTTTAGACAACCATTTACGATGGCAGAAAAAATAAAATAAATACATATTACGTATAAGAATCAGAAGAGTTTATTACATATATGGAAGCTTTTTAAAATATTTCATAATGAAAATAATCGTAATTTAATGACAAGCTTCACTGGTTGAATGCCGCTGACCCCATTCTTTAAAAGAATTCATTTAACTGAATTTTGTATGAAATTAAGGAAAAAATAATAAAACTGTCGGTTCCTGTCTACAACTGTTAAGAAATATGGAAAGAAGTAAGAAATAATTCATTTATTTATTAAGCAAGTACTATCCAAAAATTTGTATAATAGATTAACAAACTGAGGTCCGCTGTCGAGAGTTATTTTATTATCAAATATGGAAGTAAATCAGAAAATATTCAGATTTTAAATTTATTTTTTACATGTTCCAGTGAATGCCAAATTTAGGGATCGGTATAAAGATGATTCTGGGATTATGGGATTGTCAAATTGTTGAGGATTCCAGGATTGGAAGCCCTAAATGCATCTGCAATGTTACAAATAACCGAGACGATTGCTTGGCCATAATTAATTTTATTAGAACACTGGACAACGATTGTGGATCCCACTTTTGAAAAGAAAATATTTTTACTAAAAATTAGTGGCAGTAAAATTTATTGAATATATTGAAACCCCAAACATTTTTTCATTTTAATCGTTTGTGACTTTCTTCTCAATGAAGATAGAGAGTTTTCTTAATAATCCACTATGTTCATGGCATTGGGCAATGGTAGTTCTATCGTTGTATCCCTCGCTGACTTATACTTTAATGATACATAGTTTAAAAAATGGTCTGACTTTGTCAGGAATACGGAGATTAGAGAGCGGACTAACCAGCCTCTTATTACGTCCAAAATAAAGAAGCGGCGGTGGACCTGGCTTGGACACGTGTTAAGGATGCCTCAAGAGACCCTGAACCCCGCCTGTCTCTTCTTCCAACCAGATGGATCCCGGCGTCGTGGAGGGCCACTGATGACCATCCACAGGATGTACTCAGCGGAGTTACGGGACGCTGGGATGACCTGGGAGGAAGCAAAGAGACTGGCTGGGGATAGAGAATCATGGAGGAACTTCGTGGTGACCATATGCTCCGTATAGGGAGCGGATATGGACTGAAAAAGAAAAAAAAAAAAAAAAAAAAAGCTACCTGTTACGCCACAAATGAAAAGACAGTCATATGTAGTTCCACTTACACCAAACCAGCGTCCATTACTTCAACGTCAGGAGGTAAGTTTACTTGCCTTGGTAGCCTCTGTGTCCTGTATTGGGATAGTCGATTGCAAACTGATCCTTCGTCTCCCCTGCTCTCTGTCTCTATCGTACTAGACATCATGTGATGCAGGGTGCACTGTGATTGGGTGGAAAGATTGAAACAATTAATATTCGTATTTTTACTTTTAAAACGTCGTTTTGAAGATGGTATTCAATATTAGTCCAGTTCACTAATCATATTATTCACTCAGGTCTACTATTATTACGACACATACGTTTATAAATGATTAAAATCGTCCATAAATGATGTCCACCTCTTCTTATTGTTAAAACCCTTTAGCCCCTTATTCAAAAATTGTACCGCAGTAATTGTTCGTGCCGCCCCATCCAGAATCCTAGTCAAATATGAACGAATTAATGTAGTTTTTGAGTCTTTACTTTTTCAGGCATAAAAAAATATTAACATTATACTAGGTCAAAGAATAGTTTCTGGAATTAAACGTTAGTTATAACATAAGGGAATATTCTTTACTTACTTTTTCTACTGGAGTCAGGGTTGCATTATTAAGTTGTATCGGATTTCCGGGAATCAGCTTACTCAAAAGAAGCTTGTGCTTATCAAATTGAAAACCAAGCGGACTGAATGGGACAACATTGCTTGACGCCGTGACCTTTGAAGATTTCACCACGCCATCCAGTCGGAACCTGACATTTGAAAAATTGTTAGTTGAACACATTTTAATAAGTTTATTGGTAGTAGGGCCTCCAATTCTGTGATCCCGGATCCCAAAACTCCTGGATGCCGAAATCCCGTGATTACAAAAGGGGTCCGGGATTTGATTCCTCAATAGGAAGTACTATTAATTGGGGGTTTTTCGTATTGTTATTGTCGGGTTTGTTGCACAGTGGTCAACGTCGTTTGCTTCCGTGACGGATCTCACAGGTATCGAAATACATATTTATATTTAATGACATAGGTGCAGGGACGTCCCGTAGGCATAGGCGAGTAGGCAGTTACCTATAGGCGGCAAGTCATAGGGAGCGGCAAATGATCATAGACTAAATGTTTAAAATAACCAAATATTTTTCACATACAAATCTCGATTAAATTAAATGTGATGGCTCAATGTCTTTGATCAAAAAAATACATTTTCAATAGTAATAATATTATGACAGTACCTTACTTTACCGCAAAAATCTTTTTTAAATATAATATTTAACGATGGCGGTACTATAGGCGGCAGCTTCGGCGTAAATTTATAAAGATGATTTGAATTGGCCTGGGTCATAGCACTTAAGAGACATATTTAAACAAAACTACTGGGTGCGGGGAACTATTTTTGAGTACGAATTCGAAATGCTATATTTATATATGTATAAATAGAGTTACAAGAAATAGTGAAAAAATGACATTTTGGCTTTGAGGCAGCGATTTCCAACCTGGGAGGCGTGGAATATTGCAAAGGGAGGCGCGAACAGTTCAAAATACTTATTTAACCTTTAAAACGTTTATTACTATATGAAATAAAGAATGGGGAGACGCGAAGATGTTTTTTTCTTCAAATGGAGGCGCAGTAACATAGAGGTTGAAAACCACTGCTTTAAAGTATATGTAATGCAATTCGAAAAATAGTGGAGGATCTATTTTGAACTTTGCCTAGGGGCGACACATAGCCTAGGAACGTCACTGCATAGGTGTTTGTGGTGTCTAAAAAAATCCTAAGATATCGAGACGCAGCGAGAGCGATTAGTCAACCACTAGTCCTGTCCTAGCTCAATGCAAATTCTATCCCTTTTATTGAATTAACTAACTGAGTAAAGTGAAATGAGTAAAAATATTAAATGAATCTTTTTTTATATCATCATGCCTCGACTGAACATGATTATCAAATATGATAATCAGTGCTGTAGTCAAGGGTATACACGGATTTACGGTTTATCCCTTCTAGTGAACTCGTAGAAATAACTAATTTGAAACTAATAAATAATTTGAAATTTATGGCGCATCTGAACTCATAAAAAAAATGGCACACGGTTTGCAAAATGTTGGTCACCAGTGTCACCACTGCTTTAAGGCATGTAGAATATTATTACTCAACTTACTATATTTTTCATAAAAAAAAATACTTTATTTCACTTTACTTCTCAAGGGCTCATACATAATATAACATCAGCTTGGTTTTACCTGTGGATAAGACCAATGACTGTACTCCGCATGTCCATATTTTTCCCAGTTGGGTCATTCTCCACTTTCCTAATCAATTCAATTAACATTGGCATCGTCATTGGCAGTCTTGATTCTCTCTGCAGCAGTTTATGGTCCTGGTAGCACTCCATAAGGAATTCCGGGATACGTGTCTGCGCATTCTCTTGGCAGCTCACCAGAACCACCAGCGAACA